>OX336388.2:1965215999-1970015999 GCA_946902985.2 Meconema thalassinum
ACCCTCCGAAGGAAGACATAGTGAGGGATTTTTAACGCTCTTAAAAGATCCGACGACTTCGGCCGGGTTTGAACCCGCGATCTTGGACATAGAAAGAGCAAGATGTGATTGAACAAACGGCATCTCTATGGCAACCTTCAAACTATTTGTCTGATAATTTTAAGCGTTGCAGCCACAATAAAACCGCGTCATAAATGTATTGTGCGATGCTTCTCGATGCGCTTAGATATTGTTGTCCAGAACAATTCACGAGAGATGTTTTACCTTTAATGTAATCTACACTATTTATTTGCTCAGCTAAACATTATTTCTGGTAACTGAGTTTATTGAACGTAGACAAACAGCCTGATTCAAGAGATCTTAGCTTTTAAGAATTTGCAGGATTCATTCAGCAGTCACATGTATCAGTTGGAAGCTCCCATGTAGGAGTTGGATATTACAACAGAGGCCCCTCTACATTATTAATCTTTGATGTCAGAAAAAAGACAGTGCCTTACTTCAAATATCAGGCAGGACAGATGGACCGTATTGAATAAGGATCTAGGGAGCGGGCATATATATTCGTAGTTATTGGCTACGGTTCAGAGCAGAACTCGAAAGTGTAACACACACACATATGTGGGTGCGTTGGAGGAATGAGAATGTGTTCTTTTTTCTACATATCCGTATTGGCAGTCACTTTATGGGCGAATATTCAGCTAGTCAGTGTATTTGCCATTAAAATATTGATTAATAAATATAAATTAATAAAAGTAACTACCTTTAAAACAATACGCCTGTCAATGCAATTCATGAAACATATGTTGGGTTATAGTACATTGTTTCTACCCTTTGGTGGAGTCTTCTTCAGCTTCCATCATCTAAGGCTTTATCTATTCTAATTAACACTTAAAGTAAAAATATTCTTAAAGCCATATCTATGTTAAATGTATATTATGTATACATTTGAAAATGATTGGTGCAAAATGGCGGAAATTATCGTGTCCACAAGAATATGATATATATACTGAGCCCGTATTCGCTCATGCTGGTGATGATTTTTATGAGAGCTGTGTATTTTTATATCTGAGAAACACAGAACGTGCCCAGGAAGCATGCTGTAGCTTCAGACGCACTATTGACTTCTCTCAGATGCTCCATATAATTTTTCTACAAGATTAAAGATTTTATCTTTAATGTGCAAGTTTGAAAGTATCATCTACAGTAATTCTGTATAATTTGCCACGAAGTGATGGCCTAGTATTTATTTAATTGTCTTTTGGTAAAGCTATAACATCGCAGAGATGCGAATAGGAAGTAAGTAGTCGCTCCACGACTTACGAAGCATCGACGCCGGAATTGCAGAGACACTCCCTTTGGTGCGTTTGACACGTACGCACGTATTCGACAATTGGTCTGCAAGACCACGGATTATAATAGAACTGAGAGCCAGTTTTGAAATATCAGAGTGCATCCAGTATTATTTGAGCACGAAGTGTGCTAGTGATTATCGCAAGTTGCAAGTGGCAACCACCAGTATACATTTTTCAACGAAAATTGTGAGAATTGTGAAACGGAATATTTTCAGACCAAGCACATGGTAAATTTTCCATGCCACATGGCATAAGTGCAGTTACAATAAATTTCCTACTTGTGGAAATAATCCAAGTAACACTGTTAATTATACCATTGAAGTTAAAATATTACGACGCACATCCGAGCCGTGCTCAGGCCAATATTTTAGTGCCAACATTACAGTGATATTGCACGATTACAAAATTTCCCAGATATTAGAATCTGTGTTGGACGATACTCCAAGTATCATTAAAATCAGTGAGCAGACACATGGTCATTTTTGTACAGGTCTGCACAAGTGTACATTCAGTTTTGATCTATAAAACCACGATAAATTCTGTGAAACATCATATTTATCGCCATCTACAAGATGCTGTTAACGCACTACATGCTAGGAATCTTCACCGTTTGGAACTTGTTGTTTAGCATGGCCTAAACCACTCGATGAAGGGGACATCGATTACCTGACAACACTACAAAATGGAAGAACGAGTGAGAATGATCTTGCTAATCGACACACATGGAGAATGGAGAACGTTTTCCAAGTTCCGAGGAAAGGAAGTACCCCTCATTATTTCCTTATGGACGAGGTGATCAGCCAACGCCGTGAGTCATGCATTTAATTCTCCTGATCAGGTTATATGCCATGATGGAGTAGTTTTTAGCAACCGTACTTGATAACAGTCATGTAGGTAGGTTTCTTTTCTCGTAGACACCATTTTTGGTGATTTTCAGTTTTCTTGAGCTTCCACTCCGTTGTTTTCAAAAGCTCAGAGTTAGACACCATTTTAGTGTGTTCGCACACTGGTTCATTATTGTAAAATGTGAATTTCTAATTCATGGAAACCCAGATTAAGATTTAAACGATGAGCACAATTTTTTCGTAAAAAACTGATGCTGAATTGTGAATAACATTCTTAAGCTCAATTTTTGTACATTTTTAGTACGCCACTGTTGCGGGCGTATCGTTTAGACGAGGAAGATCACTCATCTCAATTATGATTATTGTAAATACATTTTTGAAGAGGTATTGGAAACCACGAGATTCGAGTTGAATCTCATATCATTGTAATAAGTGCAGCCAGTATTTGCACAGTTTAATCCCGATTACATGATAATCGTATCATTTATATTTAAGGCCAGAAGGTTAAGGTGTTTTAAACCATTTATAATCATTTACTGTGCTTGTACGCACGAGATTGTACCATATTCTGAATCCACAGTGGCATAGAATATCTATATTATACTTTCGTAGGAGAGGAATATCTTTCGCTTTATTCTCCTTGCTTTTACAAAGCATTTATATCAGTGTTAATCATTTTTGAAGGTCAACGACTTCGCATTATGTGTTATTATTGAGTAACATTACTCAAATGTGTACCAGGGTTACCAGTGAACAGTTAGAATGTGAACCCTACATGTCATTTGTAACATTTAAAGACTTTGCTACAAAGCAATGGACTCACATGTAGCGAGGCAGGTACTGTTCCAGAACAGATGACAGATGTTCTGAAGGCCACGAATCCCGTTGCGAATATTACCCAGAAAGCCAACGGTGATTTCCAATGAGACTACGACTAAATGACAGACACTTATGATACGTATTTTGTAAGGTATTTTCCAACCAAGCCTAGTTTGTGAATGCTAGATTTTTATAAAGGTCGAGTAACAACCACTAGAAATTGTTTTGATACAGGGTGATTCCTAAGTCATGAATCCATATTACATTTTTCGCACATGTTTTAAACGAATGATAGTTAATTATTTCTTTGATATGATAAGATGAGTTTTCATTTGATGAACCAGACATTTTAAATAGGCTGTTTTCCTCACATTACGTGAATGTTTTTGTCCGAGTGTTGACACGTGAAGTATTACTGTATTTGAGATTGCCAGCAGATCTAAGTTGTAGACTAGACTGACCGAGGATGTTTCTAGTGAGCTACAGAGCCCTTAGACTACTGATTATATGGTAACGGAGTCTTTTATAGCCCGTGTTACTGTGCTTGCTGGCAGATAATAGATTTGAGCTATTCTGATCGAGGTCTTGCGCTTGTGTGTTTCAGAAACCACAACGATTGCTTTAGGATGTTAGTGACATTGCTTGTCACCTGTTTACTTTGTCGATTACCGGTGAGGTAATTCATTTGTTAGTTAGAGGCCTCGTGTCAAATGGTTATTCGTCATAAATAATGAATTCTTAATCCGGCGATTTTAATAATCACACTCTAAATCATAAAAATTCAGATACAATAAATCTACGATGTTAAAATTCACGTTAAATGTTACCCGTTGTTAAATCTTGATTTTCTGAATCACAGCTGACCGACGCATAGCGCTTGTTAGGTAATTCCTGAAGGAATAGTTAGGAAGTCAGTTACATTCCGACTGACAAAGATCACCGGCTAACCAGAAGTTTGTAATTCAGGGGCCGCAGTGACCTCATGGTGAGACACTGTTCTAACTGTTCTTTAGCTACTATTTCTTTATCCTAGATGACGAATGTTAACAAACAGTTACCATTCTGTTGTAGGCAGGGTAATAATAATAGTAATGTTTGTGTGTTATATTCTTTATTACGAGTGTATACCAATGTACCCTACTGTTTTCTGATAGTTTTATTATGCAGTTATTGTTAATTGATTGATTGATTGTAAATAGTTTTGTTTATTTTCTGTTTATACGGACGCTTATCGCCGTTGGGTAGATTAAGCCAGGATTAGCTAGACTAGGTAACGTTAACTGTAAATACGGGATTGGTACCCGTATATTTAGATCTGTTGTGATGATTTGACATTCTTTCAGATGATGTTTGCTTTCTGAAACATCATTCTTTTTCTTGTATCTTCAATCAGGGATGTTTTTCGTACCACGTCCCAAGCTTTGCTTTGCATTTTATGATGTATTTAGGACTCGTCGAGAGGGTTATTAACATTTATTTAGGGGATGTTTTTGTTGTTGTTTTCTTTTATTAGCTCGCGGATTAGCCGTTTTCAAACTGTCCGATGATAGGATAGGTGTTTGAATTCTTCAATTAATAGTTGCACGAATTTTACGTACACCTGGATGTTATCATTTCTTAGTTTGTGTTTTGGGGGTGTATTTATTTGGGTGTCTTTGACATAGCTATTGATGGGGACCTGATCCTTTGAGATTTCGAGTCTTGTGGTGGCTAGTCCCATAAGAAGTGCATTCCGATCCTCTTCGGCAATGTGTTTGAAGGATGCGGTTATCTGGGAGGCCACACACGGTCGGTGGTGACCAGATAACATCCTCAAACGGGCACAATACTGAGGTTGAGTCATAAGTCATGGCAACTATTTTCTTTCTCGCGAACAGGAGACAACAGGGAAAATCTACGATATGCATTTGGAAACGTACGGTATGTACTCGCGTAGGATGCCACTAGATGATGTATGTAAACAATAGTGTGGGTCGGAGCATGCCCCCAAATTCAGTGTGTGAGTGCGAGTGTCACAAATGGAAGTTAACAAGCAGGAGCTATGATCATATATTAAAATCCCAGTTCTCCGCGGCATAAATGCACGCCATGCCATGCAGAGCTGCGGGAAACATTAGGTGTGCATGCCATGCCCTATAGAACAGTGGTGAGGTGGGTGGAGACGTACAAACGGGGTAGGGTATGAATTGCCGATTTGTTTCGCCCAGGCCGTCCAGTGTCCATGGACAAAGTTGTACGGATAATGGCGATCGATCAGTGTTTACAGGAGGACAGGCGCTGGACTATAGCGGAATTGCAGGAACATACAGCAATACCAGCGGCAACAATACGGCGCATTTTACAAAGGACATACAGATGCGTAAAATTTGTGCAAAGTGGGTGCCACATCACTTAATGGAGGTAAAGAAGTGGACTCGTTACGAAACATGTCGCATCAATCTGGAGAGGTTTCCGCAGGAAGGACCAGCCATGTTGAATCGCATTATTGCAGTCGTAGAAATATGGGCACGTGCTTATGAACATGAACTGAAGAGACAGTCAAGTGAATGGCGTTGTCAGGGATCACCATGGAGACACAAGGTTCGACAGAATCCGTCGCCCAATAAGGTTATGGTCATCCTGGCATACGATGTTCAAAGTGTTCTTGTGTGTCATCCAGTGCGTGAGGGGCACACTATCAATGTAGTGTATTGCAATTCCTTTTTGTTGTACCAATTGCGCCGTGCAGTGCGAACCAAACGTCCTGATCGTTTGGACGACGCCATAATCCTACACGATAACGCGACAGCTCACACAGCAGCCACCGTTCAGCGTCGCTTACAACGGTGGGGATGGGAGGTTCTTCCATAACCACCTTATTCGCCTGATTTGAGCCCATGAGACTATGATCTAATCCCCAAAGTCAAGAAGCCAATACGTGGACGACGGTTTGCTCACAAAGAAGACGTTATAACAGCATTTCGGAGGGAGGTGTTACACGTTAGCGATACGCATGCAGCGAATGGTATTCAGCGCCTGCCCCACTGCTGGCAACGCACAGAAGACACCTTGGGTGATTGTTTCAAAGGTCTGTAACTAACCAGTGGAGACCTGTCCTTTGTACGTAGTCTTGTGTATTTGCTGTCTATACCATAATTAAACAATGTTTACCAATGGCCTGTGTTCTGTCACTTACCTACGAGCATCTCCTGACGTCAGAATGTATCTTCAGACATCATGCATACGTACATGCCCTATATTTCCAAACGTATATCGAAGATTTTCCGGTCTCCTGTTCACGAGAAAAGAAATAGTTGCCATGACTTATGACTCGACCCTCAGATAGATAGATAGATAGATAAATAGAGAGAGAGAGAGAGATATAGATAGATGGATAGATAGATCTTCTATGCCCAAGATGCGGGTTCAAACCCGGCCGAAGCCGTCGGATTTTTTTAAGTGCGTTAAAATCCCTCAGTATGCCTTCCTTCGGAAGGGAAGTGAAGCCGGCGGTCCCAAGTCATAGATTTATGGCATGTTAAAGAACCTTCCACTAATTACACCTGTGTGAAGCTAAATTGGATAGGTTAAGAATGTAAACAACGCTCTTAGGTTTCTACGTTCGTTGCCAAGAGCCGACTGCGGTGGCGTCTAGTAGCTAAGTTCTGAACTAGGTCTAGTTGCCGTTGACGGTGGCGTTTGGCGGCAAACGTAGGTACTATTTGAAAAATTCTAAGTTGCAGTCTGTACTTAATTAAAAAAAAAACAGATACGCACACTAATACAGCCATCACAATTAACACCGGTTATCAGACAGATTCTACACACACCCAAAGTAGACGGGGCTACATGACCGCGTTGTCGCAGCCCATAAATTGAGGAACCAACTAACCAACCATAGATAGATACATACATTCAGTAAATTATATATACACATTCGAACCAAAACATTTGGCTTTGGGGTCTGGAGAATGTGAAACGTGAAGATATGTCAAAACTTTCCGGAAGTCGCCACAAGGTGCCCATTGCAATACGTAGTCTTCTCATGAAATCTATCTAATAGTTCCTAGCATGCAAGTCACAGTAGTAAAAGTACTTCCGCATATGAACATGGTGCAACAGCCTCCAACGATGTCACATTATCGACACGTCAGATATACAAACGTAAGCATAGAATTTAGTCACGCTCTGAACACCAAGCAAACATAGCCTACATTCGCTTATATCATGTGGTTACTGATGATCAGCTGGCTTCGTTGAACAGCCCAATTCGAGCCAACCTACTGTCGACCAAAATATTATATGCACTCGAGCTTGAAGATTGTTTGTGAAGTAACCAATTGACCTACATTAAATCCAATAACAACATCATTTTCGTCGTTCTACTGTACGTTAGTTCATGTAGGTTTGGAAATTTTAATTTATATTTTAATATTTTTTTATCGCAGTTGTAACACAAAAAGTGCCCGTTTTTAAGCGTGTTTCAACGATGCGTCACATTTAAGAATTATTATCTCACAAAACCGTCATCAGACCAAATCCAAATTTTATCACAATATGCATTGGAATGTTTTATAACGGGCTTATTAATTTCAAAATTCTGTGTGTCCAAGAAACAATGTTGTAATTATTTTTGTAAGGTAACTTTTTCTCGGCTCGGAATGGTTGGAAAATGAAGTTCTTGGTCGCGTTGTAATCCTTATACATCAAAACGTTATGCTGTATGACTGAGAAATACGTAAATTAATTTACTTATTTTATATCGGTTTGTATTTGTACGGGGAAATTAGACATGGTTCACCAGCTAGCCGCTCCGGGGAAAGCTGTACAGCGTTGCCGAGATGGAGGCCATCACGCGTCATGGCGCGCCTCGCTCGGAAATAATGGGCTCCATCTCAGCAACGCTGTACAGCTCTCCGCGGAGCGGCTAGCTGGTGAAACATGTCTAATTTCCCCGTACAAATACAAACCGATATAAAATAAGTGAATTAATTTACGTATTTCACAGTCATACAGCATAACGTTTTGATGTATAAGGATTACAACGCGACCAAAAACTACATTTTTAACCACCCCGAGCCGAGAAATAGTTACCTTACAAAATGATAACAACTTTGTTTCTTTGACACACAAAATTTTGAAATTAATAAACCCCTTATACAACATTCCAATGCATATTTTGCTAAAAATTGGATTTGATCTGATGACGGGTTTGTGGGATAATAATTCTTAAATGTGACGCATCGTTGAATCACGCTTAAAAACGGGCACTTTTTGTGTTCCAACTGCGATAAAAAAATATTAAAATATAAATTTTAAATTTCAAACCTACATGAACTAACGTAAAATAGAACGACGAAAATGATGATGTTATTGGATTTTTATGTAGGTCAATTGGTTACTTCACAAACAATCTTCAAACTCGAGTGCACATGGTACTTTGGTCGACTGTAGGTGGCACACAGCTCTTCAATGAACCAGCGTGTGCCAGTATGCTAGGGTAAAAGATGGTATATTGGCTTTCACGGCGAAGGTATTAAAACTCGTCAATGTTTCTAGGTTTATGCTGTGTCTTGTGTGGTGGTTTCACCTAGGAACACCAAGACCTGCTCATAGGGAGGTGAAAGCCTGCTTATGCTTTTAGCTCTCTCAGTAAAGAAGCGCAGGATTGCTTCATAAGTAGGGAGGTAGTGCACAGTTAGCTACTCCTGTGGGGGTCCGGGAATGGACACCAAGAACCCGATGATGAGCCTAACTTGGTGTTCCTAGGCGAAGCCCCACACAGGAAACGGCATAAACCTCGAAAAATTGCTGAGTTTTAATACCTTTGCCGTGAAAGCCAATATACCATCTTTTTGGAAGCCTTTATAGGGAGGTGAAAGGCTGCTCGAGCTTTTAGCTCTCGCAGTAAAGAAGCGAGGTAGTGCGCAGTTAGCAACTACTGTGGAGGTCCGGGAATGGACACCAAGAGCCCGCTGATGAGCCTATCTTGGTATTCCTACGCGAAACCCCACACAAGACACGGTATAAACCTAAAATAATTGCTGGGTTTTAATGTTAGGGTGAGTTCAAGCGTTTCGTTGTTGTTGTTGTTGTTGATTCATTTAAAGCTTTGTTGCCCCGTGTAGTTGTGTGTGATGGTGCATCGAAATTGTCTGATAGCCTGTGTATTTCTGATGACTGTATTAGTGTGTGTATTTGTAATTGGATCTGCGATTGGGTAGGAGGCGGCCCTGGCCTGATGTTAGAAACCATCCCGGCATTCCCCAGGAGTAGAACTGGGAAACCACGGAAAACCACTTCCATGAATGCGGAGATGGAAATCGAATCCACCTCTTCTCAAATTTGCCTCCCGAGGCTCAGTGCACCCCATTCAAGCCCCCAGCTCAGAATTAAATTCCTTGGCAGAGCTATTGCCATTTGCAGCTCTTCAGTCAGTCAACACGATTGTGCCCAATGTATGGGCGGGGTACAAGATATACATATGTAATGACACTTCTGGAAAAGAATACATATAGTCTATTAGTTAATCATCACAATTAAATGAGACAATCCTGAATTACATGTTAGTTTTTTTTTAGCGTATGGCTTTTATTCCGGGAGTGTCCGAGGTCATGTTCGGCTCGCCAGTTTATTTTGTAGCTGCTTCGAGACGGACACCCAATAGGCGAGCTACAAGTACCGTTCGGGAGTGAAGTTTGAATGAAAGGACGAGGAGTTGGAAGGTAGCGGCTGTGGCCTATAGTTAGGGACCAACCCCTGTATTTGCCTGGAAGGAAGATGGGAAACCACAGAAGACCATCTTCAAGGTTGTCGGCGGGGGGATTCGAACCTCCTCGCCTCCCGGATGTGACTGCCAGCAGTCATGCCGTAACGACCACGGCTAACTCACCCGGTTACATGTTAGTTAATTATCACAATTAAACGAGACAATCCTAATTTACATGTATCAGTTAATTATTACAATTAAATGGGTCAACCCTAGTTACATGGTTTAGTTAATTATCACAGTTAAATGGGGAAATCCTAAATTGCATGTATTAGTTAATTATCAGAATTTAACGAGACAATCCTAAATTACATGCTTTAGTTAATTATCTCAATTAAATGGGACAATCCTAATTACATGTATTGGTTAATTATCACAATTCAATGGGACAATCCTAAATTACATGTTTTAGTAAATTATCACAGTTAAATGGGACAATCCTAAATTACATGTTTTAGTTAAATATTACAATTAAATGGGACAATCCTAAATTACATGTATTAGTTAATTATTACAATTAAATGAGTCAATCTTCAATTACACGTATTAGTTAATTATTACAATTAAATGAGTCAATCCTAAATTACACGTATTAGTTAATTATTACAATTAAATGGGACAATCCTAAATTACATCTATTAGTTAATTATCACAGTTAAATGGGTCAATCCTAAATTACATGAATTGGTTATTTATCACAATTAAATGAGACAATCCTAATTTACATGTATTAGTTAATTATCACAATTAAATGGGACAATCCTAAATTACATGTTTTAGTAAATTATCACAGTTAAATGGGACAATCCTAAATTACATGTTTTAGTTAATTATCTCAATTAAATGGGACAATCCTAATTTACATGTATTAGTTAATTATTACAATTAAATGAGTCAATCTTCAATTACACGTATTAGTTAATTATTACAATTAAATGAGACAAACCTGAATTACACGTATTAGTTAATTATCCCAATTAAATGAGTCAATCCTAAATTACATCTATTAGTTAATTATCACAGTTAAATGGGACAATCCTAAATTACACGTATTAGTTAATTATTACAATTAAATGAGTCAATCTTCAATTACACGTATACTATTAGTTAATTATCCCAATTAAATGAGTCAATCCTAAATTACACGTATTAGTTAATTATTACAATTAAATGGGACAATCCTAAATTACATGAATTGGTTATTTATCACAATTAAATGAGACAATCCTAATTTACATGTATTAGTTAATTATCACAATTAAATAGGACAATCCTAAATTACATGTGTTAGTTAATTATCACAATTAAATAGGACAATTCTAAATTACATGTATTAGTTAATTATCACAATTAAATGAGACAATCCTAAATTATACGTATTGCTTAATTATTACAATTGAATGGGACAATCCTAAATTATATGTATTAGTTAATTTTACAATTAAATGGGACAATCCTAAATTACATGTATTAGTTAATTATCACAATTAAATAGGACAATCCTAAATTACATGTATTAGTTAATTATCACAATTAAATAGGACAATTCTAAATTACATGTATTAGTTAATTATCACAATTAAATGAGACAATCCTAAATTATACGTATTACTTAATTATTACAATTGAATGGGACAATCCTAAATTACATGTATTAGTTAATTTTACAATTAAATGGGACAATCCTAAATTACATGTATTAGTTAATTATCACAATTAAATAGGACAATCCTAAATTACATGTATTAGTTAATTATCACAATTAAATGAGGCAATCCTAATTTACATGTTTTAGTAAATTATCACAATTAAATGGGGAAATACAGGGTGAAGTTAGCCGTGGTCGTTACGTCGTGCTGTAGGCAGTTACTCACATCCGGGAGGCGAGGTGGTTCGAATTCCCCCCCGCCAGCAACCTTGAAGATGGTCTTCTGTGGTTTCCCATCTTCCTTCCAGGCTAATGTCTTTTTGGTCCCTAACTATAGGCCACAGCCGTTACCTTCCAATTCCTCGTCCGTACAATTACACTTTCCTCCCCCAGACAACACTCCACAAACGACGTAGCTCACCCAATGGGTGTCCGTATAGAAGCAGCTACAAACTCGGGCGAGCCGAACATGTCTTCGGACACTCCCGGCACTAAGGCCATACGGTAAAAAAATACCGTAATAATAAAAATGGGGCAATCCTGAATTACATGTTTCAGTTAATCATCACAATTAAATGGGACAATCCTAAATTACACGTTTTAGTTAATTATCACAATTAAATGGGACAATTCTAAATTACACGTTTTAGTTAATTATCACAATTAAATGGAGCAATCCTAAATTACATGATTCAGTTAATTATCACAATTAAATGGGACAATCCTAAATTACATGAATTAGTTAACTATCACAATTAAATGGGACAATCCTAAATTTCATGGTTTAGTTAATTGTCACAGTTAAATGGGACAATCCTGAATTACATGTATTAGGTAATTATCACAATTTAATGAGACAATCCTAAATTACACATATTATTTAACTATCACCATTTAACGAGACAATCCTAAATTACATGTTTTAGTTAATTATCACAATTTAATGAGACAATCCTAAATTACACATATTATTTAACTATCACCATTTAACGAGACAATCCTAAATTACATGTTTTAGTTAATTATCACTGTTAACGAGACAATCCTAAATTACATGTTTTAGTTAATTATCACAATTTAATGAGACAATCCTAAATTACACATATTATTTAACTATCACCATTTAACGAGACAATCCTAAATTACAAGTTTTAATAAATTATCACAGTTAAATGGGACAATCCTAAATTTCATGTTTTAGTTAATTATCACAATTAAATGGGACAATCCTAAATTACATGTTTTAGGTAATTATCACAATTAAATGGGACAATCCTAAATTACATGTTTTAGTTAATTATTGCAATTTAATGAGACAATCCTAAATGACATGTATTAGTTAATTATCACAATTTAACGAGACAATCCTAAATTACATGCATTAGTTAATTATCACAATTAAATGAGACAATCCTAAATTACATGCTTTTTTATTATCCCAGTTAAAAGGGCAATCCTAAATTATATGTTTTAGTTAATTATCACAATTAAATGGGACAATCCTAAATTACATGTTTTAGTTAATTATCACAATTAAATGAGACAATCCTAAATTACATGTTTTAGTTAATTATCACAATTAAATGGGACAATCCTAAATTACATGTTTTAGTTAATTATCACAATTAAATGGGACAATCCTAAATTACATGTGTTAGTTAATTATTACAATCAAATGAGACAATCCTAAATTACATGTTTTAGTTAATTATCACAATTAAATAGGACAATCCTAAGTTATATATTTTAGTTAATTATCACAGTTAAATGGGCCAATCCTAAATTAAACCACACTCCTAAATTGTCCCATGTAATTGTGATAATTAACAAATAGACTACATGTAATTTTTTCCAGGAGTGTATTTACATATTTATATCTTCTATCCAGCCCATTCATTGGGCACAATCATGTTGACCGACTGAAGACCTGCAAAAGACAATTTTTATAGCCGACACTGAAGTGAATGGCTTCAATTCTCTATATTGGCAGAGCTAGGAATCGAACCCGAACCCGGAGCGACAGCCAAGAACAGCAGACGCTACACTACGATGTCCATAATATCGCAAGCTTCTAAATGAAATACTGTAACAGGATTACTCGGACATTGATTTATGTTCGCTTCCAATCCCTCGTATGTCTGTGAGTATGTTGCTTCTCTTCCCCTTCTACACGAATGCTCCGCGAGTATGGACCATGCAAACAAGCGAGCCCGGAAAACTTTTTAATATCTGGCCGCGGAAGTTTGATGAGGGTGGACCAGCCTACCGGAAGAATTGCCCCAAAAGGTATATGTTTTTCCTTCTTTCCTTTCATCTTAAGATTCTTATTCTCTTCTCGTGTTCTTTACTGGCCTGTCTATAAACTAATAAGTTCCCTTTTCTCGGCGGAGCTCTGAGGGATGCACGGAAGAGGGAAATCAAATATTAAAGAAAGACAAAGGAAATGAGGGAGAAGACGAAGATGAAATCATTCCTCATTAAAATGGAAAAGAATCGCGAACATGGCATGAGGGATGATGGCCTCACAAGGGCTTGTAAACAGAAACTATAGGGAGTAATTCATTGGTATGTTTAATCCATCTTTGAAGTATTTACAAAACAAGTTACTTCTTATCGCTTGAGGTGGATACACAACTCAGCTGGTATTTGGTCTGTATTTAACAACTTCAAATACAGTATGTTCTGATTAAGGAGCTTCATACACAAGCGAGCACACTTTTCACTAAATATTCAATATGTCTGCAACTATTTATTATAATTATTATTGTTATTATTATAAATATTATCATTAATTTTACATCGTTATGCCCATCTGTATAGGGCAATAGAAATTATTAAACTAATGATTTTTTCTTCTCTCAAAATCTCATCTGGCATTGAAAATCTTTCATTAATTCTTTACGAGAGGATTTCCTTCCTTTATATCACTTTCACAAGGCTAAATATTGAAAATATATATATGTCGTAGTCAGATAGTGAAATCCGTCATTTCATGAAGATCCTAGGCACTTCATGAAAAGCCGGCATATCATGTAAAAAGACATAGTTACACCATCTGACGCGTTTCTTCATGAAGTGACGGACCGATTTAGGCAGATGGTGTAAGAAATTATTTTACATTATATGCCGAGGCACTTCATGAAAAACCGGTGTTTGTTGATTCGGCACTTCATGAAATGACTGACGCAATGAAGCTGTACATTAATTCATTTAATTGTTCTATTCCAAGAAATAAATTAATGCTTGTTTATTATGGTTTTCGAAATTAATTTTCACATAACAACCTAAATCTAATCGTGAAATACCGGGTACTCTTTACTCTCGATCTCTCTCTTTTTCTTTGTTGTAGAAGTTTGTATTTTTATTATTATATGTTTTATTTGTACAGTATTCTTTTCTAATCTGTAATGCATACTTTCATAATTTCATTTGTAGTTTTTCTTTTTGTTCTTCAATTGTATATCTTTTTTCTCTCTTTCCTTCACTGATGCAATTTGTACTTTTGAACTTGATATGCCAGTAAGAAACAGTTTACGTCTGTGTACCTTAATATTGTTAAATAAATAAATAGCCTAAATAAATAAATTAACACACTCATACATTAGAAAGATTGTATAGTATACTGTAAAATATTTGTCGAGGGATTTCTGCTGGGTTAAAAATGGCAACAGCTTCATTTCTTTATCTGAAGGAGGGTGGGGGGCGTTAGCAAGCTAGTATACGCTGTCACGCAAGAAAAGTTGAACAACCTGCAGGGTGACGTAGCTTGAGGCTGCACTGTATTATTTAGAACTTTCCAAAATTAAATAAATAGTAAGTTCTTTGGATTACAACGATTGAATTAGCTCTGGAATCTCAATCAACCAAAGAGGAAATAGTTGTGGCCTATAGGCTGTATTCCTATCGGCTAATAGCCCATTTATTGTGGGAGACAAGTGAAGAAGACTTTACATGTTACGGTAATAATAGTAATTATGTGTATTTGTCATCATTCATCATCAACAGCGGTAGCTAACTCCACTAATGCAAAGCTCTAGCCAGGCGTTCTCAACCTGGTGCTCGGGAGCTCCACAGTGCTCTTTAAATGACATTTGGTACTGTACCCGTTCGTCCTGGGGATGCGATGACCCATCTGCTATAACATCACATCCCTGGAGTTCCAGGACAGAGCGGAGTTAAATGAACCTCTAGTCAAATAAGGAATGTGTCGGAAATTCAGCTGAGTTCGTGAAAAAGCAGTGGGTTTCACGAGACAAAGTATCTCTAGGGTCGTTACGGGCTTAAGTTAATAAAAATAATTCAAATATAAATGGGCGCCATCAACTGAATTCCTAGCAAAACCACTTCCTTTCCGGATAAGCCTTACTCAAGACAAGGAAAGAAAAAGGAACATCACACCATCATCAGATCACAACTAAGATAAAAACAAATTTATTTTACTTTGAAAGTCAGACAGACATTTTAAATATAAATCCTACCTAAGAGTATGGTCGAATGCAAAGTTAAATTGTCATTGTCCAAAAAATCGAACCATCTCCTTTCTAATGCAAAATTATTTCAATCCACTTATCAAGAAAAATGTATAAAGTTCTCTTGGGTTCTCAGGATCACTGTCGCACTATGTCTTTCGTCACTGACATTTGTGAAACCTGAGACCTAATTCTCTTTAATTTAACATCAATGTGGATTTAATTAAGTTACTAATCTGCCTAAACATACACATATAATAATCACTCATGTTAAATATCACATAAATTATGGTTTGCATGGTATAATTTGAACGTAGAACATGTTAATCAAATGTTCCTAAACATTGAATAATTAATTTACATTATTTACATCGTCATTAATCTCTTATCTGTGAATTACAGAAAATTCAAATTCTCATTGGTCATCCTCATCATTATTATCAAATTAAATATTTCTCACATTAATTCTCACTTCAAAATTCCAAATATTCCTGTCAGAATCGTTAATTCATCACCATTACATCATTTACATTCACATTTCAAGTTGCAATTCCTTCGAATCATCTCTCAATTAAATTTATTTAATTTCATATAAATTCATTAATCATCAGCTTCTTTAATTAATCATCACCTTCTAATTCAGTTATTCATCATCATTACAATCGTCTAATAATTCATTTCAATCAGTTTAATTAATTCAATCTTTAATTCATCCACTTATTTAATTCATCGATTTATTTCAAAATTTAATTTATCAACTTATTTAAATTTCCATCATCTGGTTATTAAGATTTTATTATTTCATCTAGTCATTCTGATTTTTATTTCATTAGGTCATTCTGATTTTTATTTCATTAGGTCAGATCGTTAATATGCTTAAATCTCAGATTATTATTTCATTAATTATTATTTTCAGAAAATCTTGTATTATCAACTTTATTTATTTGTTTAATTTCCTAACAAATTGTTTAATAAGGTTTATAGAACGTTGTCTTACAGTTTTATTACTTCCAAGTTATATCTCGTATTTAATTATCATGCCAAAATATTATTGTCTCCACGACATCACGTTGGACCTAACTATCCACAACGACATTATATTTCTTCAATATTCCAAATATCACATTTGAATATAAGAATTACTACAAAAACTCCATAAATATTCAGCACATACCGCATGAATCTCAACAAATACGCTAGACTGGGTACAACGACCTCATGTCCGCTTCAAAATACATTATCAACGTTGCAACTATCAAATGGCAAATTCCACAAAATGCCTATCACAAACTTCTTTTAACCACGTTGCATGATCTACAAAAATATATAAATGGCTTCAAATTATTAACGCACATAATCTCCAATGACTGTAATTACTCTGATCATATCTAGACAACTTCTTAAACAATTGGAAAAACATTACTTCAGTAATTTAATATTTGCTTTCAAATAGCATAAATTCTCTTTCACAAGTTTCATAATTCACATCGTAGAAAAACACCAATGTGCTATAATCTCTCACATCAAAATCTGCAATACTGATCTGCCTTAAAATAATTATGACCATTAATGATTAATCTTACAAGATTAAATTACTTTAAATCCTTCTCAAAGGTATCAAACATAATTATAAAAATCATCAAAGCATCAGCTGTAATAGCTGTTAAATCTGAAATTACTCTCAAAAGAGTATAGCAACAAAATATTGGATTGGCAAACAAGAATTACTAAATGCAATCCTGTTGACATTTATCGTTACTTTATTTAACAAAATTTCGACTGATATGTGACTAGTAGTTCCTTGTTTAATTCACTTACATCTCGTGTACATTCGGATGATAAAATGAGTTCCTCAATGGCGAGTAAGATGTGTAACCACCGTGCAATCGTATAAATACGAAGGACCTCGCCCCGTCGACTTGGATGATAGTTCCCTAAACGGTGGGTAAGGTGAGTAGCCACCATACAATCGTATAAATACGAAGGACCCCACCTCGTGGACTATATGAATGAATGTACTAGAAAGGAATCAACTAGTTTCTAGTTGTCATATAAAAGCGACGTTCATTCACTAAAGTGAATAACTTCTTAATATCTCCAAACAATCCAATGGAAAAAAAATCCCTACTGATGAATAATACACACTCGCTAGTATGCAATGAACTGACGAAGTAGTTTCTGATAATCAATTGCAGATCACGAGTTCGAAATACTCGTTACACAAAAAAAACTATCCATGAAAAATATCCTAGCTGGAAAAATGTCTATAAGATCAAACATCTTCTTAATAAAGTCAAACAACGGTGAGAATATCGAATAATGATGCCTGCCATATCATATGGTCACTCCATATTCTAGCAAATTCGAAGTATATAAATTCAAACCATGTCTTAATAATCAAATCACTCCTATTAGAAAAATATACATGTGTGCCCAGTATTCATGAAAATAATCGTATCAGGTAGATAGAACTCTTACAATACCTTTCATTATCAGTTGTAATATAATTTCCAAGATCGTCGATTTTCCCTACCTAAAGATTTCTCATAAGATCGGCGTGAATATCATTTCATCCATGAAATGACGCTTTCCTTCGAAATCCCAAGCGAATCAGCTGTTGGACTCCTCTCGTCAGGAACCGAATCCATCGCTCTGTGGTGCCATCTTGTCTCTATTCACGTTTACTCGATCATGTTGAACCTCGGATTACCCATAACGGATATCGTCCAACTCCTTCTCGAAAAGTTCATGGTAACAGCGGACCCCCTACTCTTCTTCTAATATACGCCACTGTTCCGATAAATGTTCAGTTTGAGAATTGTAAGTCCACTCTCAACTTACTGCAAAGTTCGACTTGAGTAAAATAAAAATTTTACTAGATAGTGTTCAAGATTACGATACACCCTGTATCTGTCTGTAATATGTAATCCATGAAAATTGTATAAGATAAAATTCTTATAAATGCACGCTGTAATGTTCATCAGAGCCTATGCCAAACATTCAGTTTACTTGGAATAGTAAAAAGTCGCTTTGAATGTATTATATAACAGCATGGTTATAAGGTTATTTGTGAAAGCCTGTGTTCGAACAACGTCGAAATGAAGCTTGAAATAAAGTCTTCATATGCGATCAGTGTGGTTTTGAAATACCCCGGCTATCTACAATTGTCTTCTCGGCTAGGTCGCCTGTATCAACGACCCGCGCGGCCTGCTCTGCTCGGTGATACGAGAAATGTCGCCTACACTTGCCGTGACGGTTTACGTGTGTTGCGTGACCTTCAATGCCCGTCTCGCTGTGCTATAGAGCTGCTCTGTACTGCTCCTCTCATAGAGCCCAACTGAACTGCTTAGCGCTGTGTTCCAGCTTATGAGCTTCGTGCGGCACGTGGCTAATTCTCCCCACCACGGTGCTCCCACGTCACGAAGATAGTCTCGAACCCGACTCCTCTCGGCTGTTCTGTTATACAATAACTTATTTCCATAAAATTATTTCCACATATAATGCATGTCATATATACTCTTCAAAGTTGTTTTAACTTATTATAATCCCATATATATTTCAATAAAGTTTCACATCTTTATTAATAATTCTATCTTCTTACAGATTTCAATGCCTCCTTGATTCTTGACCTCCTACGTCATCTTGGCTTTCTTCTTGACGCGATCGATGCGCTATCATATCAGCTTGCCTTCCAAAACCTCAACTATAGCTTAATGTCAGCTGGCGTAGCCGATAGCCTAAAATAGGTATCGGGTACATCTCTCCCGTACATCTCCTTTTTTTTTATCAGGATTGAGAAAAAAAAATACACTCTCAGGCATTCAATATATTATACATGTACACGATAGCTCTACAATTTCCTTTACTCAGCATGATGGTACTTTCTGACTCTCTATAATGATGATTTCCAATGATTAACACCTTGATTCTGTGTTATTCTGACGTTTATTCCTTCTGTCTTCACTCGTGCTGGCTCGATTGACATCTCTCACTGTCTCTTCGAGTGGTGCACTAGGCTGTCTATCCTCTTGTCTTGACCTTTCATGTCCACGATTATCCCTTCTGTCGTTAGGATCGTTTCTTCGGCCTTCCTGTCGGTCGTTTCCATTAAACTGTTGCCCTTGGTTCCAGTTATTCCTTCCCCGATATCTGTTATTATACCGATTTCTGTCCTGATACCTGGAATTTTGGTTATAATTCCTATACCGGTTATCTCTCGCTTCTTGATCGTATGGCCTTTCATATGGTCCTCTATATCGATCATTTCCTCTTGCATTACGGATGTTTCCTCGATTCCCATCGTTCCGTCGGTTTTCCCAGGAATCCCTTCTATCCGTTTGAACTGCATTGTCCACGACTACCGCGTTTACTTCTTGCGTGTTTCTGTTGTCGTTTCGATTACTTCTCGGTGTAACCTGTGCGCTCGTATAATCCAATCGCCTCAATATATCATCATAATGTTCCAGCGTATTGGCTCCCGATGCTATCAAAGATCGCTGTACCTCTATCGGTAACTGTCGCGCTATAGCTTGCAAAAGCTCTTCTTCTGGCAATGGAGGAATAAGGAACTGTAATTTAGCCAGTTGTGACGTGAAGTAGTTGGCGTAATGCGTCGGATGTGACGTAGAATAGCGTTTAGAGTACATCTCCGCTCTTACGTTGAGTTGATCCTCAGCACTCCAGAATCTCCTCAAGAAAGCCATGGCAAATTGCTCCATGTTCGCAAAGTTGCTTCTGAACGCTCTAAACCACGTAAGTGCAGATCCATCTAAGGCGCGTTCTACTATCCTTAGCTCTCTTTCTTTGGCTACCCTGTGTTCCGCCATGTAGTCTCGAATATCTCGCAGAAATTCTACTGGTGTAACACCTGTATTTCCCGAAAACTTTCTCGGTTTGTCATCTAGGTTCCTTATAATTGTGACTGGACCTGAATATCGTTCACTTGGACTCGACGTACTCCTACTCGAACTTGGATTCTCCTGCGGGGTTGAACTGACCCTTTCGAATGTCACATTCGGTTGCATTTGACGGTCTTCTACCATGCTCGTGTCTTGATTCGTCATACTGCGGTCTATCGCTGTTTGATTCATCAATGTTTCCCCTGATGTTACATTATGACTGGTGAAACTGTTAACTATGGATTCTAGTTTCGTCATCCTGTCTTCTGCTAATCTCTTGACCTGAGTCTTCAACTCATCTAACGATGTAACGTCCTGCGTCTTGTTACTTTCGTCTAGATCGTTCCTCAACTTGTCAATCTTTCCTTCGCACGTGTTCTTCACTAACGCGACTTGTTCTTTCAACAGATCAACATCTGTTCTAAATAGTGTTGAATCTAATTTCATCGCTTCCTTGCTTTCCGTAAACCTAACTTCTAAGTTTGCCATACCTGCGATTAATTTTTCATCTAACCCGTCACGTTTCTCTTTTGCTTCGGCATCGACCTCATTATATCGTTCTTCAACAATTGCTCCGACTCTATTTTTAAATAAAGTTAAGTTTTCGTTAACCTTTTGCTCTATATCGTCGTCTATCTTTCTAATATCCTTCTGCAATTGATTTTCTAACGACTTTATATTAGAATTGACCTCTCCCAAGACTTCATCTTTAATGGTCCCAATTACGGTCTTCAAATCTTTTATTTCGTTACCTAGATTCGTTTCTAGACTCTTAATCTTAGTCTCGAAAGATACTTCGGTAGACCAATCTTGAATTTTTCCTACATCTGCCACTAAACCATCGATGTCGAATCTCAACTTCGATACATCTGACTTAATGTCTTTCTGTATGGTCATAACGTCTGTTCTTAAAGTAAAAATATTTTCTTCCCCTCTATTTTCCAACTCGATAATATTTTTCCTTAATATCTGAACATTTTCCTCTCCTTTCATGTTTACTGCAATTATGTCTAATTGTAACGTTTTCAACATCTCATTGTTCTTCAAAGTTAAACTATTCTCTAATCTGGTTAACTTATTTTCTAATTCAGTATTAGTTTCTTCACTACGAGACTGTAATTTCTCTTCTAACGATTTAAAGTTATCTTTCAAGTTAGCTTCACTATTTGACTGTAGCCTAGTCTCTAACAACATCAACTCATCTTTGCTATTTGACTGTAGTCTAGTTTCTAACAATTTTAAATTATCGTTCAGATTACCTTCGTTAATAGCCTGTAACAACCTTAAATTTTCTTCAGTACTAGTTTGCAATAATTTTAAATTCTCTTCATTACTAGCCTGTAATGATTTTACATTCTCTTTACATTTAGCTTCTAATCTAGCTTCTGAATTATTAATTTGTTCTTTAACTTCAGTTTCCATCTTAGAAATGGTTTCTGCAATTCCAGACATACCCGTCTGTAACTCTCCTAACACCTTCGCTAAATCCTCTGGCAACATAATTATATTTCAATATAGAATTATATAGAGACGTTAGACAACAACACATCGCAACGTCTCAATTCCTGCATTCACTTGGGTATAGGGAAAAATATCTTATAACTAACATGATATTACTAATACGATTAACATGAACACTGGATTGGGCACACAAGTACATTGTCTGACTAAGTATAATAAATTTTGTAACACACTTAAATGAACTTGAGATCAATCTCTCAGTAATCTAAATCTGATGTGATTCCATAGAATTAACAAAATCGAAAAGCCCCACTAGTTGGAAAAAGCCAATTCTCCCTCTCTCTCTGTACCCGTTCGTCCTGGGGATGCGATGACCCATCTGCTATAACATCACATCCCTGGAGTTCCAGGACAGAGCGGAGTTAAATGAACCTCTAGTCAAATAAGGAATGTGTCGGAAATTCAGCTGAGTTCGTGAAAAAGCAGTGGGTTTCACGAGACAAAGTATCTCTAGGGTCGTTACGGGCTTAAGTTAATAAAAATAATTCAAATATAAATGGGCGCCATCAACTGAATTCCTAGCAAAACCACTTCCTTTCCGGATAAGCCTTACTCAAGACAAGGAAAGAAAAAGGAACATCACACCATCATCAGATCACAACTAAGATAAAAACAAATTTATTTTACTTTGAAAGTCAGACAGACATTTTAAATATAAATCCTACCTAAGAGTATGGTCGAATGCAAAGTTAAATTGTCATTGTCCAAAAAATCGAACCATCTCCTTTCTAATGCAAAATTATTTCAATCCACTTATCAAGAAAAATGTATAAAGTTCTCTTGGGTTCTCAGGATCACTGTCGCACTATGTCTTTCGTCACTGACATTTGTGAAACCTGAGACCTAATTCTCTTTAATTTAACATCAATGTGGATTTAATTAAGTTACTAATCTGCCTAAACATACACATATAATAATCACTCATGTTAAATATCACATAAATTATGGTTTGCATGGTATAATTTGAACGTAGAACATGTTAATCAAATGTTCCTAAACATTGAATAATTAATTTACATTATTTACATCGTCATTAATCTCTTATCTGTGAATTACAGAAAATTCAAATTCTCATTGGTCATCCTCATCATTATTATCAAATTAAATATTTCTCACATTAATTCTCACTTCAAAATTCCAAATATTCCTGTCAGAATCGTTAATTCATCACCATTACATCATTTACATTCACATTTCAAGTTGCAATTCCTTCGAATCATCTCTCAATTAAATTTATTTAATTTCATATAAATTCATTAATCATCAGCTTCTTTAATTAATCATCACCTTCTAATTCAGTTATTCATCATCATTACAATCGTCTAATAATTCATTTCAATCAGTTTAATTAATTCAATCTTTAATTCATCCACTTATTTAATTCATCGATTTATTTCAAAATTTAATTTATCAACTTATTTAAATTTCCATCATCTGGTTATTAAGATTTTATTATTTCATCTAGTCATTCTGATTTTTATTTCATTAGGTCATTCTGATTTTTATTTCATTAGGTCAGATCGTTAATATGCTTAAATCTCAGATTATTATTTCATTAATTATTATTTTCAGAAAATCTTGTATTATCAACTTTATTTATTTGTTTAATTTCCTAACAAATTGTTTAATAAGGTTTATAGAACGTTGTCTTACAGTTTTATTACTTCCAAGTTATATCTCGTATTTAATTATCATGCCAAAATATTATTGTCTCCACGACATCACGTTGGACCTAACTATCCACAACGACATTATATTTCTTCAATATTCCAAATATCACATTTGAATATAAGAATTACTACAAAAACTCCATAAATATTCAGCACATACCGCATGAATCTCAACAAATACGCTAGACTGGGTACAACGACCTCATGTCCGCTTCAAAATACATTATCAACGTTGCAACTATCAAATGGCAAATTCCACAAAATGCCTATCACAAACTTCTTTTAACCACGTTGCATGATCTACAAAAATATATAAATGGCTTCAAATTATTAACGCACATAATCTCCAATGACTGTAATTACTCTGATCATATCTAGACAACTTCTTAAACAATTGGAAAAACATTACTTCAGTAATTTAATATTTGCTTTCAAATAGCATAAATTCTCTTTCACAAGTTTCATAATTCACATCGTAGAAAAACACCAATGTGCTATAATCTCTCACATCAAAATCTGCAATACTGATCTGCCTTAAAATAATTATGACCATTAATGATTAATCTTACAAGATTAAATTACTTTAAATCCTTCTCAAAGGTATCAAACATAATTATAAAAATCATCAAAGCATCAGCTGTAATAGCTGTTAAATCTGAAATTACTCTCAAAAGAGTATAGCAACAAAATATTGGATTGGCAAACAAGAATTACTAAATGCAATCCTGTTGACATTTATCGTTACTTTATTTAACAAAATTTCGACTGATATGTGACTAGTAGTTCCTTGTTTAATTCACTTACATCTCGTGTACATTCGGATGATAAAATGAGTTCCTCAATGGCGAGTAAGATGTGTAACCACCGTGCAATCGTATAAATACGAAGGACCTCGCCCCGTCGACTTGGATGATAGTTCCCTAAACGGTGGGTAAGGTGAGTAGCCACCATACAATCGTATAAATACGAAGGACCCCACCTCGTGGACTATATGAATGAATGTACTAGAAAGGAATCAACTAGTTTCTAGTTGTCATATAAAAGCGACGTTCATTCACTAAAGTGAATAACTTCTTAATATCTCCAAACAATCCAATGGAAAAAAAATCCCTACTGATGAATAATACACACTCGCTAGTATGCAATGAACTGACGAAGTAGTTTCTGATAATCAATTGCAGATCACGAGTTCGAAATACTCGTTACACAAAAAAAACTATCCATGAAAAATATCCTAGCTGGAAAAATGTCTATAAGATCAAACATCTTCTTAATAAAGTCAAACAACGGTGAGAATATCGAATAATGATGCCTGCCATATCATATGGTCACTCCATATTCTAGCAAATTCGAAGTATATAAATTCAAACCATGTCTTAATAATCAAATCACTCCTATTAGAAAAATATACATGTGTGCCCAGTATTCATGAAAATAATCGTATCAGGTAGATAGAACTCTTACAATACCTTTCATTATCAGTTGTAATATAATTTCCAAGATCGTCGATTTTCCCTACCTAAAGATTTCTCATAAGATCGGCGTGAATATCATTTCATCCATGAAATGACGCTTTCCTTCGAAATCCCAAGCGAATCAGCTGTTGGACTCCTCTCGTCAGGAACCGAATCCATCGCTCTGTGGTGCCATCTTGTCTCTATTCACGTTTACTCGATCATGTTGAACCTCGGATTACCCATAACGGATATCGTCCAACTCCTTCTCGAAAAGTTCATGGTAACAGCGGACCCCCTACTCTTCTTCTAATATACGCCACTGTTCCGATAAATGTTCAGTTTGAGAATTGTAAGTCCACTCTCAACTTACTGCAAAGTTCGACTTGAGTAAAATAAAAATTTTACTAGATAGTGTTCAAGATTACGATACACCCTGTATCTGTCTGTAATATGTAATCCATGAAAATTGTATAAGATAAAATTCTTATAAATGCACGCTGTAATGTTCATCAGAGCCTATGCCAAACATTCAGTTTACTTGGAATAGTAAAAAGTCGCTTTGAATGTATTATATAACAGCATGGTTATAAGGTTATTTGTGAAAGCCTGTGTTCGAACAACGTCGAAATGAAGCTTGAAATAAAGTCTTCATATGCGATCAGTGTGGTTTTGAAATACCCCGGCTATCTACAATTGTCTTCTCGGCTAGGTCGCCTGTATCAACGACCCGCGCGGCCTGCTCTGCTCGGTGATACGAGAAATGTCGCCTACACTTGCCGTGACGGTTTACGTGTGTTGCGTGACCTTCAATGCCCGTCTCGCTGTGCTATAGAGCTGCTCTGTACTGCTCCTCTCATAGAGCCCAACTGAACTGCTTAGCGCTGTGTTCCAGCTTATGAGCTTCGTGCGGCACGTGGCTAATTCTCCCCACCACGGTGCTCCCACGTCACGAAGATAGTCTCGAACCCGACTCCTCTCGGCTGTTCTGTTATACAATAACTTATTTCCATAAAATTATTTCCACATATAATGCATGTCATATATACTCTTCAAAGTTGTTTTAACTTATTATAATCCCATATATATTTCAATAAAGTTTCACATCTTTATTAATAATTCTATCTTCTTACAGATTTCAATGCCTCCTTGATTCTTGACCTCCTACGTCATCTTGGCTTTCTTCTTGACGCGATCGATGCGCTATCATATCAGCTTGCCTTCCAAAACCTCAACTATAGCTTAATGTCAGCTGGCGTAGCCGATAGCCTAAAATAGGTATCGGGTACAGTACTCCCGTCATACGAGCAAAAAAGTGCTCGCGAGCAGATCCATTCTTTAATTCAAATTCTGTTGCATGAACAAGAATAATTGCGTTTTCACTAGAAGGTTTGACAGTGAAAAATTTTATCTTGTAAAATAGTATTTGTTAATCATCAGTAATCATAATTGGAAATTCCTGCTTTATGAGTAACGCAAAAGATGCTGATTCGACTCGACTGTACATACGTAAATGATCTTATCTGCATGAGTCACGCAAGCAGTTTCAGCATGCCTGGTGAGCGGTGAATCACTAGATATTTCAGCACTTCAATGCGAGAGAGAGACAGGAAAAGAAAAGAGGGGCGCATGCTTGTTGCATTATTAGTCTTTTCTTTCTTCATTTAGGCCAGCTATGGACCACGTCATTTCAACTGCTTCCGTCTTTGGGCCTTGATCTTAGTCCAGTGTTCACGCATTCGCTGCCTGTGAAACTCCCTTCTTTCATCAGACCACTTCTTGCCGGTTTTTAATTTCGCTTTTTCTTGGAATTGGTGGTGTGCTCCAAACTTTTCCATCAAAAGATCACGTTCCATGAAGTCTGCGTGGGTGATCCCTACTTCGTGCAAATCCTTGTCTATCTCACAAAACCAGGGGCCTTTGGTTTTCTTGTTAATAAAATAGGTAAATATCCGATTGGCGATTCTCTCGGGTTTCATACGAGTTAAGTGGCCATAGAAAGATATTCTTCTCTTGCGAATTACTTGAGATATCCTTTCTACATGATGGTACAGCTCATTGTTATGCAGAATGCATTATTATTATTATTATTATTGTTATAATTATTTTTGACTCAATGATGCTCGGGGACTTGGTATGGCATGGTGGTGATAGTCACAGTCTCAAAACAATTGAGAACGCCGCTCTAGGGTATGAAACCAAGCTATATACGGACTTGTCGAGTGGTTCAAGCCCCACTTACAGCGGTCAATAAAATGATGTTTCCCATTTGAAACTCTAAGGCAAATGCTGGGACGGTACCTTCTAATAGGCCACAGACCGCTTCCTTCCATCTCTTGGTCCAGTTTCAATCAATCTCTCATTAACGTTTCATTAGTTTGGCATCAGGAAGGGCATTTGGCCTAGAAACCACCTGCCACATAGAAATTGATTCAACATCATCCCCAAGCCCATTGAAACTGGAATGAGTCCCGCGACGTAGCCTTGCACGCACAAATCTTGCACCCCGGCCACAAAGGTAGCTGCAGCAAGTCAGAAGATCGTAGCTGCTAAACCCGGCGATGACAGTGGCTATCCACAGTGTGGTTTCTCCCCGTGGATTTTCCACACTCACTTCACCCAAATGCCGGGATAGTACAACTTCAAGTCCCGGGGCGCCTACCCCAACCCTTTGCCTAGCGCAGTTCCACCCACCCTTACAGTCATCATATTCAGTAAATATAAGTTCAATTCACGCCCAATCACACGGGGCTGATGATTGAGGTGACCAAAGTCCCCCGAATGTATTAACAACATAACTGGACCGATAACAGGTAAGATACACACAATGAAGAACAAGAAGTTCCGTGACGAACTAAAGAGCCTACTTTTCATGCCAATGATTATTCTACAGTATATGAACCTATCTAGAATAATGACGAAATTAAGTTGCTAATATCGACATTTCTAATTAGTTCGAAATACTGTATACCTGGGATAATGTAGCCTAATAGGGCACCTCAGTTGGCAGCCCTGATGACTGAATATATTTTTAGTTCCATCTCTTGAGGTACAGAATACAAAATTTGGTTGATGTCCAATGAATAGCATGGACGTTACATGCAGTTAAACATTGGATCTAACAGCGCGCGTAAAATCATGTTGGCAACAATGCCATGCATGTATTAGTCAGAAATATCTGAAATAATATGATCTATTGTTGTGCCAATTTTGAATGAAATCCATTAGTTAGTATAGAAGTTACATGCATTTTAAAATTGGACCTATCAGCAGGCTTAGAATCATGTTGGCAGCACTGACGAATATTAGTTACTCCAAAATCATCTAGAATGCCGGGTACTATACGTGTGCAAAGTTTAGAGCTATTGGCTTGCATACTTTCTGATATATTGATATTAGGGTAACAAAAATAGGGACAGTACATATTAACAGTTGGCAGCCCTGGTTGCTCTTAAGAATACGCATAGTCATATCTGTTATGGTACACATAGCACATACGAAATTTGGTTCAAATCCAAATGATAGTATGGAAGTTGCATGTATTTAAAATTGGACCTGTCAGCAGGCATAGAATCATGTTGGTAGCACTGACGTATATAAGTTACTCCAAATTAATATAGAATGTCAGGTACTATACGTGTGCATAGTTTAAAGCTATCGGCTTGCGTACTTTCTGATATATTGGTATTTGGATAAAATAAATTAGGAGCATTTATTAACAGTTGGCAGCCCTGGTGGGTCGTAAGAATACGCTCAGTCATATCTGGTTATGTACACATACAACATACGAAATTTGGTTGAATTCCAATTTATAGTGTAGAAGTTATATGCATTTAAAAATTGGACCTATCAGCAGGCTTATAATCATTTTGGCAACACTGCCATGTATGGAATCCTGGAAATTAAACTGCAATATTATTATCTATACGTGTGCCAATTTTGAAATAGCTCCCATTCATACCTTCCATGATATACATCATGGAGCTCAAATTTCAATTGCGATTTTTTAGCTGATGGTAGCAATGACATCATTTTCAAATATGGCCGTGAGATATTCAGGTATAGATCTTTAATCCTACCAAATTTTGTTTCGATTGCTCCAGCCGTTTAGGAGTTGATAGGGGGGGGGGACACACACACAGCCAGACAGACAGACAGAAGGACAGACAGACAGACATTTGCCCGATCTCATAAGACTACTTTTTCCTCATTTTGGCAAAATGTGAAAAGTAGGCTAAAAATGCAGAATCATTCTTTCAAATATATCTGTCTATAATAAATAGGCTGAAATTCGAGATTTTCTCGAAGGTGAACCCTCCACTGAATCAACCAAATGTAAAGCTTTTGTGTATGCCCCTCTTACTTCTCGCGAAAATGTCGCGCTGAGAGACAATATACGAAATATGACGCTGTTGTTACATTTGAGGTAGGCTACTTCGACATCATGGTCATTCAGCCCTGTGTACTTGGGAGTAAGTAGAATCTGTCTGATAATCAGTATTATTATGGTATTTGTAGTTTTTTTTATTTTTTATTTAGTCAATTTACCCTCTAGGCTGGTGGTTCCCACGGACTCAGCGAGGGAACTCACCACTACCACCTCTATGGGCAGTGTCCTGGAGCTTGGAACATCTGGTCGGGATGGATACAACTGGGGATGTGTGATCAGCACTTCGCCCAGGCGGCCTCAACTGCAAAGCGAACAGGGGCCTCGTGAGGGATGGGAAGGGATGGAAGATTTGGATGGATAGGCTAGGAAGAGGGAAGGAGGCGGCCGTGGCCGTAAAGTAGGTACTGCCCCCGGAAATTGAATTATATTGAGACCACGGTGGCTGTATTGGAAAATATGAGTAAAGTTATGAATGTCATAGTTATGACGTGGATATTCATGACGTAGGCACGGATGACGCAGATTTCATGCCAGTAGGCTGGTTGAGCTGAGATTCTTGGTGACGTCATGATTTTGTTCGAGAAAGATCTTAGATTTACGACGCAGTCGCAGGAAACAAGGTATTGTGCTAAGGAAGAAGCTACGCTATTGGAGGAGAGACTCGAACCAATGAACGATAGTTTGGAAGGAAGACGGAGATTGCTGAAACTACGATATTTGATTACTTTTGGCATGCAGATTTGTGGAAATCTATTTTCAGTTATGGCATTGATTTGGAATTTTGAAGAAATTAATTTTGAGTTTTTGAAATTTGAAAATCCGTCAAGTATAGCCAAAGTTAAAACTTCTAGCAATGACGCAGCAACAGGCTATGGAAGGGATGGATACGCCCCTTAAGAAGTTGATAAAAGGTCGTGCACAGGAGAGAGGAGCTCTCAGATCTCATATGTCAGATCGCATATATATTTCTGGTGATATATAGTTATTTTCAAGTGATTCAGTGAAGTAAGTTGTCTTTAGCGTGGTTAAAGCCCGGCGCATCGAAAGAACTCGGAGCAGTTCCATTTTACGCTGCTCGAAACTAGGTGAAGTTGAAACGCTCACATTAACGTTTCCACCAGTCAAGATATCAAGCGCTAACTTCAGCCTTTATTATAGTTCTATTGGGCAGTATAACATTGAGGTGTGTACAAGATTTGAACAATTTCACAGTTATACTTCGAAAGATATTGGAACTTTAAGGCTGCCAACAAAAGTGATTTTCTCGCCACAGGAGAAACACGTTTAAATTCCACATTATACACTACGGCTGACACGTGGAGTGCAACAGTGATATTGGAGAATACGTTTGGTATTACAACGATACATTCGACTATGGAACATTATAATCTTGCAGTGCTTTCAATGATTATAACAGTAGTTGAGATGGAAGGCTAAGGCTTCAATGCAATTGGGACATATATCGTTGGAGTAAAGTAACAGCATGGAACTTCGTTAATCGTCTTTCTACAAAAGCGAGCATGTAGTGAACATCCAACTACACTCATGCATCGTGAATCCATCGCTGAATTATACCAGATGACAGTGGAAATATTTTCATACTCCACAACTATGAATATTTCTGCGGAAATAACTACAATAAACTTCATGGCGAATTCCTGCAAGAACTTCAGGGAACTTTCAAGAGAGGCCAGGGTTGTCCCGGCGCACAAAGAAGAGTTTTGCCAGAAGGATGTTTTTCGTATCCACGGAGCAGTGCAATTTCGGAGGAGGAAGCAGTTCGATTCTCCGAGGACGCTGATTCCAGGTTCGAGGACGGAGCACATCTTCACGCTGGTGAAATGGAACCAACAGCAGTTTTCTTTGAAAACTTTCCTCTAGATCTTCAATCAACAGATAAGGTAGTCGTGAACGTTTCTTGTATTATTTGAGTCTTGTAGCGATATCTGAGCAACCATTCTTCCCATATTTTCTGTCCTATCTTTTGCCCCATTTTCTTGATTGATATTTCTGTACTCAGTACACTTCGATGATTTATGCCTTTTTCTTCGATTTGTTGAGACATTGTTATGTCATTGGCATACTTAAATAATTTTGGATCAGTTGAGACTGATGATTTAGATTCTTTCAGTAATTTGCATATTTTTGTAGTCACGATTTGACTGTAAGGTTAACGATTTGCTATGGCAGATTTGAATTCAGACAGCGTGTCATTTTATTAAAGTAATTCTATTCAGTAAATTACTTTGACCAATTTTCTGTCATCCTCAAGAAAGAAGAATGATTAAATGATTTTAGAGCGTTAAAATCTATTACGATATCGACGATCTTTGAAATACTAGTCGTCTTATGAACATGATTGCAACATAGACATTTATCATTGCATTATAGACAATTTTATGAAATATGAACGTTAATTACAATTTATTGAATACACTATAGTAATGAACATTTGATAGGAGTTTTTCTCAATTATAGATTGGAACAATAATGTTTGCATTCCACAATCTAATTGTATTCTATTCGACTATTTTGCAGTTTAGATGAACTTTGTTTGAAGATAGTATTTTTATACTGCGTTACTTTGAAGATGTTAATCTCAATTTTGATAGACCAGGCAGGAGTGTCTAATCGTATTTGCTATTAATTTTATTTGTGATTGGCAAATTTTTACTTCATATCGATTCATGAATGAAACCCACGAAGGTTAAATAATAACAGTCATTATTACAATTGATGAATATAAGAATTTTTAAAGAGGAACAATGGATGTATAATCGTTAGTTCAGTGGACGTGTAAAAGTCGCTGTTGAGTAATGCCCTTGAATAATGAAGGAGGTTCCCACAATAACTAATGAAGTTGATGAATTAATAAGTGGAGGTTTTTGTGTGTAGTTTGGAAGATTTTATGCCATATATATGAAGATATATGATGAATTTTGGGCCAATTTTTGTGCCATTTTTGTGCGTTATGAGCGAAGTATTTTCCCGCTGGTTGTATTGTTCTTGTTCTTTGAAGATTATTCATATGAAGATACTGTTAAAATTAACAAGAGTGTTAAATATTTGAGATAAAGATTTTGAATGGAGGTTACCGTCACAAATATTAATAATTATTATTAAACCTTATTAAACCTGAATTTGACAGTTAAATATAACTAACCTTCATTGGTCGATTATATCATCACGATTTGAGTAATTATCAACCGGATAAACGTGTGGTTTAATGTATTTCTTGTATAAATAATATAAACAATATAAATATTGTAAAATAATTTTGAAAATATCTTTGTTAAATAATTTGAAATGATAGTGATTAATACAGGCGTGTATAAAATTTTCAATTGTCATTTGACATTGTTATAAACAATTTATTATTGTTATAAATAATTAATTAACATTTTGAGTTTTGTTTTTATACTCTAAACAACGCTAATTAAGCAAGTGGTTTGAACAATTAATCATGATTTGGGATTGTTGGAGTAATCCACTGGTGTTTGAATGAAGCATGTAAGACATTTGCGTGATAATATTTCAGTTGAGATGTGAACATTTACGTATTTGAAAAGGAGAGCCAAGCTCTGAGGTAACACGCTTATGCTAGGCTTGAACGAACGGGAGTCCGCTTTGACAATGCAGGTGCATTGCAGCTGGCCCGGACAACTGTGTTACAAAGGCCAAGGACGTTCCATAATAGCCTTGTGGCTATAAATAAAATGTGAAGTAGATAAACACGCAAAACAATTGATATATGTGTCTCATCCCAAATCCCGTTTCCATCCCCAGTGCATTATTATTTTTACGTTGCTATGAGCTTGAGAAAGCTGAAACATTATATGTAGAGAATACAAGTCCTACAGGAGGACATGGTTATGTGGTCGATGGCTTCTTATTGCCACGACGATTTTTTTTTGTTAAATCATTCTTTATGTGAAATAAATTATTGTGCAGTTTAAAGTTTCTCGTATTCGTTCTGGTTCATTTTAAATATCATGGTGGAGGTTATTGTGTGGGCATACTTTAAGTGATCCAGTTGACAACCCAGTCCCCGAGATATATTTAAGAGGTAAGTAAAGGTAAGTATGAACCCCCGTTTATTTTGGTGTGTTCCACAATAATTTTCTTGTTAACTATTGTGCTCTAATCTCGATAGTATCTGTCAGTGCCATTTTCATTGATGTAGCTGTGCCGGCGCGTTTGATTATTGGCAATCCGATTGAGGGGGCGGATATCTGACAGCCTACTATCCGGGTTATCGGGTACAGTAGGATTGGCGCCGCAATTTCGTGGGGCACGATCAGCAAAACATTGGATTACCAAGTTATTGCAGTAGAATTGACACCGCAATTTTTGTGGAGAGTTCGAATAACATTGGATTACCAAGTTATCGATGTCAAAGGGATTGTGAAGACTCAAATAAGGAGGTTGATTCTTTGTTAGATGTCTTAGCCAATTGTAGAATTTGAGAGTGTGATTATATAGGGATTAAATGTTGTGTTGTATTAGGAAAATTACACTCAGTAAAGATCAGCTCTTATACAACTTGAAAGAGGTTAAATAGGCTGGAAACTTAGAAAAATCGCCTATGATCTGGAATCTTATTTTATTTGACCGGCTTATGACATGTATAGTCATATTAAAGATAAAATTAAACTATTTGTATTATAAATGTAAATTATTTGTGTTAGGATATTTTAAAATGAACCAAAGAAACTTGAACATGTGCTTGAGTTTATTTCAACATGAAGTGTCTACGAAGGTTAATTATAAGGTAATTATAAGTTAGATTTAAGACAGAAAATGGCTCAAATTTTATATATGGTGAAAAATGTTGCTCAGATGTTGTTATTTTGCTCTGTTTGATGTATGTCCCTAAAGCAGTTTATTATTGAAATATTATTGAAATGGCAGATGAAAGTCTGAGAATGATGTTAGAGGAGATGTCTGCTAACTTGAAAGCTAGCATGAATAGCAGTATGAAGCAGATGATGGAGGAGAATGCTAGTAATTTGTCTGCTAATTTGAAAGATAGCATGAATGAAAGTTTGAAAGTTCTTCAGACTAGTTCTGCAAACCTAGAAAATAATGTGTCGCGTTTACAGATCAGTACCCAGGGAATCGAGAATGCTGTAAGTGACATTCATAAAGATGTTTCTGATGTTAAAATTGATGTGTCTAAGGTACAAAAAGATCTTACTATGTTGAATCTTGATGTTGCCAATGTCCGGGGTGATATTTCATGTGCTAGAGCTGAAGTAATTGTTGTAAGGAATGATGTTGCTACTGTACAAGACAAAGTAGAAGAAGTTCAAAGAGAGGTTAGTAATGTTCGAACTGATGTGTCAAATGTTCAAGTAGACATCAATAATATTCATTCAGATGTTAACGATATGCAAAGCGATATCAATAAAATACAAGTAGAAGTCAATACTGTTTTTGTAGACATTGCTAAAGTTCAGACTGATGTCAACAAAGTTAGGGAGGAAATTGAAACTTCAAAAACACTTTGTACTCGTAACATTAGTGCATTAACAACTCGATTAGTTGACGAGTCTGTTAGGACAACGGCTTCTTTAGCTGGTTTAAAATACGATGTAGAGGTCATGAGAACCCAAGTATTAGATCACAATCGTTTACTTAAGGAAGACATCGAAGTAGATATTGCAGAAATGTTAACTGCAAATGTAACAGTGTGGAAAGATGAATGGAACAGGTCAAGTGGGGAACACGTAGATCAGATTCAGGAACGAATTGAAAGAAAACTTGCCAGTACACAAGTAGACATTAATAACGAAGTAGTTCAGATTAGGAAAGACTTGAATGTAAGGATGGACTCGCTATCCGAAAAGCAGGTAGAGGATAGAACTCAGATAGGTCAGGACGTGCAAGCATTAAAAACTGCGTTAGAGGAACAGATTCATAAGGTTGTCTCTGATGTTAACGAAACTACGAGCAAACAGCAGAATTTGAAACTAGGAGAAGCTAGCATGATGGAAACCTATAAGGAAGAGTTGATTAGGAAAGTCACCACGGAAATCTCAGACAAGGATACCGAAGGATTGACTGGTGAAGAGGAGAGAAATTACGTGAGAAGAGGTCACCTTACTACAGAAGAGAGAGATATTAGTCCTGAGGAATGTATATCCAGATTCAGGGAAGAAGAAGAGGATCGGAATATTGAACCTGAATGGAAGTATCGCGATAGTGGGAGGAATTATATGGATTCATATCCGAGAAATGTGACAGTCATCCGGAATTTTGAAGACAAACCTCAAAAATTTAGCAACACTGATAGTCTCACACCGATCGAATATATCAGGAATCTTAAAGACTATTTCATAGAAGCCCACATTCCTAGAGAGAGAGAGATGAGAATCGTAGAAAGATTTCTAGCTGGAGGACCCCTCGAATGGTTTAGAGCATTTCGGTACACTTTCAGCAATTTTGACGAATTTGCAGAGGCACTGATTAAACGATTCTGGTCAATAGAAGCTCAGAATTCACTAAGAGCTGAGGTATACTCGAGGAAGTATTCAGGTACTCTTCCAACACGGTACGCTGATTTCTTCACGAGCCAACTATCACGCTTGAGATTTTTGCAACCCCCATTGTCAACAGAGCAGTTGATAGATGCGATTTCTCGTATGCTGCCTGTGGAGGTAAGAAGACTGATCATATCGTCAAACATTAGAGATTTGACAAGTATGGACGAATTGTTGAGAAGGCTTGACTACACGAGTCCAATGCCAAATTTGGTACAAAAAGGTCAGAGGCACGAATTCAAAGACGTTAATACGGTCTACATGGATCAAGTGCAACAAACTGATAAGCCTGAGGAAGGAAAAACTGAAAATGTAGGTCCTCACAGGAATAATTATTTCCGCAACCACAGATCGCAAGGTTACCGTCCATATCGGCAAAGACGAGGCTGGAATAATAATAGAGGGAATTACAACAACGGAAGAGGTAGATACTACAACAATGGTTATAATAGAAATTATAACAGAAATAACCAGTACCAGAATCAGAATCAGAATTCTCAAGGTCAGGTTATGACACCCGACAAGTATCAAGAAAGAGAGAAAGAAAGTCAGCAGTATCTGAAGGAATTACGAGAAAAGGAAGCTGAAAATCAAAAGAAAAGACAGGATGTAGTGATCGATCCTGGTCCTTCTACAAGTCAGCAGGGGAACTTTGAGATTGGTAACACAAAAAAAAAACACGCCGATTTCTCAACGACAGTGAGAAACCATGAATACATTGCCACACCACACCTGATTACCATTAACGAAATTTACGAAGTAACTGATGAGGATTTATTAGAAGAGAGGGGAATCGTCAAAGAGGAAAGACCATGTGCATTACCTATTATTTCTGTACTGATAGTGAACCCTTATCATTGTGTCCAATAATAATGTTTCATATTAATAAAATCGATGGAAATACTAAATACATGATATGCTGGATATTTGAGTAAAATTGATGTAGCAAGAAATCTGGACTTGGTAAGACATGCTACGTGCTGGCTGGAAATGACCAACAGTTTCACAACCAATGCTATTCTTATATTTCTGAGAAAATCAGATATGACGCTGTGGCGTACGTGACCATCGACAGGCCAAAATGCTGCGTACAAGGCAAGGAGTGAGAGAGAGGACAAGTGTCGTGACGTGAAAATAAGGGCGGGATTTGTAAGGTCAGAACTCCGACGCCAACTTATCTGACCAATAAGAAAACATGACGCCAGAACATAGCGTCAGTGTGTTTTGCGCGGCAATCGGTTATAAAAAGATCTAGCGATCGGTTTGCTTGTTCGACGGCAGATTCGCGACCTATGAGAAAATACAAGATTTTTGAGAGGTCACACATAATTATAGGCCCATTACTTAAAATATTGAGGAGCTATTTTCTCCCACCATTGAAACTTTAGGCTTTCTGTATATATACAAATGTCTGAGATGAACCGGGGCACTCCTAATTATTCTTCGACAGTCATTTTAAGACGTCCTTAAGACGATATGGTTTTAAAATTATAGTTGTGTGTCGACAACGAAGTTAGAAATTTTCATAAAATTGTGAGATGGCAATTAGCCATAGAATAGGGAAAGTCGACGATTCTGCATAGGACGATCTGAGGAAATAAAATACTTAGAACGCAGATAGAACAGTTTAAAAACTTTGATTTAATTGTGTTTTAACAGCAGCAAGATGTCGACCATGGAGAGAAGACAGCAAGCTTCATCCTCCATTACCATCAGTGTTATGGGCTAACGGCCTAATGATGGGAAATGACGAGGCGGGAGGCCTCTGGAAAGCAGTTTAAGTGATGAGTATTAAAAAATTGATTTATTGATTTTGGACGAGGGGAATCGCGAGAGATGTGTGGAACTTTGTACAGACTTTATTTGTGTGGTTTAATTTAAATTTTAGGGTTTGATTTCTTAACTGACATGCGTGTAGTAATTTTTGGCATTGCGTGACAATTGTTGTACAGTAAATTTTGTGACTTAAAGCTTATCCGTATGTATACGCAATTCTTATAGCGAAACGGCCGCATCGATTAACGTATCAATAAAAAGTGTAGCCATGAATGAGAACCTAGGAACGACAATGATAAATGGACTGAATTAATGATATGTTAAACTAATTACTACGTGGGGGGAAAATTAGTGTTTTGTTGCTTGATAACTTGGGATAAGTTTGATCCCAGTTATTAATTCTTTATTGTCATTTGGACATGTTGTGTGTCATATATCTGAGGGGTGTGCTGATTCATGCTACGACGAGATCTTCGAGAAATGTGCCACGTGTGTTTGGGTGTAAGTGATGATAAGGAAAGGTAAAGCCTGTCCTTGACTGCGACATCATTCCGGCAAACTAGTTACCCTTGGGGGTAAGTTTGACCTGGAGATGTGTTCTTAAAAATCCCTGAGAGGATGTTTTGAGATAATGTGATATTTTGTTTGTACGCGTTTAACAGGTGGCGATTAGCAAAGGTGCTGGACGCTGGCTATGGGCCAGAATCTATTTTTAGTGTGGCACTAATTACTACGTGGGGGAAAGAAATCAGCCACTCACTCGGAGATGTCATAACAGGCCCGGCTGTCTCCAGCTCCGTTATGACACATTATGTTTGCTTTAAAGCCTAATGAGTTAAGGTTATTTTATTTGGTTTAATTTGGGGAGTTGCCATGTTGTCGATCCAAGTTTCTTTTATCATTACTACGACTTATTTGTTCATTGTTTTTTAAAACGCCAAATTTTCTGGCGTGAAAATTAAAAATTGTATTTTGTTGTTGTTGGCTCTTATTTTCAAGGCCATTGTATTCATTATAAATATAATTTGGCAACCGGCCAAACTTGTTCATGTCATGTTATGCTTTCCTAGTGTTTAAGGTATAAGTCGGTAATTCTGCAGCCCTTATTTTAAATAATACACACGTGTATTTGGTTGTGGTAATCTAAGGTTAGAGCATGTCAGTAGTGTATATAAATATGTAATTGTTGTTCCCACATTTCCGTAATTCGTCCTTCGCAGTACGGAGTCCGTTCCCGAACCAACTGTTTTGGTCGGAGACGAGCGCCCGTCAAAATGCTCATTACTTGAACTAGTCTTAAAACCCGTGTCGCTCATAAATATTAAATTCTTGTACTATTTTATTTGTTTGTTATTTTTGGATCTTGTGATCCGTTTTCTTTGTTACTTTGATTTAAGTGACATTGCAGTCACAATGCTTGTTGACAGCTGTCATACCGTGTCGTCATGGTACGTCAGGCTGGTCAGTGTCAGATCTGTTCACGCGAGTGAACAATAAAAGGGTGGTTATAGTTTTTTTTATGTTTGATTCAGTTAATAAATTTCATTTGTTAGTAGATCCTGTTGTTTTTCTTGGCTTTGTAATAATAATAAGTTAACCTTATAAACCCTGGAAGTTATGTTGATAGCAAAACCTCTAAATCACATTCACAAGAATCCATTACGACCCCGAAATTTTGAATCTTGTCTACATGCTATTTTCCAAGGGTATATAAGAGTTACTTTGGCTTCCGAACGTGTGGCATTTGTGTTTTAGAGTAAAAAAATAGATCACCGGCATGTGATAAGTTTATTAACGTAAGTTAGGCGAAGATAGTACCGCCAAATGTTTGAAAATATAAAGTCATGGAGTTTGCAATAAAGTAAATGTGGAACAAGTTAAGTGTTTGAACTTTGATTAAAATTAGAACAAACTGTTCCAGGCGCCCAATAAAATTAAATTAGCTTTGTGTAGAAAAGCCAAACTCAAAGAATTATTTGACAGGAAGGTTAGACCTTAAAAACTAATTAATACTCTATTAATTGGTAAAAGAATTTGTAAGTGAAGTAAGGTCAGGAAGATTATAACTGAATCAAAGGGTTAAAATTAAATGGAATAATAAGTAAATTATACTCAGTGATGCTATAGTTTGTGGGAGTAATTTAAAGTAAATGAACTGAGTATGTAAAGGGTTAATGTGTGTATATTTAATATATGTGAGCGCGCGTATCCAGGGCTCCGCCCTTATGTCATTTCCCTATGTCTCAAATATATTATTGTTGTGATGGCAACTCTGGGAGAAATCCGCGAAGTGATTGAATTAGCATCCGCTCGTACGCGAGAACAACTTAGTGAGATGAGAAAGGACATAACCAATGAAATACAGACACAGTTGGCGGCAAATAATGAAGAAACGCAGACACAGTTAACGGCTATAAATAAACAATCGGCAGAAACGCAGACACAGTTAACGGCTATAAATAAACAATCGGCAGAAACGCAGACACAGTTGGCGGCAAATAATGTAGAAATGCAGAAACAGTTAGCGGCGAATAGTGTAGAAATGCAGACACAGTTAAACACAAAACTATCCGAAGTTAACGAGAATATAAATCAGAAAATCGCTACACAAAACGTTCTGGTTAGTGAGCAATTACATAGGCAGTCTGAGAAAAACAATGAAATGTTAAACGCACAAGACGAAAGGAACACTCAAAATCTAGCTGCGCTAACGGTAGAAATCAAAGAGCACACAAAAGAACAGCTAATCCAATTAGCAAAGGACGTTAGCACTAACAATACCAAACAATTAGGAATAATAAAAGGTATCGAAGATTCGTTTAAAAAGGAAATAAAAGGAATGGATGAGACTGTTATGGCAAAACTAGCACAAATCGAGCAAGCGTGTTTGACCAACTCATCTGAGATTAAAGAAGCACACACAAACTTAGAAAAAAGGTTTGAGATGATCGAACGAGGGACACAGGGTATGCAAGATCAGATAATTACAGTAGATAACAATATCACGGGCTTAGTGACGGAACTCAACAAATTAGAAATACAATCAGTTAAGAAATGGAAAAGGTTAGAAATTGACCAGGAAGAAATTAAACAAACATTAGAACAGAACAACATTTCTCTGGGAGAAAGGATAGATAAACTTGAAGATAATGAGGAGGCTAATCAACAGGAAGTCGAAAAACACATTGTTAAATTGAAGGATACTATTAGAAAGGATTGGACCAAGATGAGCGCTGATTCGAAAGATGAACGGCTCGCAGTAAGCAAGAAGCTAGGGGAAAATAACGCGAAAATACAGGCGTTAGAAGAAAATATGAAGTTAAGATTTCAAATTCAAGAGGACCGCATGATAAAATCGGAGTTGCAGTCACTTGGACATAATACGATGTTTGCGACACTAATGGAAAAGGGGAAAGGGGAGAATGCGGAAAGAGAGCACACAATAGACAGCCACGAGCTTGGGCAAAGTCCAAGAACGGTAGACACGCAAGCATTCCAGAATTATGAGGGTCGTAGCTCGACACCTCAAAACACACAACTTCCCACGCAAGTTATACAAGTCATCCGTGGAAACGAATTTAAACCGAATAAGTTTTTACCAGAGAGCGGAGGGACACCTAAAGCTTTCTTAAGGGAACTGACAGAATATTTTTCGGACCAAAATGTTAGCTCAACGCGACAATTAAGAATGGTTGAAAAATTTTTGGCGGGCTCAGCACTTACCTGGTATCTTGGATTTAAGAACACATTTAAATCAATGGAAGGTTTCCACAAGGCCTTCCTAAGCAAATACTGGAGTGGGTCGTATCAACAAAGCTTGCGAATGGACTTATACTCGCGCAAATACCATTCCACGCATCAGACGAAATATGCAGATTTTTTCGCCATGCAACTTGTCAAATTGCAAGATCTTGATAATCCCCCTAGCGAAATGGAGCTAATAACTACTATAGGAAAACAGATGCCTATTAGCGTTCAGCAATTCTTGGTGGCGGCAAATATTACGACCGTGGTCCAGGCAGAAGAGGTATTAAGGAAGATAGATGAAACCACTAATTACATCAACCCGAGAGAGAAGAGACAGATAGAGTTAGTTAATGCAGTCGAAGTAGTCAAGACACCGAACAAAAACACGAGGTCGCAAGCTACAAACACTGGGGATAACCAAAGACGGCAGAGCACCGAAGAATATGAGCCGAGATCTCAACCGAGATACGAAAATAGGGACAGAAACCATAACAATCAGGAAGAAACTAACCGCTACCGGAACACAAACAATCAGCAGTGGCGAGATAATAGGAGATACCAAACGTCATACAATAGGAATAATAATAATAACGCACCTTATAATCGGGGATGGCGTGGAGGACACTATAATCAACAATATAGGCCCAGGGACAATAGGCGTTACAACCAACAATATAACGCACAAAATAACCAGCGGTTTAACGAGCAATCGGATCCAAGGGATGATCAGAGAAATTGGAACGAGAGACACGCTGACCCGCAACAGTACCTGGAGGAGCCACGTAACATGGAAGGAAATAATAAGGATAAATGGGAAAGAGCGATAGATCGGCGGAAGAATCCCGACAACCACGAGGAGGAAAACGGAACACATCAAATGTTGGAGGCCATGCATGTAGAAACCCAGAGATATTTGGAGGAGCTGCATGGAGAAGAAGAAAATAGAGCAGCCGACAATAGGAAACAGAAGAATAGCAGGAGAGATTCGCAGGCCGTGTCAGGCAAGGGTCTCGAAATATGGTAAAAAAAAGTTATTGTACGGGAATAGGAGAAGAAGAAGGGAGAAGGAAGAAGATGGCAACGCGGGGGAGAAGAAGGAGATGACATCACGGTAAAATGGAGAAGAGACAGGAGCGGCTTAAGGAAGTTCAACTAGGGGTTACGAACTTAGGTAGCAACGCCTACAGAGTCCGAGAGGTGAGCACAGGAAACATGGCAGTGTATAATATCTCAAATTTAAAATTGTATCATCAGAGAGAGCCATACGAACCGAGAAATAATGTTACTGCAGCAAATTAAACATTCGCGTGATAACATACAACAAAAGATACGGGGGTGCTCTAGTGGTGAATGCGCTCAAGGGACGGCTCTGACGTGTTTACAAGTTCAGGAGGACAGTCATTATATTTTGAGGGTGACCAGCAACTTCAAATTTGAGCCAGAAAAGTAGGGGATGTGAAATTCGACTTCATTTGAGTCCGAATTTCATCAACTAGGGGTCAGATGAACCCTTATCATTGTGTCCAATAATAATGTTTCATATTAATAAAAACGATGGAAATACTAAATACATGATATGCTGGATATTTGAGTAAAATTGATGTAGCAAGAAATCTGGACTTGGTAAGACATGCTACGTGCTGGCTGGAAATGACCAACAGTTTCACAACCAATGCTATTCTTATATTTCTGAGAAAATCAGATATGACGCTGTGGCGTACGTGACCATCGACAGGCCAAAATGCTGCGTACAAGGCAAGGAGTGAGAGAGAGGACAAGTGTCGTGACGTGAAAATAAGGGCGGGATTTGTAAGGTCAGAACTCCGACGCCAACTTATCTGACCAATAAGAAAACATGACGCCAGAACATAGCGTCAGTGTGTTTTGCGCGGCAATCGGTTATAAAAAGATCTAGCGATCGGTTTGCTTGTTCGACGGCAGATTCGCGACCTATGAGAAAATACAAGATTTTTGAGAGGTCACACATAATTATAGGCCCATTACTTAAAATATTGAGGAGCTATTTTCTCCCACCATTGAAACTTTAGGCTTTCTGTATATATACAAATGTCTGAGATGAACCGGGGCACTCCTAATTATTCTTCGACAGTCATTTTAAGACGTCCTTAAGACGATATGGTTTTAAAATTATAGTTGTGTGTCGACAACGAAGTTAGAAATTTTCATAAAATTGTGAGATGGCAATTAGCCATAGAATAGGGAAAGTCGACGATTCTGCATAGGACGATCTGAGGAAATAAAATACTTAGAACGCAGAGAGAACAGTTTAAAAACTTTGATTTAATTGTGTTTTAACAGCAGCAAGATGTCGACCATGGAGAGAAGACAGCAAGCTTCATCCTCCATTACCATCAGTGTTATGGGCTAACGGCCTAATGATGGGAAATGACGAGGCGGGAGGCCTCTGGAAAGCAGTTTAAGTGATGAGTATTAAAACATTGATTTATTGATTTTGGACGAGGGGAATCGCGAGAGATGTGTGGAACTTTGTACAGACTTTATTTGTGTGGTTTAATTTAAATTTTAGGGTTTGATTTCTTAACTGACATGCGTGTAGTAATTTTTGGCATTGCGTGACAATTGTTGTACAGTAAATTTTGTGACTTAAATCTTATCCGTATGTATACGCAATTCTTATAGCGAAACGGCCGCATCGATTAACGTATCAATAAAAAGTGTAGCCATGAATGAGAACCTAGGAACGACAATGATAAATGGACTGAATTAATGATATGTTAAACTAATTACTACGTGGGGGGAAAATTAGTGTTTTGTTGCTTGATAACTTGGGATAAGTTTGATCCCAGTTATTAATTCTTTATTGTCATTTGGACATGTTGTGTGTCATATATCTGAGGGGTGTGCTGATTCATGCTACGACGAGATCTTCGAGAAATGTGCCACGTGTGTTTGGGTGTAAGTGATGATAAGGAAAGGTAAAGCCTGTCCTTGACTGCGACATCATTCCGGCAAACTAGTTACCCTTGGGGGTAAGTTTGACCTGGAGATGTGTTCTTAAAAATCCCTGAGAGGATGTTTTGAGATAATGTGATATTTTGTTTGTACGCGTTTAACAGGTGGTGATTAGCAAAGGTGCTGGACGCTGGCTATGGGCCAGAATCTAATTTTAGTGTGGCACTAATTACTACGTGGGGGAAAGAAATCAGCCACTCACTCGGAGATGTCATAACAGGCCCGGCTGTCTCCAGCTCCGTTATGACACATTATGTTTGCTTTAAAGCCTAATGAGTTAAGGTTATTTTATTTGGTTTAATTTGGGGAGTTGCCATGTTGTCGATCCAAGTTTCTTTTATCATTACTACGACTTATTTGTTCATTGTTTTTTAAAACGCCAAATTTTCTGGCGTGAAAATTAAAAATTGTATTTTGTTGTTGTTGGCTCTTATTTTCAAGGCCATTGTATTCATTATAAATATAATTTGGCAACCGGCCAAACTTGTTCATGTCATGTTATGCTTTCCTAGTGTTTAAGGTATAAGTCGGTAATTCTGCAGCCCTTATTTTAAATAATACACACGTGTATTTGGTTGTGGTAATCTAAGGTTAGAGCATGTCAGTAGTGTATATAAATATGTAATTGTTGTTCCCACATTTCCGTAATTCGTCCTTCGCAGTACGGAGTCCGTTCCCGAACCAACTGTTTTGGTCGGAGACGAGCGCCCGTCAAAATGCTCATTACTTGAACTAGTCTTAAAACCCGTGTCGCTCATAAATATTAAATTCTTGTACTATTTTATTTGTTTGTTATTTTTGGATCTTGTGATCCGTTTTCTTTGTTACTTTGATTTAAGTGACATTGCAGTCACAATGCTTGTTGACAGCTGTCATACCGTGTCGTCATGGTACGTCAGGCTGTTCAGTGTCAGATCTGTTCACGCGAGTGAACAATAAAAGGGTGGTTATAGTTTTTTTTTATGTTTGATTCAGTTAATAAATTTCATTTGTTAGTAGATCCTGTTGTTTTTCTTGGCTTTGTAATAATAATAAGTTAACCTTATAAACCCTGGAAGTTATGTTGATAGCAAAACCTCTAAATCACATTCACAAGAATCCATTACGACCCCGAAATTTTGAATCTTGTCTACATGCTATTTTCCAAGGGTATAATAGATGGCCAACAGTATAAAGCTCTTATGGATACTGGTGCAATTATTTCTATCATTTCTGATGAATGCTATCAAAGTCTGCTAAAAGGAGAAAACATGACAGTTCTACCTGTTTCTACCGTCAAAGTGAGAGGAATTTTCCAAGACAAGGCAGTGAAATGCAAGATCCAAGTGCTGTTGAACTTTGAAATTAATGAAAGGAATTATGAACAGATCTTTATTGTGGTTAACAAGATCCATTTCGATATTGTGCTAGGAATCGATTTTATATCGAAGGTTGGAGCCATTATTGATATGAAGAATAGAAGTATTAGCTTTAATGATGGGTACATGATCACAGAAGAGATCGAAGAACAGGACGTGAAAAACAGTCTGGAGATAGACCTTAGGGAAGAAATTTTAAATACCATTATTAACGACGTAGAGAATATAACAGAAATACCCAGTAGAAAAACTGAAGGATTTGAAGAAATTCAGGGGGAATTTGAAGATTTGATAAAGGAATTCCAAGATAATTTCGAGGAAAAACCTGGATTGATTAAAGACTATAAGTATAAGATAAGGCTGACCGATGAAACCCCTTACCAAAAGAGAATATACCCCATACCTGAGAAATACTATCAAGAAGTACGAGGGTTGATCAGAAAAATGGAGGTAGACGGGATTATTAAAAAACAGGCGTCGTCTTACATAAACCCCATCACTGTAGTGAAGAAAAGTAATGGTCAGATACGTCTTTGTCTCGATGCTCGGACCATCAACTTGAAGATTCTTCCAGAAAATGACCGACCACCTAAGATCAGAGATCTGCTTAGAAAGTTCAAAGGGAGAGCATGTTTCAGTGTTCTTGACTTGACATCTTCGTTTTACCAAGTTCAACTGGAGGAAGAAAGTATGCAGTACACTGGATTCCTATTTGACCAGACGTCATGGGTCTTTGTGAGAATGCCTTTTGGAATGGTCAACAGTGGACCAGCACTCATTCGAGCACTTGATAGCAAGCTCACTGACGAAGTAAAGCAGAATGTAATCTGCTACATTGACGATTTAATTGTATCTTCACCCAACGCCGCAGAACATTTAGTGCACTTGAGAAAGTTGTTTGAAAATTTAAGGGAGGCCAATATCAAGGTCAATTTTGGAAAATGTCAATTCTTGAAGAAGGAGATCAATTACTTGGGGCATACCATTGATAAAGATGGATATCATCCAAACATGCAGAAAGTAGATGCGATCACTAGATTCCCAAAGCCAACTAAGGTGAAACAAGTCAGAGAATTTGTAGGCGCATGCCAATTCATTAGCAGCCACTGTCCAAGATACTCTGAAATTATGGCTCCTCTGTATGATTTACTCAAGAAAAATAATAGATGGAAATGGAGTACCGCAGCAGACGAGGCTTTTGAGAAAGCAAAGGAGATGCTCAGAAACAACGTCAAACTGGAGTACCCAGACTTTGAGAAGGTATTCTATATAGAGTCTGATGCATCAAGAATAGGCATTAGTGCAGTCTTATACCAAAAAGACGAGGCAGGCAACAAGCACTACATTGCGTTCACTAGTCGGAAGTTAAAGAAACACGAGGAAAACTACTTTACGACAGAACTAGAAGCGTTAGCTTTTGTAACAGCTTTGCAAGCTTGGAAAAAAATGTTGCTGGGACATAAGGTTATCATTATTACAGATCACAAAGCACTTCAGTTTATGCTGCAAACTGACATGTCTAGTGATAGATTGACACGTAGGGCTTTGTTCACCCAACAGTTTAACGTCACTATCATCCATCAGCCTGGGAAAGATAACTTACTGGCTGATGCTTTATCACGTAACCCTATCAAAAATGTGCAGATACACCATGTACAATTGGAGCAGCAAGATCAAGAGACCGTTAGGAGGTTAGCCCGAATCGGTGTGTCACAGAAGAGACACGCTCCAATCAGGAAAATGTACAGGTTCCTTAAGGGTTACATGGACAATACTGATGTTGACTATGCAGCTACACAGAGAGATTCACGACACTTTGTCTTGAGTGGAGACATCGTATGTAAGTATGCTGACTCTGCGCATACAAAGCTTCGAATAGTCGTGCCACCTAACGCAACTGGACATGCGGGTTTAGATAAAACTCTTGATACTCTTAAAGAGAGGTTTATTTGGACTAACATGCGTTCCAGCATTGCTAATGTCATTCGTTCATGTGATAAATGTCAAAGAGCAAAGTATGCTTCCGCTCTATTAAAAGGAAAACCTAAGGCGATGATTCCCTCTAAACCAAATGAACTCATGGCGACAGACATATTTGGTCCTTGTCCGAAGGGATATCAGGGTAATCAGTATCTGTTGGTTACCGTGGATGTCTTCTCAAAATTTGTAACAATGAGTCCCATGCAAAAAGCTAACACGAGGAACGTTGTAAGCAGACTGGAACATGCTGTATTTCCAAAAACTGGTAAACCAGAATATCTACTTTCGGATCATGGAGCTCAGTTTACGTCCTTAGAATTTGCAGCAGATATGGAAAGGCTTGGTATTAAGCACATATTTTCAAGCGTGCGATATCCGGAATCGAATTCTTCGGAAAGATATATGGCTGAATTTTCGAAATTCTGTCGAATTTTCTGTCCGAATGACCATTCTGGTTGGGTGAGATTTGTACCCCTTATTGAGGAATATCTAAATTCTACCGTGCAGGAGAGCACAGGAGAGGTGCCAATGAGACTTCATCTAGGAAGAAACCCAGAAAGGCCGTGGGATAATCTTTTTAACCACGTTCCTAGAGATCCCGACTTAGGAAGGCAGCACAGAATAGACAGAGCGAAGGAACAACTCCAGAAAGCAGCACAAAAACGACTGAAAAGAGTAGCTGGAAAACGTTTTGGTGCTCCCTTAGAAATTGGAAATCTGGTATTATTACGCAGACCTGTCAAGGCTGACGTGGGTAAGAAAATCTATCCCAAGTTTGGAATAGTATTCATGGGTCCGTTCAGAATTACGAATGCTTATGGAAACAACTGTTATGAACTTTACGATGATGAGAATAATGTCGTTTATGGCAAGTTCAATGCTGGGAACTTGAAGAAATATTATCCAAGAGTAAGCCAATAATAATTCAATTTCGTGTTCAAGTGAATTGAGATATTTATAACACAGAGTTTAAAACCAATTTGCAACTGTTTTTAAAACGTGGTGAAGGGCGAATGCCCCCGGAAATTGAATTATATTGAGACCACGGTGGCTGTATTGGAAAATATGAGTAAAGTTATGAATGTCATAGTTATGACGTGGATATTCATGACGTAGGCACGGATGACGCAGATTTCATGCCAGTAGGCTGGTTGAGCTGAGATTCTTGGTGACGTCATGATTTTGTTCGAGAAAGATCTTAGATTTACGACGCAGTCGCAGGAAACAAGGTATTGTGCTAAGGAAGAAGCTACGCTATTGGAGGAGAGACTCGAACCAATGAACGATAGTTTGGAAGGAAGACGGAGATTGCTGAAACTACGATATTTGATTACTTTTGGCATGCAGATTTGTGGAAATCTATTTTCAGTTATGGCATTGATTTGGAATTTTGAAGAAATCAATTTTGAGTTTTTGAAATTTGAAAATCCGTCAAGTATAGCCAAAGTTAAAACTTCTAGCAATGACGCAGCAACAGGCTATGGAAGGGATGGATACGCCCCTTAAGAAGTTGATAAAAGGTCGTGCACAGGAGAGAGGAGCTCTCAGATCTCATATGTCAGATCGCATATATATTTCTGGTGATATATAGTTATTTTCAAGTGATTCAGTGAAGTAAGTTGTCTTTAGCGTGGTTAAAGCCCGGCGCATCGAACGAACTCGGAGCAGTTCCATTTTACGCTGCTCGAAACTAGGTGAAGTTGAAACGCTCACATTAACGTTTCCACCAGTCAAGATATCAAGCGCTAACTTCAGCCTTTATTATAGTTCTATTGGGCAGTATAACATTGAGGTGTGTACAAGATTTGAACAATTTCACAGTTATACTTCGAAAGATATTGGAACTTTAAGGCTGCCAACAAAAGTGATTTTCTCGCCACAGGAGAAACACGTTTAAATTCCACATTATACACTACGGCTGACACGTGGAGTGCAACAGTGATATTGGAGAATACGTTTGGTATTACAACGATACATTCGACTATGGAACATTATAATCTTGCAGTGCTTTCAATGATTATAACAGTAGTTGAGATGGAAGGCTAAGGCTTCAATGCAATTGGGACATATATCGTTGGAGTAAAGTAACAGCATGGAACTTCGTTAATCGTCTTTCTACAAAAGCGAGCATGTAGTGAACATCCAACTACACTCATGCATCGTGAATCCATCGCTGAATTATACCAGATGACAGTGGAAATATTTTCATACTCCACAACTATGAATATTTCTGCGGAAATAACTACAATAAACTTCATGGCGAATTCCTGCAAGAACTTCAGGGAACTTTCAAGAGAGGCCAGGGTTGTCCCGGCGCACAAAGAAGAGTTTTGCCAGAAGGATGTTTTTCGTATCCACGGAGCAGTGCAATTTCGGAGGAGGAAGCAGTTCGATACTCCGAGGACGCTGATTCCAGGTTCGAGGACGGAGCACATCTTCACGCTGGTGAAATGGAACCAACAGCAGTTTTCTTTGAAAACTTTCCTCTAGATCTTCAATCAACAGATAAGGTAGTCGTGAACGTTTCTTGTATTATTTGAGTCTTGTAGCGATATCTGAGCAACCATTCTTCCCATATTTTCTGTCCTATCTTTTGCCCCATTTTCTTGATTGATATTTCTGTACTCAGTACACTTCGATGATTTATGCCTTTTTCTTCGATTTGTTGAGACATTGTTATGTCATTGGCATACTTAAATAATTTTGGATCAGTTGAGACTGATGATTTAGATTCTTTCAGTAATTTGCATATTTTTGTAGTCACGATTTGACTGTAAGGTTAACGATTTGCTATGGCAGATTTGAATTCAGACAGCGTGTCATTTTATTAAAGTAATTCTATTCAGTAAATTACTTTGACCAATTTTCTGTCATCCTCAAGAAAGAAGAATGATTAAATGATTTTAGAGCGTTAAAATCTATTACGATATCGACGATCTTTGAAATACTAGTCGTCTTATGAACATGATTGCAACATAGACATTTATCATTGCATTATAGACAATTTTATGAAATATGAACGTTAATTACAATTTATTGAATACACTATAGTAATGAACATTTGATAGGAGTTTTTCTCAATTATAGATTGGAACAATAATGTTTGCATTCCACAATCTAATTGTATTCTATTCGACTATTTTGCAGTTTAGATGAACTTTGTTTGAAGATAGTATTTTTATACTGCGTTACTTTGAAGATGTTAATCTCAATTTTGATAGACCAGGCAGGAGTGTCTAATCGTATTTGCTATTAATTTTATTTGTGATTGGCAAATTTTTACTTCATATCGATTCATGAATGAAACCCACGAAGGTTAAATAATAACAGTCATTATTACAATTGATGAATATAAGAATTTTTAAAGAGGAACAATGGATGTATAATCGTTAGTTCAGTGGACGTGTAAAAGTCGCTGTTGAGTAATGCCCTTGAATAATGAAGGAGGTTCCCACAATAATTAATGAAGTTGATGAATTAATAAGTGGAGGTTTTTGTGTGTAGTTTGGAAGATTTTATGCCATATATATGAAGATATATGATGAATTTTGGGCCAATTTTTGTGCCATTTTTGTGCGTTATGAGCGAAGTATTTTCCCGCTGGTTGTATTGTTCTTGTTCTTTGAAGATTATTCATATGAAGATACTGTTAAAATTAACAAGAGTGTTAAATAATTTGAGATAAAGATTTTGAATGGAGGTTACCGTCACAAATATTAATAATTATTATTAAACCTTATTAAACCTGAATTTGACAGTTAAATATAACTAACCTTCATTGGTCGATTATATCATCACGATTTGAGTAATTATCAACCGGATAAACGTGTGGTTTAATGTATTTCTTGTATAAATAATATAAACAATATAAATATTGTAAAATAATTTTGTAAATATCTTTGTTAAATAATTTGAAATGATAGTGATTAATACAGGCGTGTATAATATTTTCAATTGTCATTTGACATTGTTATAAACAATTTATTATTGTTATAAATAATTAATTAACATTTAGAGTTTTGTTTTTATACTCTAAACAACGCTAATTAAGCAAGTGGTTTGAACAATTAATCATGATTTGGGATTGTTGGAGTAATCCACTGGTGTTTGAATGAAGCATGTAAGACATTTGCGTGATAATATTTCAGTTGAGATGTGAACATTTACGTATTTGAAAAGGAGAGCCAAGCTCTGAGGTAACACGCTTATGCTAGGCTTGAACGAACGGGAGTCCGCTTTGACAATGCAGGTGCATTGCAGCTGGCCCGGACAACTGTGTTACAGAGGCCAAGGACGTTCCATAATAGCCTTGTGGCTATAAATAAAATGTGAAGTAGATAAACACGCAAAACAATTGATATATGTGTCTCATCCCAAATCCCGTTTCCATCCCCAGTGCATTATTATTTTTACGTTGCTATGAGCTTGAGAAAGCTGAAACATTATATGTAGAGAATACAAGTCCTACAGGAGGACATGGTTATGTGGTCGATGGCTTCTGATTGCCACGACGATTTTTTATTTTTTTTGTTAAATCATTCTTTATGTGAAATAAATTATTGTGCAGTTTAAAGTTTCTCGTATTCGTTCTGGTTCATTTTAAATATCATGGTGGAGGTTATTGTGTGGGCATACTTTAAGTGATCCAGTTGACAACCCAGTCTCCGAGATATATTTAAGAGGTAAGTAAAGGTAAATATGAACCCCCGTTTATTTTGGTGTGTTCCACAATAATTTTCTTGTTAACTATTGTGCTCTAATCTCGATAGTATCTGTCAGTGCCATTTTCATTGATGTAGCTGTGCCGGCGCGTTTGATTATTGGCAATCCGATTGAGGGGGCGGATATCTGACAGCCTACTATCCGGGTTATCGGGTACAGTAGGATTGGCGCCGCAATTTCGTGGGGCACGATCAGCAAAACATTGGATTACCAAGTTATTGCAGTAGAATTGACACCGCAATTTTTGTGGAGAGTTCGAATAACATTGGATTACCAAGTTATCGATGTCAAAGGGATTGTGAAGACTCAAATAAGGAGGTTGATTCTTTGTTAGATGTCTTAGCCAATTGTAGAATTTGAGAGTGTGATTATATAGGGATTAAATGTTGTGTTGTATTAGGAAAATTACACTCAGTAAAGATCAGATCTTATACAACTTGAAAGAGGTTAAATAGGCTGGAAACGTAGAAAAATTGCCTATGATCTGGAATCTTATTTTATTTGACCGGCTTATGACATGTATAGTCATATTAAAGATAAAATTAATCTATTTGTATTATAAATGTAAATTATTTGTGTTAGGATATTTTAAAATGAACCAAAGAAACTTGAACATGTGCTTGAGTTTATTTCAACATGAAGTGTCTACGAAGGTTAATTATAAGGTAATTATAAGTTAGATTTAAGACAGAAAATGGCTCAAATTTTATATATGGTGAAAAATGTTGCTCAGATGTTGTTATTTTGCTCTGTTGGATGTATGTCCCTAAAGCAGTTTATTATTGAAATATTATTGAAATGGCAGATGAAAGTCTGAGAATGATGTTAGAGGAGATGTCTGCTAACTTGAAAGCTAGCATGAATAGCAGTATGAAGCAGATGATGGAGGAGAATGCTAGTAATTTGTCTGCTAATTTGAAAGATAGCATGAATGAAAGTTTGAAAGTTCTTCAGACTAGTTCTGCAAACCTAGAAAATAATGTGTCGCGTTTACAGATCAGTACCCAGGGAATCGAGAATGCTGTAAGTGACATTCATAAAGATGTTTCTGATGTTAAAATTGATGTGTCTAAGGTACAAAAAGATCTTACTATGTTGAATCTTGATGTTGCCAATGTCCGGGGTGATATTTCATGTGCTAGAGCTGAAGTAATTGTTGTAAGGAATGATGTTGCTACTGTACAAGACAAAGTAGAAGAAGTTCAAAGAGAGGTTAGTAATGTTCGAACTGATGTGTCAAATGTTCAAGTAGACATCAATAATATTCATTCAGATGTTAACGATATGCAAAGCGATATCAATAAAATACAAGTAGAAGTCAATACTGTTTTTGTAGACATTGCTAAAGTTCAGACTGATGTCAACAAAGTTAGGGAGGAAATTGAAACTTCAAAAACACTTTGTACTCGTAACATTAGTGCATTAACAACTCGATTAGTTGACGAGTCTGTTAGGACAACGGCTTCTTTAGCTGGTTTAAAATACGATGTAGAGGTCATGAGAACCCAAGTATTAGATCACAATCGTTTACTTAAGGAAGACATCGAAGTAGATATTGCAGAAATGTTAACTGCAAATGTAACAGTGTGGAAAGATGAATGGAACAGGTCAAGTGGGGAACACGTAGATCAGATTCAGGAACGAATTGAAAGAAAACTTGCCAGTACACAAGTAGACATTAATAACGAAGTAGTTCAGATTAGGAAAGACTTGAATGTAAGGATGGATTCGCTATCCGAAAAGCAGGTAGAGGATAGAACTCAGATAGGTCAGGACGTGCAAGCATTAAAAACTGCGTTAGAGGAACAGATTCATAAGGTTGTCTCTGATGTTAACGAAACTACGAGCAAACTGCAGAATTTGAAACTAGGAGAAGCTAGCATGATGGAAACCTATAAGGAAGAGTTGATTAGGAAAGTCATCACGGAAATCACAGACAAGGATACCGAAGGATTGACTGGTGAAGAGGAGAGAAATTACGTGAGAAGAGGTCACCTTACTACAGAAGAGAGAGATATTAGTCCTGAGGAACGTATATCCAGATTCAGGGAAGAAGAAGAGGATCGGAATATTGAACCTGAATGGAAGTATCGCGATAGTGGGAGGAATTATATGGATTCATATCCGAGAAATGTGACAGTCATCCGGAATTTTGAAGACAAACCTCAAAAATTTAGCAACACTGATAGTTTCACACCGATCGAATATATCAGGAATCTTAAAGACTATTTCATAGAAGCCCACATTCCTAGAGAGAGAGAGATGAGAATCGTAGAAAGATTTCTAGCTGGAGGACCCCTCGAATGGTTTAGAGCATTTCGGTACACTTTCAGAAATTTTGACGAATTTGCAGAGGCACTGATTAAACGATTCTGGTCAATAGAAGCTCAGAATTCACTAAGAGCTGAGGTATACTCGAGGAAGTATTCAGGTACTCTTCCAACACGGTACGCTGATTTCTTCACGAGCCAACTATCACGCTTGAGATTTTTGCAACCCCCATTGTCAACAGAGCAGTTGATAGATGCGATTTCTCGTATGCTGCCTGTGGAGGTAAGAAGACTGATCATATCGTCAAACATTAGAGATTTGACAAGTATGGACGAATTGTTGAGAAGGTTTGACTACACGAGTCCAATGCCAAATTTGGTACAAAAAGGTCAGAGGCACGAATTCAAAGACGTTAATACGGTCTACATGGATCAAGTGCAACAAACTGATAAGCCTGAGGAAGGAAAAACTGAAAATGTAGGTCCTCACAGGAATAATTATTTCCGCAACCACAGATCGCGAGGTTACCGACCATATCAGCAAAGACGAGGCTGGAATAATAATAGAGGGAATTACAACAACGGAAGAGGTAGATACTACAACAATGGTTATAATAGAAATTATAACAGAAATAACCAGTACCAGAATCAGAATCAGAATTCTCAAGGTCAGGTTATGACACCCGACAAGTATCAAGAAAGAGAGAAAGAAAGTCAGCAGTATCTGAAGGAATTACGAGAAAAGGAAGCTGAAAATCAAAAGAAAAGACAGGATGTAGTGATCGATCCTGGTCCTTCTACAAGTCAGCAGGGGAACTTTGAGATTGGTAACACAAAAAAAAAACCGCCGATTTCTCAACGACAGTGAGAAACCATGAATACATTGCCACACCACACCTGATTACCATTAACGAAATTTACGAAGTAACTGATGAGGATTTATTAGAAGAGAGGGGAATCGTCAAAGAGGAAAGACCATGTGCATTACCTATTATTTCTGTACTGATAGATGGCCAACAGTATAAAGCTCTTATGGATACTGGTGCAATTATTTCTATCATTTCTGATGAATGCTATCAAAGTCTGCTAAAAGGAGAAAACATGACAGTTTTACCTGTTTCTACCGTCAAAGTGAGAGGAATTTTCCAAGACAAGGCAGTGAAATGCAAGATCCAAGTGCTGTTGAACTTTGAAATTAATGGAAGGAATTATGAACAGATCTTTATTGTGGTTAACAAGATCCATTTCGATATTGTGCTAGGAATCGATTTTATATCGAAGGTTGGAGCCATTATTGATATGAAGAATAGAAGTATTAGCTTTAATGATGGGTACATGATCACAGAAGAGATCGAAGAACAGGACGTGAAAAACAGTCTGGAGATAGACCTTAGGGAAGAAATTTTAAATACCATTATTAACGACGTAGAGAATATAACAGAAATACCCAGTAGAAAAACTGAAGGATTTGAAGAAATTCAGGGGGAATTTGAAGATTTGATAAAGGAATTCCAAGATAATTTCGAGGAAAAACCTGGATTGATTAAAGACTATAAGTATAAGATAAGGCTGACCGATGAAACCCCTTACCAAAAGAGAATATACCCCATACCTGAGAAATACTATCAAGAAGTACGAGGGTTGATCAGAAAAATGGAGGTAGACGGGATTATTAAAAAACAGGCGTCGTCTTACATAAACCCCATCACTGTAGTGAAGAAAAGTAATGGTCAGATACGTCTTTGTCTCGATGCTCGGACCATCAACTTGAAGATTCTTCCAGAAAATGACCGACCACCTAAGATCAGAGATCTGCTTAGAAAGTTCAAAGGGAGAGCATGTTTCAGTGTTCTTGACTTGACATCTTCGTTTTACCAAGTTCAACTGGAGGAAGAAAGTATGCAGTACACTGGATTCCTATTTGACCAGACGTCATGGGTCTTTGTGAGAATGCCTTTTGGAATGGTCAACAGTGGACCAGCACTCATTCGAGCACTTGATAGCAAGCTCACTGACGAAGTAAAGGAGAATGTAATCTGCTACATTGACGATTTAATTGTATCTTCACCCAACGCCGCAGAACATTTAGTGCACTTGAGAAAGTTGTTTGAAAATTTAAGGGAGGCCAATATCAAGGTCAATTTTGGAAAATGTCAATTCTTGAAGAAGGAGATCAATTACTTGGGGCATACCATTGATAAAGATGGATATCATCCAAACATGCAGAAAGTAGATGCGATCACTAGATTCCCAAAGCCAACTAAGGTGAAACAAGTCAGAGAATTTGTAGGCGCATGCCAATTCATTAGCAGCCACTGTCCAAGATACTCTGAAATTATGGCTCCTCTGTATGATTTACTCAAGAAAAATAATAGATGGAAATGGAGTACCGCAGCAGACGAGGCTTTTGAGAAAGCAAAGGAGATGCTCAGAAACAACGTCAAACTGGAGTACCCAGACTTTGAGAAGGTATTCTATATAGAGTCTGATGCATCAAGAATAGGCATTAGTGCAGTCTTATACCAAAAAGACGAGGCAGGCAACAAGCACTACATTGCGTTCACTAGTCGGAAGTTAAAGAAACACGAGGAAAACTACTTTACGACAGAACTAGAAGCGTTAGCTTTTGTAACAGCTTTGCAAGCTTGGAAAAAAATGTTGCTGGGACATAAGGTTATCATTATTACAGATCACAAAGCACTTCAGTTTATGCTGCAAACTGACATGTCTAGTGATAGATTGACACGTAGGGCTTTGTTCACCCAACAGTTTAACGTCACTATCATCCATCAGCCTGGGAAAGATAACTTACTGGCTGATGCTTTATCACGTAACCCTATCAAAAATGTGCAGATACACCATGTACAATTGGAGCAGCAAGATCAAGAGACCGTTAGGAGGTTAGCCCGAATCGGTGTGTCACAGAAGAGACACGCTCCAATCAGGAAAATGTACAGGTTCCTTAAGGGTTACATGGACAATACTGATGTTGACTATGCAGCTACACAGAGAGATTCACGACACTTTGTCTTGAGTGGAGACATCGTATGTAAGTATGCTGACTCTGCGCATACAAAGCTTCGAATAGTCGTGCCACCTAACGCAACTGGACATGCGGGTTTAGATAAAACTCTTGATACTCTTAAAGAGAGGTTTATTTGGACTAACATGCGTTCCAGCATTGCTAATGTCATTCGTTCATGTGATAAATGTCAAAGAGCAAAGTATGCTTCCGCTCTATTAAAAGGAAAACCTAAGGCGATGATTCCCTCTAAACCAAATGAACTCATGGCGACAGACATATTTGGTCCTTGTCCGAAGGGATATCAGGGTAATCAGTATCTGTTGGTTACCGTGGATGTCTTCTCAAAATTTGTAACAATGAGTCCCATGCAAAAAGCTAACACGAGGAACGTTGTAAGCAGACTGGAACATGCTGTATTTCCAAAAACTGGTAAACCAGAATATCTACTTTCGGATCATGGAGCTCAGTTTACGTCCTTAGAATTTGCAGCAGATATGGAAAGGCTTGGTATTAAGCACATATTTTCAAGCGTGCGATATCCGGAATCGAATTCTTCGGAAAGATATATGGCTGAATTTTCGAAATTCTGTCGAATTTTCTGTCCGAATGACCATTCTGGTTGGGTGAGATTTGTACCCCTTATTGAGGAATATCTAAATTCTACCGTGCAGGAGAGCACAGGAGAGGTGCCAATGAGACTTCATCTAGGAAGAAACCCAGAAAGGCCGTGGGATAATCTTTTTAACCACGTTCCTAGAGATCCCGACTTAGGAAGGCAGCACAGAATAGACAGAGCGAAGGAACAACTCCAGAAAGCAGCACAAAAACGACTGAAAAGAGTAGCTGGAAAACGTTTTGGTGCTCCCTTAGAAATTGGAAATCTGGTATTATTACGCAGACCTGTCAAGGCTGACGTGGGTAAGAAAATCTATCCCAAGTTTGGAATAGTATTCATGGGTCCGTTCAGAATTACGAATGCTTATGGAAACAACTGTTATGAACTTTACGATGATGAGAATAATGTCGTTTATGGCAAGTTCAATGCTGGGAACTTGAAGAAATATTATCCAAGAGTAAGCCAATAATAATTCAATTTCGTGTTCAAGTGAATTGAGATATTTATAACACAGAGTTTAAAACCAATTTGCAACTGTTTTTAAAACGTGGTGAAGGGCGAATGCCCCCGGAAATTGAATTATATTGAGACCACGGTGGCTGTATTGGAAAATATGAGTAAAGTTATGAATGTCATAGTTATGACGTGGATATTCATGACGTAGGCACGGATGACGCAGATTTCATGCCAGTAGGCTGGTTGAGCTGAGATTATTGGTGACGTCATGATTTTGTTAGAGAAAGATCTTAGATTTACGACGCAGTCGCAGGAAACAAGGTATTGTGCTAAGGAAGAAGCTACGCTATTGGAGGAGAGACTCGAACCAATGAACGATAGTTTGGAAGGAAGACGGAGATTGCTGAAACTACGATATTTGATTACTTTTGGCATGCAGATTTGTGGAAATCTATTTTCAGTTATGGCATTGATTTGGAATTTTGAAGAAATTAATTTTGAGTTTTTGAAATTTGAAAATCCGTCAAGTATAGCCAAAGTTAAAACTTCTAGCAATGACGCAGCAACAGGCTATGGAAGGGATGGATACGCCCCTTAAGAAGTTGATAAAAGGTCGTGCACAGGAGAGAGGAGCTCTCAGATCTCATATGTCAGATCGCATATATATTTCTGGTGATATATAGTTATTTTCAAGTGATTCAGTGAAGTAAGTTGTCTTTAGCGTGGTTAAAGCCCGGCGCATCGAAAGAACTCGGAGCAGTTCCATTTTACGCTGCTCGAAACTAGGTGAAGTTGAAACGCTCACATTAACGTTTCCACCAGTCAAGATATCAAGCGCTAACTTCAGCCTTTATTATAGTTCTATTGGGCAGTATAACATTGAGGTGTGTACAAGATTTGAACAATTTCACAGTTATACTTCGAAAGATATTGGAACTTTAAGGCTGCCAACAAAAGTGATTTTCTCGCCACAGGAGAAACACGTTTAAATTCCACATTATACACTACGGCTGACACGTGGAGTGCAACAGTGATATTGGAGAATACGTTTGGTATTACAACGATACATTCGACTATGGAACATTATAATCTTGCAGTGCTTTCAATGATTATAACAGTAGTTGAGATGGAAGGCTAAGGCTTCAATGCAATTGGGACATATATCGTTGGAGTAAAGTAACAGCATGGAACTTCGTTAATCGTCTTTCTACAAAAGCGAGCATGTAGTGAACATCCAACTACACTCATGCATCGTGAATCCATCGCTGAATTATACCAGATGACAGTGGAAATATTTTCATACTCCACAACTATGAATATTTCTGCGGAAATAACTACAATAAACTTCATGGCGAATTCCTGCAAGAACTTCAGGGAACTTTCAAGAGAGGCCAGGGTTGTCCCGGCGCACAAAGAAGAGTTTTGCCAGAAGGATGTTTTTCGTATCCACGGAGCAGTGCAATTTCGGAGGAGGAAGCAGTTCGATTCTCCGAGGACGCTGATTCCAGGTTCGAGGACGGAGCACATCTTCACGCTGGTGAAATGGAACCAACAGCAGTTTTCTTTGAAAACTTTCCTCTAGATCTTCAATCAACAGATAAGGTAGTCGTGAATGTTTCTTGTATTATTTGAGTCTTGTAGCGATATCTGAGCAACCATTCTTCCCATATTTTCTGTCCTATCTTTTGCCCCATTTTCTTGATTGATATTTCTGTACTCAGTACACTTCGATGATTTATGCCTTTTTCTTCGATTTGTTGAGACATTGTTATGTCATTGGCATACTTAAATAATTTTGGATCAGTTGAGACTGATGATTTAGATTCTTTCAGTAATTTGCATATTTTTGTAGTCACGATTTGACTGTAAGGTTAACGATTTGCTATGGCAGATTTGAATTCAGACAGCGTGTCATTTTATTAAAGTAATTCTATTCAGTAAATTACTTTGACCAATTTTCTGTCATCCTCAAGAAAGAAGAATGATTAAATGATTTTAGAGCGTTAAAATCTATTACGATATCGACGATCTTTGAAATACTAGTCGTCTTATGAACATGATTGCAACATAGACATTTATCATTGCATTATAGACAATTTTATGAAATATGAACGTTAATTACAATTTATTGAATACACTATAGTAATGAACATTTGATAGGAGTTTTTCTCAATTATAGATTGGAACAATAATGTTTGCATTCCACAATCTAATTGTATTCTATTCGACTATTTTGCAGTTTAGATGAACTTTGTTTGAAGATAGTATTTTTATACTGCGTTACTTTGAAGATGTTAATCTCAATTTTGATAGACCAGGCAGGAGTGTCTAATCGTATTTGCTATTAATTTTATTTGTGATTGGCAAATTTTTACTTCATATCGATTCATGAATGAAACCCACGAAGGTTAAATAATAACAGTCATTATTACAATTGATGAATATAAGAATTTTTAAAGAGGAACAATGGATGTATAATCGTTAGTTCAGTGGACGTGTAAAAGTCGCTGTTGAGTAATGCCCTTGAATAATGAAGGAGGTTCCCACAATAATTAATGAAGTTGATGAATTAATAAGTGGAGGTTTTTGTGTGTAGTTTGGAAGATTTTATGCCATATATATGAAGATATATGATGAATTTTGGGCCAATTTTTGTGCCATTTTTGTGCGTTATGAGCGAAGTATTTTCCCGCTGGTTGTATTGTTCTTGTTCTTTGAAGATTATTCATATGAAGATACTGTTAAAATTAACAAGAGTGTTAAATAATTTGAGATAAAGATTTTGAATGGAGGTTACCGTCACAAATATTAATAATTATTATTAAACCTTATTAAACCTGAATTTGACAGTTAAATATAACTAACCTTCATTGGTCGATTATATCATCACGATTTGAGTAATTATCAACCGGATAAACGTGTGGTTTAATGTATTTCTTGTATAAATAATATAAACAATATAAATATTGTAAAATAATTTTGTAAATATCTTTGTTAAATAATTTGAAATGATAGTGATTAATACAGGTGTGTATAAAATTTTCAATTGTCATTTTCATTGTTATAAACAATTTATTATTGTTATAAATAATTAATTAACATTTAGAGTTTTGTTTTTATACTCTAAACAACGCTAATTAAGCAAGTGGTTTGAACAATTAATCATGATTTGGGATTGTTGGAGTAATCCACTGGTGTTTGAATGAAGCATGTAAGACATTTGCGTGATAATATTTCAGTTGAGATGTGAACATTTACGTATTTGAAAAGGAGAGCCAAGCTCTGAGGTAACACGCTTATGCTAGGCTTGAACGAACGGGAGTCCGCTTTGACAATGCAGGTGCATTGCAGCTGGCCCGGACAACTGTGTTACAGAGGCCAAGGACGTTCCATAATAGCCTTGTGGCTATAAATAAAATGTGAAGTAGATAAACACGCAAAACAATTGATATATGTGTCTCATCCCAAATCCCGTTTCCATCCCCAGTGCATTATTATTTTTACGTTGCTATGAGCTTGAGAAAGCTGAAACATTATATGTAGAGAATACAAGTCCTACAGGAGGACATGGTTATGTGGTCGATGGCTTCTGATTGCCACGACGATTTTTTATTTTTTTTGTTAAATCATTCTTTATGTGAAATAAATTATTGTGCAGTTTAAAGTTTCTCGTATTCGTTCTGGTTCATTTTAAATATCATGGTGGAGGTTATTGTGTGGGCATACTTTAAGTGATCCAGTTGACAACCCAGTCCCCGAGATATATTTAAGAGGTAAGTAAAGGTAAGTATGAACCCCCGTTTATTTTGGTGTGTTCCACAATAATTTTCTTGTTAACTATTGTGCTCTAATCTCGATAGTATCTGTCAGTGCCATTTTCATTGATGTAGCTGTGCCGGCGCGTTTGATTATTGGCAATCCGATTGAGGGGGCGGATATCTGACAGCCTACTATCCGGGTTATCGGGTACAGTACCATCTCGGCATTTGCCCGAAGACGAAGTGGGAAACCACGGAAAACCACTTCGAGGATGGCTGAGGTGGGAATCGAACCCCCTCTACTCATTTGGACCACCCTAGGCTGAGTAGACCCCGTTCCAGTCCTCATACCACGTTACAAATTTCGTGGCAGAGCCGGGAATCGAACCCAGGGCATCCGGGGCTTCAGCTAACCATGCTGACCGCTACGCTACGGAGGCGACGGTATTTGTAGTAGTGTGTGTATTTGTAGTTCAGGTTAAGATTGGGAAGGAGGCGGCCGTGGCTTAAGTTAGGAACCAACCCGGTATTTGCCTAGAGGAGAAGGGGGAAACCACGGAAAACCAATTCCAGGATGGCTGAGGTAGGAATGGAACTCTTCTCAGTTTTGCCTCCCGAGGTTGAGTGTACCTCAATTCAACCCTCAGACCATAATATTATGTTCTTGTCTGTGGTAACCATAGTTGATTTCATAAGTATACTTAACGAGTAGGCCTATATACTGGTTCGAATCCCGTCGCTGACTGTGGCGTTTTCCCCCAGGTCTTTCCACACACCCTCTCGGCAAATGCCGGGATGGCACTTCATTTCAAGTCTCGAGACACCTTCCCAAATTCTTTACCCACACACTACTTCAGTCATCACGCAAACACAGGTTAACAGAAAACAACCACCCAAATACACTGGGCTGATGACCAAGATGTCCCTATGCCTTAATATAAATATACAAGAAAACAACTGAACTATATTAAAATGTGCAGATTGAACAAAAAAAAACTCTTTCATCAGGGGGGTTTGAACACCCCAAGTAGTGATCCGGAAGCTAACACCATACCCCGAGACCACAACTACACTAACAGAACAGGCTGCTTAAGAGCTCTACAAGATCTCTTTATTGCGCGTCCGTAACTGAGTTAGTTCTTGTTGTTTTAAAGGGTGGAACAGCGAAACAAGTCATATTATACTATCGGTTATCTATCTCTCAGGTTTTAAAAATTAAATAGATCTGAACGACGCGAAATTCTTCTTCCGTTCGCAGTACGGCAGCTTAATATTCCTTCTAGGCGCAAGGCCAAGCAAGGTACCGGTACTGGGGAGGGAATTAGGGGATAAATGAGGTCCAGACCATTAGACATTTGTACCATATTGTCACAGTGTTCACTTTCTGAGGAAATAACAGCCCTTTAGTGTCCACATTTTTATCCGATTAATTCTTGGAAATCACACTTCCCTCACACGTGATCACCTCTGCCCCTACGGTACTTCATGAAGTGACGGGCTGGATTTCCCGTCAGATGATGTACAATGTGAATTACACTATGTGACGGCGAAATGTAGTCATTTCATGAAACCACGCGTCAGATAGTGCAACTGTACCTTTTTACATCATATGCCGGCACTTCATGAAGTGCCTAGGATTTTCATGAAATGACGGATTTCACCATCTGACTACGACATATATAATTTGATTCACATACCTTCTGGGAGCTTACGGGAGTTCATTTTCGATTTGCATCGGCATTGCTGCACTGGAAATAATAACTTTTACTACCGATAACAGTTCATTATTACGAGAATCCGCGCCACCGTACATTCACGTCACACGCTACGTCATACCCGTTGTCAATGTTGCCAATATGTTCAATACAAAATACACCACACGACACCATCACTAGGCTGTAATCATTGTCAAAACCATTCATCTGGACACGTTAGGCTGTAACCATTGTCAAAACCATTCATATGTACGCGTTAGGCTGTAACCATTGTCAAAACCATTCATCTGGACGCGTTAGGCTGTAACCATTGGATTGGACAAAACGAAGGTTAGGTTAGGTTAGGTTAGGTTACGTTTAGGTTTAGGTGCGGGAAAAAATTACATTTTTGGCACGGTAGCTATCTTTTGTTTTCTAGTAACAAATGCGTGTGGTTGGCATTGCTGACTCCTTGAGAAAGATGGATGCCAAATTCGCAATTTCAACTATATAAGTAGTGATCCTATTGGGGATGGCTGGGTGGGTCTCAGATAGCGGAGGAGTAAACACCTATTACTACATCATCTCCAGATATTTTCCCGACTGCTGTTTCAGGTGGATTCGTTAATTTCAGTAGTTAAAAATGTTATACAAAGGAAACCCTCTTGTCAATCTTTCTCCGGTCTTCAGTCCATGATTTATTAGACTTGGTGGTCATATTATCAGCAAAAGTGTTGATTGTTGATTACTGCTTTAAACTGTAGTCTATCTTGCATAATTTCTTCAGCGATGCCTAATTAATGATTTCCAGACGATGATTTACCGGTACTGTATAATAATTTCTGCAATTTTAGATATTCGTATGCCATGTACAGTACTACTCGTAAGAAAAGAAGATACGGCGACAGATTCGAATTAGTTCCGACACCAGACAGACAGTGTTGCTTTCTTAAGGATTGTTTTCTTAATTAGTTTTCTAATTAGTTTTTTTTCTAATTAGTTTTCTTAGTTTGTAGCCAAATTTGTAGGTTATATTTGATTGATTATAAGCGCTCTATCCAGTTCAAACATTTGCTGCTAGGTATCAATGAAAGAATACTGGAACTCAAATAATGCCTTCTACATGTATTTAATGCATTGTATCTTAATTTGCAATAAAGAATCGTGTTCTGTTGAGCTTTACCATAATGATATGGCCACATATGTATTTCGTTTATCTAGTAGTGGTAGTAATGAAGCATATTACAGTATGAGACATCATATTTGCGGATTTATACAAGGTACCGCAGATGTAGTCCTGATACATCTAGTATCAACCACAAATCCCCAAATAATTACTACTGTAAATTTAAATGACTTCGAGAGTATTATTTTATGTATTAGGTAATTTACACACAAATACGTAAACGTTAACCATTTTGAAAATGGTAACCATTTCTATCCATATTGACTGATTGTAATAAGAAATTTTGTCTTAATTACCATTATAGGCGAGTTGCATTCGACTGTTTATGTTCGACGATAATTATAACTTTATTATATGTTTTAACATAAATATTCATAAATATTTGTGGGATTCAGTTACTTCAGTTAGTGAACAGGGCGCGCTGGCTTTGCTGACTGAACAGAGCACATGCATGGGCCAACGAACTTCGAAAGCAGAGACCATTTACTTTGCTTGGCAATGCTATTGTTTACAGCCTGCATGATGACTAATGCCGTCCAGCTCTAGCATTCACTAATATTGTCACCGAAGTCGTTTGAAAGCAATGCGATGTGTAGAAATTGGAGTTGGGGATATCAAGTAAGGTACAGTGCTATTTCTTGTCTCATATTCACCAGTTTATTTACGCGAACATATGGACGGTGCACTTTCCATGTCGGTAATTTATATAGAAGGATGCTGTGTTGCTAACTTCTGGACGTAGATTCATAAATTTCTTGCATATGTCATAGTAGCCTACTTTCTTGTTACCGTAAAGTTTCGTGCTGATTTTGTCTTTGTGTTTGGGATTGTAACTACAATGGTTGATCCGATATCCAATTTGAACTTTCAAATCAAGTAATTCAAGTCCGACATGTTGGATTTTGAGCGCATGCGCGAAGGTATCCTTACCTAATTGGTCAATGAATGAGCTCCGAATGGCTGGAGAAACTGTTTCATAATGAAGAATAGTACTATAATGACCATCATTATGATACAGTTTTCTAACATATAATATTTACATTTCAACATCGTCGAAAATAAAAATCTTAAACGAAGGCATTTTAATAAATTACATTTCTTATATTCAGAACATCATTTTTACTATCACCTTATTTCTAATACATGGCATTTAATCGTTTTGTAAGCTTTACATTTCAATTAAATTCAAACAATTTTTGTAAGGTTACCCATTTCTATTTTGACTTTGTTAACCTAGTTTAAGATTTTAATATCATTCAAATACGGCGATGAAGTTATCTATGATATACTTAAACATGTACGTTTAATCATTCATTAAACATCATTTACACAGTACATATTTCGATATTTCTTATTAATTAGACAACCCATGCACGATGAAATTTTACGAACTGAATTTAAGTCATTAACAAAAATAAGTTAATTTCGCACAAACGTGCATTACAAGTTTGAATTACAACGCGAGATCACTGTTGTAATCAATTAATGATTTTGTTCTCTTCCGACGCACACTGCAGTCATATCGAAGGCACTGTTCTTTCAAAAAGTTTGCACACGCAATCTTCGGAAGGTTAAGTCACAAATTTGTAGTAACTTAATTTCCATGTTAATATTTTGAAACTGTTTCCGTTAATTTATCATGTTCACCATCAACCCCTTAATATTGCGCATTTAGCTGAACAATGAGTCAGCGGCTTCGATGGCATAGTTGGTAGCATGCTGAGCTTCTATGCCCAAGACTGCGGATTCAAACCCGGTCAGATTTTTTAAGAGCGTTAAAATCCCTCAGTATGCCTTCCTTCGGAGGGGAAGTAAAGTCAGCGGGCCCATGCCATGTATATTTATGGCATGAAAAAGAACCTTCCTCTAACTATAATTGAGTGAAGCTAAATAGACAAGAGTGGAAGACCCTAGAGAATCTCCTTTTCAAAACATAATATATGCGAGGAAAGGAAAGGAGCAACTCAGTGCATCCATCATAGTGAACCTTTAAATACAATAGCGATAATGTATTGAGGACAGTTAAAACTCTACTAAAAATAAAGTGAACGTGCTAGAAACATTAACAATTTTGCAAATATTAGATACAAGAACAAGAAAACATAACATAGAGAATACTGTAACTAGGTAACAATTCAAGAACAGAGATTAACATGCCAGAAAAGTGCACAACTAGGTGCCTCACTACTCTTTAGGACTGCTCACCTAATGAGTGTAATGGAGCAAAATCCCTGCCTAGGCAGGAGGCCATTGCCCTTAAGGGATTAAAGGGCTGTATTTATTATTATTGTTATTATTATTATTATTATTATTATTATTATTATTATTATTATTATTATTATTATTATTATTATTATTATTATTATTATTATTAATTTGTAGGTTAGATTTGATTAACGCTCTCTTAAGTTCCAACGTTCATCGACAGGTGCCGGTTGCGGTGGCATCTAGTAGCCAAGTTCGCGACTACGTGTCGTTAACGGTAGCATTTGTTAGCAAAAGTAAGAACTACTTGAAATTGATTGTCTGCAGTCCTTACCTTAATCACAGATAACACACACTAATACAGCCATCACAATTAACACCGGTTATCAGACTGATTCTGCACACATTCAAAAGTACACGGAGCTACATGACCGCGTTGTCGCAGCCCCTAATTTGAGAAACCAACTAACAATGAGTCGGCTAACAGGAGAAATTCCACACGCACCCAAATATGATTGATATCTGCGATGTACGAGCCCCTAAATGAACTACCACCACAACCACAACCACCACCGCTAACAACAACAACAACAGCAACCTAATATGTATTCCACCTGTCTCGTATTATTTCATTTCAGTCAGTTTATTTCCTTCCTTGCTTCCTTGCTTCGTTTCTCTTATTCTCTCCTTCATTCATTCGTCTTGTGTAAGAGCTGGAGTATTCAAACGAGAGTCCAAAGAGGGAATCCGGGGTCTGAGTGGGAGAAGGGGAGGGAGCTCGCGCCGCGGAATGAGATGCTGATCAGACGGAATCTAAGAAGAATACGAAAAAAGGGGTGGTGGCGCAGGGTGAGACGGAATGCCGATATTGAATACTAAACAGGAGCGGACCAGGAGAGAGGGCGCGCGAGAGCAATGGGTGGATGTCTTCTCCAAATATTAGCATCGCCTACTTGATGGCACTGGCACTCTGAAAGGATCGAGTAATATCTTTCATTGGCTTCGTGGTACAGTCCACACTAGACCTCCACATCGTCGCAGAATGTGCTCATCGGATCCGATGACGATATGTTATTTTTAGTTACTGTTGCTTCACTCTCTTTAAAATATGTTTTTCAGTCAGCCAACACGTAGACGGGAGCTCAATTATCATGGACGATTTTTGTTTTGTGAAGTCTACAATACGTAGTCTAAGTGTAGTTATTGAAAATCCACAGCCTGCTTCCAGTCGACCGACCGGGCCAGGGAATGGAATGAATTGAACCCCCATCTAGCGGCGAGGATAGGAACTGGGCCGGCTGCCGAAGCCTGTCGCACTCCCCTTGGGCAATGGTCAAATGAATTACAAAATAAATGAAATGGTAGTGGAGAGTGTTGCTGGAATGAAATTGTGACATGGAAAGCCGGAGTACCAGGAGAAAAACCTGTCTGCCTCCGCTTTGTCCAGCACAAATCTCACATGGAGTGACTAGGATTTGAACCATGGACCCAGCGGTGAGAGGCCGGCATGCTGCCGCCTAAGCCACGGAGGCTTGTAAGTGTAGCTATTATTTAAGATATTTGTCTGTTAGGTAGTCAGCCCGAAGGCTGGTTGGATCCTCAAAAGCACCGCTGTTACGTTATGTGAGTAGATACCCACAAAAACCCAAGGCAGCGCTATATTGAGGCGTTCTTGGCAAGAAGAGGAGTGAGGTAGTTTGCTATTGCTTTCCTCACTGAGTCAGAACAGTAGTCCTAACCCTATGAGTAGAACCTTTCACAGCATTCACAGGCACTGACTGTGCCCTGAATGCCATTACTAAGCACCACCCATACCTCAGTAGCTTCCATATAATCACAGCCATGAGTGAGACTGAGACATCGGTGAAAAGCCCACCTTTAACTCTAGCCTGTGCCAACTGACAAATGCAAATGTACTGTATTCATCAAGAGATGGCAAACAGGCCAATTAAGATATTTGTGTACAGTATATTATAGACTATTGACCTGAATCACCAGGATACAAGGGCTGCGCTGAAAAATCATATTTAACATCGAACCTAACAAGGGAATACGAAAATCTCGCTCCTAAGTTTTCTATAAGAATATCATAATCGTACGCACTAATGTGTGCAATACATGGTATGAGGATATATTACGTCATTAACGTAAGGGAGGCTCATTATCTACGTACCTAAGCTGCCATTATTTCTGATACGTAAAGAGCGTTTTCTTTTGAACACGACGATACTTAACGGAGATAGCAGCCTTGCCACACGAAGACTGAGTCATGAAGCTAGTAAGATCTAGTTTATGTATTTGGTTATTTATAAGAATTAGTTTTGCATTTATTTTGTTAGCTCGTTTGTTGTTGTTGCTCCTGCTTCCGCACTGAATTCTGACACATTGAGTGACGTCTCAGACGATGAACTTGAACCTCTCCGGGCTGGGCAGCAATCTGTTTACAACCAGCCATGTACTACCTCTAGTCAAATATCGACTTGCGTCACTACACATAATAATTTATAGAATAATTTTGGCTAATATTACGCAAATAATATTATTTAATCTCCCTTGTGTTCAGGACACAATATTCTTCAACACTCTGTATACTACTACAGTCAAGGCCAAATGGGAAAGGCTGGTTTGGGGGCTCCTCTTCAGCATGGTCTACTTTCTTCAGCACTTTAGCTTTGGATTTCGTATGTCATATGTCGGCAGTGAAAAGCGATGTTTAACTCGTTGGCACCTTACACTAGTGAGGGCCGGTACACCTGCTGGTAGCTGCACGGGAGATAAACTATCTGCCAGCATAACATCCCTGGCAACTTTGATTGCGTTCTACCACGTCCGTATGAGTGGCGTGCAGCTACCCTGAAGTAGACAATGTAATACTAAAGATGGCAGGCCTGATTTTGTGCAGCGGAGTCGCAGAGCCAATTGGGTGTCCCCATTTTCGATTGCATAAGACCACCAAATATACCGTATTTAAAATGTATAGGATATGAAATCTCATCAACAGTAAGACCATTTCTCTCGTTAGTCCGAGTTGAGATGTGTCCTATTACTCCCATAACAAAGATCTTTGTCGTAACCTAATGTGGTGGATTCGTCACATCACATTATTATAATATTAACGAACTACTATAACATTAAAAAGAGTTCATCTTGTTGGTTGGTTCCTTAGTTTAGGGGCTGCGACAACGCAGAGTTCATCTTGTTCATAGAGCTTAATATGATACGTACGTAATAATAAGAGTGGCCGGTTAGAGTCGATTGCTTTGGAGCATGCGATTTGGAGTTCGATTCCTCTAATAGGAAAGTGTTTTATGAAGCCTCCGTTCTTATTTGTTACCAGTGCATTATTATTCAAATATTGTCAGTTAAAATCATTCGTAGTGAATTTTTCAGTAGGACTGAGATATATACCTATACTAGCTGACCCGGCAGACGTTGTCCTGCCAATCAAGGAAAGTGTTGTAACTTTGTTTCTTGAAGTGCTTTTGGATACACAATATTTTTCAATTTCTGGTAATTGCCTCTAAACTATCGTGAAATGAATTAACTAATCTAGAAACATTCGTGAGAGCGTGCACAACAACTCTCCAAAGTTTCATCGCAATCGGATAAATGGCATATAACGCATACGGGATTTTGTTTAAATGATTCGTGCGCAGTCACTCATTTGTTGAATCTACTCGTGCTCTACCTACTGTGAAATGGATTTACTAAGTTAGAAAGTTTCACGTAAGTGTACACAACAACTCATCAAAATTTCATCGCAATCGATGAATAGTATATGAACGCATACGGGATTTTGTTGGAACGCTTTGCGCGTCGTCACTCATTTGTTACATCTACTCGTGCGCTACCAATATTGTAAAATGGATTTACCAAGTTGAACACCTGCCCTGGCGTGTACACAACAACTCATCAATGTTTCATCGGAATCGGATGAATGACATATGCACGCATACGGGATTTTCTTTAAACGATTCGCATGCCATCACTCATTTGTTGAATCTACTCATGCGCTACTTATTAAAAACTGGATTTACTAAGCCAGAAACCTTTCCTGGAGTGTACACAACAATTCACCAAAGTTTCATCGCAATCGGATAAATGGTATATGGATGCATACGCTACTTTGTTGAAATGATTCGCGTGCCGTCACTCATTTGTTGAATCTACTCGTGCGCTACCTATTGTAAAATGGATGTATTAAGCCAGAAACCTTCCGTAGGGTGTACTCAACATCTCACCCAAGTTTCATCGTAATCGGACGAATGGTATTTGAACGCATACGGGGCTTATTGAAACGCTTCGCGCGTCGTCGCTCATTTGTTGAATGTACTCGTGCGCAACCTCATGTGAAATGGATTTACTAAGTTAGAAACCATCACGTAAGTGTACATCTCACCATAGTTTCATTGCAATCGGATGAATGGTATATGAACGCATACAGGACTTAGTTTAAACGATCGCGCGTCGTCGCTCATTTGTTGAATCTACTCGTACGGTACCTATGGTAAAATGGATTTACTAATCCAGAAGCCTCCCCCTGGAGTGTACGCAACATCTCATTCAAGTTTCATCGCGATCGGACGAATGGTATTTGAACGCGTACGGGACCTTGTTGAAACGCTTCGCACGTCGTCGCTCATTTGTTGAATCTACTCGTGCGCAACCTCCTGTGAAATAGATTTACTAAGTTAGAAACCAGGTAAGTGTACACAACTCATCAAAGTTTCATCTCAATCGATGAATGGTATATAAACTTATACGGGATCTTGTTGAAACGCTTCGCGCGTCGTCGCTCATTTGTTGAATCTACTCATGCGCTACCTATTGTAAAATGAATTTACTAAGCCAGAAGCCTTCCCTGGAGTGTACACAACATCTCGCCCAAGTTTCATCGCAATCGGACGAATGGTATTTGAACGCATACGGGACCTTCTTGAAACGCTTCGTGCGTCGTCGCTCATTTGTTGAATCTAGTCGTGCGCTATCTATTGTAAAATAATTTACTAAGCCAAACACCTTCCCTGGAGCACACTCAACATCTCACCCAAGTATCATCGCAATGGGATGAACGGTATATGAACGCATACGTTACTTTGAAACGCTCCAACGTGCAGGGACAAACAGTAGAATTCGACATCACTGCCACCTTTGGTATAAAACACAACTTTCCGCCACGGGCGTGTATGTTATGGCGGTAGTTGCACAGGTTGTGATCAGGTGGCTCTAACGTGCAGAGACAAACCGTCCAAAGACATCAGCTTTCACCAAGGCCAAGGCTAGTGGTTTCCATGACGACTGTTTTTGACTGTATATTGTGGTTCTAAAATTGTGTGTAAATTGTGGTTCTAAAATTTTGTTCATTCCACCTACCGGGTCAGATTGTGAATCTAAACCATACATGGACCCACCCTAATGTACATATCAAATTTCATCAAAGTCGGTCCAGTCGTTTAGGAGGAGTTCAGTCACATACACACGTGTCGAAGAATTATATATATGAAGATATAATGTTATAATTCAGCAAGTTAACATTTCCACACCATTGTTTTATTGCATACGGAACGGAACCCTTCCGTTTCACATCTGGTTCAAGTCATTGGCACATTAATGTACTGTTATGTTAATAGGATTATTATATTGTGCGAAGTAAAAAAGGATATGGGAGGTGTAAGCCAAGATATAAATACGTGAGATCGTGTAGCCAGATATTTCACCACCTCTTTGTTGACCTGGGTCACGGCAGATATACAATGATACTGGCAATCAAATATTCATCTTCCTATACAGGGAGATCTAAAATGCCCTCAAAACCATCCATAATAAGGCGAACTTTCATTTTTTAATGTTGAATTAAAACATAAGTCGCCTCCGTAGCGTAGCGGTCAGCATGGTTAGCTGTCGCCCCCGGAGGTCCTGGGTTCGATTCCCGCCTCTGCCACGAAATTTGAAAAGTGGTATGAGGACTGGAACGGTGTCTACTCAGCCTCGGGTGTTCCAAATGAGTAGAGGAGGTTCGATTCCCACCTCAGCCATCCTCGAAGTGGTTTTCCGTGGTTTCCCACTTCGTCTTCGGGCAAATGCCGGGATGGTACCTTCTTCAAGGCCACGGCCGCCTCCTTCCCTCTTCCTTTCCTATCCATCCTGACCATCCATTACCTTCCCTCATGAGACCCCTGTTCGCTTTGCAGGTGAGGCCGCCTGGGCGAGGTGCCAATCACACCTCACCAGTTGTATCCACTCCGATTAGATGTTCCCAGCTCTAGGACACTGCCCGTAGAGGCGGTAGTGGTGAGTTCCCTCGCTGAGTCCGTGGGTTCCACCAACCTGGAGGGTAAACGACTAAGAAAAGAAAAAAAAATATTAAAACTTAAATACGCTTGTAAACAAAGTACGCACTAATAATAAGGGAGCGGCAGGAAAAAATAAATGCCGAGATTAGGAACCGAACCTGCCACGTTAAGGTCATCAGAGACCAGCGCTGACCACTAGACCACGCTGACATGCCTTAACTGCAGTGTTTACAAGTATATAACCAAATGATAACAAGAAGAATGCTTCAAATATTAATAAGTTATTTGAAGATGCAAGATACTATTTCTAACATGGAACGTTCATTCTGTATTAAACAGAAGACCGCAAATCATCTAAATTACGCATAAGGCAAACGTTCGTCGGCCATTGTGGAGCGTTACCCGGCGGGCAAAGCTCTATTGGCCTCTCGGAGCGGCCGACAGTTTACACCACCCGATAAACAATATCTATCCCGCTGGCAGCACTACCCGCTGATGGTCGAACGGAAATCTCAGTTTATTCCGCGGGGAAGTTACCTGGTCCTTTGCCCGGAGATGGTTGAACCGGCCCTGAATGGTCTAGGACTAGAGGATAAACTCCACGGCATCTTGACTGTGAAGACAACGCCAACAGTCCTATGATTTTCAGTTATTGTTTATTCATTTAGGGGCTTCATCAGCCCCGTGCAGTTAGGTGTGTGTTGAACGTGTCTGATTAGGGACAAATAACCTCGTAGTTCCGCTCCTTAAAACAGCAATAACTATCTAACTTCTCTGATAACCTGCCTATTTGTGATGACTCTAGGAGTGAGTGTAACTGTATTAGGGACAGGGATGAGGTAAGTACTCGGGGACTTGAAGTAAGGTACTATCCTGACATTTAGCTGGAGGGAATGTGGAAAATCCCTGGTGAAAATCACACTCAGGATAGCCACTGTCAGCACCGTGATTCAAACCTGCGATCTCCAGACTTGCTGCAGCTGCCTTCACGGCCGTGGTGCACGATTTAACAAGCACGGCTTCGCCTCGGGGCGCTGTTATTTACACAAGAGAGCAGTCACAGAGTCTGAGTGGACAGTACCAACTCTGACCTGCAGGCCGGCGCACTGTGGCGCAGCTGTAAGGTGTTGGACTATCAACTGACCTCACGCTCATTATAATAGTTCCAACGTTCACCACTAGGTGTCAATGACATCTGGTAGCGAAAGTTGGAACTACTTGAAATTGAACGGTACTTGTAGCTCACCCCATGGGTGTCCGTTTGAAGCAGCTACAGCCTCTGGCGAGCCGAACATGTCCTCGGACACTCCCGGCACTAAAAGCCATACGCTAAATAAATAAGTAAATAAATAAATAAATAAATAAATAAATAACGCCCATAATAGAAACTGCGGATATGGTAAACATTTTATTCAAATCAGTTCAGACTTTTTGTAAAATGGTAGAGGGAACACATACGCACACCAGACACATTCACAGACATTGAACTTTCTTCCTTCTTCTTTTCCCAATTAATTGGGGTCGCCGGAGCCAACCAGTCTCATTTTTTATTCTGGCCGGGATTTGTGGCCGGATGCCTTTCCTGATACCACGTGATTTTTCAGGTTAAAATTCCACCCTGCTGTCACCGGGATACGAACCCCGGCCGTCCAGGTGAAAGGAGAGCTGCTAAGCCACTGCACCATCACGCACTCCATTCACCGACATGGAACTCACAAGGTTATTTGATTTATATGAAAGAAGTCTAAAATAAATTAAAATTAATTTGACTGAATGGCTTAACTGTGTGTTCACGGCCACTTCACCACACGATGACGACTACGACGACGCAAGTTGTTCGAGGAGCATTTTCACATCCATCAGGCACTAGCTCCTTTTCGATCGGCTACCAGTAAGTTAATATTTTGAGTTGTTCATAAGGTGGAAGGCGAGGAACATCATGACGAACGAAGTGAGGAGAAGACAGCGCTCAGTTTGTTGAATCTCGGAGTCGGCGTCCTGGAGGGGAGGCGGTGTGGGTGTCTCAGGGCGTTGTGGTTAGCTGCTCACAGAGACGAATTATTTTATTTAGTATGTATTAGTTTGGGGTGTCTTGTTCATTTCCCAGAGAGTCAGGCATTGCGTGCATTAGAGGGGAAATAGAGCGGGTGGGAAAAAGTCCAGCGCTGCTATTCCTGCTCTGAATATGCAACCCGCACTATAGACATCCTGGTATCAACTCACTTCACCTTACCTTGGCCAGGGCGCCTTCGCCTTGCCTGACGTCGCACTAAAATGGAGTGCTTTCTCTTCATTTACAAACGCCACAATCCACTGACTTACGGGGAGACCCTAATGAGTTTTGTTAATCCTGCAATTTTCCTCCGATATTCATCATATTTTGTGAGTTACTGTATTGAACCCTTGCAAAGAAGCTTATGAGACTCAGTTTCGGGGGGTGTAACAGTCCATATCGTAAGTTGTTGTTAAAGCGCTTCATTAACATGCAGGGTAACATATAACAAAATAACATGCAGGAAAAAGTGAAGCCAGGGTTATAACAAATGAATTTAATGACAGATCATCTATTTACAAAAATGAATTAACAAACAAAACTCCCATAAAGACTCCCACTGAATAAATTAAATTTGCCAAAACTAGGCCTAATCTCAGGAGAGATTATTACTCGGACCAAGTGTCCCAAGAAAATCAACAAATATGACAATGTATGCGCGAGTGCTGTTCTACATGCTTCACGATGAGTACAATTGAATGCATGATTCGTCATCATCCGGAATAAACTTTCAGAAGACGAATCCGCATTACTTAGAGCTAGACAGACGCGGGGAACAACTATACAACACTTAAAACTAAACCGACACTTCCTATACTTAAAATAAACAACACAATAATTTCCGCATGAAATTGGAATCAAAACTGCCGTAGCAAAACATTACTGTCTAAAATTAGGACTTCTCACAAATCAACACAAGTAAGTTAACACGTGACCAACAAAACAAATACACATATGACCGCCGTCATTTTTACAAGTAAAATACCACTACACCACACGGGCGTCACATACAAAATTACATGAACTGAGTCATAAACAAATCACTAGGCTCAAAGCCCACATTTACATCATTAACACAACATTCCATCCATACGACATGCAATAATACGTCACAAACATGGCGAACTCCCCAATTAATTATGGTTCAAAATAACCATCACAAAAGAACAGGTTTGCTAAATGAAAGCTTAAAGGGGTCAGTCGGACAACAGGACTGGTTGGTTGGTTCCTTAGTTTAGGGGCTGCGACAACGCGGTCATGTAGCCCGACAACAGGACTGCCTAACAAAATAAGTCACCAGGCTAGACGGGCGATTCCTGGAAATCTGCATATCTGTCAACCCACGTGTCAAAATAACCTCGACCTCCCAAGGCACGGGATCGAGTCTCGAAGAAGCGTGCCCCAAAGCACAATAATACGTGTGTGTGTGTCAGAACAAAATATATCTCAGCATTTCCCCTAGGAAATTCAAGAATCAGCATATGGACAAGGAACAGCGATCTCCTCGGAACACCCTGCCTTTCCATCAAAATACAACAGCAACAAAATATGAGGGCGGTAGGAGCTCTACCCCTCTTCCCGTAGCATCAAAACACACACCTGACACGATAACACACACAGTATCACACGTATGGGTTTGACAGACCCTGAAATAAAATGGCATAAATATTTTACACCAGCTGGCGCCTCCGTTCTATGCCTGTGACTATCGAACCTGAAAAGGACTAAAAAAAAAATCTAAAAAAAATTAGAACTAAGGTGTTCTACAATTACATCTTAATTTGTTGCGCTCGGCAACCCTAATATGAAAAATAACCTGTTCAGCAAACATCTTACAGTAATTACCTCCCTTTCCTATCAAAAAATATGAACTTTAATAAAGCACCACTTATCGAATGTAACGGGTTTCGCATTCGCATGGATAAAATCTGGTACACACGCCGTTTACACTAAATATGACTCCAAAGAAAAATACACAACAAACAACTTCGGCCACGCGCCAACGTACATTTAAAAACATTAGTGTCGGTGCAAGTAAAACAATCTAAAACAAGAAAAGAAGAAAATGAACTATTTACAAAGTTCCCCCGCCGTATCTAACTACATATTGAATAATCAATTTTTTTGTACATCACCGTATCAGCTTGTAGAACATATAACTTCCATCTCGGCCCATTTCCCTACGGGAAATTAGCCCTCCATCGTTGTCTTCGTGGAAGCGTTGGACATCACACCGGCTCCTGACCACACGTCGGACATCTTGGTGTAGTCTCCTCGACAGAAAAGTTCAATGTTATTATAAATTGCCTGGCTATAATCGCTTGTGAGTTACTAATTTCGCCCACGATTTTCCTATGCGATTAATCAACGATGACTTTCCCTAGCTCTCGCTTACACCCGCACAATACAACACTTGAAAAATACAATAAAAATTTACATGAACTATACACTTCAAACCCATCGTCACTGGCTTGACAATACAAGTTTTAAATCTGACCGTCTCGCAGTCGTTATCTCGCTCGGTAATCTCTACTGCTCTTGTGAACCTCCGCTCGCGTTGAGCGCTAATTGGAATGTTACTCAAGTCTTGCCCCTAAGAGCTGAAAATAGTTGTCTTCAAAATAAATTAGAGTTTTAAAATCGCCACACAAACTGGCGTGAAGTTAGCTCACCAGAGCTCAAAACGAATAGACTTCAAATAATACTAGAGCGTTAAAATCACTACACAAACTGGCGTGAAGTTAGCTCACCAGAGCTCAAAACAGTTGTCCTCGAAACAGCGTCTCGTCGATCAATTTATTGGAAACTGACAGAGTGAGGAGGAGTGGGGTGAATTAAGAAAATGTTTCTAGAGTTTTCATCTCACACACATGGGACTAGTGTCAATCTTCATCATTTAATTCAAACGTCTCAGCGCACTCATGCGGAGATATTTCGGATCGGTGGTTCTTTAGATAATCAATTCCGCGCGCTTTTTACCAGTGACGCCACCCATCGCGTGGTTTTGGCTTGGTCTCTCCTGATTGGGTGATACAATCGTAGGTCGGTTGCAAGTAACTCGTGACCCTCCTCTCATGACTCCAATTCTGGTGCATGTTGTTACACAATTTGGCCTTGAACTCAGCTTACCCGGCCGTTTTCAAGAATAGCTACCAAGCTCTGCTCCTGTGGCAATCATTGCAACACACTAACTTGCCTTCCTCTTTGTCAACTTCCACAAGTACTGCCTGGGCCGCAGTAATAATAATAATAAATCATGAATACTTATTTATCGCAGATTAATAAGGGTTCAGTATGTTAGCAAAATTAATATTATTCTCAAATTTGGAACAATTTGGTAACACGGTTTCAGATTTAGAACACAATGATAGAAATAATTTGCGCGATTTCAAAACTTCCCTCGAGTAGGCCTACCAGTTTTAGAGTTATTAATTAGAGCAATTTTTGTGAAAGCTATGAGGCCTATGTGAATAATAATAATTGGTATTATTATATACAAACTTGAAACACTGATATTATTAAAATATTTTTCTCTCACATATACTATTTATTTTTAGAAACTCTCAAAGTTCCATATTTGACTCAAGATATCTCCGTCATATATAGATACTTTTCCAAATGGATACCAACTTTTATGCAACTCCCATAGTACTGTAGATATGCTAAGTTTGAAGACCATCAGGCATAAACTGTTGCGCTAACAACATTTCGAATACTAAATAAATGAAGTTTGGAGAAAAAGCTAAATTGCTGAGTAAAAGTAACTTTTAGGGCAAAACCCTCAATTTCAATTTGGCTTAAAGACTCAGTAGGGACTCCCCTAAAGCTGGCTTAGATAAAATAGTTAATAAACAAGTAGTTCCGTGAAGAACTATACAGCCTATTTTCATATATCCTACATATGTTAACTGCCACTAACAACATACACAATTTCAGTTTGATTGCTGTAATAGATTCGTAGATATTGAGAACCGACTAAATATTTCGGATGGTCGCCATGTTGGATTTTATATATGTAGGTCCTAGAGTTATGTACTGTTACATGAAGATTATTGTGTACGTGTAGCATTCAAACTTCAATCGCATGATTAGGACACAAGAAGTATCAAGGAGATTTTTAAATTTCGCACAGCTGCCATCTTGTGGTTATGGAAACAATTGAAATAAATTAGATGCCAGTGGATTAACATTCGTATAAGGATTTACTGTACGATGTTTCACTGCACTCGGATGGTTAAATTGCGAGAAACATGTATGTGAATATTTATACTTCGCGTCGCCGCCATGTTGGATTTGTGATCACCAGGTTATTTAAAGTCCTATAGGTGAACTTAAAATCATAGCCCCTATGAACATAAAAAAATCAGTTTGATTTCTATAATAGATTCGTAGATATTCAGAGCCGTCTAAATATTTCGGATGGTCGCCATGTTGGATTGTTGAATGTATAGGCCATAGAGTCATGTACCTTTAAAGGAAAATTATTGCGTAGGTTCATTATTCAAACTTTCACTTCGATCGCATGATTACGACACAAGAAATAAAAACTTAATTTTAAAATTCGCACAGCCGCCATCTTGATTTATGTAAACAATTGAACTAAATTAGATACCAGTGCATTACAATGTGTATAAACATTTCCTGTACCAGATTTCATTGCGTTTGGAACATTACATCGCGAGAAAGGTCTATTTAAAATTTTCTAATTCGCTTGGCCACCATGTGCGTTTTGTAGTTAACCGGTTTTTGAAAGTCTTATGGATGAACTTCCAGTAGCGCCCTTTATCTCCGTACAAAATTTCAGGGTGATACCGCTAATAGTTTCAGAGATATAGAATGCCGGTGAAATATTTCGCACATCCGCCATCTTGTGGTTATGTAAACAATTGAACGAAGTTGATATCTGTGCATTACAGTGGGCATAAACATATACTGTACCAAGTTTTATTGCCTTTGGTTGGTTAAATCGCGAGAAACGTCTACTTAAATGTCGTAGTTTCGCGTGGCCGCCATGTTGGTTTTTTAGTTACCAAGTTTTCAAAAGTCACATAGGTGAACTTCTAGAAGTTCCCTTTATCATAGTAATAAATTCCATGGTGATATCGGTAATAGTTTCGGAGATATTGTATGCTGATGAAATATTTCGCACAGCCGCCATGTTGGATTGGTGATACGTAACAAAATTTGAAGGGCACGGTCGGGGTCGCCCGGAATAGTGCTATGAACTTACCGATTTTAATTGAAATCGCTCCAGCTGTTTCAAAGTTATTAGGGGGACACACACACACCTCACACACACTCGCACACACAGACACACGGACAAAAGGTGATCTCATAAGCCTATTTTTTCAAAATTGAAAATAGGCTAAAAATGATCAACCTTTACTCTTGGTCATAATTAAAAGTGTAGGAGAAAATTCTAGGCAATGTTTCTTTTCGGACAGCTTAGAAGGAAATTGCATGTCTCGCACTATGGATATTCAATAGCATTTGTAGCAACGATCATAATTTTAAAATGCATTAACTTGCAACGAGATATTCAATCAGACAGAGCACAGATCACAAATTATACTTCTAGAGGAGACCCTTGAATGCCATGCTTCTAGCAGGGACTGTTCCCGTTTGTGTCTGTCCCGTGAGGGATCGAAGTAATCGACCAATATATTACAGTAACTCAAAGTACAGTCGCATCAATAGAAACACTCCAACCCTCTGACAATCTCAAGAGCAACTTAATATTTTGTTCTTATGCCTACCATTAATAAGTTCACTCTCAACGCCAATATGTTAAAAGACAATTCTTTAGACTCTGGTTGTTAGGCATTAAATATTTCAATCATCTATCTAAATATAATTGTTATTATTATCATCAATGTTGGTGTCACAATGATATAATAATGATGTTATTGGATTTACGTCTCTTTTTACTACTGCCGTGGTGTGGGAATTTTGCTCCGAAGAGGATCTTTAACGTTGCAGTCAATCTACTGCCATAGCGTTCTTGGGTGTCGCTCCGGAGGTCCTGGTTCAATTTCCGGCTCTGCCAAGAAATGTAATTCTGGTTTGAGGGGTGCAATTAACACCTTGGCAGAGCCGGAAATCGAACCCGGACCTCAGGGGAGATATCCAAGAATGCTAGCCACTGAACCACGAGGCGGACTTGATTTATACAGAAAGCAAAGAAATCTAGTGAATTATGGATACTATCCAGTGATTTTCTTCAAGTACCTGTTGGTAAAGCTGTCAGTAATTATACAGAAGTTGTTTCATTTGAAGGGCTGGGGCACGGTGATCACCAGTGTACTGTGGCATTTTGTCTGTTAACCTGTGTTATTGTGATGGGTGTATTACGGAGTGTATTTATAATTCAGTTGGGAATTGGGAAGAAGACAACCGTGGTCTCAAATTAGGAATTATCCCGGCACTTGCTTAGAGAAGAAGTTGGGAAACCACGGAACACCACTTTCAAGATGGTTGAGGTGGGAAACGTACCCTTCTCTTCTCAGTTCTCCCTCACGAGCCTGGCTGTACCCTGTTCCAACCCTTAGACCAGAATTAAATTTTCTTGGCAGAGCCAGGAATCGAATACAGACCTCCGGGGTAACAACCAAGAATGCTAACCACTACACCACGAGGTGGTTAATTATATAGATAACCATAAAACTAATCAGGGCATTTTAAAATATTTTTGTGCCAGTCTGAAGATAAGCTTGCACAGTAGACTACGCTTGTAGGTTTCCAACTTGATAAGAATAGTTACGCTAGTAGTATTTGTCTTCTGTTACGGATCATGGGAAATAACTTTGAACCCTGACAATAGGTGGGGCAATAAACGCAATGATAGACGCTCCAAATTGAACATTCCTTGTAGTCGAATGAGACGGACACAGATGCAAATGGATTAAAGAAGAATAAAAACTTGGGACGTGAATTCAAATAAAGGAAAATATGTAAAACCAAACGAAATCGTACGACGATCGTAAACACTTCACTTAGTTCTACTCGCCGATGGAGGGCGTCATTTATATCATATCAATGCTTTGCAGTAGAAACAGACAGCCAGATAGCCAGCCACTGGATGGCTGACCAACGTCCGACTATACTATAATCCACAAACACCAACTAATTAAACCATAAGCCTCCAAAATATCCTAAGATAGCCCTAAATAACTATAAATCGGCATAAGATTGCAGCATTTACTGTACGTACTAAAACACCTCAAAATCATAATAAACCAACCACCAATCACTGCACAGCACACAGTTAACCCAACCAATGACAGACAAGCTCACACCAATTCAAACCAAACATGCAACAATAACGCTTCCAACAACAATTACACATTTTCCTTTCTCAGTACAAAAGAACTTTAGCATAAAGGCGGGAGCTGAAGTTTTTAGAATGCAATAAGTAAATTGCCGACCAACGCCCAACCTACCATGGGTCTTTACTTTACTCTTTCCTAACTAATGCCTTACTAACCCAGTAGAGGCCTTCTACTATTTCAAATAAAACGATACTGCTGCACAATTTAAAACCATTACACACACAGCAGAATTCACACAAAACCGACCATGGTGAGCGAGCGAGATAACATCTCATGGCACCGATGGTGATAATGACGATCATCAGTCCAAATATCATTGCTCTGTCGAACATAAGCCACTGCAACTGCACATTAAACCAAAGAATAACTCAAATCTACCACAATAAATACTCTGCCTAAAAGCGCCTCTATGCTAAAGTCAACTACATTAAATATCAATTAAGCTTTTTTTTATAATTCAAATTTAAAATATTTTTTTTACAATGGAGTTAAAGGAGCCCAGATCATGGGCACCAGCCTCTACCCCCACGTAGGCTACTCACCTAATATTAAGATGTTACGTCGCACTGCTTGAGAGTAGTAGACTCGTTATTACTCTCCATTATGTTTGCCTTAATATTATTAATAAGGTATGGAAACATTTTTCGGTGATGCTTAACTACGAGTATGCCCAATTGTATTTGACGGGAAATAACAAAACATTCTTAGGGCTAGAAATAAAAATAAGTTGTTTAAACACTTAATAAAACACTTCGCACACAAATGTTCTATTTTGCCGATCTTGGGAAACTATCCGGAACCCTGACAGTAGGTGGGGTGTTGATCGCAGAGACAAACGCCCCAAATTAGTTAGTTTTAACGGGCGAAAAAGTGTGCCCAATTACTTTAGGCGGGAAAACAAGGGGCTGAATTAATGAAGATATCTAAGCCCCTAAAAAATAATAACAATAAAATTGCTATCACAAAAGAAACAAGTAGTACCGTAAAGAACTGAACAGCCTATTTTCATAGATCCTACGTATGTTAATTGTCACTATCAACATACAATATTTCGGTTTGATTGATGTAATAGATTCTTAGATATCGAGAACCGTCTAAATATTGCGTATAGTTGTCATGATGGATTTTTATATATGCAGGGCATAGAGTTATGTACTATTACATGACGATTATTGTGTAGGTTCATTATTCAAACGTTGACTTCGATCGCATGATTAGGACATAAAAAATAAAAACTTAATTTTAAAAGTTTACACAACCGCCATCTTGAGGTTAAGCAAACAATTGTACTAAATTAGATATCAGTGCATTACAATGTGTATTAACATTTGCTGAACCATGTTTCACTGCACTCGGATGGTTAAATCGCAAGAAAAGCCCATTTAAATGTTTCAATTTCGCTTGGCGGCCATGCTCGTTTTGTACTTAACAGGTTTTTAATAGTCTCATAGGTGAACTTCTAGTAGTCCTCTTTATCACCGTACAAAATTTCAGGGTGATATAAATAATACAGTAGTTTCGGAGATATAGAATGCCGGTGAGATATTTCGCACAGCCGCCATGTTGGATTGGTGAGATGTAATAAAATTTGAAGGGAGCGGTCGAGGTCGGAAGAAATAATACTATGACCTTACCGAGTTTCATTGAATTCGCATTAGCCGTTTAGATTTTAATTAGGGGACACACACACATACACAAACACATACACACGGACAAAAGGTGATCTCACAAGCCTATTTTTTTTTTCATAAATTTAAATAGGCTAAAATCCACAAGAGATCTGACGTCACTATTGTGGGCAAGAAGAGGATTATTAGCATTACCACTCGACTTTGAAGAGACATGCAAAAGATTTAACGTGGAGAATGTCGGAAAATACAGTACCGCAATATTACCTATCAGATCAATATCCAATGCAACAAAGAGTTGTTGATTGTTGATTCATATTACAGGTTTGTGACATCGTGGTCATGTAGTTCCGTATATTTGGGAGAGTGTGGAATTTGTCTGATAACCTGTGTTATTGTGATGGCTGCATTAGTGTGTGTATTTGTAATTCAGATGAGGATTGGGAAGGAGGCGGTCGTGGTCGCAATTTTGGGTCCATCCTGGCATTTCCCTGGAGTAGAAGTGTGAAATGACGGAAAACCAATTCCAAGATGGCTGAGGTAGGAATGGAACTCGCCTCTTCTCAGTCTTGCCTCACGAGGCTGAGTGTACTCCGTTCCAGCCCTCAGACCTGGGAATCGAACTCAGGCCTCCGTTGTGACAGCCAAGAGTGCTGGCAACTACGCAACGAGGCGGACATGTAACATAGAAAAAGTATTCGTTCTTTCCACAGATTTCTCTTTTTCAAAATGTTGGATTTTTCATATCAGAAATTAAGACTTAAGCCATGATGAATTTTAATCTAATACTGTAAATAATTTTATCTTATGAACTGATACCATCAGCAGAAAAAGCGTACTACGTATATTCTTTCCTGTTGACATCATAAAACATAAGGTATATTTTGTGGTAGAGCTATTTTGATACATGTACCCGTTTTATGAGAGACTGTCTTTGTTTACCCAGTGTGAAAGAGTAAATTGCGTTATCAATCTCCACCCTCAAAGTGTGGGACTCTGACGGATAGTTGGCAGCACCATATTCAACAGCACTGTGATCGACACCACCAATCTTGACCGTCATATTGTTTGGCTGCTCCTTGCAGGTATTTGGTCCAGTGATGTATCTCCAATGTGTGGCATAAGACAGGGTGATTTTGTTTAGCTTATTCCCCATTCTTTGAACAGACGGTGAGGTGATGTGGCCTAATGCTGATCGTGTAGTACAGCCTAGGATTACTTACAGAATGATGTGTGAAGATGTAAGTATTCGAAAACATGTTGTGAAGATACTGAATACTGGGGGGGATATTAAAGCTGACGTACCAACACCAATTGAAGAACTAACAAGATGTGTAATGAATGAAGGGGGTAAGATACATACTGAAAAGACTAGGAGTGGAGAACTTTTGGGTCAGGAACTTACAAAAGGAGGAGGAAAGGATGTCCAAAAAATTAGTGCATAAAGATAAAGGATATACAATTTCAGGTACTCAGAAAAGAGTGTGGTAATAGGAGAACCATAACAGAGTTTTGTAAAATAAGGCACATAGTATATAATCGCTGAACTTGCAATAACTGACAACGCTCTTCTTTTCGATTACTTCCTTTATGGTTGGTCGCTCCTCCCAGCCGCATATGGATATGCCGTCCAACAGAACAATTCACGTTACGTTCATTTTCTTGTGTAGAAGCATAAAGAAAATTAACTTATTATTATTTGTACTGAAGAAAATTATTTGCCATGCATTTATGCACTCCTAATGTATAGTGCAGTTCATAAGATTGTAGATATCTGTCTGTTAGGAGTCAGCCCAGAGGCTGGTTGGATCTTCAATAAGTACCGTCACAGGTTAGGCCGGTAGATACCCAGAAAATCCTAAGGCAACACTACTGTATAATGAGGCATAATAGGCAAGGTGAGGAGTGAGGTAGTTTGCCATTGCTTTCCTCACTGAGTCAGAACAAAGCACTAACCCTATGAATATAACCTTTCACAGAGCACACTGGCATTGACTATGCCCTGAATGTCATTACTCACCACCACTCATTCCTCGAATCTTCCATATAATCACAGATATGAGCGGGACTGAGCCATCAGTTGCAAGCCACATTTTACTCTAGTCTGTGCCAACAGACGACTAAAAATGTACTGCATTCATCAAGAGATGGTAAAGAGGCAAAAGTTCGTTGATAAGTGAGATATAAACAGATAAGAAGGTGAAAATAAATATCATACTTAAATGAAATTACTAAATAGAGAATGGAGGAAGCCAGGTGAATTGGATAAACTATTTAAAATTATACAGGAATTCGGTATTGGAAAGCGACAGATGGGAAACACAAGGAGGATGCATGTGAGATAAATATAGGGGTACAAGAGTCGGTATCCTAAACTATAAAACTTAGTTAAAGTCTAGGGCAGTCCATCTGTATCAATTACAATAAGATGGAACATACTGTACCTATATTGGGACTACAGATGGGTACAATACTGAACCCTTTATACTCTGATAGTATAAATGATTCTATGTTTTATTTCTGCAATATTTGATATTTCTACCAGCATCATGAAATAGCCAGGCGAAGATGACGAAACCTTAAGCATTTGTTGGAGACAGTGAGAATGTACCTGGAAGGAGGTTGACAAAGGCTGAGCACTCGACGAAGTTGTGAAGGGACCAAGCCCAGCGATGAATCAGGAGGCAGGTGCTAGATGTCTCAAGAATAGGAAAGACGCGTGATGACACATGCTTGTGGCATGTTCCTTGTCTTTTTCGCGCCTAGCCAAACATTAATGCAGTAATATGAGAGGCTGATGGAACAAGTGGACACTCCGATAGGGCGGAGTGCAGCAAGAAAAACCGCGAGGTCTACGTGAATTTGAACCAATAGGAGAAGAATGCTACTTTACGCGCCAGGACTAGCGTGATGCTCAAGAGCTTGGATTAAGGCGGGAGATTGGCTACAGATCATCCCTACGATCGATTCGTGATTTAATTGGCATAATCTTGACCTGCGCATTTCTACGAGTTTTATGATGTTTGTTACACGTCAGTAAGACAATTATTATGGAAAATATGTTTATATTTCCCTCTCTATCGGTCCCACGGGCCCATTTCATTTATAAATGGCGTGTGGAGCCATGAACAATGTACTTTATTTTGTGCGTCTGAGGACGTAGGCTGACTTTTATTTTGTGTGTCGGAGGACACAGGTTAAGACTTTTATTTTGTGCGTCTGAGGAAGTAGGCACTTGTACTTTGCGTGTCATGAGGACACAGATTTTTTTAAAGCCAAATGTGTTGTAAATTCAGTGTGATAGATAGTCACAGTACTATTTTTGTAGGGCCAGTATCATCGACAATTCGCCAACAGACTGTTTTGGGGAAATAAGTACCTGAGCGGTGAATTTAGTAGACAGAAATCGAGTGTGTAAAAACCTATAACTTTTTGCATCAGCACGAGAGATGACATCGCTTATCCTGGAAGAAGTTTGGAACTGTCAACACTCCGTTGAGATGTTTGAGACGAGCTAAGCGGCATTAAGTAGGGAAATGGCTGCAGATGTCCGATGACGTGATTGGCTGAAGGATGAGTACGAAACCATGCTTTATTATTTGTCAAATCAATTTATGGTGTATGGGACAGATTTGTGTAAATATCTTGTTTGTTGTTTTTAACGTAGAGTTTGTATTTTTAGTCTGACACACAGTAGTATGCATAAAAAACAGCTAGCGCTATTTTTTGTAGATACTTGTATTTTTTTCATTGTTGTAATGAACGTGGCTAAGTGGACGACTGTCGCATATGTTAACGTAACGCCGCTAAGTAACGTAGATCGGAGATCTATTGTGCAACAGAAGTAAAACTGAATTAATATAATATAAAGTAGGCTGGAGGGTAACTTTGATCGTATTGTTGTGTTTACGATTGATCAGGTTCATTGTTGTTTTTTTTGCCTTTGTTGCAATGTAATTATGTTGCGAGTAGCAATCAGCTCACTCGAGGGTTTAATTTTGTTATTGTAAAGTTTTGGAGCGTCTCGAACGCGAAATTAGGGAGTGTGAATCAAGCCGACCTGCATGAATTTTTATGTCAGTCCCAGTGGAGGTGTCTTGTGTGTTCTATACTGGTCTATGTCTGCGGGAATTTCAGCGTGGTCTGATTCCGACATGCCGCATGCCAGGTTCCGTATTTGCGACCTCGAGAGGCACATATGTGAATATATTGTTTTCTTGCCATTTGAGTAAATGGGCGAGAGTTGTTGCTGTTGATTCTACGATGTTAACGAGGCCAGTAGGTCAGACGTTATTTTTAGACACACTTGGGAACTGACAGGTGACAGATGTGGTAGGGTTCAGGGAGTTGTTTCATGAGGCGAGCTTGATCATATAAGACGGACGATGGTCATTAGTGAGGAGCGCATGCTAGCCTCCCTGGTAATATTTTGAATGCAGTAAAAGAACTGATCAATGGTAAATAATATTTGTGAGTACCGTAAATAGGGAGCTGTCGACGATGTACTATGATCTCCGAAGCGTTAACTTATCGTGCATTTTATTCATAAAAATAATCTCAGCCGTGGAGGCATTTGTTGTTGTTGATTCTTGGTTTGTTTATGTCTTGTGTCAGTGACCCGTGTAGTCACGCGCGACGCTGTTTTTCCTTGTTATTTTGTTTGAGCATTGATCTTGTAGGCAAGCTCATTGTCAGCTGCGCCATCGCACTGGGGAGAGGATCTCAGGGGAGATTCCTGTAAATAATAGACATTAAGATGATTGTGTCAGAATTAATTAAAGTTTTTTATTAGTGTAGTGTCCTATACCCATAAACGTTGGTTTGCGAGATGGATGTTCGTGAGCACCGTGGCTGTTACCCGCTGTAAACGAACAATCATCCAAGTACTCATTCGTTGTAGTTAGTCAGTACACACACATACAATTTCTTATACGAGTCGGTGGACCAGGTATCCACAATTTCACTGTGAGGAGCGGGTCTGAGTGACCCCTCATCTTTTATTGTGTTGTATTTGTTATGGAGAGATGTCATGGAGGAGTTTTTTATGCATTAACAGTCATTAAATCATGTTTTATTTTACGTGTTATTCATTTCTTTCTTAGTTATGGTTTTGTCTTATGACCCTTCATCCAGTAGAGCATGTTGTTTTGGCGAACGTAATATAGCACACACTGAACTGAGCGCGACCCCTAGAGAAAGATTCTTGCATTAAAACACTGCGATACTGAAGGGCTCATAGGATACGAACTGGTGCGGCCACCGTGGGGCTGTTTACTGTGTTGTAGTGGCAAAATTGCACATGTTGGTGTAAGCGCTGTATTGGATACAAACTGGCGTGCCAACGATGGTGCATTTTGTTGCTAGTTCGCTGCTAGAACACGTTAGATGGCGTATTTGAGTAAAACTGACATGCCACAAGTGGAGGCAGAAATGACAGTGTTTAATTCACCGGAAAGTGATATTTTTATGTAAAGTAGATGAGGAGAAGAGGGTACCGCCAACTGTGTGAATTATAAATTAAAATCAGGAGTTTGCAATGTAAAATACGGGTCACGTTTTTGTCTACTGAATTAAGTGTTAAAGTAAAGTACGTGATACCGGGCGCCCAATGATTAAAGTTAAAACTAGATTTGTTGTAAAAATTCAAACTCCATGAATGTAATAGGAAGGCCTGTGGCTTTGAAAGACAATTAATATTTGGTTAATGTATCTGTTGTTAATATCAGATCAGAATAACAATTTAATGACTGAATATGTGTTTGGGTTTAAATTAAATTGAGTAAAATTAGAACTACTCAGAGATGCAATTGTTTATTGGAATTAAATGTAAAAGTACATGAACTGAGTAGGGTAAAGTGAATTAAATGTGTATTAAGAATGTATGTGTGTGTCAGGGGGCATTGCTTCACGCCATTTCCGTAATGTTCTCATGTAAATTGTATAAGATGGCGACAATCGAGCAGATACAGGCAATCATTGAGAGTGCCGCGATGAGGACACAGGAGTTAATAGACACTAAATTGTCAGAACAAAGTGAATCGTTCCGGACACAAATAAACAATAGTATGTCAGAACAAAGTGAATCGTTCCGGACACAAATAAACAATAGTATGTCAGAACAAAGCGAGAAGTTAGACAGAAAAATATCTGAGCAAAGCGAGAAGTTAAACACTAAAATGTCAGAACAAAGTGAATCGTTTCGAACACAATTAAACAACAGTAAGTTAGAACAAAGTGAAAAGTTAGACACTAAAATGTCAGAACAGAATGAGTCATTCCGGACACAATTAAACAACAGTATGGTAGAACAAAATGAATATAGTGCGGAGCAAGCGAAGTTATTAAAAAGTGAAATCTATGACACTATCAACTCTCAATTAGAAGCACAGAATGTTAAAAACGCGAACCAATTAGCTTCGTTACCTGCGGAAATGAAAGAAAACACAAATAAACAAATGGTATTACTGGCCCTAGACGTTAGTAAAAACAACGAGAAACAATTAGATCAAATTAAGAAAATGGAAGACATTTTTAATCAAAAGCTTAGCATTCTTGATGAAACGGTTTTAGGAAAATTAGCGCAAATAGAACTGGCATGTACTATGAATACGAGCGAGGTCAAGATAGCTCAGGATAAGATGGAAGGGCGATTCAGTGAAACGGAGAAAAGCGGCAAGGTTATTCAGAAACAATTATCAGCGGTAGATGAAAATATATCCGGCATAATTAAAGACATGGATCGACTGGAAATAAAATCAGCGGAGCAATGGGAAAACCTAGAAGCGGATCAAGATCAGTTAAAGAGTACTATTGGTGAAAATAATGTGCGGTTGGAAGATAGGCTGAACCAGATAGAAAGCAATCAGGAAGACACTAAACGTCAGATTGAGGAGAAAATAGGCATAATTAAATAGGAAATCAGGAAAGATTGGCGAAAAATGAGTAGTGATTCCAAGGAAGAGAGATTAAGTAGGCGAAAATCACACTCGTATTCTAGCATTAGAACAATAAATTAAGAGTAAATTAAAAGAACAGACAGACAGGATCATTAAAGCTGAAATAAGATCGATGGGACAAACCACATTATTTAACACGGGAGCAACCAAAGATAAGGAGAATGACTCAGTCAGCCCGGAGGCAACGAGTACAGCAGGAAGTCAAGCTCAAACAGAGAGCCCATTAACTACGAACACGGACGGGTTTCACAATAATGTCGAAAGATGTTCAACTCCACACGAAGGTCAGCAGTCCATGCAGCTTATTCAAGTAATTCGCTCGAACGAATATAAACCTCAAAAGTTCACAGAAAATTCAGGGGTGACACCTAAAGCCTTTATTAAAGAAGTCGAGGACTTTTATAATGACACTGGCGTACCTGAAGCACGTAGATTGAGAATGATGGAGAGATTTCTTTCAGGAAATATTCTTACATGGTTTTTGAGCTTTAAATACACTTTTGGAACTATGGAGGATTTTAAGCAAGCGTTTCTTCGCACATATTGGTCCCCGGCTTTGCAACAGAGTTTAAGGATGGAGCTCTACTCTAGGAAGTACCAAACTTCCCAGCAGACGAAGTACTCAGATTTCTTTAATATGCAGATGCTTAAATTTCGAGCTCTTGACCACCCTTTAAATGAGGTGGACCTGGAGATGACAATAGCACGGCAATTACCGGTAAATGTACAGCAGGTATTAGTGGCGGCAAATGTAAATTCGGCTTTACATGCAGAACAAGTATTACGCCAAATAGATGAGACTACACCTCACAGTCATCACAGAGGAGGAAGACAACTGGAGTTAGTCAACACAACCGAGGTTATAAAACCTACACAAGCAAATACGAGTACGCCAACACCTAGGCGAAATCAGGAAGAAATAGAAAATAGACCGTACCAGCGAAATGAAAATAATTACAATAGGTCATATCAAGGCAACAATAGATACCAACAGAGGCGATATCAACAATGGCCCAACAATCGAAGAAATGAGGGGCCTTATGGAAGATACGGTGATTACAATGGAAATCAAAGGTGGAGAGATAGGAGAGACCAAAATCAAGGAGAGTCGCAAAATTACCGTAACGACTGGAATAATAGGCATGCTCAATCGCAAAGTTATCTGGAGGAGTTACACACTAACGAAGGTGGAGAGCAAGGACGATGGGAAAAAGCCATTGACAACAGGAAAAATCTGGATACACATACCGAGGAAGCTGGAAGTCTACTGAGACAAGAGGAACGCCAGGGGCGTGCGAGACAAAAGGATGATGGAAGTCGCAATGGAGCTAAAAAAATTGGATAAAGGAATCTGCCTGGAAACGCAACAGCCGGAAGTTGAAGAGGGATGGATAGTAGCTCACATACAGGAATGGATTGCTTTGCCAGAAGATTGCCTAGAGGAGACGGTGAAACCACGGAACGATGAAATTAAACAGTTACCCATTATTTACACAAGGATTGGTGGAATTAAAATAAGATGTTTATTGGACACAGGGTCGCAGATCAGTCTTGTATCGGAGGCTTTGGTTCGAGAGTTGGGACGGAGTCATAATATTCCCGTGATTCCCGTTCCACAACTCAAAGTGAGGGGTGTTATTCCTGAACTCACCGTCACTTGTAAACGTCAGGCATACTTAGAGCTGAACATATTAGAACACACTTTTGGGCAAACGTTTATTATCATGGCAAAGATGAATTTCAACATTATTCGTGGTGTAAATTTTATTTGTGACTATCAAGCTGTGATAGATTTGCTCAAGAACACTGTCAGTTTTAAAGAGTATGATCAACTGAAGAACGTGGGATTGCATATGGATGAAATCACTACCGGAAGGAACGTGAATTCATGGGCATTGGAAGCGATACTGGAAGAGACGGAAGAGGAGGTACGAAAGGCAGAAGATGACGTCATAGCAGGAGCTATTGTGGAACTTGATGAGGAGAGTGAATCCCAGGAGATATGGTCTTTATTAACAGAAGGAGATGACAGCGATGCACAATTTTAAGAGCTACTACAGGAGCGGCTCAATGACATTCAACTTGGGGGTGAACACAGAAAACAATTGGAAGAGATTTTAAGGAAGCACAAAGCAGTATTCGATACAGTACCAGGAAAAATTTTAAATTTTAAATAGTCAACGCAAGTCGAGGATTGGTCACCATTCAGAAGTAAACTGTATCCCATTCCCGAAAAATATCGAGGCCAAGTAAATATTATTATAGATGAGATGTTACAAGCTGGAGTGATAAGGAGGACACCTACACCTTATTTAAATGCGATTTTGGCAGTCACAAAACCAAATGGATCTATTAGACTTTGTTTAGATGCCAGAAATCTCAACATGAGACTAGTTTTTCCTGAGTATGACAGAGCTCCAATTATCAGAGACGTATTAAAAGGCTTTAAGAACAAGAGTATCAATACATCCGTTGATGTGACTAGTTCCTTTCACCATATCGAATTGGATGAGAAGTCACAGCTTCTTACTGGCTTCTTATTCGATAATCAGACGTATTGCTTTGTCCGTATGCCTTTCGGAGTCAAAACAGCGGGCTGCGCATTAATTCGAGCCCTGGATCGAAATCTAACCGAGGAGGTTAAGGAGATGACGGTACGCTACATTGATGACATTCTGCTGGCATCCGACAACATTGAAATTCACATGGAAAACTTAGATAAATTATTAGGCAACCTCAGAACTTCAAATTTCTAAGTAAACCTGAAGAAATCTCATGTCTTCAAGAGCGAGATATTGTATTTGGGTCACATCATTGACAAGGAGGGAGTGAAGCCAAACCCGGCTAAGATCGAGGCGATAAAGAATTTCCCTACACCAACGAGAGTCAAGCACTTTCGGGCTTTCTTAGGCGTAACGGGATTCTTTAAAGAGAACTGTCCAGGTTATACGGAGACTGTAGCACCAATGCAAGAAATGCTCAAAAAGAGTAATAAATGGTTATGGAATGCTGACTGTGAGAAGTCATTCCAAGCAACCAAACTACTGCTGGAAAACTGCATTAAATTAGGATATCTAGACTTCAAACACAAATTTATAATCCAAGCGAATGCTTCACTAATTGATATAAGTGCTATGCTCTACCAAGAAGATCCAGCTAACCTGCGACATAGATCATATTTGGCATTTGTAAGTCGTAGATTGCGTAAGCACGAGCGCAATTTTACTGTAACGGATTTGGAATTTTTGGCAATACTTCATGCGCTCCAACAATGGAAAAAGATAGTTTATGGGTACCCCAGTGTTATCAGGACGGGTCATAAGGCATTAACATTCTTGTTTAAGACGTCGATGGCTAGCGAACGTGTGGCACGTTGGTCTATCTATATTCATCAGTTTAGTATTGTAATTGAACATTGCCCAGGGAAGATGAATGTAATCCCAGATGCACTCAGCAGGAACCCAGAGCCTGACAATAAAGAAACAGCGATGGTACAACACCTAGAGTTAACACCGAAGGACCGTGAATTCTTGGAGGAGTTACGTGAGATCCAACGAGAACAAGAAGCAGAACCATGGATGATGCAAATGATTCAATATTTTAGAAAACAGCTACCTACAGGAACACCTGCATTTCGAGAAGCGAGAGCCAAAGAAGGAAGATATGCTTACATCAACAATTTGCTGCACAAATGACTCATATTAGTACCTGCATCTTTACAGCGAGGATTGACCTGGCATACTCATGAAAGTTACGGACTTGTGGGAATAGACAAGTCCGAGTCGACCACAGGAGAGATATTTGCATGGCCACGTTTGAGGACAACAATATGTGACGTTATTACGACTTGTGATCCTTGTCAAAGGACAAAGCCAAATAACTATTTAATGAGGCAGTATCCTAAACCACTGTTACCTCAGAAGCCGTGCGAGCTGGTGGCGATCGACTGTTTCAGGCCAATTCCGAAAGGAAGGCGAGGATGCCGCCATTTATTAGTTTGCCTGGATGTATTCTCCAAATTTGTAGTATTGTGTCCCATCCAGAAAACAACATCTAAGCAAGTACTCAGCCGCATACGCAATAGAGTCATTTCAACCCTTGGAAACCCAGAATTTATTTTATAGGACCATGGTAGCTACTTTACGAGCGCCGAATTCAAGAAAGGTATGGAGGACATGGGTATAAAACACGTTTTAAGCAGCATCCGCCATGCCCAAGCTAACCATAATGAACGTGCAATCAAATGCGTAACATCTTACTTGAGAATCTACATTCCCAATAAACATCACAAGTGGGTGGACCGAATTAAGGATGTAGATACATGCATGAATTCTACAAGGCATGAATCAACAGGACAGATCCTAATGGTTTTACACAAGAACGAGTATCCGGAGAGATCGTGGAAAAGCATCATCAACTGCCCACAAGATCCCATGGTAGCACATGACCTGAGAATAGAGAGAACAAGAGCCCACACGAGAAACCAGGCAGATCGCAATTGCGGCGAGTAAGAAATAAGAGATTTCACCGTGAACTGGAAATTAATGAACTTGTGGTAGTACGTCGTCCAGCTACATCTGATCCAGAGAAGAAGATCTTCAGCAAGTTTTGTGAGAAGTTCATAGGACCCTACTCTATAGTAAGAAACCTGGGAAATAATGCACATAGAATAAAAGAATTAAGTACAGGAACAATGTCTGTCTACAATAGTGCCAACTTAAAAGTTTATAAAACAAGCGAACCTTGGGAGCGCCAAAATAATCATACAGTTTAAGTATATGGTCGTCCTATGACATCCAAGTGTACGGGGGTCACTTGAGTACGCAAGGAGAAGGAGGAAGTTTGAGCAGCAGTAATGACACATAGAGAGCAAGAGAGAGGGAGATACGAGACGAGCAGAGGAATTGCCTGAGGCCTCCGCTCGGCAAGCAAGCAGGCTGGAATGTTGAAGTCCGAGCAGGGAGTGAAGCGAGTATGAATGACACTCAAGACAGGAGCGGCTAGACAAGGTACTAGAAAAGGGTAAATTCTGAAATAGAGCAAGTTGGCTTACGGAAGTTATATAAAAAAAATAGACTTTATCCTAAGTTCGATTTTTTGTGACTCGAGGAGTTGTGAACCCTTTATACTCTGATAGTATAAATGATTCTATGTTTTATTTCGGCAATATTTAATATTTCTACGAGCATCATGAAATAGCCAGACGAAGATGACGAAACCTTAAGCATTTGTTGGAGACTGTGAGAATGTACCTGGAAGCAGGTTGACAAAGGCTGAGCACTCGACGAATTTGTGAAGGGACCAAGCCCAGCGATGAATCAGGAGGCAGGTGCTAGATGTCTCAAGAATAGGAAAGACGCGTGATGACACATGCTTGTGGCATGTTCCTTGTCTTTTTCACGCCTAGCTAAAAATTAATGCAGTAATATGAGAGGCTGATGGAACAATTGGACACTCCTACAGGGTGGAGTGCAGCAAGAAAAACCGCGAGGTCTACGTGAATTGGAACCAATAGGGGAAGAATGCTACTTTACGCGCCAGGACTAGCGTGATGCTCAAGAGCTCGGATTAAGGCGGGAGATTGGCTACAGAGCTTTCCTAAGATCGATTAGTGATTTAATAGGCATAACCTTGACCTGCGCATTTCTACGAGTTTTATGATGTTTGTTACATGTTAGTAAGACAATTATTATGGAAAATATGTTTATATTTCCCTCTCTATCGGTCCCACGGGCCCATTTCATTTATAAGTGGCGTGTGGAGCCATGACAAATGTACTTTATTTTGTGCGTCTGAGGACGTAGGCTGACTTTTATTTTGTGTGTCGGAGGACACAGGTTATGACTTTTATTTTGTGCGTCTGAGGACGTAGGCTGACTTTATTGTGTGTGTCGGAGGACACAGGTTGATATCTTGTATTTTGCGCGTCTGAGGACGTAGGCACTTGTACTTTGCGTGTCATAAGGACACAGATTTTTTTAAAGCCAAATGTGTTGTAAATTCAGTGTGATAGATAGTCACAGTACTATTTTTGTAGGGCCGGTATCATCGACAATTCGCCAACAGACTGTTTTGGGGAAATAAGTACCTGAGCGGTGAATTTAGTAGACAGAAATCGAGTGTGTAAAAACCTATAACTTTTTTCATCAGCACGAGAGATGACATCGCTTATCCTGGAAGAAGTTTGGAACTGTCAACACTCCGTTGAGATGTTTGAGACGAGCTAAGCAGCATTAAGTAGGGAGATGGCTGCAGATGTCCGATGACGTGATTGGCTGAAGGATGAGTACGAAATATTGCTTTATTATTTGTCAAATCAATTTATGGTGTATGGGACAGATTTGTGTAATTATCTTGTTTGTTGTTTATAACGTAGGGTTTGTATTTTTAGTCTGACACACAGTAGTATGCATGAAAACAGCTAGCGCAATTTTTGTAGATATTTGTATTTGTTTGATTGTTGTATTGAACGTGGCTATGTGGACGACCGTGTTCGCATATGTTAACGTAATGCCGCTAAGTAACGTGGATCGGAGATCTATAGTGCAACAGAAGTAAAACTGAATTAATATAATATAAAGTAGGCTGGAGGGTAACTTTGATCGTATTGTTGTGTTTACGATTGATCAGGTTCATTGTTATTTTATTGCCTTTGTTGCAATGTAATTTTGTTGCGAGTAGCAATCAGCTCACTCGAGGGTTTAATTTTGTTATTGTAAAGTTTTGGAGCGTCTCGAACGCGAAATTAGGGAGTGTGAATCAAGCCGACCTGCATGAATTTTTATGTCAGTCCCAGTGGAGGTGTCTTGTGTGTTCTATACTGGTCTATGTCTGTGGGAATTTCAGCGTGGTCTGATTCCGACATGCCACATGCCAGGTTCCGTATTTGCGACCTCGAGAGGCGCATATGTGAATATATTGTTTTCTTGCCATTTGAGTAAATGGGTGAGAGTTGTTGCTGTTGATTCTACGATGTTAACGAGGCCAGTAGGTCAGTCGTTATTTTTAGACACACTTGGGAACTGACAGGTGACAGATGTGGTAGGGTTCAGGGAGTTGTTTCATGAGGCGAGCTTGATCAGATAAGACGGACGATGGTCATTAGTGATATTTTGAATGCAGAAAAAGAACTGATGAATGGTAAATAATATTTGTGAGTAAATGGGAAGCTGTCTACGATGTACCATGATCTCCGAAGCGTTAACTTATCGTGCATTTTATTCATAAAAATAATCTCAGCCGTGGAGGCATTTGTTGTTGTTGATTCTTGGTTTGTTTATGTCTTGTGTCAGTGACCCGTGTAGTCACGCGCGACGCTGTTTTTCCTTGTTATTTTGTTTGAGCATTGATCTTGTAGGCAAGCTCATTGTCAGCTGCGCCATCGCACTGGGGAGAGGATCTCAGGGGAGATTCCTGTAAATAATAGACATTAAGATGATTGTGTCAGAATTAATTAAAGTTTTTTTTATTAGTGTAGTGTCCTATACCCATAAACGTTGGTTTGCGAGATGGATGTTCGTGAGCACCGTGGCTGTTACCCGCTGTAAACGAACAATCATCCAAGTACTCATTCGTTGTAGTTAGTACACACACATACAATTTCTTATACGAGTCGGTGGACCAGGTATCCACAATTTCATTGTGAAGAGCGGGTCTGAGTGACCCCTCATCTTTTATTGTGTTGTATTTGTTATGGAGAGATGTCAGGGAGGAGTTTGTTTTGTTTTATATATTTTTTATTCATTAACAGTCATTAAATCATGTTTTATTTTACGTGTTATTCATTTCTTTCTTAGTTATAGTTTTGTCTTATGACCCTTCACCCAGTAGAGCATGTTGTTTTGGCGAACGTAATATAGCACACACTGAACTGAGCGCGACCCCTAGAGAAAGATTCTTGCATTAAAACACTGCGATACTGAAGAGCTCAATACATAGGCCTATTAATCGTCATTAATGTTATCGTTTTATAATCAATATTACACTGTACCACTATATCAATATACTAATAGGTAGACTGACACTAAGATGCAAATCGTTTAAGATATTTAATAGCAGTTAAATTACTTGTAGCTTTCTGACTTTTCAAAAACTTTTTACAGGGATGTTTAAATATTATTATTTTTACCATTAACTTAATACATTTTCTTGGCACGTTTTAGTATTATTAATTACTGTAATTAATAATCACATGTATCAAGAGTTGGTTGCAATAAACTATAACCCTGTAAAATCCCATTCATCCTTCACTACTTCTCGAACTCGCCTTTAAAATTAATTCTATTTAGAGTTCTCTCGATTTCAGCATTTGACCACAGTGTCCGTGTAATTCACAACCTCCAGTCAAAAGTCGGCAGCCTAAAACTCAATATATGACTGGTTGAGTTTTTCACACAGAAATCCATGCAGTATGCAGATGAGTTCTCAAATTAAATACGCAGCTATTGAGCTTCTTCTTCTTCTTCTCCTTCTTCTTCTTCTTCTTGAGGATGTTAAAAAAAAGAACAGGATTGCCTACCTCATCCCTACTGAAGGTCTTAAGGCCTTGCCACACAGAATGCAGGATGTGTTACTGGCAGAACGTCGTGAAACTCAAGGCGGGCTGCGATTCGAAAATGTCCACACACATTACGGAATGGTTGGGCGCGCGGGCAGGTACTAATAAGGTGGGCAGAAGAGAATCATATAGACATATGTGGTGCTCTTCTGATGAAGAACAAATGTTAGCCTTATTTGTTCTCATGAAAAAGGCAGAAGTGTGTCCGCAAAATGGATTTACAACGAGAACAATTACGTGAATATCACAGATTGTGTCGAGAATTAGAGAATTTTGAAGACAGATTTTCCATTTACTTTAGAATGTCACATGAGTGTTTCGAAGGACCGACTATAAAGTAATTCGCATGTCCTCGATCATACAAAAATGGGTGGTTTCACACCTCTTCAATGAGTCTTTCAGTGCCCATTTCAAGAAAGAACGCTACACAATGTGCCGGCAACAGACTCGAAACACTAAGTTACTGACCGTTGCCCGTTACGTCTTGGTTAAAATCGTTATCGCAGAACGGTGTGTTTGTTGACAGAGATGATGCAATATTAAGAAACACTGATTTGCGTTAAGCTCGCTGCGGGCGGAAAACGCAGAACGTGATTGTAGCCCGCATTCTGTGTGTCAAGGCCTTTAATGTATGCACATTTATTCGTATGCCTCTATGTATAATTTGCACCACGAAGACTTCCTCATTCATTGCATGACCGTGCATTGTCACGCTCATCTAAAGCGAGATAGTTGAAATTTTCCATCTCCACCTGGCTCTCAAGATTCATAGCCCGGAACACTTTACGGCACAAGGATGATTATTATTTAACAATTAATGACTATTTTTGACCCAGGATTTCGGCTTCAATAGCTCTCATGGCATGCTCAACAGTTCGTTGAGTTTCACAATTTTTACGGTGCAAATGGAATTGGTTGAACTAACTACAGTGGTATAAATATACTTTGTGGAGTTTGAAGCCATTTTTCAGTGTTGCCTTAGTAAACAAAAATTTGGTGCTTTTCAGTCGGTCAACACGAATGTATCCAAAAGAGCTGGGTTATGCCCCAATCCTGAAAAAAAAATACATGAGATTAATATATACAATAGGATGACCAGTTTCGATCGTCATGCGATCATCATCAGATCCATTACACTTTAGCTGTAAAATCTATGTTTGAAAATACAGTTGAAAATATCTACAATATGTACAATTATTTGGTTGCAGTATTGGTAATGCAACTTGTTAGTGTATGCTAGTTGTAGGATATATGATGTTAGGTGGAATGCTAAACTGGTGATAGAAATCCGGAATTTGTCTGTTTGGAGCGACTATATGGTTGTAAAAGTCAACTATGGTTGTACTGTATAGGGCAAGCTATTACTTATCTGGTTGGATGTCTTCCGTTCTGTAGCTGCGAGTAGTATCAACTTCCCTCTTGGAGTAGTGACGGTCGATTGAATTGGAATGTTGTCTCACTGAGCTGGTTTCCCCACTCCATGTTCCTATGTGTTGTCTGTAGTCAATTCATGTGTAACTGTGACGTGTTGCCAAGCCTAGATAAGATGTATGTTATTGAATTCATTGAATTTATTGAAGAAAACAGTACATCGTACTGATGATCTGATGATGATCGCTTGAAGATCAAAACTGGTCATCCTAGTGTATTTATTAATACCATGTTTTTTTTTCAGGATTAGGGCATAACCCAGCTCTTTTGGTTACATTCGTGTTGAGCGACTGAAAAGCACCAAACTTTTGTTATAAATATACTTAATGCATTACTGAAATACTCCAACTTCTATAGTATAATTCATTCAAACCTGCCCTCAAATGAATTTTTACTCACAGGAAAATTCTCCACAAGGAAACACACTCCCAGTCTACGGGTAAGTGTTATAGGTTCTCCTGTGTTTCGTGGTACCTGCGTAACACCGGATTTATGAAGATTTATAAAGGAAAACCAGAGTTGAGTGTATTGTGCATAATCTCAACACCTTTGGGTCGAGAGGTTTGTCATCCCATTTTACACAGAAACGTTTTCTTTTCCATCAGGGTTTTTAGAGATAGTCATGCATGTTTAAGTCATGGTGTTAGTTACATATCCTCCAGTTGAGATCACACATTTAAAGTGTTAAAACCAGCGTTTTGAAGACAAAAACTATTACTAGTAAAATTTGAGAATTTGAAATCTTATGGAAGAGTGGTTTGCTAATTTTCAGTCCGTGGAACCCCATGGACTAATATCCATGAGAAGTACAATTGTAACTAATGGGTTACATAACATAGACGAAATCCGACTTTATAACAGTTTCGATAAGAAGACTTCCAAAAACGACACAACAGTTTTTTTGTCAAGGAGTTTATTCATTTCGGATCACTTCAAAATTTCCATTGGAGCAAGAACATCAAATCACAGTTCAGCCTATGCTCCATTCCACAATGAGCCTTTATTCACGTAGAGAACACACTTCACACCCTGTTGACCAGCTCAAGATTTTTGAAGACATATTTGGACTAATTTATAGGAATATATAATACCAGGTCGCCTCCGTGGTGTAGTGGTCAGCGTGCTTAGCTGCCACCCCGGTGGTCCAAGGTTCGATTTCTGGCTCTGCCACGAAATTTGAAAAGAGGTATGAGGATTGGAACGTGGTCTACTCAGCCTCGGGTGGTCCATATGAGTAGAGGGGATTTGATTCCCACCTCAGCCATCCTCGAAGTGGTTTTCCGTGGTTTCACACTTCGTCTTCAGGCAAATGCCGAGATGATACTGTTCCCATGCTATAACTGCACCGGTGAGCTACTTCATTACTTCCAGGAAATGTATACTGACTGTACTGGCCTCACCAAAGACATTTCTCAAATTGTCACAACAATAGTGTGGCAAGCACTAATGAGTGTGCCGAGTGCATTATGCTAAGTCGGCCGACAGAACTCCCGACCCCACAATGTAGGGTAATGTCTTGTGAATAGGAGAAGAGGAGTTGACCGCTCGAATTATCAGAAATGCAACTGGCCTCACCGGCAGAGATATAATGCGAGGACAGTACCTACCGTGAGGCATCGGCCGCCTCCTTCCCGTTTCTTTGTCAATCCCTCCCATTCTTCCCATCCCGTCCCACCCCTCATGAGGCCCCCTGTTCGCTTTGCATGTGAGGCCGCCTGGGCGAGGCACTAGTCCCGTCTCCCCCAGATCCCCCGACACGATGTACAGCTCCAGGAAACTGCTCGTAGAGGCGGTAATGGTGGGATCCCTCGCTGATTCCGTGGGAATAGCTTACCTAGAGGGTAAACTGACTACGAAAAGAAAGAAAAAAACCCGAATATAATACCAACTATTTATAAATGTGTCACTGTTGCCAAATTATTTTTATTAAAATCATATTAAATTAGCGGCTTCGGTGGCGTTGTCGGTAGCATGCTGAGCTTCTATGCCCAAGATCGCGGGTTCAAACCCGGCCGAAGTCGTTGGATTTTTAAGAGTGTTAAAATCCTTCAGTATGCCTTCGTTCGAATGGGAAGTAAAGCCGGCTGCCCCATGTAATAGATTTATGGCATGTAAAAGAACCGTCCATTAATTAAACTTGTGTGAATCTAAATTTGCAGGTTAGATTTCATTGAAACGCTCTATCAAAGTTCAAACGATCACCACTAGGTGTCAGTGACATCTGGTAGCGAAAGTTGGAACTACTTGAAATTGAACGGAACTTGTAGCTCACCCCATGGGTGTCCGCATAGACGCAGCTACAGCCTCTGGTAAGCCAAACATGTCCTCGGACACTCCCGGCACTAAAAGCCATACGCTAAATAATAATAATAATAATAATAATAAATAAATACATTTAAAATAAATAAAACCCACAGTTGATACAGACCTGTTTATCAACTAATTTTTATAAGATTTTTCATAGAAAATCTAAGTGAAATATTGACAAAAAAGGTTTGCTCGTAATTACTTAAGTTTTTTTTATAACAACACCGCAGAAGAAGAAACTGGTACATTATATTAATTAATTTATATTAATTTAATTATTAGGCTATTGATTAAGGTGTAAAAGATTTATTCAATACCAATTGGGATTCATTTAGATTAAATGCATTAAATGCAGAAGGTACAGAACTTGACAATTTGAAACATTATTGCCATTAAAACATAGTTAAATGTGGTGCCGAATCTGTCTTTGAACAATTAATTCTGAATTACTAGGTTTAATGCCAATGCTAAGTAACTCCAACCAAGTCTATTTATTAACTTAGATTTCAAATATATGAGATGGGAGAATACCGCTACACTCAAATACGTAGCAGGAATTGCAATTACCTGAAGAACAAAAATAGTTCAGGGGCCGCGTTCATTATCATCACGACTCGCAGATCACTTACAGGCGTCAAATCGAAAGCTATGCATCAGCCCTCTCCGGAGGCCACATTTCACAGTATAATGTACAGTGTTTTTCACAGCGGCTTTGGTGGCGTAGTTGGTAGCATGCTGAGCTTCTATGTCCCAGGTCGGGGGTTCAAACCCAGCCGAAGTCGTCGGATTTTTAAGAGCGTTAAAAATCCCTCAGTATGCCTTCCTTCAGAGGGGAAGTAAAACCGGCGGTCCATTTCATAGATTTATGGCATGAAAAAGAACCTTCCACTAACTACACTTATGTGAAGACAAAATTTGTAGGTTAGAATTGATAACGCTCTTATTAGTTCCAACGTTCGCTGCCAGGTGCTGACTACGATGCCATCTAGTAGCCAAGTCCGCAGGCTAGGTGTCGTTGACGGTAGCATTTGGTATCAAAAGTAGGAACTACTTGAAATTATTGTCTGCAGTCTTTACTTGAATTAAAACAGATAACACACACTAATACAGCCATTACAATTAACACCGGTTATCAGACAGATTCTACACACACCCAAAGTACACGGGGCTACATGGCCTCGTTGTCGCAGCCCCTCAACTAAAGAATCAACCAACCAAATGTTTTTCACAGATAGTCAGTTACCAATAAATTTGAGACATTATTAAAAGAGGGGTTAAGATTGATTTTGATCGCCCGATATTTGCTTCAAACGTTTATGAGCGTACGCCGCATGCTTGGGTGATTATTACCGTAGTGACTAGAATGTCACCAGTTAATGGTCACCAAATGTACCGGAAGATGATTACAGAAGTCATGACTTCTTAACATGGCCATTGAATGCGTAACTATGCTAAATTGTAATACTTCCTGTCAATTATCACCAAGATATCTCTGCAGTCATGGTCTGATTGAGTGACGCAATAACTAGAACATTCCCTGACCCAAGTTGAATGATTCCTCTTCATGGTTATCAGCTGAATGCTTTGTTAAATTCTTCCACACTTCTCCATGACCTGCATGTGTGATTGATAACTCTTTATAGGCTACTGTTACGTTTCCCGGTCAATGCATGTGAGATTTTCGAAGTGAAATGCCATGTCCAGTGGTTCGGATTCCACGTAAAAAGGAGGTCACGTGGCTCATGATCTCAAGGTTAACGGTCACGTTAAACTACAAGCTTCCTTTTTTAGGCTACTGTTACAGATGCAGTCACTGGTGAAGTCATAAATAGGGCTCGTATTTTTAGGTAACTAAATATTTGTTAAAGTAAATACATTTTTTAAGCAATTTCTCTCTAAATACATAAATTCCTGCTTTTCAGTTATTAGCACATAAAATAACAAAATATTTACATTTTTTAAAATCATTATGCTGTATCTTTCAGTTTATTGCATTTTTGTTCTGTGTTACTTCAACGGGAAAGAACCTGTGAGCTATTTAATCTTCATGCAGAGTGTATGTCAGCTTGCAACTGTGTTATTCTTAACTTGTCGCCCAGTGCCACTCACTGTGGAAGCCGAGGGTTTCCTTGTCCATGGCCACATTGCACCACGTGCTATACCTCCCCCCTCCCCAGCTACCTGGAACCAGTGTCACTCACATGCAGTTCATTTCTGGCACTGTGAAGGCAGTTCTAAGATGCCTAAAGTAAAAACAACTACATATTATCGTCTGTTGCAGAAATTAAAGGTAATTGTATTTCTGACGGGGGCGTTCTGTTCTGTCAACCATGTGGGAAATCAATCATAGCTGAACAGCGATCTCAAGTTACACAACACTTCAAGGGCAAGAAACATATTGCCGCAGTTTCTCGTCTTCAGAAGAAGTGTTTCGCGATAATCGTCGGTCATTTGTGATGGGCAACCTGAAGATGTATCTCGTTGTGTATTGTAATGCTTCAGCAGCCAGAGAGACATAGAATAAATTGCATTCGTGAGTACCGCATTTCTTATATCCACATTAATAAACTAAATTATAATTACATATTTTTACTTTTTTGTCACATATTTCAGGTATTTTTAATACATAAAACATAAATATTTTCCCGATTTTTATCACCTAAAAATCCGAGCTCTAGTCATAAATTATCCAGTGGGAAAATACTAAAGCAGTTTGTACTAAACTGTGGCATTGCTTACAAGTACGACCACCTCGTGGTGTAGTGGATAGCGTTCTTGACTGTCACCACTGAGGCTCGGCTCTGCCAAGAAATGGCATTCTGGTCTGAAACATACTTTAGCTTCATGAGGTAAAACTGAGAAGAAATGGTTTTGATTCCCACCTAAGTTCTCCTAAAAGTGGTTTTCGGTGGTTTCCCACTTCTTCCCCAGCAAGCCACCTACACAGTTCTAACTGATTGCTATCTTTCGTTATTGAACGTCTGGAATTTTCATGATTATTAATTTATCAAATCCCTTTTTTAAAGATGGGGGTACGCACAATTTCCAATCTGTCGACATTTGGGAGGTGTAGGTTCCTTATATAAAACTCCCTGTCTACCACCTAGTGAAAACATTACTTAATTGGAACATGAATTATGGATTACAATGATTGCATGCTTCACACGGTTGCCATCTTTCGATTATTCAGCTGATAACCTTCTATTTTGGGCCTCTGACGGATTTCAAAGAAAGGATTACTTTTAAAAATGTGTTAGTTATCCGATGATTAGTTTAGTTGATACTTGATTTAGGCACTGAACACTTAGGTGACCGTCATTTAATTTTCGTTAAGATGTGAACCACAGAAGGCAAAGCTTGTGGGTGGTATATTACGCCGATGTATTTAATCATAAGGTTAAGTGATCTTGTTAAAGAAATATTAAAATAATAATTCTGAAATAGCAAAGTAGAGAAATTGGTAATGCTAATTTATAAGATCATAGCACCATTTATGCCGACCCCGACCGTGCCCTTCAAATTTTGTTTCGTTTCACCAATCCATCATGGCGGCTGTGCAAAATATTTCACCAGCATTCAATATCTCCGAACCTATTACCGATATCACCCTGAAATTTTGTACGGTGATAAAGGGCACTACTAGAAGTTCAACTATGAGACTTTCAAAAACCTAGTAACTACAAAACCATCCCGGTGGCCATGCGAAGTTGAGACTTTAAAATAGTCTTTTCTCGCGATTTAACCATCCAAACGTAATGAAACTTGGCACAGCAAACACATTACGTACACATGTTAATGCACTGGCATCTCATTTAGTTCAATTGTTTACATAACCTCAAGATGGTGGCTGTGCGAAATATTTAACTGGCTTTGTATATCTCCGAAACTATTACTGATATCACCCTGAAATTTTGTAGGGTGATAAAAGGCACTACTGAATGTTTATCTATGTAACTTTCAAAAACCTGTACAGTACAAAACGAAAATGGTGGCCAAGCGAATTTGAAACATTTTAATAGACTTTTCTCGCGATTTAACCATCTGAGCGCAGTGAAATGTGGTACAGTAAATGATAATACATATTTTAATGACCTGGCATTTAATTTAGTTCAGTTTTATACATAACCTCAATATGGTGGCAGAGCGTAATTTTAAAATTAAGTTTTTATTTCTTGTGTCGTAATCATGCGATCGAAGTGATAGTTTGAATAATGAAGCTACGCAATAATTTTTCTTTAATGCTGCATACAACTATGGCCCTTAGATAGGCTATAACAATCCAAAATGGCGACCATACGAAATATTTAAACGGTTCTCAGTATCTACGAATCTATTACAGCAATCAAACTGAAATTTTGTATGTTCATAGAGGCTATGAACATAAGTTCACCTATAGGACTTTCAATAACCTGGTGAGCACAAATCCATCATGTCGGTGAGGTGAAGCATAAGTATTTAAATGGACGTTTCTCGCGATGTAACCATCAGAGTGCAGTGAAAGTTTGTACGGTAAATGCTTATACAAATGTCAATCCACTCTCATCTAATTTATTTGCATTATTTTCATAACCACAAGATGGCAGCTGTGCGAAATTCTAAAATCTTGTTTTTACTTCTTGTGTCCTAATCATGCGATTGAAGTTTGAATACCACACGTACACAATAATCTTCATGTATTAATACATAAATAAAAATCCAACATGGCGACCATCAAAAATATTTAGACGGTTCTCAATATCTACGAATCTATTACAACAATCAAACTGAAATTTTGTATGTTGATAGAGGCAATTAACATGAGTAGGATCTGTGAAAATAGGCTGTATAGTTCTTCACGGAACTTCTTGTTATTCTCTCGACCGAATATCGTTGCGTTACGTATAAACTTTGTAGATTAATATAACTACACTGCGCGGCAGAAAAGAGGAGAAAAGAAGCGTTTGAAATGTGGTGTTACAGGAGGATGATGAAGATCTGATGGGAAGATAGAGTAATAAATGATGCGGTATTAAGACGAGTGGGAGAGGAGAGATCTTTCTGGGGACTGCTAATGAAGAGAGGAGAGATATTCGTAGGACACGTAGACTACTAATATACCCAGGAATAGCAATAGGAAGAAAGGGTCGAGGACAAGAATTGTAGAGGTAGACCAAGGTTAGAATATGTAAAACAGATTGCCATGGATGTAATGTATGGTAGCTATGTAGAGATGAAACGATTAGTTCAGGTTAGGGAGGTATGGAGGGCTGTAACACACCAGTCAAAAGACTGAAGACTCAAAGAGCAACAACAACCTTCCTGTAATGAAACAATATTTAATATTATACAATGGTTGTGAGATTTTATGTATTTAGGGTCAAATATATTTACACGTTTTCATACCCCAGTAACTGTGCTGGGTAATGAAGACGTTTTAACATCAGGAAATATACTTACAAGAGATGTAATGTGCCCTTGAATTGTAAATAGAATTTCTAAAATAGTTTCTATTTTTTGAGATTCGAACCAATGGTCATTGCATTGGAGTTGAATAAACAATGCGATATTTAGATCGGAACGGGCTGTTGTGCCCGAGGGCGGAATTTCTCCCTCCACTGTTATCTCCTCACTGCGTCTGTATTTCGGCAACCAATCTAGGCATGACCTGATACCTAGTCCGTGGTAAATCACTAGTTTCAACTCCAAATATATCAAACTACCCACTAGAGGTCTGTCATACTTTCAGAGTCCCAAAATTATGATGCTGTTGCAAAACATTAAAAACGAATCAACTAAGATACTAAACAACCTCAGCCACGGCTAACAGCCAACCTTGTCCATAATTAAATTAACAACTTAGCTAAAATTGGCCAAGGCACGTGAGGAAGTAATAGGCCTATACCATCAACAGCATCGGTAGGGAGATGAAGGTCATCAGCCCTGGAAAGACCAATAGTCACCAAACTACCGAACTTTAGCTGAAACATTACTGCTATTTTCAGATGTTAACCCTCTTCAAATTAATCCGTCAAACTATTATTTACCAAAACAAAAACTAAACAAACCACATCAAAATCAAGAAACTCCACTGAAGACACTTCAACAGTCTAAAGTTCAGTAGTAACACTAAAATAAAATAAATATTAAATACCTCCTCCTGCTATCCTTCCAATAGAGTAAAAGGAGCCTAATATTAGGCACAAGATTCTTTAACTCGATTGCCTAGCACTCTGTCACCACTTGAGAATAGTAGTGTAGATGTCATAAGTCTTTGGGAGTAGTAGATATAGCGATACATTACACTACAAAATTCCCCTAGACACAAAATGACGGCATCCCTACGTTAAATTTTATGTTCTTATAAGGCTTTACAAACAAACCCAAACCTTAAATGGGGCTTATGCCCCAGAACCCCTTGCTTGTGTTACAACCGGTAATTTTCGTCCAGACATTCACCTAACCAAGTAGCGACCAATGGTTTCGTCCAGACAGTCGTCTAACCAATAGCGAACCATGGCTTTAGAAGAGTACAGTGCAACAGTTCAAGTCAATTGAACAACTTATTATTATTTATTTAGTGTATGATGCATACACGACAGTAATTAATATATATAAATTTATAAATAAATAACCCCTGGCACTACAGCCCTTGAGGGCCTAGTCCTACCAAGCGACCGCTGCGCAGTCATTTGGCCTGCAGATATTGAGGTGACGCGTGGTGAGCGCGTCGGGTACCCTGGGCCGTTAATCTTGGTTTTCGTGACCGGAGCGCTGCCTCACTGTCAGACAACTACTCAAGTGTTCTCACGAGGCTGAGTGCACCCTGTTCCAGCCCCCATGTCAGTTTCTAAACTCCCTGACGGAGCCGGGAATCGAACCCAGGGCCATATATAAATTTACAATTGAAAAATTTACAGCAATATGATCCTTCATATACGGACTGCCAGGTCATGAATCCATACAAGAGCTTATGGAGGCGCTGCATGGAGCTCTTCTAAGGTCCCAGAGTATATATATAGAGGGCATTCCTGCACGATGTGATTGATGGTTTACACTTCGTATCCACATTCACAAAGAGTTGAGTCTATCCAACCCCACTGATCTAAGGTTGCTCTAGTTCGAGCAGTGCCACATAGAATTCTGTTGAGACGGGACCAGACAGCTCGAGGGAGATGGAATCCAGGCAGTTTGATGGTAGCTTCAATTAGGCAACGAGGTGGAGATGTAGACCATTCAACTTTCCATGTATTTCGGGGATCGAACGGAGCTGATGTAGGTTCCATAGCCGTCTTGTAGGCTGGTTTCCGTGACTTCAACTTGGATGTATAAGGTTGATTGACGTCTTGTGGATTGGGAGAACTTCATTATTGAACAACTAAAAGTAATGCATGTACTTTCGTAACTCAACACCACACCTCACACTTGAACACATGTAACTACATCGGCACGTAATGACGCACTGTTTGAAACCTCATGAAACTGACCAATAACGCGGAAATTCAAGACATACCATCAAACAAACAAACTAACATCATCCTCACGTCATCCGTGACGTCATAACCTTTCCCTAGACACGTAGATATTGTGGTGTATACTTGAATCAAGACTTCGTACCCCTGGAATAAATCAATTTACTTGTGATTGTAATTCCACAAGCTAGCGCATTTTTGATCATCATTTACTCTGTGCCACCAAATCAACCACTTGAAACCACGGAGCGCGCTTGCCATGTGTTATGTTGCCAGAAGGTAACTCTATATCTCACCACCCTAGCTGATGGTTTTCGAAGTCTCCCCCCCCCCCCACCTCCCCCTCCCCCCCTCCCCCTCCCCCCCTTAAGTTTTTCTGTTTCATGAAGACATAAAACGACATATAATGAATTTTCCACGACCTCCCAAACGGCAGCGACCAAGTTAACCAGATCTATGGTACAGTTACTTTCTCTAGCGAGGAAGCTGTTTTGGAAATCTGGTCTCCCGCAACAAAACAGGCTGTTTCTTTGCGTCTCGTGGCGTCACCAAGAAGTGCGGGAGGAAGGACGGACCGAAATTAAAAACGTGCCTTGGATGTGGGAGGGCAGAACGCCGCCCCGCACCCCACCGCAAGATTATATTTGCCCGAGTGTTGCATTCTCTCTCACGGCCTGGCCGCTGAGTCCATTGCGCAGTGTAACTTATTGCTCTGAGCTGGGGTCACACTCTGTCACTTAGTCTTAATTGGAAATACTTTCCTCCATGTACATTATTTGCAATTGTTGGATTAATAATAATAACAACAAACATTCAGGCCTTGTATGCTGCAGAGTGTCTTGCAATGCATCGCAAGGGACTAATAGAGAAACTGGAAGTGAAAGAGAGGAAAATTCTAAGAAAAATCTTGAGTCCAGTAAAAGAAAATGGGGAATATAGGAGACGGCACAACCACGAACTTTACACCCATGTGGAAAAAATAATTGACACCACGAGGAAACGGAGAACTACCATTTACGGTCGTATAACAAGAATGAACCTAGTGCGATTGACAAATAGAACTTTTACCTACTTCCTGAAAAAGAAAACCTTGGTTCATTGAAGTGGACAAAGATTTGCAAGAAGTGGGAATTACAAGCAACGATATCTGGGAACGTGCCCCCCTTAAGCAAAAACTAACAGCACACCGATGTTTCCAAGAAAAGCCTAAGCTTCCAACAGGCAAGAAGTGGACTGCGGAAAGGAAACAACAGCATCGAAAACTAATGCGAAATTAGTGGGAGGATGTTAAAGCTCGATGCAGCAAGAAGCAGTTGAAATGACGTGGCCTTTTGATGGCAGAATCGAAAGAATAATAATAATAATAATAATAATAATAATAATAACATTAATAATAAATTAAGGCAGACATGCCAGTTGACAAATGTAGGACATGCCATCGCGAATCGGGGACAGCATACCACAGGGTGCAGTACAACAATTTCATTCTCGCACTACTTGAAGAGGCATGACCAAGTAGTCAAGATAATCCACCTGAACCTGGCAAAGAAGCACTCCTTAAGTAATAATGTTCGCCCTTACTATCAATATATTCCTGATGCTGTTCCGGAGAACGATACACACAAGCGACTCTGGGACAGGTCAGTGATCACAGATAGACCTATTACAGCAAACTCGCCAGACATTATTCTTTTGATAAAGTGCAAAAGAAAACTCTTCTAATAGACATCGCAGTCCATAACTTGCATAATATACAACATAGTTTTGCTGAGAAAGCGACGAAATACATGCCTCTGGCTGGAGAGATCCGACAGATGTGGCGACAGAAATTTGTCACTATATTGCCCATCATAATCTGGGCCGATAACCTAGATGTTAGGCCCCTTAAAACAACAATTATCATCATCATCATCTCTTCCACAGGGATCATACCGAAGTCGCTGAAGGCCAACCTCGATAAACTAGGGCTCCGCCATAATCTGCATATAAGCATGCAGAAGGCAGTCGTTTTAGAGTCCTGCTCCATAGTTTGTTCATTCCTCAACCTACGAATATTGAGAAGTCCACTCCACCTTGCAACAAATTCCGATGAAATGGTGCATTGTACTCGATGACCTGGTGAACATATGAACAATAATAATAGTACATTACAAGATACTGGAGCAGCAAAAAGAGCGATGGAGAGATAATGTATATTTGGTGTTGATCATCTTCTGGATTCCTGCAAGATTATCTTGATTGTAAGTGAGATTTTGTCCTGCTTCTAGAGTAGTACCATCACTCACAGCTATCCGTAAGTGAAACGTATGAATAAGTTGTGTTTTTGAATTCAGTAGCTCTTGCTGAAACTTCTACCTACCTCCAAAGAATAATGGATGATAGAACCTCCCAATAAAGCTCAAACGAGATACTAATAAGAATTCTGCAGTCCTCAAGAAGGAGCGCAGTGAAGCCTGCATATATTTACTCCAATAACCTAGTAACAATTCTGAGCAGTCCTCTACTCCTAGTTTGTTTTCTTGCCGAAATACTATCACCAAAAACTAGGCAGTTTTGGTCCAATGTACCATATCAGCATTTAAAAAACGAAGGTTATGTCGGTAGGGAAGAAACAAAAGAAAATATAATGCTAAGTAGGATGAACTACGAGGAGCAGTACACTTTTTTCTACCCAAATGAAGTACATTACATATCAGATGTTACGTCCACCTTCTCAACATAATCTCCTTGTAACTTTATGCACTTTTGCCATCTATGTGTCAGTCTCTCCAGACCTTCCTGAAACCATTATTTCGGAGTGCTGCGTACCCATGCCTTGACATCTGTGTCCAGTTCTGCAAAATCGCAAAATGGCGATCATGCAATGAAAGCATAGGGGCAGTCCACCAACAAAGAAATGTCGAACAGTGCCCTCAGTTGGTAAGCGAATGGTGACAGTGTTGTGGGACACAAAGGGCATCATTCGTATATTAACTAACTGGAATTGGGGGTCACGATTAACAGTGCAGTATATGTGACAACTCTTAAGCGCTTACGTCGTGCCATTCAAACTAAGCGGCCAGGAAAATGGGCTAAAGGTGTGCTTCTACAACATGACAATGCCCGCCCCCACACTAGCCGGGAGACCACCACTGCCATTGATCAAATGGGATTCACGGTGCTGCTACACCCACCATACTCTCCCGACTTGGCACCAAGTGATTATAACCTGTTCGGGAACATGAGGAAACTTCTCGAACAGCTGTCAAGGCATGGGTATGCAGCACTCCTAAAGAATGGTTTCAGGAGGATCTGGAGAGACTGACACATCGATGGCAAAAGTGCATATAAAGATACAAATAGATTATGTTGAGACGGTGCACGTTACAACTGATGTGTAATATACTTCATTTGGGTATAAAAAAGTGTAAAACAATTTAGTACGGCCCTCGTAAGTTGGAGCAGGTGGACCATTTTAAGTACTTATGCTCTGTATTCTCTCAGGACGATAGTATGAGAGAATAATAGAGTCGAGGTGCTGAAAATCCAATGCAGTATCTCAGTATAATAATAGTACATTATGCAACGCGCCTATAATGACAATAATTAAGACACAAGTATGTTTATAAAACGAGCGAAGAGAGTTTTATAATTTCTATACGAGTGTCTTAATTACCATTATAGGTGAGTTGCATACGACTGTTTATGTTCGACGATAATTATAACTATTTTATGTTCGAACATAAATACCGTAATCATAAGTATCTGTCGAGATTTCGTCAATGTTATGTACAGAACAGAGCGCATGGGACGCAGAGAATACCATGGCCTCCTGGAATACCCCACTATGACACTAGAAGCCACGCAGTGAAATTTAAAATAGAAGGCCGTGGAAGTCAGCGCAGGTGCGATGCTATCCTTACCTAATTGGTCACACAACTGTTTCTTGATCTCTGATTGGTGGGAGAAACTGTTTCATAACGAAAAATAGTGTTTAATGACCTTCATTATGATACAGTCTTCTGACATATAATATTTACATTTCGATATCGTCGAACATAAATAAATAAATAAATAAATACATAAATAAATGAATAGGCCTACATGAAAACATTATTATTATTATTATTATTATTATTATTATTATTATTATTATTATTATTATCATTATTATTTTATCGCTTATCCACCATGCTTGGCATCATCCACAGACTCTCCGAGGGATCATTCCTCTGCCACAACAAGGACAGTGTCTTAAAGCTGAACACACTTTGCCACAGATACAACTGGGGATGGTGACAGGCCGATCGCCCAAGCGACCGCTAACTTGGGTCTAATGAAGGAGAGGTCAGTGAAGGGAGTGGGAAGGAAGTCGATCGTGGACCTGTTGAAAGGAACCGTCCCGACATTTGACGGGGAGTGAACGTGCGAAACCAAGGAAAACTATTTTCAGGACGGCTGAGGTGGGATTCGAAACCGGTACCAGCGAGGCAAGAGGTGGTGCTTTGGCGCTATTGGCCACCTCGGCCGGTTCATAAATAAGTAAATATGTAAATAATATGCCATTACATTCTCTTTAAGTACTGATGGAATTAAGGGCAATCAAAGAACCGGAACTCTGCACTGAATGCGTTTAAGTGAAAGTATATTTCCTATCATGTGTCCTGCACCTATTCACCTCACAATGCCAATGGTCCCTGTCAGAAATCGATCCGTCAATCTTAGTCATTGGAGAAAAGTTCCTAACCAATCCAATCAACGTCTGGACAGTTGTAACGACTTTACCGCCATTGGGTTAACTGGAATCTTTTTAGTAAGATTCACACACGGGTTGTGAAATACAGTATTTGCCATGTTCCTACCGTTATATGCAGAGGGGAATAATGGTGTACCGCTCTATTTGTCTCGCATTAGAAAGACAGACCGGGTTCGATTTCTGGTTACTGCGTGTGAAGATTTCGAAGTAAAAGGTCACTTCCAGTGACTGATTTAACGTAAATGCAAAAGGTCCGTGGCTTATGATCACGAGGTTAATATGTAAATGAAACTTGCTTTGCCATTTATTATCACCATAACATTTAACGTGTTTTTATTACGTTAGAATTCAGAAAACTCAATTCATGATGAAGGTTCAGGAAAGCGTGTCATATGAGGTCGTGGATATTCGAAATAAAGTGGCGTGTGGAATGTTTGAACAATGCAAGTGAAACTTATTGCCACGAAAACGTCCGAAACATTTAATGAATCACGATGGCTTTCATACAATAGAGAACTTTAGTCATTACGCATGTAAATAGACAAAGTGACCCACTGTGGCCCTACCTATACATGCGGGATGTAATTTAAACACTGCAATGGACATTTTATTGGGGCAGATGACCTCGATGTTCCACCCCTAAAAGCAACAATCACTAACTAACTAACTAACTAACTAACTAAACGGGGGCAGATACCGCGCTATTCCGCCCTTTATAACGATAACTAACGAACTAATTGACTAACTGGGGTAGACAATCGCACTGTTCCGTCCCTTAAAACAACAATAAGGAACTAACTAACTAACTGCGGCAGATTTATTTATTTATCTTTATATCGTATGGCTTTTAGCGCCGGGAGTGTCCGAAGATATGTTCGGCTCGCCTGAGTCTGTATCTGCTTCCAGCGGACACCATTAGGGTGAGCTACATGTTACAATCAATTTCAAGTAGTTCCAACTTTCGCCACCAGATATCAATGATACCAACTGGTGAACGTTGGAACTTTGATAGAGCGTTCCGACGAAATCTAACCTTTTTAGCTTCACACAAGTTTAGTCTGTGGAAGGATCTTTTACAAGCCATAAATCTATTACAGATGACCTCACTGTTCCACCCCTTAAAACAACAATAATCAACTAAAATGTTTAGCCTACTTTTCACATTTTGCGAAAATGAGGAAAAAGTAGACTTATGAAAATGTGTGTCTGTCTGTCTCTCTGTCTGTCTATCTGCTGTCTGTCTGTGTGTTCCCCCCCCCCCCCCTATCAACTCCTAAACGGCTGCAGAAATCGAAACCAAATTTAGTATGAGTAAAGATGTATACAGGAATATCTCAAGACCATATTTGAAATTGATGTCAGAGCTACCACCTGCTAAAAAATCGCACTCGAAATTTGAGCTCCTTGTTGGATATCATGGAAGGTATGCATGAGAGCTATTCCAAAATTGGCACACAAGTAGATAATACTATTTCAGTTTAATTTCCAGGAGGCCATACATGACAGTGTTGCCAAAATAATTTTAAGCCTTCTGATAGGTCCAATATTTAAATGCTTATAACTTCTACACTAATAATTGGATTTCAACCAAATTTTGTATGTAATATGTGTACATAAAGAGATATGACTGAGTGTATTCTTAAGAGCCACCAGGGCTGCCCTCTGTTAATAATTGCTCTCTCTATTTTCTTCATCCAAATATCAATATATCTGAAAGTATGCAAGCCGACAGCTTTAAACTATGCACACGTATAGTACCTGGTATTTTTGATTAATTTGGAGTAACTTCTTTACTTCAGTTCTACCAACATGATTCTAAGCCTGCTGATAGGACCAATTTTTAAATACATGTAACTTTTATACAATCAGTTGGATTTCAACCAAATTTCGTATGTGCTATGTGTAACATAACAGATATGGCTATAAGTATTCTTAAGAGCAATCAGGGGTGCCAACTGTTAATAAATGCTGTCTATATTTTTTACCCTAATATCAATATATCAGAAAGTATGCAAGCCAACAGCTCTATACTTTGCACACGTATAGCACCTGACATTCTATATTAATTTGGAGTGATTAATATAAACCAGTGTTGCCAACATGATTCTATGCTTGCTGATAAGTCCAATTTTAAAATACATGTAACTTCCATACTAACAAATGGATTTCATCCAAAATTGGCACAACAAGATATCATAATATTTCCGATTATTTCTAACCAGCACTCGCATGACATTGTTGCCAACATGCTTTTACGCGTGCTGATAGATCCAATGTCTAACTGAATGTAACGTCCATTGGACTTCAACCAAATTTTGAATTCTGTACCTTAAGAGATGGAACTAAGAATATATTCCGTCACTAGGGCTGCCAACTGTAGTGCTCTATTTCGAACTAATTAGACATTTCGATACAACCAACTTAATTTCGTCATTATTCTAGATAGGTTCATATAGGCCTACTGTAGAATAATCATTGGCATGAAAAGTAGGCTCTTTAGTTCGTCACGAAACTTCTTGTTAAAATTCAGCTTAGCGTCAGATGGCCTACGTTGTTATTCTTGATTCATTTAGGGGCATGGACATCGTGGTTATCCGTTCCGTGTACTTGATTGGGGGTGTACCATTTGTCTGTAGGCTTGTCAGCGGTCTATGATGTGTGTGTTTGAAATTGAGGCTAGGATTGGGAACGAGACGGCCATGGTCTTAAATTAGGAAGCCGTACTGGCATTTCCCAGTACAGTTTACGCCACGGTTCTTGGCCGGTCAGTCCCAGTTTCGAAGTCGTACAGAGAACGGTCTGTTATGGTACACATAGCACATACGAAATGTGATTGAAATCCAAATGATAGTATAGAAGTTACATGTATTTAAAATTAGACCTATCAGCAGCCTTAGAATCATGTTGGTATCACTGACGTATATTAGTTACTCCAAATTAATATAGAATATCAGGTACTATACGTGCGCATAGTTTAAAGCTATCGGCGTGCATACTTTCTGATATATTGGTAGTTTGATAACAGAAATTGAGAGCATTCATTAACAGTTTGCAGCCCTGGTAGCTCTTGTGAATACGCTCAGTCATATCTGTTTCTGTACACATACGAAGTTTGGTTGAATTCCAATTGATAGTGTAGAAGTTATATGCATTTAAAAATTGGACCTATCAGCAGACATAGAATCATTTTGGCAAGACTGTCATATATGACCTCCTGGAAATTTAACTGAAATATTATTACCTATACGTGTGCAAATTTTGAAATAGCTCTCATGCATACCTTCCAAGATATCCAACATGGAGTTCAAATTTCAATTGCGATTTTTCAGCAGTTGATAGCACTGACATCATTTTCAAATACGGCATTGATATATTCAGGTATAGATCTTTACTCATACCAAATTTTGTTTCGATAGCTGCAGCCATTTAGGAGTTGATAGACACACACACACACACACACTGCCAGACAGACAGGACAGAGACAGACAGAGACACATTTGCCCAGATCGATCTCATAAGTCTACCCTCTCCTCATTTTTGCAAAATGTGAAAGGTAGGCTAACAAGTAGTTCCTTGACGAACTAAAGAGCCTACCTTTCTTAAAATTTCAGATTAATTCCAATCTATATAGACCTATCTAGAATAATGAAGAATGTGGCGGCTTCGGTGGCGTAGTCGGTAGCATGCTGAGCTTCTATGCCCAAGATAGCGGGTTCAAACCCGGACGAAACCGTCGGATTTTTAAGAGCGTTAAAATCCCTCAGTATGCCTTCCTTCGGAGGGGAAGTAGAGCCGGCGGTCCCATGTCATAGATTTATGGCATGTTAAAGAACCTTCCACTAATTGCACATGTGTGAAGCTAAATTGGATAGGTTAAGAATGTAAACAATGCTCTTAGATTTCTATGTTCGTTGCCAAGAGCCGACTGCTGTGGTGTCTAGTAGCTAAGTTCTGAACTTGGCCTAGTAATCGTTGATGGTGGCTCTTGGTGGCAAAAGTAGAAACTATTTGAAAAATTCTAAGTTGCAGTACTTAAATTTAATAGAACAGATAACACACACTAATACAGTCATCACAATTAACACCGGTTATCAGACAGATTCTACACACACCCAAAGTACACGGGGCTACATGACCGCGTTGTCGCAGCCCCTACACTTAGGAACCAATCAACCAATAATGCAGAAATCAAGTAATAGAGTAACTTACTACAGTAGGCAGCCCTGATGACTCTGAATATATACTTAGTTCCATCTCTTAAGGTATAGAATGCACATTCAAAATTTGGCTGAAGTCTAATGGATAGTATGGACGTTACATGCTGTATGATATTGGATTTATCATTGTGAGTAAAATCATGTTGGGAACAATGTCATGTATGTGATGCTCAGAATTAATCTGAAATATTACGATCTATTATAGTGCCATTTTGGATAAAATCCATTTGTTAGTATAGAAGATACGTGTAATTAAAAATTGAAACAATCAGAAAGCTTAGAATCATGTTGGCAGCACTGAGGTACATTAGTTACTCCAAATTAATCTAGAAAGTCAGGAACTATACGTGTGCAAAGTTTAGAGATGATGACTTGCATACTTTCTGATAATTGATATTAGGATTAAACAAATAGAGAGAGCATTTATTAGCAGTTTTCAGCCCTGCTTGTTCTTACGAGTACGCATAGTCATAACCGTTATGGTACACAAAGCACATACGAAATTTGGTTGAAATCCATTTGTTAGTATAGAAGTTATATGCATATAAAAACTGGACCTATCAGCAGGCTTAGAATCATGTTGGAAACACTGATGTATATACTGTAAGTTACTCCAAACTAAGGTAGAACAGGTTGTATACGTGTGCAAAGTTTAGAGCTGTTGGCTTATATACGTTTATGATATATTGATATTAGGGTTAAAATATAGAGACAGCATTTATTAACAGTTGGCAGCCCTGGTGGCTCATTAGAATACGCACAGTCATATCGGCTGTACTACACATAGTACATACGAAATCTGGTTGAAATCCAATCGTTAGTATAGAAGTTACATGCATTTAGAAATACAGTAGGACCTATCAGCAGTCATTGAATCATGTTGGCAATACTGGCATGTATGGTCTTCTGAAAACTAATCTGGAATGCTATTGACTATATGTGTGCCAATTTTGGAATAGTTCGCATGCATACGTTCTGAGATATCCAACATAGAGCTCAAATTACAATTGCGATTTTTCAGCAGTTGGTAGCACTGTCGTTAATTTACGGCCGTGAGATACTCAGGTATAGATCATTGCTCTTACCAAACTTGGTTTCGATAGCTGCGGCCATTTAGGAGTTGATAGGGAGGGGGACACAGCCAGACAAACAGACTGAAAGACACATATTTTCCCGGATCGATCTCATAAGTTTACTTTTTCCTCATTTTTAGCCTATTTTCTATTTTGAAAAAATAGGCTTATGAGATCACCTTTTGTCCGTGTGTGTGTGCGTGTGTGTGTGTGTGATTCGTGTGTGTGTGTCCCCCTAATAAAATCTAAACGGCAGGAGCGATTTCAATGAAACTCGGAAAGTTCATAGCACTATTCCCGACGACCTTGACCGTGCCCTTCAAATTTTGTTACGACTCACCAATCCAACATGGCGGCTGTGCGAAATATTTCACCAGCATTCAATATCTCCGAAACTATTACCGATATTACCCTGACATTTTCTATGGTGATAGAGGGAACTACTATAAGTTCACTTATGTGACTTTTGAAAACCTGATAACTACAAAACCAACATGGCGGCCAAGCGAATTTGCGACTTTTAAATAGACGTTTCTCGCGATTTGACCAACCAAACGCAATGAAACTTGGTACAGTATATGTTTATATACTGACCCCTTGCAAAGAAGCATATGAGACTCAGTTTCGGGGGGTGTAACGGTTCATATTCGTAAGTTGCTGTCAGGGTGCTTCATTAACTTGCAGGGTAACATATAACAAAATAACATGCAGGAAAGAGTGAAGCCAGGGTTAAAACAACTGAATTTAATAACAAATCACCATATTTACAAATAAACAATTAACAGCAAAAACTCCCAACTGACTCCCATTTAATAAAAATGCCAAAAACTAGGCGATATCTCTGGAGAGATTAATTACCTGGACCAAGTGTCCCTAAGATACAATACAAAAGTGACCATATATGTACGTATGCCGTTCTACATGCATCACGATGTGTACTTTGAATGCGTGATTCGTCATCATCCAGAATGATCCTTCAGACAACGAATCCACATTTCTAGAGCTAGACCGACACGGGGGAACACAACTACAATACTTAAAACTAAACCGACACTTCCTAAATCTACTATAAACAAACACAACATTTCCGTGTGAAATTGGAATCAAATTGCCGTAGCAACATTTACTGCCTAAAAACTTAGGACTTCTCACACAAATCAACACAAGTACATTAACACGTGACCAATAGAAAAATACACAAATGACCGCTGTCAAAATTTACAAGTACTCTACCACTACACCACACGGGTGTGACACACAAAATTACATGAATCGAGTCATAAACAAAGCAATAGGCACACAGCCAACATTTACGTTAATAATACAATATTTTACCCATACAACGTACAACAAGCCGTTACACACATGGCGAACTCCCCAATTAATTATGGCTTAAAAATCACCATCACAATGAACAGGTTTGCTACATGAAAGCTTACAGGGGCCAGTCGGACAAATAGGACTGCCTATCAAAATAAAGTCACAGGCAAAACGGGCGATTTGTGGAACTCTGCATGTCTGTCAACCCACGTGTCAATAACCTCGACCTCCCAGAACATGGGGTCGAATCTCGAAGAAGTGTGCCCCAAAGCACAGCAATACATGTGTGTCAGAAAAACATATGGACAAGAATCAGCAGTCTCCCAAGAGCACCCTGTCTTTCCATCTAAAATACAACAGCAGCAAAAATATGAGAGCGGTAGGACAACTACCCCCTCCTCACGTAGAATCAACACACACTAGACACAATAACACACACAGAATCACACGTATGGGTTTTGACAGACCCTGAAATAAAAAGACACAAATAATATCCACATGCTGGCGCCATCGTTCTATGCCGTGACTAGTCACCTGAAAAGGACTCAAGAAAAATCTAACAAAATTAGAACGAAGGTGTTCTACAAATTACTTTTAAGTTGGTGCGCTTGGCAACCCTAATATGAATAATAATCTGTTCAGCAAAATATCTAACAATAATTTCCTCCCATTCCTATTTCAAATATTAACGTTAATAAAGCACCATTTATCGAATGTAACGGGTTCCGCATATGCAAGTATAAAAATCACGCACGCACGCCGCGCGCATTACATCTGACTCAAGGAAAAACAAAATATCAAACAAACACATTGGCCACGCGCCAACGGACATTTAAACATTATAGTGTCGGTGCAAGAAAAACTCTAAACAACAAGAAAAGAAAACATGACTATTTACAAAGTTCCCCGGCCAAATCTAACTACATAATTGAAATAATCCAATTTTAGTACATCACCGCTTCTGCTTGTAGAACTAAGGACATCCTCCTCAACCCATCGCCCCTATGGACGATTAGCACTCCATAGTAGTCGTCTGCGTTGATTTGTTGAAGTTCATCCCAACTCCAAACCACGTGCTGATCATCTTGGTATCGACTCCTTGGCAGAAAAGTTCAATGTTAATTATTTTACCTATCTATAATCGCTTGCAGGCTACTCAGTTCACCCACAATTGTCCTAATGCGATTAATAGCGAAGACTGGCCCCAAATATATCGCACACACGCACCATAAAAACACATATAAAATACACTGCAATTTATACATAAAATATACATCTCGAGTCCGCGCCACTGGCTCGTTAACAAGTTCAAAATCCTGGCTGCACTAGCAGTCGCTATCTCGTTCGGTATTTCCGTCCTGTACTGTGGACTTCGGCTCCGGTGAGCGCTAATTAGGGTGATACAATACTTCCCCCTTAGAGCTGAACTCGTCGTCTGTAAATGAATGTTACAAGTTATCACGCACTGGCGTGAAATATTTAGCTCACAAATTAAAATAGATTTCAGAATAAAACAAAATGTATTATAGCTTTTAAACTTTGATACTGCAATCGCTGCGACTTTAGCTCCTCAGAGCTCCCAAAATAAATTAACTTCACTAATTTTAGAGCGTAAAAATCACAATATAAACTGGCGTGAAGTAGGCCTCTGAAGGCTCCACAAAGAATAGACTTAGATAATTTCGAGCGTCAAAAATCACAATATAAACTGGCGTGGAGTCAGCCCCTCACGGCTCCACAAAGAAAAGACTTCGAGTGGCGTCAGGCCAAACTATTTATTAGAAACTGACAAGGGCGGAGGAGTGGGGTGGAGTCGGATAAAAACTTCCAGAGTTTTTGTCTCACAAAGATGGGACTAGTGTTATTCTTCTCCTAATAAATCAAACGTCTCAAATTACTCGTGCGGAAATTAATCCGTTCGGCGGTTCTTTAGATACACACTTCCGCGGGCTTTTTACTACTGACGCTGTCCACCTCGTGGTCATGGCTTGGTCTCTTGCGATTGGCTGATTCAATCGTATGTTCGTTGCGAGTACCTCGTGATTCTTCCTTTATGTCTCCAATTTTGGTACAGTAGTTGCACAATTTGGCCTTGAACTCGACTAATTCTGGCCGTCCCCCAAGAATAGCTACCAGCTCACCTCCTGTTGCAATCATTACGAAATGCTGGTCTCCCATATATCCAAGTCGACTTCCTTAAGTGCTGCCTGGGCCGTAGTAATAATAATAATAAATATGAATACTTATTTATCGAAGATCAATAAGGGTTCATTTATCCTCAGCAAGGTTTTGAAATTCGAAACAATTTATTGGTTTGGATTTCAAAAACAAAATCCACTGTAGTAACAACTTATCTCTTTAAATCTCACTCAGCTGCTCGAGTGTATGCCCCTCTGACTCAATTAGTGTGCTCCCTTCTCGCTGGAATGTCATTCATATTTTCACTAGGTCTCCCCCTTCTCCTCAAGTAGTTGCCACTCCCGTCGTCTCAGCTGCTCGTTGTTTACAAACAAAGTGCGTACTCAGGCGCTCCCCGTAGGTTTGAGTGTTGGCTCTCAAAATAATTTTTTTGGAATACAGATTCTGCACATATCATCTTTTCTAATCATCAAATGGTTCCCTTCTGTTTCTTCTTCTTCTCCCATCTTCTTCTCCTACCGTCTTCTTCTTCTCCCATCTTCTTCTTCTGCTACCATATTTCCAGGCCCTTGCCCGAAACTTCGTCCCGCGAATTTCCTCTATTATTTTTCTGTTTTGGTTTGTCGGCTGGTCTCTTCTCTTCTTCACGGTGATGGTCTGGGCTCTGTCTGTTCGCCATGGCACGCCCCCCACTTCTCCTTCTTCGCTTCTTCAGTACTTAATTGATCCAAGTATTTACGGGATTCAATATATCGCTCGTCCCAGTTGTTCCTATAATCCCCTCTATTTTCTTGGCGATAGTCCCTGCCGTTATTCCATCTACCATGTCCATTTCTTTGGTAAGGTCTACCTTGTCTCTGGTTTCCCCTCCAATTTGTGTACTCCCGCTGGTACGTCCACTGATTATTTTGATTTTGGTTATTCTGATTGTATCTCCCGCGGTTATTCTGATAATTCTGATTGTTGTTATGGAACTGGTTTCGGCCGTCAAAATCTTGTCTTCTTGGCGTGAATTGTGTCCCTGTGGACTGTGTCTTAGTTTGGTTCCCCTGGCTGTGGTTATTTTGGAGTCCCTGAACTACCTCTGCCGTGTTGACACATTCCAAATTCCTTCTACCTGTCTGTGGGCTTACCATACTCGTCTCGTCTAAGTGTCTGAGTAATTCTTCGGCTTGGACTGCGGTCTGAATGTTTCCTGCGACTAATAATTGTTGGATGTGCATTGGGAGTTGTTTCCCGATGGTTAGAACCATATTCTGCTCGCTAGGCGGGTCGTCAAAGTCTCTGAATTTTACCAATTGCTGACTGAAGAATTCTGAAAAACGGGTTGGATGTGTACTATGATATTTGCGCGTGTACAGGTCCATTCTCAACCCCTGTTGTAACGAAGGACTCCAAAACTTCTTCAAAAATGCCTCGCGGAATTGAGCCATGTCTGTGAACGTGTACTTGAAACTTAAAAACCAGGTCAGGCTAGGTCCTTCTAAAAATTTCTCCACCAGTCTTAATTGTTTCTCAGGGCCGATGTGCTGGTCATTAAAGTAATCAGTTAATTGCCGTAGAAATGCTTTGGGAGTGGTTCCTGAATGTTCCATAAACTTATCGGGCTTAAAATCATTACCCCGAATGACTTGTATGACTTGGGCTGGTGCCAAGTTCGGTTGCGGTGTTGAAGTCTCCCCCCTGTACTGCTGGAATGCATTAGTCGTTAGTCTGGGACTTTGACCCCGACTCGTGTCCTCAGCCAACTTTAAACCTGCAGGACTTCCAATACTTGTTTGCTTCTCCGGTATATTTTCAGTTGAAAATAATGTCGCATTCTCTAAAGATCTAATCTCGTTTTTTATGATTAATTCTGAGTGTTCCTGTAATTTTGACTTTACATTTTCCTCCAATTCCTGTATTCTTGAACTGTATTCCCCCAAGCGTTTTAAAATTGTCAAGCGGTCTTCTTTAATCGCATGAGCCTGCTGGTCCCAATCTCGCCGGATCCTACTTTTCAAGCTTTCCTGATTTTTCTCTAGCTTTTCACGTATCTGTTCTTGCGTTTTTACTAGTTGTTCCCCCACCTCTTCTCTTATAACCTCTTGTGTTTTTATTAGCTGTCCCCCGACTTCTTCTCTTATGACCTCTTGTGTGTTTATTAGCTGGCCTTCCATCTCTTTTCTTATGATCTCTTGTGTTTTGCCTAATTGCTCCTCTAAGTTCTCCCGCAAGTGTATCCGTTCGGTTTCAGCCTTAACCTCGACTTTATCAATCTCCATTATTAATTCCAGCACGTTGCTGTCTACCGAATTAATTTGCTGTTGTAGTTTCTCTTGGGTTTTCTTCATTCCCGCGGTGTTACTGACACATGCTGCCTCTATCTGCTTGAGTTTATCTGCCACCATCTCGTCAAATTGTACTAATTTGTTATCAAATTTCGCCTCCAATTTCTTAATTTCGCCTAACTATTTGAGGTTGTTTTCCGCGACCTCGCCTGCCAGTTTCTCTACTTTTTTAACGCTCTGATTAATGTCATTAGTGATTTTTCCTAATTGTTCGGTTTGTGTTACCGCCTGTTGTGACAATTTGTGATTGAGTTCATTGAATTGTTTGTCCGTGTCTAATTTCTGGACTTCTAACTGGACCGAAATATTACCGCTCATATCAAGTAATTGTTTTTCACAGTCTATCTTCTGCGCTTGTAACTGGACCGAAATATTATCGCTCATGTCCTGTAATTGTTTTTCACTTTTCGCGGACATTTGGATCGACATCTGTTCTAATTGTTTTTCACTATGCTCACGCTGAGCTCCTAATTGTTCTTTCAATTGTTTCTCCGTTTTTACGGACATCTGTTCTAACAATGCCTTAATCTCATCAACACTCGCCATATCACACACAAAAATATATTCAGAGAAAAACAGGGTTATGGGCCAAGGTTTCAGCCCTATACACACATACATGTCACACATTTAAATATTACTGGCTCTAATTTAATGAAAATTTCAGTAACAACATTTACTGAATACAATGACACTTATTCCCAAACAATAAAATAACCCCTAGTGATCTGCTTTTAAATTCCTAACCAACAGAATTTACGAAACACCAATTAACCGAAGTCAATTAAATGTCAAATATAAGGCAACATCTTCCTGCTTTGACTGAGTTCATTAATAATGCAAATTTCTAATTTTAATGTGGGCGCCAGAACAAGTTTATAGCAAATACAAAATCAAATTCTAACCTTGTTCAATATTTCTAACTTTAGGAACTCAGTGATTTTACTAATGCACATGGCGGTACAACATCGCCTCAATTTACTGAATTTACATGTCCGCTTGACCTGGCATCATTTCTCAACGAAATAAATATGAGATCAGCGAAGCAACAACAACAACAACCCCACTTGGGCAGCCATTTTTGTTTTATCAACCCTTGCAAAGAAGCATATGAGACTCAGTTTCGGGGGGTGTAACGGTTCATATTCGTAAGTTGCTGTCAGGGCGCTTCATTAACTTGCAGGGTAACATATAACAAAATAACATGCAGGAAAGAGTGAAGCCAGGGTTAAAACAACTGAATTTAATAACAAATCACCATATTTACAAATAAACAATTAACAGCAAAAACTCCCAACTGACTCCCATTTAATAAAAATGCCAAAAACTAGGCGATATCTCTGGAGAGATTAATTACCTGGACCAAGTGTCCCTAAGATACAATACAAAAGTGACCATATATGTACGTATGCCGTTCTACATGCATCACGATGTGTACTTTGAATGCGTGATTCGTTATCATCCAGAATGATCCTTCAGACAACGAATCCACATTTCTAGAGCTAGACCGACACGGGGGAACACAACTACAATACTTAAAACTAAACCGACACTTCCTAAATCTACTATAAACAAACACAACATTTCCGTGTGAAATTGGAATCAAATTGCCGTAGCAACATTTACTGCCTAAAAACTTAGGACTTCTCACACAAATCAACACAAGTACATTAACACGTGACCAATAGAAAAATACACAAATGACCGCTGTCAAAATTTACAAGTACTCTACCACTACACCACACGGGTGTGACACACAAAATTACATGAATCGAGTCATAAACAAAGCAATAGGCACACAGCCAACATTTACGTTAATAATACAATATTTTACCCATACAACGTACAACAAGCCGTTACACACATGGCGAACTCCCCAATTAATTATGGCTTAAAAATCACCATCACAATGAACAGGTTTGCTACATGAAAGCTTACAGGGGCCAGTCGGACAAATAGGACTGCCTATCAAAATAAAGTCACAGGCAAAACGGGCGATTTGTGGAACTCTGCATGTCTGTCAACCCACGTGTCAATAACCTCGACCTCCCAGAACATGGGGTCGAATCTCGAAGAAGTGTGCCCCAAAGCACAGCAATACATGTGTGTCAGAAAAACATATGGACAAGAATCAGCAGTCTCCCAAGAGCACCCTGTCTTTCCATCTAAAATACAACAGCAGCAAAAATATGAGAGCGGTAGGACAACTACCCCCTCCTCACGTAGAATCAACACACACTAGACACAATAACACACACAGAATCACACGTATGGGTTTTGACAGACCCTGAAATAAAAAGACACAAATAATATCCACATGCTGGCGCCATCGTTCTATGCCGTGACTAGTCACCTGAAAAGGACTCAAGAAAAATCTAACAAAATTAGAACGAAGGTGTTCTACAAATTACTTTTAAGTTGGTGCGCTTGGCAACCCTAATATGAATAATAACCTGTTCAGCAAAATATCTAACAATAATTTCCTCCCATTCCTATTTCAAATATTAACGTTAATAAAGCACCATTTATCGAATGTAACGGGTTCCGAATTTGCAAGGATAAAAAACACGCACGCACGCCGCGCGCATTACATCTGACTCAAGGAAAAACAAAATATCAAACAAACACATTGGCCACGCGCCAACAGACATTTAAACATTATAGTGTCGGTGCAAGAAAAACTCTAAACAACAAGAAAAGAAAACATGACTATTTACAAAGTTCCCCGGCCAAATCTAACTACATAATTGAAATAATCCAATTTTAGTACATCACCGCTTCTGCTTGTAGAACTAAGGACATCCTCCTCAACCCATCGCCCCTATGGACGATTAGCACTCCATAGTAGTCGTCTGCGTTGATTTGTTGAAGTTCATCCCAACTCCAAACCACGTGCTGATCATCTTGGTATCGACTCCTTGGCAGAAAAGTTCAATGTTAATTATTTTACCTATCTATAATCGCTTGCAGGCTACTCAGTTCACCCACAATTGTCCTAATGCGATTAATAGCGAAGACTGGCCCTAAATATATCGCACACACGCACCATAAAAACACATATAAAATACACTGCAATTTATACATAAAATATACATCTCGAGTCCGTGCCACTGGCTCGTTAACAAGTTCAAAATCCTGGCTGCACTAGCAGTCGCTATCTCGTTCGGTATTTCCGTCCTGTACTGTGGACTTCGGCTCCGGTGAGCGCTAATTAGGGTGATACAATACTTCCCCCTTAGAGCTGAACTCGTCGTCTGTAAATGAATGTTACAAGTTATCACGCACTGGCGTGAAATATTTAGCTCACAAATTAAAATAGATTTCAGAATAAAACAAAATGTATTATAGCTTTTAAACTTTGATACTGCAATCGCTGCGACTTTAGCTCCTCAGAGCTCCCAAAATAAATTAACTTCACTAATTTTAGAGCTTAAAAATCACAATATAAACTGGCGTGAAGTAGGCCTCTGAAGGCTCCACAAAGAATAGACTTAGATAATTTCGAGCGTCAAAAATCACAATATAAACTGGCGTGGAGTCAGCCCCTCACGGCTCCACAAAGAAAAGACTTCGAGTGGCGTCAGGCCAAACTATTTATTAGAAACTGACAAGGGCGGAGGAGTGGGGTGGAGTCGGATAAAAACTTCCAGAGTTTTTGTCTCACAAAGATGGGACTAGTGTCATTCTTCTCCTAATAAATCAAACGTCTCAAATTACTCGTGCGTAAATTAATCCGTTCGGCGGTTCTTTAGATACACACTTCCGCGGGCTTTTTACTACTGACGCTGTCCACCTCGTGGTCATGGCTTGGTCTCTTGCGATTGGCTGATTCAATCGTATGTTCGTTGCGAGTACCTCGTGATTCTTCCTTTATGTCTCCAATTTTGGTACAGTAGTTGCACAATTTGGCCTTGAACTCGACTAATTCTGGCCGTCCCCCAAGAATAGCTACCAGCTCACCTCCTGTTGCAATCATTACGAAATGCTGGTCTCCCATATATCCAAGTCGACTTCCTTAAGTGCTGCCTGGGCCGTAGTAATAATAATAATAAATATGAATACTTATTTATCGAAGATCAATAAGGGTTCAATACATTGTAAAGCACCGACATCTAACTTCGTTCAATTGTTTACATAATCACAAGATGGCGGATGTGAGAAATATTTCACCGGCATTCTATATCTCTGAAACTATTAGCGGTATCTCCCTAAAATTTTGTACGGAGATAAAGGGCACTACTGGAAATCCATCTATAAGATTTTCAAAAACCGGTTAACTACAAAACGAACATGGCGGCCAAGCGAATTTGAAGATTTTAAATAGACCTTTCTCGCGATTTAATGTTCCAAGCGCACTGAAACCTGGTACAGGAAATATTTATACACATTGTAATCCGCTGGTATCTAATTTAGTTCAATTGTTTACATAACCTCAAGATGGCGGCAGTGCGAATTTTAAAATTAAGTTTTTATTTCTTGTGATGTAGTCATGCGATCGAAGTGAAAGTTTGAATAATGAACGTACGCAATAATTTTCCTTTAATGGTACATGACTCTATGGCCTATACATTTAACAATCGAACATGGCGACCATCCGAAATATTTAGACGATACTGAATATCTACGAATCTATTTTAGCAATCAAACTAATTTTTTTAATGTTCATATGTGCTATGAACTTAAGTTCACCTATAGGACTTTAAATAACCTGGTGATCACAAATCCAACATGGCGGTGACGCGAATTATAAATATTCACATGGACGTTTCTCGCAATTTAACCATCCGCGTGCAGTGAATCTTGGTACAGTAAATCTTTATCCGAATGTTAATCCACTGGCATCTAATTTATTTCAATTGTTTCCATAACCTCAAGATGGCAGCTGTGAAAATTTTTTAAATCTCCTTGTTTTTTCTTGTGTCCTAATTATGCGATTGAAGTTTGAATACTACACGTTCACAATAATCTGCATGTAACAGTACATAACTCTAGGACCTACATATATAAAATCCAACATGGCGACCATCCGAAATATTTAGTCGGTTCTCAATATCTACGAATTGATTACAGCAATCGAACTGAAATTGTGTATGTTGATAGTGGCAATTAACATAAGTAGGATATATGAAAATAGGCTGTATATTTCTTCACGGAACTACTTGTTGCAAAATGAGAAAAGTAGGCTAAAAACTGCCAAGGAAGTACTAAAATCTATGGCGTTATTATTTCGCACTACATTGTTTAAGATATTACATAGTCTGTTCAGCGGTAATTTTTAGCCTACTTTCGATTTTTGCATAAAATGAACGTAGACTTATGAGATCTACACAGGGCCAAAAATTGTGTGTCTGTCTGTGTGTGTGCGTGTCTGTGTGTGTGTGTACTCTGAATGTCTGCCCCCCCGCCCCCCTATCAATTCGAACACGGTGGAACCGAATTGAACGAAATTTGGTACAGAGGTTGAACTAGCAAAGGGCACCTCAGTGTCATGTTTTATATCGCCGCCATCTTGACGGATACGTAATGGCGGCCACCCGGATGTTCAAAGCTTAAATCAAATTACGACTAACCTAATCACCAGATCTCTACCAAATTTTGCAACAACATACCTTTATGTAGGAAGCATATTTTGACCAAACTACAAGATCATTAGCCCAACACCTTGCGGATGGTGGCCATGTATGTGTGCAAATCTATTCCCCCTATCAATTCAAAGACGGTGAAACCGAATTGAACGAAATTTGGTACAGAGGTAGCACAAGCGAAGGGCACCTCAGTGTCATGTTTTATGTTGCCACCGTCTTGACTGAAACGTAATGGTGGCCACCCAAATCTAAAAAGCTTAAATCAAATTACGACCAATCAAATCATCTGATCTCTTCCAAATTTTTCAACAACATACCCTTATGTGAGAAACGTTCTTTGACCAAGGCACAAGGTCATCAGTCCAATAGTTTGCATGTGGCAGCCATGTATGTGAGCAAATCGATCCCCCCTATCAATTCAAACACGGTGAAACCGAATTGAATGATTTTCTTTTACAGAGGTAGCACCAGCAAAGGGCACCTCATATTCATGTTTAATATCCGTATAGCACGTTGTATTTCCACAAGCTACTACAACCAACATTCAATTATACACCTTGAAAAGGACGAAGAGTTATAACAATACCCATGCATTTAGGAGAAAGTAGGCTATATGTTCTTTTCTGAACATCTTGTTTGTGGGCAGATGCCCTGGTTCTTTTAATTTCAAATTTGATATTGTTCCTTGAATTGATGCGTGGTACATGGAAATTTAAGAGAAAAAGGAATCCAGAATCATCAATTAAATTGTTTATAATTTTGAAAAGGAATTTCATAGCATCTATTTTTCTTTGTATTTCTAAACTGTCTACATCAAATTTATTTGCAGTTCTTGATATGGTATCACGAGAGGATTGTGTTAAACAGATTGTCTCGAATGTGAAGTGCGGTGAAGTTGTGAGTTGCAATAAAAAAAGTACAGTAATCAGCCCTCATACCAGAATTAAATAGGATACTAGCATTCTTGTCTGTCACTGTGGTGGCCTGGCTTCGATTCCCGGCTCTGCCAAGAAATTCAATTCTAGTCTGAGGGCTGCAATGGGACTCACTCAGCCTCGTGAGGCAAAACTGAGAAGAGGCAGGTTCGATTCTTATCTCAGCCACCCTGGAAGTGTTTTTTTGTGGTTTCCATCCTCTACTTTTGATTTACAGACCTGGATCTGGTGATGTTCACTTGACGAACAAAACATGTCAATTATAGAATGATTTTTGGTCGGTCAACACCATTTTACCTTATTATATAGTGCAGGGAGTACACATATGTAAACACCCTGACCTGATATTTATCACATTTGCGCATAAATGCGTGTTAGTTATTGTTAGTTAATGATGTTTTAAGGGTCGGAACTACGAGGTTATCTCCCCCCCCTCTCCCCCCACCCACCAAAGCTTGTTATTTTGTGATAAATGTTTCATGTAATATTTATTTTAAGTTAGGGCGTTTAAATACTTGTTTTCCTCGCCTAACGCAATAGGGCACAATTTGTGATGACCGACTGAAAAACTTTCTATAAAAGTATGGCTGTTGCCAAATTAAGGCAATGGACACCTCCGGCGTAACTCTTAGCCTCAATTACATATACACAGAGACTGGTACAGCCATTACAATCTGTTAGTTAAGTTCAGTTTATAGAAGCTGCCTTTTAATGTATGTTGTTTAGTTTATATTGCTGCATTTTACTGTTTGTAGACCTTTTGTTTCTATGCCTAAGATCGCGGGTTCAAACCCGGCCGAAGCCGTCGGATTTTTAAGAGCGTTAAAAATCCCTCAGTATGCCTTCCTTCGGAGGGAAAGTAATGCCGGCGGTCTCATGTCATAGATTTATGGCATGTTAAGGAACCTTCCACTAATTACACCTGTGTGAAGCTAAATTATGTATAGGTTAAACAATCGACAAACGCTCTTAGGTTCTGACGTTCGTTGCCAGGAGCCGACTGCGGTGACATCTGGTAATCAAGTTCTGAACTAGTAGTCGTTGACGGTGGGGTTTGGCGGCAAAAGTAGGAACTACTTGAAAAAAAAATCAATGTCTGCAGTCCTCACTTGAATTGAAAACAGATAACATACACTAATACAGTCATCACAATTAACACCGATTATCAGACAGATTCTGCACACACCGAAAGTACACGGGGCTACATGACCACGTTGTCGCAGCCCCTAAAAACTGAGGAACCAACCAACCAACCTTTTATTGTACCAAGGCTGGTGAAGAATAATAGTGTTGTATTACAGTGAGTGGATCTGTGTATTAAAACTCAACAATTTTGCTAGGTTTATGCCGTGGCTTGTGCGGGGTTTCACCTAAAAGCACCAATATAGGTTCATCAGCGGGCTCATGATGTCCATGTCCGGACCCCCACAGGAGTAGCAAACTGCGTGCTACCTCCCTTCTCATAAAGCGCACTCACGCTACTTAACTGCGAGAGCTAAAATCTCAAGCAGTCTTTCGCCTCCCTATAGAGGCTTCCAAAAAGATTGTATATCTTTCACGGCCAAGAAATTAAAACTCAACAATTTTTCTAGATTTTTTCCGTGTCTTGTCCAGGGGTCCAGGCATGGACACTAAGAGCCTGCTGATGAGCCAGCTAGGTGTTCCTATGTTAAACGCCGCACAAGACACGGCATAAACCTACAGTAGAAAAAGTGCTGAGTTAATTCCTTGACCGTAAAAGCCAATATACCATCAATCGTTGTATTATGAAACAATCCATGCGAGAAGCATTTTACAACAATGACACAGGGTATCATAAAATGCGTATACAGTACGTTAACCATTTTATATTGGTAACAGTTTTATCCATATTGACTAATGGTAATCTGTAATTGTGTAATCTGCCTTGTCAACACTGTGAAATGATGTTAAATAATATATTTTAAATGTCCATGTTCCGATATCTTCATCAGCGTTGATATTTTAATAATTAAATATGATAAAGTGAAATGGATATCCTCACACAATTTTGATTTAAAATAAAATGATGAGTTCACATACAAATTAAAGTTTACACACTAGGAAAAAGTTGTTACTAAAATAGTACTTTATGCAACGAGCCTATAATGGCAATAATTAAGACACGAGTATGTTTATAAAACGAGCGTATGCGAGTTTGATAATTTTCATACGAGTGTCTTAATTGCCATTATAGGCGAGTTGCATACGACTGTTTATGTTCGACGATAATTATTATAAATATTTTATGTTCGGACATAAATATCCATAAATATCTGTCGACATTTCGCCAGTTTTATGTACTGAACAGAGCGCATGCAGAGAATGCCTTGTATTTGACCACGGCCTGCTCGATTACCTTACTCTGACACTAGGCCACGCAGTGAAATTTAAATTAGAAGGCCATGGAACTCAGCGCAGGTGATATGCTATTGGTCAAACAACTGTTTCTTGAGCTCTGATTGGTGGGAGAAACTGTTTCATAATGAAAAATAGTGTTATAATGACCATCATTATGATACAGTTTTCTGACATATAATAGTCAGGGTCGAACATAAATAAAGTTACGTAATAATACTTGTGAAATAATAGTACATTATGCAACGAGCCTATAATGGCAATAATTAAGACACGAATATGTTTATAAAACGAGAGTAGCGAGTTTTAAAATATCCATACGAGTGTCTTAATTACCATAATAGGCGAGTTGCATACGACTGTTTATGTTCGACGATAATTATAACTTTATTATGTGCTTTAACATAAATATTCATAAACATCTGTGGGATTCAGAAACTTCAATTAGTGAACAGAGCGCGCTGGGTGGTTTGCTGACTGAACAGTGAGCATCCGTGGGTCAAAAATTTCGAAAGCAGAGACCATTTACTTTGCTTGCCAATGCTAATGTTTACAGCCTGCATGATGTCTAGTGCCGATCAGAACTAGCATTCACTAATATTGTCACCGAAGTCGTTTTAAAGCACTGAGCTTTGCAGAAATTGGAGTTGGGGATATTAAGGTACAGTGCTATTTCTTGTCTCATATTCACCAGTTTATTTACGCGAACATATGGGACGGTGCACTTTCCATATCGGTAATGTATGTAGAAAGATGCTGTGTTGCTAACTTCAGGACTTAGATTCATAAATTTCTTCATATGTCATAGTATTTTCTTGTTACCGTAAAGGTTCGTGCTGATTTTTTCTTTGTGTTTGGGCTGTAACTACAATGGTTGATCCGATATCCAATTTGAACTTTCAAATCATGTAATTCATATCCGTCATGTTGGATTTTGAGTGCATGCACGAAGCTATCCTTACCTAATAGGTCAATGAATGAGCTCTGATTGTCGGGAGAAACTGTTTCATAATGAAGAATATTACTATAATGACCCTCATTATGATACAGTTTTCTGACATATAATATTTACATTTCGATATCGTCGAACATAAACATAAATCCCAATTGCATATTACAGGATATCAGACAGATACATACCCAAATACAAGGAGATAAATGACCACGATGTCACAAAGCCCCTATATGAATCAACAGCAACAACAACGGATTAATAAGGGGTAAAATAGGTTATTATTGTAAAAACTCAGTTTTTTAGTGACTTGAAGAAAGGAATTAAAGTGCTGGCCATTAGTCCGGTGGCGGTTCTCGAGGCGAGGGTTGCCTCGCCGGGGATAATGAGCCGAGGTGCCACCGAGACTAGTCCACAAGACTCGCAGCTTCACAATGCCGCGCATAACGGCAAAAATGGCTAATTGTTAATTAGCAACAATTTTCTTGTGGTTATCTCTCGTAAAAAAGAAACAAATAACGAACATCTTGGTGAAATTCACCCTCCAGGAGTGAAGTTCTGTGCCCCATACCCACGCTCTCCACAAAATACTGTTCTAGAAACTTTTAATGGCAACTGAGAATGATTCATGGTTTGGTGAATAGAGCACGGCTATTCGCTTCTCACACTAGCAGCGCGTCCGTGATGTAATTACAGATGTTCATTATCGAAGTTTGTATTCAATATATGTTTCTTTGGAAGAACATGTCATGCTTAGAAAGGAACGATTGTAAGTGATAATTATTTTCGAGGCATGTAGAAACACGTAATATGCGTTTATAATTTCACAATGTTATGGTTTTACGCTGGTGTGCCTAGCTGTAAAATTTTGGGGGTGAGTGTTGTGATGACTTGGGAACGGGTGTCGAAGACTTTGTTGATGTTATTGAAAAAATTAGAGGTCTTGTGATGTCGTGTTCATGTATCTCTATGTGATAACTATACTCAGTGAGCTGCCTGAATAGAATTGATATTTAGCCGGTAATTCCACATCAGTCATCACCCCTCTGCCTCTTGACCAATCTATGATCGCATAGTTGATGTCATACTACTCTGCGTTGCAATATTACAGCCCACGTGCTTCAGTGCCTGGTCAGCTGTATCTCTGGCTTGTACAGTTTGGCAACCTCGATCTCAGATCACATGGTGAGGCGAGAACTGTTAATCCCGTTCTGGTAGCTCACAGAGTATAACTAATACATGTAATTTTTTCCAGGAGTGTGTTTGCATATTTATAACTTATACCCCGACCAATTAATTGGGCACAATCGTGTCGACCGATTGAAAAGCAGCTAAAGACAATTTGTATAGGCAACACTGAAAAAGAATGGCTTCAAATTTCCACAAACTGTATCATTGTGATTGCCTAGGATGTGAAATTTGGCGGACGTGGCCATAAGTTACAAACCATCCCGGTATTTACCTTAAGTACAACTGGGTTAAGTACTTTTAGAACAGCTGAGCAGGGAATCGACCCCATCTCTTCTCATTTAGCACCACGAGTCTGAGTGTGCCCCGTTCCAATGCTCACACCAGAATTTAAAAAAATTCTAGGCAGAGGTAGGAATAGAACCCCGAGTCACTAGGTATCCCAAGACCAGGCGGATAATTGATGATCTGAAAAGCCACTGAAAATGATCAGTGTATGGAATATGCTCTAAAAGAGTGAAGATGTTACTTTAAAATATTTGAACCAACTGAACTGGGATTAATATAGGCAAGGGGTTTCCAAACATTTTAGCTTAAGGGCCACACTGACAAATGCCGGGATGGTACCCAAATTCTACCTCAATTACAAATGAATCGGCACATGCTAAAAGGGCCTTAGACCAAGCAAACTAGTTTTGAAAAACACGAAAAGATCTAAACAATGGACTGAGATCATGTTAGCGTACGATAAGGAATCCCCTTGCTAATATTAGGTATCCCACGCGTCCGACTCAATCCCTTTTAACATAGATGGTTGAGGCTATCTTATATCATGCGATTTGTATGCTTAACTCAGTTTGCCATTCTTTTGACTGACGTCCTTTTAGCAGTGCAGACATCACAGTGACACAGGTTATCAAACATATTCTAAACACACCTAAGTACACGGGACTGCATGACCACGAAGTCACAAAGACCCTAAATCAATCAATCAACAACAAGTAGTTTGTGTTTGTTATCTAATGAATGCATCGCTTTTCAGTCGGTCAACACAGTACTGTATCCAATTAAATGTATCGGTGAATAACAGTTATCTACTCACACCTGCTAATCAAGAAAACAATGGATTAATGATTAATACGTTACTTAAGTAATTAATATTTTAATTAAACAATTAATTAATTAATTGTTAATTATTTGCTGTACTTTCATAAACTTCCATTTTACCCTTTATTAAAGAAGTGAAAAAAAGTACTGTATATAATGAATCCATGTAATTTTTGCCAGGTCAGTTGAGTGAGAAGGTAAATGATATTGCCCATCCATTCAAAAATGGGATCAATTACATGTTGACCGAATGAAAAGCAATTCATTTACTATATTAACTGTACATTCTAAGAAATTCAAACCCGGCCGAAGCCGTCGGATTTTTTAAGAGCGTTAAAAATCCCTCAGTATGCCTTCCTTCGGAGAGGAAGTAAAGCCGGAGGGCCCATGTCATAGATTTATGGCATGTTAAAGAACCTTCCACTAATTCCACCTGTGTGAAGCTAAATTGGGTAGGTTAAGAATGTAAACAACGCTCTTAGGTTTCTACGTTCGTTGCCAAGAGCCGACTGCGGTGGCGTCTAGTAGCAAAGTTCTGAACTTGGCTTAGTAGTCGTTGACGGTGGCGCTTGGCGGCAAAAGTAGGAACTATTTGAAAAATTCTAAGTTGCAGTACTTAAATAAAAAAAACAGATAACACACACTAATACAGTCCTCACAATTAACACCAGTTATCAGACAGATTCAACACACACCCCAAGTACACGGGGCTACATGACCGCGTTGTCGCAGCCCCTAAACATAAGAACCAACCAACATTCTAAGAAAGTTGAGGTGTGGGGTTGTTTGACATTGATTTTCTCACTGAATCATAATTATAAATTAGAAACAGCCATCAGTGAGAAGGCGCATTTTCTCTAGTCTACATACATTAATAAGTAAATAAATAAATAAATAAATACATTATTTTGTTTGGCTTGTTTATTTGTGTGTGTTATAAGTAGGCGATAAAATGGCAATTTCCTATTGCTGAATAACGCAGAAAAACTATTTACATTCTGAATCAAAACAAAACAATGTTCATTTCTTACATAAGCAAATCATAAACACCAATTGCAACTGTTATCTAATACAGGTGTATTGTCTGCGCACCAGGAGAAGGCAGCTCGACACGCTATGACGGGGAGGGGGTTCGGCATACGCTTGCACGGCCTGTATATTACTGACCCTAATACTAGGGCTTTGGTAAGACTTAGTAATGTCAACACTGTTGTCAATCAGCGATCCTAATGGTGACCGTTGTAATCATGTAGTATATTGTTGAGCAGTCTTTGTTGTATAAATCTGTTATATTGAAAGTCTGGAAATAGCTGATATTTGTGAATACATTAACTGTTTCTCACATTCAGTCATACCGCCCTAAAAAGATGTTCAGTAGATATGAACAAATGTGCTTCATAAACATCCAAGTTGCAAGAGGAAAATGTGCAACTCAGTGCTTCAGAGCATTGCAAGAAGCTTGCGGAGAGAAGTCTTACCTTATTGAACTATTGCATGATGAGTGGAACCTTCCGTCAAGGAAGAGAGGAATATCATCACACAGCACGTGCTGGTAGACCCGTTGCTGTAACTGACAATCTCCATGTTTAGGCTGTAAGGGCATTGTATATAATCGTGCATTGGGGTCCCCAGCAAAACAGGAGAGCACAAATAAGTGGACTGTAAATAACGATTAAGACATGTCTGGTACAAGAATATTTACTTCCATACGGAACTGTAAACACATACATACACAACAATAAACAAAACAAAAACATCATGCCAAAAACACTAATACTCTAGTCTACCGTCGAGCGCTGCAGAGCGAGCGATCGAGCTCGCTGTCGAGATCGAGATGGCCGTACTCAACATACCGGCCGCCAAGAAATACTTACTTTCTTATCACTACAAATCACACAACAAAACATGAATTACATTGAATCAAACACTGCACTATAGTCCAACATGTCTGTTTGAGCAAGACATCTATATACACAATGCAATGATACACTGAAAACAAAAAGAAACAAAACTGAAATGCTATGGTACATTAATTACACTGCACTTGCTTCAGGGAGAGGACACAATTTTACAATCGGTCGTTTGAACCTTGGCAGTGTGGATGGTTACCACACGAACCAGTCCGTCGTCTCCAGGATGAACTTGTTCGATCACTGCAACCTTCCAGTGCAGTGGGGGTAGGTTGTTTTCCTTCACAATGACAAGCGTCCCAGACGTCACACTTGGGGAAGAACTGGACCATTTAGCCCGCTGCTGCAGGTGGTGTAGATAATCATTGGACCACCTGGTCGAAAATATCTGAAGTTTTTGCTGCGGAATCTCCCATCTGGACAACAAGCTAAGCTTTACATTACTTAGATCTGGCTGAGGTAAACTGGATAAGGCAGTGCCAATAAGGAAATGGCCAGGAGTGAGAACTTCAATATCATTAGGATCGGAGGAGAGAGGAATGAGTGTTCTGGAGTTCAGACAAGCTTCTGTTTGACAGGTTAAAGTAGTTAATTCCTCAAAGGTAGGACATACCGTACCCATAACACGTCTGAGGTGATGCTTGAAAGATTTGACACCTGCTTCCCATAGGCCTCCAAAGTGTGGTGCTCTTGGAGGTATGAAGCTCCACTCGATGCCTTCTCTGCTGGTGAAAGTCTGTACCTCAGTTCTTGTTTCTTCTGAGTCGAGAAGTTCTTGAAGTTCCTTCTTGGCTCCCACGAAGTTAGTGCCATGGTCACTGTAGATAGTTTTGCATCGTCCACGACGTGATATAACTAACTCAACGCCAACACGTGGTAGTTGTCCCATTAGTTAAGTTGAAGATTTAGCTCTTAGTCGGAAACATGTCAAGCAATTATGAATTATTCGTCTGACTGTCGTTCTACCATTCACAATCCAGTATTTCTGCCTAAGGGAGGCCAGAAGAAGTTGACAGCCAGCATGCAAGAGACGACTGTGTTCAGGCTCAATTATCAATCTGGTGATGTGATGATGAGGTGGCAAGATCACAGGATGTTTTTGCTCATATGGCAGATTAGACCGTTCTAACCGTCCAACTACTCGTAGCAGCCAGTTGTGGTCTAAATCAGGATGTAGGCTTTTTAAGTGACTCTTACAATGAACTTCTTGGTCTGATTCCAGCTGTTTGATTTCCATGTGGTATGCTAACTCCTGAGCCTGTCTGATGCATGTTGTCAGAGCATTCTGCAATTCCTTTAAAGAAAGAGGTCCAGTGGCTCCCTCTGTCTTCAATTTTGAACAATTACGTACAAATATGAAGGTGTATAATTAAATACAAGTTTTTCGGGCTTGTAGGCCGTGGCCCGAAAAACTTGTATTTAATTATGAACGCCGGCCGTGAAAGCCTAAGCTGTTATATCATGAAGGTGTATGCTACAACTCGTTGCAATCTCGATAAGCTAGAGAATCTTGTGATGAGTCCATCCTCGGGAGTAGTCATTAAGTAACATACAGGCTTAATCTTCTGATCTGGTGGTTCCTGCTGCTCTGGGAGATTGTCTAATGTAGGCCAGTTTAGAATATTCTCTCAACCAAACTGGTCCATTCCACCATAACTTATTATCCTTAAGATCCTTAGGATGTACGCCTCGTGATATCAGATCAGCGGGGTTAAACTGTGAAGAAACGTGTCGACAAGTAGCACCTTCTCTAATTTCCTGTATTTCAGCTACTCGGTTGGCTACAAAAGTCTTCCATCTTGATGACGGTGCCGAAAGCCATGCCAATACAATAGTAGAGTCTGTCCACAAGGATATGTTCTCAAATGTAAGATTCAAGGCCTTGACTACCCTCTGCAATAATTGAGATAATAGCAATGCTCCACATAATTCCAATCGTGGAAGAGATAATTTCTTCAATGGTGCTACCCAGGACTTGGAGAAAAGCAGTCTTACAGAAGTGGTTCCATCTTTGTTTGTGGAGAGTATATACAAGCACCCTCCAAACGCAGCTTGCGATGAATCACAGAACCCATGAAGCTGTACAGTTACTGAGCTGTCACCTAGAATTCTGCGATCAATGTAGATTTCATCAATCCATGGGAGCTGATTATAGAGTGATGTCCAAGTTGCAGCCAATTCTTCTGATAAAGGCTGGTCCCAAGATAGCCATTCTTGGCATAACTTCTGAATAAATATCTTGCATAAAATTACTATAGGACTGATGAGGCCTAAAGGGTCAAACATGGTGGAAACAATGGATAAAACTAAGCGTTTTGTAAAACCATGTGGATAGGGTTTTGACTTGAAACCGCTAATAACTTGAAACTTGTCAGCAGCTGGATGCCATACCAATCCTATTATTTTAACTTCACACTTGTCAAGCTGTAGTGGTAACTGAGTCTCCCTTAGCTCCGGTGAGACATTCTCTAGAATACCTGGGTGATTGCTACACCACTTGCGTAGTGAGAATCCACCCTTCTGCAGTATGTTTATCAACTCTTGTTGCACTTGAAGAGCCTCTTAGAAGGTCGCACAACCCTAGATACACTCGTCAACATAGAAATCTTCCATCATTGATTTCTGAGCTTTCGGAGAGTCTTGAGCTTCCTCACTGGCCTGTTGTTCAATGCATCTAATAGCTAAGAATGGCGCACATGACTTGCCATACGTAACAGTCTTCAATTGATACTCCTTGGCAGGATCTGTCAATTTCTCTCTCCATATTATCCTTTGATACCTACAGTCATGGGGATGTACCAGAATCTGACGGTAGATGTCCGCAGTAAAAGCAATGGTATGACTTCTGAATCTTAAGATAATAGAGTAGAGATCTTGCTGGATGGTTGGGCCGACGAGTAGAAGGTCATTTAATGACAATCCGTTGCTGGATGCTGCAGAACAATCGAATACTACTCTGGTCTTAGTGGTAGAGCTGCTTGCCTTCACCACTGCATGGTGTGGCATATAGTAACAACGTGCTGTGGTATCTTCAGCAATATCCATATGACCCAAATATTCGTACTATCGAAGAAATCGAATATATTCTTCCTTCAGTCCTTGATGTTTGGCCAACTTCTTTTCCAGCTGATGAAACCTCCTTGTTGCCATCAGCTTGGAGTCTCCTAGATTTTCTGGGTTTTCCTTGAAGGGAAGGCGCACTACAAATCTGCCAGGAGAGTTGCGTGAAACGTGTCGTTTGAAGTGAGATTCACAATCCTTTTCTACCTTAGTTCTTGGAGTATGGTGTAGCTCTTCGATTTCCCAGAATTTCTGTAGCTGCTTTTGGATGCAGCCTGCATATTGTACAAAGTAAGATACTACCGGCCGCCGTGGTTCATGTAGGGGCTTACTGGAATCTGTATATTTACCTGCAAGTACCCAACCTAACCCTGTTTCTTGTAGAATAGGATAATATTTAGTCCTAGTTAGATTTCCTGCGAGCTGAATATATGGACATACCTCTGCCCCAAATAACAAGTCAATGTGATCCGGTTCGTTGAACTTCGGATCGGCAAATGGCAGATTTTTTGGTAAGTTCCACTCTTTGCTATCAATGTATTCGCCAGGAAGATCTTCAGTAAACTTAGGTAGCACTCAGCACTCGACTGAGGTCAAGAAATCATTTATACGCGAACCTATTTGCACCGAAACAGTATGATTAGTTTCTGACGTCGTATTCCCAATACACTGGATCGGTTTACGATCATGAGATCTGCGTAGCCTTAAAGCAAGATTGCGAGTCACTGTCTAAAAGGGCTCTACAAGTCTGCCAGACCCCTTCACCAATGCTGTGGACAACAATATGGACTGACGTGGTTCTGTCTTAATAGTACAGTAACTACTCGCGCCATGCTGCACCTGAGTCAAGTTCTGATTAGAGACGTTTTCCAACTTATCTACGTTTGACGAATGCTGGGACACATTAATATGCAGTAACGTGTGATGCTTCATCCTGCATGTTTGGCAGTTACCAGCCTTGCACTGGGCGACTCTGTGTTGAGCATGTAGACAGTTGAAACAGTGATTATTGCGCTTGACAAAATCTCTACGTTCTAGAGTAGGAACTTGCTTAAAATCCTTACATCTAGCTAAAGCATGTGGAGCGTTGCAGTACCCACAGTAGGAGTCCACGCCGCACGACCTGCTTTGCATGAGACAGTGAGGTTACATAGCGGCGAGCAAGAGGGGTAATAATCTCAAAGAATGACATTCAGGGCCCCAGAATGAAAACTGTGGCGGCATGGCCTGCGGCCTTGCATTTCGGACCTTCGGCCCGATTGCGTGGAAATGTAGGAAAATTATAAATTGTTATTCCAGGCAATGCTGACACCATCACGTGGTTATGAAAGCCGGACGTCCTCGGAAATGGAAAATATCTTACAGCTGTAAATACATTAGAGAATTCATAGGCAATGCTTAAACCATCACATAGTTATGAAATATCTGTAATAGATTTCTTGCACCCGTCCGCCTCGAATAGGCTGACCTACCCTATATATTGTTTTACCCTAAAGTAAAGAGTCCCTGGCTGCCCTATGCTACAGGCCCCGCGCTGCCTTAATCTGGCACTGTATCAAACTTTTTCCGTTTCGAGATGCCGAGATCCCAAAGAGGAAGAAGAAGAAGAAAGGTTTGTTTAACCTATGACGTATGGCAACCTTTAATAATGAATTGTATGTCTAAATTTGAGGCTCATTGTAATACGTGTATGCTTTTTCATTGAATATGGCTGTACAGGGTGGCGCCTTTTCGATGTATTTGGCATGTATCTTTGAAAAGAATGAAGATAGAGCAAAACGGATTTCGCAATTCCGTGACAATTTTTTTGTGAATCAAACCGATGGTGCAATCGAAATCATCGCTGCCCTCTTGATTTTCGAACTACAGGGTGATTGTGAAAAGTCTGCATTTTGGGACACCCCCCCCCCCCCTTGTATTTCGAGCATTTTTTTAAACTTATTGAAAAGGTGAAAACAGATTGTTACAGAGAATTTTCCGTAGAATTCAATTAGACCATCAGTTGAATTTGTACAAATTATTATATACATTTGGGAGCCCAATTTGTTTTTCAAAAACCAAAAACAATTATTAACACCAAAATGATGTGAGATATCAAAATATGATAAGAGGCAGAAAAATTGCTAATTACAGAGATCTTACGCCTGTATATTTAACTTTTTCGATAGGACCGACGGTTTCCGAGATATAACGATTCGAAAAAAGTATGAAATTCAGGGCGCCAAAAATAGAAAATGATGAGCGATATCAAAACATCATATGGGATAGAGAAGTTGCTAATCACTGAGATCTTACATCAGTAGATTTAACTTTTTTCGATAGCACCGACGGTTTCCGAGATATAACGATTCGATAAAAAAAAAGGATGCAATTCAGGGCCCCAAAAATGCTGGGAAGAAGGAGAAGATCTAGAAGATTATTATTATTATTATTATTATTATTATTATTATTATTATTATTGCTGCTGCTTTTATTGTGGCGAAGTTATGGCTCTAGACCCTCTCTTACTCTTAACCACACACAATGCAACTTATTAAAAATGAATACTCATCAGGATGAATTTTACGTACACCGACAAACTGCAGGAAGGGCTTCCTGACTTGAAATGGAGCAAAACAGTTCATATTAACATATGTCCGGAAAGCCGTTGTTGCCACGATAGACGTCATTCTCTCGTAACTTCCTGCAGAACACGCTAACACTGCTGCTTGGGAATGTGCCTTTGACAATACGACAGGTCATGTGGCTGCTGCACAACGCTGCACATTAACGCTCGCTGATACCTTGGCAACACCTTCCCAGACGTTAGATTTGACGCGAAGGCCCCGTTGCATGGCCTGCTCGATCACCGGATCTAAACCCCCTGGAGTTTTTTGGGGGGGAGCATCTTGAAAAGCGTGGTGTGTGGTGCGCCCGTTTCCGATGAGCAGACCCTTCAACAGAGTGTCTGCAGGCCCAAAAATTCCAAAGAGTTCGACACTCCATGATAATGTGACGTCTGAACGCTTGCATTGCTTCCATAGAGGCCACTTTGAACACCTGCTATGAAATGGGTGAATTTCAGACCATGTAGTGTGGCGGGACTATTTGCTGTCGATGCACACTCACCGTCCATTTCCGGACATATGTTTATATGAATTTCTGTGCTCCATTTCGAGTTAGAAAGCCCTACCTGTAGTTTGTCGGCGTATTTAAAATTCATCCTGTATATAGGTATCATTCTTAACCTGCCAAACTTAAACACTATGCGCAATTAAATAGGCCTACTATAATTTAAGTAGCAACTACGTGATGTTACTAAGTTTTAAGACTTACATTCGGTAGTAACAATTTATGAAGCTTTAACAAAGTTTTGCCATAGTCATTCACTCACACATCCATACACAAATTGTTTTACTGCACATTAGTTGACGTACGAATTCAAGAGGGAATCTTTACATGCACGTTTGAAACTTGTTAGAGATGTAGAATTTCTAACGAAACGGGGACAATAATTCAAGTTCTACAGTAGTTTCCGACACATGAAATTGTTACTGAATGCAGATGAATGATGTAGAGTAATTGCAATTATAGATCCAGATCGTCTAAAATAACAGATCTGTCTCCAATTATCAAGGCTTTCTAGGAGTTTGATTTATTTATTTATCGTATGGGGTTTAGTGCCGGGAGTGTCCGATGACATGTTCGGCTCGCTAGAGGCTGTAGCTGCTTCAAGCTGACACCCATAGGGTTAGCTACGAGTTCCGTTCAATTTCAAGTGGTTCCAACTTTCGCTACCAGATGTCACTGATGCCTAGTGGTGAACGTTGGAATTTTGATGGAGCGTTTCAACGAAATCTAACCTAGAAATTTAGCTTCACACAAGTTTAGTCTGTGGAAGGAGCTTTTACATGCCATAAATCTATGACATCGGACCGCCGGCTTTACTTCCCCTCCACAGGAAGGCATACTGAAATATTTTAACGCTCTTAAAATATCCGACGGCTTCAGTCAGGTTTGAACCCGCAATCTTGGGCACAGCAGTTCTGCATGCTACCAACTACGCCACCGAAGCCTCTCTCATGTTTGATTAGTGTGGTATAATGCCTTAATTTTGCGTTTTTCGATATTGAGTTTTTGTTATATCTATTCCAGGTGATTATAGAGGCCTTCTGTAATTTTGAAATTATCTCTGGGTAATTATTATTATTATTCATTTTCCAAAAATTGTATCTACAATTTATGGGCAGCTTATGGAGAAAGGAACCCTACCACACACAAACACTGCAGTGCCTCCATCTCCGTTCGATGAATATAGCCTGTTCTAAACAAATCTGCATACAATTCTATAAATTAATGCATGCTACAGATTTATATTTATGAGTTCAGTCTCCTCCTAAAATAAATCCACGGTACTCACTTAATATGTTCGATAGAAACTAAAATGGCGAAGTATTTTCTAGAGAAATGAATGTTGGTGAACTTGCATTGCATCCTTTGTTTAGAGAAATGTGTCCATTATGCACTGTGAGATAGGATATCATCGCAAACGAGCAGAGCATGTCATCCAATAAATGGCTGAAAACGCTGATATCATTGTGGTGTGGTAATTTTTAGCCTATTTTCAATTTTGAAAAAATAGGCTTATGAGATCACCTTTTGTACGTGTGTGTGTGCGCGCGCGCGCGCGCGCGCGCGTGTGTGTGTGTGTGTGTGTGAGTGAGGTGTGTGTGTGTTTCCACCCGCCCTAATAAAATCTAAACGGCTGCAGCGATTTCAATGAAACTCGGTAAGTTCATAGCACTATTCCCGGAGACCTCGACCGTGCCCTTCAAATTTTGTTACGTCTCACCAATCCAACATGGCGGCTGTGCGAAATATTTCACTAGCATTCAATATCTCCGAAACTATTACCGATATCGCCCTGAAATTATGTACGGTGATAAAGGGCACTACTAGAAGTTCATCTATGAGACTTTCAAAAACCTGGTGACTACAAAATCATCATGGCGGTCAAGCGAAATTGAGACTTTTAAATTGACTTTTCTCGCGATTTAACTACCCAAACGTAATGAAACTTGGTACAGCAAATCTTTATACACATTGTAATGCACTGGAGTCTAATTTAGTTCAATTGTTTACGTAACCTCAAAATGACGGCTGTGCGAATTATTTCACTGACATTCTATATCTCCGAAACTATTACAGATATCATCCAGCAATTTTGTACGGTGATAAAGGGTACTGATACAAGTTTACCTATGTATATTTCATAATCCTGTAATGTACAAAACGAACATGGCGACCAAGCGAATTTGAAATGTTTTAATAGACTTTTCTCGTGATTTAACTCTCTGAGCGCAGTGAAATGAGGTACAGTAAATGATTTTGCAGATTGTAATGCACTGCCATCTAATTTAATTCAATTGTTTACATAACCTCAAGATGGCGGCTGTGCGAAATTTTAAAATTAAGTTTTTATTTCTTGTGTCGTAATCATGCGATCGAAGTGGAAGTTTGAATAATGAACCTAGGCAATAATTGTCCTTGAATGGTACATAACTCTATGGCCTATACATATAACAATCCTAAATGGCGAGCTTCCGAAATATTTAGACGGTTCTCAATATCTGTGAATCTTTTACAGCAACCAAACTGATTTTTTTAAATGTTCATAGAGACTATGAACATAAGTTCACCTAAAGGACTTTCAGTAACCTGGTGAGCACAAATACAACATGGCGATGACGCGAAGTATACATATTTAAATGGACGTTTCTCGAGAATTAACTATCCGAGTGCCGTGAAACGTTGCACGTTAAATGCTTATACAAATGTTGATCCACGGGCATCTAATTTATTTCAATTGTTTGCATAATCACAAGAAGGCTGCTGTGCGTAATTTTAAAATCTCGTTTTTACTTCTTGTGTTCTAATCATGCGATTGAAGTTTGAATACCACACGTACACAATAATCTTAATGTAATAGTACAAAAATAAAAATCCAACCTGGCGACCATCTGAAATATTTAGATGGTTCTCAATATCTACGAATGTGTTACAGCAATTAAACTGAAATTTTGTATGTTGATAGAGGCAATTAACATTAGCAAGATATATGAAAATAGGCTGTATAGTTCTTCACGGAACTACTTGTTTAATATAAAAAAACACAAAGATAATATAAAGTTTAATAAATAAATCAAAAATAAAAAATAAAATCATGGCTTGGCGAATCAATTACGTGATCTCTACAGCAAGTCTCGTGAAGTGAATCACATACATTCATTGTGTTTGGCATGTGTGTGACAGCCTTAATATCCCACCCATTCTGTTTTCTAATATATGAGATACATGTGAGTGAGGAACTTTTCATATTATATCTACTTATCTAAACAAAAAGCAATTTATGAGTGCTTTGTCTTTTTAATCGATCCATTTTGTGTTATTTGTTCAAGAAAAGTTTTTCTTCTTTCTCCAACCGATAAATATTGACGGCCAGGGCTTACGTTGGGATTTAGACTTGGTTCGTATGGAAATAGGAGCAGGCGAGGGTCGCATCTTGATAGATTGGGCAGGATTTGAGCGGAGAGGCGGTCCTATGGTACACACTCGCCAAAGAGAAGAATAAGAAACGAACTGAAAACTGGAAGCAAGGATGCGGATTCCACTCGTAGACAATGCGGCAGATTCAACTTGCATAAAGTGCTTTCACAGGAGGACAAGTTTTAACAGTTGTTCAGGGCTGAAGGATGTGTTGTAACGAACCGCTAACTCACAGCGATGCGATGGTTTGGTAATTTCCAAGATAACTTCTTTTTTTTTCTCTCCAAAATTTCCAATTACAGTACTTTGTAGTTTAGGGATCAAACATTTTTATTTTCTGAACTCATTCACCTTTGATCCAGATTCTTTGTTACCTGTTGATTTACGAAACTTCGTGCTGTAGTGACTATTAATCTTGGCTGTCGCCCCGGAGGTCCGGGTTTGATTCCTGACCCTGCAAGAAATTTAACTCTGGTCTAAGGGCTGGAGAGGGGTACACTCAGTCTCGTGAGGCAAAACTGAGAGGAGGCGGGTTCTATTTCTACCTCACCCATCCTGAAAGTGGTTTCCAGTGGGTTTCCCCCTTCTATTCCAGGCAAGAGCCGGGATGGTTCTTAATTTGAGACCCCGGCTGCCTCCTTCCCATTCTCACCTGAATTGCAAATACACAAACTGATACAACTATCACAGTAACACAGATTACCAGACAAAATTGCATACTCACCCGAGTACACGGGGCTAAAAGACTACGATGCCCAGGCCTTTCAAATGTAACAACAACAGCAACTGTAAATAACTACTTACAATAAATTATATAATACAAGCTGTTTCCGGCATGCGTTGCAACGCCAATCAAAGAAAGTGTAGGCGTTGTAATTTTGTTTCTCGTAGTGATTTTGGATACAGAATATTTTTTTCCATGACAACTGTTTTGACTGTATATTGTGGTTCTAAAATTGTGTGTAAATTGAGGTTCTAAAATTGTGTTTATTCCACCTACCGGGTCAAATTGTGAATCTAAACCATACAGGGACCCACTCTAATATACATTATAAAATTCATCATAATCGTTTCAGCCATTTAGGGGAGTTCAGTCACATACACACGTGTCGAAGAATTATATACAGTATATAAAGACATTGATTATCAGCAATATTTTTTAGAAAACCTGTTACTTGTAAAACTACGTAGAGCCCTCTATGATAATAATTCATACAAACAAACAAATAAACAAACAAAATTCAGCTAATATGAAATATAAAGAATGAACAAGATGTTCAGTAAAGAACATAGAGACTACATTCTCCTAAATGCATGGGTATAGTTGTAACTCATTGTCCTTTTCAAGGAGTATAATTGAATGTTGGTTGTAGTGTTTTGTTGAATAACAACGTGCTATATTATACATTGATCGATTGAATCCTCACCTGAATTATAAATACACACACTAATACATCCATCACAATGACACAGGCTAGCAGACAAAATTCAACACTAACCAAAGTACACGGGGCTAAATGACCATGATCTCCAAGGCTCTCAAATGAAACAGAACAACAGATTCCTACCAAAATCCTTCCTCGTTGGAAAGTACACACACAGACAGACTGACAACGTTTGGCCCGTGTAGATCTCATAAGTCCATTTTCATTTTTTTTGCAAAAATCGAAAGTACGCTAAAAAAAAGAGATTTGCACACAGATGCCTAAAGATTATATTACGGGAGTGATGAATCATGACGAAAGGAGAGAATTTTTAGTTATTAGACAAGAACAATACTATGTTTATACGCAGCCAGACGAAATAAATACATAAGTTAATAAATAAATAAATACATATAATATTATGATAATCTGTGTTATTGTGGTGTCTGTAGTTGTGTGTGTATTTATAATTCAGGTGAGAATTGGAATGGAGGCGGCCGTGGCCTTAAGTTAGGCATCATCCCTGCATTTGACTGGAGTAGATGTGGGAAACTACACAAATACACTTCCAAGATGACTGAAGTGGAAATCAAGCCCACATCTTCTCAGCTTTACCTCAGCTGAGTGTAACCCGCTCCAACCCTCAGACCGGAAGTTAATTTCTTGCCACGGCTGAGAATCGAGTCAGGACCTCCGTGTCGACAGCAAAGAATGCTAGTCGCTTTACCATGAGGGGGTTTCCGCACCATCTGTAATGGTCAAGGATTGTCGCAGCTAGGGAATGTTTAAGTGCAAAGTCATGTGAGCAAGCATACTGACATTACGTATATTAAAGATTTATTGAGTTATGCAGTTTCTGAACTCCATTCTTCAATTAAAATTCCTCCTCTTTACACGATAACCGTACTACATCCTACATGGTCTTGTACATCCATCATGATCCCCTTCCTATCTGTATTTGAGCTCTGATCGCCTTCGCGATTTCGTGAATTATCTTCTCGGTCTACTGTATACTGAGTGATGTCTTGTAACCTTTTAACAGCACAAATTTCGAGTCAAACGTTATAAATCGATTTACATACAACGTCTTAGCAAATAATGACTTGACTAAACGATTTCTTCTCTGGAGTATATATTCATTGTAGTCCATTTCATACAAAGTTTAGGCCTATATTATTTCTATCTGTAGGCTATATTGCATGCCACATGCTCACATTAGTGAAATATAGGTCAGAACGAGAGATCAGCTGCCATCTTGTCTTGTAACTGAGACGGCTCAGCTTCTTAACGTCACTTCTGCACTATAATATTACAATATAAACTTTTCATTTCGAACGGGCCACGTCCTTTAGAACAGTTTAAAACATTCTCGGTTCGATAATCGGAACTGGTGGGTCCCAAGTCATGGATTATAAAGCTTGCATAGTTCACACGGCTGATGACCTTGTAGTTTGGGCGCAAGACGCGTCCCTTATGTTTGTACCAAATTTGGTAAAGATCCAATGATTAGTTTGATCGTAATTTAATTTTAAGTTTTCACCATTTGTGTGGCCGCCGTTAAGTATTGGTAAAGATGGCGGCAATATAAAACATGACACTGAGGTGCTCTTTGCTAGTGCTACCTGTGTACCAAATTTAGTTCAATTCAGTTTTGTCATGTTTGAATTTGATAGGGGGACACACATACATACAGAGTACATACACACCCCCACACAGACAGACACACAACTCTTGGCCCTGTGTAGATCTCATAAGTCTACTTTCATTTTTTGCAAAAATAGAAAGTAGGCTAAAAATTGGACTAATTTATACATTGATAATGCTTTTCATTGATAATGTCTACAGGACTTCACATTTCTGGAAGATTATTGATCTAGTATGTTCCTAATGCTTGTGTTAACAATGTGAACTATCATCTTTTTCCTATCTTTAGAAATAATATTTGTTCTCCCTTTCTTATAAGAGTAGATAATTTTTGACATTTTAATGAGGTATGTTCACTCAGAATATACAAAAAACAAATGTTACAATAATGGTTCTAATTCACATTCTTAAGGCACAAAAGATACAAAATATTTCAAAAACTGTTTGAGTTATGAAGGAAAGACAAAGAAACAAGAAGTTCCGTGAAGAACTATACAGCCTACTTTTCATGCCAATGATTATTCTACAGTATATGAACCTATCTAGAATAATGACGAAATTAAGTTGGTAATATCGAAATATCTAATTAGTTCAAAATATACCTGGTAAAATGTAGCCTAATAGAGCACTACAGTAGGCAGCCCTTGTGACTGAATATATTCTTAGTTCCATCTCTTAGGGTACAGAATACAAAATTTGGTTGAAGTCCAATGGACGTTACATGCAGTTAGACACTGGATCTATCAGCACGCGTAAAAGCATGTTGCCAACAATACCATGCGTGTGCTGGTCAGAAATAATCAGAAATATTATGATATCTGTTGTGCCAATTTTGGATGAAATCCGTTTGTTAGTATAGAAGTTACATGTATTTTAAAATTGGACATATCAGCAGGCATAGAATCATGTTGGCAGCACTGCCTTGTATTAATTACTCCAAATTAATCTAGAATGTCAGGTGCTATACGTGTGCAATGTATAGAGCTGTTGACTTGCATACTTTCTGATATATTGATATTAGGGTAAAAAATATAGACAGCATTTATTAAGAGTTGGCAGCCCTGATTGCTCTTAACAATACTTATAGTCATATCTGTTATGGTACACATAGCACATACGAAATTTGGTTGAAATCCAACTGATAGTATAGAAGTTACCTGTATTTAAATATTGGTACTATCAGCAGGCTTATAATCATGTTGGTAGAACTGACGTATATAAGTAACTCCAAATTAATCTAAAATGTCAGAATATACGTGTGCATAGTTTAAAGCTGTTGGCTTGCATACTTTCTGATATATAGGTATTTGGATTTAAAAAAAGAGAGAGCAATTATTAACAGTTGGCAGCCCTGGTGGCTTTTAAGAATACGCTCAGTCATATCTGTTTATGTACAGATATTACATACAAAATTTGGTTGAAATCCAATTGATAGTGTAGAAGTTATATGCATTTAAATATTGGACCTATCAGAAGGCTTAAAATTATTTTGGCAACACTGCCATAGTTGGCCTCCTGCAAATTAAACTGAAATAGTATTATCTACATGTGTGCCAATTTTGGAATAGCTCCCATGCATACCTTGCAAGATATCCAACATGGAGCTCAAATTTATAGTGCGTTTTTTCAGCAGTTGGTAGCACTGACATCATTTTCAAATATGTACGTGAGATATTCCGGTGCACATCTTTACTCATACTAAATTTGGTTTTGATTGCTGCAGCCGTTTAGGAGTTGATAGGGGGGACACACACACAGCCAGCCAGCCAGACAGACAGACAGACACACATTTTCCCGGATCGATCTCATAAGTCTACTTTTTCCTCATTTTTGCAAAATGTGAAAAGTAGGCTAAAAATTAAAGTTTGGGGAACGAGCGTTAAACTTACGAATGGGAGGAAAAGGTTTTATGATATTTCATTAACATTTTGTATTCATATGTATCTTTTGTGTCTTCAGAATGTGAACTAGAACCATTGCTGAAACATTTGTTTTTTGTATTTTCTGAGTGAACATAGCTCAATAAAACGTCAAAAAATCTACTCTTATAAAAATGGAGAAACAAATATTACTTCAAAAGATAGGCAAAATATGTTAGTTCACAATGTTAACACAAGCATTAGGAACATTTTAAAACAATAATCTTCCAGAAATGTGAAGTTTCGTAGAAATTATCTAGGAAAAGCATGATCAATGCATAAATTAGTCCATTTTTTTAATAACTAGGGAAAGTTAATTGCAAATATTCAAGTTAAAAACTAAAGATAAAGGACAATACTAGAAGTGTGCAAAAATTCATAACATCCGAATGAAGGGATGCCGAGATAAACTATTTAAAATACCTGTAGTTTTTACACTTGTCAAGGTGTACCTCCCCTCTTTAGAACTAGACAACATTGAAAAATGGATTCTATCACTTCAATATATAATATATCTATTTCAAGGTGGCATCATAAGACGGTGTCATCCAGTCTTCCAGATCCATACCATGTATTCCAGGAAACTCTCCACCCTAGACTGCAGTCTACTGATATTATTGTAAGACTGTACTATACCTTTTGCTCGTAGTTCCAAGTAACCTTACCTTTATTTGTTCTTCTATCTCATTTGTGCTTATATAAGAACTAATTACAGTGGAATATTTATAGGCATCTTAATCAAGCCCTTCAATGTCGATTAACAGCAAATCAGTTTGAGTTTAATAGAAATTCCAAACAATAAGTTACCACAGAAGAAACAACTTTGCAATCAAGTTTATGTACCTCACTGTTATAAGAAAAATGAAGTGTTCCTTGATAATTTCTCAAAAATCTCAGCACGTTTTTGTTTGTATGTACACTTCGCTGGCCGTCTTGCATAATTATCTGTAGTTTCCTTCACTAATTATCCCTGAATGTAGCTCATAAACTTGGACAATTACACCAAGTTTGTGCCAGTCATGCAGGCACGAGTTGCGGAGATAATTGCAGATCGAGAAGGCCGTGAGTCACATGGGGAGAAAGGCTAGCTTGAGCTCGCTAGCACTTTTTAATTGCAGACACGATACAAAGAAATCCAAGGAGGTGGGAAGAGGGAGAAATAACACATTGGAAATAACGATGGAGTAGTTGCGCTTGTAATGACGTACCTTACATAGAAACACTTAACGAGTTGAGTATAAACGTCAAACTGCTGGCTTCGGAGAATAACTTAGCTTCACTACAGATCAACACTGACACGACTATAATTTACCATTGTTTTCCAACCTTTTTGATCGCAACTCAATCTGGGCGGGAAGCTGTCTGATGCACTGTGTACAGTGGATGACAGATAGCTCATGTCGTACTTGCACGACGATGATGACCGTGCAACTGTTCGCACATATACGCTAAAAGTAATGCTCAGCATTCCTATCACTAATCATTTACGTTACTCCATTGTTCTTTTTATTGCACCAATCATGGAGGGATTTGGTACATATTTGGTCATCAGCCCTATCTCCTTCGGTAATAGTAGTGGAGAAAGTTGCCGAACCATCCACAAATGACTTAAATTAGCCTAAATACCTTTTGTAAAGATGAATAATAATTGTGGAAATGATGAGGTTATATAGGTTTTCTCCTCCGCTGTCTATAACCCACCCTTTTTCGATCACGACTTATTAAGTGAAATTCCAGTTGTGTCAGCCATTATTGGACAAATAGAAAATATTGCCAACCCCACGCATACGGTAACTTATTATACATCAATAATCTTTATCCAGACCAATGGTTTTTGTCTGAACCAATCGTGTTGTTGTTTGAGTCTTCAGTCTTTTGACTGGTTTGATGCAGTCTCCATGCCTCCCTGTCCTGTGCTAATCGTTTCATCTATACATAGCTACCACACCCTACAACAGAGACAATCTGTTCAACATATTCTAACCTTGGTCTACCCCTACAATTCTTGTCCTTAACCCTTCCTTCCATAACTAAGCTTGCTATTCCTGGGTGTCTTAGTATGTGTCCTACTAACCTATCTCTTCTCTTCATTAGCAGTCGCCAGAAATATCTCTCCTCTCCCACTCGTCCTAATACCTCTTCGTTTGTAACCCTATCTACCCATCTGATCTTCATCATTCTCCTGTAACACCACATTTCAAATGCTTCAATTCTCCTCTTTTCTGCTGCACCAATAGTCCAAGTTTCACTTCCATTGAGCGCCACGCTCCAGACAAAGGCTTTCAAAAATGACTTCCTAATACCTAAATCTATGTTCGATGTCAACAGATTCCTTTTCTGTAGAAATGCTTTCCTTGCCTGAGCCAACCTACTTTTTATATCCTCTTTGCTTCGTCCATCACTGGTTATTTTACTTCCTAAGTAAGAGAAGTCTCCTTCTTCCTTCAGATTTTCACCTGCCAATTTGATGTCCATAGAGGTTTCTGATTTATTTCGGCTGCATTCCAGTATTTTTGTTTTACATTTATTAATTTTCATCATGTATTCTTTTAAAACGGAGTACATACCATTCAAAAACTCATTGAAATCCTCAGGCGTATCGGCCAAGATGACGATGTCATCAGCAAATCTCAGAGTTGAAATTATTTCTCCTTGAATCTTTACTCCCACTTTAAATTTTTCTACAATTTCCTTCATTGCTTGTTCAATGTAAAGATTGAAAAGTATGGGTGATAAGTTGCAGCCTTGCCTTACACCTTTCTGAATACCAGCTTCTCGCTCCTGTCCTTCAGCTCGAATGACTGCTGTCTGGTTTCTGTATAGAATGTATATCACCCTCCTATCCCTGTACTTTATTCCAATCGTTTTCAAAATGTCAAACAATTTAGTCCAATCAACGTTATCGAAAGCCTTTTCTAAGTCTACAAATGCCGTAAACGTTCTCTTATCTTTCCTCATTCTACCTTCCAAAATCAGCCTAAGACTTAGTAAGGCTTCCCTTGTTCCTCCATTTCTCCTGAAACCAATCTGATCTTCAACCAACCCCGTTTCTATCTGGCTTTCCATCCTCTTGTAAATTATTCTAGACAGGATCTTTGAAGCATGAGTAATCAAGCTGATTGTACGGTTATCGTCACATCTGTCAGCTCCCAATTTCTTTGGTATAGGGATAATAACATTCTTCTTGAAATCTGGGGGTACCTCACCTGTCTCATAAATCCTACACACCAAGTGAAATAACCTGATCAGACCTTCATCACCTATGCAGCGTAACAACTCAATCGGTATATCTTCTATGCCTGGTGCTTTGTTCCTGCTTAAGTCCTCCAATGCTCTGTCAAATTCTTATCTCAATATTAATCTCCTTTTGCATTCTCATCAATTTCCTCCTCTCTTTCCATTACATGATTCTCAATCTCCCTTCCCTTATACAAACACTCTATGTAATCTCTCCATCTCTCAACCTTTTCTTCCCTATCTTTTAGGGGCTTTCCATTTGCGTCCTTAATATTACAGCACTTAGTCTTCTTTTCCCCAAAAGTATTCTTAATCCTTCGATAAGCTGTGTCTACTTTTCCTAATTTCAGACAATTTTCTATACCTGCACATTTCTCTTTCAACCATTCTTCTTTCGCTTCCTTGCACTTCTTGTTAACCTCATTTCTCAGACGTCTGTATTCTGCTTTCCCCTTTTCATCTTTTACATTCTTGTGTTTCCGCCTTTCATCCATCAATTCTAGTATATCCTGAGTGATCCACGGTTTTTTACCTATTCTTTCTTTCCTACCAATGTGTTCTTCTGCGGATTTTGTTATTTCATTCTTCAAAAGTGCCCATTCGTCTGCAATTGAAGTTTGTTTAGAGTTTTTCATTAGTCCTTCCTTTATACTCTTCTTGAATCTTACGTTTACATCCTTCACTTTCAGTCAGTCTATCGCCCACCGTCTTGGCTTTTGACTTTTCTTCAGTTTCTTCAACTTTAATCTGCATTTCATTACAACCAGATTGTGGTCAGAGTTTATGTCAGCACCAGGATATGTTTTTCAATCCAAAATCTGGTTTCGAAACCTCTGCTTGACCATAATGAAGTCGATTTAGTAACGCCCTGTATCTCCCGGTCTCATCCATGTGTATATTCTTCTATTGTGGTTATTGAATAAGGTGTTAGCTATGACCAATTCATGCTCGGTGCAGAATTCCATCAGCCTACTTCCTCGATCATTCCTTTGACCTAATCCGAAATCTCCTACTATCTTCCCTTCTCTCCCTTTTCCTACCACAGCATTCCAATCTCCCATTACTATAACATTTTCATCACCCTTGATATACCTAAAAATTTCATCTATTTCTTCGTAGATCTTTTCAACATCTTCATCATCAGCTTGACTGGTAGGCATATAGACTTGTACCACTGTGGTGCAGGTAGGTTTAGTATTGATTTTTGCTACAATCACTATATTGCTCATAATATTCCACCCGCTGTCCAAGTTTCCTACTCAATATGAGGCCAACCCCTGCTTGGCCATTGTTTGATTTAGTGCTAATGACCCTATAGTCACCTGACCAAAAGTCCTGTTCTTCCTGCCAGCGCATTTCACTAATCCCAACCAAATCCAACCTCAACCTATCAATTTCCCTTTCTACGTTTTCTAACCTTCCACTTCCTAGCAGACTTCTAACATTCCACGCTCCGATCCGTAGAATGTCAGATTTCCTCTTTGTCACTTCTGTGATGTTAACCCCCTCTCGAGTAGTCACCACCCGGATATCCGAACGAGGGACTAGTTTACCTCCGGATTGAAATTTTACAAGGGAGGAGGCCATCATCACATATAATTATGCATAAAGAGGTGCATATCCTCGGGAATAGCATTACGGCTGAAGTTTCCCGTTGCTTTCAGCCGTGCAGCAGAACGCAGTGTAGCCATTAGTTGGCTTATATTATCAATATCTTAACCGTGTATAAGACAAGTAAAGAATTGATTTATTCTGAATGGCTGCTACTCCCTTCAGAATAAGTAAGGAGCCAATCTACTAACAAAAATTCTAACCTTCTACTAACAATTAAATACCAAAATTCTACTTGCGAAAAAATACTAAAGTTCCACCAAACAAATACTAGCACGAAAACAGTCTATCACCAGGCACACTCACATGTACCCTCACAAATCACAGTCTAATGAAACAATGAACTATATCTAATAAACAATGCAACTGCTACCAGACACACTCACACACCACAGTCTAATAGAACAATGACATATATCTATTAAAGAAACTAACTAGCCTACATACTTACAAGTGAAACTGTACCAATCATTACTATCTAATACGAGGAGCGTACTATATTGTTTTACACTTTATTTTTGATGTGTAACATCTTTCTACTCGGTTATGGATATTTTTGTGGGAGTGATTTTGAAAAATGGGACGGAAGTGGATTGGACAGAAGTGTGTAAGACGCAGTGGTAAGAGGAAACAATGAGCACGCTGTCGGAGATTGGTATCATGACGCACTGTCTGCCATGTGAAATGTATATCACATATGGATTACTTCAAGGTTTGGAGGCGCCATTACAGATATTTCTACAATAAATCATCTTCAAGTTGTCGTTCTTTCATTCATTATATCATATTTTCTGAAAACAATAATTATTTATTCTTATTATTATTATTATTTTAATTTATCCGATACGGACGTTGGCTACCACCATGGCTAACACCTTCTTATCCTGTGCAATCCTGAAGAGTTCCGTGGAAGACAGCCCAAACCACGTTCTTAAATTAACCATCCAAGTTATTCCTCTCCTTCACGGTCCACGCTGACCTTCAATTTTATCCTGAAGTATAACTTGGAGCAGACGGTATTTTGGATTCCTCATCATGTGTCCCAAGTATTCCAATTTCCTCTTCTTAATTGTGTTTAACAGCTCAGGTTGGCTGCTCACACGCTGAAGAACCTCGGCATTACTCACATGTTCTGTCCACGAGATTTTAAGAATCCGCCGGTATATCCACATTTTAAAAGCTCGAATCTTCTTTTCTGTAGCTACGGACAAGGTCCAAGCTTCAACACCATAAAGAAGGGTGGAGACAACATAGCACTTAAAAGTCTGTTTTTCAATCTCTCGTATAAAAGTGATGGGCATCCTCTCCCCGAGTAACTTTGCTCAACACTTTCATACTGGACGGTCAACACCCATGCAAATTCTAGTGTCAACTGATTAAAACACAAAACACATGTTAAAAGTCTTCGTATCAGTAATTAAATGTTCATATGCTTTAATATAAAACATTCTAACTCTTCGGCAAAGCTCAATGGCTGTTCAGCTATTAACCCACATTGCGGTAATGCAGTGATCAGTGTAATATATATCGATATTCGAATACGGGAACTGGGCTAGCCTTTCATGGAACACTATAGGAATTCCCTTTACTGTCAAGTAGGCGTATTCATAACTAATTTAAAACTCAATTCCACGCAGGAACATTATAGAAAAAAGCAAAATATTAATGGAGAATAAAAGAAATACTTCCATATTATTACCGGCACCTGAAAATAATGTTACGTTTACGGTTCTTGAAATAACCGGTCAGGCATATACAAATACACTACCGTACTTCTTTATTTAGCAAACCTTACACTACTAAATATTAATGTAGTGTTCATTAATATTTAAACTGGGAACGTCGAGCTCTAGTCTTTCTGAAACTACTACACTCCAAGTCTCAACACTGCCTTTCCACCGAATCCTAAATCTCTTCTCTCGTATCGTCGCCTTCTCGATTCATCCACTGCCAGCTTGCCGGCCCAACTCACAATTGCAGCCAGCGCGCCACGCGCTCGCACGAGTCTGCCACCAGGTGCGCTCACACGTGTCTGTCACACTGTCCCCTCCTTAAGATTGTTCCGTCCCGGAGCAGACACCTCGTCTTTGGGACCAGCAGCATGCCAGAATTTCAATCCCTGTGCGCCGAAAGACTTCTTCTAGCATGCTTCTTACGATCCTCCAGTCCAATCCATCCTGCCCACAGCCCAACTTGGGCACAGCTAATCTGGATATGTTCCGCTGCAGTAGGAGCTCTCGCATCGCAAGTAGACTATCCCAGACGGCACGATAGGTCGGTTTCTGATGGGAAAGTTCTTTCGTCACTAGATAGAATAGCGATCGCTCGTTCCTGGGTAAATACAACACGTTTCCGACACGAGGCTCTTGACGCTGCAGCTCTTCAATCCCACCATACTTCCGCCGGAATACTTGGGCGATTCCTTGGCTCATCCTCAGGTCCTTAGCCACAGAGTGAGCCAAGGCATACTCACTGGAGGTTTGGAATAAATCCTGCCGAATCTCAGTACTGACGCCATAACAAACATTGCGGTCAGTACCACATTGGGACATGAATTCTTCGAACGATCGTTCCGACTCCGGGACTCGACATATACGGGCGAGTTGCCCGTGCTCCTCGTCATGGTTGTCGCCCAGGAACGATGCCAGCCGATTGAAGTGGACCACTCGGGGTTTGCCATTCGGTCTCCTCCTGATACGGTAGACGACGTCGTTAATCCTCTTCAGTACCTCATATGGTCCGTCCCAGGAGCGTTGCAGCTTTGGAGAGAACCCTCGCCGTCGTTTAGGGTCGAAAAGCCAGACTAGATCTCCTGCTTGGTACCCGCCTGATTCGGCTCTTACGTCGTATCGCTCCTTCATCCTGTCGCTCGCATTCTGAATGTTTGTGCGAACGCGGTCGTGAATGTCATCCATCCTTCGACGAAGGCCGGAGATGTAGTCCTCCCCAACGACATTATCCTCAGGTTTGCAACCGAACGCCAGGTCACACGGCAACCGCAGTTCTCGGCCAAACAGCACATTAGCTGGTGTTTGGCCTGTGGTCTCATGGATAGAAGAGCGATATGCCAGTAGAAACAAGTGGAGAAACTTGTCCCAGTCCCGCTGGTGGTCGGAGACAATTTTCGACAGGTATTTCTCTACTGTCCTGTTCATGCGCTCCACCATTCCATCGGACTGTGGGTGCAGGGCAGTCGTTCTCGTTTTCCGGATTCCGAGAATCTGGCACATCTCCTGGAACACCGACGACTCGAAATTTCGCCCCTGATCGGAATGCAGTTCCAAGGGTACACCAAATCGGCTCACCAGCTCCTTTATTAGCGTCTCGGCAACCACCACAGCTTCTTGGTTGGGCAACGCATATGCCTCTACCCACTTGCTGAAGTAATCTATTGCCACCAAGATGTATTTATTCCCACTCTCAGTCGTAGGGAAAGGGCCCGCTACATCGATGGCGATCCGTTCAAACGGGGCACCAACGTTGTACTGTCTCATCGCTGCTCTTCCCTTCTTCTGTGGCCCGTTCGCAGTGGCACAAACCACGCACTTCCTACACCATTCACGTACGTCATCTGAGTAATTAGCCCAATAAAACCGCTCTCGAACTTTCTCCATGGTTTTTCGAACTCCAAGGTGCCCCCCAGAGGTTCCATCATGCAGCAACTGTAGTACCTCGGGCACTCTGTTTCGTGGAACAATACCCTGTAGCCTCTCCTGAGCCCCGTCCTCTCTCCCCAGTACCCTCTTTAGCACCCCGTTTTCCAAAATCACGGAATTCCATTGAGCCCAGTAGGCTTTCACAGTGCGCGTGTAGGGTGCTACCTCTTCCCAAGTCGGTCGTTGCTCAGACGTCTTCCACCGCAGTAGGTGTTTTAAGTCCGGGTCATTTTCTTGATCCTTACGGATTTCCTCATCCTTCCAGTGGTCGTCGATCACAGTGCTTCTTCTCACAGCTGCAACTTTTTCGTCAATCCGATTGCAGTGCTTGCAGTCTTGTGCGCATGGTCTCCTTGACAGAGCATCAGCATTTCGGTGCTTAAGGCCAGCCCTGTGTTCAGTGTCGAAGTCGTACTGCTCGAGCCTTTCAATCCACCTGGCTACCTGTCCCTCCGGGTTCTTGAAGCTCAGTAGCCACGTAAGCGCTGCATGATCAGTCCGTAGAAGGAACTTCCTCCCATAGAGATATTTGTGGAAATGCTCCACTGACTTCACTACAGCGAGCAATTCCCTTCTAGTTACGCAGTAGTTCCTCTCCGGTTTAGAAAGAACCTTGCTGAAGTAAGCTATCACCTTTTCTTGCCTACCTTGCAGTTGGGAAAGCACGCCACCTACTCCCACATTGCTTCCGGTTGTGGGTAACTCAGGATAGGAGCATTGGTCAATACCTCCTTCAGTTGTTCGAAGGCTTGTTGACAGGTCGCGTCCCACACAAAACTCCGACTTTCCTCGGTAAGTCTGGTCAGAGGCTTAGCAATGTTAGCATATCCTGGCACGAATCGACGGTAATAGGTGCACAGTCCGAGGTAACTCCTGACTTCTTGCTTATCTTTCGGTACTGGCCATTCCTTCACCGTGTTAATCTTTTCCGGATCCGCGGTGACTCCCTCTCCGGAAACAACATGGCCGAGGTAGTTAACTTGTTTCCGAAACAGGAAGCACTTCCTGGAGTTAAGCTTAAGGTTGGCTTGCTTAAGACGTAAGAACACCTGGTCGAGATTTCTCAGGTGATCTTCAAAAGTTCTTCCCAGAACGATGATGTCATCCAGGTAGACCAAGCATGTTTCCCAAGACAGCCCTTTTAAAACGCGATCCATCAGTCGTTCAAAGGTCGCAGGGGCATTACAGAGTCCGAATGGCATAACTGTGAAGTCCCAAAGCCCAGAACCAATCGTAAAAGCGGTCTTCTCCTTGTCCCTGGGGTCCAATCCTACCTGCCAGTATCCACTCTTGAGATCCAACGTGGAGAAGATCGTGCTCCCACCCAAGGTGTCTAGGGTGTCATCGATGCGTGGTAGTGGGTAACTGTCCTTTTTCGTTACATTGTTCAGTTGACGGTAGTCTACACAAAACCGTGTAGATCCATCTTTCTTCTTCACCAGGACCACTGGCGAAGCCCATGGGCTGCTTGAAGGTTCAATCACCCCATCGCGAGCCATATCATTTATTATCTGCTCGGCTTCCTCTCGCTTGGCTAGTGGTAATCTTCTGGGAGTCTGGCGAATTGGTCTTGAGTCACCCGTATCGATGCGATGTTGAACCACGTTCGTTCTTCCGTTACTGGTCCCGTCCTGGAAGGCATCCTTATGACGTCGAAGAAGTTCCCTCACTTCTCGGCTCTGCCCAGGATTAAGCTCTTGACACGCTGCCTCGATAAGACCGTCGAGCCACACCGAAGATATATCGGATGAGGAAGTAGCTGTTTGTACTTGGCGTACGACGGAGGACACAGACGAACAGCTTCCCAAACTGGTTCCTTTCCGAACGATTATCGAGCGATCATTAAGGTTCATTACTCGCACAGGAATTTTCGCCCCTGCACGGACCAAAGCTCTGGCTACCAGTATTCCACGTTCAGGTTCATCGTCAGCAAACCTAGGCCCTACCATGACGACACAGCCATGAGGAACTCCACCATCCAGCTTTCCTTCTACCATCACTTCACTAAGCCCAGGTAGTACAACATCTACCGCTGCGATCACCCGTACCGATGAGGCGTTCCTCCTCTGCAGCACTACTTCCTCGTTTCCGACTCTCAAAATCCCACTCTCCAGGTCCAGTCTAAATTTATACTCAGTCATGATATCCATCCCGAGAATGACGTCCTCCTCCACTTCAGCGACCAAGACACGATGGCGAAACTGGGTATCACCGATGACGAAGTTGACGTCTACCTCCCCGTGAACGTTGGCTGGTTCCCCCGTAGCCGTTCGCAGTGTCCATCTCGTGGTTGTTACTGTTCGTCTCACGATGCCTGGTCTGATTATTGTCATTGTGGCCCCTGTATCCAGCAGTAGGTCTCTGGGCTCTCCGTCCACATGGCCACTAATAAAAATAGATTTGGCTTGACAACCCAGAGACGCGACGATAGAAGTGGGGGCATTTCTGGTGTTGCCACTGGTTGACAGTCGCCCCTTTCTATCAACCCTGTTTAGTTTTCCTGTGGCTGGTGCTTCCCGTTCATAAACTTAGGGCATCGATCTCTGAGATGCCCCATCTCCCCGCAGCCCCAGCACCTCGTCCGTTTCTTCTTGGACTGCAAGGCTTGACGTACTTTCTCCACGATTTCTTCTATGGAAGGCACTGGCTGGACCTCCTTGTCTCTCTCCAGAGCTCGAATGCGAGCCTGGCCGCGCACGGATTGTTCGACAGCCTCAAACTCAAGAGCCAGAGTCAAGGCATCATTCAATGTTTGCGGACGCGCCAGTTTCACAGCCCGCTGCGTATCAATCTCGCGGAGCCCATCGAGAAATTTCTCGGTAGCAAGACTCTCATACACATCGCTGGGCACTGTTGGATAGGCGCTCCTAACGAGACGTACTATGTCTGCTTCGAACTCCTGTAGGTTCTCGTTGGGTCTCTGACAACGGTTTCTCAACTGGGAGCGATACAGCTGTTCCATGTGACGATGACCGAACCGCATTTCAAGTTTCTGTACAAGAATGTTGTAGTTCTGCCTTTCCGACAAGGGAACAGCCTGCAGGACTCGTAGGGCCTCCCCGCGCAGCGACAAACTCATCAATGAAGCCTTCGTGGCATCCGCCCATCCATTAATCATGGCAGCGGTCTCGAACAAGGTGAGGTATTCTTCCCACGCAGACTTCCCATCGAAAGTCGGCAGGTCAGTCCGACCAAACGCGGAAACAGGTATACGCTCCTTACCTTCCGATGGTCCACCAGCGGTAATGATTTCGTTTTCCTGCTTGTCTTTATTTGGAAGCACACCGCTCGCAAGCTCGTCCTCAAACTTCCGCAGGGATTCTTGAAATTCTTCCCTCAGTTTGGTTTCGGTAGTGAGCGTTACTTCTTGAAGTTTCCTCTCGAGGTTGGCAGTATTTTCCATTAACTTCCTTTCCAAATTCTCTGAGTTTTCCGCTATTTTCTTTTCCAAGTTTTCTAATACCTGACACAAACCCTCAGTCCCACCAGTAATCTCGAAAAGAAATGTTTCTGGATCCTCACCTGTGTCCACCAGTACCTGTCTTAACCTCGCTTGCAGCACAGATTTTATTCCCGTAGAATCAACTTCCCTTTCTTCCAGTTCCTGACGTAACTCCGAAACCTTCAGTGCTGAAAGTTTAACTTTCCTGGTCGTCATTTCACACTCTAAAATGCGGTACCTCAAGACTTTCACTTTGTATTTACTCTATAGCCTGACCCCACATCTGGCACCAGTTGTTACGTTTACGGTTCTTGAAATAACCGGTCAGGCATATACAAATACACTACCGTACTTCTTTATTTAGCAAACCTTACACTACTAAATATTAATGTAGTGTTCATTAATATTTAAACTGGGAACGTCGAGCTCTAGTCTTTCTGAAACTACTACACTCCAAGTCTCAACACTGCCTTTCCACCGAATCCTAAATCTCTTCTCTCGTATCGTCGCCTTCTCGATTCATCCACTGCCAGCTTGCCGGCCCAACTCACAATTGCAGCCAGCGCGCCACGCGCTCGCACGAGTCTGCCACCAGGTGCGCTCACACGTGTCTGTCACAATAAGTAACTGTCTTGTACTGTAAATTCCTGTGGTTCTAATGGCTGCGTGCATAGCATCTTGGTCTGCGAATCATGAGGTTCGAACCCCAGTCCCGGCAATTATTTTTGCTGCCGGATTATCGATTTAAACGATATTTATCAGAACATTGTGCGTCATTTTAACACAATCTACATGGAATTACGATTTATCTAATTTTAATTACAATAGCTTGCACCAAGCAGGAGTTGGGAAATTTGATTATATTGAACACTATTTCTAGTAGTCTCTAGATAGGCTATGGTTTCATTCCTCCTCTTAATTTACAATATAATATGTGATGTTTGTTCAAACAAGTGTGACAGTAGCATATCTCCAATTCGATCTATACGTTCATCATAGTACCAGTATGAAAACGGAGCGTAAATTAACATTTTAAGAATGTTCAAGCTATGTAGTATACGAGTATAATAACATGTCAGATGACTTCACATACATCTCAATTTCATAGTAGGAAAACCTGTCAGATGTTACACATCATATGCGACTACTGTAAGGCTCGTATATTTTTTTCCTACCCAAATGAAGTACATTACACATCAGTTGTTACGTGCACCTACTCAACATAATCTCCTTGTACTTTATGCACTTTTGCCATCGATGTGTCAGTCTCTCCAGACCTTCCTGAAACCATTCTTTCGGAGTGCTGCGTACGCATGCCTTGACAGCTATGTCTAGAGGTTTCTTTATGTTCCCGAACAGATGATGATCACTTCGTGCCAAGTCGGGAGAGTATGGTGGCTATGGCAGCACCGAGAATCCCATTTGATCAGTGGCGGTCTAACGGCTAGTGTGCGGGTGGGCATTGTCATGTTGCAGAAACACATCTTTAGCCCATTTTCCTGTCCGCTTAGTTTGAATGACACGACGCAGGCGCTTAAGGGTGCCACATATGCTGCACTGTTAATCATGGCCCCCCATTCCAGCCAGTCAATGAGGATGATGCCCTTTGTGTCCCAGAACACTGCCGCCATTCTCTTACCAACTGAGGGCACTGTTCGACATTTCTTTGTTGGTGGGCTGCCCCTATGCTTCCATTGCATTGTTGCCGTTTTGCGGATTTTGCAGAACTGGACCCAGCTGTCAAGGTATGGGTACGCAGCACTCCGAAAGAATGGTTCCAGGAAGGTCTGACACATCGATGGCAAAAGTGCATAAAGTTACAATGTTGAGGAGGTGGACGTAACAACTGATGTGTAATGTACTCCATTTGGGTAGAAAAAACAAAGTGTGAAAGAATAAAGTACGCTCCTCGTATACACACCCCTGTTTTTGTCACGTGCAGTGGGAGCACTCTTGCATAAATAATATTGATCCAGACCATTCGATTTGCCAATTAATGCATTTTAACATAATTAAAAGATGTATTTTGTATCCCACATGTTGGTAACGTGACGTCAAAGTGTGCGCATTGGTAACAGTTGAAGAGATCTGTTGTGCCCATCTGCGTATTGTGGTGATAGAAGCCATTTTTCAGTGTTGCCTAATTCTAATAAAGGAAGCTTTTCAGTCGGTCAACTCAAATTGTGCCCAATTACATTAGGCAGGAAACTAGTATTTACATACCCTGCAAACTAACACACTCTTTATGCACAAATACCTATTTAATTGGATGACATATTTCGAACGCCACGTGTTCATCCTCAGATCCTGTTCACTTAGGCTTAACTAGTATAATTATGATGTTTATGAATCACAATTAAACACAAATAAATATACGCACTATTTATATTACATGAAAACCCCCAGCCTGCTTCCAGTCAACCAACCGGGTCAGGGAATGGCATGAATGAAGCCCCCATCTAGCGGCGAGGATATGAACTGTGCCGGCTGCGGCAGCCTGTTGCACTCCCCTGGGGCAATGGTTAAATGAGTGACAGATGAATTGAAATGATAGTGGAGAGTGTTGCTGGAATGAAATTGTGACAGGGAAAACCCGAGTACCCGGAGAAAAACCTGTCTGCCTCCACTTTGTCCAGCACAAATCTCACATTGAGTGACCGGGATTTGAACCACGGACCCAGCGGAGAGAGGCCGGCGTGCTGTCGCTAAGCCGCGGAGGCTGATACTATTTATATTACATAAGTTTGTAAAACCTTTTGCAATGTGTCAGCTATTTACAAACAGTACACTGTATTACACTTCTATGGTTTTTGCATTATTATTATTATTATTATTATTATTATTATTATTATTATTATTATTAATGTGGATTAAGTATGTTTCCTGTTGTCTATTGAATTGTTATTAAGGATAATCTCAGTATTGAAATTATCTGCCTATTTCGTTTTATAAATCAATCGTTCCTATTAAGTGAACAGAATCTGAGGATGAACGCATGACGTTCGACCCATGTCATCCAATTAAGTAGGTATTTGTGCATAAAGAGTGTGCTAACTTGTAGGGTATGTAAATACTAATTTCCCGCCTAATGTAATTGAGCACAATTCGTGTTGACAGACTGAAAAGCTTTCTTTATTACCTGAATAACATGCCAATTGTTGAATTAGCAAGAAACAAGTGCAAGTGTGGAATTCAGGATCAGTACTCCACTACAATTACCTGTACTTGTGAGTATTTGTCGGATAACTTCTGCTATGGAACTGACTCTATTCGCTGTTGCAATCATTGAGAAAAGTGGACATCGTGGTCATTTAACCCAGTGTACGTTGGTGTGTGTTTAGTATTTGTCTGATAACCAGCTTGGTGTCAATAGTAGTGTGCATATTTGTAATCCATGTGTGGATTGGGAAGGAGGTAGCCGTGGCCTTAAGTAAGGAACCATTGCCATTTGCCTGGAGTAGAAGTGGGGAACACCACGGAAAACCACTTCCAGGATGGCTGAGGTGGGGTTCGAATCCTCCTCTTCTCAGTGTTGGCCCAAAAGGCTGAGCGTACCCCGTTCCAGCCCTCAGACCAGAATTGAATTTCTTGGTAGTGCCGAGACGACCACCAAGAATGCTAGCCGCTACACTACGAGGTGGTCGATTCTTTTGTAGCCTACTTAAACAGGGTATATCCACTAACATCGGTAGCTGCGATCGCAAACGCGCCGCGCTAGGCCATGGGGCCGAGCTCTCTGCAGCTTCGGTAGACGTGGGTTCTAGCCCCACAATCGGCCAACCTTGAAAAGGTTCTCCGTGGTTTCCCCGTTTTCAATTCCAGGCAAATGCTGGGACGGTACCTACATATAGGCCACGGTCGCTTCCTTCCACATTCCTGCCCAGTTTCATTCACCATAATTCATTTCATCCCTCATTTACTTCTCTCATGAGGTTCGCGTCATGAAGGGCAACCTGCCGTAAAATATATCCACACTTTCATCGGATCTCAACCCCGACCCCTTTGGAAAAAACGGGAGTAATAAGGGGTAGATACAGGGTGTATCCGTGATGATGTTACAAACTTTCAGGGATGATGGAGGAAGACAAATGGATCAATGTGAGATAAGGAACCATAGTACGGAAACGATCGAGTCTCAAGTTACAAGCAAAATGCTACTCATTAAATACCGTTTACCTGCACACGTCGGTGGCGTTTATGGGTGTTTGCACGTGCCAACTCTATGTCGTTGGCATCCGGCACATTAAAGAACGCCTGGGACGGAATTCCGCCACCCCGGCGTCTCTTAAGAACTAGAATTGAGGACGTTAAACAACTGCGATTATTAATAACTGTTGATTCCATCATTTCCGAACTATGGGCCCTTATCTCAACATCTCTGAAGGTTTGTAGCATCGGTTGATTGGTTGGTTCCTCAGTTTAGGGGCTGCGACAACGCGGTCATGTAGCCCCGTGTACTTTGCTTGTGTGTAGAATCTATCTGATAACCAGGGTTAATTATGATGACTGAATTAATGTGTGTTATCTGTTTTCAATTCAAGTGAGGACTGCAGACATTGAATTTTTTCATGTAGTTCCTACTTTTGCCGCCAAACGTCACCATCAACGACTACTGGTTCAGAACTTGATTACCAGATGCCACCGCAGTCGGCTCCTGGCGAGAAACGTCGGAATCTAAGAGCGTTTGTCGAATGTTTAACCTATAATTAATTTAGCTTCACACAGGTGTAATTAGTGGAAGGTTCTTTAACATACCATAAATATATGACATGGGACCGCCCGATTTACTTCCCCTCCGAAGGAAGGCATACTGAGGGTTTTTTAACGCTCTTAAAAAATCCGACGACTTCGGCCGGGTTTGAACCCGTGACCTTGGGCATAGAAGCTCAGCATGCTACACCCTGTATAATAGTAGGTATTCATGATACAGTAGCAACAATTCAAAGATTATCTAGAAGTAATAACAACAACCTGTAACAAGAACGTAATTGTATTGTCGTCCGAATGTGAAACAAGTAGTTCCGTGAAGAACTATACAGCCTATTTTCATATATCCTACTCATGTTAATTGCCTCTATCAACATACGAAAATTCAATTTTATTGTTGTGATAGATTCGTAGATATTGACAACCGTCTAAATATTTCAGATGTTCGCCAGGTTAGATTTTTATTTACGTTCTATTACATGAAGATTATTGTGTACGTGTGGTATTCAGACTTCAATCGCATGATTAGAGCACAAGAAGTAAAAACGAGATTTTAAAATTTCGCAGGCTGCCATCTTGTGGTTATGAAAACAATTGAAATAAATTAGATGGCAGTGGATTAACATTTGTATACGCATTGAACGTGCAAAGTTTCACTGCACTCGGATGGTTAAATTGCGAGAAACGTCCATTTAAATATTTATAGTTCGCGTCACCACCATGTTGGATTTGTGCTCACCAGGTTACTGAAAGTCATATCGGTGAACTTATGTTCATAGCCTCTATGGGCATAAAAATTTCAATTTGATTGCTGTAAAAGATTCGTAGATATTGAGAACCGACAAAATATTTCAGATGCTCGCCATTTTGGATTGTTATATGTATAGGCCATAGAGTTATGTACCATTAAAGGAAAATTAATGCGTAGCTTCATTATTCAAAATTTCACTTAGATCTCATAATTACGACACAAGAGATAAAAGCTTAATTTTAAAATTTCGCACAGCAGCCATCTTGAGGATATGTAAACAATTGAACTAAATTAGATGCCAGTGCATTACAATATGGATAGTCATTTAATGTACCACATTTCACTGCGCTCAGATGGTTAAAACACGAGAAAAGTCTATTAAAATGTTTCAAATTCACTTGGCCGCCATGTTCGTTTTGTACCATACAGATTTTTGAATGTTACATAGATAACCTTGTAGCAGTGCCCTTTATCACCGTACAAAATTTCAGGGTGATATCTGTAATAGTTTCGGAGATACTGAATGCTGGTGAAATATTTCACACAGCCGCCATTTTGAGGTGATGTAAACAATTGAACTAAGTTAGACGTCAGTGCTTTACAATGTGCATAAACACTTGCTGTACCAAGTTTCATTACGGTTGGATGGTTAAATCGCGAGAAAAGTCTATTTAAAAGTCTCAACTTCTCTTGACCGCCATGTTGGTTTTGTAGTTACCAAGTTTTTGAACGTCTCATAGGTACACTTCTAGTAGTGCCTTTTATCACAGTACAAAATTTCAGGGTGATATCTGTAATAGTTTTGGAGATACTGAATGCTGGTGAAATATTTCGCACTGCCACCATGTTGGATTGGTGCGTCACAATAAAATTTGAAGGGTTTGGTCGGGGTCGGCCAGAATGTTGCTCCGGCCGTTTAGAAGTTATTAGGGGACACACACACACACACACACACGAATCACACACAGACACCCGGACAAAATGTGATCTCATAAGCCTAATTTTTTTCATAAAATGAAAATAGGCAAAAAAAATAGACATATGAGATCGATCCGGTCAAATGTGTGTCTGTCTGTCTGTTCTTCTGTGTGTCTGTCTGTCTATCTGTGTGTCACCCCTATCAATTCCTAAACGGCTGCAGCTATCGAAACCATTTTGATATGGGCTAAGACCTATGCCTGAATATCTCACGGCCATATTTGAAAATGACGTCAGTGCTACCAACTGCTGAAAAATCACAATTGAAAATTCAGGTGTATGTTCGATATCTAGGAAGATATATATGGAAATTGTTCCAAAATCGACACACATATTCATAATATTACATCACACTAATTTAGAGGAGCCCATTCATGAGAGTGTTGCCAACATGATTATATGAGTACTGATAGGTCCAATCTTTGAATGCATGTAACTTCCATACTATCTATTAGATTTCAACTAAATTTGGTATGTGATTTGCGCACTGGAGCAGATATGAATATGCATTTTTTAGTGTCAACAGGGCTGTCAACTGTTGAAAAATGCACTCTATAATTTGTTATCTTAATTTCGATATATCAGAAAGTATGCAGGCCAACAGTTTTAAACTTTGCATACATATAGTACCTACATATGTAGATTACTATTCAGTAACCGATATACGACAGTGCTGCCAACATGATTCTACGCGTGCTAATAGGTTTAATGTTGAATCACATGTAACTTCCATACTAATAAATGAAGTTCTTTCAAAATTGGCACACACATAGGTCATAATATTTCAATTTAAGTTTGAGCATCCCATTATGGCAGTGTCGCCAACTTCATATCACGCATGCTGATTAATTCAATATTTAAATACACGTAACGTGCATACTATCTATTGGATCTCAACCAAATTTTGCATGTACATTGTGGACCTTAAGGGATGGAACTAATAGAGTCGTCAGGTCTGCCAACTGTTGATATATGTTCTCTATAAATTTTAGAAATTTGGGCTATTTAGTTCGTCACGGAAATGCTTGTTTTTATTGTTTTTACCGCTCTCTGAATGAAGATACTTTGTAGCCTCAGTGGCCTCAAAATGCTAAAACACTCAGGAGTAGCACGCTTAGTTATGGAATAATTACCTTGGATGTAGGGTTTAGTAGCTATGTAGAGTTGAAATGGTTATCTCAGGACAGGGAGGCATGGAGAGCTGCATACGAACTAGTCGAAAGGCTGAAGACCCGAACACACACATAATTACGAACAAATCCCGCTAGATACGAAATACCACAGCCATTACAATGACACAGTTTATCAGACAGATTCCACGGACACTCAAGTAGATGGGGCTACCATCACCTTAATGCCACACAGCTCCTAAATGTATCAGCAACAATAAGATTCAGATACACCGTATAATCAAGCAACTGCCCAATGGGAGAAGCACTTCGTAACGCACTCGCCTCATTTGCCCAAGGTTGGGGGATGGAATATTGGCATATATGGCTGATGGACAATAAGCGCTGACCTACTTCTAGTGTTTGCTAAAGCTGAGATATTTATTCATTTTCAATTAAGGCTGTTTTGCCTTTCAGCATCCAGTCTAGTCTGCATGGCTCTGTTTGCAAGCGAGTAATCTCCATGATCCCCTATTAGCAGGTAGCACTGTGGCCTCTGCTGCTACACCTCTCTCCTCTAAATGGTTAAAAACTGAACCTGAGCATCGCTTTCTAGGTCTACCTCTGTTTCTTTTACCCTCTATAACAGAATTCATTAATCTCCTAGGTAATCCCTTCTCTCCCATTCTCCACTCCACCATCAGAGTCCTCACATACGAACAGTCATTCCTAACATGTTCATTTCTAACGTAGCCTTTACCTCTTCATTACGAGTACACTCCTGCCATTGCTCAAATCTATGTTCCCAGCAATCATCGTGCTACCCTCATATAAGTTACCTCTAGCTTATATATCAGATATCCTGAATCTATCCAGCTCTCACTTCCATACAGCAAGGTCAGTCTAAATACTGAGCGATGTAAAGTGAGTTTCGTCGCTAAACTAACTTCCTTCTTGCAGAATGCAGAATTAGAACTCACTGCATGATTTTCTACATCTTGATTATGTCTCTCTCATTGTACTACCACATCTGAGTCGACAAGAAGCAGTGATCCGAGAATGGGAAAATATTAATAGCTTAAAGTTTTCCCAAAGGCTACCTGTCCAGAAAATAGTGCTCAGTCCACCCAACTTGCGTCTCAAAACAAGGAATCAATTCTGTACTGCTCGTGAGATGCAACCAGTCTGTATAGAAGATATGTGGAGGGAAACATGGAAAAGTAACGCCAGTATAGGCCTACATCATCACGGTCTCGAAGACCCCACACATATATCAGGGTTGCAACTGCATAGAAGAACCCGGTGTCAACTAAACAGAATCCGGTGTAGACACGGAAGAACTAAGTACTTCATGCACAAGTGAGGACTCGCAGACTCTCCATTGTGTGTTTGTGTAACTTCAGAGCAGACCATAGACCACATTGTAGAGGAATGTCCTAAGAGACGTTTCAGTGGTGACTGGAAGGATGTCATCAATGCCTCTCCAACAACATTGGAATGGACAGGCTCGCTCGACATCACTCTTTGAGACCAAAGCTCTTGTGCATTCCTTATATACTTTATTTTGTATACATTGTTGTAATACAGTGGAACGTAGCTAATTCAAACTTCTATAATTCGAAATCTTCTTTATATACAATAAATGCAAAAAAATCGTGGTTAATTCGAATTATATTTTGGATAATTCGAAGTTTTTACGTGTAAAAAGCCGATCGGAAGCCAAACAGTTGCGTTAGGAATTCCTGAAAAACGACGTATCGTTGGCATGCGGTCCCTACTCGGTGGTTTTGCCTACATGACTAACAACACGCCTGCGACGCTCCTTCCAAGGGCAATGCCCAACCCCTCCTCATCCCATTGTTTTGCAACGTTCCACATCTCATAACTCATAACAGTGTCATCCCTTACACCTGTCTGGTAGTGCGTGCTGAGATGTGGAACGTTGCAAAACTTTTGGTTGTTGTTTAGAAGTTTGGTTTTGCCTGTGTTTAAAAGTGTGTGTGCAGAACTAAGATATCGACATCAAAGCCCCGGGTTCCATACTGCACCCCTCAATAAAGCAGGGTTTTCTCAAGATTCATCTACGGGGTCGTGTTCAGTCCAGACTGCGTTACACAGCAAAGTTCGCATCAAACAACATGCTCTAATGAATAAAAAGGTTCATGAGAGAGGCTATACTAGAAATAAAATGAATAACAAGTAGAATAAAAGAAATTTAATGACTGAAAAGGTATGTGCAAAATCATAATAATAATAAGAAATCCTCCCTGACTTTCACCCCCTTAATAAATAATAATAACACTGAGCGGTAGGAACTCGCTCGTCACAACAAGACAATGTGAATGCAGCTTCACATAAATGATAAAATCATAACATAAGCATTTGAGCGGTAAGAACTCACTCGTCACAACATATGGATACAAGTCCATTTTTTTTTCTGGTCAAGAAGTTATATAATGTGTGGTGTACTGTTCGTTAATAAGAAATTGAGTACTGATGCGAGTCCGTTTACAACTGAAACAGACATGTTGCTTACGGAGTTGCATCTTTTAAATCACACTACGGCTATGGGACCCACCCTTAATTAATACACTATAACTACTACTGACACATGCAAGATCTAATAATATAAACAGAATGAAGAATCTCCTTGAGATTCTTACTGATGCAGGAGCACAGAATGAACACAAAAGAGCATGCCAGAACTAGGCCAAAAACCGCTCTCATCATAACTTGGGAACATAGCTTCGCGCACCCTAACTTGACACGGGTCAATAACGCGTAAAAAATAAACACCAAAAATTGAACCAACAACAACAAAATACAAGCCTAACGGCTGAAAAAACTATGTTTACATTTATAAAAACGCCAGACAAACACGAATTTCGGAAGGTTCCTTACAACGATAGACAGCACCCATTTAATCAATCAATACTCATTATAACCGATCAGGTTTTGTGAATTTTTAAACAACATCTTAAATTGCAGTACAGGAAGCAAGCCTGTTATTAATGACAAGTCACGTTATCTGATTTTGAGCGCGCCCGTCTTGTATGAGTCAACACTGCCACCAATATATCTCTCAGTCCGGCAAGCTCGGTGCAGTTTCACTCTGGAAACGTCAACAAATCTCACCCATCCACTGGATGGCGAGAAAACACAAATATATACCACAAGTTCACCCTCGCGAGGTCATGAACTGGGCTAATGTGGAGCAGGACAGAATAATCACCATGATATATTCTCGCTAGCACATTATAAAAATCACACAACGCACCAAAAGCTTGGACTGACTCTCATATGCACACACTGGGTCGGCTCAAAACAGATCAACATACTGCGTCCATTGACACATTAACAAAAATACATAACAAACAAAACTCGGGTGCAAAGTGCCATCCCGTTCAAATCTGCTGGAAAGCAACTATCAAAATAATCCTGATCCGCCATAATTCTACTCACAAATAATCTTACCCTCCACATTCTATTTTTAATCTCAAAATTAATTCAGTTCCATTTTTGTTGTAAGGCATATCTCCGAATAATAATGCTTGACCGCGATTTACGCAAGCGAACGCGAGCATGGGCTCCGCGTGTCGCCCTGTACAGTTGAACCAAATACAATCACAATATTTACAAAATTACGCAACGCTCAGCTAATCCCATATTTAATGTGTCAGTAACAAAAACTAATAATCTACATTATCAAACAAGCAAACAAATATCTACAAAATATGTCCCATAATACCATAGCTGACTTAATAAATAAATAAATAAATTTATTTGGTACTCAATCCTTTAAAACAGCGCCAGGAATACGTCTGCAGACATCTCCTTTAAGACGTTTATCTGGTCATTGACATCTTCAGGCAAATGTCCAGCTGGTTCCCAGATCCGTTCTTGTTCTTAGACGTCATCTCGTGCTGAATTATATAAAGTTTTGTCAGATACACACACGATATAATTCCTACTATATTCCTTGACAGTCTATTTGGTGAATTATTTCGATGAACTGGTCCTACTGATAGTGCTGGGACTATAAATAAATCACTGAAGTTACACATATAATTTGACCACACTGTTCCATGTTCACTAACATGAAATATGCAGAGTATGAACCTTACGTCCACAGACGTACAAAATGAGTGATCTGTGTTACGTCCTCAGACGCACAGAAATAAGTAGCGATCCTCGAAGCATCTTGGATCCTTATAAATGAAACTGACTAGGGTAGGTGTGGAAGGGGATTTATTAAAAAACTATTCCATAATAATTATCAGATTAGCATGCGATCGGTATCATTGAGTTCGTAGCAGTGTGGAGGTTACGATTATGCTGTAGCCGGCTCGAATCGATCGTGGAATTAATCTGTAGATAACTCCCGCGTTAATTTACCAGTGTGCGTTACCAAGTCGAGTTGCCGCTCAAACAAGGCGTCTTGATATTATTGGCCCAGACTCTTGTATGTCTTTGCGCGCTTTTACATATTTTTCAGCAGTAGGGAGTGGTTAACATGATGATAGACCAATTGCTTCGTAGCATTCGATTTCCTTCTTGGCGCCAATCTTCCTAGCAACAAGCCATAGTGTGCGTCCCCAAGCCGTCTTCCGCGCTAAAAGTTTCACCTGTCCTATGTCTCAAGAATATATATGCTTCTTCCTAAAATACCACAGGAGCTTAAACCATTGTGTCCTCTTGGCCACTGATTTCTCAATATATCCCAACACCGACTGGCTCTCATATCTGTTGTCTGTAGAAATGTATCAAAAGATGATGAATAATTATTAGAATCCTTTATACAGCCTGTGGATAAAGGGTTCACAATCCCCCTGCATGGAAAAATCGAACATAACAAATAGTCGATTTTTTTACAAATACATAACATCTGTAATCCATTTCTGCCTATCCTAGAGAAATCTCCCTCTCATCAGTTTCGTCTAGCCGCCACTGTCGTTGGAGAGTCAACACGCGCTCGTGTTTACTTCAGCTTCCTCATTCATTCAGACATTCCCCAAGCCTGCCTGCTTGACTGATCGCCGAAGGCTAGTGTCTCCCCTTTCCAGTGTCCTTATCTCTCTCGCCCGCTCTCTCGCTGTGTCGTCATCGTCAGAGCTCATTAGTGTTTGTCCACAACAGGCTGCTCCCTACTTCCTCGTTCAACTGACGTACTCACTGACCCACGTATAGTTGTATGTGCAAAAAGGACGTCCATATATTTAATTTGCAGCGTTATTTCTGCGTTCCCAAGGTTCACTAATAAAATACAATTTTAAATTCGCCGCGTTGTAGACAGACATTGTACCTGTACTCAATTCTTTCACTCTGTATGCGTTGTTACCAAGATTCCGTACAATACAGAAGGGGTCCTCTCCATTTCTCCGTGCAGCCATCTTCTTCTTCTCCTCCGTTCTGCTACCATCCTCTTCTTCTCCTCCTCGCTGTCGTCTTCTTCTAGTATTGACTCATTTTTCGTATCGCACCGGTGTTTCTCTTCCCTATCGGGCTACGTTCTCTCATACTCCGTACTGGCAAGCTTCGTTCGTCTTCCTGGCTGGCTGATATATTTGCTTCCTCTCCAATTTCTTCTTAAAAGGTGTCAGCATTCGACCTTCTATTTATGGCACGTTCCCAATGTCCTTGTTCGACCCCTCCATTAGCGTGTAGTTCTTCCAGGTAGCGCTGCGATTCGGCGTGCCTGTCATTCCAATCATTTCTATACTTCTGATAGTCCCCCTGGTTCTGATATCTCCTTTCACGCCACTGTCGATTATCATTAATGTTATTTTCGTAACGTCTGTTGGGTCCCTCATTTCTCCTATTATTTCTCCATCGTTGGTATCCTCTCTGCTGATACCTATTGTTGCCCTGGGTCCGTCTATCATTATTATTTTCATGACTCTGGTGTGATCTACTTTCATCACCCTCCTGACCTCGTCTTGGTGTTGTTGACCCACTTGTATTTTTGGCCTGCGACCTGGTGTGTATTTGAGCGGGTTTAACCACCTCCGTTGTGTATACAAGTTCCAGCTGTCGTCCCCCACTTTGCTGCAAGTGAGATGTTGTCTCGTCAATCTGACGTAAGATTTGTTCGGCTCGAACCGCTGTGTCCACGTTTGCTGCTACTAAAACCTGCTGAACATTTACTGGCAACTGCCGTGCAATCGTCATAACCAGATCCGATTCTTCTAAAGGGTGATCAAGATCCCGAAATTTCAACAATTTTAGCGAAAAGAAATCTGAATATTTCGTCTGCTGAGTCGACTGATATTTTCTCGAATAAAGTTCCATTCTGAGAATTTGTTGTAGAGAAGCCGACCAGTACTTTTTAAGGAACGCAATCTTGAAATCATCCATCCCTCCGAAAGTGTACTTGAAGCTCAAGAACCACGTAAGTACATTTCCCGAAAGAAATCGTTCCATCAATCTTAAACGACGCCCGGGCGGTATATTATTATCATTAAAATAGTGATCCATCTCTTTAAGATACGCCTTCGGTGTGACACCAGAATTTTCTGTGAATTTATTAGGTTTAAATTCATTTGATCGAATTACTTGTACGACTTGAGGGTGCTGATAGCCATGTTGAGGGGTAGAGGTTCCACCAATGTTGTTGTGAAATCCTTCTGTGTTAGTCGTTAATGGGCTACCTGTCAGTCCGTGGCCACTTTCCGCGCTAATTGTCCCCTGGCTCGTTGTGTCAACTACCTTATCTTCAGTGTGCTCTGTCTGAAATAACGTGTTCTGTCCTAATGAGCGCAACTCTGCCTTTATGATTCTGTCCGACTGTTCTTTCATTTTACTCTTGTTTTCTTCCTCAAGTGCTTTAATGCGCGTATGATTATCACCGACGGTCTTTATGATTGTTAACCGCTCTCCTTTAGACTCGCTGCTCATCTTACGCCAATCCTTTCTGATGCTATCTTTAATCGCTCCCAGGTTTTCTTCCATCTGCTGTTTCGTGTCCTCCTGATTCGCTTCTATCTTCGCAAGCCTGTCTTCTAGACGTAGATTATTCTCATCTATCGTACTCTTTAAATTATCCTGGTCTGATTCTAGGTTTTGCCATCGCTCTGCTGATTGTATTTCTAATTTATCCATGTCCTTTATTAGGCCCGTGATGCTTTCATTTACTGCTGACAATTGTCCCTGGATAAACGTAGAATCCTCCTCCATTTTATCAAATCGTTTTTCAAGACCATCCTGTGCCGTTTTAACCTCACTGTTATTTACCGTGCATGCTAATTCTATCTGAGCTCGTTTTGTTAATACAGTTTCGTCCAAATCATTTAATTTACGGTTGAAAGTGTCCTCTAATTTTTGTATCTGACCTAGCTGTTTGTCATTATTCTTACTTATATCAAGCGCGAATTGAATCATTTGCTGTGTAATGTATTCTTTCATCTCTGCAGATAATGTGGCTAACTGACTTGTATTTCTACTTTCTTGCGCTTCTAATTGTTTGTTTATATTTTCATTTACTTGCGCTTGTAATGAGTTACCCTGTTCAATTAATTGTGTTTTTATATTGTCATTCATTTGAGTCTGGAATGACTCATTCTGTTCAGATAATTGTGTTTTTGATATTGTCATTCATTTGAGTCTGGAATGACTCATTCTGTTCAGATAATTGTGTTTTTATAGTATCATTCACTTGAGTCTGGAATGACTCATTCTGTTCAGATAATTGTGTCTTTATAGTGCCATTCATTTGAGTCTGGAATGACTCATTTTGTTCCGCTAATTTAATGTCTAATTTTTCACTCTATTCTTTTAATAGTTTCTGGGTTCGTGCCGTGGCACATTCAATAATCGCTTGGATCTCTGCGACTGTTGCCATTATCACACAAAAATATATATCACTGAGAAAACAGGAGTATGGCATGCAAACGTCTCCCTGACACACACATATATAATTCTTGACATACATTTACTTCATTTGACCACATTCAGTTCATTTAAACTTATTCCCTTTACTCCCGCAAATCAATCATCACTGAATGGTTCTAACTTTACTTAATACATTTTTAACCCCGCACATATTCAGTCATAAATTACTATCCAGATCTGATGTTACCGCTGACTAATTAACAAAGTATTAATTGTCATTTAAGGCTACCAGCCTCCTAACATATTCATGAGTTTGACTTTCTAAACAAATCTAATTTTATATTTAATCAATGGGCGCCCGATTTCACGTACATTACTTTACTAATTACATCAATAAACAAAACGTGAATCGCATTTTAACTTGCAAACTGGTGATTCTACTGTATATTCCATTTTCTTGGCGGTATTTCTCTTCGCCGTATTTACGTTAACAAAATATCACTTCCGGTGATCTCAAACAGTCAAAAAAAACACCACATGTAGGGTAACAGCTTGTTTATGATCCGCTAGAAAAGCCCAAAACAACGAAACGCTCCACGGTATGACACCAGCTTAACTATGCTGTCTATCCACCGTGTTCTAGCAGTTAACTAGCAACGAACTAGCCCCACTAGGCGCGCCAGCTTGTCTATGTACCCTTCAATAAACCATGGTTTTCTCAAGATTCATCTACGGGGTCGTGTTCAGTCCAGACTGCGTTACACAGCAAAGTTCGCATCAAACAACATGCTCTAATGAATAAAAAGGTTCATGAGAGAGGCTATACTAGAAATAAAATGATTAACAAGTAGAATAAAATAAATTTAATGACTGAAAAGATATGTGCAAAATAATAATAATAATAAAAAGAAATCCTCCCTGACTTTCACCCCCTTGATAAATAATAATAACACTGAGCGGTAGGAACTCGCTCGTCTAAACAAGACAATGTGAATGCAGCTTCACATAAATGATAAAATCATAACATAAGCATTTGAGCGGTAAGAACTCACTCGTCACAACATATGGATACAAGTCCATTTTTTTCTGGTCAAGAAGTTATATAATGTGTGGTGTACTGTTCGTTAATAAGAAATTGAGTACAGATGCGAGTCCGTTTACAACTGAAACAGACATGTTGCTTACGGAGTTGCATCTTTTAAATCACACTACGGCTATGGGACCCACCCTTAATTAATACACTATAACTACTACTGACACATGCAAGATCTAATAATATAAACAGAATGAAGAATCTCCCTGAGATTCTTACTGGTGCAGGAGCACAGAATGAACACAAAAGAGCATGCCAGAACTAGGCCAAAAACCGCTCTCATCATAACTTGGGAACATAGCTTCGCGCACCCTAACTTGACACGGGTCAATAACGCGTAAAAAATAAACACCAAAAATTGAACCAACAACAACGAAATACAAGCCTAACGGCTGAAAAAACTATGTTTACATTTATATAAGACGCCAGACAAACACGAATTTCGGAAGGTTCCTTACAACGATAGACAGCACCCATTTAATCAATCAATACTCATTATAACCGATCAGGTTTTGTGAATTTTTAAACAACATCTTAAATTGCAGTACAGGAAGCATGCCTGTTATTAATGACAAGTCACGTTATCTGATTTTGAGCGCGCCCGTCTTGTATGACTCAACACTGCCACAAATATATCTCTCAGTCCGGCAAGCTCGGTGCAGTTTCACTCTGGAAACGTCAACAAATCTCACCCATCCACTGGATGGCGAGAAAACACAAATATATACCACAAGTTCACCCTCGCGAGGTCATGAACTGGGCTAATGTGGAGCAGGACAGAATAATCACCATGATATATTCTCGCTAGCACATTATAAAAATCACACAACGCACCAAAAGCTTGGACTGACTCTCATATGCACACACTGGGTCGGCTCAAAACAGATCAACATACTGCGTCCATTGACACATTAACAAAAATACATAACAAACAAAACTCGGGTGCAAAGTGCCATCCCGTTCAAATCTGCTGGAAAGCAACTATCAAAATAATCCTGATCCGCCATAATTCTACTCACAAATAATCTTACCCTCCACATTCTATTTTTAATCTCAAAATTAATTCAGTTCCATTTTTGTTGTAAGGCATATCTCCGAATAATAATGCTTGACCGCGATTTACGCAAGCGAACGCGAGCATTGGCTCCGCGTGTCGCCCCGTACAGTTGAACCAAATACAATCACAATATTTACAAAATTACGCAACGCTCAGCTAATCCCATATTTAATGTGTCAGTAACAAAAACTAATAATCTACATTATCAAACAAGCAAACAAATACCTACAAAATATGTCCCATAATACCATAGCTGACATAATAAATAAATAAATTTATTTGGTACTCAATCCTTTAAAACAGCGCCAGGAATACGTCTGCAGCCATCTCCTTTAAGACGTTTATCTGGTCATTGACATCTTCAGGCAAATGTCCAGCTGGTTCCGAGATCCGTTCTTTTTCTTAGACGTCATCTCGTGCTGAATTATATAAAGTTTTGTCAGATACACACACGATATAATTCCTACTATATTCACCTATCAAGTACTATATTCCTTGACAGTCTATTTGGTGAATTATTTCGATGAACTGGTCCTACTGATAGTGCTGGGACTATAAATAAATCACTGAAGTTGCACTTATAATTTGACCACATTGTTCCATGTTCACTAACATGAAATATGCAGAGTATGAACCTTACGTCCACAGACGTACAAAATGAGTGATCTGTGTTACGTCCTCAGACGCACAGAAATAAGTAGCGATCCTCGAAGCATCTTGGATCCTTATAAATGAAACTGACTAGGGTAGGTGTGGAAGGGGATTTATTAAAAAACTATTCCATAATAATTGTGCCGTTACTTTGGCACTAATCTCTGATCGAACGTACAATTTATACTTTGGCATAAACATTTGAATCGAGCGGCGGAGTTAGTTGTGGCTGGCCTCGATAGATAGCATATCTTGCCGGTGCTGCCTTGGACAGGGATTGTAGTTTCTCCCTCTGTCCGATAGGAAGAGCTATGTTCTAGCGACAAGTATTTCACTATCTCGATGTTGTCTTTAATGGTTTTGGAAAGCTGGGATTTTTCGAGACATGTATGATTCTCGTACTGAGGTTGTTAGGCCAGTCATCATGGATCTACGTGGTTTTATAAATACATAAGAAGTAAACTGAAGTTCTACTGTATGTGAAAGTATTGAATGATATTATCCCTCTTCGTCAAGTTATTGACTGGTTACCTATTGTAACCTTACTGGAGATAAACGTCTGGATATGCTTCGTATATTGTGGAATTAAGGTAGGCTATTTTGTCATCGTAAGTACTTGTGACTGTATCGTCTGGCAAGGTAAATGTATTTATTTTGTATTTTCCTACGTTGCATGACAGGGCCTTTCAAGGTTATACATTCAAACTTAATGTCATCCTCGGGTATTCACTCTGGTAGGCTAACTGACACTCATATTTTCTTTGCGTAATTAATGATTTGTTTTCTGTTTTCTGTTTATTGTAAAAATGCATTTTAATTACAAGTAGTATGCCTTATGGTCTGTGGAAAATTTATTAATGTAGGATTTATTTTGATATCGATAGCCCTAGTACGGTGATCGTTTTTCTTCTGTTTTTCATGATGGCTACTGTCGTATTGTTTTTAACTATGTGTGATCATCTGTTGTTAATATTAAAGAGATTTTTGGTAGCCATTGAGGTGAAAAGACGTAAATTGAATTAGCTCCGTATATTTTGTGTTGGAAGACATTAATTCTTCAGTTTTAGGCAACGTATTATATTGGATATTGTAACATGCGTAGGCCTAGCTTTGTGACATGTATTGTCTCGGGAATTAATTAATTATTTATTTGTGTGGAAATGTATGAAATACGGTATGATGCATTATGCAGGGGCATAATGAAGCTATTGAATATTTAATTCGTCATCCTCTTGATATTTGGCTTGGATTCTCACTAATGACAACAGATGATTGGTTGAAAGCACCGCTTATTTACTTCATCGTAACAACTTTGGCTGGATTACTAAAATATGTATTACAGTCAACTGGAAGGAACAAATATTTGATGTCAGAATCCACATCTTGATTTGTAAGTGTTTTGTTAATTTGTATGCATGTTTATTGTGAATATATTATGATTTTACCCGATCACCTTAGTATTATTTCTGGGTTCCGGGGTTCGAAGATGGTCTCAGACAATTGCCCTCTGAGTATGAACTTACTATGGTCCAGTGCCTTCCCTCCCAAGGCCTTTACTTTACTACGGGGTTAAATGTGTTATAGCAGTAGCGTGGTTAGATTTGTACCACATTCAGTAGTTGTTTGGGGCTAGTCTTTGGATCTTGGGGCTTGGAAGTATGATTGGGCCTAAAGTGTGATATTTTTAATGTTTGTTGTTATTGTTTTATCTTTGTATAATTTTCTTGTTATTTATGTTTCATGTGATAATATACTGAATGGACGAGAGCATTTTAAAAGCTGTACCATATTTATCCAAAGAAGAACTGGCTTATGAAATACAAATAAGGAATGGCAACCCTAATTTTCATCGTGAACTGGATATTATTCTTCTCAAATCCTTAAAGTCAGCTCCTGTTGTTAGTCTGACTGATCAACATTCTTATGGGACAAAAGGTAGGTCTGATGTTGTGATATCTGTTTCAAACCTATTAGTGTCCTGTGATGAGTTAAAGCAAGTTGCCAAACCTTCGGCATATCGTGTGAACAAATTAAAATGTCGTTCTATACACTGGATTAATCGTTTAGTGAGTTTAATTGAATATTGGTCCAAGTGTGATATTGTTTTTTCAACCAAGTTAGTTGGGCTTCGTGACAAGCTGTTAGATAGTTTTAATCGGTTGTCCTCGAGTGATATTTCTGAGAATATTAGTGAACCTGTTGTATGTTCTGAAAGCGTTTGTTCATATGTTAGTGATTCTTGTGATGGCGTTGTGAATAATAGTAATTATTTTGGTAATTTTGAATCAGTGTCGATGGAGAATAATGAAAATATGTTAGGCGCTTTGCAAACTAATAATACTACTGAGGTAAATAAAGAAATAGGATCTTCAAGAAATACACCTGAGGTCATGTCGAGCCCTAGTAATTTGAATGCTGTTGGTAATTCACGTTCTGATAAGAGATGTAACGATTTTTCTAGTTCAGTTTCTTGCCATGACGTTGGTAGTGCTGGGAATAGGTTAGGATCTCACCGTACTTGGACTGATAAGGAAGTACAAACTGTTGATAGCTTACTTGGTGAATGTGATGTGATAGATAGAGTAAATAGGCTTAATCTTTCTGATAATCGAGCCTCGACTAACGTTGTTTCTCTAAATAAACTTATGACTGATGGTCAGGTTAATTTTGCTTCCCTTCCTAACCCATTAACTCTAATTTTGAAAGATTTTCATGTGTGCTATGGCACTGATATTAATTTATTTGTGAAATTTTTGAAGAAATTAGTGGAATTAGGGGATGGTTCTGGTATAAATTATTTTCAGCCACGTGGAGAGATGCAGCTTGTGGATAATTGTAGTAGTCTTGTTCCTTATAAAAATTTCAGGGAAGGCGTGAGTTCATGCCTACAAATGTTCAAAGCCATGTATTTTCGGGGCGTGCTGACCAGAGGTTTAAAGGGAGTAGAGCCAGCAAAGGCAAGAGATGTGATTTTTGTGGCTCGTATGACCACATTAGTCGATGGTGCGATGCAGATTTTGATAATTTAAGTTGATATTCGATGTGGTGTATGTTATTGTCAAAATTGTGTAGACGAATTCTGGTCATCAGTACATGCATGTGTTATGTGTGTTATTGATGTGTTTATTTGTCTACACGTGTGGTGCACATTCTGCTAGATTGTGCAAATCCATAAAAGGTTCTTCTTGTTTGTTATTGTCAAAATTGTGTAGATGAATTCTGGTCATTAGGACGTGCATGTGTTTTTGATGTGTGTATTTGTCTACACGTGTGGTGCACATTCTGCTAGATAGTGCAAATCCATAAGGTTCTTCTTGTATGTTATTGTCAAAATTGTGTAGATGAATTCTGGTCATTAGGACGTGCATGTGTTTTTGATGTGTGTATTTGTCTACACGTATGGTGCACATTCTGCTAGATAGTGCAAATCCATAAGGTTCTTCTTGTATGTTATTGTCAAAATTGTGTAGATGAATTCTGGTCATCGGGACATGTATGTATTGTGGATGTTATTGATGCTTGTATTTGTCTACACGTGTGGCGCACTTTCTGCTTGATTGTGCAAATCTATAATGGTTCTTCTTGTTTGTAATTGGCTAAATTGTGTTAGGTCTGAAGTGACAAACTTGGGTAAATGTATTTGAGTGCATGAGTGTGGGTGATTGTTATTCGTTTTGTTTTGTAATCGGGTGGGTCTCTTGGTTGTTTCTTAAGGTGAATTAAGGTTAGGGTTTGTTTTTGCTTAATTTATAATTGAATTTAATTAAATACGCCGTACGTATAAAATGATACTATGTTGGGATATCATAGGTAAGTAATTACAAACCCCTTCTGTTCTCCGAGTGATGACTTAGTCATTTATCTGCTTGTTGATTTATGAAGGTAACTACTTGCCGAAATGTGTTTTGGTGATGGAAAATCATGCTATGCCAGGGTAAAATGCGGCTAGTATGACATGTTGATTTCAGTGTGTTTTATTTAAGGGTTATTATTTATTTTGTGTATGTTGATGTCCTAACGGTGTGTCAATTTATATTCTGGAAAAATTATGGGGATTTTGTGGGTAGTAAATGGTTTTATTAATTTTGGGAGTTTGTAAGGTCGTGTGATTTCAATGAATGTTTGGGTACGTTTGTAGCTTGGTGGTCTGCACGAGTGGTCAGTTGATCTTCTTTCATTTAGGGTCTTCTGTTGGTCATTTATTGAGGGATTTCTGTCTAGTCTGTTCTTGTTTTAGTCTTGTTCGCTATATTGCTTACTTAGTTTGATATACTAAGCTATGTCAAGAGTGAATAATTGTATTGTTTATGTTATTGTCTAAATTGTGCATTTCCAAAGTCGGACATTCAGAAGTATAAATGTGGTGTGATTTGTTTTGTTTTTGTAATTGGGTTGGTTTTCTTGTTGTTGTTTTGTGGTTGTCCAGATAAGTGTGGATGTATATTAATTTAAGGGGTAAAAGGTCATTGTATGTTACTTTGGGATCGTGGATGTAAATTAGCATTTTATTGACGCATCTGTCAACTTAAGTCTACCAGATGAATGTTATGGGGGTTCATTTGCTTAGATTTGAGTTGAATATGTTGGTAAGTATTTATAAACAATTCTCCTAAGTCTTCAGTTGATTGAGTGGGCTCAATTTTTTTTTGCTGTCTGACTGAGAAATAAATACTTTAGGTTAAGTAATGTGATGTGATATGATGAATTGAGTTGTGGTATTTGGTCAATATACGGCGACTCACTATAGGCCTCATGAAATACGTGCTTCTCTCGTTTACTAGTTTCGGTTTGGTCTGGGTCTGTATATGATAGGGTATTTATGTATTTGTGTTTTGTGTGGATGTGTTGACAAGTGCTAATTCATATTCTGGTTGTTGTTTATTAATTATTTGATGGTTTAATTGTAAATTTTTTCTGGGGATTTTAAGGTTATGTGTCATGGTGTAAGGTTGTGGTGTGATTCTGCTTTGGTATGCACGTGTGTCCTGTTTTTTGCTTGATAATTGGGTCTTTCTATTGTTCTTCTTGGAATTTTCTTGTGTTTTCCTACTTTGGGTGTTTCTTTTTGCATTATATTTTCTGTATTTTGGACAATTCGGTTGAACAGATATGCAATGTGAGACAATTGCCTTCGTCTTTTGGGATAATAAGGTTTTTTATTTGTAAATATGAGAGCTCACGTGCCATTCAGCATTATTATTGAAACTTATTTTTGGAAAATACTGTTATTATTGTAATATTTTCGGGATATTGTAATTTTCTAAAACATGCATGCAATTTTCTGTGTTAATTGAGGGTCATTGTTATACCTTTCACCTGTAAAGATGTGGATTCTTGATAGTACTGGGTTATTGTTATAAAATCTGATGCCATCATATAATATTTTATTGTAATTTGTTCTTTGTAAATGAGTGTCAACGTTAGATATTAAGCTTTCCTTTACACATTACTGTCGCAGTCGAAATTTGATTTCAGCTAATTTCTTCGAGGTCTTATTCTGCGTTTGGAGTGTTATGCAGTGCGAGAAGATGTCTCTGGCCAGGATATTGGACCAATCTATGTAACCTTCGGATGAAACTGTTCCTGCCATCGTTTATTCAAGATGACATTTGTAATAATGTTGTGGAAATTGTACAAAGAAAACCCACTCGATGTATTCTACACTTAAGTATTTGTTTATGTTCTTGGCATGACATAGTTTGGTGGTTATGGTGCTGATGAAAACTGAAATGAACTTTTAATTAAGTATTTCACATTCGGAAGCTACTGTGTTTGTGATAATTGGCAAAAACTTTTCTATGCTTAAAGATTTGCTTGATTATGCATGTTGATACACTTGTACCATTTACGTCTTCTCTGTTCTGCGAACCATCGACAAGTTTGGGGCCCGGGAGTTTGTGCCGTTACTTTGGCACTAATCTCTGATCGAACGTACAATTTATACTTTGGCATAAACATTTGAATCGAGCGGCGGAGTTAGTTGTGGCTGGCCTCGATAGATAGCATATCTTGCCGGTGCTGCCTTGGACAGGGATTGTAGTTTCTCCCTCTGTCCGATAGGAAGAGCTATGTTCTAGCGACAAGTATTTCACTATCTCGATGTTGTCTTTAATGGTTTTGGAAAGCTGGGATTTTTCGAGACATGTATGATTCTCGTACTGAGGTTGTTAGGCCAGTCATCATGGATCTACGTGGTTTTATAAATACATAAGAAGTAAACTGAAGTTCTACTGTATGTGAAAGTATTGAATGATATTATCCCTCTTCGTCAAGTTATTGACTGGTTACCTATTGTAACCTTACTGGAGATAAACGTCTGGATATGCTTCGTATATTGTGGAATTAAGGTAGGCTATTTTGTCATCGTAAGTACTTGTGACTGTATCGTCTGGCAAGGTAAATGTATTTATTTTGTATTTTCCTACGTTGCATGACAGGGCCTTTCAAGGTTATACATTCAAACTTAATGTCATCCTCGGGTATTCACTCTGGTAGGCTAACTGACACTCATATTTTCTTTGCGTAATTAATGATTTGTTTTCTGTTTTCTGTTTATTGTAAAAATGCATTTTAATTACAAGTAGTATGCCTTATGGTCTGTGGAAAATTTATTAATGTAGGATTTATTTTGATATCGATAGCCCTAGTACGGTGATCGTTTTTCTTCTGTTTTTCATGATGGCTACTGTCGTATTGTTTTTAACTATGTGTGATCATCTGTTGTTAATATTAAAGAGATTTTTGGTAGCCATTGAGGTGAAAAGACGTAAATTGAATTAGCTCCGTATATTTTGTGTTGGAAGACATTAATTCTTCAGTTTTAGGCAACGTATTATATTGGATATTGTAACATGCGTAGGCCTAGCTTTGTGACATGTATTGTCTCGGGAATTAATTAATTATTTATTTGTGTGGAAATGTATGAAATACGGTATGATGCATTATGCAGGGGCATAATGAAGCTATTGAATATTTAATTCGTCATCCTCTTGATATTTGGCTTGGATTCTCACTAATGACAACAGATGATTGGTTGAAAGCACCGCTTATTTACTTCATCGTAACAACTTTGGCTGGATTACTAAAATATGTATTACAGTCAACTGGAAGGAACAAATATTTGATGTCAGAATCCACATCTTGATTTGTAAGTGTTTTGTTAATTTGTATGCATGTTTATTGTGAATATATTATGATTTTACCCGATCACCTTAGTATTATTTCTGGGTTCCGGGGTTCGAAGATGGTCTCAGACAATTGCCCTCTGAGTATGAACTTACTATGGTCCAGTGCCTTCCCTCCCAAGGCCTTTACTTTACTACGGGGTTAATAATTATCAGATTAGCATGCGATCGGTATCATTGAGTTCGTAGCAGTGTGGAGGTTACGATTATGCTGTAGCCGGCTCGAATCGATCGTGGAATTACTCTGTAGATAACTCCCGCGTTAATTTACCAGTGTGCGTTACCAAGCCGAGTTGCCGCTCAAACAAGGCGTCTTGATATTATTGGCCCAGACTCTTGTATGTCTTTGCGCGCTTTTACATATTTTTCAGCAGTAGGGAGTGGTTAACATGATGATAGACCAATTGCTTCGTAGCATTCGATTTCCTTCTTGGCGCCAATCTTCCTAGCAACAAGCCATAGTGTGCGTCCCCAAGCCGTCTTCCGCGCTAAAAGTTTCACCTGTCCTATGTCTCAAGAATATATATGCTTCTTCCTAAAATACCACAGGAGCTTAAACCATTGTGTCCTCTTGGCCACTGATTTCTCAATATATCCCAACACCGACTGGCTCTCATATCTGTTGTCTGTAGAAATGTATCAAAAGATGATGAATAATTATTAGAATCCTTTATACAGCCTGTGGATAAAGGGTTCAATACAAAACTTTGACTTTGGCGGAGAAAATAGCGGTGATTGAAGAAGCGGAAAAGGGAATTAAGAAAAAAAATCTGAAATTGCAAAGGCTTTCGCGATTCCTCCAAACACGTTGTCAGCATACCTAAAAAATAAAGACAAAATTCTCGGTTATGAAAATGAGAGTGGCAAAGGCCGAAAAAGGTTAAGGAACCGGAAAATTTGAATTTGAATATTTTCTCTAACCTTTTCAAAAAACTTTCATAATTCGAATTTTTGGATAATTCGAATTTCTTTTCTGGTCCCTTGAGGTTCGCGTTATCCATGTTTCACTGTATATCCATACGATAAATAATAATAATAATAATAATAATAAGAAGAAGAAGAAGAAGAAGAAGAAGAAGAAGAAGAATTGTATTATCATCCTGAGAGAATACACAATCCAAGTCACCTACATAAAATGGTCTTCGGTGGCGTAGTTGGTAGCATGCTGAACTTCTATGCCCAAGATCGAGGGTTGAAACCCGGCCGAAGTTGTCGGATTTTTTAAGAACGTTAAAAATCCCTTAGTATGCCTTCCTTCGGAGGGGAAGTAAAGCCGGCGGTCGCATGTCATAGATTTATGGCATGTTGAAGAACCTTCCACTAATTACACCTGTGTGAAGCTAAATTACATATAGGGTAAACATTTAACTAACGTGCTTACGTTCCTACGTTCGTCGTCAAGAGCAGACTGCGGTGGCTTCTGGTAACTAAGTTCTGAACTAGTTGGTCGTTGACGTTGGCGTTTGGCGGCAAAAAGGGAACTACTTGAAAAATTCATTGTCTGCTGTCCTTACTTGAATTAAAACAGATACACACAGTAATACAGCCATCATAATTAACACCGGTTATCAGGCAGATTCTACACACACCCAAAGTACACGGGGCTACATGACCGCGTTGTCGCAGCCCCTAAACTGAGGAACCAACCAACCTGCTGTACTCTAGTTCGTTCTATCATTGTATTTTCTTGTGCCCCTTTCCTACAGGCATCACCTTCGCTTTCGAAATACTGATTTTCATACCATGTTCCACGTTAAGTTTAAGAAAAACTGCTCATATTATATTTTGTTTGAATACTTCTTCAAGCAGTGATATTTAGATTGTGACTACTGGGACAACATGACTATTATCCTCCTCGACTTTATTTATGCTTCACTGGGAAATCAGGTGTCAACCAAATATTACCACCACCTTCTCAAGGAGAGAGAGAGTTGATGTGAGAATGTTAACGAGCTTGTACTGTTACATGACTTGCTAGTGAGTTAAACTCCGTGTTTCCCTCGTCAAGGGCGACAGTTTTCTGGCTTCACTTGAATCATTCGATCTCGACGAGGAAACCAGATACTGTGGTCGTTCCATTCATACAGAATTTAAGTACTGAGGTCAGCGGATTTACATCGATCAGAAATAAGCTTCATGAGTTGCGATACGTAATTATCAAGGTGGCTACATGCATTAGCGAACATGACAATGGGGACAGGCTATTTCAGCTGCCCTAAAAGGGCTTTTTCGTTCTTTCCCACTCCTATTCCAGGCAAATACCGGCTACGGCCGCTTCCTTACAACTCCTAGCGTCAACTAAAAATACACACACTACTACACACTACACATCACTTCAGACAGATTCCACAACCTAAGTACACAGGGCCACATGCATACGATGCCGCAAACCCCTTAAATGATTCAATACAACATTAACAACAATCTTCAAAATCCTTTCCTAGTTTCATATTCATCCATTTCTTATCTCATTAACTCCTCTGATATGGTTGGTTTCAGGATCCGAAGGTCCAGGGATAAATTCTCACCTCAGCTGTCGTAGAATTGATCTTACGTGTTTTCCTGATTCCACTCCAAGCAATTGTCGGTGCTAGTTCCATGGTCAGCTTCGAAATCACACAGATTTATCGGACAGATCCCACTTACACCCAAGTGCATGGGGATTACTTTCCATGATGTCACAAAGCCCCTAAATGAATCAACAACAACAATAGCGGTTGTAAGAGGTAAAGTTCAATGAGAACAGTGTATCAAGTTCTCGATAGAATATTGTTGAATTCTGTATGATATTTGTTTAACATTTTTGTTGTTGTTGTTGTTGTTTATTTTAGGGGGTTTGCGACATCATGGTCATGTAGCCCTGTGTACTTGGGTCTATGCGGAATTCTTGTGGTAATAATGATCGTGGCCTCCGGAGAGGCCGAGTGCAGGTCTTTCTAGTTGACGCCCGTGGGCGACCTGCGCGTCTTAATGGGGATGATGTGAGGACGTCACATACACCCAGTCCCCGAGCCACGGGAATTAACCCCAGGAGATTAAAATCCCTGACGGCTCGGGCGGGAATCGAACCCGGGGCACTTCGGGCCAAAGCCTGGCGCGCTAACCATTTAGCCACGGAGCCGGACATTCTTGTGGTGACCTGTTGTATTGTGATGGCTGTACTAGTGTGTGTTTGCAAATTGGGGTAGAGTTGGGAAGGAGGCGGCCGTGGCTTTAAGTTAGGAACAATGCCAGCAATTTCCTGGACTAGGAGTAGTAATTCAACGGAAAATCACTTCTAGAATGGCCGAGGTGGGAATCGAACCCTCCTCTTCTCATTTCGTTCGTGCCCCGTTCACAGCCCTCATACCAGAATGTTTTGACAGAGTCGGGAATCGAACCCGGACCTCCAAGGCGACAGTCAAGAATACTAGTCCCTACACCACGAGGTGGTCAATGTAACATTGTAAAATATATATTAATTTACGTTCGTTTGGTACTTTCCATCATGGACTATGCCTAGATAAAAAGAAAGAAGAGAGTTGCCTCCTTTTTGAAAAGATATAGGCAGGCGACGCGACGGCCATGCTTGCAGGTAAGCTGATATGACGAGTTATCTATTATTACATTGTGGGCTTAAAATACGTTATGCATCAGAGCTCATGTAGTTGAGGCCAAGACACGAATTACAGCTGTCCACAATGAGATTTCCGTCACGCCTGCCCTTGTATGGCTTCACTCGGTGCGAGGTGTGCTTGCTCCACAATTAGATTAGCCCAGGTGTAATATGGCTTGACAAAAGCATTTTACTTCCCTATCCTTTGTCTTGCTGCTAATGACAGCACAATCCCTTACCTCATTTAAGTTCAACTTGACCATTTTCAGACAAGTACTCGGGTGATGTTCAGTTGGTCCTATGGTCAGCTTGGAGGAAGGTTCGAGTTGGTTCCATGGTCAGCTTGGAGAGAGGTTCGAGTTGGTTCCATGGTCAGATTGGAGGGAGGTTCGAGTTGGTTCCAGGGTCAGCTTGGAGGGAGGTTCGAGTTGGTTCCAGGGTCAGCTTGGAGGGAGGTTTGAGTTGGTTCCATGGTCAACTCGGAGGGAGGTTCGAGTTGGTTCCATGGTCAGCTTGGAGGGAGGTTCGAGTTGGTTGCAGGGTCAGCTTGGAGGGAGGTTCGAGTTGGTTCCATGGTCTGCTTGGAGGGAGGTTCGAGTTGGTTCCTGGGTCAGCTTGGAGGGAGGTCCAAGTTGGTTCCATGGTCAGCTTGGAGGGAGGTTCGAGTTGGTCCTATGGTCATCTCGGAGGGAGGTTCGAGTTGGTTCCAAGGTCAACTCGGAGGGAGGTTCGAGTTGGTTCCATGGTCAGATTGGAGGGAGGTTCGAGTTGGTTCCAGGGTTAGCTTGGAGGGAGGTTCGAGTTGGTTCCAGGGTCAGCTTGGAGGGAGGTTCGAGTTGGTTGCAGGGTCAGCTTGGAGGGAGGATCGAGTTGGTTCCAGGGCCTGCTTAGAGGGAGGTTCGAGTTGGTTCCTGGGTCAGCTTGGAGGGAGGTCCGAGTTGGTTCCATGATCATCTTGGAGTGAGGTTCGAGTTGGTCCTATGGTCATCTCGGAGGGAGGTTCGAGTTGGTTCCATGGTCAACTCGGAGGGAGGTTCGAGTTGGTTCCATGATCAGCTTGGAGGGAGGTTCGAGTTGGTCCTATGGTAATCTCGGAGGGAGGTTCGACTTGGTTCCATGGTCAGCATGGAGGGAGGTTCGAGTTGGTTCCAGGGTCAGCTCGGAGGGAGGTTCGAGTTGGTCCTATGGTCAGCATGGAGGGAGGTACGAGTTGGTACTATGGTCAGCTTGGAGGGAGGTTCGAGTTGGTTCCATGGTCAGCTTGGAGGGAGGTTCGAGTTGGTTCCATGGTCAGTTTGGAGGGAGGTTCGAGTTGGTACTATGGTCAGCATGGAGGGAGGTTCGAGTTGGTCCTATGGTCAGCTTGGAGGGAGGTTCGAGTTGCTACTATGATCAGCTTGGAGGGAGGTTCGAGTTGGTTCCATGGTCAGCTCGGAGGGAGGTTCGAGTTGGTCCTATGGTCAGCTTGGAGGGAGGTTCGAGTTAGTCCTATGGTCAGCATGGAGGAAGGTTCGAGTTGGTTCCAGGGTCAGCTTGGAGGGAGGTTCGAGTTGGTTCCAGGGTCAGCTTGGAGGGAGGTTCGAGTTGGTTCTATGGTCAGCTTGGAGAGAGGTTCGAATTGGTTCCTCGGAACTGTCCTTAATAGCCACGGATACGTCAAAACATTTCTCTGCGGATTACCGTCTACCCTAAATTAGGTTAGGTGAGGTTATGACAGGTTAGGTAAAGTTAAGATACAGTAGGATAGGTTAGGTTAGGTTAGGTTAGGTTAGGATAGGACAGGTTATATTGGATTAGGTTAGGTTAGGATAGGAAAGGGGAGAGGTGCAGCATGTTGTGTCTGGCCGTTTTTATTTAGAACTGTCTGTCTGTTAGGTAGTCAGCCCGAAGGTTGGTTGGATCCTCAAAAAGTACCGCTATTAGGTTATGTGGCTAGATACCCACAAAAACCCAAGGCAGCGTTATATTGATATTTAGAACTATGTGGAGAAAAACCACAGTAAATAACAGAACATGTAATGTCATTTTGAAATAGACGGAGAACCTCAGGAAGAAATAACGGGGGAAAGTAACCTTCAGTGTTGACTCCAACCGCTTTTCGCTTGGTGTAAGGGGATATTAAACTTGACGAAGGGGACGGGGGTTGCCATAGATTTTGAAATCTGTGTAATACTAATGCATTAATACCGGTTCGAGAATTCGAGCAGAGTTGTACCCTGGTAGCCGTGGGGATCATTCTCGTTTCTTCTTCTCATTTCTAAAATGTTGCCTCATTTAAAACAAATGGACTGTTTTGAAGATGCTGTTAGAAGGGATCACGATTCAAAGGAGCAAATGCTCAAACGTATGAGCATTAACTGTCCGCAGTCTTGTAATAGCTGAAAGTATTATGAAGTTGAAGTTAGCATCAATAATGGAAGCTTATTCATTAGAACAGCCTTGTTGCTCTACACGGTCCCATTGTTGAGGTTCGATACCGTTTAAAAGTTATCAAAACAGAGTATTACAGCATTTAAAATCATCCAGTATTTCGGCTTTTAATTTATTATTATCAATAATACATAGCCTACATTTACAAATAAATTTCAAATTTTCCTTTATTTCCAAAGGAATATTCCTCCAAGTCACCCCCTTAATTCATCATTGAGTACCTTCCCATAATCTTAATAATTTTCAATCAGAAATCAATAAGCAGGTATTCACTATCCCGATTAAATTTGCTGGGATTCTTTTGTATTTCTACTGATTCTCTTATGATCCTAAACAGGTTATGTATCGTGCATATATGGATTTTCACGTATTTAAACATAAAATGAAATCCTGATGAGAGAATATTTCTTTAGCAGATTTGTATGTGTATATCATTAAAACCATTGCAGCTAAATATCTTAAGTTTCTTCTTAAGGTATTGTGTTTGTAAAGTTGTAAAAAATATTTGAAGTTATTTATTTATTTATTTATTTATTTCCAATATGAAAGTATATAGGAAACAAGCCCAGAAAGTACTTTCATTAGAGTAAGTATTTCTTTTGTCATCAAACATTAATAGGCTACTTGTACACTAGATACTAAATACTAGAATATTTTTATGAACTTATGCCAAAATATTTAACAAATACATAAAACAAAATGATTTTGATTTGCTGCTTTTAAAATTACGTCGGAAAAAAGTAATATGCTACTTAATAAACTTTATGGTGGAGGCGGAACCCATAAGACGAAGAGGCCCATTGACAGAGGAGCGGAAGAACAAGCTGATACATGGGCTCAAGAGATACTGGCATGATGTCAAAGTCGGCAAACGAACAAGACGCAGACACTGAAATGAGAGTGGTTGTTAACACGCAGTCCATAGAGGCTCAAGTCGACAGTAAAGAAAACAAAACTTAAAAGCCAAATTTGAAATAAGACTTCAACATAAATAAGTACAAACACTCTAAGAGAAAAGTTGTAAAAATCAAGTTAATTAAAAAAAGTTATATGAGGCTTATGAGTGCAATAATGCCTAACTCTCAAATCCCATTAAGGTTAGGGGCGTGGTGGCTCAGCGGTCTAGCTGTATGCCTCTCACCAAGGCGGTCCGGGTTCGATTCCCGGTCACTGCATGTGAGATTTTCGAAGTGAAATGCCATGTCCTGTGATTCGGATTCCACGTAAAAAGCAGGTCCCGTGGCTCATAATCACAAGATTCACGGTCACGTAAAACTACAATCTTCCTTCCTTCCATTAAGGTTATTTTTATCTGTAGAAGAAAATGGAAAACTAGCCTTAGCGAAGTTGTGGATTGGGCCAGTAATACGCACATAGCTTCATTTAATATCAATCTGCTGATTTTAAATGTAATGCTAACGTGTATGGAGGGTTTTTTGATTTTTGCATATGTTTTGTGAAAAATACGTACAATTAAGAAATAATTAAATTGCAATGAAGTTTGATGTACAAGTGAATTTCTAACTTTAGAGTTAGCTGTTAAAAATTCGGAAAATGTTTTTGTAAAATATGGCAGTTTGAAAATGTTCCTTAAGGTGTTGAATTCCACGTCAATAGCCCACTTGGGCTTCTGCCAGGTGAAGGAAGCATTTCCGGACCGGAGTTCTGTAACTCAAATTAATGCTGCTTGGTTCCGTCGCGAGCATCTCTGAAAGCCTGTATCATTGTCACGGACACACCAGGAATATAGGATTTTGATTTGAGTCGTCGAGTTGCAAAACTCGTTTAATCCACTTGTGAATAAGAATAATTTTCATGAGAAACGTTTCTCTAGACTTTGCCTCACGTATCTTTTGTGTTTGTTGTTTTCTACTTTTTGCTTTGTGTTTTTGGTTTTGTGTTTGGTTTGTGGTTTTGCTTTTGAATTTTACTTTTTGCTTTTCTTTCTTGTTTTTTTTTTGTTTTCTGCTTTTGCTCTCTTTTTGAATTTTGCTTTTTAATTTGTGTTCCTTGTTTTTTGTTTTCTGCTTTTGCTTTTGTTTTTGAATGTTGCTTTTTGCTTCGTTTTTTGTTTTGAGTTGGTCTTCTGGAAAATCAAAATAAAACAAAAAAATAAAATAAAAAATAAACAAAACAAAAGCAAAATGAAACAAAATAAACAAAACAAAATAAAAACAAAATAAAATAAAACAAAACAAAAAAGAATACTAAATTTAAACAAAACAATTCAAAATAAAACAAAACAAAATCAAAAAACAAAACAAAATAAAATAAACTCAAACAAAGAAAAAAGTAAATTAAAATAAAGTAAAATAAAATAAAAATTTACGACATGATCCTTATTCACAAGTGGATTAAACGAGTTTTGCAACTGGACGACTCATTTGAAACCATATTAAAAATCGAGACAAAGTGAAAAAAATAAGTCAGAAATGTTAACCTCCAGTCTTCATTGACCTTCTATTGGAATGTAAATTAAGAAAAGTTAATAGAAAGTCACCAGTCGTGATGATAAATCCCAACAAGAATTGGAGGAAATGCGCTTATAATCGAATGAGACCTTAGAAAACCAAGTTCATTACGTGAGATTGTGCTTTGTCACTGTGACCTGGGCCTATACGAAGCCGTGGCCACAATTACCCCTGATTACCGGAGAGGAAACGGAGCAATAATTATAGCTGTGCAGGTAGATGGAGAGGGGCCCAGCAAGGAGCGCTCATTTCCTCGTTCTGGAGAACAACTCTCTCACTATCCACACGTACAAGGGAACATCGCCAACGTGATCTTCCTGATCTCGTTTAAACTTGGCACTCATGTTGAACAGATCGCAACGAAAACATATGTAATAATTAGGGCTCGGATTTTTAGGTGCTAAAAATCGGGAAAATATTTATTTCTTATGTATTAAAAATACCTGAAATATGTGACTAAAAAGTAAAAAAATATTTAATTATAATTTACTTTATTAATGTGAATATAAGCAATATGCAGTACTCACGAATACAATTTATTCTATGTCTCACTGACTTCAGAAGCATTAAAACACACAACGAGATACATCCTCAGGTTGTCCATCACAAATGACCGACGATTATCGCGAAACACTTATTCTGAAGGCACGAAACTGCGGCAATATGTGTCTTGCCCTTGAGGTGTTGTGTAACTTGAGATCGCTGTTCAGCCATGATTGCTTTCCCACATGGTTGGCAGAACAGAACGCTCCCACCAGAAGTAAAATTATTATTCTGCAACAGACGATAACTTGTAGCGGTTTTTACTTTAGGCATCGTAGAACTGCCTTACACTTCACAGTGCTAGAAATGAACTGCATGTGAGTGACACTGGTCCCAGATAGCTGGGGAGGGAAGGTCTAGAGCATGTGGTGCAATATGGTTATGGGCAAGGAAATCCCCGGAGTAGGATAAATAAGCCGGTTCTGGCACAGGGGCTAATGGGCAAGATGGCCGCCGCGCGCAATCACTCTATGTTATTCTTATGGAGGGGTCATTCAGAGCTGGCACAGGGGCTATTGGGCAAAATGGCCGCCACGTCCTGAGACCGTGGATTACGTCACAGGGAGAGGTCGGCCGTGTAGTTGCCAAATGGAATATTTATTATTATTATTATTATTATTATTAGGTAATTGTTAATTGATCATGTATAATCAAGACCAGCCTTATATTGTCCACTTTTTGGTGTAGTGGCTAGCATTCTTGGAGGTCATTCCTGAGGTTCGAATCCCGGCTCTGCCAAGAAATTTAATTTCTGGTCTCATGAGTGGAACGGGGTACACTCAGCCTTGTGAGGCAAAACTGACAAGAGCTGGCTTTTGATTCATACCTCAACAATTCTGCCTAACCCAACTTCACCTAACCTAACCTAACCTAACCTATCCTAACCTAACTTCAAAGTCAAAGCAAATATAAAAGCAAATGTGAAAGCACACATAATAAACTAAGTTATAACCTAACCTAACTTCACCTAACCTAACCTCACCTAACCTGTCCTAACCTAACCTAACGTAACCTACCTAATTTAAAATTGCAAGCGAAAAAAAATTAGCAAAAAGTATGAGAAAAAAGTGAGAGCAAATGTAAGAGCACAAATAATAAACTTAGTTATAACCTAACCACACCTAACCTAACCTAACCTAACCTAACATAACCAAACTTCAAAGTGAGAGCAAAAATGTAAGAGCAAATGAGAGAGCACAAATAATAAACTTAGTTATAACCTAACCTAACCTAACCCACAGAAACCTCATTTAAAGATTTTAGATTTTATGTTTTAACATTTTAGATTTTTGATTTTTTCATTTTACATTTTTTAGATTTTACATTTTACATTTTTGATTTTTTGTATTTTAGATGTTAGTTTTTTTTAGATTTTACATTTTAAATTTAAGATTTTTTGATTTTAGATTTTACTTTTTACATTTTCCGAAAAGAGTAAACTACTAGGTCACATACCTAACCTCACCAAACCTAACTTTGCCAAACCTAACTTAAGCTAATTCAAAGGCTAATGCACATACACAAAGTATATAAGGGTACAAGCAACTATCCTTATGCTAGTTTTATAGGTTACTGTACAATATGATAACTACCCCAACCGTTTTTTTTTTCATTTGTTGTTTACACATATGACAATTTTCCAATTCCCCATTTTCATTTTTTTAAATGTTAGTTTTAAGTTTTTCAATTTCATAACATGGAAACATGGATTTTGCATTATGTTGTTTACACATTTATCAATTTCACAATTTCCCATTTACAGTTCTTAAAATGTCAGTTTAAAGTTTTTCAATTTCATGATATAGAAACATGGATTTTCCAATTTGTTGTTTACACATTTGTCAATTTACCAAATTCCCATTTACAGTTTTTAAAATTTCAGTTTAATGGTTTTTTTTTATTTTGTCAATATGGAAACATGGATTTTCCAATTTGTGTTTTACATGTTCATTTTGCATTAGGAGTGGAGAGAGGTGAGTAGTAATAAAAAATGTACAAGCAGTTTCCATACGGTACAATATTTTTTTATTTAAATACATGTACACTATTTACACATAATACATTTTTATATATATTCCTTATTGTTATAAATTGTACACTTGTTTTTATTTTGTTTTCTATTTTATTTATTTTTGATTATGAATGCCATTTCTTATTTTGTTTTATTTTTATTTTTGTAGTGCTATTGTTTTATTTCCTAAATTGTTTTGTTTTAAGTATTTGCTAGTTGCAGGCAGAAGATTTTGATATTCATAACTTAACTCTTTAAGCATGGTTAATGATTGAGTAATGACCATAGGCATGTGTACCTATACCATCAGCATCAATCACTCTTTTATCATCACCAGGACACAAAGCAATTTTGTTTAGTCTTATAGATGATATGTCATGTTGTTTAGAAGCGATAATGTTCATTGGTATTCTTTTTACATTGTTTTTCATGACACAATCCTTATAATCTTGAAAGCTTATACAATTTTTGACAACACCTCTGTTAATACCTTTAATCTTTTTGATTTCTTTACCATTTATGTCTAATGCGTACATTTTAGCTCTAAGTCCAACAAATGCTTTTATAATTTGTCCACAAGCCTCGTCTTTAAATTTCCCCAACGTTTTCTTGTTTGATGTAGAGTAACATATGTGATTAGTAGGATAATCTGATGTGTCCAGGTGTTGTAGGAAATCCAACTTGTCTTGATATACATCTGGGGTGTTAACCAAATATATGAACGAGTCAGTATCCATATACATGAGTTTAAGATTGTTCATGCCATAATAGGGTAGCAGGACATCATAGTGGTGGGAATACATGAGAGTTTTTGAAATATCCAGTATACACATTCCAATATATATAGGCTTATTGAATACAATGTTACGTTTAGACATGTGGAAAGCAGCTAGGTTAGGGCCATAAATTGTTCTGTCGATAAATGTCGGCTTTGCTATTAGCTTTTCTGCCTTTTTGCTGTCAGTCACAAGACGTATGTCTATTCTTTTACGGATATTTTCCATTGTTTTCCCAAAAATGGCATTGTTGAATAATTTGTACAGATTTTTCTCAAAATCATTTTTGGCTTGTTTTCGAAGGTTGTTATTAAAATCAACGTATGCCTTTAACCAAGGTCTTTGTTTAAACTTTAACACACGATGAATTTTTATCAATTTTATTCCATGATCTAAAGCCTGTTTTAATGCCATGTAGTGAACAACATATCGCCTTCGATTTCCAAGATGAGGAATTAGTTTTTTCAGAGACGAATCCTTAGGTTGTGTACACTCTGGTAGGAAAGGTAAATCGTTGTGTAGATCATGAAGGTCAGATGGGTAATCAACATCAACGTCTAGAATGTATCCCACAGGATCGTCTTTCTTTAGTTTTTCTAGATCAACAGTATCTGGAGAAACCCACTGAAATCCACCATAAGGAAGGGAGTGACACATAGCCCACCCGTATTGGTTGTTGGCATCATCATAGGTAATAAACTGCGATGGTTTCTCAGAATCATAGGTTTCCATGTATTTATTGTTAGCTTCAGCATACCGATGAGACACCTGGCATATGCCTCCACGTATTCCAGACTCGATTAAAAGAATCTGATCGTAATCCTGTAGCAATTCCAGTTCAATGCCTGTGTAAAGGAGCATTGCCTCGAAACTTAAACCAGGCGAAGTAAAAAAGTGTGCAGCATCCACTCGGTGTGTTTCTAGTGTTTTGTTTCTAAAGGTTTCAAAGCTGTCTGCAAGAAGGAGTACATCTGAAGTTAGGTAGAGGTCACTATATTCCCCTAGAGTTTTAATGTTGAACTGATTCCAGACACTTTTGGCATGTTCATAGTCTTCTTGACTAACATCTTCTTGACTTAATTTGTTAAAGAATGCCTCTTCTGGAGGTAAACACGTTTCACTTAACTTTTCCCATGAGTCAATGTAGTCATAACAAAATACCCCTTTACGAGTCATGAGCATTGCATTTTCTTTTCCAAAGTACTTGTCTGTTTCAGGGTATGATGTTAAGTTGGAAACTAAGTTTTCCAAACTACTCGGCATTAACCGAAACGTATCCACAAATCTAAGCTTAACATTTCCTACATATTTGGTAAAGGAAATGTACTTTTCTTTGGAGTTAGCGATAACATCCACTCTCTCAGTAGTACATCCCAATTGCTTTACAATGAAATTTGCGTCGTAGCCACTCATATTATGTAGAAACACAGGAACGGGGTTTCGTGTTTTACACCTCAAATTACAGTTATTGTGAGCACTTCCACGGTATTCCCCTGTAATATGGCAGTGGTCTCGAACTTTCCAGTCCTCTTTGGTGAATGGTTTTCGACACAAATAACAGGTTTCAGAACATTGGAACTCTGCTTCTTGAGCCTGAGTTAAGGCCTTTGGAACATTTAAGCTGTAAAGTCTATCAATTTCATTAGCTATTGAGATCAAACAGTCCATAAACTTTTCTGCAGCGTCAGGTCCACGATAAATAACAGGTTGGCTTGGAAGATTTGTCTTTATGTGTTCCACAGCGGGTGATGGTTTAACGTATATACCAAAGCTCATAGGAACATGACTCTGGTATGGCACTGTATAACTTGCTTCAGGATTGGGCAAACATGTTTGATAGGGTAAGAGTATACTTTCGAAATCTGCATAGATAACGTAAGGTATTCTTAGCATTTTTTCCACGTTTAAAAATTTGACAATGGGGTTTTTAATAGGCATTTCAACCCTAGCAATGTCATGCTGGACACACAAAGCTCTATGTTCTTTCAATTTTTCCATTCCTTGTTGTCCATATTGATTATCAAAGTGAGTAAAACACCGTTTACACGTATATATCTTATGTTCACGGCGGGTAATCTGATGTGCTACTAGTTTATCAAAATCTTTGATAAAGACGTAGTGGTTCTGGCCGGATGATGAACTTAGCAGAAGGAGGTCGCGATGGTCTTGCATCTCTTGATCCACAACCTTTAGAGGGAACAATTTGTTGTCTTGTTCCAATCCAAATACATTAATGGATATATCGTTGGCTTTTTCAAATTTGGGAATGTCAACTAGCGATGTAGGAAACGATATTACAGAAAAATCATACTTGTTGTCCAGGTCCTTGTATTTACTAATGCGATGAGCATTCTTTTTAACCAGTTTTGCTAAAATGGCATACATAAAACACTTTTCATCATTCAAATTTTCAGGATTAATGCAGGCTTTTCTTGCTTGTATAGCTGCTGGTAATGGAATATATGTGCTTCCACGCAAGGGATTGTACTTATTTATTTTCAATCGTACTCCTTCCACTGCTAACAAAGCCCAATTACTGCCTTTTAGCTCAGATTCCTCCATTTCCGTAGTTAACTTTGTAAATTGTGTTTCCAAGAAACTACTTAAGTCCGTTTCCAAAAATAGGGCCTGATTTCGTGTTTTAAATGCACGATCTGTAATTTCATTGGTAGATGTATGAATGAATCTACATTCAGCCACAAGATTAACTTTTATCGACTTGTGCATTGCTAGTTCTTTCTGCATAGCTTGTATTATTTGCTGTTTGGACTCTTTAAGGTATGAATTTAAATCCTTGCACGTATCGCAACGAATGAAATAGGATTTAAGTCGACCTCCAAAAGATGTCTCATATTCAATAAGTCCATTTTTGTCAGGGACCAATGACAGTAGGTAATGTTTTGTAGGCTCTGCTTTTTGTCTTTTAGCTACCGACACAACATTACAACATTCTTCATGACGACGTCCATTGTAGGCATTGTTGAATGTACTACCACAGGTCTTGCACTCATGAAATTCACCACACGATACTTCATGTCGCTTCCTATGATAGTCTCGAAGAAAAGTCTTTCCACACTCTTTACACATATAGCTAGGAATGGCTTCTTCCATTATGATTGTTGATTTCTGCAAACAGCTGCTTACTGCGTATCACAGGGCTAGAGGTTGGTCAGTGAGACGGTCTTTCACGATGTGAACACCGTGAGAGGTAGTAGTCAACTGGTGATATTCTTGTGAAGGGTCCACTAATATACCCCTAGTCTAGACCAACAGCTCTTTACAGCGTATGACAAGGCTGTATACTGGACAGTGAGACGGTCTTTCACGATGTGAACACTGTAACAAGTAGTAGTCAACTGATTATATACTTGCTAAGGGTTCTCTAATATACAATAGTCAAGACCCACAGCTACTTACTGAGTAGTACAAGGCTGTACAATAGTTGTTTTAACAGTCTTTCACGATGTGGTCACTGTGAATGGTGGTAGTCAACTGATGATATTCTTGATAAGGGTCCTCTAATATGCCCCTGGTTAAGGGTAACAGCTGTTCACTGCTTATGACAAGGCTAAAGACTGGTTGCTTCAACGGTCTTTCACAATGTAAACACTGTGACAGGTAGTAGTCAACTGAAAATATTCTTATGGCCTACTCAAAGGTTATCAGGTACTTACTGCATATCAAAAGGCTGTACACTCATGTGTGTTAGGCACTCTTTCTTGCTAAGGACCCCAATATTCCCTACACAAGGCTATACATGTTAGTTCTAAACACTTAGTGGTTAATTGTATATTCAATTTTTGTACAAAGCATATACGAGCACGTTTTTATGAGGTAAAACTTTGTTAAATAACTGCATGCGACACGCAAAGTATGTTGCCGCTATCTAGCGGTGACTATGAGAACTACTTGAACGACCAGCATGCTACCTAGCGCTCCATTTCAACACTCGCTCACTGAACGACCAGCATGCTATCTAGCGGTCGATAGCAATACTCCTCAACTACCAGCCTGCTACCTATCGGTCAATATAACAACTCACTCAACTACCAGCATGCTACATGGCTTTTTTTTGGTCAGTTTTTTGTTGGCTTTTTTTGGTCAGTTTCTGTTGGCTTATGTTGGCTTTTGTTGGCTTTTGTTGGCTTTTGTTGGCTTTTTGTTGGCTTTTGTTGGCTTTTGTATTAGCTCTTTTATATTTGCTCTTGCTTGTGGGGGCTTATTTGGTCTTGGAAAGTATGTCAGTCCTTTTTTTTATGGCTGTAAAATGCTTACAGCCATGTTTGTAAGCAGCAACAACAACAACAACAACACACAAAATTTATAAAAAAAAACAAAGTACTCAAAGGTTTATCAATGACTCTCAACTCTTACACTTACCTCTATCCCATGCCTAGTCAAAAGAAATAGTGTATTTTTCAAATTTTTCAAAAAATATTTGGAAACTGGGCTATATCATTAAACTAAAAATCCTGAAAAGACATATGTTAACTCCAACACCTACTTCTATACCACTCTCAGTCCAAAAATAGTGTATTTTTCAAATTTTCCAAAACATATTTCCAAAATTGGTTATATTTCCAAAATTAAAAAGTTTACAAAAACATTTGTTTGACATAAACGAATGGCCTTTGTCCCCTCTACCGTCGTACCAAGTTCCAGGTCTGTATGACAAAAATGAAAAAAGTTCAACTGGGAAAGTAGGCGATTTTTCATAAAACTAAACATTCTAAAAAGTGTTCTATGGGCTTAAAAGAATGGCCTCTATGTCCTTTATTTTTTATAATAAAACTTTTTTATTTTTTACATTTTTTTGAAAAAAGTTCAATTTTGAAATTTTTATATTTTGGAAACTAGAAAGTTTACAAAAATGTTTGTTTGACGTAAATGACTGCCCCTGACCCCATCTACCACCAAAATAAATTTCAATTCGCTAGGACAAAAAATAACAGTAGTGGAGTGGTGGTGCTTCTAAAGTACCCGGTGGCGCTCGGCTACGCTGAATTTGTGGATATCTTTGCGAACCCATGATCGAGAGAGCGTCAGCCTGAATAATTTGATATGTTGCATGTCAAATTCCGATCATGGGTTCGCGACATATCCACTTATTAACATGAACGCCGCCCGAGCAACGCCGGGTGAGTTAGAAGCACCACCACTCCACTACTGTTATTTTTTGTCCTAGCGAATTGAAATTTATTTTGGTGGTAGATGGGGTCAGGGGCAGTCATTTACGTCAAACAAACATTTTTGTAAACTTTCTAGTTTCCAAAATATAAAAATTTCAAAATTGAACTTTTTTCAAACAAAATGTAAAAAATAAAAAAGTTTTATTATAAAAAATAAAGGACATAGAGGCCATTCTTTTAAGCCCATAGAACACTTTTTAGAATGTTTAGTTTTATGAAAAATCGCCTACTTTCCCAGTTGAACTTTTTTCATTTTTGTCATACAGACCTGGAACTTGGTACGACGGTAGAGGGGACAAAGGCCATTCGTTTATGTCAAACAAATGTTTTTGTAAACTTTTTAATTTTGGAAATATAACCAATTTTGGAAATATGTTTTGGAAAATTTGAAAAATACACTATTTTTGGACTGAGAGTGGTATAGAAGTAGGTGTTGGAGTTAACATATGTCTTTTCAGGATTTTTAGTTTAATGATATAGCCTAGTTTCCAAATATTTTTTGAAAAATTTGAAAAATACACTATTTCTTTTGACTAGGCATGGGATAGAGGTAAGTGTAAGAGTTGAGAGTCATTGATAAACCTTTGAGTACTTTGTTTTTTTTTATAAATTTTGTGTGTTGTTGTTGTTGTTGTTGCTGCTTACAAACATGGCTGTAAGCATTTTACAGCCATAAAAAAAAGGACTGACATACTTTCCAAGACCAAATAAGCCCCCACAAGCAAGAGCAAATATAAAAGAGCTAATACAAAAGCCAACAAAAGCCAACAAAAAGCCAACAAAAGCCAACAAAAGCCAACAAAAGCCAACATAAGCCAACAGAAACTGACCAAAAAAAGCCAACAAAAAACTGACCAAAAAAAAGCCATGTAGCATGCTGGTAGTTGAGTGAGTTGTTATATTGACCGATAGGTAGCAGGCTGGTAGTTGAGGAGTATTGCTATCGACCGCTAGATAGCATGCTGGTCGTTCAGTGAGCGAGTGTTGAAATGGAGCGCTAGGTAGCATGCTGGTCGTTCAAGTAGTTCTCATAGTCACCGCTAGATAGCGGCAACATACTTTGCGTGTCGCATGCAGTTATTTAACAAAGTTTTACCTCATAAAAACGTGCTCGTATATGCTTTGTACAAAAATTGAATATACAATTAACCACTAAGTGTTTAGAACTAACATGTATAGCCTTGTGTAGGGAATATTGGGGTCCTTAGCAAGAAAGAGTGCCTAACACACATGAGTGTACAGCCTTTTGATATGCAGTAAGTACCTGATAACCTTTGAGTAGGCCATAAGAATATTTTCAGTTGACTACTACCTGTCACAGTGTTTACATTGTGAAAGACCGTTGAAGCAACCAGTCTTTAGCCTTGTCATAAGCAGTGAACAGCTGTTACCCTTAACCAGGGGCATATTAGAGGACCCTTATCAAGAATATCATCAGTTGACTACCACCATTCACAGTGACCACATCGTGAAAGACTGTTAAAACAACTATTGTACAGCCTTGTACTACTCAGTAAGTAGCTGTGGGTCTTGACTATTGTATATTAGAGAACCCTTAGCAAGTATATAATCAGTTGACTACTACTTGTTACAGTGTTCACATCGTGAAAGACCGTCTCACTGTCCAGTATACAGCCTTGTCATACGCTGTAAAGAGCTGTTGGTCTAGACTAGGGGTATATTAGTGGACCCTTCACAAGAATATCACCAGTTGACTACTACCTCTCACGGTGTTCACATCGTGAAAGACCGTCTCACTGACCAACCTCTAGCCCTGTGATACGCAGTAAGCAGCTGTTTGCAGAAATCAACAATCATAATGGAAGAAGCCATTCCTAGCTATATGTGTAAAGAGTGTGGAAAGACTTTTCTTCGAGACTATCATAGGAAGCGACATGAAGTATCGTGTGGTGAATTTCATGAGTGCAAGACCTGTGGTAGTACATTCAACAATGCCTACAATGGACGTCGTCATGAAGAATGTTGTAATGTTGTGTCGGTAGCTAAAAGACAAAAAGCAGAGCCTACAAAACATTACCTACTGTCATTGGTCCCTGACAAAAATGGACTTATTGAATATGAGACATCTTTTGGAGGTCGACTTAAATCCTATTTCATTCGTTGCGATACGTGCAAGGATTTAAATTCATACCTTAAAGAGTCCAAACAGCAAATAATACAAGCTATGCAGAAAGAACTAGCAATGCACAAGTCGATAAAAGTTAATCTTGTGGCTGAATGTAGATTCATTCATACATCTACCAATGAAATTACAGATCGTGCATTTAAAACACGAAATCAGGCCCTATTTTTGGAAACGGACTTAAGTAGTTTCTTGGAAACACAATTTACAAAGTTAACTACGGAAATGGAGGAATCTGAGCTAAAAGGCAGTAATTGGGCTTTGTTAGCAGTGGAAGGAGTACGATTGAAAATAAATAAGTACAATCCCTTGCGTGGAAGCACATATATTCCATTACCAGCAGCTATACAAGCAAGAAAAGCCTGCATTAATCCTGAAAATTTGAATGATGAAAAGTGTTTTATGTATGCCATTTTAGCAAAACTGGTTAAAAAGAATGCTCATCGCATTAGTAAATACAAGGACCTGGACAACAAGTATGATTTTTCTGTAATATCGTTTCCTACATCGCTAGTTGACATTCCCAAATTTGAAAAAGCCAACGATATATCCATTAATGTATTTGGATTGGAACAAGACAACAAATTGTTCCCTCTAAAGGTTGTGGATCAAGAGATGCAAGACCATCGCGACCTCCTTCTGCTAAGTTCATCATCCGGCCAGAACCACTACGTCTTTATCAAAGATTTTGATAAACTAGTAGCACATCAGATTACCCGCCGTGAACATAAGATATATACGTGTAAACGGTGTTTTACTCACTTTGATAATCAATATGGACAACAAGGAATGGAAAAATTGAAAGAACATAGAGCTTTGTGTGTCCAGCATGACATTGCTAGGGTTGAAATGCCTATTAAAAACCCCATTGTCAAATTTTTAAACGTGGAAAAAATGCTAAGAATACCTTACGTTATCTATGCAGATTTCGAAAGTATACTCTTACCCTATCAAACATGTTTGCCCAATCCTGAAGCAAGTTATACAGTGCCATACCAGAGTCATGTTCCTATGAGCTTTGGTATATACGTTAAACCATCACCCGCTGTGGAACACATAAAGACAAATCTTCCAAGCCAACCTGTTATTTATCGTGGACCTGACGCTGCAGAAAAGTTTATGGACTGTTTGATCTCAATAGCTAATGAAATTGATAGACTTTACAGCTTAAATGTTCCAAAGGCCTTAACTCAGGCTCAAGAAGCAGAGTTCCAATGTTCTGAAACCTGTTATTTGTGTCGAAAACCATTCACCAAAGAGGACTGGAAAGTTCGAGACCACTGCCATATTACAGGGGAATACCGTGGAAGTGCTCACAATAACTGTAATTTGAGGTGTAAAACACGAAACCCCGTTCCTGTGTTTCTACATAATATGAGTGGCTACGACGCAAATTTCATTGTAAAGCAATTGGGATGTACTACTGAGAGAGTGGATGTTATCGCTAACTCCAAAGAAAAGTACATTTCCTTTACCAAATATGTAGGAAATGTTAAGCTTAGATTTGTGGATACGTTTCGGTTAATGCCGAGTAGTTTGGAAAACTTAGTTTCCAACTTAACATCATACCCTGAAACAGACAAGTACTTTGGAAAAGAAAATGCAATGCTCATGACTCGTAAAGGGGTATTTTGTTATGACTACATTGACTCATGGGAAAAGTTAAGTGAAACGTGTTTACCTCCAGAAGAGGCATTCTTTAACAAATTAAGTCAAGAAGATGTTAGTCAAGAAGACTATGAACATGCCAAAAGTGTCTGGAATCAGTTCAACATTAAAACTCTAGGGGAATATAGTGACCTCTACCTAACTTCAGATGTACTCCTTCTTGCAGACAGCTTTGAAACCTTTAGAAACAAAACACTAGAAACACACCGAGTGGATGCTGCACACTTTTTTACTTCGCCTGGTTTAAGTTTCGAGGCAATGCTCCTTTACACAGGCATTGAACTGGAATTGCTACAGGATTACGATCAGATTCTTTTAATCGAGTCTGGAATACGTGGAGGCATATGCCAGGTGTCTCATCGGTATGCTGAAGCTAACAATAAATACATGGAAACCTATGATTCTGAGAAACCATCGCAGTTTATTACCTATGATGATGCCAACAACCAATACGGGTGGGCTATGTGTCACTCCCTTCCTTATGGTGGATTTCAGTGGGTTTCTCCAGATACTGTTGATCTAGAAAAACTAAAGAAAGACGATCCTGTGGGATACATTCTAGACGTTGATGTTGATTACCCATCTGACCTTCATGATCTACTCAACGATTTACCTTTCCTACCAGAGTGTACACAACCTAAGGATTCGTCTCTGAAAAAACTAATTCCTCATCTTGGAAATCGAAGGCGATATGTTGTTCACTACATGGCATTAAAACAGGCTTTAGATCATGGAATAAAATTGATAAAAATTCATCGTGTGTTAAAGTTTAAACAAAGACCTTGGTTAAAGGCATACGTTGATTTTAATAACAACCTTCGAAAACAAGCCAAAAATGATTTTGAGAAAAATCTGTACAAATTATTCAACAATGCCATTTTTGGGAAAACAATGGAAAATATCCGTAAAAGAATAGACATACGTCTTGTGACTGACAGCAAAAAGGCAGAAAAGCTAATAGCAAAGCCGACATTTATCGACAGAACAATTTATGGCCCTAACCTAGCTGCTTTCCACATGTCTAAACGTAACATTGTATTCAATAAGCCTATATATATTGGAATGTGTATACTGGATATTTCAAAAACTCTCATGTATTCCCACCACTATGATGTCCTGCTACCCTATTATGGCATGAACAATCTTAAACTCATGTATATGGATACTGACTCGTTCATATATTTGGTTAACACCCCAGATGTATATCAAGACAAGTTGGATTTCCTACAACACCTGGACACATCAGATTATCCTACTAATCACATATGTTACTCTACATCAAACAAGAAAACGTTGGGGAAATTTAAAGACGAGGCTTGTGGACAAATTATAAAAGCATTTGTTGGACTTAGAGCTAAAATGTACGCATTAGACATAAATGGTAAAGAAATCAAAAAGATTAAAGGTATTAACAGAGGTGTTGTCAAAAATTGTATAAGCTTTCAAGATTATAAGGATTGTGTCATGAAAAACAATGTAAAAAGAATACCAATGAACATTATCGCTTCTAAACAACATGACATATCATCTATAAGACTAAACAAAATTGCTTTGTGTCCTGGTGATGATAAAAGAGTGATTGATGCTGATGGTATAGGTACACATGCCTATGGTCATTACTCAATCATTAACCATGCTTAAAGAGTTAAGTTATGAATATCAAAATCTTCTGCCTGCAACTAGCAAATACTTAAAACAAAACAATTTAGGAAATAAAACAATAGCACTACAAAAATAAAAATAAAACAAAATAAGAAATGGCATTCATAATCAAAAATAAATAAAATAGAAAACAAAATAAAAACAAGTGTACAATTTATAACAATAAGGAATATATATAAAAATGTATTATGTGTAAATAGTGTACATGTATTTAAATAAAAAAATATTGTACCGTATGGAAACTGCTTGTACATTTTTTATTACTACTCACCTCTCTCCACTCCTAATGCAAAATGAACATGTAAAACACAAATTGGAAAATCCATGTTTCCATATTGACAAAATAAAAAAAAACCATTAAACTGAAATTTTAAAAACTGTAAATGGGAATTTGGTAAATTGACAAATGTGTAAACAACAAATTGGAAAATCCATGTTTCTATATCATGAAATTGAAAAACTTTAAACTGACATTTTAAGAACTGTAAATGGGAAATTGTGAAATTGATAAATGTGTAAACAACATAATGCAAAATCCATGTTTCCATGTTATGAAATTGAAAAACTTAAAACTAACATTTAAAAAAATGAAAATGGGGAATTGGAAAATTGTCATATGTGTAAACAACAAATGAAAAAAAAAAAACGGTTGGGGTAGTTATCATATTGTACAGTAACCTATAAAACTAGCATAAGGATAGTTGCTTGTACCCTTATATACTTTGTGTATGTGCATTAGCCTTTGAATTAGCTTAAGTTAGGTTTGGCAAAGTTAGGTTTGGTGAGGTTAGGTATGTGACCTAGTAGTTTACTCTTTTCGGAAAATGTAAAAAGTAAAATCTAAAATCAAAAAATCTTAAATTTAAAATGTAAAATCTAAAAAAAACTAACATCTAAAATACAAAAAATCAAAAATGTAAAATGTTAAATCTAAAAAATGTAAAATGAAAAAATCAAAAATCTAAAATGTTAAAACATAAAATCTAAAATCTTTAAATGAGGTTTCTGTGGGTTAGGTTAGGTTAGGTTATAACTAAGTTTATTATTTGTGCTCTCTCATTTGCTCTTACATTTTTGCTCTCACTTTGAAGTTTGGTTATGTTAGGTTAGGTTAGGTTAGGTTAGGTGTGGTTAGGTTATAACTAAGTTTATTATTTGTGCTCTTACATTTGCTCTCACTTTTTTCTCATACTTTTTGCTAAATTTTTTTCGCTTGCAATTTTAAATTAGGTAGGTTACGTTAGGTTAGGTTAGGACAGGTTAGGTGAGGTTAGGTTAGGTGAAGTTAGGTTAGGTTATAACTTAGTTTATTATGTGTGCTTTCACATTTGCTTTTATATTTGCTTTGACTTTGAAGTTAGGTTAGGATAGGTTAGGTTAGGTTAGGTTAGGTGAAGTTGGGTTAGGCAGAATTGTTGAGGTATGAATCAAAAGCCAGCTCTTGTCAGTTTTGCCTCACAAGGCTGAGTGTACCCCGTTCCACTCATGAGACCAGAAATTAAATTTCTTGGCAGAGCCGGGATTCGAACCTCAGGAATGACCTCCAAGAATGCTAGCCACTACACCAAAAAGTGGACAATATAAGGCTGGTCTTGATTATACATGATCAATTAACAATTACCTAATAATAATAATAATAATAATAATAAATATTCCATTTGGCAACTACACGGCCGACCTCTCCCTGTGACGTAATCCACGGTCTCAGGCCGTGGCGGCCATTTTGCCCAATAGCCCCTGTGCCAGCTCTGAATGACCCCTCCATAAGAATAACATAGAGTGATTGCGCGCGGCGGCCATCTTGCCCATTAGCCCCTGTGCCAGAACCGGCTTATTTATCCTACTCCCCGGTTTCCACAGTGAGTGGCACTGGGCGACAACATAAGAATAACACAGTTGCAAGCTGACATACCCTCTTCATGAAGATTAGATAGCTTCTTCCCCGTTGAAGTAACACAGAACAACAATGCAATAAACTGAAAGATTTAAAAAAATGCAAATATTATGTCTTGCTATGTGCTAATACGTGAAAATCAGGAATTTATGTATTTATAGAAAAAATGTTTAAAATATATATTTACATAAAGAAAATATTTATTTACCTAAAAATCCGAGCCCTAGTAATGATATTTCATCCTCAAATTCATTTAGCTCGTCCTTGGAGAGGGCTAAATTGTACACGTTTGGGAACTCGTGCAGTGGACGGGATGAGCCACCATGAAAATTACTAAAACTCCCCAAAGGAGCCGGTAATATGACCGAGATGAAGGAGTTGAACGGTTTGTTCTTATTAATTTCTGAAGTTTTGTCTTTTAAGTTTCGTGACTTGCTTACATTTCCTGCTGTCTTAAGCCTACTTAATAGGATGAACTTGCCAATATGTAAATAAAATAATAAGACTTATTTTTAGAAATATCTAAAATAGGACGCAAGTAAGTTTCTATTAGAATTGTTTCACTCTTCAACGGCTCAACAATTAAGTCAGTCAATAAAATTTTAGGGAATATTCAAATGCATTTCTTTTTTCCAAAATCCTGTCGAATTCGTATTTCAATATTATCCAAAATTTTTATTTGTAATCACACAGAACAATTAAATACCGTAATGTGTGGTTGCCGCTCCCAGGACCTTCAGTTCACTCGGGGCTCAGGACTGCCTCTTGTCGGGCCTCAGACAACAAAATGGCAGGAGATCTCTTCAGAATGGCTGAACATGATACCTGCTGGAGAAAGCAGTAGTAATGAAAAGGAGATGTGGTAATAATAAAGCAAATTTTATGGCACTCACTGGTGATTTACTATCAGATACTAAACTGTGGATACTCGAGATTATGTCTCAAACAAGCAGGCTAACGGTAAGTTAAATAAATATTTTATACTTCATGAGTGGTAAACATTCTTTTTTCAGAATGCTGGCCGCTAACCCAACGAGGTAGTCTCCCGGTAAGAGGCAATGCTACTCGTTTCTGTGTATCGTACAGTGATATTAAATTAGCAACATGATTCTAGTACCACTCTTGCAGAAAGTTGACGTCTTCAATGCAAGAGCTCTTCGGTAGATGTAGGACCTAGTCCTCAGTTGGCACAGCTCACAGGCTGGGAGAACTAGCCCACTCACCGGTCATTAGATTTAATCACAGCATCAGATTACACGATGAAAACAACACCAACATTCCTGGCCTGTACTTGAACCTGCGACCTTAATGAAACCCTCTTACGGCATCGTGCACTTGGTAAGGCACAGGTAGACTGTCTTATCCAGGTGGCTTAGAATACTACCTCAACCAGAGACCTTATTGAAAACTTCCTACTCAGACTATCGTGCACTGGTAGACTGTCTTATCCAGGTGGCTTAGAATACTACCTCAACCAGTGACCTTATTGAAAACTTCCTACTCAGACTATCGTGCACTGGTAGACTGTCTTATCCAGGTGGCTTAGAATACTACCTCAACCAGTGACCTTATTGAATACTTCCTACTCAGACTATCGTGCACTGGTAGACTGTCTTATCCAGGTGGCTTAGAATACTACCTCAACCAGTGACCTTATTGAAAACTTCCTACTCAGACTATCGTGCACTGGTAGACTGTCTGCCGAAGAGGCTTAGAAAAGCAACTCTGCCAGTCAACAGACATCTCTCATTTACTTTCACTGAATACCCAGCATAGTAGCTTCACGCATTAAGTCACGCAGTGTGTCTGCAGTTGAGAATTGCAATCTCAGAGATTCCAGTTTCGGATCCTAACGTTGACATCGTGTTTCTTTTTTATTCGAATTTTCCCATACTTCCATTCTAAGTAACTCACGATCGTCAAGCCCTTATATCTTTACGTTAGAACGCTTCGTGGTTTAGTGGCCAGTGTCCTTAGCAGCAAACCCAGAGGTTCAGTTTCTATTCCTGGATATGGCAAGATAGTTAATTCCAGTCTGAGGTTTGGAACGATACTTACTCAGCCTCGTCAGCCGAAACTAAGAAGAGATAAGTTTCATTCCCAAATCAGCAATCATACAGTGTTTTTCATGGTTTTCTCACTTTCACTTCAGGAAAATGCAGGGATGTGGCTACCTCTTTCTCAATCCTAGTCTCAATTACTGACACACACACTTAAATAGACTGGACAAATTCTACACACTACCAAGTATACGGGTTGATGCCAAAGAATGAAACAATAAAAACAACATCTTGTTACTCACTAAATTAATTTCGGAGACACCGGGGTTTCGCTAAGGATAGTCCAGAATAGCAGTGTGGATGAGGGTACCATAGTATGGAATAATAATAATAATGTTAGTAAATACATAAGACGGCCCAACCAGGAGCTCTATAGTTACTCTGAAAGGATTACAGACGTGGCCAGGAAGAGACATCTAATATTTTATGGACACGTCTCCAGGATGCATCCAACCAGGCTGACCAACCAGCTACTCACATACTGGCAAAAAAGGAAGAGCAAGTCACCATGGCTGATAGAAGTGCACAAAGATCTGCTGGAACTGGGAGTTACGGAAAAGGACATAAAAGATCGAACGTCTCTCAGGAGTAAATTAAAGTAAATAAAGTTCCAGGAAAACCCCCAAGGAAGAAGACAGGTGCCCTCTGGACAATGGAGAGAAAGGAACAACACTGCCAGAGGATGCGTAACTACTGGGAAAACATCAAGACCCGCTTCAAGCAAAATAGTTGAATATTGTGGTGCGTAGTTGAGCTATACGGAACAAGAAGAATAAGAATAAGAATAATGTTAATTATTTTACGTCTCTTTTAACTACTGTGGCTTTTAGAGACACGAGGGTGACAGAATTTTGCTCCGAAGGGGATCTCTAACGTGCCATTAAATCTACTGACACGGCTCCCTCGCATTTGCGCACTCTCTAATAACTGCTGACTGCGCCAGGATTCGATCCTGCAACCTTGGGCACAGCAAGCGAGAATGTTTCCGCTGAGCCACGCAGCCAGCCACCATAGTATGGAGACCACCTCATAGTGCAATGGCTATTCGACCCTAAGGTCCAGATTCAAATTTTTACGATCATAGTACCTAACTCCAAGACGCAATGACAACTTCGTGGTGTAGAGACTAGCATTCTTGGCTGCCACCACGGAGGTTCGGGTTCGATTTCCGGCTATGCCAAAACATTTAATTCTGGCCTGACGGCTGTAACGGGGTGCACTCAGCCTCGTGTAGCACAACTGATGTGGTTTTCTGTGGTTCTCCACTTCTACTCCAGACAAACGCGGGTATGGTTCCTAACTTAAGGCCACGGTTGCCTCCTTCCCGATCCTCACCTGATACACAATACTACTACAGACACCACAGGTTATCAGACACACCCACACAAGAACACGGGTCTTAATAACCACGATGTCGAAGCTGCCTCAATGAAGCAATTACAACAACTCAATTGTATGTAAGTTATGTAAAACAAAAGTTTGATGCTTTTCAGTCGGTCAACACGATTGTACGCAAATGAGATGGGTTATTCTCTAATCCTGAAAGAATTACGTGAGATTAATAAATACACTTGGATCCATCAGATTCCGGAGGTCAATCACCACTTCCAGTATCTTAACAAAACATCACAAAGACTGCAAATATTGACGAGTTGCATTATCTTAACTAATACTGCAACTATATAAGTGTCATCATCATCATCATCATCATCATCATCATCATAATTTTCCATCTCCAGTTTCCCGGGTGAGGCAAACAAGCGCTCTCCATCTTGCCCGATCGTGGTACACCATTTTTTCTTGGACATCGTCCCAGTTAAAGCCATTCTTCTCCACCTCTGATCGAACTGTCTCTATCCATCGCCTCCTTGGTCTTCCTCTTGGCCTCTTCCCTCTGACATCCAGGTTGAAGTACTTCTTAGCTGTTCTAGAGCTATCCTTCCTCATTACATGGCCATAACACTGAAGTCTGTGTTTCCCCCAGAAAGTTGGTAACAGGGACCCTGATGCCAGCTGTTGCTCTGTGTACCTCATTTCTGATCTTGTCTCTCCTGGTACTTTGGTTCATAGTCCTAATACATCTCATTTATTAGGACTATTAGGACTATAAGTGTATATATTGTAAATATTTTAACCCGTACTTTTAAACATAGATTTTATGATTCTGATGATGATCGCTTGATGATCGAAACTGGTCATCAAAGTGTATTTATTAATCTCATGTAATATTTTTCAGGATTAGGGAATAACCCATCTCTTTGGGTACAATCGTGTTGACCGACTGAAAAGCACCAAACTTTTGTTTACTAAGGCAACACTGAAAATGGTTTCAAACCCCGTAATGTATTTATGTATGTATGTACAGTATGTCTGGCCCTTATTATTCCCATTTTCCAACGTGGTCCGGGATGAGATGCGATGAATGTCTTTGTAGCGGATGTTTTTTATGGACGGATGCCCTTCCTGATGAGAACCTCATGAGAGGAGTTGAGATATTAAATGAATGATGGTGAACGGAACTGGGCAAGGATGTTGGAGGAATCGGCCGTGGCCGGTTAGAAGGTACCGTCCCAGCAGTTTCGTGGAGTTGAACATGGGGAAACCAGGGAAAACCATTTCATGGACGGCCGACAGTGGGGTTCAAACCCACGTCTGTTGAGTCCACAGAGAGCTTGGCCCCATGGACTAGCACTGTACGTTAGCGAGCGTAGCTACCGCTGTCGGTAACAACATCAACTACAACTCAATTATGGTATTGATAAGGTGGATAGCCAGTGTTTTCAGTGTTAACTTTAAGGCTACCATCGATTAACTCGTGACAAATGTGGAAAATTGGCCTTTTAATTCTTATACCCAATTTCAGTACGTGATATGTGTCAAGAAGAGATTTCCCGCCAATAAGGGAATCATGATTGTCATGGAATTGAAAGGGCAGAAGAAAAGGAACGGTTGACCTGTTCTTTATTTCGTATGTTAATTTTACTATTTTCTAGACATCTCATGGTGTAATGGGTAGCTTAATTGACTGCCATCCCCAAGGTTGTTGTTTGAGTCTTCAACCCTTTGACTGCCACGTAGTGTAGTGGCTAGCATTCTTGGCTGTCACCGCAGAGGTCCAGGCTTGATTTCCGGCTCTGCCACGAAATGCAATTCTAGTCTGAGGGCTGAAACGGGATACACTCAGCCTCGCGTGGCAAAACTCACAAGTGATTGGTTCGATTCCCATCTCAGCCATTTAGGAAGTGGGTTTACGTGGTTTCCCACTTCTACTCCAGGCAACGTAAGGCCATGGCCACTTCCTTCCCAATTCTCACCTGAATTACAAAGACGCACAATGCTACAGACATCACAATAACACATGTTATCAGACAAATTCTACACACACCCAAGTACACGGGTCTAAATGACCAATATGTCGCAAGGCCCCTAAATTAATTAACAACAAGTATTTTGACCGGTTTTCTGCAGCTCTTCATGTCCTAAACTAATCGTTTCATCTCTAGAAAAGTATTAAACGTATTAAAATTCTTATGTTAACTGGTTCTGATGACGTTCGCATGACGAATGATACATGTTATCCTGTTGAAGTCCGTACTTAGAAAAGTGAATCTAAGTGTAACTAATCAATGCTATTTTATCTGGTTTATTGTGTGTTAATACCCGCCGCACATTACTGTGTTGACTGACAGAAAAGCGATGCTTTGACTAGATAACACAGGTTTTCACAGACAGAGCTGATGACCATGATATGCAAGCCCCTGGGTTGAAGAAATATACGAGGAAATGAATGTCACTGTGAGTTGTGTAGCAGTCCACGGCGCGCACCTGTTCTCCTGTGGTCGTACAAAAACCAGACCTGTGACCAAGTACTATTTAAGTGGACCCATCAACGCTGATAGAAGTGTCTCTGCACCACAGGACGTGATTGCATCATCAAATTACAGACGAACTTCGATATCCCGAAGTGCTTTCGGAGATAGAAATTACTTCGAGTTATCGAAAATTCGAGATGTAGAAATGCAGGAAAAATGGGGTTCTCGTATTATCATAATGGAGGCTATGCAAAATATTTTATGTTCAACGATGTCGAAATGTGAATAATATACGTCAGAAAACTGTATCATAATGATGGTCATTAGAACACTATTTTTAGCCTATTTTCATTTATGAAAAAATAGACTTATGAGATCACATTTTGTCCGTGTGTCTGTGTGATGGTGTGCGTGATGGTGTGTGTGCGATGGTGTGTGTCCCCCATAATAACTTATAAACGACTAGAGCGAGTACATAGCACAATTTCGGGCAACCCCGACCGTTCCCTTCAAATGTTGTTACCTCTCACCAATCCAACATGGCGGCTGTGCGAATTATTTTACCAGCATTCAATATCTCCGAAACTATTACCGATATCAGCCTGGAATTTTGTACATTGATAATGGGAACTTCTAGAAGTCACCTATGTGACTTTTGAAAATCTGGTAACTACAAAACCAACATGGCGGCAAAGCGAATTCGTGACTTTAAATAGACGTTTCTCGCGATTTAACTAACCAATCGCAATGAAACTTGGTACAGTATTTGTTTATACAAATTGTAATGCACCGACATCTAACTTCGTTCAATAGTTTACATAACCTCAAGATGGCGGCTGTGCGAATTATTTCACCGGCATTCTATATCTCTATACCTGTATCACCATGAAATTTTGTACGGAGATAAAGAGCACTATTGGAAGTTAATCTATGAGGCTTTCAAAAACCGGTCAACTACAATACGAACATGGCGGCCAAGCGAATTTGAAAGTTTTAAATAGACCATTCTCGCGATTTAATGATTTAAACGCAATGAAATTTCGTACAGGAAATGTTTACACACATTGTAATGCACTGATATCTAATTTAGTTCAATTGTTTACGTAACCTCATGATGGCGGCTGTGCGAATTTCGAAAATTAAGTTTTTATTTCTTGTGTTCTAATCATGGGATCGAAATCAACATTTGCATAGTGAACGTACACAATAATCATAATCTAATAGTATATAACTCTATGGCCTACATATATTAAAATCCAACATAGCGACCATCCGAAATGTTTAGACGGTTCTCAATATCTATTATTCTACTACAGCAATCAAACTGAAATTTTGTAAGTGTATAGAGGCTATAAGCATAAGTTCACCTATGGGACGTTCAATAACCTGGCGAGCTCAAATCCAACATGGTGGCTACGCGAAATTTAAATATTCAAATGGACGTTTCTTGCGTTTTATCCATCCGAGCGCAGTGAAACTTGATACGGTATATGCTTATACAAATTATAATCGACTGGCATCTAATTCATTTAAATTTATTTCTTAACCACAAGATGTCGATTAAGCGAAATTTTAAAACCCCGCTTTTATTTCTTGTGTCGTAATCATGCGATTGAAGTTTGAATAAAACACCTACACTATAATCTTCATGTAATAGTACTTAAATCTAAGGCCTATATTATAAAATCCAACATGGTGACCATCCAAAATATTTAGACGGTTCTCAATATTTACGAATCTATTGCAGCAATCAAACTGACAATTTGTATGTTGATTAGGGCAATTAATATTAGCAGGATATATGAAAATAGGCTATTTAGTTCTTCACGGAACTACTTGTTCATTGTGGAACAGTTTCTCCGGCCAGTCAGAGCTCATTCATTGACCAATTAGGTAAGGGTACCTTCGCGCATGCGGTCAAAATCCACCATGTCGGACATGAACACAGCATCCTTCTATTATAAATTACCGACATGGAAAGTGCACCGTCCATATGTTCGCGTAAATAAACTGACGAATATGAGACAAGATATAGCACTGTAGATTACCTTATTATCCCCAATTCCAATTTCTACACAGCGCATTGCTTTCAAACGACTTCGGTAACAATATTAGTGAATGCTATAGAGCTGGACGGCAGGCTGTCAACGATAGGTGTTCTGTGTTGGCAAGCAAAGTGAATGGTCTCTGCTTTCGGAGTGCCTTGACCCACGCATGCACTCTCATCAGTCAGCTAAGCCGCGCGCCCTGTTCACTAACTGAAGTAACTGAATCACACAGATATTTATGAATATTTATGTTAGAACATATAATAAAGTTATAATTATCGTCGAATATAAACAGTCGTATGCAACTCGCCTATAATGGTAATTAAGACACTTGTATGGAAATTATAAAACTAGCTTTTTATAAACATACTCGTGTCTTTATTATTGCCATTATAAGCTCGTTGCATAATGTACTATATAATCACATTTTTTATTTCTCGTGTCTTAATCAAGCGATAAAAATGTAGGTTGGTATAATGAACCACCATCATAATATTCATCTGCTGGTATATAATTCTATAGCTTATACAGGGTGTTTATAAATTCCTATCACAAACTTTGAGTGCTTGGAGACCAAGACGGTTAGGTTTAGCATAGGAACTTGTGTCCGGAAACATACCGTCTTCCTGCCACCCCCAAAAAACTACCACAATACACGTTCTAATTTCCCGCATTTTCGGTACCACTGACAAGGGTACGTACGTCATTGAACGATCACCTGCATGAAAACCTTGATTTACGAGAATCCAAGGAAGTCCTACTGGCGCGGTTATGGCTCTGGTGGATCTTGGAGGACCAAGGATTGGTGATCGTGTGTACCAGAACGTAGTGTTGACGTTAGTGGTCGTCACATCGAGCCCCGCCTGTAATTAAAGCCAGACGACAAGCAGAAAGAGTCGGAAAAGGCGCTAACATTCCGGGAGCTGTGAACGTGTGCTGTGGTGGCTTTTTGCGGGTAGCGGGAAGACGGCACGTTTCCGGACACAAGTTCCTATGCTAAACTTAACCATCTTGTTCCCCAATACAAGCCCTCAAAGTTTGTAATGGGAATTTAGAAACACCCTGTATATAAAGCAATCCAACATGCGGCAAGCGATAAGTTTCACTTGTTCAGGTCGGGAACCAAAAGCTATTTTATGTTCGACGATGTCGAAATGTAAATATTATACGTCAGAAAACTGTATCATAATGATGGTCATTATATATAGCACTGTTTTCCATTATGAGACAGTTTCTCCAGCCAGTCAGAGCTCATTCATTGACCAATTAGGTAAGGATACCATCGCGCATGCGCTCAAAATCCAACATGTCGGACATGAATTACATGATTTTAAAGTTCAAATTAGATATCGGATAAACCATTGTAGTTATAATCCCAAACACAAAGACAAAATCAGCACGAACCCTTACGGTAACAAGAAAATACTATGACATATGCAAGATATTTATGAATCTACGTCCAGAAGTTAGCAACACAGCATACTTCTATATAAATTACCAACATGGAAAGTGCACCGTCCATATGTTCGCGTAAATAAACTGGCGAATATGAGACAAGAAATAGCACTGTACCTTAATATCCCCAACTCCAATTTCTACACAGCGCATTGCTTTCAAACGACTTCGGTGACAATATTAGTGAATGCTAGAGCTGGACGGCACTAGTCATCATGCAGGCTGTAAACAATAGCATTGCCAAGCAAAGTAAATGGTCTCTGCTTTCGAAGTGCTTTGACCCACGCATGCGCTCTGTTCAGTCAGCAAAGCCAGCGCGACCTGTTCACTAACTGAAGTAATTGAATCCCACAGATATTTATGAATATTTATGTTAAAACATATAATGAAGTTATAATTATCGTCGAACATAAACAGTCGTATGCAACTCGCCTATAATGGTAATTAAGGCACTCGTATGGAAATGAAGGTTATTTATCCACAAAACTACTTGTTCTAACCATTGATTTTAATCGTAACGCCAAGTCTAATTTGTATTCACCCTGACAAAGCCAGGTAAGGTCGTTGGTAATATCTTGAAGAAGGCTGTCGCCATTTAAATATAACGTTGCTCGCCGAGTAGGGGAATTAAATAAATTGATGGATGCGTGAAATATGGCGAGCTATTAAGTTGTTTGAATGGCTGCCCTGGAGACGAGGTGTGTGATGGATGTGGTATGCGAGCCGACTGTTAGGAGTCATTCACTACGTCATCCCAGGAATTAGAACATTTTCGCCAGGAGTCACGACAGCAGCATAGCTTTGTTCTTACATAGCTTCCAAATACAAGCGGGAATTACAGAGTGTAGTGTTGTCTCAGTGCCCAAAACCCCTTCTGAGGGTTGTATATTTTAGCCTTCTTTCGTCATATCTAATGTAGATACAGTACATGTGATTACATTATCCCCGTGTGTACGCGCGTGTCTCTGTGTGTATTTTAATGCCTATGCGTCCCCCTAATATGATTTGATTGTGTTAATTAATTTTGACAGTAAAATGCTTTTCAGTCGGTCAACACGATTGTACCCAACGTATAATGGTGTTGTTCCCCAAACCTGAAATAAATTACAATATCAATATGCAAAACGTTTTTTGATGTGTGTAGATGCTTGCAGATCTCACCCTAAATTGATATCATAATAGTACATAATGCAACGAGCCTATAATGGCAATAATTAAGACACGAGTATCGCGAGTTTTATAATTTCCATACGAGTGTCTTAATTAGCATTAAAGGCGAGTTGCATACGACTGTTTACGTTCGATTATTATATTTATTTTATGTTCGAACATAAATATTCATAAATATCTGTCGAGATTTCACCAGTTTATGTACTGAACAGAGCGCAAGGGACGCACAGAATACCTTGTATTTGACCATGGCCTCCTCGATTGCCCCACTATGACACTAGGCCAGGCAGTGTAATTTAAATTAGAAGGCCTTGGAACTCAGTGCATGCGCGTTGCTATCCTCACCTGATTGGTCAAACAACTGTTTCTTGAGCTCTGATTGGTGGGAGAAACTGTTTCATAATGAACAAGAAGTTCCGTGACGAACTAAAGAGCCTACTTTTCATAAAATTTAAGATTCATGCCAATGATTAATCGATATGGATCTATCTAGAATAATGCCGAAATTAAGTTGATAATATCGAAATTTCTAATTAGTTCGAAATACTGTATACCTGGAATAATGTAGCCTAATAGAGCACTACAGTTGGCAGCCCTGGTGACTGAATATATTCTTAGTTCCATCTCTTAAGGTACAGAATACAAAATTTGGTTGGAGTCCAATGAATAGCATGGACGTTACATGCAGTTAAACATTGGATCTAACAGCGCGCGTAAAATCATGTTGGCAACAGTGTCATGCATGTATTGGTCAGAAATAATCTGAAATAATATGATCTATTGTTGTGCCAATTTTGAATGAAATCCATTAGTTAGTATAGAAGTTACATGCATTTTAAAATTGGACCTATCAGCAGGCTTAGAATCATGTTGGCAGCAATGACGTATATTAGTTACTCCAAAGTAATCTAGAATGCCAGGTACTATACGTGTTCAAAGTTTAGAGCTATTGGCTTGCATTCTGATATATTGATATTACGGTAACAAAAATAGAGACAGCATTTATTAACAGTTGGCAGCTCTGGTCGCTCTTAAGAATACGCATAGTCATAGCTGTTGTGGTACACATAGCACATACGAAATTTGGTTGAAATCCAAATGATAGTATGGAAGTTACATGTATTTAAAGTTGGACCTCTCAGCAGGCTTAGAATCATGTTGGTAGCACTGACGTATATAAATTACTCCAAATTAATATAGAATGCCATATACTATACGTGTGCATAGTTTAAAGCTGTCGGCTTGCATACTTTCTGATATATATTGGTATTTGGATAAAAGAATTTAAGAGCATTTTTTAACAGTTGGCAGCACCGGTGGTTCATAAGAATACGTTCAGTCATATCTGGTTATGTACACATTCAACATACGAAATTTGGTTGAATTCCAATTGATAGTGTAGAAGTTATATGCATTTAAATATTGGACCTATCAGTAGGCTTATAATCATTTTGGCAACACTGCCATGTATGGCTTTCTGGAAATTAAACTGCAATATTATTATCTATATGTGTGCCGATTTTGAAATAGCTCCCATTCATACCTTCCAAGATATCCAACATGGAGCTCAGTTGGTAGCACTGACATAATTTTCAAATATGGCCGTGAGATATTCAGGTATAGATCTTTACTCCTACCAAATTTTATTTCGTTTGCTCCAGCCGTTTAGGGGTTGATAGGGGGGGGGGGGACACACACACAGCCAGCCAGACAGACAGCCAGAAGGACAGACAGACAGACAGACACACATTTTCCCGGATCGATCTCATAAGACTACTTTTTCCTCATTTTTGCAAAATGTGAAAAGTAGGCTAAAAATAGTGTTATAATGACCATCATTATGATATAGTTTTCTGACATATAATAGTCAGGGTCGAACATAAACCTACTTATCGATTTTTAAATGAGAAAAGTAGGGTAATATGCATTACTTATTGAAGATACAGGGTATTCTGGTTTAATGTAGCGTGCTCACGTGAAGAGTTATTTGATGAGTCGAGGATCACTCACTTGTTCACGAGACTTTCTGTGACGTCACAGTTCCGTTCAACTTACTTCTGGGTCTTTCAATAGTTAATTCGTTATCCACATGAAAGTTCTGATCGCAGCTGTTGCTGTGTTCTTTATGAAACAAATATGAATCATGACTTAGCCGCAGGCTTGCAGGAAACCACGGAAATACCCAGCGGACTGGTGACCGCAATGTAGGCGTGCCATGGCGGCAGCCTTCATCTCACACGAACTGGTGGCAAACGACAGTGGCTCCAATAGAAAAAGTCATTCACCCATTATTACAATATCGAGGAAATAGACATCTATTTGGTTGCGTAGTTGGTAGCATGCTGAACTGCTGTGCCCAAGATAGCGTGTTCAAACCCGGCCGAAGTCGTCGGATTTTTTAAGAACGTTAAAAATCCTTCAGTATGACTTCTTTCTGAGGGGAAGTAAAGCCGGCGGTCCCATGTCATAGATTTATGGCATGTAAAAGATCCTTCCACAGACTAAACATGTGTGAAGGTAAATTTTTGGTTAGATTTCGTCGGAACGCTCTATCAAAGTTCCAACGTTCACAACTAGGTATCACTGATATCTGGTGGCGAATGTTGTGACTACTTGAAATTGATCGGAACTTGTAGCTCACCCTAAGGGTGTCCGCTGGAAGCAGCTACAGACACAGGCGAGCCGAATGTCCTAGGACACTCCCGACAATAAAAGCCATACGATAAATAAATAAATTGAAATAGCGAGATATTCAGTGAAGAACAGGAAATGAACTCGCTTTGGAATACTGCAGAGGTGTGGAAATTATTACACTGAAGTAAATAGTTTAAATCAGTCACATTTCTTTATTCAAAATCATTTCATTTTATTTTTAATACCCTACTTAGTAGAGTTTTCTCTCCTGTAGACTTACAGCGTTTTCCATAAAGAATTGCATTTGGAAATTTTCGAAACTGGAGATTCTGAGGATCAGCTGTGCTGCGTCCATTTTTAGCCTACTTTCGATTTTTGTAAAAAAATGAAAGTAGACTTATGAGATCTACACAGGGCCAACAAAATGTGTATCTGTCTGTGTGCGTACTCTGAATGTCTGTCTCCCCCTATCAATTCGAACACGGTGAAACCGAAATGAACGAAATTTGGCACAAAGGTAGAACTAGCAAAGGCCATCTTAGTGTCATGTTTTATATCGCCGCAATCTTGACGGATACGTAATGGCGGCCACCCAAATGTTCAAAGCTTAAATCAAATTACGACTAACCTAATCATCCGATCTGTACAAAATTTTGCAACAACATACCTTTATGTGGGACGCATATTTTGACTAAACTACAAGATCATTAGCCCAATACTTGGCGGATGGCGGCCATATACGTGTGCAAATCGATCCCCCTGTCAATTCAAACACGGTGAAACCGAAATGAACAAAATTTGGTACAGAGGTAGCACTAGTAAAGGACACCTTAGTGTCATGTTTTATGTCGTCGCCATCTTGACGAATTCGTAATAGCCATCCAAATGTTAAAAGCTTAAATCAAATTACGACCAACCTAATACTCTGATATCTACCAAATTCAAACACGGTGAAACCGAATTGAACAAAATTTGGTACAGAGGTCGCACTAGCAAAGGGTACCTCAGTGTCAAGTTTCATGTTGCCATCATCTTGACGGGAACGTAATGGCGGCCACCCAAATGTTAAAACCTTAAATCAAATTACGACCAACCTAATAATCTGATCTCTACCAAATTTTGTAACAATATACCTTTATGCAGGTATCATAATTTGACCAAACCTAACTAGATCATCAGCCCAATAGTGTGCAGACGGTGGCCATGTATGTGTGCAAATCGATTCTCCCTATCAATTCAAACACGGTAAAACCGAATTCAACGAAATTTGGTGCAGAGGTAGCACTAGCAAAGGGTACCTCACTATCATGTTTTATATCGCCGCCATCTTGACAAAAACGTAATGCCGGCCACCCAAATGTTAAAAACTTGAATCAAATTACGCCCAAACTAATCATCTGATCTCTACGAAATTTTTCAACATAATACCTTTTTGTATAAAGAATCTTTTGAGCGAACTAAAAGATCATCAGCCCAATAATTTGCGGATGGCGGCCATGTATGTGTGCAAATCGATTCCCCCTATCTTTTCAAACACGGCGAAACCGAATTGAACGAAATTTGGTACAGAGGTAGCACAAGCGAAGGCCACCTTAGTGTCATGTTTTATATCGCCGCCATCGTTACGGAAACGTAATGGTGGCCACCCAAATGTAAAAAGCTTGAATCAAATTACGACCAACCTAATCATCTAATCTCTACCAAATATTGCAACAATATACATTTATGTGAGAAGCGTCCTTTGACCAAGCTACAAGGTCATCAGTCCAATAGTTTGTATATGGCGGCCATTTAAGTGTGAAAATCGATTCCCCCTATCAATTCAAACACGGTAAAACCAATTTGAACGAAATTTGGTAAAGAGGTAGCACTAGCAAAGGGCACCTCACTGTCATGTTTTATATCGCCACCATCTTGACGGAAACGGAATTGCGGTCACCCAAATGTTATAAGCTTGAATCAAATTACGACCAACCTAATCATTTGATCTCTAACAAATTTTGCAACAACATACCTTTTTGTGGGAAGCACCTTTTGACTGAACTACAAGGTCATCAGCCCAATAGTTTGCAAATAGCGGCCATGTATGTGTGCAAATCGATTCCCCATATCAATTCAAACACGGTGAAACCGAACTGAATGAATTTTTTTACAGAGGTAGCACTAGCAAAGGGCACCTCATATTCATGTTTAATATCCGTATAGCACGTTGTATTTCAACAAGCTACTACAACCAACATTCAATTATACTCCGCGAAAAGGACAAAGAGTTATATCAATACCCATGCATTTAGGAGAAAGTAGGCTATATGTTCTTTAGTGAACATCTTGTTTCTGCTTTTTTCACTGACTTTGGAATGTATCCTCTAAATCGAGTAATTTCAATCCATTACCCACGAATCTTTGAATAGTTCAAGAGTGAACAATCAGTAATAAAAGGCATTCAATCTCTCTGGTCTAAATTTACACGAATTCTAGAATAATGTAATCTCTATACCTTATTAACCACCTGTCATAAGGACAGTTTATGCTTTCAAAGATGCTGATTGTTGAATCTTGAAGCTAAATTTCGTAGAATTTTCATGCCGAAGTGCTAGTAGCCTATGTCTAACAATCAAATATTATATAGGAACGTATCTACTTGACGTAATGTCTTGGATAAAATTTAAAAAAATTAAAACTAAAAACATTCACTCTTAAAGTGTGAAAATAAAATATATAAATAGAAATAAAAATCATAAAAATAAAATTTTAATAAAAAAAGAAATATAAATATTAAAATAACAAACATAACTATAAAAATATGAAAATAATTATAAGAATCAATTCAAAATTAGTTAATTAATTAATTAATTCAATAAAAGTATCAAAATTAAATCTATCTCTTTTTTGCTTTAGCGTTTGTCCCGCCTCATGGCAGGGTCCGCTATGTGAATCCGCTGTCTCCACTTTACTGGGTCATGGGACAGTCATGTCCGGATGTAGGTTGACCAGTGTATCGGCCCATCGTTGTATCGGTCGCCCCTTTGGTCTTTTCCCGGCGACCTCTAGTATGTAGCCCTGTTTTGCAATGGTGTCCGCTCCTGACCGTAGCACATGCCCAAACCATCGCAGAGACTCTCACGTATTTTGTTGTTGATTACCGTGACACCAATTCTATAAGAACATACATTGAAAATTTAATTTAATATATAGGCTAAATATTAAAATTAGAGAAACAAAACATAATATTACTAATAATTATAATAATTGTACGCCTCCGAAACTATATCTCTAGAAGGCCACTCTCAAATTGGTGAAATCGAAATCCATGAACGTAAAATTCTCAGGAAAATATATGGCCCCGTTTATGTTAATGGTATATGGATTAAGAGGAGAACCATTGACTTGTACACAGTAATCAATAAGTTCAAAGAAACCGTGCGTAAGAGACGACTGACATTTTATGGTCACATCTGCAGAATGGACAACTCCAGTTATGCACAAAAAAAACTGCTTGATATAATTACAGAGGAACGTCGTTTATCCGGACTAATTGGGACCAAAGGTATTCCGGATAACGATTTTCCGGATAATCGAACATGTGTTTATTTCATAGTACAACCATAGTACAATAGCGCAGTTTCTAATGCATTAAAAGCTTCTCCATGACTTGGTCTTTCTTCATCTTTCTCATCTGGGCTTTCATCCTTTTCGTCTTCCCCACTTACTTCTCGCACCAGAGAAGCAATTTCATCATCTAAGATTTGAAAACCTGAGTCACTGTCACTTTCCAACCAAGTTTGTGCGCCTTCTCTATCACAGTCGGAAAATCGAGCAACTTGGGAGAATAACTCATTTGTCACTGCATCCAAATCTTCATCAACAGTGTCTGTGGTCTTAACGGTCTCCTGTTCTCATGCCAATTTATTCAATGCATTTCGAAGATTCTGTGGTATTAAAGTGTTCCATCCATCAGCTATCAAGTAACAGTAGTCATTAAGAGAATGCTTTTTTGAAAAAGTCCTCACACTCTTCTCGTCTTCTGCCAACAGTAAAAGACGTAAAACTTCCTTCTTGTACATCCGCTTAAGCTATTTTTTGCTCGTCCGGATAGTTGACGTTCCGGTTGTTTGACGTCCGGATAAACGACGTTCTACTGTAATTCAATGGAGGTCAAAATCAGTTGGTTAGAAGAAATCAAACAAGACTTAAAATAAATAACCATTAGAAAATATATCATCATGAATTGCAAGACTTTTGGAACTCTTTCGACGAAGAAGCTGAAAAGACCACTGGAAAAAAATGGACGGAGGAACGTAAGAAGGGGCATAGTTAGTTAATGAGGAGATTTTGGGAGGAGAAGAAGAGGAAAACACCATCAACCCGAGTCAACAAGTTCAAACGCGCTTCCTAAGTGGGCAAAACGAAGAAAGAAAGAAAGAAAGAAAGAATTAAAATAAATTAAAATGTAAAAACATATAAAATTAAAGTGTTGCCTCATAAAGGGTTAAGTCAAAACACGTACACAGTAAATGTTGTAAAACTGGCATCGGGTCTAATAATTTGCACACCTCTGTAAAGTTAGGGTTCAGATCGTAGCGTAGTGACTAGCATTGCTGACTGTCACCATTGAAGCTCGAGGTCCAGCCCCGACTCTTGTAATTCCTGACCTGAGGGATGCAGTGGTGTTTACTCAGCCTCGTGATGTGCAGCTGACAACTGGGCTGCACCTACTCGTCGTCATGGATTTCGTCTAAATTTATGGTGTATACAGAGCTTGACCAGAAATTAAAGTGACAGAAGTGGGAACTTCAGATGGTCAAGCGTTTAGAAAAAAAGTAGCATTTTTGCGCGGGTCGGGTCAGGCATTGGGCACGTATGTTAGCGTAGTTTCCTAGCAGTGGTTGGTGCAGCAGAAAGAGTACAGAACGGTAATCCGAGGGTCGTGGGGTCGAGTACCTATGCGGAAACTTTTTGTCTTGTTTTTACTTTTAATTTGTACATTACTACACTGCAAATAATCCGGAATAATGCACAATATAAAATTGTATCTATTAATATTTGTATAATAGTCATTAAACAGAAACGCAAATTTAAAAACCGGCCGCGGTGGCCGAGAGCGCTAACGCGCTACCTTGTGCCTCACTGGCATCGGGAGAGCGTGGGTTTGAATCCCACCTCGGCCGTCCTGAAAATTGTTTTCGTGGTTTCCCATTTTCACCACCAGGCAAATGCCGGGACGGTTCCTTGCAATAGGTCCACGGCCGATTTCATTCCAATATCCTTTCCCTGACCCGTCCTGAAAAGAAAAGTACATGGCCATTGGCTGCATTAATAAAATAAAATTAAAAAATTTGGGATTGCAAAATTTCCACGAAGGTTGGTTGATTGGTTCCTTAGTTTAGGATCTGCGACAACGCGGTCATGTAGCTCCGTGTAGGCTACTTTGGGTGTGTGTAGAATCTGTCTGATAACCGGTGTTAATTGAAATGACTGTATTATTGTGTGTTATCTGTTTTTAATTCAAGTAAGGAATGCAGACGGTAATTTCAAATAGTTCCTACTTCCGCTACCAAATGATACTGTACACGACACCTAGCTGGAACTTGGTAACTAATAGATGCCATCGCAACCAGCGCCTGGTGACGAACGTTGAAACTTAAGAACATTAATGCAACACCGAAATACGTGTGAATTTATAACTACAGGTACTTCAGAAACAAAAGATAACACAGGTTTTCAGGATTTTACCAATAGGAGGTGGCATTATTTTGTCATCTCAAAATTTACAGTAAATAAATATTAAATAGTTGACTCGAAAAGAAATCATCTCTTGCACTGCAGAGAAAGTACGAGTATATTTCATGTACAGCTGAATTAGCGGTACTGTGGTGTTATCAAAGTCTTTCCTACAACTTTTTTCTTAGTGCCATAATAAATAAATAGTGACCACTATAAAAGTTCTAACCTCACATTATTATTAATTTTGTACTTGGAACTCTACGTCTGTATAGTCGGTAATAATTACGTCTGTCGGAAGTGACCAGGGGATAAATCACGAAGCTTCACGGAGCCTCTAACTTCCAGAAACGTTATTCAGAAAATGAGGGAAGGCTGCCCACCAAAATGCTTGGAATTTCTTTACACAAATATTTCTTTAATTCGTTGAGATCGTGAGATAATAAGAAGGCAGTGAATTCTAGTGTGTATTTTAAGCGGGATCACATGAAACGGTTTTGCTGGGTCAGATTTGACCTGCGGGCGGCTAATTGGACTGTACAAGTCTATAGTTTAATATGACCTTATAAGAAACACGAGAGTGGAGAGTGTTTTCTATCTTCGTCGCACTGGGAAATGGACTGAGAAAGAGCGAGCAGGCTAGCGAATAAGGGTTCACCACCAGACTCCATCATTACATTGTAATTAAAGGAGTTGTAATACTTAGCAAAAGCTAGTTGTATTCGGTTCCGTTCGGACTGGATCGGATAGGAACGTGGTTCCAAGCACTGCTTTGCTGGTGTAATTGTTAAGTGTGGAAGAGAGAGTGAGATGGAGAATCCTCTCGTGAAGGTTGTGGTTTTTCTTCCGAGGTGCATTATTACCTTTAATTTTGATGGATAATTACGGTAGGGCTGAGAACAAAAAGAATACGAGAGACGCCAATGAAGGGGGGCCCCACGTTTGAAGGGGAGAAACAATCGTGCTCAGCACACTATGTTTTAAGACACATTTACACGGTTCTGATGGTAATTCAGTGGTATTGAACTAATGGCCAAACAAGTAGAGCGAATCGTAAAATAAGAAGTGGCAATACTAGGTTACACCACGTAATCAGATCGATTGATTTATGTCAGTGACAGTTACCTCTATCAGGGATGGACATAGCGGAGTCATTTGAATTTTCTAATAATATGTTCTCTTAAATAGTTACCGTAAATTTCATAATTTTACATCCAGTCTCTGTGCAGTCCGTTTAAAATTGAGGGTGCGCGAATGAAAAAATTATACGAGCCTTACAGTAGTCGCATATGATGTGTAACATGTGACATGTGTGTCCCGGGAGCGCAAAACCCTTGTTAACAGTGAACTCTGATGGTCATTGAAATAACTACTTGTAAAACTCCAGTGCCAAATCCTGACCGTAATAAATCATAATTGTTATTTGCTAAGTCGTTGTATCTTCATCGATTGATAGCATATTGTGCATTTTGCAATGGAAAATTAAAAGTGTATATTGTAATATTATAGTCGCAGTAGTGCCTTTAAAAAGCAGGCCCGTCTCGGTTGCAGACAAGATGACAGCTGATCTCTCGTTCTGAACTATATTTCACTAATTTGAGTATGTTGCATGCAATATAGCCTACAGATATAAAAATAATAGGAACTTTGTATGAAATGAACTTTGTTTGAAATATACTCCAGTGAAGAAATCGTTCAGCCAAAGTAATTATTGGCTAAGACGTTGAACCTTAATCGATTGATAACATTTATTTTGGGAGGACATAATTAGGTCTGTGGTTACAGCGTTGGTCTCTCAATCGGCCGGCTGGGGTCCTAATCCTAACAGAGTTTTATTTTTTCCCTTGATTTTTTATATTTATTGTTTTTTGAGTACTGAGGCGTTATACAATTGAGCGTTATATAGTGCATTTTGCAATGGAAAATATATATTTAATTAGAACAAGATCTCCAATGGAGAAGCAGTAGTGACATCTATCTTCCATTAGTTGAACTACGGTATCCAGTCGGCCGTGGCGGAAGCAATCCACTGCCTACTTGAAAATGGCCACTTTTTGCTGATAGAGCACACTGTATAGTATAGGCGCGATTAAAAATTAGGTGTGCAGAAGGTATATTAAATGTGTTTCTCCCAGTGATACGTTTAGACTAACGAAGTTTCAATTATTGTTAATAGTAGGTGTTAATATACTGAATTCCTACGTTGTTTGGAGTGTTTGTTGATGCGATACAGATTCCACATAGCCACTTGGCCGACAGTACATCGATTGCTTACATTAAATAAGAATACAGCAAAAGTATGAAGATTTAATGAATCGTAATTGTTTTCAGCAAATATGCTATAATGAATATTTTCACACCAAAGAACGACAACTTGAAGATGATTTATTGTATGAATATCTTAAATGGGGTCTCCAAACCTTGAACTAAATCGTATGCGATATACATTCCCCACAGCCACATGGCTTACAGTACGTCGTTGTACTGAACTCCGCCACCATGCGCGCTCATTGTTTCCGTCCCCTGCACTTCCGTCCCATCCAATTCCGTCCCATCCACTTCCGTCTCTTTTCCAAAATTACTCCCACAAAAATGTCCAGCTACCGAGTGCCACAAAAATATCCAGATACCGAGTGGAAAGATGTCACACTTCATAAATCCGCATCGACAATTTGCTGGCAAGCCAAGGATCTCCTCATGTTTTAAATGTTATGGTTTAACATTCCTTTTAACTGTTTCGGACCCCTCTGTGTAGCTGTGTATATTAAATGGCTGGGAGTAGTATAAATCGCGATACCTTAGCCTAAAAGATTCCCCTAACACAAAATGGTGGCAACCATGAAGTCATGAATGACGCTAAAGGATTAAACGATGCATACATGTTAAATTCTATGAATTAATAAGGCTTTACATACGAAATAAAGAAGCTCTCCAGTCGATCAACACAAATTTTGCCCAATTACATTAGGCGGGAAAACAAGTATCTACCTAGGAAGAAATATTAACTTTCATTGGATATTTATCACAAAATAACATGTTCTATGTACAAGAATGTGAAAGAAGGTATTTATTTCTTCTTCTTCTTTTTTCAATTTTGGCCTAATTTGGACCACGGGAAACAATTGACTTCCTGATTAGTCCTTTTTTCTGCTCCCAGAAACTCTTCATCCTTTCACTGTGGATTCTCTTCCTTTCTTCCGGCCAGATGTTCTTGGCTCTTCTCCTTTGTTTTCCTGGAACCCCTTGAATGCATCAATCGTACCTCGAAACACCTCTCTATTCCAGATCTCATTTGGACTGACCCCAGGTTCCTCCATATCCTTTCTTATTTCATCTACCCATATTGTAGTTGCTTTCATCTTCGTGATGTAATTAAATATTTTCTTCGTTAGTCGACTATCGCTCATTCCCGTAAGGTGTCCATAATTTATTTATTTACTAGCATGTACCCGCGGCTTCGCTCGCGATCAAGACTATGGGGACGATGCATTATTGCTGATAATTGGTCTATTCTATTACAGCAATCACGGCTACAGGTGGGTCGATTCTAATTCTGAAAATTCTGATACATACAGTATATTGATATGAGCAGCAAAGTGGGAATTTTATAGACTTGTGAAAGTCTGCAGGGTACGATGTTACATTATGTGAACACGGTTGAAAAGTTTGGTTTTGGTTTTGACATCTTCTGCTGAGACATAACGATTATGTTGTCCGGATACTCGCCAGCACGCCACATACAGTTGTCCATGTGAAAAAAAAATGGTTTTGTATACAGTAAACGTACACCTGGAATAGCAAATCTATCGGAATATGGGGAATTAAAAGTATTTTTCCTTAAGCTATTCTGGGTATAATTTTGCCACACTATTTGATAATTTGAACGTCAACATGTCGCTATTAATAGACATATAGTAAAATATCTCTCACCTTGGCCGCTGATGTACATTATGCAGTCTCTTCCAGTGTTACATCCCAGGGATTGAAATTCTCCAACAACCCTTTTGCCTCACATGCCTCTCTAAGTAATTAAAATTCCCGATTGTTGTTGTTTGAGTCTTCAGTTTTTTGACTGGTTTGATGCAGCCATCCATGCCTCGCTCTCCTGAGCTAATCGTTTCATATCTACATAGCTATCGCACCCTACATCCGAGGCAATCTGTATAACCCTGGTCTACCCCTACAGTTCTTGTCAACCCTCCCATCCATAACTAAGCTTGCTATTCCTGGGTGTCTTAATAGGTGTCGTACTAACCTATCTCTTCTCTTCATTAGCAGTCGCCAGAAACATCTCACCTCTCACACTCGTCTTAATAGCTCTTCATTTGTTACCCTATCTACCCATCTGATCTTCGTAATTCTCCCGTAACACCACATTTCAAACGCTTCAATTCTCCTCTTTTCTGCAGCACCATTAGTCCAAGTTTCACTTCCTTATAGTGTCACGCTCCAGACAAAAGCTTTCAAAAATGACATCCTAATACCTAAATGTATATTCGATGTCAACAGATTCCTTTTCTGTATAAATGCTTTCCTTGCCTGAGCCAACCTGCTTTTTATATCCTCTTTGCTTCGTCCATTACTGGTTATTTTGCTTCCTAAGTAAAAGAAGACTCCTACTTCCCGTAGCGTTTCACCTGCCAATTTGATGTCGATAGAGGTTTCTGATTTATTTCGGCTGCATTCCAATAATTTTGTTTTACATTTATTGATTTTCATCAAGCGAAGTCCATACCATTCAAAAACTCGTTCAAATCTTCTGGCGTATTGGCCAAGATGACGAATCTCAGAGATGAAATTATTTTTCCTTGAATCTTCACTCCGACTTTAAATTGTTCTCCAATTTCTTGATTATTGTGTTTTTAGAGATCTTGGAAATGCGTTGCCCTCGCACATGGTGTAGATGCATTGTCAAAGGAAAACATTCCATGTTACGAACATGGGCCGCATAACTTGTACCAAAAGCTTCTGCAGATTTAACACAAGACCTATTCTGAACAGCAGTTCCTTAAACTCAGATTTGCAAACATTTTATTGTATCTTTCCATGTGGTATGTCTCTGTACCTGAAAATACAGAAGAGTGCTTTAAAAGTCATGTTTTGTGTAAATTTTGGAAAAGGTAGTGAGTGTGGTTTTTGCCGGAGTGGATACTCGCTCGTAGAAATTCTTTTCAGTAAAATAGACTGGTTCACAATTTTGTAAGTGCATATTGAGGTATATGACGGCGGGATGCCTTAAGTGTTAAGGGAACGGCAATAGCCGCCTCAGAGCTTCGTTGCTACTGAAATAATGACCAGACTGATATTTGTACTTAACTATTTGGGATTTGTGAGCCCAGTGTTTATGAAATTGAACGTAGCTACAGTATATCGCTACCTTTATTTAGTAGCCGCTACTGTAGTGTTTAAAAATTAAAGGTGGTATTTGAAGGCGCTTCCCCTATTTTTTTTTACCCCTGGAACTACAGCCCATGAAGGGCCTAGGCTTATCATGCGACCACTTCCCAGCCATTTGGCCTGCAGATATTGTGGTGACGCATGGTCAGTGCACAGTGTCCCCTCAGCCGTTAATCTTGTTCTTCGTGATCGGGGCGCTGCCTCACTATCAGACAGCTACTCAATTGTCCTCACGAATCTGAGTGCTGCCCGTTGCAGCCCTCACGTCAGTGTCTAAAATCTCTGACGGAGCCGGGAATCGAACCCGGGGCCTCCGGATGAGAGGCAGGCGCGCTACCCTGTTCTTATTTTGTTTATATATATCTTGAAAAAGATAATAAATGGATTGGCATTGCCTCCTACAGGGATATATAGAAAATCTGATGTCATACCTTGAGGTAGTGTTGCCATGGAAACGGACTTGCGATTAGTTCATCAATCAGAGCGAAGATAGTTTTCTGCGAATATCTTTGAAACTATTGGTTTTAGGGCCTTAAAATGTAGTTTTCGGTGTCCCGTAGGGACATACCGAGTATTGTTTCTTGCATCGAGGGGAGTAAAATGAGCTTTGTCCGGTCTTTATGCGACAACTTCGATATTTTGTCCTGGTTGAGTATTTTTGGTAACTTTTCAGTTATGTTGCCCGTTCCACGGGAACAATGATTTATTTCCGGACGAAAGGCAGCCTATATGTTATCCCATGGTATAAGCTGTCTCCATTTCAAATTTCATCCAAATCCGTCCAGCCGTTTTAGTGTCAAGAGGTAACAAACTAACACACACACACACACACACACACACACACACACACACACACGGACACACAGATTTTCACAATTATAATATATATAGGGAATAGGGATTTAACGTATGACTTTTATTGCCGGGACACGCTTAGGGTGAGCTACAAGTTCCATTCAATTTCAAATAGTTCCAACTTTCGCTACCAGATATCAATGATACCTAGTGGTGAACGTTGGAACTTTGAAAGAGCGTTCCGACGAAATATAACCTAACAATTTAGCTTCACACAAGTTTAGTCTGTGGAAGGATCTTTTACGTACCATAAATCTATGATATGGGACCGCTGGCTTTACTTCCCCTCCGAAGGAAGGCATACTGAAGGATTTTTAACGCTCTTAAAAAATCCGACGGCTTCGGCCAGGTTTGAACCCGCTATCTTGGGCACAGAAGTTCAGCCTGCTACCAACTTCGCCACTGAAGCCGCTTATTTCCTTAACTAGACAATGTTACTGGTCGCCTGGGAGATCGGCCTGTCACCATCCCCAGTTGTATTTGCTGCCAAAGTATGCTCATCTCCCAGACGGTAGAGTAATGATCCCTTGCAGATTCTGTGGGTAAAGCCGAGTTGGGAGGATAAGCGATTTAAAAATATATATTTATGTATGTTTTTAATATTCTTCCAGTAGTGTACTGTATATCAAAGATATGAATTTCGTCAAGATAAAAACAGTGTACTCTGGTGTATGTAATAAGGCAACCATTTTGGTATTTCAAATAATGCATGTACCAATTTATGAGTTGCTCTTCGCAGGCCTCAGTTTGAAAATGTCTTCACAGTGTTTTATGATATTTGTAGATTTTGTGCATGTGTGCACAGCCATTAATGCTATATATTCTCAAAATTGAAAGTTTTTCAGTCGGTAGGTGAGTGGTTATCGTGTCTAACTACCAACCCCAAGCTTGCAGGTTCGCTTCTGGCCGTGGTAAGTGATTTTTGAAAAGTGGCAAATATCGCGGTAGGCATGTCATACGTTGTTGTCATGTTAAATAATCCATTTGAATTCAGTCGGCCGTGTTCATAATGGCAAAACTAATCTCGGGAATTTCCGCCAACCCAAAAAGTTAATCTTTTCTCTACTGAAAAGCGCTATAGTGTCCAGGAGCTTAGATATCTAATCTCCTTGATTTTCATAGCGCTCCAAGGAGCGATAAAATTCGACATGCAAGCTGCCCTCTTGGCATCAATTAGCAAAGCTTGCAGCCAGACCCGTGGCCATACGATATTATTATTATTAGTCGATCAACGAGTAGAACTAGGCAAGGCTCAAGCCCGGAAGGAAGCCGTAGCACGCAAGATGGAGCTTTGGCAGCAGAGGTGGAATGACGATCACAGAGGAAGATGGACAGCTCGGCTGATACCGAGTCTGGTTGAGTGGACGAGTAGGAAACACGGATAAATAAATTACTTTCTGACACAGATGTTGACAGGTCATGGCTACTTTCGGTGTTACCTTCATCGTATGGCCAAAGTAAGGAGTCCAGTTTGTATTTACTGCGAGAACGAACGAGATGACGTTTATCATACGTTTTTCGTCTGCGATCGTTGGGCAGCGGAAAAACAACAACTTGAAGCTGAGGTTGGTCCAATAACGCCGGACAATATAGTTGGCATTATGCTAAGAAACGAGCTCAGCTGGGATACGGTCGCTTTCTTTGTTGAGGTGGTCCTTCGTCAGAAGAAGTCGGATGGGGACTTGCTCGATTTAGTCGATTGAGTCTGCGATCCGCGGGCTATGAATGGAGAAGTAAGATGGTGCTTGTGAAGCAAAGAAAATGACTCCATCCTGAAGTAATACGAAAGTGGTCCCGGGATGGGTTTTGTCAAGAGGACAGGGTGTGGTTTTTTAGTGGGTAAGAATCCCACACTCTTGAGAAGTGCGGACCCTTCTCAAGGTCTTATGCAAGATTTTTCCACTTCCCTCGTAAAAAAAAAAAAAAAAAAAAAAAAAAAAAATTAGTCGATCAACACGATTGTACCCAGTTGCAATGGGTGGTTCCCTAACCCTGAAATAAGTTTACATGAGATTAATAAAGACATGGAGAAACTTATCCAGGTATATTATAGTTAATAATTATTAATGTAAATTTATTTCAGGATTAAGGAACCACCCATTACAATTGGGTACAACCATGCTGACCGACTGAAAAGCATTACATTTCGATTGCTAAGGCAACACTGAAAAATGGCATCCAACACTATAATGCTATACCAGGTGAATCGGCTGTCCCTAATCATATTGTTCTATGGACAATCCCAATATGGGGATACGTTGGAATGAGCAATCTAGGCTAACGGATCTGGATTTTGCTGATGACATCGTCCTTCTGGCAGAAACACCTCTAAGTTGCTTGCCCCGGTGGGTGAGTGGTTAACGTGTCGGATTACCAACCCCAAGCTTGCAGGTTCGCCCCTGGCCGAGGTAAGTGATTTTTGAAAGGCGACAAAATTCACGACAAGGATGGCATACGTTGTTGGCATGTTAAAGAACCCATTTGAATTCAGTGGCAAAATTAATCTCAGGATTTTCCGCCAACACAAAGTTCCTCCATTCTCTACTAGAAAGCGCTATAGTGTCAAGGAGCTTAGATATCTAACCTCCTTGACTTTCATAGCTTTCAAAGAAAGGACGAAATTCGACATGCAAGCTGCCCGCTGGGTGTCAATTAACAAAGCTTGCACCCGGTACCCGAGGCCATACGCTATTATTATTATTATTATTATTATTATTATTATTATCATTATTATTATTATTATTACCACTAAGTTTACAATTCATGACAACCAAGCTGGATGGAATGGCCAGTTCTGCTAGACTACAGATAAATGGTGACAAGACAAATACAATGTTCATAAGGTGTGGGAATGTATCCACACAAATTATAGTGCAGCAGAAGATTCTACAAGGTGTTGACCGATTTTCATATCTCGGCAGCCTTATCTGTAGTAATGGGGACGTAGATGCAGACATCAGCAGCAGAATTGGGAAAGCTTCAGCAGTCTTTCAACGAATGCGATCCATATGGCAATTCTATAAGTATGTCCACAAAGATTCGGCTATATTCCTCTATCATCTTACCTATCGCCATATATGCATGCGAGACCTGGAAAATATCAGTAAAATCAGCACACAAGCTCAACGTTTTTCACCAATGATGCTTGAGGCGAATTTTGAAAATCAGTTATCGTGACCACATAACAAATGGTGAAGTACTGAGAAGAACTGGTCTACGCAACCTGCACAAAATCGTTGCTCAAAGAAGAATGAAGTTCGCGGGACATGTTCTATGTATGAATGACAGTAGGATACCCAAATCAGCTTTGTTGTGGAAACCAACGGAAGGATACCAAAGTAGAGGAAGACCTCGTAACACTTGGAAACGAAATTTTGCAAAGGATCTTGAATGCATGGATATGAACTGGGAGGAAGCTGAAAAAATGGCAGCTGATCAGTTCGCTGGAGGAAACTTGTTGCCCGATATGCTACCTAGCATTGGAGGAACTAAGTCTAAGTATGCAATCCAACTAGCGCGTGTTGTCAGGAAGGTCGATTCACCGCTTGCATCCCGCAAGCATATCCTGCTAACGATACTGAACACTATTATGTTTCTCTTGTATTAGTCTGTAGTCACATGGAGGGAAAAATAATAAGAGTTCAGTATCGTTTGCAGGATACGCTTGCAGTGCATTAGTACCATACGGGATGCAAGCAGAGAAAATCGACCTTCCTGATACAACGTTAGTTGGCAGCATAATAGTACATTATGCAACTCGCTTTCGCTCGTTTTATAAACATACTCGTGTCTTAATTATTGCCATTATAGGCGAGTTGCATACGTCTGTTTATGTTCGACGATAATTATAACTTTATTATATGTTTTAATATAAATATTCACAAATATCTGTTGAGAGTCAGCTACTTGAATTTTGTGATCGTAGTGTGAGCGCTGGGTATGATATCTCTGTCTTTCAAGCTCTCTGACCGACCGACGCATGCGCTCTGTGTGCTTGCAATGCTATGTTATGCAGGCCATATGTTTACATCTGCCGTCCCTCACTAATATTGTCAACGGGATTCGTTTGAAGGCAATGCGCTGTGTAGAAATTAGAGTTAGTGATATTAAGGTACAGTGCTATTTCTTGTCTCATATTCGCCAGTTTATTTACGCAAACATATGGACGGTGCGCATTCCATGTCGGTAATTTATATAGGAAGATGTTGTGTTTATGTCCGACATGTTGGATTTTGAGCGCATGCGCGAATGCATCCTTAGCTAATTGGTCAATGAATGAGCTCTGATTGGCTGGAGAAACTGTATCGTAATGAAAAACAATGTTATAATGACTATCATTATCATACAGTTTTCTGACACATAATATTATTAGGGGCAGCTGATTCACTTGGTATATTCTGTAGATGAAAAAGAAAATGTGTACAATTTAGCACAATTTTCAGTCATTTTGTTTTTGTTGGGTGGTAACAGTGACTCACAAGCCAAAGTCAGTGAGTAGGCCTACTGTGTTTTAAGACACTTCTACACGTTCTCGAAGGTAAAACAATGGTATTGAACTAATAGCCAAGTGGGACGGTAAACAAGTATTGTAATACCAAGGGGTTAATAAGATTGTTAGCGAGAAGCAAGTGATCAGATCAATTTAACTCAAATTTTGTATCGAATTACCTTTGTGAAATATGGACTTGTCAAATATACATTCACATTTACGACTTCCATACTGGCTTTACAGTAATGTCTTACTAGTGACACAATGAGCCTTTAAAAGGGGGCATTATGTTGAAGCGTTCAGCATATTCACGAGTCAGCAAGAGAATTAGAGATTTATCCACACCCATTCAAGGCAAATGCTGTGATGGTACCTTTTCCCCATCCTGGAGCAAATATTGTAGTTTGTTGCACGTTCTTTTTCTTTAGTGATTAACTAAAATTTAAAAATGCAGTTTTGCCATCAGAATGGACAGCTTAGAATGTTAGGGATGTCAAAAAATCTCTACATAATACCATAAAACAAAGTCCCCAATTCTTGTATATAACGGGTCATCTCGAGAACCACTGGATGGATTTTGATGCAGTTTTCACCATTCGGTAAAGGATATCTCCGGGGAGGGTTTGTACAGAAAAAATATTAATTTATGACCAAAGGAAGCCGAGCAGTAACGATTTCAGTGAATCGAGTCGAAGGAAAACCTGCCGTCCGTGCGCCTTTTAAGCTTGCACTGGGTAACCGTTAAAATATATATATACTATGAGTGTAAGAATTGTTCAGCATGAAAAGTTCTACAAAAGAGTCCATGACAGCATACCTCTGTCTTTAATACATCGCCCACTATAAGTGATTTTACGTTTCCATTTCTTCCATTCAGTGGGAATTTAAATTACTAGCTTCGAAGAGAGTTTACGAACTAGCAAGCGAGCCTATCACCCCAGCTTCGGTCAGCATCAGACTGTCGAGTCGTGTCCAGTTAAGACTTAAGAGAAGAGTAAGTTATGTATTTGGAGTTTCGATGTACACCTCGGCTTTTCTGAAATGCGTCTGGGACCAGCCGTCCATGCGCCTTTTAAGCTTACGCTGGGTAAACCGTTAAAGATACCGGGCGAAGAGGAGCGGGTTAGTTTATTTTATTAAAAACATTGGAATTGGAATTAATGTTGATGAAACGTATGTACTGTAAGATGTAAGTGCTGCACTTTATTGCTTATAATTATGTCGTTACGTAAACAAACCCTTCTCGTGGTGAAGCGTATAGAGTTCATAGCAATCACTCCGGCAGTCCGGGTTCGATTCCTGGCTCTGCCAATTTAGTTTAGTTCTGTTGGGAGGCCTGGAACGGGATACATTCAGGCACGTGAGGCGAATCTGAGAAGAGGGGGGTTGGATTCCCTCCTCAGCCATCCTGGAAGAGTTTTTCCGTGGATTCCTCGCTATTACTTCACTGAGGGTGAGTGGCTATAGTGTCGGACTACCAACCCAAAATTGCAGGTTCGCTCCTGGCCATGGTAAGTGATTTTTGAAAGGCGACAAAAATCACGATACTCATGTCATACGTTCTTGGCATCATAAATAACCCATTTGAATTCAGTAGGCCGTGTTCATAATGGCAAAATTAATCTCGGGATTTTCCGCCAACACAAAGTTCCTTATTTCTCTACTAGAAAGCGGTATTGCGTTAAGGAGCTTTGATATCTAACCTCCTTGACATTCATACCGCTCCAAGGAGCATTAAATTCGACACGCAAGCTGCCCTCTGGGTGTCAATTAACAAAGCTTGCACCCAGCACCCGAGGCCATACCATATTACGATATTATTATCTATTTACTTCAGACAAATGCTGAGATGATTCTTAACTTAAAGCCATGGCCGCTCCCTTAACAATCATGTCCCGAATTTACAAATACACACACTAGAAGCCTTCAACCATAACAATAATTCTGGTTATCACACAAATTCCACACACCATAATACACGGGGCTATATGACCCCGATGTCGCAGCCCATAAAACACGCAACAACAACAACTATTGTGGCAAACGTCTGATATTATAGCTATCAAAGACATTTTGGGTTTTCGTCGTTAGTTTCGAAGTTTTCGTGTGGTGGCCTATCATGATATCAAGCAAAAAGCTGTGAAAAGAGGTACATGTTCGCCTTTGGAAGATAAAGATAATGATGATGATGATGAAGAAGAAGATGATGATGATAAATAATAGAACATGTGCACTGCCACTGAGGACTAGTGTATATTACTTATTTCATCTCGAGCTTAATCCATGTCAGTTTCCGTAGTGTTGGTGCTCATTAAGCAGTAATCGAGTCTTGGTGATGGCAATATATTATTATAATTCCTCCTTTATGGTCTCCACGTGCAGACCAGGAAAAACAGTCATGCGCAAATAATGCGCAAGGACCTTGAGTGCACAGTAATTACAAAGTTCTCTGTATGCTGATGAACCAACTGTTGAATCACTCAACATGTGTTGTCTTTCAGTACGGATTAAATGTTTCTACAAGACCTTTTCTTTATAGTGGGAGAGATCCAATGATCCTTGGAAGGAGACTTGTGTACATGTTGTCTTCCTTTTGTAAAACACTTGTTGTTATTGCTTCATTTAGGGGCTTAGCGATATCGGGTCATGTAGCCCCGTGTAGTTGAGTGTGTGTGTGTGTATGTAATTTGTCTGATAACCTCTGTTATTGTGATGACTGTATTACAGTACTGTGTGTATTTGTAATTCCACTGAGGGTTAGGAAGGAGGCAGCCGTGGCCTTAAGTTAGGAAAGAACCTGGCATTCGCTTGGAGTAGACGTTGGAAACCACGGAAAACCACCCTCAAGGTGGCTGAGGTGGGAATTGAACCCGCCTTATCTCACCTTTGTCTCACGATGCTGAGTATATCCCGTTCCAGCCCTTAGATCAGAATTTTAATTTCTTGTCAGAGCCATGAATCGAATATGGGTCTCCATAGTGACATCCAAGAGTGCTAGCCACTTCGCAACGAGGTGGACACGCGTATAACACTTAACTGCACTGTTAATTCACAATTGAGTCCTTGACATGGAAAAAGGCGCTTCGTTGGCGTAGTGGCTAGCATGCCAAGCTTCTATGCCCAAGGTCACGGGCTCAAACCCGGCCGAAGTCATCGGATTTTTTAAGAGCGTTAAAAATCCCTCACCATGCCTTCCTTCGGAGGGGAAGTAAAACTGGCGGCCCCATGTCATAGATTTATGGCATGAAAAAGCACCGTCCACTAACTACACTTGTGTGAAGCCAAAATTTGAAGGTGAGAATTGATAACGCTCTATTAGTTCCAACGTTCGCCGCCAGGTGCTGACTGCGTTGCCATATAGTAGCCAAGTCCGCAAGCTAGGTGACGTGGACGGTAGCATTTGGTAGCAAAAGTAGGAACTACTTGTGTCTGCAGTCCTCACTTGAACTAGAACAGGTAACACACACTAATACATCCATCACAATTAACACCGGTTATCAGACGGATTCTACACACACCCAAAGTACACGGGGCTACATGACCGCGTTGTCGGAGCCCCTAAACTAAGGAACCAAGAACCAACCTACCAATGACGTGGACAAGTTTGTACTGTAAGTCAAAGAAATTCTAGTTTTCGTTTTTGTACTAAGATATTTCTGGTGTTCTCAATCTCTTTTTCTTGCCTTTCCTGTAAAATGTAATTTTGATGTCTCACAACTTCTCCCATATCTGCGCCTCAATTATTTACATAGACGGGCGCTAACGGAATACACGGCATTTTACTCAAGCTACCGTCCACGCCCTAACGCATTGGCTCGTTCCTCACTGGCATCAGGAGAGCGTGGGTTCGAATCCCGGAACGAATCATTTCAACAGGCCCACGGCCGAATTCCTTGCAAAATCCCCTCCCTGGCTCTTCTTTAATTAGACCCTAGTTAGCGGTCGCTTGTCACTCTCCCCAGTTGTATCTGCTGACAATGTGTGTTCAACTCTCAGACACCATCTTTGCGACGCTACAGGAATGAAACCTCGCCGGGTCCGTGAGTGAAGCCAAGCTGGGAGGATAAGTTAAGTGATTAAAAACAAGATGTTCAGTAAAGAACATATAGCCTACTTTCTCCTAAATGTATGAGTATAGGTATAACTCGTTGTTATTATCAAAGAGTATAATAGAATCATTTCTTGTTTGAAGACCTTAGAAACTATTTACCTCTACCAAACGCCACAACCTAGAAAAAAACTACTACCATCATTGAAGAAAGATAAGAAGTATCTCAGGAATGTTATGGATGTGGAGACATAATCGACTGGACTGGCTGCGTGGCTCAGCGGTAACGTTCTCGCTTGCTGGGCCCTAGGTTGCAGCTTCGTATCCTGGCGCAGTCAGCTGGCATTTGAGGGTGCACAAATGCGAGGGAGCCGTGTCAGTAGATTTACAGGCACGTTAAAGTTCCCCTTCGGGCCAACATTCCGGCACCCCGGCGTATCTAAAAGCAGCAGTAGTTAAAAGGGACGTAAAACAAATAACATTATTATTATTGTTATTATTACATAATCGACCTGCCGTGGGTAACATCCAACTTGGAGTTGAGGCATGTCTTTACACGTCTGGTTGTGCATGGCTTTCACAACCCTAATTGAATTAACAAATCTTTCCATGACCCTACAGAGATGTGTGTATACAAACTATGTGGATATTTTCGATTGCTATTTGCCTGAAATAAAAGTATTAATTAATAACCTGAACTAGCACCAACGGCTAGAATTCATTTACCATGTGAAATCGTTTTGTTCTTTACTTCAAATAACATTTTCAAATAACGCACAATAGGCTGTTACATACCATTTAAAATAAAAAGGAAAAATTTATCGTAGTATCATCTTGCCATTCTTCAAGTTCGATGCGCATAGAATGCCAATGGTATACGGTACTAACGAATGGAGTCCCACGTAGACCAGTCGTGATATCTAGTGGAGAATTATCGAACAATATAACCCTAACCACGGCCGACTGAATGCGAGAGCGCAGCTCGTATTCAGTCGGCCGTGCCCTAACAAGGCGAGTGCATTCTAGTGGCCATAAGAAGAAACTTTTCAATAAAATCTTGAAGTTAATAAGTAGGCCGGCGTGCAGTTACCTTTTTGGCCGCTAGATGTCTCGAGCAAATCTGCTGGTGAATTATGTTTTAATTAAATATATATTTCCCCCCGTAATATGCACAATATAACGCTTAATTTTAAAACGTCGGAATCATTACAAAACAATAAATATATAAAATTTCAAGCAAAAAAAATCACTTTGATGGGGTTTGAACCATAGGCATATGAGTGATAGGCCAACGCTTTACCACGGAGCCATTTGTACCAATGACCATATTTCTATATAAAATGACTTACATATAACTTGTTAGCAAATAATGATTTAGACTAAACGATTTCATCAGTGGAGTATATTATTTATTTATAAAGCTTTTCATACAAAGTTTATTTATTTTGTATCAGTACGCTATATTGCATGCAATACTCAAATTAGTGAAATATAAGTCAGGCACAAGATATCCGCTGCCATCTTGTCTTCTTACCGAGACGGCTCAGCATTTTAAAATCACTTCTGCACTATAGTATTACAAAATAAACTTTTAATTTCGAACGTGCCTCTTCCTTTAGAACAGTTAAATCGATTCTCGGCTCGATAATCGGAACTGGTGGGTCCCATGATATGGATTATAAAGTTTGCATAATTCGCACGGCCGCCATCCTGAAATGGTACGGCGGATGACCTTGTAGTTTGGTCACAAGACGCGTCCTATATGAAGGTATGTTATTACCAAATTTGGTAGAGATCGGATAATTTGGTTAGTCGCTATTGGATTCTACGTTTTGAACGTTTGAGTGGCCGCCATTCAGTTTTGGTAAAGGTAGCGGCGATATGAAACATTACACTGAGGTGCTCTTTGCTTGTTCTACCTCTGTACCAAATTTCGTTCAATTCGGTTTCACCGTGTTCGAATTGATAGGGGGGACATACATTCAGAGTACACACACTCACACACACACACTCACACACACACATACACACACACAGACTGACACACAATTTTTGGCCCTGTAGTGATCTCATAAGTCTACTTTCATTTTTATGCAACATCCATAGAACTGTAAGTAGAGAGTGAGGAGTTACTCAGTAGATTTAGCATCAGTGAGAATACCGTAGAAAAATCACTGACCTACAATGTGAAGTTTCTGAGAGAAATGGGTTATGTCACAGGTTCAAGTCCTGCTGGGGTCAGATAATAGTGTATTTCTATTTCTGTTCGTGTTCGTTGTTTTCGTTGTGTTTATAGTTGTAAATTTTAGTGTTAAATATTATATTGTTACTAGCGGAGCCTATCTGTCGGACAATAAAGAATACATTACTCTCTAACTTCCATCTACACTAAGATGATATATTGGCATTCACGATCAGTGAATTAAAACAGAGCAATATTTCTAGGTTCATGCCGTGTCTTGTGTATGCATGGACACCAAGAACCCGCTGATGAGACAACTTGGTGTTCCTAGGTGAAACCCATACAAGACACGGCAAATACCATCTACACTGCCTTCATTAGTTTAAAGCAGAGATTCCCAAACTGGGCGAATTCGCCCAGTAGTAGGTGATTTTAGCACGCCAGTGGGCGAAACTGACAGAATGTGAATTCGATGGGCGATTTGAAGAAATTGGTGGGCGAATAATTCATTTTTTATATATTGAATATGACCGAGAAGATTTTGCCTCTAAAAACAAGGAATAAAATAAAAATGCAAACAAGTAATTTAATTATATCAAATTATGTTTCCTTTTTAATCTATTTACAACTACAGTGTATGTCTACCCCTTATTATTCCCGTTTTCCAACGGGGTCGGGGATGAGATGCGATGGAAGTCTTTGTGGCATGGTTTTTACGGCCGGATGCCCTTCCTGACGCCAACCTCATGAGAGGAGTTAATGAGAGATGAAATGAATGATGGTGAATGAAACTGGGCAAGGATGTGGAAGGAAGCGGCCGTGGCCTGTCATAAGGTACCGTCCCAGCATTTGCCTGGTGTTGAGAATGGGAAACCACGGAAAACCATTTCAAGGACGGCCGACGGTGGGGCTCGAACCCACGCGTCTACCGAGTCAGCGGAGAGCTTGGCCCCATGACCTAATGCTGCGCTTTAGCCAGCGTAGCCACTACTGTTGGTCTATTTACAACTACAATAGTTTATCAAATTACATTAATTAGACGTATGTATTCATGTTGTTTAATTAATTAGATACAAACATTCATGTAGTTTTAATTTTATTTTTCTCTTTAATTCATTTCATTGATTGGTATTCTTTTTTTAGACCTATTATTTGCAAATGTTTAATGTAAACAATTATACCTAAATAAACTTATTAAGAGGAAAATGACCGTAAAAATCCTAATTTCTCAACTTAAATGTAGGTATTTGAATGTATGTGTAATTTTAAGATTTGTGCGATTTTTGAAATGAGGTGGGCGAAAAATAATTATAAATCTTGAAAGTGGGCGATGGCCAGAAAACGTTAGGGAGACCCTGGTTTAAAGCCATAATTTGTATCATTTGAAATATGTTTTGTGTTGATTGGTGTGATTGTAGAACACTGTGACTTGTCCCAGTCCACCGTGGTGACCTTAAGCTGTGTAGCCTTACCGGCTGATGCTACATTTCCACATCATTATCTTTTTTTAAGTTGTTAATTTAAAACCCTGGAGTAAAAAACAAAATAAATTATGTAGGAATTAAGTAAAATAAAACCTAGCTAGAAAGGAGATGTCTCGAGGCGTTCTCAACAAAAACGTTGTAGGGGAACGTAAGGAGCCTCATTAAAGATCACTCCATCCTGCTTCTCTCCGGTATAGTACTCAAGGCAGGGGCGTAGCGCAGTCCTAGAGATAGAAGAGTATAACGTTTCTTTCGTTGGGGTGCGATCAATTGGCTGTAGATGTGCGTGTTAAGTCTCACACCATTGGGGATTTGCACTCTAGATATCTAAGGTTCGATTTCCAGTGCCAGTCATCCCGAGTTTGGTTTTCCCTCAGGGGTTTCCACACAAATTCCCGACCAATACCGGGAATGAGTTAATTGATTTTAGGTCCCAGGGTACCTTTCACAATACTATCCCCTAATATAAATCCACAGCCTGTTCCAGACCACAGACTGGGTCAGGGATGGAATGAATGAAGCCCCCATCTAGCGGCGAAGATATGAACTGTGCCGGCTACTGAAGCCTGTCGCACTCCTCTGAGGTAATTATTAAATGAAAAACCTGTCTGCCTCTGTTTTGTCCAGCACAGTTCTCACATGGAGTGACCGGGATTTGAACCACGGACCCAGCGGTGAGAGGCCGGCATGCTGCCGCCTAAGCCACGGAGGCTTTGTACTATCCCCTAATAAGAACAATAATTGCACACACTGATACAGACAAATACTATACACACAAGCACACGGGGCTGATGGCCTAAGATGTCCCAATAGTAAACCTTCTGATGTAGCGGCTAGCGTTCTTGGCTCTCATCCCGGAGTTCCGGGTTGGATTCCCGGCTCTGCCAAAAAAATTAATTTTGGTCTGAGGGCTAGAACGGGGTACACTCGGCTTCGTGAGGCAAAACTGAGAAGAGGTGGGTTCGATTCCCACCTCGGCCATAGTGGAAGTGGTTTACCGTGGTTCCCCATTTCTACCGCAGACAAATGCTGAGATCATTCCTAACCAAAGGCTACGGCCGCCTCCTCCCTAATCCTCACCTAAAATTAAAAAATACACACACTACTGCTGACATCACAATAACACACGTTATCAGACAAATTTTACACACACTAATACACCAGGCTAAAAGACCACGATGTCCAAGCCCCTCAAATAAAACAACAACAAACAACAAGATGTCCCAAGGCCATAATTATTGAGACCAAAGCAACTACAGCACAACGTTTAATGTAAGTACGGTGGGCCAGAACTCACCTAGACCAAACGATTTTACGTGAAAGTACATTTCTGTCGGAGGTAAACGCTTTGCTTTAGCATCACTTAATCTAGCTGGCTACGGTGGCCGAGAGCGTTAACGTGCTATCCTATACCTCGATGGCATCGGCAGAGCGTAGGTTTGAATCCCACCTCAGTCCTACTGAAAATGGTTTTCGTGGTTTTCCATTTTCACCACCAGGCAAATGCCGGGACGGTTCCTTTCAGCAGCTCCACGGCAGACTAACTTCCAAAATCCCTTCCCTAGCCTTTATTTCATTATATCCAAGTTAGCGGCCACCTGGGCGATCGGACTGTCACCATCCCCAGTTGTATCTGCAGACAAAGTGTTTTCAGCTCCCAGACTCCTTCCTTGTGGTGGTAGAGGAATGATCCCTCGCAGAGTCCATGGGTGAAGCCGAGCTGGGAGGATAAGCGATTAATAACATGAAATGACTAGTGTAACTTGGAAAACCTCCTTCGAATTATATACTTTCTTCATCAATATAGCTATTGAAACTATTACCAATGGATTCGGAGGGTATCTCTTCTTATTCTTCTCCTCAACCGCTAGGTTGGTGGGTAACATGCATGTTTCCAAAACGTCTTCTTTCTCTGGCCTGGAGTTTCAATTGGCAATACGTGTGCTTGACTTTAATGTTGTCTATAAATTGAGTCCTTGGTCTTCCTCGACTCCTCTTTCCTTCTAGCTTCCCTTCGAGGAGTGTGGTGCACCAGTCAGAATGACGAATCAAATGGCTAACAAAACTATTCCTTCTTCTGTTTACGGATTCAACCAAGGTACGCGTCTCCTTTGCTCTTTTGAGAACATTCTCATTCGTGACTTTATCAGTCCAATGTATCTTTATTAGTCATCGCCAGCACCACATCTCAAATGCCCTAAGTTTTGATACATCTGCTTGTCACAGAGTCCATGTTTCAGAGCCATAACTTGCAATACTCCATACAAAACTTTTCACGAAGTGTTTTCGCACCTCTAAGTTAACAGTCTTAGATGTTAGTTAAGACTTCTTTTTTGAGAAGGCTTCATTTGCCTGTGCGATTCGAGCATTTACTTATCTCGTACACTTTCCATTTGATGTGATCAAGCTCCCCAGAAGTCCTTTACTTGGGCTAGTTTTTCACCATCCATTAGCACATTGACTATTTGGTCGCCATCCCTAGTGCATGCCATTACTTTGGATTTCTTTTTATTTATCTTCATACCACACTTCTCTTGCAATAATCTCTAATGGTGTAATAATCTAGCCTGCTTCCTTTTCTGGACATTCTGAAAAACTAAATTTTGCTGCCAATTTAACCTATTAAAAGAAAATGATTAGGGAAAACCATAGATTATACATTTGAGATATTTTAATTCCCTTGCAAAACAGTTTTACTGCCTCAGATTATAGACAGTAAGTCATAAAGGCAACAAATATTAACATTGACTCCAAGAATTTCCACATCCCTGTATGGTATAGACTGTTAGAAATTTAAACAAGATTATAGGCTTATTAGTCTACCTCTTTCTTAATCCTTTTCATCAAACAAACCTCATTTACCGAATAGTAAATCTGTGCTGTGTGAGGTGATTTGAAAACCCTTTTAATATGTCTTACTCGTTTAGTGAAATTCCTTTCATCTTCTTCAACGCTCCTGTAATTTTCTACTTCTCAAATGCTATGTAGCATGGACTCATAATGTTTCACTAAGATTATTCGGTGTTAATGCCTGGATTCCCTTCCGTTTTCAAACCGGCGCATTCTTCGAGTTTCTTTGTCTTCCCCCTCCTAGCACTTTGTTGATGGCTCATTGATTTTACATTGTCTTGATTGCGGTAGAACTGTCTGTGAATATGCTATATTAGCATCACTCACTTGGAAAACCTCCTTCGAATAATATACTTCCTTCATCAATACAGCATGCAACAGCTATTCAAATTATTACCAAAGGTTTTGGAGGGTATATCTCATCATAAGCTTCAAGGGAATTGCTGAAATAGTAGACGTGACTCTGATCCCCAGATTGTCTAGAGATGATATCTTAGCGACTAAGCTCCCCCCACACACACATCACACCTACGCATTCTCAAAAAATTTAGTAATGGTTAGACTGTCTACTATATATGGTACGTACCCAAAACTATGGCGCAAAGTATCATTCTGAAATTTAGTGCAAACATTGTAGTACCAGTATAATCAGTTAGGTACTAACTCATTCAAATCAATTTCGACTTGATCTCTGATGATTTCATTTGTGAACTTATTCTAGTATTAATTGAAACCAGGGAAATTATATTGAAGATGTATGCAGTCAACATTCTAAAAAAAGAGTTCTTGTGCGATTTTGGAAGTCATTGGTGTGTAGATAGTACGTAACTGTGCGGTCAAGGAAACCGAACTGCACGGCATTAAAATGAACATAAAAAAATAAAAATAAAAATAAAAATAAAAATAAAAATAAAAATAAAAATAAAAATAAAAATAAAAATAAAAATAAAAATAAAAATAAAAATAAAAATAAAAATAAAAATAAAAATAAAAATAAAAATAAAAATAAAAATAAAAATAAAAATAAAAATAAAAATAAAAATAAAAATATATATAAAAATAAAAATAAAAATAAAAATAAAAATAAAAATAAAAATAAAAATAAAAATAAAAATAAAAATAAAAATAAAAATAAAAATAAAAATTAAAATTAAAAAAATAAAAATAAAATAAAAATAAAAATAAAAATAAAAATAAAAATAAAAATAAAAATAAAAATAAAAATAAAAATAAAAATAAAAATAAAAATAAAAATAAAAATAAAAATTAAAAAAATAAAATAAAAATAAAAATATAAATTAAAAAATTAAAATAAAAATAAAAATAAAAATTTAAAAAATAAAAATAAAAATAAAAATAAAAATAAAAATAAAAATAAAAATAAAAATAAAAATAAAAATAAAAATAAAAATAAAAATAAAAATAAAAATAAAAATAAAAATAAAAATAAAAATAAAAATAAAAATAAAAATAAAAATAAAAATAAAAATAAAAATAAAAATAAAAATAAAAATAGAAATAAAAATTTAAAACATTACAGATCTTTCTGTAGGAATTACTCCTCGCATCTAGAAGTTGCTAATTGTTTGTTTGACATGCGGTACAAGGAGAACTACTGCAGAAATCTACTTAGTAAAGAAAAAAAAACAACATCCAAATTGGAGAGCTCACCGCTATCCATGCTTTTAGGCAATAGGACACGTGTTAACATTCCCAATAACACGTAAAAGGAGACATAGCTGTGGAAGTGAGGCTACGGATAAGATACTGTAACGTGTGGGCAACCAATGATGACGGAAACTGTTAGTTCGGAAGCATATAAAAGTAAGGAAGCTCTTGGGATTTTCAGTGAGTCAGGAGACTGTAGGGTCGAATCTGGTCACTGACAGCAACGATCGTATTTTTGTTTCTTCCACACTCCTACCAAGCGAATGCCGGGAATGTACCTTATTTCATGTCTTCAGGCACATATAACATTTATAGTTACAGATAATGACCGTAACAAACATTGTTATAGTTGACACAATAACATAGGTAAACAGACAAATACAATACAGTTGGCATACAAGTGCACGAAACTGATAATCAAAGATGCCCCAACCCCTTAATTAAACCATAACAACAAGAACATAACATATTTCCATATGGAGAGTTGTACTGTTCTGTCAAAGGAAGAATACTTCTCATGTAGTCATAACAGTTGGACTTGTGCCGTTTTGAAATAATTTCTTGGCCTCAATTACAAGGTTGGGTTATGAGTTTTATTGCTCGTGTCTTTCCTTGGCCTGCTATTACTAATTAAAGTTTGTGAGCATGGAAATTACAAACCTTAATTAAGAATGTGTCCGAATGAAATGCTAGGCATGCCTCACTAAGCACAACAAGTTTGATAGTTCTCAGATGTGAACCAGGGTAGAATTATAAATTAATTGATATAATTTTGTGTTAATGACCACCGAAGTTCAGAATTAATTTCCCTCTGTATTTTATTGTTGGTCAATTAACGACAGGAAGGGGACAATTTTGTGGATAATGTAGAAAATTACTGCGTAAATTATATGCATAATGAAACGAAAATTAAAATTAATTACCCAGAAATGATTATCCCAGTAATGACTTTCCCTATAGGGTCTCCTGCTTACGGTAAGGCAATCAATAATAATTAATATAGGATAGAACAAAAAGTGTGACCAGAGTATGTTATCACATAGCAAGTTCTAATCTAGTTTGGCTTAGGTGAAAGTGTTCCCACCACAGCTATGTTATAAGTTGACTTTCCAAATTTAATGTACTATAAGTGCTGGTCAGGTGCGTGTGACGTCGTGGTCATTAGGTCCGTGTTGCACTATGTGTGTGGATTCTATCAGAGAATCTGTGCCAATGCAGTGGAAGTATTGCGTTGTGCTCTTCAAATTGATGCTAAAATTAGGAACAATAAATTTGGTAACTTATTATTCCGACATTTGCCTGAAGAGGAAAAATATGCTATAAAGTACACTTTAAAAGCCTTTGTCTGAAATGTGGCACTCTATGGAAGTGGAACATGGACTATTGGAGCAGCATAAAAGCCGAGAATATAAATATTTGAAATGTGGTGTTACAAGATAACGATGAAAATGAGATGAGTAACAAATGAGGAGGGACTAAGACATGTGAGCGTCTTCGGTGGCATAGTTGGTAGCATGCTGAGTTCCTATGACCAAGATCGCGGGTTCAAACCTAGCCAAAGTCGTCGGATTTTTTTGAGCGTTAAGAATCCCTCAGTACGCCTTTGTTCGGAGAGGAAGTAAAGCCAGCGTGCCCATATCATAGATTAATGGCATGTAAAAGAACCTTCCACTAACTACAATTATATGAAGCTAAATTTGTAGGTTAGAATTGATTAACGCTCTATTAAGTTCCAACGTTCGCTGCAAGGTGCCGGTTGAGGTGGTATCTAGTAGCCACGTTCACAGCTAGGTGTTGTTGACGGTTAGCACTTGGTAGCAAAAGTAGGAACTACTTGAAATTGATCGTCTGCAGTCCTTACCTGAATTACAGATAACACACACTAATACAGCCATCACAATTACAGTTTACGCCACGGTTTTTGGCCCGTCAATCCCAGTTTTAAAGTCGTAGAGAGGACAGTCGGTAAGCCTGAGGCCATGTGCAATTGATACGCGAATTTTCAGTTGCGCAGAAAGCAACTCTCATATCAATTGTACTTGCCTGAGGTTCGCCACCTGTCCTCTGTACGACTGGGAAATCGGGGCTCACCGGCGAAGAACTATGGCGTGAACTGTAATACTGGGTATCAGACAGATTCTACACACACCCAAAGTACACTGGGTTACATGACTGCGTTGTCGCAATCCCTAAACTGAGGAACCAACCAACTAAGAGGAGACATGCTTCTGACGAGTACTAATGAAGAGAAGAGACAGGTTGGTAGGACACAAGCTAATGTGCGTAGGAATAGAAAACTTAGTTAGGAAGGATTGCAACGTTAAAATATGTTAAATAGATTGCCTCGAATGTAGGGTGTGGTAGCTAAGTAGACATGAAAACGATTAGTTCAGGATAGGGAGGCATGGAGGTCTTGTCTAAAGGCTAAGGAGTCATAAAACAACAACAACAACAAAATTTTAAATTATTTGATTAAAAATACATGTTGTTCGATGAAGAAGAATATACCCTATTTTCATATCGTCTGCTGTTCATTTCCATCTCGAAACTCTCCTTTCAGTTAAATATATTTTCGTTCACTCCCTGGCGTAGCAGCCAACATTCTTAGCTGTCACCACGCAGGTCAGGTTTCGATTGCCGGTTCTGTCAAGAAATGTCATTCTGGTACGAAGTCTGGAACGGGGTACACTCAGTCTCGTGAGATAAAACTGAAAAGTAGTGGGTTCGATTCCTACTCAGTCATCCTGGGAGAGGATTTCTGTGTTTCCTACTTCTACTCCAGGCAAATGCCGGGATGTTTCCTAAAATGAGTTTATTTTTTCCTAAGAACATTATCATCTGCCTCATGACAAAGCTTCTTGCATTTTTCTGTAATTGTCCAACTATAACCTTGATATGCTAGGGAAAATATGGTTCCTTCTAAGTATTGGAAACTCAATGATAATAATAATAATAAGCTCCTAACTGAACAAAACATTTAAAGTTTCAGTCGTGCCTGGTGGATTAATACTCAGTTTAAACATCGACAGCGAGCAGGACAATTTCGGCGGAAGTACGGATACACCCACGCGGGTATGAGATGAGCTATAGTGGCTGTTAAATTCCACATTACGCATGCTTGAACCATTATTATTAATTACAAATGCGCACAAATTGTGCAAATTATAAAATATATAATAGCTTCTGTATTCATCAGTTTGTGCAGAAGTCTATGATGGATTTTCCACGGTTTGCGCAGGTAGCCACATGGTAGCGTTCACATTTTTGATCACAGAATTCACAGATGCACATCTTGTTGGGTTCGTGGAAACATTTCGTCTTACACATGACAGGTAGTGAATTGACAAAATGTCGTAAGTCTTGGTTCGCTTCTGTCCAGACTGTATTTGTTATGGCCTCTGTTGAGTAGAACTCCATCCATATATGTTCTCCTTTCAGGGTTCGATCTTCTATTGACCACTTCCAGATGTCAGCAAGAACTTGTATGTCAAATCCTCTGATATAAGGGGCCTGTGGCATTTAGAGACGCCAATCTGCTGGAATTTAGCAGTGAAGGAGATCTTTAAGATGCTAGAAAACACTCACAGAGCTTTCTCACATTCTATAAGGAGCGTTCAAAAAGTAACGAGCCGGAGGCATAATTACAGAAACCAGCCTGTATGTTAGAAGTATTGGCCTTGGCTGTTGAGGCACTTGTCCCACTGTGACATGAGGCGGTGAACGGCTGTTTCATAACATTCCCTGGGCTGCGATGTGAACCAGTTCCGCCCGTACAGCTGGACTTCGGCGTCCGAGGTGAATCGTTGGCCCCGCAGAGCCCTTTTCAGGGGACCAAACATGGCGTAATCACAGGGAGAGAGGTCTGGACTGTTTGCAGAGTGGCCGAGAACCTCCCATTTGAATTTCTGCAGGAGTGCCGCGACTGTGTTGGCCCTATGAGGTCGTGCATTGTCATGGAGCAACCACGGCGGCTATAGCGTTCACTGTCACTCGGCGGTCCTGGGTAATGAGGGCATCAACCAGCTGGACGTTGTCATCGGTAATGCAGGGGGTGCCCCAGACCGGGCATCATCGGCTAACGACATCCGTCCTTCCCTGAAGCACTTGTGCCACGCCTTGGCCCTTGCAAGGGACATGCAGTGTTCACCGTACACTTGTGACACTCGGCGATGAATGTCCGTTCCCCCTACTCCTTCCGCAGTAATAAACCGAACAACACCTCTTTGCTCTTCGGTTGACGCCTCCATGTCACTGTTTGCAATGCGACTGGCAGCGTTGGACGATTGATGCATGCTACTGCTGCTTTGGATCGTCACGTGACGTGCACGCGTGCCCTCTAGCGACGGGCTGCGACCTTCCACGCTCTGGTTGGAACCACACCTCGTTACACACGACACGATTAGCCGATGTCGTCACCGGTTTGCGAATTCCAGCCTCCGGCTCGTCACTTTTTGAACGCACCTTATAATATGTCAACCAACAGCGCCGGGAATCAATCCCTAAAACTTGGGAACAGCAGGTCAGTACGTTATCAAGCCAGTCACGTCGAAATACCGACATAGGCAACACAACATTCAAGTACCGTGAAAATTTGAGGTATGAAACAGAAGACAAGCTGTAATAAAATGCACATTGAAAAATGTAAAATAATCGGGGACTAGGTGTGTACTAGAACAGTTGGTTGGAAAGGCACAAGGGCACGCCACATTCCGTAATTTTACTCTCTTTTGCGACCACCACAAGAGTTTGGTTCCCTTGTGTTTTGATTCACAGTGTGCCTGGTATCACCACGTTTTTGAGGTTCCATTGTTAGGGATGCAGAATGATTCATGGTACCGTACAATATGCACCTCCAACATTGGCTAACATTCGCATGTCGAAAGAAATTATCTACCCTTTATTTTCCCGTGGATGAGGTAAAATAAGTGTTTATTTGGTGGATAGTTTTTATAACTAGATGCCTTTCCTGAATTTATTGTGAAGTAATGAAAGAATGAATGAAACTGGATAGGGGCCACCTTCTGTGGTCTCGAGGCACATGTACAGACTCAAGATCCAAAGGTCTTGGGTTCGGTTTCCTACTCTGCTAGGAAATTTAATTCTGGTAAGAGAGTTGTAACAGGCTACACTCAGCTTTGTAAATATAATCTCAGAAAATTTTAATACGATTCCCACCTAAGCTGTCCTGGAAGTAATTTCATGTGGTTCTCACATGTACTCCAGGTAAATTTTGGGATAGTTCCTAACTTAGAGGGGATCATAGAGCTAATGGAGCCAAAACAAAATTAATATTTACTGTTTAAGGCGTGAAATGACCTATCGAGGTAAAAGCGTATTTGATGACCTATTTTTGAGCTATAACACATAACTTTAGGGTTCTTGGTTTACAAGGTATCGATTTTTCAATTTTGGGGGTAGGTTCACCCCCCCCCCCCCCCTCAAAGGGGGCGTCACCCCAAGTCCTACGACACTACATACAAGTCCCTAGCATTATTGGTTCGAGAGATATTAACAAAAGTGCCCTTTTGACAAGGTCCATAGTTTCATTTCATGACAAGCCTCCAATGTTCAACTACCACAAACAGGGTCTGTCCTTCGTGATGGTGTGTGGCTAGCCCCCACGGGGTTTGATCCTCCATTAAAAAATCCAAAAACGCATTTTTTTCCACCAAAAATCGTTCCGTTTACCTCATTTTACAACATGTTCCAGCCTCTTTCAACCTCATGTCATACAGGACAACGCTCTAAAAACATTCCTACCACGTCCATCCCAATCCAACAACCCCTTCCCGAAATATTGCCAAAAATCACAAAAACCCTTTTTCCTCCCAAACTTCCCATACCACCTAGTCAACATAGGCATCCTCGTCAAGAGGACCACGCACCGAATAATAGTACACCTCAAACTTTGTTGTAGCTTTATGGGTTTGCCAGATATCAGCAAAAATATCAAAAAAAGTTTTTTAACCCAAAATCCAGTTTCACACCTATTCAACACATGAATACTCGTAAAGAGGACTACGCGACGAAAAAAATGAATCCAATAACGTCCTCCTAGCACCACTCCTTCCTTCACAAGGCTGCCAGGGGCTCACAACTTCCCAAGTGCCGTAGCTCTCTCGTTGCCTGTCATAAATCTTGTACAACGATTATAAACATTTCCAAGGAAACACACACATCTTGTTATTAGAAGCTACGTTCTAAATTTTCAAAATTCAAATCGTAACTATTTTTATCCATTTTTCGAATTTTGGTTCTGGCTTTGTGGTGACCTTTACCGTTTCCCTCATTTATCCCATGTTTGTAGGAATGTTTGGATTTCTTTTTTTTCTCAAGTGTCTGTTGAACCTTCAGCTACAAAATGAAACTTATACAAACCTTTGTTGCTTTAATTGGTCTTTCTTAGTCTTAAAATATATATTTTTGAGTTTACTGAGAATAAAAATGTAAATGCTTAATTAATTAATAATTTGGAAATGCGTGAGGTTCATTTTGTAGCTGTAAGTTTCACACCTACTTTAAAACATGAAAAGTCCACAAATTCCTACAAACATGGGGGGATATTAGGGAAACGACGAAGATCAGCACAAAGCAAAGACCACATTTTGAAAAATGGATAATAATGGTTACGGTACGATTTGAATTTTGAAAAATTTAAGCTTTGCTTATAATAATGTGTGTTTCCTTGGAAACGTGTATAATTGTTGTACAAGATTTATGGCAGGCACAGCCGTAATATTAAAAATCGTAATTGTTTGGGCTCCATAAGGCCACGGCCACTTCTTTCCCAATCATCACCTGAATTACAAATACACACACTAATACAGCCATCATAATAACACAGATTCAATTCCACACACACGTCCGAGTACATGGGGCTATGTAGCCAATATGACGCAAAGCCCCTAAATCAACAACAGCGAGCTCACTCGTCTTCCATGACCGGAAATAGCCTGGTCTCTTGACCTTAGCACACGTTGCTACACCAGTCAAATGGATGTCGAAACCAACTGGAATTATACTCACAATATGCAGATTGGAAATCATTTTCTCAGATATTTCTATGTTTCTCACTTCCTGTATTATTTAATATTTCTTATTATTCCAGCTAAGTTGTAAGAGGTCTGCCAATAGGTCACTATTACTTACGTGATGGCCCGCAAAATTGTCTTAATAAAATTGCACGGCTTCAATAACTATCTGCGGTAACCTCTGACATGTTGGAAAGTTCATGGCTGTTGTTCAGAGAATCAACCGTGTGTAATAGGTCATCTCCTCCACACCGCTACAAAGCACATTCACCGTTACATGAGCAACTCCACATTTACAAATAGAATCTGAAAATTATTTAGGCAAAACTAGGGCGAGCACGTCATTGTTAATTCAGGTTAGGAACTTACGACAGCTTGGTCATCATCCCCGTGTACTTGGGTGAGTGTTCATGTAATCATCACATACCAGATGAATCAGCTGCCCCTAATACAATCGTCTTATGCAGCCATCGTCTTATGCAGCCAAACTAACGTGTGACCTCTTCAACGTAATTTACAATACTGGTGTCATCGCAACGGATTGTCTGAAGTCCACCTTCATTGCGCTGTCTAAGAAAACAAACGCAAGGCGTTGTGAAGACCACCGTACTACAGGCTGGACGTTTGTTTTAGACGAGTAAAAAATCCTAATGGAAGCCTGGAGGCGAGTTACTACAGTACCTGTGTTGTTATCAGCTGATCCAAGCGGTCCGATGATTGACAAAGCTGTTTCACACTACTACTAGGAGTACAGTCATTGGCAAATGTAATGACGTTCTGTTCGTAACTTCTTAACGTGTACTTCCGCGTCACACAATACTTCGATGTGGACTGTACTGTCTGCTCAAGTCTGGAATTCCATTACATCAGATCGGTGGTGACAAGTGTGAAGCGATAGGGTGAGAGAGTGAGTGTGTGTAGGCTCACCCGCAGGCTTCAAGGTCAAGGGCAATCGTCTAAAACAAACGTCCAGCCTGTACCAGTCTTATGAGCAATGTCTTAAAGATGTTACGGAAGGTCGCTCACATGAGAATCTACGCTCAATGTGAGATCACTATTTCTGAAATACAGTTTGGATTCAGGAGTGGGCTTCGGACACGGGATGCCTTATTCTGCAAGTAGATTTTGGTCCATCGAAGCTTGGACGTGAACCAGGAAGTTTTCATTGACTATGAGAAAGTCTTTGATAGTGTGCAACACGTAAAATTGTTGGATGTCTAGAGGAAAATCGGTCTTGACACGAAATATTCGTTTCGTTGACACCCTTTATTGGAACCAGAAAACCATGGTTAGGGTCGATGACAAGCTGTCCGATGAAGTCCAGATTGGTTGGTTCCTCAGTGTAGGGGCTGCGACAACGCTACCAAATGCTACCGTCAACGACCCCGAGCTTTGAACTTGGCTACTAGATGCCACTGCAACCGACACCTGCCGGTAAACGTTGGAACTTAATATAGCGTTAATCAAATATAATCTACAAATTTCGCTTCACACAATTTTAGTTAGTGGAAAGTTCTTTTACATGCCGTAAATCTATGACATGAACCCGCCCGCCTTACTTGCCCTCCGATGGAGGGATTTTTAACGCTCTTAAAAAATCCGACGACTTCGTCCGGGTTTGATCCCGCGATCTTGGGCATAGAAGCTCAGCCTGCTACTAACTACTGTACACCACCGAAGCCACCTCAAGAAGTCTAGATTAGACCTGGTGTTCGACGAGGATGTGTACTCCTCTCTACTTTTCAACATTCACTCCAAGGCATCATTGAATGAAACATCAGACACACCTGAAGCAGCAGGCATCCCGATTAATTAGTATTCGATATGCAGATGATACAGTGCTGTTAACTGAAATTGCAGATGATCTGCAAGTCCTTCTAGAGAGAGTTAATACTGCGCGTGGTAACTGGGGTCTTCGAATGAACATACAAAAGATCAAGTTTATGATAATCAGCAAGCAAAAGAATTTTCAGACTGGTCAAACTGGAGAAGGTACAAATTGAACGTGTTCATCATTATAAATACCTTAAAGTGTTTCTGAACCAAAATTGAACGGACAGTCAAGAGATCAGGATAAGGATTGAGCATGCGAGAAGAACATTTGTAAAAATGAAGAACTTGGTATTTAATCGCAACTTCAACCTTAGGCTGAGAATGGTTTGAGGATTGTGTTTCCTACACTGTTGTATGGTGTGGAAGAGTTGACTTAAAGCCTGTGAAAAATTCTGGAAGCCTTTGAGATCTGGTCTACTGGCAAATGCTTCACATCTCTTGGACTGAAGAAGTGCGAAATATCCAGGTTTTGAATAGGCTAGGTAAAAGTACAAAGGTACTACAATCCATTAAAAGACGGAAGCTTGAATATTTTGGACACGTGATACGGAACAACAAGTACAGGATCCTACAACTTGTGATGCATGGAAAAATGTAGGATATCGGCGAAGAACTTCTTGGTTTAAGAGCCTCATGGACTGGTACCAGACGACCACGGGTGAAATTTTCCATGAGGAAGTATCCTAATCTCAAATAGCCTTCGTTAGAAGATGGCACGCCTAAAAGAAGAAGAAGAACACAGATGTGTTACTTCAACGGTCATTTTCTCTTTGAGAGTAACTCTCAACTGTTTGTACTTTACACAGTTATTAATTAATTAATTATACCGTAATTAATTTAAGTAATTTTTCAGGTAAGCAGTCTGGATGTGATTAGATAAGTGATATTCCCCAACCAATTTCATTGGGCACATTCGTGTTGACCGATTAAAGGGCAATTAATTCTCTAGATTACAATGCCAAGGCTGAAGAATAACTTCTAAAATTTACATTGTAAATAATTCAAATTAAATTTCATTCGGTACGTTGAGAAACAACGAATCACAGATATGTTTCTTTATGCCTAGATGTTGGATACGTGTTGCCTTAGTACCCATATAAAAAGTCCTCTCGGCACGCCGGAAGGCGGAGGTAGATTTCACCGGACAAACTTGGAGATAGGCGAAAATAGGCAGAATATGCAGGTTTTCGTAGAAGGATCAGACCTCATTTATCGCGTGAAAGTATTTTATAATTGGAGATTAATTAACTTTGTTTTTCTTCATGTTAAACATATTTTAAACATTTTATTGTCTTATGGGGACGGTAACCTTCTTGTCATTTGGAGTCCATTTTTAGCCTATTTTCAATTTTGAAAAAAATAGGCTTATGAGATCACCTTTTGTCCGAGTGTGTGTGTGTGTGTGTGTGTGTGTGAGGTGTGTGTGTGTGTGTCCCTAATAAAATTTAAACGGCTGGAGCGATTTCAGTGAAACTCGGGAAGTTCATAGCACTATTCCCGGCGACCTCGACCGTGCCCATCGAATTTTGTTACGTCTCACCAATCCAACATGGCGGCTGTGCGAAATATTTCACTAGCATTCAATATCTCCGAAACTATCACGGATATCGCCCTGAAATTGTGTACGGTGATAAAGGGTACTACTAGAAGTTCACCTATGAGACTTTCAAAAACCTGGTTACTACAAAACCAACATGGTGGCCAAGCGAAGTGGAGACTTTTAAATAGACTTTTCTCGCGATTTAACTATCCAAACGTAATGAAACTTGGTACAGCAAATATCTATACACATTGCAATGCACTGGAGTCTAATTTAGTTCAATTGTTTACATAACCTCAAAATGGCGGCTGTGCGAAATATTTCACTGACATTCTATATCCCCGAAACTATTACAGATATCACCCTGCAATTTTGTACGGTGATAAAGGGTACTGATACAAGTTTACCTATGTATAATTCATAAACTTGTAAAGTACAAAACGAACATGGCGACCAAGCGAATTTGAAATATTTTAATAGACTTTTCTCGTGAGTTAACTCTCTGAGCGCAGTGAAATGTGGTACAGTAAATGATTTTGCAGATTGTAATGTACTGCCATCTAATTTAATTCAATTGTTTACATAACCTCAAGATGGCGGCAGTGCGAAATTTTAAAATTAAGTTTTTATTTCTTGTGTCGTAATCATGCGATTGAAGTGAAAGTTTGAATAATGAACCTAGGCAATAAGTGTCCTTGAATGGTACATAACTCTATGGCCTATACATATAACAATCCTAAATGGCAAGCTTCCGTAATATTTAGACGGTTCTCAATATCTATGAATCTTTTACAGCAACCAAACTGAAATTTTTATGTTCATAGAGACTATGAACATATGTTCACCTATAGGACTTTCAGTAACCTGGTGAGCACGAATCCAACATGGCGGCGACGCGAAGTATAAATATTTAAATGGACGTTTCTCGCGAATTAACTATCCGAGTGCCGTGAAACGTTGCACGTTAAATGCTTACACAAATGTTGATCCACTGGCATCTAATTTATTTCAATTGTTTGCATAATCACAAGATGGCTGCTGTGCGTAATTTTAAAATCTCGTTTTTACTTCTTGTGTTCTAATCATGCGATTGAAGTTTGAATACCACACGTACACAATAATCTTAATATAATAGTACAAAAATAAAAATCCAACCTGGCGACCATCTCAAATATTTAGACGGTTCTCAATATCTACGAATCTGTTACAGCAATTAAACTGAAATTTTGTATGTTGATAGAGGCAATTAACATGAGCAGGATATATGAAAATAGGCTGTACAGTTCTTCACGGAACTACTTGTTATACTTGTGGTCACACTGTCCTTATGCAAGGTTTCGACACTGATGTGTAACTATGTAACGGTCTGTTACTTCTTCACGCAAAATTGTATCTCCCGCAGAGATGTTGGTTGGTTCCTCAGTTTAGGGGCTGCGACAACGCGGTCATGTAACCCCGCGTACTTTGGGTGAGTGTAGAATCTGTCTGATAAACGGTGTGAATTGTGATGGCTGTGTTAGTCTGTAATTCAGGTAAGGAATGCAGACGCTAAATTCCAAGCAGTAGTTCCTAATGTTGCTACCAGATACTACCGTCAACGCCACCTAGCTGTGAACTTGGCTACTAGATGCCACCTCAATCAGCAACTCGCAACGAACGTTGGAACTTCCCCTCCAAAGGAAAGCTTACTGAGGAATTTTTAGCGCTCTTAGAAAATCCGACGACTTTGGCCGGCTTTGAACCCGCGACCTTGGGCATAGAAGTTCAGCATGCTACCAGTTACGTCACCGAAGCCGCTTCACACTTAGTCAGATGGAAATCTGAATCTGATCTCGCGCAAGTGCGTTGTCATGGCAACGTCTGATGGCTCATCCCTCATCAATTTAGTAGTGTTGCCATGTCAACTACTGATAGCTCTTGGCATTTTCTTATAATTCCGAAATCATTTTTCTCATCCCTTGGCGCAATGGTGGCTCATATCAAAAATTCTTTCAGACAAACATTTTAGGTAATTATTAGGGGAATATTGTCCATTTTGTACGGTTTTGATATTGTGCCTATTAAGAGAGATATGATTAATGTTTCCCGAAAAAAACACTTTTTCCCACCCCTTTGGTCAATGGTTGGTGCTATCAAAAAATGTTTGAAACATAAATTTTTGAGCTTTATCCGACACATAGTATGAACTTTGAACGGATTCGATATTTCACATATTAAGAGAGTTATAGCAATATTTCATTTTTTTGAAAAAAAAAAGTCCCCCATTTTCATCCCCTTCGACCGATTTAGCCCAGTAACGAACTCGTCTGAGATTTTATGGGTATACATATTCGGTAAAAAATTCAAAGTGGTTGGTGCAAAATTACGGCAGTTATCGTGTCCACAAGAAACTGAATTACATATATACATATATTACATAAATTATATATACACTTTTGAACTGACGGTGGTTTTGCGGTCTGGGGGATGTGAAACGCGAAGATATGTCGAAATTTTCCGGAAATCGAAACATGGTACCCATTGCAATAGTTAGCTTTCTAATGAAATCTACCTAAAATACTACCGTCAACGACACTTAGCTGTGAACTTGGCTACTAGATGCCACCTCAATCGGCAACTCGCAACGAACGTTGGAACTTCCCCTCCGAAGGAAAGCAAACTCAGGTTTTTTAGCGCTCTTAGTAAATCCGACGACTTCAGCCGGGTTTGAACCCGCGACCTTGGGCATAGAAGTTCAGCATGCTACCAGTTCCGATACCGAAGTCGCTTCCCACAGACATATGAAGACTGAATGTGATCTCGTGCAGTGGCGTTGTCATAGCAACTGCTGATGGCTCATCCCTTATCAATTAAAAGTAAAGTTGTCATGGCAACCTCTCTTGGCACTTGGCAATTTCTTATAATTTAAATAATTTTGTTCACCCCGTGGCGTAATGGTGGGTCATATCAAAAATTCTTTCAGACAAAATTTTTAGGTAATTATTGGAGGAATATTGTCCATTTTGTGCGGTTTTTATATTGTGCCTATTAACAGAGATATGATTAATGTTTCCCGAAAAACCCACTTTTTCCCACCCCTTTGGTCAATGGTTGGTGCTATCAAAAACCTTATTTGACATAAATTTTTGGCACTTATCTGACACATATTATGAACTTTGATGGGATTCGATATTTCATGTATTAAGAGAGTTATAGCGATATTTCACTTTTTCGATAAAAGCCCCCCATTTTCACCCCCTTTGACCGATTTTGCCCATTAACGAACTCGACCGAGATTTTATAGGGATACATATTATGTAAAAAATTCAAAGTGATTGGTGCAAAATTACGTCAGTTATCGTGTCCACAAGAAACTGATATCTATATATATATATATATATATATATATATATATATAGATAGATACATATATACATAAATTATATATAAACTTTTGAACTGACGGTGGTTTTGGGGTCTGGGGGATGTGAAACGCGAAGATATGTCGAAATTTTCCGGAAGTCGAAACATGGGACCGATTGCAATAGTTAGCTTTCTAATGAAATCTACCTAAAAGGCCTAGATGACGAACACGTGTTGCCATGGTAACTAACTCTCGGAAATTTATCCAAAAGTAGGTAAAAGGTAAAAGTCACCATAGATATTACCAAAATGAATGATTATTTTGCACCATTATGGAAATAAAGATGATGCTATATAAGAGTTCAAATACTCAAACTCCTTCATCAATATATGTGTATAAAAGGTCCCTGGTTGTGTGAATCAGCCAATATAGCCGTGTGGCGGTTGCAGCCGTCGCGGGACTGTCAGACGGACGCTAACCTGCCGTGGCGCTTTCAAAGACATTGTGTTCATCTGCGCGCCCTGGTCGTGTTGTTATTTGATTTCCTTGCCTCTTATCCTCAGCAATTATATTTGTTTACGGGGCAGACACCGTCAATGGCGTGCCTAATTATACTTCTCTTCACTTCGAACAGTCGCAGTCTCACAAAAACTGAGCCTTCATCATCGCAGTGGCAATAATAAACGAAGTAGCGGAAATATTATGGCTTCGTCTTTATTGCATCTCTTTTTCTCTTCCTTTGCATCCTTGATAATAATTATCATGTAAGCTTAACAATGCGAAAGTAATGAAGGAATAACCACACGACTCAAAGCACCTGCGAGTTATTAAATGACTAGCTGAAGCTAAGTGATTTCGTTTTCGTACAATGAAATAAAACCTTACCAATTAAGCAGGAAAAAGTTGTTCTGACTATTGTGGTGTGTGTGCTTGAGTCTTCAGTCTGTTGACTAGTTTGATGCAGCTCTCCATTCTCCCCTATCCTGAGCTAATCGTTTCATCTCTACATAGCTAGCACACTACAAATCCGAGTCAATCTGTTTAACATATTCTAACCTTGGTCTACCCCTACAGTCCTTATCCTTACCCTTCCTTCCATAACGAAGTTTGCTATTACTGGGTGTCATAGTATGTGTCCAACCAACTTATCTCTTCCCTTCATTAGCAGTTGCCAGAAACATTTCTCCTCTCCCACTCGTCTTAATACCTCTTCATTCGTAACCCTATCTACCCATCTGATAATCATTATCCTGTATCACCACATTTCAAACGCTTCAAATCTCCTCTTTTCTGCTGCACCAATAGTCCAAGATTCACTTCCATAGAGTACCAGGACCCTGACAAAGACCTTCAAAAATGACTTCCTAATACCTTGATCTATATTCGATGTCAACAGATTCCCTTTCTGTAGAAATGATTTCCTTGTTTGTGCTAACCTACTTTTTATATCCTCTTTGCTTCGTCCATCACTGGTTATTTTGCGTCCTAAGTAACAGAATTCTCCTACTTCCTTTAGCTTGGTAGTGAGAGTGAATCCGAAAGTGTTATAACAAATGTCTTAGCTGGAAAAAATCGTAATGTAAATGCGGTCTCTACAGCGAAATGTCGTCTGATGAAGAATGATTTTGCTCCGTGGATGTATAAAATGATATAACACTTACGGGGAGTCGGAAATTCCTATGCTGGCCATGTAATTTTCAAAGTTTTCTCAGAAATATTAACAGGAATTAAATGCATTCCTTCAGGAATGTTTCTTGATGTTCTCGCCATAATTTAATACAAGTTTTTTGGAAATGAGATCTTTTTATACTTTTGTGAATTGTTAAAAATGGCGTAATTTTAAAAGCATTTTCATGAACGTTTCCATCTGGCAATATTAAACTAAAATACATTTTGAAAAACGGCTGTGTTAAAATATAACACACATAAGGAGGATTTACTTGCGGATTTAGTTGCGGAAAGACGGGAATATTTATATTAAGAAACGGACACAAAGATATTTCTGATAGCTGAAGAAACAGCGACAGTTTTGGATTTAAGACGATAAATGCTCCAAAACCGCAACACCCGTTTTGCTTTCTTAAAAACGTGCTTTTCATGTTCATTGTCCAATAGAGAGAAAATTATGAATCTAGAGAAAAATAAAAATCTACATTGGGGGTTTGCTAATAGGACGCATGGTTGAGGGAAAGTGTAAGGAAGGCGGCTACGGTGACGTAGTTAATTGCATGCTGAGCTTCTGTACCCAAGATCGTGGGTTCAAACCCGGCTGAAGTCGTCGGATTTTTTAAGAGCGTTAAAAATCTCTCGGTATGCCTTCCTTCGGAGGGGAAGTAAAGCCGGCGGTCCCATGTCATAGATTTATGGAATGTTAAAGAATCTTCCCCTAATTGCACCTATGTGAAGCTAAATTATAGGTTAAACATGTGACTAACGCTCTTAGGTTCCAACGTTTGTCGCCAGAAGTCGACTGCGGTGGCATTGGTAACCTAGTTCTGAACTAGTTGTCGTTGACGGTGGCGTTTGGCGGCAAAAGTAGGAACTACTTGAAAAATTCAATATCTGCAGTCCTTACTTGAATTGAAAACAGATAACACACGCTAATACAGCCATCACAATTAACACCGGTCATTTGACAGATTCTAGACACACCCGAAGTCCACGGGACTACATGATCGCGTTGTCACAGCCCCTAAACTAAGGAACAAACCAACCAAAGTGTAAGGAATATAGTCTTAAAATGAATGTACCGTTGGTAAGTTAAGGGCCCGTAGCCTAATGAAGTAAGAACGATATTTTGGAAATTGTGAATATATTTAGCATTCCGAATCACTTGAAAACGGTTACACATTCTTGGAAGAATTAATGAATTAATTCTGGACACAGAGATTCTAATAATGAAAGGGCTTCATTTAGACGTAAAAATAAGGAAGTAGAGGGTAACAATGACTGTTCCAATACTTTTTGCTGCGAGCGAATGTGGAAAATCTTGCCTAAGAAGCTAGTAATAGTAATAATAATAATAATAATAATAATAATAATAATAATAATAACAATAATAATAATAATAATAATAATCCACGAACCTACTATGCTGCCGTAGCAGGCGCAGAGGTGATACTCCGACGTGGCGCGTCCCAGGTGGTGGCTAGGGGGGTCCTCACCGGCTAGCCGGTGGACTTGAGCGAAATAAAATAGCTCTATCGGACCAAACACATTAAAATCCACTAGTTTCTGTTTTGGCATCCAGCGACTAGTGGTCAGCGTCTGTTCGCCTAGTTGGTGCGGCTGTGACTTATGTCTTGATCTCAACAATCAAGTCTGCAATTATTGTGATCTTTATTAAAGATCACCACAACCAACTTCAGCTTGAAGTTATCTGGATGAACAAAGGGAAAGGAATTCGCTACCCCAGGCTCCCGTCAACGCACTGGACTCTACTGGTCTTCGGATTCTGGGGGACCAGAAACGTCATGAGGAGAAGAGTCGGAGCTTCTCAAAATCCCTACACAAACACTACATTAGCACTCTCAATGCAAATACTCTCGTCAAAATTGCAAAATTTAAACAACTCACAAACATGCTAGAAAAATGTCATATCAAAATTCTTGCCATTCCAGAGACACGCTTCATGGATGAAAACCACTTCAACACAGAAAACTACTGGATTTAGAAAGGTAAACCCGCTGTCAGAAGAGGCATACCGTTATTGTTTGGTACGGGATTTGCAGTACACATATCTGTGATCGACAACATCATAGACTTCAATTCCGCATCAGAACGCATCTCTACACTTTCCTTTAAATCAGGTAATAAAGGATACCCAAGTATCAATGCACACGCACCTACAAATGACCATAACAGAATAAAGCCACAAGAAGTTGAAGACTTCTGGGAAGACATGGAAGAAGTAACCAATAATATACCTGAATGACATGTGAACATTTTAATGGGAGATTTCAACGCGCAGTTAGGTAAAGAGAGAAGATACAAACATATCACAGGCCCGGACTCAGCACACATACACACAAACATGAATGGGGAACAACTCATAAACTACTGTATTGTCAAAATACTAACCTCAAAAATATGTCTTCGCAACTTCAAAAGCCAATACGAAAACTTACAACATGAAAAGCACCCAACACTATATGGGGAAAATTCCAAATTGATCATGTGGCCGTTCCCAACAAAAATACGCGGGAAATGTTATATGTCAGGACGCGTAAAGTATACTTCGAGTTTGACCATTACTTATTGCAAGTTAATATTAGGCCAATCCCAAGACAGAAAAACTAGCACAAAACAAAATTGTCAAACCTGATCCAGAATGCTTAGCAAGAAGTTCCGTGACGAACTTAAGAACCTACTTTTCATGCCAATGATTATTCTACAGTATATGAACCTATCTAGAATAATGACGAAATTAAGTTGGTAATATCGAAATGTCTAATAAGTTCGAAATATTCCTGGTATAATGTAGCCTAGTAGAGCACTACATTTGGCAGCCCTGGTGATTGAATATAGTCTTAGTTCCATCTCATAAGGTACAGAATACAAAATTTGGTTGAAGTCCAATGGACGTTACATGCAGTTTGACATTGGATCTATCAGCACGCGTAAAAGCATGTTGGCAACAATGCCATGCGTGTGCTGTTAGAAATAATCGGAAATATTATGATATCTTGTTGTGCCAATTTTTCATGTAATCCATTTGTTAGTATTGAACCCGAGGAGGTTATGCTGACTGGAATCGAACGTGGTTCTCAGAGACTGTGATCTCAGTATAAAGGTTCCACCAGGGAACGAACCCGAAGTCTGTGGAGGGAGTTTCATTGAAAAAAAAACCTCGAGAGAAGTGTATATTAAATCACTGGTGTGATTTCAGTTGCAGTGACATTATTTATTAAAATAATGAAGGGAAAAGGAGCAGAATACTTCATTATTAGACTACTTGGTGTAGGCTATACGAGGCTTGGAACACTGCAAGTGCAGAGTTGACATTTTTACAAATTGGCCCAGAATTCTGGGAGGTGTTCAGTGGAGCCACGTCCATCTCTCTGACCTCGTTATGTCGTCTGGGAGAGGGCGAGGGCCTGAATAATGACCCAGTTCTTCCCCGACGGAGAATAGCATTGAGTTTGGTGGGGAGAGATAGCCAGGAAAATCATTGATTAGTCGTGATTGGAGTAACGGATTGACTTGAGAGTTGTCCACAGGTGAATCTTTTGCCAAAAGGCTAATTTTAGAGCCTTTAATCTGCGAAATTGGTGCATATTTAATGGAGCGCGGAAGGATGGAAAACGCCCGTTGTTCGCGAAGAGTTTTGAGAAGGTCGCCTGGGATTCCCAGCAAGGTAGCGTCCCCAAGCCATGGAGAAAGGAATTAATATTAATTAATTGGACGAGCTATTCTTCTGCACGCAGGTAGTTCTGGGATCTGTGATGACAAAGGAACCCGATGATCATGGTTTCGAGACCAGAATCACGCTGTGAGAGGAGCCGAGATGACGCGGGAAAATTTCGCCCTACTTTTCGTGGGAATCCAATATAAGGGAGTCGACCCTTGACGGAGCGCTCAGTTGGCACTCGGTCTTACTCAGTTTTTACGCAGTCGTCATGCCAGGCGCACGCCAGTATTGCAGCCAGTCTTAACGCAGTTTACAAAGTTGGACATAGTTTGTCACCGAGAGTTGAAAACAGTAATCGCTACACAGTTTTGTAAACAGTATGAACAATGTGGGTTCATTTAAGAAGCAACGTGTGAAATAAGTTGCAGAACTATTGTAAATAATAATTTATGTAAAGTTAGGCACAGTGTTAGCGCAATGTGTAAAATATTGACTGATCGTATATGTGTAATTACGATGGAAGGCGCTAAAAGAAATGTTACGAAGCAGTTGGTAATGTCATAAGTATACCAAATAACCACGCTCAGGACGGTAGTTAGCATATTTATGCAACGCAGGGAACTTACCGTAGGAGTATGGATAGAACTGTTGGTGAATTCCGAGAGCAAGTAAACCAGACTTTCAATTAGGAGTTGATAGGAGCACGGGAGATGCCGTCGACACCTGCAATTTTGATCTTTGCTAGGGAATTTCAACAATGAAAAGTGTATAAAGTGTCGTGTGTTATGTGTAAAGCATAGGTAAAATATCTTTTAAAGTAGTGATTGAATCAGTGTTATAAAGTGTCACATGTGTGGGAGCGATAGCTTCCTTAGAGAAATGCAACGTGCCGTGTTGTTAATAGGAAATATGTGTCATAAAATGTGTGTATTTAAGATAAATATGTCACGTTAAACCTGCAAATGGCAGGCCAACTGGAAGAATATGATTGGTTGGAGCCACCGTAAGAAGCCTGTAGAGATATGTGAGTACCCCACAAATTATGTTTAATTAATGAACGTAGGACACTGCATGTTGGTGATTTCAGTAAAGATGCCAGTAAAAATCAGTTTAGGAGGTAGATCCTCCAGGTTTAATCATTATTGTGTTGATTTTTATAGAGTTGAGATGTTAATTTGCATCATTAAGTGGAGTAATCATTCCCACTATGAATTAAGAATGGCAATCAGTTATGTAAATGCAACGAACACGATTGTTCGAGTTTTTAAGACGTTTAGTTGTGTCGGATTCTTGGTAATTTATGTGAGGGTAATAATAAGGAAGGATTCTTGGTAATTTATGTGAAAATAATAATAAGGAATGATTTTGGTCATTTATGTCAGTGAGATTAATGATAATAATAATAATGAATATTAAAAGTATGAATGAACGCATCAGGAAATAATAAACGTTGTAAGCGAGAAATAATTACGCTAATTGCAAGACTTATCAATCTAAGCAGTAAGATGATACAGTAAGATTACATTACGGTAATTAAGGAAAGAAGTTTTATATCAGAAGATTGTATTATTGGGAATACAATGATGCCAGGAATGAAAGAGCTTTTAGTGAATTGAATTTTCAGCTTATATGAGAAGCTTATAGAGTAAATTGATAGATTTCTCTTAATAATATAGGTCGGAGGTCGTAGCATTGAGTAAAGGGGCCAGGTGGTCTATTCTACGTATGAAATCTCCTATGTCGTGGGCATAAGTGGAGATATAATGTATGCCAGAGTTGTAGTGTGGTACCCTAGCTCTGAGGAAGGATATGAAAGTGTTCCGGGTTGGAATCCTGTGGTAGAGACGAGGAAAACGAGGACACCTCGAAACTCTATGGATCCCCGAGAACTTATTGATGAGTTCTCCAGCTCGTGGGAGCGAAACTCATGGCGACAGCTTGGACTGAGCGCCTATTTTATTTGAGACACCGGTCACCCGTCAGACTAATGTATTGCGAACCCCGTACCTTCATGTTGAATGGACCTGTAGGTGCCAGTAATTATTTTATCCTCAGTGTAGGAGTAATTTAAAAAAAAGCTCATTCAATACCTGTTTGCATACTAGTCAATTAAGATCCTTTGGGATATGTGTGTCGTTCGGACAACAGTATTTGTCTTGTAAATATTTACTGCTTAGTGAGGAAAGCCTTCAAACTTGAAGCGAGGGGCGAGATAATTGTTGGAACCCCCTTCCACAGTCTATTGTATACCGACCGCTCGAGTAGAGGGTCTGGGAGGGACGGTCACCCGAACCGTCAAGGCAAGTTGAAAGGAACAGATTGTGACCCTGTAATGACATGTATTGAAATATTGTTATGTTGAGTAACGTAGCCATGTGGTTTAAGAACACATGGATAATTATAGATCATCCTGATGGTTCATTATTTTAGCTATCTGACGAATGGTTAGACGATGTATTTGCACTGTCACTGACGCCAAGTTAATGAAGTTGGTTACCAGATGCCACAGGCTACGCACGCAAGGTAGTCTTATTGTACCTTCCGACACAGCTATAATTTAATATGAAATATGAAATCACAACAGCATGCAGTGGGACTATATAAATAGTGGAATAGGGGTAGCTTACATAAATATGGAGTTGCACGTAGTTTGCGGTGCAACACCAGAATAGGCTAATGCATGACGCATTTGGTGGGAAGAGAAAAATCAAAACACACACGGTACACATATTTGTCAAAACTAATGAGGTTTAAGGAATAATTAATTTGTGAAATTAAAGAAGTCACATTGGACGACAGTAGTATGTCAATGTAAAAGTTGTTTGTGAAGTTGTATGTGCATCAGCGCACTAGAATATCTTTGTGATATTCACATAAGGGTAAAGGTTTGTGGTATGATATGATTTATTATGATTATATTTTTGTTTATATTAGTGGATTGTGGAAAGTAATTTTTGTTTGCTTTTGTTTTATGGTTATGGGGATTGTTTTATTTGTTAAAGCCATGATTTTATTTACTGGATTAAAGTTTTAGAATAGAGTTGTGCCTTATCATTGTAGAGTTGGTACCTTGTAGCCTCAAATCCAAAATATGCACTGCTTAATTGGGGAGACGGTACACGCCTGAGACCTGAAGCTAGCTGGAGGCAGAAGCATATTTTCCATCGAGATTATACGCATGGGTACATGGGATTTGATGTCCTGTACAGTGATTTGAGCTATAAAGTACAACTAAAGTCGGTCTATATCTAATGCACACAACTCTATTAAAGTAATAATTAACGAAGTAGGGAATGACCGCTCCTAATTCTAGCTAAGCTCTGATACGCACAATATAAATTTTGATAATGCAATACGTCTTGTATGCATGGTATTATCTCTTATATTATCATGGCCCAAGCAACGTGGAGCGGTATTAGTTCATTATGGAACCGCCTGCGTCAGTGCAATATGAGCGATCTTGGCATTGCACATGCATGGCATACTTGACATCATTACATCTTACATTTATCATGGCGCCCAACGTGGGGATTATGGGATTTAGGGAAAACCCATAGATTTTTTATGGTATTTCATGGGGAAAACCATAGTAATTGTTTTTGTGCCTCAAACTGTGTTTGAGTGATTTTTGAGTTCAGTAGGCTTTTTGATGTAACGCAGAATCTCTCTATTGAGAAGAGAATTACCCAAGGGTATGAGCGCTACATACCAGATCCACAATTTATCATAATATTATCAGGTTTTGTACGACTTCACAATATGTGTACAGTGTTTGATGTTTCTCTTCGGAACATATCCACACATTTTTCCAGGAAGCCTGCCTGCATATTTAAGTGAATTATTGTGAAAATGTCAGGTACGGAGGAAATCTTGCAGGTGATTGCAGGGTTGAAACAGCATTTTGATGTTGTTAACGAGCAGAATAGGCTGGAAGCTAAGGCTTTCCAGGACGGAATAAACGCTCGGTTAGATGATAACCAGAGTGAATTGAGCGCTCGTTTAGATGCCAATCAGCTGGCAATAAAGGCAAATCAGGTTGCAATGAATGACAACCAGGTTGAAATGAATAATAAGTTAGGTCAAATGCAAGAGGTTATTAAAACCGAAGTAACAGAAACTGTTGTAAGCATTGTATCGGAAATGCAGGTTAAAACAGATAAACGTTTCGAGGCCATAGAAGCCAAACTTGAAAGTAACTTACAAGCGTGTAAGCATGCTCAGGATGAAACCAACAGTAGGTTAGACGCGTTATCTAACGACATTAAGGATATTCAAATCCAAAATGAGGCGAATCTCGAACGCCAAGCGAAACAATTTTCAGAGTTTACGAGAACGGTAGACCAGAGATTAGAGGAGAACGACTCTAAATGGGACCAGAAATTGAAAAGCTATGCTAGAGCAATTAACGGTGATCTCAAGAAACAGGACCAGAATATATTAGGTCAGTGTCACGAAATAGGTGAAATCAAGGCCGTTGTTAACGAAAGTAAAGAACTGGTAGGAAACATGAAGGGTCAGATAAGTAAAGTTCACCGTGAACTGGACCAAGTTCAGAATGACATTGTTGTAGTCAACAAAAGGCAAGAGGAAAATAGAGGTGAAATTATTAAGGTCCAGAAGGAAATGGCAAAGGTCAATGGACACATTCGAGAAGAAATCAAAGGATTGAGGGAAGAACTCGAAGTGAGAGAAGGCCAGAAGACAGAGGCAAGCGAAAAGACCCTTGCTCAAATTAAGGAAGATGTAGAGGATGAAATCTCCCATATCAAACAAAGTCTGAAAGAAGACAAGAAGAAAATCTTTCAAGTAGCCGAGGAAAATCGAGATAGGCTTACAAGAATAGAGAAAGAAGTCATTACTCGTCTGGAAAGAGCAGAAATGCGCCACAGTCAAATGGAGACTAGGATAATAGCACAGGAGGAAACACTTCTGAAAGATCCTAAGTCAAGTGAAGGCAGCATGGAGGATATGAGAAAAACAAGGTGGGCAGACTTAGAAACTCAACCTATAAGCAGGAATGCTACAGGCCCAGGGGAAAGTCCTTATATGACGCCAGGTATACCAGTTGCGGCATCAACGCCACATGAAAACGCTATGCACACCCAGGTGATAAACGTCATAAGGGCAAGCGAAGAAAAACCAAGGAAATTCTCAGGTAGCCACTGTAATATGACACCAAAATATTGGTTGAAGGAAGTGACTGAATATCTGAATGATGCACGAATACCACAGGAGCGTAGGCTACGTGCTATAGAGAAATTAACAGAGGGGGAGTGCGCATTATGGTTTCGCAGCTTCCGCTACACTTTCGATACTGTTGAGGAGTTTCGAGAGGCATTTTTGAAGAGATACTGGGACGCAGCGACCCAACAGAATTTACGGTTGGATTTATATGCAAAGAAATACAGTACCAACAATCCAACGAAGTACGCAGAATTCTTCATATCGCAGATGTGTCGCTTTAAAGAACTAGATCAAAAACCGAGCGAACTGGAGCTATGTATTGCTATCGCCAAGCAGCTTCCATACGAGATCCAAAGACTACTAATCTCGGCTAATGCGAAAACTGCTATGGAAATGGAGACAGTTCTAAGACAACTGGACCTCACAACAGCGAATACTATGCGTCAGAGTCGAACCGTGGAACAGGTACACGTGACCAACACGCAGACTGACCAACAGCAAGCTCCAAGGAACAACAAAACTACGAGCACTGAAACATTAGATTCCTATGGACGGCAATGGGAACAGGAACCCAGAAGATGGCAGTCAAAGTACAAAGGGAATGCTAATAGAGGAGGAAGAGGTCGAAACTCGTGGAATAAGCCGAATACCAGGGGTAAACCGTACCAAAACAATGGAGGTAATAATGGCCAAGAAGGCAACAATAGAAATTGGAGACCCCAAGAAAGAAGAAGTAACTTCGATGACGAGGTAGAAGAACGATATCACGCTTCTTTGCGATACCTCGAGGAGAGGGGAGATGAGCCTCAGAAACAACAAGTCCGCTGGCAAGAAGTTATGCAGAACAGGACATCGCCAGACAGATATGGAGATGGAGCTAAGAGTTTGGAGCTACAGCGCAGCGAACAGGAGAGAAGAAACTCCAAGGGGACGGGCGCTGAAGAAAAAAAAACGCCAAAATTAGAAGAGTTCGAGACTGAGGGATGGAAGTCTGTGAACATCATCAATTGGATAGCCAAACCGGAAGAACTAATCGAGGATACAGGAGGACCACAGGTCATGGTCAAGAGAGAATTGCCTATTATAATAGTAAGGGTGGCAGGATTAAAAGTAAGAAGTCTGCTAGACACAGGGTCAACAGTGAGCCTTATGACACAAGCTCTATATGATGAAATAGCCCGGAGAGAGAATATTTTGAAAATACCGATCTCTAGTGTCAAGATAAAAGGGGTAATTCCAGACCGAACGATGATATGTAAATATCAGGTATTCCTAGATTTACAGATAGGAGGCTCTATTTTCTCACAGAGTTTTCTGTTAGTAAACAAATTGCCTTATAACCTACTTATTGGGGCAGAATTTATAAGGGAATACAGAGTGATAATCGACCTAGCACAGGACAGGGTTATGTTCCATGTGAATGAAGAAGCTGAAGGCTTGGAGGTCGCACTCAATGAGATTGAACCAGGGTCAAGTGAACAAGTATGGCATACATACAGAGACGTGGCTGGAGAAGAAGTGTTAGTTATTGAGCAGTTAGAAGAAGAGCTGAAAACACTAGCCACAGACCTGGAGAAAGATTTGGAACCCAAACTGGAAGAATATATTTCGGAAAAGCTAGAAGAAGCGAAAATTGGGCTAAAAGAGAAGGAAAATTTAAAGTAGTTATTATTGGAACAGAAGGAAGTCTTTGATTCGAGACCCGGTCGGATAAAGAACTTCACTTATGCTTTTCAAGTCAGTGATTGGACACCATTTAGGCAGAAACCCTACCCTATAGCAGAAAAGCATTATGCTAAAGTGAAAGAGGCAATTCAGGAGATGTTGGAGGCCGGTGTTATTGAGAAGACACCTACGCCTTATGTAAGTCCATTGGTAATTGTACCAAAGACAGACGGAACTGTCAGAGTCTGCCTGGACCTGAGACAATTAAATTTGAAGGTTATTCCAGAATTTGACCAAGTGCCACCTATTAAAGAGATCCTCAGGAAGTTCAAAGGGAAAACCGTATTCAAAAATCTAGACATTACATCCAGTTTCCATCATCTTGAATTAGAGAAGAAAACTAAACTGTTAACAGGATTTATGTTTGATCAACATACATACACATTTTTAAGGCTACCTTTTGGGTTGAAAACAGCTGGTTCTGCACTGATAAGAGCGTTAGATCGCAATCTATCAGACGAAGTGAAAGAGAGTACCATCAGATATGTAGACGACATTCTACTCACATCAGAATCTCTGGAGGAGCACATGAGAGACCTGAAGAAGTTGCTAGATGACCTTCGAGAAGCTAACTTTAAGGTTAATATCAAGAAATCGCACTTCTGTCAGAGGGAAGTCAAATTCCTAGGGCATGTTATTGATGCAAATGGAGTGAAGCCTAACCCAGATAAATTGGAGGTAATTCGAAATTTCCCTCGACCCACGAAAGTAAAGCACGTCCGACAGTATTTGGGAGTAATTGGATTCTTTTCGAACCACTGCCCAAACTATACTGCGACAGTAGCACCACTGCAGGACCTATTGAAGAAAGGCGGCAGATGGAATTGGACGGAGCAATGTCAGGAAGCATTCGTGAGGTCAAAACAAATGCTTTTGGAATATGTGAAGCTGGGATACCCGGATTATACCCAGAAGTTCATCATACAGACGGATGCATCACTTATTGGGATCGGAGCGATGCTATTCCAGGAAAATGTTGACCAGCCTGAGAAGAAAGTTTTTATTGCTTTTATAAGCAGGAGACTGAAAGCCCATGAGAAAAATTACACGATCACAGAGATAGAGTTGCTCGCAATTTTGTACGCGTTGCAATCTTGGCACAAACTCGTGTATGGCTTTCAAATAGTCCTCAGAACAGACCATAAAGCTTTAACATTTTTGTTAAAAACAGACTTGTCTAGCCAGAGATTGACAAGATGGTCCCTGTATATTCAGCAATTTAATGTGGAAATAGAATACTGTCCAGGGAAAGAGAATGTAATACCGGACATATTAAGCCGTTACCCTAGAGAAGAGGAAGCGTTAGCTGTCCAGATTGAGAATCGAGATCAGAAGACGTTGGATGACTTAAGGAATCTTACCAACCTACAACGCGAAGACCCGTGGTTGAAGATGATGATCGATTACTTTGAGGGACGCTTAGCAAGGGGAACTGCAAGATACGGAGAGGCAGAGGCATTGGCAACAGATTATATATGGTATAATCAGATATTACACAAGTGGGACGATGTAGATCATACACGTCAAAGGATTGTAATTCCTGCATCTTTGCAGAGGAGATTGGTATGGATAGCCCACAGAGCATTTGGACATCCAGGGATAGATAAAATCTGTGCTCTGTTGAAGGAAGCATTTACTTGGCCTAAGTTGAGAGAAACGGTGAGAAATGCTATTAGGACATGTGATCTATGCCAGAGGGTAAAGCCAAATCCCTTTTTAATGAGGCAACGACCTATCCCGTTGTTACCGGAGAAGCCAAGGCAGTTATTGAGCATAGACAACTTTGGACCATTGCCTAGAGCACGTAGAGGCAATAGACACATTTTTGTAGCCATGGATGTATTTTCGAAAATGGTGGTATTATGCCCCATACAGAAGACATGTTCCAAGCAGGTCTTGAAACGGCTGAAGGAGAGAGTTATTCCGATTCTTGGGAAGCCGGATAACATTCTCTCGGACCACGGAAGTTGCTTTACAAGTGCAGAATTTCGTCGAGAACTGGAAACTCTAGGAATTAGGCAGATTTTATCCACCATTCGCCATCCTGAGGCAAGTCCAGTTGAAAGAGTAATGAGAGAGATCCAGAAATACATGAAGATCTACTGCTCTGAAGCGAATTGGCGTTGGATTGAATTTCTAGAAGTAATTGAATACTGTATAAATAATACGGTACATGAGGCGACAGGTCAGGTTCCCGTGACCCTACATCTGGATCAGAGACCAGAGAGACCGTGGAATGGTGTTATTCCATTACCAGTAGATGCACAGCCAGGTAGAGAATTGAGGATCCAACGAACCTTCGAATATCTCAAAGCACAGGCGGAGAGACGTCAGAGAAGAAATCGTGCGAAGAGGTATCATAGACCGCTTCTCGTGGGAGAGAAAGTTTTAATTAAAAAACCCGCCAGTTCAGATCCAGAGGCACGGAAGTATAAAAAGTTCATTTTTGCTTACCACGGCCCGTTCGAGGTGATAAGAGACCTACAGAACAATGCATACAGGTTAAAGCATTTAGAGACTGGAAACGAGGTCGTTATGAACGTAGCCAATTTAAAGGTTTATTATCCGCCAGAAGAATTCGACGAACAAGAAGAGGTATTAATAACGCACACCCAACTCAACGTGGAGAGCGAAGGCAGCCAGGCAGTCAGAACTGAACGTTCGAGCAGCAAGACGGAACGAGAAGCAGACAGTTTGCCCAGTGGAAGGGACGAACAACAAAGATGCCAGTGTCTGCGAGAATTTTATGAAGAAATGGTTGCAGCGGCGAGAGAGGTTGAGGCAATAAATACGACCCTCCGCCGGGAGAATGAACAGCTTAGAAAGAGCGCAGAATGGAATGGGGAGCTGGACTAACCTACTCGCAGCCAGACGAGGTGAAGGACCCCAGATGTAAACACAGACAGGGATAGACAGTCAGCTGGTTACTTATAGAAAGCCACTTGCAATTGACTTTTATAAGTTTCGCAAGGGGAATATGAACCCGAGGAGGTTATGCTGACTGGAATCGAACGTGGTTCTCAGAGACTGTGATCTCAGTATAAAGGTTCTACCAGGGAACGAACCCGAAGTATATGGAGGGAGTTTCATTGAAAAAAAAAACCTCGAGAGAAGTGTATATTAAATCACTGGTGTGATTTCAGTTGCAGTGACATTATTTATTAAAATAATGAAGGGAAAAGGAGCAGAATACTGCATTATTAGACTACTTGGTGTAGGCTATACGAGGCTTGGAACACTGCAAGTGCAGAGTTGACATTTTTACAAATTGGCCCAGAATTGTGGGAGGTGTTCAGTGGAGCCACGTCCATCTCTCTGACCTCGTTATGTCGTCTGGGAGAGGGCGAGGGCCTGAATAATGACCCAGTTCTTCCCCGACGGAGAATAGCATTGAGTTTGGTGGGGAGAGATAGCCAGGAAAATCATTGATTACTCGTGATTGGAGTAACGGATTGACTTGAGAGTTGTCCACAGGTGAATCTTTTGCCAAAAGGCTAATTTTAGAGCCTTTAACCTGCGAAATTGGTGCATATTTAATGGGGCGCGGAAGGATGGAAAACGCCCGTTGTTCGCGAAGAGTTTTGAGAAGGTCGCCTGGGATTCCCAGCAAGGTAGCGTCCCCAAGCCATGGAGAAAGGAATTAATATTAATTAATTGGACGAGCGATTCTTCTGCACGCAGGTAGTTCTGGGATCTGTGATGACAAAGGAACCCGATGATCATGGTTTCGAGACCAGAATCACGCTGTGAGAGGAGCCGAGATGACGCGGGAAAATTTCGCCCTACTTTTCGTGGGAATCCAATATAAGGGAGTCGACCCTTGACGGAGCGCTCAGTTGGCACTCGGTCTTACTCAGTTTTTACGCAGTCGTCATGCCAGGCGCACGCCAGTATTGCAGCCAGTCTTAACGCAGTTTACAAAGTTGGACATAGTTTGTCACCGAGAGTTGAAAACAGTAATCGCTACACAGTTTTGTAAACAGTATGAACAATGTGGGTTCATTTAAGAAGCAACGTGTGAAATAAGTTGCAGAACTATTGTAAATAATAATTTATGTAAAGTTAGGCACAGTGTTAGCGCAATGTGTAAAATATTGACTGATCGTATATGTGTAATTACGATGGAAGGCGCTAAAAGAAATGTTACGAAGCAGTTGGTAATGTCATAAGTATACCAAATAACCACGCTCAGGACGGTAGTTAGCATATTTATGCAACGCAGGGAACTTACCGTAGGAGTATGGATAGAACTGTTGGTGAATTCCGAGAGCAAGTAAACCAGACTTTCAATTAGGAGTTGATAGGAGCACGGGAGATGCCGTCGACACCTGCAATTTTGATCTTTGCTAGGGAATTTCAACAATGAAAAGTGTATAAAGTGTCGTGTGTTATGTGTAAAGCATAGGTAAAATATCTTTTAAAGTAGTGATTGAATCAGTGTTATAAAGTGTCACATGTGTGGGAGCGATAGCTTCCTTAGAGAAATGCAACGTGCCGTGTTGTTAATAGGAAATATGTGTCATAAAATGTGTGTATTTAAGATAAATATGTCACGTTAAACCTGCAAATGGCAGGCCAACTGGAAGAATATGATTGGTTGGAGCCACCGTAAGAAGCCTGTAGAGATATGTGAGTACCCCACAAATTATGTTTAATTAATGAACGTAGGACACTGCATGTTGGTGATTTCAGTAAAGATGCCAGTAAAAATCAGTTTAGGAGGTAGATCCTCCAGGTTTAATCATTATTGTGTTGATTTTTATAGAGTTGAGATGTTAATTTGCATCATTAAGTGGAGTAATCATTCCCACTATGAATTAAGAATGGCAATCAGTTATGTAAATGCAACGAACACGATTGTTCGAGTTTTTAAGACGTTTAGTTGTGTCGGATTCTTGGTAATTTATGTGAGGGTAATAATAAGGAAGGATTCTTGGTAATTTATGTGAAAATAATAATAAGGAATGATTTTGGTCATTTATGTCAGTGAGATTAATGATAATAATAATAATGAATATTAAAAGTATGAATGAACGCATCAGGAAATAATAAACGTTGTAAGCGAGAAATAATTACGCTAATTGCAAGACTTATCAATCTAAGCAGTAAGATGATACAGTAAGATTACATTACGGTAATTAAGGAAAGAAGTTTTATATCAGAAGATTGTATTATTGGGAATACAATGATGCCAGGAATGAAAGAGCTTTTAGTGAATTGAATTTGCAGCTTATATGAGAAGCTTATAGAGTAAATTGATAGATTTCTCTTAATAATATAGGTCGGAGGTCGTAGCATTGAGTAAAGGGGCCAGGTGGTCTATTCTACGTATGAAATCTCCTATGTCGTGGGCATAAGTGGAGATAAAATGTATGCCAGAGTTGTAGTGTGGTACCCTAGCTCTGAGGAAGGATATGAAAGTGTTCCGGGTTGGAATCCTGTGGTAGAGACGAGGAAAACGAGGACACCTCGAAACTCTATGGATCCCCGAGAACTTATTGATGAGTTCTCCAGCTCGTGGGAGCGAAACTCATGGCGACAGCTTGGACTGAGCGCCTATTTTATTTGAGACACCGGTCACCCGTCAGACTAATGTATTGCGAACCCCGTACCTTCATGTTGAATGGACCTGTAGGTGCCAGTAATTATTTTATCCTCAGTGTAGGAGTAATTTAAAAAAAAGCTCATTCAATACCTGTTTGCATACTAGTCAATTAAGATCCTTTGGGATATGTGTGTCGTTCGGACAACAGTATTTGTCTTGTAAATCTTTACTGCTTAGTGAGGAAAGCCTTCAAACTTGAAGCGAGGGGCGAGATAATTGTTGGAACCCCCTTCCACAGTCTATTGTATACCGACCGCTCGAGTAGAGGGTCTGGGAGGGACGGTCACCCGAACCGTCAAGGCAAGTTGAAAGGAACAGATTGTGACCCTGTAATGACATGTATTGAAATATTGTTATGTTGAGTAACGTAGCCATGTGGTTTAAGAACACATGGATAATTATAGATCATCCTGATGGTTCATTATTTTAGCTATCTGACGAATGGTTAGACGATGTATTTGCACTGTCACTGACGCCAAGTTAATGAAGTTGGTTACCAGATGCCACAGGCTACGCACGCAAGGTAGTCTTATTGTACCTTCCGACACAGCTATAATTTAATATGAAATATGAAATCACAACAGCATGCAGTGGGACTATATAAATAGTGGAATAGGGGTAGCTTACATAAATATGGAGTTGCACGTAGTTTGCGGTGCAACACCAGAATAGGCTAATGCATGACGCATTTGGTGGGAAGAGAAAAATCAAAACACACACGGTACACATATTTGTCAAAACTAATGAGGTTTAAGGAATAATTAATTTGTGAAATTAAAGAAGTCACATTGGACGACAGTAGTATGTCAATGTAAAAGTTGTTTGTGAAGTTGTATGTGCATCAGCGCACTAGAATATCTTTGTGATATTCACATAAGGGTAAAGGTTTGTGGTATGATATGATTTATTATGATTATATTTTTGTTTATATTAGTGGATTGTGGAAAGTAATTTTTGTTTGCTTTTGTTTTATGGTTATGGGGATTGTTTTATTTGTTAAAGCCATGATTTTATTTACTGGATTAAAGTTTTAGAATAGAGTTGTGCCTTATCATTGTAGAGTTGGTACCTTGTAGCCTCAAATCCAAAATATGCACTGCTTAATTGGGGAGACGGTACACGCCTGAGACCTGAAGCTAGCTGGAGGCAGAAGCATATTTTCCATCGAGATTATACGCATGGGTACAGTATAGAAGTTACATGTATTTTAAAATTGGACCTATCAGCAAGCATAGAATCATGTTGGCAGCACTGACTTATATTAATTACTCCAAATTAATCTAGAGTGTCAGGTGCTATACGTGTGCAAAGTATAGAGCTGTTGGCTTGATACTTTCTGATATATTGATATTAGGGTAAAACAATATAGACAGCATTTATTAACAGTTGGCAGCCCTGATTGCTCTTAAGAATACTTATAGTCATATCTAATATGTTACACATAGCACATACGAAATTTGGTTGAAATCGAACTGATAGTATAGAAGTTACATGTATTTAAAAATTGATCCTATCAGCAGGCTTAGAATCATGTTGGTAGAGCTGAAATATATATAGGTTGTTCCAAATTAATTTAAAATGTCAGACACTATACGTGTGCATAGTTTAATGCTGTCGGCTTGCATACTTTCAGATATATTGGTATTTGGATGAAGAAAATAGAGAGAGCCATTATTAACAGTTGGCAGCCCTGGTGGCTCTTAAGAATACACTCAGTCATATCTGTTTATGTACACATATTACATACAAAATTTGGTTGAAATCCAATTAATAGTGTAGAAGTTATGTGCATTTAAAAATTGGACCTATCAGAAGGCCTAAAATTATTTTGTCAACACTGTCATGTATGGCCTCCTGGAAATTAAACTGAAATAGTATTATCTACATGTGTGCCAAATTTGGAAAAGCTCCAATGCATACCTTCCATGATATCCAACATGGAGCTCAAATTTCTAGTGCGTTTTTTCAGCAGTTGGTAGCACTGACATCATTTTCTAATATGGGTTTGAGATATTCCGATATATATCTTTACTCATACTAAATTTGGTTTCGATTGCTGCAGCCGTTTAGGAGTTGATAGGGGGGACACACACACAGACAGACAGACAGACAGAAGGACAGACAGACGGACATACATACAGACAGACAGACAATTTCCCGGATCGATCTCATAAGTCTACTTCTTCCTAATTTTTGCAAAATGTGAAAAGTAGGCTGAAAATAAACAGGGAAAAATCATCGAAGAAATTAATAGGAATGCAACAGGTGCTTGGGCAGATCTCGCGAACGCAATTCAGAAGGCAATGTTTTTGGGACAACCTTCTAGAAAACGAAAGCAAAGATGGTGGATCGTAACTTGCGATAAACTGATAAAGCCATTGAGAGAAGAACACAAGAATGGCAGAAGTTCAGTAGTAACACAACATCAGAAACATGGGTGGAATTTCTCGAAGTTCAGAAACAAAGAGAAAAACGAGCGTACGACAACAACAAGCTGAAAGAAATTGAGGAAGATTTCAAAAGAAACAACACGGAATTTGTACAGAACTTTCAAAGAAAATATTAAGGGTTATCAGCCTCCTAAGCTCTTCTTCCGAAGACCAGATCGGTACCTGGAAACAAACAAGAAAGGAAACTGTAAAATTGTCAAACAATACTTTGATAAACTTCTCAACTGCAAGAAACCTACAGAAAAATTAACCTTCCAAGAAACCACATCCAATCCAGATTCTAATCCACCTACTATAGAAGATATAGAGGGGATCATATAACAAATGAAAAATAACAGAGCAGCAGGAGAGGATGGCATTATCGTTTGCCGAGATCTGGAAGCTCCAAGTTAAAAACACCACCAAAGAAATACATAAAATTATTACAGAAATTTGGGTCACAGAGGAAATGTCAGTGGAATGGAAATGTGTATTGATCCACACCTTGCACAAAAAGGGTGATACGACAGATCCAAATAATTACAGAGGTATTTCACTAGTACCAGTCACCGACAAAATCTTCTCTAAGGTGTTATTATACATACTAGAACCACAGGTAGATCCACAAATAGGGGAGTATGAGGCAGGCTTCAGAAAAGGGAGTTCTTGCATCGAACAGATCTGGAACTTGAGAACACTCCTGAAAGTTAGACAGGCAAGAAATACTGTAGTTACCTTTGTGGACTTTAAAAAAGCATACGATTCCATAGATAAGGAAACGCTCTTTGAAGTACTGAAAGAATATTGCATCGAAAGAAAAACAAGAGCACTTATACAACAGACGCTCACAGACACCACCTCCAAGATCAAGTTCATGGGGGAAATTTCGGAACCCTTTCAGATACGCACATGTGTCAGACAAGGAGACGGGCTCTCACCATTCTTATTCAACATGGTATTAGACAAAATTATCAGACAATGGGAGGAACAAGTTAAAGGAATACAGCTAGGAAGAACACGGCAAACTAAAACAATCATAACATGTCTATTTGCGGATGACGTAGCCATACCTAGTAATAACACCCAGGAGGCAATGGAAGCACTGGAACTCTTGCATGAAATAGCTGACAAAGCAGGTCTACAAATATCTTACGAGAAGACCTAATTCATGGCACGACAGACCAACGATGTGCAAACCATGCATACGATATATGGATCCGTAAAAAGAGTAGAAAAATGCAAATATTTATGGGAATATATACAAAAACGAGGATCAAACAAGGCGTCTAACATAGAACGAACGGTAAAACTTCAGAAATCATATAAACTCACATGGTTACATTATAATACGAAAAGCGTATCAAGAAAGGCCAAACTTAGACACTAAAAACAGCGGTACTACTAGAAGCATTATATGCTTCAGACACGAGAACAATTGGAGCATCAGGCATCATAGAAACCAAAAAAGTAGAACGCAAAATTCTCAGAAAAATATTTGGAACAATACACAGAGACGGCATATGGTTTAAAAGACCTACCTAAGAGCTATACGAGTCACAGACAGACTCACCGATATGATCAAATAACGCAGACTAACTTTTTACGGACACATACAGAGGATGAACAACAACAGACTTACAAAGAAGATTCTTGACGTAGTAAACAGCTCAATCAGGAAAACTAATTGGTATCATGAAATAGAGGAAGACTTAAGGCAGGTGGGGATCGACAGGCAAATGATAGGAGACAGAGGAGAATTCAGAAACAAAATTAAGAATACAATATTTAAATCAAATGAAAAGATGAGACAAGAACATTGTGGACAGAACAACGGAAACAGGAGCACAGTCAAAGGATGAAGAGATTTTGGGAAGAGAAGAGGAAGAAGGGAGAGAAGTGAAAATTGGGTCATCATGAGATATTTAATTTCAAACACTGTCCATAAGGGCACAAATGATTTAATAATAATAATAACTGCCGAACAGATCCACAGCCTCAAAACGATCATTAGATATTGCAATCTCAGATCAAAATCGTACGTATCAGTCTTTGTGGACTTTAAGAAGGCTTACGATTCGATAGACCGCGAAGTTCTGTTGAACATCCTCAACGAATTCGGGGTTGACCTGAAACTGCTGGCACTAATTAGAGCCACCCTAACTGAAACAAAATCCAAAGTAAAGTTCCAGGGATGTCTGTCGGATTCCTTTGAGGTCAAAACGGGAGTCAGACAAGGTGACGGGCTCACTCCAATGCTTTTCAACTGCGTTCTCGAAAAAGTCATTCGGACCTGGCGAACAAAATTATTTACAAACTGAGTATAGGCTAGCCCTCTGAGAATGGGAGCAAAATCCAAGGGGATCATAGTCGACTGTCTAGCATTTCCTGATGATATCACCATTCTGTCAAATGACGTAGACACTGCTAGGATGCAAATCGACCTTTCAAAAGAAATCGCTGAACAAACTGGCTTGCAGATATCATTCGAAAAAACAGAAGTAATGACTAACATCAAAGACGCCCCAGCAAAACTGCAGACAAAATACGGAAAGATCAACAGAGTGGAAAAATTTAAGTACTTGGGAGAGATCATCATGAAAAGTGGAATTGACAAAGAAGCACTCAAGGAACGAGTACGCAAACTCGAAATAGACTATCAACCATCGTGCTCAATATACAACAAAAAATGCCTGTCCAAAAATACAAAACTACGTCATTATGAAACTGTTCTGAAACCAGTAGTTATGTATGCAGCCGAAACCCTATCCCTAAATGCTAATAAAGGACTCCTGGAAATACTGGAGAAAAAATTGCGCAAAATCGTCAGAGGTATAATGGGATCAAATTACAAGAATGGCATCCACTATAAAAAAAAATCCAACAAAGAAGTCTACAGTGAAATAGAGAAAATTTCAGAAACGACCCGTAAAAGGCGGGCAGGGTAGGGTATTACGGTCATCTCAAACGAATGGACGGAAACAGGCTGACTAAACATATTTTTCATTTCTTTGACTCCAAACCCAAAACCACAATGCCCTGGTTTATGAATACCACAGAGGACCTCAAAATGCTGCATCTAAAACCCGACGATGCCTTCAATAGAGATTTCTTCCGCATAAGATACTGACTAATGGGCTAACCCGAGACGAGACATCGAACCCGAAAAGAAGACAAGGTACTACCTGGACAGCGGAGCGCAAGATGGCCCACTCACAGAGAATGAGGGAATTCTGGGCTCAGAGGAAAGCGAAACTAATTGCCAAGTGTTGCAAGACTTGACGTGGTCCTAGATAGCCTCAACGAATTATACACACATCAAAAAAAGTTTTGCATCACCTCGGTTCCAAGAGTTCCGGAACCTTTAAATACAAAGGGAATAGAGATCAACACAAACAACATTTCAGCTCGTTTTATTGCTCATGAGACCCACACATTGCATGTTGTACCATCATACAGCTAGACTTTCAGCATTTGTGGTCCAGATTGCAGTACACACCACTACCTCTAATACCCAGTAGCACGTCCTCTTGCATTGATGCATGCCTGTATTCGCCGTGGCATACTATCCACAAGTTCATCAAGACACTGTTGGTCCAAATTGTCCCACTCCTCAACGACAATTCGGCGTAAATCTCTCAGAGTGGTTGGTGGGTCAAGACGTCCATAAACAGCCCTTTTCAACATATCCCAAGCATGTTCGATAGGGTTCATGTCTGGCGAACATGCTGGCCACTGTAGTCGAGCGATGTCGTTATCTTGAAGGAACGCATTCACAAGATGTGCACGATGAGGTCGAGAATTGTCGTCCATGAAGACAAATGCCTCTCCAATATTCTGCCGATATGGGTGCACTATGGGTCGGAGGATGTCATTCAGGTATCGTAAAGCCGTTTCGGAGCCTTCCATGACCACCAGTGGCGTACGTCGGCCCCACATAATGCCACCCCAAAACATCAGGGAACCACCACCTTGCTGCACTCGCTGGACAGTGTGTCTAAGACGTTCAGCCTGACCAGGGTGCCTCCAAACACGTCTCCGACGATTGTCTGGTTGAAGGCATATGCGACACTCATCGGTGAAGAGAACGTGATGCCAATTCTGTGTGGTCCATTCAGCATGTTGTTGGGCCCATCTGTACCGCGCTGCATGGTGTCGGGGTTGCAAAGCTGGACCTCGCCATGGACGTCGGGAGTGAAGTTGCGCATCATGCAGCCTATTGCGCACAGTTTGAGTTGAAACACGACGTCCTGTGGCTGAACGAAACGCATTATTCAACATGGTGGCATTGCTGTCAGGGTTCCTCCGAGCGGCAATCCGTAAGTAGCGGTCATCCACTACAGTAGTAGCCCTTGGGCGGCCTGAGCGAGGCCTGTCATCGACAGTTCCTGTATCTCTGTACCTCCTCCATGTCCGAACAACATCGCTTTGGTTCACTCTGAGACGCCTGGAAACTTCCCTTGTTGAGAGCCCTTCTTGACACAAAGTAACAATGCGGACGCGATCGAACTGCGGTATTGACCTTCTAGGCATGGTAGAACTACAGACAACATGAGCAGCGTACCTTCGTCCTGGTGGAATGACTGGAACTGATCGGCTGTCGTACCCCCTCCGTCTAATAGGCCCTGCTCATGCATGGTTGTTTACATCTTTGAGCAGTTTTAGTGACATCTATGAACAGTCAAAGGGACTGTATCTTTGATACAATATACACAGTCAACGTCTATATGCCGGAGATCTGGGAACCGAGGTGATGCAAAACTTTTTTTGATGTGTGTATATATACAGTATATATAATAATGAAACCGGTCGCTGTAGCTAAATGCAGTAAGGCACAAGCCTTGCTACTCCAGAATCTGTCGACAAGTGGATTAGAACCCCAACATCGGCCGTCATTGAAATTGATTTCTGAGGTTTCCCTTTTTCAACTTCAGGCAAATGCTACGACGGAACCTTCTAATAAGCACGACCGCTTCCTTCCAACTCCCTTTTATGTTTCATTCTCCTCCTTTCCTTTTCCATCCCTTATTAACCCTTCCGTTGAGATTTGTGTCAGGAAGTGCATCTAGCCGAAAAAAGACGTTCCACCACGCATAGAAATGTATCGCGTCCCATTCCCGACTCTGTGGAAACGAAGGCCTAAGTTATGAGGTATAGATATACAATAATATTTCTTCTTCTTCTTGACGTTTCGGCCAGATATGGGCCACGTTAATTCAACTGCTCTCTTCCTCGGGCATTAACATTCGTCCAGTCACGCCTCGTGTGTTCTCGATGCTGCTGCTTCATGGCTTCAGTCCACGTCTTGCCTTTGTAAGTTTAGGCATTTTCTGGAGACTCTGGTGTTCTTTTAGTTTCATATTAAGAGGCGTACTTGTAGATGTGCCCTTTAAACCGCACAAAATTTCAGGGTGATGTCAGTAATAGTTTCGGAGATATAGAATGACGGTGAAATATTTCGCACAGCCGCCATCTTCAGGTTAGGTAAACAATTGAACTAAATTAGATCCTAGTACATTACAATGTGAATAAACATTTGCTGTACCAGGTTTCATTTCGTTTGGATGGTTAAATCGCGAGAAAAGTATATTTAAAAGTTTCAACGTCGCTCGGCCGCCATGTTAGTTTTATAGTTACCAGGGGTTTTAATGTGTCATAGGTGATCTTTTAATAGTGCCATTTATAAGACTACAAAATTTCAGGGTGATATCGGTAATAGTTTCGGAGATATTGAATGCTGGTGAAATATGTCGCACAGCCGCCATGTGAGATTGGTGAGATGTAATAACATTTGAAGGGCACGGTTGGGGTCGGCTGGAATGGTGCTATGACCTTACCGAGTTTCATTGAAATCGCTACAGCCGTTTAGAAGTTATTTGAGGGGGAACCGCGCACACAGACACACACACACGGACAAAAGATGATCGCATAAGCTTTTTTTTTTCATAAAAAGAAAATAGGCTAAAAATAATAGTAAATTTAAATGAAAATATAATAATGAACATTGCTGAGTCATGCCATTGTAATGCAAACCGCTTTAGTTTTTCTTACGGCCTGAATGACTTGATTTTGTATGCCTTCTGCCTTACCGGATATTCGGCTTAAAACTGTGTCATTTAATAGTGGCATGGTTTCGTTTTGTTTGCCGCAAATTGCTCCAAAATGGCATTACGTGCAGAAATAAAGGAAAACTTAATGAACTCTTTACCAGCAGAGAAGTGTTTTCTTTGCGAGGGGAGGGAGGAAATTCCTTAGCGTTTAAGTGCATCTATTTAGAATTCAGTGACCTTACTGGGTAATTCAAAACGTTTTGTAATAATGTTGTGTCTGTCTCTACAGCCTCATAGTTTATAAAGAAAAGGTTGCCGGATCGAATTATGGCGCAGTCAGCTGGCATTTGAGGGTGCGCAAATGCGAGGGAGCAGTGTTAGTAGATATACTGGCGCGTTAAAGATACCCTTCGGGGTGAAATTATGGCACCCTGGCGTCTCAAAAAGCCAGAGTAGTTAAAATGAACGTAAAACCAATAATATTATTGTTTATAAAGAAACGTAATTATGGTTCCCATGACTGTAATGGACGATCCAAGATTCAAATCACGGCATTGAAAGCTCCAAAAGGTTATCCTGGTATATAATAATAATAATAATAATATATATATATTTATTTTTTACGAGGGAAGTTGAAAAATCTTCTATCAAGACGACGATTGAAGAGGGTCCGCACTCTTCAAGTGTGTGGGATTCTTACCCACCAAAAAACTACACCCTATCCTATTGACAAAACCCATCCCGGGACCACTTTCGTAATACTTCAGGATGGAGCAATTTTCTTTGCTTCACAAGCACCTTCTTAATTCTCAATTCATAGACCACGGTTCGCAGACTTAATCAACTAAATTGTGCAAGTCTCCATCCGACTTCTTCTGACGAAGGACCACCTCAACGAAGAAAGCGACCGTATCCCAGTTGAGCTCGCTCCTGAGCATAATTCTAACTACAGTATATTGCCTGGCGTTATTGGACCAACCTCAGATTCAAGTCGTTGTATTTCCGCTGCCCAACGAGCACAGACGAAGAACATATGATACACGTCATCTCGTTCGTTCTCGCAGTAAATACATACTGGCCTCCTTACGTTGGCCATACGATGAAGGTAACACCGAAAGTAGCCATGACCTGTCAACATCTGAGTCAGAACGTAATTCGTTTCCCCATGTTTACTAGTTGTCCACTCAACCAGACTCGGTATCAGACGAGCTGTCCATCTTCCTCTGAGGTCGTCATTCCACCTCTGCCGTCAAAACTCCTTCTTGCGTGCCACGGGTTCCTTCCGGGCTTGAGCCTTGCCCAGTTCTACTCGTCGGAAGTATACGTCTTTACGTTCTTGCGCGAGTAAGTCAATTGGCGCAACACCTGAGGCAACCAGAACTGCAGGTTCCGAAACTGTACGGTAAGCACACGCCACCCTCAGAGCTCCTCTCCTCTGAATTGCAGCTAGGCGTTACCTATACTTCTCTATCCTCAGCGAATCAGACCAAACCTCCGCTCCATACAGGTGAATAGACTGGGCTGTGGACAACAGTAGTCGACGCTTCCTTTGCCTAGGACCATGCACAATAGCCATGAGTCTAGTAATGGCAGCTGTAACTACTTCCGCCAAGACAATAATAATAAAGGGTACAACACCACAAAACTTATGCTTCAGAAAACAAGACGGAAAACTGGCATTGACAAATCGAGACAATTGCCAAGAGCTAGCTACATACTTCTCACGACTTTTGAATTGCCCAGAACCCACGAAAAGATTCCCAAAGAAACAATCAGACCACACATCAGAAGAATCACTACCACCAACTCAAGATGAAATCCACTCCCACATCAATAGACTCAAAAACAATAAAGCCTCAGGTGAAGACGGCATCACTGCAGAACTACTTAAAAACCTAGGACCCAATTCACTCGGAGAAATTACACTAATCATCCAAGAAATATGGCAAACAGAGAGAATACCTGATGACTGGAAAACAGCACTCATCCACCCACTACACAAAAGAGGAGATAAGTCTGAAGTGAACAACTACAGAGGGATTTCTCATCTTCCCGTCACCTACAAAATTTGCTCACCTTGTCTATTGACACGAACACAGGAACGTCTCGAACCAAAGTTATCAGAATTTCAAGCAGGATTCAGACCAAACCGATCCTGCCCTGAACAAATCTTCAACCTCAAAACCATTGTCAAAATGCATGCAATTCGAAATAAACCAGTGATGTGCACATTTGGCGATTTCCAAAAAGCATACGACTCGATCGATAGACAATAACTCTTCCAGATCCTTGAAAAAAGAGGATTAGATCACAAAACACGGAAAATCATTGAACAAACACTGACCAACACAAAATCCAAAGTAAAATTTATGGGGGAAATCTCTGAACCTTTCGAAATTCAGACAGGTGTGCGACAAGGAGATGGTCTTTCCCCTCTCTTGTTCAACATTGTCCTGGATAAAGTCATGGAAGAATGGGAAAAAGAGCTCAAGAAACAAAATGTCTGGAAACCAGTTACACTTTGCTATCGTAAAAACAATCTCTCTATACCATATCTTGCCTTCGCCGATGACTTGGTTATACCAACAGAAAATCAAGAGACCGCAATAAAACAAATAGAAACACTCCAAGAATGCGCCGGAAAAGTGGGACTTCAAATATCCTTCGAGAAAACTCAACTGCTAAGTCACAAAGGCGACAACATGCAAACAAAATACGGAACCATCAAAAGAGTCCCACATTTCTAATATCTGGGAGAATTTATCGAACCAACTGGATCCGAAAATATCTCACAACAAAACCATCTCCAGAAAACCAGGAGAGCACTCGGACTTATCCAAAACCTCTATAACAAAAAATGCATGTCAAGACAAACCAAACTTCGACATTACAACACTGTCATCAAACCAGCAAGAACATAAGCGAAACACTTACACTCAATAAGAAATATGAACTTGAAGACATCAAGAAAGAAGAAAGAAAAATCATTCGGAAAATACTGGGAGCAAGACTCACTCCTGACGGGTACCGACTACAGTCAATCAAGACAACTGAAAAATACTCAAATATCGAAGTCGACTTCAGAAAAAGACGATTGAAATTCTTCGGGCACATAAGTAGACTGCCGAATATACGACTAACCAAAAGAATACTAGATTACATATCATCACTCAAAAGTACAACACCATGGATGAAACAAGTACAAAAAGACATGCGAACTGCTAACATAACCGACACATCAGACAGAGACTCCTTCCGTAACAAAGTGAACAACTGGGAAGTCCAACCAGAGCAACCAAAACCTACATTTTACAGACCTCAATGGTCTGACGAAAGAAAATTGGCGTTCTCCAACAGAATGAAACAATATTGGCAAGATAAGAAGAACGTCAAGAATTGAGTCAAATTGCTTAACGCTTTCCAATATTGGGAAAATACGCTGTAAATAAATAAAATAAATAATAATAATAATGATTTGCATATTAAGACTTTCACGGCCCGGATTATTATGTAAATAATTCATGCTTTTGGGCTAATGTCGTGTGTTTTTTTGATTTGAACCATACGTTTCGGAGAAACCTTGCCTCCTTTTTCAATGGAAATGAACAATAACAAGGTTTCTCCGAAACGTATGGTTCAAATCAAGAATACATATGGCATTAGCCCAAAAGCATGAATTATTTATATAATAATGATGATGAATGGTGAACATATGAATATAATAATAATAAATGTGATAAATTTTGAGTGAATTCAATACACACACTAGTACAAGGTATTGATGACCAAGTTGTCTCAAGTATTTAAGTGAATTCTTGGTATTAATAATAATAATACTAATATTAACAATAATACTTAAAATAATAATGTAAAAATTAATAATAATAACAACATTAATAACAATATTAATTGTTCCACTGTCCACCTCAGGAACACGTTTGTGCCGACGTCTCTGAAGAGAAACCTGCAAGTAATAGACCTTCCTATCAGTAAAATGACATGGCGTGTCCAAAAATCTATCATTCTGATAGTTATTGTTAGTTATGTTTATTTTAAAGGGTGGAACAGCGAGGTCATCTGCCCGATCTGTCATTCATTAGCTCAACAGTTCAACATATTTAAAACTTTCTCACCAAATAGATGAAATAGAAGATTATAATCTTGCAGTAGCATGCCATTGGTCATCGTTTCCTGCCATCTGTGACAATAGGAGTGTATTGTGCCCGTTAGAGGAGGTTATCAGGTCACCACCAACCGTGCGTGGCCTCCCAGATAACCCCATCCTTCAAATACATTGCCGAAGAGGATCGGATGCACTCCTTGTGGGGCTAGCCTGCACAAGACTCAATATCTCAAAGGAACAGGTACCCATCATAAGCGATGTCAAAGACACCCAAAGAAATGCACCCCCAAAACACAGACTAATAAATGAAAACATTCAGACTTAAGTAAAATTCGTGGAATTATTTCTTTAAAAGTCAAACCCCTATCCTACTATCGGAGGGTTTGCAATCGGCTAGTGCGCAAATCTAATAAAAGAACAACAAAAATAACCCCTAAATGAATTATATTATTCCTCTCGACAGATCCTAATTACATAAGGAAATGCAAGGCAAAGCTTGGTACGTGGTACGAAAAACAACCCTTATTGAAGATACAAGCAAAAATAATGATGGTTCTAGAAAGAAAACATCATATCAGAAGAATGTCAGATCATGACAACAAAGCTAAATTATACTGATACCACTCCCGTATTTACAGTTAACGTTACCTATTCTAGCTAATCCTGGCTGATAATAAACTACGGCGAGAAGCGTCCGTGTTTGCTCTCAGGGAGAATATAATTATATAATTGTGTTATTTCCACAGTTGGCAAAAGATTTTTAGCCTACTTTTCACATTTTGCAAAAATGAGGAAAAAGTAGTCTTATGAGATCGATCCGGGAAAATGTGTGTCTGTCTGTCTGTCTGTCTGTCCTTCTGTCTGTCTGGCTGGCTGTGTGAGTGTCCCTCCCTATCAACTCCCAAACGGCTGCAGCAATCGAAACAAAATGTGGTAGGAGTAAAGATCTATACCGGAATATCTCACGGCCATATTTCAAAATGATGTCAGTGCTACCAACTGCTGAAAAATCGCAATTGAAATTTGAGCTCCATGTTGGATATCTTGGAAGGTATAAATGGGAGCTATTTTAAAATTGGCACTCGTATAGATAATAATATTGCAGTTTAATTTCCAGGAGGCCACACATGGTAGTGTTGCCAAAATGATTATAAGCCTGCTAATAGGTCCAAATTTTAAATGCATATAACTTCTACACTATCAATTGGATTTCAACCAAATTTCGTATGTGCTATGTGTACATAAACAGATATGACCGCGCCTATTCTTAAGAGCCACCAGGGTTGCCAACTGTCAATAAATGCTCTCATTTTTTAAAATCCAAATACCCATATATCAGAAAGTATTCAAGCCGACAGCTTTAAACTATGCACACGTATAGTACCTGACATCTATATTAATTTGGAGTAACTTATATACGTCAGTGCTACCAACATGATTCTAAGTCTGCTGAGAAGTCTAACTTTAAATACATGTAACTTCTATACTATCATTTGGATTTCAACCAAATTTCGTGTATGCTATGTGTACCACAACAGATATGACTATGCCGATTCTTAAGAGTAACCAGGGCTGCCAACAGTTAATAAATACCGTGTCTATTTTTGTTACCCTAATATCAATAGGTCAGAAAGTATGCAAGCCAATAGCTCTAAACTTTGCACACGTATAGTACCTGGCATTCTAGATTAATATGGAGTAACTAATTTAAGCCTACGCCAGTGCTGCCAACTTGATTCTAAGCCTGCTGATAGGTCCAATTTTAAAATGCATGTAACTTCTATACTAACTGATGGATTTCATTGAAAATTGACACAAATATAGACCATATTATTTCAGATTATTTCTGACCTATACATGTATGTCATTGTTGCCAACATGATTTTACGCGCGCTGTTAGATCCAATGTTTAACTGCATGTAACGTTCATGCTATCCATTGGACTTCAACCAAATTTTGTATTTTCTACCTTAAGAGATGGAACTAAGAACATATTCAATCATCAGGGCTGCCAACTGTAGTTCTCTATTAGGCTACATTATGCCAGGTATACAGTATTTCGAACTAATTAGAAATTTCGATATTACAAACTTAATTTCGTCATTATTCTATATAGGTCCATATAGATTAATCATTGGCATGCATCTTAAATTTTAAGAAAAGTAGGCTCTTTAGTTCGTCACGGAACTTCTTGTTATTTATGTTTAGGTTGGCAGCAGTGACCTATAGACACAGAGTGTTAGTAGCCATCATGGCTGAATGTGTTTGTGATTTGGAGCAACAGCTCCTTCACATTTCAAGTGCTGTGTCTCTTTTATCATGTACATTTTCGTAAATACAGTCCACTAGTGTTAATTCGACATTTTCATTTATCCCCTGATGTTTCATCTGGGGCACGTATGTCGCATACAGACATATGTTTTGGTCCTACACGGGCAGGATTCCCGCTTCATCAACTGAGGCCATGTGGTTCCGACAAACGCTAAAACTGCTGTATTTAAGCGAACCAGTGCGAAATACGTATGTAGACACAATACTAGTACATTATTGTGAACAATGCAGGCTCAATTGTAATTTATTTATCAATGTTTGTCTGTTCGATCTTACTTATTTGAAAATTGAGCACAATGGCTGCCAAATAATGCCACCACCGAACCCATGTGCTATGCCTTCGTGTCGCCTCGGCTAGTGTCGTTTAGCTTCGGTACATGTGCTTGATCACAGCTGGGCACGTAGCGCTCGCCAGCCTGCATGATTCACGTTTACAACTCAGCTGTTGTATTGCAAATTTAATATTTGAATAAGTTAATTCATGCAGCGGGACTTGCAGAATTACACAATCATGATGAATATTGTATATTCGTAAAAGCATATCCAGTATTGTGAACATTTCGGTGTGCAGTTGAAAACATCAATGGACGCATGTTTGAGGCCACGCGTGAGTTCTCGCAGCTTCCAATCAGCAGTGCAGCCTTCGATTCCTGACGGACACAGTTCCATTCAGCAGTGCAGCCTTCGATTCCTGACGGACACAGTTCCATTCAGCAGTGCAGCCTTCGATTCCTGACGGACGCAGTTCCATTCAGCGGTGCAGCCTTTGATTCCTGACGGACGCAGTTCCATTCAGCGGTGCAGCCTTCGATTTCTGACAGACGCAGTTCCTTTCAGACGTCCTGACTTCGATATCCAACCGTTGGGTGACGACGCAGACTGAAATAAACTCTACACCAGATAAGTTAACAAAGGCATCTCATAGCAATTCCTTCCCATACCCAGCAATCCTTCCTGTGCATGAACCATTTTAAGCATGTCTACTGAAAGTGAGATAAAGTCATTGACCAAGTGCAGAGGTGTTCTCCGAGCATCCCTCACGAGACTCCATACCCGAATTAATGAATTTAATAATGAGACTCCTAATGAAGTATTAAATGTGAAGAATGAACGTTTATTAGCTCTATTACCAGAATTTAATGAAATTCAAAGCAAATTGGAGGATTTGGATGAAAAGATTTCTCATGAGCAGGTCCGGTGTGAATTCGAAGATGATTATGATGAACTTAGGGCTAAGCTGCAACAGTTACTAAATACCCATTGCACACATGCCTCATCTGTCTCTAGCAACGGTAGAGAATCTACAAGTAGTAATACAGGTTCGTACGGTTTGCCCAAGATACGGTTACCAGAATTTTCAGGTATCAGGAATCAGTCTATGGGTAATGTTGAAAGGTTCCATTACTTAATGTCAGCAATGCGTGGCAATGCTCATCAACTCATTCAAAACATTCCTCTTACTGCAGATAACTTTGTGCTAGCTTGGGAAACGGTCTGCAAGCGATACCGCAATTCAAAGGTAATAGTAAATGCCCATATCAAATTACTGTTAACTCCAGATATCGTCCAAAGGGAATCATCTTCTAGTCTACGCACACTTTTGAGTCAAGTACAGTCCAATTTAAAGGCTTTTGAGTCTTTGAATGTGAATATTCCCCTACATGAAATCATAATAGGTCAAATCATACTTGACAAGTTACCTGAAGCCACACGTAAGCAATGGGAAATGAGCAACAAATCCAAGGAACTATCTACACTAACGGAATTGTTAGAATATCTTGAAAGGCGGGCTCAAACCCTTGAATTAATTGACTTTTCACCATCTAAGGGTCACAGGGATAAGATCAGCAGATTGTCTCAAGATAAAACTTCTAAGCATGGTTTCAATCATGAGAAACAACCATTTACAAGTATTTCATACATTGCAATCATACTAATATATAAAAATGAGATGGTGTGTGTCTGTCTTTCTGTCTGTCTGTCTGTCTGTCTGTCTGTGTGTTACTCAATAACGCAAGAACCACTGGTCCGAATTAAATGAAATTTTGCATGGATGTAGCTGATTTACCATATTTACATATAGGATACTTTTAATTTCGATATTTTGCACTATTAAGAAATGGCGACCATTTTAGTGACGTCACTACACCCTTTGGTTTCAAAATGTCATATTTCCATATCAAATAAAAAGAGAACGCTAAGAAATAGCAAACTTTTGATGGCACATACGAGCTTCAAAATGTAATTTCCTATCCGAAAGGTCCTTATCACTTTTCGTGTATCTCCAACGGTTAGCGAGTAAAACCCACATATGTGACGTCACTACACCCTTTGGTTTCAAAATTTCATATTTCCATTTCAAATAAAATGAGAACGCTAAGAAATAGCAAACGTTTGATGCATACACGAGATTTAACATTTAATTTTCTATGCAAAAGGTTCATATCACTTTTCGTGTATCTCCAACGGTTAGCGAGTAAAACCTCAATTTGTGCAATAAAACACGGTCAACACCGAGCGGTGCAGTATATCTCTACGTACATAAACAGTAAAGTTTGTATGTTTTATTCGCAATTTCTGCGGAAATTTGAGTTATTTACGCGTTTCAGACTGTATTATTATGGATGCGCGAGAAATTAATTTTTTGGTCTGTCTGTCTATTTGTTTGTCTGTGGACAACTTTGTTCCCTTATAACTCGAGAACGGCTGGGTGTATCAACGTAAAATTTGGTACAGATATCCATCAGAGGCACGACACTAATCATTGATGTAACCCTTCTCCGTACCTCTCATAAAAGAGGGCCCACCCCCTTAAATTACATGCTGAAATAGGAGTAGAAGGACGAGACAAAGATCATTTTCAGCCCCTCAATGTGAGAGACAAAACTCGGGCGAAATCCACATTTTAAGGCCCTAAAACCAACCATTTTTGAGATATTCCCAGAAAATTAATTTCATTTAATAAACTAATGAACGAATACAAGCCGGTAACCACGGCAACAGATTCTCAGAGGTCCATCTATTGCTGTAAGACGCAATGCAATTCCATTAATTACATTGGTGTGAAAGTTTGCAAACGGCTAGAAGGTTATCACGGAACCAAATTAAGCTGCAAAATTCATCAATACGTATAATGCGCTTAAGGGGGTCAAGGGGTACACTAGAATTTTTTCACGCGATTTACACCTGCGGGTGTGGTACGGCAGGACTATTATATTCCAATCCCTATATTATATTATTATTATTAGTATTATATTATGGCGTACAACGAGGAGACAAAGCCCCTCGGTGCCAGAAACAAAACTTGGGGGCCTCGAAAACTACATTATAAGGCTCTAAAACCAACAAACAACAACAAGTCAACCCCTGGCACTACCCAGCCCATGACGGGCTAAGGCCGACCAAGCGACCGCTGCCCAGCCATTTGGCCTGCAGATATTGGGGTGACTCGTGATCAGCGCGTCAGGTCCCCTCGGCCGTTAATCTTGGTATTCGTGATCGGGGCACTGTCTCACTGTCAGACAGCTACTCAATTGTCCTCACGAGGCTGAGTGCACCCCGTTCCAATCTAAAACCAACAGTATCTGAAATATTCCCAGAAAACTAATTTAATTTAATTTAACAAACTAAAGAAGGAATGGAAATCGGTAACCATGACAACATTATCTCAAGGGGTGGCATCCAACTTTCCATCTATTTCTGTAAGAAGCAATATCACTCCATTTATACCTTGCCACGGTGGGTGAGTGGATAGCGTGTCGGTCTACTAACCCCCAAGATTGCAGGTTCACTCCTGGCCGTGGTACAGGCCGGACGTTTGTTTTAGACGAGTGAAAAATCTTAATGGAAGCCTGGAGGCGAGTTACTATAGTAGCTGTGTTGTTATCAGCTTCCCCAAGCTCTCCGATGTTTGATAAAGCTGTTTCACACTATTGCTGAAGTATAGTCACTGGCAAATATAATGACGTTCTGTTCGTAACTACGTAACGTGTACTTCCGTGTCACACATTACTTCGACGGGGACTGTACCGTCTGCTCAAGTCTGGAATTCCATTACATCAGATCGGTGGTGACAAATGTGAAGTGATAGGGTGAGAGAGTGACTGTGTACAGGCTCACCCGCAGGCTTGAAGTTCAAGGGCAATCGTCTAAAACAAACGTCCGGCCTGTACGTGATTTTTGAAAGGCGGCAAAAATACGACTCGCATGTCATACGATGTTGGCATGTCAAAGAACCCATTTGAATTCAGTAGGCCGTGTTCATAATGACAAAATTAACCTCAGGAGTTTCCGCCAACACAAAGTTCCTCATTTCTCTACTAGAAAGCGCTATAGTGTTCAAAGAGCTTAGATATCTACCCTCCTTGACTTTCATAGTGATTCAAGGAACAACGAAATTTCGACATGCAAGCTACCCTCTGGGTGTCAAATTACGAAGCTTGCACCCGGCACCCGAGGCCATACGATATTATTATTAGGCTACTCCATTTATTACATTTCTGTGAAAGTTTGCAAATGGCTATAAGGTTATCACGGAACCAATGTAGACTGTATAATTCGTCAATGCAATTAAGGGGGTCAAGGGGTAACCAAGAATTTTTTCATGCAATTTCACGTGCGACATATAGTACAGAAAGTCTATTATATCTGCAAACAGAAACATTATTTTCAACAATTCCTGAATTGAATCAGCATTTTTTTTTTGCGACTTTTCGGAATTCGGGCCATTTGAGGCTAAAGAATCTGAATTTTCATGCACCACAAGCCTTTATAATTTATGAAAGAGGTCTTCTGTGTATGGGGACCTAACACAACGTAGAGGGACATTTTTTATGTGAGGTGTATTGCGTTTCGTCTACAAGGATTACAAATCTATTTCACGTCAGGAAGTACACGTTGGGTAAATTTAGTTTGAGAGCAGATTTTAACTAATCTTTTTTTTTGTCGACATACGGGTTCATCGTAAGGATGATTTTGTTTGATACGTATGGTAGATATACGCATATTTGGATATCTGGGTGATATGTTGTAGACAATAGAATTGTCTGTCTGTCTTTCTGTGTATCTTTATATACACCTATAAATCGTCTTCGGATGCTTGGTACATCGTAAAATTAAGTATGGTAAACATGAGTCAATACACCAATCATTTATAAAACTCCTCACCGTACTTTGCATTCAGTAGAAGGGTGGATATATGGAAAAAATTCTCAAAATACATGCTAAAATAGGCGAAATATAAAAATTATCCTAGAAGGACGATCAAAGCGTATGTGCGCTTCTCATTGTGAGACATAAAATTCGCAAGTCTATAAGGGGTCTCCGAAAACCACATTTTAAGGCCCTTAAATTAACAGTGTGTGTGATATTCCCAGAAAACTAACTTCGTTCTGATAAACTTATGAAGGAATGACAAGCCGCTAACCATTGCAACAGTAGGTAAATTGATAATGTCTGGTATTAATATATAACACCGTTCGAAGAACGGGTACTTCTGCTAGTTAACAATAATTGCGAAGTCTGTAAGGGGCAACATCCAATCTTCAGATGTGATAAATTTTTAGGTTATAATGTTAATCGTAGATACAACCTAGTTAAGCAGCATAAGCTTTGCTACAACTGTTTGCATGAATCATACGCTATAAGTTCTTGTCCTTCGAAGTCAACATGCAAAACTTGCAACGGTCGTCACAACTCACTGTTGCATTTTGATTCTGAGAATCAGCAATTCAATGCCAACTCGTCTAAACAGTCTCAGCAAGGAGCTATCAGCAGATGCTCAAACCCCGAGTCCAACCAGGCTCACAATGCTCAAGTTCGTGGTAACTCCTCCAGTTATTGCACAATGAAACTCAAACCACAAACACAAGTTCTACTTTCTACAGCAATAGTAAAGGTAAAGGATAGTGCTGGTAGGCTACACTTAGCTCGTTGCTTATTGGACAGTGGCAGTCAAAGCAATTTTGTAACCGAGAGTTTGGTTCAAAATTTGGGCTTAAGAAAGGCCAAGAATTTCACACCCATCGAAGGTATTTCTCAGTCTATGTCTGAAGCCAAGTATAGTGTGAGCGTTGAAGTGCAATCTTCCATAAGCAACACACGCCACAATGTTGAATGTCTGGTCCTATCCAAAATAAAAAGCACATGCCTACTCAGCAGGTACCCTATGAAGAGTGGGAGCTCCCTAATGATATTCAGTTAGCAGATCCGAGGTTGTATGCCCCAGCCAAATAGACATGCTTCTAGGTGCTTATGTATTCTTTGGAATTCTTCAGAGGGGACACAGTACGAGACCAGGGAAGTATCCAGTCCTACAAAACACAGATTTTGGATGGATTGTGTCAGGTTCATATGAATCCACCTCGAGAAAGAGAAACAATGCAGCAGGAACGTTTTTCCTTCGTAATGATGTTCACCTTCATAACCAAGTACAACGATTTTGGGAGATCGAAGAACTTCACGAGCCAGTCAAGTCGCAAGAAGAGATTGAATGTGAACAGCATTTTTCTGATCATGTGACACGAGATGCATCTGGGAAATACATAGTCAGACTACCATTTAAGCAGGATCCAAGTATATTAGGCAATTCTTTACAAACAGCAACTAGCAGATTTCAATACCTTGAGCGTAGGCTTAACAATGATACGCAAGTGAAGGTAGATTATGACCAGTTTCTCACTGAATACCAGGAACTAGGTCACATGGATATTGTTAATTCTAGTATGGCAACATCGGTAGCATACTACATGCCGCACCATCCGGTATTCAAGAAATCCAGCACTACTACAAAAACTAGAGTTGTCTTCGACGCTTCTTGTAAATTGAGGTCAGGAAAGTCACTTAATGATATTTTAATGACGGGTCCTACTATTCAACAAGACTTATGTTCGATTGTTGCTAGATTTAGAACTCACGCCATAGGCTTTAGAGCTGACATCGAGAAGATGTACAGACAAGTTAAGGTTGATTCCAGAGACAGCAGCCTTCAACGCATCCTTTGGAGAGCTTCTCCTAATGAGCCTATCAAGCAGTACCAACTTCAGACGGTCACATATGGCACATCATCAGCTCCATTTCTAGCAATAAGATGTTTAAAGCAATTGGCATATGATGAGGGACAACAGTATCCGCAGGCAGCATCTGTCCTTCTTCTTGATTTTTATGTAGACGACTGCATTTCAGGAACAAGTAAGGTTGACAATGCAATACTCCTACAACGTGAACTGATCCAATTGATATCCAAGGGAGGCTTCAAGCTCCGCAAGTGGTGCTCTAACCATCCAGCATTGTTGGAGGCGGTTCCAAAGGACTGCAGAGAGACGCAGCTTCCCCTTCAGATTGATTCTGGAGAAAATATAAAGACTTCAGGTCTACTTTGGCATCCAGCGACAGACAAACTACAGATATCCAGTTGTGTTCAGAAAGAACAAGAAATTGGATCTCCAGTTACCAAACGCAAGGTGTTATCGATTGTGTCGTCAATTTATGACCCTATTGGGCTAATCAGTCCTATTGTCATCGCATTCAAGATGTTTCTGCAGCAACTATGGCAAGAGAAGATAGGATGGGATGATGAACTTCCAACGGAACTTCTTGCAAGATGGCGTACTCCGCATTCTCAAATACCCTTGATTGACAATATATATATATTAACAGATTTGTGCTTCAAGAAAATTTTACTCAGGTGCAGTTGCATGGCTTCGCTGATGCATCCTTGAAGGGCTACGGTGCAAGTTTATTCCTACGCTCGTCAACAGATCAAGGTCACGTAATAACACATTACCTGTGCTCCAAGTCCAGAGTGGCTCCACTGAAACAGATCACGCTACCCAGACTAGAGTTGAGTGCAGCAGTACTATTGTCACAAGTGGTTAAAAAGATGTGTGATGTTCTCAATATTGAATTCCATAGTATTCATCTGTGGACAGACTCAAAGATTGTTCTCGCATGGTTAGGAGGAAAACCATCAAAATGGAAAACTTTTGTTGCGCACCGTGTGGCTGAAGTGCAAGGCAATACTACAGTCAAGGATTGGAAGCACGTAGCATCAACAGACAATCCTGCAGATCTAATTTCTCGAGGAACTGATCCTACAAACCTCTTAAATAATCATCTTTGGTGGCATGACCCTGAATGGCTACAGTGTTCGGAACGGAACTGGCCCACTTCCAGTGAACAACCTGAATCAGAGATTCCTGAGCAACGCAATATAGTGCTTAGTTGTTCAGTCCACTCTAATCCAGCAGACGTGCTCACAAGATTTTCTTCCCATCTCAAGCTACAAGGAGTGTTAGCATACTGTTTAAGATTCATGCACAACACTAAACACAAACCAATAGAAGAGTTGCAGCAAACTAACATGACATGTGTTAGACTAGTCCAGTCAATAGCATTCCGCGAGGAAATAGCTGATCTTTTGAAACACAATGCAGTGTCAAGGCGTAGCAAACTTCAAAGTTTAGTACCATTTTTAGAAAAGGATCAAATCCTGAGAGTTGGAGTAAGACTAGAGAACTCAAATCAAGACTACGATTTCAAACATCAGATGATTTTGCCCGCTAAACATCAGTTTACTGATTTAATAATCAAGAGGAAACATGAAAGACTCCTACATTCAGGTAACCAGTTGACTTTAGCATCCATCAGACAGTGCTACTGGATCATCAATGGAAAGTCGGTGGTTCGAAGAGTTATTAACACTTGTACAAAATGCTTCAGGCTCAAAGCCAAAACTACACAGCAAGTAATGGGACAGTTGCTCTCAGTTCGTGTGTCTCAAGCAAGACCATTCCGCAACACCGGCACAGACTTCACGGGCTCTTTCTACTTGAAGATCGGCAATCCACTTAGCAAGACCATTGTCAAGGGTTACATATGCATTTTCATATGTATGTGCGCCAAGGCCATTCATTTAGAAATAGTTTCCGACATAACCACTCAAGCATTCCTCGCAGCACTCAGGAGATTCATCGCAAGAAGAAGATTATGCAGTAACATGTACTCCGACAATGGTACAAATTTCCAAGGTGCTAGTAGAGAGCTCAAGGAACTCAAGAAATTGTTCACTCAGGAACGGACTAGAGAGGAGATCAGTAAATTCGCCAGTAGTTGTGGAGTTAGGTGGAATTTTATACCTCCTCATGCCCCTAATTTTGGAGGGCTTTGGGAGGCCGGAGTAAAATCCCTCAAACATCATCTAAGAAGAGTTCATTTCACATACGAAGAATTGGCTACATTAACTGCGCAAATTGAGGCTTTCTTAAGCTCACGTCCCCTTATAACCCTGTCAAATGATCCTTCTGATGCATCTACCTGGACACCAGGTCACTTCCTTATAGGCGAACCCCTCACTACTATTCCCGAACCTGATTTAACATTATGTAAACGGCCTTTGTTAACTAGATATAAGGTTCTTCAACAAAGACTCCAATCCTTTTGGAAGAGATGGTCATCAGATTACCTCACTCATCTGCAGCATCGCAGCAAATGGACGACCTCCTCCTGCAACGTATCACCAGGTACTGTGGTGCTGATACGGGAAGACAATGTTCCCCCACTCCAGTGGCCCCTTGGTGTTATCACAGAAGTGCATGGTGGTAAAGACAATGTGGTAAGAGTGGTTTAAGTGAAGTGCAACAGTGATATTTTTAAACGACCAGTTTAAAAAGGTAGCTCCGCTACCAATTGAGCAAACACATAATTTTGACTGTTAATATGTCAGTGTTTTATGTTAGTGAATATTTTAGTCGTTCATGTCCTTGTCATTGGAACATTTCAGTGTTTCCATTTCAGATTATTGAAATCCATGTATTTCAAGGTGGGGAGTATGTTTGCTCTCAGGGAGAATATAATTATATAATTGTGTTATTTCCACAGTTGGCAAAAGATTTTTATTTATGTTTAGGTTGGCAGCAGTGACCTATTGACACAGAGTGTAGTAGTCATCATGGCTGAATGTGTTTGTTATTTGGAGCAACAGCTCCTTCGCATTTCAAGTGTTGTGTCTCTTTTATCATGTACATTTTTGTAAATACAGTCCACTAGTGTAAATTCGACATTTTCATTTATCCCCTGATTTTTCATCTGGGGCACGTATGTCGCATACAGACAGTCCGTGTAAGCAAAACTAAACAAAACTAAGATAACAGTCATTTCATTACAATAAGTACATTAGAACAATAGCTGTACAACAAAAGCTAAAGAATATAACAGTAGGGTACAATGGGTTTACACACATAATAAAATACAACACATTAAAGCATTATTATTCCCCTGCCTACAACAGAATGGATATAACTCTTTGTTACCATTGGTCATCTTAAGTGCAAGAATGAATCAAATAAATGCACTGTAAAAACAGTGTCTCACCATGAGGTCACTGCGGCCCCCGAGTTACAAACTACTGGTTGCCAGTGATCTCTGTCAGTCAAAAAGTGTAAGCTTCTAAATAATTCATTCTGGAAAATATCTTACAAGCGCAATGCATCGGTCAGCTGTAGGCAATCAGATCAAGATTTAACAAGCGGTTATTATTTAACGAGTATATTAACGTCGCAGATTTATAAGAATGCGTTTTCATGATTTAGGAAATGATTATTACAATCGTTGGTTTATGAGTTCATTAATTATGACGAATGACCATATGACACAAGGCTTCTAACAGATGAGCTTCCTGAACGGTACTCACAACAAAGTAAACACGTGACATACAACGTCACTATAACACCACGGGCTATAAAAAGACTCCGTTACCAATCAAAAGTAATCTACGTGGATTCCTGAGCACTCTAGAAAATCCTCGGTCAGTCTAGTAAAAAAACTAAGATCTGCCGGCCATCACAAACAGAGTATAGTACTCCTCGTGTCAACACACGGGCATAACAATTCACATAAAGAGAGAAAATAGCCTAATTATAAATGTCTGATTCATCTAATGAAAACTCTGATCGTATAACATCATGTGAATAACCTTCATTCGCTTACAACACGTGCGAAAATATAATATTAGCTCGTGACTTCTGAGTCACCCTGTATCAATGCAATTAGTAACTGCTGTTACTTGACCTACTTTAACATCGAGCATTCACAAGCTTGGCTCGTTCAGAAAACCCCTTACAAAAATATGTGTAGGAAGTGTGTCATTATAAGAGTCGTAGTCTCATTGGAAATCATGCTGGTTTTATGGGTAATATTGCAACGGGATGCCTGGCCTTCAAAACACCTGTCATGTGCTTCGGCACAGTTCCAGCGTCCCTCACTGCATGTGAGTAAATTGCTATCTGGCAAAGTCTTTAAACTGCTTCAATACACGTAGGGTTCATAAAATTACTGTTCACTAGTGACCCTAATACACACTTGAGTAATGTTACAATAGAATTGTTTATAATGCGATGTTGTAGACTTCCAAAAATTATGTACAAAGATGTAACAGCTTTGTCAAAAGCAAAGAAGATAAAAACGAAGATATTTCTCCCATCTGAAACTCTTTGAAAGATGTTCCACACCACTGCGGATTAAATTTATACAATCTTGTGCACACAAGGCACGGAAAATGACTATAAATGTGACAACACCTTATCCTTCTGGCGTTAATTCTAAATGATACGTTACTTTCGTGCAATCGGGATCATAGTGAGCTACAACTTGCTGCACTCATTACACAGATATTAGATTCAGCTTGAATCTTGTGGCTTTCAAACCACTTAAAAATTATTTACAATAATCACAAAGGTGAGATGAGTAGACCTTCTCATCCAAACGATACGCCCGTCAGTGGCATGCTGGTAATTTACAAAACGGGAGCTCACAAATATTACATGTAATTCAGCATGAGCTGATGAAAGAAAATTATTGCTCCTTATTTAAAACATTTTCTGGTTTGCATGAGTTGGAATTTACATGTTGCACCAGTGTGCGAACACACCATGGGTTACTAGCCATGAGCTTTAGAATCCATACGGTGAGGAAGCTCATGAAGTTGGAAAATCACCAAAGTGGTGTCTACAAAGATGAAAAACCTACCTACATGACTGTCATCAAGTACGGTTGCTAGAACTACTCCACCATGACCGATAACCTTTACAAGAGAATTAATGCATGACTCATGGCGCAACGTAGCTCACCTTGTCCATCAAGGAAAATCTGAGGGGTAAATGCTTTCCTATAGGCTGTGGCAAAGTCCTCCGTTCCTTGGCCATGAGCAAAGCCATTCTCTCCTCTTCTTCCATTCGTAATGCTGCTAGATGTTCGATGTCTCCCTCATCAGGGTAGCTTAGGCCATGATGAACAGCGTGGTCAAACGGGAAAAGATTCTCATCACGTGGTGCAGTCTCAGCATCTTGTAGGTTAGTGAAAAATGGTGTTTAATGACTGATTTTAGCGTAGTTTTCACTGAGCAACACTGCCTCTACACTTTGCAGACTTGTAGAAAAATGACCATGTGTCTGCTCACTGAAGTTATGATACTTTATGTATCTAGCAACACAGATTTTATAACTTTTCTGTAAAATCGTAATCGCCAATTATCACAGTAATCTGGGTACTAAAATCTCGGCCTTTGCACGGCTCGAATATAATTGGTAGTACTGGCGTTTTAATGGTACAATTCACTGTATAACACTGATATTTTCCATGCTTTGGAAATAAGTTGTTAAATACACGTCTGCCATGTGGCATGAAAACAGACCATGTGCTTGGTCGAAAAAATGTAGATTTTCACAATTTCACTTGGAAATATTGTACACGCGTTGCTACAATTGGCAACTTAATAATTCACAAGCACACATGGTGCCAAAATATAATTGATGCACTCGGATATTCACCGATAATGGACTCCTTGGTCCTTTCATATACCCTGGTCTACCAGACCATTAGACAAACACGTCTATGCGTTTCCAGCGCACAAGAGGGTATGCTACTTCTCGGAATCTGGCGTTCCGGCGTCGAGACTTCCTGAGTCGTGTAGCGACTACTTACATCCGTTTCGCATCTCTGCGAGGTTACACCATTGTCTCAAAAATATTTAAAGAATTATTAGGCCAACACGTCGTGGCAAATTATGCAGAATGACTGTAGATGATACGGTGTCCGTACAGTTCGCCACACTGACACTTCCACACACTACCCAAAATACTGACAATTCGCCACAGCCCTTGGACGTGGCTACCTGTTTAATGACTCAGAAATAATCTCGACTGGTATTTCCACACACATCTCCACCCTACCACCAAGGCTACTATGAAAACGATCACGTAGAAGACATAAATGTGGATTTTGAAGCTGCTGTAATTTCTTCTCTGGAAGACGTATTTCCAACAACAACAATACATGGCTGTCATTTTCACATGACTAAATGCTTATGGAGAAAGGTACAGGATCTCGGATTGTCGGTGGAGTACCGAGAGATTAACGAAATCAGCCTTCATGTCCGTAGCCTATGTGCGCAGCACTTGCGTTTTTAAAGCCTGAATATGTGCTCGATGGATGGGTGGAAATACACTCTCAAGCTCCAGAAAGTCCCAAACTTAGCCAGTTTTTTACTACTTCGTTGACAACTGGCAAGATAACCAAGACATTCCAATCGAGATGTGGAACTGCCACCAAGCACGACACAGGACAACAAATGTTGCTGAGGGCTGGAACAACCGACTCAACAATCTTACGGGAGACCTCACCCCAAATTAAAAGAGATTGTCAAAGTGTTGAAGACGGAAGCTGAGAAGCAGCGCATTTGTAAAGTCCGAGCTCAACATGGAAGGAAAAAAAGAAGACAAAAATATGTCAAACTGGACGGACGGATTGAGAACATTAATAAAAAGTTCGAATATACAAAAAAAAAATGAAAAGTTTTCTGAAGGCAGTTGCCTATTCAAAGAAAATGGAGTAGGTTAATATTATTGTTGAACAAAAAAAGAAGAAAAAAACAATTGACGAAGCCTAGAAAGCTGACTTTAAACACACCAAAATGATCGGTTTTGTTATTATTTTGCCAGTCCACATCCTGGATAAAGTGTGATGGAAATCAGACTCTGCATTCATTTTATTTTGATGGAAATTACACTACATCAAAATGATATTTTCGAGACCGTGTTAGTAATGAAGTACATAGACCGAGCGCTTTTCTTCACTCCAAAGGAGTATTATGTTAAGGTGCATTGTCATTGGTGCGGCTGTAACGATGATCGCTGATGCCTATAGCCTTTTGGGGGGGGATGTGTGTGGAACTGTCAGTCGAGATTATTTCTGAGTCATTAAACAGGTAGCCGCGTCCAAGGACTGTGGCGAATTGTCAGTATTTTGGGCAGTGTGTTTGGAAGTGTCAGTGTGGCGAACTGTCATGTAATCGATGATACGTTCTAGTTTGTACTTTAAATATACAATCTTTAATCTCACAGGAAAAATATTTGGAGCATCTGAGTAAAGTCAAAAGTGCGTCTGAAGCTACAGCATGCTACCTGGGCGCGTTCTACCTCTCTCAGCTATTAAAAATTCACTGTTCTCATAAAAATCATCACCAGCATGAGCAAATACGGGCTCAGTATGCAAGTGAATAATAATAATAATACCGGTAATGATAATAAATAATTTTGTTTTCTTTACCTTTCGCAGTGGGAAGGTAAGATGAGATTTCTTCCTCAGTCTTAACCTTATCCTTTCAGCGCTTCACCATCAGGTTGTACAAGTTTGCTTATTACATGAGACTCTCTCGCCCGGTTTCCGTAATTATTTACTTACCTTTCTTCTCTCGTTTGTTCATGCCCTTCGTGTTTCCGTCAATACCCCCGTACATCATTAAGGAGTATCGCCGTAAAAAGAGGGCCCAATAAAGCTCATTAGGGCCCTGGCGGCGCTTGAGGCTACAGGCACACACTGCCCTGCTCCATATCTCCAAGACAAACACTGAAATTAATTCATCATGGAGGAACACAAATGTACACGCTTAGCCTGTGATAATTCAGCGTTTCTAAAAGTTAACGAGGTACCCGGCCCCCTCCAAAGAGTTCCCGGACTAATATTCACATACACTTGAGGCGTTAGGTTTCGTAACCATCTCCGTTAGCTGTCATTACTCTTTATAAAATGCAAGTCGAGGCTGCGACTGGAAACCCTGCTATGAGGTTCTCTTCCGCTCTTTTCTTTAGGACCACCCTCGAGCCCGTAGCGACATGTGGGTATACTGTATTAATGAGTAATTTATTGAGATTCATTTTCCTATAAGTTATTGTAGATAAATTTAACCGTGTACCAAAGATAGAACGGCTAAACCCCATCAAACCTGTGTTTAAAAACAATAAGTTTGCTCGTATGAACACTTTCAAAGTCTTGTATCTGTACAGTTCCATGTTTATTTACTAGCAGTACTTGGATGACAACCTACATATAGAAGTGGCTAAGATGGCGTAGTCGGTAGCATGCTGGGCCTCTATGCCCAAGATCGCGGGTTCCAACCCGGCCGAAGTCGTCAGATTTTTTAAGAACGTTAAAAATCCCTCGCTATGCCTTTCTTCAAAGGGGAAGTAACGCCGGCAGGCCCATGTCATAGATTTATGGCAATTGTGTGAAGCTAAATTTGTAGGTTAGATTTGATTAACGCTCACTTAAGTTCCAACGTTCGTCGCCAGGTGCCAGGTGCTAAGTTTGCAGCTAGGTGTCGTTGACGGTAGCATATTGCAGCAAAAGTAGGAACTACTTGAAATTGATCGTGTGCAGTCCTTACCTGAATTACAGGTAACACACACTAATACCGCCATCACAATTAACACCGGTTATCAGACAGATTCTACACACACCCTAAGTACACGGAAATACATGACAGCATTGTCACAGACCCTATTTTGAGGAACCAGGCAACCAACCTACATATAGAATAGAATAGAAAATTATAAACTCGCTGAAGAAATACTACATTGTCAAGTATATTTTCTATTACAAATGATTTTCAGTAGGTCGTCACGATTGTGCTCAATTATACAGTGAAACCTCTCTAAAAGACCACCCCTCCTAAAGACCGATTTTTCTTGGAACCGATTTAAAACCACATAAGGTCAATGTATTTGTTACCTCTATTTAAGGACCACCCCTCTCCCCGACCAAAGACCAGGCATTTTCTCAGTCTGACCTCTTTCGAAAGACCAGTTCTCGTCTGCCTTCCCATTGGAGTGCGGATGAGGGTGATGATGTGAGCAATGATTCTGTTCACACAGAACTGCATCAGCATACAATGTCATTAGAAAAAGTGTTATGTAACGTATAAAGAATACAAAAAACGGCTCTCCTAGAAGATTGTTCTAACCCAGAACAAATTAATGGACTTCCGAACTCACTCAGACATATTCTAGAAAGTGAAATTGTTAAAAAAAAAGATGTGCTAATAAGAAACAGAGATCAATTCGTGACTTTTTTAAATGACAGAACTCAAAAAATAACTAATTGTAATTAATTTGTACTAAATGTGAACCAATGCAGTGTTCCAACTGCAATTTATTAATAATTCAGTATAAAATTATAATTAATGCCTACCCCTATTAAGAGACCACCCCTCTGAAAGACCAGTTTTCCATGGAACCGTCAATGGTCTCTTAACAGAGGTTTCACTGTATTACAGTAGGTGGGGTGTACAAATATTTAAACACCCTGGTCTGAAATAAATATTACATGAAATATGCATTACTTAAATAACACCAAAACAAGGGGTGGGGGAGTAATTAATTTGATGACATGTTTTGAATGGCATGCAATCATCATCAGATCCTGTTCATTTAGGGTTAGATAAGGTACGGTGGATATGTTAAAACTTGTGTAAAACTACATTTAGTCCGCCTCGTTGCGTAGTGGTTCGCATTCTTAGCTGTCACCGTGGAGGCCCGGGTTTGATTCCCGGCTCTGACAAGACATTTAATTTTGGTCTGAGGGATACACTCAGCCTCGTGAGGCAAAACTGAAAAGAGGTGGGTGCGATTCCAACCTCAGTCATCGTGGAAATGGTTTTCCGTGGTTTCCCCACTCCTATTTCAGGCAAAGGGGCGTGGTGGCACAGCGGTCAAGCTGTTGGCCTCTCACCAAGGCGGACCGGGTTCGATTCCCGGTCAATGCATGTGAGATTTTACGAGTGAAATGCCATGTCCTGTGGTTCGGATTCCACGTAAAAAGGAGGTCCCATGGCTCATGATCTTGAGATTAATGGTCATGTAAAACTACAATCTTCCTTTCCTTCCTTCCTGCCGGAATGGTACCTAACTTAAGGCCACGGCCACTTCCTACCCAAATCCTTCCTCAATTACAAATACACACATTAGCACAGATATCACAGTGACACAGGTTATAATAAAAATTCGACACGCACCCAAGTACACGGAGCTACATGACCACGATGTCGCAAAACCCCTAATAATATATATATATATATATATATACTGATTAAAATACAAACGTGTTTTCTAACTTGTGTTGAGTGTCGTTCTTATTTACAGATATTATTGTTCCATGGTCTATAGCACGTCCATAAATGTTGCGATGTTGTTAAAATTAATTAAGTCTGGCAACACTGTGATTTAGCACCACACCCCGGCTTTGCCCGATAACTTTTAGGGTTTATCCAGCGTAAGCTTAAAATACGCACGTACGGCAGGTCCTAGACGCAATTCAGAAAAGCAGAGGCAAACTGCGAAACTCCAAACATAAAATATATTCGAAGGGCGTACTATACTATTTTACACTTTATTTTGTTCTACCCAAATGAAGTACATTACACATCAGTTATTACGTCCACCTTCTCAACATAATCTCCTTGTAACTTTATGCACTTTTGCCATCAATGTGTCAATCAGTCTCTCTAGACCTTCATGAAACCTTTCCTTCGGAGTGTTGCGTTTCCATGTGTAGGGTCTACTTATAGATCAACTTTATTGCGTATCCAGCTGAAGGAGAATCTTATGGCTAAAGAGCCTCAGGGACTGGTAAGAGATGAACACAACGACCCTCTTCCGTATGGCCGACTCGAAGAATAGAATAGCCATGATGGCCGCCAGCCTTCGATAGAAGACGGCACTGCAAGAAGAAGAAGAAGAAGAAGAAGAAGAAGAAGTGCTTACCCATCCTGTCGATTTTGGAAGGCAAATCTATACTAATATAATAAAGTTGAAGAGTTTGTGAGTTTGTTTGTGTGTTTATGTGTTTAAACGCGCTAATCTCTGAAACTACCAGTCGGATTCGAAAAATTCTTTTTGCATATGATAGCCTGATTCAAGAGGAATAGTTCAGGCTATGTAGCATTAGGCTGTACCTCTCAGGTAACCTTGGAGATTGATTTTTGTTCAGTAAGTCGGAAGAACAAGCGCTCCAGTCTATTGTTGCCATGTAATGCGGGCCGCATCACGTTGCCCCTACCAATGTTTTGGTGCAGAATGCGAACTGCTTATAAATTGCAGTCACGGGGAGTAATTAGTGCAAAAAGATTTCTTATGCCCCTTAAGACAGTTATCGTCATGACAATAGTATGCCTCTGTATAAGGGCGATGGTGTTGGTGCAGTATACTGAGGTTATCAGCTGCAATAAGCGTTGGTGCTTTCAAATTTACTTTCATTTATTCCGATCCTTATCCTTGAGCGCTCCAGTTCTGTAAAACAAATAAATCCACCGGGCGAAGCCGGGCACTACTGCTAGTAGTTTGATAAACTGCTTGTATTCTGGCACTTGAGTGAACCCACTAATACCTAATGAGAATGGAAGATCCCTCACTTTGTACCTGTGGAGCCGTTTTCACCGTGGCCCACATTTTAACCGAGTGTGTGGATCTTGCTGACTTACGAAGAAACCTTGGTTTGCAGATGACACTCAAACTTAGTATATTAGCCGATGACGTGGTGGCTGCTGATCTCGTCATCCGCTTTATAAGTGAGAGTGGGTTAGGGCCAGCAATCTACATTTTCCAGTGTACATTGACTCAACGATTTGTTCGTTCCTGAATGCTGGAATTTTGTTTTTCCGTAATTTTCATGTATATTATAATTATTAGTTTTATTTAATTTTTGTTTTGTTAATTTTCGGTCATTTCAAATGTTGGTGTCCACAACAAAAAATAAAATTCCATTGAAAATTCGTATTCAATGGAATGCAGCCGAAATAAATCAGAAACCTCTATGGACATCAAATTGGAAGGTGAAAAGCCGAAGAAAGTGGGAGACTTCTGTTACTTAGGAAGCAAAATAACCAGTGATGGACGAAGCAAAGATGATCTAAAACGTAGGTTGGCTCAGGCAAGGAGAGCATTTCTACAAAAGAGGAATCTGTTGACAACGAATATAGATTTAGGTATTAGGGTCATTTTTCAAAGCCTTTGTCTGGAGCGTGCCACTCTATGGCAGTGAAACTTGGACTATTGGTGCAGCAGAAAAGAACAGAATTGAAGCGTTTGAAATGTGGTGTTACAGGAAAATGATGAAGATCAGATGGGTAGATAGGTTTACAAACGAGGAGGTATTAAGACGCGTGGGAGAGGAGGGTGTTTCTGTCGACTGCTAACGGATAGAAGAGATAGGTTGGCAGGTCACATACTAAGACACCCAGGAATAGGAAGCTTAGTTGGAAGGAAGGGTCGAGGACAAGAACTGTAGGAGTAGACCAAGGTTAGGGTATGTTGAACAGATTGCCTCGGATATAGGGTGTGGTAGCTATGTAGAGATGAAGCAATTAGCTCAGGACAGGGAGGCATGGAGTGCTGCATCAAACTAGTCAAAAGCCTGAAGACTCAAACAACAACAACCTCTAAATTTTAAATTCCATTCCAAATTTATATTCATTAATCTGTGTTAAGAGGGACAGATTACCTTGTAGTTCCGCCCCTTAAAACAACAGCTTGAGTGAACACACGGTAATATTCATATCAACACATCACGTGAAGGCTCCATTGGTGGTAGACAGTCTGTAGTTCTCGGAATGTCCGAACCAAGTGTCGGGTGGAGAATCTGATGTGTGTGTGTATGAATATGCATTAAAATGATTCCCTACTTTAAAAGCCACAGGACGGGCCACCTCCACCTGCGGGGAATAATCCATGCGGCTCATGGCTCTATTCCACGACCTTGTAATGGTTTCCTATTGAGACATGGCCTAGGTAAAAGAACCATAATTATAACTGTTGTAATTATTATTCCTTCTGATGGGTAATTTTGTACAATTACCCCGCCCCTTCCCCGCCGAGTCATATCGGCCCTCTCTGACGCCGCCTGCTAGAGCTGGAGGCCCTTGAGCGTATGGTCCACAAGAGAATGGTTACCTTGAATGGCTCACTGATACTTGGATGGCTTGTACATTTCGCAACACCGTGCCTAATGAAGGCTGACCTTACGTTAATTGTCATTTCATGTTCTCGCCGCTTAACAAGGATAATTCAAAACCAACTTCGTGAACACAATCTGGAATTACATTTCTATACAGTCTGGTCAAATACATGATACTAGTGGACCCTTGGGTGAACTCTCACATGTGTATGAACCACCCGCCCGACTTTATTAGTTTGCGGGCTCTACGCGGGTTCTGGCAGGGACTATCTTATTGTTTATTAGTTTAACGCACTTTTAAAAACAAATTGTCCAGATTTCAGTACGCCTGAGGAGGCGTTATGTCCATTTTTTTTTATAGAATTTATAAAAAAAATTACAGCAAAATAATCCATACAAAATACAATAATGTAATTTCAAAGTAAATAATCTAAAGAAAAAAGCAGGCAAGGATTTCCTCAATAATATATATAAACAAGAACGCTGCACCCTAAGAAACATAAAAGAATCTTCGAATGCATCTCTTGCAAAGCCTCAATTTTGTGACATAGTGCCCTATACCTCCGGCATGCAGATTTATGAAATCAGAGTGTAATTCGTCACTGTTGCGGGTAATTCTCTTTATTTGAATGCTCATTTGTTACGATCGGTTACTTGTAGTGCCCATGTGTATAAACTACCCGCCCGATTTTACTATTTTGCGAGCTTGACGCACATATTCTGGTCGGAGCTATTGTCTTGTTTATTTGTTTAAACGCACTTTATAACAAATAAATATATTTCCGTTGATTTTTCAAGAAATGGAAGATTTTTCCTGTAATATTGAGTTGAAAGTTTAAATTATACCCCAATCTATACTTAAACAAATATATCTATTTTATAATGTGCATGTTTCGACCTGACATTGAGGTCTTCTTCAGCTCAATTAAGAATGAAATCAATTAAGAATGGAAATAAAATTTTATAGATGTACTTAAGTCTAATGTTTGTTTGATGTGAAATATGTTTATGAGATAAATTGTAATTAAAAGAATGAAATAAAATAATTAAGTACAATTTATCTCATAAACATATTTCACATCAAACAACCATTATACAGAATTACAGAAACCTGTACCTGTATGTTAGAAGTACTGGCCCTGGCTGTTGAGGCACTTGTCCCACTGCGACACGAGGCGGTGAATGGCTGTCTCATAAAATTCCCTGGGCTGAGATGTGAACCAGTTCCGCAAGTAGCCTACAGCTGGACGTCGGCGTCCGAGGTGAATCGTTGGCCCCGCAGAGCCCTTTTCAGGGGACCAAACATGGCGTAATCACAGGGAGAGAGGTCTGGACTGTATGGAGGGTGGTCGAGAACCCCCCATTTGCATTTCTGCAAGTGTGCCGCGACTGTGTTGGCCGTATGAGGTGGTGCATTGTCGTGAAGCGACCCCAGCGGCTATGGCGTTCACTGCCACTCGGCGGTCCTGGGTAATGAGTGCATCAACCAGCTGGACGTTGTCATCGGTAATGCATTGGGGTGCCCCAGACCGAGCATCATTGGCTAACGACACCCGTCCTTCCCTGAAGCGCTTGTGCCACGCCTTGACCCTTGCAAGGGGCATGCAGTGTTCGCCGTACACTTGTGACATTCGGCGATGAATTACCGTTCCCCCTACTCTTTCCGCTGTCAGAAACCGAACAACACCTCTTTGCTCTTCGATTAACGCGTACATGTCACTGTATGCAATGCGACTGGCAGCGTTGGACGATTGATGCATGCTGCTGCTCGCTTTGTATCGTCACGTGATGTGCACGCGTGCCCTCTAGCGACGGGCTGTGACCTTCCACGCTCTGGTCTGAACCACACCTCGTTACACACGCCACGATTAGCCGATGTCGTCAACGGTATGCCCATTCCAGCCTCCGGCTCGTTACTTTTTGAACGCACCTTAGAGATATATTTAAGTACTGATTGGCGTATAATTTAAACTTTGAATTCAGTTATCAGTACGGATATCTACAAACATTTGTGCTATCAATAGCAAATGTTTTTGCATTCTATGTAATATTGAGACCATTGGGGGAGATTTTGGTACAAACAGCAACTTCTAACTCCCTCTGGTTTAAGAGCTTGAGTTTTGTGAAACATACACCTTCATAATGTGACTTATGATGATGATGATGATGATGATGATGATGATGGTGAAGATGATATCAGCTTACATGTCTGTCATCGTTGTGGTTTAGGGGGATATACAATATTTCCTCGTCGGGCTGGGTTCAATTCCAGCATAACTAGGAGAGATAACTAATAATTCCAGGTATAGCCCGGTCAAGTTAGTCCAAAAAATAGGGGTAAGGTTACAAAAATTCGCATAGAGCTGAAAATGTGTACTAATGGTCTAAATACCATTATAAATGAAATATGAAAAGTCCAGATCGGTCTGACAACGACAAAAAAAAAAATCAAGGTCAAAGTTCGCAAATATGGGTTTTGCGTTTTCAGCCAAAGGGTAAGTTTTATCATAAAAAAATAGATCAGACTAAAATTGTAGATCATGCCATTATCTATAAGAATTGTCTTCTCACTTTTTCTCTTAAGAGTCACCGTTTTTGAGATATAACGATTCAAAAAGTTGAAAAAGTTGTATTCTTCAAAATATGCACACGTTTCCACGCCACCTGTGAGATAGTGTACTTGGCTTTTTTAACGTGGTTTCCCCGGTAGGCCTATTCCACTATCTATTGTGTTCCTATTCAATTCAATAATATTTAATCATATATATTATTTCAGTAGTATAGATCCCTCCTCCGGCGCTTACAAGAGACTGATCGTGACAAATGCGCATTCTAATGAAAGAGAATAGATGGTATATTGGCTTTCACGGCCGGCGAATTAAAACTCAGCAATTCTTCTAGGTTGTGCCGTGTCTTGTGTGGGGTTTCGCCTAGGACACCAAGTTAGGCTCATCGGCGGGCTCTTGGTGTCCCCGCCCGGACCCCCACAGGAGTGACGAACTGCGCGCCACCTCCCTTTATATAAGGTGCAACTGCACCACTTGACTACGAGAACTAAAAGTTCAAGCAGCCTTAACCTCCCTATGAAGGCTTCCAAAAAGATGGTATATTGGCTTTCACGGCCGGCGAATTAAAACTCAGCAATTCTTCTAGGTTGTGCCGTGTCTTGTGTGGGGTTTCGCCTAGGACACCAAGTTAGGCTCATCGGCGGGCTCTTGGTGTCCCCGCCCGGACCCCCACAGGAGTGACGAACTGCGCGCCACCTCCCTTTATATAAGGTGCAACTGCACCACTTGACTACGAGAACTAAAAATTCAAGCAGCCTTAACCTCCCTATGAAGGCTTCCAAAAAGATGGTATATTGGCTTTCACGGCCGGCGAATTAAAACTCAGCAATTCTTCTAGGTTGTGCCGTGTCTTGTGTGGGGTTTCGCCTAGGACACCAAGTTAGGCTCATCGGCGGGCTCTTGGTGTCCCCGCCCGGACCCCCACAGGAGTGACGAACTGCGCGCCACCTCCCTTTATATAAGGTGCAACTGCACCACTTGACTACGAGAACTAAAAGTTCAAGCAGCCTTAACCTCCCTATGAAGGCTTCCAAAAAGATGGTATATTGGCTTTCACGGCCGGCGAATTAAAACTCAGCAATTCTTCTAGGTTGTGCCGTGTCTTGTGTGGGGTTTCGCCTAGGACACCAAGTTAGGCTCATCGGCGGGCTCTTGGTGTCCCCGCCCGGACCCCCACAGGAGTGACGAACTGCGCGCCACCTCCCTTTATATAAGGTGCAACTGCACCACTTGACTACGAGAACTAAAAGTTCAAGCAGCCTTAACCTCCCTATGAAGGCTTCCAAAAAGATGGTATATTGGCTTTCACGGCCGGCGAATTAAAACTCAGCAATTCTTCTAGGTTGTGCCGTGTCTTGTGTGGGGTTTCGCCTAGGACACCAAGTTAGGCTCATCGGCGGGCTCTTGGTGTCCCCGCCCGGACCCCCACAGGAGTGACGAACTGCGCGCCACCTCCCTTTATATAAGGTGCAACTGCACCACTTGACTACGAGAACTAAAAGTTCAAGCAGCCTTAACCTCCCTATGAAGGCTTCCAAAAAGATGGTATATTGGCTTTCACGGCCGGCGAATTAAAACTCAGCAATTCTTCTAGGTTGTGCCGTGTCTTGTGTGGGGTTTCGCCTAGGACACCAAGTTAGGCTCATCGGCGGGCTCTTGGTGTCCCCGCCCGGACCCCCACAGGAGTGACGAACTGCGCGCCACCTCCCTTTATATAAGGTGCAACTGCACCACTTGACTACGAGAACTAAAAGTTCAAGCAGCCTTAACCTCCCTATGAAGGCTTCCAAAAAGATGGTATATTGGCTTTCACGGCCGGCGAATTAAAACTCAGCAATTCTTCTAGGTTGTGCCGTGTCTTGTGTGGGGTTTCGCCTAGGACACCAAGTTAGGCTCATCGGCGGGCTCTTGGTGTCCCCGCCCGGACCCCCACAGGAGTGACGAACTGCGCGCCACCTCCCTTTATATAAGGTGCAACTGCACCACTTGACTACGAGAACTAAAAGTTCAAGCAGCCTTAACCTCCCTATGAAGGCTTCCAAAAAGATGGTATATTGGCTTTCACGGCCGGCGAATTAAAACTCAGCAATTCTTCTAGGTTGTGCCGTGTCTTGTGTGGGGTTTCGCCTAGGACACCAAGTTAGGCTCATCGGCGGGCTCTTGGTGTCCCCGCCCGGACCCCCACAGGAGTGACGAACTGCGCGCCACCTCCCTTTATATAAGGTGCAACTGCACCACTTGACTACGAGAACTAAAAGTTCAAGCAGCCTTAACCTCCCTATGAAGGCTTCCAAAAAGATGGTATATTGGCTTTCACGGCCGGCGAATTAAAACTCAGCAATTCTTCTAGGTTGTGCCGTGTCTTGTGTGGGGTTTCGCCTAGGACACCAAGTTAGGCTCATCGGCGGGCTCTTGGTGTCCCCGCCCGGACCCCCACAGGAGTGACGAACTGCGCGCCACCTCCCTTTATATAAGGTGCAACTGCACCACTTGACTACGAGAACTAAAAGTTCAAGCAGCCTTAACCCCCCTATGAAGGCTTCCAAAAAGATGGTATATTGGCTTTCACGGCCGGCGAATTAAAACTCAGCAATTCTTCTAGGTTGTGCCGTGTCTTGTGTGGGGTTTCGCCTAGGACACCAAGTTAGGCTCATCGGCGGGCTCTTGGTGTCCCCGCCCGGACCCCCACAGGAGTGACGAACTGCGCGCCACCTCCCTTTATATAAGGTGCAACTGCACCACTTGACTACGAGAACTAAAAGTTCAAGCAGCCTTAACCTCCCTATGAAGGCTTCCAAAAAGATGGTATATTGGCTTTCACGGCCGGCGAATTAAAACTCAGCAATTCTTCTAGGTTGTGCCGTGTCTTGTGTGGGGTTTCGCCTAGGACACCAAGTTAGGCTCATCGGCGGGCTCTTGGTGTCCCCGCCCGGACCCCCACAGGAGTGACGAACTGCGCGCCACCTCCCTTTATATAAGGTGCAACTGCACCACTTGACTACGAGAACTAAAAGTTCAAGCAGCCTTAACCTCCCTATGAAGGCTTCCAAAAAGATGGTATATTGGCTTTCACGGCCGGCGAATTAAAACTCAGCAATTCTTCTAGGTTGTGCCGTGTCTTGTGTGGGGTTTCGCCTAGGACACCAAGTTAGGCTCATCGGCGGGCTCTTGGTGTCCCCGCCCGGACCCCCACAGGAGTGACGAACTGCGCGCCACCTCCCTTTATATAAGGTGCAACTGCACCACTTGACTACGAGAACTAAAAGTTCAAGCAGCCTTAACCTCCCTATGAAGGCTTCCAAAAAGATGGTATATTGGCTTTCACGGCCGGCGAATTAAAACTCAGCAATTCTTCTAGGTTGTGCCGTGTCTTGTGTGGGGTTTCGCCTAGGACACCAAGTTAGGCTCATCGGCGGGCTCTTGGTGTCCCCGCCCGGACCCCCACAGGAGTGACGAACTGCGCGCCACCTCCCTTTATATAAGGTGCAACTGCACCACTTGACTACGAGAACTAAAAGTTCAAGCAGCCTTAACCTCCCTATGAAGGCTTCCAAAAAGATGGTATATTGGCTTTCACGGCCGGCGAATTAAAACTCAGCAATTCTTCTAGGTTGTGCCGTGTCTTGTGTGGGGTTTCGCCTAGGACACCAAGTTAGGCTCATCGGCGGGCTCTTGGTGTCCCCGCCCGGACCCCCACAGGAGTGACGAACTGCGCGCCACCTCCCTTTATATAAGGTGCAACTGCACCACTTGACTACGAGAACTAAAAGTTCAAGCAGCCTTAACCTCCCTATGAAGGCTTCCAAAAAGATGGTATATTGGCTTTCACGGCCGGCGAATTAAAACTCAGCAATTCTTCTAGGTTGTGCCGTGTCTTGTGTGGGGTTTCGCCTAGGACACCAAGTTAGGCTCATCGGCGGGCTCTTGGTGTCCCCGCCCGGACCCCCACAGGAGTGACGAACTGCGCGCCACCTCCCTTTATATAAGGTGCAACTGCACCACTTGACTACGAGAACTAAAAGTTCAAGCAGCCTTAACCTCCCTATGAAGGCTTCCAAAAAGATGGTATATTGGCTTTCACGGCCGGCGAATTAAAACTCAGCAATTCTTCTAGGTTGTGCCGTGTCTTGTGTGGGGTTTCGCCTAGGACACCAAGTTAGGCTCATCGGCGGGCTCTTGGTGTCCCCGCCCGGACCCCCACAGGAGTGACGAACTGCGCGCCACCTCCCTTTATATAAGGTGCAACTGCACCACTTGACTACGAGAACTAAAAGTTCAAGCAGCCTTAACCTCCCTATGAAGGCTTCCAAAAAGATGGTATATTGGCTTTCACGGCCGGCGAATTAAAACTCAGCAATTCTTCTAGGTTGTGCCGTGTCTTGTGTGGGGTTTCGCCTAGGACACCAAGTTAGGCTCATCGGCGGGCTCTTGGTGTCCCCGCCCGGACCCCCACAGGAGTGACGAACTGCGCGCCACCTCCCTTTATATAAGGTGCAACTGCACCACTTGACTACGAGAACTAAAAGTTCAAGCAGCCTTAACCTCCCTATGAAGGCTTCCAAAAAGATGGTATATTGGCTTTCACGGCCGGCGAATTAAAACTCGGCAATTCTTCTAGATTGTGCCGTGTCTTGTGTGGGGTTTCGCCTAGGACACCAAGTTAGGCTCATCGGCGGGCTCTTGGTGTCCCCGCCCGGACCCCCACAGGAGTGACGAACTGCGCGCCACCTCCCTTTATATAAGGTGCAACTGCACCACTTGACTACGAGAACTAAAAGTTCAAGCAGCCTTAACCTCCCTATGAAGGCTTCCAAAAAGATGGTATATTGGCTTTCACGGCCGGCGAATTAAAACTCAGCAATTCTTCTAGGTTGTGCCGTGTCTTGTGTGGGGTTTCGCCTAGGACACCAAGTTAGGCTCATCGGCGGGCTCTTGGTGTCCCCGCCCGGACCCCCACAGGAGTGACGAACTGCGCGCCACCTCCCTTTATATAAGGTGCAACTGCACCACTTGACTACGAGAACTAAAAGTTCAAGCAGCCTTAACCTCCCTATGAAGGCTTCCAAAAAGATGGTATATTGGCTTTCACGGCCGGCGAATTAAAACTCAGCAATTCTTCTAGGTTGTGCCGTGTCTTGTGTGGGGTTTCGCCTAGGACACCAAGTTAGGCTCATCGGCGGGCTCTTGGTGTCCCCGCCCGGACCCCCACAGGAGTGACGAACTGCGCGCCACCTCCCTTTATATAAGGTGCAACTGCACCACTTGACTACGAGAACTAAAAGTTCAAGCAGCCTTAACCTCCCTATGAAGGCTTCCAAAAAGATGGTATATTGGCTTTCACGGCCGGCGAATTAAAACTCAGCAATTCTTCTAGGTTGTGCCGTGTCTTGTGTGGGGTTTCGCCTAGGACACCAAGTTAGGCTCATCGGCGGGCTCTTGGTGTCCCCGCCCGGACCCCCACAGGAGTGACGAACTGCGCGCCACCTCCCTTTATATAAGGTGCAACTGCACCACTTGACTACGAGAACTAAAAGTTCAAGCAGCCTTAACCTCCCTATGAAGGCTTCCAAAAAGATGGTATATTGGCTTTCACGGCCGGCGAATTAAAACTCAGCAATTCTTCTAGGTTGTGCCGTGTCTTGTGTGGGGTTTCGCCTAGGACACCAAGTTAGGCTCATCGGCGGGCTCTTGGTGTCCCCGCCCGGACCCCCACAGGAGTGACGAACTGCGCGCCACCTCCCTTTATATAAGGTGCAACTGCACCACTTGACTACGAGAACTAAAAGTTCAAGCAGCCTTAACCTCCCTATGAAGGCTTCCAAAAAGATGGTATATTGGCTTTCACGGCCGGCGAATTAAAACTCAGCAATTCTTCTAGGTTGTGCCGTGTCTTGTGTGGGGTTTCGCCTAGGACACCAAGTTAGGCTCATCGGCGGGCTCTTGGTGTCCCCGCCCGGACCCCCACAGGAGTGACGAACTGCGCGCCACCTCCCTTTATATAAGGTGCAACTGCACCACTTGACTACGAGAACTAAAAGTTCAAGCAGCCTTAACCTCCCTATGAAGGCTTCCAAAAAGATGGTATATTGGCTTTCACGGCCGGCGAATTAAAACTCAGCAATTCTTCTAGGTTGTGCCGTGTCTTGTGTGGGGTTTCGCCTAGGACACCAAGTTAGGCTCATCGGCGGGCTCTTGGTGTCCCCGCCCGGACCCCCACAGGAGTGACGAACTGCGCGCCACCTCCCTTTATATAAGGTGCAACTGCACCACTTGACTACGAGAACTAAAAGTTCAATCAGCCTTAACCTCCCTATGAAGGCTTCCAAAAAGATGGTATATTGGCTTTCACGGCCGGCGAATTAAAACTCAGCAATTCTTCTAGGTTGTGCCGTGTCTTGTGTGGGGTTTCGCCTAGGACACCAAGTTAGGCTCATCGGCGGGCTCTTGGTGTCCCCGCCCGGACCCCCACAGGAGTGACGAACTGCGCGCCACCTCCCTTTATATAAGGTGCAACTGCACCACTTGACTACGAGAACTAAAAGTTCAAGCAGCCTTAACCTCCCTATGAAGGCTTCCAAAAAGATGGTATATTGGCTTTCACGGCCGGCGAATTAAAACTCAGCAATTCTTCTAGGTTGTGCCGTGTCTTGTGTGGGGTTTCGCCTAGGACACCAAGTTAGGCTCATCGGCGGGCTCTTGGTGTCCCCGCCCGGACCCCCACAGGAGTGACGAACTGCACGCCACCTCCCTTTATATAAGGTGCAACTGCACCACTTGACTACGAGAACTAAAAGTTCAAGCAGCCTTAACCTCCCTATGAAGGCTTCCAAAAAGATGGTATATTGGCTTTCACGGCCGGCGAATTAAAACTCAGCAATTCTTCTAGGTTGTGCCGTGTCTTGTGTGGGGTTTCGCCTAGGACACCAAGTTAGGCTCATCGGCGGGCTCTTGGTGTCCCCGCCCGGACCCCCACAGGAGTGACGAACTGCGCGCCACCTCCCTTTATATAAGGTGCAACTGCACCACTTGACTACGAGAACTAAAAGTTCAAGCAGCCTTAACCTCCCTATGAAGGCTTCCAAAAAGATGGTATATTGGCTTTCACGGCCGGCGAATTAAAACTCAGCAATTCTTCTAGGTTGTGCCGTGTCTTGTGTGGGGTTTCGCCTAGGACACCAAGTTAGGCTCATCGGCGGGCTCTTGGTGTCCCCGCCCGGACCCCCACAGGAGTGACGAACTGCGCGCCACCTCCCTTTATATAAGGTGCAACTGCACCACTTGACTACGAGAACTAAAAGTTCAAGCAGCCTTAACCTCCCTATGAAGGCTTCCAAAAAGATGGTATATTGGCTTTCACGGCCGGCGAATTAAAACTCAGCAATTCTTCTAGGTTGTGCCGTGTCTTGTGTGGGGTTTCGCCTAGGACACCAAGTTAGGCTCATCGGCGGGCTCTTGGTGTCCCCGCCCGGACCCCCACAGGAGTGACGAAATGCGCGCCACCTCCCTTTATATAAGGTGCAACTGCACCACTTGACTACGAGAACTAAAAGTTCAAGCAGCCTTAACCTCCCTATGAAGGCTTCCAAAAAGATGGTATATTGGCTTTCACGGCCGGCGAATTAAAACTCAGCAATTCTTCTAGGTTGTGCCGTGTCTTGTGTGGGGTTTCGCCTAGGACACCAAGTTAGGCTCATCGGCGGGCTCTTGGTGTCCCCGCCCGGACCCCCACAGGAGTGACGAACTGCGCGCCACCTCCCTTTATATAAGGTGCAACTGCACCACTTGACTACGAGAACTAAAAGTTCAAGCAGCCTTAACCTCCCTATGAAGGCTTCCAAAAAGATGGTATATTGGCTTTCACGGCCGGCGAATTAAAACTCAGCAATTCTTCTAGGTTGTGCCGTGTCTTGTGTGGGGTTTCGCCTAGGACACCAAGTTAGGCTCATCGGCGGGCTCTTGGTGTCCCCGCCCGGACCCCCACAGGAGTGACGAACTGCGCGCCACCTCCCTTTATATAAGGTGCAACTGCACCACTTGACTACGAGAACTAAAAGTTCAAGCAGCCTTAACCTCCCTATGAAGGCTTCCAAAAAGATGGTATATTGGCTTTCACGGCCGGCGAATTAAAACTCAGCAATTCTTCTAGGTTGTGCCGTGTCTTGTGTGGGGTTTCGCCTAGGACACCAAGTTAGGCTCATCGGCGGGCTCTTGGTGTCCCCGCCCGGACCCCCACAGGAGTGACGAACTGCGCGCCACCTCCCTTTATATAAGGTGCAACTGCACCACTTGACTACGAGAACTAAAAGTTCAAGCAGCCTTAACCTCCCTATGAAGGCTTCCAAAAAGATGGTATATTGGCTTTCACGGCCGGCGAATTAAAACTCAGCAATTCTTCTAGGTTGTGCCGTGTCTTGTGTGGGGTTTCGCCTAGGACACCAAGTTAGGCTCATCGGCGGGCTCTTGGTGTCCCCGCCCGGACCCCCACAGGAGTGACGAACTGCGCGCCACCTCCCTTTATATAAGGTGCAACTGCACCACTTGACTACGAGAACTAAAAGTTCAAGCAGCCTTAACCTCCCTATGAAGGCTTCCAAAAAGATGGTATATTGGCTTTCACGGCCGGCGAATTAAAACTCAGCAATTCTTCTAGGTTGTGCCGTGTCTTGTGTGGGGTTTCGCCTAGGACACCAAGTTAGGCTCATCGGCGGGCTCTTGGTGTCCCCGCCCGGACCCCCACAGGAGTGACGAACTGCGCGCCACCTCCCTTTATATAAGGTGCAACTGCACCACTTGACTACGAGAACTAAAAGTTCAAGCAGCCTTAACCTCCCTATGAAGGCTTCCAAAAAGATGGTATATTGGCTTTCGCGGCCGGCGAATTAAAACTCAGCAATTCTTCTAGGTTGTGCCGTGTCTTGTGTGGGGTTTCGCCTAGGACACCAAGTTAGGCTCATCGGCGGGCTCTTGGTGTCCCCGCCCGGACCCCCACAGGAGTGACGAACTGCGCGCCACCTCCCTTTATATAAGGTGCAACTGCACCACTTGACTACGAGAACTAAAAGTTCAAGCAGCCTTAACCTCCCTATGAAGGCTTCCAAAAAGATGGTATATTGGCTTTCACGGCCGGCGAATTAAAACTCAGCAATTCTTCTAGGTTGTGCCGTGTCTTGTGTGGGGTTTCGCCTAGGACACCAAGTTAGGCTCATCGGCGGGCTCTTGGTGTCCCCGCCCGGACCCCCACAGGAGTGACGAACTGCGCGCCACCTCCCTTTATATAAGGTGCAACTGCACCACTTGACTACGAGAACTAAAAGTTCAAGCAGCCTTAACCTCCCTATGAAGGCTTCCAAAAAGATGGTATATTGGCTTTCACGGCCGGCGAATTAAAACTCAGCAATTCTTCTAGGTTGTGCCGTGTCTTGTGTGGGGTTTCGCCTAGGACACCAAGTTAGGCTCATCGGCGGGCTCTTGGTGTCCCCGCCCGGACCCCCACAGGAGTGACGAACTGCGCGCCACCTCCCTTTATATAAGGTGCAACTGCACCACTTGACTACGAGAACTAAAAGTTCAAGCAGCCTTAACCTCCCTATGAAGGCTTCCAAAAAGATGGTATATTGGCTTTCACGGCCGGCGAATTAAAACTCAGCAATTCTTCTAGGTTGTGCCGTGTCTTGTGTGGGGTTTCGCCTAGGACACCAAGTTAGGCTCATCGGCGGGCTCTTGGTGTCCCCGCCCGGACCCCCACAGGAGTGACGAACTGCGCGCCACCTCCCTTTATATAAGGTGCAACTGCACCACTTGACTACGAGAACTAAAAGTTCAAGCAGCCTTAACCTCCCTATGAAGGCTTCCAAAAAGATGGTATATTGGCTTTCACGGCCGGCGAATTAAAACTCAGCAATTCTTCTAGGTTGTGCCGTGTCTTGTGTGGGGTTTCGCCTAGGACACCAAGTTAGGCTCATCGGCGGGCTCTTGGTGTCCCCGCCCGGACCCCCACAGGAGTGACGAACTGCGCGCCACCTCCCTTTATATAAGGTGCAACTGCACCACTTGACTACGAGAACTAAAAGTTCAAGCAGCCTTAACCTCCCTATGAAGGCTTCCAAAAAGATGGTATATTGGCTTTCACGGCCGGCGAATTAAAACTCAGCAATTCTTCTAGGTTGTGCCGTGTCTTGTGTGGGGTTTCGCCTAGGACACCAAGTTAGGCTCATCGGCGGGCTCTTGGTGTCCCCGCCCGGACCCCCACAGGAGTGACGAACTGCGCGCCACCTCCCTTTATATAAGGTGCAACTGCACCACTTGACTACGAGAACTAAAAGTTCAAGCAGCCTTAACCTCCCTATGAAGGCTTCCAAAAAGATGGTATATTGGCTTTCACGGCCGGCGAATTAAAACTCAGCAATTCTTCTAGGTTGTGCCGTGTCTTGTGTGGGGTTTCGCCTAGGACACCAAGTTAGGCTCATCGGCGGGCTCTTGGTGTCCCCGCCCGGACCCCCACAGGAGTGACGAACTGCGCGCCACCTCCCTTTATATAAGGTGCAACTGCACCACTTGACTACGAGAACTAAAAGTTCAAGCAGCCTTAACCTCCCTATGAAGGCTTCCAAAAAGATGGTATATTGGCTTTCACGGCCGGCGAATTAAAACTCAGCAATTCTTCTAGGTTGTGCCGTGTCTTGTGTGGGGTTTCGCCTAGGACACCAAGTTAGGCTCATCGGCGGGCTCTTGGTGTCCCCGCCCGGACCCCCACAGGAGTGACGAACTGCGCGCCACCTCCCTTTATATAAGGTGCAACTGCACCACTTGACTACCAGAACTAAAAGTTCAAGCAGCCTTAACCTCCCTTTGAAGGCTTCCAAAAAGATGGTATATTGGCTTTCACGGCCGGCGAATTAAAACTCAGCAATTCTTCTAGGTTGTGCCGTGTCTTGTGTGGGGTTTCGCCTAGGACACCAAGTTAGGCTCATCGGCGGGCTCTTGGTGTCCCCGCCCGGACCCCCACAGGAGTGACGAACTGCGCGCCACCTCCCTTTATATAAGGTGCAACTGCACCACTTGACTACGAGAACTAAAAGTTCAAGCAGCCTTAACCTCCCTATGAAGGCTTCCAAAAAGATGGTATATTGGCTTTCACGGCCGGCGAATTAAAACTCAGCAATTCTTCTAGGTTGTGCCGTGTCTTGTGTGGGGTTTCGCCTAGGACACCAAGTTAGGCTCATCGGCGGGCTCTTGGTGTCCCCGCCCGGACCCCCACAGGAGTGACGAACTGCGCGCCACCTCCCTTTATATAAGGTGCAACTGCACCACTTGACTACGAGAACTAAAAGTTCAAGCAGCCTTAACCTCCCTATGAAGGCTTCCAAAAAGATGGTATATTGGCTTTCACGGCCGGCGAATTAAAACTCAGCAATTCTTCTAGGTTGTGCCGTGTCTTGTGTGGGGTTTCGCCTAGGACACCAAGTTAGGCTCATCGGCGGGCTCTTGGTGTCCCCGCCCGGACCCCCACAGGAGTGACGAAATGCGCGCCACCTCCCTTTATATACGGTGCAACTGCACCACTTGACTACGAGAACTAAAAGTTCAAGCAGCCTTAACCTCCCTATGAAGGCTTCCAAAAAGATGGTATATTGGCTTTCACGGCCGGCGAATTAAAACTCAGCAATTCTTCTAGGTTGTGCCGTGTCTTGTGTGGGGTTTCGCCTAGGACACCAAGTTAGGCTCATCGGCGGGCTCTTGGTGTCCCCGCCCGGACCCCCACAGGAGTGACGAACTGCGCGCCACCTCCCTTTATATAAGGTGCAACTGCACCACTTGACTACGAGAACTAAAAGTTCAAGCAGCCTTAACCTCCCTATGAAGGCTTCCAAAAAGATGGTATATTGGCTTTCACGGCCGGCGAATTAAAACTCAGCAATTCTTCTAGGTTGTGCCGTGTCTTGTGTGGGGTTTCGCCTAGGACACCAAGTTAGGCTCATCGGCGGGCTCTTGGTGTCCCCGCCCGGACCCCCACAGGAGTGACGAACTGCGCGCCACCTCCCTTTATATAAGGTGCAACTGCACCACTTGACTACGAGAACTAAAAGTTCAAGCAGCCTTAACCTCCCTATGAAGGCTTCCAAAAAGATGGTATATTGGCTTTCACGGCCGGCGAATTAAAACTCAGCAATTCTTCTAGGTTGTGCCGTGTCTTGTGTGGGGTTTCGCCTAGGACACCAAGTTAGGCTCATCGGCGGGCTCTTGGTGTCCCCGCCCGGACCCCCACAGGAGTGACGAACTGCGCGCCACCTCCCATTATATAAGGTGCAACTGCACCACTTGACTACGAGAACTAAAAGTTCAAGCAGCCTTAACCTCCCTATGAAGGCTTCCAAAAAGATGGTATATTGGCTTTCACGGCCGGCGAATTAAAACTCAGCAATTCTTCTAGGTTGTGCCGTGTCTTGTGTGGGGTTTCGCCTAGGACACCAAGTTAGGCTCATCGGCGGGCTCTTGGTGTCCCCGCCCGGACCCCCACAGGAGTGACGAACTGCGCGCCACCTCCCTTTATATAAGGTGCAACTGCACCACTTGACTACGAGAACTAAAAGTTCAAGCAGCCTTAACCTCCCTATGAAGGCTTCCAAAAAGATGGTATATTGGCTTTCACGGCCGGCGAATTAAAACTCAGCAATTCTTCTAGGTTGTGCCGTGTCTTGTGTGGGGTTTCGCCTAGGACACCAAGTTAGGCTCATCGGCGGGCTCTTGGTGTCCCCGCCCGGATCCCCACAGGAGTGACGAACTGCGCGCCACCTCCCTTTATATAAGGTGCAACTGCACCACTTGACTACGAGAACTAAAAGTTCAAGCAGCCTTAACCTCCCTATGAAGGCTTCCAAAAAGATGGTATATTGGCTTTCACGGCCGGCGAATTAAAACTCAGCAATTCTTCTAGGTTGTGCCGTGTCTTGTGTGGGGTTTCGCCTAGGACACCAAGTTAGGCTCATCGGCGGGCTCTTGGTGTCCCCGCCCGGACCCCCACAGGAGTGACGAACTGCGCGCCACCTCCCTTTATATAAGGTGCAACTGCACCACTTGACTACGAGAACTAAAAGTTCAAGCAGCCTTAACCTCCCTATGAAGGCTTCCAAAAAGATGGTATATTGGCTTTCACGGCCGGCGAATTAAAACTCAGCAATTCTTCTAGGTTGTGCCGTGTCTTGTGTGGGGTTTCGCCTAGGACACCAAGTTAGGCTCATCGGCGGGCTCTTGGTGTCCCCGCCCGGACCCCCACAGGAGTGACGAACTGCGCGCCACCTCCCTTTATATAAGGTGCAACTGCACCACTTGACTACGAGAACTAAAAGTTCAAGCAGCCTTAACCTCCCTATGAAGGCTTCCAAAAAGATGGTATATTGGCTTTCACGGCACCTTATATAAAGGGAGGTGGCGCGCAGTTCGTCACTCCTGTGGGGGTCCGGGTGGGGACACCAAGAGCCCGCCGATGAGCCTAACTTGGTGTCCTAGGCGAAACCCCACACAAGACACGGCACAACCTAGAAGAATTGCTGAGTTTTAATTCGCCGGCCGTGAAAGCCAATATACCATCTTTTTGGAAGCCTTCATAGGGAGGTTAAGGCTGCTTGAACTTTTAGTTCTCGTAGTCAAGTGGTGCAGTTGCACCTTATATAAAGGGAGGTGGCGCGCAGTTCGTCACTCCTGTGGGGGTCCGGGCGGGGACACCAAGAGCCCGCCGATGAGCCTAACTTGGTGTCCTAGGCGAAACCCCACACAAGACACGGCACAACCTAGAAGAATTGCTGAGTTTTAATTCGCCGGCCGTGAAAGCCAATATACCATCTTTTTGGAAGCCTTCATAGGGAGGTTAAGGCTGCTTGAACTTTTAGTTCTCGTAGTCAAGTGGTGCAGTTGCACCTTATATAAAGGGAGGTGGCGCGCAGTTCGTCACTCCTGTGGGGGTCCGGGCGGGGACACCAAGAGCCCGCCAATGAGCCTAACTTGGTGTCCTAGGCGAAACCCCACACAAGACACGGCACAACCTAGAAGAATTGCTGAGTTTTAATTCGCCGGCCGTGAAAGCCAATATACCATCTTTTTGGAAGCCTTCATAGGGAGGTTAAGGCTGCTTGAACTTTTAGTTCTCGTAGTCAAGTGGTGCAGTTGCACCTTATATAAAGGGAGGTGGCGCGCAGTTCGTCACTCCTGTGGGGGTCCGGGCGGGGACACCAAGAGCCCGCCGATGAGCCTAACTTGGTGTCCTAGGCGAAACCCCACACAAGACACGGCACAACCTAGAAGAATTGCTGAGTTTTAATTCGCCGGCCGTGAAAGCCAATATACCATCTTTTTGGAAGCCTTCATAGGGAGGTTAAGGCTGATTGAACTTTTAGTTCTCGTAGTCAAGTGGTGCAGTTGCACCTTATATAAAGGGAGGTGGCGCGCAGTTCGTCACTCCTGTGGGGGTCCGGGCGGGGACACCAAGAGCCCGCCGATGAGCCTAACTTGGTGTCCTAGGCGAAACCCCACACAAGACACGGCACAACCTAGAAGAATTGCTGAGTTTTAATTCGCCGGCCGTGAAAGCCAATATACCATCTTTTTGGAAGCCTTCATAGGGAGGTTAAGGCTGCTTGAACTTTTAGTTCTCGTAGTCAAGTGGTGCAGTTGCACCTTATATAAAGGAAGGTGGCGCGCAGTTCGTCACTCCTGTGGGGGTCCGGGCGGGGACACCAAGAGCCCGCCGATGAGCCTAACTTGGTGTCCTAGGCGAAACCCCACACAAGACACGGCACAACCTAGAAGAATTGCTGAGTTTTAATTCGCCGGCCGTGAAAGCCAATATACCATCTTTTTGGAAGCCTTCATAGGGAGGTTAAGGCTGCTTGAACTTTTAGTTCTCGTAGTCAAGTGGTGCAGTTGCACCTTATATAAAGGGAGGTGGCGCGCAGTTCGTCACTCCTGTGGGGGTCCGGGCGGGGACACCAAGAGCCCGCCGATGAGCCTAACTTGGTGTCCTAGGCGAAACCCCACACAAGACACGGCACAACCTAGAAGAATTGCTGAGTTTTAATTCGCCGGCCGTGAAAGCCAATATACCATCTTTTTGGAAGCCTTCATAGGGAGGTTAAGGCTGCTTGAACTTTTAGTTCTCGTAGTCAAGTGGTGCAGTTGCACCTTATATAAAGGGAGGTGGCGCGCAGTTCGTCACTCCTGTGGGGGTCCGGGCGGGGCACCAAGGGCCCGCCGATGAGCCTAACTTGGTGTCCTAGGCGAAACCCCACACAAGACACGGCACAACCTAGAAGAATTGCTGAGTTTTAATTCGCCGGCCGTGAAAGCCAATATACCATCTTTTTGGAAGCCTTCATAGGGAGGTTAAGGCTGCTTGAACTTTTAGTTCTCGTAGTCAAGTGGTGCAGTTGCACCTTATATAAAGGGAGGTGGCGCGCAGTTCGTCACTCCTGTGGGGGTCCGGGCGGGGACACCAAGAGCCCGCCGATGAGCCTAACTTGGTGTCCTAGGCGAAACCCCACACAAGACACGGCACAACCTAGAAGAATTGCTGAGTTTTAATTCGCCGGCCGTGAAAGCCAATATACCATCTTTTTGGAAGCCTTCATAGGGAGGTTAAGGCTGCTTGAACTTTTAGTTCTCGTAGTCAAGTGGTGCAGTTGCACCTTATATAAAGGGAGGTGGCGCGCAGTTCGTCACTCCTGTGGGGGTCCGGGCGGGGACACCAAGAGCCCGCCGATGAGCCTAACTTGGTGTCCTAGGCGAAACCCCACACAAGACACGGCACAACCTAGAAGAATTGCTGAGTTTTAATTCGCCGGCCGTGAAAGCCAATATACCATCTTTTTAGAAGCCTTCATAGGGAGGTTAAGGCTGCTTGAACTTTTAGTTCTCGTAGTCAAGTGGTGCAGTTGCACCTTATATAAAGGGAGGTGGCGCGCAGTTCGTCACTCCTGTGGGGGTCCGGGCGGGGACACCAAGAGCCCGCCGATGAGCCTAACTTGGTGACCTAGGCGAAACCCCACACAAGACACGGCACAACCTAGAAGAATTGCTGAGTTTTAATTCGCCGGCCGTGAAAGCCAATATACCATCTTTTTGGAAGCCTTCATAGGGAGGTTAAGGCTGCTTGAACTTTTAGTTCTCGTAGTCAAGTGGTGCAGTTGCACCTTATATAAAGGGAGGTGGCGCGCAGTTCGTCACTCCTGTGGGAGTCCGGGCGGGGACACCAAGAGCCCGCCGATGAGCCTAACTTGGTGTCCTAGGCGAAACCCCACACAAGACACGGCACAACCTAGAAGAATTGCTGAGTTTTAATTCGCCGGCCGTGAAAGCCAATATACCATCTTTTTGGAAGCCTTCATAGGGAGGTTAAGGCTGCTTGAACTTTTAGTTCTCGTAGTCAAGTGGTGCAGTTGCACCTTATATAAAGGGAGGTGGCGCGCAGTTCGTCACTCCTGTGGGGGTCCGGGCGGGGACACCAAGAGCCCGCCGATGAGCCTAACTTGGTGTCCTAGGCGAAACCCCACACAAGACACGGCACAACCTAGAAGAATTGCTGAGTTTTAATTCGCCGGCCGTGAAAGCCAATATACCATCTTTTTGGAAGCCTTCATAGGGAGGTTAAGGCTGCTTGAACTTTTAGTTCTCGTAGTCAAGTGGTGCAGTTGCACCTTATATAAAGGGAGGTGGCGCGCAGTTCGTCACTCCTGTGGGGGTCCGGGCGGGGACACCAAGAGCCCGCCGATGAGCCTAACTTGGTGTCCTAGGCGAAACCCCACACAAGACACGGCACAACCTAGAAGAATTGCTGAGTTTTAATTCGCCGGCCGTGAAAGCCAATATACCATCTTTTTGGAAGCCTTCATAGGGAGGTTAAGGCTGCTTGAACTTTTAGTTCTCGTAGTCAAGTGGTGCAGTTGCACCTTATATAAAGGGAGGTGGCGCGCAGTTCGTCACTCCTGTGGGGGTCCGGGCGGGGACACCAAGAGCCCGCCGATGAGCCTAACTTGGTGTCCTAGGCGAAACCCCACACAAGACACGGCACAACCTAGAAGAATTGCTGAGTTTTAATTCGCCGGCCGTGAAAGCCAATATACCATCTTTTTGGAAGCCTTCATAGGGAGGTTAAGGCTGCTTGAACTTTTAGTTCTCGTAGTCAAGTGGTGCAGTTGCACCTTATATAAAGGGAGGTGGCGCGCAGTTCGTCACTCCTGTGGGGGTCCGGGCGGGGACACCAAGAGCCCGCCGATGGGCCTAACTTGGTGTCCTAGGCGAAACCCCACACAAGACACGGCACAACCTAGAAGAATTGCTGAGTTTTAATTCGCCGGCCGTGAAAGCCAATATACCATCTTTTTGGAAGCCTTCATAGGGAGGTTAAGGCTGCTTGAACTTTTAGTTCTCGTAGTCAAGTGGTGCAGTTGCACCTTATATAAAGGGAGGTGGCGCGCAGTTCGTCACTCCTGTGGGGGTCCGGGCGGGGACACCAAGAGCCCGCCAATGAGCCTAACTTGGTGTCCTAGGCGAAACCCCACACAAGACACGGCACAACCTAGAAGAATTGCTGAGTTTTAATTCGCCGGCCGTGAAAGCCAATATACCATCTTTTTGGAAGCCTTCATAGGGAGGTTAAGGCTGCTTGAACTTTTAGTTCTCGTAGTCAAGTGGTGCAGTTGCACCTTATATAAAGGGAGGTGGCGCGCAGTTCGTCACTCCTGTGGGGGTCCGGGCGGGGACACCAAGAGCCCGCCGATGAGCCTAACTTGGTGTCCTAGGCGAAACCCCACACAAGACACGGCACAACCTAGAAGAATTGCTGAGTTTTAATTCGCCGGCCGTGAAAGCCAATATACCATCTTTTTGGAAGCCTTCATAGGGAGGTTAAGGCTGATTGAACTTTTAGTTCTCGTAGTCAAGTGGTGCAGTTGCACCTTATATAAAGGGAGGTGGCGCGCAGTTCGTCACTCCTGTGGGGGTCCGGGCGGGGACACCAAGAGCCCGCCGATGAGCCTAACTTGGTGTCCTAGGCGAAACCCCACACAAGACACGGCACAACCTAGAAGAATTGCTGAGTTTTAATTCGCCGGCCGTGAAAGCCAATATACCATCTTTTTGGAAGCCTTCATAGGGAGGTTAAGGCTGCTTGAACTTTTAGTTCTCGTAGTCAAGTGGTGCAGTTGCACCTTATATAAAGGAAGGTGGCGCGCAGTTCGTCACTCCTGTGGGGGTCCGGGCGGGGACACCAAGAGCCCGCCGATGAGCCTAACTTGGTGTCCTAGGCGAAACCCCACACAAGACACGGCACAACCTAGAAGAATTGCTGAGTTTTAATTCGCCGGCCGTGAAAGCCAATATACCATCTTTTTGGAAGCCTTCATAGGGAGGTTAAGGCTGCTTGAACTTTTAGTTCTCGTAGTCAAGTGGTGCAGTTGCACCTTATATAAAGGGAGGTGGCGCGCAGTTCGTCACTCCTGTGGGGGTCCGGGCGGGGACACCAAGAGCCCGCCGATGAGCCTAACTTGGTGTCCTAGGCGAAACCCCACACAAGACACGGCACAACCTAGAAGAATTGCTGAGTTTTAATTCGCCGGCCGTGAAAGCCAATATACCATCTTTTTGGAAGCCTTCATAGGGAGGTTAAGGCTGCTTGAACTTTTAGTTCTCGTAGTCAAGTGGTGCAGTTGCACCTTATATAAAGGGAGGTGGCGCGCAGTTCGTCACTCCTGTGGGGGTCCGGGCGGGGCACCAAGGGCCCGCCGATGAGCCTAACTTGGTGTCCTAGGCGAAACCCCACACAAGACACGGCACAACCTAGAAGAATTGCTGAGTTTTAATTCGCCGGCCGTGAAAGCCAATATACCATCTTTTTGGAAGCCTTCATAGGGAGGTTAAGGCTGCTTGAACTTTTAGTTCTCGTAGTCAAGTGGTGCAGTTGCACCTTATATAAAGGGAGGTGGCGCGCAGTTCGTCACTCCTGTGGGGGTCCGGGCGGGGACACCAAGAGCCCGCCGATGAGCCTAACTTGGTGTCCTAGGCGAAACCCCACACAAGACACGGCACAACCTAGAAGAATTGCTGAGTTTTAATTCGCCGGCCGTGAAAGCCAATATACCATCTTTTTGGAAGCCTTCATAGGGAGGTTAAGGCTGCTTGAACTTTTAGTTCTCGTAGTCAAGTGGTGCAGTTGCACCTTATATAAAGGGAGGTGGCGCGCAGTTCGTCACTCCTGTGGGGGTCCGGGCGGGGACACCAAGAGCCCGCCGATGAGCCTAACTTGGTGTCCTAGGCGAAACCCCACACAAGACACGGCACAACCTAGAAGAATTGCTGAGTTTTAATTCGCCGGCCGTGAAAGCCAATATACCATCTTTTTAGAAGCCTTCATAGGGAGGTTAAGGCTGCTTGAACTTTTAGTTCTCGTAGTCAAGTGGTGCAGTTGCACCTTATATAAAGGGAGGTGGCGCGCAGTTCGTCACTCCTGTGGGGGTCCGGGCGGGGACACCAAGAGCCCGCCGATGAGCCTAACTTGGTGACCTAGGCGAAACCCCACACAAGACACGGCACAACCTAGAAGAATTGCTGAGTTTTAATTCGCCGGCCGTGAAAGCCAATATACCATCTTTTTGGAAGCCTTCATAGGGAGGTTAAGGCTGCTTGAACTTTTAGTTCTCGTAGTCAAGTGGTGCAGTTGCACCTTATATAAAGGGAGGTGGCGCGCAGTTCGTCACTCCTGTGGGAGTCCGGGCGGGGACACCAAGAGCCCGCCGATGAGCCTAACTTGGTGTCCTAGGCGAAACCCCACACAAGACACGGCACAACCTAGAAGAATTGCTGAGTTTTAATTCGCCGGCCGTGAAAGCCAATATACCATCTTTTTGGAAGCCTTCATAGGGAGGTTAAGGCTGCTTGAACTTTTAGTTCTCGTAGTCAAGTGGTGCAGTTGCACCTTATATAAAGGGAGGTGGCGCGCAGTTCGTCACTCCTGTGGGGGTCCGGGCGGGGACACCAAGAGCCCGCCGATGAGCCTAACTTGGTGTCCTAGGCGAAACCCCACACAAGACACGGCACAACCTAGAAGAATTGCTGAGTTTTAATTCGCCGGCCGTGAAAGCCAATATACCATCTTTTTGGAAGCCTTCATAGGGAGGTTAAGGCTGCTTGAACTTTTAGTTCTCGTAGTCAAGTGGTGCAGTTGCACCTTATATAAAGGGAGGTGGCGCGCAGTTCGTCACTCCTGTGGGGGTCCGGGCGGGGACACCAAGAGCCCGCCGATGAGCCTAACTTGGTGTCCTAGGCGAAACCCCACACAAGACACGGCACAACCTAGAAGAATTGCTGAGTTTTAATTCGCCGGCCGTGAAAGCCAATATACCATCTTTTTGGAAGCCTTCATAGGGAGGTTAAGGCTGCTTGAACTTTTAGTTCTCGTAGTCAAGTGGTGCAGTTGCACCTTATATAAAGGGAGGTGGCGCGCAGTTCGTCACTCCTGTGGGGGTCCGGGCGGGGACACCAAGAGCCCGCCGATGAGCCTAACTTGGTGTCCTAGGCGAAACCCCACACAAGACACGGCACAACCTAGAAGAATTGCTGAGTTTTAATTCGCCGGCCGTGAAAGCCAATATACCATCTTTTTGGAAGCCTTCATAGGGAGGTTAAGGCTGCTTGAACTTTTAGTTCTCGTAGTCAAGTGGTGCAGTTGCACCTTATATAAAGGGAGGTGGCGCGCAGTTCGTCACTCCTGTGGGGGTCCGGGCGGGGACACCAAGAGCCCGCCGATGAGCCTAACTTGGTGTCCTAGGCGAAACCCCACACAAGACACGGCACAACCTAGAAGAATTGCTGAGTTTTAAAGAGAATAGACATTAGCAGTGACGAATTGCACTCTAATTTCATAAATTAATATACTTTCTTTAAAAAGTGACTTTCAAAAAAAAAGTGTGCGATTTGCATATATGTTGCTGTAGGGAAATACGCTCCATAATTGCTGTCCACTTCACATTTTAACCCCTGTGACGCCTGTTTCATGTCTTTTTAGCCTACTTTCGATTTTTGCAAAAAATTAAAGTAGACTTATGAGATCAACACAGGGCGAAAAAAGTGTGTCTGTCTGTGTGTGTGTATGTGTGTGTGTGAGTCTGTGTGTGTGTATGTGTGTGTGTGTGTGTGTGAGTGTGTGTACTCTGAATGTCTGTCCCCCCCTATCAATTCGAACACGGTGAATGCGAATTGAACGAAATTTGGTCCAAAGGTAGCACTAGCAGAGGACACCTCAGTGTCATGTTTTATATCGCCGCCATCTTTACTAAAACTGAATGGCGGCCATTCAAACGTTCAAAACGTAAAATCAAATAACGACTAACCAAATCATCCGATCTCTACCAAATTTGGTAACAACATACCTTCGTATAGGATGCGTCTTGTGACCAAACTACAAGGTCGTCCGCCATACCATTGCAGGATGGCGGCCGTGCGAATTATGCAAACTTTATAATCCATATCATGGGACCCACCAGTTCCGATTATCGAGCCGAGAATCGTTTTAACTGTTCTAAAGGAAGAGGCACGTTCGAAATTAAAAGTTTATTTTGTAATACTATAGTGCAGACGTGATTTTAAAAAGCTGAGTTGATTCAGTAATAAGACAAGATGGCAGGGGATATCTTGTGCCTGACTTATATTTCACTAATTTGAGTATTGAATGCAATATAGCGTACTGATACAAAATAAATAAACTTTGTATGAAATGCTTTATATATAAATAATATACTCCAGTGATGAAATCGTTTAGTATAAATCATTATTTGCTAACAAGTTCTATGTAAGTCATTTTATATAGAACGATATTCGTTGACACAATTAGCTCAGTGGTAGAGCGTTAGCCAATCGCTCAAATGCCTATGGTTCAAACCCGATCAGAGCTAGATTTTTTGCTTGAAATGTTATATGTTTATTGTTTTGTAATGACTCAGATGTTTTAAAATTAAGCGTTATATTGTGCATATTATGGTGTAAAATATATATTTAATTAAAACATAATTCGCCAGCAGATTTACTCGAGACATCTAGCTGCCAAAAAGGTAACTGCACGCCGACATACTTATTAACTTCCAGATTTTATTGAAAAGTTTCTTCTTCTGGCCGCTAGAATGCACTCGCTCTGTTAGGACACGGCCGACTGAATGCGCTCATACCGGCCTAGACAATGAGACCTTTTTCATGGGGGGGGGGGGGCGTGGTGGCGCAGCGGTCAAGCTGTATGCCTCTCACCAAGGCGGACCGGGTTCGATTCCCGGTCAATGCATGTGAGATTTTCGATGTGAAATGCCATGTCCTGTGGTTCGGATTCCACGTATAACGGAAGTCCCGTGGCTTATGATCGCGAGATTAACGGTCACGTTAAACTACAAGCTTCCTTTTTCCTTTTTTCATGAAATCTTGTTAGTTACTCAACTGCTCACACAGCGCTGTTAACCAAGCATTGCACGACTAAGACTTATCTCTACTTAGTGTAAAACAAATTCCCCGATTCTTGGATATCACGGGTAATCTCGAGAACCACTGGATGGATTTTGATGCGGCTTTCACCATTCTGTACAGGTAATATCGAGGAAGATTTCTGTAGAAAATAATTTATTTATGATCAAAGGGAGCAAGCAGTAACGATTTTAGATTTCAGTGAATAGGTCGAAGAAAGAACTTGACGTCCGTGCGCTTTTTAAGCTTACGCTGGACATACCGTTAAAAATATCAATATACCATGAGTGTAAGAATTATTCAGCATGAAAAATTGTACAAAAAAGTCCGCGTGAGCATATCTCTATCTTCGATACATCGCCCACTATAAGTGTTTTTAGTTTGGACGGGAGGGGGATTTGGCTTGCACCTCGCCATTCTTAAATTACGTCTGACAGGAATTCCTTGCACATTCATAACTGTTCCCGGGCGAAGCCGGGGCGGGTTGCTAGTGACACTATTATATTATCATTATAATTCCCACAATATCAAAATGCAAATTATATCACAAAATAAAATAGCGTGCTAATAAATCTAAGAGAAATTAGACATACCTTGCACCTCGTTACAGTTGAATTCGATCAGAATCACTCGGTTTTCATTAAAGTTTGTGCATTTTTCTGCTGAACGGTTTGGAAGTTCGGCAACAGGAAACTAGGACTGTTATTTACTTAAAATATTCATTTTTGTATTTTTGTACTATTTGTGTTCATGATTTCATTACATTGTCAGAATTACCGACAGTAGGGGCTACGCTGGCTAAAGCGCAGCGTTAGGCCATGGGGCCAAGCTCTCTGCTGACTCGGTAGACGCGTGTGTTCGAGCCCCACCGTCGGCCGTCCTTGAAATGATTTTCCATGGTTTCCCATTTTTCAACACCAGGCAAATGCTGGGACGGTACCTTCTAACAGGCCACGGCCGCTTCCTTCCACATCCTTGTCCAGTTTCATTCATCTTCATCCATTCCATCTCTCATCCTGACGCGCAGGTCGCCCACGGGCGTCGACTAGAAAGACCTGCACTCGGCCTCTCCGGAGGCCACACGAAGAAAAATGTCAGAATTAATGCTTTAATTAGTAGGATATACTATTCAGTGTACCTATTATAAATAAAAACCGTGAGGTTTCTCACCTCCCCATATTACGAAACCCGGTTGCCTAATACGGGGAAAGTGCACTTTTAAAGTTAACAATAATATCAGAGGGTATTACAACATCAAACGTGCCCATATTTGTAATATACATAGTATATCGCCTGAGGTTTACATTGGTGAGAAAACCAAAATTATTCCGTTCCTTCTTATGTCTAATGTGAGCCCTATAAAAAAAACTCCCCATATTTGGCGACTTTCCTCTACCCATTTTTAGAAGATACCTTATGCACTGGACAGCTGAATCCGTGATTAATTGCATAGGTAGCTTCGTAAGTCTCAGAACTCAGGAAGTCCTTTCTAGCAGCGTTACTAGCAGCTTTCAAAGTTTCAAGGTAAGAAAGAAAATATTCCTCTAGCCAGTTTAGGCGACTGACATTTAATGAGAAGAAAATGCCCTTTATCTGGATTTCTCGACTGAATATGATGATACGTGATGCTTACGTCATGCATAGCGAACCATTTATTAACGTTTAAAAAAATGGTTGCTTCTGCGTCCATGAATGTGTACGCTTCCGGGTGCATGCCTATATTTTCTTTCAGTGTACTAATGGCACCTATAACTTCTGACGAGAACACTTCCTTGGCACGCCGAACATTCATTTTTTCAAATTTAGTGGGTTCGATGTGTTTTTTAGTGAGGTGTCTGACCGGTTTGACGATCTCACCCTTTTGCATTGTGTATAGTAATGACAAGTATTTCCCTGAAATTATTCCAGTAGCATCAGTCATCTCTCGTTACAGAAACTGCGTTCTAATGTTGTTGTTTTTTAGAATGTGACAATGATCAAAACTAGGGAATACATTCCTAGACTCGTCGTTTGGGTGATTGACCATTGGTTGCAAATTCCCTCCCCCTAAATGCCTCATCATTGTAGTGTTAGTTTTGTGATTATCAGAGACAGTTATTATAATTATGAAACCGCATTGTTCAACCTCGAGAATAACGTCCAGCAGGAGTTTATGTAAGTCTCGTCCTGACAGCTGCTTCGTGAAAAAGAAGGCACACGGTATCTGATAATTTGTCGAAAGATCTCTTAGCACAAAACACAACACACGATTAGCTGCTACTTGTTCCCGGCTGTAATTTTGATCCTCTCTTTCCTTTTAATGAGACGGTGCTGGAGTAGTGTCCTTGTACCCGAAGAAGGTGTAAGGTATGTCTAATTTCTCTTAGATTTATTAGCACGCTATTTTATTTTGTGATATAATTTTAATTTTGATAATGCGGAAATTATAATGATAATAATTATATAGTGTCACTAGCAACCCGCCCCGGCTTCGCCCGGGAATAGTTATGAATGTGCAAGGAATTCCTGTCAGACGTAATTTAAGAATGGCGAGGTGCAAGCCAAATGCCCCTCCCGTCCAAACTAAAAACACTTATAGTGGTCGATGTATCGAAGATAGAGATATGCTCTCGCGGACGTTTTTGTAGAATTTCTCACGCTGAACAATTCTTACGCTCATAATATAATGATATTTTTAACGGTTCGCCCAGCGTAAGCTTAAAAAGCGCACGGACGCCAGGCTATTTTTTCTACCTTTTCACTGAAATCGTTACTGCTTGGCTCCCTTTGGTCATAAATAAATTATTTTCTACACAAATCTTCCTCGAGATCACCTTTACAGAATGGTGAAAGCAGCATCAAAATCCATCCAGTGGTTCTTGAGATTACACATTTAATATACGTACTGTACAGCTTATTCCTTATCGCGCCTATAATGGGAGGGGAGTGCGCTCTACCGGCAACGAGTAGAAACTTTCCAATTACATGTTATACATGGGTTCTGACTGGGAATGTCAAGGCCGGTATAGAGCGCAGCTCGTATTCAGTCGGCCGTGGTTAGGATTATATTGTTCGATATTTCACCACTAGAAGTCACGACTAGTCTACGTGGGGCTCCATTGATTAATATACCATTGGCATTCTATGCGCATCGAATTTGAAGAATGACAAGATGATACTACGATACATTTTTACTTTTTATTTTAAAGGGTTTGTAACAGCCTATTTTGCGTTACTAGAAAATGTTATTTGAAGTAAAGAACAAAACGATTTCACATAGTAACTGAGTTCAAGCCATTGGTGTTAGTTCAGGTATTAATTACTACTTTTATTTCAGGCAAATAGCAATCGAAAATATCCACATAGTTTGTATACACACGTCTCTGTAGGGTCATGGAAAGATTTGTTAATTCAATTAGGGTTTTCGATTCCCGGTCAATGCATGTGAGATTTTTGAAGTGAAATGACATGTCCTGTGGTTCGGATTCCACGTAAAAAGGAGGTCCCGTGGCTCATAATCACAAGATTCACGGCCACGTAAAACTACAATCTTCCTTCCTTTTTTTTCAATTAGGGTTGTGAAAGCCCAGCACAACCAGACGTGTAAAGACATGCCTCAACTCAAAGTTGGATGTTTCCCACGGCAGGTCGTATATGTAATAATAATAATAATAATAATATATTTTTTTTTTTTTTAGGGGAAGAAATGCATTTACGCACAGAGTGTCGAGCTCCTGCTGCTGATTAGCAGACTACCGACTAAAACTCCCCCTTTACTTCTGAACATTAGCCTGGAACCGTTTAGCACATTAAAACAATAATAATAATAATAATAATAATAATAATAATAATAATAATAATAATAATAATAATAATAATAATGTTATTGGTTTTACATCCCTTTTAACTACTGCTGCTTTTAGAGACACCGGGGTGCCGGAATTTTGGCCCGAAGGGGATCTTTAACGTGCCAGTAAATGTACTGACACGGCTCCCTCGCATTTGTGCACCCTCAAATGCCAGCTGACTGCGCCAGGATACGAACCTGCAACCTAGGGCCCAGCAAGCGAGAACGTTACCGCCGAGCCACGCAGCCAGTCCGGTCGATTATGTCTCCAGATCCATAACATTCTTGAGATACTTCTTATCTTTCTTTCTTCAATGATGGTAGCAGTTTTTATCTAGATTGTGGCGTTTGGTAGAGGTAAATAGTTTCTATGGCCTTCAACAAAGAATAGTTCTATTATACTCTTTGATAATAACAACGAGTTATAACTATACTCATACATTTAGGAGAAAGTAGGCTATATGTTCTTTACTGAACATCTTGTTTTAACATCTGAGGTCTTTCCTTTATCATTATTCATGGATTTTAGAAACAGTAAATGAAAGTAAATGAATACTCAAATCGTATAATTTCATAAATATCGAATAACCGGACAGTGTTATGATGATCCAATTTTCAGTGATTGCCTTCTTAGGTTAGGGAACGTAGAACTTGGAATTCTAACTGAAATGTAAATAGTGTTCTATAATCATTTGGCTGAAATAAAATCATAATAGCCTTTCTCCTTAAGTGTGGTTAATGAACGAGATCTCGCACGGGTCCGCAGGTAATAAACAAGTAGTTCCGTGAAGAACTAAAAGCAAGCTTGTAGTTTAACGTGACCGTTAATCTCGAGATCATGAGCCACGGGACCTCCTTTTTACGTGGAATCCGAACCACAGGACATGGCATTTCACATAGAAAATCTCACATGCATTGACCGGGAATCGAACCCGGACCGCCTTGGTGAGAGGCATTCAGCTAGACCGCTGAACCACCACGCCCCTTCGTGAAGAACTATACAGCCTATTTTCATAATTCCTACTCTTGTTAATTGCCTCTATCGACATACAAAATTTCAGTGTTAAGGTTGTGATCGATTCGTAGATATTGAGGACCGTCTACATATTTCACATGGTCGCCAGGTTGGATTTTTTGCCTATTTTCAATTTTGAAAAAATAGGCTTATGAGATCACCTTTTGTCCGTGCGTGTGTGTGTGTGTGTGTGTGTGTGTGTGTGTGAGGATTGTGTGTGTGTGCTCCCCCCCCTAATAAATTCTAAACGGCTGTAGCGATTTCAATGAAACTCGGTAAGTTCATAGCACTATCCCGGACGACCCCGACCGTGCCCTTCAAAATTTGTTACGTCTCACCAATCCAACATGGCGACTGTGCGAAATATTTCACCAGCATTCAATATCTCCGAAACTATTCCCGATATCACACTGGAATTTTTGTCGGTGATAAAGGAAACTACTAGAAGTTCACCTAGGTGACTTTTGAAAAACTGGTAACTACAAAACCAACATGGCGGTCAAGAAAATTTGCGACTTTTAAATAGACGTTTCTCGCGATTTAACCAACCTAACGCAATGAAACTTGGTACAGTATATGTTTATACACATTGTAATGCACCGACATCTAACTTCGTTCAATTGTTTACATAACCACAAGATGGCGGCTGTGCGAAATATTTCACCGGCATTCTATATCTCTGAAACTATTAGCGGTATCACCCTGAAATTTTGTACGGAGATAAATGGCACCAATGGAAGTTCATTTATAAGACTTTCAAAAACCGGTTAACTACAAAACGAACATGGCGGCCAAGCGAATTTGAAATTTTTAAATAGACCTTTCTAGCGATTTAATGTTCCAACCGCAATGAAATCTGTTACAGGAAATGTTTGTACACATTGTAATACACTGGTATCTAATTTAGTTCAATTGTTTACAAAACCTCAAGATGGCGGCTTTGCGAATTTTAAAATTAAGTTTTTATTTCTTGTGTCGTGATCATGCGATCGATGTGATAGTTTGAATATTGAACCTACGCAATAATTTTCCTTTAATGGTACATGGCTCTATGGCCTTTACATTTAACAATTCAACATGGCGACCATCCGAAATATTTAGACGGCTCTGAATATCTACGAATCTATTTCAGCAATCAAAATGATATTTTTATGTTCATAGGGGCTATGAACATAAGTTCACCTATAGGACTTTAAATAACCTGGTGATCACAAATCCAACATGGCGGCGACGCGAAGTATGAATATTCACATGGACGTTTCTCGCAATTTAACCATCCGAGTGCAGTGACACTTGGTAGAGTAAATCCTTATACGAATGTTAATTCACTGGCATCTAATTTATTTCAATTGTTTCCATAACCACAATATGGCAGCTGTGCGAAATTTTAAAATCTCCTTGTTACTTCTTGTGTCCTAATCATGCGATTGAAGTTTGAATGCTACTCGTACACAATAATCATCGTGTAACAGTACATAACTCTAGGACCTACATATATAAAATCCAACATGGCGACCATCCGAAATATTTAGTCGGTTCTCAATATCTACGAATCTATTACAGCAATCAAACTGAAATTTTGTATGTGGATTGACGTCAGAAAAGTTGGATGGCGCCGCCACGCGGCAGAATGTTGAAGCTGTAACATTGTGATTGGTGAGAAATATTTAGATGGTGAAGCATTGACGTCGTGATGGAAACAGAAAGAAATTTGTCAAATTTGAGGAGGTACTGCTCTGTATACGGTTGCAAATCGTATAAAACGGCTACGAAATATCTTCACTACTATCCTGTACAAAAATTTCAGAGAGAAAGATGTTATATTACATGTTACATGACAGTGTGCAGTCTGCATTTTTGTGAAGACGACTTCCTTCCACCGGTACTGTTGATTATTGATAGTTATTGTCTCTAATTTGTATGCACATGGATTTAGCTACATCAAAAAATACTGATAAACTTATAGCCTATTACTTCTGTGGCGTACAAAGAATGTAATCCGCTCTTCGTAAACTTATTTTAGGGTTTCTTCCGATTGACAATAGCCGAATGGTTAGAAAACTTAAGAAAAATGCTGTTCCTAGCCTTAATTTGCCAGAGAATTTATATTCTTGCCTTTGAACAGCAAGTATGTAGGTCATTGAAGTACGATTTGTCTTAAATTGTGTTTTTTGGCTATGATCTCCCCACTGTTGAATTTAGTTAATTAAAATGTAAAATCTTAGTTTTAAGTACCGGTTTGGTGACCCATCATCCCAGGCATGCCGGCAACACCTATACTACTCAGGCAGATAGGTCACTTATAGCCGCCGTAATTTTCAAGTTATAGTGATCTTAAGTATACATATGTGGTAATGTAGCAGGAGACCGGATCGGCCTAGGCTATTCTAACTTTAATTAGTTCCCATTTCAGGGTTTTATAGTTTTGAGTGCGAATAGTTGGTTTGAAAGTTGTACAACAGTAAGGAGAGTATGTTTTGTATAGGTTTTAATTGGTATTATGGTTTATGTCGAGCTGAGGAGTGAATTTGGTTTGGCTTAAAGTGTTGTTTTTGATCTGTTCCGTTTGCTTATGGCAAGTTCAAATGGAGACTCCAGCTTTGTTAAATATCTGTATTTTAAATATTTAATTAAATATATTGATAAAGAGGATGTCTTCATTTTAACTTGCCTGTGGCAAGAGATTAATACATTAACATTCTTGCCTTTGAACAGCAAGTATGTAGGTCAATATTAGCAATATTGAAGTATGATTTGAGCATCCCAAGTAACGCTTCTTTTAACCGAAAACATTCATGCAAATTCAGGGTTGCTTGATTCAATTTATTATCAGGGAGTCGTCCTTTGTGTTATGTGAGGTATATATATTGTGAAATTAATAAAAACATCGATACCGCTAGGCTCCCAAGTACAGGCTTCATATATGTAACAGCAGACAGTAAATTAACTATCTACATGTGGGTAATATTTTTAACTGGTAGTAATTAGGCACTGCATTTAAATTGATTATAAAAATATTTCTATCAATGAAAGGAAATATGTAGTATTTTGCCATCATAAATTTGAAGCCATAACCAACGCACACCCAATTACTTCACGTCACTATATCGCCGCCATATTGCAAACAGCTGACCGTAAGCTCCTCCCCCGTTTCGGACGTCAATAGAGGCAATTAACATAAGTAAGTTATGAAAATAGGCTGTATAGTTCTTCACGGAACTACTTGTTATTTATGTACTATTACATGAAGATTATTGTGTAGCCTACGTGGAATATTCAAACTTCAATCGCATGATTAGAACACAAGTGTATTTATTAATCTCATGTAATTTATTTCAGGATTAGGGCATAACCCAGCTATTTTGGGTACATTCGTGTCGACCGACTGAAAAGCACTAAACTCTTGTTAGAACACAAGAAGTAAAAACGAGATTTTAAAATTTCGTACAGCTGCCATTTGTGGATATGAAAAAAGAAATGAAATAAATTAGATGCCAGTGGATTAACATTTGTATAAGCATTTAACGTGCAAAGTTTCACTGCACTCGGATGGTTAAACCGCGAGAAACGTCCGTTTAAATATTTATACTTCGCGTCGCCACCATGTTGGATTTGTGCTCACCAGGTTACTGAAAGTCCTATAGGTAAACTTATGTCCATAGCCTCTATGAACATTCAAAAATCAGTTTGATTGCTGTAAAAGATTCGTAGATATTTTGAACCATCAAAATATTTCGGATGCTCGCCATTTTGGATTGTTGTATGTATAGGCCATAGAGTTATGTATCATTAAAGGAAAATTATTGCGTAGGTTCATTATTCAAACTTTCAATCCGATCGCATGATTACGACACAAGAAATAAAAACGTAATTTTAAAATTTCGCACAGCCGCCATCTTGAGTTTATGTAAACATTTGAACTAAATTAGATGCCAGTGCATTACAATAAGTATAATCATTTACTATCCCACATTTCACTGCTCTTAGAGAGTTAAATCACGAGAAAAGTCTATTAAAATGTTTCAACTTCGCCTGGCCGCCATGTATGTTTTGTACTTTGCAGGTTTTTGAAAGTTACATTGATAAACTCGTACCAGAGCCCTTAATCACCGTACAAAGTTTCAGGGTGATATATGTAATAGTTTCGGAGTTATAGAATTCCAGTGAAACATTTCGCACAGCCGCCATTTTGAGGTTATGTAAACAATTGAACTAAATTAGACGCCAGTGCATAACAATGAGTATAAACATTTGCTGTACCAAGTTTCAGTACGTTTGGATGGTTAAATCACGACAAAAGTCTATTTTAAAGTCTCAACTTCGCTTGGCCGCCATGTTGGTTTTGTAGTTACCAGGTGTTTGGAAGTCTCATGGGTGAACTTCTAATAGTGCCCTTTATCACCGTGCACAATTTCAGGGTGATATCGGTAATAGTTTCGGAGATAATGAATTCTGGTGAAATACTTCGCACAGCCGCCATGTTGGATTGGTGGGACACAATAAACTTTGAAGGGCACGGTCGGGGTCGGCCAGAATGGTGCTATGATCTTACCGAGTTTCATTGAAATCGCTCCAGCCGTTTAGAATTAATTAGGGGGACACACACACACGAATCACACACACACGCACACAGACACACGGACAAAAGGTGATCTCATAAGCCTATTTTGTCATAAATTGAAAATAGGCTAAAAATGATACTATTGGAAATGATGAAAGTGGTGTGAACTTTAAGAAATTGAGGAAAATTATTCGGAATCATCTAATATTCCTGCTTCCTCATGTTCTTGTTCTTCTTTTACTTCTTGTTCCTCCTCTTCTTGCTCTTCTTCTTTTCTTCTTCTTCCTGCTGGGTGCAGGTAAATTGTCCTAACAGCGATGAATCCGATGTCTCCTCGCTGATATCGTATGAACACTCTTCCGATGGCAATCAACATTGGAGCATGACTGGCCTTGACAACTGGTACATGCTAATGAAAGAAATAATCCAACTTTTTGCATGCGGGAAGCCAATATATTTAGGTTTGGAATAGGCGGCGCATGCGTACTGTAAGACTCCCGGCATCCCGTCGCAGCGTGTTGAACTGCCATCTCCTGGCGCGATGACAATACATGGGGTTACAAGGGGTTGCTGAGATGATCTTAGTAGTACATATGCTTGCACTAGAGGACTAAGATTCGGATTGAAATTTCCATGGGAAACCTTAGAAAATCATTTCTTGGATTATGTGAGACAATGATCTGAAAAGTAAGTGATCGTGTGCTACCGGAAAAGTCAGGGTATATATTTTCTCCATAATAAATTCATGTGCGTAATAATAATAATAATAATAATAATAATAATAATAATAATAATAATAATAATAATAATAATAATAATAATAATAATAATATAAATACAGTTATTGGTTTTACGTCCCTTTCAACTACTGAGAATTTTTGAGACACAGCGGTTCCAAATTTTTTCCCTGAAGGGGATCTTTAACGTGCCAGTTAATCTACTGACACGACACTCTATGATTTGCGCACCCTCAAATGCCAACTGACTGTGCCAGGATTTGATCCGGCAAGCTTATGGACAGCTGGGGAGATTGCTATCGCTGCGCCACTCAGCAAGTCCGTCAATGTACAAGGAGAAGGATGTCAAAATAATAATATTCATTAATTTCAACTTCTGAAACGGAATATGATTTACATATTACCTACTCATTTTGTTTTACCACATTACTGGAATCCACTATCCCAATCCAATCAAGCAAATCACTGGAGCGAAGGCATTAATATTAAGTAAATATATATTTTATCCAAAGTAATGGAAAGGAAATGATGCGTTACTTTAACAACATGGTAATCCAATTACTTTTAAAACTTAACGAGAAATACGGTTTTAAAATATTCCCGCGCTTTAGATGACAATTATTGAAATATGAAACAGGAAATGTCAAAGTGACAGCTGCTGAATAGCTGAAAAAAAAAATAGAAATAAATATATGAATAAATATAAAATAAATCTAAAATACAGAAATTAAATATATAATCATAAAATTAAAAATATAAATAACTAAGTTAGTTAGTTATTGTTGTTTAAAGGGACGGAACTACGAGGTAACCTGCCCCTATAAATAGCTAAAAATAAAAGAAATAATTAAGAAATACATTATAAGGAAACAAAAATATCAAATACAAAATTAAATAAAAATGTTATTAATTTAAAAAATAAAGATAAATAAAATACGAAATAAGTATAAAATTTAAAGTCAATATAAAATAAAAAACAACAAAATAACATAAATAAATAATAAACATTAAATGAAAATGAAAATGAAAATCCACAGCTTGCTTCCAGTCTCCGACCGGGTCAGGAATGGAATGAATGAAGCCCCCATCTAGCGGCGAGGATATGAACTGTGCCGGCTGCCGAGGCCTGACGCACTCCTCTGGGGCAATGATTAAATGAATGACAGATGAAATGAAATTATAGTGGAGAGTGTTGCTGGAATTAAATTTTGACAGGAAAACCCGGAGTACCCGGAGAAAAACCTGTCTGCCTTCGTTTTGTTCAAAACAGATCTCACATGGAGTGACCGGGATTTGAACCACGGACCCAGCGGTGATAGGCCGGCGTGCTGCCACCTAAGCCACGGAGGCTTATTAAATGAAAATAAAATAACTAAATAAACTAAAAGGAAATTAAATTAAGAATAGATATTAAATACAAATTTAAAACAAAAATTAAAATTAAGAAATAAGAAGTCGCCTCCGTAGCGTAGCGGTCAGCATGGTTAGCTGCCGCCCCGGAGGTCCTGGGTTCGATTCCCGGCTCTGCCACGAAATTTGAAAAGTGGTACGAGGACTGGAACGGGGTCTACTCAGCCTCGGGTGGCTTAAATGAGTAGAGGGGGTTCGATTCCCCCTCAGCCATCCTCGAAGTGGTTTTCCGTAGTTTCCCACTTCGTCTTCGGGCAAATGCCGGGATGGTACCTTCTTCAAGGCCTCGGCCGCCTCCTTCCCTCTTCCTTGTCTATCCATCCTACCATCCCTTACCTTCCCTCATGAGGCCCCTGTTCGCTTTGCAGGTGAGGCCGCCAATCCCACCTCACCAGCTGTATCCCTTCCGATTCGATGTTCCCAGCTCTAGGACACTGCCCGTAGAGGCGGTAGTGGTGAGTTCCCTCGCTGAGTCCGTGGGTTCCACCAACCTGGAGGGTAAACGACTAAAAAAAAGTATAAAAATACAAATATACGAAAATAAATAAATAAATATAAAATCAATCAATCAATAAATGACAAAATAGAAAATAAAATGAATATAAATTAAATTAAAAAACAAGTAGTTCCGCGAAGAACTATACAGCCTATTTTCAAATATCCTATTTATGTTAATTGCCACTATCAACATACAAAATTTCAGTTTGATTGCTGTAATAGATTCGTAGATATTGAGAACCGACTCAATATTTCGGATTGTCGCCATGTTGGATTTTTATATATGTAGGTCCCAGAGTTGTGTACTGTTACATGAAGATTATTGTGTACGTGTAGCATTCAAACTTCAATCGCATGATTAGGACACAAGAAGTAACAAAGTGATGTTAAAATTTCGCGTTAGGTTGGTTGGTTAAATCGCGAGAAACGTCTATTTAAAAGTCGCGAATTCGCATGGCCGCCATGTTGGTTTTCCGGGTATCAGTTTTTCAAAGGTTACATAGGTGTACTTCTAGTAGTTCCCTTTATCACCGTAAAAAATTCCAGGGTGATATCGGGAATAGTTTCGTAGATATTGAATGCTGGTGAAATATTTCGCACATCCGCCATGTTGGATTGGTGAGACGTAACAATATTTGAAGGGCACGGTCGAGGTCGCCCGGAATAGTGCTATCAACCTACCGAGTTTCATTGAAATCGCTCCAGCCGTTTTGATTTTATTAGGGGGACACACACACACACCTCACACACACACACACACACACACACACACACATACACGCACGCACACACGGACAAAAGGTGATCTCATAAACCGATTTTTTCAAAATTGAAAATAGGCTAATAACACAAACAAATAAAAATAAAAATTAAGATAAATAAAAAATAAGAAATTAAGTACATAATAAACCTATTAAAATTAACAAGAAGTTCCGTGAAGAACTATACAGCCTACTTTTCATGCCAATGATTATTCTACAGAATATGAACCTATCTAGAATAAAGACGAAATTAAGTTGCTAATATCGAAATTTCCAATTAGTTCGAAATACTGTATACCTGGCATAATTTATCCTATTGGAGCACTACAGTTGGCGGTCCTGATGACTGAATATATTCTTAGTTCCATCTCTTAAGGTACAAAATACAAAATTTGGTTGAAGTCCAATGAATAGCATGGACGTTACATGCAGTTAAACATTGGATCTAACAGCAAGCGTAAAATCATGTTGGCAACAATGTCATGCATGTATTGGTCAGAAATAATCGGAAATAATATGATCTATTGTTGTGCCAATTTTGAATGAAATCCATTAGTTAGTACAGAAATTACATGCATTTTAAAATTGGACCTATCAGCTGGCTTAGAATCATGTTGGCAGCACTGACGTATATTAGTTACTCCAAATTCGTCTAGAATGCCAGGTACTATACGTGTGCAAAGTTTAGAGCTATTGGCTTGCATACTTTCTGATATATTGATATTAGGGTAACAAAAATAGGGACAGCACATATTAACAGTTGGCAGCCCTGGTTGCTCCTTAGAATACGCATAGTCATATCTGTTATGGTACACATAGCACATACGAAATTTGGTTGAAATCCAAATGATAGTATGGAAGTTACATGTATTTAAAGTTGGACCTGTCAGCAGGCTTAGAATCATGTTGGTAGCACTGACGTATATAAGTTACTCCAAATTAATATAGAATGTCAGGTACTATACGTGTGCGTAGTTTAAAGCTGTCGGCTTGCATACTTTCTGATATATTGGTATTTGGATAAAATAAATTAGGAGCATTTGTTGACAGTTGGAAGCCCTGGTAGGTCTTAAGAATACGCTCAGTCATATCTGGTTATGTACACATGCAACATACGAAATTTGGTTGAATTCCAATTGATAGTGTAGAAGTTATATGCATTTAAAAATTGGACCTATCAGGAGGCTTATAATCATTTTGGCAACACTGCCATGTTTGGCCTCCTGTAAATTAAACTGAAATATTATGATCTGTACGTGTGCCAATTTTGAAATAGCTCCCATTCATACTTTCCAAGATATCCAACATGGAGCTCAAATTTCAATTGCGATTTTTTAGCAGTTGGTAGCACTGACATCATTTTCAAATATGGTCGTGAGATATTCAGGGATAGATCTTTACTCCTACCAAATTTTGTTTCGATTGCTGCAGCCGTTTAGGAGTTGATAGGGGGGGGACACACACACAGCCAGACAGACAGACAGACACACATTTGCACGATCTCTTAAGTCTACTTTTTCCTCATTTTTGCAAAATGTGAAAAGTAGGCTAAAAATAACAAAATACAATTTATATAATTGTCTATTAATAAATATAATAAACGGGAAGTAAATAAACGGTAATAAGAATAAATAAATGCTTAAAAAATAATTCAAAATAACAAAATAAAATAAATATTTAAATAAAAATAAATTAAAAATTTAAACAAATATAAAATAAAATTTTAATAAAAGTGATAAACTTAAGGAAATAATAAAATGAATAATAGAAAAAAGAGTAAATATAAATGAACAAAACAACAGGAGAACCTGTTTAAACTATATATTTCTATTAACTAGAGAAAACATACCGGTACTTTCTAATGAGACAATAAAAATAATATTAAATGTATGATCAAATACAATAATAGTCTACTGTGTGGTTTTGTGCAACCAGAACTGGCAATAATATTTGTTGTACTAATATAATTTAAATTCTACCTAAAATATGTTTAAAATATATAAATCATAATGCCTTTTTATAAAATTTTACAATGCATTTGTGTGTGATTTATTGGTTTTCTTGCCATTGTTATAAATGAACATCTGGACTCTATAGACATAATAGCTGTATGAAGGTAAGATCATTTCGTTATTACAGAGGACTTAATCGTGGGTGTCTGATTGACCCCAGGTTTAAGATACTCCTAAAAGAAGCCTAGAAATTTCTCCTTAAGCGCTAACAAGAGAATGGAATGTGAGATAACGATTACTATGTAGCATTGTGCTAATTGCCGACGCCCTACAATCTTCGCTTTACACTGTAATGCTATAGCTTTAATTTGACCCCTCGCCGCGCTGACCGACACCCATGTCCTGGGGCACTGCGCTGTACCGGCCAGTAAGTGCTTCCTTCCCACTCAGACCTGCTCCTCCGTCTGTGTGGCGAGCCCAAACACCAGACATTTCTCAGTGTCTCATTTCTGCCCTTCAACCTGGCCGCTTGGCCCACCGACCTCCTACTCAGTTACTTATTTATTTATTTATTTATTTATTTATTTACTAGCTGAAGTACCCGTTCATGTCTCATTTCTGCCCTTCAACCTGGCCGCTTTGGGTAGATTATAGGTTAGGGAATAACCCACCCACCAAGGGAAGATGATGAAGAGAAGGAAGTAGATTTTGGAATTGGAAAAGAAGGATGGAAGAATAGGAGGAGAGTCCCACAAAAGTAATAAGTTTGGTGTAACACACACTTAAAAGTAGTTGCCAATGGAAGTTAACTCTAGGATACCTAAAGTAGGTACGAGCTTGGTCGAGGCTAACGGGAACCGCAGCTAAAACTTGGGCGGTTTGCAAGAGAGAGGCTTTAATGCATTTCCTCCCGAGCATGTATAAAAGTACTATGGGGAAGAGTGATGGTCTGGCAAGACTTAGAGGAACAAATTTACAGTATGTCTTCTTAAAGAAATTAGATTTTTCAAAGTGATTCGAAGAATGCCAATGATTTAACTCAAGCTTGGTATTTTCAATTTCCAAAATTATGGAGTTCCTGTAAGGGCGACCAAGTGTCTCTAAGAAGGAATATGATAAAAGAATATGCCTTGTTGGGTAATCTTGACAAATGAACCAATGGTTGCATTGGGCAATGACTAAGCTTTTACTCAGCGAGGAGCCGGCTAAAAGTTTAGACAAAAAGAAACACTTATTTTTTAGAAAACTGACCATAAGTTTTCGGAGAGGGTCTCCACAAGCAGGTAGTTGGCTGAGCGAACTTTACTTGCCTTACTGGCCAATTAGAATTAGCTATTATCGCTAAGAAGAACTTTAGTAAGGTGAAAATTAAGAGTTCTTGCTCAAATGCAACAAATGGTGAAAGCCTTATTAAAGATTTTAATATCATTGAGTGAGGAGAGTCAAGGAAGACAGGATTTTGCCTAAACTTTATATTCGAAAATGAAAAAGCAAAGGGAAAAGATTAGTTTATTTTACAATTAGAAAAAATTTGAGGAAATTAACAATTATGTAATATAATTTTAATTAACATAGTTCATTTGAACTTTTTAATAAATAGGGTCGCAGACCGCTCCCCATTAAACGGTTGCTCCAGGCAATTGACAATTTAAAAGGTTTCAAACCTTACATGTTTCTGAAATCTTTATAAGATTTGAACAAATGAACAATAAAATAATTAAAGCTTGAACGTGAATTGAGGTACAAAAAGTGCACCTTAAGAAATTCTGGAGAGAATGTTCTAGAGAAAGTGACAACTTTGAAAATAACAATAATAACAACGTGAAAAATAAAATAGAAGTTCCTATAACTTCTTATATTTATACAGAGTTAATATGAGAATTATGCAAAGAGGGCAGGTCACTTACTGTGAACCTGAAGAGTTGATCAGAAGGAAGGTTCTAGACCTCTGATGCTTTGAATAAGCCTCGCCAGTCAAATGAGGCAGTTTTCATTTAGCGAGACCAAAAAATAACTCACTCAAGAGTTGAGAGAATTGTTTTCCCTGCCTTTGAAGGGAGGAACAATTTAAGTTTGAAACGTGTGCTAGACACGCAATTATGCAGAATTACTTAATGATAAACCAACAAAATGGAAGGGCACTTCTTGGAATGACACCTTATAGAAAGTTACGATTTCATAAATAATGGTTGTTAGTAGAAGGTTAAGGAAAGATCATTGGGATATAGGGACAATGTTCATGGCCGTATTTAATATAACCGGACGATCGCGACGCGGTAGAAAAGTGGAGCAAGCACTGATTATCACTATAGTCTGTAAAGATGGATGCAAAGTTCACTGGAGAAACACTGAAGTTTATGAGAAATAAAAGTTATTGCAATTATGGAGATAACTGATTGCACTATGTAGGTGAAAGTCTATTTCTTGAAAAGTTGTAATTTACAATGAAATGCGCCATAGAATTTTCCAGAGGTTCCAGCGGAGGACGAAATTTCACTATTGTAGTAATTTAGTTTTAAACAAATTTCTCCCAAGTACGTGAGAAATACATGATGGCAGGACTCGCAGATAGAGAACAAGTTCTAGAAGGTTCCAGAACGACCTTAGCAGAAAATGGGGTTGAGAAAATCCAACGGAGGAAATAGTTTTATAATTATAGGCAGTGGGTATTAGATAATATCCCACGTAGCGAGAGGGTTTCTCGTTTGAAACGCTTAAGAAAAGCTCTTTTTAGTAAGGTTGGCTTATACAAGAAAAAAGCTCAACATGGCAAGTCCCACGAAGAGTGATTATTGCCCCAAAGTAAATAGTTTCACACTGCCTATAAAAGATAGTTAAAACACGAGGAAGTTAAAACCACGAAGATGAGGTTAAAACTTGAATCAGGTACTTATCTTTGTTGCATGGCGAAGGTGAAGTTCTTCACTAATACTTAAAGTTCCAACATGGCGTGGAATTTAAAACTGCCTCGTTAGGTCAGGAGGCTGGCTCTGGTTGAGCCTTAACTGATTACTGCGACTGCCGACTAATAAGTGAGAGCAGCAAAACGAAGCACGGAAGGTCCTAGGAAGGGGAGAGAGTGGGGGTAGGAAACAAAAGGTATACATATCAGCATAACCTACTTATTAACAATAAATTCTCTTCTCTTGCTGAGCTGGTCTTCAAGGAGTTGATAGATGATACTAGCGCAGCATGGTGAGTAAAGAAGTAGACGTAGTCCTCTTGCTCAAGGAGAAAATAGCTGACGCTGGTAACGAGATCTGGTAGCCAAATGGATAAGTAAGTCCTCTTGCACGATGAAGAATTGAGTAGCTTCAGAGGTTCGCTACTAGATGGCGCTAGGTGGATCACAGAAGTTATATATCTGAAACATACTTATGAAGACATAAGAGACATGCTCAACAGGGAGAAAACAGATGATCACTGTTGGTGTTTGGCAAAGAGGAAGGAAAAAATGAACATGCAAAGAGCAATAGACATTATATCTCTCGTACCGTGTATTCAAAGAATACACCACGCTTGGCCCACCAACCTCCTACTCAGTTACTTATTTATTTATTTATTTATTTATTTACTAGCTGAAGTACCCGTTCTTCGAACGGCTTTTAGTACTTCCTGACCTAAATCATTAATATATAGGCCTACTGTATAATCACACATTCGTAATGTAGTTATGTTATTTCCATGTTACCAACTACATGTGTATACTACAGGCATTTTCACTCACCTAATTATTAATCAGAGATAGGAAAGTGAAAATCCTTAGCCTGCTTTCAGTCGACCGACCGGGTCAGGGAATGGAATGAATGAAACCCCCATCTAGTGGCGAAGATATGAACTTTGGCGGCTGCCGAAGCCTGTCGCACTCCCCTGGGGCAATGATTAAATGAATGACAGATGAAAATGAAATGATAGTGGAGATTGTTGCTGGAATGAAATTGTGAGAGGGAAAACCGGAGTACCCGGAGAAAAGCCTGTCTGCCTCCGCTTTGTTGGTGAAAAAGTGCGTTTATGAAAAAAAAAAAAATGAAAATCCACAGCCTGCTTCCAGTCTCCGACCGGGTCAGGAATGGAATGAATGAAGCCCCCATCTAGCGGCGAGGATATGGACTGTGCCTGCTGCCGGGGCCTGACGCACTCCTCTGGGGCAATGATTAAATGGATGACAGGTGAAATGAAATGATAGTGGAGAGTGTTGCTGGAATGAAATTTTGACAGGGAAAACCGGAGTACCCGGAGAAAAACCTGTCTGCCTCCGTTTTGTCCAGCACAGATCTCACATGGAGTGACCGGGATTTGAACCACGGACCCAGCGGTGAGAGGCCGGCGTGCTGCCGCCTAAGCCACGGAGGCTTTTGCGTTTATATATTGGAAAGTATTTATTTATGTATTTATTTATTTATTTATTTATTTTACCGACAGTAGTGGCTACGCTCGCTAAAGCGCAGCGTTAGGTCATGGGGCCAAGCTCTCTGCTGACTCGGTAGACACGTGGGTTCGAGCCCCACCGTCGGCCGTCCTTGAAATCGTTTTCCGTGGTTTCCCCATTTTCAACACCAGGCAAATGCTGGGACGGTACCTCCTGACAGGCCACGGCCGCTTCCTTCCATATCCTTGCCCAGTTTCATTCACCATCATTCATTTCATCTCTCATTAACTCCTCTCATGAGGTTGGCGTCTGGAAGGGCATCCGGCCATAAAAACCATCGCCACAATGACTTCCATCGCATCTCATCCCTGACCCCGTTTGAAAACGGGAATAATAAGGGGTAGACATACATACATTTAATTATTTATTTATTTATTTGTTGACGGTACACAACATGGCTCAGTGTGCGCCCCAATAACACTGCACCTACACAGTAAAATAGACTTCCTTATATTTCTACATTAAGTATTAATATCTAAATGTAATTATTATTAAAACTAGGAAGTTCACACAGATCAAAATGCATAGTCGTAAAAAGCTTAATCTAATGATAATATAAAAACTAAATATATAGTTGACCTTATGTCAAATATATACAAAAAAAAGTTTTTAAATTATTACATCGTAAACTAAAAGGTAACATTGATAACTAGGGAACAGGCCTATCCACATATATACACTGTTGATTCTGTTTTGTGTGATAATTTTATTTCAAGTAAGATTTAGAGTGACTGGATTATAATTTCCAAGAATGGTCTAATTGATAGACAGAAACCTAGTTTCCAGTTTTCACGAACCGTATCGTTGTAAATACTGCAAAGCCTCCATACGGGTGAATTGTTATGTGAAATAGTATTGGTTATATCATTTTTGAATGTTAGAGTTGATCTTGTAGTTAAGCGAGGAATGTTGAAATTTAGGAGCGATAGGAAAAATGAGTTTATAACTTACAGACTGCACACTGTGCACAGCCTAGCCCACAATTCGAGTGTTAGCCACCATCCATGGTCTGGAAGGAAGGAAGGATGAAAGGAAGCTTGTATTGTTACGTGATTATAAATCTCGCCGTCATGAACCACAGGATCTTCTTTTTACTTGGAATCCGAACCAAAGGACATGGCATTTACACTTCGAAAATCTTACATGTATTGACTAGTAATCGAGCCCAGTCCACCTTCATGAGAGGCAAAGAGCTTGACCGCTGCGCCATCACGGCCCCCGTAGTCTAGAGCAGAGCTTCTCAAAGTGTGGCGGCCACCAGGGTTCCGCAACTAGCCTAAAAATTATTCAAATATTAAAAATAATGGGCCTAAAAAACCAGACTTTGTTTATGATTAACTAACCTAATACGTGGTCAAAATCCAGGGGAATGCTATTCTATCTAGAAGATAAGGTTCCAAAATTATAACATTGAGTTAATCGCAGCGTTTAGCAGACGTGCAACAGCGACAGGTTGTAGCTTATATGATTTCGCAACAAGCAAAAAATATTAGTGGTAGGCTATGTGCAGTATCGCTTTTACGCGTTGTTTTTTTTCGCTAACGTTTTACCCTCCAGGGTTGGCTTTTCCCACGGACTAAGCGAGGGATCCCACCCCTACCGCCACTAAGGGCAGTGTCCTGGAGCTTGAGACTCTGAGTCAGGGATACAACTGAGGTGTGTGACCAACACTACGCCCAGGCGGCCTTACCTGCAAAGCGAACAGGGGGCCTGATGAAGGGATGGGAAGAGTGGGACGGTTAGGCAAGGAGGTGGGAAGGAGGCAGCCGTGGTCTTACAGTAGGAACCATCCCGGCATTTGCCCGAAGACGAAGTGGTAAACCACGGAAAACCACTTCGAGGATGCCTGAGGGGGAATCGAACCCCCTCTACTCATTTGGGCCACCCGAGGCTGAGTAGACCCCATTCCAGTCCTCACACCACTTTTCAAATTTCGTGGCAGAGCCGGGAATCGAACCCAGGATCTGCGGGGCGGCAGCTAACCATGCTGACCGCTACGCTGCGGAGGCGATGGATGTGCAGTATCAATGTAGGATTTTTCTTTTTAGAGGGGTCCGCGAAGTCGTTACATTTTTAGGTAGAGGTCCGTGGTATCGACGACTTTGAGAAACTCTGGTCTGACGTAGGGAAAGTTGCTCCCACTCAGAATTTGGATTCGATTCCTGGCTATGCCTTGCGGGATTCATGTCCCTGTATGAGATTTGAAACGGGATGGGCTTAGCTTTATGAAGACATCCTGGAAAGGAAACGAACACCTCGTGATATAGAGGCTAGCATTATTGGCTATCACCACGGAGGTCCGGGTTTGATTCCCGGCTCTGCCAAGAAATTTAAATCTGGTTTGGGGGCTGGAACGGTACACTCAGCCTCGTGAGACAAATCTGAGAAGAGCCGAATATGATTCCCACCTCAGCCATCTTGGAAGTGCTATTCAGTGGGGTTTCCCACTTCTACTCCAGACAAATGCTGGTAGCTGTCAAATGATTCACCATAACGAAGGTATTAAATTTATCTGCTATTAGTTTTAGGTTTTTACTTTCTTACTATCTTTCATTGCTATTGTACTAGTACCTAAGGATATGAATCTAGTTTTACATTATGTGACCAAATATTAAATATTATGCTTCACTTACTGGTATTGCGACTTGATATTCCTTGTTAACAATTTCTTTTTAAATTTAAATGTCTAATTTTTAATCCTCTGTTTTTAAATGTTAATTTTCAACTATCAATTTTTAATTTTCAATTTTTATTTTGTATTCTAATGAATTTAGGCTATTTTCATTTATGAAAAAATAGGCTTATGAGATCACCTTTTTTCCGTTTGCCTGTCTTTGTGTGTGTGTGTGTGTGTGTCCCCTAATAACTTCTAAACGGCTGGGGCGATTTCAATGAAACTCCGTAAGTTTATAGCACTATTCCGGGCAACCCCGACCGTTCCCTTCAAATTTTGTTACCTCTCACCAATCCAACATGGCGGCTGTGCGAAGTATTTCACCAGCATTCAATATCTCCGAAACTATTACCGACATCACTCTGGATTTTTTTACTGTGATATAGGGAACAACTAGAAGTTCACCTATGTGACTTTTGAAAATCTCGTAACTACAAAACCAACATGGCGGCAAAGTGAATTTGCGACTTTTAAATAGACGTTTCTCGCGATTTAACCAATCGCAATGAAACTTAGTACAGTATATGTTTGTCAATTGTAATGCACCGACATCTAACTTCGTTCAATTGTTTACATAGCCTCAAGATGGCGGCTGTGCGAAATATTTCACCGGCATTCTATATCTCTGAAACTATTACCGGTATCACCATGAAATTTTGAACGGAGATAAAGGGCACTACTGGAAGTTAATATGTGAGGCTTTCAAAAACCGGTTAACTATAATACGAACATGGCGGCCAAGCAAATTTGAAAGTTTTAAATAGACTTTTCTCGCGATTTATTGATTCAAACGCAATGAAACTTCGTACAGGAAATGTTTACACACATTGTAATGCACTGGTATCTAATTTAGTTCAATTGTTTACGTAACCTCAAGATGGCGGCTGTGCGAATTTCGAAAATTAAGTTTTTATTTCTTGTGTTCTAATCATGGGATCGAAATCAACATTTTCATAATGAACGTACACAATAATCATCAACTAATAGTACATAACTCTCTGGCCTACATATATTAAAATCCAACATGGTGACCATCCGAAATATTTAGACGGTTCTCAATATCTATTAATCTACTACAGCAATCAAACTGAAATTTGGTAAGTGTATAGAGGCTATAAGCATAAGTTCACCTATGGGACGTTCAATAACCTGGTGAGCACAAATCCAACATGGCGGCTACGCGAAATTTAAATATTCAAATGGACGTTTCTTGCGTTTTAACCATCCGAGCGCAGTGAAACTTGATACGGTATATGCTTATACAAATTATAATCGACTGGCATCTAATTCATTTAAATTTATTTCATAACCACAAGTTGGCGGCTGAGCGAAATTTTAAAATCCCGCTTTTATTTCATGCGATTGAAGTTTGAATAAAACACCCACACAATAATCTTCATGCAATAGTACTTAAATCTAAGGCCTATAATATAAAATCCAACATGGTGACCATCCAAAATACTTAGACGGTTCTCAATATTTACGAATCTATTACAGCAATCAAACTGACAATTTGTATGTTGATAGGGGCAATTATTATTAGTAGGATAGGCCTATATGAAAATAGGCTATTTAGTTCTTCACGGAACTACTTGTTATCTTGTATTTTAATGTATTTTCATGTATTATATGTGTGAATCGTTTGCTACTGTAATTGGGGCACTGCCCTGTTGTGGCAATGTAAATAAATAAATAAATAAATAAATAAATAAACAACAGAATGGAAATATAAAATCCAACATGGTGACCATCCAAAATACTTAGACGGTTCTCAATATTTACGAATCTATTACAGCAATCAAACTGACAATTTGTATGTTGATAGGGGCAATTATTATTAGTAGGATAGGCCTATATGAAAATAGGCTATTTAGTTCTTCACGGAACTACTTGTTATCTTGTCCGTATCTACAACAAGAAATGCCTGTCACGCAACCTGAAACTGAAGCACTACACCTCAGTCATACGACCAGAAGCCCTGTATGCCATGGAGTGTCTCTCATTGAACCGAAGTGGTCTGATGGAGAAAATGGAAGTCAGAGAGAGGAGAATTCTCAGGAAGATCCTAGGTCCGGTAAAGGAAGATGAGGAATACCGTAGGCGGCACAATTCCGAGCTCTACGGACATATAGAAAGGCTCTCTGACTGTGCTAGGAAAAGGAGAGTAGCATTCTATGGTCATGTGGCAAGATTGCCTCCCAAAAGACTGACCAATAGGCTGTTCACTTTCTGGCAGAACAAGAAGGTTCGTACCACTTGGCTGACAGAAACTGAGAAAGACATTAATGAACTGGGAATAACAGATCTTCAAGACAGGCAATCTGTGAGACATGCCCTGAAGGAAGTCCATGGATTTCAGGAAAAACCCCGGAAGAAAGGTACCCCTTGGAGAGATGAAAGGAAGGAGTTACACCGGCAGAAAATGCGACAACACTGGGCAAAGATCAAAGCTCAACAGTTGAACAAGCGTGGTCCAAAGTAGGCCCATTCGAAACAAGAAGAAGAAGAAGAATGGAAATAGTTTGTATTGCACCCTCAGGTTTCCAAGGCATGGTTTTCAATGATTCTCTCAGTTAATCCCTATTCGAATGTTGGGATGTTCCTAACAAATAGAGGGTAGTCACCTCCTTCCAAAAGAGAGGCGTGGTGGCACAGCGGTCAAGCTCTTGGCCTCACACCAAGGTGGACAGGGTTCGATTCCCGGTCAATGCATGTGAGAGTTTCGAAGTGAAATGTCATGTCCTGTGGTTCGGATTCCACGTAAAAAGGAGGTCGCATGGCTCACGTAAAATTAAATCTTGCTTGCTTTGTACCTCCTTCCGAAATGAAGGTTTATGATTTTCCCACTTGAACTCTATTCGAATTTTGGGATTGCACCTAACATATAGAGTGAAGTCACCTCCTTCCAAAATTTATAACGCATCGTTTGAAAAGTATATTCAGTAGTACGATCTGTTCAGTAGCTGAAAGGGTACCTGGCCTTCAAATCCCAGTCAAATTCTGAGTCAGGAGACGGAGTCGTCTTGAAAAAATACTCTGCAACCCTAAAAGTCTGAGGAATAGTCTGTCAGATCAAGAGCGCCGAGATTAAAACCTGCGATATAAGGGCTTCATGCATTTGCCCTTGATGAACGATTTAACGAGCACGGCTACCCTGCGGACAATTTCAATGTATAATATGTCGAGGTTTTGATATGCCTTTTCTTGGTTCTGGCCGTCCATGTTATTTCTTTCTATCGACTATTCTAGGATAATAATAATATCGTATGGCCTCGGATGCCGGGTGCAAGCTTTGTAATTTGACACCCAAAGGGTAGCTTGCATGTCGAATTTCGTTGTTCCTTGAATCACTATGAAAGTCAAGGAGGTTGGATTAGCTCCTTGAACACTATAGCGCTTTCTAGTAGAGAATTGAGGAACTTTGTGTTGGCGGAAACTCCCGAGATTAATTTTAACATTATGAACATGGCCTACTGAATTCAAATGGGTTCCTTAACATGCCAACATTGTATGACATGCGTGTCGTATTTTTGCCGCCTTTCAAAAATCACATAACACGGCCAGGAGCGAACCTGAAATCTTGGGGTTAGTAGACCGACACGCTATCCACTCACCCATCGTGGCAAGCTTATTCTAGGATAATACATTGTTACTGCATAATAGGCCTATCAATGGCGCACCATTTTAAGAAAACAAGAATTCAAGTAAGCGGCTTTCTGAAAGAATCGCTGGTATTATATTTAACCTTATGTACTTTAAGATGGCGAGCAACCATATTAACTGCGCTTGTTGATGTGTGACGAACGAGTACAGATAGTTCCAAAGTGATGGGCTGACATCCGGAACAAGCACTCTGTCACGCCTTGAGGACTTCAGCGAAGAAGTCTAGTGAGAAGTGATTTTCTATGAATGAAGACATAATAATACTACCTCATCTTTTTAAAGATCTGATAAATGTGATCAAAGAGGGACGTTGAAGTACACTACCAAAATTTCCGTACTGTACTATTTTGAAATAATTGGAGAGTTAAATACTTGCGTGCCCGAGAAAAAACAATCATTTAACCAATTTACTATCTATTTGTAAACTTGATGAAGCATTTATCGACCACCTCGTGGTGTAGCAGTTTATTGTTTAAGAAGCATTCCGCAGAATATAAACATTCATGTAATGTGTTTTTGTTTTGTTTTAAGGAATGCTCTACATTGCCCTTACTAATTTCCAAATTGTTCATTTACCTTTCTCTCAGAAAAATTTAACAAGATCTAATCGAAATGTTTCGGGTTGTTCTTCACGACCCTCTCTTTACTTTAACAAAGGTTCTTTTTAATGTATTTTTGAATGTTCATCAATCTTTTTAAAATTAAGTAATTTTAACAGCACATTCATGAACATTAAACTAAAGTAAATTTTGAAACATGGACATTTTAAAATATAACACAAGTAAAGAATAATTACATCTAAAAATTTCAGCTTTGAATAACGAAATGTTCCGAAAAAAAAAAGGAAATTTCCTATTTGAATACATTTTAAGGAAAAATTGGAATCAAATTTTTTCCAGTTTTTAGAACATGTCATTACCGTAGAATTTCTCTTCTTCCATTTGAAGCACTAGCATACATTTTGCTGTTGTTCTATATCCCTTTGCCCTTGCGCCTAACGCAGCCTCTTTCTTATCAATTTTGTCTACAGGGTGAGTCACCTAAAACTCGCACTGGAAATATTTCAGTCATTTTGAACACAACCTTTGAAAGTCAATGTGCTCTTTACTTGTAAGAACGCACATGAGGAGTGTATTCACGTTTGATTTTCTTTAGTTTGTGCTACCACAGGTAATGTACAAGTGTCGGTGTGGAAACTTTTCAACATAGGCCTACGACCTCTCGCAAACCACTTAGGCCTACACTAGAATCCTGTAACAAACGCCATTAACATTGTAATTTACCCTACTTTTATTTTGTTAATGTAAATAGGCATTGTTACATTTAGAAAGTGTATGTTTGCTCCAACAACACACGTTCAAAGTATTATTCAGACACGCATATACACCAAAAATACGACCCCCCCCCCCCCCCCGACTACCAAGCCAGTCTGTGAAAACCGCACATCAATAGCACTTCCCATTTTCGAAATATTTGCAGTGCAAGTTTTAGGTGACTCACCCTGTATATTGGCTAATACTTACTCTTATTTACTCTTACTTACTCTCCTAGCTCCACAAACCGCAGATGATTTTTGGCCTCGTCAAGTAGCCTCCTCCACCTCGTTCTGTCCTTGGCATCTTCCTCTCGCGCTCCCAGTAGCTGGATGTCCTTGGTTACCTGGTCTCTCCATCTCATTTGTGGTCTGCCTATAGGTCTTCGTCCGTCTGGCTTTTTCTCACACACTTCTCGCAGTCTAGATCCCTCTTCTCTTCTATACACGTGACCAGCCCATCTCAGCCTTCTTGTTTTATCTTCCGCAACAACTTCGGGTTCTTTATACAACTCCTTTAGTTCCTTGTTCTTTCTCCTTCACCACTCACCTGCTTCACAAATTGGTCCGAAAATCATTCTGAGGATTTTATTTTCAAAAACATTTATCTTTCTCTCTGTGCATTTGCTTAATCTCCATGTTTCTGCACCATATAATAATACTGGCCTAATTATAGTTTTATAAATTCGTATTTTGATCCCTGTTGATAACAATTTGGATGCGAGTAGTTTGTTAACTGAATATGATGCTCTGGATGCAGCATTAATCCTCGCTTCTATCTTCTGGCTATTAGAAATAAAAATGTACCTTGGTCGGTTTACTAATAGATCGCACGATTGTGGGAAGGTATAAGGAAAGTAGCTTCAGGAATGAGATTAGAATACAATATATTATGTATTTCGTTAGAAAGATGAAAGTCCGTAGATTAATACGGCGCAAGAACGGAATGTTGACATTTTTTACGATTTTGGGCACTGAGAGTAGTTTTGTTTTCAGTTAATGATAGGCTAATTTCATTTTTTGAACTCTAGCTTGTCGCCTCCGTAGCGTAGCGGTCAGCATGGTTAGCTGCCGCCCCGGAGGTCCTGGGTTCGATTCCCGGCTCTGCCACGAAATTTGAAAAGTGGTATGAGGTCTGGAACGGGGTCTACTCAGCCTCGGGTGGCCCAAATGAGTAGAGGGGGTTCGATACCCACCTCAGCCATCCTCAAAGTGGTTTTCTGTGGTTTCCCACTTCGTCTTCGGGAAAATGCCCGGATGGTCCCTACTGTAAGGCCACGGCCACCTCCTTGGGAAGAATGGGACGGTTAGGCAAGGAAGTGGTCCTTGCCTAACCGTCCCACTCTTCCCATCCCTTCATCAGGCCCCCTGTTCGCTTTGCAGGTGAGGCCGCCTGGGCGTAGTGCTGGTCACACACCTCAGTTGTATCCCTGATTCAGAGTCTCAAGCTCCAGGAGCCCTCAGTGGCGGTAGAGGTGGGATCCCTCGCTTAGTCCGTGGGAAATGCCAACCCTGGAGGGTAAAACGACAGCGAGCCAATACCGAACTCGAGCTTTGTTCGCTTCATTATAATTTTATTAATGCAGCCATTGGCTATGTACTTTACTTTTCAGGTTGCAGAAGGGATATTGGTAGCACCGTGGACCTATTGAAAGGAACTGTCCCAGCATTTGCCTGGTGGTGAAAATAGGAAACCACGAAAACCATTTTCAGGACGGCCGATGTAGGATTTGAAACCACGATCTCCCGATGCCAGTGAAGAATTAGGTAACGTGTTAGCGCTCTCGGCTAGTGCGGCTGGTCATTATCGCTTCATTATCTAGACCGTTTGGCTGTATTATTTCCGCTAGGCACTTAAACGTATTCACTCCATGGTTCAATAATCGGGGAGAATTTGTAATTTTAGTTATGAATTGTGTTTTCTCAAGATAAATCTGTAGCCGTGCATTTTCCGCTGTCCTTTTCAAAATGTTAACTTGTTGAATATTTCCAGTCCATGGTTTTCACCAACTTATTTTCATTAACAAATATTTCCATGAACCAACAGTGACGTGTGTATGCGAACTATGTGGACAAGCATGGTGATCACTACCACTTAGAGCTCTGTAGGAGATGGAAAAAATCAATCAAAAACTATGCAACTCAAAGTGCCAGAGCGCAACTTTGGTGTATGTGTTTATACTTTATTTTCGATGGCTATTTGACTGCAATAAAAGTATTATTATTATTGGTAGATGAAATGTTAAAGGAAGTAGATGAATTTAGACACATGTTAAGCAAAATAAGCAATGATAGAAAATGAGTGTAGGTTAGCACAGGCAAGGAAAGCTTTTTTAAAGAGAGATTTATGTATTAGAAAATCATTTTTGAAAGCATATATCTGGAGCGTGGCACTCTATGGAAGTAAAACTTGGAATGTTGGTGCAGCAGAAAAGATGTGCATAGAATCGTTTGAAATGTAGTGTTACAGGAGAATGATGTACGTGCAGCAGAAAAAAGAATAGAAGCATTTTAAATGTGGAGTTGCAGGAGAATGATGACGATTATAGGGGTAGGTAGGTTATGAAATGAAGAGATATTACAACGAGTGGGGAAGGATTGAATTGAATTGAATTTATTCATAGAGACCTGCTACTGAGGCTAAAGAGCCCCTTTATGTAGCGTATACAATGTTATGACTTGTAGTTTGGTAATAGGAAACTAAACCCAGCTTAACAATTAATAAAACAAAGTATAGAATATACGTATAACTAGGGCCTGGATGTTGATGACATGTCATCTTTTTACTGAGCTGTCTAAAACAATGCTGAAGTACATAGAAATTCCGGACGGGCCACCCCGTCTTCAAATATGTCATTTTTATTTTGTATCTTTTTTGCATTTTTTGCTATTTTTTCCATTTTTAAGTTTGGTAGATATTTTGGGTCATATTTTTGAGAAATCGGTCTTTTAAGGTCATGTTTGTTTTCAATTTAGTCCTGTCACAGCTTTATATAAGGGAGTTACGTCTCTACGAGTTAGCAACAAACGACCTTCCTCACTTCAAGTACGTTCCGATCACATCAGTTGATGTTGAACGCAGATTTTCGAAATATAAAAACTTGTTGGCTGAAACCGCAGATCATTTACATTTGATACCATCAGAATGGCATTCGTAGTGCAGTGCAACTCAGGCTAAAGTGAACGCAAACTTTTTGTAAAGTGCTAGAAATCTATTTTGATTGACTTTACAGTTTGAGCTTAAAGATGTCATTTTCGAATTATTGGTGAGTTTAAAGCATTTATAAGATATTTTTCCCCATTTTATAGTACATTTTTAGAATTTTTGAAATATTGTTGAGTTTATTATTATAAGATCATTTTCTCCATTTTATAGTGCATTTTTCGTATTTTTAGGTCATTTATTATAGACATTTTTGAAAATTGTAAGTGCATTTTTTAAATGTTTTATGGCATCAACATCCGGGCCCTACTTATAACTAAACAGGCCTATTATCAAACATGTAGTATACAAGTCGAATAATACAAATTAGAATGCAATAATATAAATAAATAACCTACCTAATATATTATTAAATCTATTGAAAAACAAGATGTTCAGTAAGGAACATATAGCCTACTTTCTCCTAAATGCATGGGTATTGTTATAACTCTTTGTCCTTTAGAAGGAGTATAATTGAATGTCGGTTGTAGTAGCTTGTTGAAATACAACGTCCTATACGGATATTAAACATGAATATGAGGCGCATTGCTAGTGCTACCTCTGTAATAAATGTCATTCAATTCGGTTTCACCGTGTTCGAATTGATAGGGGGAATCGATTTGCACACATACATGGCCGCCATCTGCAAGTTATTGGGCTGAAGACCTTGTAGTTCAGTCAAAAGAAACTTCCCACAACAAGGTATGTTGTTGCAAAATTTAGCAGAGATCAAATGATTAGGTTGGTCGTAATTTGATTTAATCTTTTAACATTTGGGTGGCCGCCATTCCGTTTCCGTCAAGATGGCGGCGATATAAAACATGACACTGAGGTGCCCTTTGCTACTACTACCTCTATACCAAATTTCGTTCAATTCGGGTTTACCGTGTTGGAATTGATAAAGGGAATCGATTTGTACACATACATGGCCGCCATCTGAAAACTATTAGGCTGATTACCTTGTAGTTTGGTCAATAGACGCTCGCCATATGATTATATGTTGTTGCAACATTTGGTAGATATTGGATGATTAGGTTAGACGTAATTTGATTTAAGCTTTGAACATTTGGGTGGCCGCCATTACGTTTACGTCAAGATGGCGGCGATATAAAACATGACACTGAGGTGCCCTTTGCTTGTTCTACCTCTGTACCAAATTTCGTTCAATTCGGTTTCACTGTGTTCGAATTGACACGGGGGGGGGACAGACAGACATTCAGAGTACACACACTCACACACACACAGACAGACACAAATTTTTTGGCCCTGTAGTGATCTCATAAGTCTACTTTAATTTTTTGCAAAAATCGAAATTAGGCTAAAAATTACAGTACGTTGAAAAAGGACTACAATTTGTATGTGAATTATAATATGATCTATTATTGAAACAAGTACATGAGTGACATGATTACTCGAACTACTATCAATTCCACGGAAGTTCTATTTTGGACACTAACAAGACGTTCAGTAAAGAACATATAGCCTACTTTCTCCTAAATGTATGAGTATAGTTATAACTCGTTGTTATTATCAAAGAGTATAATAGAATCATTTCTTGGTTGAAGACCTTAGAAACTATTTACCTCTACCAAACGCCACAAGCTAGAAAAAAACTACTACCATCATTGAAGAAAGATAGATAAGAAGTATCCCAAGAATGTTATGGATCTGGAGACATAATCGACCGGACTGGCAGCGTGGCTCTGCGGTAACGTTCTCGCTTGCTGGGCCCTAGGTTGCAGGTTCGTATCCTGGCGCAGTCAGCTGGCATTTGAGGGTGCACAAATGCGAGGGAGCCGTGTCAGTAGATTTACCGGCACGTTAAAGATCCCCTTCGGGCCAAAATTCCGGCACCCCGGCGTATCTAAAAGCAGCAGTAGTTAAAAGGGACGTAAAACAAATAACATTATTATTATTGTTATAATTACATAATCGACCTGCCGTGGGCAACATCCAACTTCGAGTTGAGGCATGTCTTTACACGTCTGGTTGTGCATGGCTTTCACAACCCTAATTGAATTAACAAATCTTTCCGTGTCCCTACAGAGACGTGTGTATACAAACTATGTGGATATTTTCGATTGCTATTTGCCTGAAATAAAAGTATTAATAACCTGAACTAGTACCAGCGGCTAGAATTCAGTTACTATGTGAAATCGTTTTGTTCTTTACTTCAAATAACATTTTCAAATAACGCACAATAGGCTGTAACCAACCCTTTAAAATAAGAAGTAAAAATGTATCATAGTATCATCCTGTCATTCTTCAAATTCGATGCGCATAGAATGACAATGGAATACTATCAATGGAGTCCCATGTAGACCAGTCGTGAAATCTAGTGGAGAAATATCGAACAATATAATCCTAACAGGGCGAGTGCATTCTAGCGGCCATAAGAAGAAACTTTTCAATAAAATCTGGAAGTTAATAAGTAGGCCGGCGTGCAGTTACCTTTTTGGCTGCTAGATGTCTCGAGCAAATCTGCTGGCGAATTATGTTTTAATTAAATATATGTTTTGCACCTTAATATGCACAATATAAGGCTTAATTTTAAAATGTCTGAGTCATTACAAAGCAACAAATATGTAAAATTTCAAGCAAAAAACCAAACTCTGATGGGGTTTGAACCATAGGCATATGAATGACAGACTAACGCTTTACCACGGAGCCATTTGTGCCAACGAGCATTGATCTATATAAAATGACTTACATAGAACTTGTTAGCAAATAATGATTTAGACCTAACGATTTCATCAGTGGAGTATATTATTTATGTATAAAGCATTTCATACTAAGTTTATTTATTTTGTATCAGTACGCTATATTGCATGCAATACTCAAATTAGTGAAATATAAGTCAGGCACAAGATATCCGCTGCCATCTTGTCTTCTTACCGAGACGGCTCAGCTTTTTAAAATCACTTCTGCACTATAGTATTACAAAATAAACTTTTAATTTCGAACGTGCCTCTTCCTTTAGAACAGTTAAATCGATTCTCGGCTCGATAATCGGAACTGGTGGGTCCCATGATATGGATTATAAAGTTTGCATAATTCGCACGGCCGCCATCCTGAAATGGTACGGCGGATGACCTTGTAGTTTGGTCACAAGACGCGTCCTATATGAAAGTATGTTATTACCAAATTTGGTAGAGATCGGATAATTTGGTTAGTCGCGATTTGATTTTACGTTTTGAACGTTTGAGTGGCCGCCATTCAGATTTGGTAAAGACGGCGGCGATATAAAACATGACACTGAGGTGCCCTTTGCTTTTTCTACCTCTGTACCAAATTCCGTTCAATTCGGTTTCACCGTGTTCGAATTGATAGGGGGGGGGGGGGGGAGGACAGACATTCAGAGTACACACACTCACATACACACACACACAGACTCACACACACATACACACACACAGACAGACACACAATTTTTGGCCCTGTAGTGATCTCATAAGTCTACTTTCGATTTTTGCTAAAAATATTATCAAGTTGTATGGCACGGATATATTAGGTAGATTTCATTAGAAAGCTAACTATTGCAATGGGTACCATGTTTCGACTTCCGGAAAATTTCGACATATCTTCGGGTTTGACATACCACAGACCCCAAAACCACCGTCAGTTCAAAAGTTTATATACAGTGTGGTCCACCCGCCCCTTATTATTTAGTTTTATGAAACCCAACTAACATCGCATTTCTCCCGATGGTCGATATTGCTCTGCGCTGTGACTGTGTGACAGCAATGTAATTGGGTCATGGGTCTAGCAAAGAAAAACCGACCTTAAACTTTTCCCCGCCAAATACTTTGGCCCATTCTACTAACATATGACTTACTGCTACTTGAAATAACACACATACAAGTGATACGTTCGAATTAATAGCTTACGCCACGTGATCTGTATTAGTAGAAAGTTAAAACAACACCATAAACCGTGATTGAAGACTTTGAGATAGACTTAAACGTTTGAGGTGGGACGGCTACAGTAACTAAAGCACGTTTAGCGTGCGGTATCTACCATGTGTTCGTGGCTGCGAGGGTTAAAGCCTGACCGTATGTGCTGGGAGCGAGCAGGTAGAATGCTGCATCGAATCCAGTAGTAGGCATACTTTTTTGAACAAAGCCCACATTCCATTTTAGTGGGGATGTAACTACATTGCCAAATTTATTGCCTTACGACGTATTTTTGTGAAGAGTACGTTGAATTTTGATGATTTATAAAGAGAATACGATCTAATTGGTACGTTATGCCACGTGACCTGCAATGGCATAAAATTAAGAAACTGGCATGAATATTAACATAACATATCGAAGTGTTGCTCCGGAGGTCCGGGTTCGATTCCCAGCTCTGCCAAGAAATGTGATACTTGTCTGAGGGCTGAAATTGGGTACACGCAGCCTCGTGAAGCAAATATGAGAAGAAGTGGGTTCGATTCCCACCTCAGCCACCCCGGAAATGGTTTTCCGTGGTTTCCCACTTCTAATCCGGCCAAATTCCGGGACGGATTCTATCTTAAGGCCACGGCTGCCTCCTTCCCAATCCTTAATTGCAAATAAACACATCATTACAAACCCGCAATAACTCGGGTTATCAGACAAATTCTACACACACATCCAAGTAAACGGGGCTAAATAACCGCGATATTCTAGCCCCTCAAATGAAACAAAACAACAACATATCGAAGGATATTCTGATCGCCAGTGCTTGCATCGAACCATGGTATTATTAGCATACTTTCGATTTTTGCAAAAAATGAAAGTAGACTTATGAGATCTACACAGGGCTAAAAAATTGTGTGTCTGTCTGTGTGTGTGTGACTGCGTGTCTGTGTGTGGAGTGTGTGTACTCTGAATGCCTGCCCCCCCCCCCTCCCCCCCCCCCCCGTATCAATTCGAACACGGTGAAACCGAATTGAGCGATATTTGGTACAGAGGTAGAACTAGCAAAGGGCACCTCAGTGTCATGTTTTATATTGCCGCCATCTTGACGGAAACGTAATGGCGGCCACCCAAATGTTCAAAGCTTAAATCTAATTACGAATAACCTAATCATCCGATCTCTACCAAATTTTGCAAAAAACATATATTTATATGGCAAGCGTCTTTTGACTAAACTACAAGGTAATCAGCCCAAGATTTTGCAGATGGCGGCCATGTATGTGTGCAAATCGATTCCCCCTATCATTTCAAACACGGTGAAACTGAATTGAACGATATTTGGTATAGAGGTAGCACTAGCAAAGGACACCTCAGAGTCATATTTTATATCGCCGCCATCTTGATGAAAACGTAATGGCGGCCTCCCAAATGTTAAAAGCTTAAATAAATTACCGACCAACCTATAATCTGATCTCTACCAAATTTTGCAACAACATACCTTTATTTGAGAAGCATATTTTGACCAAACTACAAGATCATCAGCCCAACAGTTTGCATATCGCGGCCATGTATGTGTGCAAATCGATTCCCCCTATCTATTCTAACACGGTGAAACCGAATTGAACGAAATTTGGTACAGAGGTAGCACTAGCGTAGAACACATCAGTGTCATGTTTTATATCGCCACCATTTTGACGGAAACGTAATGGTGGCCACCCAAATGTTCCAAGCTTAAATCAAATTATGACTAACTTAATCATTTGATCTCTACCAAATTTTGTAACAACATATACTTGTATGGCGAGCGTCGTTTATCTGAACTACAAGGTCATCAACCCATTAGTTTGCAGATGGCGGCCATGTATGTTTTCAGATTGATTCCCCCTATCAATTCAAACACAGTGAAATCGAATTGAACGAAATTTGGTACAGAAATAGCACTAGCAAGGGGCACTCCAGTGTCATGTTTTATATCGCAGCCATCTTGATCAAAACGTAATGGCGGCCATCCTTATGTTAAAAGCTTGAATCAAATTACGACCAATCTAATAATCTGATCCCTACCCAATTTTGCAACAAAATACCTTTATGTATAGAGATTCTTTTGACCACACTACAAGGTCATCAGGCCAATAATGTACGGATAGCGGCCATGTATGTGTGCAAATCGATTCCCCCTATCTTTTAAAACACGGTGAAACCGAATGGAACGAAGTTTGGTACAGAGATAGCACTAGCAAAGGCCACCTCAGTGTCATGTTTTATATCGCCGCCATCTTGACGAAAACGGAATGGCGGCCACCCAAATGTTAAAAGCTTAAATCAAATTACGACCAACCTAATAATTTGATCTCTACCAAATTTTTCAACAATATACCATTTTGTGGGAAGCATCTTTTGACTGAACCACAAGGTCATCAGCCCAATAGTTTACAGATAACGGCCATGTATGTGTGCAAATCGATTCCCCATATCAATTCAAACACGGTGAAAATGAATTGAATGAAATTTTTACAGAGATAGCACTAGCAAAGGGCGCATCATATTCATGTATAATATCCGTATAGCACGTTGTATGTAAGAAGCTACTACAACCAACAATCAATTATAATCCTTGAAAAGGACAAAGAGTTATAACAATACCCATGCTTTTAGGAGAAAGTAGGCTATACGTTCTTTATCGAACATCTTGCTTTGTTATTAAATTTTAACAAAAAGTCTTAGCATATCTTTAGGCCCGTATCACACGACACTCGCTGGAAAGGAAGCTGCTGTGATCGCTGGTACAAAATCCTGTATGATTCTGTTCTCTTCGTCAGTACACCTGCTTGTATGACCGAAGTTTATCACACGCTGGCATTTTGTGCGCTAAGTTGTATGAAATAAAACCGAAGGGCTGTCATTTGAGGCCATTATTTGCTGTTCTTTCGCCTTATTAACGCAAAGCGGTCGCGAAACTTGTTTTAAGTAAATTAGAAAACATGCCAGGTACTGAATGAATGCATTCCATTCAATATTTACGATCTAACTGTAATAATTGAATATTTTACCATACGTGTTAATAAGAAGCGCAACAAAAACCTCGAGAGTGTGTTTGAAATGTGTGCAAGTGTTATTGCGCCCGCTCGCTCTTTCGAAGATCCCGGGTTCAAGAATATCCAACGGCAGAATTTTTAAATGCTTTTTAACTATTTTATTATACCCTCCCTACCTCGTACAGCAAGATTTCAACTTGGTTTTGTTCACATTATCTACGAAGACGATAGGGAAAGCTATTTTCTTGTCTCATTTAAATGGTTATTTCCCCTAAATACTGTTCAAAACCATGGATAGATACTATTCGTTAAAATTATTATTTTTTTAGTCGATTTTACCCACCAGGTTAGGTTTTCCCACGGACTCAGCGAGGGATCCCATCATTGCCGCCTCTATGGGCAGTGTCCTGGAGCTTGAAACATCTTGTCTGCGGGATACAACTGGGGAGGTGGAATCAGCACCTCGCCCAGGTGGCCTGACCTGCAAAGCGAACAGGGTCCTCTTGAGGGATGGGAAGGGAGGGGACGATCGGGAGGGATAGGCAAGGAAGAGGGAAGGAGGCGGCCGTGGCCGTACTGTAGATAACATCCCGGTATTTGCCCGAAGGCGAAGTGGGAAACCACGGAAAACCACTTTGAGGATAGCTGAGGTGGGAATCGAACCACCTCTACTCATTTGGACCTCCCGAGGCTGAGTAGACCCCGTCCCAGTCCTCATACCTCGTTTCAAATTTCGTGGCAGAGCCGGGAATCAAACCCAGGTCGTCCCGGGTGGCAGCTAATCACGCTGACTACTACGCAACGGAGGCGACTCTATTCGTGATAATTAGAATGTTAATAGTTCAATATTTATCCCAGAATCATAATATGACACGTTCTGTAATTACTGCCTTGATACGAGGCTCAGCGGTAACGTTCTCGCTTGCTGTGCCGAAAGTTGCAGGTTCCTATCCTGGCGCAGTCAGCTGGCATTTGAGGGTGCGCAAAAGCGAGGGAGCCGTGTCAGTAGATTTTCCTTCACGTTGAAGATCCCCTTCGGAGTAAAATCCGGCACCCCGGCGTATCTAAATGCCAGAGCAGTTAAAAGGGACGTAAAACCAATAATGTAATAATTATTTGTATTTACTGTATGTTTGGGGGCAGATGACCTCGTAGTTCCGCCCCTTAAAACCTCACTAACTAACTATTACTGTAAGTGTATAGCAAGCGCTTTTCGCACAGACGCCGTTGAAAGAAATTATAGTTTCGGTCTGATGTATTTATTCGTGAGCCTACCCTCATAACAAATCTATTAGTTATGTGGGTCGTCTGAGTGAGTCGGAGTTTTCCTTTAAACAAAGGTGGTCAAAATTTCGAACACTTGCTACCTTGAATATACAGGATAGGCTACTTTGCTTTCGTTCTACAGATCATTATGTCGTCGTCCAATCTGGCTGCGTACCATCGGATAAGTACGGTCATTTTCAGGACCTAATAAAAAAATCACTCGTTGGAACATATAGATATGCGTCCATAATACCCACAATAAACGACATTAAGAAAAAAAATGCACTAGTCCAAGGTTCGAACCTACTCCAGCACTTCTTGATTTAGCCACCTTAGCTACCGAGAACCATGGTTTATTGCTGTTACGTATTGAGTCTATTCGTAGACGCTTCATGTCCAAATGTAAGAAGGTGTCATTCGGAGCTCTGATCGTTTCAATCATGCATTATATTTGAAAAAAGGAAGGAAGCTTGTAGTTTAACGTGACCGTTAATCTTGAGATCATGAGCCACGGGGCATTATATTTGAGGTCATTGAAAGAACACTGCCACTATTGATTTCTACTGTATTCGCGAGGATGTACTCAACGGTAAAGTTGTACAATGGACGTCAAGGAGCAGGTACGAATGTTTTTTAGGATGATTGTCATATACGCGTTAGTTGGGTTGCCTTCCTCCAAAAAAATAAGGGGCTGGTGGACCACACTGTGTATATCAGTTTCTTGTGGACACGATACCTGCCGTAATTTTGTACCAATCACTTTGAATGTTTTACATAATATGTATCCCTATAAAATCTCGGTCAAGTTCGTTAATGGGCAAAATCGGTCGAAGGGGGTAAAAATGGGGGGCTTTTTTCGAAAAAGTGAAATATCACTATAACTCCCTTAATATGTTAAATATCGAATCCCTTCAAAGTTCATATTATGTGTCGGATAAGTGCCAAAAATGTATGTTTGAAAAGTTTTTTGATAGCACCAACCATTGGCCAATGGGGTGGAAAAAAGTGTTTTTTTCGGGAAACATTAATCATATAATTATCTCTTAATAGGCACAATATCAAAACCGTACAAAATGAACGATATTACCCTAATAATTACCTAAAACTTTTGTCTGAAAGAATTTTTGATACAACCCACCATTATGCCAAGGGATGAGAAAAATGATTTCGGAATTGGAAGAAAATGCCAAGAGTCATCAGAGGTTACCATGACAACGCTTCTAAATTGATGAGGGATGAGCTATCAGAGGTTGCCATGACAACGAGATCACGTTCAGTTTTCCATCTGACTATGTGGGAAGCGGCTTCGGTGACATAGCCTAGCTGGTAGCTTGCTGAACTTCTATGCCCAAGGTCGCGGTTTCAAAGCCGGCCGAAGTCGTCGGATTTTCAAAGAGCGCTGAAAATCCCTCAGTATGCTTTCCTTCAGAGGGGATGTCCAACGTTCGTTGCAAGTTACTGGTTGCGGTGGCATCTAGTAGTCAAGTTCACAGCTAGGTGTCGTTGACGGTATATTTGGTACCAACATTAGGAACTACTACTTGAAATTGACCGTCTGCAGTCCTTAACTGAATTACAGACTAATACAGCAATCACAATTAACACCGTTTTTCAGACAGATTCTACACACACCCAAAGTACACGGTGTTACAGGACCGCGTTGTCGCAGCCCTAAACTGAGGAATCAACCAACATCTCTGCGGGAGATAAAATTTGACGTGAAGAAGTAACAAACTGTTAGATAGTTACACATCAGTTCCAAACCTTGCATAAGGACGGTGTGACCACAAGTATAACAAGTAGTTCCGTGAAGAACTAAATAGCCTATTTCCATATGTCCTACTCGTGTTTATTGCCTCTATCACCATACAATATTTCAGTTTGAAGGTTGTGATAGATTCGTAGATATTGAGAACCGTCTAAATATTCCAGATGGTTCGCAGGTTGGATTTTTATTTATGTGCTATTACATGAAGATTATTGTGCACGTGTGGTGTTCAAAGTTCAATCGCATGATTAGAACACAAGACGTAAAAACGAGATTTTAAAATTTCGCTCAGCTGCCATTTGTTGTTATGAAAACAATTGAAATAAATTAGAGGCCAGTGGATTAACATATGTATAAGTATTTAACGTGCAATGTTTCACTGCACTCGGATGGTTAAATCGCGAGAAACGTTCTTTTAAATATGTATAGTTCGCGTCGCCGCCATGTTGGATTTCTGCTCACCAGGTTACTGAAAGTCCTATAGGTGAACTTATGTTCATAGCCTCTACGAACATAAAATAATTCTGTTTGATTGGTCTAAATGATTCGTAGATATTAAGAACCGTCTAAATATTTTTCTGATGCTCGCCATTTTGGACTATTATATGCATAGGCCATAGAGTTGTATACCATTAAAGGAAAATTATTGCGTAGGTTCATTATTCAAACTTTCACTTCGATCGCATGATTACGACACAAGAAATAAAAACTTAATTTTAAAATGTCGCACAGCCGCCATCTTGAGGTTTTGTAAACAATTGAACTGAATTAGATGCCAGTGCATTGCAATATGTATAATCATTTACTGTACCACATTTCACTGCGCTCAGAGAGTTAAATCACAAGAAAAATCTATTAAAATATTTCAACTTCGCTTGGCCGCCATGTTCGTTTTGTAATATACAGGTTTATGAAAGTTACATAGATGAACGTATAGCAGTGCCCTTTGTCACCCTACTAAATTTCAGGGTGATATCTGTAATAGTTTAGGAGATATAGAATGCCGGTGAAATATTTCCCACAGCCGCCATTTTGAGGTTAGTTAAACAATTGATCTAAATTAGATGCCAGTGCATTACAATGTGTATAAACATTTGCTGTACCAAGTTTCATTACGTTTGGATGGTTAAATCACGAAAAAAATCTATTTAAAAGTCTCAACTTCGCTTGGCCGCCATGTTGGTTTTGTAGTTACCAGGTTTTTGAGAGGCTCATAGGTGAACTTCTAGTACTACCTTTTATCACCGTACACAATTTCAGATTGATATATGCAATAGTTTCGGAGATACTGAATGCTGGTGAAATATTTCGCACTGCCGCCATGTTGGATTGGTGAGACGCAATAAAATCTGAAGGGCACGGTCGGAGTCGGCCAGAATGGTGCTATGATCTTTCCGAGTTTCATTGAAATCGCTCCTGCCGTTCAAAAGTTATTAGGGGACACACACACACACACCTCACACACACACACACACACACAAACAGACGCACACACACACGGACAAAAGGTGATCTCATATGCCTATTTTTTCAAAATTGAAAATAGGCTAAAAATGGACCCCAAATGACAAGAAGGTTACCGTCCCCCTAACACAATAAAATGTTAAAAATATGCATAGTAAGAAGAAAGAAAAGTTAATTGAGCTCCAATTACGTTGTAAAATACTTTCTCGCAATAAATGAGGACTGATCCTTCTACGAAAACCTGCATATTTTGCCTATCATAGCATATCCCCTAGTTTGCCCGGTGAAATCTACCTCCGCCTTCCGGCGGCGTGCCGAGAGGATTTTTTAAATATATTTTGTATGAACTATTTATATTTTTGATTGTAAGCATTATTCGTGGTTTACGAATTCAACAACTGAGGTGTTTCATATTCCTTCAGGAAACTTGACATTAGTTATTTCTTGGGTTGTTTAGTGTTAACAGAGTCTGCATTTCTGGCGAGTGCGAATGAAGAGAAGAGATAAGTAGGGCACACACACTAAGACACCCAGGAATAGCAAATTTAGGTATGGAAGGGAGGGTCGAGGATATGAACTGTAGAAGTATAAAATGAAAATCCACAGCCTGCTTCCAGTCTCCGACCGGGTCAGGAATGGAATGAATGAAGCCCCCATCTAGCGGCGAGGATATGAACTGTGCCGGCTGCCGAGGCCTGACGCACTCCTCTGGGGCAATGATTAAATGAATGACAGATGAAATGAAATGATAGTGGAGAGTGTTGCTGGAATGAAATTTTGACAGGGAAAACCGGAGTACCCGGAGAAAAACCTGTCTGCCTCCGTTCTGTCCAGCACAGATCTCACATGGAGTGACCGGGATTTGAACCACGGACCCAGCGGTGAGAGGCCGGCGTGCTGCCGCCTAAGCCACGGAGGCTCTAACTGTAGAAGTAGAACAAGGTTAAAATATATTTATACGGATTGCCTTGGATGTAGGGCACGGTAGTTTTTTAGATATGAAATGATCAGCTATGAACAGGTGCCGTGGACAGCTGCATCAAACCTATCTACGTACTGAAGATACACATACAATAAAATATAATAAAATGCATGGTGCAGTATTGATAATTTTAGTGCTGTGTCGACTAATGGGGAAATTCTATTTATCGCATGGCTTTTAGTGCCGGGAGTGTCCAAGGACATGTTCGGCTCGCTCGAGTCTGTAGCTGCTTCCAGCGGACACCCTTAGGGTGAGCTACAAGTTCCATTCAATTTCAAGTAGCTCCAACTTTCGCCACCAGATATCAATGATTCCAAGTGGTGAACGTGGGAACTTTGATAGAGCGTTCCGACGAAATCTAACCTAAAAATTTAGCTTCGCACAAGTTTAGTCTGTGAAAGGATCTTTTACATGCCATAATTCTACGACATGGCAACGTCGGCTTTACTTCCCCTCTGAAGGAAGGCATACTGAAGGATTTTTAACACTCTTAAAAAATCCGACGATTTCGGCCGGGTTTGAACCCGCAACCTTGGGAACAGCAGTTCAGCATGCTACCAACTACGCCACCGAAGTTACATAATGAAAATAAATAAGTGCTGTGCTGGGAAATAACATGGATGACGTGATCGGGTGTGGTAGATACCGAGTAATTATCAATCACCTTGTATTGTGCTTATTTACCTTCCTTCATATCGATAATTGAAGACTATGATAGGGAAGAGAATGAGCAAGAATAAAAAGGCACTAACTTGTGTGAAGCTTCACTATGTCTCAGCGTCCATGCGGTAGTCTGCTAAAATGCCTGTTGAACACTTGCCGATAGGCGCAATTGTCTGGGGTCAAATACATTTCAAATGAAGCTCTCTAAACAATGTTTATTTAATACAAATAATAATAATAATAATAATGTCGCCTCCGTAGCGTAGCGGTCAGCATGGTTAGCTGCCGCCCCGGAGGTCCTGGGTTCGATTCCCGGCTCTGCCACGAAATTTGAAAAGTGGTATGAGGACTGGAACGGGGTGTACTCAGCCTCGGGTAGCCCAAATGAGTAGAGGGGGGTTCGATTCCCACCTCAGCTATCTTTGAAGTGGTTTTCCGTGGTTTCCCACTTAGTCTTCGGGCAAATGCCGGGATGGTACCTCCTGTAAGGTCACGGCCGCCTCCTTCCCACTTCCTTGTCTATCCATCCTAACCTTCCACTCCCTTCCCTCATGAGGCCCCCGTTCGCTTTGCAGGTGAGGCCGCCTGGGCGAGGTGCTAATCCCACCTCACCAGTTGTATCCACTACGATTAGATGTTCCCAGCTCTAGGACACTGCCTGAAAGGGCGGTAGGGGTGAGTTCCCTCGCTGAGTCCGTGGGGGCCATCACCCTGGAGGGTAAACCTGACTAAAATAAAAAAATAAAAAATAATAATTTATATGACTAATCCCAAAAGCCTCCGTGGCTTAGGCGGCAGCACGTCGGCCTCTCACCGCTGAGTCCGTGGTTCAAATCCCGGTCACTCCATGTGAGATCTGTGCTGGACAAAACGGAGGCAGACTGGTTTTTCTCCGGGTACTCCGGTTTTCCCTGTCAAAGTTTCATTCCAGCAACACTCTCCACCATCATTTCATTTCATCTGTCATGCATTTAATCATTGCCCCAGAGGAGTGCGTCAGGCCTTGGCAGCCGGCACAGTCCATATCCTCGCCGCTAGATGGGGGCTTCATTCACTCCATTCCTGACCCGGTCGGAGACTGGAAGCAGGCTGTGGATTTTCATTTTCATGACTAATCCCTTGTTTGGGCCCCAGGGACGCATTTTCCAAGGACGATTGCCACCCTTCCCATAGCCTACAGATTATAGGGTCGCTTGACCAGAGCGTAGACACCGTAATTCTAATCAGCTTAGTGTCAGGTCATGGGGCGTTACTTATTATACTAAGCAGCTACTCAATTGTCCTTACGAGACTGAGTTCATCCCATTCCAGCCCTCACATCAAATTTGAAATACATGGTAGCGTTCCGATGAGATCTAACCTAACAATTTAGCTTCGCACAAGTTTAGTCTGTGAAAGGATCTTTTACATACTGGAAGTGGTTTTCTATGGTTTCTCACGTATACTCCAGGCAAATGCCGGGATAGTTCCTAGCTTTTGGTCACGACCGCTTCCTACCGAAATCCTACCTCAGTTAAAAATACACCCACTAGTACAGACATGACAGTGACCCAGGTTATCAGACACATTTTACACTCATCCGAGTACACAGGGCTACATGACCACGATGTCACATAGCCCCTAAGAAATCAACAACAGCATTGAATTTAATGATGCTTGTTGTTGTTAATTCTCCGTGTAGTTGGGGTTACTGTATGTTGGAATTGTCTAATAACCTGTACGGTATATACGTGACGACTGTAGTAGCATAAGGGACAGGGATAAGGTACCAACCAAGCACTTACATGGAGGGAGAGTGGAAAACTCGGTGGAAAACCAAACTCAGGTCAGCCACTGTCAGCACCTAGATAAGAACCTACGATCTCCGGACTTATTGCAGCTGCCCCCACGGCTATGGACCACGATTTACTGAGCACGGCTACGCCACGGGACAAAATTTGAAGAACCACAGCAAACTAATGGAGATATCATCATCGATTTTGATCAAGCAACATAGTGGCTTACTAATTAGGCAATACAAATCCGACATTTCTGACCCGCACTTCGGTTAGCACATCTTTAATTTCAAGATATATCTGGTCATTAAACTTCTCATCCACAAAAATAATGGAATGCAGCCGAAATAAATCAGTAACCTCTATTGACGTGAAATTGGCAGGTTAAAAGCTACGTAGGAAGCAAACTAATCAGTGATCGACGAAGTAAAGAGAATATAACACGTACAGTAGTTCCGTGAAGAACTAAAGCCTTCTTTCATATATTCTACTTATGCTAATTGCCACTATCATCATACAAAATTTCACTTTAATTGCTGTAATAGATTCGTAGATATTGGGAGCCGTCTAAATATTGCGGATGGTCGCCATGTTGGATTTCTATATAGACTACAGTATGTTGGTCTTAGAGTTATGAACTGCTACATGAAGATTATTGTGTAAATGTAGTATTCAAACTTCAATCGCATAATTAGGACAGGAAGTAAAAACGGGATTTTAAAATTTCGCACAGCTGCCATCTTGTGGTTATGGAAACAATTGAAAAATTTGGATGCCAGTGGATAAACATTTGTATAAGGATTTACTGTACCAAGTTTCACTGCATACGGACGGTGAAATTGATAGAAACGACCATGTGAATATTTATATTTCGCGACGCCGCCATGTTGGATTTGTGATCACCAGGTTATTGAAAGTCCTATAGGTGAACTTATGTTCATAGCCCCTATGAACGTAAAAAAATCAGTTTGATTGCTGTAATAGATTCGTAGATATTGAAAACCGTCTAAATGCTTCGGATGGTCACCATGTTGGATTGTTAGACTATATGTATAGGCCATAGAGTCATGCACCATTAAAGGAAAATTATTGCGTAGGTTCATTATACAAAGTTTCACTACGATGGCATGATTACGACACCAGTAATAAAAACTTAATTTTAAAATTCGCACAGCCACTATCTTGTGGTTATGTAAACAATTGAACTAAATTAAATACCAGTACATTACAATGTGTATGAACATTTGCTGTACCAAGTTTCATTGCGTTCGGATCATTAAATCGCCAGAAAAGTCTATTTAAAACTTTCAACTTCGCTTGGCCGCCATGTTAGTTTCGTAGCTAACCGGTTTTTGAAAGTCTCATAGATTAACTTTCAGTACTGCCCTTTATCTCCGTACAAAATTTCAGGATGATACCGGTAATAATTTCAGAGATATACAGTAGAATGCCGGTGACATATTTCGCACATCCGCCAACTTGAGATTATGTAAACAACTGAACGAAGTTAGATGTCTGTGCATTACGATGTGTATAAACATATACTGTACTAAGTTTCATTGCGTTTGGTTGGTTAAATTGCGAGAAACGTCTATTTAAAAGTCGCAACTTCCCTTGGCCGCCATGTTGGTTTTGTGGTTACCAGGTATTCAAAAGTCACATAGGTGAACTTCTAGTAGTTTCCTTTATCACCGTACAAAATTCCAGGGTGATATCGGTAATCTTTTCGGAGATATGGAATGTTGGTGAAATATTTCGCACAACCGCCTTGTTGGATTGGTGAGGCGTAACACAATTTGAAAGACACGGTCGGGGTCGTCCGGAAAAGTGCTATGAACTTACAGAGTTTCATTGAAATCGCTCCAGCCGTTTAGATTTTATTAGGGGGACACACACTCAAATCACACACATACGCACACACAGACACACGGACAAAATGTGATCTTATAAGCCTATTTTTTTCATAAATGAAAATAGGCTAAAAAGTAAGTTGGTTCAAGCATGGAAAGCATTTCTACAGAAAACCATCTGTTGAATCATCTCTTGATGATTGCAGTACATTTGCATTTGTCTGTTGGCACAGGCTGTTGTGGCTTTTCACCGATGTCTCACTCCCACTCATGGCTGTGATTATATGGAAGCTATTGAGGCATGGGTGGTGCTTAGTACTGACAATCAGGGCACAGTCAGTGCCTGTGGATGCTGTGAAGGGTTCTGCTCATAGGGTTAGTACTGCTGCTCTGACTCAAAGAGGAACGCAATGGCAAACTACCTCACTCCTCATCTTGCCTAGTACGCCTCACTATAGCGCTGCATTGGGTTTTTGTGGGTATCTACCCACATAACCTAACGGCGGTACTTTTTGAGGATCCAACCAGCTTTCGGGATGACTACCTAACAGATATCAAATATAGATTTTGGTATTAGAAAGTCATTTTTGAAAGCCTTTGCCTGGAGCGTGGTGAAAAATGAACTGTTGGCGCAGCAGAAAATAGGAGATTAGAATCGTTTGAAATGTGATGCTACAGGAGAATGATGAAGATCAATAATAATAATAATGCCAACTGGCTGAGCCAGGATTCGATCCTGCAAGCGAGAACTTTACCGCTGAGCCACGCAGCCAGCCTGATGAAGATCAGATGGGTAGATAGAGTAACGAATGAAGAGATATTAATACGAAAGGGAGAGGAGAGATGTTTCTGGCTACTCTAGTGAAGAGAAGAGATAGATTGGTAAGACATGTACTCAGACACCCAGGAATAGCAAACTTAGTTATGTAAGGGTAGAGGATGAAAACTGCAAGGGTAGACAAAGGTTAGAAAATGAGAGATTGTCTCGGATGAATGGTGTGGTAGCTATGTAGACAATAAAGGATTAACTCAGGACAGGGAGACATGGAGGGCTGCATAAAACCAGGTAAAAAGAGACAGTCAATCTGAAAGACTAGACTTTGTATCATTTTAAATGCTACAAATGCTGAAAAATGCTAGAAAGGCTGGAGGCTTCTCGCTTCACTCGAAACCAAAGACTCTTGACATGTTAGACAATTTTTTTTTTTAGCGTATGACTTTTAGTGCCGGGAGTGTCCAAGGACATGTTCGGCTCGCCAGTTTTGTAGCTGCTTCGAGACGGACACCCAATGGGTGAGCTACAAGTACCGTTGGGGAGGGAAGTTGGAATGTAAGGACGAGGAGTTGGAAGGTAGCGGCTGTGGCCTATAGTTAGGGACCAACCCCGGCATTTGCCTGGAAGGAAGATGGGAAACCACAGAAGACCATCTTCAAGGTTGCCGGTGGGGGAATTCGAACCTCCTCGCCTCCCGGATGTGAGCGACTGCCATCAGTCATGCCGTAACCACCACGGCTAACTCACCCGGTATGTTAGACAATTATCAGCATAATACTTATCTTGCTAATCTTGTTTCAAATTACTCGAGAACGGCAAGTGCTAACCAAGGGGCAAAGCAAGGTCAAGCGCGCGGGATGCCGCACGCTCACTAGATCCCCTTCCATCCAATCCAAAAAACACTTATAGTGGGCGATGTATTGAAGCTAGAGATATGCTTCTTACGATCATAGTATATTGATATGTTTAACGGTTTACGCTCATAGTATATTGATATGTTTAACGGTTTGTCCAGCGTAAGCTTAAGAAGCGCACGGACGCCAAGTTTGTTTTCGACTTTTTCACTGAAATCGTTACTGCTTGGCTTTCTTTGATCATACATAAATTATTTTCTACAGAATCTTTCCTCGAGATATCCTTTACAGAATGGTGAAAACCGTATCAAAATCCATCCAGTGGTTCTCGAGATTACCCGTGACATCCAAGAATCGGGGATTTTTGTCTTATACTAACGAAGTAGAGATTGTCGGGGAACACATGCACCAAGCGGTACTATGACGTCACACACCTCAGTGCATCTGGGTGCATTTCGTCCCGTCACCGTAACGTAACGCCAGACCCCAGCGTAACGACGAAGTCGACAAGATCATTTAAAATGATAAAAACTGAAATGTAAACATCAAACAACAACCACGATACATACAAAAATTTAGCCGAAAATGCAATATGTTCAGACAGGATGCATGCCATATTTGTAGATATAATATTAAAAATAATAACATTATTTATCATTCATATTATTCCTGAGTTTGAAATTTAAACTTGTTAAATTGAATGTTACTAAACACGTCGCATCACGAACTACAGTATATACACTGCACCCTACTGAAGCATGTCCTGCAGCATCAGAAGGAGCTGAACCTCTACTTGGTGAATATATCACGTAGTTCCTGAAATCTTTTCCTGGGGGATTATTTCCCTGCCCCATTCTACATTTTGTTATTCTCGTATGGCATCTCAAGTGTATGGTTTCACAAGAGTATACATGACATCCATTTAAAATGTAGAATATGTAATACAAGCGAATCGTATTGAGTGCTGTGTTTTCCTTCCAAGGCATCCCACCAGTATCTGCTGTCAAATCTCTTGACAGTACAGCAAATGTGACTAAGAAATTCTGAAGTTACAGCACAAATAACCTATGGAAGACTATACTAATATTCATTTATAATACCAAACGTTACCATGGATTATAAGGTTACACATAATTCACACACTCCATAATTCAATAAACTTTATTTTCAGTCGAAATTTAATGTTTTGCAGTCAGCCAACAAGATTGTACCCAATTGTAATGGGTGGTTCCCTAATCCTGAAAACAATTACATGGGGTTAATAAATACACTTGGATGACCAGTTTTGATCATTAAGCGATCATCATCTGATCCCTTACACTTAGGCTCATAATTCTATATTACACCAATATCCACCTTAGAATTCAAAAATGTTTTTATACGATGTCCTTACACTCTTTGATACATGTTTCGGCTCCGTGAGCCTTCTTCAGTCAAACACATTAATTATTCTCATATGACAGTCTAGGTGTTGATCTTGTTAAGAAACTTAAAAAAATCTTTTTACAATCGTCAAAGTTATTTAAAAACGAACATAAAATGCTTAAAGAATTCGACTATGTGCAGAAGTTCAGGTCATGGGCCCTTCGTCGTTGAAATCCCAAGTCAAACACAGGACCTGTAAGAGTAAAAAAGGTTTTTTTTGGGGGAGTCCTGATAATCTACATTTTATTGGGAAAGTGAAACAGATTTTAAAAATTTGGGCATAAACTTACCCCATTGTACAAGTATCTTGAAAAAATCGTGTATGAAAAATCCTTGTGGCTACGGGTGAACGGAAGTTCCTTGCTTAAAACTTTGTCATTTTGGTTCAACAACCTGTAACGCGAAAAAATTAATAGAAAATGGAAAGGTAAGCTGTAGCATAAACCCAGAGTAAATTGACCAATTGTTTACATACCGTAGATTTGAAGACGCTGGAGATAACAACTCACTATTTGAAGGATATACAACAGATGTGTTGTTGTTGGTCTGCTTTGATCACTGGCAAACTGATCGGCCTTGTTATTGTAAGTGTGTGGGCAAGGGTCGCGTGAAGGGGAAACAAAACATACGTCAGTCCTTACGTTATGGTGTGTAAGGACATCGTATAAAAACATTTTTGTATTGTAAAGTGGATATTGGTGTAATATATCATAATCAATACGGGAAAATCTAGAATAATGACAAAAGTCATATATATTCATCATAATTCTATGTCTAAAAGTATGGGTTGTGGTATTTATAATATAACGTATACACTTATTTAGATCCAGTAGTAACTAAAATAGCTTAACATGTCAAGATATGTGATTTTTTGTTGAGATACTGATAGTGGTGATTGACCTTAAAGTTTGTTTGTTTAGTGTGATTATGTGATTGTTATTAAACGGCCAGGTTATTGTGGATTGTGCACTTAGCTGTTTGAGCGATGTGTGTTCCATTCCCGTGCAACAGCCACCACCGCTGCCTGCGATGAACTGGAAGAAATTTCCTGTAGTGTTTCGTTATCTCTAAATCTATTTGGCCTTTCTCTCGCATTCCTAACTGCCAGTGATCGTCGAGCAATATAGCATATGTTTGCTGCCAAGTCTAGAATATCCTAAGAGGCTATCCTTTGTTCTTTATTTTTAGCGCTGTATGTTTCACCATTCCTTCTAAGTCTAAATGTTGAATGGAGGACTATTAATGGCAACAAATGGAAAATTCATGCCAAAAGGAAGTGTTCATATTATATCCAACTCAAAGGAAATTCTTTAATTGTATTTTAATTCAGAGCCTCCGTGGTTTAGGCAGCAGCACGTTGGCCTCTCGCCGCTTGGTTCATGGTTCAAATCCCGGTCACTCCATGTGAGATTTAAGCTGGACAAAGTGGAGGCAGACAGGTTTTTCTCCGGGTACTCCGGTTTTCCCTGTCACAATTTAATTCCAGCAACACTCTCCACTGTCATTTCATTTCATCTGTCATTCATTTAATCATTGCCCCAGGGGAGTGCGACAGGCTTCGGCAGCCGGCACAGTTCATATCCTCGCCGCTAGATGGGGGCTTCATTCATGCCATTCCCTGACCCGGTCGGTCGACTGGAAGCAGGCTGTGTATTTCCATTTTCATCCATGATACTCGAGTGGGGATATTCACAAAACAATGATGTTAATGACACGTACGGTGTTAGGTGTAGTAATGAATTGGCCTATGGAACATAATAAAATCATATTCTAAAATCGTTCCATAAATCCATAAAATTCTCCAATGACTTCATATCAAGTTATTGACATTATCGTCCTTTAATCCACATCTATTTTATATTCAACATGAAAAGGTTGTTCTTATTTAAATCATTACTGAGGCGTGCATCCTTTCGTTGGTAGGACCTGGGTGCACCTAAGAATCAGGGACGTGTCTTAGTATCTTAGTTTGTCAGACCTTTCATAAACCAATAACTTGGGGCTGGAGGAAACTATACCTCCACCGGCCGAAGTTTGTGCATAAAAATCCTGACCTCATTACATTAGGTGACAGGAAACACAACACACAATATATCATCGAGGAATTCAATCATCGCACACACAAAGTACCTCGTTGCGGACACACATTTTCCCTTCCTTTCACTTACCTTGCACTAGATACAACTACCCTGTATGATTTCCTGTTCAATATGCGTCCTAATGAATCTTTAGCCTTTCCTCACTAATCTATTTCAAACGAAAGAACGGTTTAAGTGTGCACTAGGAGTGTGTGTTGCCAAGATCACTACACATCTCAACAAACGTTAGGAACAGTATAGATTTGACTGTATACACTGAATATACAGTGCCTACCAAAAGTTTAAGACCACTAGCTTATTTTCAACAAAAGCTCGCTGGTCTTATATGTTTGATTCAAATTTTGCCAAATATTTTATGAAAATACTTCGCCTTCCGGCGTGCCAAGAGGGATATTTGATAAACTCCCTAAATGTATAATTACTTTCAATAATGATTCTGGAAATTAAATACGTTGGGCTCATCTTGTAGTAATGATAAAGCATAGCGTTCTGCATTGAGAATTACACAGTTGCTACGCGATTTGCACTCGTGTAATTTCGAGCGCTTTATCAGCTCATATTTAGACTCTCAGTTATCTCTCTTCGAGTCAGACAATGCTGGTTCGAACCCACTAGTCTCCTGAGCCCCGCTATGCCAGTCCATTTCTTTTTAATTGCAATCCCTTTAATTGTTTTTTAAAATCCCTCTTAATTCTTAGCCCTACCTGAGAGCTGGATATTTCACGTTACCTGGCTTATTAATATGGTTCCGTTCTAAGGTGTCTAGACGTGGTGAACTCATTAACTCCCAGCCAACTTATGTCTCCATTGTCGTTATGTAGCACCTAATATGAATCGTGGCTGCTATGAAGTTAGGCAAATATAATCTCCACCCGTAACCACACCTAAATTACAGCCTGTTTCCATCAAGACTGAGGCATGTACCTGACAGAACCTGGTTCAATTCTTGGCGTGGAGGAGCTATGATCATTACTGAGTTATGATGGTATTGTCACTAGTCTGCACAGACAGACCTGGGCCCCCATTCACTCTTATAGGTGTCCATAAATTAAAGAGAGTAATTAGGGTTATCAACGACCCTGCATTCTCCATACACTGCTGATTTGCATTCAGTTGGACTGATGAAGTGCAGATGAGGAACTTGTTCCAAGAAGACATATTTCTTCATCGTTGATATTATCTTACTTACCGTCTTGGGTCCGAATGTTTACAGCTTAGCTGGAGTAAAATGAACGAATCCCCGCAAATCTCGAGAGATGATGATACATATTTGGCCCCAATAATGAGTGTGATTATGAGAATGACGATGTGATAACAAGAGGGGTGTAATGGTGCAGTGATCAAGATGCTTGCCTTGCACCAATTTGATCGGGTTTGACTTGTGATTAATGCATGAGCGATTTCCTAGCTCAAATATCTCGCTTAATAGTTCAGATTCCACGTAAAGAGGGGGTCACGTGGATTAGGATCGTGGGATTAATCGTCACGTGAAGCTGCATCTTTGTCTAGTCCATTATTTATTTATTTACTAGCAACCCGACCCGGCTTCGCCCGGGAACAGTTATGAATGCATTAAGTGATAAGTGCTTTTTTCCAATGTCAATAAACAAAGACCAATATCCGTTTTACGTCTCGGCATGATGGGTTAAAATCCCTGACTGGACTGTTAATTGTATTATCATGGAGATGCATGTGCAACAAATTCTAGTCAGACCTTATTTATGAATGGCGAGATGCATGAAACACAAATCCCCTTCCGTCCAATCTTAACTTGACTGTGAATTTTGCGGAACGAAAAGTTCACAGGCGAAAGGAAGAAAAGCAGAGTTGCACTTCCAGGGAAACTCCAAACACAACCACTGTTCTTTAAGTTTTTAACTCAACACGACTCGGCAGTTTGCTGCTGGTTGATCTGGAGCAATAAGCTCGTCCGCTAGCTAAGCTGTAACTGGGGTGATAGACTCGCCCCTAGATAGCTCGTAAACTGTCGCCTCAGTAACTGAATGGTGATTGTTGGAAGAAATGAAAACGTAAAACCACTTATAGTAGGCGATGTATTGAAGATACAGTAGAAATATGCTCTCCTGGGCTTTTTTGTAGAACTTTTCATGCTGAACAATTCTTACACTCATAGTATACAGTTATTTTTAACGGCAAGCTTACAAAGCTTACAAAGCGCTCGGACGCCAGTTTGTTTTCGACTTTTCCACTGAAATAATTACTGCTCGGCTTCCTTTGATCATAAATAAATTATTTTCTACAGAAATCATCCTCGAGGTATTCTTTACAGAATGGTGAAAACCGCATCAAAATCCATCCAGTGGTTCTCGAGTTTACCCGTGACATCCAAGAATCGGGGACTTTGTTTTATACTAAGTAGAGATTTATTTATTTATTTATTTATTTATTTATTTATTTATTTATTTCTTTATTTATTTATTTATTTATTTATTTATTTAATCAGAGGCTTGCATAGCAGACCGGACGCTGAAAGGCAAAACAGTCTCAGATGAAAATATATATTTTTTATTTATTATTCGATAATTTGCCAACTGGGGACCGCGATACACCTCATGTTCATAATACTTTTCCAATGCATACAAACTATAACGTTGTTTGGAAATGTAAGTTTTTGTTGATTTATTTACGGCTTGTGACATCGTGATCACTAGCTTTAGCTGCTTAGGTGTAGGTAGGAATTGTCAGATAATTTATGTTATTTTGGTGTCTGTAGAGGTAGTAGTAGTGTGTGTTTGTAATCGAGCCTAGGATTGCGAATCGTTGGTCGTGGCCGTAAGTTAGGGACCATGCCAGCATTTGAATGGAGTAGACGTGGGAAACTTTGTAAAAACACTAATTTTGTTGCCGAGGAGGGAATAGAACCAATCTCATGTAGGTTATACATCCCTAGGTTAAATGTACCACGTTTCAGCCCTGAGAGCAGAGGAGTGACAGCCAAGGATGCTAGTCATTACACCACGTGATGGTTGAAAGGTAAATAAATTACAGGAACAGAAAGATCTGAGGAAATCATTCCACTACAGTAGTTTGAGAAGAATTCAGTCCCAGTTACTTGGGACAATTGAGGGGTTACTGTTGTTTTATTTGACGGACTTGGATATAGTGATAATTTAGTCTCGCGAATTTGGGTGTGTGTGTATCTATCTACCTAGCAAAAATTTGTCTGATAACCTGAGTTATTGTAGTGTCTGTAGTAGTGTGTGGAGTTGCATTTTTGGTGAGGATTGGAAAGGAAGCGCCCGTGGACTTAAGTTAGGAAACATCTCTGTATTTGCCCTGGAGTAGCCGTAGGAAACGATGGAAAACCATTTCCAGGGTGGCTGAGGTGGGAATCGAACACGCCTCTTGTCAGTTATGCCCAATGGGGCTGAGTGTTCCCCGTTACAACCCTCAGATCAGATTTTTATTTGTTATTTTATCATTTCAAATGATCTTGTCGACTTCATCGTTATGCTTTGGTGTACCGTTATGCGTTACGGTTACGGCGTGTATGACGTCATCATGTTTTTCAGTGCATATGCACCGAGTCTGAGTTTACTCCTGGGGTCTAGCGTTATGCAATACGGAGACGGCGAGTGCGTGACGTCACGCAGTAGAGTGCACCTCCCACTCTCCGTTCGCCGCGCGGGAAGCCAAAGTTAAAGGGTAATGGAGTATGTTGAGTCTGAGTTTACTCCTGGGGTCTGGCGTTATGCGATACGGAGACGACGAGTGCGTGACGTCATGCAGCAGAGTGCACCTCCCGCTCTCCGTTCCCCGCGCGGGAAGCCTAAGTTAATGGGTAATGGAGTCTGTTGAAAGAGTCCTGGGGCTTCGAGTGAAGCGAGAAGCCCTCCTGAGCCTTTCTAACATGTGTAGCATTTGTAGCATGCGTAATTTGAAATGATATAAAGTCTAGTCTCTTAGACTGTATCTTTTTTTACAGAGCTGGGAATCAATCACTGACCTCAGGGGTGACAGCCAAGAATGCCAGCTTCTGCGTCACCAGGCGGACTACAGTAGGTGTTATTGTAGAGATGGGCATATAGATGGCTTTGAAGCCATTTTTCAGTGTTGCCTTATTGACAATTTATTGATATTACAACTTTTCAGTCGGTCAACACAATATAGGCCTAATCGTAATTAATGGGACATGCGAAAAAGAGAAATATTTACATGTAATTAAGGACCGGTAGGACTATATATATTTGTATATCTCCCTCTCCCGTGGTCCACAACAAATACAGAGTGTCCGTAAAGTCTCTCCGCAGCGGCGAGCTACGCGAGTCTTGCCTAGCGGGAGGTGTTAGGTTGGCAGCACATTCATGGCAGCGTGTACGCAAAATCTCACCGCAGCGGTTGGCACAATCATGGTGACCTTCAACTGGAGTGATAGATTGAGGAATACCGGCTCATTATTGCTGACAGTGAGTGCCTGTGCGTTTTCCTTGAATCAACATAACATGAATGTATTGCCGACCCAACACGTCCCGCAAAGCGAGACACGCGCTGTGGAGAGACTTTGCGGACACACTGTATATTGTATACAGTCGAACTTCTATAAGTCGAATTTCCATATCTCAAATTTTCGATATCTCGAACGTTCTACACAATTTATATTATCATTTATTTCCTATAATTCGAAGTTCTATTACTCGAATATTATTGAATTACGTTGAATTACGTTCTTTATGTGTGACATGGGAATTAAAATATCGATTCAGATGTGTAGGGTACCTGGACGGTGTATTTCCGTCAGCAGCTTATTATGTTCAGAATTCCTGCCACACTGAAATAAAAACAAAATTTATAACGCTATGCCGGAGCCACGTTTTTGAAAGGAACAGAAAATACATTCAGTAAAATACAGTAAATCCAAATTTTGTTGCAATATTTGCACAGCATTATTTAAGCCAAGTGAATATACCTGCATAAATAGAACTAGTGACAATAACAGCATGACGGAACAACAGTTGACTATTAATGTAATTATGATAATAGAATCCCATTCTTTCATGTATTTCTATATCTCGAATTTTTCGAAGTATTCTTATTTCCGAAAGAACTTCGAGATATCAAAGTTCGACTGTATTAGGTAGATTTCTTTAGAACGCTATTACCCATTCAAGATTTGATTGCCGCTGAGTGTGGCTGCGCCAGCGTTTGTTGTTTATTGTAGCACGAGCCCCGCAGGGCATTATGGGGGACACAGAGTGCAGTCCGCACATAAGTCAAGCAGCATTGCGTCAGATAAGCGTCACAGGAGCTCATATCACGATGGACAGTTAAACAATGACTGAGGCTACGGGAACTGAGACATGTCCTACTCGCGCAACTGTACCTGTCAACGAAGCAGGCTGACGTGTGACACAGGTTAACAAAGAATAGTTCCCATCTCGACCACCGGTAATCAATTCGTGAAATTGCAATGGGTATGTTTCGACTTCCGGATGATTTCGACATATTTTCGCGTTTCACGTCTCTCAGACCCCGTTGGTTCAAAAGTTTAAACATAGGCCTAATTTATATATATACATATCTATATCTATATACAATATAGTCTACATACATATTTGTGGACACGATAACTACCGCCATTTTCCACCAATCACTTTCAAATGAACACATAAAATATTAGCGTATATAACCTCGGTTGAGTTCGTTAATGGGCAAAGTTGGACCAACGGGGTAGGCGTCCTTTTTCGAAAAAGTAAAATATCGTTATAACTTTCTTAAAATGTGAAAAATTGAATCCATTTAAAGTTCACACTATTCTTTCGGATAAGGGCCAAAAACTTATCTCAGTAAAGTTTTTTGATTGTACCAACCATTGACCAAAGGGGTGGGAAAAATTGATTTTTTTTGTCTGAAAGATTATTTTATATGATCAACCCTTACACCAAGGGATGAGCAAAATGTTGTCGATGCAGATGCCAAGTTGATAAGGGAAGAGCTAAGCCGAAGATAGGTATCACAAAATATTGCTGATTGTACTACGGATGTCATCAAAGCATTATTGATGTTGATTTAACATCCGTGTCGTTCTACAGACGAACCAAAGATAGCGTTATCTCCAACTCCTGAACGGCTGGTCGGCAGTTGTGCTAGTGCAAGGTAAATAGCAGTAGACTACAATACAATAATAATATCGTATGGCCTCGGGTGCCTGGTGCAAGCTTTGCAATTTGACACCCAGAGGGTAGCTTGCATGTCGAATTTCGTAGTTCCTTGACTATGAAAGTCAAGGAGGTTAGATGTTAGATATCTAATCTCCTTGAACACAATAGCGCTTTCTAGTAGAGAAATGAGGAACTTTGTGCTGGCGGAAACTCCCGAGTTTAATTTTGCCATTATGATCTCGGCCTACTGAATTCAAATGGGTTCCTTGACATGCCAACATCGTATGACATGCGTACCGTATTTTTGCCGCCTTTCAAAAATCACTTACTACGGCCAGGAGCGAACCTGCAATCTTGGGGTTAGTAGACCGACACGCTATCCACTCACCCACCGTGGCAAGCTGACTACAATATAATTATGCTTAACATGTAGAACGTTTGTAAAAGCCTCAGTGGCTTAAGCGGCAGCACACCGGACTCTCGCCGCTGGGTCCGTGGTTGAAATCCCGATCACTCCATGTGAGATTTGTGCTGGACAAAGTGGGGGCAGACAGGTTTTTCTCCGGGTACTCCGGTTTTCCCTGTCAAAAATTTCATCCAGAAACACTCTCCACTATCATTTCATTTCATCTGTCATTCATTTAATCATTGCCTCAGGGGAGTGAGACAGGCTTCGGCAGTCGGCACAGATCATATCCTCCCCGCTAGATTAGGGCTTCATTCATTCCATTCCTGACCCGGTTGGTCGACTGGAAGCAGGCTGTGGATTTTTGTAACTATACAACAATTGGCAAATTCAATAAATTTGAAATATTTTTCTTTGCCCTGTGAAATCTGCCTCTGCCTTCCGGCGCACCGAGAGGGATTTTTAGCGTACTTTTCACATTTTGTAAAAGTGAGGAAAAAGTCGACTTATGAGATCGATCCGAGCAAATGTGTGTCTGTCTGTCCCAGGGGCGTATATTCAATTTTTTCGGGGGGAGGGGGGGGGGGCTGGCTATCCTGTAAAATTGTGAGTATTCTCAGGGGATTGTCACCGCAAAAAAAACTATCTGTACTACGTAGTATGTAGTATGTGTATTTGTAATTGAGGTAGGATTTGGGTAGGAAGCTGCCGTGGCCTTAAGTTTTGGTTTGAGGGCTGGAATGAAGTTCACTCAGCCTCGTAAGGCAAAGCTGAGAAGGGGTGGGTTCAATTCCCACCGTAGTAGACGTGGGAAACCACGGAAAAACACTTCCAGGACAATTGAGGAAGAAATCGAAGTTTTGCCTCACAAGGCTGAGTGTACCCCGTTCCAACCCTCAGACTAGAATTAAAATTTCATGGCAGACCTCCGGGGCGGCAGCCAAGAATGCTAGCCACTACACCACGAGTTAGTCTAATTTCAATCTTAATATTGTTTATAACTTAGCCAATAAGATTACAATTATTTTATGTTATTACCAAGGCAACACTTTCTTAATTTTTATTGGCATTTTTCGGGGAGAGCTGTAGCCCCCTCAGTACCCCCCTTATATACGCCCCTTATATACGCCCCTGGACTCTGTCCGGCTGTCCTTCTGTCTGTCTGTCTGTATGTCTATGTGTGTCCCCCCCCCCCCCCCAATCAACTCCTGAACGGCTGCAGCTATCGAAACCAAATTTTGTATGAGTAATGAAATATGCCTGAATATCTCACGACCATATTTGAAAATTACGTCAGTGCTACCAACTGCTGAAAAATCGCAATTGAAAATTGAGGGCTATGTTGGATATCTCGGAATATATGCTTGGGAATTGTTACACATTTCACACATATATAGATAATATTACATCAGACAAATTTACAGGAGTCCAACCGGGTGAGTTAGCCGTGGTCGTTACGGCATGACTGTTGGCATAAGTAGGAGTCCACGCAGCATGACCTGCTTTTGATTAGACGGTCGCGCAACATTGCGGAGAGGAAGATGGGTAATAATCTCACACAACAACTTCGCTCCGGCAAGGTCTGCGGATTTGCATTTCGGACATACCACCCGATTGCGAGGAAATGTAGGAAAATTATAAAATGTTATTCTAGGCAATGCTGACACCATCACATGGTTATGAAAGCCGGACGTCCTCGGAAATGGAAAATATCTTACTGCTGTAAATACATGATTCAACTTATTGAAAGGGTTAAAACGGATTATTATAGGTAATTTACCGTAGAATTCAATTAGACCATCAGTTGAATTTTTACCAATTATTATATTCATTTGGGCCCCTTTTTTTTTTCAAAGACCAAAAACATTTAATAACATCAAAACGTAGAGAGATATAAAAATATGATAAGGGGTAAAAATGTTGCTAGTCACTGAGATCATACACCAGTATATTTAACTTTCTTCGATAGGATCGACGGTTTCCTACATATAACGATTCGAAAAAAAGAATGAAATTCACGGCCCCAAAAAAAGAAAATGGAGAGAGATAACAAAAAATCATAAGAGTTAAAAAGTAGCTAATCAAGGAGATCCTATATCTGTAGATTTAACTTTTTTCGATACGGCCAACCGTTTCTCAAATATAACGGATCGAAAAAAGGAAGAAATTCAGAGCCCCAGAAAATAAAAACGCTGAGAGATATCAAAAAATCATAAGCGTTGAAAAAGTTGCTAATCACTGAGATCTTACACCTGCAGATTTAACTTTGTTAGATACGGCCAACCGTTTCCCAGATATAACGGTTCGAAAAAAAAGGAAGACATTCAGGGCCCCAAAAATGAAAAAGGTGAGAGATATCAAAACATTATAAGGGGTTAAAAAAGGATGAAATTCAGGGCCCCCCAAAAAGGTCCGGCCCTGCACCGTTTTCCACGCCCAACAATTGGGTTCGTCACAGGCCACAACTCTTTCACCGTACCAAATTTCCGCTTGATATCTTGAAAATTGCGACATGTACTTCGCTAAACCAAAAAATGTCACGCACAATGGACTTCTGCAGGGCCCCAAAAAACGAATACGGCGAGAGATATCAAAAAATCGTTTTGAGTAAAAAAGTTGCATACTACGGAGATCTTATACCTTTACATTTAACGTTTTCGATGCGACAAACCGTTTCCGAGATATATCGATTCCAAAAAAAGTTTGAGATTCAGGGCCCCCAAAAAAGATCCGGCCCTGCGCCGATTTTAACGCACAACAATAGGATTCGTCACAGTCATTAACTCTTTCACCGTACCAAATTTCAGCTTAATATCTTGAAAATTGCGACCAGTTCTTGGCTAAACGCAAAAATGTCACGCACAATGGACATTTTCAGGGCCCCAAAAAAAGAAAACGGTGAGAGATATCAAAAAATTGTTTTGAGCAAAAAAGTTGCATACCGCGGAGATCTTACACCTGTACCTGTAACATTTTTCGATACGACCAACCGTTTCCGAGATATATCAATTCCAAAAATCAGTTAGAAATTCAGGCCCCCCAAAAAAGATCCGGCCCTGCACCGATTTTAACGCCCAACAATAGGATTCGTCACAGACACAAACTCTTTCACCGTACCTAATTTCAGCTTAATATCTTGAAAATTGCGACCAGTACTTAGGTAAACGCAAAAATGTCACACACAATGGACATTTTCAGGGCCCCAAAAAAAGAAAACGGTGATAGATTTCAAAAAATCGTTTTGCGTAAAAAAGTTGCATACTACGGAGATCTTAAACCTTTACATTTAACGTTTTTCGATACGACCAACCGTTTCCGAGATATATCGATTGCAAAAAAAAGTTTGAAATTCAGGGCCCCCAAAAAATATCCGGCCCTGCACCGATTTTAACGCCCAACAATAGGATTCGTCACAGTCACTAACTCTTTCATAGTACCAAATTTCAGCTTAATATCTTGAAAATTGCGATCAGTACTTAGCTAAACGCAAAAAAGTCACGCACAATGGACATTTTCAGGGCCCCAAAAAAAGAAAACGGTGAGAGATACCAAAAAATCGTTTTGAGTAAAAAAGTTGCATACCGCGGAGATCTTACACCTGTACATTTAACACTTTTCGATACCACCAACCGTTTCCGAGATATATCGATTCCAAAAAACAGTTAGAAATTCAGGGCCCCCAAAAAAGATCCGCCCCGGAACCGATGTTAACGCCCAACAATAGGATTCGTCACAGTCACTAACTCTTTCATCGTACCAAATTTCAGCCTAATATCATGAAAATTGCGACCAGTACTTAGCTAAACGCAAAAATGTCACACACAATGGACATTTTCAGGGCCCCAAAAAAAGAAAACGGTGAGAGATATCAAAAAATTGTTTTGAGTAAAAAAGTTGCATACCGCGGAGATCTTACACCTGTACATTTAACGTTTTTCGATACGACCAACCGTTTCCGAGATATATCGATTGCAAAAAAAAGTTTGAAATTCAGGGCCCCCAAAAATTATCCGGCCCTGCACCGATTTTAACGCCCAACAATCGGATTCGTCACAGTCACTAACTCTTTCATCGTACCAAATTTCAGCTCAATATCTTGAAAATTGCGATCAGTACTTAGCTAAACGCAAAAAAGTCACGCACAATGGACATTTTCAGGGGCCCAAAAAAAGAAAACGGTGAGAGATACCAAAAAATCGTTTTGAGTAAAAAAGTTGCATACCGCGGAGATCTTACACCTGTACATTTAACACTTTTCGATACCACCAACCGTTTCCGAGATATATCGATTCCAAAAAACAGTTAGAAATTCAGGGCCCCCAAAAAAGATCCGACCCTGCACCGATGTTAACGCCCAACAATAGGATTCGTCACAGTCACTAACTCTTTCATCGTACCAAATGTCAGCCTAATATCATGAAAATTGCGACCAGTACTTAGCTTAACGCAAAAATGTCACACACAATGGACATTTTCAGGGCCCCAAAAAAAGAAAACGGTGAGAGATATCAAAAAATTGTTTTGAGTAAAAACGTTGCATACCGCGGAGATCTTACACCTGTACATTTAACATTTTCGATACGATCAACCGTTTACGAGATATATCGATTCCAAAAAAGGTTTGAAATTCAGGGCCCCCAAAAAAGATCCGTCCCTGCAGTGATTTTAACGCCCAACAATAGGATTCGTCACAGTCATTAACTCTTTGACCGTACCAAATTTCAGCTTAATATCTTGAAAATTGCGACCAGTACTTAGCTAAACACAAAAATGTCACACACAATGGACATTTTCAGGGCCCCAAAAAACGAAAACGGTGAGAGGAAAAAAAATTGTTTTGGGTAAAAAAGTTGCATACCGTGGAGATCTTACACCTGTACATTTAACATTTTTCGATACGATCAACCGTTTACGAGATATATCGATTCCAAAAAAATGTTTGAAATTCAGGGCCCCCAAAAAAGATCCAGCCCTGCACCGATTTTAACGCCCAACAATAGGGTTCGTCACAGTCACTAACTATTTCATCGTACCAAATTTCAGCCTAATATCTTGAAAATTGCGACCAGTACTTAGCTAAACGCAGAAATGTCACGCACAATGGACATTTTCAGGGCCCCAAAAAAAGAAAACGGTGAAAGATATCAAAAAATCGTTTTGAGTAAAAAAGCTGCATACCGCGGAGATCTTACACATGTAGGTTAAAGTTTTTTGATAAGACCTACCGTTTCCGAGATATATCGATTCCAAAAAAAATTTGAAATTCAGGGCCCCAAAAAAAGATTCGGCCCAGCACCGATTTTAACGCCCAACAATAGGATCCGTCACAGTCACTGACTCTTTCACCGTACCAAATTTCAGCTTAATATCTTGAAAATTGCGACCAGTACTTAGCTAAACGCAAAAATGTCACGCATAATGGACATTTTCAGGGCCCTAAAAAAAGAAAGCGGTGAGAGATATCAAAAAATCGTTTTGAGTAAAAACGTTGCATACCGCAGAGATCTTACACCTGTATGTTTAACTTTTTTCGATACGACCAACCGTTTCCGAGATATAACAATTCCAAAAATAAGTTTGAAATTCAGGGCCCCCAAAAAAGATCCGGCCCTGCACCGATTTTAACGCCCAACAATAGGATTCGTCACAGTCACTAACTCTTTCACCGTACCAAATTTCAGCTTAATATCTTGAAAATTGCGACCTGTACTTAGCTAAACGCAAAAATGTCACGCACAATGGACATATTCAGGGCCCCAAAAAAAGAAAACGGTGAGAGATATCAAAAAATCATTTTGAGTAAAAAAGTTGTATACCGCGGAGATCTTACACCTAAACTTTTAACATTTTTCGATACGATCAGCCGTTTCCGAGATATACCGATTCCAAAGAAAAGTTTGAAAGTCAGGGCCCCCAAAAAAGATCCGGCCCTGCACCGATCTTAACGCCCAATAATAGGATTCGTCACAGTCACTAACTCTTTCACCGTACCAAATTTCAGCTTAATATCTTGAAAATTGCGACCAGTACTTAGCTAAACGCAAAAATGTCACGCACAATGGACATTTTCAGGGCCCCAAAAAAGAAAACGGTGAGAGATATCAAAAAATCGTTTTGAGTAAAAAAGTTGCATACCGCGGAGATCTTACACATGTATCTGTAACGTTTTTTGATACGACCAACTGTTTCCGAGAAATATCGATTCCAAAGAAAAGTTTGAAATTCAGGGCCACCTAAAAAGATTCGGCTCTGCACCGTTTTTAACGCCCGACAACAGGTCTCCTCACAGGGTCTAACTCGTTCACCGTTCCAAATTTCAGCTCGATATCATGAAAATTAAGACCTATACTTCGCTCAACCCAAAAATGTCATGCACAATTAACTTTTTCAGGGCCCCAAAAAAACAAAACGGTGAGAGATATCAAAAAATCGTTTGGAGTAAAAAAGTTGCATACCGCGGAGTTCTTACACATATAGATTTAAAGTTTTTTGATAAGACCAACCGTTTCCGAGATATATCGATTCAAAAAAAAATTGAAATTCAGGGCCCCAAAAAAAGATTCGGCCCAGCACCGATTTTAACGCCCAACAATAGGATTCGTCACAGTCACTAACTCTTTCACCGTACCAAATTTCAGCTTCATATCTTGAAAATTGCGACCAGTACTTAGCTAAACGCAAAAATGTCACGCACAATGGACATTTTCAGGGCCCCCAAAAAAGAAAACGGTGAGAGATATCACAAAATCGTTCTGAGTAAAAAAGTTGTATACCGCGGAGGTCTTACTCCTGTACATTTAACGTTTTTCGATACGACCAACCGTTTCCGAGATATATCGATTCCAAAACAAAGTTTGAAATTCAGGGCCCCCAAAAAAGATCCGGCCCTGCACCGATTTTAACGCCCAACAAAAGAGTTCGTCACAGGCACTACCTCTTTCACCGTACCAAATTTCAGCTCGATATCTTGAAAATTGCGACCTGTACTTCGCTAAACCCAAATATGTCACGCACAATGGTCATCTTCAGGGCCCCAAAAAAAGAAAACGGTGAGAGATATCAAAAAATCATTATGAGAAAAAAAGTTGCATACCGCGGAGGTCTTACACCCGTAGATTTAACGTTTTTCGATACGACCAGCCGTTTCCGAGATATATCGATTCAAAAAAATAGGAATAAATTCAGGGCCCCAAAAAAAGGTCCGGCCCTGGACCGATTTTAACGCCCAACAATAGGGTTCGTCACAGGCCCAAACTCTTTCACCGTACCAAATTTCAGCTCGATATCTTGAACATTGCGACCTGTACTTTGCTAAACGCAAAAACGTCACGCACATACATACATACATACATACATACATACATACATACATACATACAGACAGACTTTTTTTGAATTTTTTTTTTCGACTCTGATTCGATTGGTATAGGTTTGAACCGTGGGCGACGCTTAGTTTCCGAGATCTCGAAAAATCCTACCACGGCTATATGAAAGCCTATAGGATCTTTAGGCAACACTTTCTTAATTTTTATTGGCATTTTTCGGGGAGAGCTGTAGCCCCCTCAGTACCCCCCTTATATACGCCCCTTATATACGCCCCTGGACTCTGTCCGGCTGTCCTTCTGTCTGTCTGTCTGTATGTCTATGTGTCCCCCCCCCCCAATCAACTCCTGAACGGCTGCAGCTATCGAAACCAAATTTTGTATGAGTAATGAAATATGCCTGAATATCTCACGACCATATTTGAAAATGACGTCAGTGCTACCAACTGCTGAAAAATCGCAATTGATAATTGAGGGCTATGTTGGATATCTCGGAATATATGCTTGGGAATTGTTACACATTTCACACATATATAGATAATATTACATCAGACAAATTTACAGGAGTCCAACCGGGTGAGTTAGCCGTGGTCGTTACGGCATGACTGTTGGCAGTCGCTCACATACGGGAGGCGAGGAGGTTCGAATCCCCCCGCCGGCAACCTTGAAGATGGTCTTCTGTGGTTTCCCATCTTCCTTCCAGGCAAATGCCGGGGTTGGTCCCTAACTATAGGCCACAGCCGCTACCTTCCAACTCCTCGACCTTCCCTTCCAACTTTCTTCCCCCACGGTACTTGTAGCTCACCCATTGGGTGTCCATCTCGAAGCAGCTACAAAACTGGCGAGCCGAACATGTCCTTGGACACTCCCGGCATAAAAGCCATACGCTAAAAAGAAACAGGAGTCCAGACATGAGAGTGTTTCCAACATGATTCTATGCCTGTTGATAAGTCAAATCTTTAAATGCAAGGAAATTCCATACTATCTATTGGATTTCAACAAAATTCGGTATGTGATTATCGCACCGGAGCAGATATGAATATGCATTTATGTTCGACCCTCACTATTATGTGTTTGAAAACTGTATCATAATGATGGTCATTATAACACCGTTTTTCATTACGATACAGTTTCTCCAGCCAATCAGAGCTCGTTCATTGACCAATTAGGTAACGATAATTTCGCGCATGCGCTCAAAATCCAACATGTCGGACATAAACACAACATCGAACTATAATAAATTACCGACATGGAATACCCACCGTCCATAAGTTCGCGTAAATAAACTGGCGAATATGAGACAAGAAATAGCACAGTACCTTAAAATCACTAACACTAATTTCTACACAGCGCATTGTCTTCAAATGACTGCGGTGACAATATTACTGAGGGACGGCTGATGTAAACATATGGCTGCATATGGCAGAGCGCATGCGTCGGCCGTTCAAAGCTCTTGAAAGACGAAGGTATAACACCCAACGCTCGCTCTGCGATCACAAAATTCCAGTAGCTGACTCTCAACAGATATTTATGAATATTTATGTTAAAACATATAATAAAGTTATAATTATCGTCGAACATAAACAGTCGTATGCAACTCGCCTATAATGGTAACTAAGACACTCGTATGGAAATTATAAAACTCGCATACGCTCGTTTTATAAAAAATACTCGTGTCTTAATTATAGCCATTATAGGCTCGTTGCATAATGTACTATTTTGTGTCAACAGGGCTGTCAACTGTTGAAAAATGCACTCAATACATTTTTATCTTAATCTCAATATAGCTGAAAGTCTGCAGGCCAACAGTTCTAAACTTTGCATACCTGCAAATGTAGGTTAATTTTCAGTGTCCGATATACGACAGTGCTGCCAACCTAATTCTACGCGTGCTGATAGGTTTAATGTTGAATCACATGTAATTTCCATACTAATAAATGAAGTTCTTTCAAAATTGGCACACAAATAGATCATAATATTTCATTTTATGCTTTGATGACATCCTATTTATGGCGGTGTCGCCAATCTGATTTTACGCTTGCTGATAAATTTAATATTTAAATACATATAACGTGCAAACTATCTATTGAGCCTCAACAAAATTTTGCATGAGCATTGTGTACCTTATGATATGGGACTAAGAATATATTTAGAGTTGCCAGGTCTGCCAACTGTTGGTATATGAGTCGTCCAGTTGCAAAACTTGTTTAATCCACTTGTGAATAAGGATCATGTCGTATAAGAAAATATGTAATTATTTTATATTATTTTACTTTATTATGTTTTGTTTAATTTTATTTTAATGTATTTTGCTTTATCTTGATTTTGTTTTGTTAATTTTGTTTTGTTTTATTTTATTTCGTTTTATTTTCTTTTAAATTGTTTGTTTAACTTTTTTTGTTTTATTTTATTTTTTTGATTCTTATATTTTTAATTTAATTTTGTTTTATTTTGACTTTGTTTTGTTTATTTTGTTTTATTTTAATTTATTTTGTTATGTTTTATTTTGATTTGCCAGAAAACAAACGCAAAACAAAAACAGAAACCATGAATCAAAAAAGCAAAATTCAAGAACAAAAGCAAAAGCAGAAAACAAAAAACAAAGAACACAATGCAAAAAGCAAAATTCAAAGAAAAGCAAAAACAGAAAACAAACACAAAACAAAAACCAAGAAAGAAAAGCAAAAAGTAAAATTCAAAAGTAAAAGCACAAATAACCAAAAACCAAAAACACAAAGAATAAAAGTAGAAAACAACAAACACAAAAGATATGGGAGGCAAAGTCCAGAGAAACGTTTCTTATGAAAATGATTCTTATTCACAAGTGGATTAAACGAGTTTTGCAACTCGACGACTCATATGGTCTCTATAATTTCAAGAAGAGTAGGCTCTTTAGTTTGTCACGGAAGTACTTGTTTTAAATCTTATGTGATTTTTATCAGGTATTATTTTCCCATGTCCCTGTAATTGCGATTATATTGTGTGGACCGACTGAAAAAATGCATTATCAGAGGGGCGCAGGCAGTGTGAGAACTGTGAATATTCATTGTTCACGTTAGCAAGGTGCGGTAATTCACCCTCAATGAGCAGGAATGTGAGTGCGATTGGAGCCTGGCCAGTGGGACTATTCTTGCATGACGATGGTATCATCCTGGCCTCCACCTGTGCATCGCCCGCAGGTTCGCCATTCAGCAGCTCCAGATGCACGTAATGGTTATCGGTCATCTCTGGCTCTGCGCGCCTCATGCAAAGTAGCGGCATCCATCCCGTGGCAACAGCTCCTTCTCTGCGGTGAACTACAGTAAAACCAAACCAAACTCCATGGCGCTACACCCCATGAAGGGCCTTGGCCTACCAAGTGACCACTGCTCACCCATTTGGCCTGGAGATTATGGGGTAAAGTGTGGTCAGTGCGTCGGATCCCCTCAGCCGTTAATCTTTCGTTAGTTTCCATGACCAGGGCGCTGTCTCACTGTTAGACAGTTACTCAATTGTCCTCACGAGGCTGAGTGCACCCCATTCCAGCCCTCACGTCAGTTTCTTAAATACCTGACGGATCCGGGAATCGAACCTAGAACCTCCGGGTGCGAGCCAGGCGTTTACCTCAACACCATGGGGACTTTTATCAGTTAATTCATTTGAGGGGCATGGATATGGTGGTCATTTAGCCCCCTGTACTTAGGTGTGTGTGTATAATTATATCTGATAACCAGTGTTATTGTGATGGCTGTATTTGTGTGTGTATTTATAATTCAGACGTGGATTTGGGAGGAGACAGCCATGGCCATAAGTTAGGAACCATCCTGGCATTTGCCTGGAGTAGAAGTGGGAAATCCACTTCCAAGATGGCTGAGGTAGGAATCGAAACCACCTCTTCTGAGTTTTGCTTCAGGAGACTGAGTGTGCCCCGTTCCAACTCTCAGACCAGAATTAAATTACTTGGTAGAGCCTGGAATCGAACGCAGACCTCTTGCAGCGACAACCAGGAATGCTAGCCACTACACCACACGGTGGTTGAACTACCCAGAATAATAAAACACTGGTTCATTCAAAGAGTATCATGGCCCATTCGCCCGATGAATGGCTTCCAACATGATACAGAACAAAGTTTGTAGTTTTACGTGACCGCTAATCATGCGATCATAAGCCACTTTACGTACTGTAGGATCCGAACAATCGGATGTAACACTTCACCTGTGATGGTAACAGATAAGCTATAATGAATTTGATATAACTTCCAAGTTAAGGCACTTTATAATTAATTAACGCATCCCTAATGCATTAAGAAAATGTTCGCTGATATGATACGAGGCCATTAAACCCTCGCATATAACATATCGGGCTGTATTTATAGCGGCAGTTTTAACAATGTTATAGCTGGGGTTAAGCCTGTCCTGCAGCTGGCCGCCAATAGCCTGCCTTATTCGGTGTAATGGTGCCCTCATTATGGCTGTTTAATGTGGCCCAGTCCTCTCGCGGAGTTGCTCATTACAGACCTTACCGCCAATTTGTTTGAGCAGAGGCGCGAGATTCAGCGTGTCGTGACCAGGAAGACGACCTGACTCACCCTTCCTCATAGGACATCTCTGCATCTTATTATCCAGAGAGCTTATTCCCGTGTTGATATAGACAGGGCCGTACAGAGCAAACTCAGGCTTACGGGCCCCTCTACCTTTTTCAATGTGTGACATTATTTTGGAAGTAGGCCCTATTAAACTTGAATTTGATTAACCCATAAACTACTCCGTGGAATTTAGCATGTCCATATTGAATATCAGTTTACTTGGATTTAAGTTCTTCAGCCACTCTTCGTTTCGTGTCACAATTCTTGTTGTTTTACTTCAAGATTTTGTTCACTGAGCATTTAAAATTTCATTTTCTTTATACCTGACCGTGTTCGGGCTCCAAAGAATAGGCCGTGATTCTTTCAGAAATGTGTGAAGTATATAGTGGAATTTAGCATACATCAGGCCTAACTCCTACCGTGTCTTTACCGGAATACTCCTTGTTGATACCTTTGCCTTGCGTGTCGTTTACGATATTGTTACGGCTGCAGGGTTGCTTCATTCCCTCGCGCGTGACTCACAGCCGCCCGAGGGTAGCCGACCGCTTGCGCAGAGAGAACAAAAGGTATGGTCCAGAATGTTCGTGGCCCAACTAGTGTTGGAAATCTCGAGAAGGTCTGAGAGTAGCTGTGAACCCTGGTCCACTCTAGAAACATCTGTGAGTCGTCAGCCCCGATATATAAAGAGCGACCCTGGCCAGTGTCAGTGAGTGTGTTTATACCTTTGCGAAAGAGGTAATGCGGTGAAGTGTGAATTGCGAAACAGTGTGTACCGTAGTATTCAAGAACAGTGAGTGTCAGACTTTGGCGTGTGAACTTAAGGAAGAGTTGTTGTTATTTCTAGCCAGGACACCGGTCTCATTAGTGAAGGATTAACTGCATGAGCAAGTGAAAGGGCGAGTGTTATCCATAAGGGAGCAAACTTGAGTAAGACAGCTAATGGTTTTTATGTGCCTATTTTGTGGTGAATATTTCTGACCTGCAATAAAGCTAATATTTCATTAAAGGACCATTTGTGTTGTGCTTTACCTACTTTGATCCAATTAACGAACTTGCTACAGGGGGGTAGCGCGTATCAATATATTCTGCAACTTAATTCCCTCCCTACCGGGTTGTGTACGGAATATTCTACAGCCTATCCTAAGTTTCCATTTAACTATGGTAGGTGTGAGGAAGGTATTAAACAACTTTTACCAACGCTCTTTGAACAGGAAATGACTACGTGAATAATTTAATTTAAATTTACAGGTTTATTATGATAGATACTTTAGTATCAGAATGAGCTGAGGTATTTTAGTAATGGTGGGCCCGTACGATAAAAATCTTACTACTAGTTCAAGGTATTTGAATGAATCGGACTATGATTACAGTGATTTTGAAGAAAACGTTAAAATGTTTGAGGTTTTATCAAGTTACAATAGAGCTCATGGGGATGAGAACAATGGTAATGCAAATACAACTGTAGTATGCCAGATTTTCGCGATGAATTCCATGATTTCTCTGAACTAATTAAGATTTTGTACGGTTTTCTTCTTCCTAAGTTTTTTTTCTAAACAATACAGAAAATTAAAAGCAAGTAATTCCGTGAAGAACTAAATAGCCTATTTTCATATACCGTATCCTACTTATGTTTATAGCCTCTATCAACATACAAAATTTCAGTTTGATTTCTGTAATAGATTCGTAGATATTGAGAACCTACTATTAGGTCAGGATTATTGTGTAGGTTCATTATTCAAACGTTGACTTCGATCGCATGATTAGGACACAAGAAATAAAAATAATAATTTTAAAATTTTGCACAACCGCCATCTTGAGGTTATGTAAGCAATTGAACTGAATTAGATGTCAGTGCATTGCAATTTGTATAGCCATTTGCTGTACCAAGTTTCACTGCGTTCGGATGGTTAAATCGCGAGAAAAGTATATTTAAATTTTTCAACCTCGTTTGGCCACCATGTTCGCATAATTCGCATAGCCTCCATGATGGATTGATGAGACGTTCTAAGATTTGAGGGCCACGTTCGGAGTCGTCCAACATAGTACTAAGACCTTACCGAGTTTCATTGAAATCGCTCCAGCCATTTATAAGTTATTAGGGGAGGAGGAGGGGTGGGGACACACTCACACACGGACGCACACACACACACGGACAAACGGTGACCTCATATGCCTATTTTTTCATAAATGAAAATAAGCTAATAAAAAACATGACTTAAAAATGTTCTTTAAAAATATGATCGCTCAATTAATAGTACAACATATTTCAGTGACACGGGAAGGGTTAAATTGGAAGCTTACCACCCTCTTATAAAGATAATCTTCAAATTCCACACGTTATTAATTACATGAACAACTCTAACAACCCATCTGAGAAGCCTAAGACACAATGGATATTTATTACATTCACTATGGTTCTCCTTGTAACGTAATGTGTTGGATACTATTCATTGATTGCATTTACATTGAACATAGTCGTATAAAAGAATTCAAAATAGATCTCGACTTAGTATAAAACAAAGTCCCCGATTCTTGGATGTTACGGGTAATCTCGGGAACCACTGGGTGGATTTTGATGCGGTTTTTACCATTCTGTAAAGGATATCTCAAGGATGATTTCTGTAGAAAATAATTTATTTAATTGATCAAAGGAAGCCGAGCAGTAACGATTTCAGTGGAAAAGTCGAAAAGAAACCTGTCGTCCGAGCGCTTTGTAAGCTTACGCTGGGCAAACCGTTAAAATATCGAAATACTATGAGCGTAAGAATTGTTCAGCATGAAAAGTTCTACAAAAAAGTCTGCGAGAGCATATGTCTATCTTCAATACATCTCCCACTATAAGTGTTTCTTCCAAACATGTCCATTCAACTACTGAGGCGACAGTTTACGAGGTAGCTAAAGGCTAGTCTATCAACCCTGTTACAGCATAGCTAGCGGACGAGCTTATTGCCCCAGATACAGCCTGCAGCAAGCTGTCGAGTCGTGTTGAGTTAAAAACTTTAGAGAAGAGTGGTTGTGTTTGGAGTTTCCCTGGAAGTGCAACTCGGCTTTTCTTCATTTCGCCTGTGAACTTTTCGTTCCGCAAAATTCACAGTCAAGTTAAGATTGGACGGAAAGGGGATTTGTTTTTCATGCACCTCGCCATTCTTAAATTACGTCTGACAAGAATTTGTTGCACATGCATCTCCATGATAATATTATTAATAGTCCAGTCAGTGATTTTAACCCATCATGCCGAGATGTAAAACGGATATTTGTCGTTGTTCATTGATATTGGTTTAAAAAAAGCGCTTATCACGTAATGCATTCAAAACTGTTCCCGGGCGAAGACGGGTCGGGTTGCTACATAGGAATACATTTGAGTGAAGTTGTCTACTGTAAGCCATCCTTCAGCCCCGCTTGTCATTCTCTCTCATCGGGCCTGGATGTAGGTCCACCTATATTCGCCGTGAGGTGGCCGCTAACTAACATATATTGTTGTTAATTAATTTTAAGTCCACCTCGTTGCGTAGTGGCTAGCATACTTGGCATTCACCGCGGAGGCCCAGGTTCAATTTCCGACTCTGCCAAGAGATTTTAATTCTGGTGTGAGAGTTGGAACGGGGTACACTTAGCCTCGTGAGGCAAAACTGAGAAGAAGAGAGTTCTATTACCACCTACGTCATATGTCATACGTTTTCCGTGGTTTCCCCACTTCTACTACAGACAAATGCAGGAATTGTTCTTAACTTAAGTCCACGGTTCCCTCCTTTCCAATCCTATCCCCAATTTACAAATACACACACTAATACAGCCATCAAAATGACACAAATCTTCACACTCCCAAAATTGCACTGGACTATATGCCCACGATATCGCAGTTCCTAATACAAGCAAAAAATCTCAAAACAGCAAGAGCAATAGATGCAGTTAAATTATTTGACATTTTGAAGTCAAATAAATCAAATCAAGTGAACACTGGGGCAGAATCTACGAGTAGATTGTGGCTATATTTAACAAATATTTCAAATTATATTAGGAAGGACTGGGACATGATTTGCTCTGGAGGCTTATTCATGGTAACTATTTATAACAGAACCTTCAACAAATTATAAATGATCCCGAGGATACAAAGTAACACCTACAAGACGGCGAACCTCTTTTCTTGAGAAATGTTTAATGGTCCTTGTACGCCATAAGTAATAATCATAATCAAGTTTAATTTGTGAAATTACGTTAACGTATAATTTACCAACTATAAAACTATTGCATTTGCATTAAACAATTTGAATAATTGTGTCGGTACGGCACTGGACTCGCCTTCTTGCCCCGGGGCGTGTAGGATAATCACGCGCTTGGACACAGCTAGCAGGGCCGCGAGAACTTAACACAGTCTCTCCCTTACCAGCCTCAAGCCTGTCTGATCTCCCTTTCAAACTAGAGGTGACTGAGAAAAGGAATATCTTGCCTTTAACCCACGAAGATTGGCGCTTGGGTATTATTGACCCGATACTAATATAATGCTCTAGGGGGTCTTTTATATAAAGTAAGAACGGCAAACGGCAGTTTTGTTATTCGCTGCTGCGGTTTCCTTGGCCGAGCTTGTGGCGCGCCATGGCCCCCTGCTGTGCTATTGAAAGCGTGCGCATAGTACATACGAGAGCTGTTTCTTTTTTCAAGTTACGATGGACTGTATAAAAATAATAGATTGACATACTAAACTGGGTTTACTACTAAATGTTTGCTTGTTTTATTCGTATGTCTCAACATAATCGCCAAAACGATTGAAACATTTGTCGTATCGTTACACCAGCTTTCCAATGCCCTCGGCAAAATATTCTGCCGCCACTGAGGTGGGTAGGTCTGGACAGTCTCCTGAAGTTTATCCTTTTTGACGAGGCGTTGCCGCCCAACCATACCTTCAATTCTCGAAAGAGATGAAATTCATTCACGACCACACTGAACCAACGCTACGATGGACTTTTTGGACCATCTACCGTTTAGTTAAAACCAGCACTGAATGATGTTCACCTTTCTCGAGAATTGAAGGTATGGTTGGGCGGCAACGCCTCGTCAAAAAGGATAAACTTCAGGAGACTGTCCAGCCGTACCCACCTCAGTGGCGGCAGGATATTTTGCCGAGGGCATTGGAAAGCTGGTGTAACCATACGACAAATGTTTCAATCGTTTTGGCGATTATGTTGAGACATACGAATAAAACAAGCAAACACTTAGTAGTAAAATCAGTTTGGTATGTCAATCTATTATTTTTATACAGTCCATAGTAGCTTGAAAAAAGAAACAGCCCTCGTATGTACTATGCGCGCGCTATCAATAGCACAGCAGGGGGCCATGGCGCGCCACAAGCTCGGCCAAGGCCACCGCAGCAGCGAATAACAAAACTGCCGCTTGCCGTTCTTACTTTATATGAAAGACCCTGTATATTTTTTGTTTTGATCAGCCCTTATTTCCTGTCGCCTACTGTACCTTCCTTCCTAGCCTTGAACTTCACCCTGAAAAAGAAACATCTCCATAACTTTTTGAACCTCAAGTTATTTCTATATTATTTACGGTCGGGTAAGATTTACCCATAGCGCCAGTCCTCACGTGACAATTTTCAGCTTACGTTAGTAAAACATAAGAGGGGAAATCCACCTATTTTGCTGCAGCACAATCACATAGATCAGCGTTTCCCAAACTGTGGTAGGCGTACCACTGGTGGTACACTCGTACTGCTGCAGTGGTACGCGGTGATGTTACGAATGATATAAAAATATAAAATATAATATTTAAAAATATAAAAACGTTGATATGTTGCCGGAGGACTTTAAGGCCAAAGATAAGCAGCAGTTTTATGAATTGAATTGTGAGTCAGAACTAAGGCAAACTTTTTCAAAAATGGCTCTTGTGAATTTTTGGGTTGAGTGGCGTGCAGACTATGCAGACATAGCTGACAAAGCAGTTAGATTTTATACTGCCTTTCACTACTTCGTACTTGTGTGAGACTGCATTTTCTTCACTTGTTTATCTCAAGAATAAATACCGGAATAGGCTCCTTACAGTGGTAAACGATCTTCGTTTGAGACTTAGGAATCTTAAACCAGGCATTCCTAAGTTGGCTTCAAGTTGTTAGTTGAACTTTGGTTTTTATGTTTAATTATTACGAGTTCTTTTATTAATATTATTTGTACAGTGTCATTTCTGAGTGTTTGAATTGAATACTTATTGTAATAAATAATAATACAAGAGGAGGCTGATCTTCTATGGTCATATTGTGAGAATGGATAATCAGAGGCTCACCTCCAGAATGTTCAACACTGTCTCTAGAGGGAAAGCAACTAACGCCAAGTGGTCGAAACTAGTCAGAAAAGACCTTGAACAATTGGATATTGACCCCAGTAACATCTATGACAGGAATAAATACAGGACTTTAGTCAGAACATCAGACTCTCTCCAGTCACTAACAGCAAAATCAGTGCGTCCAGGAGTAGGTGTGAAATGGACTCAGGAGCGGAAGGACATTCACAGTGCCAGAATGAAGGAATACTGGGCTAGGAGGAAAGCTGCCCGAGATAAGAACCACGTGGTCCACAGCCGGCCCAAACGGAACTAAAAAAATAATACAACTGGACACACTTTTTATTATGTGAACTTTAACTCCAACAGTCTAACTCTAACAAACACAATCTTCAATCCATCTTTTGGTGGGTGTTATAGTTACTATATCTCCCAATCGTTAGGTGGTACGCGAGAAATGCTCATTTCTTAAAGTGGTACACACACACAAAACTTTGGGATACACTGACAAAAGATCACGTTCTTGTTGATCCATGTTTAGGGTGTAGGGACACCTTGGTCATCAGCTCCTTTGTTCAAAATAATTGAGATGACTGCTTTACCGCCACTTTCACGGCCAATTATACTGTTACGAAAATTATTGCCATTTCTCTGAGTGTGAAATACAGGGTGTCTCAAAAATGTACTAACACTTTGAATGACTATAAAATGATTATTTATGAACATAGAGACAAATTTCAGGACTTCATTCATAGAGGAGACTTGTAATTAAAGACTCATGTTCGCAATTGTTCAAATTGATGACCGTCAGTGTCCAGACAAAGTTTATAATGCGAAGCAATGAATTCCCAAACGTTACGACAAATTAATTTGGTATTTCGTGACATTGTCTGTCAATTTCCAATTTCGTGTTGGAATGTAGGATTTCCAGCGCAGACGCTTCATTGTGTGATGGACGCTATCTTTTGAGATGTGTGTCTCTCGAGCCGTTTGTCGTAGTGAATTCGGTGGGGATCGAGTGTGGGCTTCCTGTACCTGTTCTTCTTTTGTAGGACTGTTGGATGTCCGTGGTCGTCCAGAACGTTTCTTGTTGTCGTTGTGAACGGTTCCATCTGCTTCAAATTTATCTCTGATGCGAGCAATGGTCCGGTGCGTTGGTGGTGGCTTGTCGAACTCCTGGACACTGACGATGATCAATTTGAACATTTGCGAACATGAGTCTTTAATTATATGACTCTTCTATAATTGAAGCCCTTAAATTTGTTTCTATGTTCATAAATAATAATTTTGTAGTCATTCAAAGTGTTAGTACATTTTTGAGACACCCTGAAATCTGATTTTATATTGGGAATAGTTTAGGCCTATAGGAAGACACCAGGTGTAAAAATTACTTCATTAACATCCGCACGACTACGACAGAAAGGGAGTGACACACTATGGGTCAAAATGATCCGGCGCCAGTCCCCGTGTTTTTTTTTTTTCACGACAGTTCTCAAGGGTTAATATCGAATGATCAACTCTGGGCTTTGTGAAATGGCTCTTGACCTACGACCCTGAAGGCATTTACTTGTTGAAGATTTTATTACTGAAGCCAGGACCACGTCTCCAAAGGTGTCTGTCTATCCATGCAGAGAATTAATTATTAAGGAGCTATGCCACCCCTTAAAGCTAATTTAGCCATTTTCAGGGTCACATTCCTCCTAATCCATGATAGATGGTGATTTGAAACATTTACATGAATTATAAAGGGATCTTCTTATTATACTGAACCTTTAAATATAAAATACATGTGTTTGATTGGACTCTTAGATTTTTTTGGGAGAGGCTAAGTTTGAAAGAAAAATTGCTTATATTTTATTTTTTAAGATTTTCAAACCAAAATTAATGATTTTCAGTCGGTGAACACCCCCGAACGGATTGCAATTGGCAGGGGGTCAACGATTGTACCGATTGTAAAGGGTGATTTAATTGAAATGAAAAATATTACATGAGATTAATAAATTATTTAATAATTTACATATCAAACATTTACATAAGACTTATAAAAAAATATTAATTTATATAGGCCTATTCAACTTATATGAGATTAATAAATAAATGTGTTAATTAATTAATTAAAACCTTGAATAGGATCAATAAATTAATTTATCAATAAATTAATTTATTAAAAACTATTATCAGATTAATAAATGCATTCATTACCGTAATATATATACTCAAATTACATGGTATTATAAATAATTGTATTAATTAATCTAATTAAAATTTAATATATAATAGATTTATTAAAGAATACGTGACCTTAATAAGTAAGTTTATTGATTAATTTATCAAAAATTACAATCAGATTAATCAATACATTTATTAATTTATGTAATAAATGATTATATATGATTAATTAATATTTTTTCAAATGGGGGTACAATGGTGTTGACTGGCCGAAAATGATCAATTGATAGTTCTTACAGGCAACACTAAAAAAATGGCTTCAAAACTTCCCTCCCTCCTCCATCAGTGAGCCACTGTTCGGTGGGGAGATGATTGTTTCTTCAAGATGTGGAACATTGAAAGCTAAAAGGAAGCTTTTAGTTTAACGTGACCGTTAATCTAGAGATCATGAGCCACGGGACCTCCTTTTTACGTGGAATCCGAACCACAGGACATGGCATTTCACCTCGAAAATCTCACATGCATTGACCGGGAATCGAACCCGGACCGCCTTGGTGAGAGGCATACAGCTAGACCGCTGAGCCACCACGCCCCTCTATGTGGAACATTGAGGTCATCTGCCTCTATTGAGGATGAATTCATCAATTAAATTAATCAAGGACCTTGGTCTATTAGAAAGTACCGTCCCAGCACTGACCTCGACTACAGAAACTACAGAAAACGGCGGGTTGTTTCCCAAGTGCGGAGATAGCCTGGCCCCATGGCTTAGCACATTAACACACAGAGCTACCACGTGCATTGAAGTTATTATTGCAAACAAATAATTTTACTCACATATGCTTCTTCACTGACACATGGAAGTTGCATGGCACAAGGTATGGACTGTACTGTATATGGGACGCTTCTATGCCTACCATCGAAGACGTTAAAGCAATGCTTGCAATTACCCGTATGTTATTGTGTTTAACATTTGAACTCATAGAAAAGTATACTATGCCGAAAAATAGTGATGTGTATAATAGTTTTTTCATTGTACTAGGTCATTCAAAAATAGTTGTTCTTCAATCTTATGTAATTTAAGTTTTCATTTCTCTACGTAGTTCTCTATGCCTTTGCATTGTATTCTTGCAATAATATGCTTACCTAGCTACATAACCACTCTTCTCCCACATGAGTTTGTTGTTTGTTCTCGCTTCATTTATGGGCGTGTAAGATCTTGATCATCACCTTGAATATTTGTGTGCTTATGGAATTTGTCTCATAGCTTGCTTTACTGGCAGTGCGTGTAATCATTAACCCTAGCAATACCATGTTATTTTTCGAACCACGGGCTACCAACGCGGGAGAGGGGGGAGGGGGGGGGGGGAGGGTATTTGTGACCACCATAATAAATTCCTTTCGTGTGATTTGCATCATCCTTTAATCAACATACCTTAAATGAATCTTAAATGGCAAAAATGTAACTTAATTAACATCAGTTGCAAACAAAATCAAAACAAGTAGTTCCGTGAAGAACTATACAGCCTATTTTCATATATCCTACTTATGTTAATTGCCACTATCAACATACACAATTTCAGTTTGATTGCTGTAATGGATTCTTAGATATTGAGAACCGACTAAATATTTCGGATGGTCGCCATTTTGGATTTTATATATGTAGGTCCTAGAGTTATGTACTGTTACATGCAGATTATTGTGAACGTGTAGTATTCAAACTTCAATCGCATAGTTAGGACACAAGAAAAAACAAGGAGAGTTTAAAATTTTTCACAGCTGCCATCTTGAGATTATGGAAACAATTGAAATAAATTAGATGCCAGTAGATTAACATTCGTATAAGGATTTACTGTACCAAGTTTCACTGCACGCGGATGGTTAAATTGCGAGAAACGTCCATGTGAATATTTATAATTCGCGTCACCGCCATGTTGTATTTGTGATCACCAGGTTATTCAAAGTCCTATAGGTGAACTTAAGTTCATAGCCCCTATGAACATTAAAAAATGCAGTTTGATTGCTAAAATAGATTCGTAGATATTCAGTATCGTCTAAATATTTCGGATGGTCGCCATGTTGGATTGTTAAATGTATAGGCCATAGAGTCATGTACCATTAAAGGAAAATTATTGCGTAGGTTCATTATTCAAACTTTCACTTCGATCGCATGACTACATCACAATAAATAAAAACTTAATTTTAAAATTCGCACTGCCGCCATCTTGAGGTTATGTAAACAATTGAACTAAATTAGGTACCAGTGGATTACAATGTGTATAAATATTTCCTGTGCCAGGTTTCAGTGCGCTTGGAACATTAAATCGCGAGAAAGGTCTATTTAAAATTTTCAAATTCGCTTGGCCGCCATGTTCGTTTTGTAGTTAACTGGTTTTTGAAAGTCTTATAGATGGAATTCCAGTAGTGCCCTTTATCTCCGTACAAAATTTCAGGGGTTTACCGCTAATAGTTTCACAGATATAGAATGCCGGTGAAATATTTCGCACATCCGCCATCTTGTGATTATGTAAACAATTGAACGAAGTTAGATGTCGGTGCATTACAATGTATATAAACATATACTGTACCAAGTTTCATTGCGTTTGGTTGGTCAAATCGCGAGAAACGTCTATTTAAAAGTCGCAAATTCGCTTGGCCGCAATGTTGGTTTTGTTGTTACCAGGTTTTCAAAAGTCACATAAGTGAACTTATAGTAGTTCCCTCTATCACCATAGAAAATGTCAGGGTAATATCGGTAATAGTTTCGGAGATATTGAATGCTGGTGAAATATTTCGCACAGCCGCCATGTTGGATTGGTGAGTCGTAACAAAATTTGAAGGGCACGGTCGAGGTCGCCGGGAATAGTGCTATGAACTTTCCGAGTTTCATTGAAATCGCTCCAGCCGTTTAGATTTTATTAGGGGGGGACACACACACGAATCACACACACACACACACACACACGCACGCACACACACACGGACAAAAGGTGATCTCATAAGCCTATTTTTTCAAAATTGAAAATAGGCTAAAAATCGTAAAAGGAAGTTCAGAAAGTAAATTATTCACTGATTTCAACATTTTTAACACATGGGGAACATACGACTGTTCTTTACTGTGTTTTCCGCATGTGTACCTCTTGCAACCAGAACAAATTATGGTGGTTTTGTTAACTGTGTTGTACTTTTGCCCTTACTACAGTGCACAGTATGACGAGGTACACGATTTACCAACGGGAGGGATTTCCGTGCCCACCAAAAGAAAATTGTTAATATCTAATACAAGAATTACAATTAAAAAGGTAAATGTTTGGTTAGGTAACCCGATACAAAATAGACACTAGCTACAGCAATGGCACTATTTAAAATTAAATGGCCCCAGTTGCAACACATGTTATTCATCTCACTTGGAATAATCTTTCGGTAAAAAACTTAAAACGACTTGAAAATATAAAAGCCAGGGACTTAAAACGCATTCTACAGATATCCAAGTTTTCGGAAAATCAAATCGCATATCTTCTTGGAAATTAAACATTCTTTCTGGAGGATATCAAATCGCTCTTCAAGCTACCCAACACGGCTGCCTTTGACGCGGTCTTGGAAGAAAGGAAAACTAAAGCACGTCAAATTCCTAGGGAATTTTTCGATACTGAAGCAATGAAAAATCACGAAAGGAAAGCACCAAATTTCAAGTTACGCTACGTCTTCACGCGTTACGCTGAACATGATTTTCATAGTAAAATATGTACAAATCCGAAATTTCAGAAACCGACAGATGAGTGCATATGTCGCCTATGTGGGGAGTTATGCTCTCTGTATCATCTTGGAGACTGTGCTGAAAGATCCCAACCAATCAGCACATTTGCTAAAGACTGATACAAATCAGTATTATCTTATTCATATTAATTTTCTTTCTTTGTACACATTGTGTTTAATTTTTTTTTTATTCGTTTACCCTCCAGATTGGTGGAACCCACGGACTCAGCGAGGGAACTCACCACTATCGCCTCTACGGGCAGTGTCCTAGAGCTGGGAACATCGAATCGGAAGGGATACAACTGGTGAGGTGGGATTGGCACCTCGCCCAGGTGGCCGCACCTGCAAGGCGAACAGGGGCCTCATGAGGGAAGGTAAGGGATAGTGAGGATGGATAGGCAAGGAAGAGGGAAGGAGGCGGCCGTGGCCTTGAAGAAGGGACCATCCCGGCATTTGCCCGAAGACGAAGTGGGAAACCACGGAAAACCACTTCGAGGATGGCTGAGGGGGAATCGAACCCCCTCTACTCATTTGGGCCATCCGAGGCTGAGTAGACCCCGTTCCAGTCCTCGTACCACTTTTCAAATTTCGTGGCAGAGCCGGGAATCGAACCCAGGACCTCCGGGGCGGCAGCTAACCATGCTGACCGCTACGCTACGGAGGCGACTTTAATTAATAATAACAATTGAAATAGACAGAAACTTTTTGTAAAGTAAGCGTAGAAAAGGAATATCAGGAATAAACCGTATAAAGTGGAACTGGTGGGCATGAAATACCCCCCCCCCCCCTCCCCTTCCCCCGCCGTTGGTATTGCTAGGGTTAATATCGAAGAAAGCAAAAGGTTCTTCGAAGCTTAAAATGAGACCTAGAAGGAGTGTTGAGAGCCCGTTGGAAAATTTACATTCAGGATGGCTACTATCCGCGCTGGTATTTGAACCTCGAACGACAGCTACCCAGTACAGGCGTGTAGCGCGCTTTAGTCCACTCAGCTACATTGGTGGTTCACTAGAGATGAAGATCACTGGCTATGTAAATTTGAGACTATACTCCACCTGGTCTGAAATGAACAATCAGCCCTGAATATTCTAACCGAATGCATCTTAAGATGATATCAAGGTCAACTTCTCGTTGGTGGCCGAAAGGCTATGCCGCGATTGTACTCTGTCATTATAAGCCTACATTCATCATATGGAAAGTAGCCGTGTGAGATCACCTGTTGTCTGCGTGTGTCTATGTCCCAGGTAACTTCTGAATGGTTGGATCGCTTGCAATAACACTTGCGAGCCAGTTGCGACTATACAGTGAGACGTCGACTGCACCGTTTGTAATTTTAAATTCATATTTCAACAAAATAATGGAATGCAGTTGAAGAAAATCAGAAACATTCAATGACTTCAAAGTGGCAGGTGGACATATAAAGAAAGTAGAATTCTTCTACTTGAAAAATCCACAGCCTGCTTCCAGTCGGCCGACATGGTCAGCGAATAGAATGAATGAAGCCCCCATCTAGCGGCGAGGATATGAAGCCTATCGCACTCATCTGGGGAAATGATTTAATGAATGACAGATGAAATGAAATGATAGTGGAGAGTGGTGCTAGAATGAAATTGTGACAGGGAAAACCGGAAAGAAACCTGTCTGCCACCGCTTTGTCCAGCACAAATCTCACATGGAGTGACCAGGATTTGAACCACGGACCCAGCGGTGAAAGGCCGGCGAGCTGCCGCCTAAGCCACGGAGACTCAATTCTTTTAGTTAAAGAGCAAAAAAAGCTGTGGTAGATGGAGCAAAGTGGATGTTAGTTAGTTATTGGAGTTTAAGAGGCGGGACAGTGAGGTCATCTGCCCCTCAAAGTGGAGGTAAAAATGTAGGTTTATATAGGAAAAAGAAATCTATGGAAAAAAAGGGGAAGCAAGCCTGTAGTTTTACGTGACCATTAATCTTGTGAACCTGAATCACGGGACCTACTTCTTCCTGGAATCCAAATCAAAGGACGTGACATTTCTCTTTGAAAATCTCACATGCATTAACTGGGTATCGTACTAGGTCCACTTGAGGGAGAGGAAAGCAACATGATCACTGGGTCATCTCATCCCTAGCACTCTATGGAAGTGAAAATTGGACTTTTGGTGCAGCAGAAAAGAGGAAAATACAGTAGTAGCATTTGAAATGTTGTGCTGCAGGAGAATTAATGTTAGATGTGTAGATCGAGTTGTAAATAATGAAGTATTAAGACGAGTGGGGAAGGGGAGATGTTTCGGGTGAGTGCTTATGAAGAGAATGGATAGGTTGGTATGACAGGCAACCAGGAATAGCAAACTCAGTCGTCATGGAAGGAAAGGTTGAGGGCAAGAAGTGTAAGGTTAGAACAGATTGCCTGGCATGTAGGGTGCGGTAGCTATGTAGAGTTGAAACGATTAGCTCAGGACAGGGAGACATAAAGATAATGTTGGAAGCCATTTTTCAGTCTTGGCTTAGTAATAAAAATTAACGCTTTTCAGTTGGTCAGTATGATTATGCCTAATCTTAATGGGTGTTTCCCTAAACCTAAGAAAAACTATCGACTGAAAAACATTAAATTTCGTATGTTAAAATGAGTGTACTTCTGTTTGAAAATGGACATCGTGCGACTCAAAATGCAGTGGATTTGCACCAGCCTTCAAAATTACAACTTCCTATGCCAGGAATTGAACCAGTGAACTTGAAATCCATCATTGAGATCTATCAATAAACCCCTGAGGAATATAATTTACTGTATTTTATGCTAATAGCACATGGACGGAAACCATGACCACCCTGATAGAAGCTATTATATGAAGGACCCCTCTCCTGTACTAGTATAAACCATGATATCCCTGCTAATGGGAGTCATGTACATTTAGAATTAATCACCTTCGAAACACTGTGTTCTTTCCGACATAGAGACAATAAAAGAAGGAATCCAAGTTAATTTCTAAAAGCTAGTTCAGCCCCAAGCGTGTTGGCTCATGACCAATCCAGCGAGGCTGGACCACGTAGATAGACGTAGCCATTAATTAGTAAGGAGAAACGGTTAATCATGCGACAGCTTGGGCTTACGGACATTGAAGGCCTTCACCTATTGTACTTTTATTTATTATGAGTTGCACGGACTTTGAAAGAATTAAAACCTGTTAAATACGCTAAGGGCCATGAAATACTTCCCCTCCATCCCTCTCACTTCTCTAATAATCTATGTCCCTTTTGGAGCATGACCACCTGCCCCATGTGTATATATAATGTGATATAATTGTCCAAAGTTTTCTCGTTGTTAAACTTTTGGTGCGCTCATTCCCCCCGGGCCATACGATAGCTTTCAAATAATCTAGCTCTATCTCTGTTGAGTCTTTATATAGCTGGACTGTGTCTTATTTTATTTCATATACAACCGATTGCGTTTAGCTTTGTTGTATTCTTTTTTCTTCTTCTTTACCTTCAGGGCGTCGTCTTAAAACTAGTCAGAAGAAAAAAGAGCTTTGCTCTTAAAGAACCATTGGAGCCTAACTAGGGCAATTATAAAGTTAAATCTGTGAGAAATACTTGTGCTTGCATCGAATATTTTCAAGTCTACATGCTTCTTCATGCCTCTACTCGTTGATGTGGCGACCACTTACCACTTGCTTTCAGGCCATTTCTAGGTGTGCCTAAACTGTAAACGTAACTTGAACATATAAAATGTTTATTGAAGGCAGGGATGAGAATTATGTGTAATGAAAATGGAATCTCTGTTGGGCAATCGGCCCGGAGGCTGGTCGGATCCTCGAAAAGTACCACCATAGGTTATGTGGGTTGAAATACACAAAAACCCAAGGGAGCGCAATATTGAGGCGTACTAGGCAAGGTGAGGAGTGAGGTAGTTTGCCATTGCTTTCCTCAGTGATCCGGTACAACAGTACCAACCCTACGAGTGGAACCTGTCACAACATCCACAGACACTGGTTGTGCCCTGAAGGTCATTTCTCAACACCACACACATCTCAGTAGATTCCATATAATCACAGCCACGAGTGAGACTGAGACATCGGTGAAAAGCCACATTTTACTCTATCCTGTGCCAACAGACGAATACAAATGTACTGCATTCATCAAGAAATGGTAAACAGCTAACATGTGGATTAAGAATCATCAAATGTGTGCATGTTTACCAAAAGAAACAGTTCTAATTTAAGACGTGTTACAGTTCAAACTGAAAAGTGACAAATCCTTACGCATATTTACATTCCTAGAACTCTAAACTAAATACAAACTAAATACAAAGGTCGATGGCATATTCAGACGTTTGCAATTAATGATAGTCTTGAGACTTTCACAGTCGTTATTGTTACTGAATTTCACTGTTTTGTTTACTGATTGACTAACCAACGTCTCGTCCTCTACTGTGCAGGGCATTCTCAAGGTTGAATACAGAAGTTGGTGAAGGCAAATAGCTTAAATGCTGCAGAAACTGATGTAAGTTTGATAGTAAAATTATTCAAACTGAAGAGAGGGATGGCTCTGGTCTTCGACTAAGATAGACGGTGTTGGATTCTTGGTTAATGCATGTAGGGTTTTCACGCCCAGTGAATCGTATTTCACGTTAAGGAAGTCTCTTGGCTTATGATCACGAGATTAACGAACACGTAAAATTACAAGGTTTCTTCCATTTGATTCAATCAGAGATAGACGGAGGTAGATAGCGAAACGTTGGTTAATTAATAAATAAGCACATGACAAGATTAATAGAAACAAAAACGCCTCATACGCAATAAAGTTTTAAGGTGATTTTAGCCTATTTTCGTCTAATGAATTATAGGCTCTTGGGATCACCTATTTTCTGCACGCGTGTGTGTGACCCTAATAAACTTTGATTCGCCAGAGCGATTGCAATGAAACATGGTAAAGACTTACTAAACCCCTTCCAACCTTGACCGTACTATTCAAATTTTTATAATTGTCACAAATCCAACATGGTGGCCGCGTAAAATATTTCGCCGGCATTCATTATCGCCAAAACAACGGCTGAAAAACAATCTGAAATTTTGTTTGATGGCACAAGTCAGTCCTCATATGTAGTTTTCAACACCCAGGTAAGCACCAAACCAACATGGTGACCACGAGAAGTTCAAATATTTAAATGGGCTTTTCTCACGACTTAAACATCCAAGCGCGGTGAAAATTGGCATGGTGAATATTGATTTAAACCTTACTGTATTCATATTTAATTTCATTAAGTTGTTTTGAAAAAATCAAGATGGTGGTTATGTGAATTCGCAGAAACATATTTTTTATTTCATTGTAATCAATAAACGAAGTGAAAATGTCTACAATGTACCACTACTTTAATGTTTATCCAAAGGTATGTAGCCTAGATTCAAAACAGTCCAGCATGGTGGTTCTTCTTCTTCTCCTTACGTTTCCTATCCGTTCCGGATGTTGGCTACCATCTTCACTGTGCTGTTCCTATCACTTGCAGCTCAGAATAATTCAGTAGATGTTTTTGAGGTCCAGGCTGTGCGATTTTTTAACCAGGATATTATTCTTCGTCCAACACTTCTCTTCCCTTGTATTTTTCCTTGAAGAATAGACTGTAGGAGATGGTACTTGGCGGTATTCCTCATGATGTGTCCTAGGTATTGGATTTTCCTGATTTTCACAGTGGTTAATACTTCCTTGGTTTTGTTCATTTTTTGGAGAACCTCAACATTTGTGACATGGTCTGTCCATAGTATCCGCAATATCCTTCTGTACAGCCACATTTCAAAAGCCTCTAACCGTTTTCATAACGACTCTGTCCGAGTCCATGTCTCAGCACCGTAAAAAAAATAGTAGAGTACACATAACAACGCAAAAGTCTGATTTTCGTAGTCATTGTCAGCCCATGATGTTTGAAAAAAATCCTCATCTTATTGAAAGTTGTCCGGTCTTTTCCAATTCGAGACCTCACCTCATCAGAAGGGTCCCATTTGTCATTTATGATAGTGCCAAGGTATATAAACTTATGCACTTGTGCAATGGGTTTCTGGTCTATATTTAGTTTGCATGCAGAGCCTTTGTTTTTACTAATAACCATCACTTTTGTCTTCTGAGGGTTTATATCTAAACCATATTCATGGCTTTTTGGATAACTTTATCAATGACACGTTGCAGGCTTTCTTGACTATCCGCGAAAATCACAGTGTCATCGGCATATCGAATGTTATTTATCCAGTTACCATTTAAGAGCACTCCCATCTCAACATCCTCTAGAGCTTATTTAAAGATATATTCCGAATAGATGTTAAATAACAATCGAGACAATATACAGCCTTGTCTTACACCTCTTAGAATATCTATATATTTCGTGTTCTCATTACCCAACCTCACATAAGCAGATTGATTCCAGTACAAGTTTACAATTATTCATAAATCTTTATCATCTAAGCCAATCTTTTGTGAAATTTCTATCATCTTATGATGTCTTACTCTATCGAAAGCCTTTTGATAGTCAATAAAGCAGGCATATATCGCAGTTCACATCACGGCACCTTTGAAACAATACTTGAATGCTAAATAGGGCTTCACGTGTGCCGAATGCGTTTCTAAAACCAAATTGTGTAGAAGAAACTTGTTCTTCACATATTTTGTATATTCTGCGATGAATGATCTTCAGAAATACCTTCAAGATGTGATTCATGAGACTGATTGTTCAGTACTCACTACAAAACTTAGCTCCTGGTTTTTAGGTAGTGTGATGAATTCCGATTTAAGCCATTCCTGAGGAATGTTCCCAGATTTGTAAATGTCGTTGAATATTTTAGTCAAACATTTCACATTATCCTCATTCAAAAGCATTAAAAATTCAGCATTCACATTGTCAGGGCCAGTGACTTTAACATCCTTCATGGCTTTTATCGTGGTTTGTACTTCATTTACCAGAATTTGGGGTCCTGTTTCACCATTTATTCGAGGTGGCTCCGGTCGAGTATCATAAAACAAGTGTTCTTTGCCACGTATCTTTAAACTCTTCTTTTCCAACAATTAGTTTTCCTTCAATATTTACCAATCGATTTCCTTGTCTAGTTCTATAATTCCTAGTCACTTCTTTAACTTTTCAATGAACATTGAAGCTGTCATGTTTTAATTGTAACATCTCTGTTTCATTACATTTTCCTTGTATGTCCCTTTCCCTAGATAATCTTACTTCTTTCCTGATTTCCCTGTTGTTCTTATATTCATCAGGATTACCCTTTGCCTTCCTTGTCTTATTCATCATTTTAAGAATCTCTTCAGTCATCCATGGTTTCTTTTTAGTGATATCTGTTACTAAGTGATCTTTCTTCATGGTGGTTACACGAAATATTTCCCCGGTTCTCAATATCTGAGAAACTATCTCAGCGATCAAACTGAAATTTTGATTGGTGATAGAAGACTATTACGTTCAATAATGCGTCTTTCAAATACCCGATAAATACAAAAGTAGCATGGCGTCCTCACGAATTTAAAATATTTGAAATGACTTTTTGCGATCTAATCATCTAGGTGCAGTGAAGCTTGCCACAGCGAATGTTTATTTAAAGCTTACAGTAATGTGTCCAATGTTCAATCGTTTTCAATACTGCAAGATTGAGGCAGTGCAAGAATTAAAAAATATATATCGTATCGTATTCAGGCGATCGAATTGTTCCAGGAAAATGCGAGAATGATAGCCTACGTTATTTCAAGTCCCGGGGCATCTCTTCTATTTCTTTCCCAAAAGAGATTATCAGATAAAATCAATACACACAAAAATATACGATCATTTCCATGTAAGACTTGAAAATTTGCCACGGTTACAGCATGGACGCATTTGTGGGTGTGACAAAACACACCTTGCCGAACGGAGGAGGTACGGGTTCGAATACCGACTGCCGACAGAAATCCTACGCATCAAGTATGTCCGTTCCGAGGAGAACTATGTCCTATAGCAATAGGGATGTATAAAACTAGCACCAATAGAGCGCACTGCTGTTGTACTGGGTAAGCGCAAGGCGCTCTTCAGTTGTCTCCTGTGTTCTCATGCCGCTAATATTCACGAATTTAAGTTCTTTAAATTGTTATTTTCGTGGTTATGCCGAGCTATTGCAGTGTTCCTCTTTGCAAAAGTCGTTTCACCAATTTCCAAAAAATTGAGAAATTAGGAAGAAATGGTTAGGCTACATGCTATTAGAAGGAAAAAATTCAGTGGGAAAAATCTGACCGAAAATATTAAAGTATGTTTCCATCATTTACAACCCTATGACTTCACGAAAACTGTGTTTGGTAAGTGTGATGTACAAAGGGAAATAATTCCTATTTTGTACTGAAACGGTTTCCTTTGCTCCACGTTGAGCGTACAAGTGAAACGGTCTTCTCTACGTTGGGTGACAAGTGTAACGGTTCTCCACGTTGGGATGACAAGTGAAACGGTTTTTCTTGGCCCTCACTTTTGCGTGACAAATGTAATGCTTCTACTGGCCCTGCCTTGCACTTTGATATATTTACTCTGCCTAAGATATGTTGTTTTAATGGGCGCCAAGACCTCAACGCTATGTTGAAATCTAAATTTATATTTAACAACACCTAGCTCTGGTAGAACACCTTCAAGAATCTATTCACTCAGATCGTGGTATGATTTGATCATTAACCCAACAAACAATTGTATCAGGAGAAGGAATTGGTCTATATCTAATGCTACCTACTGAAAGCAAAGATTGCATGGTTAAAAGAAATGAATTTATTATATAAAACAAGTATTGCAAAATAATTAATAATAATAATAATAATAATAATAATAATAATAATAATAATAATAATAAGTTTTGAATTAAAATTGGAGCGTTGCGATTTGAATATTACCGCTAGAAAATTACGTGAAAACGGATTCGGATAAATTACTGATTTTACTCTTAATCCCAAGCTATGAAGTTACTGAAATACTGAATATTAAACAAAGAGACGAGAGATTGCGTAGTTCTGAGTCATTCGCGCTTACCACTGGAAATTGCCGTAGCATTTCCCTCGTACTGGATGTTGTAGAGAGCTTCCCACAGCCTCCTGGTCGTCGTCATCTTCTTCGTTAGTTGATGACATACTTTTAGATATGATAACTTATGGTCCGAATATCGGAACCAACCACACGTACAGCCACACTGGTTAAGTTTTACAAAGATAGTCGCCATGCCTCCACGGCGCGCAAACCATATATGCACTCGTCACATCCCCTCTCTGGAGCGGTCTTCTCCTCGCCCGTTCTCCTCTGATTGGATGGGCCACCACGCGCTACCCCCCTCCTCAGGGTCATTACACTCGGCCCGAGGATGATGTCGATTACCGTTCCAGACTATTTCGCCTTTTCTTGAAGCAGCAACCCAGGCTTGCGTCATGCTTCTTGACAAGAATAAGCCTGTAGCCGAATTCCCCGTGACTCATCTCTCTCATAATACCCTAACTGACAAAACTCCGTAAAATTCCGTAATCATATAATTTTCTATGATAATGTTGTTCGTAATAATTTGCTTGATAGTGTTTTCTATGACATAGAAAACCTATCTGTATGCTTATAATTTTATAAAAATGCTCCAAAAAATACCTTAATAATAATAATAATAATAATAATAATAAGTTAATAATAATAATAAATTAACATGAAAACTTCTCTTGGCTGAACAATTTGCAGCGTAAATAAATATAGAATGGCTTCCTACTGACTTATGTCAGTGGCATAAAATCCCCTCGAAAAACACGTTACATATTCGCCTCGGATCATCGGATGATTTACCGTGACGACGGTCCATTATCTGATTATCCCATACACGTTAATAATCCCCATCCAAAATACATATTACATAAATGAAATCACCCTAAATTACTTATACAGGGTGCTTCAAAAAAAGGTATACACACTTTAAACTATCGTAGTTTTCCCGCTCTACAAGGCTAATGTTATATTTCTTCGCCAGGTGGCAGCATAATCGTCCCTCTATGTTATAGTGTCAGTTGGAATTTGTAATATCAACATGGCGGACGTACGTTTGAGTTTTGAAGAACGTAAGCAGGTTATTAAGTGGTACTGGAAGTTTGAGAATGTAAATGAAGTTCAAAGAGAGAACCACCTTCAAGATTAAGAATTACACGCATACGAGACAAATTCGAAGTTCATGGAACAGTGTGTGATGTGCATAAAGGTCATTCAGGTCGACCTCGAACAGCTACAAGTGATTAGTCATCAACGGCAGTCTTGGAACTGTTTCAACGCTCTCCTAACAAATCTTCAAGGCAAGGGGCACGTGAAAGTGATGTAAGTGCTAGCAGCGTGCTACGCATTCTGAAGAGAGGCAAGTATCGTGTTTACATTCCAAGGCTGGTGCAACAGCTAAGTGACGACGATCCAGATCGAAGGTTGCAATTTTGTGAATGGGTTCAGGAGATGGTGATACGTGAACCGGGATTTATGGGTAGCATCATTTGGTCGGATGAAGCCCAATTCAAACTTAATGGAACTGTCAATAGGCACAATTGTGTTTACTGGGGTGAAGAAAATCGTCACATTACAATTGAAAAAGCTGTAAATTTGCCTGGTGTAAATGTGTGGTGCGGTTTGTCTTCAAGGGGACTCATTGGACCTTTTCGATTTGAAGGCACTGTAACTGGTATAACTTACCTAACAATAATGCTTGCTGATTCCATATTTCCTGCCATTCGTGCATTATACGGTAATGATAATTTTTATTTTCAACAAGATGGTGCCCCGCCGCACTATCACAGGGACGTACGAGCTTACCTGGATCAAAATTTGCCGGGCCAGTGGATAGGACGCAGGGGGCCAATCGAGTTTCCAGCACGCTCTCCAGACCTTACACCACTGGATTTCTTCTTATGGGGCACAGTAAAAGATGAGGTGTACAAACGTAAACCACGTAACCTAGACATTCTTTGGAATGAGATTCAAGCCGTGAGTAGAGAAATCTCATTGGACGTTTTGATACAATGTACAGAATCAGTGGTGACTCGTACTCAGAATTGTATTGATGCTGCAGGTCGCCAATTTGAACAGTATCAACATGTGTTATTTATGTTTCATTTACATTGGATTTTCAGCTTTCTAATTTCCTGAAATTTAACTTTGTAGAACGGTAAATAAATTTTCTATGGAAGTTCAAAGTGTGTATACATTTTTTGAAGCACCCTGTATATAAACTCATAACTTTTCTTTACGCACTTTGCGTCAAAGGTTGTTGTCACTATGGATTGCACTTTGCAACCAGTCCAATGTTTTTTCATATAGAATAATGTTCCACGGATATTTCCGCCTCTCAAATTTCTCTATGTTGGAAAAATAGACATAAATAATGTGTGAGAACTGTGTATTTATGATGTCACATCACACGCATCAAGGTGTTCTGATATATGTATCACCACAGAACTTCCTAATTTCACTGGAGGTCCCTTCCTTATGGTGAAATTTAATCTCACTTATCACTGAGCACACGATCACACTTATTGTGGCAGCGCCTCGTGACCATAATACTTAATCTCTCTTTATATAAGACGAAATTAATATTGACTTCTGAAAAAAAACCAGTAAGTGCGCATTACATATAACACCAAATTATTAAGTTCCCGTAGATCAAATTCTACTAAATATTAGTTCTCAACTCACACCAGTTCTCCTCACACAAATAATACCTTTGTACAAATTACCTTAAAGTACACACTTACAAATCTTACATGGCGAGGCCGTAAACAGAAATCACGTGTGCTGTTATGTATGAGTTTCTTAAAGGACTGTCTCGCCTTCTGATGGCCCATCTTTTGTCTCGTGGACGCCTTAAGCAAAAATACCCTGTTCAAGCGCTCACCCATCTCTTGAAGACAAATGGGAATTCACCAGCTCTACCAAATTCTGGCCTAGGTGTATCGAGACATTTTAGTGCTCATGAGCATCCGACAATCCCGTCATATTTCCCTGTACCTTAAAAACTCTCAATTACTTACATACTACCCCCCTGTGTGACTTCTGATACGCCTGCCTGGAAGACCAGATCTTCCTCGCACCAAATGCCACACTTACTCATTTGATAGACTGGCTCGACAGCTAAACACACTCACTTTATGACACATACTTTCGTAGACTATGTATATTATACGTCCCGTATAATCTGTTTCCCTTACTATCCTCCAGCACATATGCTGTTTTGCCAATACGTTTGGAAACTATAAATGTTTCTGTTTCACCTGCTTCCAACCTTGCAAGTGGCTCCCTTAAATGAACGTCATCACGTTGCTCCACTAGCATATTTCTCAGTGTCTGTAACGATCCCCCGTTCCCTAACTGTCCACACATGCTAACCCTACTTTCCTCTGGTGTCACACCTCTACTTGACACTCTATGACCTAAAAATGTCACTTCTGACTGACAGAATGACGACTTAAGACAGCTTCAAAGTGAACCCTGCCTGATCTAACTTCTGAAAAACTATATCTAAATGACGTAGATGCTCCTCAAAACTGCGTGAACTAATTACCATATCATCAGTGTAAATGGTTACAAACTCTCCTGTGTCATCCCCTATTGCGATGTTTAAAGCCCTAATTAAAGCTGCTGAACTACTCTTTAACCCATAAGGTGTTCTACAAAATTGATAAAGGTTATATTTATGACTAAAAGCTGTAAATGGTCTATCTTCGTACATAAGCGGCACTTGCCAAAAACTGCAACTCAAATCTACACAAGTGAAATACTTCTTCCCCTCAAATGTTTGCATTAATTCCTCTATTGACATAGAATTCAGCTGATCTGAACTAATTCTACTGTTAACCAAACGAGCGTCTAAACAAATACGAACTGTGCCATCGGCCTTGGGACCGTGATCAAAGAATTAACATATGGACTGTTAGAGTGCTCAATAATCCCATCTTCAAGCATCTGGTTAATTTGTGCCTCAACTGCACTCTGATAAGCGAAAGGTACAGGATATCTATGTCCTGTGAATACTGACCTATCAATAACGTTCAATGAATGTGTATAGCAATTGGCCATACCAATGCGATCCTCAAAAACTCTCCTATTACACAATAAAACATCATAGAGCCGAACACACTGTTCCCCCTCTATATTTCCCTGAAATGCAGCATGACGTAACGAGTCCTCTAGACTACCGTTCGTAATCACACTGCCCACAAAACATGGAGAACCCCGCTCTACGGCTGGCGATATATCATGTAAAGTACAAATCACACCTACAACACTACTTCTCTGAATATGGTCATTGAACGCTACTTCTACTTCAGAATCTCCCCATTTAAATTTCAAACTTCCTACATCATAACATAAGTTACCAGACACTCTACTTATCCACTCTGAACCCAAGATAACACTGAATACTAAATTTGGAATTACAAGACAAATCTGCTTTTCTATATGATTATTAATTTTAATGTCTACTAAAACTTGCTTAGAAATTACATTAGACCTCTTCCCAACAGCTGTGATAACAAAAGTGCTTTTAATTGGCATCTCCTCAAAATTTACTCCAGTTCCTTTCATTTTATCATAAAATGCACTACTTATGCAACTCTTCATACAACCACCATCAATTAAAACATCTGTGTACGCCTCGGACACGTTAAATTTAACTATGGGGCTCTTACTAACCACCTCCTGAATAATACCTTCATCATTTAGTTCACGTAATAATTCATTTCTTACATTTAGGTCATAGGGTTCCTGTATAAGTGTATGGACAGGGCATGTTACAGACTGAGATTCTGACTTTACATCGCAGCCTGGTTCGTGTTTAAATTATGGCTACCGCTTGGTGTAGTACTACTCACTACTGCACTGGTCTGGTTGTTCTGGGTTGTGTTAACGGTATCTCTCTGTCCGTTATTACCATTGGGCTGATTCCCTCCTTGACCCCTGTTCTGGTTATAATTATTATTGTTATTATACCTCCCTTGGTTACCCCTATAATCATTATTTCGGCCTTGATTTCCCCTGAAATCATTATTCCAACCTTGGTAGTTCGTACCATACCCATTTCCTCTGTACTGGTTTTGCTGATTATTATTATTATTATTTTGGTTCCCCCTATTTTGAACGCTGGCCCCTTCGCTACTGTTCCCTTGAACTTCCTGATTCCTATTCTCATTAGGCCTGTTATTATGGTTACCCTGGTTCCTACCGAAATTCTCCTCGTAACCACCTCTTCCCAGAGCATCGAATGTACTTAAAATTTTCCACTTGTGAAATAGGTTTAACATTTTCGATACAGGCAGCTTCTTTGATTCTATATGGAAAATGTCTTAGTAATAGCCTGACTACCCTTCAAACCATCCAGATATTTACACGTCAATACCCGTCCTAAAAAGTACTCGGTCGTAGTGTAGTTTCCTCTCGGGTTATATTTCCCACACACAATTCCCTCACGATGCTGAGACTGAATTACCTCATTCCAAAATTTCTCACAAAATATAACTTTAAAATCTGAAATATTCTCGAAATTGTCTCTGTAGACAGCAAACCAGTTTCTTGTCTCCCCTACAAACGCTTGCTCTAAAATCTCAACTACCTGGCGCCACTCAATACTACCATCATCCAACCTCTCCCCGAATTTATTTTCTATTGTATTCATGAACTCCATTGGACAACCCTGTCGGTTACTGAATTTGCCTAGTTCTATTTCCCTGTGTGTGCTATTCACATAAACTGGCCTACTCTGACTATTTTCCTGCCTAATTCTAGTTTTCAACTTCTGTTCTAATTCAGCAATTTTCTCCTCGGCTTTTCTTTCAATATTAGTTACAGTTAACCTAATGCTCCCTTCCGATGCTTCAACTTTACCACTTAACTGAGCTTGTTTCTCATTAATCTCATTAATGCTTTCCTTATTCCTCTCCTTAAAGCATTAACTTCAGTGATTGTTTCTGCATGTACTTTATCAATTCTTCCCCCCAGCTGTTCTTTAACCTCTTAAGTTGCTACCTGAATCTTATCAATTTCTCCCCCCAATTGCTTTTTGACCTGCTGTGTTTCAAGTTGCACTAGTTCTTTTAAATTTTCAGCCTGTGTACTGATTCTAATTTCTAACTCCTCCTGTACTTTTCCTAATTTTCTGTCTACATCTGCAATAATCTCTTTAGCCTTCTCTTCCATCACCCCCTCTGATCTCACCTCTAAATTGCTCAAATTTCTTATCTTATTTTAGATTGTTCTCTTCAAATTTCTCATTTAATTTATTGCTCACTTCCTTACTGTTTTGTTCAAGTTTAGCGTTTAAAGCTTCAGTACTCTCTTTATTTTCCCTACTGTTTTGTTCAACTTTAGCATTTAGAGTTTCAGTACTCTCTTTATTTTCCCTACTATTTTGTTCAAGTCTAGCGTTTAAAGCATCTGTGCTAATTTTATTTTGTTGCATAAACTGAAGAAGCAAACTCTCTAACCCTGCTTGACTGTTTTGATTACCCCCCTCAGTATCGGGATTTACCTCCGACATCCCTGTACTGCTTTCATTTCCAAGACTAGCCATACTGGTCGTATCTTCACTATCCAACTGGCGACCACTACGCAACTTCATCTCCTCCTCAACACTACCCATGCTGATACACACCGATAAATGAAAAACCCCCAAAATACAGGCACAGAAATATATTCCCTTCTCCTTCCACAAATGTTATTAGGTTTTCGGCCCCATGTTGGTAGCGACTAGTTGTACGGTTTCGTTTGCTCCACGTTGAGCGTACAAGTGAAACGGTCTTCTCTACGTTGGGTGACAAGTGTAACGGTTCTCCACGTTGGGATGACTAGTGAAACGGTTTTTCTTGGCCCTCACTTTTGCGTGACAAATGTAATGCTTCTACTGGCCCTGCCTTGCACTTTGATATATTTACTCTGCCTAAGATATGTTGTTTTAATGGGCGCCAAGACCTCAACGCTATGTTGAAATCTAAATTTATATTTAACAACACCTAGCTCTGGTAGAACACCTTCAAGAATCTATTCACTCAGATCGTGGTATGATTTGATCATTAATCCAACAAACAATTGTATCAGGAGAAGGAATTGGTCTATATCTAATGCTACCTACTGAAAGCAAAGATTGCATGGTTGAAAGAAATGAATTTATTATATAAAACAAGTATTGCAAAATTAATAATAATAATATTAATAATAAGTTTTGAATTTAAATTGGAGGGTTGCGATTTGAATATTACCGCTAGAAAATTACGTGAAAACGGATTCGGATAAATTACTGATTTTACTCTTAATCCCAAGCTATGAAGTTACTGAAATACTGAATATTAAACAAAGAGACGAGAGATTGCGTAGTTCTGAGTCATTCGCGCTTACCACTGGAAATTGCCGTAGCATTTCCCTCGTACTGGATGTTGTAGAGAGCTTCCCACAGCCTCCTGGTCGTCGTCATCTTCTTCGTTAGTTGATGACATACTTTTAGATATGATAACTTATGGTCCGAATATCGGAACCAACCACACGTACAGCCACACTGGTTAAGTTTTACAAAGATAGTCGCCTTGCCTCCACGGCGCGCAAACCATATATGCACTCGTCACATCCCCTCTCTGGAGCGGTCTTCTCCTCGCCCGCTCTCCTCTGATTGGATGGGCCACCACGCGCTACCCCCCTCCTCAGGGTCATTACACTCGGCGCGAGGATGATGTCGATTACCGTTCCAGACTATTTCGCCTTTTCTTGAAGCAGCAACCCAGGCTTGCGTCATGCTTCTTGACAAGAATAAGCCTGTAGCCGAATTCCCCGTGACTCATCTCTCTCATAATACCCTAACTGACAAAACTCCGTAAAATTCCGTAATCATATAATTTTCTATGATAATGTTGTTCGTAATAATTTGCTTGATAGTGTTTTCTATGACATAGAAAACCTATCTGTATGCTTATAATTTTATAAAAATGCTCCAAAAAATACCTTAATAATAATAATAATAATAATAATAAGTTAATAATAATAATAAATTAACATGAAAACTTCTCTTGGCTGAACAATTTGCAGCGTAAATAAATATAGAATGGCTTCCTACTGACTTATGTCAGTGGCATAAAATCCCGTCGAAAAACACGTTGCAGTACCTATAAACTGATCAGACATTTCGATTACAATCATTGAATGTATGCGTTTGTATTTGAAGGTGAGAGAGCAAGATTAAAACCGGGCGCTGTTCCATCGCTTTTCCCGTGGACCACGAACAGAACAAAAAAAAAAGGAAGAGGCCATACACAAGAAAATTGCCGGATTACCGCGTTAAGCCTACAATATCGGAATCTGCAGAAATCATCTCCATTGAAGTAGCCTTCGGGAAGAAATCGTCAATATACATGAAGAACTGAATGTAACATTTGTTACTCCCATTTTCAAAGACATCAATACTCGGACAAATACTTCAAGAATAAATATCGCAACATTAAGTCACAAACGTACAATGGTTCGTTTCTTGAAATCAGAATTAATTTATCGTCACCTTCCATCTGCCCGACGGAGAATGAGGTAGCGACTGACTTCTACATTCTTGAGACATAGATGAATGCAGACAGTTTGTGGCCCTAAAGCAAGGATTCTCAAACTTTTTAAACATCGTACTGCCCCCGTAAATTGAATTATATTGAGACCACGATGGCTGTATTGGCAAATATGAGTAAAGTTATGGCTGTCATAGTTGTGACGTGGATATTCATGACGTAGGCACGGATGACGTAGAATTCATGCAAGTAGGCTGATTGAGCTGAGATTCTTGGTGACGTCATGATTTTGTTCGAGAAAGATCGGAGATTTACGACGCAGTCGCAGGAAACAAGGTATTGTGCTAAGGAAGAAGTTACGCTATTGGAGGAAAGGCTCGAACCAATGAACGATAGTTTGGAAGGAAGACGGAGATTGCTGAAACTACGATATTTGATTACTTTTGGCATGCAGAATTGTGGAAAACTATTTTCAGTTATGGCATTGATTTGGAATTTTGAAGAAATTAATTTTGAGTTTTTGAAATTTGAAAATTCGTCAAGTATAGCCAAAGTTAAAACTTCTAGCAATGATGCAGCAACAGGCTATGGAAGGGATGGATACGCCCCTTAAGAAGTTGATAAAAGGTCGTGCACAGAAGAGAGGAGCTCTCAGATCTCAGAACTCAGAACTCAGAACTCATACTCAGAACTCATACGGATCATACCGCTGATACCGCATATATATTTCAGAGGTCATATAGTCATTTTCGAGTGAATAAGTGAAGCAAGTTGCCTTTAGCGTGTGGTTAAAGCCCGGCGCATCGAACGAACACGGATCAGTTCCATTTTACGCTGCTCGAAACTAGGTGAAGTTGAAACGCTCACATTAACGTTTCCACCAGATAAGATATCAAGAGTTAACTTCAGCCTTTATTATAATTCAATTGGGCAGTACAACATTGAGGTGTGTAGAAGATTTGAACAATTTCACAGTTATACTTCGAAAGATATTGGCACTTTAAGGCTGCCAACAAAAGTGATTTTCTCGCCACATGAGAAACACTTTTAAAATTCCACATTATACACTACGGCTGACACGTGGATTGCAACAGTGATATTGGAGAATACGTTTGGTAATACAACGATACAGTCTACCATGGAACATTATAATCTTGTAGTGCTTTCAATGATTATAACAGAAGTTGAGATGGAAGGCTAAGGCTTTAATGCAATTGGGACATATATCGCTGGAGTGAAATAACAGCATGGAACTTCGTTAATCGTCTTTCTACAAAAGCGAGCATGTAGTGAACGTCCAACTACACTCATGCATCGTGAATCCATCGCTGAATTATACCAGATGACAGTGGAAATATTTTCATACTCCACAACTATGAATATTTCTGCGGAAATAACTGCAATAAACTTCATGAAGAATTACGACCGGAACTTCAGGGAACTTTCAAGAGAGGCTAGGGTGGACCCGGCTCACAAAGAAGAGTTTTGCCAGAAGGATGTTTTCGTATCCACGGAGCAGTGCAATTTCCGGAGAAGGAAGCAGTTCGATTCTCCGAGGACGCTGATTCCAGGTTCGAGGACGGAGCACATCTTTACGCTGGTGAAATGGAACCAACAGCAGTTTTCTTTGAAAACTTTCCTCTAGAACTTCAATCAACAGATAAGGCAGTCGTGAACGTTTCTTGTATTATTTGAGTCTTGTAGCGATATCTGAGCAACCATTTTCCCATATTTTCTGTCCCATATTTTTTTTGTGCCCCATTTTCTTGATTAACATTTCTGTACTCAGTACACTTCGATGATTTATGCCTTTTTCTTCGATTTGTTGAGACATTGTTATGCCATTGGCATACTTAAATAATTTTGGATCAGTTGAGACTGATAATTTAGATTCTTTCAGTAATTTGCATATTTTTTGTAGTCACGATTTGACTGTAAAGTTAACAATTTTCTATGGCAGATTTGAATTCAGACAGCGTGTCATTTTATTAAAGTAATTCTATTCAGTAAATTACTTTGACCAATTTTCTGTCATCCTCAAGAAAGAAGAATAATTAAATGATTTTAGAGCGTTAAAATCTATTACGATATCGACGATCTTTAAAATACTAGTCGTCTTATGAACATGATTGCAACATAGACATTTATCATTGCATTATAGACAATTTTATGAAATATGAACTTTGATTACGATTTATTGAATACACTATAGTAATGAACATTTGATAGGAGTTTTTCTCAATTATAGAGTGGAACAATAATGTTTGCATTCCACAATCTAATTGTATTCTATTCGACTATTTATACAGTTTAGATGAACTTTGATTGAAGATAGTATTTTTATACTGCGTTACTTTGAAGATATTAATCTCAATTTTGATAGACCAGGGAGGAGTGTCTAATCGTATTTGCTATTAAATTTATTTGTGATTGGCAAATTTTTACTTCATATCGATTCATGAATGAAATCCACGAAGGTTAAATAATAACAGTCATTAATACAATTGATGAATATAAGAGTTCTTAAAGAGGAACAATGGATGTATAATCGTTAGTTCAGTGGACATGTAAAAGTCGCTGATGAATAATGCCCGTGAATAATGAAGGAGGTTCCCACAGTAAGAAATGAAGTTGATGAATTTATAAGTGGAGGATTTTTGTATGTAGTTTGGAAGATTTTTATGCCATATATATGAAGATATATGATGAATTTTGGGCCAATTTTTGTGCAATTTTGTGCGTCTTGAGCGAAGTATTTTCCCGCTGAATGTATTGTTCTGGTTCTTTGAAAGTTATTCATATGAAGATACTGTTAAAATTAACAAGAGTGTTAAATAATTTGAGATAAAGATTTTGAATGGAGGTTACCGTCACAAATATTAATAATTATTATTAAACCTTATTAAACCTGAATTTGACAGTTAAATATAACTAACCTTCATTGGTCGATTATATCACCACGATTTAAGTAATTATCAACCGGATAAACGTGTGGTTTAATGTATTTCTTGTATAAATAATATAAACAATATAATATTGTAAAATAATTTTGTAAATATCTTTGTTAAATAATTTGAAATGAAAAGGATTAATAGAGGCGTGTATAAGTTTTCCAATTGTCGTTTGACATTGTTATAAACAATTTATTATTGTTATAAATAATTAATGAACTTTTGTTATTAACATTAAGAGTTTTGTTTTTATACTCTAAACAACGCTAATTAAGCAAGTGGTTTGAACAATTAAACATGATTTGGGATTGTTGGAGTAATCCGCTGGTGTTTGAATGGAGCATTTAAAACATTTGCGTGATAATATTTCAGTTGAGATGTGAACATTTGCGTGTTTTGAAAAGGAGAGCCAAGCTCTGAGGTAACTCGCTTATGCTAGGGTTGAACGAACGGGGTGAGTCCACTTTGACGATGCAGGTGCATTGCAGCTGGCCCGGACAACTGTATGACAGAGGCCAAGGACGTATCCATAATAGCCTTGTGGCTATAAATAAAATGTGAAGTATATAAACACGCAAAACAATTGATATATGTGTCTCGTCCCAAATCCTGTTTCCATTCCAACTGCATTATTATTTTTACGTTGCTATGAGCTTGAGAAAGCTGAAACATTGTATGTAGAGTATACAAGTCCTACAGGAGGACATGATTATATGGACGATGGCTTCTGATTGCCACGTATATTTTGTTGTTTTATTTTTGTTAAAATTCATTCTTTTTGTGAAATAAATTATTGTGCAGTTTAAAGTTTCTCGTCTTCGTTCTGGTTCATTTTAAATATCATGGTGGAGGTTATTGTGTGGGCATACTTTAAGTGATCCAGTTGACAACCCAGTCCCCGAGATAAATTTAAGAGGTAAGTATAGGTAAGTATGAACCCCCGTATATTTTGGTGTGTTCCACAATAATTTCTTGTTAACTATTGTGCTCTAATCTCGATAGTATCTGTCAGTGCCATTTTCATTGATGTAGCTGTGCCGGTGCGATTGATTATTGGCAATCCGATTGAGGGGGCGGATATCTGACAGCCTACTATCCGGATATCGGGTACAGTACCCCTAAGTCGTATTCCAAGGGGTATGGGAACGATTCTTATTGACAAAATGACATAAGAACCAAACGTTGCAATGAATTTTCGAGGTATACATTACCGGTATCAACTTTCTATGATTATGTTTGTCTTAAAACACGACAGTTTCATGTAAGCTATCAACCTAAGAAAAGGCATGAATCGAAGTCTATAAGCAAGGGGAGCAAGTGAATATTTAAATCTCTATTTATGATTTAAGTTCTATGGAGATATATTTATCAATATAGGCCTACAATACTCAAGTAATTGTTATCTTTACGAGAAAGCATGCTGAATAATGAAGCGTGTTAGAAGTTTGTTATTACCGCTGTAGGTTATTTATTCTTCCTTCCTCCCGCTAGTTTTAGTGCCTCTGTTCCGTAGCTCATTTTGCAGATGTTTAACGCTTAAACGCTGAAAATCGTCCATAATATATTAGGGTACCTATAGAATTAATTAATATAGTCTTGGAGTAAAATTAGAGAAGATGTAATTTACTTTAGCATAGAAATCTCGGACACAATCTATACATTCCTCGCAGCTGACTGAGAGAAACGTAAGACGATCGCCATGCGCTTACCCAGTACTACACGAGCACTATCTGGCGCGAACTTTGTCCGGCTACATCCCTATTCCTATAATTGTGTGCTGATTTTGTTTTGTTCAATTTAGGGGTGTGGACATCGTGATCGACAGCCCCATTTTCTTGGATGTGTATGTAAAATTCTCTGGTAACCAGTGTTCTTTTGTGTCTACGAAATTTAAATGCTTTTCAATGAATTAAATAATCTAGTGTGATTTCTTTCAGGTTAGGAAATAGCACCCATTACAATTTGGTACAATTTTGTTTACTAAACCAACACTGAAAAATGGCTTCTAACACGATAATTCTGGTGTCTGTTGTAGTGCATGTAACATATTAGAAAATACCATTTGAACTACTGCGATATAGAAATGTCAAAACCATTTTATCACATCTTTCAAAACCCTGTTGCTATAATCAGTTTCTAACATTCACTTATCGCATCTATTTAAATAACCATTGTAAAATTGTCTTTTGACTTGAAATTTCTTTAACTATAACCCTAATATACTTCGGTGAAATAGGTTTCCTCTGTAATAGGTATTCAATAAATAAATAAATAAAATTGTGTATTATTTTATTTAGCTTACATGATATCCTTCAGAAATTACAAAACGATAACTTAAATACTAGTAGACTATATAAATTGACTAACCAAAGTAATAGAAAGAACTAATTTTGAAGGAAAATGAAGAAATTGTTACAAGAAAAGAAACTTATAAATGAGGCTAGGATTAAGAAGCTCATTTTCAGTAGCCTTGAGTTAAGGAGTTAGGAGGGATCCCAGCAATTGCGCTGGAGTAGAAGTGAGAAACACGGAAAATCATTTTTAAGATGTCTGAGGTGGAAATTGAATACATTATTCTTCAGTTTTCCTCATGCGGCTGATTTTACCCAATTCTAACTCTCAGACTAAAACAATATTCAGTCAAAACCGGGAATCAATCCCACGGCCTTTGTAGCCTGATTGTCAATATGTATTCTGAGCCCATAGAAGCTGGCTAACATTACGTGTTCCGTGCCAAAAAAAAAAAAAACAACAAATACCACCAACATCACTACTGAAAATGAAAACCCACAGCCTGCTTCCAGTCTCCAACTGGGTCAGGAGTGGAATGAATGAAGCCCCCATCTAAGCGGCGAGGATATGAACTGTGCCGGCTGCCGAGGCCTGACGCACTCCTCTGGGGCAATGATTAAATGAATGACAAATGAAATGAAATGATGGTGGAGAGTGTTGCTGGAATGAAATTTTGACAGGGAAAACCGGAGTACCCGGAGTAAAACCTGTCTGCCTCCGTTTTGTCCAGCACAGATCTCACATGGAGTGACCGGGAATTGAACCACGGACTCAGCGGTGAGAGGCCGGCATGCTGCCGCCTAAGCCACGGAGGCTTGCACCAACATCACTACTATTGTGTTATTAATTAATAACAAATTGTCGGCTCTGCACCTGAAATGAGTGACTCACATTAGATGAAGATTGCTGCAGACACACCTGAAATCTTTGATCACTTTGCAGCTGCGACTCAGCGGATCTAATTGCTGGAACTTTTTGTTAAACTGTTGTCTCAAAGTCTTAATGTCTCCTTGTAATGATGGTAGCCTCAACTTCTTATACCTCACTTGATGGGAATAAAATATAGAAAGTTCAATGACATACTGACTCATGGTGTCATTCAAGTGGATCGGAGCACTCGGCTATTAAACAGAGTCTACTCCTCCCCTTTTGGGTTATTCATGATTGAAAGGATAATAATAATAATAATAATAATAATAATAATAATAATAATAATAATAATAATAATAATAATAATAATATAGTATGGCCTCGGGACCGGGTGCCGGGTGCAAGCTTTGATAATTGACGCCCAGAGTGCAGTTTGCATGTCGAATTGTATCACTCCTTGGAGCTATGAAAGTCAAGGAGGTTAGATATCTAAGCTCCTGACACTATAGCGCTTTCTAGTAGGGAAAGGAGGAACTTTTTGTGTAGGCGGAAAATCCCGAGATTAATAATCTTGCCATTATGAACACGGCCAACTGAATTTAAATGTGTTGTTTAACATGCCAACAACATATGACAAGCGTCCCGTGATTTTTGTCGCCTTTCAGAAATCACTTACCACGGCCAGGAGCGAACCTGCAAGCTTGGGGGTTGGTAGTCTGACACGATAACCACTCACCCACCATAGGTTGACGAAAATGATATTCATGTACATTGCCCAGTTCAAGTCCATCTCAAAATAGGTTGAAGAAATAAGAAATGATCCCCAAGAAGTTGGAATTAATCCAGAAGTTATACTAAACAGAACAGGATTTCTATGGAAGCTTGACAAATTCAAACGGTTTCAGAATAAACATAGATCAAAAACCAATGTCATCTGGTTTGAAGACACAAAGGAGACTTAGCGATCGTATGAAGAAATTCTGCGAGGATGAATAGAGATTGGTAAGTCATCCGATTGTTTACCGAGATACACACTAAGCCAAAATTGACGTAATAATAATAATAATAATAATAATGATTATAATAATAATCGTAATAATATTCGAAAGTAATAACAGTAATAACAATAATAGTTATAATGATAATAAATAATAAAATAATAATAATAATATTAATAATAAAGCTTTCATTGTAATGTTCAATTATCTCTGATGGAAAACAAATGGTTAGCGTTGTGGTGTTATTAGCCTATTTTCAATTTTGAAAAAATAGGCTTATGAGATCACCTTTTGTCCGTGTGTGTGTGCGTGTGTGTGTGTGTGTGTGATTCGTGTGTGTGTCCCCCCCTAATAAAATCTAAACGGCTGGAGCGATTTCAATGAAACTCGGTATGTTCATAGCACTATTCCCGGCGACCTCGACCGTACATTCAAATTTTGTTACGTCTCACCAATGCAAAATGGCGGCTGTGCGAAATATTTCACTAGGATTCAATATCTCCGAAACTATTACCGATATCGCCCTGAAATTGTGTACAGTGATAAAGGGTACTACTAGAAGTTCACCTATGCGACTTTCAAAAACCTGGTGACTACAAAACCAACATGGCGGTCAAGCGAAGTTGAGACTTTTAAATAGACTTTTCTCGCGATTTAACTATCCACACGTAATGAAACTTGGTACAGCAAATGTTTATACACATTGTAATGCACTGGAGTCTAATTTAGTTCAATTGTTTACATAACTTCAAAATGGCGGCTGTGCGAAATATTTCACTGACATTCTATATCTCCGAAACTATTACAGATATCACCCTGCAATTTAGTACGGTGATAAAGGGTACTGATACAAGTTTACCAATGTATATTTCATAAACTTTTAAAGTAGAAAACGAACATGGCGACCAAGCGAAGTTGAGACTTTTAAATAGACTTTTCTCACGATTTAACCAGCCAAACGTAATAAAACTAGGTACAGCAAGTGTTTATACACATAGTAATGCACTGGAGTCTAATTTAGTTCAATTGTTTACATAACCTCAAAATGGCGGTTGTGCGAAATATTTCACTGACATTCCATATCTCCGAAACTATTACAGATATTACCCTGCAATTTTGTACGGTGATAAAGGGTACTGGTACAAGTTTATCTATGTATACTTCATAAACTTGTAAAGTAAAAAACGAACATGGCGACCAAGCGAATTTGAAATATTTTAATAGACTTTTCTCGTGATTTAACTCTCTGAGCGCAGTGAAATGTGGTACAGTAAATGATTTTGCAGATTGCAATGCACTGCCATCTAATTTAAATCAATTGTTTACATAACCTCAATATGGCGGCTGTGCGAAATTTTTAAATTAAGTTTTTATTTCTTGTGTCGTAATCATGCGATCGAAGTGAAAGTTTGAATAATGAACCTAGGCAATAATTGACTTTGAATGGTACATAATTCTATGGCCTATACATATAACAATCCTAAATGGCGAGCTTCCGAAATATTTAGACGGTTCTCAATATCTATGAATCTTTTACTGCAACCAAACTGAATTTTTTTATGTTCATAGAGACTATGAACATATGTTCACCTATAGGACTTTCATTAACCTGGTGAGCACAAATCCAACATGGCGGCGACGCGAAGTATAAATATTTAAATGGACGATTCTCGCGAATTAACTATCCGAGTGCTGTGAAACGTTGCACGTTAAATGCTTATACAAATGTTGATCCACTGGCATCTAATTTATTTCAATTGTTTGCATAATCACAAGATGGCTGCAGTGCGTAATTTTAAAATCTCGTTTTTACTTCTTGTGTTCTAATCATGCGATTGAAGTTTGAATACCACACGTACACAATAATCTTAATGTAATAGTACAAAAATAAAAATCCAACCTGGCGACAATCTGAAATATTTAGACGGTTCTCAATATCTACGAATCTGTTACAGAAATTAAACTGAAATTTTGTATGTTGTTAGAAGAAATTAACATGAGCAGGATATATGAAAATAGGCTGTATAGTTCTTTACGGAACTACTTGTTTTATCTATCTTGCCGACGCTCAGAAACAGAATTTTATAGGCTACTAGTATTTGGTTTACTTAACTGTGACCGTAACAAGAAATTTCATGGCATTTTGTTATTTATTTTTTGGTCTATTTCGTGTACATAAAGGAACCATGATACACACGAAACAAGAATAATATGATTTACGTAGATCATTTGATGAAATCTCCAAGGAAACCTCGATGGAGTGGCATTTCTTTACTGATTTACGAAACCGAGTTCGTAACAAAGGCTAAGCTACGAATAGAGATATGAATTCGCGATCATGATGCTCCGGTGAGCATCTAACATTACTGTAAGTGGTAATGGATAAGGAACCAAGTTAGGTTGAGTGTAATATGTTAGTCTTATATTTGGGGCAGAGATCTCGTAGTTCCGCCCCTTAAATAAACAATAACTAATTTAGTCTTATTTCAATCCATTTTTAATTGGCACGTGTGTCTGAAACTGTTTCAATCAACTCACGAAGGTAATCAAGGAGTTGTTGTTGATTTATTTACGGGCTTTGCAACATCGTGGTCATGTAGCTCTGTGTACATGGGCGTGTATGTTTATATTTTTCTGATAACTTGTGTTATTTTTATGGCTGCATTCGTGTGTGTTCTTGTAATTTAGATGAGGATTCGGGAAGGAGGCAAACACGGCCTTAATTTAGATACCATTCCAGCATTTGAACGAAAACCTTTTTCTAGGATGCTTGAAATGGGAATAGAATCAACATCTTGTCATTTCTGCCTCATCAGGCTGAGTGAACCCCATTCCAACCCTTCGAACCGGAATTAAATATCAGAGTCGGACCTCAGGGGTGCCAGGCTGACAGCCAAAAAATTACTAACCACTGCACCACGAGGTGCTCAGCAATACAGTAGAGGAGCTATAAGGTACCAAATTTAGGGGCAGATGACCTCGTAGTTCCACGTTTTAAAACAAAAATAACTAAGGTACCACACGTATTGGGTAAGGTCAAGGATGTGCTCAGTAACTGTGATGCCGAGATACCGTGCACCCTGAGAAATCAATTCAGCACACTGAGATGGGAGATGGAGTTTCTGCTGTGCACATGCGTAGCCCGTCTATTCCTGATCTAAAGATATCGGATGCTACCTCCAGCATATTGAAGAGATAGGTCGGTACGACCCATAATAAGACACCCAGGAATAGCAAACTTAGTTATGAAGACAGGGTCGAGGACAACAACTGTAGGTGTAGACCAAGGTTAGAATATTTTACGGATGTAGATGTATAAGGTGCGTTCAAAAAGTAACGAGCCGGACACTGGAATGGGCAAACCAGTGACGACATCGGCTAATCGTGGCGTGTGTAACGAGGTGCGGTTCCAACCAGAGGGTGGAAGGTCACAGCCCGTCGCTAGAGGGCACGCGTGCACGTCATGTGACGATACAAAGCGAGCAGCTGCATGCATCAATCGTACAACCAAGACCAAGACAGTAGGCCATTCGACATGCTTCCTGGTGTGGTTGAAGACTGTGGGGCACCCATTGGGCACACACTTTCCGCAAGTGCAGTCGTTCCTTCATGTGGTGTGCACACTTCCGACGCTCAATCCGACCACGGCGGCTATGGCGTTCTCTGTCACTCGGCGGTCCTAGGTAATGAGCGCATCAACCAGCTGGACGTTGTCATCGGTAATGCATGGGGGTGCTCCAGACCGGGCATCATCGACTAACGATACCCGTCCTTCCCTGAAGCGCTTGTGCCACGCCTTGACCCTTGAAAGGGACATGCAGTGTTCGCCGTACACTTGTGACATTCGGCGATGAATGTCCGTTCCCCCTACTCCTTCCACTGTCAGAAACCGAACAACACCTCTATGCTCTTCGTTTGACGCCTCCGTGTCACTGTTTGCAATGCAACTGGCAGCGTTGGACGATTGATACATGCTGCTGCTCGCTTTGTATCGTCACGTGACGTGCACGCGTGCCCTCTAGCGACGGGCTGTGACCTTCCACGCTCTGGTCGGAACCACACCTCGTTACACACGCCAAGATTAGCCGATGTCGTCACCGGTTTGTGCATTCCAGCCTCCGGCTCGTTACTTTTTGAACGCACCTTATAGAAACGATTAGCTCAGAACAGGGAGGGATGGAGATCTGCATCAAACCACTCAAACGACTGAAGACTCAATAATACAGCATGGCGCTTGTTGTAGTATGTATTGTTACCTTCCTACTGTCGACATTCTCACAAGCCTTTGTGTTTGCCTTATTGTGAGAGCACTGCGTACAAAGTATGAAAGAAATGAACAATGCACTGAATGAGTGAAGCAGGTGGAAACAGACTTGATGTTTTAGGAATGCAAGGTACACGGTATACGGGAAGACATTTGTATTCAAACGAAACGGACTTCTCCTGGCGCGCAAACAATATCTTACTTCAAGCCTTGGGGCACCTTCATCATTTCCGATTCTAACAACTCCAGTAATACACACTACTGTACCACGGTTACCACAGAAACACGGGCTTTCATAGGAAATGAACACACACCTAAGTGCACGGGGATGATGACCGAGATATCCTAAGCACCTGAAATGAATTACAGAAAACAAAAATTAAGGCTGACGGAAATCATCACGTTGATCCACTGGCGAAACTAGGCAACGAGCGATGTCAAATCTCAACTGCTGTAATTGTGGTTTTGGTTTTGATCTACTATTTTTCTTAATTCTTTGTGTTTTATGTTTTTTGTTGTGTGTTTGTTTTCTGCTTTCTTTGTTTTTGAATTTTGCGTTTGCTTTGTGTTTTTTTTATATTTATTTTGTGTTTGTTTTCTGCTTCCCCTTTTGCTCATGTGTTTATTTTTGCTGTTTGCTTTGTGTAGGCGCGGGTTCAAGACAAGGCAATCAATGAAAGCAAACCTACACGTTTTCATGTTTAATCTCGATAGCACTTGATAGGCTACGTTTCATTTCCACCTCTCAATGTGCAAAATCTTGCAAATGAACAGTCTTGGTTGGCCTAACATTAAATATTGTACACAAAAAGAATCAATCTGAAAACTGGCATTTCATTTTAAAAGAATTTAATCAAATTACGTTTTTTAAAAATATTTGGCTCTCGGGAGGGTGATTGATCCTCCTAATAACCCCCGTAGTCACGGCACTGCGTTGATCAGATATACCCAGTAACCTACTGTTTTTAGAACAATGGATTTTGGTCAATACGTCTTGGCCCAAAGAGAGTTTCATTTAAATCACAGAAATAGGGTTTTTATAAGTTATAGATCAGGCTAGTTAATTAAGAAGGAACATGCAGCTTAAAGGGACAAAACAAGAATGAGATTCCGTTTTATTTAAAATGTTTCAACTTCAGTTATAGTACACAAAATGATTTGGCCAACAGTCAGCTGTCAAAATGCTTCGTCTTGTAACGTTTCAGGGAGTTGTGGGGGTAATGGGGGCCGCTTTTGGTGTTAACACACAAAGGAAGACTTGAAAATATAATTCCTCTCCTCTACTTTCTACCGCACCCGGCTTAATCCCTCTTTACATACACTTTCATCTTTCATTATAAATTTTTATTTCAACTATCTTTCCTTGCACACATCAATCCTATTTCTTTCATCATTTTCAAACCAAAACGTAACTCCAACAAGCCTCTCATCTTATCATCACAACAAACAGCTTCTGAACAACACACTATCATCCTAAGAACATCATAATTTAGAATACCTATGGCCAAAGCCCCCTTTCATTAGCAAAGCCACCTCCTGCCGCATCACAGAGAGATCCAGTAAGCAGAGATAGACCACTAAAATCCATTCAGAGCCCTAGCACCAGGTGACCATGCTACAAATCTTAAAGTAACCTTAACCAATAAAATAAATAGTTACAGTCTTACTTTATATTCAGCTAGGAGAAGGAAATCTTCTTCCACATCTTGGTAAATGTATGTTTCGTAGTTGGCTATTCTTTTGTTGCTCTTCTACTTACACGCAGGGGCACCGAGTGGGAGATTTAGGAATTGAAACCGAAAACAAAATAAATAAAGATGGTTAAAACTAGTGGCAAAGTTTGCAAAAAAGCTAAATTATTGGCTTCAAAAAGATGGAAGAATTCTCGATGACTCCATCGAAGTGTGTATGTATTCAAGACAAAGCCGATGAACGGTGTCCAGCCACCTCCCTACTCATGAGGAAAAAGACGGTGGTTATATTGTTATTATTATTGTTTTATTAGTTGGTCCCGCAGTGTTGTAAGGGTAGCAAGCTTGCCTCTTACCTAGATTATATTAGTTGTGACTTCTTCTTGATGAGCCTGAGTTGTGTTTGTGTTATGTTCGGAGTTGAATGTTGTTTTGCCGCAGAATTCATTTCTTTGGTCTTTACACCAACTATTTAGTAGCAAATATTAACCAATATAAATAATATTTTTGTAGCATGTTAATATATATATCCTCCATAATACTCTGCATCCATATTAATTAAAATAGTCGTTGTTTATTTTAAAATAATTTTTAGCTTTGAATTTTGGCAAAAAAAAAAGTAATTTTGTGAAAACAAATTTTATTTCAGAAGCTATTTAATAATATTTTTCCATTTTTCAAAATTTGGTTCTTGCTTTCTGCTGATCGTCACCGTTTACCTAATACCTTGATGTTTAGATTCATGAAGATATATAAAAAAAACATACAACATTTGACAAGTAAGGAGAATATATTAATGCCGTTATTCAAGTACAAGAGTGTTGTATTCATAACGTTTGGATAAATATTAGAATTGTCACCAAATTCTCCAACCTATACATCAAGGTTATTTTCATGTCGACGTATAAACTAGTTGGCACAAATTCAAAATTTTTAAACACCGTATTGGAGAAAGATTTTGCTTATTCATTCAAGCACTGAAGTAATTAATTATTGGTTTTAGAACTTAATTTTCTAAATTATTTTACGTATATTATTTTGATAAAATTTGTATTATATAGCTTAACATTTATTTACAATCACCAGTAATTATTCTCGCTTTTTAACTACATTTTGAAAATTATTGTAAAAGGACCAGTATTAAATTTTATTTTATTTTATTCTGAATTGTAAGGATATCCATTTTTAGTATTTTATTTCATTTTATTACAATTTTATCACTAACATTTCATTTCTTATTTAGATTTAAGTACATATACTATTTTGGTTTAATTCATAAATGAGGGAAACCGTGGAGATCTGCACAAAGCAAGACCATTTTCTTTAATGTTAAAATTAATTACGATTTGAATTTTGAACATGTAAAACTTCGTTTCTAATAGCAAGATGAGTGTGTTTCCTTGGAAAAGTATATATATTGTTCTACAAGATCTATGACAGGCACAGTTTTAATATTAAGATAGTAATTGTTTTAGCTCTTTAACCTGTATCAATATGTTTGAGAGTTCAACTTTTATTTTCAAGATATCCACTGTAATAATTACCATTATTTATTGAACTGTGTTGAGTTCTTATTCCCCCTCGATTTCCTTCCCTTCTTTCTTGTGAACCTCACCACCTTCTCAGCCCACTGCCCTTTATTCCTCTCGGCGGTTATAATCAACAACCAAACACGCAATACCCTAATTCTGATAACTAGGGGATTATTGCTCAACCACCCCTTCTTTTCTATTCCTTTGTAATGTTGCTCCGTTTCTCTCTTCCTTCTTCTCCGTTACAGAAACTGTTGAAACTTTCTTCGTCCTTGCCCCAGGAAATGAAATTTGAAGAATGGTATTTTGTTTGATACACGGCAGAGTCGGTGTGGTTCATGGAGGGAGCTGAGTCAATACTTGGGGCTAGGGGTATCTCACCAGTAATTAGGAACTTCATGGCCGTGCCTACATTGAGAGGCTATTGTCAGAGCACAGCTAGGATATATCGTTCATTTGCTGCAGCAGACACAACTCAAAATATGTTGATTGGTTGGTTCCTAAGTTTAGGGGCTGCGACAACGTGGTCATGTAGCCCCGTGTACTTTGGGTGTGTGTAGAATCTGTCTGATAACCGGTGTTAATTGTGATGACTGTATTAGTGTGTGTTATCTGTTTTTAATTCAAGTAAGGACTGCAGACTTTTGAATTTTTCAAATAGTTCCTACTTTTGCCGCCAATCGCAACTGTAAACGATTACTAGTTCAGAACTTAGCTACCAGACGCCACCGCAGTCAGCTCTTGGCAACGAACGTAGGAACTTAAGAACATTGTTTACATTCTTAACCTATACAATTTAGCTTCACACAGGTGTAATTAGTGGAAGGTTCTTTAACATGCCATAAATCTATGACATGGGACCGCCGGCTTTACTTCCCCTCCAAAGGAAGGCATACTGAGAGATGTTAGCGCTCTTAAAAATTCCGACGACTTCGGCCGGATTTGAACCCGCGATCTTGGGCATAGAAGCTCAGCATGCTACCAACTACACCACCGAAGCCGCCACAAAATATGTTGTATGTGGGAGACTACTTTTAACAAGTAGTTCCGTGAATAACTAAATGGATTATATTCACGTGTCCTAATGGTCTTTCCTATTAAAAATCCCCCGGCTATTAAAAGAAAACACTGAGATTAGATGGTGTCTATTCCTTCCTTAGCTGTCCTAGAAGTGGTTTTCCGTGGTCTCCCAATTCTACTCCATTCAAATTATGGTCATCATCATCATTGGCTATCACTCGCGAACGAGTATAAAATTGTCTTCCAAAACATTCACCGGTGGGTTCTTAGGTGACTGTAGAGACCAATCCTCGAGCCACAAACTCTTCCACACTGGTGGCAAGTTTTATCATCACCAAGGTGCTGAGGGCGGTATCTCCCGTTCTTTACGAGCGATTCGCTTCAGAGCCTCAGAACTCCGGCGGTCCTGCTCGAAACGTAGAGGGCCATTGAGAACGAGTCGACGCCGTGCCAGACGGTCAGCTGCTGTAGTCTCCCAATTTGGGATATCAATCGAGCATTTCTTCATGTTTGACTTTAAAACATCCTTGAATCTCTTCCTCTGTCCTCCCTGATGTCGCTTGCCACTTGCTAGTTGAGCATACATAATTTGTTTAGGAAGGCGAGTATCTGGCTTGCGAAGGATATGACCAGTCCACCTCAGTTGACGTTTCAAGATCATAGCCTCCACGCAGGTAGTGCTAGTGTCTTCCAGGACACTGATGTTTGTTCGTCGATCCTGCCAGCTGATTTTAAGGATTCTCCTCAGACAACGTTGTTGGTACTTCTCTAAGCATTTTATGTGCCTTCTGTAGGGAGTCCAGCATTCACATCCATAAAGAAGTGTTGGTATTACGATAGCTTGATATACAAGGAGCTCTGTCTGAGTGTTGACATCCGCATTATCGAAGACCCCCTTTCGCAATCGACCGAAAGCTGCACTAGCGCAATTCAAGCGGTGTTGGATTTCAGCATCAATATTGGCATTAGCTGAGTGATGACTTCCAAGGTATGGAAAGTGCTCAACATTCAATAATACCTCGCCCTTGACAGTAATGACAGGAGCAGTAGCATGTGAATTAGGCACAGGCTGATGTAGAATCTGAGTCTTTTTGGTATGCTGTTATATGCAGCAGTGAATGCATTTATCATTATCTGAATATCTTCTTCTGAGCTAGCGAGAATAGCATTATCATCTGCATACTGGAGTTCCATTACACATGTTGTGAAGATCTTGGTCTTTGCTTGCAGTCGGCTGAGATTGAATAAGCCTCCATCAGTTCTGAATTCAATTGCAATGCTTTGTGGGACTTCGTCTCTAATAAGGTGAATTATTGTTCCAACGAAAATTGAGAAGAGCGTAGGGGCAATAACACACCCCTGTTTAACCCCAGTAGTTATTTCAAATCGTTCTTCACCACAGGTAGTATTAGTGATAACAGTACCATACATGTTATCGTGCAGAAGGCGCAAGAGTTTAATAAATTTTGGTGGGCAGCCAATGAGCGCCAAGATTTTCCAGAGAGCCTCTCTGTTAACTGAATCAAAGGCTTTAACAACGTCAATGAATGCTGTCGGGACGTTTTCTTATTTTATATTTATTCACATCAACTATTTAATTTAAGCACTTTCACTATTACGTACCTTTTATTGGAATACCAGATGAATGATCTAACCCCACTGACAATGACAATAACAACTGACTCTCAACTGCCAACTTACTAACTACAACTTACTAACTAATATTATAAATGTCCCTACATCACTCCCCCCTCAATAAAGTCATTTCAGTTTTTATGCCAGCGATATGAAATTGTGCTTCTGCTTGACAAAACCAAATGTCGGGCTTTTCTACCCAAAATGGCGGCAATTTCACACTAATCTTGTCAACTTCGGTTTTACTGGAGGCGGCAATATTTCCTTCATCGGCATTCATGGTACTTACTCTTTCTTTCACAAATCACGTCGGAAGGGTCACCACTTTGTCGGGACGTTTTCTTATTTTATATTTATTCACATCAACTATTTAATTTAAGCACTTTCACTATTACGTACCTTTTATTGGAATACCAGATGAATGATCTAATCCCACTGATAATGACAATAACAACTGACTCTCAACTGCCAACTTACTAACTACTACTTACTAACTAATATTAAAAAATGTCCCTACAAATGCCATATACAGAGGGGGATTTTGTTCTCTAGCCTTCTCTTGCATTTGTCTGGCACAGAAAATCATGTCGGTAGTTCCACGATTGGGTCTGAAACCACATTGTGATTCGGGTAAACACTCTTCAGCAAGTGGCATTAGACGTGTGGCTAGAATTCTAGCAAGAATTTTCCCAGCGACGGAGAGTAGGGATATTCCGCGATAGTTACCACAATGAGTATTGTCCCCTTTTTTAAATATGGTTACCAACAAAGCATCTCTGAGTTCAGCAGGAATGGTTTCAGAGGTCCATATTTTGACAAAGAGTTGATGAAGATGCTCAGTGAGGATTTGTCCACCTTCCTTGAAGAATTCCGCCGGTATACCATCTGATCCAGCGGCTTTGTTATACCTCAGTTGACTGATGGCCCTTTCGACTTCTTGCAGTGAAGGTTCATTATCAAGGTGATGCTGCAACGTCCTTTGAGGAATCTTAATAAATATTTCATCGTCAACATGTGTATCCCTGTTTAATAGTTCATGAAAGTGTTCCTTCCAACGGATACTGATAGATTGGGTATCCTTGAGAAATGTGGAGTCATCTTTCGATCTTAATGGATGTACACCTCTTATGGACGGTCCATAAATAGCCTTAATGGCAGTGAAGAAAGCATAGTGATTATTATTTTCTGCAAGTTGCTGTATTTCCTGGACTTTTAAGGTCCACCATTGATTTTTGAGGGCACGTGTTTTTCTTTGAACTGCAGCTTTAGCTTAATGATACTTTTTTCTTCTAGCAGAAGAATTGTAGTTATTTTGCCATTCAGTGTAAGCTTTTCTCTTAATGTCAATGAGGTTCTGGATTTCAGTGTCGTTTTCATCAAACCAATCCTGATGTTTGCGCGTGGTGTAGCCTACAGATTCTATGCAAGATGTCAGCACAGCATCCTTGAATCTTAACCAGTGCTCTTCAATGTCATCAGGATAAAGACTGGGAAGATTTTTACCCAGAAGTTGTCGAAAATAAAGTTTTGCATCATCATCCTTAAGATGATCAGTGTCCAGTTTACGTCTGATGAGTTTCCTCTGATTACGTCTTTGTTTGTGAATACGTAGAGTCATCACAGATCGTATCAGTCGATGATCAGTCCAGCAGTCATCTGCACTTGTCATAGCCCTTGTGAGTAAAACATCACGCTGGTCACGGGCACGTACAATTATATAGTCAATAAGGTGCCAATGTTTGGATCTCGGGTGTTGCCAAGATGTCTTAAACTTGTATCTCTGGCGGAATAACGTATTGATGATGACCAGATTGTGTTCCGAGCACTTGGCGAGAAGAAGAGTTCTATTGGCATTGCATTTTCCCACACCATCCTTGCCAATCACGCCAGACCATAGTACATAGTCCGTACCAACTCTCACATTAAAATCACCCAGAAGAATAATTTTATCAGCTGTTGGAATGTCTGAGAGGAGTGTGTCAAGTTGGGAGTAGAAGGCTTCTTTCTGTTCTTCCTCAGACTGGAGAGTTGGAGCGTAAGCGCTGATTACGGTAGCACGCTGGTTATTTGCAAGCTTAATGCGTAGGGTCATAAGTCTTTCATTTATGCCACAAGGTAATTCGTCAAGGAAATGGACAAGTTGATTTTTAACAGCAAAGCCAACACCATGATTACGGGGCTCATTCAGATCCTTACCTCGCCAAAAGAAAGCGTAACCACCGCCATGCTCTATGATTTGTCCTTCTCCAGCACGTCTGGTTTCACTGAGTGCTACAATATCTATATTGAATCTTCTTAACTCGCGGGAAATAATTGCAGTTCGTCTTTCCGGGCGTTGATCGGAATCATCCATTAGGATACGGATGTTCCATGTTCCAAAGTTCATCTTCAATTGTTTTCGACCGCATATTGTGTACCCTCTGGGTGCGGTTGCCCAGTCAGGTTATGTAATGGCTGACTATGTTTAGGGCACCTTTTCTAGCCCCCTCCCCCTGTGGGGTGAGCAGAGTGGGTCCTAAATTGGCCTGCTCAGTCACAAATGCAGCACACGAGTTGCTCAACAGCCATAATCCTCAAGCAAGACGGCGATCATACATTTGTCGCCTACGTGCCGGTTTGTCACTAGGAGCTCCCAGATTACACTATCCTGCTCCCGTCACAACTCCCCGATCGCCGCAGGACTTGATATGATTGACGTTACAGTTCTTTGGAAGACGCCTGTGCGTGATATCTTTTAACGTGGGAATATTGCTGCACATCAATAATCACACGTTACTTGACAGACTTGAAACATATATCCAGTGGCATAGAGAACTACGACGACTGGAAGATTCAGGTCCGCTGCAGCCTTCTTCCGCCTTCCCGGCCATTGGAGCTGTATATGATTGCTCTACGCCCGGTCCGCCGTTGAGGACTTTCTATGCCGTTGACCACAAGTGGTTCATCCGCCTTCAGGGGAGGTTTCCCACCCCAAGGGCAAGAGAGTGCCCCATCCTACATTAGTTCATCCGCCTCCCTAGAGAGCCGTTGACTGTATAGAGGTGGACTCCTTATCCCGGGAGCCACTCGGTCGTCAGAGCCTCGTCAGTCTAGAGCAGGGTGCACCACGTGCAGGTGAGGTTGACATTTGGGTAAAAGTTCACCCCTTACACCCCCAATTATGGTATGGTTCCTAACGTAAGGCTATCACCGCGGAGGACCGAGTTTTATTCCCGGCTCTGCCAAGAAATGTAATTCTGGTCAGAGGGATGGAACAAAGTGCACTCAGCCTTGTGAGGCAATGATGATAGGGAGTGGGCATGATTCCCACCTCAGCCATCCTGGAAGGGGGTTTACGTGGTTTCCCACTTCTACTCAAGGCGAATGCCGGGATAGTTTGTAAGTTAAGACCATGGCTGCCCCGTTTCCAATACTCATCTGAATTACACCTAAACAGTCATCACTAGGGCTCAGGAGTTCAGAAAAAAATCATAATTTTTATTTGCCTCTATTTTCGTGTCCGATTGGTTTCTGATGCAAATCAAGTGATTACCGTCACAATACAGTGGATTTAGCCTACTTTCGAATTTTGCAAAAAATGAAATTAGACTTATGAGATCCACACAGGGCCAAAAATTGCGCATGTCTGTGTGTGTGAGTGTGTGTACTCTGAATGTCTGTCCCCCCCCCCCCCCCCTATCAATTCAAACACGGTGAAACCGAATGGACCGAAATTTGGTACAAAAGTAGAACTAGCAGAGAGCACCTCAGTGTCATTTTTAATATTGCCACCATCTTGACAGAAACGTAATGGCGGCCACCCAAATGTTCAAAGCTTAAATTAAATTACGACTAACCTATTCATCCGATCTCTACCAAATTTTGCAACATTATACCTTTATGTACGAAAAATCTTTTGATCAAACTACAAGGCCATCTGCCCAATACTTTGTGGATGGCGGCCATTATGTGTGCAAATCGATTCCCCCTATCTATTCAAACACGGTGAAACCGAATTGAACAAAATGTGGTACAGGGGTAGCACTAGCAAAGGGCACCTCAGTGTCATGTTTTATATTGCCGCTATCTTGACGGAAACATGATGGCGGCCACTCAAATGTTTAAAGCTTACATCAAATTACGACCAACCTAATAATATCATCTCTACCAAATTTTCCAACAACATACCTTTATACGGGGAGCATATATTTACATAACTACAAGATCATCAACCCAATAGTTTGCAGATGGCGGCCATGTATGTGTGAAAATCAATTCCCCATATCAATTCAAACACGGTGAAACTGAATTGAATGTTTTTTTTACAAAGGTAGCACTAGCAAAGAGCACCTCATAACATATTCATGTTTAATATCCGTATAGCACGTTGTCTTTCAACAAGCTACTACAACCAACATTCAATTATACTCCTTGAAAAGGACAAAGAGTTATAACAATACCCATGCATTTAGGTGAAAGTAGGCTATATGTTCTTTACTGAACATCGTGTTATTTGTTATATAAATGCATATTTTGAGCATTTTTTGGTAAGAACGTCATATTTAGGTAGTTTGACGTCAGCTGTAGGTGTGCAATCATCCTCAACTTACCGAACGGGAACTAGTGTTTAGGGAAATAGACTGTAAATGACCTCTTAAACATGTATATTCAGAACATTAATATGAAAATAGGAATACAAAATCCAGTTAACAATTTAATTTCGAAGGAATTGTCGCTTGGATTTATAATTTAAGAACGGTGATATTTAAATCAGTCTTTATCAGTCATATTTTGTCATTTTTGACTAATTGTTCGTCATTTTAAGGTCATATCTGCTTGTATATTCGGGCTATTCTTTTAGGTCTTAAACATCCGAGCCCTAGTCATCACAATAACAAAGGTTATCAGACAAATACCACACACACCCAAGTACACGGTGATACATTGCCATGATGTCGCAAAATCCCTCAATGCATCAACAACAGCTACAACCTAATGTTAGGTCATGGCCGCCTCTTACCAAATTCAAGTTTCTATTACAAATAGCAATAACAAAGGTTATCAGACTAATTCCACACACACCCAAGTACGCGGAGATGTATTGCCACAATAACGCAAAACCCCTCAATGAATCAACAACAGCTACAACCTAATGTATGATCATGGCCGTCTCTTACCAAATGCTAGCTACTATTACAAATACACACACTAACATAGCCATTAAAGTGACACAGGTTATCAGAAAGATTCCTCACACACCCAAGTAGATTGAGCCACATGGCCACGATAACGCAAAAGCCCAAATGAATCAACAACGACAACAACATAAAATATTCGGAATCTTAATTTATTTGAAGAATAAGTTCTATGGACATTTTGAATGGATTAGCAAATTATGGAGGTCTGTATTACTTTATTAGTGCATTGCTTGCAAACGCTCGCCCGCCACCTTGAATTCTTGATCTCGTCCCCTCGTTTCTGGAATGTGGCCGTTTATAATTGAGGCACAAGTGTTTCCCTGGCTGTTTTTTCCCACATAGGGAATCATTTCCCGGTATTAAACTTCATCCCTTCAGTTAATTGTTTCCACAGCCGGCACGCTAGACCTCTAAATTGATACATTTACTGTGTGCACATTACTCATTAAAACGGTTTTACTTGGAGAAAAAGTAAACACAGATTGTTTTCTTATTTTAGCCTCAAGTTGTACGCCACGTGTATCAACTGACACGTTAATTATGTATTAAACTTATTGTAGGGGCATTAGCCGCTCGCTGTATTGTGTGCTTAGAAACTTTAATTATTTATATTCTCTCCTCTTCTGTGAAGTTAGAAAACTGGTGAAATTACCCCCTGTGCCTTGGAAATAACTTCCTATATTGGAGAAACTAAGAGTAAGTAATACGTAGTGTTACCAACTTAGAGACTAAATATCCTTAAGTTAGTAGCCTATCCTTCAGTTAGGATTTTAACGACTATTTAAACTCTCCTTAGCGACAAAGATATAATTTGTCTGTAGACAACATAAGGTCCTAGTGACATTTGACTAGGCCTACTGTACTATTTGGTGATATTTAGCCTAATTTTCACATTTTGCAAAAATGAGGAAAAAGTAGACTTATGAGATCGATCCGGACAAATGTGTGTTAGTCTGTCTGTCCTTCTGTCAGTCTGGCCGGGTGTGTCCCCCCGCCTAACAACTCCTAAACGGCTGCAGCAATTGAAACCAAATTTGGTATGAGTAAACATCTATACCTGAATATCTCAAGCCCATATTTGAAAATGATGTCAGTGCTACCATCTGCCGAAAAATTGTAATTGAAATTTGAGCTCCATATTGGATATCTTGGAAGGTATGCATGAGAACTATCCAAAAAATGGCACACGTATAGATAATAATATTTCAGTTTAATTTCCAGGAGGCCATGCATGGCAGTGTTGTCATAATGATTCTAAGCCTGCTGATAAGTCCAATTTTTAAATGCATAAAACTTCTATACTAACTATTGGATTTCAACTAAATTTCGTATGTACTATGTGTACATAACCAGATATGACTGAGCGTATTCTTACGAGCCACCAGGGCTGCCAACTGTTAATAAATGCTCTCAATTCCTTTTATCAAAATATCAATATATCAGAAAGTATGCAAGCCGACAGCTTGTAATTATGCACACGTATAGTACCTGACATTCTATATTGATTTGGAGTAACTAATATACGTCAATGCTACCAACTTGACTCTAAGCCTGCTGATAAGTCCAATTTTAAAATGCATGTAACTTCTAACTAATAGATTTCATTAAAAATTGGCACAACAATAGATCCTATTATTTCATATTATTTCTGACCAACATATGTGTGGCATTGTTGCCAACATGATTTTACGCGCGCTGTTAGATCCAATGGGTGGCATGAATAAAACGGAGCTTATGCTCATGCTCAACAATTTTGGAGTATATACTCAGAATGGTATGAATAAAAAGTTGAAGTTTAAACTCACATAGTCAAGGGTGGGAGTAAATACTCAGATAGTGAGTATATACTCCAATGTGGTATGAATAATAGAAGTATATGCTACAAATCTGAAGTATATACTCACAATTTCTGAAGTCTGGCCATTACCATGCTCAGCTGTTCTAATCTCAAGATGGTTGAGGTTATGTTTGTAGATGTAAATAACTTGCGGGCTAGGAAAGTGTATAAATTACGAAGAACGGTTTCAGAGAGGGACTGTATTATACCGGTTTAAGATAGATAATATTATATGGCTTTCTGATTACTTTTTGGGTAAATACACGGAACCAAGAGGAAAAGCTGTAAAAAACAAATGATTTTCTTCAGTATTTGACTTACTGTGATACATTTGCCAAAGTTTCTGGCGTAGCGAATCTTTCTAGCTTTTAAACATTCGCTTTTTTCCTTCCGCGAGTTAGGTGTTTGAGACTGAATTTCCCCTGTAATTCATCCTGCATGCTTTTGATCCCTGCCGTGTTGTTTAGGCATGCTGTCTCAATTTGTTTCAATTTGGCGGCTACCATTCCATCTAACTGTACTAGTTTGTCGTCGAATTTAGATTCTAGCTTCTTAATTTCTCCTAATTGCCTCGAATTATTTTCTGCCACCTATCCTGCCAGTTTCTCTAATTCTACTTTAGTACTCTGGTTTATTTCAAGGGTGATCTTCTCTAACTGAACTGTTTGAAAGGTTGCCTGCTCCGATAATTTATGGTTTAATTCAGCTAACTGTTTATTATTATTATCACTCTGTTCGCTCTGTTCGCGTAATTGAGTAGTTATGTCATTGAATTGTTTATCATTATGTTCACGCAACTCGTGTAATTTAATCATTGCCCCAGAGGAGTGCGTCAGGCCTCGGCAGCCGGCACAGTTCATATCCTCGCCGCTAGATGGGGGATTCATTCATTCCATTCCTGACCCGGTCGGAAACTGGAAGCCGGCTGTGGATTTTCATTTTTCAACTCGTGTAATTGTTTATCACTATCCCATTTCTGGATCTGCAATTGTACCGTAATGTTACTGTTCACGTCCTGTAATTGTTTATCACTGTGTTCACGCAACTCGTGTAATTGTTTATCACTCTGTTCACTCATGCCTTTTAACTGTTCTTCCGTCTTTGCAGACCATTGCACAGACATCTGCTCCATCAACGCTTTAATCTCCTCGATGCTAGCCATCGCAAAACACACAAATATATACTGAGAAAAACAGGGTCATGCAATGGGATTTCAGTCGTACACACACACATGTCTTGATATTTAAATTTATTTGATTCTAATTTAAATAAAGTTTCAGTAATCAAAATATTACTGAATAATGACTCTTATTTCCAAACAACAAAATAACTCCCTTGTGATCTGCTTTTAAATTCCTAACTAACAGAATTTACGAACAACACCTTAATTAACCGAAGTTAATTAAATGTAAAGTAAGGCAACACCTTCCTGCTTTTGACTGAGTTCACTAAATAGGCAAATTTTCTAATTTTAAGCCGGGCACCAGAACAAGTTAACAACAAATAAATAGCAACTTCTAACCTTGTTCAACATTTCTAACTTTAAGAACTCAGTGATTTTACTAATACACATGGCGGTACAACTTCGCCTCAATTTACTGAATTTACTCTTGTCCTGCTGACCTGGCATCATTTCTCAGCGAAATAAGTATGAGGTCAACAAAGCAACAACAACAACAATCCCCACTTGGGCAGCCATTTTTGATATATAAACCCTTGCAAAGAAGCATATGAGACTCAGTTTCGGGGGGTGTAACAGTCCATTTCGTTAAGTTGTTGTTAAGCGCTTCTTATAACATGCAGGGTACCATATAACAAAATAACATGCAGGAAAAAGTGAATACCAAGGTTAAAACATATGAATTTAATAACAGATCAAATATTTACACAATTTATAATAAAACAAAGCAAACAAGGACTCCCAAATGACTCCCACTTGAATTAATAAACTGCCAAATTCAGGCCTAATCTCAGGAGAGATTGTAAACAGCTGGACCAAATGTCCCAAATTACTACAATGACAATGTGCGTGTGCGGCTGTTCTACATGCGTTACGATGTGTACAAATTAATGCGAGATTCGTCACCATCCAGTAAACCTTCAGAGGACGAATCTGCATTGTCTAGAGCTAGACAGACACGGGGAACCAACTAAACACAAATTAAATTAATCCGACACTTCCTACACTAAATAAAACAAAAAATAATTTCCGCATGAAATTGGAATCAAGGAACTGCCGTAGCAAACAACATTAACGCCTAAAATTAGGACTTTTCAAATCAACACAAGTAAGTTAACACGTGACCAATCCAAAGAAATACACATATGGCCGCTTGCCATTTTTACAAGAAAATATACAAGGTACACCCAATGGTGTCACAACGGACAAATCTAACATGAAATGAGTCATGAAAATCACTAGGCTCGAAGCCAACATTTACATCATAAAACAATATTTCATTCATACGATATGCGGTAATCCGTAACGGACATGGCGAACTCCCAATTAATTATGGTCCAATGACCATCACAAAAGAACAGGTTTGCTACTGATAGCTTACAGGGGTCAGTCAGTCAGCTGGACTGCCTAAAAGATGAATCACCAGACATAGACGGGCGCTAAGTGGAATCTGCACATCTGTCAACCCACGTGTCAATAACCTCGACCTGCCGTGGCACGGGTTCGAGTCTCGAAGAAGCGTGCTCCCAAAAGCACATAATATACGTGTGTGTGTGTCAAAAAAAATATCTCAGCATTTCCCAAGGAAATCCAAGAATCAGCACTGGACAAGGTACAGTAGCCTCTGAGAGTGCTCTGCCTTTCCATAAAATACAACAGCAATATTTGAGGGCGGTAGCACATCCTACCCCTCATCACGAAGAATCAATACACACACCTGACACAAGAACACACACAGAATCACACGTATGGGTTTGACAGAAACCTGAAATAAAAGACATAAAATATTTTCCACCAACTTGCGCTCCCAATCTAGTCCGTGACTAAAGAACCTGAAAAGGACTCAAAGAAAACTCAAAAAAATAGAACTAAGGTGTTTTACGGTGACATCTTAATTTGTTGCGCTCGGCAACCCTAGTATGAATAAAAACCTGTTCGAAAAACATCTAACAACTTTTACCCCCTTTTTCCTACTGAAAATGAATTTGAATAAGGCACCACTTGTCGACCGTGACGAGTTTCGCATTCGCATGGATAAAATCAAATACACACGCCGTGTACACTAAATATGACTCATATGAAAAATATACAATCAAACAACTTTGGCCACGTGCCAACGTACATTTAGAGATAATAGTGTCGGCACACAAAAAAAATCTAAATACAAGAAAAACAATGAATAAAATATTTACAACGTTCCCGCGTCGAGTCTAACTACATACTGAGTAAATCAATGGTTTGTACCGTTGCAGCTTGTAGAACTTAACCTCCATCCCACAACATTTCCCTACGGGAAATCTACTCGTCCATCGTCGACATATTGGTAGAGGCGATGCACTTCATTCCATCACACGACCTTTCAGCAGACATCTTGGCGTAGCTTCTTGGAAAGAAATGTTCAAAGTTATTAGTTTGCCTAGCTAGAATCGCTATGAGCTACTGACTTTCACTCACAATAATGTCCTAGGCGATTACTTAACGTAGAACTGGCCCTATCTCAGCATTTGCTTAACACACGCACAATATATCACTCAAAATATAACACAAAAATTTACGTAAATTTCACTCTTCAATCTCAACGCAACTGGCTTCAAACAAGTCTCAAATATGTCTATCACGCAGCGCTTATCTCGGCTAGAGATCTCCACAAGGCTAAGAGTGAACTCTGCTCCCTTGAGCACAAAATGAAATGTTTGTCAAACAGACGTGAAGTATGCTCACTAGAGCTTGATAAATCGTGACGCGAACTGGCGTGAAGGTTGCTCACCAGAGCTCAATAAAGTTGTGTCCCAAACAGCTCATCACCGATCAATTTATTAGAAACTGACAGAATGGGGTAGGGTGGAGGAAATTTGTGAAAATAATCTGTAGTTTTCACCTCACAAACTTGGGACTAGTATCAATCTTCTTCTTTTCATCCAAACGTCTCAATGGACTTATGCGGAATTATATCGTATCGGCGGTTCTTTAGATACGCGTTTTCGCGCCTTTTTCTAAGCTACGCGATCCACCGCGTGGCTTTGGCTTCCTCTCTCCTGATTTGCTGATTCAATCGTGGATCGGTTAGAACTTCACTTCTGACACTCCCATAATGACGCCGATAGAGGTGCGCGTTGGTACAGAATTTGTCCTTGAACTCGGCTTAACCGGTCATCTTCAGGAATAACTACCAAGCTGCTTCTGTTGTAATCGTTGCGACACACTACCTGACTCCCCTTTGTCAATCTCAACATGTACTGCCTGGGCATCAGTAATAATAATAATAAACATCATGAAGACTTATTGATCGGCAAATCAATAAGGGTTCACTATGTAGAGATGAAACGATTTTAGCTCTGGACAGGGAGGCAAGGAGTTCTGCATCAAACCAGTCAAAATACTGAAGACTCAAACAACATTATAATGAAAATAATGTAATAATAATAATGCTTATGTTCGACGATATCGAAATGTAAATACTGCATGCTATTATATATCAGAAAACTATATCATAATAAGGGTCATTCAAAGAGCTACTTTTGATTATGGTACAGTTTCTCCAACCAAACGGAGCTCAAGATTTTTCGATTCATTGACCAATTAGGTAATGATAGCTTCGCACATGCGCTCAAAATGCAACTTGTTGGGCATGAATTACACGATTTGAAAGTTGACAGTATTAAGGATATCGGATCAACCATTGTAGTTACAATCCCAAACACAAAGACAAAATCAGCACGAACCTTTACGGCAACAAGGAAACACAATGAATATGCAAGAAATTTAGAAATCTACGTCCAGAAGTTTGCAACACACCATCCTTCTACCCTAGCCTATATAAATTACCGATATGGAAAGTGTGCACCGTGTGTAATGTTTGCAAAAACAAACTGCAGAATATTGCGAAATAAATAGCACTGTACCTTAATATCAACAACTCCAATTTCTACACTGGGCATTGCATTCGTACGATTTCGCCGACAATTTTAGTGAATACTGCTGTTAATATAAACCCACTGGAACGTCATGGACGCAGCAAGCATATGCCATTTGATCCACGGAAATTATAACCCAGCTCTCTGTTCAGTAAAGGGATTTCTACTGCGAAACCTTTCCCGCCAGATGTCATGACTGTTCTATTTGGGACTCCATTGATTTGCCTTCCCTTGATATTCTGTACGCATAGAATTTGAAGAATGACTACCTGATAATACGATACATTTTAATTTTAAAGCGTTTATAACAGCCTATTTTGTGTTATTTGGCCAAAATAACAAAATGATCCCACATAGTACCTGTGCGCTATCTGTTGGTGCTACTTTAGGATATAATGACCTCGTAGTTCCACCCCTTAAAACAACAATAACTAACTACTTCAGAATAAACAATGTTTCAAAACTTTGGAATTCGTTATTGGTTAGAGAGCAAATGCTGAGTACACACAATTCCCAAGAAGAAGAAGAAGTCAACCGGCAGAATCTCGACAGATATTTATGAATATTTATGTTAGAACATATAATAAATTTATAATTATCGTCAAACATTAACAATAGTATGCAACTCGCCTATAATGGTAAAGGTTCTCGTATGGAAATTATAAGACACGCTTCGGTCGTATTATAAAAATACCCGTGTCAATTATTGCCATCATAGGCTCGTTGCATGAAGTACTATATTGGTTTTACGTCACTTTTAACAACTGTGGCATTTAGAGAAACCGGTGTGCCAGAATTGTTCCTCGAAGGGGATCTTTAACCTGCCAATAAACCTACGGGCACGGCTCCCTCGCATTTGCGCACCCTCAAATGCCACCTGGCTGCGCCAGGATTCGATTGTGCAACCTTGGGCCCAGCAAGCGAGAACGTTACCGCTGAGCGACGCAGCCAGATGGTACTATAATGTCTGTATTAGTGTGTGTAGACTGGTGAGGATGCGACCGTGGCCTTAAGTTAGAAACCATCCCGACATATTCCTGGAGTAGAACTGGAAATCAACAGAAAACCCTTCTAGGAGAGCTGAGGTGGGAATCGAACCCATCTCTCCTGTGTTTACCTCAGAATACTGAGTGTACCTCGTTCCATCCCTCAGACTAAAAATAAATATCTTTGAAGAGCCGGCAATCGAACCCGGACCTCCGGAGTGACAGCCAAGAATGCTAGCCACTGCTCCACGGGGTGGTCCCAAAATGAATCTAACAGTGGTAAGTGACATCTGTGTTAGACTGCTGGTATTACAAGGTTCGATTCGCGTTTAGTGTATGTGGGATGAATAATGGTCACGACAAATTCAAGCTTTGCTTTATTTCTTCTTCTTTTTCATTTTATCATTATTATTATTATTATTATTACTCCACGCCTGGATACCTGGGTCGAAAGAATCCATGGTGAAGTCAATTATTAACTCACACAACTTCTAAAAGGACACGGATATTTCCGCATATTCCTGCATAGAGTAGGCGGAGAGAGTGGTGCAACATGCATATATTGTGACGACACTGATGATGTACTTCACACCTTCTTCGTGTGCGGCCATTGGATGATAAAGGGAGAATATGTGGAAACTGAATTGGGAGAATTGACACCAGATAATACAATTTCTGTGATGATACGGAACCAGCAATCATGGGATCATGTAGCAGTGTATGTGGAGGATGTCCTTCGCCAGAAGAAGAGGGTTTTGGAAGCGTACGAACGCCTTTAAGAAGAAATGAAGAAAGAATAAGTCTGAAAGGCTAAGTAAGCACGACATCACCCTGAAGTAAAGCGAGAGCGGTTCCGGGGTGATGAACGCATCGTGGGAAAAGGGATGTGGTTTTTAATGGGTAAGAATCCCACACAACTGTGGAGTGCGAACCCTTCACAAGTGTCTTTTGAAGATTTTCCACAGTCCCTCGTAAAAGATATATATATATATATATATATATATATATTATCATTACTATACCGACAGTAGTGGCTACGCGGGCTAAAACGCAGCGTTAGGTCAGGGGCCAAACTCTCTGCTGACTCGGTAGACGCGTGGGTTCGAGCCCCACCGTCGGCTGTCCTTGAAATGGTTTTCTGTGGTTTCCCATTTTCAACACCAGGCAAATGCTGGGACAGTACCCTCTGACAGGCCACGGCCGCTTCCTTCCACATCCTTGCCCAGTTTCATTCATCTTCATCCATTCCATCTCTCATCCCGACGCGCAGGTCGCCCACGGGCATCGACTAGAAAGACCTGCACTCGGCCTCTCAGGAGGCTACACGACAAAAAAAATCATTACTATCGGTAATTCCCCCTTAAGGAGAGCGTTAAAACACAATCAATTTCCATGTTTTCTTGTCTGTGCCTTTCTTCTTTCTTCCTATACACCTCTCATATGTTCACTCTGCTTCCTCTTTCTCCCTTCTGCCCATTTCTTTCCTTCTTTCTCTCTCTTTAGACGTTTGCTCACATTTCTGATTTCTGATTTTGTCTCTGTATATTTTCCTGTCTGCAATGTCTTTTGTAGAGATGCTTAGTTTCTTGAGGTCTTCCACGGTTTCTTGTACCCAATTGGTTTTCAGTGTACTATTCGTAACTATATAAAAATCTTCTTGGTCAGTCTGTCTTCGTTCATCATGTGTCCATACGATGTTGCCCTTCTTTTCCTGATGTTGTTTGTAATCGTCTCTGTCTGTTAGTACAGTTCTATTGTCGGTCTCTTTATCCATATTCCCTCTTCCTGAACTGGCCCGTAGATCTTTCTCTGTGTTTTTCTCTCTTGTTTATCTAGTTCCTTGATTTTTGTTCTTCCCTTCGTTGCTGTCGTTTCTAAAGCGTATAAGGCTTACTATTATCCTTATTATTATTATTATTATTATTAAAAATTTCCTTACAATATACACAGTTTACAAAATTCAGAAGACTGTACACATTTTGTGAATTTCCTTTCAATTCTTACTCATTTGTTTAACCTCTAAATTGACTATTATTACAAATATATTACTACAGTATATTAAAGACATGTGGAAATAGGATATCAAATTCATACAGAGCAGGAAGAGCAATCACATATTCCACTAAAAGGTACAACCTTGTGTGTGGCATGCATATAATTGATTACGATTTTTTTAATGGTATAATGGCCTACTCGAATATCACGTTATATTTATATGTTTATGTACTAAAGCATATTTGAATTGCACCTTATGTTTCACCGCTCAGACTTCGTTGTTTTGTATCATTCAGGGTCTGGACATCGTAAGCATCAGCCCTGAATACGTGTGTGAGTGTCGAATTCTTTTGTACTGTGGTGTCTACTATCGTGAGCGGTTTCCTTGTTTCGGAAGCAAGGACTGCAAAGTAGGTGGTTGTTAGACATAGCTCAGTAACAAACTGGCATTAACCTAGATTGTAGATGCAAAGTCACAGAAAACCATTCGTACGATGTCAGAGAAATTCAAATCTAGTGGGAAATCATGGAAACCCTGTACCTTTGTACAATCAGTCCGAGAACCATTTTACTGAAGAGATGGCCTAAATCTGATCGATGATCGCATTGATTAAATACAGTATCTCTAGTAAAACAAATTCGGAATAATAATCTGGCTATCCATTTTTGAAAGATATACAGTATAATCTTAAGGGTAAGCTATATTTAGGCAAGAAGTTACCGGAATGAATATATTTACTTGGTTTTAGTATAAACAGAAAATGGACCAATGTCAAATGTAGGAGACTTAAGTTCAAATACTGAGAATACTCGTAATTTCAGTTTCAACTTTCAATCTGCAGATACGACCCCTTTAAGAGCAGTTAATCGCTGGCTAAGTCATACTTTTATGTATTTAAAACTCTGGACTAACCTACTTAAGAGTTCTCCTAATGGAGACTGCGCCATTCGTTTGCATTCTACCCTGGAACATAACAATATAAACCAAATGTTTTAATTGGTCTACTTCATACTAAGATACGTCATAATCCATTATTGAGAAAACTGTAGGAAATAACAGAATTTCTTTTCATGATTTGTGAAATGAATACAGATCATATTACGCAGAGAACATTCAGCGCTAATTTAGAAAGTAATTCTGTGAAGAATACAGACAGACAAAATTAATTTCTATCATTTTTGTGAAAGGAAAGAAAGCCATTACTGTTATTGCTATTGCAGATCGAAATCAATTCTTTGTTTCCCTCACCATGTCTGTGCTTCCAGCTTTTTCCGGTGATTAAAAACTGGCTGCGTTCTTTCCATTATTTTAATGTGTTTCGCGGGGAGCCAGCGCTACCTTGCGGGAGCTTACTAGAATAAATACAAATATGATTTAAACAAACTACATTAAATGTTATTATTTTAGAATTATTTTGAGTAGTAAGCCTTAATACGAATACACTGTAAAACAAAATATTATATTTATAGGTGATTAAAATCCATTCAATAACGATGTTCGTAAACCATGTGAAGGAAAAATATTAACCATGACGGAAAATGTGGTTAATGGAAATATTAACGTATGTATTAATTGAGTTTACAGAGACACACCTGTTAATACTTTAATGTTGATAAAACATGTTTTCAACCCTTCATTGGGGTCTTCATCAGCTTGGGCCGCATTACTATAAGTTAGGGCTAGGATGTTTAAGACCTAAAAATAGCCCGAATATGCAATCAAATATGACCTTAAAATGACGAAATATGACTCAAAAAAGTCAAAATAAGCCCTGATAATTTCTGATTTAATTATGTCAGTTTTTATTATAAATCCAAGCGATAATCCCCTCGAGATTAAATTGTTAACTAAATTCGTTATGCCAATCTTCATATTAATTTTCTGAAAATACATGATTAAGTGATTACTGTTAGGTAGTCAGCCCGAAGGCTGGTTGGATCCTCAAAAAGCACCGCCGTTACGTTATGTGAGTAGATACCCACAAAAACCCAAGGCAGCGCTATATTGAGGCGTTCTAGGCAAGAAGAGGAGTGAGGTAGTTTGCCATTGCTTTCCTCACGATTAAGTGGTTATTATACTAATATACAGTACTAATACTTATACTCCAAACAGGTTATTATTTATGAAAAAGAATTAAAATAAATTAATTTCAACTTTAACAAGTAGTTCCGTGAAGAACAATACAGCCTATTTTCATATATCCTACGCATGCTAATTGCCTCTATCAACATACAAAAATTCAATTTTATTGTTGTGATAGATTCGTAGATATTGAGAACCGTCTAAATATTTTGGATGGTCACCAGGTTGGACATTTTTTTACGTACTATTACATGAAGATTATTGTGTACGTGTGGTATTCAAACTTCAATCGCAAGATTAGGACTCAAGAAGTAAAAACGAGATTTCAAATTTCGCACAGCTGCCATCTTGGGGTTATGAAAACAATTGAAATAAATTAGATGGCTGTGGATTAACATTTGTATTCGCATTTAACGTGCAAAGTTTCACTGCACTCGGATGGTTAAATCGCGAGAAATGTCCATTTAAATATTTATACTTCGCGTCCCCGCCATGTTGGATTCGTGCTCACCAGGTTACTGAAAGTCCTATAGGTCCGTATCCTTTATGAATATTAAAACATTCAGTTTGATTGCTGTAAAAGATTCGTAGATATTGAGAACCGTCAAAATAATTCGGATGCACGCCGTTTTGGATTGTTATATGTATTGGCCATAGAGTTATATACCATTAAAGGAAAATTATTGCACAGCTTCATTATTCAAAGTTTCACTTCGATTGCATGATTACCGCACAAGAAATAAAAGCTTAATTTTAAAATTTCGCACAGCCGCCATCTTGAGGTTATGAAAACAATTGAACTAAATTAGATGCCAGTTCATTACAATGTGTATAATCATTTATTGTACTACATTTCACTGAGCTCAGATGGTTAAATCACGAGAAAAGTCTATTAAAATGTTTCAAATTCGCTTGGCTGCCATGTTCGTTTTGTACTTAAAGAGTTTTTAATGTTACATAGATAAATTTGTACTAGTGCGCTTTATCACCGTACATAATTTCAGGGTGATATCTGTAATAGTTTCGGAGATATAGAATGCCAGTGAAATATTTCGCACAGCCGCCATTTTGAGGTGATGTAAACAATTAAACTAAGTTAGGCGTCAGTGCATTACAATGTTTATAAACACTTGCTGTACCAAGTTTCATTACGGTTGGATGGTTAATTCGCGAGAAAAGTCTATTTAAAATTCTCAACTTCACTTGGCCGCCATGTTGGTTTTTTAGTTACCAAGTGTTTGAACGTCTCATAGGTACACTTCTAGTAGTGCCCTTTATCACCGTACACAATTTCAGGGTGATATCGGTATTAGTTTCGGAGATACTGAATGCTGGTAAAATATTCCGCACTGCCGCCATGTTGGATTGATGCAACATGGCATCAACATTTGAAGGATACGGTCGGGGTCGGCCAGAATGGTGCTATGATCTTACCGAGTTTCATTGAAATCGCTCCAGCCGTTTAGAAGTTATTAGGGAACACACACACACACGCACACACAGACACACGGACAAAAGGTGATCTCATAAGCATTTTTTTTTTCATAAAATGAAAATAGGCTAAAAATCCAATTTTGAATATGAAAGTCTAATAGAAATCGACGTCCCTACAAAAGTATTTGAGGAAATGGTTAAACATGTAAAATATTTGAGCTAAAATACATGTTTAACTATTTTCTTAAATACTTTAAATGTAGTAGTTAAATTGACAATGCAAACGAAGGTTTAATTAGGCAGCCAATTGTTGCATCTTACATATTCAGTTATAATAACGAAATTAACAAATTAAATTATTGTCATAAGCTACAAGCAGTAAAGAGCAGTAATAATATACTTGATAACAATTTCAACACAATTTTTGATCAGAAGATTAGCAGTAACTGTGACAATATTATTTCTCATGTTGACATTGACCTTTCTCGTGGTTGCACACAATACAAAAATGCGAACAAAGTTACGATTCCTTAATTTCCTATCGTGATGCCGGGTGCAGCAGCTTGTACATAAATAAATAAATAAATAAATAAATAAATAAATAAATAAATAAATAAATAAATAAATAAATAAATAAATAAATAAATAAATAAATTAATTAATTAATAAATAAATAAATAAATAAATAAATAAAAAATAAATACATTAATAAATAAATAAATAAATAAATAAATAAATAAATGAAGGAATGAATGAATAAATAAATAAATAAATAATTAAATAATTACATAAATAAATAAATAATGCCTACCTAGCGATTTTGTACAGCAGCTATTTTATACACGTTTGGCCTGCAAAACCACTCAAGAATACACTAAATAAATTATATTGTGGTATCTGTAGTAGCGTGTGTAATTTAAGTGAGGATTGGGAAGGAGGCAGCTGTGGCCTTACGAATCATTCCAGCACTTGCCTGGTGAAGAAATGGTAAACAACGAAAAACCATTTCCAGTCTGGCTGACGTGGGCATCAAACCCATCTCTTCTGAGTGTAACCTGTTTCAGTCTTTGGATCAGAATTAAATTTCTTGGCAGACCTCAGGGGCGTCAGCCAAAAATGCTAGCCACTACACCACTAGGTGGTCCCTTTCATTGATTTGCGGTTCATTGGTATTGCCAAATATTCTTTGCTTGTTTCCGAAGTTCCCTTTGTCAGACGATCATTATGCTTCTGTCAGAGTAATAGTTGTGAAGCATTATATTTCATGACAACTAATCGTTTTTACGATATTTCGTTTAATAATCTCAATTTTGTGAGACGCCACACCGGCCAGTACTTCATGTTGGCGGCTGTAATGAGGGGTTGTGAGTACACTGTGATAGCAGATAAGCGCATTATTAATCTGTGACAGTGGGAATGATTTAGCCAATTCCTGGTTGAGTTATTACATGCTAGGGACTATACATTTCATCCCCGCCCAGCCAATTAGAGTCAAGTGCCGCGGGTAAGTAAGCAGTTTCCTCATATTCGGTAGGTCATTTCTGATATGTGAGCCTTTCTTTCCATTAATATGTCTCTGTTTCAACATATGGAACGCAGTGTATAGCGAATTCTATTTTTTATCTGGAAGTAGAAAATACGATACAGGCTGCTCCAAATTCAGTAAACTAAATCACAAGGATAAGATAATAATAATAATAATAATAATAATAATAATAATAATAATAATAATAATAATAATAATAATAATAATAATAATAATAATAGGGGATCATTAACGTGCCAGTAAACCAACTGACACGGCTCCCTCACATTCGCGTACCCTCAAATGCCAACTGGCTGCGCCAGGATTTGATCCTGCGACCTTGGGCCCAATTATCGAGAACGTTACCGCTGAGCCACGCAACCAGTCTAAGGATAGGAGAGAAGGTAAATAATAAGAATAGGAATAAGACAAAGGATAAGGATAAGACGAATAATAAGGAAAAGATTAAGGATATGGATAAGAATAAGGATTAGAATAAGGATACGACGAATAAGAATAAGAATAAGAATAAGAATAAGAATAAGAATAAGAATAAGAATAAGAATAAGAACAAGAACAAGAACAAGAACAAGAACAAGAACAAGAACAAGAACGAGAACGAGAACGAGAACGAGAACGAGAACGAGAACGAGAACGAGAACGAGAACGAGAACGAGAACGAGAACGAGAACGAGAACGAGAACGAGAACGAGAACGAGAACGAGAACGAGAACGAGAACGAGAACGAGAACGAGAACGAGAACGAGAACGAGAACGAGAGTAAGAATAAGAACGTATCTGTTTGGTAGGATCATCAAAAAGCACAACCATTGATTACTTACGAGAGTAGAAACCTACAAAAATCTATGGTAGCGCTATAATGTGCTGGACAAGTTGGGGAGTGAGATTGTTAGCGATTACTTTCCTCAATGAGTCCGTGCAGAACTACTGTGAATTGAAATAAACGGTATTTCTACTTTTCCAAGAATTTGTCACCCACAAACGGAAAAATATTTACGCTACTTTTCAAGATTTGAATGTACCAAGTTTTACTTCTATGTTTGTTAATTAATTTTCAGAATCTGTTAAATATAAAACCATGTTTTGTAAGGAATTCCGTTCAAAATATTTACTGATTAATGCTCGCAGAAATCGCAGGGTGTATGTCAGCATTTTCATAATCAATTACGATTTTTGTTGGACTTGATATATATCCCTATGTTAATTTTCACTTGTTCCATTTCGCTGAAGATGGCACCATTGAGTACCGAAACTAGTAAACGTGTATATTTTATTCTTTGTTGTGTTTGAGTCTTCAGTCTTTTGACTGGTTTGGTACGATGCTCCACGTCTCTCTGTCCTTAGATAATCGTTTCATCTCTACATAGCTACCACACCTTCCCAACCTATTTCTTCTCCTCATTTGCCAGAAACACCTCTCCTCTCCCACTCGTCTTACTTACCCCTTCATTTGTTACTCTATCTACCCATCTGATCTTCATCATTCTCCTGTAACACCACATTTCAAACGCCTCTATTCTCCTCTTTTCTGCTGCGCCAACAGTCCAAGATTCACTTCCATAGAGTACTACGCTCCATACTACAGCTTAAAAATTACTTCGTGATTCGTAATTCTATATTCGATGTCAACAGATTCCTTTTCTGCAGAAATCCTTTCCTTGCCTGAGCCATCCTACTTTTTATTTCCTCTTTGCTTCGTCTATCACTGGTTATTTTGCTTCCTAAGTAGCTGAAGTTTCCTACCTCCTTTGTCTTTCCACCTGCCATTTGACTTCCATAGGGGTTTCTTATTTATTTAGGCTGCATTCCATTATTTTTGTTTTACATTTATTGATTTTCATCGTGAATTCCTTCCTCAAGACAGAATCCACGCCCATAAAAAACGCATTCAAATCCTCTGGTAAATCAGCAAAGATGACAATGTCATCAGCAAATGTCAGAGTTGAAATTATTACTCTTTGAAATTTTACTCTTACTTTAAAATGTTCTTTAATTTTCTTCATTATTGCTCAATGTAAATATTGAAAAGTATGGGTGATAAGTTGCAGCCATGCCTTACACCTTTCTGAATACCAGCTTCTCTCTCGTGTCCTTCAGCTCGAATTACTGCTGTCTGGTTTCTGTATGGATTGAAGATCACACCTCTATCCCTGTACTTCATTCCAATCGATTTCAAAATGTCAAACAATTTAGCCCAACGAACGTTATCAAAAGTTTTTCTAAGTCTACAAATGCCATGAACGTTCTCTTAACCTTCCTTATTCTACCTTCCAAGATCAGCCTAAGACTTGGGACAGATTCTGTTTGTTCCTACGTTTCTCCTGAAGCCAAACTGGTCTTGACCCAACTCTGTTTCTATCTGTCTTTCCATCCTCTTGTAAATTATTCTAGGCAGGATCGTTGAAACATGAGTGATCAAGCTGATTGTAAGGTAATCTTCACATCTGTCAGTTCCTCCTTTCTTCGGTATAGGGATAACATTCTTCTTTAAATCAGAGGGTAGCTCACCGGTCTCATAAGCCCCAGATACCAAGTGAAATAACCTGATCAGACCTTCATCACCAACGCAACGCAGGAAGTCCGTCGGTATATTATCTTTGTTCCTGCCTAAGTCTTCCAGTGCTAAATATTAAACCTCCTTTCTCATCTTTATCAATTCCCTTTTTCCTGTCTATTACATGATTCTCAATCTCCTTACCCTTATACAAATGTTCCATGCAAGCTTTCCATCTCTCAACCTTTTCTTCCCTATCTGCTAGAGGTTTTCTATCTGAATCCTTCAGTCTTCCTTTCCTCAAAAGTACTCTTAATCCTCCGATAAGCTGTATCTACTTTTCCTACTTTCAGACAATTTCCTATACCGCTGCATTCATTTTAGCCTACTTTTCACATTTTGCAAAAATGAGGAAAAAGTAGACTTATGAGATCGATCCGGGCAAATTTCTGTCTGTCTGCCTATCAACTCCTAAACGGCTGCAGCAATCGAAACAAAATTTGGTATGAGTAAAGATATATACCTGAGTATCTCAATACCGTATTTGAAAATGATGTCAGTGCTACCAACTGCTGAAAAATCGCAAATGAAATTTGAGCTCCATGTTGGATATCTTGAAAGGTATAAATGGGAGCTTTTTCAAAATTGGCACACTTATAGATAGTAATATTTCAGTTTAATTTCCAGGAGGCCATACATGGCAGTATTGACAAAATGATTATAAGCCTGCTGATAGGTCCAATTTTTAAATGCATATAACTTCTACACTATCATTTGGAATTCAACCAAATTTCGTATGTGCTCTGTGTACATAAACAGATATGACTGAGCATATTCTTAAGAGACACCGGGGCTGCCAACTGTTAATAAATGCTCTGAATTTGTTTTATCCAAATACCATTATATCAGAAAGTATGCAAGTCGACAGCTTTAAACTACTGTATGCACACGTATAGTACCTGGCATTGTATATTAATTTGGAGTAACGTATATACGTCAGTTCTACCAACATGATTGTAAGCCTGCTGAGAGGTCCAACTTTAAATAAATGTAACTATTATACTATCATTTGGATTTCAACCAAATTTCGTATGTGCTATGTGTACCATAACGGATATGACTATGCGTATTCTTAAGAGCAACCAGGGCTGCCAACTGTTAATAAATGCTGTCTCTATTTTTGTTACCCTAATATCAATATATCAGAAAGTATGCAAGCCAACAGATCTAAACTTTGCACACGTATAGTACCTGGCATTCCAGATTAATTTGGAGTAACTATTATACGTCAGTGCTGCCAACATGATACTAAGCCTGCTGATAGGTCCAATTTTAAAATGCATGTAACTTCTATACTAACAAATGGATGTAATTTAAAATTGGCACAACAATAGATCATATTCTTTCAGATTATTTCTGACCAATACTTGCATGACATTGTTGCCAACATGAATTTACGCGCTCTGTTAGATCCAATGTTTAGCTGTACACGTGTGTGATAACAGAATGGTAAAAGCGTGAGAAAGAGAATTATTATTCATGCAACGTGACAAACATAAAGACTCTTCGTTAACATTTCCACTCGCACTTATGTGACTACCTCTGAACCCGCTACAGTGTTGTATAAAACACTTGGTCTTGTTTAACAGTTTTGGTGTTGGTGGAAATTATTTGAAATATTTGTGAGCTGAGACCTTATTCAATAACCACAATAGAAGAATATACACATGGATGAGACCAGGAGATTTGGGTGTTACCAAATAGGTTTCGAAACCAGATTTTGGATTGCAAAACATATCCCGGTGTTGACATAAACTCTGACCACAATCTGGTTGTTATGAAATGCAGATAGTGGAAGAAACTGAAGAAAAGTCAAAACGGTGGGCAATAGACAGACTGAAAGAGAAGGATGTAAACGAAAGATTCAAGGAGAGTATAAAGGAAGGACTATGAAAAACCGTAAACAACAATTATAAACATTTCCTAGGAAATACACACATCTTACGATTAGAGAAGTCTTAAATTTTCAAAATCAAATTGTATCTATTTTTATCCAGTATTCAAATTTGGTTCTCGCTTTGTGCTAATCTTCTTCACCGTTTCGCTCATATCCCCCATGTTTATAGGAATTTTTTAGATGTTTTTCTTTTTAATTTGAGTTAAACCTTCAGCTACAAAATGAATCTTACTGAAACCTTTATGGCATTAATTAGTCAGTCTATGAAGCGTTAACGTTTGTTTTTTTTTTCATTTTTTTGCGTTTGCTCATACTAAAAATGAAATAATATCGCTTAATGCATAAATAATGTGGAAATGTGTGTGATTCGTTTTGTAGCGGTAGTTTTAACACCCGCTTAAAACAACCGAAAAGTCCATAAATTCCTATAAACATGGTGGATATAAGGAAAACGGTGAAGGTCAGCACAGGGTTGAACAAAATTTAAAAAAATGAATAAAAATAGTTGCGATTTGAATTTTTAAGCTGTGCTTCCAATAGCAAGATGTGTGTCTCCATGGATATGTATATTATTGTTGAACAAGATTTATGACAGGTACAGTTATAATATTAGTTTGATTGGTTCCTCAGTTTAGGGGCTGCGAAAACGCGGTCATATAGCCCCGTGTACTTTGGGTGTGTGTAGAATCTGTCTGATAACCGATTTTTTTTTTATTGTGATGACTGTATTAGTGTGTGTTATCTGTAACTCAGGTTAGGGCTGCAGACGATCAATTTTAAGTTGTTCCGAATCGTGCTACCAAATGCTACCGTCAACGATACCTACGACTAGAGCCCGCTGGCTTAACTTCTCTTCCGAAGGAAGGCATACTGAGGGTTTTTCAACACTCTTAAAAAATCCAACGACTTCGGCCGGGTTTGAAACGGCAATCATGGGCATAGAAGCTCAGGATGCTACGAACTACGACACCAAAGCCACACGTTAAAATAGAGTATTAAAATCATTATTGTTTTGGCTCCTTAAGCTCAGGTGGTTGAATATTTGTCACACACTGTCATCCGCCCCAACTCTTTCTGGTTGACTACACCTACACTAATCTTGTGCAATGTGCTATCACAGAGGAAGAGAAAGATATAACGTGCAAGTCTGTCTGGGACTGAGACAGTGTCGTGACATGAAGGCACTAAATGTTTCATAATTGAAACAAGGTCTCGCTAGTGCGGATTCTAATCGCCAATCCTGGGTGATGGACAGGCGGTTGGGAACTCACAGGTGTTCAGGGAGAGAATATTAATACTGGCACGGTCATGCAACAGCACAGTAGCCATGCCACGCACGGGGCAACAATTCTTTTGGTTTATTCAGCAATCCAAATTAAACCCACTTCTCTGTCTCAAACACGTGTTATTTGCTAGGCACGTGTACTTGGAAATGTGTACAATTGCCCTGGTAACCTGCGTTTCTGGGGGGACTGTAGTATCGTGCGCAACTGCATTTACTTGAGTCAGGGGTTGGGAAAGATGCTCCCGGATGTGTTTTGGTTATGGAGGGCAGAGTCCGTCTCATTGTGGGTTAGGTAGTGTTTTGTAGAGTTATTTGTATATTTGGATCTGATGATGTTTGCTTGACGAGGGAAACATGCCATCCTGTAGTTTGCTCCATCTTCTGTAGTCGATAACAAATATGTATATTTATTATCGTTATCGTGTTGGAAGCCATTGTTAGCCTATTTTCATGTATGAAGAAATAGGCTTATGAGATCACCTTTTGTCCGTGTGTGTGTGTGTGAGAGTGTGTGTACCCCTAATAAAATCTAAACGGTTGAAGCGATTTCAATGAAACTCAGTAAAGTCATAGTACTATTTATGCTGATCCCGACCGTGTCCTTGAAAGTGTATTACGTCTCACTAATCCAACATGGTGGCTGTGCGAAATAATTCACCACCCTTCAATATCTCCGAAAATTTTACCGATATCACCCTGAAATTTTGTAAGGTGAGACCTTTAAAAACGTGTCAACCACAAAACGAAAATGGCGGCCAAGCGAAGTTGAAACATTTAAAAATACTTTTATCGCGATTTAACCATCCGAGCGCAATGAAATTTGGTACAGCCAATGCTTATAAACATTGTAATGCACTGACATCTAATTTAGTTCAATTGTTTACATAACCTCAGGATGGCGGCTGTGCAAAATTTTAAATTTTTTATTTTATTTCTTGTGTCCTAATTTTACGATGGAAATCAACGTTTGAATAATGAAACTACGCAATAATCGTCATTTAATAGTGCATAGATTTATGTAATCTGTTTTCTCTAATCACATAATGTCAAGAAGGAATGTATTTGGGCTGGTGCCTGTGTTCCTTCATATTGCTCAATAAATAAATAAATATATAACTCTATGACCTACATAAATAAGATTCCAACATGGCGACCATCCGAAATATTTATTAATCTTTGACAGCAATCAAAATGTAAGTTTGTATGTTGATAGAGGCTATGAACATAAGTTCACCTAAGGGACTTTCAATAACCTAGTAAGCACAAATCAATCATGGCGGTGACGCGAAATGTAAATATTTGAATTGATGTATCTCGCAATTGAACCGTCTGAGTGCAGTGAAAATTGGTACGATAAATGCTTGTACAAATTTTAATCCGTTGGAATCTAATGTATTTCAATTGTTTTATATCGACAAGATGGCTGTTGTGGGAAATTTTATAATCTCGATTTTATTTCTTGTGTCCTAATCATGCGACTAAAGTTTGTATAATAGAACACCTACACAATAATCTTCATTTAATAGTACATAACTATAAGGCCTACATATATAAAAATCCAACATGGCGACCATCCGAAATATTTAGACGGTTCTCGGTATCTAATAATCTATTACAGTAATCAAACTGAAATGTTGTATGTTGATAGAAGCATTGCACATAAGTAGGACGTATGAAAATAGGCTATATAATTCTTCACGGAACTACTTGTTCAGTATTGTATTAATAATCGGAATTTTATGTTTTTCAGTCAGTCAAGTGTATTTATTAATATCATGAAAATGTATTTCCAGGATTAGGGAAACACCCATTACAATTCTGTACAATCTTGTTTACCGACTGAAATACAATAAATTTATATTTTAAATCGCATCTAATTTTTGAGGTTATTTTTTCGCGTGTCCGAGTAATTCGGATTATATTGTGTTGAACGACTGAAAAGTTATAATATTGATTATCAATAAGACAACACTGAAAAATGGCTTCGAGACAATGTATACTTGTGTGATAACCTGTATTGGCTGTAGTAGTGTGTGTGTCTGTGTCAGGGACAAGGGTGGGGAAGGTGTTCTGGGACTTGAAGTAACCTACTATTCCGGCATTTACCGGGAAGAAATATGAAAAACCGATGGAGGAAACCACTCTCAGGGAAGCCACTGTCAGAGCTAGGATTCAAATCTCCGTTATCTGGACTTGCTGCAGCCCCGCCCCCCCCCCCCCCCCATTACGATCGTGGTGCGTCATTTAACGCGTATGGTTTCACTGTGGGAATAGATGAAGTGCAATTAAGTCTAGAGTAAGGTTAACGGATTCCTCTTGTATGAATCCGGGGACATGTTTTGAACTTGATGGGCATAATTTTTGACCGAAAATGGACGGTTTAGTTATATTTCTCTTCTTACAATACGTAACAGTTTGTATATATATTTTACATTTAAACATTTCTGATATTGAGCCCGACACATCAGGCAACTTTTCACAATTTTGAACAAAAAATGAAAGAAGAGTTGTGTCCTGAGATAAATTGGGGTACCATACTCCAGCTGCTGAGTCTCTAGATCCTGAAGTTTGACGATGGTGGGAGCAGCAGGGAATGAGACCAACATAACCAACCTACGGCAGTGAGAAGCTGTTAACACACCGTTGAAACTGCAATTCTTCCAAGATTGAGATGTGCTTTGTTTGCAATGGGATATCAGCCTCTAGCCTCTGGGTGTCTCGTAGCAAATGGGCACAATATATACATATTTCTACTATTTATCATCCCTTTTATACAAGTCGGGAATAAGTTGAGATGATTTATGTTGCGAAGATTTTGCGATCGGACTTCCATCTTGATATTAACCTCATCAGAGGGGTTAATGAAAGGTGAAATGAAAGAATATGAGTTAAACAAGAAGTTCCGTGACGAACTAAAGAGCCTACTTTTCTTAAAATTTAGGATTCATGCCAATGATTAATCTATATGGATCTATGTATAATAATGACGAAATTAACTCGGTAACATCGACATTTCTAATTAGTTCGAAATACTGTATACCTGGCATAATGTAGCCTAGCAGACAACTACAGTTGGCAGCCCTGGTGACTGAATATATTCTTAGTTCCATCTCTTAAGGTACAGAATACAAAATTTGGTTGGAGTCCAATGAATAGCATGGGCGTTACATGCAGTTAAACATTGGATCTAACAGCGCGCGTAAAATCATGTTGGCAACAATGTCATGCATGCATTGGTCAGAAATAATCTGAAATAATATGATCTATTGGTGTGCCAATTTTGAATGAAATCCATTAGTTAGTATAGTGGTGTCATGCATTTTAAAATTGGACCTATCAGCAGGCTTAGAATCATGATGGCAGCACTGACGTATATTAGTTACTCCAAATTAATCTAGAATGCCAGGTACTATACGTGTGCAAAGTTTAGAGCTATTGGCTTGCATGCTTTCTGATATACAGTATTGATATTAGGGTAATACAAATAGAGACAGCACATATTAACAGTTGGCAGCCCTGGTTGCTCTTAAGAATACGCATAGTCATAACTGTTATGGTACTCACAGCACATACGCAATTTGGTTGAAATCCAAATGATAGTATGGAAGTTACATGTATTTAAATTTGGACCTCTCAGCAGGCATAGAATCATGTTGGTAGCACTGACGTACGTAAGTTACTCCAAATTAATATAGCATGTCAGGTACTATATGTGTGCATAGTTTAAAGCTGTCGGCTTGCATACTTTCTGATATATTGGTATTTGGATTTTAAAAAATAAGAGCATTTATTAACGGTTGGCAGCCCTGGTGGTTCTTAAAAATACGCTCAGTCATATCTGGTTATATACACATACAACATACGAAATTTGGTTGAATTCCAATAGATAGTGTAGAAGTTATATGCATTTAATATTGGACCTATCAGCAGGCTTATAATCATTTTGGCAACACTGCCATGTATGGCCTCCTGGAAATTAAATTGCAATATTATTATCTATACGTGTGCCAATTTTGAAATAGCTCCCATTCATACCTTCCAAGATATCCAACATGGAGCTCAAATTTCAATTGCGATTTTTCAGCAGTTGGTACACTGACATCATTTTCAAATATGGCCGTGAGATATTCAGGTACAGATCTTTACTTTTACCAAATTTTGTTTCGATTGCTCCAGCCGTTTAGGAGTTGATAGGGGGGGACACTCACACAGACAGACAGAAGGACAGACAGACAGACAGACAGACAGAAGGACAGACAGACAGACACACATTTTCCCGATCTCATAAGTCTACTTTTTCCTCATTTTTGCAAAATGTGAAAAGTAGGCTAAAAATACATTAAGGAAGCTTTCCAGTAGGTCAACACAAATTTTGTGCCCAATTACATCAGGCGGGAAAACAAGTATTTGCATGCCCTAACATGAAAAACATTACATAAGATATTTATCTCAAAATTACACACTTTTATGTACACAAAAAAATGGAAAATGTCATCCAATTTAAGTACCCCCATTTATGTACATAAAAGCTTGTTATTTTGTGATCAATAACTCGTGTAATGGTTTTCATGTTAGGGCATATAAATAGGGGAAAGAGGGGCATGACGGGGCCACGGGGTAAGACGGGGTGGGGGTATATTTGTCTCCACGGTGCTGTCACTAGCTTGGAAACGAAATTAGCTCAAAGGGTAGGTGAAGGTTACTCAGTAGCCACGACCTCCAGTCATCTTGTGTATCTTTATTCGTGGAGTGACAATTTTATTGTTTCTCGCCGCTGTGATCTTAGTCATCTTTACCCTTTGGCCTTTGATCAGATAAGCTGGAATTACAATATATTTGTTCTTGAAGACTATCCCTTAGACTGAACCCTAATGTATTTATTTTGAGCTTGTGGTGGTAGTTCGTAAATGAATTAAGCTATTTTCATTATGTTAGTCTCGATATAACATTTGGGGTAAGACGAAGACGATGTGTTAGATTGCCAAATTGTTTGGGAATGCTTTTTTACGAGAAGCCACAATGAAAACTGCCGTGAAAGGGTTAAAAATAGAGGCATATGGCCAACAAACCCTGAGGTTTTACAGGAAAGCGATCCCCTGCCTTCACCGAAGAAGCTACCAGTTCAAGACCTTATGGACCACTTGCAAGCAAGTGTGATTCGGTGTATAGTTCCTCTTCCTGGAATTCAAGTCAAGAACTCACTGCATTTAGAAATGGGTCCCATAAGGACACTCTGCCAATTCCACAAATAACGACTGCTAAGCTGAGTTCAAATGGTCGTCGTCGTGGTATAACTGCAGTTCTGAAAATCACCGTGCAGAAACGAGTTGAACCCTGCGTTACTCGCGCACGGTCTCACGGTCCGGGCGTAGTTTTCTTTGGTGTTGTTATTACATAGCTATAAGTTGGCAAAAAGTGCGGCGAGCCGGTATAGCTTCCGTTTCCAATCCCCCAACCCCGACCCTAGAGTTTCGTTCAGTCTGCGGTGTGACCTTGAGTTGTAACAGTGCTGTTTTCTCCAAGCCCGGTTTGTCATTCCGTGCGTAAGTAAATGTGTTTGTGCTTTTTCAACTTTTTAGTATAGACTGTTATGTCGAAATCCTAAACAAAATGGATCATAATGACGAGAATATGATTCTTCGTCTACTAAATGAAGTGTCACGTGAACCTGATATACTTGATGATCTTCTGGAAGAAACAGATTCAGACTTAAAAGTGTCAGTGTATATGTGTAAAAGTGTCAGATGTTTACAGTGTTGACAATATGCTAACCAAACAGATTTCTTTACGTTCACGTTTTCTAAGACGTAATTTTCAAAAGCAATGTTGTTTGATAAGTTATTTCCAGTAAAATGGTTTTTCAATTATTAGTTCTTTAGTTATACTTTTTAGTTTATAAATACACATATTATTGTTGGCTTGTACTTACATAAAACAGGTAATTACCACTATCATAAGTGTATACTTCTTATGTAAATTAGAGTTTGCCAAAAATATCAAAATTTGTTCATTATAGCCTAATTTTAACAATGAAAAGAAAACAAGTGCGCGGGCATTGGTGTAACTGTGTTAGCGTGGATAACGCAGGGTTAATTGGACCTTCAGCTGAGCAAGAAGAAAGAATCCGGACGAAGATGACGACGTTATTTATGTATGTGACATGTGTAAATAGTATCAACCCATCTTGCCCCATGTGTGGGACAAGAGGGGGCATTGGTAGTTTGCAAAAAATATATATTTAATTGTATTTTTAGCCTATTTTCAATTTTGAAAAAATAGGCTTATGAGATCACCTTTTGTCCGTGTGTGTGTGTGTGTGTGTGTGTGTGTGTGTGTGTGTGTGTGTGTGTGTGTGTGAGGTGTGTGTGTGTGTGGCTCTAATACAATCTAAACGGCTGGAGAGATTTCAATGAAACTCGGTAAGTTCATAGCACTAATCCCGGCGACATCGACCGTGTCCTTCAAATTGTGTTACGTCTCACCAATCCAACATGGCGGCTGTGCGAATTATTTCACTAGCATTCAATATCTCCGAAACTATTACCGATATCGCCCTGAAATTGTGTACGGTGATAAAGGGCACTACTGGAAGTTCACCTATGAGACTTTCAAAAACCTGGTGACTACAAAACCAACATGGCGGTCAAGCGAAATTGAGACTTTTAAATAGACATTTCTCGCGATTTAACTATCCAAACATAATGAAACTTGGTACAGCAAATGTTTATACACATTGTAATGCACTGGAGTCTAATTTAGTTCAATTGTTTACATAACCTCAAAATGACGGCTGTGTGAAATATTTCACTGACATTCTATATCTCCGAAACTATTACAGATATCATCATGCAATTTTGTACGGTGATAAAGGGTACTGATACAAGTTTACCTATGTATATTTCATAAACCTGTAAAGTACAAAACGAATATGGCGACCAAGTGAATTTGAAATATTTTAATAGACTTTTCTCGTGATTTAACTCTCTGAGCGCAGTGAGATGTGGTACAGTAAATGATTTTGCAGATTGTAATGCACTGCCATCTAATTTAATTCAATTGTTTACATAACCTCAAGATGGCGGCTGTGCGAAATTTTAAAATTAAGTTTTTATTCTTGTGTCGTAATCATGCGATCGAAGTGAAAGTTCGAATAATGAAGCTAGGCAATAATTGTCCTTGAATGGTACATAACTCTATGGCCTATACATATAACAGTCCTAAATGGCGAGCTTCCGAAATATTTAGACGGTTCTCAATATCTATGAATCTTTTACAGCAACCAAACTGAATTTTTTAATGTTCATAGTCGAGTAACCTGGTGAGCACAAATCCAACAAGGCGGTGACGCGAAGTATACATATTTAAATGGACGTTTCTCGCGAATTAACTATCCGAGTGCCGTGAAACGTTGCACGTTAAATGCTTATACAAATGTTGATCCACTGGCATCTAATTTATTTCAATTGTTTGCATAATCACAAGATGGCTGGTGTGCGTACTTTTAAAATCTCGTTTTTACTTCTTGTGTTCTAATCATGCGATTGAAGTTTGAATACCACACGTACACAATAATCTTAATGTAATAGTACAAAAATAAAAATCCATCCTGGCGACCATATGAAATATTTAGACGGTTCTCTATATCTACGAATCTGTTACAGCAATTAAACTTAAATTTTGAATGTTGATAGAGACAATTAACATGAGCAGGATATATGAAATTAGGCTGTATAGTTCTTCACGGAACTACTTGTTGTGATTGACTTTTTATTTTTTGGAATATTTTAGTGACACAACAGAATGGAACTACTTAAGGTTATATTATCAACATGTATAATACACCCGAAGTTTTTTTTTTCTTAGCGTCCCCATCTTGCACCCCGACCCTCTCCCCCTCCTTGTTTTACCACCTAATGTAATTGAGCACCAATGTGTGTTGACCGACTGGAAAGCTTTCTTTAATAGAACTAGGCAACATTGAAGAAATGGCTTCTATCATTTCAATTAGAAATACATACAGCCATGTCATACTAGAAGGTACCGTTCCGGTGTGAATTACGTGACAGCTTCCGGCACTTCTTCACCCCTTCAAGTAGTGAAATCCAGTGTTATTAGCCTGTGAAATTATGCTGTAGTTTTAAGGAGTTGCTGTACGGAAATAACAGTAATAAGTTCATTACGAAGGTATTGTTATTTTCATGTTTTGTAACTGAAAACATCTCTCGGTCATTGATGCGCGTGGCTTCTGTCACATATCCAGCTTGTAAGTACTGGCAGCCAAACCCACTTAATTATAACATTCTCAGTAATCAGGAGAATGAAATTGATTGACACTGCCAGCTGAAGAGGCTGATCGCCTAAAATTGATAATATTTTGTACCTTGGCTAAGCTAATTATACACTTTTATTAAAGAAACTGATCCGTATTTTCCAAAACGAGATAAGGATTTCAGTAGTTTTCGATCATAAAGGAACAGAAGACAAGTGTCGCCTCTAGCAGAAGAATGCCGTTCAGCGCACTTACCTGTCTTAATAATATGCTTTAGTAATCGAGGGGTGTAATTATAAAATTTTGATTCACCTGGCGATAATTCCCAAACATGAAGGGAGAACTCTCAAAGGTTAGACATTGAAACATCTGTAGCATGCCGCCTGTAGTCTTCGTCAGCTTGTTTTTGTATTTTAGTTGTAAATTTTATTAATCTTCTCCACTAACACCCAGGCCTCGGGCGGTTTCCCGGCGTGGCCACGACTGGCTGCACGAGTGAACGTCAAACTCCAAATCGCGTAAGACAATAATAACCTGTGTCAAAATAACAGCATTTGGATTTTTCGACATTACGAAATCAAATCAAACCGATCTTCGATAGGTAGTGCGCCTGTCTCTCAACCAAAGGCCCCGGGTTCCACTCCAGACTTCGTCAGATATTTTAGAAACTTTGTTGTTGTTAATTCATTTTAGGGTCTTGGGACATCCTGGTCATCAACCTCGTGTATTTGGGTGTGTCTTATAACCTGTATTTATGTGAAGACTCTACAAATGTGTGTAACTGTATTAGGGACGGCGATGTGGTAGGTGCCTTTGAACTTGAAGTAGGCTAATTGTACGAGGGCGGCTTGAAAAGTCTTTGCCCCCCCCCCTTTTTTAGCCAAGAAAGAAATACATACAGGTAATTACAAATATACATACTGTTCTACGCGTAGTTGGTTGCATGCTGAGGGGAAGTAAAGCCGGCGGTCTCATGTCATAGATGTATGGCATGTTAAAGAACCTTCCACTAATTTCACCTGTGTGAAGCTAAATAAGGTTAAAAATGTAAACAACGCTCAGGTTCCTACGTTCGTCGCCAGGAGCCGACTGCGGTGGCGTCTAGTAGCCATGTACTGAACTAGTAGTTGTTGACGGTGGCGTTTGGTGGCAAAAGTAGGAACTACTTGAAAATTCAAAGTATGCAGTCCTTACTTGAATTAAGAAATAGAAACACACACTAATACAGTCATCACAATTAACACCGGTTATCACACAGATTCTACACACACCCAAAGTACACGGGGCTACATGAGCGCGTTGCCGCAGCCCCTAAACTGAGGAACCAATCAACCAACCGTAGTGTTCTACGTACCTTACACTATTTTTCCACATAGTCTCGACAGTTGCTCAGACATTTGTCCCATCGCAGCACTAAATTTGAGATGTCTCTGTAGTACAATTCAGCCGGCAGACTGTGGAACCATCGCTGAACTGCTGTCTTGGCGTCATCGTTGCACGTAACCCGCTGTCCTGCCAGGAACTTCCACAGCGAACCATGACAATGCGAGACCACAATGTGACAACCAGAACCGCCAACAAGCTCCGGTAATTTCACTGGGAGAGTCAGTACCACGTTTTTGGTCCGATGAAGAATTTCCTGGCAGGACAGCGATTCGCGTGCAACGATGACGCTAAGACAGCAGTCCAACGATGGTTCCTTAAAATAGCGGCTTCGGTGGCATAGTTGCTAGCATGCTGAACTGCTGTTCCCAAGATAGCGCAGGGGAAGTAAAGCCGGCGGTCACATGTCATAGATTTATGGCATGTAAAAATCCTTCCACAGACTAAATTTGTCTGAAGCTAAATTGTTAGGTTAGATTTCGTCGGAAAGCTCTATCAAAGTTCCAACGTTCACCACTAGGTATCATTGATATCTGGTAGCGAAAGTTGGAACTACTTGAAATTGAATGGAACTTGTAGCTTACCCTAAGGGTGTTCGCTGGAAGCAGCTACAGACTCAGGCGAGCCGAACATGTCCTCGGACACTCCTGGCACTAAAAGACATGAAAATGAAAATCCACAGCCTGCTTCCAGTCTCTGACCGGGTCAGGAATGGAATGAATGAAGCTCCCATCTAGCGGCGAGGATATGAACTGTGCCGGCTGCCGAGGCCTGACGCACTCCCCTGGGGCAATGATTAAATGAATTACAGATGAAAAGAAATGAAAGTGGAGAGTGTTGCTGGAATGAAATTTTGACAGGGAAAACCGGAGTACCCGGAGAAAAACCTGTCTGCCTCCGTTTTGTCCAGCACAGATCTCACATGGACTAAAAGACATACAATAAATAAATAAAATAAGCTGGGAGAGTCTGGACCAGCCACCATATTTCCCGGACCTTGCTCCTAGTGATTTCAACGTTTTTGGTCAGCTATTCCTGGCAGGACAGCGATTCACGTGCAACGATGACAAGGCAGCAGTCCGACGATGTTTCCACAGTCGGCCGGCTGAATTTTACCACAGGAGCATCTCAAATTTAGTGCTGCGATGGGAAAAATGACTGAACCAATGTGGAGACCATATGGAAATATAGTGTAAGGTACGTAGAACAGTACTTATATTTGTAATTACCTGTATGTTTTTTATTTGGCTAATAGAAGTAGGGGCAAGGACTTTTCGATCTGTCCTCGTACGATCTCGGCATTTGCCAGGGAAAATTCACACTCAAGATAGCTGATTTCAGAGCCAAAATTCGAACCTGTGACCTCCGCATTTGCTGCAACTTACCTCGCGGCCGTGATGCACTATTTAACGAGCACGACTACTCATCGGGGCGATTATAGAAACTGACGTGTGCGCTGGGGTGGGGTGCACTCAGCCTCGCAGGGCAACTGCATTTTGCTGGTAATTCATTTTCTGGGGCTTGGGGCATTTTGAATATCAGCCCCGTGTAGTTGATAACTAATAGCTGATCACAATTTGTCTGTAACCTGTATTTATGCGATGACTGTGGAAGTGTATGTAGCTGTATTAGGGACACGGACGAGGTAGGTGCTCCAGGATTTGAAGTAAGGTATTATCCCGTTATTTCCCTGCAGGGAGTGCGGAGAACCTGGGGAAAATCACACTCAGGATAGTCACTGTCAGTGCCAGGATTTTAACCTACGATCTGCGGACTTCCCGCAGCTGCCCGCGTGGCCGAGGTGTATGATTTAACGAGGATGGCTACGCCGCATAACTCAGGACAATTGAGTACCTGTCTAACTGAGGCAACGCTCTGGTCAGGAAAACCAAGATTAACGACCAAGGGGAACTGACTCGCTGACCAAGCGTCACCCCCCAATATGTAGGCCAAATGACCGGGCAGCCGTTGGTTGGTAGGACAACGACCTTCATAGGCTGTGGTACCACTGGGTAAATTCAAATCACTTTTATGTGTTTACCATATGCCAATATATTCATTAGTATTAAAAGCTTTTCAGTTGGTCAACACGAGTGTGCTCTAATTTGATTGGGCGTGCAATTAAAATTAGCCCCCAGGGTCTCACAACTTGTGGTATGTGGTTTGGTGTATTAGTCATCATGATAATAGTGGTCATAACTAATAAATGTAATTTTTTTTCCAGAAGTACAGTACAATTTACTTATTATTCATAATATTATGAAAGTGTAAGGGAACGATTTGGTATCGCGGCAATCAATAACAAAATGCGTGAGGGTTGTCTGCGATGGTTTGGGCATGTGCTACGGTCAGGAGCGGACACCATTACAAAACAGGGCTACACACTGGAGGTCGCCGGGAAAAGACCAAAGGGGCGACCGAGACAACGTTGGGCCGATACACTGCACAGGGATCTGAAAAGCGTCAACCTTCATCCGGACATGGCCCATGACCGAGTAAAGTGGAGACAGCGGATTCAAATAGCGGACCCTGCCACGAGGCGGGACAAACGCTAAAGCAAAAAAGAAGAAGAAGATTATTGGGCAAATTCGTGTTGATTGACTGAAGAGTGACAACTGACAAATTGTATAGACAACACTGGAAGAATAGTGTCATGTCCCGGTTTTGGTTTAGCCATGAACCATACCGGACGTGCAACCCCGGTTCAATCCAGATCTTGAGAATCTGCAAGGAGGTGCTACGCAAGCACGCACGAGTTGCGATTTTTGTGCTTATAAGCTGCGACCTCTGGTGTGGTTTCAGTCAGTGAGTCAGAGCAGTGAGTTAGAGTTGAGAGAGAGGAGGACTGTCTGTGAGGGCAGCGGAAACGAGAGCGACGTAAGTTTGACGATCGAGGGGATCGTAGTACTGCGACCAAGCACCTGTTGACCAAAGGGACTGGTGCTGAGCATCGTCAGCGAGAGAGACGGCTGAGTGATCAGGTGAGATCTTGTATTATTGTTTCTTTTGTTGGAGGGAGTCTTTTGAGCAAGCCCTGTACCTGCACGGTGGATTCCTGGAAGCTGTTGAAAGGAATAAACCGGCAGTACATGAGAGATCTCTTTTTATTGGGGAGCTACCCCGGAATCCTGAACTCCCTCATTCCCCCCTCTTTTAGCATAAGTGGTGTGCTGTCAATCGTGGGTAAGGCAATCGGTATGGACACGGTAAGGATCCCGTTACCTGAGCAGGAAGAACCCCCAACTATAACGATCCAGGTAAGTAAAGTTAAAGAACCCCTGAGTGGCCTATGGCGTAAGTCCATGCACTCAGGCAGGGCCATTATAGGAGAGACGCAACATTGCCATCAAAACAATGGTAGATGCTGCTATCAAAACAATAGCTTAAAATCTTTACAGTATGTAAGAGAAGAAACTGGCGTCATTTACGGAACGATAATTTGGTTTCATAATATCAACATCATCATCTAAGGATCCTTCCAGCGGGCAGGGTAGGATTTGAGTGGACGATATGTCTCATTACAGGTTTTTCCTTTAATATCTTGATAGGAGATCTTCTTTAAATTGGTCTATCCACCTTCTTCTGGGACGTCCAACGAATCTCTTCCCCCGTACCTTCCTGTCCAAGTACCGTCTGGCGATACCTGTCTCCGGCATCCTTTGTATATGATTAAACTAAGGCCTTCAGGATGCAGGGTGTATGTAGCCCCACCACTTCTGGTGCACCCTCAAGGGCTCACGGCTGGTAAGCTTAGGAGTTGGCGACCCCGAGGGATTCCTGAGCTGGGTCCGTTTGGTCCCCATTTTCTTCTGACCTTGGGGCGCGCCCTCTCCTCTTTCCCTTTCCTATCTGCCTTTCATGGCTCTCCTTCCTTCAAGTCCCTCAATCCTCATTCTTTGAGGTTTGAGGGTATTTATTTTCTTCCTGTCCTTTATTTGTTTACCATTTCTTCTTCTAGTATGTAAGTTTGTAGTTAGTATTAGTTATAGTTTTCATTCTCATCTCATCTTTCACTATCACCCAAATAATTAGGGGCCGATAACCTAGATGTTAGGCCCCTTAAAACAGCAATTATCATCATATATGACTAAACAAATTCAACATTGCAATAAGCTCTATCTTCCATTTGGGCGGCTTCGGTGGCGTAGTTGGTAGCATGCTGAGCTTCTGTGCCCAAGATAGCGGGTTCAAACCCGGCCAAAGCTGTCGGATTTTTAAGAGCGTTAAAAATCCCTCAGTATGCCTTCCTTCGGAAGGGAAGTAAAGCCGGCGGGCCCATGTCATGGATTTGTGGCATGTTAAAAAACCTTCCACTAATTACACCTGTGTGAAGCTAGATTGGATAGGTTAAGAATGTAAACAACGCTCTTAGGTTTCTACGTTCGTTGCCAAGAGCCGACTGCGGTGGCGTCTAGTAGCTAAGTTCAGAACTAGGCCTAGTAGTCGTTGACGGTGGCGTTTGGCGGCAAAAGTAGGAACTATTTGAAAAATTCTAAGTTGCAGTCTGTACTTAAATTAAAAAAACATGTACACACACTAATACAGCCATCACAATTAATACCGGTTATCAGAAAGATTCTACACACACCCAAAGTACACGGGGCTATATGACCGCCTTGTCGCAGCCCCTAAACTGAGGACCCAACCAACCATCTCTTCCATTGTCAAGTTTATCTTCATATCTTCCTAATACAGTCATTTCTGATTCGGACTTTCCTAGTTTTCTGCAGATGTCTATCTGTAATACGACACATCTCCCTCAGCTGTACGTCATGATTGGCAGCAGGTATGCTTTGAACATCATCTTATAGGGACTGCCTTATGCCAGACTAGATTCCTCACTTGGTTGAACCCTTGGATACTCTATTTTGGATTTCCAGCATAGCACTCCTTAAAACACTTACGGTAATTTCAAGAACGACTGACGGTTCCTGAGTTCAGGATACTTTGCTGCAGTTTCAACGCACTGAACCATCGTTATCAGCCATTCCTGGCAAGTCAGGCTCCACATGTACTGATTTAAGAAAGAAAACTGTTCATATATATTACCATGCTCCTTTACACAATGTTCAAAATTAGACAAGCTTTGTCCATTCCTTCCAACACACACCAATTACTTTAGTTCGTGAGAAATTTGATCATCTTTTTATATTAACAACAATAGACACTATTATTTTAGTTCGTGCTGAAGAGGAAGTTAATACGTATGCTGCAGAGACGATCATTGCGATCGCTAACTGCTTTTGTGGGGAGCAGCATTACTTACTCAGGTTTACCAGCTGTTTAATGATGACTAATTCAATATTTACTCAGCGCTGTCAGTGTAATTACCAAAACACACTCATTGTATGTTCTGAATAACATTATTCTGTTTCGGAGTGCGTAATTATTAATAATTCTTTCCTTCTTTCTTTCTTTCTTTCTTTCTATAGCCACCGATATTACGACAAAGTAAGCAATAGTAATGACAGAAATAATAACCCTATGAATGTGAGACCAACAATGAAGCTAAATTACTTAATAGCACATACTGAAATATAAAACACATAACGATAATGACTCAGAAATAACTTTTATATAATTGTAAAAGTTGTGGCAGTATACATACAACTAAAACAATTTTGGTAAGGGTCCATTAAGAAGGTCGTTTTGACAACATGCACACCAACTTCCATGTACCAAATACAATTTGCCTCCGTATTCGACAGTATTAGTGGAACGAAGTAATGGATGTTTCCTTCCTGGCACGTAACTTATTTAATAAGAATTGACAAAATAACTTGTCTACGTTAATATAATTTGTGTACAGCGCTGTTCGTGTAATTTTCCTAATGTTGGGAATTAGCCTATATAGAAATGTTAGTGTATTGCAACATTAACTCAGGCTACCATAATTATTGAACAATATCACTCTTATTGTTTATGTTCGCGCATTCAACTTCTTAATTTACATAATTCAAACTTATAATATACAAGGTAATATATTTATTATGAGTAGTATTTGTAAATGAGCGCCTAGTAATGGCAGAGAAATTACGAGCATACAGAAGAAAACTGTAATGACAATGGATTCAGTATGAGTGCATTGGGTAATTTTGTATATAGTTTACATATCGTAATGTATCATTAGCTAAGAAATACTAGTAGGAAAAATACTGGTAAATTTAATCAAGTGATCTTCAAATTAAACTTGAAAGCCATGCAATTGAGTTGGAACTTACCTGAGTAAAATTACATTAGAAATGTTTTATCTAATAAGTAAAAACGCTACGGTATAATTTCAGCCTTATTGGGGGAATAATAACAATAATATTCGTAATAATAATAATAATAATCATCAATCCGGAGGTAAACTAGTCCCCCGTTCGGATCTCCGGGTGGGGACTACTCGAGAGGGGGTTAACATCACAGAAGTGACAAAGAGGAAATCTGACATTCTACGGATCGGAGCGTGGAATGTTAGAAGTCTGCTAGGAAGTGGAAAGTTAGAAAACTTAGAACGGGAAATGGATAGGTTGAGGTTGGATTTGGTTGGGATTAGTGAAATGCGCTGGCAGGAAGAACAGGACGTTTGGACTATAGGGTCATTAGCACTAACTCAAACAATGGCCAAGCAGGAGTTGGTCTCATATTGAGTAGGAAACTTGGACAGCGGGTGGAATATTATGAGCAATACAGTGAACGGATTATTGTAGCAAAAATCAATACTAAACCTACGTGCACCACAGTGGTACAAGTCTATATGCCTACCAGTCAAGCTGATGATGAGGATGTTGAAAAGGTCTACGAAGAAATAGACGAAATTCTGAGGTATATCAAGGGTGATGAAAATGTTATAGTAATGGGAGATTGGAATGCTGTGGTAGGAAAAGGGAGAGAAGGGAAGATAGTAGGAGATTTCGGATTAGGTGAAAGGAATGATCGAGGAAGCAGGCTGATGGAATTCTGCACCGAACATGAGTTGATCATAGCTAACACCTTATTCAATAACCACAATAGAAGAATATACACATGGATGAGACCAGGAGATACAGGGCGTTACCAAATCGACTTCATTATGGTCAAGCAGAGGTTTCGAAACCAGATTTTGGATTGTAAAACATATCCTGGTGCTGACATAAACTCTGACCACAGCTTATCGAAGGATTAAGAATACTTTTGGGGAAAAGAAGACTAAGTGCTGTAATATTAAGGACACAAATGGAAAGCCTCTAACAGATAGGGAAGAAAAGGTTGAGAGATGGAAAGCTTACATAGAGTGCTTGTATAAGGGAAAGAAGATTGAGAATCATGTAATGGAAAGGGAGGAGGAAATTGATGAGGATGCAAAAGGAGATTTAATATTGAGATCAGAATTTGACAGAGCACTATAGGACATAGGCAGGAACAAAGCACCAGGCATCGATGATGAACCGATTGAGTTGCTACGCTGCATAGGAGATGAAGGTCTGATCAGGTTATTTCACTTGGTGTGTAGGATTTATGAGTCAGGTGAGGTACCCCCTGATTTCAAAAAGAATGTTATCATCCCTATACCAAAGAAAGTGGGAGCTGACAGATGTGAAGATTACCGTACAATCAGCTTGATTACTCATGCTTCAAAGATCCTGTCTAGAATAATTTACAAGAGGATTGAAAGCCAGATAGAAACGGAGTTGGGTGAAGGCCAGTTTGGTTTCAGGAGAAATGTAGGAACAAGGGAAGCTGTACTAAGTCTTAGGCTGATTTTGGAAGGTAGAATAAGGAAAGGTAAGAGAACGTTCATGGCATTTGTAGACTTAGAAAAGGCTTTTGATAACGTTGATTGGACTAAATTGTTTGACATTTTGAAATCTATTGGAATAAAGTACAGGGATAGGAGGGTGATATACAATCTATACAGAAACCAGACAGCAGTCATTCGAGCTGAAGGACATGAGAGAGAAGCTGGTATTCAGAAAGGTGTAAGGCAAGGCTGCAACTTATCACCCATACTTTTCAATCTTTACATTGATCAAGCAATGAAGGAAATTGGAGAAAAATTTAAAGTGGGAGTGAAGATTCAAGGAGAAATAATTTCAACTCTGAGATTTGCTGATGACATCGTCATCTTGGCCGATACGCCTGAGGATTTGAATCAGTTAGGTAGATTTCATTAGAAAGCTAACTATTGCAATGGGTACCATGTTTCGACTTCCGGAAAATTTCGACATATCTTCGCGTTTCACATCCCCCAGACCCCAAAACCACCGTCAGTTCAAAAGTTTATATATAATTTATGTATATATGTATCTATCTATCTATCTATCTATCTATCTATATATATATATATATATATCAGATTCTTGTGGACACGATAACTGCCGTAATTTTGCACCAATCACTTTGAATTTTTTACATAATATGTATCCCTATAAAATCTCGGTCGAGTTCGTTAATGGGAAAAATCGGTCGAGGGGGGGTGAAAATGGGGGCTTTTTTCGAAAAAGTGAAATTTCGCTATAACTCTCTTAATACGTGAAATATCGAATCCATTTAAAGTTCATAATATGTGTCGGATAAGTGCCCAAAATTTATGTCAAATAAGTTTTTTGATAGTACCAACCATTGACCAAATGGGTGGAAAAAAGTGGGTTTTTCGGAAAACATTAATCATATCTCTCTTAATAGGCACAATATCAAAACCGTACAAAATGGAAAATATTCCCCTAATAATTACCTAAAACTTTTGTCTGAAAGAATTTTTGATATGACCCACCATTACGCCAAGGGATGAGAAAAATTATTTCGGAATTTTAAAAAATGCCAAGTGCCATCAGAGGTTACCATAACAACGCTTTTAAATTGATAAGGGATGATCTATCAGAGGTTGCCAAGACAACGCCATTGACGAGATCACATTCATTTCTAGCCTACTTTTCACACTTTTCAAAAATGAGGAAAAAGTAGACTTATAAGATATATCCGGGAAAATGTGTCTGTCCTTCTGTCTGTCTGTCCTTCTGTCTGTCTGGCTGTGTGTGTGTCCCCCCCCCCCTATCAACTCCTAAACGGCTGCAGCAATCGAAACCAAATTTAGTATGAGTAAAGATGTATACCGGAATATCTCAGGCCCATATTTGAAAAAGATGCCAGTGCTACCAACTGCTAAAAAAACGCACTAGAAATTTGAGCTCCATGTTGGATATCTTGGAAGGTATACATGGGAGCTATTCTAAAATTGGCACACATGTAGATAATACTATTTCAGTTTAATTTCCAGGTGGCTATACATGACAGCGTTGCCAAAATAATTTTAAGCCTTCTGATAAGTCCAATTTTAAATGCATATAACTTCTACACTATCAATTGGATTTCAACCAAATTTTGTATGTAATATGTGTACATAAACATATATGACTGAGTGTATTCTTAAGAGCCATCAGGTCTGCCAACTGTTAATAATTGCTCTCTATTTTGTATCCAAATATATCAGAAAGTATGCAAGCCGACAGCTTTAAATATGCACACGTAAATTACCCGACATTTTACATTAATTTGGAGTAACTTATATACGTCAGTTCTACCAACATGATTCTAAGCCTGCTGATAGGACCAATTTTCAAATACATGTAACTTCTATACAAACAAATGGATTTCATCCAAAATTGGCACAAAAATATATAATATTTCAGATTATTTCTGACCAGCACTCGCATGACATTGTTGCCAACATGCTTTTACGTGTACTAATAGATCCAATGTCTAAATCCATGTAACGTCCTTTGGACTTCAACCACATTTTGTATTCTGTACCTTAGGAGATGGATGTAAGAATATATTCAGTCACCAGAGCTGCCAACTATATTGCTCTATTAGGCTACATTATGCCTAGTATACCTTATTTCGAACTAATTAAGACATTTCGATATTACCCACTTAATTTCGTCATTATTCTAGATAGGTTCATATACTGTAGATTAATCTATAGCATGAATCTTAATTTTAAGAAAAGTAGGCTCTTTAGTTCGTCACGGAACTTCTTGTTCCATCTGACTATGAGGGAAGCGGCTAACTGGTAGCATGCTGAACTTCTATGCCCTAGGTGCTGGTTCAAAGCCGGACAAAGTCGCTGGATTTTCTAAGAGCGCTAAAAATCCGTCAGCATGCTTTCCTTCGGAGGGGAAGTTACAACGTTCGTTGCAAGTTGCTGGTTGCGGTGGCATCTAGCAGCCATGTTCACAGCTAGGTGTCGTTGACGTTAGTATTTGGTACAAAATTAGGTACTACTACTCAAAATTGACCGTCTGCAGACCTTACCTGTATTACAGACTAATACAGGCATCACAAGTAACACCGTTTATCAGACAGATTCTACACACACCCAATGTACACGGGGTTACATGACCACCTTGTCGCAGCCCCTAAACTGAGGAACCAACCAACATCTCTTCGGGAGATAAAATTTTGCGTGAAGAAGTAACAGACTGTTAGATAGTTACACATTAGTTCCAAACCTTGCATAAGGACAGTGTGATCACAAGTATAAAAATTAACCCCAAATGACAAGAAGGTTACCATCCCCATAAGACAGTAAAATGTTAAAAGTATGCATAGAAAGACGAAAAAAATGTTAACTAACATCCAATTGTAAAATACTTTCTCGCAATAAATGAGGTCTGATCCTCCTACGAAAACCTGCATATTTTGCCTATTATAGCCTATCCCCTAGTTTGCCCGGTGAAATCTACCTCCGCCTTCCGGCGTGCCGAGAGGATTTTTTTTGAATGGTATGGACTCCGTCTTACAGAATGAATACATGATGAAAATTAATAACTGTAAAACAAAAATACTGGAATGCAGCCGAAATAAATCAGAAACTTCAATGGAGATCAAATTGGCAGGTGAAAAGCTGAAGGAAGTTGGAGACTTCTGTTACTTAGGAAGCAGAATAACCAGTGATGGACGAAGCAAAGAGGATATAAAAAGTAGGTTGGCTCAGGCAAGGAAAGCCTTCCTACAAAAAAGGAATCTGTTGACATCGAATATAGATTTAGGTATTAGGAAGTCATTTTTGAAAGCCTTTGTCTGGAGCGTGGCGCTCTATGGAAGTGAAACTTGGACTATTGGTGCAGCAGAAAAGAGGAGAATTGAAGCATTTGAAATGTGGTGTTACAGGAGAATGATGAAGATCAGATGGGTAGATAGGGTTACAAACGAAGAGGTATTAAGGCGAGTGGGAGAGGAGAGATGTTTCTGGCGACTGCTAATGAAGAGAAGAGATAGGTTGGTAGGACACATACTAAGACACCCAGGAATAGCAAGCTTAGTTATGGAAGGAAGGGTCGAGGACAAGAACTGTAGGGGTAGACCAAGGTTAGAATATGTTAAACAGATTGCCTCGGATGTAGGGTGTGGTAGCTATGTAGAGATGAAACGATTAGCTCAGGACAGGGAGGCATGGAGAGCTGCATCAAACCAGTCAAAAGACTGAAGACTCAAACAACAACATCATTATCATAATAATATAATTTAATTAATTTTATTTATTTACGTATTAAATACTATTGATATTACATTAGTGTGATATGTCTCACGAATCGGACGGCAAATCCAGTACAGATTATCTGTGAGACGTATTTATTATTTACAATATACAGGGTGTTTCAAAAATACGGGGGCATAATTTCAGGTATGTATTTTTTACATGTAGACATTCAAAATAGTTCATTACAACATGAGTCCGGAAATGCTTCATTTCTGAGTTATGGCCATCACAACACTGAACTTCACCGGAACGTTTTTCTTATCGCAAGTCGTTGCCGTGATAGGAGACATTAAGACATAAGAGGACACTCTGACGGTTCATTCTGAGGCAATGGTTAAATTCAGTGTTGTGTTTGGCGTTCGTCTGTGCGTCATGTACTCAAATCAGCATCTGGCAGAGATGCACTTCATGTGCGGTAAGGTGGACGACAATGCTGCGTTGGCTCGTCGTTTGTTCCAGGAGAGGTCAATGAGACATCAATGTGAGTTCTGTATTCAAGCAGGAGGTGGACATTTTGAACATCTTCTGTAATAACAATGACCTGCGGAAGAAGAACGTTCCGGTGAAGTTCAGTGTTGTGAAGGCCATATCTCGGAAATGAAGCATTTCCGGACACATGTTGTAATGAACTATAGGCTATAACAAATACATACCTGAAATTATGCCCCCTATTTTTGAAACACCCTGTATATACAGATTGTATTTCAACACACGAGTGCATGCAAAAGATATGTTTATTTTGTATTTTTTTAAATTTAAGTTATATATTATAATTTTCCGAAGTACCCGCTCTTCGAACGATCTTCGGTATTAATAACCAGACGTTATCAATTGAGCTACTGTTACAATGGTTAGGGGCTTGTCATTCCTTCTAAGTTTATCAGAACGAAGTTAGTTCTCTGGGTATATCACAGACACTGTTAATTTAAGGGCCTTAAAATGTGGTGTTCGGAGACCCTTTATAGACTCCCCAGTTTTGTGTCACACATTGAGAAGCGCAACATATGCTTTGGTCGTTTTTCTAGGATAATTTTTATATTTAGCCTATTTTAGAATGTAGTTTTGAACGTTTCTCCCTATACCCACCCTTCTATAAGACGTACGGTGAAGAGTTTTATAAATGATTGGTGAATTGACTCATGGTTACATTACCTAATTTTACGATGCTCCAAGCACCCGAACACGAGTTTAAATAAACATAAAGATATATCAACCACACAGTGTCAAACAAAATCATCTTTGCGATGAACCCGTTTGTCGACAAAAATATGATTAGTTAAAATGTGCTCTCAAACTAAATTCACCTAACATGTACTTCCTGACGTGAAAATAATATTGAAAACCTTGTTGACGAAACGCAATATATGTCAAATAAAAACTGACCCTCACCGTTGTGGAAAGTCCCCATTCCCAGGAAGTCCCCTTTAATAAATTATAAAGTCTGCTCGGCACGCCGGAAGGCGGAGGTAGATTTCACCGGACAAACATGGGGATAGGCGAAAATAGGCAGAATATGCAGGTTTTCGTAGAAGGATCAGACCTCATTTATTGCGAGAAAGTATTTTATAATTGGAGCTTAATTAACTTTGTTTTTCGTCATTTTAAGCATATTTTAAACATTTTATTGTCTTATGGGGACGGTAACCTTCTTGTCATTTGGGGTCCATTTTTAGCCTACTTTTCACATTTTGCAAAAATGAGGAAAAAGTAGACTTATGATATCGGGCAAATGTGTGTCTGTCTGTCTGTCTGTCCTTCTGTCTGTCTGTCTGGCTGTGTGTGTGTCCCCCCCTATCAATTCCTAAACGGCTGCAGCAATCGAAACAAAATTTGGTAGGAGTAAAGATCTATACCTGAATATCTCACGGCCATATTTGAAAATGATGTCAGTGCTACCAACTGCTAAAAAATCGCAATTGAAATTTGAGCTCCATGTTGGATATCTTGGAAAGTATGAATGGGAGCGATTTCAAAATTGGCACACGTACAGATCATAATATTTCAGTTTAATTTCCAGGAGGCTAAACATGGCAGTGTTGCCAAAATGATTATAAGCCTCCTGATATGTCCAATTTTTAAATGCATTTAACTTCTATACTATCAATTGGAATTCAACCAAATTTCGTATGTTGTATGTGTACTGTGCCCTTTTAGCAAGAAATATGCCAATCACAGTATACCAGCGCAGCTCAATTCGGGATTATCGGGGTAGCGGTAAGTTCACCCACTCTGTGACTCACATATTTTGGATTAATTAGAGGATACACTTGCAAAAATAACAACAAAATCAACTCCTATTTTAACACATTTAATTTACCAAAATTATGGCGCTACAAACAATTAAACAATGACATTACTGACCCATAATCATCTACTTGTTCCAAATGAACAAGGAATAACATAAGAATAAAACAAATATTGTATTAAAACATATGGTTTCCATATAAACCAACAATTCCTAATTATTTTTACTTCCATAAAGCATCAACTGTAAGTTTCATATAACTCCGAGCTCTTTTGGCTCAATGCTTTCTATAATAATGGTGTCATTCTTTGTACACCTCAAATACTACTTTTTTATATTTCTTAATCATCACAAAAAAAATGTATAATTACATTTAAAATTACATGTTAATTATCTAACTCAATATTTGGGCATTTTCACATGTTTTCAGCTGTTATCATCTCTCTCTAGTTTTACAAATACATTAAGGTAATCAGGAAATTACTTGTGTACTCCAGAGTATGAAGATACTTGACACAGTCAAGAAACTATGGTCACTCCCGGAACCTAGTTGCCTTCAATTAACTCATGGAATCCTACTTCCATACAACATTACAATAGGGATTGTTATTTATCTCATATGTCTTATAAGACCATTATCACTTAAAAAAAACTACGATCTGAACAGGCAAGCGGAAATATCAATCTACAAGGACCTCGGTTCAACGTCCGGGTCGTTAACAACTTTAAACACTCACGGTGTATTCATTACTCCTTACAAGACGGCCTTCAGACACCCCTCCTACTCCAAGGGTCTGACCGTGCTACTCGAGCGTTATTTATGACTATGCGGGAACCCTCCCGTCTAGTCTAAGCTAGAGCTCTCTTTAATGCTTTTACAAACAGCTTTTCGTTCATTCTCAATTCTTTGGGGAGACCTGGCATTCTACTCCTCGTGTACATTCAACAATATTATTGGGCTCATAAACCACATTCGTAATCTTGGCATTTATTAATTATGAAAGGTCCTCATTGATTGGGGAAGAGATATACACATTCTACGACGAATAATAAAGGGGCTTTCACAATAAGAAGATTCTGAGTTCGAATCTCTTCACATGCCTCGGGAACCATTCCCATATAGAGGACTATACAAAATGCGATTTATGGTCAGCCTATAGCTTATAAGACCTACGCTCAATACCATACATTTGCTCCCTTTCAATACAACATACACAATGGCCTCGTGATACTACGTCACAAATAGAGGACTTACACCAATTCTCAATTCATTACAATCAACTACCTCTCATAAGTAATTTACCAAGTACATTAACTTTTACGCGTTCCTAGCGAGACATTTTATTTTAATTGCGCTCTTTTTGTGCTATACTTTATTTAAGCCTAGCGTCATCCAAAGAACTGATAATATCATATTAACAATTGATACACATCTCAATTTTTATATTATTCTTTTCCTTTGACAATAACTTTCTCTCTTTTTAAGAACATGCATTTGAACATCATGTCTATACTTTTTATTAAGGCTCTAACGCTCTTATGTTCACATCAATTAATTTGATCTTTATTTAATATTTCCTTACTTGGTTATTATTATTATTCATTTCATACCTTCATTCTTTAAAAAAGCTCAAAAGCTATTTCTTTCATATAACTCAAATTTTATTTAAATATCTTTCATGATAATTATTAATATTTCGCTTGCTCTTATGACATTCGTCAAATACACTGACATTTTATTCATATATTTCCTCTACTGGATTTATTCTTTTACATAATTATTTATAGTTTCTCAAATTTCTATTATTGTTCAGACCGCGTTTTCTTTATTCAGTATTTATTTATTTAAACACATCCCTTTTACTCAAAAACTCCGGTGGATCCGTACACAATCATTTCCCGACACCAAAATATAATGAAATTCATTACTCACATGTTTTTAAGGTCGTCTCATGACCTTTATCCTTGTGCGGTGTTTCATTTTGGCCCACTTTTTAACTTACTCCATATTGTAGAAATTCATCTCATGTACAAACACTTCTTGACACATATTCAATACACTTAACATTGACAACATTTTTAATACACGGGTGTATCCATTTAGAACACACAATAAACACTAAAAAATATTATTTTAACACACAATCTTGATAGATTTACACTTCACAACTTTTTATCACTAGGCCGTATTTTCCTAGCCTATCACACGTGACCTCTTAATCTCCCGTTTCCAAGGGTGAAATTTATTCAATGTCGGCTTTCTATCCTGCAGAATACGAAAGTCTCGAAACATCTACTTTTCCCTGGAATCCTAATTCTTCGAATCCTATTCTGGATGACCGGCTATTTCTCTAGCTTGAACGGCTTCCTTTTTAGATCTAGTTTATCGATCCTGGTGAAAGTATGTTCGGATCGAGGTCCCCTCGATAACCTATCGATGATCGATGGATTTATTTTATAGCAGCTAGTACTTCTCGAGTCTAGTGCTTTAGAATGGTTCGTCTGCTTTCTGGAGATAATGTCTATAGTCTCCGTTCTTCTTTATTTATTCGGTTCTTGCACTCCTACTTTTCTGAAATACGTTGCGAACCTTACTCTGTTTTTCCCTATTTGGGTTCTTTAAATTAGATAACTGTTTATCTTTCTATTACGGTACTTCCGTACGTTATGATTTTTTCGGTCGTTTATTTAAAGACCTATCGCCTTAAGTCCAACGTTCGCAGCCTGCTCTGACTATATCTTACGAACTTTTCACTGTAAACTTGTGTACTGTCGGACCTAAATCCTGTAACTAGGATTTTCCTAATTTTTCAACACGGCGATACTTTAATATTTCTTCTTTACAACTCCTTATGGAGGCACGCAAGTTATTAATACTGCGACGCCTGTGGCTATCAGATATTAATTCTGTGGTGTAATACAGCGTTTCTCCCCTCAAGGAGTACTGGTAAACTGTCTTCGGTGTGAAGCAGAGTAACGCCCCACACGGCTGTCTGAATACTGATGTGTAGCAACGCCCCCCTCGGGCTGTTTGGAACTGCTTGTACTGATGCTCCAGCGTCACGTCTCCTGGACTGTTTGAAACTGCATGTTTGGCTTGGTGATGCCAGGAGCTTTATACTCTTTCGCTACAAAAAGATAAGACTCTAGCCCTTTCCGTGCCCAACTTTTAAAATAATGGTTGCACCATTATAAAAATTATACCTTCAAAAAGCTCGTCTTCTCAATGTTAAATAATCTCATTGCGCATAAGAATCGATCGTGCACTTCGGAGATATTAATTAATTTCTCGTCCTCAACTGTGTGGGTGTTGCTGTTCATTTGCATTCTCCCCTCTCCACAGACCTTGGTAAATCCCCTATGACGTCTACTTGCGTTTGCAGTTTTCTCCTGTGCAATTATTAAAGAGTTTTTCTTTACACAAAAATCTCTAATTCGAAATGATTCACCGTACTGTAATTTTTTACTTATTTTTATACTCGTAAACGGGTTAAATTTAATTATTCCTCTTCTGGCGCATAGGCGGTGTTGTCGTTTTCAAGCAAGCTCAGCTCGATTTCCGAGTCAGGCTTCCTTGTCTAACAGTCGAAATTTTCCACTCGGTTATTAATACTCATGACCAGCTCCTTCTGAATGTCAAGAGGGGTGATCTCATCTCTCGAACACCTGGCTCGCGCTGCTTGCACAATGTTAGGCTAGAATCCTGGCTTGATCTTTCTCTATATTACATTAGAAACTGTACGTTTCTTTCATTTCTTCCCCAAATACATGGATTCGACCTCCTTGGACCCTATGGCACATGGGTTCATCTCTCCCCTTCTTAGGTAAATAAATTTTCGAAAAATTTTGAGGAAATTTATTTCAATTAATCTTATCTTTCTTTATTCGTCGAAGCCATCATAACGTTGTCCGTACCTTCCGTCTCTTTTTATTTCTTTAAAGTCGTATCCGGTGATTGTGTAGGTCGGGTATGCTCTGTCCCTACCCTTTCTTTCTTTTTCCTTTATTCGTCTGGGCTTTAAGTCCCCAGAACCTCATTCTTCTTTATGGGTTTGGTCTATCCCTACCCGTTTCCTTATTTCATCATTCTCCTTTCTTAAATTGAAATTTTCTTCTTCAATAAACTCAATTATTTCTTTGATTTCCCAATACAACTTTTCCAATTCGCATTCGCACTCGAATGCTTGAGCTCTATTTTCTATTTCTTGCTTATTCTTGTTTATGTCAAAAGCGGATTCATCTCTAAATTGTTCCATAACCAGGGCTTGTTCATTTGCTTCATCGAAATCTTCGGGAGGATAGTATAATTTCAAATTTGCTGAATTCATGGTCACTTCGTGATTCGTTTCACAGTGCCGAATTCTATATGCATTATTCCTCAAATCTCTGATTATTTGATATGGTCCGTGGTACATTTTCTGGAACTTCTTGTACCCACGGTTCCCTGGATCCGAAATGGCTGGTCTTTTTACTAACACCATTTCTCCTGCTAATAATGGTCGATGATACCTCTTATGCCTATTTCTTCTTTGCCTCCTGTCGGCTTGAGCTTTTAGATGCTCAAAGGCTCTTCTAATACGTACATCTCTTCCAGGCTGAGCGTCTGCTGACCTAGGAATTACCAGACTCCAAGGTCTCTCTGGTTGCTCATTCCGATGTAACGTTATGGGTATCTCTCCCGTGGATTCATGGATTGTATTATTTATACAAAATTCGATAATATCCAAGATATCTATCTACTTCCAATTTTCTTCGGCACAGTATATTCTACAGTACTTGGCCGTTTCCCTCATCACTCTTTCTACAGGATTTGCCTCAGGATGGCGAATACTTGACAAAATCTGACGTATTCCAAGTCTTTCTAATTCTCGTCTGAACTCTACACTGGTGAAACAACTGCCGTGATCCGACAACAAATTCTCAGGTTTTCCCAGAATCGGTATCACTTTTTCTTTTAGTCGTTTTAACACCTGTTTGGTGCTAGTCTTCTGTATGGGAGCAAGGACAACCATTTTAGTGAAGACATCCATAGCCACCATTATGTGTCAATTTCCTCTTCTTGCCTTGGGCAAAGGTCCAAAATTATCAATAGAAATGATTTGGCCGGGCCTCTCGGGCAACAATGGTATAGGCTTTTGCCTCATCAGAAATGCATTAGGTTTGATCCTTTGACATAAATCACATGTCTTTAGCGTGTCCCTTACAGTTTCTCTCAGTCTCGGCCATACAAATGCTTCTTTCAGCATCGAGACTGTTTTGTCGACTCCCATATGTCCGAACGATCTATGGGCTAACCATACTATTTTCCTCTGCAAAATTGCAGGTACAACAATCCTTAATTTGGTATGGTCAGAGTCTACAAACTTATATAATAATCCATTATAAAACGTGTAGTCTTGAGCTATCTTATTAGCTTCCGTGTACGCTGGTGTTCCCCTTATCGAGCTTCCCTCAAGGAAAGATATGAGCATGTTCATCCATGGATCCTCCCGTTGTCTTTGACTAATGCTCCTTAACTCATTTAGAGTACGCTGATCCCTGTCTTCCAAATCTATAGCCATTACTTCCTCTTCTATGGACTCTGGCCGTCTACTTAAGTAGTCTGGAACTATATTTTCTTTTCCTGGGCAGTATTCTATCTTGACATCAAATTGTTGAATGTATAAAGCCCAACGCATCAACCTTTGACTGGATAAATCAGTCTTCATCAAAAAGGTTAAGGCTTTATGATCCGTCCTTAGAATGACCTGAAACCCATACACGATCTTTCGCCAATATTGCAGCGCGTGCAATATCGCTAACAGCTCGATTTCGCTGATCGTATAATTTTTCTCGTGTGGTTTCAGTCTCCGACTTGTGAAAGCTAGATAATTTTTCTTATCAGGGTTTTCCGGGTTTTCCTGATATAGCATTGCCCCTATTCCAATCTGGGATGCATCTGTTTGAATGATAAATCTCTGATTAAAATCAGGATATCCTAGCTTCACGTAATTTAAGAGCATTTCCTTGGCCTCCACGAACGCTTTTTCTGTTTCCTCCATCCATTTCCACTTGCCCCCCTTCTTCAGAAGGTCCTGTAGTGGTGCAACAGTTTTTGTGTATGCTGGACAATGTCCTGAGAAGAAACCAATCAATCCCAAAAACTGGCGAACGTTCTTCACCTTCAAAGGCCTTGGAAAATCTCTTATCGATTCCAATTTGCACGGATTTGGTTTAACACCATCCTTGTCAATCACATGCCCCAAAATGTTACTTGTCTTTGACAAAAATTTGACTTCTTTAAATTTATTTTAAAATTATCCTTCCTTAAATCTTCCAAGAGTTTCTTCAACTTTTCTAAATGTTCCTCAATATTCTCCGAGGTAAGCAAAATATCATCCACATAACGGATAGTGCAATCTTTCACTTCCTCTGACAGGTTTCGATCAAGCGCTCTTATTAATGCAGATCCTGCGGTCTTCAATCCAAACGGACATCTCCTGAAACAATATGTTTGTTGGTCGAACTGAAACCCAGTCAACAAACTGGTTTTCTCTTCCAGTTCGAGATGATGATACGAAGAAGTCATGTCAATATTTGTGAAAATCTTCTTGCCTTTGAACTTCCTCAGTATTTCTTTTATGGGTGGTGCCGAATCATTTTCTGGTATGATTTTTGCATTTAAATTTCTGGCATCTAGACACACCCTTACTGAGCCATCCGGTTTACTCACAATCACTAATGGACTAACATATGGTGTCGCCATCTTTTCTATAACACCTGCATTCATCATCTCCTGCAGTGTTTTCTTAGTTTGTGGGTAATCTTTTTCCGCAACCGGGTATGGTTTTTGTCTGAACGGTGCCCAATCATTGACTTGGAACGCGTATTTAAAATTTTCAATCTTCCCTGGCTTAGAATCAAATACGTCCCTATAATTCAATAATAATTTCTTTAACTGTTCCTTATTTTCGAGGTTAACTTTAGCTTCCTCTACTTTTCCTGACAGGTTGGTTTCGAACTCAGTTTCCAAATTATCTTCGAGTTCTATGTTGAGGACTTCAAATATCCTTTCTATGTCCTTATAACCTTCCTCAATCACTTCTTCCATATGCCATACCTGTTCTCCTATTTTCGCATCCTGTTCCTGTAGGTTAATGTTTTGTTCATCCACATCCTCTCTTTGGATTCTAATGCAGTTTTGCGCTAGGTCTATAATGACCTTGTTCTCACGGATAAAATCAATACCTAATATGACATTATACGGTAATTGATTTACCAGCAAAAAGCACTGCGAAATTTCAGCGTTACCCATGATCAGATCGATATATACCTGAAATTTACATGTTAAAGATTTTTCAGGGATAATCCCCTTAATCTTTACACTTGATGTGGGAATCTTTAATACTCGGTCCCTTATTTCCAGTTCATTTAGAAGGGTTTGTGTAATTAGGCTTATTGTGGATCCGGTATCGATTAATGCTCTGACCAGTAATCCTTCTATCCTTAGCATAATTATAGGTAGTTCTCTTTTAACAGGTGGGATTCCTTCCACATCCTCGTTAATTAGCTCATCTGGTCTTGTTATCCAATTCACAATTTCTACCTCCTCCCAGCTCCTGGTATGTTTCCACTGTTGACAATTTAAATTTGGAGTTTTTTTTTTATCCTGAGGGCTTCCTTTCCCCTCATTCTTTAATTGAGCTTGTAGTTCCAAGCTTTGAGCTCCGTCTAGTCGGTCGGGTGATTTCCGGTTCTTAATTGCCTCACTCCAACGGACTTTTTGCCTATCAGGTTCATCTGGTCGTTCGTTCATATAACGAAGACTTTCCTGATATCTTTCCTCTATTTCGGCCCGATATTCATCATCCCTATCCTCTGGCCTTACATTCCTTCTGGGATAATTCTCCCATTTCTTTCTGTTTTCTTGCCTTTGATGGTTATTGTTATAGGGTCGGCTCTCTTGTTGCCTATAACCTGTATTCCTAGGATTTCTTCCTCGATATCCTCCTCTGTAATATGGCTGTATCCCTCTAGGCTCCTGGTGCCCATACTCTCGACCTAGTCCCTGAGTATCAGTGCTAGTGGACTGATTCCTGGTCGATGGTTTTTCTCTGGTTTCCTGACTGCTGGCCATGTGTACTTGCTCAGTCTGTCTTTGATGCCGAGGAGTTACGTGCGAAGTCGTCATATCTAATTGACGTAATACACTCTCCACTTCCACAGCACTTCTGGCTTTGGATGAGATTAACAGCCTCTGAATCTCATACGGAAGTTGTCTTGCAATGGCGGCACGCAGGTCGTTCTCTGCCGGATCAATGTCGAGTTCGCGGAATTTACACAACTGAGCGGTGAAAAATTCCGAGTATTTAGTTGGTGCATTTGTGCTGTACTTCCTAGAGTACAGATCTAGCCTTAAATTTTCTTGGACGTCTGCTGCCCAATATCGTTTTAAAAATGCTTCCCTAAAGCCTTCCACCGTATCAAAGGTGTACCTGAAGCTTCTGAACCAGGTGAGACAATCACCTGCCAACAGCTTTTCAATAGCTCTCAGTCTCCGATCCTGAGGAACTTTCATTTCGTTTAAATACTCTGCAACTTCCTTTAGCCAGTATTTTGGAGTAATAGACATGTTATTACCCGTAAACTTTACTGGTCTGTCCTCATTCGATTTAATAATGTTTATTATCTGGCCATTTGTCTGATTCATGTACGGGGTTGACATCGCCATTGGATATCCTGGGTTCTTATAAGGGCTCTCCCCTCCTAAGTCCCTCTCCGTATCTGTGCCTTGTTCACGGGAATCTACCCATCCTGTCTTTGGAAACTCCTCCTGATTCTCAAATTCTAACTTCCTTTCCCTTCGGGCATTTTCTTCACTAGCCATGAGTTGGATTTCCATTTGACTATTCTTATGTTCAGTCCTCTCCAATCGGGATCTTAATTCATTCTGAATTCTTTCTTGATTCCTTTTACTATCTTCCTCTGCCTTTTTGAGTTGGAATTTCTCCTCCCTGTAACTATCCCTGAATTCATTTAGTTGGTCTTCTACCTCTTTCTTAATGACCATGGCCTGTTGATTGATAATTTCTGGCTTAACGTCACCTATGGTCTCCAGGCCCTCTCGTATCTCCTTTATTTGCTTCTCCACTTCTTTCCGACCTTTGACCATATCTAATTCAATTCCTTTCAACTTTTTATCCGTCTTCTTAGACACTTCCGATAAGTCATCTTTAATCAGTTTTACTTCAGTATTAGTTTTTCCTACTCGCCCCTCTAACTTTCCGATAGTTTCCTGGACCTCATTAATACCCTTGCTTATTTCATTTATCTTCTGGTTATTTTCCTTACTTTCGTCCTCTCGTTGTTTTCTTTCACTCTGAAGATGCCCCTCGTATTCACCGAATCTTTTATCTATTCCTTCCTCATGCTTCTTTAAGGTCTCATCTACCTGCCTAGTAAAATGATCAATCTGCCCTTTCATACCCTGTACATCCTTTTGATTCTGAATTCTCATATCATTTACTTCGGTCTGAACTCTATCGACTTTTTCCTCAACCCTTTCAAATCGGGTTCCTAGCTCACTAACACTTTTCTTTATCTCATCCCGGGAACTTTCACAAATACTCTTGTTAGATTCTATCTGAGCTTTCAATTCTTTCTGCACACCTTGGATCTGGGTTACAAGTTCATTTCTACATCCGTCTATATTCTCCTTACATGCTGTTTCCATAAAACCAATTTTATCCTCTATAATTTTAAAATTATCTTGGCACTCCTTTTTGGATTCTATACTATTTTTTTCTATAGTACTTATCTGGGTTCTCAATCCTGCATTAAACGTGTTACTCTCAGTTTGCAATGCCTTTAACTTGTCCCCAAATGTTTTATCCAATATTTGAAATTTGGACTTTCAGTTATGGATCCTAACCCTTCTTTATTTTCAGTCTGTTGGCTATCCAACTTATTGTTTATGGCCTCCAAGAGCCGTTGCACTTCTTCACTCAATGCCATCTTATGAGAATACAGTGGGCCACTCATGCCACCACACTAGTACATGCTTGAGAGATGATACTCTGAACCATTGTGTCCCAATTTCTTTAAAAATTTACTTTGGTACGGGTATTTACTACAACGTACCCTTTTGATACTTTTATTCAATTTCATAAACCTTTATGGAAGTATTTTGAAATTCAAAATTTCGAAAAAACATTTTTTTTTCAAAAGATGAAAATTTTGATTTTTCGAGAAAACTCGGGTTTTCCCTAGGAAAACTCAGCCCTGCGTACTGGGCGCCAAAATCTACGATTTGCTAGGGGAGTTAATGATATAATTCAGGGCTGCTCGGTATGAGTTTCCAGGGACCCATGCGGTCAGTTAATATTTTTACGTTGTAGCTATTCCTATCATTACTTTAATTTACATGATATGACCGTCTTAAGTGTTCCTCTAGTTATTAATCCAGCACATTACTTCTATGCCCCCCATGTGCCCTTTTAGCAAGAAATATGCCAATCACAGTATACCAGCGTAGCTCAATTCGGGATTATCGGGGTAGCGGTAAGTTCACCCACTCTGTGACTCACATATTTTGGATTAATTAGAGGATACACTTGCAAAAATAACAACAAAATCAACTCCTATTTTAACACATTTAATTTACCAAAATTATGGCGCTACAAACAATTAAACAATGACATTACTGACCCATAATCATCTACTTGTTCCAAATGAACAAGGAATAACATAAGAATAAAACAAATATTGTATTAAAACATATGGTTTCCATATAAACCAACAATTCCTAATTATTTTTACTTCCATAAAGCATCAACTGTAAGTTTCATATAACTCCGAGCTCTTTTGGCTCAATGCTTTCTATAATAATGGTGTCATTCTTTGTACACCTCAAATACTACTTTTTTATATTTCTTAATCATCACAAAAAATGTATAATTACATTTAAAATTACATGTTAATTATCTAACTCAATATTTGGGCATTTTCACATGTTTTCAGCTGTTATCATCTCTCTCTAGTTTTACAAATACATTAAGGTAATCCGGAAATTACTTGTGTACTCCAGAGTATGAAGATACTTGACACAGTCAAAAAACTATGGTCACTCCCGGAACCTAGTTGCCTTCAATTAACTCATGGAATCCTACTTCCATACAACATTACAATAGGGATTGTTATTTATCTCATATGTCTTATAAGACCATTATCACTTAAAAAAACTACGATCTGAACAGGCAAGCGGAAATATCAATCTACAAGGACCTCGGTTCAACGCCCGGGTCGTTAACAACTTTAAACACGCACGGTGTATTCATTACTCCTTACAAGACGGCCTTCAGACACCCCTCCTACTCCAAGGGTCTGACCGTGCTACTCGAGCGTTATTTATGACTATGCGGGAACCCTCCCGTCTAGTCTAAGCTAGAGCTCTCTTTAATGCTTTTACAAACAGCTTTTCGTTCATTCTCAATTCTTTGGGGAGACCTGGCATTCTACTCCTCGTGTACATTCAACAATATTATTGGGCTCATAAACCACATTCGTAATCTTGGCATTTATTAATTATGAAAGGTCCTCATTGATTGGGGAAGAGATATACACATTCTACGACGAATAATAAAGGGGCTTTCACAATAAGAAGATTCTGAGTTCGAATCTCTTCACATGCCTCGGGAACCATTCCCATATAGAGGACTATACAAAATGCGATTTAGGGTCAGCCTATAGCTTATAAGACCTACGCTCAATACCATACATTTGCTCCCTTTCAATACAACATACACAATGGCCTCGTGATACTACGTCACAAATAGAGGACTTACACCAATTCTCAATTCATTACAATCAACTACCTCTCATAAGTAATTTACCAAGTACATTAACTTTTACGCGTTCCTAGCGTGACATTTTATTTTAATTGCGCTCTTTTTGTGCTATACTTTATTTAAGCCTAGCGTCATCCAAAGAACTTATAATATCATATTAACAATTGATACACATCTCAATTTTTATATTATTCTTTTCCTTTGACAATAACTTTCTCTCTTTTTAAGAACATGCATTTGAACATCATGTCTATACTTTTTATTAAGGCTCTAACGCTCTTATGTTCACATCAATTAATTTGATCTTTATTTAATATTTCCTTACTTGGTTATTATTATTATTCATTTCATACCTTCATTCTTTAAAAAAGCTCAAAAGCTATTTCTTTCATATAACTCAAATTTTATTTAAATATCTTTCATGATAATTATTAATAGTTCGCTTGCTCTTATGACATTCTTCAAATACACTGACATTTTATTCATATATTTCCTCTACTGGATTTATTCTTTTACATAATTATTTATAGTTTCTCAAATTTCTATTATTGTTCAGACCGCGTTTTCTTTATTCAGTATTTATTTATTTAAACACATCCCTTTTACTCAAAAACTCCGGTGGATCCGTACACAATCATTTCCCGACACCAAAATATAATGAAATTCATTACTCACATGTTTTTAAGGTCGTCTCATGACCTTTATCCTTGTGCGGTGTTTCATTTTGGCCCACTTTTTAACTTACTCCATATTGTAGAAATTCATCTCATGTACAAACACTTCTTGACACATATTCAATACACTTAACATTGACAACATTTTTAATACACGGGTGTATCCATTTAGAACACACAATAAACACTAAAAAATATTATTTTAACACACAATCTTGATAGATTTACACTTCACAACTTTTTATCACTAGGCCGTATTTTCCTAGCCTATCACACGTGACCTCTTAATCTCCCGTTTCCAAGGGTGAAATTTATTCAATGTCGGCTTCCTATCCTGCAGAATACGAAAGTCTCGAAACATCTACTTTTCTCTGGAATCCTAATTCTTCGAATCCTATTCTGGATGACCGGCTATTTCTCTAGCTTGAACGGCTTCCTTTTTAGATCTAGTTTATCGATCCTGGTGAAAGTATGTTCGGATCGAGGTCCCCTCGATAACCTATCGATGATCGATGGATTTATTTTATAGCAGCTAGTACTTCTCGAGTCTAGTGCTTTAGAATGGTTCGTCTGCTTTCTGGAGATAATGCCTATAGTCTCCGTTCTTCTTTATTTATTCGGTTCTCGCACTCCTACTTTTCTGAAATACGTTGCGAATCTTACTCTGTTTTTCCCTATTTGGGTTCTTTAAATTAGATAACTGTTTATCTTCCTATTACGGTACTTCCGTACGTTATGATTTTTTCGGTCGTTTATTTAAAGACCTATCGCCTTAAGTCCAACGTTCGCAGCTTGCTCTGACTATATCTTACGAACTTTTCACTGTAAACTTGTGTACTGTCGGACCTAAATCCTGTAACTAGGATTTTCCTAATTTTTCAACACGGCGATACTTTAATATTTCTTCTTTACAACTCCTTATGGAGGCACGCAAGTTATTAATACTGCGACGCCTGTGGCTATCAGATATTAATTCTGTGGTGTAATACAGCGTTTCTCCCCTCAAGGAGTACTGGTAAACTGTCTTCGGTGTGAAGCAGAGTAACGCCCCACACGGCTGTCTGAATACTGATGTGTAGCAACGCCCCCCTCGGGCTGTTTGGAACTGCTTGTACTGATGCTCCAGCGTCACGTCCCCTGGACTGTTTGAAACTGCATGTTTGGCTTGGTGATGCCAGGAGCTTTATACTCTTTCGCTACAAAAAGATAAGACTCTAGCCCTTTCCGTGCCCAACTTTTAAAATAATGGTTGCACCATTATAAAAATTATACCTTCAAAAAGCTCGTCTTCTCAATGTTAAATAATCTCATTGCGCATAAGAATCGATCGTGCACTTCGGAGATATTAATTAATTTCTCGTCCTCAACTGTGTGGGTGTTGCTGTTCATTTGCATTCTCCCCTCTCCACAGGCCTTGGTAAATCCCCTATGACGTCTACTTGCGTTTGCAGTTTTCTCCTGTGCAATTATTAAAGAGTTTTTCTTTACACAAAAATCTCTAATTCGAAATGATTCACCGTACTGTAATTTTTTACTTATTTTTATACTCGTAAACGGGTTAAATTTAATTATTCCTCTTCTGGCGCATAGGCGGTGTTGTCGTTTTCAAGCAAGCTCAGCTCGATTTCCGAGTCAGGCTTCCTTGTCTAACAGTCGAAATTTTCCACTCGGTTATTAATACTCATGACCAGCTCCTTCTGAATGTCAAGAGGGGTGATCTCATCTCTCGAACACCTGGCTCGCGCTGCTTGCACAATGTTAGGCTAGAATCCTGGCTTGATCTTTCTCTATGTTACATTAGAAACTGTACGTTTCTTTCATTTCTTCCCCAAATACATGGATTCGACCTCCTTGGACCCTATGGCACATGGGTTCAGTACATAACCAGATATGACTGAGCGTATTCTTAAGACCTGCCAGGGCTGCCAACTGTTAATAAATGCTCCTATTTTTTTAAATCCAAATACCAATATATCAGAAAGTATGCAAGCCGACAGCTTTAAACTATGCACACGTATAGTACCTGACATTCTATATTAATTTGGAGTAACTTATATACGTCAGTGCTACCAACATGATTCTAAGCCTGCTGACAGGTCCAACTTTAAATACATGTAACTTCCATACTATCATTTGGATTTCAACCAAATTTCGTATGTGCTATGTGTACTATAACAGATATGACTATGCGTATTCTAAGGAGCAACCAGTGCTGCCAACTGTTAATATGTGCTGTCCCTATTTTTGTTACCCTAATATCCATATATCAGAAAGTATGCAAGCCAATAGCTCTAAACTTTGCACACGTATAGTACCTGGCATTCTAAACGAATTTGGAGTAACTAATATACGTCAGTGCTGCCAACATGATTCTAAGCCTGCTGATAGGTCCAATTTTAAAATTCATGTAACTTCTATACTAACTAATTTATTTCATTCAAAATTGGCACAACAATAGATCATATTATTTCAGATTATTTCTGACCAATACAAGCATGACATTGTTGTCAACATGATTTTACGCGCGCTGTTAGATCCAATGTTTAACTGCATGTAACGTCCATGCTATTCATTGGACTTCAACCAAATTTTGTATTTTGTACCTTAAGAGACGGAACTAAGAATATATTCAGTCATCAGGGCTGCCAACTGTAGTGCTCTATTAGGATACATTATGCCAGGTATACAGTATTTCGAACTAATTGGAAATTTCGATATTAGCAACTTAATTTCGTCATTATTCTAGATAGGTTCATATTCTGTAGAATAATCATTGGCATGAAAAGTAGGCTGTATAGTTCTTCACGGAACTTCTTGTTATACTTGAGGTCACACAGTCCTTATGCAAGGTTTCGACTCTGATGTGTAACTATGTAACGGTCTGTTACTTCTTCACGCAAAATTATATCTCCCGCAGAGATTTTGGTTGGTTCCTCAGTTTATGGGCTGCAACAACGCGGTCATGTAACCCCGTGTACTTTGGGTGAGTGTAGAATCTGTCTGATAAACGGTGTGAATTGTGATGGCTGTATTAGTCTGTAATTCAGGTAAGGACTGCAGACGGTCAATTTCAAGCAGTAGTTGCTAATGTTGCTACCAGATACTACCGTCAATGACACCTAGCTGTGAACTTGGCTACTAGATGCCACCGCAACCAGCAACGTTGGAACTTCCCCTCCATAGGATAGCATACTGAGGGATTTTTAGCGCTCTTAGAAAATCCGACGACTTCGGCCGGCTTTGAACCCGCGACCTTGGGCATAGAATTTCAGCATGCTACCAGTTACGTCACCGAAGCCGCTTCACACTTAGTCAGATGGAAATCTAAATCTGATCTCGTGCAAGTGCGTTGTCATGGCAACATCTGATGGCTCATCCCTCATCAATTTAGTAGTGTTGCCATGGCAACCTCTGATAGCTCTTGGCATTTTCTTATAATTCCGAAATCATTTTTCTCATCCATTGGCGTAATGGTTGGTCATTTCAATAATTCTTTCAGACAAAAGTTTTAGGTAATTATTAGGGGAATATTGTCCATTTTGTACGGTTTTGATATTGTGCCTATTAAGAGAGATATGATTAACATTTCCCGAAAACACCTTTTTTTCCCACCCCTTTGGTCAATGGTTGGTGCCATAAAAAAAACTCTTCAAACATAAATTTTTGGGCTTTATCCGACACATAGTATGAACTTGGAACGGATTCGATATTTCACATATTAAGAGAGTTATAGCAATATTTCACTTTTTCGAAAAAAAAAGCCCCCCATTTTCACCCCCTTCGACCGATTTAGCCCAGTAACGAACTCGACCGAGATTTTACAGGTACTGTATACATATTCGGTAAAAAATTCAAAGTGATTGGTGCAAAATTACGGCAGTTATAAAAAGGAAAGGAAGCTTGTAGTTTAACGTGACCGTTAATCGCGGCAGTTATCGTGTCCACAAGAAACTGATATACATATATATATATACATACACTAGCAGGTACCCGCGGCTTCGCTCGCGTCATAGTCGTGTCATATTGTTATTCAATGAAATGCAGGTGTACCCCCTTAACACCCCTTTAGAAACTGAATATCCAAAAACCCTTCCTTAGTGGACGTTTTCGACTTACAACGAACATATTCCCAAAATTTAATGTTTCTAACTTTAATAGTTTTGGCTGGGCGATGATGAGTCAGTCAGTCAGTCAGGACACTTAGTTTTATATAATAGATAAGCATTGGTCCTAGTGGAAAATAATTCTATCACCTGAAACCAAAAATGCATGGGACGAAAAAAACATCAAAATATCATGTTGGTTCCGGTCCCTAAAAGACGTGAAAAATATAATAAAAGTATTAAAAAAAACTATTTTTCGAAATTTCATTCGAATCAATTTTTATGCCATTCCTGGGACTTAGAAAATTCCGGCCAAAAAGTACAAAATCATTAATAACTCCCTAAGTATTTGTCGTATGATGAAATAGCAAGAGACAAAAAAGATGTAATGTGTTATTGTCTACAACATAGGCCATGTATAACTTTACACTCAGACATATTACGTTTCCTCCCCCTCCCCATATTTTCACCCCTCCCCATGGGCCCCTTATATTGGATTTATGAAAAAACGGTCAAACACCTATTTTGTGATTTTTTTATGCTGATTTTTTTCCGCTGAGGTGCAAACTCCTCGCCTATGACGTTTAAGAGATACACGCTCGGTTAGGAAACCTTCAACCCCCACTTTTCACCCCTTTCACCTCAAAATATACACCACATCGAAAAACCCTCAGACACGTATCTTCTTATTTTTAATGGTGAGTTTATATGCCGAGTATCAAATCCCCCAATGAAAGCAATCTGGAGATATTGTTATTCAATGAAATGCAAGTGTACCCCCTTAACACCCCTTTAGAAACTGAATATCCAAAAACCCTTCCTTAGTGGGCGTTTTCGACTTACAACGAACATATTCCCAAAATTTCATGTTTCTAACTTGAATAGTTTTGGCTGGCCGATGATGAGTCAGTCAGTCAGTCAGTCAGTCAGTCAGGACACTTGTTTTTATATAAGAGATAAGCAACGGTCCTAGTGGAAAATAATTCAATCACCTGAAACCAAAAATGCATGGGACGAAAAAAACATCAAAATATCATGTTGGTTCCGGTCCCTAAAAGACGTGAAAAATATAATAAAAGTATTAAAAAAACTATTTTTAGCCTATTTTCAATTTTGAAAAAATAGGCTTATGAGATCACCTTTTGTCCGTGTGTGTGTGCGTGTGTGTGTGTGTGTGTGTGTGTGTGTGTGTGATTCGTGTGTGTGTCCCCCCCTAATAAAATCTAAACGACTGGAGCGATTTCAATGAAACTCGGTATGTTCATAGCACTATTCCCGGCGACCTCGACCGTGCCCTTCAAATTTTGTTACGTCTCACCAATGAAAAATGGCGGCTGTGCGAAATATTTCACTAGCATTCAATATCTCCGAAACTATTACCGATATCGCCCTGAAATTGTGTACGGTGATAAAGGGTACTACTAGAAGTTCACCTATGAGACTTTCAAAAACCTGGTGACTACAAAACCAACATGGCGGTGAAGCGAAGTTGAGACTTTTAAATAGACTTTTCTCGCGATTTAACTATCCACACGTAATGAAACTTGGTACAGCAAATGTTTATACACATTGTAATGCACTGGAGTCTAATTTAGTTCAATTGTTTACATAACTTCAAAATGGCGGCTGTGCGAAATATTTCACTGACATTCTATATCTCCGAAACTATTACAGATATCACCCTGCAATTTAGTACGGTGATAAAGGGTACTGATACAAGTTTACCTATGTATATTTCATAAACTTGTAAAGTAGAAAACGAACATGGCGACCAAGCGAAGTTGAGACTTTTAAATAGACTTTTCTCACGATTTAACCATCCAAACGTAATGAAACTAGGTACAGCAAGTGTTTATACACATAGTAATGCACTGGAGTCTAATTTAGTTCAATTGTTTACATAACCTCAAAATGGCGGCTGTGCGAAATATTTCACTGACATTCTATATCTCCGAAACTATTACAGATATTACCCTGCAATTTTGTACGGTGATAAAGGGTACTGGTACAAGTTTATCTATGTATACTTCATAAACTTGTAAAGTAAAAAACGAACATGGCGACCAAGCGAATTTGAAATATTTTAATAGACTTTTCTCGTGATTTAACTCTCTGAGCGCAGTGAAATGTGGTACAGTAAATGATTTTGCAGATTGTAATGCACTGCCATCTAATCTAAATCAATTGTTTACATAACCTCAATATGGCGGCTGTGCGAAATTTTTAAATTAAGTTTTTATTTCTTGTGTCGTAATCATGCGATCGAAGTGAAAGTTTGAATAATGAACCTAGGCAATAATTGTCCTTGAATGGTACATAATTCTATGGCCTATACATATAACAATCCTAAATGGCGAGCTTCCGAAATATTTAGACGGTTCTCAATATCTATGAATCTTTTACAGCAACCAAACTGAATTTTTTATGTTCTTAGAGACTATGAACATAATATGTTCACCTATAGGACTTTCATTAACCTGGTGAGCACAAATCCAACATGGCGGCGACGCGAAGTATAAATATTTAAATGGACGATTCTCGCGAATTAACTATCCGAGTGCTGTGAAACGTTGCACGTTAAATGCTTATACAAATGTTGATCCACTGGCATCTAATTTATTTCAATTGTTTGCATAATCACAAGATGGCTGCTGTGCGTAATTTTATAATCTCGTTTTTACTTCTTGTGTTCTAATCATGCGATTGAAGTTTGAATACCACACGTACACAATAATCTTAATGTAATAGTACAAAAATAAAAATCCAACCTGGCGACAATCTGAAATATTTAGACGGTTCTCAATATCTACGAATCTGTTACAGCAATTAAACTGAAATTTTGTATGTTGTTAGAAGAAATTAACATGAGCAGGATTAATGAAAATAGGCTGTATAGTTCTTTACGGAACTACTTGTTTTTATTTCATTCGAATCAATTTTTATGTCATTCCTGGGACTTAGAAAATTCCGGCCAAAAAGTACAAAATCATTAATAACTCCCTAAGTATTTGTCGTATGATGAAATAGCAAGAGACAAAAAAGATGTAATGTGTTATTGTCTACAACATAGGCCATGTATAACTTTACACTCAGACATATTACGTTTCCTCCCCCTCCCCATATTTTCACCCCTCCCCATGGGCCCCTTATATTGGATTTATGAAAAAACGGTCAAACAACTATTTTGTGATTTTTTATGCTGATTTTTTCCGCTGAGGTGCAAACTCCTCGCCTATGACGTTTAAGAGATACACGCTCGGTTAGGAAACCTTCAACCCCCACTTTTCACCCCTTTCACCTCAAAATATACACCACATCGAAAAACCCTCAGACACGTATCTTCTTATTTTGAATGATGAGTTTATATGCCGAGTATCAAATCCCCCAATGGAAGCAATCTGGAGATATTGTTATTCAATGAAATGCAAGTGTTCCCCCTTAACACCCCTTTAGAAACTGAATATCCAAAAACCCTTCCTTAGTGGGCGTTTTCGACTTACAACGAACATATTCCCAAAATTTCATGTTTCTAACTTTAATAGTTTTGGCTGGCCGATGATGAGTCAGTCAGTCAGTCAGTCAGTCAGGACACTTGTTTTTATATAAGAGATTATATATATATAAACTTTTGAACTGACGGTGGTTTTGGGGTCTGAGGGATGTGTAACGCGAAGATATGTCGAAATTTTCCGGAAGTTGAAACAAGGTACCCATTGCAATAGTTAGCTTTCTAATGAAATCTACCTAAAAGGCTTGTGGTGCATGAAAATTCAGGATTTTTAGCCTCCAAAGGCCCAAATTCCCAAAAGCTGAAACCTCTTATGTTTAAGTACCTTTCTGAGATATGATCGGCTTCCAATATCACTTTCCTTTAACTTCAGTTCTTGGATGTCCTTGTTAACTTCTGTTAGCCACGGTGTCACGCTCTTTCCATTCTCCCAACAGTTGAGAAGCCGGTTGGTTAGTTTTGTTGGGTTCATCCTTGTGACATGTCTGTAGAAAGCCAGACGTATATCTATATAGCTCCTGATTTGGTATTCTTCTGTATTAGTTTAATAAATGAAATTAGTTTTCCGGGAATATTTCAGAAACGTGGTTTTAGAGCCTTAAAACGTAGTAGCCACCGATGAGCTGAAGACGAGTTTTGTCTTGTCCTTGTACGCCATAATATAATAATATTAATCATAATAATAATTTAATAATATAGGGATAGGGATATAATAGACCTTCAGTACCAAATCCGCACGTGTAAATCGCATGAAAAATTCAAGAGTACCCCTTGACCCCCCCCCCCCTTATGCGCATTATATACGTATTGATGAATTGTACAGCTTACATTGGTACCGAGATAACCTTATAGCCGTTTGACAGTAATGTAATAAATGGAATGGCACTGCGTCCTACAGAAATAGATGGACTCCTGAGATTGTGTTGCCATGGTTACCGGCTTGTAACAGAAGACTCAGTCATCATCCAGTTAGATGACGTCATAATAATAGGAGTCTGTCTTAGACCTCAATCAACAGCAGAAGAAGTGGTAGAATGTATCGCCACGACGCTCGAGCATGCAGACCCAGCAACACCAGTAGTAATGGCAGGCGATTTCAACTGTCGCCTGGACAAGCCAGACCGCAAATGTAGAGCTTTTCTGGAACTAATAGAAGAAGAGGGATTACAGGTGGTCAACAGAGCAGAACACCCCACTTATATAGCACACCATGGGACTAGCACCATCAATTTGATTCTCTACCGTGGTGAAAACATGACGGTGAAAACACACTCAGTCCTAGAGACAAACCCTTGGGCTTCCTTCAGAAAGCACCTACCCGTAAAGGCAGCTTTCCAAATACGGAAGAACACTGAACAAGACCCCAACGTCGCACAGAGATGGACGCCGAGATCACTAGACATAATGTCCTTCAACCAGACCCTCGACCAGGATCTGGTAGTTAGCCAGATAGAAGCAGGGCAAATCGACATGCACTAGCGTCACTCCAAGACTGCCTCCTAGCCAATGGAATTGGCCCATCAACTAGAAAGAGAAGTAAACCTTGGTTTGACTCGGAGTGCTTCACATCGAGAAATAGGGTCCTCCAAAGGTTCCATGTTTTCAACAGTAATCCAGCCAAGAAAACCGAAGAAAATATAATCAGGAAAGGCTGGTATACAAAAACGTACTCCGTACAAAGAGAAAGGAATACACGTGCAGGATGGAACGACAACTAATTAAAGAAGCGGAACAAAAACCGTATAGAGCTCTAGACACCAGAAGAACCAACGTGGTAGCCAAAATACCAATGGAAACCTGGGAAGCCCACTTCTGAACTATTACAGAAAACGAAGCTCGCACTAGACACAACAACCAATGACCACAGAACTGAGCCACTCAGGTATATAACTGAAGAGGAAGTGCGGCACATTGCACAAAGAAGTAAGCCCCGCAAAGCGGCAGGACCAGACACCGTTACAAACGAATTAATCAAAGAATCCATTCCCTACACCACCAGTATCTGGACAGCACTGTTCAACAAGTGCATCGAGCTCCAAACTATCACAAACGCTTGGAGAAGGTCAACTATAAAGATGTTATATAAAGGCAAAGGTCCTCAGGATTCTCCCGATTCATTAGAATGCGCCGCATTCAAGATGTTGTCCAATATAATCCGGAGCAGGATTTTTGATCGATTAATGGAGGTCATGCCATCAGAGCAATACGGCTTCATACCTGTAGGGTCCGCAGTACAGGCTTCATACCTGTGAGGTCCGCAGTACAGGCAGTGCAAAACGTACTGGAGTATATAATGAACTCGATAAGCAAACCAAAAGGGTATGCCCTTGCAGCCTTTATTGATTACACAAAAGCCTTTGATGGAATAAACCGAAACATACTCGTCCAGAAGCTCAAAGTTAAATTCTTCTATTAACTTTACTAAAATAAATACACTAAATTAGAATAGAAAACATGATAATTTTTAACCCCAAATAAAAAATAAAAAATCTAGGACCCGAAGACCAACTCCTTAGATTCATAGCCAACATCATGGAAATGAATGTAATAAGGATCAGCGATGGTCTTCTGGAATCAACAGATATCATCCAAACGAACGGGGTATTGTAAGGCGACCCCATGAGCCCAATAATGTTCAATATGTTCACGCATGACGTCGCCCAAATGGTAACAACACCAGACGTGAAGTTGGTCCTCTATGCAGATGACATGGTCTTACTAAGCAACAACAGGGCAACATTACAAGAAGCACTCATCAAACTAGAGAAGTAGTCACAAGACAACGACATGTACATAAACCAGGACAAAAGCAAGATTATGAAGTTCTGCAAGGGAGGGAAACTATCGTCCAAGAACATCTTCACCTGTGGAAATCAAACGTTGGAAATAGTAAACTCGTTCAAATACCTAGGAGTGACTCTACAGGTCTCCGGACTGACTTTCACCAGACACATAGAGGACAAAACCGTCGCCGCGATAAAGGCCACAATGGAGATCCGAAACCCGAAAACCCTCTTCCTTAGAACCGCAATGGCACTATTTGAGCTAAAAGTCGTCCCAGTGGTGGCATATGCCATCGAGATGATATGGCCACACCTAAGCCACAAAAACCTACAGTCTCTCGACAGAGCCAAGGCCAGATACGTAAAGCGAGCTCTCTGCATTTCCAAATTCGCGCCAACCCGACTTGCGTACCAGCAAGCAGGTACTAGATCTTTAATTGAAGATGTAATGACTACCCACAACCTGGCATCAACCCCAGCCTCCACAAAATTCCTTGAGGAACAACTCCTGAAAACAGAAGAAATAAACCCGGAGTTCTATCGAACCCCGGCCATGATCAACCAAGAATGGAAAGAAGCAAACTTCGAGCTACGCCACATCTACACGAGAGGCGCAATACATCATCGCATCTGTAACAGGAAGGACGTTCATGAACCATCCATAGACTGTATGTGTGTAATCTGCGGTCTACACTGCCCACCGTTTCACCTGATTGAGTGCACGCAAAGAACATTACCTCTGTCCCACTATGCAAAAGACTGAACGGTTGCTATATTGTGTAACATGATCCTACTTACTGTATGGCCATTGTCTGCAATAAATTATATTATACTAGCAGAAGTACCCGTTCTTCGAACGGTGTTATATATTAACACCAGACATTATCAATTGAGCTACTGTTGCAATGGTTAGCGGTTTGTCATTCCTTCATAAGTTTATCAGAACGAAGTTAGTTTTCTGGGAATATCTCACACACTGTTAATTTAAGGGCCTTAAAATGTGATTTTTGGTGACCCCTTATAGACTCGCGAATTTTGTCTCACAATTAGAAGCGCAACATATGCTTTGATCGTCCTTCTAGGATAATTTTTATATTTCGCCTATTTTAGCATGTATTTTGAGACGTTTTTCCCTATATCCACCCTTCTACTGTATGAAAAGTACGGTGAGGAGTTTTATAAATGATTAGTGTATTGACTCATGTTTACCATACCTACTTTTACGATGCAACAAGCATCCGAACACGATTTATAGGCGTACATAAAGATACACAGAAAGACAGACAGACAATTCTATTGTCTACAACATATCACCCAGATATCCAAATATGGGTATATCTACCATACAGTGTCAAACAAAATCATCCTTACGATGAACCCGTATGCCGACAAATAAAAAGTTTAGTTAAAATGTGCTCTCAAACTAAATTCACCTAACGTGTACTTCCTGACGTGAAATAGATTTGAAAGCCTTGTGGACGAAACGCAATACACGTCACATAAAAACTGACCCTCTACGTTGTGTTAGGTCCCCATACACAGGAAGACCTCTTTCATAAATTTATTATAAAGGCTTGTGGTGCATGAAAATTCAGGTTCTTTAGCCTCAAATGGCCCACATTCCTAAATGCCGCAAAAAATGCTTATTCAATTCAGGAATTTTTGAAAATAATGTTGCTGTTTGGAGATATAATAGACTCTGTACTCAATGTCGCACGCGAAATTGCATGAAAAAATTCTAAGTTACCCCTTGACCCCCTTAATTGCATTGACGAATTATACAGTCTACGTTGGTTCCGTGATAACCTTATAGCCATTTGCAAAGTTTCACAGAAATGTAATAAATGGAGTAGCCTAATAATAATATCGTATGGCCTTGGGTGCCGGGTGCAAGCTTCGTAATTTGACACCCAGAGGATAGCATGCATATCGAAATTTCGTTGTTCCTTGAATCACTATGAAAGTCAAGGAGGGTAGATATCTAAGCTCCTTGAACACTATAGCGCTTTCTAGTAGAGAAATGAGGAACTTTGTGTTGGCGGAAACTCCTGAGATTAATTTTGCCATTATGAACACGGCCTACTGATTTCAAATGGGTTCTTTGACATGCCAACATCGTATGGCATGCGAGTTGTATTTTTGCCACCTTTCAAAAATCACTTACCACGGCCAGGAGTGAACCTGCAATCTTGGGGTTAGTAGACCGACACGCTATCCACTCACCTACCGTGGCAAGGTATAAATGGAGTGACATAGCTTCTTACAGAAATAGATGGAAAGTTGGATGCCACCCCTTGAGATAATGTTGTCATGGTTACCGATTTCCATTCCTTCATTAGTTTGTTAAATTAAATTAAATTAATTTTCTGGGAATATTTCAGATACTGTTGGTTTTAGAGCCTTATAATGTAGTTTTCGAGGCCCCCAAGTTTTGTTTCTGGTACCGAGGGGCTTTGTCTCCACGTTGTACGCCATAATATAATACTAATAATAATAATATAATATAGGGATAGGAAGATAATAGACCTACCGTACCACACCCGCAGGTGTAAATCGCGTGAAAAAAATTCTAGTGTACCCCTTGACCCCCTTAAGCGCATTATACGTATTGATGAATTTTACAGCTTAATTTTGTTCCGTGATAACCTTCTAGCCGTTTGCAAACTTTCACACCAATGTAATTAATGGAATTGCATTGCGTCTTACAGCAATAGATGGACCTCTGAGAATCTGTTGCCATGGTTACCGGCTTGCATTCGTTCATTAGTTTATTAAATGAAATTAGTTTTCTGGGAATATCTCAAAACGGTTGGTTTTAGGGCCTTAAAATGTGGATTTCGGGGACCCTATGGGCCCCCCGAGTTTTGTCTCTCACATTGAGGGGCTGAAAATGATCTTTGTCTCGTCCTTCTACTCCTATTTCAGCATGGATTTTAAGGGGGTAGGCCCTCTTTTATGAGAGTTACGGAGAAGGGGTACATCAATGATTATTGTCGTGCCTCTGATGGATATCTGTACCAAATTTTACGTTGATACACCTAGCCGTTCTTGAGTTATAAGGGAACAAAGTTGTCCACAGACAAACAAACAGACAGACAGACAGACAGACCAAAAAATTCTTTTCGCGCGCATCCATAATAAAACAGTCTGAAGCGCGTAAATAACTCAAATTTCCGTACAAATTGCGGGAAAAAAAACATACAAACTTTAATTTTTATGTATGTAGAGATATACTGCACCGCTCGGTGTTGACCGTGTTTTATTGCACAAATTTAGGTTTTATTCGCTAACCGTTGGAGATACACGAAAAGTGATAAGGACCTTCTGGATAGAAAATTAAATGTTAAATCTCGTGTTTGCATCAAAAGTTTGCTATTTCTTAGCGTTTCACTTTTTATTTGAAATGGAAATATGAAATTTTGAAACCAAAGGGTGTAGTGACGTCACATATGTGGGTATTACTCGCTAACCGTTGGAGATACACGAAAAGTGATAAGGACCTTTGGGATAGGAAATTAAATTTTAAAGTTCGTTTGTGCCATCAAAAGTTTGCTATTTCTTAGCGTTCTCGTTTTATTTGATATGGAAATATGAAATTTTGAAACCAAAGGGTGTAGTGACGTCACTAAAATGGTCGCCATATTTTAATAGTGCCAAATATCGAAATTAAAAGTATCCTATATGTAAACATGGTAAATCAGCTACATCCATGCAAAATTTCATTTAAATCGGACCAGTGTTTCTTGCGTTATTGAGTAACACACAGACAGACAGACAGACAGACAGAAAGACAGACACACACCATCTCATTTTTAGCCTATTTTCAATTTTAAAAAAATAGGCTTATGAGATCACCTTTTGTCCGTGTGTATGTGCGTGTGTGCGTGTGTGTGTGTGTGTGTGTGTGTGTGTGTGAGGTGTGTGTGTGTGTGTGTGTGTGTGTGTGTGTCTAATAAATTCTAAACGGCCGGAACGATCTCAACGAAACTCGGTAAGATCACAGCACCATTCTGGCCGACCCCGACCGTGCCCTTCAATTTTTATAGTCTCTCACCAATCCAGCATGGCGGCTATGCGAAATATTTCACCAGCATTCAGTATCCCCGAAACTGTTACCGATATCACCCTGAAATTTTGTAGGTTGATAAAGGGAACTACTAGAAGTACACCATGAGGCATTCGAAAACTTGGTAACTACAAAACCAACATGGCGGCCAGGCGAATTTGAGACTTTTAAATAGACTTTTCTCGCGATTTAACTAGCCAAACATAATGAAACATGGTACAGCAAATGTTTATACACACTCTGATGCACTGGCGTCAAATTTAGTTCAATTGTTTACATAACCTCAAAATGGCGGCTGTGCGAAATATTTCACTGTCATTCTATATCTCCGAAACTATTAAAGATATCACCCTGAAATTTTGTACGGTGATCAAGGGCACTGCTACAAGTGTATTTAAGTAAGTTTCAAAAATCTGTCAAGTACAAAACGAACATGGTGGCCAAGCGAATTTGAAATATTTTAATAGACTTTTCTCGTGATTTAACCATCTGAGCGCAGTGAAATGTGGTACAGAAAATTATTATACATATTGTAATGCACTGGCATTTAATTTAGTTCAATTGTTTACATAACCTCAAGATGGCGGCTGTGCGAAATTTTAAAATTAAGTTTTTATTTCTTGAGTCGTAATCATGCGATCGAAGTGAAAGTTTTAATAATGAAGCTACGCAATAATTTTCCTTCAATGGTATATAACTCTATCGCCTATACATAAAACAATCCAAAATGGCGAGCATCCGAAATATTTGGACGGTTCTCAATATCTACGAATCTTTTACAGCAATCAAACTGAATTTTTGTTATGTTCTTAGAGGCTATTAACATAAGTTCACCTATATGACTTTCAGTAACCTGGTGAGCACAAATCCAACATGGCGGTGACGCGAATTATAAATATTTAAATGGACGTTTCTCACGATTTAACCATCTGAGTGCAGTGAAACTTTGCACGTTAAATGCTTATACAAATGTTAATCCACTGGCATCTATTTTTTTTTCAATTGTTTTCATAACCACAAGATGGTAGCTGTGCGAAATTTTAAAATCTCGTTTTTATTTCTTGTGTCCTAATCATGCGATTGAAGTCTGAATACCACACGTACATGTAATAGTACATAAATACAAATCCAACCTGGCGACCATCTGAAATATTTAGACGGTTCTCAATATCTACGAATCTATCACAACCTTCAAACTGAAATTTTGTATGTTGATAGAGGCAGTTAACATGTGTAGGATATATGAAAATAGGCTGTATAGTTCTTCATGGAACTACTTGTTATACACACATCAAAAAAAGTTTTGCATCACCTCGGTTCCCAGATCTCCGGCATATAGACGTTGACTGTGTATATTGTATCCAAGATACAGTCCCTTTGACTGTTCATAGATGTCACTAAAACTGCTCAAAGATGTAAACAACCATGCATGAGCAGGGCCTATTAGACGGAGGGGGTACGACAGCCGATCAGTTCCAGTCATTCCACCAGGACGAAGGTACGCTGCTCATGTTGTCTGTAGTTCTACCATGCCTAGAAGGTCAATACCGCAGTTCGATCGCGTCCGCATTGTTACTTTGTGTCAAGAAGGGCTCTCAACAAGGGAAGTTTCCAGGCGTCTCAGAGTGAACCAAAGCGATGTTGTTCGGACATGGAGGAGGTACAGAGATACAGGAACTGTCGATGACAGGCCTCGCTCAGGCCGCCCAAGGGCTACTACTGTAGTGGATGACCGCTACTTACGGATTGCCGCTCGGAGGAACCCTGACAGCAATGCCACCATGTTGAATAATGCGTTTCGTTCAGCCACAGGACGTCGTGTTTCAACTCAAACTGTGCGCAATAGGCTGCATGATGCGCAACTTCACTCCCGACGTCCATGGCGAGGTCCAGCTTTGCAACCCCGACACCATGCAGCGCGGTACAGATGGGCCCAACAACATGCTGAATGGACCCCACGGAATTGGCATCACGTTCTCTTCACCGATGAGTGTCGCATATGCCTTCAACCAGACAATCGTCGGAGACGTGTTTGGAGGCACCCTGGTCAGGCTGAACGTCTTAGACACACTGTCCAGCGAGTGCAGCAAGGTGGTGGTTCCCTGATGTTTTGGGGTGGCATTATGTGGGGCCGACGTACGCCACTGGTGGTCATGGAAGGCTCCGAAACGGCTTTACGATACCTGAATGACATCCTCCGACCCATAGTGCAACCATATCGGCAGAATATTGGAGAGGCATTTGTCTTCATGGACGACAATTCTCGACCTCATCGTGCACATCTTGTGAATGCGTTCCTTCAAGATAACGACATCGCTCGACTACAGTGGCCAGCATGTTCGCCAGACATGAACCCTATCGAACATGCCTGGGATATGTTGAAAAGGGCTGTTTATGGACGTCTTGACCCACCAACCACTCTGAGAGATTTACGCCGAATTGTCGTTGAGGAGTGGGACAATTTGGACCAACAGTGTCTTGATGAACTTGTGGATAGTATGCCACGGCGAATACAGGCATGCATCAATGCAAGAGGACGTGCTACTGGGTATTAGAGGTAGTGGTGTGTACTGCATTCTGGACCACAAATGCTGAAAGTCTAGCTGTATGATGGTACAACATGCAATGTGTGGGTCTCATGAGCAATAAAACGAGCTGAAATGTTGTTTGTGTTGATCTCTATTCCCTTTGTATTTAACGGTTCCGGAACTCTTGGAACCGAGGTGATGCAAAACTTTTTTTGATGTGTGTACATTAGTATGATGATTAAATGAAATTAGTTTTCTGGGAATAACTAAAAAACTGTTGGTTTTAGGACCTTAAAATGTGGTTAGGGCCTCCGAGTTTTGTTTCTCACATTGAGACGCTGAAAATGAGCTTTGTCTCGTCTTTCTACGCCCATTTCAGGATGCATTTTAAGGGGGTAGGCCCTCTTTTATGAGAGGTACGGAGAAGAGTTATATAAATGATTACTTTCGTGCCTCTGATGGACATCTGTACCAAATATTACGTTGTTCCACTCAGCCGTTCTCGAGTGATGCACGTACAAAGTTGTACACAGACAGACAAAAATTATGCTTTTTACGCGCAACCGTCATAAACCAGTCTAAAACGCGTTAATAACTCAAATTTCCTTGGGAATTCGAAAAAAAAAAGACAAACTTTCATTTTTATATATACCGTATAGGAATTATAATTATTGATTTTTTATTTCGCTTTGTTTCGATTCTCTCTTTATGTATATATTATATAACCAAGGTATATAATAGCCTATGGATTATATATAAATATTTAACATGTTAAGTGAAAATTTAAAAAATTATTAATGTAAATAGTTAAAATAACAAATAGCTACACTATAGTAGTTATAATAGTAGCTAAAAGTTAATGTTTATTTTGTTAATCGTTTTTAATGCGACGTATAGCTATTTGTTTGCTGTTCATGTTCGACAATCGAGGTGGGAGTTCATTAAATAGTGATGATGGTTAAGACCTCGTGCGCATGGCGATATTTTACCTGCTGGCGCTCCTAGCGGCAAGTCGCTCAGAACATCAATGTGGCGAGTGTGTGTATTGGCGTGTGCGGTAGAATCAAGTGTGATAGTGAAGGAAGCAATTTATAGCTGAAATGTCGTCGTCCGTAGAGGTTCACGTGGGATTTCAGAAGATTGGGTGGGATACGTCGTATTTTAGAGCTTCTACGCTAAAGAAAGGCAAACAGCTCAATGAAAGTAATCACTTATTTCAGATGAAGGAACGATTGGGAGAAGAAATATACAGATTCTGTTACAGAGAAACGAGCATTAATCAACCGCCTTATGCTGTTAAACTTAAGGTAATATTTACCTTTCTTTTTGGTCCACAAATCATATGTATATGTATTACTTTATTACTTTATTAATGCAGCCAATGGCCATGTACTTTTCTTTTCAGGACGGGTCAGGGAAGGGATATTGGAAGGAAATCGGCCGTGGACCTATTGAAGGGAACCGTTCTGGCATTTTCCTGGTGGTGAAAATGGGAAACCACGAAAACCATTTTCAGGACGGCCGAGGTGGGATTCAAACCAGCGAGACTATTAATTTTAAACATAACTTTATTATGTATATTTCCCGTATCCATTGCCGTTGTTAATTATTTTTTCATTAATTAATGCTAGTCTTTTTTGTACATATTTAACAGATCGATTGCAACAGGAACATTCAGTCAGCCAAGTGTGAATGCAAAGCAGGCCTTTCCAAATGCTGCAAGCACATTGCTGCGCTTTGCATTTATGTTAATACGGAGAGAGATTCTTCGAAGACTTTCTTCCTGCAACAATGGGAGAAACCTTAGAATGTTATCGCGGAATATTCTAAAGGTGAACATTTAGGAGAAATTTTTAAGGATAGATTAAATAAACGGACAGTTTGTAGCGTGTCGGAAAGTGTGGGATTAGAAACATTCACCAAAACTTAACTATACGAGAAAATTTAAATTATAGATTGTGCTTTAACAAGAATTTTGAAGGCCGAGTGTGAAGGTGAATCCATAATTATCTCCACTTCTATTGTTGAAGCTATCGTGGATGATGCTGCAGAGCGAAACAGAAGCCGTAGTCCTGTGACAGTTAAACATAACGCCGAGTGCAGCAAAACTAATACGCAGTTTGCACTTCATTGACAGGAGAAGTAACATATTTTCCTTGTCAAGAGTACAATTATTATTATAAACAGAAGGTAACCGCGATAAGAGGATACGAAACACTGCCAGATTTACACCGCTATTTAAACAAGATTATGTTCGCTTTCTTTCACTGACCAGTATCCACAAAAATAATGCTTCTTATCCACAAGGTCCACATTAACACTACAGTCTTGTTTTAAACAAGTGTCAGTCATTGTTTGTTTGTTCGCACGGGGCATTGGCAGATTTGTCTGGACTTCTGCTTCGCAATTATTTCTCAAAGAAGAAAATAATATGTTCACATCCGTCTTGTCACTATATACGGTCACAATATCCGTCTGTGTGCTCGCGTCACTGAATGACCCATACTCCATCACACTTCCTTCACCCCCGTCATTTTCATGCCTCAATTTTCGCCTCTCGTATCTCGCAGTTACTCTACTGCCCTCTCGTTGCTGGTGCTGATCTGATAAATGTGGCTTCATGTAGAGCCTCGGTATGTAACCGGGACTGTCAGGGTCTCTTGTCGATGTTCCGTTTATAAAATGCCGACTACAAACACGTGAATTATTTGTAGGATGCCATGGTTTACCATCACTCGTGTCCCGTTTTAAAGCCTCAGTCCAAGCGTTCCTTCTATGAATGTGCTGTTTATTGTTTGGGAATACGAAGAACTTCGTCCCAGGCGGACAATTTCTGTAGGAGTAGTTACATCCAATCACAGAACAATTTGTTTTACTCTTTGTAGAACTTTCTTCCATCTCGAACTTTAATTCGCACCTCAACAAACGCAGCCTGGTAATCACGTTGCTTCACTTCATTGACAAGTGCCACATGGACTATTCGAACGACTTGCCCCCAGAGCGCAGCAACATCCATGCGCACGAGGTCTTGTTATGGCTCTTGTTCCATGTGTAGGTGTGCTGCATGATATATCCGTCTATTTGGAACATCTGTACATCAGTCGTGATTTCTAAGTGATATTTGTGACTTGTTTCTATGTGCTGGCCTTGTGTTCGTATTGTCTAGGGTAACTGATATATATATTTGTTGTTATCAGGGTTATATTTGCAAACATTTTTGTGCCCTAAGTGACGGCCATCTTGGTTTTGAAACAATCAGTCCACAGATAACACCAATTAGGAGGGCGGTTTATTGTATCTGTCATAAGTTCTGTGCCCTAACTGTCATCTATTTTGTCGGCTTTATCACCGTTGCCATAGAAATCACGAAACAGATAGGAACTCTATAACTACACAGAGTATACATTGATCACTTACATCTTCTGCCCTATCTATGTCAGCTATTAGTAAACAGGGCAAAATGCTTCTTTGGCATTATTATTACCATGATAGGAGTGGCCTAACTATCACCTGGCAGTAGGTATAAAATGCACCCGACGTCAGGCTGGGGTGATAGGCCGGTTGGTTCGTTCTTTGTCGCAACTAATGGATCATGACAGCCTCATCTGTATTGGTAAATGCTAGGGCGTCCCCCGGAAGCGACGTGCGTCGGCCTCGTCCGACTGCAGAGCCAAATGGACGAGGGCCATTGGTTCAAGAGCGGGATCAGAGTTCACCGCTACGTATTGCTACGTTGAACAGCGGAACTCTTACAGGACGAAGCCGAGAACTAGCAGATATGTTCAAAAGACGGAAAGTGGACATTGCCTGTATTCAAGAAACTCGTTGGAGAGTACAGAAATCTCGTGAAATAGGAGATGGATACAAGCTCATCTACCATGGAATACGCAACCGAAATGGGGGTGCTGTTGTTGTTTGTGCCAACTTAAGAGATCAGGCAGCCGAGGTCAATCGACAGTCAGACCGCCTCATGAATATAATCATAGATATGCCATCTTGTCGGTTACACATCATTAGTACATATGCCCCACAAACTGGCTGTGATGAGAGTGATAAAGAACGGTTTTGGCAAGAACTCCTGGACCGTGTCTTGTTGTGCCCAGAGGAGGACTTCTTACTCGTATGTGGTGCCTTAAATGGACATGTTGGTCAAAACAAGAATGGTTATAGTTGTCATGGTGGAAATGGCTATGGTAGGCGAAATGATGACGGATGCTGAGTCCTCGACTTTGCAGAAGCAAACAGCCTTCTCATAGACAACACTTTCTTTAAGAAGCACACCAGTCACTTCGTAACATACACCAGTGGTGACAGCAGAAACCAGATCAACTTTGTACTGTTACGGCGATGTAACTTCCGAACAGTCATATATGTGAAGGTTATACCTTCCAATTGTGTTGCCCCCCCCCAAACAAACTACTCATTGCAGACCTGAGGATCAGTAAGCGCAGGATAGGTGGATGTACAAGAGGCTCAACAAAAGTATAGTGGTGGAAACTACACGACCATAAATCAGCATTGGTTAACAGTATAACATTTCCTCCTGTCAATCCGTTCCATCGACACCACATGGACTGATCTCTATGTGTTAGTGACAACTGCTGCAGCAGAAACATTGGGTACCACAAAGCCAGGGCGTCACCTTCTTGACAAGCAGACATGGCTATGGACAGATCAGGTACAAGATAAGGTCCGTGATAAGAAGAAAGCATATAAAAGCTGGCTTTCTCTAAAGACAGGCGTGAACAGAGAAAGGTACGTCACTGCTAAACGAGAGGCAAAGAAAGCCGTGGCTGAAGCAAGAGCCAACCACTACAACAACCTCTATCTTAACTTGGACGCCAAAGAAGGTGAAAAGGATATTTACTGTCTGGCCAAAGCCCGAGCAAGAACAGCAAGGGATATTGAACACTATGTGTGGATAAAGAGCAAGGAAGGCCAAAGACTACAGAACAAACATGCTATTCTCAAGCGACTGAAAGAGCATTTCGAGGAGATCTCAAACATAGAGTTTCCGCATCCAACAATCCCAGAAGGTGTCCCAACCAATGGGCCTATCCCCCAAATCACTCCGCAGGAAGTTACCACTGCCCTAAAAAGCATGAGGAACCATAGATCTCCTGGGCCAGACAACCTCCCTGCTGACTTCTGGAAACTTCAAGAACTGCAATCTACTGCGATAGATTGGCTTGTTACCTTTTTCAATGCCATATTGGACTCTGGCCACATCCCTATTAATTGTGCTACAAGCAGTACAGTACCGATTTTCAAGAACAAAGGAGACCCAGCGGAATGTTCAAACTATCGCCCAGTACGTCTTATCTCACATACAATGAGGATCTTTGAGAGGATTTTTGATCGACGCCTACGTGCCTTCACCGAAATCAGCTCCAAAAAAGTGCGGGTTTGTCAAGGGGGCTGGAACCGCTGATGCCAACTTCGCAGCACGGTTACTCATGGAGAAGCACCGTGAGAAAAGAAAGCCTCTGCATATTGCCTTTCTTGACCTTGAAAAGGGCTTCGGTCGTGTTCCTCTTGAGTTGATTTGGTATGCGCTCCGCAACCATGGTGTGTCAGAGTCATTTGTAAATGTGGTCAAGATGTTACACACGAACACTAGCAGTAGAGTACGTTGCGCTGTTGGCACCTCGTAAAATTTTCCTGTAAATGTCGACGTCCACCAAGGCTCAGCACTTTCACCGTCCCTTTTTGTTCTTGTGATGGACACCATCACTCGTGACCTGCAACGGAATGTTCCTTGACCCCTTCTGTATGCAGATGATATAATGGTTGCAGATGACACCCGAGAAAAGCTCCAATGTCAAGTTGAAGACTGGAATAACCGCCTCTCCCTGAATGGCCTATGTCTGAATGTGAAAACGACGGAGTATCTGGAGTTAAACCCAATCGACGGTACCATTCAAGTCGCTGGACAAAATCTGGTCAAGACAGAATGCTTCAGGTACCTTGGATCTCGTCTTCAGAGTGAAGGCAACTTCATTGATGAAGTAAGAGCCAGGGTAAACGCAACCTGGTTGCGGTGGAAGGAGGTCACGGGTGTGCTTTGCGACAAGAAAATGCCACTTCGTCTCAAATCGAAGATATATCGGACAGTGGTACGGCCAGTTGCGCTGTATGGAGTTGAATGTCGACCATCCGACAAAATTTCAGAACGTCGCCTGCACGCCATGGAAATGAGAATGCTCCGTTGGACAATGGGCATCTCCCTTATTGACCATGTCAGAAACGACACCATTCGGGAGCAAATGGGTGTCGCCCCAATTGTGGACAAGATGAGGGAGAGACGGCTCCGATGGTATGGCCATGCCCTGCGTGCAGCGCCTGATACTGTCAGTAAAACTGTCCTTCATTTTGAGGTTGAAGGCCTGCGCCCCAGAGGACGACCGAAGCAGCGTTGACAAGACACAATAAATGGTGACTTGAAGGTTACCGGCCTAAATCCAGCTGACGCACGAAACCGGACAAATGGAGGTCAATGACCAAAAAAAGCGGACCCCGTATCAGCGGGACAACGCTAGGAAGAAGAAGAAGAAGAAGAAGAAGAAGAAGAAGAAGAAGAAGAAGAAGATCGCTCTTGTTTGTATGTTGTGAGAGACTTTATGCCTTTGCATCATGGTAGTAGAGATTCAGTACTGTAATTTGAAACAACTCTTTCATATTAAAATAAGGGATACAAGTAAAATTTTTAAAGAACCTGGTTTGACTATCTTGCAGATTATTAATTAAAGTTGTGTTTTGATTTTCCCAAGCTGATATAGCATATCTTAATTTGCTTTCAATCCGAGCATTATAAACGGTTTTGTGAGTATTTTTATCTACATAGAATCGGAGATTGTAGAAAGTGCTCTTAGGTATTTTATCATGTTTACTGTGTGAGTGTTCATCAAGAGTAATTCCTAGGTATTTTTTTGTCGAAGTACTATTTATAAAATTGTCACATTTGCAACCTGCAAGGATGTTTTGGTGTGATCAACTCTGATGTGCATTATTTTAGAATTGGTTGTATTTATATGCAAATTATTGTCATGACACCATTTTGTGATTTTATTGAAGTCTTCATGAAGTCTATCAAAAGCTGTTTTAGAGTCTTTATATACGGTAAATATAGTGGAGTCATCGGAAAAAATAAATATGTTACTGTGTTCAATGGCTTCATTCATGTCATTTACGAACAGGTTATATAGTGTAGGTGAGATAATACTGCCTTAAGGAATACCCTGTGTTCCTTTTGATGTATCACTATTGTGTTATTGATAATAACTGCCATTTCCCTGCTTTTAAGATAGCTTTCGAATAGTTTGTAAGTCGTACCTCTCATACCATTATCGAGTAATTTAGCCAGTAGTTTATTGTGATTTATTGTGTCAAATGCTTAGAAAAGTCTCGAAAAAGTACCATAATATGATTTTTCTTATTTAAAGCATTGTTCATTATATTGGCAAATTCAGCCAGAAGTGGTTCAGTATATTTTCCCTTCTTAAACCCATATAGATGTCCCTTTAAAATGTCATATTTATTTAGGAAATTGTTGAATCTATTATCAAAGCATTTTTCAATTATCTTGTGTAGGATTGATAAGATGCATATCGGTCTATAGTTGCCAAATAATAATAATAATAATAATAATAATAATAATCCACGAAAAAGCAGTAAATATATGGACTTGATAAAAGAAATCCAACGCTTTTGGAAACAACAAACAGTCGCTCCAATCGTATTCTCAGCCGCAGGCGTCATACCAAACAAGCTCTCCATCAACTGAATCTACCATACAAAATCAACCAGGAAATGCAGGAAGTAGTAATATTGTTGTTGTTGTTGTAGTTAACAACTTGTATACCAATTTATTTATACGTTTTAGCACGGGCATTTTATCGTGTGCATGTCGGTATAACCTACTTTTATATTTATTTTATACCATTATGAATTAGCCATTCATCATCATCATCATCATGTTTTTCAGTCAAGCGACTGGTCTGCCTCTACAATGAGTCATTTCCACGTTGTTCGGTCTTGTGCTGTCCTTTTGACCACTTCATAACTTCGTAGGCCAGAGCTATCTAGGAAATATCTCTTGAAAGTGTTCCGTGGCTTCCCGCGAGGGCGTTTTCCAGGTATTTTGGCTTCTAGTATGTTGGTCATTTTCTCCACCCAGCTGATCTTTTCCATTCGGCGCCAACACCACATCTCAAACGCCCCTAGTCGTTTAATGTCAACTCTATTCATTGTCCAGGTCTCACTGCAGTACATTGCAACTGGCCATATGTAGGTCTTAACCATTTGTTTTCTAAGGCTGAGGGACATCGAGCGTTGACAAATTAGAGAATGCTTTTCACGGTACTAGCCATTATGATGGAAATATCTATTTTGATTCTGACATGTTTTTATGTTGGTGTGATATCGGCTTTTATGTTGGGGTGTATTGTATTTATATTGATGTGATATCGATTATGGCTTAATTTTAGGCTTTTATGTTGGTGTCATATCGATTCTGACCACTTTAACCTATTTTTAGCATATTTAAAAAAAACTTGGTACTGTAAATGTTCATATAAAATGTAATTTACTGACATCCAATTAAACTGAATTGTTTTGATACATTTTAAAATTATTATTTTTATTTCTTGTGTCCTAATCATGCGATAGAAGTGAACGTTTGAATAATGAACCTACACAGTAATCTTCATCCAATGGTACATAAGTAACTCTATAGCCTACATATATAACAATCCAACATGGCGGCGACGACAAACTTAAATATTTAAATAATTGTTCTCGCAATTTTTCATCCGAGCCTTATACAAGCCTTAATCTACTGACGTCTATTTTAATGGCATTTTACGAGAACATAAAAATGGTGGCTGTATATTTTTTAAAATCTCGTTTTCATTTTTCGTGTCCTAAGTAAGACCAGTAGGATATATCAAAATAGGCTATTTATTTCTTCACGGAACTACTTTTTAATGTCTATAGGGATACCGATTTGAGTTCATTTTGATAGTTTGGCGAAGTCACAGCTATCAGTTTGGTCACTGGTAGTAAACTACCTTTGAAAATGTCTTTGAAATGACAAAGTATACAGCAGACAATCTGAGATAGAATAGCATTGAGTAACTCCTATTACCACTGGTTACTCGTATGACTGATAAGTTAAGATTGAATATTGATGTCTATACTGTACATGATAATAAATAGAGAAAACTTTAAAGTAGGACTAAAGATTCCAGGGGAAGCATTTCAACACTGAGATTTACTGATTCTTTATTTAGCTTTTGGCTTTTAGTGCCGGGAGTGTCAAGGAAATGTTACGCTCACCAGAGGCTGTAGCTGCTTCTAGCGGACAACCATGGGGTGAGCTACAAGTTCCGTTCGTTTTCAAGTAGTTCCAACTTTCGCCACCAGATGTCACTCACACACAGTGATGAACATTGGAACTATGATAGAGCGTATCAATGAAATCTAACCTAGAAATTTAGCTTCACACAAGTTTAGTTAGTGGAAGGATCTTTTACATTCCATAAATCTATGACATGGGACCGCCGGCATTACTTCCCCTCCGAAGGAATACATACTGAAGGATTTTAACGCTCTTAAAAAATCCGACGACTTCGGCCGGGTTTGAAGTCGCTATCTTGGGCACAGCAGTTCAACTACGCCACTAATGATATTGTAAATTATCCAATTCAACAGAGGATTTGAATAAGGTTCTAAATGGTAATGTAGTCCATCTTGAAGAATTGATAGATTTATGTGGCTTTAAGGGGCGGAACAACGAGTTCATCTGCCCCTACCAACTTGAAAGAATTCATGATGAAATTCAATAATGTAAAACATAAATAATGGAATGCAGTTGAAAGGAAACAGAAACTTCTATTGATTTCATTTTGCCAGGCGAAATCCTAAAGGAACTAGGATAATCTGATAAGTAGGAAGCAAAGTAACCAGTAATGGACGAAGCAAAGAGGATATAAAAAGTAGGTTGGCTCAGTAAAGAAATTTGTTGACATCGAATATAGATTTAGATATTAGAAAGTCATGTGCGAAAGCATTTGTCTGGAGCGTGTCACTCAGTGGAAGTGAAACATGGACTGTTGTGCAGCAGAAAAGTGGAGAATAGAAACATTTGAAATGCGATGTCATGGAAGAATGATGAAGAAAGGAAGGGTAGATAGATAAAGACGTATTAAGTTGAGTGTGAGAGGAGAGATGTTTCTGGCGTTTGCTAATGAAGAGTAGATAGAGGTTGGTTGGACACTTACTAAGACACCCAGGAATTGCAAAGTTAGCTATGGAAGGAAGGGTCGAGGACAAGAACTGTAGGGGTAGACCAAGGTTAGAATATGATAAAGAGATTGCACTGTAAGATGTGGTAGGTATGTAGTGATGAAACGATAAGCTTAGGACAGGGAGGCAGCATCAAACAGGTCAAACGACTGAAGATTTAAACAACATCAACGTTAATAAACAATGGAACTATGCCTTAATGTATAGCCAACTTCGCCGAGAGCGCTCTGAACCGGCTCAGAGCTTGCCTCCAAGTAGTCCCCACCTCATACTAAGCATACTCTCTATCGCTCCTGTGTACTCGCTATAGTCAGTATTTTGAAAGTAAAACGCAGACAGTTGTCATCCGTTCGTAAGGTGAGGTGAGCGGGGTAACGGTTTCCATAGCAACAGCAAGCTTTGTTGCAATGTGCTAGTGGGCAGCGGTGAGCACATGGCCTGATCACTCACTGTCAGTATTATCCCATGTAGGCTACCTATTGAAGTGCATATGCTTATTCTTTCAGAAGATAGAAGATTCAATGGGTAACAGAGTAAACTGCATAAAAATAGGGTCCTCGTGTTGCACGGGCATACAGCAACAGATGTTGAGCTAAGGTTTCACAGTGACAACACGGTATTTCCCCACGTGTTGGCTTAGACAGCTGTCAGCGTCTTTCATAAAACAGACTATAACACGGCTACACTGCATTTTACGACCAATAGCATTCTAGTACAGAAAATGGGAAACAATCCGAGTCTGATTCTAACTAGACATACACGGTAATATTTAACAAGAAGTTCCGTGACGAACTAAAGAGCCTACTTTTCTTAAAATTTAAGATTCATGACAATGATTAATCTATATGGATCTATCTAGAATAATGACGAAATTAAGTTGGTTAGATAGAAATTTCAAATTAGTTCAAAATAATGTATACCTGGCATAATGTAGCCTAATGTAGCCTAATAGAGCACTACAGTTGTCAGCCCTGGTGACTGAATATATTCTTAGTACAGAATACAAAATTTGGTTGAAGTCCAATGGATAGCATGGACGTTACATGCAGTTAAGCATTGGATCTAACAGTGTGCGTAAAATCATGTTGGCAAAAATGTCATGCATGTATTGGTCAGAAATAATCTGAATAATACGATCTATTGCTGTGCCAATTTTGAATGAAATCCATTAGTTAGTATATGCATGTTAAAATTGGAACTATCAGCAGGCTTAGAATCATGTTGGCAACACTGACGTATATTATTTACTCCAAATTAATCTAGAATGTCAGGTACTAAACGTGTTCAAATCTTAGAGCTATTGGCTTGCATACTTTCTGATATATTGATATTAGGGTAAAAAATATAGAGACAGCATTTGTTAACAGGTTGCGGCTCTGGTTGCTCTTACGAATACGCATGAATTTAAAATTGGACCTCTCAGCAGGCTTAGAAACATGTTGGTAGCACTGACGTATATACGTTACTCCAAATTAATATAGAATGACAAGTACTATACGTGTGCGTAGTTTAAAGCTGTCGGCTTGCATACTTTCTGATATATTGGTATTTGTAAAAAATAAATTGAGAGCATTTATTAACAGTTGGCAGCCCTGGTGGAGCTTAAGGATACGCTCAGTCATATCTGTTTATGTACACATAGCACATACAAAATTTGGTTGAATTCCAATTGATAGTGTAGAGGTTATATGCATTTAAAATTGGACTTATCAGCAGGCTTATAATCATTTTGGCAACACTGCCATGTATGGCCTCCTGGTAATTAAACTGAAATATTATTATCTATACGTGTGCCAATTTTGAAATAGCTCCCATTCATACCTTCCAAGATATCCGACATGGAGCTCAAATTTCTAGTGCGTTTTTTCTGCAGTTGGTATCACTGACATCATTTTCAAATATGGGCTTGAGATATTCCGGTATACATCTTTCTTTACTCATACTAAATTTGGTTTCGATTGCTGCAGCCGTTTAGGTGTTGATAGGGACACACACACACACAGCCAGACAGTCAAAAGGACAGACAGACAGAAGGACAGACAGACACACATTTGCCCAGATCGATCTCATAAGTCTACTCTTTCCTATTTTTTGCAAAATGTGAAAAGTAGGCTAAACAAGAAGTTCCGTGACGAACTAAAGAGCCTACTTTTCTTAAAATTTAAGATTCATGCCAATCTATATAGACCTATCAAGAATAATGACGAAATTAAGTTGGTAATATCGAAATTTCTAATTAGTTCGAAATATATATGGTATAATGTAGTAGTCTATTAGAGCACTACAGTTGGCAGCCCTGGTGACTGAATATATTGTTCGTTCCATCTCTTAAGATACAGAATACAAAATTTGGATGAAGTCCAATGTATAGCATGGACGTTACATGCAGTTAGAAATTGGATCTATCAGCGCGCGTAAAATCATGTTGGCGACAATGCCAAGCATGTGTTGGTCAGAAATAATCTGAAATATTATGATCTCTTGTTGTACCAATTTTGGATGAAATCCATTTGTTAGTACAGAAGTTACATGTATTTTAAAATTGGACCTATCAGAAGGCTTAGAGTCATGTTGACAGCACTGACGTATATTAGTTTCTCCAAATTAATCTAGAATGTCAGGTACTATACATGTGCAAGTTTTAAAACTGTTGGCTTACATACTTTCTGATATATTAATATTAGGGTGCAAAATAGAGAAGCATTTATAAACAGTTGGCAGCCGTGGTTGCTCTTACGAATAAGCATAGTCATATCTGTTATGGTACACATAGCACTTACGAAATTTGGTTGCAATCCAATTGACAGTATAGAAGTTACATGTATTTAAAAATTGGTCCTATCAGCAGGCTTAGAATCATGTTGGTAGCACTGACGTAAATAAGTTACTCCAAATTAATCTAGAATGTCAGGTACTATACGTGTGCATAGTTTAAAGCTGTCGGCTTGCACACTTTCTGATATATTGGTATTTGGATAAGAAAATAGAGGGAGAGCATTTATTAACTGTTCGCAGCCCTAGTGGCTTTTAAGAATACGCTCATTCATATCTGTTCATGTACATATAGTACATACAAAATTTGGTTGAAATTCAATTGATAGTGTAGAAATTATATGCATTTAAAAATTGGACCTATCAGCAGGCATAGAATAGTTTCGGCAACATTGCCATGCATGGCCTCCTGGAAATTGAACTAAAATATTATTATCTATACGTGTGCCAATTTTGGAATAGCTCCTATGCGTACCTTCCACGATATCCAACATGGAGGTCAAATTTCAATTGCGATTTTTCAGCAGCTGGTAGCACTGACATCATTTTTAAATATGGGCTTGAGATATTCAGGTATAGATCGTTACTCATACCAAATTTGGATTCGATTGCTGCAACCGTTTTGGAGTTGATGCGGGGGCACACACATATAGCCAGCCAGCCAGCCAGCCAGCCAGACAGACAGACAGACATTTGCCCGGATCGATCTCATGTCTAATTTTTCCTCATTTTTGCAAAATGTGAAAAGTAGGCTAAAATAATGCTACCCTGTTAAAAATTACGATATTATTGAAAACATTGAAAGGATAAAAAAATGATTTTGGCAGATATATATTACGTTAAAAAAATATATTCCTGTTTAAATGTCAAGTAGGTTGTCTGGTTAGAAACGCTCTATCGAGTTCCAAAGTTTGCCACTTTGTGTCAATGACTGTGGAATCTCTGGTAGTCAAAGTTGTAACTACTTGGAATTGAACTTAATGGGGAGTCCACGGGCTGTAAATTAAATTACCCCGCGAAATATCATCACACTTTCAAAGAATTGAAATTTCTTCACCGCCCACATTTCTCATCATCCCAGATGTTTTTACTTGTGGTATGACCAACATAATATGTTGTTGATTTTTAGGGGCTTTGTGACATCATGGTCATGTATCCCCGTGTACTTGGGTGTGTGTCACTGTAATGTATGTAATAGTGTACTTTTAATTGGGGTAGGATTTTGATTAGGAAGTGGCCGTAGCCTTAAGATAGTTACCATCCCGGCATTTTCCTGAAGTAGAAGTGGGAAAACACGGAAAACCACTTCCAGGAAGGCTGAGGTGGGAATAGAACCCGTCTGTTTTCAGTTTTGGCTCACGAGGCTAAGTGCACCCTGTTCCAGCCTTCAATCTAGAATTAAATTTCTTAACAGAGCTGGGATCGACCTCGGGCCTCCATGGTGACAGCCAACAATGCTAGCCATTACTCAACGAGGTGGACCCAATGATCAACATAAGTGCGTTTCGTCAACAACTGGGAGAGCATCATAGGAAACAGCTTCAAATCAACCAAACTCAGACAGCCATTCACAGGCCTTCGTTGGCCGGTTGGAACATCCGACAAACTTTTCGTCTAAATTATAATATTCTTCAATACCAAAACAACTCTACAGCGTCAATACACTCCCAAAATAAACAAAACAAATCAAAAAATATCATTTTCACCACTGGAAATACGCTAAAAGGACATAACTCAAACGACCAATCACAGGCCAGGAAAAATTGCCCGCTCAGGCAGCCCGTTCAAACTTAGCCAATCACAGCTGGCTCACAACTCATCACATTCATTACAAGACATTTTCATCAATTTTACCCTCAAATCATCAGCGAGGCTTATTAATATCATTTTATTATTTTAACAGAATACCTACTTAAGGTCTATCAACTTTCATTCTAATCAAACCAACCCACTAGAGGTCTATTCTTCCTTCCTAAAGTACGTCAAACCAAATGTAACTTTCAAACCCAAAATATATTATTGTTATTACTACAAACTGAAGCTGTTGCAACGCCGGCCATCTAAATTTTCCAGTGAACATTGACTCAACGACTTGTTCGTTTTTGAATGATAATGTTTTGTTTTTCCGTAATTTTTGTTTATTTTTATAATTTTTAGCCTACTTTCGATTTTTGAAAAAAATGAAAGTAGACTTATGAGATCAACACAGGGCGAAAAAAGTGTGTCTGTCTGTGTGTGTGTATGTGTGTGTGTGAGTCTGTGTGTGTGTGTGTCTGTGTGTCTGTGTGTGTGTGTGTGAGTGTGTGTACTCTGAATGTCTGTCCCCCCCTATCAATTCGAACACGGTGAATGCGAATTGAACGAAATTTGGTACAAAGGTAGCACTAGCATAGGACACCTCAGTGTCATGTTTTATATCGCCGCCATCTTGACGGAAACGTAATGGCGGCCACACAAATGTTCAAAGCTTAAATCAAATTACGACTAATCTAATCATCCGAGCTCTACCAAATTTTGCAACAACATACCTTTATGGGGGGAGCATCCTTTGAATAAACTAATAAGTCATCAGCGTAATAGTTTGCGGATGGCGGCCATCTTTGTGTGAAAATCGATTCCCCCTATTAATTCGAACACGGTGCAACCGAATGGAACGAAATTTGGTACAGAGGTAGTACTAACAAAAGGCACCTCAGTGTCATGTTTTATATCGCCGCCATCTTGACGGAAACGTAATGGCGGCCACACAAATGTTCAAAGCTTAAATCAAATTACGATTAACCTAATCATCCGATCTCTACCAAATTTTGCAAGAACATACCTTTATAGAGGAAGCATCCTTTGACCAAATAACTAGGTCATTAGCCTAATAGTTTGCGGATGGCGGCCATCTTTGTGTGAAAATCAATTCCCCCCTATTAATTCAAACACGGTGAAACAAAATGGAACGAAATTTGGTACAGAGGTAGCACTAGCAAAGGGCACCTCAGTGTCATGTTTTATATCGCCGCCATCTTGACAGAAACGTAATGGCAGCCACACGAATGTTCAAAGCTTAAATCAAATTACGATTAACCTAATCATCCGATCTCTACCAAATTTTGCAACTACATACCTTAATGGAGGGAGCATCCTTTGACCAATCTAATAGGTTATTAGCTTAATAGTTTGCGGGTGGCGGCCATCTTTATGTCAAAATTGATTCCCCCTATTAATTCGAACACGGTGGAACCGAATGGAACAAAATTTGGTACAGAGGTAGCACTAGCAAAGGGCACCTCAGTGTCATGTTTTATATCGCCACCGTCTTGACTGAAACGTAATGGCGGCCACACGATTGTTCAAAGCTTAAATCAAATTACGATTAACCTAATCATCCGATCTCTACCAAATTTTGCAACTACATACCTTAATAGAGGAAGCATCCTTTGACCAAATGACTAGGTCATTAGCCTAATAGTTTGCGGATGGCGGCCATCTTTGTGTGCAAATCAATTCCCCATATTAATTCAAACACGGTGAAACCGAATGGAACGAAATTTGGTACAGAGATAGCACTAGCAAAGGGCATCTCAGTGTCATGATTTATATCGTCGCCATATTGACAGAAACGTAATGGCGGCCACACAAATGTTCAAAGCTTAAATCAAATTACGATTAGCCTAATCATCCGATCTCTAGCAAATTTAGCAACAACATACCTTTATGGAGGGAGCATCCTTTGACCAAACTAATAGGTCATCAGCCTAATATTTTGCGGATGGCGGCCATCTTTGTGTGAAAATCGATTCCCCCTATTAATACGAAACACGGTGAAACCGAATGGAACGAAATTTGGTACAGAGGTAGCACTAGCAAAGGGCACCTCAGTGTCATGTTTTATATCACCGCTATCTTGACGGAAACGTAATCGCGGCCACCCAAATGTTAAAAGCTAAAATGTAATTACGACCAACCTAATAATCTAGTCTCTACCAAATTTTGCAACACCATATCTTTATGTGGGAAACATATTCAGACCAAACAGCAAGAACATCAGCCCAATAGTTTGCAGATGGTGGCCAAGTATGTGTGCAAATCAATTCCCCCTATCAATTCAAACACGGTGAAACCGAATTGAACGAAATTTGGTACAGAGGTAGCACTAGCAAAGGGCACCTCATATTCATGTTTAATATCCCTATAGCACGTTGTATTTCAACAAGCTACTACAACCATCATTCAATCATACTCCTTGAAAAGGACAAAGAGTTATAACAATACCCATGCATTTAGGAGAAAGTAGGCTATATGTTCTTTACTGAACATCTTGTTTAAATTTAATTTTTTATTTTTTATTTATTAATTTTTGGTCTTTTTAAATCTAGGTGTCCACCTAAAAATTTTAAATTCAATTCCAAAATTGTATTCTTTAATCTGTGTTATGAGGGGCAGATGACCTCGTAGTTCCGCCCCTTAAAACAACAATAACAATAACAATATAGCAATAACAACGCCGGCCATGGCGCACGTTACATATTGAGCCAGAACATCAGGCTAGTAGCTAAACAGAGCTCGACTGCTATGACAACTGTTTATTCCCCGAAAATAAAAATAACAAATCTTTTACTTTATTCCACCTTATTTACTTATAACAACAATTTAAACCATCCTCAATTCATACACGCTGCCGCCGAAGCGGCGGTAAACCTATTTTATTATTGTATTAAAGAAAGAACTATAACTTCTTGATAAAGCAACTCAAAACTTAGGTCCCTAAAATAAAATACACCAGGCAGAGTAGCGCATAGTCGCAACGGTACCTGATTACTAGCAGATTAGCAGCACTGGGAGAGCACGTTCGCGGGGCTGAGTTGTTTCTTTGGACATACGGTTTCCACGCGGTATATTGTAACAACGCAATACTTCACTGTGTTCCAAGCAAGGTGTATCACACAGACAACAACCGCGTGCGTGCTGTTAATTCTGCTTACAGCCCTGTTCGCGTGTGTGACCATGATACATTTTCTTATATTAATGATCAAATATTAAGCTCCATCTCCCCCACCGGGCCCAGCAGTAGGAGACTCACTCCCTGCCATTAGTGTTCTAGTATTTAAAGACAATATTGCATTTCACTGTGCCAGGTAGAAGCTATGAAAACTAACGAGCCAAAGGACAGTTATTTCCGGACTATTTTACTAAAATTGCTTAGTAAACTCTGGCGATAATAACGACAATTCAGAAGATTACACCTTAAGGTCATTGGACTATTTCAGAAGTCACTTCTAAAATGTATTTCGGATTTTCCTTTCAATAAATTATTACAACCTCTAATATTGTGTTGTCAAGACATCAGTTAGTGGTACCGACTGTCAAGGAACATATTAATCAGGAAGTTGGACTTCATTCATGTCGGTTTCAGTTCGATTGCAGTCTCTATCATGAGTCTTTGTGAATAATTTGATATGTATATACACTGGCGGAAAATAAATACCGGATGTCAGCTTGTGGGATGGAGTTCCATGCCTGTTGCACTTGGTCAGTCAATACAGGGACGGTTAATGCCGGTTGTGGATGACGCTGGTGTCGTTGTCCAATGATGTCCTATACGTGCTCGATTGGGGACTGATCGGGGGATATAGCAGGCCAAGGCAGCATGTCAACACTCTGTAGAGCACATTGGGTTACAACCGCGGCATAGGGGCGTGCGTTATCCTGTTGAAAAACACCCCCCGGGAATGCTGTTCATGAATGGTAGCACAACAGGTCGAATCACCAGACGGACGTACACATCTGCAGTGAGGGTTCGTGGGATAACCACGAGAGTGCTCCTGCTGTCATAGGAAATTGCTCCCCAGACCAGAACGTTCGGTGTAGGTCCAGTGTGTCGACGCCGCAGACAGATGGAAAGCAGGCGCTCACCTGGGCTATTCTAACCAACACACGGCCATCACTGGCACCAAGGCAGAATCGACGTTCATCAGAAAACACAACGGACTTCCACTCCATCCTCCAATGAGCTCTCGCTTGACACCACTGAAATCACAGACGGTGGTGGTTTGGGGTATGTGGAATGCACGCCACAGGGCGTCTGGCTCGGAGCTGTCCCTCAAGTAACCGGTTTCGAACTGTTCGTTGCGTCACTGTGGTGACAATTGCCACTCGAATTTATGCTGCAAACGCCGTCTGATGCACCAAAGCCATACGCCGAATACGGCGGTCCACCCTCTCGGTGGTGCCACGGGGACGACTGATGCCCGGTTCTCATGAGACCGTACCTTCTCGTGACCACTGCTGCCAGCACGCATGCACAATGGACACATTCCCGCCAAGTCGTTCTGCAATAGCGTGGAAGGAAAATCCACCTTCACGTAGCCCTATTACATGACCGCGTTGAAACGCAGTGAGCTCTTGATACTGGGCTCTTCGTCGTCGAAAAGGAGTTCTTGACCCACCTACAGTCACTCCGTTCAATCTCACAGGTAACTAGCGCTCTCGCACAGTACAGCCCGTATTTAAAGCAAACTTGATGTGCAACGTCATGAGGCCACTACTAGCACCACGCTAATGCAATTTGCGCGAAATTTGAATCAACGTCATCTTTCAGATGTATAAGCACGCCTACCAACGTTCGTTAATCTAGTACAATTCCTTCTTGGTGATGGGATATTTTTTTCCGCCAGTGTAGTTCAATACACATAGCCCAAAATAAACTGTATCTGCTCCTTATTATTCCTGATTCTACGAGGGAGAGTATCTCGTGGTAAGTGGTAAGTGCTCCTCATGGCTTAATACCCTTCCTAACAACAAATTATTAGTTGTTTTTGTTGATGATAATTCGTTTATGAGTTTTGCATCATCGTGGTCCTGTAGCTCCGTGTATTTCGACGTGTGTGGAATCTATCTGCTAACCTGTATGATTGTGATGGCTGTAATAGGTATTTGGCTTTGGGTGTAAGAGTCGGCAATGCCTTAAATTGGCCACCCTAGTGATTTTACTGTAATAATAATATTATTAATAATACAAAGTCACCTCCGTGGTGTTGTGGTCAGCGTGCTTAGCTGCCACCCCGGAGGTCTGAGGTTCGATTCCCGGCTTCGCCACGAAATTTGAATGGGGTCTATTCAACCTCGGGTGGTTTTCCGTCGTTTCCCTCTTTGTCTCCAGGCAAATGCCGGAATGGTACTGTACCCATATCACTTACCAATACCTGTTGAATCCCACAAAGACAGATGGATTGAAGAATCTGAAAATGCCCGGCTAAAAACCCCCCAGATCCTACCAACAGGTGAAGGAAGTATAACGGGTGCATTACCTACTAAGATTGCGTGCAGAAAGACCAAAGTGCAAAACGCAAAACGAAACTAACTCAAATCAAAAGGCGCACGAGACTCAAATGAGATAAGAAATATCTCAGAGCTGTGAGAAAAATCTAGAAAACACTCGCATTGGTCTTCTCTGACACAACCTATCATATCTGTTATGAATTATCACTCACGACGTAAATTACTATAAAATTAATTTTATTCAAAAATAGGTGCATCAAAGAGGGCATAAGCTAACCCTCAAATTATCAGAACAACGAAAATGTAGGCAATGAAATGTCTAACGTGGCACCATGTCCCATTGGACTCAACACACTCTAGTGTTCAAATATTCAGCAGTTCGTTATAATAATTGCGTAGAAATAACGATATCATAATTGTTCCATAGTTACGAATTCATTTCACCAAAATACATATCAAGATTGCCCTTAATTATTTACACCAAAGAAATATATTTACACGACCTTTCAAAAATGTTTCATCCTTAAACACGATGTTCATCATCCATTCGACTCAACAAATTGTCATATCATTTCATAATTCCTTATCAGGTATAAATCAACCAAATCAGTTTAACGTAGTACTCAAAATCATGACATGCTATAATAAAGATGATTGTTATGTGAACTAACTTGGAATAACCTTGACTCAGACCAAATACCGTCACTCACTACGGCTTTTTTCTTTGCATACATCAATCAACATGTGCCTCAGCAACTGTTGCTATGCACACCATAGCTGTCAAATCCACTGCCTCCTTATCCAACATACACTCCCAGCTTCTTTAGTGAAGCTAAAGAACCATGAACATATGACTGATATGGCACCCATCCATACTTGTTGATATCTTGCAGAATTAATTTAGGAATGAGCAACACAGGGCACAGGAACCCTATCGGATCGAATACCCGATGTAGTCTAGCCAAGATCGTACGCTTGGTAATGGTCTCACACAAATCAGTGCACTTTATCTCGATCATCAGACAGTCTGATTGGCAATCCCAGGTGAGACCCAATACTGGGGTGGTTGTCGCAACTAATTCATCCCCCTTTGCAAACACTTCATGCTGATTGTCATGAGGCAGGTCAGCCCTTGTCCCATCCTGTATGCTCCATGAGCACTGTCGTAGCTCCATCTGTGCTGCCGTTAAGATGCTCGTGGCCTTGGATTTGAACTCTCTCAACTCCCACTCAGAGTCTACGGACGTCACACAATTGTCCACGTATAGGGCACTCAACAGCCTTTTCGCAACATCTTTATCATCTGCTGAAACTGTACTTAAATGTAGTTCAATCACTGCTGTCAGTAAGAAAGGGATACAGTTCAGTCGAAAAAACACCCGTTTATGTCTATATATGACGGTTTCTGTCGACAAATTTTCCTTCCACCACAAAAACCTTAAATAATCCCGATCTTCCTTTCTAACCTCAATCATGAGGAATCCTTACGAATGTCAGCGACCACACCTATCCTTCCTACACGGAATCGGTTGATGATGGTGGGAAGGAGCTCTATAAGGTTAGGCCCTTTTTTCAAACAATCATTGAGAGAGGGAGCTCTAACCCTCTTACAAGAAGCATCGAAGACAGGTCTGATAGGTGTGGTAAGGCTCTCTGGTTTCAATACAGGATGGTGAGGAAGGTAATGTGCATTGTTATCGATCTCACTGTCTGGCACTATTTCAATGATTCCTTCCTTTAACCATGCTGTAAACACTTTGGAATATTTGTCGACCACTCCCCGTTCTGTGAGCTTCTTGGTAGTAAACTCCAATCTTCTCTGAGCAATTTATAAATAATTGGGAATACTCACAGGTTCACAAATCCAAGGTAGTCCCACCGTGTACCGTCCATCAGATGACTGGCTGACATGTTGCCCAAAATGTATCTTTGCTTGTTCTTCCCGTCTACTCTTGGAAGTGGGTTCAATGGGGTCCCGAATACCGATTAAATCTAAGTCCCACAAGTCAGAAATGGTGACTTCACTTTGTTTCATGGATATCACACTCACTGAGAGACTATCACTCACACCTGGACCCATTTTCCGTCCACTAATTGTCCAACCAAGCTTAGTTTCTATTGCTGTAAGACCATTATTGAGTTGATGAACACGACCAGTCAGCAACTTACCGTACAGGTCATTCCCAATCAAGATATCAATTTCCGATGGTCCTTCACCAGCACCTTCAACCCAAATCTTCTCTCTCTGAAGTTCTCTCAACCAAGGTCCTTTAGGCACTTGAGGAATCACTTCACACATCTGGGGGTGATCTAACACATTGATCTTCTCCTTAAATGAGCCACTCAAATTGCTGATATCTATTTGGTACACTTTATGCTCACAAACTTCCCTGGCACAACCAAATAACATATGACACAATCTTATTTCCTTCACCGGATGTAGTCCTAACTTCTCTGCTGTTTTCTTCAGTATATAGGTTCTATGCGACCCAGTGTCGAACATAACCCTTACTTTTCTAGTGATTTCTTTAGTTTGGATCACTGCAAAAGCTGTCTGCAGCATGACGTCTCCCGAGCAACTTGCCATACCCGATTGTACAGAAGTAGCTTCTTTGGTGGTGGTATCCTTTACGTCCCTGCTTGTTTCTGAACACATAAGAGTAGTATGACCTTTGTGACAGATTAGACACTTCATTGGCACCTTACACAGTTTCGCTAAATGTCCTGTCTTCAGACAGTTAAAGCACGCTTTCTTACCTATAGCATGTGCTCTCTTCTCATCCAATGACAGAGAGTGTGCTTTAGTACACAGCTGGCTATCATGGCACTTCCCACAAAAGATGCAGCTGGAGGATTGACTGGAGAACAGACCCATGGCCGTCGGTATTTCTTCTTTCCGGCGTTGAAACATGGGAGACTTATTCTTCTGTCGCTCAATGGAAGAGTCAATAAATCCGCCCTTAGCCAGATTTCGTTGGTCCTCTCCTTCTACCTCACGTTTGAGAAAATCCACGAGGTAATCAAGTTCACACTTCTTTGAATTACCAGGTTTATCAGGATCAGTTGGTCCTTCCTTGCCATAATTGGAACTCCTTTGCCAGGCTGCCATCAACTCCTCCGGAAGACTGGACTCCACCATGGGATACAGAAATGTAGCTGTTTGTTCAGTGGTCACGCCTGAAGTCTCTATTGCCCGTAAATGTGTCTGTAGTTTATCATACATACGAGACAATTCGACTGCCTGTTTCGTGCTTGCATTGTCAATAACTAGTTTAAAAAGCTCACGCACGTACACCTGCTTCAGTAATTCTTTTTCTTCCAAACCGTTGTTTGAGAGCTTCAATTACCTTTGCGTAGTTTCCAGCAGTCTGTGGGTAACTACCAACCAAATCCTGAGCTCTTGATCCTACTTCCATTGATTGAACCAAGTAATGGAATTTGTCACTGTCGTGAAGTGAAGTATCTTCATGAATCTTCGAAAAGGAAGCCCAGAATCCTAGCCACTCCTTGAAGTCCCCATTTAAGTTTCGCAGTTCGATTTTGGGTAGTCTGTACATCCACGTGTCCTCTCCAGACGAACTCAACGCAGTGCTTGCCCCCGTTACACCGTTTGTTTCGTTGATTTTTAATGCTTTTAACCTCAAAACTGTTGTTTTCCTTTCATACTCATCGATGGTATTTTGTTCTTCATCAAGAGTTTCTTCGTCACAATCATCATTCAGCGCGTCTAACACCTTACTATCGAGTTCTTTAAGTTCTGTGTTGTTTGAGTCTTCAGTCTTTTGACTTGTTTGATGCAGCTCTCCATGCCTCCCTGTCCTGATCTAATCGTTTCATCTCTACATAGCTAACACACCCTATATCCGAGACAATCTGTTTAACATATTCTAACCTTGGTCTACCCCTACAGTTCTTGTCCTCGACCCTTCCCTCCATAACTAAGTTTGCTATTCCTGGGTGTCTTAGTATGTGTCCTACCAACCTATCTCTTCTCATCATTAGCAGTCGCCAGAAACATCTCTCCTCTCCCACTCGTCTTAATACCTCTTCGTTTGTAACCCTATCTACCCATCTGATCTTCATCATTCTCCTGTAACACCACATTTCAAATGCTTCAATTCTCCTCTTTTCTGCTGCACCAATAGTCCAAGTTTCACTTCCATAGAACAAAACGCTCCAGACAAAGGCTTTCAAAAATGACTTCCTAATACCTAAATCTATATTCGATGTCAGCAGATTCCTTTTTTGTAGAAATGCTTTCTTTGCCTGAGCCAACCTACTTTTTATATCCTCTTTGCTTCGTCCATCACTGGTTATTCTGCTTCCTTAGTAACAGAAGTCTCCTACTTCCTTCAGCTTTTCACCTGCCAATTTGATCTCCATAGAGGTTTCTGATTTATTTCGGCTGCATTGCAGTATTTTTGTTTTACATTTATTAATTTTCATCATGAATTCTTTCCGTAAGACGGAGTCCATACCATTCAAAAACTCATTGAAATCCTCAGGCTTGTCGGCCAAGATTACGATGTCATCAGCAAATCGCAGAGTTGAAATTATTTCTCCTTGAATCTTCACTCCCACTTTAAATTTTTCTCTAATTTCCTTCATTGCTTGTTCAATGTAAAGATTGAAAAGCATGGGTGATAAGTTGCAGCCTTGCCTTACACCTTTCTGAATACCAGCTTCTCTCTCATGTCCTTCAACTCGAATGACTGCTGTCTGGTTTCTGTATAGATTGTATATCACCCTCCTATCCCTGTACTTTATTCCAATCGATTTCAAAATGTCAAACAATTTAGTCCAATCAACGTTATCAATAGCCTTTTCTAAGTCTACAAAAGCCATGAACGTTCTCCTATCTTTCCTTATTCTACCTTCCAAAATCAGCCTAAGACTTAGTACAGCTTCCCTTGTTCCTACATTTCTCCTGAAACCAAACTGGTCTTTACCCAACTCCGTTTCTATCAGGCTTTCAATCCTCTTGTAAATTATTCTAGACAGGATCTTTGAAGCATGAGTAATCAAGCTGATTGTACGGAATCTTCACAACTGTCGGCTCCCACTTTTTTGGTATAGGGATGATTACATTCTTCTTGAAATCAGGGGGTACCTCACCTGTCTCATAAATCCTACACACCAAGTGAAATAACCTGAACAGACCTTCATCTCCTATGCAGCGTAGCAACTCAATCGGTATATCATCTATGCCTGGTGCTTTGTTCCTGCTTAAGTCTCCCAAAGCTTTATCATATTCTGATCTCAATATTAGATCTCCTTTTGCATCCTCATCAATTTCCTCCTTCCTTTCCATTACATGATTCTCAATCTCCTTTCCCTTATACAAACTCTCTATGTAAGCTTTCCATGTCTCAACCTTTTCTTCCCTACCTGTTAGAGGCTTTCCATCTGCGTCCTTAATATTACAGCACTTAGTCTTCTTTTCCCCAAATGTATTCTTAATCCTTCGATAAGCTGTGTCTACTTTTCCTAATTTCAGACAATTTTAGGAAAAGTAGGTCAATGATAATTATATTAATAATATACGGTACGCAGATGATTGCAAATAGTTTCGAAGGACTATGGTGTATCAAAAGAGTAAACAATATGGCCTTGACCTCAACATTAAGAAAACAAAATATATGATAATATCGCGAAAACCAGCATTGTCACAAGTCCTTTTAGTCGATGGACATCAGATTGAGCGAGTCAAGAGTTTGGTTTATTTAGGACAGAATATTAATGAGAATTGGGATCCTTCGGTTGAAATAAGATGCCGTATAGAGAAGGCTAGATCCATCTTTATGACAATGAAACAACTACTATGCTGTCGAGATCTCAGTATGACGCTTAAGAAAAGAATTGTGAAGTGTTATGTTGTCTCCACCCTTCTTTATAGTGTTGAAGCATGGACCTTGTCCGTAGCTACAGAAAAGAAGATTCGAGCTTTTGAAATGTGGATATACCGGCGGATTCTTAAAATTTCGTGGACAGAACATGTGAGTAATGCCGAGGTTCTTCAGCGTGTGAGCAGCCAACCTGAGCTGTTAAACACAATTAAGAAGAGGAAATTGGAATACTTGGGACACATGATGAGGAGTCCAAAATACCGTCTGCTTCAAGTTATACTTCAGGGTAAAATTGAAGGTCAGCGTGGACCGGGAAGGAGACGAATAACTTGAATGGATAATTTAAGAACGTGGTTTGGGCTGTCTTCCACGGAACTCTTCAGGATTGCACAGGATAAGAAGGTGTTAGCCATGGTGGTAGCCAACGTCCGTATCGGATAAGGTAAAAGAAGAAGAAGAAGACACAGCTTATCGAAGGATTAAGAATACTTTATGTTCTACCATCTTATTATTAATTAACTCGATTAATGCACTGATGACTTCTTGATCTCTTTGGGACTTCTCGAACTCCCGTGTAACTTCATTGCATAGCTTTGTTACCGATCGCCGAATCACGGAACGAACTTTCTTTGTCCTTTCAATGTTATCCGTTTTCGTATCACGTCGGGATCACCAGATTTATGTTATGTGAACTAACTTGGAATAACCTTGATTCAGACCAAATACCGTCACTCACTACGGCTTTATTTTCTTTGCATACATCAATCCACATGTGCCTCAGCAACTGTTGCTATGCACACCATAGCTGTCAAATCCACTGCCTCCTTATCCAACAATGATTTAGCATAACTTGATTGGCTTTGATATTTCGAAATTTTCATTAATAAACCATCATCACCTTAAACTTTGTTAAAACTGAGCTTGAAATAAACTATGTCACCAATACAGACATATCTTGCATCAAATTGGACGAAAATTCACGTAATACACGACGATGATGTCTCATCAGGCATTAATATTGTACTCCTCGGGCTACGCCAACATACCTTACTCATGTGATTAATACACCAGAAAAATTCTTATAAACTTCAGCTATACTAACCTCATATAAACTTGTACATCACACCGTACTTCACATCAAATACACCATAAATCCGCTGAATATCGATCACTCACATAGTGATCAAGAAAGCTTACTGAAACTCCAACTAATATTTCATGGATGAATATTTTAACCATTCGTAACTTCAATTTCAGCTATACTTCATTATGGTTCAACAGCTTGCATAGTTATTATAAAAAATCTTAATTACAATACCACTCAAGAAAATATTGTATCATGAATTAATAAAAATAATTTACAAACTTGATTTTGGAAATATTGATAGTTCGAGAATAATGTCAATCTGAATTAAATTCCGATTCAAAGTAATTCCAACGTCTAGAAACAATCAAATCACCAACGAAAAATTAGCTAAGGCGAATCTAAACTAAAGCAAGACGAAAATAATGTAGAATTAAAATTGATCAAGAATAAGGAAAATTCACCTCTCCAGAGAAACTGAACAAATTATGAAATCCCATACACCATGAATCATTCCCGGTTAACTGAGTAAACCACATGTGAAACATTAGGGTCTTTCAAAGAATGAACCGTCTCAATCAAGAAATAAGATCCTCCAAAATGGAATGGTCAACACCTCATTCCTGAAAAATATCAAAACTCTACTAATCAAAGTTTATATCAACGTTCACCAATCCTAAATCTGCTATGAAAAAGCTTGCTTGAGATCGTAAATCAAAATTACGATAATTCAAAATTACCGAAAATATTCCGAAGAAAAAACGGAAAATATTCAAAAAGATCAAAATGTTCATAAAGTTCAAAGACGTAGTAATAAATGCTTGGACTAACAGTATATACACGTGTATCTTCCCCTAGTGATGATCTTCTCTACAATCAAAAATATTCGAAATGCTGTCTGTATTAAATTCAAAATAAATGCAAAGTTGAAAAATGTTCAATAATAGATTCAAAAGGTATACGCTGAGTATCAGCTGAGGTCAAGAATGAAATAGCACAGACTTAAACCTCATTATCAATTGAGGCAGGGTGATCAAAAACCCACTAACTCCAATTTTTGGCGAAATTGAGTTATGGGCTGGATGGGACTTTTTAGACTCTTCTGCATGGATGGAAGGCAAGAATACCCTAATTCCGTAATTTGTCTGCATACAGGAGGGTGATTTTAAATCTATGGAAATCAAAACACCTCTTTTCGGTGGAATTAGAGAGTTCTTGCTTTCCATGCTTTATTTCCCAGTTGATGGCAACACCATCGCTTAATCAGCTAAGCAGATATTGCGAGGTTAAAATGGAATCAGATTTAAGTTCCGAAAGAGAAATAAGTGTAAAGAAACGAACAAATCAAGGCAAATGGAAGCGAAACAATATTAAAAGACCAAACAGGTCAAACAAAGTATGGTATATGACTATCCTCAACATTTCAACAAAATATTCAAGAGAAACCCAAATACTAAAGAAACTAAGCATAGTCCAACTGAGAAATTCATCATATCAGAAAGTACAGTAATACGATATTCGGCATCCCACCAAAACGAAATACATGTGAGTGAAACTATGAAAGGTATGTATGTATGTATGTATGTATGTATGTATTCTTTATTGTCAGACAGATAGACTCCACTAGTGACAATATAATAATTATCAATACAATTTACAATTATAAACAAAACAAAAACAGCAAACACGTACAAAAATAGCAATACACTAATCAATTATAAATCAGCAACCACAACCATACAGACACGCACTCAAACATCCTATCCTATCTCAAGCATTCATTCATGCAATCCCTTTGTACAAGAAACATTACAATAATTATTACAGAAAAAAAACTATCAACAGTAAACAGAAACAGGCAAAAACATAAAATAAAAGATAAGAAGACAAAGTTCAGAAACTAGGGAAAGTAATACAAGAGCGACATTCAAGGATCTAGATAACAGCAAACAAAAAATACATTACTTCATTCACTCGTACATTCAATCAAAAAATCAATCAACCATTCATTCGACCACATGTTCAATCAATCAACGCAAATAGAAATTAACACAATATGCAATACACTATTTTACAGCCCACTTGAGATATCTCTCATAACAGTTAATAGAGAGTCGAAGTGAATATCAGTAGCACTTCTACTCTCCATCAAGCTGTATGTTGACTGCAACCGGATCAGACATGAATTTTTGTGCACATTAATTCTCGATCTGACCCCATCGAACGTGTGCTTCCGTCTGGTGGTTCTCTGAGGGACGTGAAAACCCAAGTCAGCTAGCAACTGATTAGAGTCAATTCCGCCATTTACCAGCTTCCAAAGGAATCTCACGTCACCCACTGTGCGCCGACTGCTAAGTGGAGGAAGATTGTACACGTTGCAATAACTCTCATACTCTGCTCTATGGTACGGTCGTCCACCCCTGTAACAGAACCATTTAATAAATCTCTTTTGCACACGTTCGATGGCGTCAATTTTATTACTGTGAAAGGGATTCCAGATCACACTACAGTATTCTTTATCAGAGTAATGAAAGTATTAAGTTCATTTGTGGTTTCATTTCTGTATTTTGGTATAATTTAGATTAGAGTATTTAATGGATTTCAGACTCACCTTTGAAATTTAAGTTTAACAATGCAACAATGCTATTTTAAAAAAAGTTTCATTTGTTATCGTTTCATACGGTAGCTATGATATATTGGTACCTTTTCTGTCGTATTTATTGCCTATTTCATATTTCATACACTCTCGAAGTCAAAAATCCCTAACTCCACCACAATTTAATTCGAATTGTAGCATTAAATAATATAAACACTTAGGTTATGAAGTATTTAATTGATAAAGAATATACTTTTACATAATATGAGCACATAAACCCATTAGATTTTAAATCAGTGAGGAAGATTATCAGTTTTTTTTTCTCTCCTGTAAAATTTGGTTTACTGGAGTCTGTGGGATTTTGATTTCCTTGCCTCAATTATACTAATAAAAGTGGCAACTGGAAACTACGAAATATTATTGCTCTACTTCTACTAAAAGATTGTCGATTTCTACCTTGTGGAGATTCTCGATGCTGGCATAGTTGGATTAAATGTCCATGTCTCGTCCCAATATTATACTGGAACACAGTTTACAGGTTCCTCCAGCCTGGTCTCGAACACGGAAAGTCCCTGCGAACTATTCCTCTCGGCCTGGGAATTGTACACCAAATCCAGTACATCTTGGAGCTCGTACAATATGTTCGTGGACTGCATCTCTCTTCATGGACGATCTCATTCTTGTAGAAGTATAATGAATCTAAAGAGTTGCAGTGGTTTTCCCACGTCACCTTCATGATTTTGAATAAATCAGATCTCATGTTGAGAACATTCCAGGATCGTTCTGGAAACATCTCTGGTAGAAACAGTAGAAATAGGCATCACTATCACCTGACGAAATCATTGCACTACTTTGCGTATCATGGTCTTGTGTTCATATCTAAGCTTCCATGGCTACAGATTCAGTGGAAAATAAAAATGTTACTCTCGACATCGATTTATATAACACCTTGACTTAGTAGAAATATTCAAATGTCATTAAGTACTTCCACGAAGCACTAATATTTTTAATTTTAGGCTCGAAAGTATCAATTATGCACAATATACATGCAATGTTCACGTACAAGTCCGTTGTACCGCGTATAAATGATTACATAATTCGAAGTAGGCGTATCATACTAGCCTTTACTAACACATGGAATTTTATGAAGTGTTCTTTTCACACTATTGTATTATAATTCACTTTGCTGAAATATTACAAGTTCAAAACTATAGACACGACTCTGAAGAAATTTTCTAAGTGTCCACTCGACATACCATACGTATGTTCAAACACACTGAAAGTATTTCACGACACAATCACGTTCGGTGTTCTGTACCGCGCTCCGCGCACAACTTTGATAAGCTTGTGGCGAGGTTACAATAAGATCTGCCTTCCACAATGCTGTTAGCCGACTGTCATTTGTCAAGATGACATAATTTGGGCTTGACCGAGGTTTCGATCGCTGCTCGGCGCAACACATTATATTTCTATCGTCATTTGTCAGCCTTTCCAGCTGCTTGAAACAAAACACTACGTCCTAAGATCACGACCTCAGCGGCTCCGCGCGTTGTCGCTATAAATACGTAAATCTCAGGTACAAAATACTGTCACAGTACCTAACGAAAGGCCACGGCCGCCTCCTTCCCTCTTTCTTGCCTATGCCTCCCAATCTTCCCATCTCTTCCCATCCCTCATAAGGCCCCTGTTCGCTTTCCAGTTTCGCTTTGCCTGGGCGAGGTGCTCGTCTCACCTCCCCAGTTGTATCCCCTGACCCGATGTTTCAAGCTCCAGGACACTGCCCTGGAGGCGATAAAGGTGGGATCCCTCACTGAGTCCGCGGGAAAAGCCAACCTGGAGGGTAAACTAACTAAAAAGAAAAAATATTATAATTTTTAATTTTTTAGTTCTAATGTTATAATCTTCTTTTTTTAGCCTATTTTCATTTATGAGATTATAGGCTTATGAGATGACCTTTTGTCGGTATGTGCTTGTGTGTGTCCCCTAATAAAATCTAAACGGCTAGAGCGATTTCAATGAAACTCGGTAAGAACATAGCACTATTTTGTTAACTAAGGTGAATTCAAGTCTATCCAGTGTAGTATAAATGTATGTATGTCTATCCCTTATTAATCCCGTTTCCAACTGGGTCGGGTATGAGATGCGAGGAAATTCTATGTGGCTGATGGTTTTTACGGCCAGATGCCCTTCCTGACGCCAACCTCACGAGAGGAGTTAATGAGAGATGAAATGGATGAAAGAAAGTTCAATTTCAAGTAGTTCCAACTTTGGCTACCAGATGCCACTGTCACCCAGCGGCGAGAGTTGGAACTTTATAGAGCGTTTATAATCCAAATAGCCTACAAATTTAGTTACACACTACAAATTGTAGTAGAAGGTTCTTTTCCATGCCATAAATCTATGAAATGAGCCTGCCGGCTTTAATTCCTCTACGAAGGAAGCCATACTGAAGGATTTTAACGGTCTTAAAATCCAACGATTTTGGCCGGATTTTAACCCGCGATCTTGGGCATAGCAGTCCAGTATGCTACTGACTACGCCATCGAAGCTGCAGTGTAGTATTTTTTTTTTTTTATTTAGTCAATTTTACCCTCCCGGTTGGTGGCTCCCACGGACTCAGCGAGGGAACTCACCACTACCGCCTCTACGGGCAGTGTCCTAGAGCTGGGAACATCTAATCTGAGTGGATACACCTGGTGAGGTGTGATTGGCACCTTGCCCAGGCGACAACACCTGCAAAGCGAACAAGGGCCTCATGAGGGAAGGTAATGGGCAGGATGGATAGGCAAGGAAGGGGGGAGGAGGCGGCCGTGGCCTTACAGTAGGAACCAGCCCGGCATTTGCCCGAAGACGAAGTGGGAAACCACGGAAAACCACTTCGAGGGTGGCTGAGGTGGGAATCGAACCCCCTCTACTCATTTGGGCCACCCGAGGCTGAGTAGACCCGGTTCCAGTCCTCATACCACTTTTCAGATTTCGTGACAGAGCCGGGAATCGAACCCAGGACCTCCGGGGCGGCAGCTAACCATGCTGACCGCTACGCTACGGAGGCGACGTAGTATAAATAAAGATATAAAAATGAATAAAATAGGTTATTATATTAAAGTGGCTAAATTAATTTGTTTAACGTGTTTATGATAAAGATTCTGCGCCGGAGTGTAAGTTAATATGTGTATGGGAGGGGTGAAGGATGTATATCATATCGGGAACGTGTGGACAGGAGGTGGAGAGAGGAACACACCGTTCATTAAGCGTCTAGCCGAGCTAGGCGGGCAAAAAGAGAAGAACTGCCCACGCCGCGCCTTGCCTTCCTCAGCTCAGCCTTGGCTCCTCCAGCTACCCAATTAAGAAATGACAAATGGGTGCGGCATATTATTATATCAGCCACCAAAACACACAGGAAGTTGTATTATTCCGGAACAAGTGGCTAAGAGAACTCAACAGTAATTCACGACCGAGTCGATAGCTGCAGGACAAATCATATAAGTATTGGTGGGCCATCTGCCATAAAAAGGGATTTATTTATTTATCGTATGGCTTTTCATTCCAGCAACGCTCTCCACTATCATTTCATTTCATCTGTCATTCATTCAAATCATTGCCCCAGGGGAGTGAGACAGGCTTCGGCAGCCGGCACAGTTCATATCCTCGCCGCTAGATGGGGGCTTCATTCATTGCATTCCCTGACCCGGTCGGTCGACTGGAAGCAGGCTGTGGATTTTTTTTCATGGCTTTTAGTGCCGAGAGTGTCCGAGGACATGTTTGACTCGCCAGAGGCTGTAGCTGCTACAAGCGGACACCCATAAGGTGAGCTACAAGTTCAGTTCAATTTCAATTAGTTCCAACTTTCGCTGCCAGATGTCACTGATTCCTAGTGGTGAACGTTGGAACTTTGATAGAGCGTTCCAACGAAATCTAACCTAGAAATTTAGCTTCACACACGTTTAGTCTGTGGAAGGATCTTTCACATGCCATTATAACATGGGACTGCCTGCTTTACTTCTCCTCCGAAGGAAGGCATACTGAATGATTTTAACGCTCTTTGAAAATCCGACGACTTCGGCCGGGTTTGAACCCGCGATCTTGGGCACAGCAGTTCAGCATACTACCAACTACGCCACCGAAGCCTTGATTCATTATCACTTGAATGATGGCCACATAAGGGTAACTACAGTGAGGTTCTTCCCGATAGAACGGAGACTCGTAGATGCCGTATGGCGGCCGGGGCACTGTGTATTGCAGCGTGTCGAGCAAGGCATTGGCACTAACAGCAGTGTAGCGGTCAACTAGTTCAACACATTTTAACGTAGGCCTATGTATTAATCATAATTACTTACATGAATTACAGAGTAGTTGCTGGAAATGCTGTCCTTCAAGACACGTTGCACCAACAAAGTGTAAATGTGGAGTTTCAATGAAGTGATTAAAACGCAACGGAATGTAACAGTACGCACACTTAAGGGACACTGGGACTGAAATTTTAGTGAAATTTGTGGAAAATGTCGATTTTCGGTTTTTTCCATATTAATACACCCCTATCCCCTGCGGATCATATAGCAGTGTTTTTATCCGAATTCCGCCATTTTTAAAGCCCTGGCGTAGCTTTAAAATGCACGGTGTGTCCTTTAAACGCCCCAGCACAGTAAGTGTCCTGAAGGTTCTGAGTCTTGGTGTTTCTACAATCGAAGTATCGCAGCTGGTAAAACACCACAGAGTCATGACAAAATGGCTGTAGAACTTTATGAACCCTTAGTTGTCAAGATTATGCCTGTTTATCAAAGGCTGGCATCAGATGAGCTACTATCCAGATGCATCCGTGGTGCTACTGAAAATCAGAATGAGTCACTGCGTTCTGTTATCTGGAGGAAGTGACCAAAGGAGATTTTTATTTCACGGAAGATACTTGAAATTGCTGTTAGTAATTCTGTAGCAGAATTCAACATGGGGTGTAGTGCAACAACAGAGTTGAAATCAGGAATAAGACTAACTTCAGTATCTCATGTCACAGCACAAACACTTGAAAGATGTGTCAGTCGCAGGAAGTATGTAAGTCCGCGGTCATAATTGGAGAAGTGAAAGGCATGTCGACGGAAGATGAAACTGACGGAAATGAAGGAGGAGGCTGCAAAACAGAAGAAGGAGGGTGTCACCTATGCTGTAGGACAATCCTAATGTCATTGGTAAGCTGAAACCTTGTAAATTGTGCATCATTTTAGAAAATTGCTGTTTTCTCTGATTCACTTTTTCAGGCATTCAAAATGTTACTCGCGTCATAAATCTTATGATATTGCTTTCAAAATGGGAATTTATTATCTTCATTGCAATGACTATAAACCTGCGGATCGTTTTTTAGATTGCACTTTTGGTATGGCTGCAAAAAAAATTCAAACTGGAAAAAATACGATTTTTTTGTAGAAAAAAACTTGGATATGGAAAAAAAATAATTTCTTGGCCCTCATTAATGCAATTCAAAATCGGATCCGTAGGTTTCTTCCAATTGTTATAGTGCAACAGAATATTACCTAAAAGTTACACTATCTTGTTTTTTTTTACGCGGCTGACCTTTATAAAACTTGAATAATTAGCACAATAAATGTACAAAATAATTAATATCTGGAGAACTAATCAACTTACAATGCTCACGTTTCCCACAGTGGTTAATAATATGACTGTTCATAATCATATAAAATTTCAAAGCTGTACCTCAGTTTATATAGAATTTGAAAATTTCAGTCCCAGTGTCCCTTAACAAGGGCAACATGTAGACATTATCCATTGCAATAGTCAAACTCAAATGCCACGGTGATCATATTATCACATACTCAAGTGGCAATGGCGACCGAACACGTACTATTACAGATGAATGGCATCGATAGGTACTGCTCGGTTCCAAGCTCTGTGAACTTGCGGGATGAAGGGCAGAGGCAGGGTAGGAGGGAGCAGGCGAGAATTGAGAAGCCTGTCGACAGCCCGCCGTGTTACCTGACATTCTCGTCTATTCCAATACTGATAACATGGGTCTTTTCTGAAACCAGTGTGGCGTTGGGAATGAGTGACTGAGTCACCGACTAATGTACTTGCTTCTGTTACTACGCAAGGACTGCGAAACCGTATCACTCGTCACCACCACTACTCATAGTCTGCGATGCGCATTCCACTCAGGTCCACGCAGCTTAGACTCGAGCAGTATCGACATAGGATTCGGCAGCTGGCACAGTTCATATCCTCACCACTAGATGGGAGCTTTATTCATTCCATTCCCTGACCCGGTCGGTATACTTTATACTTTAAACCCACTTTCAGTCGGTTTTCGCCGTTCGAGCTGGGGTACTTCCCTCGTAAGTGCTCACGTGGCGTGGCCTGACGTATAGAGTATCTTACGGTTTAAAGCCTGCATGTATGAAAGCCTCCAGTCATGTAGGCCTATGCAGTGTGTCTAATCCCTCTTTCTTTTAAATATAGTGTTTCTAGGATGCAAAACAAAGCAAGACCAACACTGTACAGGATATGGAGGGAGGTAGACTGGAAGGTAGAGAATTCCACTTGTTTGAGACTTCAGCACTAGATGGGATTCTAATCCACTCGTTTCCAATTACAAGCACAGCGTCGCTACTGACCGGACTAACCTCAGTTTACTCAAACTAAGATACATTTGACATTGTCTTATGGACAGAACCATTTTCGTGCTGATATAGAAAAAGTCTGGGTATATGCCAAATGTCATTGTTCTGCCGTTTAGGACGAATGGGCCAGCTCCAAGCCATGAAAGACAGCTCCAGCACGCTTTGGAGCTCACCGGTCCCAATTTGTTGGTTTGTGAATTTTGAGGTTTTAGCAGAAGTCCATGATTCAAAGCTTGGTTTGGTGAGTTCGGGAACTGGAAATCCTGAAGTATGTCGTTTCTTGCCCTCATTATCGAGATAACACACTGGTAAATATTATTTTCCAGTCATCTTTTATGCTGTCATACATCCATTCGAGTGTCAGTCCCTCATCACTCCACAAAAACTTCTTGCAGTTCTTCACAGTGATGTTTATTTTTTTTTCATTCCAAACAGCATTGTTGCGAAAGTGACTTCCAAGCAGCAGCAAGTATAATACTCTCATCACCTGGCGGAGAGTCCTATCACTGGTCTCCCAACTTGAGCTGCAGCTATATCTAGTGCTCTGCGCGGATAGAAAAAACATTATTCGCATCCGCCCCGCATCCGCACGGCTGTTATCCGCATCCGCACGAATGTTATCCGCATCCGCCCCGCATCCACGCGACTTTTACCCACACGTTTGTTATCCGAATCTACTGGCATTACAATAATATTTTCAATGTGTTGCTTTATACTTTATCTTTTAGACATTTGAGCAGCAAGTCGAACCCCTAGGCTATGTACTGTACAGTATGTCATGTGCTATGTCTAAAATGAATGTTACACAGCCAGAATTGCAACCCTTTTCAGTTTGGAGTGTTTATTATGCTTAATGACATAATTTGAATGGGATTAGCGTAAATCATCATCTTACATTTGTCATGAAAAACCATAACGGAAAAATATGATATAGGTCTATCATAAACATCCGGGCCCTAATAAGGGAGAGTGGGGGAATGGTGCGCACTTAATCAAGAATCGGTCTTGTAATGATGAAATGATAGATAACACAACTGCAGTTATGAATAAGGGAGCCTTAGTAACTCTATATTCGATGTGCAGAAAAAAATGTAATTCAAAATAAATTTGGTGGACTTTAATTCGAAATCTCGCAAATATGCATTTGCGCACGATTACCCACCCTGCTGGGTAATCATGCGCACGGGTTGGGAAATTGTGCGCATGGGATGAGTGTTGGAAAGCCATACTAATACAATGTGAATTGGCACAAACTTGCACTGTGCATTAACATTAGAATATTCCAATGCTTTTTACAAATGCATAACAATACAATGAACTAAAATTCTGCAGTTATGGATATTAGAATAAAATATCTTCGTTTCGTAGGCATTAAAGAAGGAAATCCAATTTAGGCTTGTTCTTTCAGGTTGTCTCAACGTTAATGCAGGATATCTCTTCTAGAACTCATACAGCCTGCTAGACTTGTAACTTTATGGAAATTATGGGGAACCTTATTCTCCTCTGCAAACTTGAACTCGAACCGTCTGACAAGCTTGGTGGGCGTTATGCCGTAAAATGATTTTGCTAATGTCAAAAGGTATTCGGATAATTATGACTCCATTTCGTTGGAAAAACAGCTTTACGGACTAGACGAGGTGGAGCAAGACAATTTTGCAGCAACTGCTTTGGTAGGATTGACTGGGGAATGTTGAAACTTCTCCCCACTTCCCTTATTTTCCTCCCATCATCCCTAATTGCACGTCGAGATTTCTGCACATTTTCTGCTGGGTAGGAGTTTTTCTCCGTTTTCCGCGTATAATTTCTTGCCATCTGGAGAACAAACACGAACTATTTTGCCATTAATGTCGCGTTGTATTTGTATTTGTAGTACTTGTATCATATATTGCTCGGTTCCAAGCTCTGTGAACTTGCGGGATGAAGAGCAGAGGCAGGGTAGGAGCAGGCGAGAATTGAGAAGCCTGTCGACAGCCCGCCGTGTTACCTGACATTCTCGTCTATTCCAATACTGCTAACATGGGTCTTTTCTGAAACCAGTGTGGCGTTGTGAATGAGTGACTGAGTCACCGACTAATGTATTTGCTTCTGTTACTACACAAGGACCGAGAAACCACATCACTCGTCACCACCACTCATAATACTCATAATAGTATGCGATGCACATTCCTCTCAGGTCCACACAGCTTAGACTCGAGCAGTACGATCTGCGCACCATACCCCACTCTGCTTTTAAAACGTAACTCACTGAATCCCGGTAAACTAATCTATTATATTAAAAAATAAATACATGCAAAACCACTGTTCACACTGGCATTTAATTTTAAATAATTTAATCACAACTGCAGGCTTACCTTCTTATTTGCTGGCTACAGAAAATAACATGCAACGTGTAAAGTTTCTACATCCAAGCCTCCGGTTATCACATAGCGACTGGCATCATGCTGACTGTCCCTATCTGATAGGTACGATGACAGCTTGAGGGTAGCAGTGAACTTAGTTGCTAGTTGTACTACCAACTCGAAAAACATAGGTGCGCACGATTACCCGCTGCGCACAATTACCCAACTTTACCATGATATTGAACAAGTTCGGATTGTATTCAAAAAACTATCCGCAAATTTACTTCAAATATTATCCGCAGCTTATCCGCTATCCGCAAAGACATTCAAAGTATATCCGCATGGCGAAGAATGTTGCGGATATCCGCGGGTTTATCCGCGGATATCCGCATCCGCGCAGGGCTTTAGCTATATCCACTGCAAATTGCAATCATTCACAAGGCTGTCGGACAACTGCTTTGCTCAACACGCGTCTGAATTCATCGGCTCCAGTTTATTGACATGGTGAATTCAACAACTGGCAATCCTGAAAGAATCCTGAAGTAGGTCGTTTTGTTCTTTCCCAGGAATCAACTTTGGGTCCAAGTCTACTGTGATTCTACACAATCTTCTTCTCATGGTCCTACATTTTTCAAAAGCTTTAATACTTTGATTCTTCCAGGATATAGTTTATAGGCTATTTTCAATTTTGAGAAAATAGGCTTATGAGATCACCTTTTCTCCGTGTGTGTGTGCGTGTGTGTGTGTGTGTGTGTGTGTGTGTGTGTGAGGAGTGTGTGTGTGTTCCCCAAAAATCTTCCAAACAACTGGGCGATTTCAATGAGACTCGGTAAGTTCATAGCACTATTCCGGACGACCCCGACCGTGCCCTTGAAATTTTGTTACGTCTCACCAATCCAACATGGCGGCTGTGCGAAATATTTCACGAGCATTCAATATCTCCGAAACTATTACCGATATCACCCTGGAATTTTTTATGGAGATAAAGGGAACTACTAGAAGTTCACATATGTGACTTTTGAAAAACTGGTAACTACAAAACCAACATGGTGGCCACGCGAATTTGCAACTTGTAAATAGACGTTTCTCGCGATTTAACGAACCAATCGCAATAAAACTTGGTACAGTATATGTTTATACATATTGTAATGCACCGACATCTAACTTGGTTCAATTGTTTACATAACCACAAGGTGGCGGATGTGCGAAATATTTCACCGGCATTCTATCTCTCTGAAACTATTAGCGGTATCACCCTGAAATTTTGTACGGAGATAAAGGGCACTACTGGAAGTTCATCTATGTCTTTCAAAAACCGGTTGACTACAAAACGAACATGGCGGCCAAGCGAATTTGAAAATTTTAAATAGACCTTTCTCCCGATTTAATGTTCCAAACGCAATGAAATCTAGAACAAGACATGTTTATACACATTGTAATGCACTGGTATCTAATTTAGTTCAATTGTTTACATAACCTCAAGATGGCGGCTTTGCGAATTTTAAAATTAAGTTTTTATTTCTTGTGTCGTAATCATGCGATCGAAGTGAAAGTTTGAATAATGAACCTACGCAATAATTTTCCTTTAATGGTACTGTACCCGATATCCGGATAGTAGGCTGTCAGATATCCGCCCCCCTCAATCGGATTGCCAATAATCAAACGCACCGGCACAGCTACATCAATGAAAATGGCACTGACAGATACTATCGAGATTAGAGCACAATAGTTAACAAGAAAATTATCGTGGAACACACCAAAATATACGGGGGTTCATACTTACCTTTACTTACCTCTTAAATTTATCTCGGGGACTGGGTTGTCAACTGGATCACTTAAAGTATGCCCACACAATAACCTCCACCATGATATTTAAAATGAACCAGAACGAAGACGAGAAACTTTAAACTGCACAATAATTTATTTCACAAAAAGAATGATTTTAACAAAAATAAACAACAAAATCAACGTGGCAATCAGAAGCCATCGACCACATAACCATGTCCTCCTGTAGGACTTGTATTCTCTACATATAATGTTTCAGCTTTCTCAAGCTCATAGCAACGTAAAAATAATAATGCACATGGAATGGAAACGGGATTTGGGATGAGACACATATATCAATTGTTTTGCGTGTTTATATACTTCACATTTTATTTATAGCCACAAGGCTATTATGGAACGTCCTTGGCCTCTGTAATACAGTTGTCCGGGCCAGCTGCAATGCACCTGCATCGTCAAAGCGGACTCCCGTTCGTTCAACCCTAGCATAAGCGTGTTACCTCAGAGCTTGGCTCTCCTTTTCAAATACGTAAATGTTCACATCTCAACTGAAATATTATCACGCAAATGTTTTCAATGCTTCATTCAAACACCAGTGGATTACTCCAGCAATCCCAAATCATGTTTAATTGTTCAAACCACTTGCTTAATTAGCGTTGTTTAGAGTATAAAACAAAACTCTAAATGTTAATAACAAAAGTTCATTAATTATTTATAATAATAATAAATTGTTTATAACAATGTCAAATGACAATTGAAAATTTTATACACGCCTGTATTAATCACTATCATTTCAAATTATTATCAAAGATATTTACAAAATTATTTTACAATATTAATTGTTTATATTATTTATACAAGAAATACATTAAACCACACGTTTATCCGGTTGATAATTACTCAAATCGTGATGATATAATCGACCAATGAAGGTTAGTTATATTTAACTGTCAAATTCAGGTTTAATAAGGTTTAATAATAATTATTAATATTTGTGACGGTAACCTCCATTCAAAATCTTTATCTCAAATTATTTAACACTCTTGTTAATTTTAACAGTATCTTCATATGAATAATCTTTCAAAGAACAAGATCAATACATTCAGTGGGAAAATCTTCGCTTATAACGCACAAAATTGCACAAAAATTGGCCCAAAATTCATCATATATCTTCATATATATGGCATAAAAATCTTCCAAACTACACACAAAACCTCCACTTATAAATTCATCAACTTCATCCATTATTGTGGGAACCTCCTTCATAATTCAAGGGCATTATTCAACAGCGAATTTTACACGTCCACTGAACTAACGATTATACATCCATTGCTCCTCTTTAAAAAATCTTATATTCATCAATTGTAATAATGACTGTTATTATTTAACCTTCGTGGGTTTCATTCATGAATCGATATGAAGTAAAAATTTGCCAATCACAAATAAATTTAATAGCGAATACGATTAGACACTCCTGCCTGGTCTATCAAAATTGAGATTAATATCTTCAAAGTAACGCAGTATAAAAATACTATCTTCAAACAAAGATCAACTAAACTGTAAAAATAGTCGAATAGAATACAATTAGATTGTGGAATGCAAACATTATCGTTCCAATCTATAATTGAGAAAAACTCCTATCAAATGTTCATTACTATAGTGTATTCAATAAGTCGAAATAAAAGTTCATATTTCATAAAATTGTCTATAATGCAATGATAAATGTCTATGTTGCAATCATGTTCATAAGACGACTAGTATTTCAAAGATCGTCGATATCGTAATAGATTTTAACGCTCTAAAATCTTTTAATCATTCTTCTTTCTTGAGGATGACAGAAAATTGGCCAAAGTAATTTACTGAATAGAATTACTTTAATAAAATGACACGCTGTCTGAATTCAAATCTGCCATAGCAAATCGTTAACTTTACCGTCAAATCGTGACTACAAAAATATGCAAATTACTGAAAGAATCTAAATCATCAGTCTCAACTGATCCAAAATTATTTAAGTATGCCAATGACATAACAATGTCTCAACAAATCGAAGAAAAAGGCATAAATCATCGAAGTGTACTGAGTACAGAAATATCAATCAAGAAAATGGGGCGAAATATAGGACAGAAAATATGGGAAGAATGGTTGCTCAGATATCGCTACAAGACTCAAATAATACAAGAAACGTTCACGACTACCTTATCTGTTGATTGAAGTTCTAGGGGAAAGTTTTCAAAGAAAACTGCTGTTGGTTCCATTTCACCAGCGTAAAGATGTGCTCCGTCCTCGAATTTGGAGTCAGCGTCCTCGGAGAATCGAACTGCTTCCTCCTCCGAAATTGCACTGCTCCGTGGATACGAAAAACATCCTTCTGGCAAAACTCTTCTTTGTGCGCCGGGACAACCCTGGCCTCTCTTGAAAGTTCCCTGAAGTTCTTGCAGGAATTCGCCATGAAGTTTATTGTAGTTATTTCCGCAGAAATATTCATAGTTGTGGAGTATGAAAATATTTCCACTGTCATCTGGTATAATTCAGCGATGGATTCACGATGCATGAGTGTAGTTGGATGTTCACTACATGCTCGCTTTTGTAGAAAGACGATTAACGAAGTTCCATGCTGTTACTTTACTCCAACGATATATGTCCCAATTGCATTAAAGCCTTAGCCTTCCATCTCAACTACTGTTATAGTCATTGAAAGCACTGCAAGATTATAATGTTCCATAGTCGAATGTATCGTTGTAATACCAAACGTATTCTCCAATATCACTGTTGCACTCCACGTGTCAGCCGTAGTGTATAATGTGGAATTTAAACGTGTTTCTCCTGTGGCGAGAAAATCACTTTTGTTGGCAGCCTTAAAGTTTCAATATCTTTCGAAGTATAACTGTGAAATCGTTCAAATCTTCTACACACCTCAATGTTGTACTGCCCAATTGAATTATAATAAAGGCAGAAGATAACTCTTTATATCTTATCTCGTAGAAACGTTAATGTGAGCGTTTCAACTTCACCTAGTTTTGAGCACCGTAAAATGGAACTGCTCCGTGTTCGTTCGATGCGCCGGGCTTTAACCACGCTAAAGACAACTTACTTCACTGAATCACTTGAAAACGACTATATATCGCCAGAAATATATATGCGATCTGACATATGAGATCTGAGTTCTGAGAGCTCCTCTCTTCTGTGCACGACCTTTTATCAACTTCTTAAGGGGCGTATCCATCCCTTCCATAGCCTGTTGCTGCGTCATTGCTAGAAGTTTTAACTTTGGCTATACTTGACGGATTTTCAAATTTCAAAAACTCAAAATTAATTTCTTCAAAATTCCAAATCAATGCCATAACTGAAAATAGATTTCCACAAATCTGCATGCCAAAAGTAATCAAATATCGTAGTTTCAGCAATCTCCGTCTTCCTTCCAAACTATCGTTCATTGGTTCGAGTCTCTCCTCCAATAGCGTAGCTTCTTCCTTAGCACAATACCTTGTTTCCTGCGACTGCGTCGTAAATCTAAGATCTTTCTCGAACATAATCATGACGTCACCAAGAATCTCAGCTCAATCAGCCTACTGGCATGAAATCTGCGTCATCCGTGCCTACGTTATGAGTATCCACGTCACAACTATGACATTCATTACTTTACTCATATTTGCCAATACAGCCATCGTGGTCTCAATATAATTCAATTTACGGGGGCAGTACATGACTTTAAGGCCTATACATTTAACAATCCAACATGGCGACCATCCGAAATATTTAGACGGCTCTGAATATCTACGAATCTATTATAGCAATCAAACTGATTTTTTTTATGTTCATAGGGGCTATGAACTTAAGTTCACCTATAGGAATTTAAATAACCTGGTGATCACAAATCCAACATGGCGGCAACGGGAAGTATAAATATTCACATGGACGTTTCTCGCAATTTAACCAACCGAGTGCAGTGAAACTTGGTACAGTAAATCCTTATACGAATGTTAATCAACTGGCATCTAATTTATTTCAATTGTTTCCATAACCACAGGATGGCAGCTGTGCGAAATTTTAAAATCTCCTTGTTACTTCTTGTGTCCTAATCATGCGATTGAAGTTTGAATGCTACATGTACACAATAATCTTCATGTAACAGTACATAACTCTAGGACCTACATATATAAAATCCAACATGGCGACCATATAAAATATTTAGTCGGTTCTCAGTATCTACGAATCTATTACGGCAATCAAACTGAAATTTTGTAGGTACTGTAGATAGGGGCAATTAACATAAGTAGGATATATGAAAATAGGCCGTATAGTTCTTCACGGAACTACTTGTTTGATGTGTAACATCTTTCCACTCAGTTGCTGGATATTTTTCGTGGGAGTGATTTTGGAAAAGGGACGGAAATGTGTAAGAGAAAACATCGCATACGGTTTACTTCAAAGTTTGGAGGCCCCATTAAAGATATTCAGGATTTGGCACTGGAGGTTTACAAGTAGTTATTTCAATGACCAACAGAGTTCACTGTTAACAAGGGATTTGCACTCCCGGAAAAACTAATAGGTCATCGGCATTTTAATATCTCGCGAATCAATAATGCTAGGGACTTGTATGAGGTGTCCTAGGACTCGGGGTGACACCCCCGGTTTTCCTATAGCCCCCTTATTTTAACCAAAGGACCTAAAACTAATAGGTCATCAGCTTTTTAATATCTTGCGAACCAATAATGCTGGGGAGTTGTATGAGGTGTCCTAGGAGTCGGGGTGACAACCCTCCCCCCCTCCCCCCCCCCCTCCCCCCCTCCCCCTCCCCGTTTTTATATCCCCATATTAATTTATCCAAAGGACCCAAAACTAAAGGATCATCGGCTTTTTAATATTTCGCAAACCAATAATGCTGTATGAGGAGTTGTAGGACTCGAGGTGACGCCCCTTTTTTCATGATTTTGTAATTTGCAGAGATGGGTATATCCAGAGCAGAATATATCCGAAATTATCGACAACAGGAACGTGAGAAAAGATTAAAAACTGGAGGAGTACAGGTAAAAAATTGACTTCACATATACAGTATTTCATCTCAAATTACATAGTAGGTTAACATGTCAGTTGTTACACATCAAATGCGACTACTCCAAGGCTCGTAATTTTTTTAACATAATCATATTATGAAATCTGAAAACTTCTCAAGAGATTGCTGCTTTTATGAAAGCTACTCAAGTTCAAATTCAGAGTTATAGTTAACATTTGAAAACTTCTCATGAGATTACTGCTTATATGAAAGCTTGTCAAATTCAAATTCAGCGTTATAGTAAACATCTGAAAGCTTCTCAAGAGATTACTGCTTATATGTAACCTAATCAAATTCAAATTCAGCGTTATAGTTAACATCTGAAAACTTCTCAAGGGATTACTGCTTATATGAAAGCTTGTCAAATTCAAATTCAGCGTTATAGTTAACATCTGAAAACTTCTCAAGGGATTACTGCTTTTATGAAAGCTAATCAAATTCAAATTCAGTGTTATAATTAACATCTGAAAACTTCTCAAGGGATTACTGCTTTTATGAAAGCTAATCAAATTCAGAGTTATAGTAAACATCTGAAAACTTCTGGAGAGATTGGGGGAGGAAGGCTGTTTTCTAAGTTTTTCAACATAAAAATAAATAGTTCTTTTTTCGGGTGCTGAATACCTTAATAATTAAGGAAGAAAGGAAGCTTGTAGTTTAACGTGACCGTTAATCGCGAGATCATGAGCCACGGGACCTCCTTTTTTCGTGGAATCCGAACAACAGGACATGGCATTTCACTTCGAAAATCTCACATGCACTGACCGGGAATTGAACCCGGACCGCCTTGGTGAGAGGCATACAGCTAGACCGCTGAGCCACCACGCCCCCCCCCCCCCTTAATAATTATCTGTAACAATTACGACACTTACTAAGTTCTCTGAGCCTCCGTGGCTTAGGCGGCAGCACGCCGGCCTCTCACCGCTGGGTCCGTGGTTCAAATTCCGGTCACTCCATGTGAGATCTGTGCTGGACAAAACGGAGGCAGACAGGTTTCTCTCCGGGTACTCCGGTTTTCCCTGTCACAATTTCATTCCAGCAACACTCTCCACTATCATTTCATTTCATCTGTCATTCATTTAGTCATTGCCCTAGAGGAGTGCGACAGGCTTTGGCAGCCGGCACACTTCGTATCCTCGCCGCTAGATGGGGGCTTCATTCATTCCATTCCTGACCCGGTCGGAGACTGGAAGCAGGCAGTGGATTTTCATTTTCACTAAGTTCTCTAACGGGTATTTTTGTTTTTGTCTTTAGAGGCAGAGACTCTCTGTGGGTGTCACTGTAGGTTTGGTAGTGTTTTGTACAGGTATTTGTCTAAGAGATTTGGTCCTGATGATGCTTACTTGACGAGTGAAACATGACATCCTGTAGTTTTCGCCTTCTTCAATATTCCATAACAATTGCCTACATATATCTTACCACATGTAATTTATTTCAGACATTTTTTCGCGTATTCCAGTATTTGGAATTATTTCAGGTTGACCGATTGAAAGTTACAATATGAAAATGAAAATCCACAGCCTGCTTCCAGTCGACAGACCGGGTTAGGAAATGGAATGAATGAAGCCCCCATCTAGTGGCGAGGATATGAACTGTGCCGGCTGCCGAAGCCTGTCGCACTCCCCTGGGGTAATGATTAAATGAATGACAGATGAAATGAAATGATAGTGGAGAGTGTTGCTGGAATGAAATTTGTGACAGGGGAAACCGGAGTACCCGGAGTAAAATCTGTCTGCCTCCGCTCAGTCCAGCACAAATAGCACATGGAGTGACCGGGGTTTGAACCACGGACCCAGCGGTGAGAGGCCAGCGTGGAGTCACCTAAGCCACGGAGGCTGCTCAAAGTTACAATATCAATTACCTATTTTCAACCACAGTCAATCCAGGATGATGCTGGTATGTTACTGCGAACACACACACACACACTAACTTCTAGATGACAACGTAAGGTTAGTAGAAAATTAATTTCTGATTTCCAACATCCATTAGCTACGTTGAGCTCATATCGAACAGGTTAGCAATTCTGTAAATTCCAATGCATTTATGGAACTCACTTCGGCTGTTCATATTAGCTGCTGATCAATTTCTCTCAATAAACGAACTCGCCTTTTATAGAGCTGTCTGATTTAAGCGTTAATCAGCAGGGTACGGTGCGGCGGGCGCGTAATGGGGTGATGTGATGTATGGACAATTTAACGTGCACTACATCAAACGCTAGAGTTATGGGCAACTCTGAGGTGATAATTAGCGCTACTCACTTACCATCTTACTTCCTGTTCAGAAGCTGCGCTGGTTGTGCTATTTACGAGGTCAGTGGGTTCAGTCTTCATAAGGCAATTTCACTGAAAGCACCTATATCATTCTCCTAAGTCTTTCTGCATTTCCGACAACACACACACCCGGAGTCTAAATTTTGCTAAGCAAATTCCGGTTCTGTACCGAATATATTTCTAAATTAAATTTGGAATATCGTTAGCGTGCCACCTCCGAGTAGAAGTTGACAATATTCATGACGATCCTAGTTTTGGATACTAGAGCGTGAAACAGTGTTTGCCCCCACAATATGGCATTCGTCATTTTTCTGCAATCCAGCAATCCATTTTCTCCAGCCAATCAACAAGTCTTATTATGGGAGCACACGCTCAATGCGATCTCTTCGGCCTTTATATCTCATACTAATAGGCCTATATGAAAAGGGGGTAAAATGTGTTTGTAAAATTCTGCACAGCTAAAGTATCATCTTCATTTTTTTAAAATATGCTATACTACAGAACTGTTTATAAGTTACTGATATTTTCGGTTTGGTATGAGGTTACCAGAAATTATTTTTTGAATTTCGCGTAACTGCATGTTGAGTTCGGGCTTTTCACGACGTTTAACTTAATTGTATGAGCTTACATTCTCTGTACCAAATTCCAAATTACTTGAAATGTGATGTTTTCAGTCAGTCAACACGATGGTATCCAATTGTGATGGTTTATTCCCAACACCCCCGCCCCAAAACAAAGAATTACATGCGATTAATAATTTTACACTTGGATGACAGTTTCAATCGGCAAGCGATCATCATCTGATCCATCAGATCGATTGACGATCGTAAATGGTCATGTAAATTTTATTTCAGGATTAGGGAATAACCCATCACAATTGGGTACAATCGTGTTGACCGACTGAAAAGCATCGAAATTCTATTACTAAGGCAACACTGAAAATGGCTTTAAACACCAAATTACTTGCTTGGAATTTTGATGATATACGTATTTCACTCGGCCCCCATTCTGAGTTGGTGACACTTACAGAAATAAAGTGCCTGATTGGAGTTGAGCGGGGTAGCGGAAAGTACTTACCAATTTTCATTACAATCGCTCCAGCCAATCAAAATGTCTTGGGACACACACACGGACCAGAAAATGGTGATATCACAAGCCTATTTTCCATTTGATGAAAATAGACAATGTGCCAGCAATGAAACTCCACAATCCCGCATTTCTATTGATAACAATAACAAGTAGTTGCATGGGGAACTAAAGAGCTTACTTTTCTGAAAATATTAGATTCAGTCCCTATTCCTCTAATTAGGCCTATTATGAATATAATCTTCAGAATTATGCTGGCAGCACTGGCATTATGCTATACAATTTGCCCGAATCGTAACTGAAATATTTTGGCCTAATAAAGCAGTAAAGCAAAATAACCAGTGATGGACGAAGCAAAGAGGATATAAAAAGTAGGTTAACACAGGCAAGGAAAGCATTTATAGAGAAAAAAGAATCTGTTGACATCGAATATAGATTTAGGTATTAGGAGGTCAGTTTTGTAAGCCTTTGTCTGGAGCATAGCACTCTATGGAAGTGAGACTTGGACTATTGGTGCAGCAGAAAAGAGGAGAATTGAAGCGTTTGAAATGTGGTGTTACAGGAAAATGATGAAGATCAGATGGGTAGATAGGGTTACAAACGAAGAGGTATTAAGACGAGTGGGAGAGGAGAGATGTTTCTGGCGACTGCTAATGAAGAGAAGAGATAGGTTGGTAGGACATATACTAAGACACCCAGGAATAGCAAACTTAGTTATGGAAGGAAGGGTCGAGGATGAGAACTGTAGGAGTAGACCAAGGTTAGAGTATGTTAAACAGATTGCCTCGGGTGTGGTAGCTATGTAGAGATGAAACGATTAGCTCAGGACAGGGAAGCATGGAGAGCTGCATCTCACCAGTCAAAAGACTGAAGACTCAAACAACAACAATAAACCAATACAGTATATTTGAAACTGTTCTCCGTTCATGGATTCTGAGATATTATTGTGGGTCAAAACAGCTCATGGGATCCCGTGGCTGCCACTAGCTAGAAGCCTCTGGGGGAATTATTAGATTCGTGAGGCAAACCTGAGAAGAGGTTGGTTCGATTTGTACCTCATCCATCCTGGAACTGGTTTTCCGTGGTTTTCCACTTTTACTCCATGCTTATGCCAGTATGGTACCTAACTGAAAGTCATGGCTACGTTCTACCCAAATCCTACCTCAATCGCAAATACACCAACTAGTTCAGTCATCACAGAGACACAACTTATCAAACAAACTCTACACACACCTAAGTATACGGGGCTACATGACCACAATGTCACAAAGCCCCTAAAATAATCAACAGTTATAATATTCTACCTAAGCCATCCTAGAAGTGGCTTTTCATTCTTTCCCATTTCTAGCTCGTTAGACAGAACTGAGGAAAGGTGGTTTAGATTCATACCTTAACAGGTATCCGCCTCGTTGCCTAGTTGTTGGCTGGCACATTCTAGGCAAATGCCCGGAAGGTGTCTTAATTATGGCCACGGTCACTTTTTACTCAAATCCTAGTCCGAATTGCAAATACACGCACTATCACATTGAGGGACAGTTGACCTCGCTGTTCCGCCCCTTAAAACAACAATGACTCGCAGTTTGAATCTCGTTATAAGGTTAGTTTGTTTTGTTATATGGGTCACACGCATGAGTATTATGTACATGTAAACAAATTTGAAAAACAAAATATAATAAATCCGAGCGAAATAAAATTGGAGCATGCACTTGAATTCTATTATGTATGTTGGTTGTACAGTTGTTACGCTATCGCCTATTGTAGAAAGTCTCTCTGCTCAGTATTTAGACCAACCTTGCTGTATGGAAGTATGAGCTGGGTACATTCACGATATCTTATAGGCTATATAAACTGGAGGTAACTAATATGAGGGTAGCACGAATGATTGTCGATACAAATAGGAGGGAGCAATGGAAGGGAAGTACTCGTAACGGAAAGATAAAGACTACGTTAGATGAATCTAGACCTAGAAGGTGGATGGTTAGATACATCACAATGACGCAGGTTACCAGGCAGATTCTACAACCCCTCTAAATATTCGGGGATACGTGTGCACATGTCGCTAAAACCCTATATGAAAACAATGACAAAAACAACATTATATCTCTTCTTTCGGGGTGAAAATTATTATTCTCATATAGAAATGAATGAGTGAAAAGAAGACATATAGTATTGAGTCCAAAAGATGGCTGTTCATGATGCAGACCCGGTGTGTAGCAAACAAGTACAGCACCACAAGGTGGCGCACAATTCTTAATGCTGTCACAGTAACAGACAATATCAGCTCTAATAAAAAGCAATTGTGTTTTTTTCTGGCTGTTTGGACAAGGAGTAACAGCAAAGGCGTCGCTCGTTCATATGCTGCAATAAAACGATAGAAATGTGAGCCACATAAAGTACAAGCAAGCTAGCGAGGTCCGGACACCACCTACACATGTTCAATGGACATCCCACGCACTGATTCTATCTTCAGTTCTCCGTCTGAGACTGTCATCCATTAATTCTCCACCAAGTGGCGCCTGGACATTACATAGCCAACGTATAAAAGGTCTGAAAATGTTATACAGTTCTGTCTTATCTTCATGCTTTTACAAATTCTGAATCCACTTGGTCCAATTCAAATATCCATAAGTTACATACATTTTCATTTGAGACTGTTTTGCCTTTCAGTGTGTCCACTGTGGTATGCAAGCCTCTGTTTACGAACAAGTCACCTCAATGATCTGCTATCGGCCTCATTTGCTTCTACACCTGTCATTTTGAAATCGTTCAAAAATGAATCTAACCATCCACCTTCTAGGTCTACCCTCTACAGCTGAACTCATTAACCTCATGTTAATCCTAATTTTCCTATTTTCGTCAATGACCCCACCATCTGAGTCAGCCCATACGAACAGATTCATCTAACGTAGTCTTTATCTTTTCGTTATGAGTACTTCCCTTCCATTGCTCCCTTCGTGCTACCCTCATATTAGTTACCTCCAGCTTATATAGCCTATAAGGTATCCTGAATGTACCCAACTCATACTTCCATGCAGCAAGGTTGGTCTAAATACTGAGCAGAGAGCCTTTCTACAATAGGCGATAGCGTGACAACTGTACAACCAACATACACAATAGAATACAAGTGCATGCTCTAATTTTATTTTACTCGTATTTATTATATTTTTGTTTTTCAAATTTGTATACATGTACATAAGACTCATACGTGTGGCCCTTATAACAAAACAAACTAACCTTATAACGAGGTTCAAACTGCGAATCGTATTATGAGGTGGTCTTTGTGCAAGTCAGATCAACGGTCATGTAGGAATATAAGCTCCCTTCCTTCCTTCCTTCCTTCCTTCCTTCCTTCTTTCCTCCCTTTCTTCTTTCCTTCCATCCTTTTTTTCCTACTTCCCTTCCTATCGTCCTCCTCCCCTCTTCCCTCTTTCGTTCCTTTCCCCTTTCCTTCCTACCTACCTTCGTCCCTTTCTTCTTTCCTTCTTATCTTCCTTTCTACCTTCTTTCCTCTTTCCCATCCTTTCGTCCTTCCTTTCCCCGTTCCTTCCTTTCTTCCTCCCATCCTCTTTGAACTCCTTTCTTACTTCTTTCCTCTCTCCCTTCCTTTCGTCCTTCCTTTCCTCTTTCCTTCTTTCCTTCCTTCTTTCCTCTTTCTCTTCCCTTCGCCCTTCGTTTCCTCCTCCCTTCATTCCTTCCTCCCTTCCTTATTTTATTTCTTGTTTCCTTCTATCCTTCGTACTTCCTTACTCCCCCTTCCTTCTTTCTTATCTACTTTCCTCTCTCCCTTCCTTTCGTCCTTCCTTACTCCCCCTTCCTTCTGTCTTATCTACTTTCCTCTCTCCCTTCCCTTCGTTCTTCCTTACTCCTCCTTCCTTCCTTCTTATCTACTTTCCTCTCTCCCTTCCTTTCGTCCTTCCTTTCCTCTTTCCTTCTTTCCTTCCTTCTTTCCTCTTTCCCTTCCCTTCGTCCTTCCTTTCCTCCTCCCTTCATTCCTTCCTCCCTTCCTTATTTTATTTCTTCCTTCCTTCTATCCTTCGTCCTTCCTTACTCCTCCCTCCTTCTTTCTTTTCTACTTTCCTCTCTCCCTTCCTTTCGTCCTTCCTTTCCTCTTTCCTTCCTTCTTTCCTCTTTCCCTTCCCTTCGTCGTTTTTTTCCTCCTCCCTTCATTCCTTCCTCCACTCCTTATTTTATTTCTTCTTTCCTTCTATCCTTCGTCCTTCCTTACTCCCCCTTCCTTCCTTCTTTCTTTTCTACTTTCCTATCTCCCTTTCGTTCTTCCTTTCCTCTTTCTTTCCTTCCTTCTTTTCCCATTCCCATCCCTTCGTCCTTCCTTTCCTCCTCCCTTCATTCCTTCCTCCCTTCCTTATTTTCTTTCCTCTTTCCTTCTATCCTTCGTCATTCCTTACTCCCCCTTCCTTCTTTATTTCCTACATTCCTCTCTCCTTTCCTTTCGTCCTTCCTTTCCTCTCTACTTCCTTTCTTCCTTCCTTTCTTCAGAGGCAGATGACCTCGTAGTTCTGCCCCTTAAATCAACAAAAACTAACTTCCTTTCTCTTTCCGTTCTCCTTACCTTCCTTTCTTCCTTATTTCCTCTCTCCCTTCCTTTCGTCCTTCCCTTCCTCATCCCTTCCTTCTTTCCTGCTTTCTTTCCTTAATTACTTCCTTCCATCGTTTGCCTTTCCCTTATGGGTAACAGTTTGCTAAACCAACGCATTGGAATATGAATCAGTAAGCCATACAGACATTTAGCACAAATCACACAACTGAGCCAGCTGTTAATTAAGCCACAACAACTGGTCTTGACCTATTAACTGAACTGACTGTTCTTCTGATGATTATTCTTCATTTTCAAGGCACTCGAGGTGATGCAGTTTACCTTTGGATGGGCAGTGTCCCTCGGAAGTGCTCCACCAGTCTAGGAAGATTTGCAACAGGCAATCAGAATAATGGGCATTACTATAAAGAGTTCATTTCTACTTTCTTTGTCACATACAGACTGTAATATTATCTTGTTTACTACAAGTAAAACTAGTTGCATCTTGTATACAAACAGCAATTACGCTGCATGAATCCTAGAGAGTACTTGCTAGCGTCTTCCCTCCGGGCGCGTGGGCTAGTGTGTCGACCCTTTCGACATGTCAGCTGCCCTCCTGCTGGTATAAACACTGCAAATGAACTTTGAGAAGAATAACGAGCTTATTGCAATAATTGGACAATTCACTGCAGACGGAGAAAAGAAACATATAAACCCACTGCACGTGCAGTTATAAAATAGAATTATCCTGCGCTTCTCGAAAAACCTTCTAGTTTAATTAATATGTACTGTACGTCCGTGGTGAAAACGATAAAGTAAAAGAGTTAAGAATCAGACTGCCGTCAGATCTCGAACGCGTTTGCCCTGCGTCCTGGGTAATGTTAATCAACAGAATTGTTTTCAGTCGGTCTTAGATTAGCCGGGAAGTAAAATTATTATCTCACCCTACTCCCTCAAATAACTGTCACCAAAATTCAGATCGTGATATTACGATCAATCTGCTGCACCCGCTGATGGAGAAGATCTGGAAGGAGGAGAAAATTAAATTGCAGAGGTGGACAAGAACTGGAGTCAAGTGAAGAGAATGGCCAGGAACCGTACTGCGTGGAGAAATTTCGCCAAGGCCCTATGCTCCGGAAGGAGCGGCAGGAATTAAGTAAGTAAGTAAGTAATATTTAGATCGTAGACTTTCGCGACCGGTGCCTAGTTTATCATCTAGGCTTACAGGATTGATCCACGTCGTATATCGGTTATTATTTCCCGACGTTTCGGCTGTCATTGCAGCAGCCTTAATCATGGGTTGGTACTGAACCCATGGGCCATAGGGTCCATGACGGTCGAACCAATGTCCTTAAGGAAGAAATGAAAGAAACGTATAGTTTCTTAAAGGAACGGAGAGAGATTTTAAGCCAGGAATATAGCTTAACATTGTGCAAGCGACTAGGGACAGATGCTCCTTAGATGAGATCACCCCACTCGACATGCCAGAGAGGGCTGGTCACGAGTATTAATAACTGAGTGGAATCTTCCACCGTGATAGAAAGAGAAGCCTGAATCGGAATTCAAGCTGACGTGGCTGGAAATTGACAACGTCGCATATGCACCAGAAGAGGAATAATTAAAATTAACACGTTTACGAGCATAATAATGAGTAAACAAGCACAGCACAGTGAATCATTTTGAATGAGAGATTTTTCAGTATAAAGAAACCATGTAATAATTGTGCAGAAATAAACTGCCGACGTAAGACGACGTCATCGGTGAATTACCTAAGCCTCTGTGGAGGGGAGAGAACAAAAAGAATGCAACACCCACACAATTGAGGACGAGAAATTAATTAATATCTCCAAATTGCACGATCGATTCTTAGGTGCAATAAGATCATTTGACATTGAAAAGACGAGCTTTCGGAAGGTATAATTTTTATATTTGTGGCATCATTATTTTAGAAGTTGACCACAGGAAAGGCTTGAGTCTTATTTTTTTGTAGTAAAACAGTATAAAGCTTCGGGCGTTTCCAAGCCAATCATGCAGTATTCGAACGGCCCGAGGGGTATCGCCACGCATCACGCATCACGAATCCGTCCAGGAGGACGTGAAGTTATATCAGCACATGCAGTTATTCTGAGAGCCCGTGAGGGGACGTAACTCTGCGTTACATCGATAACAGCTACCAGTACTCCTTGAGGGGAGAAACGCTGTTTAACACCGCCGAAGCAAGATCCGATAGCCACAGGCGTCACAGTAGTAACGACTTGCTTGCCTCCATAAGGAGCATTCAAGGCGAGATTTTAAAGTATCGCCGTAGTGAAATATTAGGAAAATCCTAATTATAGGATTTAGGCCCGACTGTATACAAGTTAAAGTGAAAATTCGCAAGATATAGTCAGAGCAGGCTGCGAACGTCGGACTTAAAGGCGATAGGTCGTTATATGTTCGAACGAACAGATCATAACGTACGGAAGTATCGTACCAGACAGATAAACTGTTATTTAAATTGAAGCAACCTAAAAAGGAAGAACAGAATAAGGTTCGAACGTAGGAGCGTTAAAACAGTTCCAATAAATAGAATAGGAGACTATAAACATTAGCTCCAGATATCAGGCGAACAATTCTAATAGTACTAGAATCAAGAAGTGCTAGCTGCTAGAAACTAAATCTATAGGTCTTAGAGGAGACCTCGATCCATATAGACTCTCGTTAGGATCAATAGACAGATCGACAGAGAAGCCGTTCAAGCTAGATAATAGCCAGTTATCCAGGATAGGAATAGCAGAATTGAACTCCAGGGAACAGTAGATGTTTCGGGACTTTCAGATTCTTCAGAATAGGAAGCCGACATCGGATAAATCTCACCCTTGGAGACGGGAATTAAAGAAGATCACGTGTGATAGGCTCAGAAGTACGGCCTAGTGATCGAGTAATTGTGAAGTGTAAAATAATCAATATTGTGTGTTAGATAATATTTTTAGTGTTATTATGTGTTCAAAAGGGACACACTAGTATATAAAAATGTCGTCAATATTAAGTGTTCTAGATATAGGTCAAAAAGTGTTTTTACGTAAGATGAATACCTTCAATATGGTGTAAAAAGTTCAAAGTGGGCCCCAAAAATGAAACACCACACCAGATTTAAGATCATGGGATGATCTGAAAATATGTAAGTACAAAATTCATTTTTATTTTGGTGTCAGAAATTGATTGTGTGCAACTCACCGGAGTTTTGAGTGAAAGGGATGTGTTTTAATGAATGAATAATGAATAATCAAGAATACGGTCTGAACAATAATAAATAAATAGAGAAATTATGAATAATGATGTAAAGAATAAATTCCGTAGAGGAAATAGGTGAATAAAGGGTTAATGTATTTAACAGGTGTCATAAGAGCAAGCGAAATATCATTTAATTATCACGAAAGACATTGAAATAAAGTAAAGTTGAGATATGAAAGAGATAGCTTTTGAGCTTATATAAAGAATAAAGAATAATAATAATAATTAAATATGGAAATGTTAAATAAAAATCAAATAAATTGATATGAACATAAGAACGTTAAGCTTTAACGTATGTGTAAGAAATGAGGTTAAATGGAATATTTTAAAACAGGGAACGATTTATCGACCATGGAAAGATTAATATGTGAATTAAAATAATATTGAATTGTTACTAAAGAGATTTTATCAGTTCTTGGGAAGACATTTTCGGCTTAAAATAATGCATAGCGCATAATGAGCGCAAATATAATATTAAAGTGTCACGCTCGGAACGCGTAGTAGTTAAATACTTGGTACATTACTTATGGAGGGTAGTTGATTGCAGTGAATGATAATTGTATAAGTCCTCTATTTGTGACATTAGTATCACGAGGCATTGTGTATGTATTTATGTGTATTTAATCTTCCCAATCAATGAGGACCCTCTCATAATTAATAAATGCCAAGGATATGAAAATGGTCTGTGAACCAAAGAATAGTTGTTTGAATGTTACGGTACAATAAAGCCTGGTCTCCTCAGAACTGGATAGAATGGAAAGGTTTGTTTTGAAAGCCTTGAAAATAAGCTACTAAAATGTTGGGTCAAACGGGAAGTCTCCACCACCCTAACAGGTCATAAATCGCACCCCAGTAGTAGAGACTAGCTCTTTTAAAGCGAGATGGAACAGAGACCGTCTCGTAAGCTGTTGTAAAGAGAGACGAATACACCAGGAGTGTTTAGAGTTGTAAACGACCCGGGCATTGAACCGAGGCCCTTAAAGATGGATATTTCGTTTGCCGGTTCAGATCGTAGTTTCTTATATGATAATGAGCTATTAAGACATAAGAGATAAATAACAATCCCTATTGTAATAATGTATGGACGTGGGATTCCACGAGTTGATTGAAGGCAACTGAGTTCGGGAGTAACTATAGTTTTTTGACTGTGTCAAGTACCTTCACGCTCTGGAGTACACAATTGATTTTCTGATTACCTTAATATGTTTGTGAAATAAAGAGAGATGATAACAACTGAATGTGTGGACATGCCCAAAAATATTGAGTTAGATAATTAACCTATATTTTTAAATATAATTATATATTTGTTTTAAAGAATAAGAAAATATAAAAGACAGTGTTTGAGGTGTACAAGAATGACACCGTAATAATGAAAATGCATGGAGCCAAAGAGCTCGGAGTTATGTAAACTTAATGTTAGTGCTTTATGGAAGTGAGACTAAGTAAGAATTGATGGTTTATGTGGAAACCACAGGTTTTGAATACAATATTTGTTTATTTTATTTTGTGATCCCTTGTTCATTTGGAACAAGCAGTTGATATTTGGGTCAGTAATTAAATTGTTTAAATGTTTGTAGCGCCATTAATTTTATTAATTAAATATGTTTAAATAGGAGTTGATTTTGTTGTTATTTTTGCAAGTGTATCCTCTAATTAATCCAAAATATGTGGGTCACAGAGTGGGGGAACTTACCGCTGCCCCGAAATCCCGAATTGAGCTACGCTGGTATACTGTGATTGGCATATTTCATGCTAAATGGGCACAGTACGAAATGGTGTCCGTCCTCAAACTAACGGTTATTGCCAGCCAGTGTGCCTGCTTGCACTGCATTGTCGTCATGCTGCTCCCTGATTGGTCCGCGCCCCTGGCAGTCACGCGCTAGGAGAACTTTCCAAATGTTGCTAAGTTTGAAACCATCTTTGCGATTGAAATTATTGGGATGCTTCACGACCTCTATTGCCTCTCTAATTAACCTGCATGACGACAATGCAGTGCAAGTAGGCACACTGGCTGGCAATAACCGTTAGTTTGAGTACGGACACCGACTCGTACCTACCCATGATTAAGGCTGCTGCAATGTCAGCCAAGACGTTGGGAAATAATAACCGATATACGACGCGGTTCAATCCTTTAAGCCTAGATGATAAACTGTTACCAATTTTAGTTACAGGTTACAGTAGCTCTTAAGTGTCGAGAGTTATTTATATTTATGTTTTATAATTTCAAGATTGCGGCTCCCACTAACATACAGTCTCATGTTGTTATCACGTATATAATAGGTTCAGGTAGACTATATTTTCCCAAAATTTGGTAGAGATTAGTTAAGTTGTAATTTGATTTAAGCTCTGAACATTTGGGTAGCCATCACTTTGTTTTGGTTAAAATGGCGGCAATATAAAATATGTCACATACAGTTGGTGTCCTTTACTATTACCCCTTATCTACCAAATTTGGCTCAATTCAGTTTCTTCATGTTTGAAATGATAGGGGGAAAGGGACAGATATGAACACGCAGATAGAAACATGGATATATGCCACTTCTTACACGAGAACTGTGAAAAAGAAACCGTTCACAGTCAAAATTACAAGCTAGAACCCATATACATTGGAGTGCTCCGTCCACAAAATCACTGTGATCTTCCCGTATCGCCATCAAAGCTTCTTGAACTGAAAGTCCAGAACCATTTTTTTTAATGTGTTTCAGTTTTCTCGCGAATAACTACAAAAATAAGTTTTAAATTCATGAGTCACAAAATTTGTGCGAATTTTTGCAAGTGTTCTGCCAGTTGAAACGAGTAATTATGTGATATTTGTTATGTAAAACATGTTCTAAACCAATGTTTATTCATTTTAATTCTTTTCGTGATTTCGCGAGCCACGAATTTTGCTTCGCTCTACCGTGATCAAATGCAACAACACTTTCAAATTATGCACTGTCGATTTGCAACAATTTTTAAAGTAATTCTACTGAGATAAAACAATAGTACATTATGCAACGAGCCTATAATGGCAATAATTAAGACACGAGTATGTTTATAAAACGAGCGAAGCAAGTTTTATAATTTCCATACGAGTGTCTTAATTACCATTATAGGCGAGTTGCATACGACTGTTTATGTTCGACGATAATTATAACTTTATTATATGTTTTAACATAAATATTCATAAATATCTGTGGGATTCATTAACTTCAGTTAGTGAACAGAGCGCTGGGTGGTTTGCTGTCTGAACAGAGCGCATGCGTGGGTCAAAGAATTTCGAAAGAAGAGACCATTTACTTTGCTTGGCAAAGCTATTGTTTACAGCCTGCATGATATTTAGTGCCTATCACAACTAGCATTCACTAATATTGTCACTAAAGTCGTTTGAAAGCAATGCGCTGTGTAGAAATAGGGGTTGGGGATATTAAGGTACAGTGCTATTTCTTGTCTCATATTCGCTAGTTTATTTACGCGAACACATGGGACGGTGTACTTTCCATGTCGGTAATTTATATAGAAGGATGCTGTGTTGCTAAATTCTGGACGTAATAAATTTCTTGCATATGTCATAGTATTTTCTTATTACCGTAAAGGTTCGTTCTGATTTTGTCTTTGTGTTCGGGATTGTAACTACAATGGTTGATCCGATACCCAATTTGAACTTTCAAACCATGTAATTCATGTCCGACATGTTGGATTTTGAGCGCATGTACGAAGCTATCCTTACCTAATTGGTCAATGAATGAGCTCTGATTGGCTGGAGAAACTGTTTTATAATGAAGAATAGTACTATAATGACACTCTTCATGATACAGTTTTCTGACGTATAATATTTACATTTCGACATCGTCGAACATAAAAGATATGAAATGTGTGGCAACACTGCTGGATTTTCCTTATCTCTTTCTTGGAGTCCGCTTTGTTCTCAATGCACCAAGAGACTTTCATATAGCTCCATTTTACGTTCAGACTTGTTGGCTAAAGCTAAAAGAACGAAGATATTGTGCCATGGCTCTGACTGTAATAGAAACTGTAAAATTCAAAATGCCGTCTTATATTTACTGAACACTAACACCTACTGTACGTGGTCAGTGCATAACGAGTGAATAGACACAGTGAATTCATGCTACAACCGGGTGAGTTAGCCGTGGTCGTTACGGCGTGGCTGCAGGTAAGATAGTCGCTCACATCCGGGAGGCGACCGGCAACCTTGAAGATGGTCTTCTGTGGTTTCCCATCTTCCTTTCAGGCAAATGTCGGGGTTGGGCCCTAACTATATGCCACAGCCGCTACCTTCCAATTCCTTGTCCTTACACTCACACTTTCTTCCCCAGACAACACTCCACACGCGACGGTACTTGTATCTCACCCCATGGGTGACCACATAGAAGTAGCTACAAACTCTGGCGATCCGAACATGTCCTCGGATACTCCAGGCACAAAATGTCAGACAAAAAAAAAAAAAGCTAAAGAAACGTCATCATCGGGCAGAAATGTTTATTGCGTATTTCAGCTAGTATTCTCGAATTCATGCAAATTCCACCAATATTATCGATTTAGTATCAGAACAATAAAACGTCTTCATGGTGTCCACCTCGTGGCGAAGTGGCTAGCATCTTTGCTTGCCACAGTGGAGGTCCGGGTTCAATTTCTGGCTCTGTCAAGCTGCTTAATTTTGATCTGAGGGCTGGTACACTCTGTCTTGTGAGGAAGAACTGAGAAGAAGTGGGTTCCATTCCCACCTTAGCCATCCTACAAGTGCTTTTCTGTGGTTTCCTGCTCCTTCTCCAGGCAAATGCTGGAATGGTACCTTAATCAAAAGAATCCCCATCCTACTCCTCCCCCAGGGGCTCACATCTAGTGGGACGTGGGTTGGTGACCACGGGGCCCCAGCTGAGTCCGGCATTGTTTCCAATTACTTGCACCGGGCTACTCTCCGTCATCTTTCCTGTCGACCTCTCTTGGTCAACTCTTGTTCTCTTCCGACCCCGACGGTATTAGGATATCTGAGGCCTAGGGGGTCTCTTCCTTTCCCGCCTTAATTGGCCCTTGTATAATCTTTTCTGTTACCCTCCTTCTGTGAGGGGTCAGCCTTCTTTTTCTTTTCATGTTATCTCCTGCCTTTTGCTCAAGGCCCTCAAGGAGGCAGCGTGTATGTAGTCCCACCACTTCTGGTGCACCCTGGATATTGCTACTCCCTCAGGGGCTCACGGCTGGTGGGTTCGGGAGTTGGCGACCCCAAGGAATTCCTGAGCAGGGTCCGGTTTTCTGCATTTTTTCCATTACCTCTGGGGAGGACCCTCTCCTCTTTCAGTTTCCTATCTGCCTTTCAAGGCTCTCCTTCCTTCCAAATCCCTCAATCCGCATTCTTTGAGGATTGAGGGCATTTCTTTTCCTCCTGTCCTTTATTTGCCTTATTCTCTTTTTTCCCTTTCTTCTTCTAGTATAATATAAGAGTTAGTTTTAGTTATAGTTTACATTTCATTATCATCTTCACGATCACCCAAACAATTAGGGACCGACAACCCAGATGTCAGGCCCCTTAAAACAACAATTATCATCATCATCAACCATCCTACCCAGATCCTAAACCAAATAATAAATACATCCTACACTAGTACAGTGCATCCATCAGAATAACACAGATTATCAGACAGATTTTCCATCCATACCCATGTTCTTGGGCTATATAACCACCTAGACAAATCAATTACAACAACAACTTTCATAGTAATTCATCGGCTATGCAATGAGCACAGCCAATATGAACATTCAATTGAAGAGCTCCCTGGAATAATGTTGTAAGCGCCATTTAATGAAATGTTGAGAAATAGAAAAATTGCTGTGGAAACATAAAAATTGTGTATTTTAAAGCAATCGTTGTTATCATCATAGGGACAATGGCTGTTTTAATCACACATATATGCTCATCTACACAAAATAAATATAAAACAAAGAAATTGAAACATAGCTTTGACAAAATTTGGCGTTTTTAACGTTATTCCAGGAAGCTCTTCAATTGTCTTTATGAAAGTGAAACCATATTCAGTACAACCCCTGTAATCCGTAACCTTAGGGACTAAGGTTTTTTTCGGAACGCCAAAAAGGCCCGTTTATCAGAAAGTACAGAGAAATGCGGATTTAAATTAAAATAAACAATCTCTGAACGCAAGATATCGGGGTTCCTTTCCTTCTTTCTTGGTAGAACCACATCAACAATGGGTTGTCAAGCAGTTCAAGTAGAGACTTTTTCAATGTTTTGCGATTTTCACCATCTATCGTCATTGTACATGATTCAATGTCTTTCCGATTTCTTCTCCGATCTTTTATTGTCGTAACGCCTACATTGAGTTCCTTGAAAATATTTTGGAGTTATTTCCCTTTGTCCAGTCTTCGTAACACTGCTAATTTTTCATTTAATGTGTTTACGTTTAACACCTGACATGTTGAAAAAACAGACACAACTGTACAGTACACACAATGTAGGGCTACAGTAAAAAAATACTGGACAGTACTGAAATGAACACAGTCGTAACGTGTCGTAAAACCATCGAGCATAAAGTACTAAAAAACGAGCCTTACAGTAGTCGCATAGGGTGTGTAACATCTGACATGTTATCCTACTATGAAATTGAGATGAAATACCCCAGGTGAAGTCAATTTTTTTGGGCTGTACTCCTCCAGTTTTTAATTTTTTCTCTTGTTTCTCTTGTCGATAATTTCGCATGTATTCTGCTCTGGATTTACCCATCTCTGCAAATCACAAAATCAAGAAAAGAAAAGAAAAGAAAAGAAAAGAAAAGAAGGGGCGTCCTAGTCCTACAACACCTCATACAAGTCCCTAGCGCTATTGGTTCGCAAAATATTAAAAAGCCGATAACCTATTAGTTTTGGGTCCTTTGGTTGAATTAAGGGGGCTATAGGAAAAGAGGGGGCGTCACCTCACGCAAAGTGGGTTGGCACTATCTCACAGCCATCTCTCCGCCACCGCGCGCACTCATTGGTCAAATTAAATAGCGCGCGCTTCCCCGGTTTCCTGTTACACATTTCCGTCCCTTTTCCAAAATCACTCCCACAAAAAATATCCAGCAACCAAGAGGCAACACTACAGTATGTTGGCCGACAGTACGCCGTGGTACCAATCTCCGCCACCGCGTGCTGGCCGACAGTACGTCGTGGTACCAATCTCCGCCACCGCGCGCACTCATTGTTTCCTGTTACACATTTCCATCCCTTTTCTAAAATCACTCCCACAAAAATTATCCAGCAACTGAGAGGGAAGATGTTACACATCAAAACTTCACAGTGCAGTTCGTACCATACGAAAAACGGACGACAGAAACGATACGTCAGATGACGGAGCACTAAAACGAACAAGCTATAACAACAAGCACCTGTAAACAACAATGGCGCGACGGGTAGTGAGTCGCCGTTACGAGTCGGGGCAAGTTCGTCTTGAGTCAGGGGCGAACAACCGGAGCCACGGACCAGCCGAGGGCGGAGGGTTTCTACTGTAAGATGCTTTTACTGAAACTATCTCCTAGCCATGTAGCTTGAAATTACGTACTACCCTACCAGGGAATTGTTACCGCTAGAAGGAGAGCGCAGCTGTTGTGTACACATTACGTCATCTCGCCTCGTTATGGCTGCAGCTGCTTTTCCGAGATATTCACACTTGGCACGACTTATGCCTTCAATATTTAGTTGTAAAATACGAACTGAAGGTCCAGTGTCTATTGTTGATTGGTTCTGAAAAGAACCGATATTATCAAAAGTTTGAGACAATATGTATCACCTCATGTCGCTGTTGCTCGTTTAGCACCACCCAGGGGACACGTGAAGGGCAATCAATAGGTAAGATCCTGTGGACGTGAGCAACGGTGGACTTATGAATTCCTTGTTGTACTCACCATACGATTAAATAAATAAATAAATGGCTGCAGCGAGCGGCTTGCGGGGCAAGGGGGGTTCTCATGTTCCGTCACAGGCTACATGAGAACACACCGCACGGCGCACGGCCCAGCATGAATCAAGCACACAAATAACGTCCATCGCAGGCGTGTGGCTGGGCGGAGCGTATTAGTTCCGATTTCCGCCACCGGTAACAATTCGGTGGTTGGGTAGTAGCTTATATGCTTTTTGTTTGGTCATTCGCATGGAAAAAATGGTTTCCAAATTGAATTTAGTTCATAAATTGGTGATTTGCTAGTGTTTCCGCATGGATGTTGTTGAATAAAACCGTGGGCAGATGTTGTCAGAACGGCTTGAAGACTGTGGAGTGTGGGGGAAAAAACGTCACATTAATACGTTTTAAGCGTGTGGACGACGTTTTATTGGAACTGCATAGGGGGCAGGGATTGAATCGATGACGAATTCTGACTTTGACAACGATAAGCTTACAGAGATTGTTGACCTTTTAGTATTTGCAAACTTTGTCCACGCTTTAAGCAATTCCCCAAGCTTTGGAGTGACGGGTTAATTAATGTTCTAGTTGATACAAAGTGAGAGGAACGGGATCGTGTGATTTATGCAGCACGTATAATGCCCTGGCTGAGATTCGTGTGAATTAAGTCAAATCGTGAGTTACAATAAGTCTACATAGAAAAGACTAAAATGTCTTAAACGCTCTTGATTTTTCTTATATATTGCAGGCGGTACGGCCAATGCATGAAATTAGATACTTGAGAACCCTCAGCTTAGATACAGCAATGGCTCTTTTCAGAAATAAAATCATGCCTATTCTAATATATGGCATTGAAGTCATTTGGCAACACCTAACAGAAAAGAACCTTTCCTCACTAGAAATAGTGAAGGCATTATTCATTAAAAAAAAGACAATCGGTGTGTCAAAAACTACCAGGTCACGATTCGTCTACCTCCTCACCCGAGAATCATTTCTTATTGAAGACCTTAGAAACTATTTATTATTACATAAAATGCGCACAAATGTGCATACTGTACATGAAGATTTATATTCTATGTACATTGTTTGATACATATAGATCTAGTTTTAGCTATAGTCGATGATTGACTTAATCCTCTTATGACATTTAGTTAGGTGGTATTTTTCACTATGTTCGTTGCATAGTACGCATACCCACGAATTTTTCGGTTCGTGAAATTTGTCATTTCTACATATCTTGTGGTGATAGCCGTGCACTGAAAGTCTGGTTAGCACCGATCGCAGTTCTTGGTTCGCTTTTGCCCATTTCCTGTCAATCATGGCGTGTGTAGCGTAAAAGTCTTCTGGTATTTCTTTTGTTATTTGTTTCTTTAGCTCTATTAATTGAGATATTTGCTTGGTGTGAGGTAGGAGCAGCTTGAGTTTCAGGTCTTCTATGTAGAACGGTTCCCTTGCCAGTTCATATACCAGTCTGGACTGGATCGTTCTCGCTACTCCAAGTGCTCTTTTCAAATATCTAGATTTGATTTTCTCAAGGTTGGTAAGGTCCGTTAGGGTTAGTCTCCCATATTAGTTCAATGCCGTATGTTATAACTGCAGATATTTTGGCATGAAATAGGGTAATGGCTGTTTGTAGTGAGAGTTTGGTGATGCTTTTGATTTCAGACATTCCTCTGATGGCGGCAGCAGCTCCTTCTTGTATATGGACCCTGAATGAATTGCATGTGGTCTGGAGTGTAATCCCTAAGTATTTAAAGGTATTAACTTTTTTGATGTCGTTAACTCCGAATTTACCTCTTCATATGTTGCTAGTTTTCCTCCTTTCCGAAATACCATGTGGACTGTCGTACTGTGGTTAATGAACATTTCGTTTTCTTGCGCCCAAGTGTGGAGAGCATCCAGGGTGTCTTGTAGTTCCGATATGTTAGATGAACCCAGGACCATATCATCAGTGTACATATATAATGACACTGTTTTGGTGATTTCAATTATTTTAGTGATATCTGCTGTGGCGATGTTGAACAGTATAGGGCTGTTTTGCCGTTTGTTTGCATGATTTCTTTCGAAGTTGCCTCTCCGTCTTGTATTACGATTTTCTTGTTGGTCAGTATGTTTCTTATTACTATTGTGATCTCATTCTTTCCGCCAAGGTCTTCGAGTTTGTTTAGAAGTCTTGTTCTTTCCAGTAGATCGAAGGCTTTGGTGTAGTCAATAAATGCAGTGTGGAATTTGCCTTTGGGTATTCTTAGGGCTTGGTAGATGTCGTTGATTAGATTTCCCATGACCTGTATGGTTGATCTTCCTTTTCTGAAGCCGAATTATTGTTCCGGTATTTTCGGGTCTATTGTTGCGACAGTCTGTTGGTTAGTAGTTTTGTGTAGATTTTGAAGATGTTTTCTAAAGCTATACCTCTATATGCGTTTGGATCAGTTGTTTCTCCTTTTCCTTTGTAAAGTACTTTGATAGTAGATTTTCGCCACTCGTCAGGGATCTCACCTGAGGCCAGGCACTTGTTGAATAGGTCAGTCCATATTTCTGCAAGAATTCCTGTTAAAGTTTTCAGTATTTCGTTGTATATTCCGTCGGGCCTTGCTGCCTTCCTATCTTTTGATTCTTTTACTGCTGTTTTTCCTTCGTTTATTGTGAATAATGTGATCTATTTACTGTCCCTTGGCGGGCCTGTTCCATGAGATGTGTTTCCTTCGGTCTTATTCAGGATCCTTGAAAAATGTTCCTCCCATGTTTACATTTGAACTTCTCCGGATGTTCTGTTGTATCTTCTTTTCAGAACGATAAATGGGGCTAGTTGGTTGTAGGATTTCCTCCTTTTGGAGTATTCTTCTAATAGGTATTTTGAGAGAGAGTTTTTCGCTTGGTGTAGTGACTCTAGCGTGGTTTTTCTTTGCTGGTAAACATTCTGTGTCAAACCATGGTTTCCCCTTTCGTTGTTTGTTTGGTATTTTTGTTGCGGCTAGGGCTTCTTGTATTGTGGACATAGCGAGGTTGATGTTATTACCTTGTAGGTATTGTCCTGACAGTTCCAACGCTCGTGTGTTGCTCGCTTGCACATCTGTGTCCAGTTTTCTGAGGGGCTTATGCATATTCGGTGTTGTTGGTCTGTGACACGTGTTTAGTATGAGGCTTGTGAGGATTTGGACGTGTTTGGTCAGTGGGGTTGAAGACGTCTTCCAGATTCCTTGTTGCATTGTGACGCAGATATCCTTTCCTCGGCAAAAGACCAGATCGATCGTGCTAGCTCCGTTATGCGCGATGCAAGTTATTTCATTCGGATTGTTCATCTGGTTGTATCCTTCATCTTGTAGTATGTCAAGGAATGTTATTGTTTTTTGTTTGTCTGTTCTGCAGTTAAAGTCGCCTGCAACTATTACGTTTTTTGTCTGTCTTCGTTTGTGCTATTGCAGCTGTTATCTGTTCCACTGTGTCATCAGAGGAAGTTCCATAGGTGATGTACATGCCTACTATGGTTAGTTTGTTTTCACAATGACTTTGTTGTCGTCCTTTATTGTCTCTTTGATCCTTCCTATGGTGGGTTTTATCATGATGGAGACACCTCCCTCTGGCCTACCTCTGTCTTTTAGGCGTGTATTAATTTATATGCTTGTATTTCAAAAGATCCTGTCAGGAAGGTTTCTGTAGTTATTATCACGTCTTTGCCTATCCATATTTCTTCAGGTGCTGAGCTGAAGGTACCCTTTAGTCCTTCTACGTTCCATAGTAACAGATTCAGTGGTGTGTTGGTTTCTGTTTGGTGTCCATCCTTGGTAGTTGACGTGCTTCTTTTCTGTTTTTTCAGTTCTTCCGCGTTTTGTGGTTTCGTCCTGTTAGATTCTTGCGCCTTCAGGTCTGTCTCTACGAAAAATATATTCCTTTACTAGTACTCCCGCCGGCCAGGAGTCAGCTTTGTTGACGCTCTCTAGTGATTTGTAGGGAATTCCTAGTTTAAATGCCATTAGTCTTCCCCTGATATCTATCTCTTCGCATTCAATGTCTCCCTTAACTCATTTTTTCTGTATGAAATCCTTTAATTTCTCCGCTGTGGTGGATTCGTGGAGCCAGCCTATGTAGAGCCATGGCATGCGTGAGCCTGCTTTCAATTCAATTAGAAACTATTTACCTCTACCAAACACCAGAGCCTCGGAAAAACTACTAATCATTGATGAAAGAAAGATGGAACCGGAGCCATGATGACCGGACGTGGACAACAGCCAACTTTACACGTCTGGCGGTCCATGGATTTCACTCTCTCATTTGCATTAACAAATATTTCCACGAACCTACAGTGACGTGTGTATGCCAACTATGTGGACAAGCAAGTGATCGCTACCACTTAGAGCTCTGTAGAAAGAGGAAAAAAGAAACAATCAAAGACAATGTAACTCAAAGAGCCAGAGCACAATTTTAGTGTACGTGTTTATGCATTATTTTGCTATTTGGCTATTTTGCTGCAATAAGAGTATTATTAAAATTACTCGAGCTGAATTAAGAAATCTGGCATGTGATATAATTCACTAATTTATTTATTTATTTATTTATTTATTTATCGTATGGCTTTTAGTGCCGGGAGTGTCCGAGGACATGTTCGGCTCGCCTGAGTCTGTAGCTGCTTCCAGCGGACACCCTTAGGGTGAGCTACAAGTTCCGTTCAATTTCAAGTAGTTCCAACTTTCGCTACCAGATATCAATTATACCTAGTGGTGAACGTTGGAACTTTGATAGAGCGTTCTGACGAAATCTAACCTAACAATTTAGCTTGACACATGCTTAGTCTGTGGAAGAATCTTTTAAATGCCATATATCTATGACGTGGGACCGCCGGCTTTACTTCCCCTCCGAAGGAAGGCATACTGAAGGATTTTAACGCTCTTAAAAAATCCGACGACTTCGGCCGGGTTTGAACCCGCTATCTTGGGAACAGCAATTCAGCATGCTACCAACTACGCCACCGAAGCCGGTTATTGTTGTCTAGAAGCATGACGAATACAAACTTTTAATATGTCTCAAATTGCCAGGTTTTAAGATAAACGAGATAGACTACAAATCATCTACGTGTACTCGAAGAATAATATCCACCAAACTCTGAAATCAGGTTTGATCAATAGAATAAGAATTTTCAGCTATTTGGACGTGTAATATACAGAGTCATTCATATATCGTGTCTCCGCAGCTGAGGTGGGTCCGGTCTGGCCAATACTAACTACTGTAAGATGCGAGATCCAGAATAAACCAGTTATCGCTGCAGACCGCTCACTCCTAGTGTTATAGTGGCTAGCATTTTTCATTGTCGAAGGTCCAGGTTCAATACTCGGCTCTGTCAAGAAATTTAATTCTGGTCTCAGGGTGGGAACAGGGTGTACTTAGCCTAGTGAGGCAAAATTGAGATGAGCCGAGTTCGATTCCCACCTCAGCTATCTTGGAAGTGGTTTTCCGTCGTTTCCCACTTCTTAACAAGCAATAACATTTATCATGTTATGAAAACGTAATTTTTTTTCGTATTGATTTATAAATATTTTTTGCAAATGCTACGCCTAAATAATGAGACATCTATTAAATTGCCGTACATGTTTCGATATTCATTGATATCTTCATCAGTTTTAACATCACTAAAATGAAATGGATATCCTCACAATAATTTGATTAAATAAAAGTTCCAAATCAGATGTGGAAGGTAGAAAGCTCAATTCGCTCTATCAATGTTTACAATTTCACCACCAGCCATCGCAAATCCAATGACACAGTTTAGAAGCAACTTCTTCTAACTGTTTTTGAAAGAAAAAAAAAAGGATTTGAAGGGTTTATTCCAAGAACCAGACAAGTCCAAAAATCAAATTGTTCAGTTACTAAATAAAAGAGTACCGTATAGCTTCATTTTTGCTCAATGATATAAAAATTGCTTTTAGACCTGCTATCGTCTCACTAAAAAGCTTTACACCTGTGCGCTATCTGTTGGTATAATAATAATAATAATAATAATAATAATATCGTATGGCCTCGGGTGCCGGGTGCAAGCTTTGTAATTTGACACCCAGAGGGTAGCTTGCATGTCGAATTTCGTTGCTCCTTGAATCACAATGAAAGTCAAAGAGGTTAGAAATCGAATCTCCTTGAACACAATAGCGCTTTCTAGTAGAGAAATGAGGAACTTTGTGTTGGCGGACACTCCCGAGATTAATTTTGCCATTATGAACACGGCCTACTGAATTAAAATGGGTTCTTTGACATGCCACCATCGTATGACATGCGTGTCGTATTTTTGCCGCCTTTCAAAAATCACTTACCACTGCCAGGAGCGAACCTGCAATCTTGGGGTTAGTAGACCGACACTCTATCCACTCACCCACCGTGGCAAGCTTATCTGTTGGTGCTACTTCAGGATAAACAATGTTTCAAAGCTTTGGAATGCATTATTGGGTAGCGAGCAAATGCTGAGCCCTCACAATTAGTACGGTCATATTAGGACAAAATTTGGGCGGATACGGAAAAAATTGAATGACAACGAATTTCTTCAAAAACATGTTCTATAGGACCCACTGAACATCCCCATAAAAATCGCCAAAAATCTGGCTTGGGGAACACCCCTAAATTTTCAAAAACGCCCGCCATTTTTAATTTTTCAAAAAACAGCTATAATTCATGAACGAAAAGTAGAAATAAGGTGCGGTTTTCGCCCAAAGTTGTGTTTCGACTTCTAGGTGTTGTACCTACTATGAACACTCACATTCAAGTCGGGGACCGTCTTCAAATTTTGAAAAAACTCTTATTATCTACTTAAAAAAAGCTTTCTCCTAGACGAAAAGTGATAAAATGGTGCTGTTTTCGTCTATATAATTAATTTAACTTTCAGAACTTCTGTTTATTATAGTACTGCGTATGTAAGATGGGGAACGTTCTTAATTTTCAAGAATGAAGCCTGATTTCTTGGAATATATATTTAAAATTTTGTGATATACTAAGTAAACGTAAAAACACAGTTGTCCAAATGATGGGCGGACACGCATATGCAAGAACTTTGCGTACTCATTCCCTCTCTCGAGCTGCTATCGGCCATTTGATTTTGGAATCATGCCAGGAACAGAAACGTCCGTCTGCCTCCGACGTCGAAACTCTTCTTCTAGATTACGAAAAGGTTTTTAACACCGGATCTTCAGAAGAATCTTTTCTCCAGGTGGAAGAACTACTCCAGGCTGTTTCGTCGTGGATGGCTGAAATGGAAGAAAAGAGTTGAACTTCGAAACAGTGGCTGCAATATTTTCGACAGACAGCGATCATTCATGACTTTGTTCGAGCGGAAAGATCCGGAGATTGGAGCCTTCACCTATCCGCTGTTCAAAGAATGCTAAATTGCCTGCATGCCGCAGGACAAATTCACTACGCCAAGGGGGCTCACATCTATCTTCAGAGCATGGCTCAACTTGAATCAACTTTGACAGACAAGGAATTTGAGTTGTTCGTCAAGAAAAGCTTTTTCACTGTCCATCGATCGGATAAATTTTGGTGTGGGGTATGGACCGACATGACCATCGAGCAGGTTTTGATGAGATAATGAAAGTCAGCGGTGGGTTGACTCAAGGTCAACGTATCTCTGATGCAATCGCAGCCCGTTGGATTCGCACTTTGCCGGCGAGTCTACAAGTGATAGAAGCAGAGGAAGCCTTTGGAGGAATTAGAAGTGAAACCTCTGAACAACACGTCTCTTTCCTGGCATCCAGGCAGTCTCGAGACTCCAAAGACTTGAAGAAATTCATTGACTGGCTAAAATAACATTCTCCCTTTAAGAAATCCAAAGATCTCGTCTCCCTGTCAACTGGAATAATTGCAGACGAAAGCGTCAATTGTGATTTGGCCGAAGAATTGGGCGAAAAGGCGGTGGGAAGTGTTGTGGGGAAGTCATTTGACACCGTCACTCTAAAACGGAAGGATCAAGTGACAACTTTCGCTGCTATGAAGAAGACACTCGTGATAAACAAGGAACCGGTCGTAGTAAATCCCAACCAATAGTTCCACCGCATAGCCTGTGTCGTCAGAACCGGGGAGGAGTTGGAAGACTGCTTACGGCACGAGTTGGCGCCATATCCCCAAGCTTTGTTCGACAACGTTGGGCTTCGTGCTGGTGTTAAGTCGAAGATATATCAGGTTATAGACCAAGTCTGCCAGGTGAGCAGTCAGATGCCTGATAACCCCAAGTTCGTTATAGACGAAGGCGATCTTATAAACCACGTGCATTGGCCTCGCCCAGCAACCTACGACGATGTGTTCAATGCCTAAAAAGACTACGTACGAAGGCATTACGGGGAAAGTGTCATTATAGTGTTCGACGGCTACGAGGCGAGCACGAAAGACGCTGCACATGGTCGCCGTTGCTTCTGAAAGTCGTCAGCTAGTGTAGAAGTGACATCTTCCAACATTTTGACTGCACCATAGGAAGAGTTTTTGTCCAACGTTGACAACAAAACGAATTTCGTAAACCTCCTAGGAGCAGCATTTCAGGCAGCAAACATCCCAGTCCTCCATGCACCCATTGACGCGGATGGTTTGATTGTAGAAACTGCAAAAAAGAAGCCGAATCTGGGGAAAGAGCAGTCGTAGTCGGCGCCGATTCAGACTTTCTTGTTTTAATAGCAGCCTTGACGCAGCCGGACCTTTCCATCTTTTTGTTAGTTCCGGGTAACTCAACCAACTCCCAAAAGATTTTAGTAAGGAGCTGCATCAAGGTCTCGGAGAAATGACAGCTCACTTACTGTTTGTACACGCAATGATGGGATGTGATACCACCTCCGCCTTTTATTACAAAAGTCCGTTGGTACGCTTCAATAAACTGCACAACGACCAACAACTCCGTAAAATAGTGGCCGTTTTCCTGGACGAAACCGCAACCCAAGGTAAAATTGCAGCTGCAGGTAAATTCGTTCTTTTCTTTAGTACCGGTACTTGTTCTTATAATACCGGTATGATCTTTTAATTCTCTGACTACTAGAAGTCGGTACACTGTACATTACCTATGTTTTGATTGATTCAGGACAGGAATTTATCATCAAGCACTACGGAGGCAAACCAGGAGAGGTCCTTGACAAAGCACGATTTAAGAAGTACATCCAAACCGTGGGAAAGAAACCGTCAAACTTCGTCATGAATCTTTCAAGCCTTCCTCCTTCTTCCGCTGCGGCACGTCAACACTGTCTGCGCGTCTACCACCAGGTTCAAGCTTAGAAGGGCAACCGTCTTTCACCACAAGATTGGGGATGGAAACTCGAATGTGGGAGCCACATTCCAATTCAGTCTACGTTGCCGCCCGCACCTGAACGTCTCCTCCACATGGTAAGGTGTGGATGCAATGGAGACTGCACAAGAAACTGCGAATGCAGGAGAAGAGGCCTCCCATGTACAACCATGTGCGCCGTATGTGCAGGAGATGCATGCCTGAACAAACGCACTTTCTTTGATGACGAGGAAGAAGATGACCTGGAGCAAATCGAAAATGAAACCAATGATGCCGCCGCCTCAAGCCCGATTTTTGGCTATTTTTCTGGGGATGTTCAGGGGGTCCTATAGAACATGTTTTCGAAGAAATTCGTTGTCATTTAATTCTTTCCGTCTCGAAGCCTAATTTGACCGTACTAAACTGCCAAGAAGAAGAAGTCAACCGACAGAATCTCGACAGTTATTTATGAATATTTATGTTAGAACATACTCTGGGTATAATAAAGTTATAATTATCGTCGAACATAAACAGTTGTATGCAACTCGCCTATACTGGTACGGTAATTAAGACGCTTCGCTCGTTTTATAAACATATTCGTGTTTTAATTATTGCTCGTTGCATAATGTACTATTTTGTGGATCATTCTTAATACTATTTTATTTATTAATGGTGGAAGCTGTCAATCTATATCACATAATATCCAAGCTTACTGCAATTCTTAAAGAAAACCCTGTTTAATCTGATGGTTAAAAAGCACTAATGACTTGAGTCCTGAAGACCTGTCTGTACCTTTTAAAAGTTCAAATGTATTGCCCTTGGTAACTGGCTGAGCACACAAATCAAATCTCTCTCCCCACCTCAGCTCTCTTCTCTTTCCACCTACGCTCATATCAGACGTCATGGCGATTACTCAATTTATAATTTACGATAACATCAACTTCGTGTAAAGTTACCTATTAAGAAAAAATAAATATCAACGCGAACAATTGACCAGCAGCGGGGGTTATCATTAAAGTTTACATGCGTCCAGATCGAAAGGTTCATGGGCGAACTGAGGCAGAACGCAATCAATTATATCGGGTAGACAGCGCGGTCTGGGTGTGATAAACGGGCCACACCACTCAGCTGTTAACTGATGGCCAATTATCTTCTCTAGATACGCCTAAACAACGAAACTCCACTTGAGGTAATAAAACAGTAATGAATTTGACTGTGCCGTATGTTCTACGGAGGTATAAAACATCCCAAGCTCGATTCATCGGTTATAACTTAACGGAGCCCGTTTTGTTTTAATAGGACACATCTCCCTTTGTAGAGAAGGATAAATCTCGATGACTGTCGAAGCTAATATTGTTACCAGATATCAGTGGAGGAAATGGAGATACTAGCTCAGAGGATCTATTTATTATGTTCTAACACATTCTGGTTGGTTGGTTCCTTAGTTAGGGGCTGCGACAACTTCCTAACACATTTTTAACAGCATGTTATGCAGATATTTTGTCTCTTTTACACTCAGTAAAAACTAAGGTATTCTAGTTTAGCGCTTTGCACCATATCTTTCAATTTATCTCCCTTAAGTTCAAAAGGTATTCACCAAATTGCTGATGTGTTGCGTGTAATGATTATGATGATAAACATAATGATGATGAAACACGGGCCTAAAAGATAGATTATCAGTCTCTTGTGTGACGGCATAAATCTCTAACTAGAAGTATTTCCTTAACATTGAATGTGCTCAGATATTATTTTATCCTTAAGGTGCTTGTCTACTCAAAATAGTTACCTTTCAAATAGCTTGATCATGAAAAATATTTGTATTCAACACATTAATGAGATCCAAATTGGTTCAAAAAATTCAAAATATCTCATTTCTTATTGTTGTGATTTACTGTTGTTTAAGGGTGAATATACAGCATCGAGAGCCAAAAAAAAAAAAAAGTAGTTCCGCGAAGAACTATACAGCCTATTTTCATTTATCCTACTCATGTAAATTGCCTCTATCAACATACAAAATTTCAGTTTGAAGGTTGTGATAGATTCATAGATATTGAGAACCGTCTAAATATTTCCGATGGTCACCAGGTTGGATTTTTATTTTTGTACTATAACATTGAGAATATTGTGTACGTGTGGTATTCAAACTTCAATCACATGATTAGAACACAAGAAGTAAAAATGAGATTTTAAAATTTCGCACAGCTGCCATCTTGTGATTATGCAAACAATTGAAATAAATTAGATTCCAATGGATTAACATTTGTATAAGCATTTAACGTGCAACGTTTCATTGCACTCGGCTAGTTAATTCGCGAGAAACGTCCATTTAAATATTTATACTTCGCGTCGCCGCCATGTTGGATTTGTGCTCACCAGGTTACTGAAAGTCCTATAGGTGAACTTATGTTCATAGCCTCTTTGAGCATAAAAAATTAGTTTGATTGCTGTAAAAGATTCATAGATATTGAGAACCATCTAAATATTTCGGATGCACGCCATTTTGGATTGTTATATGTATAGGCCATAGAGTTATGTACCATTCAATGACAATTATTGCCTAGGTTCATTATTCAAACTTTCACTTCGATCGCATGATTACGAAACAAGAAATAAAAACTTAATTCTAAAATTTCGCACAGCCGCCATCTTGAGGTTATGTAAACCATTGAACTAAATTAGATGCCAGTGCATTACAATATGTAAAATTATTTACTGTACCACATTTCACTGCGCTCAGAGAGTTAAATCACGAGAAAAGTCTATTAAAACGTTTCAAATTCGTTTGGCTGCCATATTCGTTTTGTACTTTACAGGTTTATGAAAGTTACATAGATAAAATTGTATCAGTACCCTTTATCGCCGTACAAAATATCAGGGTGATATCTGTAATAGTTTCGGAGATATAGAATGTCAGTGAAATATTTCGCACAGCCGCCATTTTGAGGCTATGAAAACAATTTAACTAAATTAGACTCCAGTTCATTACAATGTGAATAAACATTTGCTGTACCAAGTTTCATTACGTTTGGATAGTTAAATCGCGAGAAAAGTCTATTTAAAAGTCTCAATTTCGCTTGGCCGCCATGTTGGTTTTGTAGTCACCAGGTATTTGAAAGTCTCATAGGTGAACTTCTAGTCGTGTCCTTTATCTCCGTACACAATTTCAGGGCGATATCGGTAATAGTTTCGGAGATACTGAATCTTGTTCTTCCTAGCATTAATCCCTTGCGGGGTCTGTTACTTTGCTACATCTCCTCCACTTCTTTCGGTCGTTGACATCTTCTGGTGTTAGACCAACAGCGTGCATGTCAGCCCTGATGTTGTCAGTCCACCGCTTTGCAGGTCTTCCACGTGGTCTTGTTCCACCTGGGTTGATGTGAAGTGCTCTTTTGGCAACTGAGTTGTTCTGTCTTCTCATGACGTGACCGTACCAGCGTAGACGAGCCTCCCTCACCTTCTCGACAATTGGTGCAACACCAAATCTTCGCCGGACGTCTGTGTTCCTTGCGTGGTCAAATCGGGTCAGCCCCATCGACCATCGAAGCATCTTCATTTCCATCGTATTCAAAATTTGCTCATGTTGTTTGGTCATAGAGCGACATTCAGTCCCATAGATGGCTGCTGGGCGTACCACAGACTTATAGACCTTTGCCTTTAAATGCAAAGGCATCTTTTTATCACAGAGAACTCCAGTGACTTGTCTCCACTTGAGCCAGGCTGCGTTTACCCTCATCCGAGTATCAGGAGTGGCGTCACAATTTGAAGTGACAGTGGACCCTAAGTATTTAAAATGCATGGTCTACTGCAGATTTTCTGTGCTGATACTGATGGTACCTCTAGTTTGGGGGCCACATTCCAGGTATTCTGTCTTCTGGATATTGAGGTGTAGTCCATTTTCAGCCAGTCTGTCGTTCCACGTTTGAACCCTGTGCTGGAGTTCAGGGTGGGTTTTTTGGGCAAGTACCACATCATCCGCATAGAGAAGGGTCCAGGGATGTGAGGTCTGTATGTCCGCCGTTGCTGTATCCATGCAGAGGATGAATAACAGTGGTGATAGAGCAGAACCCTGATGAACACCCACAGTGATTTCAAAAGGTGGGGAGACTCCAGCTGGACTCCGAACTACACTAGTGGCATTGCGATACAGAAGTTGCACCCAGCTTACATATTCCTCAGGGACTCCATGGCAACGAAGAGCTCGCCAAATAAGATCATGAGGGATACGGTCAAAAGCTTTCTCTAAATCGAGAAATGCCAGGTGTACACTCCGCTGCCTCTCTCTGTGCTTTTCCATTAAAAGGCGTGTGGCATGGACAGCATCGATGGTACTGCATCCCTTAACAAACCCACACTGGTTTGGTGTTACAGTGACAATATTTATGAGTCTACAATCAAGCACACGCTCAAATATTTTAAACGTATGACAGAGGAGTCGAATAGGGCGATAAGTTGAGCAGTCACCCATATCACCTTTTCCCTTCCAGATTGGAACTGTTATGCTAGTTGTCCATTCATGGGAAAGTTGGTTCTCAGCAATGATCTGATTAAAGAGTGTGGCAAGGAATTCTGAGGCAGGCCATCCTAGAATTTTCCATATTTCCGTCGGTAAGTCTTCTGGGCCAGTTGCTTTCCCGCTCTTCATCTTGCTAATGGCAGGCATTACTTCCTCGGATGTAATTGGAGGACCGGGTCCTAAGGTAGGATCAGGACTTGCAATTGGTGGGTGTGGAAATTCTTCGTTGCAGATGCCAGAAAAGTAATCTGCCCAACGTTGAAGGATAGATTGCTGTTCTCGTAGTAGCTTAGCGTTCGCATCCTTGATATGCATGACATGTCCAATGTCCTGAGTTGAACGATTACGGGACTTAGCAAGACGATATACATTGTTTTCTCCTGATGGTGTGTCAAGCTGGTCGTACAGGTCTTGATAATAATTGTCCTTTGCAGCAGCTACTGCTCTTTTTGCTGCTGATTTCAGGTTACGGTATTGCTGGAGGTCAGTATCAAGACGCGAGTTCCACCAAGTCTTGTAGGCCATCTTTTTCTCCCTGATAACTTGCTTGACTTCATCACTCCACCACCAGGTCAGTTTATCAATGTATTTTCGTCCGGGTATGGTTTTTCCCACAGTTTCTTTCGTCGCCTGATGTATCTGTTTCACAGCATCCCTCCACATGCCATCAACTGATTGATCAGACTTCACGGAGAAGTTTGCCAAGGCTGTGACCAACTCATTGCGGTGGGCATTCAATCTCCACCACTTGATACGCTCTGGCCCAGTTTTAGGTTTTGTTTTGGGTCGCTTAACGTTTTTATGAATATCAAGGACAAGCAATCGGTGTTGAGGGGCAACGCTGTCATACGGAATCACTTTGGTATCTGTCACCAGCTTCATATCTTGTTGCCGAACTAGCCAGTAATCGATCTGAGTAGCATGTCCTCCACTGGTATAAGTAGCCAGATGTGTTAGTCTCTTTTTGAAATATGTATTGGTCACAATCAAGTTATGAGCTTCTGCACAGTCAAGTATCCGACATCCGTCATCATTGCGCACACCAAGCCCATGTCCTCCATGGCATCGCATATATCCTTCACGCTGAGACCCAACATGTCCATTAAAGTCTCCTCCAAGAATAATGGACTCATCCTGGGGGATTGCTCGAAGGTGGGTATCCAGACTGTTCCAGAATTCATATTTCTCATCCTCTGTACATCCAGTTTGAGGTGCGTAGCAAGATATAATGTGGGCAGTGATTTCTGTTGAATCAATCTTGATAGACATAAGCCTATCTGACACCCTGTTGACATTGGTGACACTGTTGCGGTAGTGCTGGTCTACGATTATTGCTACACCGTTTCGTGCTGCGCTGGTACCGTGAGATGAGTTTGTAGCCATCTCCAATTTCTTTCGCCTTTGAACACCTCCACTTGGTCTCCTGGATGCAGGCAATGTTGACACGCCTGTGTTGAAGCATTTCTGCTAGTTCACGATGTCGGCCAGTCAACGTTCCAATATTGAGGGTAGCGAATCTTAGTCTTAGTTGTTTTGGCTTAACTAACTTCTTTAACCTACCCCGTGCATGAGTAGGTAACCCTCGCTCATTTCTCACATCACTCGGGCGCAAGTGGCACGCGTCGCTTTGGGGGAACGCCCTAGCATGTTCCGAATTTAGAAGAGACTTAGCCATTGATGCGACAGGAAATACCTCAACCGGCATTTTAACGCTACTGCCAGCATATAATTCGGCCGCCCCTAACATGGAGTACAGACGCCGTGTGTAGCCGCCCGCTCCGGGTCAGACGCTACAACTGATATCTACACCCAAAATGAGGATGATAACTTTTACTCAATTAATCCCGAGCACTGGGATGCCACATCCGCCATCTACACTGTACCGAGGATTATCCTCTCCACTGTAACTGCCGTTGAGGTCTTCACCGTAAGCCTGGCAAGGGACCCTTACAAGGGACTACCAGCCGAGTCAGCAGGACCATGGTTTTTTAAAGAGGTGTTACTCCTGTATCACTCGCCCTTTGTCCTGACTTGTGACAGGCAGAGCCTGGCTTCCCAAACATTGGGTCCAGGAGATACTGAATGCTGGTGAAATATTTCGCACTGCCGCCATGTTGGATGGGTGAGACACAATAAAATTTGAAGGACACGGTCGGCCAGAATAGTGCTATAATCTTACCGAGTTTCATTGTAATCTAGGTTATTGGCCCCTAATGGTTTGGGTGATAGTGAAAATGAAAGATGATTTCATGAAACCTACAACTAAAATTAACTACTGACCAAACAACTAACTTACATACTAGAACTGAAAAAAGGAGAATGAAAACTGAGGGACTTGGAAGAAAGGAGAGCCATGAAAGGCAGATAGGAAAGAGGAGAGAGGAGAGAACCTGCCCCAAAGTCAGTGGAAAAAGGGGAAGAAATGACTCAGGAATGCCTCACCTCAAGAATACCCTGCCTTGAGCAGAAGAAAGGAGTTATCATGAAAAGAAAAAAAAAAGAAGGCTGTCTCCTTGAAGAATGAGGGTATCAGGAAAGACGAGACAAAGGCCAATTAAGGTGAGAAAGTGAAAGACTCCCTAGGCCTCAGACACCCTAATACCGTCGGGTTCGGAAGAGAACAAGTGCTGACCAACGGAGGCCGACAGGAAAGATAACTGAAAGAACCCGGCACAAGTAAGTGGAATCAATGCCGGATTCAGCTGGGGTCACGTGGTCGCCAACTCACGTCCCACAAGCTGCGAACCCATGGGGGACTCAAGAAACTAAACTGAGAAACTACGGAACTACAGTAATTTGGTTCCAGTTTTCTTGATTGATAGATTGTCATTGTACAGGGACTGTAAATGTACGTCATTCAAGTGCACGTTCGGGAGACTAAGCAGTGAATATTAATGCACAGCAAGCTAGGAGAAAAACCCCTCCCTGTGGAGCCCACTTAATCTTTCCTGTGTATGGGCGAAGCCATTTACGGTTGATAGTTTGTAATTACCTCGAGCAACAGAAGCTATTTGGAAATAGATGGCCAATTTCTATAACTCGGTATTCGATTTATCCTATATAGGAAATACGGTATGCATAGCACATGCTGTAAAAGTCCACATCTGAAGTAAGACTACGTAGTGTAGTTTTATAAACATACTCGTGCCTTAATTATTGCCATGATAGGCTCTTTGCACAATGTAATATTTTGTGGATCACTCTCAATACTATTTTATTTATTAATAGTGGAAGCTGTCAATCTATATCGCATTATATCCAAGCGTACTGCAATTCATTACTTTCTTAAAGAAAACCTTAAATACCCGTTATAATTTTAAGCATTTGCAATCGAAAAAAAAAATACAGTATGTACTTATAACACCACATATTTCAACACCCGACCACAGCGATTAGAATTCGTAGCCTTGATCCGTGGTAGAGTATATTGTTGTTGTTGTTGTTTTTGTCGTTGATTCTTTAGGTGCTTTATGGCATCATAGTCTTGTAGCCCCGTGTACTTGGGTGTGTGTGTAGAAGTTGTCTGATAACCTGTGTCACTGTGATGTCTGTAGGCTTACTAGTGTGTGTACTTTTATACGAGGAAGAATTTGGGTTGGAAGCTGTTGTTGTTGTTGTTTCATTTCAGACGCATGGACATCAATTTCATTTAGCCCCGTGTACTAGGGTGAGTTTGAATTTTGTCTGATAACCTGTGTTATTGTGGAAGCTGTATTAGTATGTGTATAATAAAATTCAGGTGAGGATTCAATCAATCAATTTATAAGATCCGTATAGCACGTCGTATTTCAACAAGCAACTACAACCAACATGCAATTGTACTCCTTGAAAAGGACAAAGAGTTATAACTACACCCATGCATTTAGGAGAAAGTAGGCTATATGATCTTTACAGAACATCTTGTTCTTACATAGAAGTGGCGTCATCCATACGTTGCTATAAAAACACAAGATATTAGTTACGTGTCTTAGTTTTTATTGTTTATTTCGTTACGAATTTATTTGTTTCCTAAAATGTTGAACGATGAAAAGTGCCAAATTATCACGATCGGATACGTGCAGAGAAGGAAGAGGACGTGTTTCTAAAATGTATCGTCGACATGCTATTTTCTACAACTACCGATGCAGAAAAACACCAAGCGTTACAAGGATTTAAAGCTCAGATGTCAGGAATTCGTAAATATGTCCACGATTTTATGCTTTTCCGTGTGGCGAAGAAAATGCGTGTTTTCTTATTACAGTATTGAGATTTTCTTTCTCTGTGTTTGGCATTATTGAAACAAAAGGGATGACGGCACAGTCAATAATGCTTATTATAGTAAACACTGGTCAAAGCGAACCGAGTTGAAATAGCACGAGTGTGATGGGTTGTTATCTAATAGCAGAATTACTGTGCATAGTGTTTGATGTACCGAAGTTTAGACAGGAAAATAGTTAAATAGGCCGTTTTGCTCCATTTACCTTATTTCGAAAAGATGTGCATTCAACTGTCTGATTAGGGTGACATTCAAGAGACAAACGCCTGTTTAGATAATCGAAATTGGACGTCAATTGACTGTGTAGGGACGTCAGTTGTTTCAAATTATTTCATATGTAATGATTTAATCCATAAAATATCTTAAACTCTCCGATCATTTTGCTTTCAAAGTAAAGTGATCTGAATTAATCATTCGATTCCAATTTTCACGTGAACATATAGCACGGCGCCTGCGATTACGCTGAGTAAGTGAGCTATCGTGCGGGTAAATAATTCATACCTTACGATATAGTGGAGGAGAAAATTGCTACAAGCCGACTGTATGAGTGACTCAAGCGGAATTGGCAAGTAGCATACCACATTACTGTATTCCTTTGTTCGTCTTATTGTTGAGCACAAGAAGTGATATTTTCTTTATCATGGACTCGTAACGATTGGAAATGAATGCGAGAGCTAAACATTACGTGAACATGTACACGCATTCTTGTTATTCAGATTGTGTTGACTGACAGATAGAAACTTGTCACTAAACAGTCTTTATATAATAGATATCTTCTACCTCCTATAAATCACCTGATATATTTTACGGTAAAATGATGTAGAAAATGACCAGGGATATTTAAAAAATCAGCTCATGCTACATATTTTATATCGAAGATCGAAAAGACCAAGCGCTTTTTCTATACATTAACTAAATTATAGAGTTTAATACGAGGTACGTCCAGAAAGTAAGTTCCGTTTGGTAATAACATTAAATTGTGTACAGATACAGAAAAATTATTTATTGCACAAAATTATACAACCCTTAATCTACTTTTCCACATAACTGCCGAAATGTTTCAGGCATTTGTCGTAGCGTGGCATGAGTTTTTGTATACCTTCTTCATAGACGTGTGCCGCCTGTGTCTTCAACTAGTTGTACGTTCCGCTGCAGCGGTTACAGAAGAACTGGTTCACGCGATTGATGACAAGATCCGGGAAAACAGCAGGTTTACAATTAGTGCTCTCGCTATGGAATTTCCCCAAATCTCACGATCACTAATTCATGAAATTGTTACCGAAAAACTGAACTTTCGTAAACTTTGCCGACTTTGGGTACCAAAGATTCTTACGGAGCAACACAAAACACAACGGATGGGTAGTGCACTTCAGTTTTTGACCCGTTACAATGAAGACGGCGAAGAATTTCTGACACAGATAGTCACAGGAGATGAAACTTGTGTTTCTAACGACACCCCTGAAAGTAAGCGGCAATCAATGGAATGGAGGCACCCTTCATCCCCAGCAAAGGTTAAGCCGAAACAAATCATGACACCTCGGAAAATGATGTTTCTAACTGGTTGAAGACACAGGCGGCGAACTTCTATGAAGAAGGTATCCAAAAACTTGTGCCACGCTATGACAAATGCCTGCAAAAGTTCGGCAGTTATGTGGAAAAGTAGTTTAAGAGGTGTAGATTGTTGTGCAATAAATAATTTTTCTGTAGGCTATCTGTACACAATTTAATTTTTTACCAAACGGAACTTACTTTCTGGACGTGCCTAGATAATACCATTATCTTTATTCGTAGGCTTACGTAGTCATGTAGTAACTGGTTAATTTATATTCCATTGTCGACCGTGGTATTCCGATTTTAGACACTTCACCCGTGGAGATGGGTATATTCGTAATCAATAGGGCCCTGAGTTTAAGGGCTTAACCTTACCATTTAATGACCCAATTTCAGAATATATGTATGTTTCACACTTCCTGGCACATAATGTGTGAGTTTCATCCGTTGAGTAGTCAGCCCGGAGGCTGGTTGGATCCTCAAAAAGTGCCACTGTGGGTTATGTGGGCTGGAACCCATAAAACCCCAAGGGTTCACTATAATCAGACAAACTAAGCAAGATGAGGAATGAGGGAGTTCCCATTGCTTTCCTCGCTGAGACAGTACTGCAGTACTAAACCTACGAGTAGAACCTTTCATAACATCCACAGGCACTAACTGTTCCCTGAATGTCATTACTCAGAACACTCATACCTCAGTAGGTTCCATATAATCACAGCCATGAATGAGACTGAGACATCGGTGAAAAGCCATATTTTACTACAGCTTGTGTCAATGGACAAGTGCAAAACTACTGTATCTATTAAGAGATGGTAAACAAGCCGAATTAATTTCATAAACCCTAAAAATGCATAAATGAGGGGGTGTGACATAAAATATCCGAAATCGCTATTACCACTTTTTCCTTTGATAAATACGTATTTATCCGAATATAAGACAGACTTTATTGAACATGTACGTAGTTATCTACTGCAATGCAAATAAATTACAAGAAAAACAGAAATATAATGGGAAATCGTTCACGCCAGACAATACTTGGGCATGTGACGGTTATTGATAAAGTGTACTTTTGTGAAATTACGCTATAATGTACATATCATTCGAGAGCTGCATTCCTCTTGCCAATTGATAGTTCCGTCGTCTTTAACTACTACAGAAACACACGTAACTCGTTGATACTAATAATCAAAAGGCAATTAATTTACAGAATAAACACGCACTGTGACTACAGCCCCTCATTCCCCTCTAAAAAATAAAGAAAAAGAAAAAAATGAAGGCATGGCTCCCCAGAAGAAACGAACCCGGGACCACCGTGGCACGCGCCTCGCCGATATCCTCTCGACTAATAACGCAGCATTGAGCGGTGGTCGCGCCAAGACCATCGACAGCGAAAGAGTGCCTGGCCTCAGACGAACACATGGCATGCTTCCCTACTTTACAGGGGCCGAGGGCCTGAAACAAACCTGTTTTCTGGGGTTAGGAGGCCATTCCGACCCCAGGTTCCCTATCTGAAATTGATCCTATACCCATCCCCTACACGCCCCTTAAGGGTACTTAAGTACATAAATGACACCCTATACAACATGGCACTGAGTTGCCCCTTGCTAGTGCTACCTCTGTACCAAATTTCGTTCAATTCGGTTTCGTCGTGTTTGAATTGATAGGGGGGAGGGAGGGGGATAGACATGCTGAGTACACACACATACACACATATTCACAGACAGACACACAAAGTTTTGGCCCTGTGTAAATCTCATCTGATTTTTTGCAAAAAATGAAAGTAGGCTAAAGTTAATATAAACATAGGATTATGAATTTGCATTTAGGTTAATAACGACCCTAAGCCTAGAGAAATGTTAAACCCATCAGGCCCACTGATAAGTTAAAAATTACCGCTTCTACAATTTGTTTTAATGGAATGGAATTACTCAGCACTTAAAAGGTAAAAGAGGGGAGGAAAATAGCTAGGTTCATTGTCCCACTGCATAATTAATGCAGAACATTTGCCGCCACATCAGAAGTTTAGGCTGAAGATATGATCTTCTCGAAGCTCCTACAGTAGGCAGCCCAACTTACTGACAAGGGAACTCTGGTCGCGTCTACCCCCCCGATAGGATTGTAATTAGCATAGTATACTCCTGGAAGGTCACTTTATACGATTGTGGTAAAATAAAATCAGCTCAAATTAACATTAAACCTCCATTTAAAGTCATTGAAAAGACGCGGAACTGGGAGATGTCAGCTGCCTTGTCGAAGTGACCAGGCAACCGACAGCCTTCCATTTCCACGCGCTGTCTCCCAGTTTCGCGTCTTTTCAATCACTTTAAATAGAGGTTTAATGTTAATTTGAGCTGATTTTCTTTTAGCACCATCGTTAGAGTGACCATCCAAGAATATTCGGGGGTAAGACGCTACCAGTTCCCTTGTGAGTCACACCTTGTACATTTAAATCACAGAGGGTGGCTAAACAGGCTAAGGACTCCATCATGAGTAAATAGACGATATATTTCAGCAATACTAAGATGTGAGACCCGGGACCTGGTTTGTGATCTGTTGGGGTTGAGGAGGGAGGGGAGGTGCTTAGCCCAATTACCACAAGCGTGCTCGTGATGACCTCTGACCCTCAGCGTGCCTCGCGCAATAACCACAACTTGTCAGCCATCCCATATGTTAACACGACATCACGATTGATTCCTCGACTCATTGAGACATTGTTTAAATTCCACTTATATTAAAGATGTGTTGTACTTTCATATTGATCGACCGAGAAATTTTGTGGACAATTGGCAAGAGTAATTTGTGAGGTATTACGCTATTAAAGAATCAAAAGATTATAATTATGATCCCACCATACAGCAAAGTGAAAGGTTATGGAAAGTTAGTGCTAACTTTCTTAAATTATGAGGAAATCAAGAGAAAGTGGTGATGGCTCCCAAAAGGGATCCCATAGGCCATTGATCAAAACTCTGTTCGGTGGAATAGTAGATAAATGACTCCCGGCATTAAGGCAATTGCAATGTCATTGCCGTCTGTCAATAATATCATTTTAAAACCAAAGGTAATGTCCGTAGGGAAGCAGCACAAGAAAATAAGATGCCAAATTGGAGGAACTAAATTAAAACAGGTTGAACATTGTAAGTATTGATATTTGGGCTGTGTGTGTGTAGGAGATGAGTCCGCCTCGTTACGTAGTACTTAGCATTCTTAGCTGTCACCGCGGAGGCCTGGGTTCAATTCCCGGCTCTGTCAAGAAATTTAATTCTGGTCTTAGGGCTGAAACGGGGTAGCCTACACTCAGCCTAGTGAAACAAAATTGAGGAACAGATGGGTTCGATTCCTACCTCAGCAAGCCTGGAAGTGGTTTTCCATGGTTTCTCACTTCTGTTGTAGGAAAATGCCGGGATGGTACTGTACCATTTTTTTCATAAGGTTTTTGTCCAGATACTGTAAATAGCCATGTTATGCAGCGCCGAGATTATCAGAAGTATCATTCGGCTACAGATCGGGAGTCACGAGCATTTCCGAAGGGCTGACCCGTAGCTCGGCCGATCAATAAATCCATACATGACGTCATGTCATACATCGACCACAGCTAGAAGATTATATTTACTGATAATCCTGATATGAAGCAAATCAGAGTTATTAAAGACATTATGAAGACTGTAGAATGTGTATTACCATAGCAGAAAGCTATTTTATATGAGAAATAGAACCTAATAAGTGAAACGCAGGAATAACATCTATATGATCGAAGTTACAAACGAGATATTGACATATCGAAGGGAGAAGGGGTAGCTTCCCGTGGAGTGTTGCAGCCAGCGGGAGAGACTCACTTGATTTCCAGTTGTCAGATGTGCTTTTACGGAACTCGACCGGTGAGCTATTCGCTAGTGCCAGGCGAGTTGAAGTTCCAACGTGTTGAGGCGGCCAGCATTATACTCGGCTAGGCCGAACGTTTTTCAAAATGTGTTTCCTCCGGACACAGTTTTATGTCTTAACAAGTGACCGTGTATCGTGTGCGAGTATTTACCGCAGCTACCATATCATAATGGAATTGAGACTTGTAGTACAATTCGATGCAGATTGTCGAATTGAGAAAGAAAGACTTGTTTCTAATCGGAACGCCGACTGATTTATTTCTTTGTCCAGCGGTGCCCGTGTTATGGCAGCCATTACGAAATCCTTGTGTGGATTCTTTCACGTGTTATAGCAACGTGTATTCTCGAGACAGTACATGCTGACATCAAGATTTGTTACACAGTGCATTATGCGGATAATTAAAGGCATATTATTATTCGTGATGTCGGTGGGGAAGATTAACTTTAATATTATAATTCCCAGAATGGCTGGTTAAATGATATGGGGTAGCTACGTGTGGAATGCATAAGCAGGATGCATACAATCCACAAACTGCATTTTCCTTCAAGGAAAAGAGCCTATTTTCTAAGTACTCCAGTGGTTGTTAGCTGATGTTTTCACGAGCTACGACATGCAGGACAGAGCAATTTCACGGGCGTTTAATAACATTCCTGGCATGAACGGTGAGGGAACGGAGTGCCACCCGGCCATTGTTCGTGTGCGGTGCGTTCCCGGGTTCGAATCCCAGATCCAAGGTGGAAGAATGTATTATCTGATGATAGCGTGGAGGTTCATCAGATACTTATATCCTTTTTACGATGCTACAAGACGCAACGAAAGGTACTGGACCAGCATCTTCTTTATCGTAGTTTAGTGAGGGCATTTGTTAGCAATTACAATTGCCATACTTTTTTTCTTTTGTAGATTAAATGGGCATGCACAAGTTTAGGTTCGATGTTTCTGTCGAAACTGATTTGTTGCATACCTGGGATTTTGTATTCACTTAATGAATTCATCCCTTGCGTATTGATAGTTTTGATATTTAATCAGTAAATTCAGTAATGTAATTTAATTAGTTGTGCGTATTTTTATTGCCGAGAAGCCGGAATTGGAGAAGAACTCCTGATGTTTGTATAAGTATAGCTTTAATCGCGTTTTGTTTGATAGTATTTGGAACACTATTCTTCTTGTGGCCGGTACATATTTTCATGTACTACAGTTCAGTTAGGAACTCTCTTTTCTCGCAGCGACTTGAATCTTGGAAAGTTTTTCATGGTGTTCTAAGCCTTGATAGTTTTAATCCACTCTTTGGATCATTTTCATGGAGAGCACTTCGCTTTTGTGCGTGAAGATTTATTAGTGGATTTGCCTAATGATTGTCATTGGATTAACCGCTGTAGTTAACTTGCTTTCATGGTGTAGGTCTTATCCATTGATATTTCTAAACCCACCGAAAATGGAGGCTATCTTAATTTAGGGAAGGATCAGTTTTACCTTCTATTAGGCATTAATTTGAGGGCAACTTAACTTTAGATGTCATTCTGAGACATTTTTTTTAAACTAACGTAAATAATTGCATTTAGTGCAATTGTGTGGGTGAGATATTAGTACAGCATTTTTGAACACCATCCTGAATTTTGATTAAATTATTCCAGGGAAGCTTGACTTTGAGTCAAGAGAATTAAGCAGTATACTTGTTGTACATTATTGTGAGGCAAGATATATTTTGGCTAGTGAAGTGCTTTAGTTTCATGAATTTGAACAACGTGCTTTAGGTTAGTGTGTATTTTAAGCATGTATTGTGGGTTTTTGTGATAGTAATTAGATTTAATAATCGTGTTTTGAAGGTTGTTGTAATCTAGTTTTGTGATTCGAATGCATATCCGGGATTATGCTGTATTTTTGTGATTTTATGCTTGTTGAAGCATTAGGGTATTTTTGGATTGAGCCGGTAAGAGTTTTTGAGCCAGTGAGTGCCAATCTGTTTTTGACTTCGAGTAGTCTAACACCCGTGTTTGGTGTACTATAAACCTAGTTGGGTTTTCCTGTATTTTTCATGTCTGTTTAAGACATGGGCAGTTGTTGCTCTTTACTAGATCAAGCCTACATGCTTTTCTTCACCTAATCATGAGCATTGCTTGGATAATCTGTTTATGTGATTGAAGGTATTTCCACAGCTGATAATCGAAACCTCTACAATCTTGCACAATTCTATTTTATACATGTAACATGAACGCAGACCATTAATATTCTACTTAGCTTAATCGCTTGGTGAAATGTAACCCTGTCTAATGAGTATCTCTTTCTACAATATAAAACGATGCGAATGCTATGATCCAAATCAGGTATAAAACTAAAACATTTGAGTATCCAGAGACTCATGTCTGTATAAATTCTTGTAAATTCATTGTATATAATTTTTAGCCTACTTTCGATTTTTGCAAAAAATGAAAGTAGACTTATGAGATCACTACAGGGCGAAAAAAAGTGTGTCTGTCTGTGTGTGTGTGTGAGTCTGTCTGTGTGTGTGTGAGTGTGTGTACTCTGAATGTCTGTCCCCTCCTATCAATTCGAACACGGTGAGCGCAAATTGAACGAAATTTGGTACAAAGGTAGCACTAGCAAAGGACACCTCAGTGTCATATTTTATATCGCCGCCATCTTGACGGAAACGTAATGGCAGCCACACAAATGTTCAAAGCTTAAATCAAATTACGACTAACCGAATGGAACGAAATTTGGTACAGAGGTAGCACTAGAAAAGGCCACCTCAGTGTCATGTCATCCGATCTCTACCAAATTTTGCAACAACATACCTTTATGGAGGGAGCATCCTTTGACAAATCTAATAGGTCATTAGCCTAATAGTTTGTGGATGGCGGCCATCTTTGTGTCAAAAACGATTACCCCTATTAATTCGAACACGGTGAAACCGAATGGAATGAAATTTGGTACAGAGGTAGCACTAGCAAAGGGCACCTCAGTGTTATGTTTCATATCGCCGCCATCTTGACGGAAACGTAATGGCGGCCACACAAATATTCAAAGCTTAAATCAAATTACGATTAACCTAATCATCCGATCTCTACCAAATTTTGCATCAACATACCATTATGGAGGGAGCATCCTTTGACCAAACTAATAGGTCATTAGCCTAATATTTTGCGGATGGCGGCCATCTTTGTGTGAAAATCGATTCCCCCTATTAATTCGAACACGGTGAAACCGAATGGAACGAAATTTGGTACAGAGGTAGCACTAGAAAAGGCCACCTCAGTGTCATGTTTTATATCACCGCCATCTTGACGGAAACGTAATCGCGGCCACCCAAATGTTAAAGGCTAAAATGTAATTACGACCAACCTAATAATCTAGTCTCTACCAAATTTTGCAACAACAAATCTTTATGTGGGAAGCATATTCTGACCAAACTGCTAGATCATCAGCCCAATAGTTTGCAGATGGTGGCCAAGTATGTGTGCAAATCGATTCCCCCTATCAATTCAAACACGGTGAAACCGAATTGAACGAAATTTGGTACAGAGGTAGCACTAGCAAAAGGCACCTCAGTGTCATGTTTTATATCGCCGCCATCTTGACGGAAACGGAATGACGGCCACCCAAATGTTAAAAGCTTAAATCAAATTTCGACCATCCTAATAATTTGATCTCTACCAGATTTTGCAACAACATGCCTTTTTGTGGAAAGCATCTTATGACTGACTACAAGGTCATCAGCCCAATAGTTCGCAAATAGCGGCCATGTATGTGTGCAAATCCATTCCCCAGATCAATTCAAACACGGTGAAACCGAATTGAATGATTTTTTTTACAGAGGTAGCACTAGCAAAGGGCACCTCATATTCATGTTTAATATCCCTATAGCACGTTGTATTTCAACAAGCTACTACAACCAATATTCAATTATACTCCTTGAAAAGGACAAAGAGTTATAACAATACCCATGCATTTAGGAGAAAGTAGGCTATATGTTCTTTACTGAACATCTTGTTGGTAAATGCTACAGAATTATGGAATCGTTTAAGAAGATATATTTATAATATCTATTCATGCTAATTCATGTTTATTTGTCGTCCAGTCTTTAATTCAAATCACACAATATCATTTTGAGATTGACACTTCATATTTTTGTAATATAATGCTAGTTATAAATTTTATGATCACCCCAGCGGGTAGGTGATTGTCATAATCCACTCTTGGATTTTAGTATGTTTTCTTGAGACAGGTTTTGTGACTGTGACTTTGGTCGTTTGACGACAGGTATTTGATTTTTCTTTTTTCTGTTGTCATGTCCTTTTGGAATAACGTTTGTTTTCCCATTTTTGAATCATGGCGTGATATTTTAACGAAGAGATGGGAGGTCGTGTTAAGAAGGCCATCGCTTGGAATTTTCAGGGTATTCCACCCTTGAGATAGTTCTCTTTTGAGTTGTTTTACGTGTTCTTGAGCTAGTTTTTTATTTATTTCTCCTTCAAAGCCATGGCCATTCTTAAGACAACCTGTTAGGATGACTAGTTCCCCAATCACTCCTTTACTTGGTGGTAGGACCTGTGAGGTTTTTTTTTCGGGCATTTTCAGGTTCTACGATCCAGTGATCATCGAGTGATTTCACCAGGTATTGGTAAGTGGTTTCGGGGACAGTACCTAACTTATGTCCACGGCCGTTTCCTACCTTAATTACAAATACACACATTAGTACAGACATCACAGTAACACGGGTTATCAGACAAATGCTACACATACCCAAGTACACGGGGCTACACGACCACGATGTCGCAAAGCCCCTAAAAGAATCAACAACAACTAAAGAAGGTAGAGTCAAGGTGTAGAAAAGCCAATGCAGTGAATTCTCATTTGTGATCTAATGTATACAAAACTCTCTCTACATCTGTCAGTATTTAAAGCGACGTTGCTGTATGGGAGCGAGAATTGAGTAACTGATATGAAGGTACCTTGCATGATTGCCGTGACAAATGGATGGGAGCAATGGCAGGAGGACACTCATACTGAAGAGATAAAAGCCAAGTGAGAAATTATTATTATTATTATTATTATTATTATTATTATTATTATTATTATTATTATTATTATTATTATTATTATTATTATTATTATTATTATTATTACTATTATTAAGCGTATGGAATTTTACATAATGGAAAAGTATATACAACATTACACAAAAACCTGCGAAGAATACATGTACTAAGTTGTGAACAATTACACATGAATATCTAAATTATTTATCCATTGCACTAGGATTACTGAGACATCAGCAAGGTCTTTCTGGTCTCTACCATAAGCAAGCAGAGGGTTTCGTCCGTTATGTGATGCATGTTCTGTACCAATGCACCACAATCACATGCTGGAGAGTCCCTGAAGCCCCACTGGTGAAGGAAGAAAGCAGATCTTCCACAATTAGTGCGAAACCTGATTAGTGATAACCAAGTTCTTCTTGACAAACTGAAACCAGCTGGGGCATGGTTTGGATTAAAGAGGTTTGGCCATTCCGGAGCAGTGCGAAACCATTGTTCTTTCCATTCCTCTTTTAAATTGAAACCAGCATCCATTAGATTCTTAGCTGTTTTCATTGGTGGCTTACGGGATTTCAGCCTTTGTCTCCAGAGATCTGCAACATCCCTGTGAATGGGTAGAGTTGGATTGGACATGATCTTATCGTATTCTTGAACAAGGGCTCTTGATCGTCGCCGGTTTGGTGTAGCAATGTAAGACAGGACTGGCAGCCAGTGTGTTGCAGTAGGCTTCAGAGTACTGGAGATGATACGCATGGTGGTGTTAAGTTGTACATCGACTTTCTTTACGTGGCGACTGTTAATCCATGCTGATGAGCAGTATTCAGCTGCAGAGTATACGAGGCCAAGCGCAGTACGTCTTAGTGTGTCCGCTGAAGCACCCCATGAAGTTCCACAACATTTAAATAGAATATTATTACGCGATCTCAGCTTAGATCCCAGGTTTTCAAGATGCTTTCTGTAAGATAGGGTTCGGTCAAGCGTTACCCCCGAGGTACTTTGGATTAGGATTGTGCTTTAGTACTGAGCCATTGAAGCATACTAGGAGTTTATTGTATTAGGCAGCTTGTTGAGGAGATGGAAGCAAGCAGGTTCTGTCTTATTCATGCTGGGTTGTAGTCTCCAGTTTCAAAAGTAAGAGCTGAGTGTCCAGGTCAGACGTCAGGATGGCCTCGGCATGGCTGAAATCTGGGTGTTGAAAGGCAATGACAAGGTCGTCTGCATACGAGAATTTTACTGATTTTGTTTCAGGAATATCCGATATGTAGAGATTGAATAGAAGAGGTGCCAATACTGATCCCTGGGGAAGGCCATTTTTTAGTTTCCTAAGACGACTAATGTCATCATTCATGACGACACGAAAGAGCCTTTCGGTTAGCATATTTTTGATCAGTGTGGTTACTGTTTTGCATGGGATAACTCGCTGCAGCTTCAACATATGGATACAGTATCATAGGCGGCCTTTAGATCTACAAAGACTGCAGATGTTGTAGTACCCCTTTGAAATCCGGCCTCAATGAGAGTTGTTACTGCTAGCACCTGATCGACAAAGCTACGGTTCTGCCTGAATCCTGCTTGCTCTACCGGGATCACTTCATTAATGGCTGAACTAATCCTATTGTATATAAGTCTCTCAAGGAGTTTATAGCAGACACTCAGCAATGCTATTGGTCGGTAGCTATCGACTTGGTCTTCCAGTTTACCGGGTTTCAGAATTGCAATGATCTTGCTTACCCGGAATTCATATGGCAGATGTCCAAACGATAAGATATTGGAGTAGAATTTAGCCAACCTGAGCCTTGTGTTCGGACCACTATGTATCAGAAACTCAGGAAATATCCCATCAAAGCAAGCAGCTTTACCAGGTTTGAGGCTTTTAATAGCAGTATCTACTTCCAGATGTGAAAATGGTTCCGAGTATGTAGAGTTATCCTGCAATTTGCTTTTCTATTGTTTGAGCAACTTCTTTACTTGGACGGTATGTTTCTTATCAGAGGGCACTCGTGACATATTAACAATATGTTCACCTACTAGGTTGGGGGTGATGCAACCATTTCTCTTGTGGCAAGTTCTGTTTCCGGTTAGTTTCCTGAGAAGACTCCAGGCTTTTCTGCTGGACTGTTTGAAGTCTATAGTCTCAACCGTGTTGTTCCACTTCTGCTGGCGAGATTCATCTAAACTGTGTAACAGAGCACTTGCAATTTCAGGATCTCTACCCTGTAAACACTCCTCATAGAGTGTCTCACAAGTTTCATTCCATCTTGGCAATTGAGATAATATGTCCAGAAAGACGTTCGTAGATAGACTGGGTAGGCGGTATGAATCGGACACATTTGTCAAGATCTTCTGAAAAGCAATCCCACTTGACTTTATTCAAATTCAAGCGTGGTCGAGGTGTGCTTTTAACCAAGGGTATTTGTATTCCTGTGGTTATTATAACAGGTCTGTGTTGACTGTGGGGGAAGTTTTCCGTTACTTTCCTTGTAGTTGATAGGACAGTACCATTCACATCTTCAGTGACAAAGCAAAGATCAGGATTGTATTCTCTCTTCAAGTGGGCAGATTTAAAGGTTCCTCTATCTTTCACATCGAAAACCTAGTATAGATTGTTAGCTTCATCCCAGGTGACTAGTTGAGAGCCACATTCATCTGTATCATCATATTTCCAGTTCGGATGGTGACTATTGAAATCTCCAACATATATTGCTGGATGACTATGGATGAAGAGCACTTCATTTGGCCAAGCCACAGATGGTGGTTTATACACATTTACAAATTTGGTGTCCGATATGTCAACAGTTACTACATGAACATCGTCAGTCACCGTTGCTGAAATGAGCCGAACATCCCGTATATTCGAACGAGCATAGGTTGCCGTCCCATACGTCTGGTGGTTAATTGCCCCAATAGCGATGTAACCAGGGATCTTTTCTCTCGATCTTAGCTGTTCCTCAGTAGCAGTATGAGTTTCTTGAATGGTCACCAAATCGATGTTGTTTTCAAGAAGAATTCTGGAAAGATGTTCACTCTTCGATCTGGATATACATTCGATGTTTATTTGGCATATACGTAAAGAAGGTCCTAGTATCTTTGCAGGTTGACCCTGAAAAGGACCATTTGCAAAAGTTCTCTCTGAGTCCATTTGCCCAGGAGATCAACGACTGTTGATAGAAATGAACACCTTATATAAGGCTGTTCGAATGAGCTGACTCTGATGGTGGGGTCATGAGATGAGAAAAGGAGGGAAGAGATTACATAAAATGTTGAGACGCAAGGGTGGATCTAGGAGGTGATGGCTAGATTCATTGATCGACGATTTCTAGCTGAGACGTGTAGAAGCACAGGTGGCTGCAATGCTGGGGATCATGGAAGTGATTCGTTCGCAAACCGAGACAAGACTGGACGCGGAAAGGCAAAGTCGTTTCAAATTAAATTGATGATGTCGGAAATTTATCAGCCCAGACGTTGATTAGTTCCTGAAAAAAAAAAAACACTGCCGTAGTTTATGGGATCTGAAACTCCAAAAACTGAGGTGACGCTATGAGGCTTACTAGATAAGGTGAGCTGTCACCACATAGGTCCGGGTTTGAACCCTGACTCTGCCGGGATTGTTCCTAAATTATGGCCACGGCCGCTTCCTTCCCAATTCTCATCTCAATTATAACTACACACACTAATACAGCCATCACAATAAAACAGGTTTTCAGACAAATTTCATACACACCCAAGTACACGGGGCTACATGACCACGATGTCGCAAGGTCCCTCAATGAATCAACAACCTTCATGTCCATGGGTTGAAGAGACTACGTTTCTGCTTCTGCCTGTGAAGAGACCATGGAAATAAGTTAAATAATAACCGTCTTGCATACATGTAAGGAAAGGGAGGATTTTATCGTCCTAATGAACAGAAGTTGGTAGTCATTGCTTCATGATTGTTTAACTGATTGGCTCTTCGCTATGAATATTTGTGGCATTGACTAATGCTCTCTTGATCTTGATTAATTAATGAACTCGGCTCACGATTAACTGACTGATTGATCGATCCTAAACCTTTAATTACTATAACAGTTGATTAATGATTGCTTGGTTATTCAATGAACCATCCAATCTAAGTGACCAGTGCTGGATTTGTAAATGATAAGCTTCAAATAATAGGAAAGGTATATTAATATTCAAAGTCCACTCGTACTGATAAACTGACATGACAGTCGTGCATACAGAAAATTTGATGCATATATTTAGGGAGTCATTTTTAGCCTACTTTCGATTTTTGCAAAAAATGAAAGTAGACTTATGAGATCACTACAGGGCGAAAAAAAAGTGTGTCTGTCTGTGTGCGTGTATGTGTGTGAGTCTGTGTGTGTGTGTGCGTGTGTGAGTGTATGTACTCTGAATGTCTGTCCCCCCTATCAATTCGAACACGGTGAGAGCAAATTGAAAGAAATTTGGTACAAAGATAGCACTAGCAAAGGACACCTCAGTGTCATGTTTTATATCGCCGTCATCTTGACGGAAACGTAATGGCGGCCACACAAATGTTCAAAGCTTAAATCAAATTACGACTAACCTAGTCATCCGATCTCTACCAAATTTTGCAACAACATACCTCTATGGAGGGAGCATCCTGTGATAAATCTAATAGGTCATTAGCCTAATAGTTTTCGGATGGCGGCCATCTTTGTGTCACAATCGATTACCCCTATTAATTCGAACACGGTGAAACCGAATGGAATGAAATTTGGTAAAGAGGTAGCACTAGCAAAGGGCACCCCAGTGTCATGTTTTATATTGCCGCCATCTTGACGGAAAAGTAATGGCGGCCACCCAAATGTTCAAAGCTTAAATCAAATTACGACTAACCTAATCATCCGATCTCTACCAAATTTTGCAACAACATACCTTTATGAAGGGAGCATCCTTTGACAAATCTAATAGGTCATTAGCCTAATAGTTTTCGGATGGCGGCCATCTTTGTGTCAAAATCGATTACCCCTATTAATTCGAACACGGTGAAACAAAATGGAATGACATTTGGTTAAGAGGTAGCACTAGCAGAGGGCACCTCAGTGTCATGTTTTATATCGCCGCCATCTTGACGGAAACGTAATGGCGGCCACACAAATATTCAAAGCTTAAATCAAAATACGATTAACCTAATCATCCGATCTCTATCAAATTGTCCATCAACATACCATTATGGAGGGAGCATCCTTTGACCAAACTAATAGGTCATTAGCCCAATAGTTTGCAGATGGTGGCCATGTATGTGTGCAAATCGATTCCCCCTATCAATTCAAACACGGTGAAACCGAATTGAACGAAATTTGGTACAGATGTAGCACTAGCAAAAGGCACCTCAGTGTCATGTTTTATATCGCCGCCATCTAGACGGAAACGGAATGACGGCCACCCAAATGTTAAAAGCTTAAATCAAATTTCGACCATCCTAATCATTTGATCTCTACCGGATTTTGCAACAACATGCCTTTTTGTGGAAAGCATCTTATGACTGACTACAAGGTCATCAGCCCAATAGTTTGCAAATAGCGGCCATGTATGTGTGCAAATCCATTCCCCAGATCAATTCAAACACGGTGAAACCGAATTGAATGAATTTTTTTACAGAGGTAGCACTAGCAAAGGGCACCTCATATTCATGTTTAATATCCCTATAGCACGTTGTATTTCAACAAGCTACTACTACCAACATTCAATTATACTCCTTGAGAAGGACAAAGAGTTATAACAATACCCATGCATTTAGGAGAAAGTAGGCTATATGTTCTTTACTGAACATCTAGTTCATATTGCCTTCCTAATCTAGTAAATTAATTGATTTTCAGTCGGTCAACACGATAAAATGCCCAATTATAATGGGCGGGGAATAACACTTATCTGATAACATCTATTAACGTGGAAGAATTAACATCACTTAATTATATAGCCTACTTATTAGTTATATAATTAGTTTTATGTTCGACCCTGACTATTATATGTCAGAAAACTGTATCATAATGATGGTCATTATAACACTATTTTTCATTATGAAACAGTTTCTCCCACCAATCAGAGCTCAAGAAACAGTTGTTTGACCAATCAGGTGAAGATAGCAACGCATCTGCGCTGAGTTCCAGGGCCTTCTAATTTAAATTTCACTGCCTGGCCTAGTGTCATAGTGGGGCAATCGAGGAGGCCATGGTCAAATACAAGGTATTCTGTGCGTCCCATGCGCTCTGTTCAGTAGGCTACATAAAACTGGCGAAATCTCGACAGATATTTATGAATATTTATGTTCGAACATAAAATAGTTATAATAATTATCGTCGAACATAAACAGTCGTATGCAACTCGCCTATAATGGTAATTAAGACACTCGTATGGAAATTATAAAACTCGCATACGCTCGTTTTATAAACATACTCGTGTCTTAATTATTGCCATTATAGGCTCGATGCATAATGTACTATTATGTTCAACCCTGGCGAAATGTAAATATTATAGCCTATGTCAGAAAACTGTACCATAATGAGGCTCATTATAGTACAAGTTTTCATTATGATACAGTTTCTCCCACCAATCAGAGCTCAAGAAACAGTTGTGACCAATTAGGTGAGGATTGCATCGCACCTGCGCTCACTTCCATGCCCTCCCTATTTTAAATTTCACTGCGTGGCGAGTGTCATAGTGAGGTATTCCAGGAGGCCATGGTGAAATACAAGGTATTCTCTGCGTCCCATGCGCTCTGTCCAGTACATAAAACTGGTGAAATCTCGGCAGATATTTATGAAAATTTATGTTCGAACATAAAATAGTTATAATTATCGTCGAACATAAACAGTGGTATGCAACTCGCCTATCTTATATATTAAAATAGTTTTCAATAAATTTCACCCTTTACTAAAACTGAAATATCTCGGGAAGTATTTGCGCTACGACGACGTTTGTCTTAAAATGTAATGCCCGTCAAGCACCGTCGATTTATATCCACCTTACTTGATTATATCTTTCGAGTATTAAAATAATTGCGAATATTACTTCCTTCAAGGTCTCACGAAAATAGAATCGAATGACTTGACGGACATATTGTCGCTAGGCGACAACGACTAACACCGTACGTGATATTCAACGCCGTCCCAATAATAAATCTAACTTGATATTTGGTTGGTTGGTTGGTTCCTTAGTTTAGGGGCTGCGACAACGCGGTCATGTAGCCCCGTGTACTTTGGGTGTGTGTAGAATTTGTCTGATAACCGGTGTTAATTGTGATGACTGTATTAGTGTGTGTATCTGCTTTTTTAATTCAAGTAGGGACTGCAACTTTGAATTTTCAAATAGTTCCTACTTTTGCCGCCAAACGCCACCGTCAACGACTACTAGGCCTAGTTCAGAACTAGCTACTAGACGCCACCGCAGTCGGCTCTTGGCAACGAACGTAGCAACCTAAGAGCGTTGTTTACATTCTTAACCTATCCAATTTAGTTTCACACAGGTGTAATTAGTGGAAAGATCTTTAACATGCCATAAATCTATGACATGGGACCGCCGGCTTTACTTCCCCTCCGAAGGAAGGCATACTGAGGGATTTTTAACGCTCTTAAAAAATCCGACGGCTTCGGCCGGGTTTGAACCCGCTATCTTGGGCATAGAAGCTCAGCATGCTACCAACTACGCCACCGAAGCCGCTAACTTGATATTAACAGAGAGTTCCCTAATTACGTCATGATATCGTTAACGTCTACCTGCTCCACTCGGGCGCTAATGTCGCATGTATCCATACAATAAGCACAAGGGGATCTGTGCACATAATTTAATTAAAACTTCTCAAAGAATGGATTACTTTGAGACTGAAATGCTCATGCACAATCAGCAGTCATTTTGCTAATGACACTGTCATGTCAACATCTCTTTGAATGACAACAAATACTGTATACGAAAGACAACTAATTTCACGAAGATGCCGCTTCAGTCGAATGTTGGAACCGCCATTTTGTATGTGTATCCGATCTTTCTGTTATATAGTCTTTGGTCTCACCAGCTACAAACTGTCTTCTTTTCGTTTCATCATTCATCCTTATAAGTCGTGTGCTCAATCAATACAATGAATCATATTATGATGAATGAGAGGCGACACTCAATTACAAATGATATAAAGATTAAAGGTGACGGTGAGTACAACAATCAGAATGTATTTACACAGGTTAGGAAGCGAATTGTAAAACATGTTACAGACAAGTGGAATAATTATTCTTCCTTTATTGTTGGCAACAACGATATGTACGAAACTGCTATCAATACGAGCGATGATTACAAAATGTATATGTCTATGAATGGTGTTTATGGAGGTCATGTTGAGTTAGTTGTCGCTGCTCAAGTTTGCAAAATGGATATTTATTCGTGGATTACTACTGTCGTATGGAAGGTGACCGGTTAAAATATATACGTCATCAACAAACGAAGTTACGAGTTGATATATATACCGGTTTAGCAGACGCCTTGCATGTACGAGCAGAAATTGAAAATCTCAGGATCGGTCGTATTGCAGTTTTGCCATCTTCTTTTACAGGTAGCCCAAGGAAAATATTGCAAAATTATCAGGATGCGATGGCGATAGTGAGGAAGTTTGGAAAGCCAGATTTATTCATTACGTTCACCTATAATGCGGGCTGGCCAGAAATACTTAACAGCATTCATCTCTGGGAAACGGCTAATAATAAGCCTGATATTGAAGTGAGAGTTTTCCATTGCAAAGTAAAGTAATTGCTACGATTGATTAATGTTAAGGAAATTTTCGGTAAAAGCATATCTATATACAGCGGATTTTCAAAAACGAGGTCTCCCGCACCTCCATTTACTCTTAACATTATCGGAAGATTGTAAGTTTCGAGAAATTTCGGACATTGACAGTGTGGTGTCAGCCGAAATACCAGATCTCGAGGATGAAGCGCTATACGATTTGGTAAGGCGTCATATGGTACATGGTCCTCGCGGATCTTTGAATCCTTCTTCAGTCTGTATGAAAGAAGGCTTTTGTAAGAAAGATTTCCCTAAACAGTTTCAGCAAGAGGCCAAAGATAATGCCAATGGTTATCCTTCGTATAGGAGAAGAAATAATGGACGGATTATTATAAAAACAATTCGAGGCATTGACATTGAAATCGATAGTCGATTCATTGTTCCCTACAATCCATTTCTTTTACTTTACTTGCAAGCTCATATTAATGTTGAAATATGCTCAAGTGTTCGGAGTGTTAAATACATCCACAAGTATGTGTATAAAGGTCATGACTGCTGCATTGTTAAAATCCATTGAAAAAGGAGGCAAGGTTTCTCCGAAACAAATGGTTCTAATCTAAATACACACGGCATTAGCCCAAAAAAACACGAATTATTTATGTAATCCGTGTCGTGAGAGCCTTAATATACACATTACGATGAAATTACTTATTTCCTAAATGCAAGATATGTTGGTCCAACAGAAGCCGCATTCAGGATATTTTCATTGCACATACATTCTATCGTGCGATTACCAGTTCACTTGCCAAACTTGCTAAATATCTATTTTAAAAATGATAACGCTCCTGATATTTTACTTCAAGCACAGTTGTGCAACACGGAATTACAAGCGTGGTTCAAGTTAAATCAAGATTCGCAAGCCAGAAGTCCGTATATATATCCTGAAACACCAGTTCATTACGTCTGGAAAAAGAGCAACTGCCAGTGGCAAAAAAGAAAAAAAATGTTTCAAAAGCTATAGGCAGAATGTATAATGTTTCGCCTACAGAAACAGAAAGGTATTATTTTCGCCTGTTATTGCTTCACGCCATAGGTGCTACCAGCTTCCAGGATCTACAAACATACAAAGCAGTTGTCTATTCTACTTTTAAGGAAACAGCTAAGGAGCGAGGTTTGCTGATTGACGATTCTGAATGGCAGCGTTGTTTGGCAGAAGAGTCACAATTTCAGTTGCCTTCTCAGTTACGACAACTGTTTTCTTACAAATGTATCCTTCAGACCCCTTGAAATGTAAAATAGTTATGGGACAATTTCAAGAAATCATTATCAGAAGATTATCTGCAGTTTCACGAACCTAACATCGCATATCAGTTCACTCTTATACATATTTCTAATACATTAAAGCTCCATGGTCTTCCCTTTACTTCTCTCGAATTGCCAGCCATTATTGATAATTTCCCTCAGACAAATTTACCATGAGGATCAATTAAGTCGGATGATAAAACAAGCAAATGGAAACCAAACGGCTATAATTACAGACATTTTGGGGTTAGAACAAAACAGCAATGAAAGGATGAGTAATGCATATTTCATTGACGGTCCAGGGGTCACCAGGAAAACATTTCTTTACCAATGCTTGATTCACAGTTGCACAAATTTGGGTTTAAATGTAGTTTCTGTTGCATGGACTGGTATTGCAGCAATGTTACTACCTCAGGGGCGCACTGTACACGGCCAGTTCAAGTTACCTCTACATTTACATGAAAGTTCTGTATCAGGAATAAAAGTTAACAGCAAGGAAGCGTTTTATATTCGTTCAGCAAAACTTATCATCTGGGATGAAGCCCTTATGGCTAATAAGCTCGCGTTGATGTGTGTAAATCGGTTGCTCAAGGACATCATGAATAACGACGTGCCTTTCGGAGGAAAAATTATCACCTTAGGTGGAGATTTTAGGCAGGTATTGCCTGTTGTGCCTCACGCATCTAAAGCAGCATCAGTCCAAATGTCAGTAAGGTTCACTCCTTTGTGTCCATTATTCAAAATTTTTAAACTCAACAAAAATATGCGAGCGGATACAGATCAACGTGACTTTGCAAACTTCTTGATACAAATTGGTAACGGTGAATACCCTCACGTCGATGGAGAAAATTCAGAATTAGTCCCACGCTGAAAAATATTTAATGCTTTTCAAAAATAGCGATTTTAGCACCTAAAAATGAACATTGTAAAGAAATCAATGACAAAGTTTTAGACCTAATCCCAGGATCATCGAGAACTTACATCAGTGTGAATAATTTGATTACTGAAGATGAGAGTGAACTTCTACAATTCCCAATATAATTTTTAGACAGCATAGGCATAAGTGGATTGCCACCTCATATCCTTCGACTAAAAGAAGGCTCAATTGTGATTTTGTTGAGAAATATTAATGTTACCCAAGGTCTGTTGTACGGTACTAGACTGTTGGTTTGGAAGATGCATGACAATTGCTTACACCTGGAAATTATTACTGGCGTAAATGTTGGAAACAATGTCCTACTCCCTCGCCTTGACCTTATGCCATCAGATACTTCTATGCCATTTTCCTTCAAAAGGAGGCAGTTTCCAGTACGTTTGGCTGTTTGTATAACTATCAATAAAGCTCAAGGTCAAACACTAGATCAAGTAGGCATTTATTTACCTCAACCGGTGTTTAGCCACGGACAACTTTACTGTATGCCGCACTATCGCGAGCAAAATGCTTTCATGACGTCAAAGTTCAAATAGAACCGAAAGGCAAGCGAACAGCAAATTTCGAATGGAAGGAAGTACTATTAGAATTTTGAGACGAATGTTGTGGAGGAGCACAGACCTCAGCAAACGGGGCACAGATTAAATACAATTATACAAGGACGTCCGCATCCCTAATACGATAACTGTCCTGTGGTGAAAATGAAAATCCACAGCCTGCTTCCAGTCTCCGACCGGGTCAGGAATGGAATGAATGAAGCCCCCATCTAGCGGCGAGGATATGGACTGTGCCGGCTGCCGAGGCCTGACGCACTCCTCTGGGGCAATGATTTAATGAATGACAGATGAAATGAAATGATAGTGGAGAGTGTTGCTGGAATGAAATTTTGACAGGGAAAACCGGAGTACCCGGAGAAAAACATGTCTGCCTCCGTTTTGTCCAACACAGATCTCACATGGAGTGACCGGGATTTGAACCACGGACCCAGCGGTGAGAGGCCGACGTGCTGCCGCCTAAGCCACGGAGGCTTCAACTGTCCTGTGGTAATGGTAAAAGAAATACGATTGTCCTACATCGGTGATTACTATCCTACATCCTGTTATTTCATTCCCTCAGTTCTATAACAAAGATATACTCAATCAAATTTACAGCATAATAAATATTAATTCCTTCTGTGTGAGTTATATTTTCATTTCTCATCAATCGCCTTTACTTACTCTTCTATCTGTAGGGTTGGAGGCGATAGCTGTCTTTACAGACATGTGCAAATTATTAGATTCGATGTCAGTTTTCCAAAATTGCATTTTTATTTTTCACGGTTTAATGCACTAAGTAGCCTATGTTTACAAGGCGATGAAATTACTTCAAATGTTTAACCAAGACTCCTAATTATATTTTCATTTATGAAACTCAAATTAAAATGATTTTTTAGAATTTCCACTAACAGAGGAGCCTTGCAAATGCAAAATGCCACATGTTTCGTTTTTATTACTTCACTCTACTTTACGTGTGAATTTAGAGCGGAGGGATTTGGGGTCTTTTAACTGATGAACGCTATTGAACTATTCAAAGATTCATGAGCTATGAATTGAAATCACCTGACTTGAATTCTAAAGTCAATGAAAAATTTAAAATGGACCCAGCTCAGATATCCCTCAGAATCCAATAATCTGAAAGTTTCCAGACGCAATTCCTTATGGGAAAAGTTGTAATTCCACGGGAGAGGAAACACTACTAAGTAGGACAACAAAAGAAGTTGGTCAATAAAATGATTTTGAATTTTAAAAAAATTATGACTAATTAAAATTATTTATTTAATTCTATTAATTTGCACACCTCTATGTGTTAACCAAGAGTTACATCCCTAAATTCAAATATAAGAGACCCATCTTTTATTTTAAATTTATACCATTGTTCATAAGTAGACAAAACACCAAATTGTACCGCTGTAGCCTTAAATTATGTGGATATCTCTATATACTTCGTATAAAACAAAGTTCCCAATTCTTGGATGTAACGGGTAATCCCGAGAGGAACTTGATGGATTTTGATGCGGTTTTCACCATTCTGTAAAGGATTTCTCGGTGAAGGATTAGGTAGAAAAACATTTATTTATGACCAAAAGAAGCCGAGCATTTACGATTTCAGTGAATTGAGTTGAAGAAAAACCTAGCGTCCATGTGTCTTTTAAGCTTACAATGGGTAAACCGTTAAAAATATCGATATTCTCTGAGAATTGTTCAGCATGCAAAGTTCTGCAAGAAAGTCCGCGACAGCTCCCACATCGACCACTGTAAGTGTTTTTACGTTTTCATTTCTTCCAGCAATCTCCATTCAGTGGAAATTTAAATTACTAGCTTCAGAGTGAGTTTACGAGGTTGCGAGCGACCTATCACCCTAGCTTCAGCCAGCATCAAACTGCCGAGTCGTGTCGAGTTAATTCTTCAGAGAAGAGTATAGCTTACGTGTTTGGAGTTAGCTGTTCACCTCGGCTTTTCAGAATTGCGTCTCGAACCTGACATCCGTGCGCCTTTTAAGCTTACGCAGGGTAAATAGTGGGACACACACACAGAGGACAGGCAGACACCCACACATTTGATCTCATAAGTCTACTTCATCATTTACCCAAAAGCGACGGTACCGTAAATGTCTGTTCAGGTCACTAGCATGAAGACATGCAAATGTCATATGGACAGAAGTGCTGTAGGATTGTTGAAGTGAATGCTGCGGAGCAGCACGGGTCTTCTAGTAATGAATTAAGACACTCGTATGGAAATTATAAATCTCGCTACGCTCGTTTGATAAACATACTCATTTCTTAATTATTGTCATTATAGGCTCGTTGCATAATCTACTATTATAGTTGGATATGTAAATAAACAAGATAATACAATGTGGGAGTGTTTTTGTATCATCAGGTTTGGAGTTTTTAATTTGGGATAAAGACATATTGATATCGCGCCAGGAGATGGCAGTCGGGTTTGAACTGCAGTTGTCTTCCCGCTCACTGCGTATCGCGCATTCCAAAAACATTAAGTTGGTCACTGTTTCCATTACTGTACCCGATACTGCCACACTGTTAAAAGTAAACACAAAGGATTGTGAGAGTATCGACAGTAGGAAAGAAGGTAACAATACACACACGCGTGAAGCCCGATAACAAATTATCATGCAGGAAGTAGCAGCAACTGACTGCCAGCCGGTATATTTTGGTTTGGAATAGGCAGACCGTGCATGCGAACTGCAAGACCCCTCTAAAGCTGGGTTTTCCTAGGCGCGGAAGCGGAGGGCGGAACGCGGAGAGTGGAGTCGGCTCTCCGCTCGTGAGTCATCAGCTAGCTGAATTGTGTTTTCCTAGACGCGGACTTGTCCTCTGGCGGGGAGCGGAACGGTTGCTCATTTGTATACTAGGAGTGATGAGGTGAGGTCGATACGGACGTGGAATCTAGACTTTCAATTTTATTACACTGGGAAGAGGAGGAGGAGGAGGAGGAAGTGTTACTACCGCATTTTGTGAAGGATCGAAAATGTGCAAGTGACATATTTAAAACGCGTGAAAATGAGGGAGTGTTTAAAATTCTTATAAATAACTATTTAATTGATGACGAAATTAGATTCAAACAGTACTTTCGATTGACCAAAAACGAGTTCTATGATCTTTACCAAGAAATAAAAGATGTAGAAGAACTGAAATCGCAGGTTTATAACAGAAAGCGGTAAACCGACACACACTCATGGTGCACACACTTTATACTAAACACACAAGGGACACAATTGAATAAAACTACACACAACTTGTACAGATGTCCAGCCACTTCGCCAGCCGACAGCGGACTCGTCTGTTCTAGGAGCAGAGGAAGGCGGAGGAGCGACTTCCGCTCGTCCAGCGGCGGTCCGCTCCGCTTCTAGGAAAACAGTACCAATTACATATGACCAGAGGAGAGCCGACTCCGCTCTCCGCGTTCTGCTCTCCGCTTCCGCGCCTAGGGAAACCCAGCTTTACCCCATCACAGCGTGTTGAACTGACATCTCTTGGCGCGATGACATTTTCTTCTCTTCTTAAGTATTCAATCCATGGATTGTTCTGCGGCAGTTCTCCAGTCGGCTCTATTATTTTATAGCTTTCCTCTTCATCTCTTCATAGATTTTACATCCTGCATCAGACATGATTTGCTGTACATATTGTAGGCTTGGTCTTCCTCGTCATCTTTTGCCTTCAACCATTCCCTCCAATACCGTTTTCAGCAGGCTATCGTGTCTCAAAATATGTCCTATCAGTCTTGTCCTCCTCCTCTTTATGCTTTTCCATAAGGTATAAGTTTCCTCCACCTTTTTAAATACTTCAGCATTCGTTATTTTTTCTGACCAGCTAATTTTTAGCATCCTTCTATAACACCATTGTTCAAAAGAATTTAAGCCCCTTTTTTCTTCTTTTCCAACTGTCCACGTTTCGCAACCATATAGGGCAATACTCCAATCATACGCTTTTACTAATCTTTTTCTGGTTTTAAGATTAATGAAATTTGTAGCAAATAAACGTTTCTTTTTGTGAAATGGTAATTTGGCTTGTAAAATTCTACATTTGATTTCTTTCTTGCTTCTTCTGTCTTTGGTAATTATGCTTCCGAGATATTTAAATTCTTGAACATTTTGTAGTGTTTTGTTGCCCACCACTATTTTCATACTTGAGTCTGCTTTTTTATCGTAGACCATAACTTTCGTCTTTGACTTATTTATTTTCATTACCACTCAAGGCTAAATAAGTGATGTACAAGACCTACTACTTACCAATAATGACGTATGGAGCAGAAACTCGGCCGATGACAAGGAGAGATGAAAGTAGAATACAGGTAGCTTAAATGAGGAATTCCCGAGGAGTATGATACTGAAGACCAGGAGAGATAGAGTAAGACATGAAGACATTCCAAAGGAAGTAAATGTACGGAAGCTTAATGATAAGCTGGAGCAAAACAGATGCACATGTGAAAAGGATGAATGATGAAAGAATGCGAAACAAGTGATGGAGAGACGGATGACTGGAAAGATGATGATGATGACGATGATGATAATTGTTGTTTTAAGGGGCCTAACATCTAGGTTATCGGCTCCTAATGGTTTGGGTGATCGTAAAGATGATAATGAAAAGGAAACTATAACTAAAACTAACTACGAACTTGTATACTATTAGAAGAAATGGAAAACAAAAGGAGAATAGGGCAAATGAAGGACAGGAGTAAAAGAAATGCCCTCAACCCTCGAAGAATGTGGATTGAGGGACTTGGAAGGGAGGAAAGCCATGAAAAACAAATAGGAAAGTGAAAGAGGAGAGGATCCGTCCCAGAGGTAATGGGAAAAAGAGAGGAAACCCGGATCCAGCTCAGGAATCCCTCGGGGTCGCCAACTCCCGAACTCACCAGCCGTGAGCCGCTGAGGGTGTAGTAATATTCAGGGTGCACCAGAAGTGGTGGGGCTACATACACCCTACCTCCTTGAGGGCCTTGAGCAGAAGGCAGGAGATAACATGAAAAGAAAAAGAAGGCTGACTCCTCGCAGAAGGAGGGTATTAGAAAAGATGAGACAAGGGCCAATTAAGGCGGGAAAGGAAGAGACTCCCTAGGTCTCGGATACCCTAATACCGTCGGGGTCGGAAGAGAACAAGTGTTGACCAAGTGAGGTCGACAGGAAAGAAGACGGAGAGGAACCCGCCACAAGTAAGTGGAAGCAATGCCGGACTCAGGTGGGGCCCCGTGGTCGCCAACCCACGTCACACTAGATGTAACTGGAAAGAGAGGACGAGGAAGACCAAGAGTACGGTGGACGGATTTGGTGAAGGACAGTCTGAGATAATGGAACCTGGAGTGGTTGAGGAAGGATGGTGGACAGAGTAAAGTGGGGGGGGGGGGGGGGGGGGTGGCATATTTGCTCCAATACGGCCCAAGCTGGAAAACGGAAATTGATGATCATAATCATCATCATCATGATACTTTCATACACACCTCAAAAGAAAAGGAGGCTAATCCAATTAGTTTATTACCGTGTTGGAAGTCATTTATTAGTGTTGCCTTAGTTAACGAAATTTATGCTTTTCAATCGGTCAACTTGATTGTACCCAATTGTATTGGGTGTTATGTTCTGACCCAGAAAATAAATTATATGAGATTAATAAATTCACTTGGAATTCAGTTCAGGATTGCCACCGATAATCCCCACTTACCATCCAATTTCATTAAAACATAATCCTGCTGTTCTGGAGTTAGTACGAAACACGCACACACTAGTAGTTCCGCGATGAAATTATCCAACAGTCTTTTTTTGTTTATTTATTTATTTATTTATTTATTTATTTATTTATTTATTTATTTATTTATTTATTTATTGATTTATTTATTTATTGGAACATTGGTTATTTGTTTGTTTGCTTGGTTGGTTGGTCGGTTGGTTAGTTAGTTAGGTATGTAGGTTGGTTGGTTGTTTTAATGGGGTATGTCATGCAATAAAATCTCTTTTATCCAACACTGCCTTCCAAACACTTGCCACTTGCCAATAACAGACAATGGATCAGAAGCATGCAAGGCTGATGACTAAATATGTTCCTACCAACCAAATTAAGTAAAAACAGCATACCAACCTACTAAAATCTTCCGGATACATTCTGTACGGACTATTATGGCTACGAAGTGAAGTTATGATGACTACACGTCTGCAGTGGAGTGGTATTCTCCCTGCACTGCCAGTGCATCAATGAGTAGGATGCCCTCTTTCTGATTAGGGCGAAGTTAATGTCATCATAGTGTAAACCTCTGTCTATTTGGGATATAGGCTATTTGTTGTTCATCCATTTGCGACGTCGTGTTCATTTGAAACCGTTTACGTAGGTGTATGTGGAATCTACCTTAATAACCTGTGCCATTGTGTTAGCAGCAATTTGTCTTGAGTACCATCCTGGCATTTTCTTGGAGCAGAAGTGGAAAATTACGGAAATCCTTTCCCATGATGCTCACCTCAAGGGTCACAGCCAAAAATGTTAGCCACTACACTATGAGGTGTTCTATTTGAGACATCCCAAAGCGAACAACCTTTTAGTTTTCGCTCAGCCACCAAGATTTCTTGGTCCTCATAAATAAAGTGCGAGCTGCTGAGAGAAGTGGTGGAGGTCCTGCAGCGATTGGATTCGTGTGCTTGTTCAAACGTGTGCAAGTTTGCATTCCCTATGAGTGGCTCAAGTGAATTTGGAGATGAAATATAGTCACAAATATTTATCTTGTGCTCTAGAAAGTTTCAGTGAGATTGGGGTGGATTAGATAGCAACGTTCTCTTGATAGTTCTAGTGTTTCCACGCGCCAACGTAGTCAAGCGCATGAGACCCCACGGTAAAGCCGTGTGCGTTATTTGGTGCACTGCGACCGCAAGGGCAGCTGCAGCATGTCAGGAGGAGGGAAGTTCGAATCCCGGCGCTGACAGTGGCTATCCTGTGTGTGGTTTTCGCCAGGTATTTCCACACTCCCTCCAGTCAAATGTCGGTATAGTACCTTATTTAGAGTCACTGGGCACCTACCTCATCAATGTCTCTAATACAGCTGCACACAGTCCTACAGTCACCACAAACACACAGGTTATCAGACAAATACAACACACACACAAGTAGACGGGCCTGGTGACCAAACATGTCCCAAGCCCCTAATACGAAATAAAAATAACATTAACAACAACATCAAGTGCACGAAGTCTCGCCTCATGGATGCAATGGGAAGTTGCAATTCGGAGACCCGAAGTTCAAATCCCAGCGTTGTTCGGATGTTCCCATACTGGCTCCAGAAATATGCTGGGATATTCAAAAGCAAAGACAACTCCGCACAGGTCAAGGAGGCCCCAGGAGTAGTGGAAGGTAGAGGCTTCCACTCTTTGTGACATCGGCACTAGATGGGATGAAGTTGTCAGCTACTTGCACGGCCGTCTTTGCTCCAGGAATTACCCTACTACTCATTTATGGTATAGACTGAGTGAACCCCAGGGCCATTTGAGTTTCCGAAAGTGGTAGTTTTGTTTATAAAATCCACTACCCGAGTGGTGATCAAACCCCCTCCCTCTTGGTTAGAAGCTTGGTGGCTCTACTGACTGCGCCACACAGCCCCCGATGATGGGATATTGCCTAATCCAATAGGCAATAATAATTACAATTACACGCACTACTACTGTCACCATCACACACAGGTTGTTTAACATATTCGACACACACACACAAGTGCACGAGGATGGTGACCACGGTGTCCCAACCCTTTAGATTAACTAAAACCAAGAACAAGAACAAGTATTTTACTTTTTGTACGGTCTAACTCTCCTGCCATGTTCGGTACCTCAATGACCACCCAAACCTTTGAGACCGGGAGTGCCGGCTCTTCTACTGGGACCGCCCCTGACGGAACTGCTCACTGAACACACCCCTCCGTCTAGAACAGGGATGATGGATGATAAACGAAACCCCACAGTAGCTACTGGATCAGTCCCAGTTCCGCTGAACGGAAAGGAATCTCCCTGTGTGGTACAGTACCAACCAGTAGGACACGATAAATATTTGAAATAATATTCATAATAATGTTATTGTTTTTACGTCCCTTTCAACAACTGACGCCGAGGTGCCGAAATTTCGCCCCGAAGGGAATCTTTATCGTGCCAATAAATCTACTGCGCCAGGATTCGATCCTGGAACCTTTGGCACTGCAAGCGAGAACGTTACCGCTGAGGCACATAGCCAGCTGAAATAATATTCAATACACATTTTTATCTGAGAACAGTTTTCCATGTTATCATTAACGCTACTACCAGGCTCTGACCCATAGTTGGACATAATGCTGCATGTTAGCTGTTGTAAAAGTCAATGCCTGACGTTATAGCCCGCAGTACAACAGGACTTCTTGTATCCATAATGGAATTTAAATGCTTTTCAGTCACTCAACATAATTTTACTGGTCTCTAAACTGATTATGTGTAAAATCCTTTTAACACCTATGGATCAAATGGACTCTACCAGGATCTGGTTAATATTCGAGAGAAAAATGAAAATGGAGATAGAAATGGAGTTCTGCACCACCTCGGTAATGATAGATGACGGATGGAAGAAGGAATGCCAGTCCCAGAGACATGTTATCACAAGGACTGCAATTCACGGATTCCATCACAACATATGCAATATCAAAACATACCATAAACCGACTGAAGATTGTCAATGTGTGCTGTGCGGGCAGACCTGTGACAAATATCACATATTGAGTTGCGTAAAGAGGACAAAATAGCTTACAGAATATAGCAAAGAATAATTTGTTATTTTAGATGTGCTTCAATATGTGTAAATTAATAATCCACTCGAGCGCACTTCTCTTGTTAATAATAATAATAATAGGGGGTAAGGAAAATGACAGGTAGATACTACTGTACTCTTGGTTAGGAAAGAATTGTGATTACTCTCGTGAATAAGTAACAACAGTGGTTTCATTACCACTGTAGAAGTGGGAATCTAATTGGGGCTTTGGCCGCATGACGTCGCAGTGATGATGGATGATGAACTAGACCCCTACAGTAGCCACTAGATCAGTTTCGGTGGCTTGAACGGCGGGAATCTCTCTGTGTGATATACAATATGGTTAGTTGAGCTTGAGGCAGTGAGAAGTGTAGGCAGGCACGTTTATTCGTAAGCTTCTTTGTTTGTTAATTCTTTTGAGAATTACTAGGGTCACTGAGTCGTGCCATATAATAAGCCGTACAAAACATCCCCATGTCGATCTCTTATCTTAAGGATACAGCGTTAATGAACGTAATTAAGAACCCCCTTCGTCTCTGCAGGAAACTCTAGCCATTAATTAAAGAGCAGAAAATTGTTCTTAGTAATTATTGTATCTTCGTGTTGTTGTTTTCTTAGAGACCGATATAAATACGTGTTTGTATTTTTAATAGCCACGTCGTGTGAAGAGATCAACGTGACTCTTGAACCCCCTTTCCCCACCACTACCACCCACTCCTCAAAGCACATTCCAGACTGATGAGTATTATATTAGGAAAACGTGCAAGAAATTAACAGAGAGAAAGAGGTGGAGAACGAGATCCGCTGATAAGCGTTAATTCGTATGCTTTAGCATAAAGAGCCATGGGCGTCTTAGTTTGTTGATCAAAAGATAACCAACACACTCCAGCTTTGTTAGACGAGATGTTCCAACTCTGTGCAGTGCCCATTATTCTTTCTCCTCTTGTTTCTGTCACGTATTTTACTTGTAACTACGCACATCCTGGTGCCATAGTTCACACCATCGCACACTGGGTCAAATACACGACTCACAACTTTTGAATTTAGAAAATCTAATACAATGTACGCAACATCGTTGTTGTCGTTGATTTATTTACGGGCTTTGCGACTCGTGGTCATGTAGCCCCGTGTACTTGGATGTGTGTGGAATTTGTCTGATAACCTGTCTAATTGTGATATCTGTATTAGTCTTGCCACGGTGGGTGAGTGGTCAACGTGTCTGTCTACTAACCCCAAGCTTGCAGGTGCGCTCCTGGCCGTGGTAAGTGATTTTTTTGAAAGGCGGCAAAAATTACGACACCATGTCATACGATGTTGGCATGTGAAAGAACCCATTTGAATCCAGTAGGCCGTGTTCATATTAGCAAAATTAATCTCAGGATTTACCGCCAACACAAAGTTCCTCATTTCTCTACTAGAAAGCGCTATAGTGTTCAAGAAGCTTATATATCTAACCTCCTTAACTTTCATAGTGCTTCAAGGAACAACGAAATACGAGATGCAAGCTATCCTTTGGGTGTCAAATAACAAAGCTTGCACCTGGCACCCGAGGCCATACGATATTATTATTATTATTATTATTATTATTATTATCTGTATTAGTGTGTGTACTTGTAATTCACGTGGCCTACAAGGACCGGGAAGGGGGGGGGGGCGAAGGGGGGGGGGGGAGGGGCTCAGAGGCCCACAAGCATCAACAGTCGCCAGAATTAATTGATTTTTGTAATGGGATATATTGTTTCAAATTGTTGAAAATAAATGATATTGTTACTTGAGCCACAAGTTAACTGTCACAATAAACTAAATTATTTGAAAGCATTTTTCTTACCTTAGAATGGTATTCAAATCCGCTATGGGCCTGTGAGGCCCTTCCTTGGTCCAAGTGAGGACCAAATTGTCTACTTATAAATAGGTAGTACGGATGTTCGTGTCAAACTGAAAATAGATAAATACACTGACCGGCAAAAAAAAAGTGGAACAGTTAAAAAAAGTAATATAAATAGTATAAATCTAGCCTTGAAAATGATTTAATCACATTTTAAAAGCTTTTCATGCATTAGAACAAACATCTGAAACATCCGTGAATAGAAATTGATAATATGACATTTCTTAGGGTGGTTTATTACCACCAATTACCCCCAGTCCTCGATGAGCCTATCTTAATGGTTTTATGGCGGGAAGCGGACTGGAAGCGTTTAAGGTTTATGAGTGTGGCCGCTCGCTTATTGTTGTTCTAGGGATAACAACTGGCACTTGTTGAACACGTGTGAACCATTGTCACACATTTTAGCAAGTTATCCATGTGTAGTTCAAACTAAAACATGCCTCTTAGCCGTGAAGAAGCTGCACAGGCAGTTGCATTGGCGGAGGATGGCCTCAGCTTCCGTTATGTTGCTGAGGTCATTGGATCATCTCTCGGTAGCATACATCGTGCAGTGCAACGTTACAGAGAGCTCCGAACATACGACGGGAGACGAGGGTCAGGCCCTAGAAGAAGCACAAGTGCCAGGGATGACAGGTTTCTCACCCTCCAAGTTCTGCGTGATCGGCATACTACAGCAGTTCAGGCACGAAATCAACTGGAAAATGTCAGAAATGTGAGAGTGAGTGAGCGAACAGTAAGAAGAAGGTTTGAAGAAGCTCATCTTTCGTCCAGGAGATCTGCACGTGGACCCGCACTCGAACGGCTTCACAGAGAGGCGCGTCTTCGCTTCGCCAGGCAGCATCTGGGATGGACCCACGAGCAGTGGGCCTCTGTTCTCTTCACTGACGAGAGTCGCTTTAACCTTAGATCTCCTGATGGAAGAGAAAGAGTGTGGAGAAGGCGCGGGGAGAGGTACAGCCCTGTTGCTTTCTCCTCCAGGACTCCATTTGGAGGTGGCTCGGCTATGGTGTGGGGTGGCATCAACGTTATGGCCCGCACTGAGTTGGTGTGCATCGATCACGGGACGCTCAATTCCCAAAGGTACATCGAAGAGATCCTGATGAACCATGGGATGCCCTTTGCGCCTTTCATTGGTCAGAATTTCATGCTGATGCAGGATAATGCCCGCCCTCATACTGCTCGCTGTGTTGTACAATATCTGCAGGAAGTGGAGATTCAAATCCTGGACTGGCCAGCTCGTAGTCCTGACTTGAACCCCATGGAACATGTATGGGATACGCTTGGAAGGAACGTCAGACAGCATGACCACACCACTTTGGCACAACTGAGAACATCGCTGCTGGAGGAATGGGATCGCATCCCGGCAGATGCCATTCGAAGAGTTGTGAACAGTATGCCTGAGCGTTTACAAGCTGTGATAGACGCTAAAGGTGGAAACACCCGTTTTTAGTGACCAGTGTTCTCTTGCAGTGCAGTGCATACATTAATACTGTTTTGTTTGGCAATACGTTTGATAAACACCAGCCCAAAAGAGCATTACTAAAAAATAGAAAATTGTAAGATTTGCAAAATGTAACGAAATTTGTGAGTTAAAGCGTGTTGTAAAACATGATTCGGTATTTTCTGTTGCCAACCATCTAAATTTACATGAATAATGCAAATATTGGAAAACAGATACATTTTAGTGGAATAAATTAAGAAATTACATAAAAAATTAAAGTGTTCCACTTTTTTTTGCCGGTCAGGGGAAGTCCAAGGTTGTGTGTGTAAAGTGTTTGAAACATGTTTGTAGCAAACATAGCAAGAAAACTGTAATATGTTTACAATGTGAGCCTGGAATTGACACTGACTAGAAAGATATTTGTGTTTGATTTGTGTTTGTAATTAATATTTGGGTGAATTTAATTTCAATTTGATACTGAAATTTTCCTTAAAATTATTCATGAAATGGTGTTTCATCATTTATTTCAGTATAATCTGGAATTATGACATATTTATAGTGGGCCCTTGGTCCACTGAGTAACAACCAAACCTTGGCCCTTGTAGGGTTAAGTTAGGAACCATCCCGGCATTTGCCTGGACGAGAAGTGGGAAACCAAGGAAATCCACTTCCAAGATGGCTGAGGTGGGAATCGACCCCATCTCTTCTCAGTTTTGGCTCACGAGGCTGAGTGTACCCCTTAATTATATTTTGAAGAACATAAATAAATTCAAGCGCCTAACCAGGATTTCCTTCTGAAGGGGGGTGAATTCATAAATTCAAATCAGCATTCATTCGTAAATTTACGGAACCATGACCTAAGGTAGATTATTGTTTACTTTTCACAATGAAATTATAATAAAACCAATTTTAATCAAATCAATACTCTTTATAGTACGGAGTTCTGTCCACCTCGTGGTGTAGCGGCTAGCATGCTTGGCTGTCACACTGGAAGCCCGGGTTCCCGATTCTGTCAGGAAATTTAATTCTGATCTGATAGCTGGTCAGAGAAAACTGAGAAGAAGTGGGTTCGATTCCCATCTCAGCCATCCTGGAAGTAGTTTTCCGTGGTATCTCATTTCTACTCCAGACAAATGCCGAGATGGTTTCTAACTGAAGGCAACACAGCCTTCTCAATTCTAATCCTCGCCTGAATTACAAATACACATACTGCTACAGACCCAACAATGACACATGTTATCAGATATATTTTTCACACACCCATGTACACGGGACTACATGACCACGATGTCCAAGCCCTTCAAATGAACATTACATGTTCAAGTAATGTTTCGAGGATTGGTGAGCGTAAGGAAAGTGATTTAAACACCTTTTGCCCTACCTCCCTGAATTCAAACAGAAGATCCGAAAACTTCACTTTCTAACTGTTTGCCCATTCCTTTGTTTAGAACACGAAAAGAAACAAGCTTTGAATAAGGCAGCTGTGAATGCGAGGGACTTAGAGTACATTCCTGGCATTATTGATATAGTTTCATTGTTTACTGAACAGTCCACCTCATATTTTGTGACCACAGGTTTCTTTGTTTCTGGGATAGCATTGTATTGTTAGCGTTTCTTGTCCGCTGCTTGTCCATTTAGGTAGACAATAGTACTCCGCTATCTAATTAAGTAATACGGTTCTAAACGCTCGACAATAAACTACTGGGTACTGTTCAGAGTACTTTTTGCTGGGATCCACTTTCAGAGATTTAAGACCATTTTGGGGACCGCTAGGATTCTTGGCTATGTTACTGGGGAAGACAAGCATACCTGTGTATTCCTCACATAACAAACAAACGCGTACTCAAACAAAACACGAATTTATGAACCTTATCGGTATCATGTAGACCTGTGCTCTAGGCTTGTAATACAGGACACCTCTTTCTTTTGCGGGGTACTATTCACTGGGGATTCTGGAACTCCCATGACCAACAGTATGGGCCATTCTTTCTTCAAGACGCAACATGACAATCACCACCTCAAGTCAGAGTGTAGGCCTACTGTAGATGGATTGGCTGGAATTCCTGAGGTCCCGTATTAAAACACGAGGCGAACTCCTGAAATGTAATACTGTTCAGTAACAGGGGCATTTATTGTAAATTGAACCGTTGTTTAATTATAATTTACTTCAATGGATTGTATTCATATCTCGTAATCAATCAAATAAAATGTGTGTTAAACAATAGCGTAAGAAAGAAAAGTAGTGTCACACAGTCTTATTAGGCCTAGGCTACATTGCGCGCAGTGGAGGATCGGCCTTTATTTATTTGTTATTATGTATTTTTTTTCGTGTGGCCTCCTGAGAGGCCGAGTGCAGGTCTTTCTAGGTGACGCCCGTGGGCGACCTGCGCGTAGGGATGAGAGATGGAATTGATGAAGGCGAATGAAACTGGGCAAGGATGTGGAAGGAAGCGGCCGTGGCCTGTCAGTAGGTACCGTTCCAGCATTTGCCTGGTGTTGAAAATGGGAAACCACGGAAAACCATTTCAAGGACGGCCGACGGTGGGGCTCGAACCCACGCGTCTACCGAGTCAGCAGAGAGCTTGGCCCCATGACCTAACGCTGCGCTTTAGCGCGCGTAGCCACTACTGTCGGTGTTATTATGTATAATATTTGCAAATGGTAATTCCCGGTGGCAAATTGTGCAAATACAGAAAGTCACCAACAATAACATCAAACCCAATATACACAAATCGCAATTAAGGAACTATAGTAATTACATCGTAGTATTTACACAAAATTTCAATCTTCTCTTAAACACATCAATATGTTTGGGGAAAGGCTCTAAGGCTGAGGCTGGTAATGAGTTCAAATTATCAATACCACGGTTAATGAAAGAATATTTCCCATAATTTGTACGCTGTGGTCGGCCCTTAACTTTATGCGAATGATCTGCTCTGCTCAGGTAGGTGGGATTTCCCAGACGTTTGCTTGGTTCTCCCCATGCTGGCCGATTAGTGTAAGTGTTAAACATAGCGTAAATTGTGGATTTCGTCATTCTATCTTCCAGAGATTCCCATACTAGTCTTTCTATCATTCGAGTTACACTACTTCTAGGATTAAAATCGTTAAGCACAAACCTAGCAGCCTTCCTTTGTACCATCTCCAGCTCATTGATGAGCCCTACTAAATGAAGTAATTTGTACGCTTTGGAGACGATACAACCCACATGAGTACTCCATTTCATATCATTCCTTACATGGATGCCCAAGTATTTACACGAGTCTTCTTCTACAAGTATTTCCGAGCCGATATTATATTGAAAATCTTGCCTTCGCCCTCTCCCTATTCTCATTAGACTACATTTACTCGTATTTATCTTCATTTTGTTGTCAACCGCCCATTTATGAACCAGGTTGAGGTCAGTTTGTAACGGAACGTTGTCTTGCGATGTTTCAATTTTTCGGTATATTACACAAGCATCCGCAAACATCCTCGGTAATACCCGCAACTGCTCGGGTATTCTAGCTCTCACGTCACCTCAAGCCTTGTTGCATTCGCCATGCAACAACCAGCGGAGGTATCTGCAGGGAGAGGGAATATTGGGTCTAACATCTGCACCATAACAGTCTCTGTACTGTAGGAATCTGGGCGGTGCTCAAGCCGTGCAACAACTACTAGGCCTGCTTCGATTTTCCAGTGTAGTAGATTTCGCTCCCTGATTTTTGGCCGTTCCGTGTGCAGACAAGTGTAGTCGACGAGCATATCCCAACCTTCCACAGTCTGAGGACAGGACAGGAAGGCTTCTTTTTTCAAATCTTATTTTTCTGATTGAATCAAGTTGAGTTTTTCTTGTCACAGTCCCTCGGCCAGTCCAGTGTCATCGCTAATTTACTTAATTAATTGATATTTGTTTATTTTTTATTTAACAAAAATTTAAATTCTCTTCAGTCAGTCAACGCGATTATACCCAAAAGTAGTGGATGTCGTTCCCTAAAACCTGAAAAAATTTACACGAGATTAATATACGGTATTCACTTGGATTTTTCGTGAATTTTTTTAACTCAAGTAATTTTTTCAGGTTTAGGAAATAACATTGGCAACAATTGTGTCAACCAACTGAAAAGCAATTCAAATTTCGCTCACTAGGGCAACACTGAAAAATGGCTTCGAACATATTTTTTATTTATTTATTTATTTATTTATTTATGTACTTAAGCTTATATGTTTATTTGTTTCTTTCTATCTTTTATTTATGTATTTATTTATTAATTAGTTAATTTATTTATTTATTTATATATATGTGGCAAACAAAGATAGGTGTTTACAAGTAGGGGGCGGAAGTTGTTGTTGTTTGAGTCTTCAGTTTTTTGACTGGTTTGATGCAGCCCTCCACGCCTCCCTGTCCTGAGCAAATCGTTTCATCTCTACATAGCTACCACACCTACATCCGAGGCAATCTGTTTAACATATTCTAACCTTGTTCTACCCCTGCAGTTCTTGTCCTCTACCCTTCCTCCCATAACTAACCTTGCTATTCCTGGGTGTCTTAGTATGTGTTCTACCAACCTGTCTCTTCTCTTCATTAGCAGTCACCAGAAACATCTGTCCACTCCCACTAGTCTTAATACCTCTTCGATTGTAACCCTATCTACCCATCTGATCTTCACCATTCTGCTGCACCAATAGTCCAAGTTTCACTTCCATAGAGTGCCACGCTCCAGACAAAGGCCTTCAAAATGGCTCCCTAATACCTAAATCTATATTCGATGTCAACAGATTCCTTTTCTGTAGAAATGCTTTCCTTGCCTGAGCTAATCTACTTCTTATATCCTCTTTGCTTCATCCATCACTGGTTATTTTGCTTCCTAAGTAACAGAAGTCTCCTACTTCCTTTAGTTTTTCACCTGCCAATTTGATGTCCATAGAGGATTCTGATTTAATTCAGCTGCATTCCAATATTGGGGGCGGAAGAGCATTAGGTAATGTCCCATCCATGTCCAGCGTGTGGCCAGACCCACGAGCAGCTTCTTACACAAACGGGAAAAGTACTGCTCGAGTCCAAGCTCTGTGAACTTGAGGGGTGAGGTGACGCTGAAGGCGGGAGGAGAAGGACCTGTCAACACCCCACCGTGTTACCTGGAATTCTTGCCTATTCCAACACTGCTAACATAGGGCTGTTGCTTAAACCACTGTGACGTTGCGAATGAATGAGTGAGTCACCGCCCAATGTATTTGGTTCTGTTATTACATTCGGACCGGGAACCCCACACATCACTCTTTGTCATCCGCGATCCACATTCCTCTCAGATTCACAGAGCTTGGACTCGAGCAGTAACTGCCTCTTCGCCTTCCGTTTGAATTGTGCACCGGCAAAGAACTAGTGCTGGATCTATACACTATAGATTTGGATTTCTTGAGTTATTAAAGGACAAAGTTATCGATTGTATGTATATTATGCGAAGAAATATAAAAATGCGTAATATTTCGTTCATAAAATCCTACTTCTTTTGCTGAGAAAAAATTCACCGTTCCAGCCCTTCAGGCTGGTTAAACAGGACATGGGAATTAAGATTTTAGGATAGGCTAACAAAAAAGAAAAGAAAAAAAGATACGAGCCTTACAGTAGTCGCATATGATGTGTAACATTTGACATGTTATCCTACCTTGAAGTTGTTACCGTTTTTATTATCCTTGACATTCATCAACACTTAAAAAATCTTTTCATTTTTTTACACTCTCATAATACATAACAATTCCAACACTCTTTCTTTCTTTCTTCACTGCCTACTTGCTATTTCTACTCTCGCACCGATTCCTTCATACTCTGCTGTTACAAAGTAATCCGTATGTAATAAACATTCCACATGGTACCACTGCCAGCTGAATCAAATGCGATCCAAATGGCAGTGCGTCTTACACACTTCCGACCGATCCACTTCCGTCCCATTTTTCAAAATCACTCCCACAAAAATATCCAGCAAACCGTGTGGAAAGATGTTAGACATCAATATTAAACCTTACATCAATTTAGTGAACTACATACGACAATGGATGTGGTCTAACGTTTGGTGTCCATGACTTGTCAGTCAAAACGGAAGTAGATATTTCGATTTTGATTTGACAATGAATGGGCCAACACTAGTGCTCGTAGTGATAGATTTACTAAACTACATACGACAAAGGATGTGGTCTAACGTTTGTTGTCCATGACTCGTCAGTCAAAACGGAAGTAGATATTTCGATTTTGATTTGACAATGAATGGGCCAAAACTAGTGCTCGTAGTGATAGATTTAGTGAACTACATACGACAGAGGTTTTGGTCTAACGTTTGGTGTCCATAACTTGTCAGTCAAAACGGAAGTAGTTATTTCGATTTTGATTTGACAATGAATGGGCCAGCACTAGTGCTCGTAGTGATAGATTTAGTGACCTACATACGACAGAGGATGTGGTCTAACGTTTGGTGTCCATGACTTGTCAGTCAAAACGGAAGTAGATATTTCGATTTTGATTTGACAATGAATGGGCCAGCACTAGTGCTCGTAGTGATAGATTTAGTGACCTACATACGACAGAGGATGTGGTCTAACGTTTGGCGTCCATAACTTGTCAGTCAAAACGGAAGTAGATATTTCGATTTTGATTTGACAATGAATGGGCCAGCACTAGTGCTCGTAGTGATAGATTTAGTGAACTACATACGACAGAGGTTTTGGTCTAACGTTTGGTGTCCATAACTTGTCAGTCAAAACGGAAGTAGATATTTCGATTTTGATTTGACAATGAATGGGCCAGCACTAGTGCTCGTAGTGATAGATTTAGTGACCTACATACGACAGAGGATGTGGTCTAACGTTTGGCGTCCATGTATTCTTTGAACGAAAACATACGAGTATCGTTTGTCTTCATATTCTGTTGGCGAGGTTCACGTTTCCTTGAAATAATTCTATCTGTAGTTGTTGATCGTACATTGATTACAATGTCTTCATCTTATTGCTGACTCGTTCCAGGTTCGTCGCTGTATCTTATTACTTTCTGTTTTTAATTTTATTATTCCACTTTTGAATATTTTGTCTATTAACCAAACACCTCTCTCGTGTTGGCGGCATGGGAAGACACACTAAGCTTTACGTTTTTGCTAAACTGGGCCCCTGTAGTCTGAGTGCGTTTGTTGTTGTTGTTGCTGTTGTTTGAGTTTTCAGTCATTTGACTGGTTTGAAGCAGCGCTCCTTGCCTCCCTGTCTGAGCTAATCGTTTCATCTCTACATAGCTACCACACGCTACGTCCGAGGCAATCTGTTTAACATATTCTAACCTTGGTCTACCCCTACAGTTCTTGTCCTCTACCCTTCCTTCCATAACTAAGCTTTCTATTCCTGGGTGTCTTAGTATGTGTCCTACTAACCTATTTCTTCTCTTCATTAGCAGTCACCAGAAACATACCTCCTCTCCCACTAGTCTTAATACCTCTTCGATTGTAACCCTATCTACCCATCTGATATTCATCATTCTGCTGCACCAATACTGTAGTCCAAGTTTCACTTCCACAGAGTGCCTCGCTCCAGACAAAGGCCTTCAAAACTGACTTCCTAATACCTAAATCTATATTCGATGTCAACAGTTTCCTTTTCTGAAGAAATGCTTTCCTTGCCTGAGCTAATCTACTTCTCATATCCTCTTTGCTTCGTCCATCACTGGTTATTTTGCTTCCTAAGTCACAGAAGTCTCCTACTGACTTTAGTTTTTCACCTGCGATTTTGATGTCCATAGAGGATTCTGATTTATTTCGGCTGCATTCCAATATTTTTGTTTTACATTTATTAATTTTCATCATGAATTCTTTCCTCAAGACGGAGTCCATACCATTAAAAATCTCATTCGAATCCTCTGGCGTGTTTTCAACATGGTGGTTGTGCAAAATTATCACCCTGGCCGCCACTGGACAGATGTATGAACCTGTGTGGGCCGCGAATTCATTGCCACTACCCTCACCACACCTAACAACTCTAAAGTAATTTAACTATTCCCCCAGCAGGTGAAGTAATGGAGTAATTATAGACTCACTAAATACTTCCTTATGCTTTGCCACGTTAGTACGTTAGGTTTTTCACAGCGCAACGCTGAACAGAGCCATAACCTTGACAGGGGGAATCGGCGAGTTCTTTATCATTAACTGCCGTTTCAATCACAAATGAAACTTTTGACGAGATGAAAATTAAAGTGCAGAATCTTTGTAATTGGTATTCTGAATTCTTCACGGAGCTTTACGGAGTAAGTTTAAAATGTGGGAACAAACTAACGATGCTTCATTCTGCTAGTAAATTACAGTCAGTGGTTCGGCCACGCTGAACAAGTGCGCACAAAAACACTTCTCCACAAAGCTAGCAATAAGAAATTAAATTAAATTAATTATTAGTCTCGCGAGATGTAGACACATCGTAAGGCAGCTACATTCTAAAATTAGGGTAACAACTTGTTTTATTATTCGCCTGTTTAATAACTCTTAATCATATCTCTGAGTTTCCGTAATAGTATACCCACGGTGTTTTCATACCGTAATATGTGATAGCAATCATCTCCTCCAATGCCGACTTTTAGTTTCAAATCCGCTTCCCTGTTTTAACATCCCATAATGATTGCTCAGACCGATAATCACAATTGTTGACGGCTTTAATATTTATTGCGTTTAATTAGTACATAGTTGAAGCAACACCCGACAAAATACACTGCTTGATCCAAGCTGTCGCGTACAGTGCTTTTCATAGATTTATAACAGTTTGTATATACAATGAGCTTTATTCACCGTGTTTCATCTACCTCATTAACCTTATTTTTTCCTACATCTTATGCTTCTTCTTCTTCTTCTTCTCCTTTTTATGACTGGCAGAGAGACTTAGCGACATGGTAATAATAATGTTATTGCTTTTATTTTTTTATTTTATAGTTTTGAGGTGGCTATCCTATGTGGCAATCAACGATATGTGTTAATTACTGCGTTCTTTTTACAGACGCCAGGGTGTCGGAAATTTGCCCCGAAGGGGATCTTTGACATTCTAGTAAATCTACTGACAATGCTCCCTCGCATTTAAGCACTCAGAAAATGTCAACTGACTGTGTTGGTATTCGATCCCTCAACATAGACACAGCGGGAAAGAACTTAACCGCTGCGCCTCACAGCTCCCACCTTCTGTGCCGAAGGTCGCGGAATGTAATCCAGACGCTATTGGTATGCATTTGACGATGCTTATATGCCAGAGATTTACTGGCACCGTACAATATTCCTTATGAACACAATTCCGACACCCTGTCACTTCAAAACTGCAGCAGATTTTTCTCCTTATTAATCGTGGTTGGTAGGGAGGACACATAAGAAGTTAGATTATCATCTAGGCTTACAGGATGGAGCCGCGTCCTATATCGGTGATTATTTCCCGACGTTCGGCTGACATTGCAGCAGACTGTAAGCCTAGATGATAAACTAGACACTGGCTGCGAAAGCCTACTATCTAAATAAGAAGTTAGAGTTGTTATTGTTGTTGACTGGTATTTTTGGTGCTTGGTGCCTGGGTGTGTCTTGACCACTTGTAGTTCTGTGGTGACTATGGTTGTGTGTACCTGTCATTATTTGAGTAGGTGCCCCGGCACTTAGAATGAGGTATTATACTGTCACATTGTGGAAAACCCAGAAGGGAAACCACACTCAAGGTCCTGGTGAGTTATTTAACGCACAGGGTGAAAAGATAGAATGTCTGGCAGGATACACCAGACTGTTTCAAGTAGCCTATTGTCTACTAGCTGTCTGTTTAAGCAGAAAGAATCAAGGTGTAACCAAGCTATACCAGTGAGTGCACAATTGTGATCCTCTGTATTCTGCAAGAAGGAATTTCATTTCTATTGTCTGCGCGCCAGGAGATGTCCGCTGGGTTTGAACTCCCACGTAGCGCGCACCATGCATTCCAATAACATCAAGTTGATCACTACTTGTTTCACTCACTCAGTGCATTTTTTCTTTGCACTCAGTACTCTGATAAGAAATAATCAAAAAGCCCGGTGAAAATGTCAACAGTAGAAAGGAAACAGTATACTCTTAAAGACAGATAAACAAGACAAGCGCCATGCGGGAGGTACCAGCAAATGGTTGTCGATATATTTAGGTCAGGAATAGGTGTGCCGCGCATGCGTACAGTTGAAGCTCGTACTCCCCATCGAAGCGTGCTGAACGGACTTTTCCTCGCGAGCAGACAATGGATCAAGCTATTGTAGGAATAATATTACTAGACCTACCAGTATTCAGACCAACTCTCCTACGCGGGAGAGAAAGATGGTAGGATTCTGGATGTTTTGTTGTTGCTGTTGTTGAAACATTATTAGTTCATTTATCATGTCTTTCTTTCTTTCTTTCTTTCTTGCTTTCTTGCCTTCGTTCTTGGTTTGTTTCTATGTTTCATATTCAAAACTTTCATCTCTGCTGTTGAAATTCAAACTTCATGCTTCCTCCCGAAGGTCTATGATTCGCTTCTGTATGAAATGATCGGACTAAGAAACTGACATGGTAGATGCCAGTATTGGAGGCATAAGTGGAAGATGATTGACAGTTCAGCCTGCGATTGCAGAGAAGTGCCACAGACAGTTTATCACATTGCCATGGAATGCCCAAAAAGGAGGTTCAGTGGGACGCTACAAGAAATACATGAGGCTACAGATGAAGCAGTGAATTGGTTAAACTCGTTGGACATCCATTTGTAATGCCTGTATCTTCTTCCCTGTCAGCACGTTTGTACATTATGTTTATACTAGCTATTAAGTTTTTCACATTATTTGTAACATATGTATCCTTTACGCCATACGAAACAATAATCGGTCGAGATAAAGTTAACCTTGTGTTTTCCTGTGTGGGGAGGGGGCGCTGCGTGGCGCAATCGGAAGAGGCGCTGAGCTACTGAAAAGGAGAGGGTTCGATCCCCACCCAGGTAGTGGATTTTAGAAACAAAACTACCACTTTCGGAAACGCAAATAGCCCCGAGGTTCACTCAGCCTACACCAGAAATGAGTACCAGGGTAATTAATTCCTGGAGCAAAGACGGCCGGGCGTGGAGCTGACAACTCCATCCCATCTAGTGCCTCCATGGCCTGTACGGAGTTGGCTTTGCTTTTGTGTTTTTATATACTAATATGCAATAAAATGTGTGCAACTATTAATTTTATTATTTTTTAAAATCGTAATGCCCAACTACGGAGCGCACTTGAACTTATTTTGCACAATGTTCCTTCTTCTTTTCTTCCCAATATCTCTTCATTCGTTCACTGTGTTCCTTTCGGCGTGCTTCTGTCCAGCCTGTATTTTTCCTTTTAGGTTTCTCTGCAAATTTACGTTTGTTTACTAGGCTTCTAAATTTTACTCTCTCTGGAATGGTTTTCTCAAAAATACCCATTTCTTGTAGATCTTCATGCACTTCTGTTAACCAATTGTTGCGGATTTTCAGAGTTAGCGCTAGATTTAGAATTCTTGTCAGCCTGTCGTTATCCATTCTGTGAAGGTGTCCGTAGAATTTTAATCGTCATTTTCTGATAGTATCTGTGATTTTTTCTGCGGATTAAAAAAATTCATGTGGTTTCTTTTTCATCCAAATTCCATTTTCGAACTTTGGTCCTAGGATTTTTCTGAGAATTTTCCTCTCTTGATTCTCGATGGTTTTCATTTGTAACATGCCCCAATTATCAGTGTTTCGGATGCATACAGTGCCTCTGGTTTGATTACTGTGTTGTAGTGTCGTAATTTTTCATTATTTGAGATAAATCTTTTGTTGTATCTGTTCCATGTGATTTTGTAAGCCCTTTGCAATTTTTTTTGTTAGCTTCCTGATTTAACCCTGCTGGCTGAATAATTTCGCCTACAGTCGACCAAAATGTTATGTGTAATCGTATTTGATGGTTGTTTGTGAAGTAACCAATTATTATTATTATTAACAGAAAAGCGCACGAATGTGCATAACATAGATTTACACTAGTAAAACAAACATGTTACAAAAGAGTTAATTGATGTTAAGACATAATGATCCAGGAAATTGTGCAAATTGAATTAATTTACGTATGTCACAGTCATACAGCATAACCTTTTGATGTATAAGGATTACAACGCAACCAAAAACTGCATTTTCCGACCCCGAGCCGAGAAAAAGTTCCGTTACAAAAATGATAACAACTTTCATTCTTGAACACCCAAAATTTTGAAATTAATATATCAGTTATACAATATTCCAATGTATATTGTGTTAAAATTTGGATTCTATATAATGAGGCGTTTGTGAGATAATAATTCTTAAATGTGACGCATGATTGAAAATCGCTTAAAAACGGGCACTTTTTGTGTTTCAACTGCGATAAAAAATATTAACATATAAATTAAAAATTCCAAACCTACATGAACTAACGGAAAATAGAACGATGAAAATGATGATGTTATTGGATTTTATGTAGGTCTATTGGTTACTTCACAAACAACCTTCAAACTCGAGTGCACATAATATTTTGGTCGACAGTAGATACTTGAATTTGTCTACTTCGGAAACGACTCCGTATTATTATCATCGTTATTATTATTATTATTATTATTATTATTATTATTATTATTATTATTATTATTATTATTTCTTTCTTCTTTCTTCCTTATGTCCATTGATAGAGCACGTTTGAACTTGTTAGTTGCTTGATGAGTCTTGCCTTCCTCTTCTCCCGAAATCTCTTCATGAACTCACTGTGTTGATTATTGCGTTCTTCTGTCCATCATGTACCAGTCCTGCTGCTAGATTTCGCTCTAAATGTCTGTTTATTTACTTAGGTTCTGAAGATTTCTTGATTATTCATTATGTTCTCCCCGACGTTCAACTTGTTCGTCCCTTCCCCTCCCCCTGTATCCTCCAGTCTATCTTCGTATTTTGTGTATTCATTAATTATATTGAATAATCTTTTGGTTAGTCTATTGTTGTCCATCCTAAATATATACCCAAAATATTGCAAACAACCCTCGCGTACAATGCTTGTGAAACTGCTGTGAGACTATAAAGGTCAGCAGTTCGTCTCTTGATCCAAATTCCGTTTTATTGTGTGGGGTCGAATATTCTTGTAGGAATTTTGTGTTCTCGCTTTTCAATATCTGCAATTTTGTTATGGCCTCATACATTTTTTGGTTTCTTATGCACATAGAGCATCTCGGAGGACAGCGGATTTAATGTTTCAAATTATTACTGAATTATTCATTCATTCAATTTCGCTAATCGGCCACTAGGGACCACGATAAGCCTCATTTTACTTTCTTGCATTTGTTCATTTTTCGCTTGATCCACATTGTCTTCATGAGCCCACTGTGTTTAGCACGACGTTCTTCTGTCCATTTCGCACCAGTTGTCCGTTTTTCGTCCCGGAAAGTCCCAAACATCTTGATGGCTGCTCTATAAAGATTTCGGTCTTGTGCATCTTCTGCTCGTATCCCCATTTCTTTAAGATCTTTCTGGACATCGACGTATCATGGCATTGTCGTTTTTGGATTTGAGTCAAAGTACTATTATTATTATTATTATTATTATTATTATTATTATTTGATTAATTGTGAAATAATTGACGCAGTGCATCACACAACCTGCATACCTTCTCGAACATACGAGATAGAAGGGTATTTTATTGAATCATTACGGTTTGTATATTCAATGAGCATTCTTCAGTCGGTCTGATGTGAATAGTGCATAGAGCCTCATTACCTGGTAACCACTGAAGCAGGCCCTGTAATGAGCTATGCATTTGACGTACCAACTAAAATTATTCGTAATTCCAGTACGGTAAACATCTCATTGTGACAGAGAAGCGCATCAAGAATTCAGTTGGGGTAGGTGATTATTCTCTATTCATCCCTGCACTTGAGCTTCATGCACTAGTCACTAAAATATACCCTGCATCTACACTCGCTGCGTCTAGCCAGCAAGAGATGCCCACGGAATGTCTGTGATACGGTACACCTGTGTAGCGATTTTTGATGCAAGTTCCACAGTGTTGTCTACCTTAATCTTATTCCTATACACTCGGTTAACATGGTTCTTTATTATGGCTATCACCGCGGAGGCCCATGCTCGATTCCCGGCTCTGCCAAGAAATTTAATTCTTTTCTGAGGGCTGGAATGGGGTACACTCAATCTCGTGAGGTAAAACTGAGAAGAGGTGGGTTTGATTCCCACCTCAGTCATCCTGGAAGTGGTTTTCCGTGGTTTCCCAGTTCTACTCTGGGAGAATTCCGGGATGGTTCCTACATTAAGGCCATGGCTGCCTCCTTCCCAATCCTCATATGAATTATAACTACACACACGCACATGAGACTAAAGACTTTGACTATTATGTCGCAAAGCCCCTACAGCATCTTTATTATTTGCTTTCACGGTGGGTGAATGGTTAAAGTGTCGGTCTACTAACCTCTAGCTTGCAGGTTCGCTCCCGGCCGTGGTAAGTGATTTTTGAAAGGCGGCAAAAATACGACACGCGTGTCATATGATGTTGGCACGTCAAAGAACCCATTTGAATTCAGTAGGCCGAGTTCATAATGGCAAAATTAATCTCGGGAGTTTCCGCCAACACAAAGTTCCTCATTTCTCTACTAGAACGCGCTATAGTGTTCAAGAAGCTTAGATATCGAACCTCCTTGACTTTCATAGTGCTTCAAGGAACAACGAAATTCGACATTCAAGCTACCCTCTGGGTGTCAATAATTACAAAGCTTGCACCCAGCATCCGAGGCCATACGATATTATTATTATTATTATTATTATTATTATTATTACGACCAAGGGTTTATAAAACACCAACAAATCTTATAGGTTTTTCTTAGTGTCTGTTGCGGGATTTCACCTAGGTACAGCAAATCAGGTGCATCAGCGGGCTCTTGGTACACCATTCCGCGACTGCGTCTAGTGTAGCGCATCTGACATTGCATTTTACTTATTTTAAGATACTTACATGTAGGACTAAATGTCTCTTTAGCTACAACTAACTGCCACTGAAATACATGTTTCAGTTTTAAATAGCCTTAAATTAACCTAATTAGTCTAAATACTAACAAAGGAATATACAGGGTGAACGAAAAATGCCGCACTTGGAGGTCGGCATGCGATTCCTCATCCAATTGCAAGACAAAAATTTCAATAGCAAAATCGGATCGGGTGCTGTTTGAAAACACAAGTATGAAAACGAGAAGCTGGCAACACTGTCACATCCTGCAGTGCATCGGAATGTACAGAGAAAGCCCAGGCAGAGTGCCGAGTTCCTGCGACCTGCTTGTGGTCACGCTGCATGCAGTTACAGCGTTGCCAGGGCCTCGTTTCTTAACACGCTTTTCTGTTAAACCTATTGGCGGGACTAGGTTTTGCAACATAAACTTTTGTCGTGAATTTCGACGAGGAACCTCATGCCGACCTCCAAGTGCGGCATTTTTTGTTCACCCTGTATACAGTACAAAACTGTTTTAAATGGCATACGTAGTTAATACATTCACCGGCATTAAAATCGAAACACTACGAGTATCAGGCAAAACTCAATGTTGGACCATTATAAACTTGGTATAAATTTATTGAATGCTGTGACTTTGCCGCGATACGGCAATGTGCCGTGATTTAATGAGTTCATTTGAGAAGTTTCTGTGCAACAATAATTATTGATAAACATTGTGGATCGTGACAATCACAACACCAATATTAACGTTTCCCGCCTACGGACAACAATAACCACAAACAGCTGAGAATTCTCGTGCCGCATATTTTACGGTTATTGGAAATATCTGTTCCCGAAGGAAACAGGATGTTAAATGCCCGATTGAGCTATATACATTAACAAATTCACAATGAAATTTGATAAATAGGTCCGGTTAACTCAGGACAGTTGCCAGCGTTTCGCCCCAGTGTACCACTGGGCTCTTCAGTTGGATATGGTACACCTCTCCAAGACGCGTGGCTTCTCAGTATGTAATGTTTTTCAATTATTGCAATAATTAACGTAATTAACTTATGATACATTGCCATATTGTTGTAAAGTCATAGTATTTGATTAACACAAGGTTTGGAACAGTCCAACATTGAGTTTAATCTGAAATTCGTAGTGTTTCGCTTTCTTTGCCGGTGAGTGTATTAAATATAGCCTAACTTATTACGCTGAGATTTGCTGATGATATTGTCATCTTAGCCGGTCCAGCAGAGGATTTAAATGTGTTTTTAAAATGGCATGGACTCCGTCGTGAGGAAGGAATCCATGATGAAATTTAACAAACCTAAAATGAAAACAAGTGGTTCCGTGAAGAACTAAATAGCCTATTTTCATATATTCTACTGGTCTTCTCCACTAAAAACTCACCCTCCTATTAAAACGATTTTCCCAGCTTCCTTCCTTAAATCCTGCCTCAGTTCCATTCACCTTCAATCATTTAACTCTCATTAATTCTTTTCACGAGGTTGGCGTCAGGAAGGGAACCGACCGTAAAAACTACCTGACAATTAGAAACCCATCGCATCTCGTCGCCAGTTCATCTCGTTGCGTAGTGGCTAGCACTCTTGGCTGTCACCGTGGAGGCACGGTTTCGATTCCCGACACTGCCAAAAATAATCCTTCTGGTCTGAGGGCTGGAACGGGGTATACTCAGCCTTCTGAGGCAAAACTGAGAAGAGGCTGGTTCGATTCCCACCTTAGCCATCTTTGAAGTGGTTTTCCTTGGTTTCCCACTTCTACTCCAGGAAAATGCCACGATGGTACTGATATCGTGCCAGGAGTTGGCAGTTGGGTTTGAACTGCCGATGTATTCCCGCTAACTGCGTATCGCGCATTCCAAAAACATTAAGTTAGTCACTACTTGCTTCACTCACTCAGCACATTCCTTCTTTCACTGGCTGCGTGTCGTGTGCTGCGACAACAACGATTGGCATACAGGAAACCGATGTACTGTATTTAGGTCTGGAATAGGCGGGCCGTGCATGCGTACTGCAAGACCCCCGCACCCCGTCGCAGCGTGTTGAACTGCCATCTCCTGACGCGATGACATTACCTAACTTAAGGCCTCGGCCACTTCATACCCCAAGCCTTCCTCAATTACAAATAGGCCTATACATACTAGAACAGACATCACAGTGACACAGGTTTTTAGACAAATTCTAGAAATACCGAAGTACAACCGAAGCCCCTAAATGAACCAAAGAATACAACAAACTTTCTGGCGGAATCCATCTATTGTTGCTTGTGGACATCACTCAGCAAAGTGTGGCACCCATCTTGAACAGACTTTGTGGCAGAGAAGATGGTTTTTAGACAAACTCTAGAAACACCCAAGTACACCCGAAGCCCCTAAATGAGTAAACAAATACAACAAACTTCTGGATCTTTGCGATGGACTTATTTCCTTTCGCTCCGTGCGGAGCATAGGGCATCCACGAATGATTTCCATCTGACTCTGTTTGTTGCCAGGTTCTTGAAATCACTCCAAATCTTCCCAGCTTTCCTGTCCTCCTCTTCAATGGTACATTTCCAGGTCTTCCTTGGTCTTCCTCGTCTCCGAGCCTCTTGAGGATTCCAGTCTAAATCTCCCCGTTCTACTGCATCATTCTGTTTCCGTAGAGTATGCCCAATCCAGCCCCATTTCCTTTGTTTAATTTGGACTTTTATAGGGTTTTGGTCAGCCCTTTGCCATAGCTCTTCGTTTGAGATTATATCTGGCCATTGAATACCCAGAATTCGGCGTAGGCAACGATTAATGAATACTTGACATTAGTGGCTAATATGATTGGTAACTTTCCATGTTTCCCGATCTGGTGTAACACTGGTTTGGGAAAACTTGTGTCATGCTACCAAAAATGGTTGAACAAAAATACCGACTATGTAGAAATGTAACAGAAAGGTAAATAAAATTATGTCAACATGATATTGTGTTCAATTCGTTTGCTTAATTGGGAAACTTACTTATTGAACGCACTTTACAGCCTATGTGTTATCAGAACCACTCACTCACACTCTCTGTTCATTTGCAAACACGATGTTAACGTAACTGATGATCTCAATGTGTTTTAACTGTAAAAGAGGCAACTAACTGAAGAGTTAATGGCAAATATTAGCTGAACCAAAATGAAAATGAATTGGATTTTTAACCTTTCGTGACAATATGCAGTTCCCTTTTTAATGCCATTCTTTCTCATATTTGTCGATCAGCTATATTCTGTCGCTTAAGAAAGGGAAATAACTTAAGTCTTTTTCATTCATTAGTAAATGTTACACGAGCAAGACATGATGATGATTGTTGTTTAAAGGGGCAGAACAGCGAGGTCATCTGCCCCTCGTAATAGAGTTTAAAGATATAAATTTATTTTAATTAAAATTTAGAGAGAGGTGCCTAAAATTGAAAACACCCCAATATTAATAACACAATAGTACATTATGCAACAAGCCTATAATGGCAATAATTACGACACAATTATGCTCTTAAAACGAGCCAAGCGAGTTTTATAATTTCCATACGAGTGTCTTATATACCATTATAGGCACGTTGCATACGCCTGTTTATGTTCGACGATAATTATAAGTTTATTTTTTGTTCGAATATAAATATTCATAAATATCTGTCGATATTCCGCCAGTTTCATTTACTGAACAGAGCTCATGGGACGCAGAAAATACCTTGTATTCGACCACGGCCTCCTCAAATACTCCACTATGACACTAGCCACGCAGTGAAATTTAAAATAGGAGGCCGTGGAAGTCAGCTAGGTGCGACGCTGTCCTTACCTAATTGGTCAAACAGCTGTACCGTAATGAAAATCTTGAGCCCTGATTAAAGGAGAACCTATATCACAATGAAACTTGAACTATAATAATGAGCCTCTTAAAGATGCAGTTTTCTGGCATATAATAATTATATTTCGACATGGTCGAACATAAAAATTAAAATAAAAGAATAATAATTATAACAACGAGCAAAATTATATGGAATACAATAAACCAAATTTCAAATTCATAAATCCACAGTTCTAGCTGTTCAGGCAAGCAACTCTATGTTAAAACGTCCTTTGATGTCACACCTCGTGACACTATCTTCTCATTGCCTGTCGATCACTATAGACCTCGTGCGCATGGATGTTGCTGCGCTCTGGCGGCAAGTCGTTCGAATAGTCCATGTGGCGCTTGTCAATGAAGTGAAGCAACGTGATTACCAGGCTGCGTTTGTTGAGGTGCGAATTAAAGTTCGAGATGGAAGAAAGTTCTACAAAGAATAAAACAAATTGTTCTGTGATTGGATGTAACTACTCCTACAGAAATTGTCCGCCTGGGACGAAGTTCTTCGTATTCCCAAACAATAAACAGCACATTCATAGAAGGAACGCTTGGACTGTGGCTTTAAATAAAACGGGACACAAGTGATGGTAAACCATGGCATCCTACAAATAATTCACGTGTTTGTAGTTGGCATTTAATAAACGGAACATCGACAAGAGACCCTGACAGTGCCGGTTACATACCGAGGCTCTACACGAAGCCACATTTATCGGATCAGCACCAGCAACGAAAGGGCAGTAGAGTAACTGCGAGATACAAGAGGCGAAAAATGACGGGGGCGAAGGAAGTGTGATGGTTCATTCAGTGACGCGAGCACACAGACGGATATTGTGACCGTATATAGCAGGATTCTTAGATTGAGCCCTAGTCCCAATCGCAATAGCATCCTTCTGCAATTTTGTGACTTTCACGTTGTCAAAATAAAAATTCAGGACGTCACTTGACAACATGGACTCATAATTTTTTGCCACTTGGCAAGTAATTTATTCCATAGCATCTAAACAGTTTATTAACGTTTTGATGGTCTAATTGCTGAAGACACTGAAGTAAAAGTCTTGTTTCGCTCTGTTCTACAGCATCATCCACGATAGCTTCAACAATAGAAGTGGAGATAATTATGGATTCACCTTCACACTCGGCCTTCAAAATTCTTGTAAAAGCACAGTCTATATTTTTAATTTTCTCGTATAGTTCAGTTTTGGTGAATGTTTCTAATCCCACACTTTCCGACACGCTACAAACTGTCCGCTTATTTAATCTATCCTTGAATATTTCTCCTAAATGTTCACCTTTAGAATATTCCGTGATAACATTCTTAGGTTTCTCCCATTGTTGCAGGAAGGAAGTCTTCGAAGAATCTCTCTCGGTATTAACATAAGTGCAAAGCGCAGCAATGTGCTTGCAGCATTTGGAAAGGCCAGCTTTGCATTCACACTCGGCTGACTGAATGTTCCTGTTGCAATTGATATGTTAAATATTAAAAAAAAAGACTAGCATTAATTAATAACAAAATAATTAACAATGGCAATGGATACGGGAAATATATATATAATAAAGTTATGTTTAAAATGAATAGTCTAAATATACATTGGGGCCATAAACAGAAATCCTGAAGTGCCCTCTGCTCATTGTCTCTTCCGTATCTCACCGGCCGCGGTGGCCGAGAGTGCAAATGCGCTACCTCATGCATTGCTGGCATTGGGAGAGCGTGGGTTTGAATCCTGAAAATGGTTTTCGTGGTTTCCCATTTCCACCACCAGGTAAATGCCGGGACGGTTCCTTTCAATAGGTCCACGACCGATTTCTTTCCAATATCCCTTCCCTGACCCGTCCTGAAAAGAAAAGTACATGGCCATTGACTGCATTAATAGGGTAATAAATAGAGCTGGGATATCTATGTAATTACATATTTTACATATTTTTCATATTTGTGGGTATTCTACATATTCTTAGTGATATTACAAAAAATTACATATTTCAGAGTTGTCCTGTTTGTATATGAAATAAATTGCTGAATTGAAGTTTCACACTAAATGTGGGGCTGTTGTCTGTCCTCACAACAGGGGGATTAAGGTAATTATGAGTGACAGGTATTTGAGAGGATGATAGGATGATAAGTGCTGTGCATGGGGAAACTGGTGCAAGTGTATTGAGTAAATTGCAAAAAGTGTTGAAGAGAAATCTGATTACTCAACATTTCACAGTGTGTGCCGAATTCTAAATGGAGATGACGTTGATCCTCCCGAGGACATTTCTTCAGCGAAAATTCCTCTCCTAAAATTTGCTCCTGTTAAATCATGTGATGTTGAAAGATCTTTCTCTGCATGTAAGAACACCCTAAGTGACAAACGCCTTTCTATGACCCCAGAGAACATCGAAAAATACTTAATAGTTCACTGAGCTACAAAATTTCATGAATAAACGTGCTTTGAGTTATGAAAATAATAAGTTTCTATTCAATAGGTGTGTGATATTTTATATTCATATAATATGACTCCAAAGAACATTGAAAAATACTTAATTGTTCACTGTGCTACAAAATGTAATATAAAGCGTGTTTAGTGCGTTGTAACTGACAAAATGGTAAGTTTATATTAATTATATGATATTACATATTTTGCCCAATCTACATATTTTGCAACATATTTTGGTGCTTTTTGCTACATATTTATGTGCATATTATGCCACTTGATATTACATAAAAATTCCAGCTCTAGTAATAAATATACATATGATTTGTGGACCAAAAAGAAAGGTAAATATTACCTTAAGTTTAACAGCATAAGGCGGTTGATTAATGCTCGTTTCTCTGAAACAGAAGCTGGATATTTCTTCTCCCAATCGTTCCTTCACCTGAAATGTGTGATTACTTTCATTGAGCTGTTTGCCTTTCTTTAGCGTAGAAGCTTTAAAATACGACGTATCCCACCGAATCTTCTGAAATCCCACGTGAACCTCTATGGACCACGACATTTCAGCTTTAAATTGCTTTCTTCACTATCACACTTGATTCTCCCGCACAAGCCAGTACACACACTCGCCACATGGATGTTCTGAGCGAGTTGCCGCTAGGAGCGCCAGCAGGTAAAATATCGCCATGCGCACGAGGTCTATTACATTGCTTGCCAAGCTGGGTAAGTGGTTATGGTGTCGGACTACCAACCCCAAGCTTGCAGGTTTGCTCCTGGCCATGGCAAGTGTTTTTTTTTTGTAAAGCGACAGAAATCATCACACGCATGTCATACGTTGTTGGCATGTTAAAAAACATTTGAATTCAGTAGTCCGTGTTCATAATGGCAAAATTAATCTCGAGATTTTCCGTCAATACAAAAGTTTCTCCTTTCTCTACTAGAAAGCGCTGTATTGTCAAGGAACTTAGATATCTAACCTCCTTGACTTTCATAGCGTTCCAAGGAACAACAATGTTCGACATACAAGCTGCCCTCTGGGCGTGAAATAACAAAGCTGGCACCCGGCATCCGAGGCCATACGATATTATATTATTTATTTAAGCGAAAATTCCCCTACAGGAGAGCGATTAAACTTGATAACATAATGTCATTTGGAGGTGTGTTTCCTCCACTCCTCCCAAAACCTCTTCATTCGCGCGGAATGCTCTCTCTTCCTCTCAACCGTCCACTTTTTCCCAGGTTGTCGTAATGATCTTGGTTCAAACTTAACATTCGCTATTTTCGTCTGGCACTCAGTTCGGTCTTTGAAATTGTATTATTATTATTATTATTATTATTATTAATATTATAATTATTATTATTATTATTATTATTATCATTAATTATTATTATTATTATTATTATTATTATTATTATTATTATTATTATTATTATTATTATTATGAGCAAAATTCATGTGGATGATCACGGATACGGAGAAGGGTTCGTTTGGGTTAAAAGCCAGATTAGGATTGGTCGTGGTGAATACAGGGACCTCAACGACATTTAGACGACCTGGTTATACGGAGACTAAACCAGATATTACGCTGGTGTCGGATCGTCTGGCAGCCTTGTAGTAGAATGGGAAGTGATCGAGGATTATACTGCTAGTGATCACCAATATATCACCTTCCGGATTTTACGAGATCAGCGGCCGCAGAGGCACAACACATTGAAGACAACACGTTGGAATGTATCGCGCATCGACGAGGAGAAATTTGCCAATGTACTCGAATCAGTACAGACAGGAACTAGTAACATTGTTGAGGAATTAGATCTAAGAGTTTCTGTTGAGGAACAGGTGGGGGTCACTATGCGTCTCTTGCACCTAGCCTGCGAAGCGTCAATGCCCCGGAAGCGTCTTCGAAACAATAGACGTCCAGCTTATTGGTGGACTGACGAAATAGCTGATCTTCGAAGAACTTGTCTTCGACTCAGAAGAAGAGCCCAACGTTCAAGACATCGACCAGAGGCTGATTTGAGATCCGCTGAACACCTTGCAGCTAAGAGAACCCTTCGAAATGCCATCAGAAGACGTAAGACTCTGATGTGGCAGTTGTTAGTTAAAGAAGTAGACGTAGATCCTTGGGGATTAGGCTACCGAATTGTCACCAAGAAACTCGGCTCCATGTCCAATACCACGTTGGATGCACGGACGATGGATGATATTGTAAACGAGCTATTCCCTACTCACCCTGTGCGAATTGATGTGGGCGACGTACTTGAGCCGGAATTCATTCCTCTATTTACCATAGGTGAGCTGAAGGAAGCAGTAGGCTCCCTTCGGAATAAGAAGGCTCCAGGCCCTGACGGGATATCCGCGGAAGCTATGAAACTAGCTCTCAAGGTTTGTCCGCAGCTACTGCTAGTAATGTACAACTGTTGTCTGAGAGCAGGTGTCTTTAGTGCCCGTAGGAAAATGGCTCCACTAGTGCTGATTAAAAAAGGAAAGGCAGTCGGGAACCCACCATCGTACTTCGAACCACTATGTATTTTAGACATTGCGGGAAAAGTGCTGGAGAAGCTATTAAAACCTCGCATACTGTCGTCTATTCAAGCCGCGGGAAATCTGTCTGACAGGCAATTTGGCTTCCGCCGTGGGCGATGTACAATAGATGCAGTACGCCTAGTAGTTGAAGCTGCGAATCAAGCCCAGGAAGGTAACCACTATTCTAGGAAAATAACACTTCTGGTAAACTTGGATGTGAAGAACGCCTTCAACTCAGCTAGGTGGATAGATATGGTTGAAGCTCTTCAATTCACCTTCCAGTTGCCTGCATATCTCCTGCGTATAATGAAAGATTATTTGAAGGACCGTACCCTGTTATATGACACTGCAGACGGCCAGAGGAGGAGAAAAGTCACGGCAGGAGCAGTGCAAGGATCTATCCTGGGCCCGGATTTGTGGAACATGTTGTACGAAGGCTTACTGCGCATGGAGATGCCCGAAGATACATTCCTTGTTGGGTACGCTGATGATATTGCAGTGGTGATTGTAGCCCGAGATGCGGTTCTAGCTCAGTGGAAAATCAATCAGGTAATGCGACGAGTGAGTGGTTGGATGAACGGTCATGGTCTGAATTTAGCTATGGCGAAAACTGAGATAGTCATGTTAACTAGGAGGAGAATGGACACTATAATTCCCATGAAAGTTGGAGAGGTGGTCGTTCGAACTGGAGCCACTGCGAATTACTTAGGATTTACTCTTGACACGAAACTGACATACTGGTCTCATATACGGAAGGCAGCAGACAAGGCGGAAGTAGTGACAGCTGCCATTAGTAGACTCATGGCTAATGTGCATGGTCCTAGAGAAAGCAAGCGTCGACTACTGTTGTCCACAGTGCAGTCTATTCTCCTGTATGGAGCTGAGATTTGGTCTGATTCGCTGAGGATATAGAAGTATAGGAAACGCCTAGCTGCAATTCAGAGGAGAGGAGCTCTGAGGGTGGCGTGTGCTTACCGTACAGTTTCGGAACCTGCAGTTCTGGTTGTATCAGGTGTTGCGCCAATAGACTTACTCGCGCACGAACGTAAAGACGTATACTTCCGACGAGTAGAACTGGGCAAGGCTCAAGCCCGGAAGGAAGCCGTAGCACGCAAGATGGAGCTTTGGCAGCAGAGGTGGAATGACGACCACAGAGGAAGATGGACAGCTCGGCTGATACCGAGTCTGGTCGAGTGGACGAGTAGGAAACACGGAGAAATAAATTACTTTCTGACACAGATGTTGACAGGTCATGGCTACTTTCGGTGTTACCTTCATCGTATGGCCAAAGTAAGTAGTCCAGTTTGTATTTACTGCGAGAACGAACGAGATGACGTTTATCATACGTTTTTCGTCTGCGATCGTTGGGCAGCGAAAAAACTACAACTTGAAGCTGAGGTTGGTCCAATAACGCCGGACAATATAGTTGGCATTATGCTGAGGAACGAGCTCAGCTGGGATACGGTCGCTTTCTTTGTTGAGGTGGTCCTTCGTCAGAAGAAGTCGGATGGGGACTAGCTCGATTTAGTCGATTGAGTCTGCGATCCGCGGGCTATGAATGGAGAAGTAAGATGGTGCTTGTGAAGCAAAGAAAATGACTCCATCCTGAAGTAATACGAAAGTGGTCCCGGGATGGGTTTTGTCAACAGGACAGGGTGTGGTTTCTTAGTGGGTAAGAATCCCACACTCTTCAGGAGTGCGGTCCCTTCTCAAGGTCTCATGCAAAATTTTTCCACTTCCCTCGTAAAAAAAATATATATATTATTATCACTATTACATTTTGGTCCGATTGCCGAATCGAACCCGGTTCATCACTGATCTTATTGTTGGTGCATTTGTAATTAATTTTGCGTATTTTTCTCCACTTTTCCAAACGTAAAGGATTATCAATTAATATGATAAAATTGGTCCGGTCAACTCAAACACAAAATGCCAGTGTTTCGTCCCAGTTTGCCGTTGGGCTCGTCAGTTGGTACCGACACACCTCACCAATACGCGTGGCTAGCACATACTGAGAAGGCCATCGCAAGACACAAAATACAAGTACGTAGTATTGACGTCACGAGCGATGCCAATGTGCTACGGAAGTCAAGCTCCCTTTCATAAAACAAAAACCTTACCTTACCTTACCTTATGTGCTAGCCACGCGTATTGGTGAGGTGTGTCTGTACCAACAGACGAACCCAACGGCACACTGGGGCGAAACGCTGGCATTTTGTGTTTGAGTTGACCGGACCAATTTTATCATATTAATTGATAATTTATCTGCTCAAACGGAAATAATATCATATTCCCATTCGGGAATATTCATAACCTAAACGTAAAGGACACACTAAACGTTTCTTACGAGGCCGACCTTCCTTACAACACGCGTTAGGTAGGCTGCATAAAACGATATTATTAGGGGCTGCTGATTCGCCCGGTATACCGTATTGATACACTTCATTTTACTAAACCATTTAAGGAACTCGGCGGGGAGCTGCAATTTCTGCTCATCCTGTAGTGAACAGTGGTTATCACTCTTCCTCTTTCCTCTCTTCTCTCCTCGCGTCTTTTCATCCTTCTTTTTTTATTCTATCTTCGGTTCCTTCCTCCTTCATGCGTCGTTTTGACAAATGAATACATTTTCACGACGCCGCTTATTCGGTGACACAATTTGGAAAACAGATTTGTCACAGCATGTATCGTACACATGGATGGATGTCTGCCGTGAAGATTTTACATCATATGGGATGCAAGCAGCACACTCTCAAACCCCTGGTTATTGTGGTAACTTCGAATACTGCGCTGTAATGTGTGATACCACCATTGATAAATATATACGGATCTTCCATGTGTCATGTGGCTCCGAATCATAATAGATGGTTCTGCACGCAACCCGGGAAACAGGCTTTGCAGGGAAATCATTTATTTTAAAATGCACATTGAACAGTGCATTTTGTTTTTGCTTATATTAGGGGCTGCGTCATATAGTTAGTTATTGTTTTAAGGGGCGGAACTACGAGGTCATCTGCCCTCTTAACACAGATTAAAGTATGCAAATATGGAATGTAATTTAAATTTTAGAGGTGGATATCTAAATTTGAAAAGACCGAAAATTAATAAAACAAAAAATTAAATAAAACTAATAATTATAATATAAGGTGCGTTCAAAAAGTAACGAGCTGGAGGCTGTAATGCGCAAACCGGTGAAGACATTGGCTAATCGTGGCGTGTGTAACGAGATGTGTTTCCGACCAGAGCGTGGAAGGTCTCAGCCCGTCGCTAGAGGGCACGCGTGCACGTTACGTGACGATACAAAGCGAGCAGCAGCATGCATCAATCGTCCAACGCAGCCAGTGGCATTGCAAACAGTGACATGGAGGCGTCAAACGAAGAGCAAAGAGGTGTTGTTCGGTTTATGACAGCGAAAGGAATAGGAGGAACGGACATTCACCGCCGAATGTCACAAGTGTACGGCGAACACTGCATGTCCCTTGCAAGGGTCAAGGCATGGCACAAGCGCTTCAGGGAAGGACGGGTGTCGTTAGCCGATGATGCCCGGTCTGGGGCACCCCCCTGCATTACGTCCAGCTGGTTGATGCACTCATTACCCAGGACCGCCGAGTGACAGTGAACACCATAGCCGCCGTGGTCGGATTGAGCGTCGGAAGTGTGCACACCATCATGAAGGAACGACTGCACTTGTGGAAAGTGAGTGTCCAATGGGTGCCCCACACTCTTCAACCACACCAGGAAGCATGTCGAATGGCCTACTGTCTTGGTCTTGGTTAAAACGGACGTAAAACAAATACCATTATTATTATTATTAGCTTGCCACGGTGGGTGAGTGGATATCGTGTCGGTCTACCAACCCCAAGATTGCAGGTTCGCTTCTGGCCGTGGTAAGTGATTTTTGAAAGGCGGCAAAAATACGATACGCATGTCATACGATGTTGGCAAGTCAAAGAACCCATTTGAATTCAGTAGGCCGAGTTCATCATGGCAAAATTAATCTCGGGAGTTTCCGCCAAAACAAAGTTTCTCATTTCTCTACTAGAAAGCGCTATAGTGTTCAAGGAGTTTAGATATCTAACATCTAACCTCATTGACTTTCATATTCAACGAACAATTAAATTCGACATGCAAGCTACCCTCTGGGTGTCAAATAACAAAGCTTGCACCCGGCCACGGAGGTCATACGATATTAAATTTTTCTTTATTTTTATTATTATTATTATTATTACGGTATTATTATTATTATCTAGTCCACCTCTTAACATAGTGGTTAGCATTGTTGTCTGTTATAGAGAAGATTCAGGTTCGATTCCCAACTCCGCCAAAGTATTTAATTCTGGTCTGAGGGCTGGAATGGGTTTTTATATTAACTATCCTCGAAGCAATACGCTATGGGTTTCCATTTCTACTGACGAATGCTGGGATGGTACCTCAATTAAGGCCACAGTTGCATCCTACACAAATCCTAACCTCATAGCAACTACTTCACTATGTCATAGGTTATCAGACATCTACACCCAGCCAACTACACGGGGCTACGTGACCACAATGTCGCAAATCCCTTAAATGAATCAACAACAACTCCCGTCATCTACTCCACCCTAAAGCAGACAAATATCAAGCAATTGCATTTATGTTTTATGAAACGAAACATTATGCTATTCATTTAGAACTAATTGGTTACAAGTACTTCGTACGGGTAGAAATGTGCTTGCGTGTATCTTACACAGCGAACAATTTTATTGCTATAAACTGAGTAAATAAAATCTGAATCAAAATTGAAAATTTAATAGCGAGAAGCGTGGGCAAGGGTAAACGTATGCAACCTGCCATGGTTACCTGTTCGTCGGGAGGGATGTCGCTGCACGTGCTACTGAAATAAAATGTGACTTTTAACACTATATTGAAACGGTGAAACATTTCCAAACAACCTTGGTCCTATGTTTTACCCTGGTGTACAAGCTATGTTCAAGCCAAATTTCAACCAAATCAGTGGAGTAGTTTTTGCGTGTAATAGTTGTTGTTGTTTCATTTGAGAGTCATAGACACCGTGGTCATTTATCCCCGTGTTCTTGTGTGTGTGGATATATCATCTGATAACCTGTGTTGTTGTGGTGTCGGTAGTAGTGTGTGCTTTCAGTAATTCAGGTGAGGATTGGAAAGGAGGCGGCCGTGGCCTTAATTTAGGAACCAGCCCAGAAATTTCCTGAAGTGGAGTTCAGAAACCAAGGACAACCACATCCAGCATGGCTGAGATGGGAATCGAACCCAGCTCTTCTCAATTTTGCTCACGAGGCGGAGTGAAACCTGTTAAAATTCTCAGATCAGAATTACTTTCCTTGGTAGAGGCGGGAAATGAACCTGGGCCTCCGAGATGAAAGCCAGGAATTCTGATCAAAACACCACGAGGTGTGCGAAGGCAAGGTAATCAGAGGTTATTGTTGTTGTTTGAGTCTTCAGTCTTTTAAATGGTTTGATGCAGCACTCCAGATAGCGGGTTCCAACCCAGCCGACGTCGTCGGATTTTTTAAGAGCGTTGAAAATCCATCTGTATGTCTTCCTTCGGAGGGGAAGTAAAGCCTGAGGTCCCATGTCATAGATTTATGGCATGTTAAAGAACCTTCCACTGATTACACAGTGTGAAGCTAAATTGTATAGATTAAGAATGTAAACAACGCTCTTAGGTTTCTACGTTCGTTACCAAGAGCCGACTGCGGTGACGTCTGGTAGCTATGTTCTGAACTAGTAGTCGTCGACGGTGGAGTTTGGCGGCAATAGTAGGAACTACTTGAAAATTGATCGTCTGCAGTGCTTACTTGAATTAAAACAGATACACACTCTAATACAGCCATCACAATTAACACCGGTTATCAGACAGATTCTACACACACACAAAGTACACGGGGCTACATGACCGCGTTGTCACAGCCCCTAAACTTAAGAACCAACCAGTCTATTACCCAACTCTTTTGGGTACATTCGTGTTCACCGACTGAAAAGCACCAAACTTTTGTCTGTATTTGACGTTAACAGATTTATTTCCAATACAAATGCTTTCTTTGCCTGAACCAACCTATTTTTATATCCTCTTTGCTTCGTCCATCACTGGTTATTTTGCTTACTAAGTAGCAGAAACCTCCTACTTCCTTCAGATTTTCACCTGCCAATTTGCCGTCAATAGGGTTTCTGATTTCTTTTGGCAGCATTCCATTATTTTTGTTATTACTTCCAGGTTATTGTAGCCTCCGTGGCTTAGGCGGCAGCACGCCGGCCTCTCACCGCTGGGTCCGTGGTTCAAATCCCGGTCACTCCATGTGAGATTTGTGCTGGACAAAGCGGAGGCAGACTGGTTTTTCTCCGGGTACTCCGGTTTTCCATGTCACAAATTCATTCCAGCAACACTCTTCACTATCATTTCATGTCATCTGTCATTCATTTAATCATTGTCCCAGGGAAGTGCGACAGGCTTCGGCAGCCGGCACAGTTCATATCCTCGCAGCTAGATGGGGGCTTCATCCATTCCATTCCCTGACCCGGTCGGTGGACTGGAAGCAGGCTGTGGATTTTCATTTTCACTTGCAGGTTATTACTTCCATTCAATTGGACACAAAGATAACAATTAAGCTGATTAAGGTTGGAGAAACGTAATCCAAAGCTCAATAGCTTGAAGCTAATAACGAGTATTGAACGTGATCGGGAATTAAGATGTGGAGTAGGCCCACCCCGCCCTCGTCCGTGCCACTGCTACGCCCCAATAGTCAAAGGAAAAAGGAAATGTATATAAAATGGTTTGGATTGAAAGAAATCAATAAGCTGCTTTACATAGCCAGCATTAAAACGCATCGACCGGCCTGAAGGAGCCAGGGGCAGTCTTAGCCCTTATTTCCCCCACGCTCGTAGACAACAAGCGCAGGGAGCAGGGAGTGGAGATTCTGAAGAAACAGGGTGAACTCAACTCAGGGTTTGTTATGTTATACAGGACGTCGGTAAGTGAATAGTTAAATGGGATTCAACACATTCTCTCCGATTATTATACCAAAGCAGTATAATTGCCATCCACAACATAGCTATTTTATGTTCAACGATGTAGAAATGTAAATATTATATGTCAGAAAACTGTATCATAATGAGGGTAAACAGTTGTGTGACCAATTAGGTAAGGATAGCATCGCACCTGCGCTGACGTCCACGGCCTTCTATTTTAAATTTCACTGCGTGGCTTCTAGTGTCATAAGGGGGGCATTCCAGGAGGCCATGCTATTCTCTGCGTCCCATGCGCTCTGTTCAGTACATAGAACTGGCGAAATATCGACAGATATTTATGAATATTTATGTTCCAACATAAAATAGTTATAATTATCGTCGAACATAAACAGTCGTATGCAACTCGCTTATAATGGTAATTAAGACACTCGTATGGAAATTATAAAACAAAACAAAAAAAAGTCAAAACCTGGCACTATCCAGCCCATGACGGGCTAAGGCCGACCAAGCGACCGCTGCCCAGCCATTTGGCCTGCAGATATTGGGGTGACGCGTGATCAGTGCGTCGGGTCCCCTCGGCCGTTAATCTTGGTATTCGTGATCGGGGCGCTGTCTCACTGTCAGACAGCTACTCAATTGTCCTCACGAGGCTGAGTGCACCGCGTTCCAACCCTCACGTCAGTTTTAAAATCCCTGACGGAGCCGGGGATCGAACCCGGGGCCTCCGGGTGAGGGGCAGGCGCGCTACCCCAACACCACGGGGCCGGCAAATTATAAAACTCGTGTCTTAATTATTGCCATTATAGGCTCGTTGCACAACGGACTATTCTGTTGTTATTTTCTATTTAAGGGCTTGTGACATGGTAGTCATTTAAGCCCCATGTACTTGGGAGTTTAGGATTTGTCTGATAAGTGGTGTTATTGTATCTACAGCAGTGTGAGTATTTATAATTGTGGCTAGGATTGGGACGGATGCTACCGTATCCTTACGTTTGGAACCATCCCAGCATTTGCCTGGAGTAGGAGTGTTGAAACGCTGGACGTGAAATGATTTATGACCAAGAAAATGAATGATTAAATAATTTTTAAATAGATCACTCCACTTAATTAGAAGGCTGAAAGGGATGATAACCAAGATATCCTTTTAAATAGAAGCATCAATTTACGCACCCCCAGATTTTGGATTTTATAATAATAATAATAATAATAATAATAATAATAATAACAATAATCAAGAAGAGAAGAGAATAGAAACATGTAAACTAATGTTGTGTTACAGGAGTATAATGAAGTTCAGATGGGCAGATAGGGTAACAAATAAAGAGGTATTAAGACGAGTGGGAGAGGAGAGATGTTTCTGGCGACTGCTAATGAAGAGAAGAAATAGGTTGGTAGGACACATAGACCTACTGAGACACCCAGGATTAGCAAACTTAGTTATGGAAGGAAGGGTCGAGGATAAGAACTTTGGAGGTAGACCAAGGTTAGAATATGTTAAACAGATTGCCTCGGATGTAAGGTGTGGTAGTTATGTAGAGTTGAAAGAATTAGCTCAGGACAGGGAGGCATGGAAAACTGCATCAAACCAGTCAAAAGACTGAAGACTCAAACGACAAAAATCATATATATTATTTCAGTAGTATAGATCCCTCCTGTAGCGCTAACAAGCGACCGATCGTGAAAAATGAGCATACAAATGAAAGAGAATATACATTACCAGTGACGCATTGCACTCTAATTTCATATATATCTATAATTTCTTTTAAAAAATATTAAAAAAACTGTACGAAGTGTGCGATTTGCAGATACTGTTACTGCAGGAAGATACGCTCCATAAATGCTGTCCACTTCACATTTAGGCCGCTGTGACGCCTGTTTCATGTCATTTTAACATTCTGAGGTCTTTATCATTTTGCATGGATTTCAGAAACAGTAAATTAAAGGAATGAGTACCGTATTCAAATCGTATAATTGCATAAATATCTAATAACCGGTGAGTGTTACGGCTAAGCTGTCAACCAATGGACTCAGCACACAAATTACATTAGGAGTGACGAATTGCATTCTAATTTCATAAATATCAATTTTTGTGAGAAGTGTACGATTTGCAAATACTGTTGCTGTATGAAAATACGCGACATCATTGTTGTTTAGTACGTATTTTGGCCGTAGGGATGTCTGAAACGTAAAAGTGTTCTATAATCATTTGGTTCAGATAAAAACATAACAACCTTTCTCATTAAGTCTCTTTTTATAAATCTATTGGGGAAAGTGTGGCTTATGAACATGCGAGATTTCTCGCTCGGGTCCGCTGGTTATAATTATTCTTATAGGAAGCCTAATACCTCCGCTTGGCCCTTTCTGGACTCTGTCAACGCCGCTGTTTTCAAAATTATCTCGCGGGTGTGCAGTAAGGTGTACAATATGGGCAAAAGGCAGCAACCTTGCCTTGAAACCCTTCAATCCAACTTTCTACCTCCACAAACCCACCGCCTTCCCTCCCCCCGAAGAAAGTAACTACGCATCCACACCTGACATTCACAACTCTGTTCGTTTAGTGAAATATAAAATTATGATTGTGCATAGAAACCTTATTTTGTAGAGTTGTAAAACAAATGTTGAAATCATGATGCCCAGAATTGTGAATCCAATATTTATTATATCGCTGTTACTGTTCATGCAAAGCAATTTATTTTACACCTCAACCTCCTACACGTACATAGTTGATACGTCTAGGCCTATTATTTCTGTGATCATTATGACTATTTTACCACTCTCTCTTCTGGATATGATGAGCGGAATGCCAGAGGAGTGGCATAACTAGAATTCCTCTTCAGACAGCCTTTGACTTTTATAGCCAATAAATCAACATAAAATAACACATTCCAAGCTGATGAATGGTGATTTTTGGCACGACGGTAATGGTACAGTCATCTTCATCACAGTAGAGTTTGAACCCGCACAGGTTCCTTCTGACAAAGTACGGCACTGACAAGTGAGCTGCATCGCAACAAATAACTGTGATGGACTGAGACGTCCTCACGCACTGAAATGTTTAATCCTGACCTGTAAAAGTGAAAATAAGCTCTCGCCTCAAACAAAGACTGGTCCCGAATAATTTGCCACTCATCCCAGTTTCATGACCAAAAAATGATTATTGACTTATTTAATTATTTATTTATTGCCCTTTGATCGTTTGGGCCACCTATGAACCACGGTGGTTGTGTTTTAGCTGTTGTCTGCCACTTCTGGTGCTCTTGATGGATTATTTGTCAGCTTCTTTCGTGATGAAATCTTGAGCCTTTCTATTGGGCCAGTATTCTTTCATATTTTATTCATTTGTTTATTTTTATACGTTTATTTGATTTTTATTTGTTCATTTGTGTATTTTTTAATTTTTTTTTGTAAGACATCTTCATGCTGTACTTTCAAATCACGTATGCTGCAGAGATATTTAAAATGTATCGTCGTTGCGCCTCCATAATCCGCTATGTGATAATGTCGTTCACTTCCCTCAACACTGGTCACACCTCTCAGACCTACAGTATGTGGGTCCAGATTCCAATCAAACAATTCACCTCTTGCTATTTATCTCCATATAAAAATATATAGTAAACTGAACCTCACTGTACATCCATATGTGGCTGAGAGCATGAACTAAATTAAGATAAAGTAGGGAAGAGAACTACATCGTCAGAAAGCGGATTTTGCAGGCACAGCAACGATATCATACTTTACTAACGAGTTTCCAGTTATTTTGACCTCCTTTGAAACGTAAAAGATAAGTTAGCACCCTACTCTGTCTTGTAGCAAATGACAATCTAATATTTCCCTTCGCCTCCCTTGAGGAAATATTTTTCAAGAATTCTTCCAGTTCGCCCCAGAAAATTGCATTCTATTATTGTAAGTAAATGATCGATCATTTGCACTGCCTTCTCGTTGTATACACATCGTCATCTTGGCTAGATGTCCAGTCTAGGTCGTGAATAATGGTTAATTTGTCATTCGAAATACAGTTTCTTCTAAGACTCTCACAAAAACATTGCCTTCTTTCGTCAGTTCAAATAAATAATCTACTTTGCTGAAAACACATACACCCTATGTCTCACCTCGTAATAACACTCAATTTCAGGTGCTTTTTTTAAATATCACGAAGCAGGCCTCATCCATCTATTTCTTCTTAATCACGCCTTCATGTCCCTCCTTAATAGCATATTACCATTCTCGACTTCAGTCTACTCCGACGTTAATTTTTCATCTTCCCTTGTGTTTTCTTTTCCCCTGGCCTCCCTCCTTATGTCTCTACAGCCATTATCGTGGATAATATATTATTCATCATTTTCGTATTCATAAAACTTCCTTGAGCTTTTCTTTGAAATTGATTGTAGTCTACATAAAAAATTCACTCCTCGCTCATGTCTGTTAAGTTCATTTCAGACCACAAGGATATTTGCTGAATAAACAATTTGAGTGTGCAATTTTATAGCCTATTAACCCCTGAGAACTGGCGTGAAACAAGAAGTTCCGTGACGAACTAAAGAGCCTACTTTTCTCAAAATGTAAGATTCGTTCCAATGATTAATCTATATGGACCTAATTAGAATAATGATGAATTGAGTTGGTTATATCGAAATTTCTACTTAGTTCAAAATATAACTGGCATAATGTAGCCTAATAGAGCACTACAATTGGCAGCTCTGGTGACTGAATATATTCTTAGTTCCATCTCTTAAGGTACAGAATACAAAATTTGGTTGATCTCCAATGGATATCATGGACGTTGCATGTAGTTAGACATTGGACCCATCAGCGCGCGTAAAATCATGTTGGCAATAACGTCATGCATGTGTTGGTCATAAATAATCTGAACTATTATGATCTATTGTTGTGCCAAGTTTGGATGAAATCCATTTGTTAGTATAGAAGTTACATGTATTTTACAATTGGACCTATCAGCAGACTTAGAATCATATTAGCAGCACTGACGTATATAAGTTACTCCAGATTAATCTCAAATGGCAGGTACTATACGTGTATAAAGTTTAGAGCTGTTGGCTTGCATACTTTCTGATATATTGATATTGGTATGAAACAATAGAGAGATCATTTATTAACAGTTGACAGCCCTGGTGGCACTTAAGAATACGCTCAGTCATATTTGTGTATGGACACATAGTACATACGAAATTTCGTTGAAATCCAATTGATAGTGTAGAAGTTACATGCATCTGAAAATTGGACCTATCATCAGGCTTAGAATCATTTTGGCAACACTGTCATGTATGGCCTCCTGGAAATTAAACTGAAATATTATTATCTATATGTGTACCAATTTTGGAATAGCTCCCATGCATACTTTCCATGATATCCAACAAGGAGCTCAAATTTCAATTGCGGTTTTTCACCAGTTGGAGGCACTGACATCATTTGCAAATATGGGCCTGAGATATTCAGGTATAGATCTTAATTCATACAAAATTTGGTTTCGATTGCTGCAGCCGTTAGGAGTTGATAGACAGACAGAAGGTCAGACAGACAGACTGACACACATTTTCCCGGATCGATCTCATAAGTCTACTTTTTCCTCATTTTTGCAAAATGTGAAAAGTAGGCTAAAAATATAACACGAGGACTGGCACCGGGTCATTTTGACCCATTGTGTGTCACTCCCTTTTTGTTGTAGTCGTACGTATTTTAATGAAGTAATTTTACACCTGGTGTCTTCTTATGAACTATTCCCAATATAAAAGGAGGTTTATTTATATTTTTCAGATTTAACATGCAGAAAAATGACAATAAATTGCGTAACAGTATAATTGGCCTTGTTACTGGTGGCAAAGCAGACATCTCATTTTTTTTTTTTTTTAAGGAGCTGATAGACCGTAATCATGGATCAACAAAAATGTTAGCTATGTGATTTTACTACGCCAAAATAGGTGGATTTTCCCCCTTATTGTGTACAGATTTTTGCGACTAACGTAAGCCGAGCGTCTTCGGTGGCGTAGTTGGTAGCATGCTGAGCTTCTATGCCCAAGATCGCGGGTTCAAACCTGGCCGAAGTCGTCGGATTTTTTAAGAACGTTAAAAATCCCTCAGTATGCCTTCCTTCGGAGGGGAAGAAGAGCCGGCGGTCCCATGTCATAGATTTATGGCATGTTAAAGAACCTTCCACTAATTACACCTGTGTGAAGCTAAATTATATATAGGTTAAACATTTGACTAACGTTCTTAGGTTCCTACGTTCGTCGTCAAGAATCGACTGTAACTAAGTTCTGAACTAGTTGGTTGTTGACGGTGGCGTTTGGCGTGAAAAGTAGGAACTACATGGAAAAATTGAATGTCTGCAGATACACACAGTAATACAGTCATCACAATCAACACCGGTTATCAGACAGATTCTACACACACCCAAAGTACACGGGGCTACATGACCGCGTTGTCGCAGCCCCTAAACTAAGGAACCAACCAACCAACCAACGTATGCCGAAAATTGTCACGCAAGGACTGGCGCCATGGATAAATCTGACCCGACCGTAAATAAAATAGAAACATCTTGAGTGTTCCAAAAGCTATGGACATGATTCTTTTGCAGGGTGAAATTCAAGGCTAGGAAGAAAGGTACAATAAGCGACAGGAAATAAGGGCTGACCAAAACGAAAATGTAATAGTAAATTATGCAACGACTGTTTATGTCCGACGATAATTATAACTTTATTGTTTGTTTTAACATAAATATTCATAAATATCTGTGAGATTCAGTAACTTCAGTTAGTGAACAGAGCGCGCTGTGTGGTTTGCTGATTGAACAGAGCGTATGCGAGGGTCAAAGAATTTCGAGAGCAGAGACCATTTACTTTGCTTGGCAATGCAATTGTTTACAGCCTGCATGATGTTTACAATAGCGCCGATGAGAACTATCATTCACTAATATTGTCACCAAAGTCATTTGAAAGCAATGCGCTGTGTAGAAATTGGAGTTGGGGATATTAAGGTACACCGCTATTTCTTGTCTCATATTCGCCAGTTTATTTACGCGAACATATGGGACGGTGCACTTTCCATGTCGGTAATTTATGTAGAAGGATGCTGTGTTGCTAACTTCTGGACGTAGATTCATAAATGTCTTGCATATGCCTATGTCATAGTAATTTCTTGTTGCCGTAAAGGTTCGTGCTGATTTTGTCTTAGTGTTTGCGATTGTAACTACAATGGTTGATCCGATATCCAATTTGAACTTTCAAATCGTGTAATTCATGTCCGACATGTTGGATTTTGAGCACATGTGAGAATCTATCCTTACCTAATTGGTCAATGAATGAGCTCTGATTGGCTGGAGAAACTGTTTCATAATGAAGAATAGTACTATAATGACCCTCATTATGATACTGTTTTCCGAAATATCATATTTGCATTCCGGCATCGTCGAACATAGCGCTTTAATTGAGTCTCGGGTCAAAAATTACCCATGCGCCAGTCCTCGCGGGTTAACAAACAAAATGTCTTCCTGTTGTGTTCAATCCGAATATTTGTTTACAGCTGCTCTCCATGATGTTCACTCACGTCTGTTAAGTTAATTTCAGACCACAGGGATATTTGCTGAATAAAGTATTCCAGTGTGCAATGCCGTTGCATCTCTCTGTTTTGTTCAATCCAAATGATTGGTTTGTACCAGCTCTCCATGATGTCCACTCATGAGCGAATTTCTTCAGTTGTAAGTAATTGTTGCATGAATTTCCAGCTGCGGCCTTCCTCTACAATTCTTACCTTCCACTTGACTTTTCAGAATTGTGCGCTGTAGATTTTCTTACCTTAACGTATATAGGCTACTAACCGGCAACAGTGGCTGAGAGAGCTAACGCGCCAATTCGAGCCTCGCTGGTATCGGAGAGCGTGGGTTCAAATTACACATCAGTCAACTTGAAAATGGTTTGCGTGGTTTCCCATTTTCACCTTCAGGCAAATGCAGGACAGTTCCTTTCAACAGGTCCACGACCGACCTCCTTCCAAAATCCCTTTCTTGACTCTTTCTTAATTAGACCCAAGTTAGCGGTCACCTGGGCGATCGGGCTGTCACCATCCCCAGTTGTATCTGCTGACAAAATGTAATCAGTTCCCAGATACCATCCTTGTGACGGTAGAGGAATGATCCCTCACCGAGCCCGTGAATGAAGCCGAGTTGGGGGGATAAGCGATTAAATAAGTATATACTGTACTATCCAATTATCTCTTATGTGAATCAGTTCAACTCGTGGTGTGTTGACTATAAGTAGGGCTCGGATGCGAGCATATTTGCATATTTTTTTCCTGAATAGTACACATTGAAAGAAGCCTTTCGGTGGTATTTTCACCTCTCTGGGACCAAAAAAATTGAAATTTATCGAGCGTATAAATGCATAAAACCGCGGTTTTCAGAATAGAAGCACATAAATGCATATCTTGTGGTTTTCGTCTAAATAGTTTGTTTTTCTTCGATTTCCCCCCACTCCCCCGAAATCGGGCCCTGACCATCCTTAAGGTTCGAAAACAGAAAAAAATATTGAAAAGCCTATCTGGTGCGAATAATAGAATAATAGTGATGTCATTCTCGTCATTGAAACTTTTATTGACTGATTTAAGAAAATCATTCAAAACTGAAAACATAGAAAAAATTCTTGTAGTACAGACCAATGCAGATCTACTTCATTGACTCACCTAATTCTGAACATTTTGTAAATTAACTTTTAAACTGTAACTTTTATAAGAAAACTTCTCTTATATATACTGTACTTGAAAAACTTGAATGCGAGTATATTGCAGTGTATCATACATACAATTAGAAAATAAAGCTCGCATATAAAGGTATGTTATTGTTTTTTTTTTCGTTTCCCTTTCCTTTCTATAGCATTTGACGGTTTTTTTTTCGAGCATATTCTGCATATTTAACCGCATATAGGCCTAATGGGGTTTTCGAGCATATCTATCCAGCATAAAACACATGCTTTTCGAGCATATCTGGAGATTTTATCGAGCATATCGATCCGAGTCCTAACTATAAGAATATAAAAACAAAGAGTAAGCTGCTCTAAAAAAAGAAATCAATATTAATATAACCATCGAAATCCAAGATCATATAGTCATGAATGATATTAGACTGCAATTCTAAAGGAGTAGATACTACTAAGGTTTAAAAATTGATATTTTATTTATAGCTTTGAAGGCTATTCGTTGTAGTGGGGAGCATTCTTGGCTGTCTGGGGTTCGATTTCCGGCTCTGCCAATTTAATTCTGGTCTAGAGGGTGTGATGGTGCAAAGTTCAAGCTGCTTGCCTCTCAACAAAGCGAACTTAGTTCTATTCCCGATTAATGCAAATAAAATTTTCGAAGTAAAGTCGAATTTCACGAAATTTCATCCTTCCTTCCATTCTGCCTTCCTTCCTTCCTCCTTTTCTATAAGAAAAACATCATAAACCATTTCGAAACACAACAGACCATTTACTGTAGCTCGTAGGCCTTCACAGCTGGTGTCTAGTTTATTATCTAAGCTTTCAGGCTTGAGCTGCGTTGCATGTCGGTGATTGTTTCCCAACGTTTCGGCTATCGTTGTAGCAACCTTCATCATGGGTAGGCCTACGTCTAGTGCAAGAAGCATATAATAACAGAGTAGGGACTCTCTGGTATATCTGCAATTCGTTAAATTCAAGGTGATTGCGTCATTGTTTGGGCTCCAACTCAAACGCACATGCTGCGCAAAGCTACTAAAAAACCTTGCATGGTGCGCACCCCATGGTGAATTCCAACGCCACTGAGATGCAATAATAACTGGCCGAATAGTGTGCAATAAATATAAGTGACCGAAGGATCTAGATTGTTTTCGCCGAGTACGTTAGCCAACTTACGAAATGAGAGGAAATCGAATCTGGATATACATCGTTATTGTTGCTTTAAAGCAACTACGTTTTCTTTTTGAACGACAATATATTGCTTAGATTGAATATTAAGAGGCAACGGACACCCCAAAATTAAATTTTGTACGTACATTTTGTTCTATAACGTTGGTATGGTTTTAGAAAAAATTGGACTGTCGATTATTTATATCCTACTTTTTAGTTGTTTAGCCCTTATACTACGTGTAAGTACAAGCGATTGGTCTTTTTGAAGTCCCAACGTTAAAAAGAAATAAATTATTAAGTGTCATACAAGTTTGCAATATTATGGTACCATAACCTCAAAATGACCGCATTCTGACCCAGTACGCCACTATGGCTGATTTCTTGTCTGATATACCTCCTTCTTTAAATAAATTGTATATGCCCAAGAAATGTCATTTCATTGCAATGCCCTCAACGGTTAAATGATTTTCAACTGTATCTACAGAAAAACTATAGGCAGGGTAGAGGATTGTCAAGGAAATGAGAAAGCTGATTTTACAGGCAGTTTCAATTGATTTATTAATGTATGTTCAGTCATGGTACACATTGTACATTCTTTCACATGTGAGTCATAACTTCTGATGTGTGAACGTCAATGGCTTAGTCGACTGGAGACAGGATTGAAGAAGACCGTGCCGGGCTGCACTCAGATGATCGGCTACGATGCAGGACGGTGGAAAACAACAGATCACCCACAGCCAAGTATACAGCCACTCCAACTCAGGAAAACCTCTTGGCTAGTTCCGACCAATGCTCAGGCTGAAGAAGCTGAAAACACAAACAGGATCATTTTTGGTAAACATGAATTTTGCAGCCTGTAAAGCAATACAATTACAGTTAACGCAGCATTTCTTTCAAGAAATAAGAGGGAGGGGACATTTGGAAGATGTGGTTGAACGTAATGGTGCAGCACATTACCAATTACATTCAATATCCCCCACCTCAGTTTAATGGCAATTAAAACCTCCTGTTTCGGTCATGTTAAAAGGACCCTTGCAGGCCAAATGTACCGAGCCACATCATATTACTGTTACATACACAGAAAATAATCTGCAACACAGGAATTGTACCCATTGTATTAAAAGAGAGAGGGGAAAGAGTGTGTCCTACAGACAAGTAGTCAATATTCTTGAAAATATTCTATGCCCTTTAAATATAAATTTACATTGGTCTTGTACCCGTTCGTCCTGGGGATGCGATGACCCATCTGCTATTACATCGCATTCCTGGAGTTCCAGGACAGAGCGGAGTTAAATGAACCTCTAGTCAAATAAGGAATGTGTCGGAAATTCAGCTGAGTTATCGAAAAAAGCAGTGGGTAACACGAGACAAAGTATCTCTAGGGTCGTTACGGGCTTAAGTTTAATAGAAAAATGCAAATATAAATGGGCGCCATCAACTGAATTCCTAGCAAACCACATCCTTTCCGGTTAAGCCTTAATCAAGACAAGGAAAGAAAAAGGAAAATCACACCATCATCAGATCACAACTAAGATAAAAACAAATTTATTTCACTTAGATAGTCAGACAGACATTTTAAATAATCATCCTACCTGAGAGTATGGTCGAATGCCAACGTTAAATTGTCATTGTCTTTTCTAATCAAAAATATTTCATCCACATAGAACAAGAAAAATCTCTAAAGTTCTCTTGGGTTCTCAGGATCACTGTAGCACTATGTCTTTCGTCACTGACATTTGTGATACCTGAGACCTAATTTCTCTTTAATTTAACATCATAAATGTGGATTTGAAAAAAAAATTATTAATCTGTCTAAACATACACATATTATAATCACATATTTTAAATATCACGCAATTTATGGCTTGCATGGCATAATTCAAATGTTGAATGCGTTAGAAAACTGCTCCTAAACATCGAATAATTAATTTACACTATTTACATTATCATTGATAATTACTTGTTTGTGAATTACAGAAAATCCAATGCTCATTGGTCATCATCATCATCATCATCAAAGTTAAATATTTCTCACATTAATTCTCATCTCAAAATTCTACATATTCCTGTCAGAATCATTAACTCATCACCATTAAATCATTTAAATGAAAATTATTATCATTACTTCATTATACTTTCTAATTATTCACACAATCTTATTTTATCATCTACTTCAGATTAAATCATTTAAATCATCAATACAAATCGTTTAATTCCTCAATCAAGTTGCAATTCCTCAAATTATATCTCAATTAAATTTATTTAATTCCATATAAATTCATTAATCATCAGCTTCTTTAATTAATTATCACCTTCTAATTCAGTTATTCATCATCTATCAATCATCTATTAATTTATTTAAATCAGTTTATTTATCCAATCTTTAATTCATCCACTTATTTAATTCATTGATTTATTCCAAAATTTAATTTATCAACTTATTTAAATTTTATTCTTCTGGTTATTTAGATTTTCATTATTTTATCTAGTCATTCTGATTTTTATTTCATTAGGTCAGATCATTAATATGCTTGAATTTCAGATTATTATTTCATTAATTATTATTCTCAGAAAATCTTGTATTATCAACTTTATTTATTTGTTTAATTTCCTAACAAATTGTTTAATATGGGTTATAGAACGTTGTCTTACAGTTTTATCACTTCCAAGTTATATTTCGTATTTAATTTTCATGCCAAAAAATATTATTGCCTTCACGACATCACGTTGGATCTGACTATCCACAACTACATTATATATCCTCAATTCTTCAAATATCACATTTGAATACCACAATTATTCCACAAAACTCCATAAATATTCAGCACATACAGTCTGAATCTCAACAATTACGCTAGACTGGGTTCGACAACCTCATGTCTGCCTCAAAATACATTAGCAATATTGCAACTTCCACTTGGCAACTTCCACAAAATGCCTATCACAAACTTCGCTTAACCATGTTGCATGATCTACAAAAAAATATATAACTGGCTTCAAATCATCAACGCACACAATCTCCAATAACTGTAATTACTCTGATCACATCTAGACAACTTCTTAAACAATTGGAAAAAATATTACCTTAGTAATTCAAGATCTGCTTTCAAATAGCATAAATTCTCTTACAATTCTCATAATTCACATCACAGAAAAACACCAATGTGCTATAATCTCTCATATCAATATCTGCAATACTGATCTGCCTTAAAATAAATCTGACCATTAATGATTCATCTTACAAGATTCAATTACTTTAAATCCTTTTCAAAGGTATCCAACACAATTATAAAAAAATCATCAAAAGCATCAGCTGTACCAGCTGTTAAACTGAAAGTACTCTCAAAAGAGTATAGCAACAAAATATTGGATTGGCAAACAAGAATTACAAATGTAACCCTGCTAACATTTATCTTTACTTTATTTAACAAAAATTCGACTGATATGTGACTAGTAGTTCCTTGTTTGATTCACTTACAATCTCATGTACACTCGGATGATAAAAATGAGTCCCTCAATGGCAAGTAAGATGAGTAACCACCGTACAATCGTATAAATACGAAAGACCTCGCCCCGTCGACTAACATGATAGTGCCCTGAGCGATGGGTAAGATGAGTAACCACCATACAATCGTATAAATACGAAAGACCCCATCTCGAAGATTAAATGAGTGAATGTACCAGATAGGAATCAACTAGTCTCTAGTTGTCATATAAAAGCGATATTCATTCACTAAAGTGAATAACATCTTAATATCTCCAAACAATCCAATGGAAAAAATCCCTACTGATGAATAATACACACTCGCTAGTATGCAATGAACTGACGAAGTAATATAGATAATCAATTGCAGATCACGAGTTCGAAATACTCGTTACACAAAAAAACTATTCATGAAAACTATCCTTGCTGGAAAAATGTCTAAAAGACCAAACATCTGCTTAATAAAGCCAACCAATGGTGAGAATTTCGTATAATGATGCCTGCCATATCATATGGTAACGCCATATTCTAGCAAAATTCGAAGCTTATAAAGTCAAACCATGTCTAAGTAATCGTATCACTCCTATTAGAAAAATATACATGTATGACCAGTATTCATGAAAATAATCGTATCAGAAAGTTATAACTCTTACAGTACCTTCTCATAATCAGCGGTAATTAAATTTCAAAGATCGTCGATTTTCCTTATGTAATGAATTTCTCGAAAGATCGGCGTGAATATCATTCCAACCACGCAATGACGATTGCCTTCAAAATCCCAAGTGAATCAGCTGGTGGACCTCCTCCTCGTCAGGAATCGAATCCATCTCTCTGTGGTGCCATCGCGTCTCTGTCTGCTTTTACTCCGACATGATGAACTTCATGTTATCCATAGCGGATATTGTCCAAATCCTCTCGAAAAAGTTCATAGAAACAGCGGACCCCTTATTCCTCTTCTACGTTACGCCACTGTTCCATACAATGTTCGGTTTGAGTGTTGAAAGTTCAATCTCCAATAACTGCTAAGTCTCACTTTCATAAAATAAAATTTTATATGAGAGTGTCTAAGTTTATGAAACACCCTGTAACCGTGTTCATACTCGGTAATTTATAACACTGCATAAGAAAAAGTTGCATTAATGCACGAGCCAATGTTCATAAGTGCATATGCCTGTAACATGTTGTTTGCCTACAATCGTTAATGTTATTAGAAACGCGCTATGAAATGCATAGTCGTAATGTCATTGAAAAACTATGTTCATTCGAAGTTCACAGTTGCAGTATCTCGTAACTATCTGTCTGTATAATTAGAATGCTGAATAAACGTTCCAACTCAATGTTGTAATGAAGTTCAGCTTCTGTCTTAATGCTTGCGTATAAGATTGGAAATAACCCTACTGCAATGCTATAGAATAATCTGCGCCTAAAGCTGGCCTCGCCATGCCACTCTACTATGCTGTTCTGCGTTTCCAAATTGCAGCTTGAAATGAGTTCTCCAACTCGTTTTACCGTACTGTTCTAAACACCGGCCTTCTATGCTTGCTCGGCCGCACAGCTGGTTCTATAACCGATCTCCACGCTGCCTATTGCGGATGTCCGCCCGGCTCAATGACCTACTTTTCGTTCGCTGCTTGGTGAAGTTAAACTTGTCGCTTTCACTTTCCGTGACAAAAGCTGTTCACCGCGCGAATTTTACCATGCGCTCGGCATGTCCTACTCAGCTCGCTGTCTGAATTCAACTGCCCTGCTAACCGTACTTGACTACTCTGCTTACAGAGCTCGACTGCTTGGCCTACTGAGCTCGACTGACTGACTCTGGACTGCAATGACCTGTACCTCCCTGGCGCAGTCACGTGACGTTCTCCCCACCTCAGTGCTATTGCGTCACAAATATAATCTCGAACCCCGATCATCTCGGCTATTAAGTTATAAAATAACTTAAGGGTTATCTGACTTCCTTAAAATTATTACCACATATAATGCATGTTATATCTCCTCTTCTGAGATGTTTAAATACCATGTTCCGTATAGATCTTAATAAAGCTTCATATTTCCATCCATAATTCCATCTGCTTACAGTTGTCAGAGCCTTCTTAATCCTAGACCTCCTACGTCATCCTGACATTCCTCTTGACTCGATCTGAGCGCTATCTTCTCATAACTCTTCCCAAAATCTCAACTACAGCTTAATGTCTGCTGGCGTAGCCGATAGCCTCAACTAGGTATCGGGTACATCTCTCCCGTACATCTCCTTTTTTTATCAGGATTGAGGAAAAAAATACACTCTCAGGCATTCTATATACAACACATGTACACGATAGCTCTACAATCCACTTAATCAGCATGATGGTACTTTCTAATGCTAGCTGCATTAAAAGTTCCCACAACTTCATCAGTATCCATTCTGACAATCTTGTAGCTATTATTTCGGTACGTTTCTTCAATACGAAATGGACCAGCGTACAATGGCGCAAATTTATGGTAGATCTTCAGTTGAAGATTCGAAGTGACTGGCTTCCTAATCAGCACCTCATCATTTTCTTGAAATGTCTCGTGGAAACTCCTTCCTGCTTGTCTCCTGGCTCTCTTCTCCGCCTGTCTTCTGAGTCTCTCTCCTGCCATCTCGACTCTTCTTTCTTGTGTGGGTTGAGGATCTGCTGGTGCCCTCACTACTCAGTCCCATGGTCTATCCGGTTTCAATCCATGATGAAGCATGGACGGAATCTGTCCTGTGCTTTCATGTACTGTGGAATTCAAGCATTGACTAATGATGGGTATCACTTCCATCCATCTATGGTGTTGCCTTGACACATATAAGCGACACATTTTACTGATTTCCGGCATAATTCTTTCGGCTGGATTTCCCTCTGGATACCGCACAGAATTAAACACATGCCTTATTCCTAAACGTTCCATAGCAGTAGAAAATTCCATACTGGTAAATTGTGATCCATGGTCACTCAACAAAATTTCAGGTTTCCCCATACTTGGAATAACTGTTTTCTCTAATCTGTTGATCACGTACTTGGATGTAGCCTTCTGGATAGGGCATAGAGATACGTATTTAGAAAATACGTCCACTGTTACCAAAACAAACTGATTTCCTTTCGTCGAACGAGGAATCGGACCGAAAATGTCCGTAGCGAAAAGTTCTCTTGGCTTGCTGGGTAATATTGATCTAGGAACTTCTTTCATTAGCTTAGATGAATATTTACTTCGCTGACAACTATCACAGGTCTTTATGACGTCGCGAATCGTTTGTCCCATTTGTCTCCAAACGAAGGTTTCTTGAGCGAGAGCCAAAGTCTTGTCTACACCTACATGAGCTGCAGTTCGGTGTATCATCCAAATAACTGGTTTGACAAGCTTGGGTGGGATCACTACTCTAAGTTTAGTATGATCCTGATCAATATATTGGCATATAACACCTCCCATAATATGATATTTTCTAGCCTCTATCTCAGTTCTTTGAAAATCTGGATCAGCGTTGTCCATCCTGCGTGTCAAAAAACGGTAAATTCTTCGCAAAGGCGCATATCTCTTCTGAGTTTGCGTTAACATCTTCAACTTTTCTAGAGTACCATTATCCTCTTTAATCAAATTTATATGGTTGATAATTACTTCCTCACAAGGGTTTCTGCTCAACACATCTGCTAACAGATTTAATTTCCCAGGTCTATGTACAACAGTTGGGTTGAATTGTTGTAAGAACAGAGCCCATCTGGTGATGCGGTCACTCGCTAAGTCTGTCTTCATAATAAATTGGAGGGCTTTATGATCTGTGATCACTGTTATGTCATGTCCAAACAACACCTTCTTCCACGTCTTAAGAGCATGAACCACTGCTAATGCCTCTAACTCAGTTGCATAGTAATTCTTCTCACAATCCCTGTGCTTGCGACTGGTGAAAGCTAAATACCTATGTTTCTTGTCATCGTCCAGCTGATATAGGATCCCACTAATACCTATTTTGGATGCGTCTGTCTCCACAAAAAATCTTCTTGCAAAATCTGGGTACTCAAGCTTGATATTTTGGATCAACATGTTCTTAGCCGCTAAAAACCCTTGATTACATCTATCGTCTCATTTCCATCGATTTCCCTTTCTTAGTAAATCCTGCAGAGGTGCCATCGTTTCAGTATATTCAGGACAATGTGTTGAAAAGAACTGACACATGCCTAAAAACTGCCGTACCTCTTTAATCTTTCGTGGGGTTGGAAACTCTGAAATAGCCATAATCTTCTTTGGATTGGGCCTATAACCATCTCCATCGATTCTATGTCCAAGGAATTCAATTTCTTCATGAAAGAACTGACATTTGTTGAAATTCACCTTGAAGTTCGTCCTCCTAAGATCTTCAAAAAGCATTCGAAGGTGCCTGATATGTTCTTCCGCTGTCTCAGACGCTATAATCAGGTCATCAATATAGCTCACCACATGCTCCTCAACTGCATCTGACAAATTTTCATCTAGTGCTCGGATCATCACCGGACCACTATTTTTCACTCCAAAAGGTAACCTATTGAATACATATGTTTTATGGTCAAACAAGAACCCTGTGTATTGTTTGCAGTCTTCTGCTAGCTCAACATGATAATAAGAACTAGTCAGATCGATATTCGAAAAGAAACTCTTTCCTCTGAATCTGCGCAAGAATTCACGAATAACAGGTGGCCTGTCGTGTTCAGGAAGAACTCTTTCATTAAGGGCTCTAGCATCTAGGCATATCCTCAGCTTACCATTAGGTTTCTTGACAACAGCTAAAGGATTCAAATAAGCAGTTGGCATCTTCTTGATTATTCCATCTTTCTCCATGTCGCTTATCATTGTACTAACTTCCTCCTTCCATTTATCCGGAATGGGATATAAATTCTTATGGTATGGTTTGTCATCCATCAACTTGATGCTGTAGGTAAAATTTTCTATGAGACCTGGTTTGTCATTGATTATATCCTCATATTCTGAAATTGCTTGATCAAACTGCTCCTTAATTTCTGGATTTATTTTGCTTGTCATGCCAGTTCTGTCTTCTATAGACCTCTCAATGCTGCATACTATCTCATCCAATATATTCTCTCTAAAGAATGTCATCTCGGATTCCTGATTTTCCATGACCCCTTCTTGAAAGTACATGCGCCTACTCTGCATATCTATGATCAGGCCACTCTCACTTAAGAAATCCACTCCTAGGATCTTGTCAAAATGTAGTTGACCCACTACTAGGAACATCTGTTCAAAACTTCTGGTTCCAATCCCAACATCTAAAAGTACCTGACTTTTACATTTCATACTTCTGTCTGGGATTACCCCTTGAATCTTGCTAACAACAGTTGGCAACATTGTAATTTCTCCTGATAATTTCAACTCATCCAGGCAACCTATGGATATCAAGCTCACCATAGCCCCCGTGTCTACAAGTGTCTTTATTTCCTTTCCCATGACTTCCACACTGATAACTGGAAATTCATGTCTATTTCCTCGATGTACTATATCTTCCACCTCGATTAAATCCTCGTCCTTGACCTGATACGTTTCCACAATGATGATCGATTCAGAATGATTAGCATCTTGCTCTAAAGTTAATTTGATGTTTTTTTTCCTTCGCCACTCGTGCTTGCTCGATTGACATCTCTGACTGTCTCCTCGGGTGGTGCACTAGGCTGTCTACATTCTTGCCTCGATCTCTCATATTCACGATTATCTCGTCCTTCATTTGGATCGTTTCTTCGGCCATCCTGCCTGTCGTTCCGATTATACTGTTGACCTTGGCTCCAGTTGTTTCTACCACGATATCTATTGTTGTATCGATTCCTATCTTGATATCTGGAATTCTGATTATAATTTCTGTATCGGCTGTCTCTTGCTTCCTGATCGTATGGCCTCTCATATGGTCCTCTATATCGATCATTTCCACGAACTTTACGGATGTTTCCTCGATTTCCTTCGTTCCTTCTGTTTTCCCAGGAATCTCTTCTGTCCGTCTGAGCTGCGTTATCAACGACTACCGCATTCACCTCTAGCGTGTTTCGATTGTCGTTTCTTGCATTTCTAGGCGTAATTTGAGCGCTTGTATAGTCTAATCGCCGTAAAATGTCGTCATAGTGCTCAAGTGTGTTTGCTCCCGACGCTATGAGTGATCGCTGTACCTCAATCGGTAACTGTCTCGCTATAGCTTGCAAAAGCTCTTTTTCTGGCAATGGAGGAATCAGAAACTGTAATTTAGCCAACTGTGACGTAAAATAATTGGCATAATGCGTCGGATGTGACGTAGAATAACGCTTCGAGTACATTTCTGCTCTTACGTTCAGCTGATCCTCTGCACTCCAAAATCTCCTTAAGAATGCTATTGCAAATTGCTCCATATTCGCAAAATTGCTTCTGAATGCTCTAAACCAAGTTAACGCAGACCCGTCTAAGGCGCGTTCGACTATCCTTAGTTCTCTTTCCTTGGCTACTCTATGTTCCGCCATGTAGTCTCGAATATCTCGCAGAAATTCGACTGGTGTGACTCCTGTGTTTCCAGAAAACTTCCTCGGCTTGTCATCCAGATTTCTGATAATGGTAACTGGACCTAAGTATCGTTCACTTGTACCCAACGTACTCCTATTCGAACTCGGATTATCCTGAGGGGTTGAACTTGCCCTTTCGAATGTCACATTCTGTTGCGTTTGACGGTCTTCTCCCATGCTAACTTCTTGATTACTCATACTGCGGTCTATCGGTGTCTGATTTATCGATATTTCCCCTGATGTAATATTTTGACTGGTGAAACTGTTAATCATAGATTCTAGTTTAGTTATCCTATCTTCTGCCAATTTCTCTACGGTCTTGACCTGAGTCTTCAACTCATCTAACGACGTAACATTCTGCGTTTTGTTACTCTCTTCTAAATCGTTTTCTAACTTGTCTATCTTGTCTTCGCATGTATTCATTACTGACGCGAATTGTTCCTTTAACAGATCAACATCTGTCCTAAATAGAGTTGAATCTATCTTCATCGCTTCCTTGTTCTCCGTAAATCTCGCTTCTAAGTTCGCCATACCTGCGATTAATTTCTCATCTAATCCTGCACGTTTTTCTTTTGCTTCGGCATCGACCTCACTATACCGTTCTTCCACGACTGCACCGACTCAATTTTTGAATAAAGCTAAGTTTTCACTAACCTTTTGCTCTATATCATCATCCATTTTCCTAATATCTTTCTGCAATTGATTCTCTAATGATTTTAAATTAGAATAAACCTCTCCTAAGTCTCCCTCTTTAATGGTCCCAATTACTGACTTTAAATCTTTAATCTCATTACCTAGATTCATCTCTAGACCTTTGATTTTAGTTTCGAAAGATACTTCGGTAGACCACTCTTGAATTTTGCCTACATCTGCCACTAAACCATCGATGTCGAATCTCAACTTCGATACATCCGATTTAATGTCTTTCTGTATAGACATAATGTCTGTTCTTAAAGTAAGAATGTTTTCTTCTCCTCTACTTTCTAATTCAATAATATTCTTTCTTAATATTTGAACATTTTCCTCTCCTTTCATATTTACTGCAATTATATCTAATTGTAAAGTCTTAAGCATTTCATTATTCTTTAAAGTTAATCTATTCTCCAACCTAGTTAACTTGTTTTCTAAATCTGTGTTAGTTTCTTCACTACGAGCTTGTAATTTCTCTTCCAATGATTTAAAATTATCCTTCAAGTTAGCTTCACTATTTGACTGTAATCTTTCTGTAGCTTCACTAGCTTTCAAATGACTTTCAGTACTAGTCTGTAATCTAGTCTCCAATGACATCAACTCATCTTTACTATTTGACTGTAGACTAGTCTCTAATGACTTTAAACTGTCGTTCAGATTGCCTTCGTTACTAGCCTGTAATGCTTGCACATTTTCTTTACATCTAGCTTCTAACCTAGCTTCTGAACTATTTATCTGTTCTTTAACTTCCGTTTCCATTTTAGAAATAGTTTCTGCAATACCAGACATACCACTCTGTAATTCTCCTAACACCTTAGCTAAATCTTCCGGCAACATAATTATATTTTCAATAGACGTTTTATTCAGAGACGTTAGACAACAACACATCACAATGTCTGAATACCTGCATTCACTTGGGTATAGGAAAAATGACTTATAACTAACAAGATCAATAAATTTTGTAACACAATTAAATGAACTTGAGATCAATCTCTCAGTAATCTAAATCTGATGTGATTCCATAGAATAAACAAAATCGAAGCCCCACAGGTGGGTAAAGCCAATTCTCCCTCTCTCTCTGTACCCGATCGTCCTGGGAATGCAATGACCCATCTGCTATTACATCGCATTCCTGGAGTTCCAGGACAGAGCGGAGTTAAATGAACCTCTAGTCATATAAGGAATGTGTCGGAAATTCAGCTGAGTTATCGATAAAAGCAGTGGGTAACACGAGACAAAGTATCTCTAGGGCCGTTACGGGCTTAAGTTTAATAGAAAAATGCAAATATAAATGGGCGCCATCAACTGAATTCCTAGCAAACCACATCCTTTCCGGTTAAGCCTTAATCAAGACAAGGAAAGAAAAAGGAAAATCACACCATCATCAGATCACAACTAAGATAAAAACAAATTTATTTCACTTAGATAGTCAGACAGACATTTTAAATAATCATCCTACCTGAGAGTATGGTCGAATGCCAACGTTAAATTGTCATTGTCTTTTCTAATCAAAAATATTTCATCCACATAGAACAAGAAAAATCTCTAAAGTTCTCTTGGGTTCTCAGGATCACTGTAGCACTATGTCTTTCGTCACTGACATTTGTGATACCTGAGACCTAATTTCTCTTTAATTTAACATCATAAATGTGGATTTGAAAAAAAAATTATTAATCTGTCTAAACATACACATATTATAATCACATATTTTAAATATCACGCAATTTATGGCTTGCATGGCATAATTCAAATGTTGAATGCGTTAGAAAACTGCTCCTAAACATCGAATAATTAATTTACACTATTTACATTATCATTGATAATTACTTGTTTGTGAATTACAGAAAATCCAATGCTCATTGGTCATCATCATCATCATCATCAAAGTTAAATATTTCTCACATTAATTCTCATCTCAAAATTCTATATATTCCTGTCAGAATCATTAACTCATCACCATTAAATCATTTAAATGAAAATTATTATCATTACTTCATTATACTTTCTAATTATTCACACAATCTTATTTTATCATCTAATTCAGATTAAATCATTTTAAATCATCAATACAAATCGTTTAATTCCTCAATCAAGTTGCAATTCCTCAAATTATATCTCAATTAAATTTATTTAATTCCATATAAATGCATTAATCATCAGCTTCTTTAATTAATTATCACCTTCTAATTCAGTTATTCATCATCTATCAATCATCTATTAATTTATTTAAATCAGTTTATTTATCCAATCTTTAATTCATCCACTTATTTAATTCATTGATTTATTCCAAAATTTAATTTATCAACTTATTTAAATTTTATTCTTCTGGTTATTTAGATTTTCATTATTTTATCTAGTCATTCTGATTTTTATTTCATTAGGTCAGATCATTAATATGCTTGAATTTCAGATTATTATTTCATTAATTATTATTCTCAGAAAATCTTGTATTATCAACTTTATTTATTTGTTTAATTTCCTAACAAATTGTTTAATATGGGTTATAGAACGTTGTCTTACAGTTTTATCACTTCCAAGTTATATTTCGTATTTAATTTTCATGCCAAAAAATATTATTGCCTTCACGACATCACGTTGGATCTGACTATCCACAACTACATTATATATCCTCAATTCTTCAAATATCACATTTGAATACCACAATTATTCCACAAAACTCCATAAATATTCAGCACATACAGCCTGAATCTCAACAATTACGCTAGACTGGGTTCGACAACCTCATGTCTGCCTCAAAATACATTAGCAATATTGCAACTTCCACTTGGCAACTTCCACAAAATGCCTATCACAAACTTCGCTTAACCATGTTGCATGATCTACAAAAAAATATATATAACTGGCTTCAAATCATCAACGCACACAATCTCCAATAACTGTAATTACTCTGATCACATCTAGACAACTTCTTAAACAATTGGAAAAAATATTACCTTAGTAATTCAAGATCTGCTTTCAAATAGCATAAATTCTCTTACAATTCTCATAATTCACATCACAGAAAAACACCAATGTGCTATAATCTCTCATATCAATATCTGCAATACTGATCTGCCTTAAAATAAATCTGACCATTAATGATTCATCTTACAAGATTCAATTACTTTAAATCCTTTTCAAAGGTATCCAACACAATTATAAAAAAATCATCAAAAGCATCAGCTGTACCAGCTGTTAAACTGAAAGTACTCTCAAAAGAGTATAGCAACAAAATATTGGATTGGCAAACAAGAATTACAAATGTAACCCTGCTAACATTTATCTTTACTTTATTTAACAAAAATTCGACTGATATGTGACTAGTAGTTCCTTGTTTGATTCACTTACAATCTCATGTACACTCGGATGATAAAAATGAGTCCCTCAATGGCAAGTAAGATGAGTAACCACCGTACAATCGTATAAATACGAAAGACCTCGCCCCGTCGACTAACATGATAGTGCCCTGAGCGATGGGTAAGATGAGTAACCACCATACAATCGTATAAATACGAAAGACCCCATCTCGAAGATTAAATGAGTGAATGTACCAGATAGGAATCAACAAGTCTCTAGTTGTCATATAAAAGCGATATTCATTCACTAAAGTGAATAACATCTTAATATCTCCAAACAATCCAATGGAAAAAATCCCTACTGATGAATAATACACACTCGCTAGTATGCAATGAACTGACGAAGTAATATAGATAATCAATTGCAGATCACGAGTTCGAAATACTCGTTACACAAAAAAACTATTCATGAAAACTATCCTTGCTGGAAAAATGTCTAAAAGACCAAACATCTGCTTAATAAAGCCAACCAATGGTGAGAATTTCGTATAATGATGCCTGCCATATCATATGGTAACGCCATATTCTAGCAAAATTCGAAGCTTATAAAGTCAAACCATGTCTAAATAATCGTATCACTCCTATTAGAAAAATATACATGTGTGCCCAGTATTCATGAAAATAATCGTATCAGAAAGTTATAACTCTTACAGTACCTTCTCATAATCAGCGGTTATTAAATTTCAAAGATCGTCGATTTTCCTTATGTAATGAATTTCTCGAAAGATCGGCGTGAATATCATTCCAACCACGCAATGACGATTGCCTTCAAAATCCCAAGTGAATCAGCTGGTGGACCTCCTCCTCGTCAGGAATCGAATCCATCGCTCTGTGGTGCCATCGCGTCTCTGTCTGCGTTTACTCCGACATGATGAACTTCTGGTTATCCATAGCGGATATTGTCCAAATCCTCTCGAAAAAGTTCATAGAAACAGCGGACCCCTTATTCCTCTTCTACGTTACGCCACTGTTCCATGCAATGTTCGGTTTGAGTGTTGAAAGTTCAATCTCCAATAACTGCTAAGTCTCACTTTCATAAAATAAAATTTTATATGAGAGTGTCTAAGTTTATGAAACACCCTGTAGCTGTGTTCATACTCGGTAATTTATAACACTGCATAAGAAAAAGTTGCATTAATGCACGAGCCAATGTTCATAAGTGCATATGCCTGTAACATGTTGTTTGCCTACAATCGTTAATGTTATTAGGAACGCGCTATGAAATGCATAGTCGTAATGTCATTGAAAAACTATGTTCATTCGAAGTTCACAGTTGCAGTATCTCGTAACTATCTGTCTGTATAATTTGAATGCTGAATAAACGTTCCAACTCAATGTTGTAATGAAGTTCAGCTTCTGTCTTAATGCTTGCTTATAAGATTGGAAGTAACCCTACTGCAATGCTATAGAATAATCTGCGCCTAAAGCTGGCCTCGCCATGCCGCTCTACTATGCTGTTCTGCGTTTCCAAATTGCAGCTTGAAATGAGTTCTCCAACTCGTTTTACCGTACTGTTCTAAACACCAGCCTTCTATGTTTGCTCGGCCGCACAGCTGGTTCTATAACCGGTCTCCACGCTGCCTATTGCGGATGTCCGCCCGGCTCAATGACCTACTTTTCGTTCGCTGCTTGGTGAAGTTAAACTTGTCGCTTTCACTTTCCGTGACAAAAGCTGTCACTTTTACCATGCGCTCGGCATGTCCTACTCAGCTCGCTGTCTGAATTCAACTGCCCTGCTAACCGTACTTGACTACTCTGCTTACAGAGCTCGACTGCTTGGCTCACTGAGCTCGACTGACTGACTCTGGACTGCAATGACCTGTACCTCCCTGGCGCAGTCACGTGACGTTCTCCCCACCTCAGTGCTTTTGCTTCACAAATATAATCTCGAACCCCGATCATCTCGGCTATTAAGTTATAAAATAACTTAAGGGTTATCTGACTTCCTTAAAATTATTACCACATATAATGCATGTTATATCTCCTCTTCTGAGATGTTTAAATACCATGTTCCATATAGATCTTAATAAAGCTTCATATTTCCATCCATAATTCCATCTGCTTACAGTTGTCAGAGCCTTCTTAATCCTAGACCTCCTACGTCATCCTGACATTCCTCTTGACTCGATCTGAGCGCTATCTTCTCATAACTCTTCCCAAAATCTCAACTACAGCTTAATGTCTGCTGGCGTAGCCGATAGCCTCAACTAGGTATCGGGTACAGTCTTTAACATCACCCATTATCTCACAACATGTGTGTTTTGAAACTTGCACATTAAATGATAAAATCTATCGTTTTAAAGTTAGGCATTGGTGACATTGTTGCTTTGTTGAAGAAGGACTGGTGAAGTTCAAAACATGTGAACGTATTGTGCCCTTTTATCAAGAAATATGCAAATCACAGTATGCCAGCAATGCTCAAATCGGGATTTTCGGGGTTTTGGTATGTTCTCCCACTCTGTGACTTACACATTTTGGATTAAATAGAGGATACACTTTCAAAATAAAAACAAAATCAACTCCTATTATAAAACATTTAATTAACCAAATATATGGCGCTACAAACAAATAAAACAAATAAACTACTGACCAATCCTTCTAACTTGTTCAAAGTGAACAAGGAATACATAGAATCAAACAAATGTTATATTAAAATACATGGTTTCCTTCAAACCAACAAACTTATAATTCTTTTCACTTCCATAAAGTATCCCTTTTAAAATTCACTACAATCACGAACTCCAGTGGCTCGATACTTTCCACTATAAACTGTGTTATTCTTTTACACACCTCAATATCTATTTTATGAGTTTCTTATAATCAAAACAATATATAATCTTATTCAAAGTAATTGTTACTCCTTTACTTACATTTTTGGGCTTTCCACAATGTTCTCATGTTACCACCTCTCTCAAGTTAACAAATTTACTACAGTGATCGGGAAAAATACCTGTGTACTCCCGAGTTATAAAAGACTACTTGAACAAAGTCAAAAATTATGATCACTCCCGAAATCTAATTGTCTTCATTGAACTCGTGAAATCCTACATCAATATCTCATCACATTAGGGATTTATATTTATTATTATCTGTCTTAAAAGACCATCATCTCATAAGAAAGCAAACGATCTGAACTTGCAAGCGGTAACTTTCATCTACAAGAACCTCGGTTCGAATCCCGGGCCATTAACAAACTCTAAACACTCATGGGTTATTATTACTTCAAATAGATGGTTCCCCTGACCTACCATACTTTCAATAGCGAGGGGTTGGACCGTGACACTCGACTTGATTTATTGCCCGTGAGGGAGACCCTCAGTATCGCCCACACGGGACCGCTCTACTCATGCTTTAAAACAGCTATTTCTCAAACACAGTTCTCTGAACAGACCTGGCGTTTCTTTCATTCATTTAAACAACATTATTTAGGTTCATAGACCACTTTCGTAACCTTGGCATTTAATAATTATGAAGTGTCATCATTGATGGGTAAGAATAATTCAATACAACAACAATATTTAGGGGCTTCAACAACTATACGAGTCTGGGTTCGACTCTCTCAACTGCCTCGGGAACCAATCCCGTACTGGAGGACTTTACAACAAATTAGCGGCTTAGGGCGACCTCGGTCTAACCTGCGCTCATCAATACAATAATTCGCACCCATTATACAACGCCTCGTGATCTACATCACTATATGGAGGACTTATCATCAATTACCGCAATCAACTGTCCCTCACAATTAATTTACCAAGTATATTTAGATTCAACGCCTTCCTAGCGTGACAATTTACTTTAATGCGTGACAATGCGCTATACATTACTTTAAGGCCTAGCGTCTTCCAGAGAACTGATAAATTCAAAATCATCATTTGATCTATATCTCAAACTTTCATATTAATCCTCTCCCGTGACAATAATCGCTGTACTTTAAGAACATGTATTCACACCATGTCTTTATTCCTTTACAAAAGCTCAAAAGCTATTACTTTCATATAATTCAACTTAATCTTCATTTATATAATTTTTATTATTATTATAATTCTCCGCTTGCTTTCATAACATTTATCAAATACACTGATACTTTATTTCATACATTTCCTCTAAGGATTTATTCATTTCACATAATCATTTTATAATTTCTCAATTTTTAGTTGTTCAGATCGCGCTCTTATTCTGTTATTTGTTATTCAAAAACATCCCTATTTATCATTCTCAGGTGGATTGTACACAAATATTCCCCCAACACATAACATAATGAAAATAGTTACTTACATGTTCAGACGGTCCAATACCGTGCTTTCCAACGATGTTTCATTTTTGCCCACTATTTGTGACTACACCATCGTGCTCAAATTCATTTCATACACTGACATTTCTTGACACACATATACTTTATATACTTTAAACACTGGTAACATTTTAAAATTCTTCGGTATTCTTCTATTACACACAATAAAATCACTGAAAAATTACTATCTAACACAAATTTTATATATTTACACTACACTGATTCTAATCACTGAGGCTCTGATTAGGCCTTGCACACGTGATATTTGCCTCCCCGTCTCCAAGGGTGAACTAGTAGATGTCGGCTTCCTATCTGACCAGAATATGAAAGTCTCGAACACTCTACCCCTCCCTGGAATGGTACTTCTTCAAATCCGGTTTCCTGACGATCGGCTATTATTATTATTAGCTCGAACTGCTTCTTTCTAGACCCTATTAGTTGTCTAGCGAAAGTCTGTCTTGTTCACGGTCTCCCAAATACTCTATCGGTGACCTATTATTTTCTAGCATCTAATACTCCTCATAACTTAGTGCTTTTTATAGTTCGTTAGTTTCCTTGACACAACGTCTTGAATTTAATTCTCCCTTCTGATTTTTCTGTCCTCTAATTCCTATCTTTCCAGAATACTATGCGGACCTTATTTTGTCCGACCCTGATCGGGTTCTTTTAACGTTGATAGAATGTTTGTTTCGCTGTTATGGTACTTCAAAACGTTACGATACACTTGGTCGTTTAAATAAACTGTTATTGAAAACCTATCGCCTATTCTTTAAGTTCGCAGCCTACTTCGACTGTAATACTGAACTTTTCACTGTAAGACTAGTATTGGCGGAACTAAATCGTGTATTAGGATTTTCCTAATTCTCCACACGGCGATACTATGATGATTGATGCTTCCTCGTGTAGCGTCTCGGCGCTCACGGAACTGGATGATTGGTGAAACAGTACGACCCCCTCGGCGGTCGTTCAAGACTGAATAATACTGATACAGCCGGACGCCCCCTCTCGGGCTCTCGAAATAACTGCATGATTAGCCTGGCCCTGCCAGGGCTTTTATACAAATCGGCGACAAAAAGATAAAATCTACGTCTTTTTCGGAACCAACTTTTGAAGTAATTGTCGCACACTTTTAAAAATTATATCTCTGGAAAGCTCGTTTTCTAAACGTAAACTGACTTCTTTGCACATGAAAATCGATCGTGCATTTCTGAGATATTAAATAAAATTTAGTCTTCAGCTGTGTGGGTGTTACAGTTGATTTTTAATTCCCCCCTCCTCGGGTCTTGGGAAACCCCCAATGACGTATGACCACGTCGGCACTTCTTTCCTGGGCATTTATTATAACATCTTTCTCCACACAAAAATCTCTATTTCGAAATGATTCACAATGCTGTATATCTTTAGTTAATTTTATTCTTGCAAATGGGTTAAATCTAATTATTCTTCTTCTGGCACAGCTGCGCGGTTGCCATTTTACTGCAAGGTAAGGGCGATTTCCGAAACACGCTCTTCGTCACTCGTTTGGAAAATTCCACTCGTTCTATTTATATTCGTGAGTGGCTCCTTATCAATGCATCATGCATGATCTCATTTCCTGGCCACCTGGCTCCAGTTTATTACACAACGTTATGCTTGCCCTGATGTATAAAATATTTCTATGTTCCTCTGAAGACTGTATATTTCCTTCCTTCCTTTTACAAAAATACATGGATTCGACCCCCTTGAACCAATGGTACATGGGTTCAGTATACCTACCCGCTTTTATCCTTTTTGTCGTGTGACCTCCTGAGAGGCCGAGTGCAGGTCTTTCTAGTCAACTCCCTTGGGCGACCTGCTCACCGGAATGAGAGATGAATTAATGAAACTGGGCAAGGTTGTGGAAGAAAGCGACCGTGGCCTGTCAGAAGGTACCGTCACAGCATTTGCCTAGAGTTGAAAATGGGAAACCACAGAAAACCATTTCAAGGATGGCCGACGGTGGAGTTCGAACCCACGTCTGCCGAGTCAGCATAGAGCTTGGCCCCATGGCCGAATGCTGCGCTTTAGCTGTCGCAATACCTACACCTGATTGTTATTCTTTCAGAGGGATCGGAGATAAGATACAATGAATTGCTATAAAAATTGAAACAATATTTCAATGATCCGCCATCCAACACACTGCCACCAGGTGTGTGTGTGTGTGTGTGTGTGTGTGTGTGTGTGTGTGTGGAATTTGTCTGATAACCTGTGTTATTGTGAATGCTGTATTAGTGTGTGTAGTTGTAACTCAGATGAGGAATCGGAAGGAGGCGGCTGTGGTCTTAATTAAGCATTCGCCTGGAATAGAAGTGGGGAAACCACAGAAAGCCACTTCCAGGATGGCTGAGGTACGATTGGAAACTCACCTCTTCTCAGTTTTTGCTTCATGAGGCTGAGTGTACCCTGTTCCAGCCCAACCCTCAGGCCAGAATTTACCTTCTTGGCAGAACTGGGAATCGAACCCGGGCCTCCGCAGTGACTGGCGAGAATACACAATGAGGCAGACAAGAAGTTATGTATTAGGTCAGTCACTGTGCATAGTTGATGTGCGACAAGTGGCAGTATACCTGATCTGGCAATGGGTACCCGGGTTACAATAGCAGTGGCATCCATATTCACAGTTGTTTCAATTAGGACTTTTATACCTATGAAGGGAGAAAGGTTGGTTGGTTCCTCAGTTTATGGGCTGCGACAATGCGGTCATGTAGCCCCATGTACTTTGGGTGTGTGTAGAATCTGTCTGATAACCGGTGTTAATTGTGATGGCTGTATTAGTGTGTGTATCTGTTTTAATTCAAGTAAGGACTGCAGGCAATGAATTTTTTCAAGAAGGTCCTACTTTTGCCGCCAAACGCCACCGTCAACGACCAACTAGTTCATAAATTAGTTACCAGATGCCACCGGAGCCGGCTCCTGACGACGAACGTAGGAACCTAAGAACGTTAGTCAAATGTTTAACCTATATTAATTTAGCTTCACACAGGTGTAATTAGTGGAAGGTTCTTTCACATGCCATAAATCTATGACATGGGACCGCCGGCTTTATTTCCCCTTCGAAGGAAGGCATACTGAGGGATTTTTAACGTTCTTAAAAAATCCGACGCCTTCGGCCGGGTTTGAACCCGCGATCTTGAAGGTACAAAGCTCCAGAGGCATTTCGTAATAATAGCAATTCTGTGAATTCATCGCTACAAGTCCAGATATTACAACCCACCGACCAGCAAGGCATTTGGGAGGAGGGAGTTAAGTACACGATTATCCGGGCCCTGCTTATAACTTATCACAACCCTAATGTTAACCGTGGAAAGTTACAATTACATGTAGGTGTCAATATAGACATGATGATGATTTTTCAAACCGGAAACACAACTTCCTCAAGGAAAACATCTAGGTGAAGCTTACGCTATCTACTGATAGGGCCAGATGACCACGTAGTTCTGCCCCTTAAAACCTCAATAACTACCTAACTGACTGATAATAGCCTAACTACAGGGATGAACAGACACAAATCTACATCACAGATAAAGGTGACTAAAATGGACAATACTGTACCTGGTTTATACAAAGGATTTGTATAAAACTACTACCATACGTTTTTTTTTTTAACGTATGGCTTTTAGTGCCGGGAGTGTCCGAGGACATGTTCGGCTCGCCAGATTTTGTAGCCGCTTCTACGCGGACACTCATGGGGTGAGTTACATGTACCGTCACGTGTGGAGTGTTGTCTGGGGAGGAACGTTTGGATGTAAGGACTAGGAGTTGGAAGATAGCGGCTGCGGCCTATAGAGAGGGACCAATCCCGGCATTTGCCTGGAAGGAAGATGGGGAAACCAATGAAGATCATCTTCTAGGTTGCCGGCGGGGGATTCGAACCTCCTCGCCTTCCGGATGTGAGCGACTGCCTGCAGCCACGCCGTAAAGATCACGGCTAACTCACCCGGTTACCATACGGTAATCCAAGGGAAATCTACCCAGGTGCCTATGCTGGTTAGATGTTGCCATCCCAATTCAGAGCCGTACAGGACCTTCCTGCCAGCATGGTAATTCTAAAATAAAGTTACATCATGAACAAGTGAAACAAAAGTTTGACAAAAAATAAAAATAAAAATAAAAATAAAAATAAAAATAAAAATAAAAATAAAAATAAAAATAAAAATAAAAATAAAAATAAAAATAAAAATAAAAATAAAAATAAAAATAAAAATAAAAATAAAAATAAAAATAAAAATAAAAATAAAAATAAAAATAAAAATAAAAATAAAAATAAAAATAAAAATAAAAATAAAAATAAAAATAAAAATAAAAATAAAAATAAAAATAAAAATAAAAATAAAAATAAAAATAAAAATAAAAATAAAAATAAAAATAAAAATAATAAAAATAAACAAGATGTTCAGTAAAGAACATATAGCCTACTTTCTCCTAAATGCATGGGTATTGTTATAACTCTTTGTCCTTTTCAAGGAGTATGATTGAATGTTGGTTGTTGTAGCTTGTTGAAATACAACGTGCTATAGGGATATTAAACATGAATATGAGGTTCCCTTTGCTAGTGCTACCTCTGTACCAAATTTCGTTCAATTCGGTTTCGCCGTGTTTGAATTGATAGGGGGAATCGATTTGCACACACACTTGGCCACCATCTGCAAACTATTGGGCTGATGTTCTTGCAGTTTGGTCAGAATATGTTTCCCACATAAAGATATGGTGTTGCAAAATTTGGTAGAGACTAGATTATTAGGTTGGTCGTAATTACATTTTAGCTTTGAACATTTGTGTGGCCGCCATTACGTTTCCGTCAAGATAGCGGTGATATAAAACATGACACTGAGGTGCCTCTTGCTAGTGCTACCTCTGTACCAAATTTCGTTCATTCGGTTCCACCGTGTTCGAATTAATAGGGGGAATCAATTTTGACATAAAGATGGCCGCCATCCGCAAACTATTAGGCTAATGACCTATTAGATTGGTCAAAGGATGCTCCCTCCATAAAGGTATGTTGTTGCAAAGTTTGGTAGAGATCGAATGGTTATGCTAGTCGTAATTTGATTTAAGCTTTAAACATTTGTGTGGCCGCTATTACGTTTCTGTCAATATGGCGGCGATATTAATCATGACACTGAGATGCCCTTTGCTAGTGCTATCTCTGTACCAAATTTCGTTCCATTCTGTTTCACCGTGTTTGAATTAATAGGGGGAATCGATTCTGACACAAAGATGGCCGCCATCCGCAAACTATTAGGCGAATGACCTATTAGAAAGGATGCTCCCTCCATAAAGGTATGTAGTTGAAAAATTTGGTTGAGATCGGATGATTAGGTTAATCGTAATTTGATTTAAGCTTTGAACATTCGTGTGGCCGCCATTACGTTTCAGTCAAGACGGCGGCGATATAAAACATGACACTGAGGTGCGCTTTGCTAGTGCTACCTCTGTACCAAATTTCGTTCCATTAGGTTCCTCCGTGTTCGAATTAATAGGGGGAATCAATTTTGACATAAAGATGGCCGCTATCCGCAAACTATTAGGCTAATAACCTATTAGATTGGTCAAAGGATGCTCCCTCCAAAAAGGTATGTTGTTGCAAAGTTTGGTACAGATCGGATGGTTATGTTAGTCGTAATTTAACTTAAGCTTTGAACATTTGTGTGGCCGCCATTACGTTTCTGTCAATATGGCGGCGATATAAAACATGACACTGAGATGCCCTTTGCTAGTGCTACCTCTGTACCAAATTTCGTTCCATTCGGTTTCACCGTGTTTGAATTAATAGGGGGAATTGATTTTCACACAAAGATGGCCGCCATTCGCAAACTATTAGGCTAATGGCCTATTCATTTGGTCAAAGGATGCTTCCTCTATAAGGGTATGTTGTTGCAAAATTTGGTAGAGATCGGATGATTAGGTTAATCGTAATTTGATTTAAGCTTTGAACATTTGTGTGGCCGCCATTACGTTTCCGTCAAGATGGCGGTGATATAAAACATGACACTGAGGTGCCTTTTGTTAGTACTACCTCTGTACCAAATTTCGTTCCATTCGGTTGCACCGTGTTCGAATTAATAGGGGGAATCGATTTTCACACAAAGATGGCCGCCATCCGCAAACTATTACTTTGATGACCTATTAGTTTGGTCAAAGGATGCTCCCCCCATAAAGGTATGTTGTTGCAAAATTTGGTAGAGATCGGATGATTAGGGTAGTCGTAATTTGATTTTAGCTTTGAACATTTGTGTGGCCGCCATTACGTTTCCGTCAAGATGGCGGCGATATAAAACATGACACTGAGGTGCCTTTCGTTAGTACTACTTCCGTACCAAATTTCGTTCCATTCGGTTGCACCGTGTTCGAATTAATAGGGGGAATCGATTTTCACTCAAAGATGGCCGCCATCCGTAAACTATTACGCTGATGACCTATTGGTTTGGTGAAAGGATGCTCCCCCCATAAAGGTATGTTGTTGCAAAATGTGGTAGAGATCGGATGATTAGGGTAGTCGTAATTTGATTTAAGCTTTGAACATTTGTGAGGCCGCCATTACGTTTCCGTCAAGATGGCGGCGATATAAAACATGACACTGAGGTGTCCTTTGCTAGTGCTACCTTTGTACCAAATTTCGTTCAATTCGCATTCACCGTGTTCGAATTGATAGGGGGGGACAGACATTCAGAGTACACACACTCACACACACACAGACACACACACACACAGACACACACACACACAGACTCACACACACACATACACACACACAGACAGACACACTTTTTTTCGCCCTGTGTTGATCTCATAAGTCTACTTTCATTTTTTGCAAAAATCGAAAGTAGGCTAAAATAAAAATAAATATAAAAATAAAAATAAAAATAAAAATAAAGATAAAAATAAAAAAAATAATAAAAAAATAATAATAAAAATTAAAATTAAAATTAAAATTAAAATAGAAACAAAAAACAAAAATAAATAAATAAATAAATAAAAATATTAATAATAAATTAAGAAAATAACAAGAACTATACAGCCTATTTTCATATAGGCCTACCATACTCATGTTAATTGCCTCTATCAACATACAAAATTTCAGTTCGAAGGTTGTGATAGATTTGTAGAATTGAGAACCGCCTAAATATTTCAGATGGTCAGGTTGGATTTTTATTTATGTACTATTACATGAAGATCATTGTGTACGTGTGGTATTCAAACTTCAATCGCATGATTAGAACACAGAAGTAAAAATTTTGCACTGCTGCCGTCTTGAGGTTATGAAAACATTTGAAATAAATTAGATGCCAGTGGATTAACATATGTACTGTATGGGCATGTAACGTGAAAAGTTTCACTGCACGCAGATGGTTAAACCGCGAAAAACGTACATTTAAATATGTATATTTCGCGTCACCGCCATGTTGGATTTGTGCTCACCAGGTTACTGAAAGTCCTATAGCCTCTATAAACATACAAAATTTCAGTTTGATTGCTGTAAAAGATTCGAAGATATTGAGAACCTTCAAAATATTTCGGATGCTCGCCATTTTTGATTGTTATATATATAGGCCATAGAGTTATGTACCATTAAAGGACAATTATTGCGTAGCTTCATTATTCAAACTTTCACTTCGATCGCGTCCTTACGACACAAGAAATAAAAACTTAATTTTAAAATTTCGCGCTGCCGCCATCTTGAGGTTATGTAAACAATTGAACTAAATTAGATGCCAGTGCATTATAATATGTATAATCATTTTCTGTACCACATGTCACTGCGCTCAGAGAGTTAAATCACATGAAAAGTATTTTAAAATGTTTCAACTTCACTTGGTCGTTTTGTACTTTACAGGTTTTTGAAAGATACATAGATAAACTTGTACCAGTGCCCTTTATCACCGTGCAAAATTGCAGGGTGATATCTGTAATAGTTTCGGAGATATAGATAGCCAGTGAAATATTTCGCACAGCCACCAATTTGAGGTTATGTAAACAATTGAATTAAATTAGACGCCAGTGCATTACAATGTGTATAAACATTTACTGTACCAAGTTTCATTACGTTTGGATGGTTAAATCGCGAGAAAAGTCTATTTAAAAGTCTGAAATTCGCTTGGCCGCCATGTTGGTTTTGTAGTTACCAGGTTTTTGAAAAACTCCTGGGTGAACTTCTAATGGTGCCTTTTATCACCGTGCACAATTTTAGTGTGATATCTGGAATAGTTTCGGAGATAATGAATGCTGGTGAAATATATCGCACAGCCGCCATGTTGGATTGGTGAGACAGAATAAAATTTGAAGGGCACGGTCGGGGTCGGCCAGATTGGTGCTATGATATTATCGAGTTTCATTGAAATCTCTCCAGCCGTTTAGAATGCATTAGGGGGGACACACACACGAATCACACACACACACGCACACACAGACAGACACACGGACAATAGGTGATCTCATAAGCCTATTTTTTTTTTCATAAAATAAAAATAGGTTAAAAATAAAAATTAAAATTAAAATTAAAATTCAATTTTAAAAAATGAAAAAAAATAATATAACTAAAATAAAAATTACGTAATAAATTAGTAATTTCGGCTTAGTGGTGTAGTGGTCAGCGTGCTTAGTTGCCACCTCGGATGCTCTGCCACGAAATTTGAAAAGTGGTATGAGGACTGGAACGGGATCTACTCAGCTTCGGGTGGTACAAATGAGTAGAGGGGGTTCGATTCGCACCTCAGCCATCCTCGAAGTGGCTTTCCGTCGTTTCCCACTTCGTCTCCAGGCAAATGTCGGGATGATACCTAACGTAAGGCCACGGCCGCCTCCTTCCCTCTCCCTTGCCTATTCCTCCCAATCTTCCCTTCCTTTTCTATCTCTCATAAGGCTCCTGTTCGCTTTGCAGTTGAGGCCACCTCGGCGAGGTGCTCGTCCAACCTCCCCAGTTGTATCCCCCGACCAGATGTTTCAAGCTCTAGGACACTGCCCTGAGGGCGGTAAAGGTGGGATCCCTCGCTGAGTCTGAGAGTAAAGCCAACCCTGGAGGGTAAAATGACTAAGAAAAAAAAGAAATCAAGAAGTTCTGTGACGAACTAAAGAGCCTACTTTTCTTAAAATTTAAGATTAAAGCCAATTATTAATCTATGGACCTATCTAGAATAATGACGAAATTAAGTTGGTAATATCGAAATTTTTAATCAGTACTAAATATACCTGGCATAATGTAGCCTAATAGAGCACTACAGTTGGCAGCCCTGGTGACTGAATATGTACATAGTTCCATCTCTTAAGGTACAGAATACCACATTTGGTTGAAGTCCAATGGATAGCTTGGACGTAACATGCAGTTAGACATTGGATCTATCAGCGCGCCTAAAATCATGTTGGGAACAATGCCATGCATGTATTGGTAAGAAATATTCTAAAATATTATAATCTATTGTTGTGCCAATTTTAGATGAAATCCATATGTTAGTATAGAAGCATTTTAAAATATGACCTATCAGCAGGCTTAGAATCATGTTGGCACTACTGACGTACATTAGTTACTCCAAATTAATGTCAAGTTCTATACGTGTGCAAAGTTTAGAGCTGTTGGCTTGCATACTTTCTGATGTATTGATATTAGGATTAAACAAATAGAGAGAGCATTTATTAACAGTTGACAGCCTTGCTGGTTCTTACGAATACGCATAGTCATAACCGTTATGGTACACAAAGCACATGCGAAACTTTTGAAATCCATTTATTAGTATAGAAGTTATATGAATTTAAAAACTGAACCTATCAGCAGGCTTAGAATCGTGTTGGCAGCACTGATGTATATAAGTTACACCAAACTAAGGTAGAATGTCAGGTACTATACGTGTGCAAAGTATAGAGCTGTTGGCTTGCATACTTTCTGATATATTGATATTATGGTTAAAACATAGGGAGAGCATTTATTAGCTGTTGGCAGCCCTGGTGGCTCTTAGGAATACGCTCAGTCATATCTGTTAATGTACACATAGTACATACGAAATTCGGTTGAAATCCAATTGATATTGTGGAAGTTATATGCATTTAAAAATGAACATATCAGCAGGCTTAGAATCTTTTTGGCAACACTGTCATGTATGGTCTCCTAGAAATTAAACTGAAATATTATTATCTATATGTTTGCCAATGGTGGAATAGCTCCCATGTATACCTTCCAAGATATCCAACATGGAGCTCAAATTTCAATTGTGGTATTTCAGCAGTTGGTAGCACTGACATCATTTTCAAATATGACCTTGAGATAACAAATTTGGTTTCGATTTTGCAGCCGTTTAGGAGTTGGTAGGGACACACACACACAAAGACAGAAGGACAGACAGACCAGACACACACACACACACACACATTTGCCCGGATTTAACTCATAAGTCTACTTTTTCTTCATGTTTGAAAAATGTGAAAAGTAGGCTAAAAATAGTATATTAGTGTATGGGATGCAAATACCTTAAATAGAATATATTATTTCACAGCAAAATCATCGATCGACTGGAAATGATTAATTTCCTGTCGCGTTATCTCAATTGGCGGCCAAGTTTGATCTGGTTAGTATGTCACTCTACACAATCTCTTCAACAGGGTAGAGGAAATCTATACATTGTTTAAGGTTCTATGCACCAAGTACGAATAAGGAATTGGGTTCTATTCAGCTTTACCATAATAATTTGGCCATCTGTGTAGTAATTAAACTTTGGTCATTGCCCGCATGGCGCTCCATATGTTCAGTCATTACATTTAAATTTGGCAATTGACTTCATTGGACCTCTCTGGTAACCTACAATCAGTAGGCATCAGTGGGCATCAACGTAGAATTCACCTACGTCAGTTACGTTCCCCCATTGCAGTCCTATGTTTAACTCTCATGTGTCAAAATAATTCTAAAACTTTTGATACTTCAATTTCAAAATATAACTCATTCAGGCGGGATAACCCAGGTTTGAATCCCGAATATTTTCTGCTCAATTGATCGTAAAAGTACTGGGATGTTCACATCCAGCACTTAAGATTATATTAATTGTGGGTGTGTTAATCAAGTTTAAGCTAAGGCATTTTTAGACTCGTCGTTAGCTCCTTCTCCAGCTCCTACCCCATTTTCCCCTCAATGCCATCCTTTCGCACATCGATAATATATGTCATTTGTTTGTTCAACTTTGGCCATTGGCCCTCGTCTTTCCGCCCATCCCCCTTGAGAACCGAGGCCTCGCAGCGCGCTACTAGTTTGCAAGTCAAAACCTTAAAAACTACCTCCTTCTCCTTCCAGCGAAACTTTTCTCATTTTTTTTCTCTAGCTCGCTCTATATAAGAAAAGCTGAAGGTAAAGAAGAGTGTTAGAAGCAGGAGAGTAGTAGGAAGGGGAATGAGGTGGTGGGGGTGTTAAGGTAAAGGCCTGTGTGAAGGTGGGGGTGAATCGGGGAAGGGAGGGTGAAAATCACTAACTATGTACAGGAAAAATCTCCCTCTACGTTGCCAATGAGTAGGATGACGTCATACCGTTTCAATATCCAGGTTACCATGGCAACGCAATAACGCGTCTCCCATTTTTATACACACATCTACACACCCAAATATAGGGGAAAGTAAAAAGAGGGGGAAACAATCAAAACTAGAAAGAAGTAAAGAAGGACTGTAGAATTGGAATGGAATATATGGGGAGGAGAAGGGGGGCTGGAGAAGGGGAGTGGAGGGGTGGAACGAACTCTTGCAGGGAGAGAGAGAAATCGAAACTCTAAAAATAAGGATAAAGTGAACGGTTATATTTTCTTAAGAGTGTGAAGGGAAAATATATATAGAAATAAGAATAAAACAGGAAAGAGTGGCGCAAGTGAAAGAGACAGAACGATTGGTGAGAAAGGGAGAATCGGGTGCTCTTACAAACATGAAAAATTACTTCGTTTCGCGAGAATGGACACCCGAAACGCGTTAAGCGGGAACGGATGTGGGGTGGGGAAACTGATCGTCCAGCTGGGGGGATGCAAACCAAGAGCCAGAGTGATTAGTGGTATCCTAATAGCAAGCTGCAAATGTTATGATTCCATGGGGCAAAATAATACTGTAATAATAATAATAATAATAATAATAAAAGGGCATAACCAGGATTTATACGCACATGCAGAGAAAATTACTGACGCAATGCAGTAAAGACTGTTTACATTTTATGGGCACGTGACCCGAATGACGTCAACACGATTATCCAACCGCATTTTCACTTTTCTTCAAGAGAAGAATACAAAGTGAGCCAGGTTCTGTGAGATACAAAATTATCTACACGAGATTGAGATCTCATGTGAAGATATCCAGGAGCGTGACCAGCTTAAGAGGAAACCTATTGCATATCACACAGTTTCCAACCAAAGACGACACTGAAAACTGGAAAATCGTGAACGAAAGAGAGAAAGGCACAACACCGTCTGCGAATGAAGTAATACTGGACTAACATTCAAGCTCAAATAAAACAGTTGAATGACGTTGTCCTTGGAACGAAAAATGAATAATAATAATAACAATAATCCTCTAAAAACGGGTCAAATATTTATTTTGCTTGTAACCTACGGAACGGGTGGGCTTAGGTGTAAAATTGGAATATCTCGGTCAAAAAGGAATGTATGCCCACCCTGTCCTGAATTATAAAAGCTGGAACATTACCTTCTCATCTCTGAACTTAATGCAATCATTTCTCCTTAAGTATAACAATTGCCCAGCCATCTTAATTCTTTAACGTAACATATCATAAATGACCTCTAAGTATATTTTATTACGGAAGTAATTCGATAATCCACAAGTTATCAACTAGCACGTGTTCCTAAGCCAAAGACCTCCAGGGTGCAGTGAGAACTGAACACCTGGTGTTAGTGCGATCATTGTGTTATTAAGTAATAACCGATCATTAAACTTGTTTTCGGAACAAGAGGAAAAAAAGAACTCAACAAATTTGAGAGTAGAGAAATTTACACTAGGTGAGAGGAATGTTAATAGCTGCTATTGCATGGCTCACAAGTTGTGGTTTTACCACGGTCAAGTTGCTAAGGGAAACAATTGGTTCATGTGCAGGTAGGAACAATCGTTAGGGTTGGTGGGTATTACCAATTAAACTACATTTTTAAAATATTACACTTCAACGTTTGATTTCATATTCGAATAATATCACAAGTCAATATATCCCTCGGACGTGTACTCTTTCTCAGCCTGCAGGGGTAGATGGGACTAGTGTGTAATAAGGCTCTGGCACTGAGCGATGCACCTGCTGCTGGATCGAATCTGGCCTAGGGTATAAGGATTTGCAATGCAGTATTTCAAAATTTAAAATCCCATCCACTGGCTTGGATTCTGGGGCACTGTGGTTAAGGACAGCAAGGTTAAGAACACGTAAAACTGCAACAATGTCTTCCTATTTTTAGCTTAAGGTATTCAGATATGTTTGAATTGGCATATTTGGATTAGGCCCTATATATATTCTTTCTACTTTGTTTTGTTTCCAGATGAAAGCTTAATTCTTCTACTTAAAGAAAATGTAGGGTTTTTACATGTTTCATGCAAAAATATGATCAGAAAATGTATTAAAATGAACCAGGGTGCACATATCTAATCGTAATGCAAAAATTTAAACTTAATTTAGTCAATAACTTAATAATTGTGCTTATTTACAAGTTTATACGTCAATGAGTCAAGTTATAATTCACCTATCAACCTCAGCAAGGTCTGAAATTAAAGCTCATGAAATTATAAATATCCTGTACTAAAGCTGATAAAGAAAAGTGACAGTCAGTCTGAAAGACTAGACTTTGTATCACTTTAAATGCTGCAAATGCTGAAAAATGCTAGAAAGGCTGGAGGCTTCTCGCTTCGCTCGAAGCCCAAAACTCTTGACATGTTAGATAATTATCTGCATAATACTTATCTTGCTTTATAATACTTGACCTTGTTTCAAATTACTCGCGAACGGCAAGTGCAAACCAAGGGCAAAGCAAAGCCAAGCGCGCGAGATGCCGTCACGCTCACCAGAGCGCGCGGGGACGTGCCCCTTCCATCCAGTCTAAAAACACTTATAGTGGGCGATGTATTGAAGATAGAGATATGCTCTCGCGGACGTTTTTGTAGAACTTTTCATGCTAACCAATTCTTATGCTCATAGTATATTGATTTTTCGTCAAAATAGCGCTGCCTTGGGTTTTTGTGGGTATCTACTCACATTACGTAACGGCGGTACTTTTTGAGAATCCAACCAGCCTTCGGGCTGACTACTTAACAGAAAGATATTGATATTTTTAACAGTTTGCCCAGCGTAAGCTTGAGAAGCGCACGGACGCGAAGTTTGTTTACGACTTTTTCACTGAAATCGTTAGTGCTTGGATTCCTTTGATCATACATAAATTATTTTCTACAGAATCTTTCCTCGAGATATCCTTTACGGAATGGTGAAAGCCGCATCAAAATCTATCCAGTGGTTCTCGAGATTACCCGTGACATCCAAGAATCGGGGATTTTTGTCTTATACTAACGAAGTAGAGATTGTCGGGGAACACATGCACCAAGCGGTACTAAGACGTCACACACCTTAGTGCATCTGAGTACATTTCGTCCCGTCGCCGTAACGTAACGCCAGACCCCAGCGTAACGACGAAGTCGACAAGATCATTTAAAATGATAAAAATGTACCCATCAAAAACTGAATGTGAAGAAAGGAAATAAAATTTTATATTTGTTTCTCTTTCTAAGGAATATGTTATAATTCGTGGTCAAGATTAGCCTATGAACTCGCAAGGGAATACTTCCTAATACAGGATCTGAGATTGAAATATGACTTCCCCTCTACAAACAGACGGGAAGAATTGCTGGAAGACAGGGAACAGAAAAGTAAGGATATCTGGCCTGAATTTTACACATCTGAAGCTATGCTCCACAGATCATGGACTGGTACAAACCAGGAACTCCGCCATTTCGTGAAATCGATGGCAGTACAAGGATATCACCACAAAATGTGCACCCTGACCTATCATCACGACCCAGGACCTTATTGCATGTGTGATCAGCACCGTGCTCTTTATCATGCTGTGACATGTGATAAACGTGTGGAGTCAATAGTAGTCTATTGCTAAAACTTTTTATTTTTTATTTTATTTTATTTTATTTTTAGCGTATGGCTTGTAGTGCCGGGAGTGTCCAAGGACATGTTCAGCTCGCCAGTTTGTAGCTGTTTCTATGCGGACACCCGTGGGGTGAGCTACAAGTACCGTTGAGTGTGGAGTGTTGTCTGGGGAGGAAAGTTTGAATGTAAGGACGAGGAGTTGGAAGGTAGCGGCTGTGGCCTATAGTTAGGGACCAACCCCGGCATTTGCCTGGAAGGAAGATAGGAAACCACAGAAGACCATCTTCAAGGTTGCCGGTGGGGGGGATTCGAACCTCCTCGCCGCCCGGATGTGAGCGACTGCCAGCAGCCTCGCCGTAACGACCAAGGCTAACAAACCTGGTAGTACCAGACCTGACATTTATTCAGTCTAATTATTTATAGTAATTTTGCACAGTTTGTGTGCCTTTCTTTCAATAATAATTCGTGGTTTAGTAGTCATAAAATAATACATTCAGTAGGGGGCATCAAAGCACTAATGGTAATAGTTAAGTGAAAGAGAAATGGAAATAAATCTCACGAAATGCCAATTGTTTTACAAAAGTAATTATTGCACACCCCTTAAATTGTAAATTGGTACCCATCGACACTACTGAAGACATTTCATTACAAGTTATCTTATTTTCTTGAAATTGATATCACTGATTCCAAGAATTGGATTTTTGCCAAAAAAGAAAAATTAAATAAATTTGGGGGGTCTTTTCAAAGATTAATCTCAAAAAAAATAACGTGCATTTTTAGGACGTGATATCTTTGCTCTTTTTCGACTTAATTGATCTGCTGTGTGTTCAAAATGTTGTATAGCAGAATCGTTTTTGTATCATTGATTGAGGCAAATATATTAGCTTTGTTTTACCATTTACGTTATTTTGATTGAAAAAATAACTCAATTGTGGGGGGCGTGACCGATAATTTCAATTTAACAGCAACATTCTGCTTTACAACATAGCTGCATTATTTGTCTTTATTTAATTTTTTAAATGAAACTAATAACTGCATTCTAAGTGGACATTTTAAGTGTCCAAGTCAAGAAATGAAAAATGAAAATCCACAGCCTGCTTCCAGTCTCCGACCGGGTCAGGAATGGAATGCATGAAGCCCCCATGAAGTCCAAGTCAAGACAAATATTGAAAAAAAAAATAAGTGTGAGAAATCGTAACTTGAATTTGAGGTACACATTTAGAGTAAAGAGTCTTACTTTTCAACTCATAAAAACTGCCTTTTCTTTGGATTTTATGTCAATTTTCTGCATTCTCAGACCCGTAAGCTCCTACATTGTTTTAGTTCTGGAGTAGACTGTTTCAAAGCCAGATTAATGTGTGCTTTATCTGCAGCGCCTATGAGTCAAAGTGACAGCTGCTGAAAAGCTAAACTACAATAAAACTAGTAAAAACTACTGTATATGTTTCTGGAAACTAGGGAGGACATCGAATGAGACAATTAAAAAAATCGGAAATTTTCTTGAAAATGACTAATGGAAGGGTCGATGAGTACCTTAACCATTCTGATGGCATAACTACCTTTATTTACCGTTAACCACTTAAACAATTTCAAAACGTTTTGGTTAACCCATACAATGGTAGCGTTTGTCTCCGCGACGAAAACGGGATACACTTCTTCTTCCCCCACTCCTTCCTTTTGTCCAATCCCCACCAGTGTTTGGCAGTCCTACAATACAAAACAAATCTGTCAAAATAAAAATTAAAAAATAAAACACAAAAATAAACAAAATTAATCAAAATCCATAAAACCCCCCCAAAAAACAATTAACAATTGTAAAAAAAAGCTCAAAAAGGAAAAAAGGAAACAAATACAGTACTGTACTTAAAATCTAAAAGAAAAAAGAAGAAATCAAAATTAGTGAGAATCCAAAAAGAAAACAATCACAATAAATCAAAATTAGTGAAAACTATCTAAACATCCCAAGAAATAAATAAATAAAAAATTAGTAAAAACTCAAAACTAAATAACTGAAAATCAGACAAAATTATTTAATAACAGTCTTCATTCTGCTAGCCTAGAGAGTGAAATAACAGTTGACATAAATGGTATTTATTATCAATTTCTAGAATCGTATTCATCGCCGATGCGAAGTGCCACCGATAAGAGCTCAGCAACTCCAACTGAAACCCCGGAAAAATGCGAACTACAAGCTCGCTGTCCACTGTAATTCATTCGCCCTGTCTGTGTCACACTGGCTGACGGAGCTAGCGCTCACACAGGGTCGCACTTCAACTTGCTGAGCTACAACGTTGCAATTACAGCTGCAGTTCTAGGGTTAAAAGTATGAACATTTTCTTTAAACGTACCGTAGTAAAGGACATTGTATAAAAGCATGAAAAGAAACAAAATAAGTAATTTCGAATCAATTCCGACGTAAAAGTAGACTATACCCATATATTTATATCCGTTTGAAACACTAGTTTAAACGAAATGACAATAAAAATATAAAAACTCATTCTGATATAATGATGAGATGAACAGAGCAGTTCTATACATATTGCCACGGTGGGTGAATGGTCAACGTGTCGGTCTACTAACCCCAAGCTTGCAGGTTCGCTCCTGGGCGTGGTAAGTGTTTTTTTTTGAAAGGCGGCAAAAATACAACACCATGTCATACGATGTTGGCATATCAAAAAACCCATTTGAATTCCGTAGGCCGTGTTCATAATGGCAAAATTAATCTCGGGAGTTTCCGCCAACACAAAGTTCCTCATTTCTCTACTAGAAAGCCTTATAGTGTTCAAGGAGCTAAGATAGCTAATCTCCTTGACTTTCATAGTGCTTCAAGGAACAACGAAATTCGACATGCAAGCTACCCTTTGGGTGTCGAATAACAAAGCTTGCACCCGGCACTCGAGGCCATACGATGTTATTATTATTAGTAGTACTAAGACTCTCTGACGGGTAACCCCGATGACTAAATTTCTATTCAGAATATTATCAAACAATTGCTAGCAGCTAAGATGTTTGAAGTTCGTCCAGTCATGAGAGCAGCTTTCAATGATTCATTTTAGTAATACAGATTATGAAACAAATTCTACACACACCCAACTACACAGGGCTGATGACCAAGATATCCCTACCCCCTCAAATGGATTATTAACAACAAAAACAATGATTCAATTTTCAAATGCTCATTTCATTGTATTAATTTTATTATGTTTTGTCTTCAGTAGTGGCGAAGTTAGGGCTCATGGTCCTCTCTTACACTTAACCACGCAATATGCTACCAGTATACAGTTTATGAGACAATTCTTGAAATACAAACAAGTAGTTCCGTGAAGAACTATACAGCCTATTTTCATATATCCTACTTATGTTAATTGCCTCTATCAACATACAACATTTCAGTTTGACTGCTGTAATAGATTCGTAGATATTGAGAACCGACTAAATATTTCGGATGGTCACCATGTTTGACTTTATATATGTAGGTCCTAGAGTTATGTACTGTTACATGAAGATTATTATGTACGTGTAGCATTCAAACTTCAATCGCATGATTAGGACACAAGAAGTAACAACGAGATTTTAAAATTTCACACAGCTGCCATCTTGTGGTTATGGAAACAATTGATTGAAACAATTGAAAAAAATTAGATGCCAGTGGATTAACAATCGTATAAGGATTTACTGTACCAAATTTCACTGCACTCGGATGGTTAAATTGCGAGAAACGTCCATGGGAATATTTATACTTCGCGTCGCCGCCATGTTGGATTTGTGATCACCAGGTTATTGAAAGTTCTATAGGTGACATTAAGTTCATAGCCCCTATGAACATAAAAATATTCAGTTTGATTGCTATAATAGATTCGTAGATATTCAGAGCCGTCTAAATATTTCGGATGGTCGCCATGTTGGATTGTTAAATGTATAGGCCATAGAGTCATGTACCATTAAAGGAAAATTATTCCGTAAGTTCATTATTCAAACTTTCACTTCGATCGCATGATTACGACACAAGAAATAAGAACTTAATTTTAAAATTCGCACAGCCGCCATGGTTATGTAATCAATTGAACTAAATTAGATACCATTGCATTACAATGTGTATAAACATTTCCTGTAGCAAGTTTCATTGCGTTTGGAACATTAAATCGCGAGAAAGGTCTATTTAAATTTTCAAATTCGCTTGGCCACCATGTTCGTTTTGTAGTTAACCGGTTTTTGAAAATCTTATAGATGAACTTCAAGTATTGCCCTTTATCTCCATACAAAATTTCAGGGTGATACCGCTAATAGTTTCAGAGATATAGAATGCCGGTGAAATATTTCGCACAGCCGCCATCTTGTGGTTATGTAAACAATTGAACCAAGTTAGATGTCGGTTCATTACAATGTGTATAAACATAAACTGTACCAAGTTTTATTGCGTTTGGTTGGTTAAATCGCGAGAAACGTCTATTTAAACGTCGCCGCCATGTTGGTTTTGTAGTTACCAGTTTTTCGAGAGTCACATAGGTGAACTTCTAGTAGTTCCCTTTATCACCGTAAAGATTCCCAGGGTGATATCGGTAATAGTTTCGGAGATATTGAATGCTGGTGTAATATTTCGCACAGCCGCCATGTCGGATTGGTGAGACGTAACAAAATTTGAAGAGCACGGTCGGGGTCGCCCGGAATAGTTCTATGAACTTACGGAGTTTCATTGAAATCGTTCTAGCCGTTTAGAATTTATAAGGGAAGGGGGGGGGGGACACACACACACACCTCACACACACACACACACACACACACACACACACGGACAAAAGGTGATCTCATAAGCCTATTTTTTCAAAATTGAAAATAGGCTAAAAATAATTATGATGATATATAAGGAGTAAATTAATTATGTTAATACTAATATTAATGAAAAAGGCATATGAATAATATTAATAATAATAATAACAATAATAATCACAATGTCACAGACCTTTCTATAATATCCTAAATATAATCCTAGCTCAGTCATACGTCCTAATGGTCCTATCATCCATCACCATTCACACGGGGCAATCAGCAGTATTCAACAGGTAATCTCGGCATAGGACCTTACATTTCTTTATTGTTATAGGATTTCTGATATCGGCAGGAGTTGAATTTAATAGTTGAGACCCAGCTACAGCAAAAGAACGCTTGAAAATAGATGACTGATTGATGGGGATGGCGATGGAAGAGCCAGATCGAGTGCTTCGGTTATTATATGAGGACAAGTAACTAAATTTTGATGACATGTACGTGGGGTTGTTTTCATGCAGAAATTGATAAATGAATGTCAACAAGGGAATTTTACGGCGTTCATCAGGTTTAAGCCAAGAAAAAGTACGGAAGCTTGGGGTTCTGTGAGCATCGTATCTTAGATTAAAAGCAAACCGAAGACAAGAGTTCAATGCTTGTTGGAGTTTCATTGTTTGTCCATGAGTCGCGTCAACGAGAACGATGTCACAGTAGTCTCGAAATGGTAGTAGTCTGTTAGTGTCTGGATGAGTTTAATCTTTATGTCTAGTGGTCAAATGTTCTTATGGCGCACGAGTGGGTGCAGGGAAGCGTACATCTTTTTACGTGTATTTCTTATATGTGGTGACCAGTCGAGAGTTTCAGTTAAGGTTAACCTAAGGTTCCTTACTTCCTTACTAAAGGGAATGGTGATTGTATTTAGTGTTACTGGAGGCATAACGTAAGCCAACTTGTTTTTAATGAGTTTAGTAACTTATGAGAGCAGATGATAGTTTGGATTTTCTTAGGATTGAGGAGGAGGGAGTTCTCACCGGCGTATACACTCAGTTGATGGAGATCAGTGTTTATATCCCTTATTGCATTTGATATTGAACCCTTTATCCTCTGTTGGATAAGTGATTCTATGTTTTATTTCTTCAATTAATAAATATTTCCACCAGCATCATGAAAGTAGCCAGACGGAGATGAGGAAATTTCAAGCATTTGTTGGAGACAGCGGGGACATACCTGAAGCAGTTTGACAAAAGGCTAAATACTTTATCTGTGAAAGGAAATAGCCTAGCGATGTGTCAGAAGGACAGGTGTTGGCCACCTCAAAATAGAAGCGACGCGCAGTGAGACATGGTTCTGGTATGTTCATTGTAATATTCGCGCCTAGAAGAAATATGATGCAGTAACGTGAGTGGCTGATGAAGATAATAGACACTCCTACGACGCCAAGATCTCCTAAAAACCGCCAAATTACAGAAAATGTGGAACCAATGAGAAATGAATGCCTACGAGCGCGGCAAGACCAGCTTGGGTACGCGGTGACTAGCATTCACGCGGGAAATCGTCTAGACAAAATTTCTACGATCGATTCTAGGATTAATGGGCATATTCTTGACCTGTGCAATGTTACGAGTTCAGTGATATTTATTTCATTCCTGTACCACCATTATTTCGAGAAATTTTTGTATAATTTCCCCCCCCCCCCCTCCCCCATCAAGACCTAGGGCCAGTTCATTTATAAGTGGAGTGAAAAGCCAAGACAAGGACTATTGTTTGTGTGTCGTGGACACAGGTTGACTATTACTCTGTGCGTCGACGGACGTAGACTTTTTTTACTTGTGTTCGTCTGAGGACGGAACGTATTACATTTTGTGTGTCGAAGACACAAGTTTGTGACTTTATTTTGTGCGTCTAAGGACGTAGGCTGTTATACTTTTGCGTGTCATGAGGACATAGAAGTTATTGTAAATGTGTTAAATTCAGTGATAGATAGTCACAGTACTATATTCTATACGGGCAGTAACGTCGATAATTCGCCAACAAACTGTTACGGGGAAAGTAGTACCTGGAACGGCGAATTTAGTAGTCAGATATCAAGTGTATAATAATCTAACTTTCTGAATGAGCACGAGAGATGACATCGATTACCATAGAAGAAGTTTGGAATTCTCAACACTCCGTCCAGATGGCTGAGATGAGATAAGAGGTATTCAATTGGGAGATGGCAGCTGATGTTCTTTGACGGGTGACTGAACGAGAGATGAGTACAATATAATATTCTTTATTATTTGATAAATTAACTTATGGTTTATGGGACATATTTTTGTAAATACTTTGCTTGTTTGATTAACGTAGTATTTTAGTTTTGGTCTGACACACCTTTTGCATGGAAACAGCTCGCATATGTTATTAGTGGAAGGTTCTTGTTTTTGTTTGTTGTTTTAACTAACGTAGCTATGTGAACGGCCGTGTTTGCATATGTTACGCAATGCGGTTAAAAAACGTCTCTCGGAGATATGTTGTGTTTCAGAAGTAGGACTGAGTTAATATAATGATACAGTAGATTGGAGGGTAATTAAATTGTTTAAGGTTTATTATTGATCAGATTCAATGAGATTATTGCCTTTGGAGCAATGTAATTTGTGACGAAGAGCAATCAGCTCTATCGTAGGTTGTAATTTTTTTTTAAATGTTTGCGAGCATCTATTCAGCAGACCTGTGTGAAAATCGTCATGTCATTCCCAGAGGTGTGATTGTGTGTATTTTGTGGTCATTACAAGCGGGATTTTCAGCTTAGACTGATTTCTGTCAGCTTGGTGCCAGATCCATATTGTAACCTTGCGAGGGCAATTGTGGATATTTTGATTATTGTCTGACCATATGTTGAGGTGGTTGAGATTTTTGTTGCTGTTGGTTCCTTGAGATAACGGCACAGCTGGTCAGTTATTTATATACACTGGAGTTGGGACATGACGAGTATTGAGAAGGGGGAGATGTTTCACAAGGCGGTCTGAACGTTGCAAGCGAGGTCATTAGTGGAGAGCGCTTGTGTGGCTCAGTAATTACTTGAAATACAGAATAAGAACTGATCAATGGTAAAAATTGTTTAAATAAATGGGAGTTGCCTACGAATCACGATAATCTCCGAAGCGTTACCTTAACATGCAGTTTTGTTCATTTAAAGTAATCTTAGCCGGTCAGGCTTTTGTTGTTGTTGGTTTAGTCCATGTTTATTTTCCATATCAGTGACCCGTGAAGTCACGTGCAATGCTGTCTTTCCTTGTGTGTTTATTGAGCAATTGGCCAGGTTGGCAGCTCAGCTTGTTAAGTGCGTCATCGCACTAATGAGGGTCTCAGGGAGATTCCTGTAAATAGTAGATTTGTAGTATGAGTGTCAGCATTAGATTTTAAGGGTTTTTATTAACATCATGCCCATATCCATAAACGTTGATTTACGCGATGATTGTTCGTGAGCACCATGGATGATAACCCGTTGTAAACGAACAGTCATCCAAGTACTCATTTCTCGTAGTTAGTCATCACGCGTACATAAAATTCAAATGCAAGGTAGTGGAACATGGATCCACATTTTTATAAAGGGGGAGATCCGTCTGACTCCTCAACATTGATAGATGTTCCTGTCATGGGAAAATTCAGGGAGGATATTTCTATTATTGTTGTTTATTTTCTTTTTATGCACAATTAGTCATTAAATCATGTTATTATTTTACGTCTTGTCTCCTTACTTTCTTAATTATAGTTTTAATCCTATGACCCTTGCCTCAGTAGAGCATGTTGTTTGGCGGACGTAAACATCACACTATGAACTGAGCGCGACCCCTTGATCAAGATTCTAGCACATAAACACTGCTATTCTGAAGGGTTCATAGGGATAAAACTGGCGAGGCCAAGCGTGGGGCCATTCACTGTGGTGTAACGGCGGAGAAATTACACATATCAATATTGGCGTATTTGAGTAAAACTGACATGCCGCAAGTGCAGGCAGATATGACAGTATTTAATCACCGGAAAGTGATATTTTATTAAAAGTAATTGAGGCGAAGTGGATACCGCCAAATGTGTGAAATATAAATTAAAATCAGGAGTTTGCAAAGTAAAATACGGTTCACGTTTTTGTCTATTGAATTAAAGTAAAAGGTAATATATGTGATACCGGGCGCCCAATGATTAAAGTTAAAACTAGATTTGTTTAGAAAGTCAAACTCATGAAAATGTTAGGAGGCTGTAGCCTAAAATGACAATTAATACTCTGTTAATTAGTCAGTGTTAATATCAGATCAGGATAACAATTTAATGACTAAATATGTGCTTGGGTTTAAAATTAAATTGAGTAAAATTAGAACTACTCAGAGATGCAATCGACTAGTGGGATTAAATGTAAAAATAAATGAACTGAGTAGGGTAAAGAAATTAAATGTGCATTGGATTGTATGTATGTATCAAAGGGCATTGCTTTATGCCATTTCCCTAATGTCTCATATAAATTGTATAACATGGCAACGGTGGAACAGATTCAAGAAATCATTGAGAGTGCAGCTAGGAGAACACGGGAATTGTTGGACACTAAATTGGCGGAACAGAGTCAATCATTAAACACTAGTATGTTAGAACAAAGTGAAGCAATAAACAATACTATGTTAGAACAAAGTGAGTCTATAAACAAATTATCTGAACAAAGTGAATCATTGCGGACACAATTAAACAATAGTAGGCTAGAACAAAGTGAGTCTATAAACAAATTATCTGAACAAAGTTAATCATTGCGGACACAATTAAACAATAGTAGGCTAGAACAAAGTGAGTCTATAAACAAATTATCCGAGCAGAGTGAATCACTGAAAACTAAACTAGCTGAACAAAGTGAATCATTGCGGACACAATTAAATAACAGTAGGATGGAACAAAATGAATATCAGGCGGAACAAGCTAGGTTATTAAAAAGTGAAATTAATGACACTATCAATTCACAGTTAGAGACGCTAACCGCAGAGATGAAAGATCATACTAATCAACAGATGATATTACTGGCCCTAGATGTGAGTAAAAATAATGAAAAGCAATTAGATCAGATTAAGAAAATGGAAAGTATTTTTGATAAAAAACCTTAGCATTCTGGATGAAACGGTGTTAGCTAAATTAGAGCAAATTGAAATAGCTTGTACTATGAATACAAGCGAGGTCAAGATAGCTCAGGATAAATTGGAAGGACGATTTAAGGAGATGGAGAAAAGCGGCAGGGTCATTCAACAACAATTATCAGCAGTAGATGAAAACATATCCGGCATAATTAAAGATATGGACCGTCTCGAAATAAAATCAGCGGAACAATGGAAAAGCCTAGAAGCGGATCAGGAGCAATTAAAGAGTACCTTAGACGACACTAAAAGCCAGATTGAAGAGAAAGTAAGCACGATTAAAGAGCAGATAAGAAAAGATTGGAAAAAAATGAATATCGATTCTAAAGAGGAAAGATCCACCATTCTTAAGACAGTAGGCGAAAATCACACTCGTATTCAAGCATTAGAGCAAGAAATGAAGAGCAAGCTTAAAGAACAGACGGACAGGATCATTAAAGCCGAACTGAGGTCATTAGAGCAATCGTCGATATTTAAAACGGGAGCGTTGAAAGACAAGCAGGACGACTCAAATAGCCCGGAGGGTACTAGCATAGCAGGAAGTCAGACTCAGGCGGAGAGCCCATTAACAACAAACACGGAAGGGTTTCGCAAGAATATAGAAAGGAGTTCAACACCACAAGACGGTCATCAGCCCACACAACTTATTCAGGTAATTCGCTCAAACGATTACAAACCGCAGAAGTACACGGAAAATTCAGGGGTGACGCCTAAAGCTTTTATCAAAGAGATTGAAGACCATTACAATGACACTGGGGTACCTGAAGCACGTAGATTGAGGATGATGGAGAGATTTTTATCAGGAAATGTCCTTACATGGTTTTTAAGCTTCAAATATACATTTGGAACCATGTCAGATTTTAGATTAGCGTTTCTGCGCAAGTACTGGTCGCCAGCAATACAACAGAGTCTAAGGATGGAGCTTTACTCTAGGAAATACCAAACTACCCAGCAAACGAAATACTCAGATTTCTTTAACATGCAAATGCTAAAATTTCGCGACCTTGATTACCCTTTAAATGAAGCAGATCTGGTGATGACTATAGCGAGGCAATTGCCAGTCAACGTGCAACAAGTACTAGTCGCAGCGAACGTTAGTACGGCCTTACATGCAGAGCAGATATTACGCCAGATAGATGAGACTACATCTCAGAATCATTATAGAGGAGGAAGACAGCTGGAATTAGTCAATACGACAGAGGTCATAAAATCTAAACAGGCAAACACCAAAACGCAGGGTACTAATACAAGCACTTCCACACCTAGGCGAAACCAGGAGGAAGGAGAAAACAGACCATACTAGCGTAACGAAAATAACTATAACAATAGATCATACCAAGGCAACAATAGATATCAACAGAGAGAATATCAGCAATGGCGTGAAAATCGAAGGAATGACAGGCTTTATGGAAGATACGGTGATTACAATGCCAATCAAAGATGGAAAGGAAGGAGAGGTGAAAATCAAGGAGAGCCACGTAATTATCGAAATGACTGGGATGATAGGCACGCTCAATCGCAAAATTACCTAGAGGAGTTACACGCTAGCCAAGGTGGAGAGCTTGGAAGATGGGATAAGGCCATTGGGAACATGAAGAATCCAGACACACATACTGAGGAAGCTGGAAGTCTACTGAGACAAGAGGAATATCAAGGGCATAAGCGACAGAATGATGAGGGGAGTCGCAATGGAGCTAAAAAAAATGCTAAATTTGAATAAAGAAGACAGTCTACAAACGCAAGAGTCGGAAGTTGAAGATGGATGGATAGTAGCGAACATACAAGAATGGATTGCTTTGCCAGAAGACTGCCTGGAGGAGACGGTGAAACCACGGAACGATGAAATTAGGCAATTACCCATCATTTACGCGAGGATTGGTGGAATTAAGATAAGATGTTTATTGGATACGGGGTCACAGATCAGTCTGGTATCGGAGGCCTTGGTTCGAGAGTTGGGACGGAGTCAGAATATTCCTGTAATTCCTGTACCACAGCTCAAAGTGAGGGGTGTTATTCCTGAACGCACCGTCACTTGTAAACGTCAGGCATACTTAGAGCTGAACATATTGGAACACACTTTTGGGCAAACATTCATTATCATGGCAAAGTTGAATTTCAATATAATTCTTGGTGCAAATTTTTTTTGTGACTATCAAGCAGTGATAGATTTGCACAAGAATACAGTCAGTTTTAGAGAGTATGATCAGCTGAAGAATGTGGGATTTCATATGGATGAAATCACTACCGGAAGAGATGTAAATTCTTGGGCATTGGAAGCAATATCAGAAGAGACGGAAGAGGAGATACGAAAGGCAGAAGATAACCTCATAGAAGGGGCTGTTGTGGAACTAGATGAGGAGATTGAATCCCAGGAGATATGGTCTTTATTGACAGAAGGAGATAACAGTGATGCACAATTTGAAGAGGTACTACAGGAGCGGCTCAATGACATTCAACTTGGAGGTGAACACAGAAAACAGTTGGAAGAGATTTTAAGGAAGCACAAAGCAGTATTTGATACAGTACCTGGGAAAATATTAAATTTCAAATATTCTATGCAAGTCGAGGACTGGTCACCTTTCAAAATCAGGTTGTACCCAATTCCTGAAAAATATCGTGGTCAAGTTAAGGTCATTATAGATGAGATGTTACAAGCTGGAGTGATAAGGAAGACACCTACACCTTATCTAAATGCGATTTTGGCAGTCACAAAACCAAATGGATCTATTAGACTTTGTTTAGATGCCAGAAATCTCAACATGAGACTCATTTTTCCTGAATATGACAGAGCGCCAATTATCAGAGACGTACTAAAAGGCTTTAAAAACAAGAGCATTTATTCATCAGTCGATTTGACGTCCAGTTTCCACCATCTTGAATTGGATGAGAAGTCACAGCTTCTAACTGGCTTCTTATTCGATAACCAGACGTTTTGCTTCGTCCGAATGCCCTTTGGAGTCAAAACAGCGGGCTGTGCTTTAATCCGAGCCCTGGACCGGAATCTAACCGAGGAAGTTAAGGAGATGACGGTACGCTACATTGACGACATTCTGCTGGCATCCGACAACATTGAAACTCACATGGAGAATTTAGATAAAGTATTGGGCAACCTGAATGCATCGAATTTCAAAGTAAATCTGAAGAAATCGCATTTCTTCAAGAGCGAGATCTTATATTTGGGTCACGTCATTGACAAGGAGGGAGTGAAGCCAAATCCAGCTAAGATAGAAGCGATAAAGAATTTCCCTACACCAACGAGAGTCAAGCACATTCGGGCTTTCTTAGGCGTAACGGGATTCTTTAAAGAAAACTGTCCAGGTTATACGGAGACTGTAGCTCCCATGCAGGAAATGTTAAAGAAAAATAATAAATGGTTATGGAATGCGGAGTGTGAGAAGGCATTCCAAGCAACAAAACAGCTATTGGAAAACTGCATTAAATTAGGATATCCAGATTTCAAGCACAAATTTATAATCCAAGCGGATGCTTCACTAATTGGTATAGGTGCTATGCTCTACCAAGAAGATCCAGCTATCCTGCAACATAAAACATATTTGGCACTTGTCAGCCGAAAATTTCGTAAGCACGAGCGCAATTATACTGTAACCGAGCTAGAATTTTGGCCATCCTTCATGCGCTTCAACAATGGAAACGAATAATCTATGGTTACCCTATTGTTGTCAGGACTGATCACAAGGCACTAACATTCTTGTTTAAGACGTCGATGGCAAGCGAACGTGTGACACGTTGGTCTATATATATTCAGCAGTTTAGCATTGAGATTGAACATTGCCCAGGAAAGATGAACGTGATTCCGGATGCACTCAGCAGGAACCCAGAGCCTGATAATGAAGAAACAGCGACGGTACAACACTTGGAGTTAACACCGAAGGACCGGGAATTCTTGGAGGAGTTACGTGAAATACAGCGAGAACAGGAAGCGGAACCATGGATGATGCTATTAATTCGATACTTCAAAAAGCAGCTACCTACAGGAACACCTGCATTTCGAGAAGCAAAAGCCAAAGAAGGAAGATATGTTTATGTCAACAATTTGCTGCACAAATGGGTAGATAATGACCACACCAAGTTACGCATATTAGTACCTGCATCATTACAGCGAGGACTGACATGGCATACGCACGAAAGTTACGGTCACGTGGGCGTAGACAAGTGCGAAGCGACAATAGGAGAGACATTTACATGGCCACGTATGAGAACAACTATATGTGACGTCATTACAACTTGTGATCCGTGTCAGAGGACAAAGCCCAATAATTATTTAATGAGGCAGTATCCTTGACCATTGCTACCTCAGAAACCATGCGAGCTACTGGCCCTGGACTGTTTCGGTCCAATTCCGAAAGGAAGGCGAGGTTGCCGTCACTTGCTAGTGTGCATTGATGTATTTTCTAAGTTCGTAGTACTATGCCCTATTCAGAAAACTACATCGAAGCAAGTACTCAGTCGTATTCGAAATAGAGTTATTCCAATCCTTGGAAAACCAGAATTTATATTGTCAGATCATGGCAGTTATTTCACAAGCGCCGAATTCAAGAAAGGTATGGAGGACATGGGTATAAAACACGTTTTAAGCAGTATCCGACATGCCCAAGCTAATCCAAGTGAGAGAGCAATAAAATGTGTAACATCATACTTGAGAATCTTCATTCCCAATGAACATCACAGATGGGTGGATAAAATTAAGGACGTAGAGACATGCATGAATTCTACCAGGCACGAGTCAACAGGACAAATCCCTATGGTCCTACACAAGAACGAGTATCCAGTGAGAACGTGGAAAAGCATCATTAACTGTCCACAAGATCCCATGATAGCAACTGACCTGCGAATTGAGAGAACGAGAGCCTACATGAGAAAACAAGCAGGCCGCAGATTACGGCGAGTAAGAAATAAGAGGTTTCACAGTGATCTTGAAATCAACCAGCTCGTTTTGGTGAAACGACCCGCTACATCGGACCCAGAGAAGAAGATCTTCAGTAAATTCTGCGAAAAGTTCATAGGGCCCTATTCTATCGTAAGAAACCTTGGAAATAATGCATACAGAGTGAAAGAATTGAGTACAGGAACAATGTCAGTCTACAATGCAGCCAACTTAAAAAATTATCGTAGAAGTGAGCCATGGGAGCGCCAAAATAACGATGCAGTTTGAATATATGGTCGTCCTACTATCAACAAAGTGAACGGGGAGCAGTTGAGTACGGCACGTGAAGGAGGAAGTAGAGTTGGTGTTGACAAACATTAACGAGACGAGCAGAGTGTTGCCTCAGGCATCAGCGGGTCATGCAAGCAGACTGAGAGGGGAGATACAAGCAGGAAATGAAAACGAGTAAATGCCATTCAAGACAAGAGCGGCTAGACCAAGTAATAAAAAAGGGGTGATTCTGAAATAAAACAAATTGGCCTACGGAAGTCTATTAAAATTGTCGACTTTATTCCTAAGTTCGAAATTTTGTGAGTGGGAGAGTTGTAAATCCTTTATCCTCTGTTGGATAAGTGATTCTATGTTTTATTTCTTCAATTAATAAATATTTCCACCAGCATCATGAAAGTAGCCAGACGGAGATGAGGAAATTTCAAGCATTTGTTGGAGACAGCGGGGACATACCTGAAGCAGTTTGACAAAAGGCTAAATACTTTAGCTGTGAAAGGAAATAGCCTAGCGATGTGTCAGAAGGACAGGTGTTGGCCACCTCAAAATAGAAGCGACGCGCAGTGAGACATGGTTCTGGTATGTTCATTGTAATATTCGCGCCTAGAAGAAATATGATGCAGTAAGTGGCTGATGAAGATAATAGACACTCCTACGACGCCAAGATCTCCTAAAAACCGCCAAATTACAGAAAATGTGGAACCAATGAGAAATGAATGCCTACGAGTGCGGCAAGACCAGCTTGGGTACGCGGTGACTAGCATTCACGCGGGAAATCGCCTAGACAAAATTTCTACGATCGATTCTAGGATTAATGGGCATATTCTTGACCTGTGCAATGTTACGAGTTCAGTGATATTTATTTCATTCCTGTACCACCATTATTTCGAGAAATTTTTGTATAATTCCCCCCCCATCAAGACCTAGGGCCAGTTCATTTATAAGTGGAGTGAAAAGCCAAGACAAGGACTATTGTTTGTGTGTCGTGGACACAGGTTGACTATTACTCTGTGCGTCGACGGACGTAGACTTTTTTTTACTTGTGTTCGTCTGAGGACGGAACGTATTACATTTTGTGTGTCGAAGACACAAGTTTGTGACTTTATTTTGTGCGTCTAAGGACGTAGGCTGTTATACTTTTGCGTGTCATGAGGACATAGAAGTTATTGTAAATGTGTTAAATTCAGTGATAGATAGTCACAGTACTATATTCTATACGGGCAGTATCGTCGATAATTCGCCAACAAACTGTTACGGGGAAAGTAGTACCTGGAACGGCGAATTTAGTAGTCAGATATCAAGTGTATAATAATCTAACTTTCTGAATGAGCACGAGAGATGACATCGATTACCATAGAAGAAGTTTGGAATTCTCAACACTCCGTCCAGATGGCTGAGATGAGATAAGAAGTATTCAATTGGGAGATGGCAGCTGATGTTCTTTGACGGGTGACTGAACGAGAGATGAGTACAATATATTATTCTTTATTATTTGATAAATTAACTTATGGTTTATGGGACATATTTTTGTAAATACTTTGCTTGTTTGATTAACGTAGTATTTTAGTTTTGGTCTGACACACCTTTTGCATGGAAACAGCTCGCATATGTTATTAGTGGAAGGTTCTTGTTTTTGTTTGTTGTTTTAACTAACGTAGCTATGTGAACGGCCGTGTTTGCATATGTTACGCAATGCGGTTAAAAAAGTCTCTCGGAGATATGTTGTGTTTCAGAAGTAGGACTGAGTTAATATAATGATACAGTAGATTGGAGGGTAATTAAATTGTTTAAGGTTTATTATTGATCAGATTCAATGAGATTATTGCCTTTGGAGCAATGTAATTTGTGACGGAGAGCAATCAGCTCTATCGTAGGTTGTAATTTTTTTTTAAATGTTTGCGAGCATCTATTCAGCAGACCTGTGTGAAAATCGTCATGTCATTCCCAGAGGTGTGATTGTGTGTATTTTGTGGTCATTACAAGCGGGATTTTCAGCTTAGACTGATTTCTGTCAGCTTGGTGCCAGATCCATATTGTAACCTTGCGAGGGCAATTGTGGATATTTTGATTATTGTCTGACCATATGTTGAGGTGGTTGAGATTTTTGTTGCTGTTGGTTCCTTGAGATAACGGCACAGCTGGTCAGTTATTTATATACACTGGAGTTGGGACATGACGAGTATTGAGAAGGGGGAGATGTTTCACAAGGCGGTCTGAACGTTGCAAGCGAGGTCATTAGTGGAGAGCGCTTGTGTGGCTCAGTAATTACTTGAAATACAGAATAAGAACTGATCAATGGTAAAAATTGTTTAAATAAATGGGAGTTGCCTACGAATCACGATAATCTCCGAAGCGTTACCTTAACATGCAGTTTTGTTCATATAAAGTAATCTTAGCCGGTCAGGCTTTTGTTGTTGTTGGTTTAGTCCATGTTTATTTTCCATATCAGTGACCCGTGAAGTCACGTGCAATGCTGTCTTTCCTTGTGTGTTTATTGAGCAATTGGCCAGGTTGGCAGCTCAGCTTGTTAAGTGCGTCATCGCACTAATGAGGGTCTCAGGGAGATTCCTGTAAATAGTAGATTTGTAGTATGGGTGTCAGCATTAGATTTTAAGGGTTTTTATTAACATCATGCCCATATCCATAAACGATGATTTACGCGATGATTGTTCGTGAGCACCGTGGCTGTTAACCCGTTGTAAACGAACAGTCATCCAAGTACTCATTTCTCGTAGTTAGTCATCACGCGTACATAAAATTCAAATGCAAGGTAGTGGAACATGGATCCACATTTTTATAAAGGGGGAGATCCGTCTGACTCCTCAACATTGATAGATGTTCCTGTCATGGGAAAATTCAGGGAGGATATTTCTATTATTGTTGTTTATTTTCTTTTTATGCACAATTAGTCATTAAATCATGTTATTATTTTACGTCTTGTCTCCTTACTTTCTTAATTATAGTTTTAATCCTATGACCCTTGCCTCAGTAGAGCATGTTGTTTGGCGGACGTAAACATCACACTATGAACTGAGCGCGACCCCTTGATCAAGATTCTTGCACATAAACACTGCTATTCTGAAGGGTTCAATATATCGTTGATACAAATGTGGCAATATATTTGGAAATCATCTGCATAAAGATGATATTTATTATAGTTAATTGTGGAGGAGATATCGTTGATATAAAGCACGAAAAGTAAGGGCCCAAAGACTGAACCTTGGGGGGTTCCTGTCTTTTTCTGACGCCACTGTGAGGGGGTGTCCTGTACAATCACGCGCTGATTTCGACCCGTTAGGTAAGCAGAGAAAAATGTTATGGATTCGGTGCCAAGAAGGGATATTAGCTTCTTCAATAGGGTCGGGATATCTACGGTGTAAAATGCTCTGCTGAAATCGAGGAGTGTGAGTATTGTCTTTGATCCAATGCTTGTCTGATGTCATCAGTCACCTTAAGTAAGGCAGTAGCTGTGCTGTGGCTCTTGTTGAAACCAGACTGGAGTGGGTCAAGTAGAGAGTGAGTGTTCAAATATTCCAGTATTTGAGTTTGTACGAACCGCTCCATCCCTTTGGAGAAAGCAGGGAGAATAGATACAGGGCGGTAGTCGGACGGTAGCAGTAAGCATGGTATCTTAGAAAAAGGGATCACGTTGGCGTATTTCCAGATCGAAGGCAATGTGTCATTCTTAAAACAATAATTAAAACTTTGTGTGACAATGGGGAGAACAGCATCAATAATGTAATGCATAAATTATATAGGTGCATCATCAATCCCTCTCGCCTGGGATCTAATGGAATACAACGCACTCTTCAGTAGTAAGTCATAAGAACGTTGCATTAACTCCGAGAAGGCTAAAATGTAGGGTATGTAGCCTACATACGTATTCACACGAGAGGGCAAAAGATTAGTTGATCTACCTTACACAAAAACATACAATACTGAGCCTTTTTATTTAAGCAACTGGAAAGTTATTTACAATTTCTTATGATTGGGGATAAAATCACAAGAAAACTTGGTAATTATGATTGGTTGGTTCCTCAGTTTAGAGGCTGCGATAACGCGGTCATGTAGCCCCGTGTACTGTGGGTGTGTGTAGAATCTGTCTGATAACCGGATTGGTGATTAAGTTAAGTATATTGAACATGTTTAAGTACTCATAAATAAATAGCTCTAGAGTCGTTATTTAAATGGATCATAAAATGACGTCAAGAAATACTCCACTAAATATGTATGAAACGAAATTATTATTTTCTGAATCAGTAAAATTTCCTACACTCAACAGAAAATAATCAAGATTAAACATCTCGGAAGAACGATTCGGTAAGTTATATGGTAAATATTTGAGAAGTTCGCGTAGATTTTTTTATCATCTTCTTGAGAATTTGAAGTTTGGTTGTGGTGTAGGGGTGAACCAACAAGGTCATATACCTACTTTGACATATAATACGCTACAGAAGAAGAAAGAAAAGATTGATTTCAGGGCCCTTGAAACAAGAGTTGTCGTTGTTGCTGTTGGAACATCAGACTTGTGTCATTGGGTATGTGTTCAATTTATCGGATAACATGTGTTTCAGTGGCGACTTATGTAGTGTGTATAACTGTAATTATTAGGGTCGGGGATATGGAGGTTACCCGCGAAGTTAATGTTCTGGAATTTGGCTCGAGGGAGTGTGGGAACCCAGAGAAAATCGTCTCTCAGGGTACCTCCTGTCAGCGCTGGAATTCGAACCTGTGGTCTCCGAACTAGCTGCAGCTCCTCATCGCAGTCTTGGTGAGCAATTTAATGCGCACGGCTACGCTGCGGTGTTCGGAAAATCAGGTTTCCGAAAAATAAAAGGGACGCTAATGAAAGCTCGGTACATTAAAAACACATGGAAGTCGTTAAGCATTTTCTTCTTTAGTGAACTATGCTCCATTAGGTGGCTTCGGTGGCGTAGTTGATAGCATGCTGAGCTTCTATGCCCAAGATCGCGGGTTCAAACCCGGCCGAAGTCGTCGGATTTTTAAGAGCGCTAAAAATCCCTCAGTATGGCTTCCTTCGGAGAGGAAGTAAAGCCAGCGGTCCCATGTCATAGATTTATGGCATGTTAAAGAACCTTCCACTAATTACACATGTGTGAAGCTAAATTAGGTTAGGTTTAACATTTGACAAACGCTCTTAGGTTCCGATGTTCTTCGCCAGGACCCGACTGCAGTGGCGTCTGGTAACCAGGTTCTGAACTAGTAGTCGCTGACGGTGGCGTATGGCGGCAAAAGTAGGAACTAATTGAAAAAATTCAATGTCTGCAGTCCCAACTTGAATTGAAAACAGATACACACACTAATACAGTCATCACAATTAACACCGGTTATCAGACAGAATCTACACACACCCGAAGTACATGGGGCTACATGACCGCGTTGTCGCAGGCCCTAAACTGTGGAACCAACCAACCTAACTCCATTAGCTAAACACTTCATCGTTTACTTATTATTGAGATACATGAAAAATCAATTGTAAAACAAAAACAAGTAGTTCCGTGAAGAACTATGCAGCCTATTTTCATGTATCCTACTTATGTTAATTGCCACTATCAACATACAAAATTTCAGTTTGATTACTGTAATAGATTCGTAGATATTGAGAACCGACTAAATATTTCGGATGGTCACCATGTTGGATTTTTATATATGTAGGTCTTAGAGTTATGTACTGTTACATGAAGATTATTGCGTACGTGTAGTATTCAAACTTCAATCGCATAATTAGGACACAAGAAGTAAAAACGAGATTTTAAAATTACGCATAGCTGCCATCTTGTGGTTATGGAAACAATTGAAAAAAATTAGATGCCAGTGGATTAAAATTTGTATAAGGATTTACTGTAACAAGTGTCACTGCACTCGGATGGTTAAATTGCGAGAAACGACCATGTGAATAATTATACTTCGCGTCGCCGCCATGTTGGATTTGCGATCACCAGGTTATTGAAAGTCCTATAGGTGAACTTATGTTGATGGCCTCTATGAACATTAAAAAATTCAGTTTGATTTCTGTAATAGATTCGTAGATATTTGAGGAAGAGGAAGATTTGAGGAAGAATTTGAATTTATTCATAAATAACTGCCACTGAGGCTAAAGAGCCCCTTTATGTAGCGTATACAATGTTCTGGCTTGAAGTTATGTAATAAAAATAAATAAAAATACAAAATAAACCTAGCTTAACAACTAAGAAAAACTAAATATAAAATATACTTATAACTAAACTAGCCAATTACCAGACACTTCATACAAAATGAGTTATACAAATTAGAATATAGAATAATTAAATAAAGACTAATAATGTATTATATCTATTAAAAGAAAACAAATTATAGTACAGTAACAAAGGGTACAATTTTTATGTAAGTATAATATGATCTATTATTAAAACAGTTACATGAGTGACATGATTACTAGAACTACTATCAATTCCACGGAAGTTGTATCTTGGATACTAAAAATATTATAGAAAGCTGTATGACACGGATATATTTCAAAAATTTTGTATGGAATATTTATATTTTTGATTCGTATTCCTTCAGGAATCTTGATATTAGGTATTTCTTGAGTTGTGTAGTGTTAACAGAGTTTGTAAATGAGTGAAGGTGGAATGTATTAAAGAGCCGTGAAGCTGTGCAAAGGAATGATTTATTGTATTTAGTTGTACTGTGGACAGGAATCTGTAGAGTGGAATCAGTAAATCTATTTTCTCTGTGGTGGACGGAGTTCATTGGTTTAAACACATTATAGAGATAACCAGGAGTTTTTGTACACAATATTTTCTGGGTTAGGATCGCAATTGACAGCTGCCTACGTTCACGAAGTTTCAACCACTGCATTTGCACATAATAAGGTGTAATGTGTACATCACGCCTGACGTCTAAAATGTAACGAACGCGTGCATTTTGAACTCTCTGAAATTTTATGTTAAGTGTTTCTGATAAGTCGTTATACACTACCGATCCATATTCGATGATAGGAAGTACCAAAGTTTGGATTAGAAGCTTGCGCATTTTTGACGGCGTGTAAGGCATATTTCGCTTCAAGATATGCATTGATGATATAGCTTTCTTTATTACAGCAGCGGTATGCTCTCCCCAAGATAAGTTTCTATCAAAAATTACTCCTATGTTGTTCACAGAGTTGCTGTAGGGGATTTCATTGTCTAGTAATTTTATTGGTGGTAGTGAGTTAAGATCAACAGAGTTAAGAAGTTTAGTATAGCCAATGCATATAAGTTGAGTCTTAGAAATGTTTAACTGGAGGTTATGGTTTAGGGTCCTCTGATGGAGGTGAGCGATGTCTTCGTTGAAAAGTTCTATATGGTGAGGCGCATCAGAGGGACTGAAATGGAAGTAGGCCTGTACGTCATCAGCGTACATATGACAGAGACTGTTTTTGAATACACTGGACATATCATTTATATAAAGCGAGAAGCACAGTGGCCCAAGAACTGACCCTTGGGGTACACCACTTTTTACTGATTGCCAATTTGACGAGGAGCCATCAAAGAAGACCACTCTCTGTTGCCGACCTGCTAGATACGATTCAAACCAAGACAATGCATTCCGCGATAAGCCAATGGAATGTAGCTTCGCAAGGAGCAACTCATGGCTTACGCAATCGAAGGCCTTACTGAGATCAAAGAGGCATAGAATTGCAAGCTGTCTTTGGTCAATTGCTGAGCGTATGTCGTCCGTTATTTTTAAGAGCGTGGTAGTTGTGCTATGACCTTTCTTAAATCCGGATTGATGAGGATTTAGGATGTGGAACTCGGTCAAATATTCACACATTTGTTCATGATCTATTCTTTCTAGAACTTTGCTTAGAGCACAAAGTATGCTGATGGGCCTGAAATCACTGCAAGACGCAGGTATTCTCTACTTAGGCACTGGGCGTATATTCGCACACTTCCAGAGCGTCGGGTATACTCCGTTTTGTAAACAGAAGTTGAACAAGTGTAAAATGGCCGGCAGGAATATATCGAGACAATTTGAGAGAAGGGAGATTGGAATGTTATCCGGACCTTTGGCTTTAGTACGAATAGACCTAATGGCTTTCACTATTTGTTCTGGGTATACGTATTTGAAGTAGAATTTTTCATGGTTTGGCGGCGGAAGAAGTCTATAATGCTCTGCGGTCTGGGATATTCTTGTTGTGTTACTGTTGGGAACTACGTTTAAGTAATGATCGCCCAGCTCGGAGGGGGAAACTGGCATTTGGATATCAGGTGGGGGGCTGGCACCTATTCCAAGGGATTTTGCAGCTCTCCAGGATGCTGCAGAATTCTCACAGTGTCTGAAGAGGTTATATGTGTACTTAACTTTAGCATTTCTTATCGCTTGTTTTGTGTTATTCCGTAGAATTCTGAATTTTTCATAGTCATCCGGAAGTTTTGTCTTTAAAAATTCCTTGCGGGCTCTGTCGCGAATCTTTATCAAGTCTTTAATTTTTCTGTTAAACCATGGAGTTGAATGGTGTTTAACGTTTACTATCTTTTGAGGGGCATGTTTGTCATACAGAAAGTTGATGTTTTGGTTAAAGAGACTGAGCTTTTCGCCTACGTTGTTTGTTTTATAAAACTGCTCCCAAGGGTGTCATTCTGCATCCGCACTAAAATCGCTTGAACTAAATTTACTGAAATCACGCACCAGGTATGTCTTGGGTTTTGATTTTGGAGCAGATAAGGAAAATACAGCGTACAAGAGGTCATGCGCTGAGAATCCAGGAGCAGGCTCCTGGCCATATTCTATAACAAGATCATTGCAGTTGGAAGATATTATATCAAGAATGCTATCGCAGGTAGCGGTGTGGAAGGTTTCAGTGAATGGCAAACATTCAAGTTTGCAGGCATTCAACATTTCACGAATACTTTCCGTTTCAAACGTACCACTGCCAAATCTAGAATTTATGTCTCCAACAACGAAAATATATTTGTAATTCAGTAAATGTGTGTACATATCGTTCACTAATGAGTCTAAATAGCCAGCTTTTGGTGGACGGTATACACAAGAAAAGAGTATCTTTAAGTCTGGCAGGGCCATTTCAAGTATTAAATATTCCGGTTTCTTACTGTATTCACCCGGAGATTTGCTGACGATGTTGCATTTTATGGTGTCCTTAACATAAACGGCAACGCCACCTGAACCTTTGAGAAGTCTATCATTACGAAAGACGTTGTATCCACTGAGATAAATTGCAGCATCCCCTATTGAGGGCTTAAGAAATGTTTCACTGACTGCTATTATGTCGAAAGAACTGTTACCAAAAGTATGACGGAATTCAGAAATGTGGGAGGAGTCAACTAGAGATTGTGCGTTGATGTGTGCCACTTTAAGCCTGTTTGCGTTTCTCAAGCTAATGTTTGATAGTAGTTCAGCCAATACATGTTCATGAGACATAAAAACGAATACCCTGATAATTAAGAACATACAGAAACAATATATACTATAAACTGTTTAGCAAACTTGAGATCACTATGGTAATAAAAATAATAAAACAAACGATAAAGTGACCAATAAAAACAATGAATAGCCTAATTTACGCTAAAAACAAAAGAAAGTCTAGTGAGATATCGAGTATACAGTGCCAGAGTAATTTTGAAGTTGATATTAATACCTACAATGCTAGACACAGAGAGAAGAGAAAGGAAATAATTACTTATATACTAGAGCAATGAGTCTAATTCTAATTAACTAATAACGTAAATTTGAGTAAGGAAGAAAGAAAACTATTTTAATCTTCCTTGTTTCCAAGTAGCCTCTCCAGGTTCCAGATTTATGTTGAAGAGTTGAAATGTTGAATCATCATCTGCTGCGCGATTCTCCAAGGGGTCCTTACTTCAATGGTGTTGGGTACCGCTTCTTCAACGCCTCGAGGTCTCAATTTGTTGTCCGTCTGTTTTTTGTATCACCCACACGTACCATGATAACACCGTCAATGCTCCACGTGTAATTAAGGCCAATGAGATCCATTTAAATATATCGGATGGACGCCATGTTTGATTGTTATATGTAAAGGCCATAGAGTCATGTACCATTAAAGGAAAATTTTTGCTTAGGTTCATTATTCAAACTTTCACTTCAATCGCATGATTACGACACAAGAAATAAAAACTTAATTCTAATATTCGCACAGCCGCCATCTTGAGGTTATGTAAACAATTGAACTAAATTATATACCAGTGCATTACAATGTGTATAAACATTTCCTGTATCAAGTTTTATTGCGTTTGGATAATTAAATCGCGAGAAAGGTCTGTTTAAAATTTTTAAATTTGCTTGGCCGCCATATTCGTTTTGTAGTTAACCGGTTTTTGAAAGTTTTATATATGAACTTGCGGTAATGCCTTTTATCTCCGTACAAACTTTCAGGGTGATACCGCTAATAGTTTTAGAGATATAGAATGCCGGTGAAATATTTCGCACAGCCGCCATCTTGAGGTTATGTAAACAATTGAACGAAGTTAGATGTCGGTGCATTATAATGTGTATAAACATATAATGTACCAAGTTTTATTGCGTTTGATTGGTTAAATCGCGAGAAACGTCTATTTAAAGGTCGCAACTTCGCTTGGCCACCATGTTGGTTTCGTAGTTACCAGCTTTTCAAAAGCTACATAGGTGAACTTCTAGTAGTTTCCTTTATCACCGTAAAAAATTCCAGGATGATATCGGGAATAGTTTAGACATTAGAAAGTAATTTTTGAAGCATAGGTCTGGAGCGTGGTACTCTATGGAAATAAAACGTGTACTGTTGGCGAAGCAGAAAAGATGAGAATAGAAGCATTTGAAATGTGGTGTTACAGGAGAATGATGGAGATCAGGTGGGTAGATAGAGAAACAAATGCAGAAGTATCAAGACAAGTTGAGGAGAGATGTTTCTGGCGACTACTAATGAAGAGAGGGAGTAATCTATCAGGAATAGCAGACTTAGTTACGGAAGGAAGGGTTGAGGACAAGAACTGTAGGAGTAGACCAAGGTTAGAATATGTTTAACAGATTGCCTCGGAATGTAGAGCTGAAATGATTAGCTCAGGACAGGGAGGAGTGGGGAGCTGCATCAAACCAGTCAAAAGACTGAAGACTCAAACATCTACATGGGACATAATTACACTTAAAATTGAAAAGTGGTACGAGGACTGGAACGGGATCTACTCAGCCTCGGGGGGCCCAAATGAGTGGTTTTCCGTGGTTTCTCACTTCGTGTCCAGGCAAATGCCGGGATGGTACCTACCTTGAAGGCCATGGCCGCCTCCTTCCCACTTCCTTGCCAAACTCTCCCACTCTTCCCATCCCATCATCAGGCCCTTGTTCGCTTTGCAGGCAGGGGCCGATAACCTCGAAGTTAGGCCCCTTTAAACAACAATTATCATCATCATCGCTTTGCAGGCGAAGCCGCCTGGGTGTCGTGCTGGCCACACACCCAAGTTGTATCCCCGACCTATAGTCTCAAGCTCCAGGACACTGCCCTTAAAACCAAAGCAGGTAAGTTAATTTCATCAATTTTATTGTGCTCCACGGCTTTTAAAATAGACACGTTCATCGGGAGTTTATACGTTTTCCATTTATTTTGGTGTATTGCTGCACGAAGATCACTTGTACATTTTATTGTACTGCCATGGTAGAGATCCTACTGGGCTAGTAAAATAACTGCCGCACGTCAGTGCCTCTGTTTTGAGATGGGTCAAGGGAAACATCGTCCAGCGGAGAAGCATAAACAGTGTCATCAAAACGTATGCCATCTTTTGCGCGTATGAAATTGTGTAAAATACAGCAGCACTTCAATATCTTATCACAAAAGAATTCATTAACATCAATAGGCCTGTGAAGTATTCGCCACTTGTTGGCCAGTGTGTCGAACGTGCATTCCACCACTCTGCGTGCTCATGTGTGTGTGTAGTTGAATATTCTTTTAGAAACTGACAAATTCTTTTTTGCATACGGGCGTAATATACTCTTTGATAAACCGAAAGCTTCGTCAGCTACCACGAAAAACGGCATTTCTCTACCATTTTCATCACCTGGTAGACGCCTTCTTTCCGGAATGTTCAATGTGTTGTTTTCCAACATTTGACCCATTTTGGACTCTTTGAAAATAACAGTCATTCATAGCCCCTAGTGACCCGACATCTATGAACACAAAATTGTATTCCGCATCCACCCACATCATTAGCACTACAGAGAAATATTTCTTGTAATTCCAGTATCTTGAACCGGAATTGTCCGGTTTAACTACCCTGACATGTTTACCATCGATGGCCCCAATGACGTTTGGAAAGTTAGTATGCTCAAAGAATTTATCTGCGATTTTGATCCAATTTTGGTGGCATGAAGATTGGTTGCAGTCCTTCCCAAATTTTTGAGCAGCAATTTTTCACAATCTTTCGAAGGGTGGACGGAGCATTCAGGTACTCCAATGACAAAGCATTGAAGCTTATTCCTGTAGATAAATACCTGTAAAGAAATTGAAACCTTTTTTATATCTTCCATGATAAGTACAGTACAGTGCAAGTAATAAGTCTACAATGTGCAACAATAAACCCAAGCATACACAAACTAACGAAAGAGTGGTGGTTTTCTCCCTGATGAAATAGACTTAGTGTAATAATCTGCATTGTTAATGATGTCATGACAATTATTTGGAGTTTTGTTTTCTGTTTCAGGTATGGAAGTTCAAAAGAAATGGCATAGTCTCAGAAGCTGCTTTGCAAGGGAGCTGAGGTTGCAAAAGCAAGGAAAGTCGGGAGATGGAGCCAAAAAGCGAAGAAACTACATATACTTCCAGAAGTTGCTGTTCTTCCTTCCTTCTATGGAGAACAGGGACACAAGTAGCAATCTGGATGACCAGGGAACAACAGGCTTGGAAGAAGAGGAACGCAACGAATCTCGTAGACCTGCAAGACCTCCCAGGCGAACGAACGCTTCCCGAAAAAAAAAAAAAAGCTTTGAACAATCCCTCTTGGAGGTATTAGAAAACAAAAGAAATGAATATATGGACGAAGATGTCAATTTTGCATTATCTCTAGTTCCTACTTTAAAATCACAACCTGATTTTAAGAAGATGGAAGCGAAAATTCAGATAATGAACGTCCTTAAATCGTTGAAATGGCCAGACGTCCATCAGTCCCCAGCTTTCACATCCAACAGGTCTGAAAGGAACAATATACAATACCTACCTAGACCATCGTCAGTGGCTCCATATTTAGAGGGGCCATCTACGTCTCGGAATCACGCGGGACCATCTGAAGCTAGCGGTCAATGTTTGGCGGGATCCACATCCAAGGAAGATTTTACGCGGACTGAAATCCACAGACAATCGCTTACGAAACGACCTGGTTCCGAACTGACTTATGAAAGTGATGAAACAATCGAATCGTACATAAGCACTTTCATTGGTGATTCTGAACCAGAATTACTGTCCTTGTAATGTGTAATTCATACTTGGTAATTTCTTTGACTTGAAACATTATACTTGTTTCCTTTTGTAAAATACTCATTATACATTGCTGATGAAGGTCATACATAATGTGACCGAAATCAGTTCTTTAGAATAATAACATTATTTACTGACTTATGGTATTTTATTACGGTATCTCAAACTTGTCAATAGGGGTAATTTTCAAGACATAATTATTTTTTGTCTCGACGTAATTGTATTGTTTGTACTTCGTACCTGTAATGGTAATATAATCTTAAATCAAACAATAGTCTTTAGTTTATACTTAACTAATGGTTACTGCTATTCTCTCTTCTGGTGGTATGGAAAAGCGAATGTTTGTGTTTTGATAACATACTTGTGGTCCAACTGTTGTTAACAACTCATCAAAGGTTTGCACACTCATACGAAAGTATGACCAAAATTTTGATGGGTGCTCACGAAGGTCTTTCTATAAAATATAAAACGTTCCTTTTAGTAATCTTGAACTGTAAATTGGATGGACCCACTACTGTCTCCTTATTTCCTTCTTCCTTCGTGACCGAATAACAAGCGCACAAACAACAGCAGTTTCCACTAAATCCATCTTCTCAAATAAAAGGTGTGAAGTGAGAGTGCTACACGAGACAATCCAAACAAGCACTGTACTTATTTACGGTGTACGCAGGTACTACGATAAAACAGTCTTGTCCCCGAGCTGTCGTACGCAGGCAGCGGTAGGCAGGGACACAAGTGTCCCGCGACAAAATGTCCCCAGTGTGCGCAGGTACTGCGACAAAACAGTGTTGTCCCTGAGCTGCCGCACACAGCGGTAGACAGCGACAAAACTGTCCCGCGACAAAATGTCCCCAGTGTGCGCGTGCTCTCTCTGGCGGTAGAGGTGGGATCCGTCGCTTAGTCCGTGGGAAAAGCCGATCCTGGCGGGTAAAATGATAGCGAAATTGAAAAACGACATGCATTCCTGGTTTACACATGCACTCACTGATTTCTACGTTGAGCATTCCTCTGGACATCGGCGCTCATGTCAGCTGACGAGACGGAGTAGCAATGATTCTCGAGTCGAGACGGGGAATGTACGGGAAAATTACACCATATCAATATCCAATCTATATTATGAGTTTGTACGTGATAACAAGCCATGGAAACCAATCACTGGATCTCTTTTGTTCTCCCCTTCTGTTTTAAAAAGAGAAAAGCTCCTAATATGTAAACCACAATGGACAAATTACCAATCTCATCTGATTACATCCCATTACTGAAGTTGGAATTATTCGTTTTGTTATCCGAACAAACTACAGGGTATCAAGTAAATTAGCTTCGAGCCGGATTTATTGCGTTAAGTTGTGTTTCTTTTATTGTGCTTGCTCCTCAGTGCCTAGAGATCATTTACAATACAACACTCTAATACATAGCGTGCTAAAAATGTTCTAAATAGGTATTTCAGGATCAATAATATACCTACGGTACGTAGCCCATCAGACTATATTCAATCGATTATCCTCCCAGCTGGGGTCACCCACGGACTCTGCGAGGGATCATTTCTCTACCGTCGCAATGTCACATTGGTGGAAAAGGATAGCGTATTTATGGTTTGTCCACCAGTACACAGTTGTTCCTTTCGTTCTAACGGAAACATACGAAAAATTATTGTTGTTTTTTATTGAGTTAAGGGCTTTGAGATATCGTGGCCATGTAATCCTGTGTACGTGGGTGTGTGTGTGTGTGGGGGGGGGGGGATTTTTCTGGTAACCTGTATTATTGTGTTATTGTGATGGCTGTAAGCGTGTGTATTAGTAGTCCAGATACCGGTTGAGTTAGCCGTGGTCGTTACGGCATGACTGCTGGCAGTCGCTCACATCCGGGAGGCGAGGTGGTTCGAATCCCCCCGCCGGCAACCTTGAAGATGGTCTTTTGTGGTTTCCCATCTTCCTTCCAGGCAAATGCCGGGGTTGGTCCCTAACTATAGACCACAGCCGCTACCTTCCAACTCCTCGTCCTTACATCCCAACTTTCCTCCCCAACGGTACTTGTAGCTCACCCATTGGGTGTCCGTCTCGAAGCAGCTACAAAACTGGCGAGCCGAACATGTCCTCGGACACTCCCGGCACTAAAAGCCATACGCTAAAAAAAAAGTAGTCCAGATGAGGATTGGGAAGGAGACGGCCGTGGACTGGCTGGAATGAGGCACACTCAGCTTCGTGTGGCAAATATAAGAAGAGGGGTGTTTAATTCCCAACTCAGCCACCTTGGAAGTTTTTTTCCGTGGTTTCCCACTTTTTTGTACTCCAGCAAATGTCAGGATGGTTCCTAACTTAAGGCCACAGCCATCTCCTTCCCAACCCTAGTCTCAGATACCACTATAACACAGGTTATCAGACAAAATGTCCTAGTGGCGTAGACGTGCTCGTTAAATCGTTCACCACGCTGCGAATGCAGCTACAGAAAGTTCGGAGATGGTTGGCTCGAATCCCGGTGTTGACGGTGGTTAACGTGAGTGTGGATTTCCCACAGGGTCTTCCACTCTCCCTCCAAGAAAATTCCGGGATACTATCTTACTTCAAGTCCCGGTGCATCTACTGCTTCCCCATCCCTGATACAAATCTTAAACACACTCCCAATTTCACGGTATTAAATGACCAAGCTGTTTGCAAGCCGCTAAATGAACCAACAACAACAACAACACCCAACCAATTACAGTACACCACGCATGGTTCACGCCCAAGACAGCTCATTTGCCAACTCTTGAAGTAATGACTATGGCTATAGTGGGCCAAATAGCCACCGATCCAATTAAACATGGCTTTGCATGACGATGAAACCGACAGCGGTAGCAGCGCTCACTAACGCACAGCGCTAGGCCACGGGGCCAAACTATCTGCGGACTCGGTAGACTTGGGTTCTAGCCCCACCCTCGGCCAACCGTGAAATGGTTTTCCGTAATTTACCCATTTTCAACTCCAGGCAAATGCTGGGACGGTACCTTCTTACAGGCCACGGCCGCTTTCTTCCACATCATTGTCCAATTTCATTCAAATTATTTATCATAACTCCTCTCATGAGGTTGCCGTCAGGCGGGGCATCCAGCAGTAAAATCCACCCACCACAAAGTCTTGCAACGCATCTCATCCCCGGCCCCGTTTGAAAACGGTATTAATAATAATAATATTAACAATAGAAATCAACACGGGTATCCAACCAAATTTTTGCTTTTCTCCATGACAAAAAGAGAAAGGGGGCCTGGTTCAGTGAAGTAGAGAAAGATCTGTGAGAGATTGGGATAACATATCAAGATATCCAGGAGATTGGCCCTCTTACGGAATAACTACAAAAACGTCGGAGTTTACAACATAAGTCGAAACTAACAAGTAGTTCCGTGAAGAACTATATAGCCTATTTTCAAATATCCTACTTATGTTAATTGCCTCTATCAACATACAAAATTTCAGTTTGTTTGCTGTAATAGATTCGTAGATATTGAGAACCATCAAAATATTTCGGTTGGTCGCCATGTTGGATTTTTATATAATTATGTAGGCCATAGAGTTATGTACTATTAGATGACAATTTTTGCGTAGGTTCATTATTCAAACGTTCACTTCGATCGCATGATAAATACACAATAAATAGAAAATTAATTTTAAAATTGCGCACAGCCGCCATCTTAAGGTTATGTGAACAATTGAACTAAACTACACGCCAGTGCATTACAGCGCTCAGATGGTTGAATAGAAATGTCTATTAAAATGTTTCACCTTCGCTTGGCCACCATGTTCGTTTTGTATTTAACAGGTTTTTGAATGTCTCATAGGTAAACTTCTAGTAATGCCCTTTATCACCGTACAAAATATCAGGGTGATATCGGTAATAGTTTCGCAGGTATTGAATGTCAGTGAAATATTTCCCATAGCCGCCATGTTGAATGGTGAGACTTTATGAAATTTGAAGAGCACAGTCGGGGTCGGCCGTAATAGTACTATGAAAATACCGAGTTTCATTGAGATCGCTCCAGCCGTTTAGATGTTATTAGAGGGACACACACACACGAATCACACACGCACACACAGATAGACACACGGACAAAAGGCGATCTCATAAGCCTATTTTTTTCATGAATTAAAGTAGGCCAAAAACCAGGAAGGCGTGGACGACGAAGAGAAAGGTGCAACATCGATTGCGAATGAAAGAGTACTGTGTCATAATTAAAATGCAGAAGAAACAGTTGACATGACATGGTCGTTAGTTGTCCGTAACGAAGCAAGAAGAAGAATATTAACAATGATAAGGGGTAGATATACATAGCAATTGATATTTTGGAGAGTTTTGTTTTGAAGCTTCACAGACGGAACCTGCCTCACGGATCGTCTCAACGTATTTATGCATTTTACTGCGCCTTCATACTGCTCCGTGTCGGTTAAATTGAGTAAGGTGTTGGAGAGTTGGCAGCTGCATTGCCGATCACGTGACGGGAGTGCAGGTGTCAGGAGCATCATTAGACGAGGCGAGGCAAAGTAACAGACGAGAAAATCGATCTGGCATTACAGTTAGGCTAATGATAACTGTGATATTTATGACAGACAGAGCCAGTGGGTAGACCAACTTATTTCCGAAGCCTGCAGAGCAGTAATGAATACTCCTCCTACGGTGGAAGTAGACCATCTAAAGAGAGGCGTGGTAACCTTGTTATCCAGCGAGGGTGCGGTAGGCAGCTTGGCAGATCCCACACATGCGTACAGTACGGAGAGGTGAAAAAATTCTGTCATTTACAGCACAGGCTGGTCACATCTACATTCATGTTTGGGTGTATAGCAATTCATGTAGCCCCGTGTACTTGGGTCAGTGCGACCAAAGTCGTCGGATTTTTTAAGAGCGTTAAAAATCCCTCAGTATGCCTTCCTTTGGAGAGGAAGTAAAGCCGGCGGTCCCATGTCATAGATTTATGGCATGTTAAAGAACCTTCCACTAATTACACCTGTGTGAAGCTAAATTATAGGTTAAAATTGAACAACGCTCTAAAGCTGGGTTTTCGCATTGTGTGCGGAGCGCACTGCGCAATGCGCCGTCCGCAGTGCGGAGCCTACTCAACAACACGGAATTAGACGGCATCGTTTTCCTACATCCCTCCGCGGTGCGCAGTGCGCTCTGCGCAACTGGACGACTCCTTTGAGAGCAGTCAAGTGCGGACCGCGCTACGCAACAGACGAGTATTTTGGCAGTTTTCTCTTGTGTACTGTAGATTTCTCTCTTTGCCACACAATTCAAAAATAACTAGTTGAGTGTGTACAGTAGTTCTAAGTTAAGTTCAGCTTTACTTTGTCCAAAGAAACTACATTTTTTACCCATTTTATATTTTAAAAAATTTTACTATCGTTTTTACTAAATAAAGACATATTTTCTAGAATGATTCGCTATATTAACTATTTTTCATAGAAAGATACATTAATTTAATTGGACAAATTTAGTTAATTGATTAAACGTATGCCTAATAAATTAGCTTGTTTAAATAAAAGTTTAAACACTCCTTCTTGCTCTCTAGATGTGTACATGGAACTGACATATTTCCGCACTTTATAAAGTCGACCAACAATGAAGTAAATTTGATCTTCGATCTCTTCTTCCTCTTCTAATAACATCAATAACGCTATTTTTTCTTGCTCAGAGGACGAGAGCTCATGTTCACTCACTTCTCAAACTAATGGAAACTTGAAATAGACGCAGCGCATTGCTGAGCTAGGAAAACACTACCGCGCAGCGCATTGGGAAGTGCGGAGAGAGGTCCGCAGTGCGCAGTGCGCTACGCACAAAATGCGGAGCTAGGAAAACACTACCGCGCAGCGCATTGGGAAGTGCGGAGAGAGGTCCGCAGTGCGCAGTGCGCTACGCACAAAATGCGGAGCTAGGAAAACACTACCGCGCAGCGCATTGGGAAGTGCGGAGAGAGGTCCGCAGTGCGCAGTGCGCTACGCACAAAATGCGGAGCTAGGAAAACACTACCGCGCAGCGCATTGGGAAGTGCGGAGAGAGGTCCGCAGTGCGCAGTGCGCTACGCACAAAATGCGGAGCTAGGAAAACACTACCGCGCAGCGCATTGGGAAGTGCGGAGAGAGGTCCGCAGTGCGCAGTGCGCTACGCACAAAATGCGGAGCTAGGAAAACACTACCGCGCAGCGCATTGGGAAGTGCGGAGAGAGGTCCGCAGTGCGCAGTGCGCTACGCACAAAATGCGGAGCAAGGAAAACACTACCGCGCAGCGCATTGGGAAGTGCGGAGAGAGGTCCGCAGTGCGCAGTGCGCTACGCACAAAATGCGGAGCTAGGAAAACACTACCGCGCAGCGCATTGGGAAGTGCGGAGAGAGGTCCGCAGTGCGCAGTGCGCTACGCACAAAATGCGGAGCTAGGAAAACACTACCGCGCAGCGCATTGGGAAGTGCGGAGAGAGGTCCGCAGTGCGCAGTGCGCTACGCACAAAATGCGGAGCTAGGAAAACACTACCGCGCAGCGCATTGGGAAGTGCGGAGAGAGGTCCGCAGTGCGCAGTGCGCTACGCACAAAATGCGGAGCTAGGAAAACACTACCGCGCAGCGCATTGGGAAGTGCGGAGAGAGGTCCGCAGTGCGCAGTGCGCTACGCACAAAATGCGGAGCTAGGAAAACACTACCGCGCAGCGCATTGGGAAGTGCGGAGAGAGGTCCGCAGTGCGCAGTGCGCTACGCACAAAATGCGGAGCTAGGAAAACACTACCGCGCAGCGCATTGGGAAGTGCGGAGAGAGGTCCGCAGTGCGCAGTGCGCTACGCACAAAATGCGGAGCTAGGAAAACACTACCGCGCAGCGCATTGGGAAGTGCGGAGAGAGGTCCGCAGTGCGCAGTGCGCTACGCACAAAATGCGGAGCTAGGAAAACACTACCGCGCAGCGCATTGGGAAGTGCGGAGAGAGGTCCGCAGTGCGCAGTGCGCTACGCACAAAATGCGGAGCTAGGAAAACACTACCGCGCAGCGCATTGGGAAGTGCGGAGAGAGGTCCGCAGTGCGCAGTGCGCTACGCACAAAATGCGGAGCTAGGAAAACACTACCGCGCAGCGCATTGGGAAGTGCGGAGAGAGGTCCGCAGTGCGCAGTGCGCTACGCACAAAATGCGGAGCTAGGAAAACACTACCGCGCAGCGCATTGGGAAGTGCGGAGAGAGGTCCGCAGTGCGCAGTGCGCTACGCACAAAATGCGGAGCTAGGAAAACACTACCGCGCAGCGCATTGGGAAGTGCGGAGAGAGGTCCGCAGTGCGCAGTGCGCTACGCACAAAATGCGGAGCAAGGAAAACACTACCGCGCAGCGCATTGGGAAGTGCGGAGAGAGGTCCGCAGTGCGCAGTGCGCTACGCACAAAATGCGGAGCTAGGAAAACACTCCTTTAGGTTCCAACGTTCGTCGCCCGGAGTCGACTGCGGTGGCGTCTAGTAACCAAGTTCTGAACTTGTAAGTCGTTGACGGTGGCGTTTGGCGGCAAAAGTAGGAACTACTTGAGAATTCAATGTATGCAGTCCTTACTTGAATTAAAAACAGATAACACACACTAATACAGTCATCACAATTAACACCGGTTATCAGACAGATTCTACTCATACCCAAAGTACACGGGGCAACATGACCGCGTTGTCGCAGCCCCTAAACTGAGGAACCAACCAATCAACCAATTTGTGTGATAACCTCTGTTATTGTGATGATGGTACTAGTGTTTATCATCTAGGCTTACAGGATGAAACCGTCGTATATCGGTGATTGTTTCCCGACGTTTCGGCTGTCATTGCAGCATCCATAATCATGGGTAGGTACGAGTTGGTGTCCGTACTCAAACTACGTTCTAGTGTGTGGATTTGTCAAGATTGGGGACAAGATTGGGAAGGATCGGCCGTGGCCTCGGGTTAGGAACCATCCCGGCATTTGCCTGGAGTGGAAGTGGTGAAACCATGAAAAACCACTTCCAGGATGGCTGAGGAGAGAATCAAACTCTCTTCTTCAGAGTTTTTCCTCACGAGGCTGAGTGTACCCCTTTCCAGCTCTCAGACTAGAATTTAAAATGATCTTTCTTCTCCTAGACGACACAGATAGAGCCACCTGTGCACCAAAGTCTGAACCTGACTTGGTTTTTCTGATACATGGAAATGGTTTCTCCTTGGAACTGACAATTGACCTATTTTTCAGTGTTGCGTAGTGACCAAAATTTAATGATTTTCAGTCGGTCAACACGATTGTAATGGGTATTGAAAATGAAAAATCCACGGCCTGCTTCCAGTCTCCGACCGGGTCAGGAATGGAATGAATGAAGCCCCCATCTAGCGGCAAGGATATGAACTGTGCCGGCTGCCGAGGCCTGACGCACTCCTCTGGGGCAATGATTAAATGAATGACAGATGAAATGAAATGATAGTGGAGAGTGTTGCTGGAATGAAATTTTGACAGGGAAAACCGGAGTACCCGGAGAAAAACCTGTCTGCCACCGTTTTGTCCAACACAGATCTCACATGGAGTGACCGGGATTTGAACCACGGACCCAGCGGTGAGATGCCGGCGTGCTGCCGCCTAAGCCACGGAGGCCACTGTAATGGGTATTAATTGTATTAATTAATCTCGTGTCTATTTCTTTTTCAGGTTTAGGGAAACTCCCATTACAATTGGGTTCAATCGTGTTGACCGAGTGAGAAATATTAAATTTCACTGACTGCTTTATAAAAAGTTCTTTTCTGTCAGTTTAGACACTGAACTCTTAATTAATTCTTTTAGATAATATTATTTTTCCTACGACTTGTAAGACTTGATAGACAGATAGCTTTGATATTTACGTTCAGTTTCGGCCTACTATAATGATATAATAATAATAATGTTATTGGTGTTACGTCCCTTTTAACTACTCTGGCTTTTAAAGATGCCGCGCCTCCCTCCCATTTGTGCACCCTCAAATTCTAGCTGGCTGCGCTAGGATTTGATCCTGCAACCTTGGGAACAGGCGAGAACGTTACCGATGAGCCACGCAGGCAGCTTTTACCCTACTGGTCTCCTAATTGTTTTTATTAGATATTATTTTTCCTACTATTATGAATAACTGTAATTTCATTATTTAGGTATATTCACTGATGGCCTTAATTTCTTTCTTACGTATAAGTTAATAATACTTAACGATTATTTTATTATTATGATGCTGATGAAACATCCATCGTTGGTACGAAACATGAACAATCATTTCTAATTCAATTTTTTGCTCCCGGAGCAGATACATCCAGTGATTTACACCAATGCATATACGCAGGAGATCAGGTTCGAATCCCGACTGCGGTCACATTTTCAAGTATTACTTAACAGATATGACCGCTCTCGGGAGGGCTGCGTCATAAAGCCAGTTATGTGTTTCAGAAATGCTGTTCTTGTTATGCTAAATTATGTTTAAACACAAAAATATTCAGTTATTTATATATTGGCCTTCAACTTCGAAGATAAACATGTTCAATGTTAATGATCACCTCCATGAGGAAAATTCCACACCCCAGCATCTCCAGAGCCACAAAAGCAAGTTAAAACTGACGTTAAACCCGTGATATCATCATTATTATCACAATAAAACCAACAAGAAGTTCCGTGACGAACTAAAGAGCCTACTTTTCTTAAAATTTAAAATTCATATCAATGATTAATCTACTGTATATGGATCTATCTAGAATAATGACGAAATTAAGTTGGTAATATCGAAATTTCTAATTACTTCGAAATACTGTATACTTGGCATAATGTAGCCTAATAGAGCACTAAAGTTGGCAGCCCTGGTGACTGAATATATTCTTAGTTACATCTCTTAGGGTACAGAATACAACATTTGGTTGAAGTCCAATGGATAGCATGGACGTTACATGCAGTTAAACATTGGATCTAACAGCGCGCGTAAAATCATGTTGGCAACAATGTCATGCATGTATTGGTCAGAAATAATCTGAAATATTATGATCTATTGTTGTGCCAATTTTGAATGAAATCCATTAGTTAGTATAGAAGTTACACGCATTTTAAAATTGGACCTATCAGCAGGCTTAGAATCAATTTGGCAACACTGACGTATATTAGTTACTCCAAATTAATCTAGAATGCCAGGTACTATACGTGTGCAAAATTTAGAGCTATTGGCTTGCATTCTGATATATTGATATTAGGGTAACAAAAATAGAGACAGTATTTATTAACAGTTGGCAGCCCTGGTTACTCTTAAGAATCAGCATAGTCATATCTCTTATGGCACACATAGCACACACGAAATTTGGTTGAAATCCAAATGATAGTATAGAAGTTACATGTATTTAAAGTTGGACCTCTCAGCAGGCTTAGAATCATGTTGGTAGCACAGACGTATATAAGTTACTCCAAATTAATATAGAATGTCAGGTACTATACGTGTGCATAGTTTAAAGCTGTAGGCTTGCATACTTTCTGATGTGTGGGTATTTGTTTTTTTTAATGAGAGCATTTATTAACGGTTGGCAGCCCTGGTGGCTCTTAAGAATACGCTCAGTAATATCTGTGTATGTACACATAGTACATACGAAATGTGGTTGAAATCCAATTGATAGTGTAGAAGTTATATGCATTTAAAATTTGGACTTATCAGCAGGCTTTTAATCATTTTGGCAACACTGCCATGTATGGCCTCCTGGAAATTAAACTGCAATATTATTATCTATACGTGTGCCAATTTTGAAATAGCTCCCATTCATACCTTCCAAGATATCCAACATGGAGCTCAAATTTCAATTGCCATTTTTCAGCAGTTGGTAGCACTGACATCATTTTCAAATATGGCCGTGAGATATTCAGGTATAGATCTTTACTCCTACCAAATTTTGTTTCGATTGCTGCAGCCGTTTAGGAGTTGATAGGGGGGGGACACACACACAGCCAGTCAGACAGACAGACAGACAGAAGGACAAACAGACAGACAGACAGACAGACACACGTTTGCCCGATCTCATAAGTCTACTTTTTCCTTATTTTTGCAAAATGTGAAAAGTAGGCTAAAATGCACTTAAGGGCTCTTTTATAGTTTTGCCCTATGTATCATTCATTTTTTAAAAATGAGAAATTTTCCCACACGTTTTTTGATGGCCGGACCAAATCAAAGAAGTCTGTATGTTAGGTAGTCAGACCGGAGGTTGGTTGGTTCCTCAAAAAGCACCATCATAGGTTATGTGGAAGAAACCCACAAAACACAAGGCAGCACTATAATGTGGCATACTAGGCAAGGTGAGGTAGTTTGCCATTGATTCCTCACTGAGTCAGAACAACAGCACTGACCCTATGAGTAGAACCTTTCACAGCATCCATAGACACTAGCTATGCCCTGAGTCCATTACTCAGCACCACTCATACCTCAGTAGCTTCCATAGAATCACAGCCATGAATTAGGCTGAGACATTGGAGAAAAGCAAAATTTTACTCTAGCATGTGCCAACATACATATACAAATATGCTACACCCATCAAGAGGTGGTCAACAGACCCTATCAAATAAGTAATAAAATTTATTTTCTATTTTCAATGGTCCTCATTCGCACGCTGTAATCATATGGTAGCGAGATTATGTCCCTATTAGCAGGTATTTCGAGGTTCCAGATCACAGTGCCTCGCCTTCACACTGCCGTATCCTACTGGAACTGGTGATTACAACCGTTCCTGGCTTCCTCTTGAGAAAGAAATGACTCATCTGTTCCGTCTAATCTATGATCTGATTCATTTAATGTATGCTTGGTCCGACTACCGTGCAGACACAATAATTATAACGCTTCAGAAGCAATATACCACCTTGAACAGTATTCACACAGATTCTAACTCATCATTGGCCCAATGAAACTGGTCGTTATGACGTCACCCACTCAGTGTATTGGTGTGTGATTATAATTGACATTTGGAGCTCCCGAGTCTGTACTTAAAGTCAAATTATCGACGATGAGGGAGTTGAAGATTGTCTTTATTAGCATCTTATGTGAAGGTATCTTTCATACTGTGAAAAATTCACAGTAGCATTTTCATATCAGATATGTATGGTTAATTATGTACATAATGAATGTGAGCATAACTTGACAGTAATGATGATACTACTGTATTTGGAACGAATTGAAACATTCCTTTTTCCCTCGATATAATATAGGGGGATGAGCGTGTAAATATCATTGAATTTCAAGTGAATGTCTTCAGTATTTATTCAATAAAAATAGCGCAAATCATATAGCGGTGGTCATTTTAGCATTTTGAGTGCTATGTATTATTTCAAGCACAGTTTATAGCGTGAAAGGTTACTTATGATGAGAGTCAAGGCCTTGTTATTTTCAACATGGAAGTAATCTTTCTATTTCATCAGAATCTGAACAGAAATTCTCTAAAATTATGTTTCCCCTCATTGCCCGCCACAAATCCCCGATATTATCTGATGAGTAAATCTTCATTAAAGTAGGCTACCATTTTAAAACTGAAGCTGAATGCAAAACTCAAAATCATTACACATGAAAATTTTCATAAAAATAAATAAACTTTTGTCAATATATCGACGGTGCCATTGCAATACCTCGTATCTGACAATGCTCCTTCTTTCCAATATTTTCCTAATAATTGGTCACGCCTCCCAGCCGTGTGTGAATGTGCCGTCCACCAGAACAATTCACGTTAGGTCTATTTCCCTGTGTTTAACCTAAAGGAAAATGAGCCTTAAATGTACTGTACCGTAAGAGCGCATACCTACACGGAAATATACGTTTCTACAATACAATGAATGTAAAGCTCTTTTTTAGCCTATTTTCATTTTATGAAAAAATAGGCTTATGAGATCACCTTTTGTCCGTGTGTGTGTGTGTGCCCCCCCCCCTAATAACTTCTAAACGGCTGGAGCGATTACAATGAAACTCGGGAAGATCATAGCACTATTCAGGCCGACTCCGACTGTGCCCTTCAAATTCTATTGGGACTCACCAATTCAACATGGCGGCTGTGCGAAATATTTCACCAGCATTCAGTATCTCCGAAACTATTACCGATATCGCCTTTCAAAAACCTGGTGACTACAAAACCAACATGACGGCCAAGCGAAGTTGAGACTTTTAAATAGACTTTTCTCGCGATTTAACAATCCAAACGTAATGAAACTTGGTACAGCAAATGTTTATACACATTGTAATGCACTTGAGTCTAATTTAGTTCAATTGTTTACATAACCTCAAAATGGCGGCTGTGCGAAATATTTCACTGACATTCTATATCTCCGAAACTATTACAGATATCACCCTAACATTTTGTACGGTGATAAAGGATACTGATACAAGTTTATCTATGTAACTTTCATAAACCTATAAAGTACAAAACGAACATGGCGGCCATCGAAGTTGAAACATTTGAATAGACTTTTCTCGTGTTTTAACTCTCTGAGCGCAGTGAAATGTGGTACAGTAAATGATTTTACATATTGTAATGCACTGGCATCTAATTTAGTTCAATTGTTTACATAACCTCAAGATGGCGGCTGTGCGAAATTTTAAAATTAAGTTTGTATTTCTTGAGTCGTAATCAAGCGATCGAAGTGAAAGTTTGAATAATGCACCTAGACAATAATTGACCTTGAATGGTACATAACTCTATGGCCTATACATATAACAATCCAAAATGGCGAGCATCCGAAATATTTAGACGGTTCTCAATATCTATGAATCTACAGCAATCAAACTGAATTTTTCTATGTTCATAGATGCTATGAACATATGTTCACCTATAGGACTTTCAGTAACCTGGTGAACACAAATCCAACATGGCGGCGACGCGAAGTATAAATATTTAAATGGACGTTTCTCGCGAATTAACTATCCGTGTATAGTGAAACGTTGCAAGTTAAATGCTTATACAAATGTTAGTCCACTGGCATCTAATTTATTTCAATTGTTTGCATAATCACAAGATGGCAGCTGTGCGAAATTTTGAAATCTCGTTTTTACTTTTACTTCTCGTGTTCTAATCATGCGATTGAAGTTTGAATACACACGTACACAATAATCTTAATGTAATAGTACAAAAATAAAAATCCAACCTGGCGACCATCTGAAATATATAGACGGTTCTCAATATCTACGAATCTATCACAACCTTCAAACTGATAATTTGTATGTTGATAGAGGCAATTAATATGAGTAGGATATACACACATCAAAAAAAGTTTTGCATCACCTCGGTTCCCAGATCTCCGGCATATAGACGTTGACTGTGTATATTGTATCCAAGATACAGTCCCTTTGACTGTTCATAGATGTCACTAAAACTGCTCAAAGATGTAAACAACCATGCATGAGCAGGGCCTATTAGACGGAGGGGGTACGACAGCCGATCAGTTCCAGTCATTCCACCAGGACGAAGGTACGCTGCTCATGTTGTCTGTAGTTCTACCATGCCTAGAAGGTCAATACCGCAGTTCGATCGCGTCCGCATTGTTACTTTGTGTCAAGAAGGGCTCTCAACAAGGGAAGTTTCCAGGCGTCTCAGAGTGAACCAAAGCGATGTTGTTCGGACATGGAGGAGGTACAGAGATACAGGAACTGTCGATGACAGGCCTCGCTCAGGCCGCCCAAGGGCTACTACTGTAGTGGATGACCGCTACTTACGGATTGCCGCTCGGAGGAACCCTGACAGCAATGCCACCATGTTGAATAATGCGTTTCGTTCAGCCACAGGACGTCGTGTTTCAACTCAAACTGTGCGCAATAGGCTGCATGATGCGCAACTTCACTCCCGACGTCCATGGCGAGGTCCAGCTTTGCAACCCCGACACCATGCAGCGCGCTACAGATGGGCCCAACAACATGCTGAATGGACCCCACGGAATTGGCATCACGTTCTCTTCACCGATGAGTGTCGCATATGCCTTCAACCAGACAATCGTCGGAGACGTGTTTGGAGGCACCCTGGTCAGGCTGAACGTCTTAGACACACTGTCCAGCGAGTGCAGCAAGGTGGTGGTTCCCTGATGTTTTGGGGTGGCATTATGTGGGGCCGACGTACGCCACTGGTGGTCATGGAAGGCTCCGAAACGGCTTTACGATACCTGAATGACATCCTCCGACCCATAGTGCAACCATATCGGCAGAATATTGGAGAGGCATTTGTCTTCATGGACGACAATTCTCGACCTCATCGTGCACATCTTGTGAATGCGTTCCTTCAAGATAACGACATCGCTCGACTACAGTGGCCAGCATGTTCGCCAGACATGAACCCTATCTAACATGCCTGGGATATGTTGAAAATGGCTGTTTATGGACGTCTTGACCCACCAACCACTCTGAGAGATTTACGCCGAATTGTCGTTGAGGAGTGGGACAATTTGGACCAACAGTGTCTTGATGAACTTGTGGATAGTATGCCACGACGAATACAGGCATGCATCAATGCAAGAGGACGTGCTACTGGGTATTAGAGGTAGTGGTGTGTACTGCAATCTGGACCACAAATGCTGAAAGTCTAGCTGTATGATGGTACAACATGCAATGTGTGGGTCTCATGAGCAATAAAACGAGCTGAAATGTTGTTTGTGTTGATCTCTATTCCCTTTGTATTTAACGGTTCCGGAACTCTTGGAACCGAGGTGATGCAAAACTTTTTTTGATGTGTGTATGAAAATAGGCTGTATAGTTCTTCACGGAACTACTTGTTTTATGTGTAACATCTTTCCACTCGGTTGATGGATATTTTTGTGGGAGTGATTTTGAAAAATGGGATGGAAGTGGATCGGACGGAAGTGTGTAAGACGCACTGCCAGCTAGATCACATCCCTCCTGGTTGCTTTAGCCAGCTGGCAGTGGTGCCATGTGGAATGTATATAACATGCGGATTAATTCAAGATTTGGATGCGCCATTACAGATATTTCTACAATGAATCATCAAGTTGTCGTTATTTGGAGTAAAAATATTCATTAAATCATATTTGCTGAAAACAATTATGATTTATTAAGAGTCTGTTTTTCAATCTCTGGATGAAACTGATGGGCATCCACTCGCCGAGTAACTTTCCTAAACACGTTCTTACTGAACGGTAAGCGCTCATGCGAGCTTTGGTGTCAATTCATTGAAACACAAACCACATGTCTTCGTAACAGTAGTTAAATGATGATATGCTTTAATTGGAAGCATTGTAACTAGTCGGCAAAGCCGGTATTATGTTTCTGCACAATGGCTATTCAGATATTAACCCACATAGCGGTAATGCAGTGATCAATGTAATATATATCGATGATTTTATACGGGAACTGGGCTAGCCTTTCATAGACCACTATAGGAATTCCCTTTCGTGTCAAGTAGGCGTATTCATAACTAATTTAAAAGTCAATTCCACGCAGGGACATTATCGAAAAAAGCAAAATATTAATGGAGCATAAAAAAATACTTTCATATTATTTCTTTGTGCCTCTGCACAGGAAAATGAACTCAACGTGAATTGTTCTGTTGGGTGGCACAGCCACATACGACCATCGAAACTTGGTCTCATGCCTGTTTGAATCCTTGTATTTTGAAAAGTAATCAGCTTCTGTTCCCGTAATGTAGGATGAAAATTCATAAAGATCCGCTCTCTCTATATAGATACTAACTCTAATATTTGGAGCGGCTTCGGTGGAGTAGTTGGTAGCATGCTGAGCTCCTATGCCGAAGATCGCGGGTTCAAGCCCAGCCGAAGTCATCGGATTTTTAAGAGCGTTAAAAATCTCTCAGTATGCCTTCCTTCGGAAGGGAAGTAAAGCCAGCTTTCCCATGTCATAGATTTATAGCATGGAAAAGAACCTTCCACTAACTATACTTGTGGAGTCTAAAATTTGTAGGTTAGTTTGATAACGCTATATTAGTTCCAACGTTCATCACCAGGTGCTGGCAGTGATGGCATCTAGTAGCTATGTCCGCAGCTAGGTGTCATGGACGGTAGCATTTGGTAGCAAAAGTAGGAACTAGTTGAAACATTGATCGTCTGCAGTCCTTCTATCTGAATCACAGATAACACACACTAATACAGCCATTACAATTAACACCGGTTATCAAACAAACTCTACACACACACACAAAGTACACGGGGCTACATGACCACGTTGTCGCAGCCTCTAAACTAAGGAACCAACCAACCATCTAATATCTGGGCTGAAAGGTTTAGTCATGGAGACCAAGCAATTGCGCCTCTTTCAATATTGAAACTATCTTAACATCCTATCATAACACTGACGATGATGTGATGGCCCTAAACATGACTTGAATAATATACTAATTATGTTAGACGATGTCGATATGTAAATATTATATGTCCGAAAACTGTTTCATTAAAGTACTACTTTTCATTATAACACAGTTTTTCCAATCAAACAGAGCTCAATAATTTCGTTCATTGAATAATTAGGTAAGGATAGCTCTCACATGTACTCAAAATCCCACATGTCGGATATGAATTACATGATTTGAAAGTTGACAATGTAGCCTATATTGGATCAACCATTGTAGTTATAATGCATAAACAAACTGGGCAATATTGCAAAAGAAATAGCACTGTACCTTAATATCCGCAACTCCAATTTCTACACATTCGTAAGATTTCGCCGACAATTTTAGTGAGTGCTGTTGTTGGCATAAACGTCATGGAGGAAGCAGTCGGATGACATTAGTTCCACGGAAATTACAATACAGTTCACTTTTCGTTAAATGGATTTTTTAAGCGAAACTTTTCCGCCAGATGTCATGACTGTCCTATGTGATTTGCATTCCGTTGACATTCTATAGGCATCGAATTTGACGAATAACAAGTTGATAATACCATACATTTTAATTTTAAAGCGTTTGTAACAGCCTATTTTGTGTTATTTGAAGTAAATAGCAAAATGATCCCACATAGTACCTTTGCGCTATCTTTTGGCACTAGTTCAGGATATCCCTAATGTACAATAAGCAATGTTTCAAAGCCTTTGAAACATGACATTGAGAAGGTCTTTGATCCTTACTGGGAACATGAGCTCTGTTCACTAAACTAAACTCAGGTGATAGAATCTCCACAGATATTTATGAATATTTCTGTTCGAATATAAAATAAAGTTATAATTATCGTCGAACATAAACAGTCGTATGCAACTCGCCTATAATGGTAATTAAGACACTCGTATGGAAATTATAAAACGAGCGAAGCGAGTTTTATAAACATACTCGTGTCCTAATTATTGCGATTATCGGCTCGTTGCATAATGTACTAAAAAGCTAAACGATTTCAACTACTAAAGTGATAACTCGATGTAGACTTTGATCAAGAGGACAAGTTATGACGTAAGTTATTCAGACCTGGATTAGTTGTTTGTTTACTAAAGTCTTTGTAACTACTGCAACTGTAGTGTAAATCCAAGGATGAAGGCCAATTTTCTTTCAGTAACATGGAATTTTATACGTTTTGTGATCACACACTCGTTAATTTATTAACATCAGATTCATCACTATTGTGTTTTAGATTGTTATAGCTACACTTCATTCTTGTAACGTGTCTGCATTTCTTAAGAAGCTAGCTCGTTATCTTTAAACAATTCGGTTCATGACCGTACATGTGCCAGTATTCAGCGTCTCGTTCTGAATGGCAAGTCCAATATACTAGTCATTTATGTCAGTCTACGGATACAAAAGATTACTAACAAACCTTATATCATGATATGCAAGGTGAATATGTACGGGACTATATGGCCCTAAAATAAGCAACAACAAATCCTTATGTGAAGTTTTGAAGCCAGTGTTGCCTGTACATATAATCAATTTGTACTATTCAGTCGGTCAACACGCTTTTATCCCAATTACATTAGGCAGGGTAACTATCTATAAGGTGCGTTCAAAAAGTAACGAGCCGGAGGTTTAATTACAGAAACCAGTACCTGTATGTTAGAAGTATTGGCCCTGGCTGTTGAGGCACTTGTCCCACTGTGACATGAGGCGGTGAATGGCTGTCTCATAAAATTTCCTGGGCTGCGATGTGAACCAGTTCCGCACGTTCAGCTGGACGTCGGCGTCCGAGATGAATCGTTGGCCCCACAGAGCCCTTTTCAGGGGACCAAACATGACGTAATCACAGGGAGAGAGGTCTGGACTGTATGAACGGTGGTCGAGAACCTCCCATTTAAATTTCTGCAGGAGTGCCGCGACTGTGTTGGCAATATACGCAATATGAGGTCGTGCATTGTTGTTGTTCACTGTCACTCGACGGTCCTGGGTAATGAGTGCATCAGCCAGCTGGACGTTGTCATCGGTAATGCAGGGGGGTGCCCCAGTCCGTGCATCATCGGCTAATGACACCCGTCCTTCCCTGAAGCCCTTGTGTCACGCCTTGACCATTGCAAGGGACATGCAGTGTTCGCCGTACACTTGTGACATTCAGCGATGAATGGCCGTTCCCCGTACTCCTTCCGCTCTCAGAAACCGAACAACACCTCTTTGCTCTTCGGTTGACGCCTCCATGTCACTGTTTGCAATGCAACTGGCAGCGTTGGACGATTGACGCATGCTGCTGCTCGCGTTGCATCGTCACGTGACGTGCACGCGTGTCCTCTAGCGACGGGCTGTAACCTTCCACGCTCTGGTCGGAACCACACCTCGTTACACACGCGACGATTAGCTGATATAGTCACCGGTTTGCGCCTTCCGGCCTCCGGCTCGTTACTTCTTGAACGCACCTTATATATACCTGAGTTGTTGTGATGGCTGCACTAGTGTATTTGTAAATTGGGTGTGGGACGGAGGTGGCCGTGGCCTAAAGTTAGTAACCAGTGCTACAGTCAGTTGTTTAATTATAGGGGCCTGTACATCGTGGTCATTTACCCTGTGTACTTGGGTGTGTGTGGAGTTCTGTGTGGTACTCTGTGTTATTGTGATGACAATATTAGTGTGTGTACTTCTATTTACAGTAATGTGAGAATTTGGCAGGAGGTGGCCGTTGCTTTAAACTAGGAAGCAGTTTGCCTGGAGTAGAAGTGGGAAACCACAGAAACCACTTCCAGGATGGCTGAGGTTGGAATCATAACCCTCCTCTTCTCAATTTTGCTTCACGAGGCTGAGTGTACCCCGCTCCAGCCCTCAAACCAGATTAAAATTTCTTGGCAGAGCCGGGAATCGAACCCGAACCTCCAGGGTAACAGCCAAGAACGCTTACCACTACACCACGAGAGGATATTCACATAAAGATGCAAAGACTCTGTACACTACCAATACAGTAAGTCGCAAAACTTCTAAATAAATAATTCTCTTCATAATCTACATCATCACCATTAACGATAACAGCATCAACAACTCCATTTCCTGTGCTGTATAACATAAGATATCAGTGTATAGTGTGGTCAGAAATTCGATTACAAAGGAAATAACTTGATTTTCGATATATTTTAATGGAGATGTGATTGCGGTGTTTTAAAAAAAATACTTGCCGTACATTCCTGTAACTTTCACACTTCGCTTCATCTTCTACTTTTCCTTCTTACAAATCAATTCCCGCATTGATTGATCACGTATGGGAGCTGCCCTGTCCTGGGCTTGTAATTGCAGAGTAGTAAACCACAGGTTCTCAGGAGCGTCCAACTGGCTTTGACCTTTCTTGAGCCAGCCTCAGGTGCGAAGTACAAGACTTCAGAGCCAATGAGCCAGTACCTACCAACAGCCACTCATAAAAAGGATTTTCCCATCACGAAATATGTCGATGTGATTATCTTAATAGACAAGTACAGTTTCATACAAAAATTGAGTACCCTAAGGCTTTGTAAATCCTATAATCAAAAGGTAAGATTCCACTGTTACTTCATAAATATGACAATGCCATTGCTTTAATAAAAGAAAGTGCTGGTTTCTTAAAAGTGATCTCTAAATCATTTCCATACAGTACTTGATTCTCAATGCAAATGATTCGTCTCGACATTTGTAACGGGGTAATGAGCATAATTTTAATCAATCGTGACTGGGAATCAATAGGTACCGTCAAGGAAAGCTGATCTGGGAGTAATCGAAAACCATAATGTCATCGATATTCTGCAACTGTGCCTCGGAATAATGGTAGTCATGACCTCATGCCAGTTAGGACCATAGTTCATCCCTGTGTTGACTAAGTGTGAGAAATCGTGACAAGGTCTCCACTTTATTCTTCTTAACATAATATTTATTAATTCATTTATTTATTTATTTGTTTATTCATCTATTAATAATCAATTAGTTAGTTAATTATCTAATTTATTTGTTAATTAATTAATTCATTAATTTGTTTATTTATATATCTAAATAATTAATTAATTAATCAAATTTTTTATTTGTTTATATTTTACTTTTTTATATCATCCATTGATTTATTTGTACGTTTATTTATCTATCAATAATTTTTATTTCCTTTAGTTGGTCTACCCTCCAGGGTTGTCTTTTTCCTCGGACTCAGCGAGGGATCCCACCTTTACCGCCGCCAGGGCAGTATCCTGGAGCTTGAAACTTCGGGGAAGGGGATACAACTGGGGAGGTGGGACGAGCACCTCGCCAAGCGGCCTCACCTGCAAAGTGAATAGGGGCCTAATTTATTTATTTGTTTATTTATTCTTTTTTAATTTATGCATTTATTTGTTCGTTTATTTATCGATCAATAATTTACATATTTATTTTAGAAGATTATTTATTTATTTAATATGTTTTAATTAATTAATTTATTTATTTATTTAATTTAAACCACCGCAAGGCAACGTACGTGATTGTCGGGCTATTATAGTCTTCACGATTTCTCATTGCAATTCTTTATTGCAAAACCTTCAGTCCAAACGATACGGGGCATTCTTGGTTAAACCCACATAATTATCTAAGAGAGCCAGTTTTTAAAGGTTATCTTAGTAAGAGTCCAAACTTCTACGCCAAAGAAGAGGGCTGTCAACATGTATTAGCAGACCATTCGCACTCGCAGTGGCAATGCAAAGATCAGTTTTATGAAGAGAAAGACTGATGTACTTTGTTTAATTCTGCACACATATAAACAACCTCAATCCGGAGGTAAACTAGTCCCCCGTTCGGATCTCCGGGTGGGGACTACTCGAGAGGGGGTTAACATCACAGAAGTGACAAAGAGGAAATCTGACATTCTACGGATCGGAGCGTGGAATGTTAGAAGTCTGCTAGGAAGTGGAAAGTTAGAAAACTTAGAATGGGAAATGGATAGGTTGAGGTTGGATTTGGTTGGGATTAGTGAAATGCGCTGGCAGGAAGAACAGGACGTTTGGTCAGGAGATTATAGGGTAATTAGCACTAAATCAAACAATGGCCAAGCAGGGGTTGGTCTCATATTGAGTAGGAAACTTGGACAGCGGGTGGAATATTATGAGCAATACAGTGAACGGATTATTGTAGCAAAAATCAATACTAAACCTACGTGCACCACAGTGGTACAAGTCTATATGCCTACCCGTCAAGCTGATGATGAGGATGTTGAAAAGGTCTACGAAGAAATAGATGACATTCTGAGGTATATCAAAGGTGATGAAAATGTTATAGTAATGGGAGATTGGAATGCTGTGGTAGGAAAAGGGAGAGAAGGGAAGATAGTAGGAGATTTCGGATTAGGTGAAAGGAATGATCGAGGAAGCAGGCTGATGGAATTCTGCACCGAACATGAGTTGGTCATAGCTAACACCTTATTCAATAACCACAATAGAAGAATATACACATGGATGAGACCAGGAGATACAGGGCGTTACCAAATCGACTTCATTATGGTCAAGCAGAGGTTTCGAAACCAGATTTTGGATTGTAAAACATATCCTGGTACTGACATAAACTCTGACCACAATCTGGTTGTAATGAAATGCAGATTAAAGTTGAAGAAACTGAAGAAAAGTCAAAAGCCAAAAAGGTGGGCAATAGACGGACTGAAAGTAAAGGATGTAAACGAAAGATTCAAGAAGAGTATAACGGAAGGACTAATGAAAAATCCTAAACGGACTTCAATTGCAGACGAATGGGCACTTTTGAAGAATGAAATAACAAAATCCGCAGAAGAAAACATTGGTAGGAAAGAAAGAATAGGTAGAAAACCGTGGATCACTCAGGATATACTAGAATTGATGGATGAAAGGCGGAAACACAAGAATCTAAGAGATGAAAAGGGGAAAGCAGAATACAGACGTCTGAGGAATGAGGTTAACAAGAAGTGCAAGGAAGCGAAAGAAGAATGGTTGAAAGAGAAATGTGCAGGTATAGAAAATTGTCTGAGATTAGGAAAAGTAGACACAGCTTATCGAAGGATTAAGAATACGTTTGGGGAAAAGAAGACTAAGTGCTGTAATATTAAGGACACAAATGGAAAGCCTCTAACAGATAGGGAAGAAAAGGTTGAGAGATGGAAAGCTTACATAGAGTGCTTGTATAAGGGAAAGGAGATTGAGAATCATGTAATGGAAAGGGAGGAGGAAATTGATGAGGATGCAAAAGGAGATTTAATATTGAGATCAGAATTTGACAGAGCATTAGAGGACTTAGGCAGGAACAAAGCGCCAGGCATAGCTGATATACCGATTGAGTTGCTACGCTGCATAGGAGATGAAGGTCTGATCAGGTTATTTCACTTGGTGTGTAGGATTTATGAGACAGGTGAGGTACCCCCTGATTTCAAGAAGAATGTTATCATCCCTATACCAAAGAAAGTGGGAGCTGACAGATGGGAAGATTACCGTACAATCAGCTTGATTACTCATGCTTCAAAGATCCTGTCTAGAATAATTTACAAGAGGATTGAAAGACAGATAGAAACGGAGTTGGGTGAAGACCAGTTTGGTTTCAGAAGAAATGTAGGAACAAGGGAAGCTGAACTAAGTCTTAGGCTGATTTTGGAAGGTAGAATAAGGAAAGGTAAGAGAACGTTCATGGCATTTGTAGACTTAGAAAAGGCTTTTGATAACGTTGATTGGACTAAATTGTTTGACATTTTGAAATCTATTGGAATAAAGTACAGGGATAGGAGGGTGATATACAATCTATACAGAAACCAGACAGCAGTCATTCGAGCTGAAGGACATGAGAGAGAAGCTGGTATTCAGAACGGTGTAAGGCAAGGCTGCAACTTATCACCCATACTTTTCAATCTTTACATTGAACAAGCAATTAAGGAAATTGGAGAAAAATTTAAAGTGGGAGTGAAGATTCAAGGAGAAATAATTTCAACTCTGAGATTTGCTGATGACATCGTCATCTTGGCCGACACGCCTGAGGATTTGAATCAGTTTTTGAATGGTATGGACTCCGTCTTACAGAATGAATACATGATGAAAATTAATAAATGTAAAACAAAAATACTGGAATGCAGCCGAAATAAATCAGAAACTTCTATGGAGATCAAATTGGCAGGTGAAAAGCTGAAGGAAGTTGGAGACTTCTGTTACTTAGGAAGCAGAATAACCAGTGATGGACGAAGCAAAGAGGATATAAAAAGTAGGTTGGCTCAGGCAAGGAAAGCCTTCCTACAAAAAAGGAATCTGTTGACATCGAATATAGATTTAGGTATTAGGAAGTCATTTTTGAGAGCCTTTGTCTGGAGCGTGGCGCTCTATGGAAGTGAAACTTGGACTATTGGTGCAGCAGAAAAGAGGAGAATTGAAGCATTTGAAATGTGGTGTTACAGGAGAATGATGAAGATCAGATGGGTAGATAGGGTTACAAACGAAGAGGTATTAAGGCGAGTGGGAGAGGAGAGATGTTTCTGGCGACGGCTAATGAAGAGAAAAGATAGGTTGGTAGGACACATACTAAGACACCCAGGAATAGCAAGCTTAGTTATGGAAGGAAGGGTCGAGGACAAGAACTGTAGGGGTAGACCAAGGTTAGAATATGTTAAACAGATTGCCTTGGATGTAGGGTGTGGTAGCTATGTAGAGATGAAACGATTAGCTCAGGACTGGGAGGCATGGAGAGCTGCATCAAACCAGTCAAAAGACTGAGGACTCAAACAACATACCCCCGTGTGGGTGCGGGATAGAATACACCCACGGTATGCCCTGCCTGTCGTAGGAGGCGACTAATAGGGTCGACATGGCCGAATAACTTGCCAGTTTTTGATTTGTTCAGATCCCCTGTGGATGGGGAGGGCAGAATTCATCCACGGTATCCCCTGCCTGTCGTAAAAGGCGACTTAGAGGGGGCCTTATAAAGGTCGATTTTGGTTTTCTGGTCCCAGCTCTGGTTTGACCAATAGAAACAAACATGCATGCTGTTAGGGGAAGGGCCACCAGCTTGGCCATCTGGCCAGAAAGCCTCGACGGTATGCCCCATCCCGTCAGGTGGGTGCGCCATGTACCCTACAGTAGTATCCGCCTTACAACGAAGGTCCCTGCATGGCCGAATACTGGAGCTGAATAAATCCTGTGCATGCCGAGGGGGAAGTGCCTGTTCGAGGCACTGGGACCCCGGGCAATATCTGCTATGCCAGGTAGGTATTGCCTTGGCTGGGTGGCGCCCACAGTGATAGCCCCCGTTCGGAGTGGGCAGTATTCGGGGAGGATTTCGTCCGGGATGCGTAGTAAACGATCACGGACACCTGTACAGGGTGGCCCCCTTAAAAAGACGTCTCTGGAGTGTAGATCGAATCCCAAGGTGTATACGCCTTGGGATGAGGCATTTAATAAGAAGTTCCCTGTTGACAGGTCTCCTCGCTACCTGGTAGCTACCAGGACAGACGGGGGAGATTTTAAACAGGTAAAATCGATCCTATTTTCAGAGGAAATCGAGGGGAAATATCGCGACCTTAACGGGATTTCCAAGCTCCGGAACGGGCAGCTCCTGCTGCATACCGTTGACCGGCAGCAAACCGAAGCGTTGCTGGAATGCACGCATTTCGGCGAAATTCCCGTTAAGGTTGAGAAGCACGATACGCTAAATGAGGTCCGTGGAGTTATATTCCATCGCGACCTCATTTTAAACAGCGACGCGGAATTGATGCGGGATCTGGGGAAGCGAGGCGTCACCAGGATTAGGCGCATCACCCAGAAAATTGGAAATGATAGCGTCGATACTGGCGCTTTCATTCTTCATTTTGAGGGTGATGTAGTGCCTAGGCAGGTGAAGGTCACGTCGTACCATTGCGACGTTAGACCGTACATCCCTCCACCTATGCGCTGCTACAATTGCCAGAAATTCGGTCATGTTTCTGCCAGGTGCACTGCCAAGGCGGTGTGTAGAGAGTGTGCCAAGGGGACACATGACGGTGTGGGGTGTACGCCTCCCCCGACGTGTCCTAACTGCCAAGGAAGTCACTCTCCGCGGTAGAAGCAGTGCCCTGAGTTCTGCAAGGAAGCAAAGATCCAAGAAATCAGAACATTGGATCGGCTTTCATATCACGACGCTCGAAAGAGATACCGTGATATGACTGCACCCGAATTTCCGGTATCTTTCGCGGCTAAGGTGACGCCACCTATCACCCCTGCCACTTTCGTTCCCCGTGCTGTACCCTCGACGACGAACTACTCTGAGATCGTAAAGTCTCCCCTCGCTGTCCAAGCGAGACCTGTCAGCCCGAAGAAGGTTAAACAACCTTCTTCGGCCATTGTGAAAAAGGCGCCGGTTATACCATCTAAACCGGCGCAATCGGAGAAGAAGTCATCTTCCTCTCCGAAACGGTCGGAGAAGAAGTCTTCCCCTGCCAACGAGGCAAAGAAGACTTCTGCGACCGGGGCTGGATCGTCATCCAGCCCATCTGATAAGACAAAGATAGTGGAGAAGAGGGGGACGGTTCGTCGCCGTCTCTCTCGCCCTCCTGCTGACGGGGTGGCTACTGTCTCTGCTGGCCTTTCCGCTCCCACTACCACCAAGGGAGCGAAGCCTGCTGAAGCCAAGCCCGTCCGTATGGAGGAACTCCCCTATAGAAAAGAAAATAGATCGGCGGAGGAGAGGGGAGCGGTTCAGCGCCGTTTCTCTTCCTCTCCTAAAGGCAGGGCTGCTCACGTATCTGCTAGCCATCCCGCTCCCACCACTACCAGTGGAGCGGTGCCAGCAGGAGCGACCTTGTTTTATAAGGACCCGGCGTCTGTGGGGAAGGGACCATCTACTTCCCCAAACACACGTCGGCGCCGATCCAAGAAGAAGTCTCTTCGGGGCGTGTCGGGGACAGACACCCAGTCTTCGGACCGGGAGAAAGTCCCTCGACACCGCTCTCGCTCTTCCCCAAGGGCGAGACCCGTGAGGTCCGACGACGACCGTGCGCAACCCAAGAGAGCGCCCGCTCCATTTTCTTCGTCTTCGGACGGAGATGTGGAGATTGAGGTGTGCTCTCCTGCCCCATCATCTCCAACTAGAGATGGGGAAGGGTGGCAAACGGTCAAGCATAAGTAGAAGACCCACTTCTACTTAAGTCCACACCATGGCACTATTACAATGGAACTGTAATAGCTATTGTGTTCATCTCGCTGAGTTACGACAATTAATATCTTCGTTTTCGGCAACCATTGTCTGTCTTCAGGAATCCAGGTTTCGTCCTGGACATGAGACAACAATGCGTCACTTCAAACTCTTCTCTAAAGACCGGATGGACGGAGCTGTGGCCGCTGGTGGCGTCTGCACTCTCGTCCACTCTAGCCTCTTTAGTGAAGAGGTGCCGTTGCGTACTCAGCTAGAGGCAGTTGCAGTTCGTACTTCGTTGCCAGTAATGGCAACAGTATGTAACGTGTACATCCCACCTGATTCTCAGCCGGATTACGACCAGCTGGTGGATCTAGTCTCTCAGCTCCCCCCTCCTTTTCTCCTTCTGGGAGATGTTAATGCCCACAACACCATCTGGGGCTCCGCTACCACTAGCGGTAAAGGGAGAGATTTTGAGAGGCTGATCAGGCGGCTGGACCTGTGTCTGTTGAACACAGGGGAACCTACGCACTTCTCTATTGCACACGGTACTTATTCAAGTATCGATATTACCCTGTGCAGTCGTGCGCTGGTTCCCCTGCTACAGTGGGGTGTACACGATGACCTTTGTAATAGTGACCATTTTCCAATTATCGTTACTCTTCCGAACCAGAGAGCCATCGAGTTACCAAGTCGATGGCTTCTCCGTCGGGCTGATTGGCCAACTTTCACGGCACGTGCGGTGTTTGCCGAAGATACCTTTGAGAGTGTCGACGATCATACCATTCACATAACGAATGGTATTTTGACTGCTGCTGAGGAAACAATACCTTCCTCATCCGGCAACTCACGCCGGAAGCTTGTCCCTTGGTGGACAGCCGAGATTGCAGCAGCCATTAAAGATCGTCGACGTGCTTTCAAATGCTATCGGAGGCAAATCACTATGCCCAACCTTATCACCTTCAGAAGGATGCGTGCTAGAGCCCGATATCTGATTCGGGAGAGTAAGAAAACGACGTGGGAAAAGTATGTGTCGTCCATGACGGCGCATACTTCTTCATCTCAAGTGTGGACTAAGCTTCGTCGGATCTCCGGACTCCCGACATCACTATCGATACCCGGAGTGTCCATCAATGGGGACATCATCACGGACCATCTCGCCATTGCCAACAGCATTGGCTCGCACTTCTCCGATGTATCCTGCTCCGGGAGTTACGATCCTACATTTCTGACTCTGAAGCGGGAGGCAGAGACTCACCCCTTGTCCTTTGTCACTGCTGCTTCGGAGTCCTATAATGTACCATTCTCTGAATGGGAACTGCGCAGTGCGCTTGCACTGTGCAGGGATACGGCTCCTGGACCGGATAACATACATAATCAAATGTTAAAACATCTGTGCGAATCCAGTATGAAAGAACTGTTGATCCTCTTCAATCGTATATGGATTGAAGGGGAGTTTCCATCTCAATGGCGAGAGGGGATCGTGATACCGATTCCTAAGGCTGGAAAGGATCCCAAGTTTGTAAGCAGCTATAGGCCCATTTGTTTGACAAATGGCCTATGTAAGCTGCTCGAAAAGATGGTGAACCGTCGACTGGTGTGGTTCTTGGAGGATAAAGGTCTCCTGTCTGAGTACCAATGTGGATTTCGCTCTCATAGGTCCACCACTGACCATCTGGTGCGACTTGAGAGCGCCATACAGGAGGCTTTTTCCGGAAGCAGCACCTAGTCACGGTTTTCTTTGACCTCGAGAAAGCCTACGACACCACATGGCGCTACGGGATCCTTTCCACCCTTCACAAGTGGGGACTCCGTGGTAACTTACCGACTTTCATTGCGAATTTCATGTCCGTCCGACTCTTCCGTGTAAGGGTCGGTAGGACATTATCGCAGTACTACACCCAAGAAAATGGAGTTCCTCAGGGTTCAGTGCTGAGTGTCACCTTGTTCGCGATTGCCATTAATGGCATTGTTGCCGCCGCCGGGTCCGCGGTAGTTCCATCGCTGTATGTAGACGATTTAGCTCTGCATTACAGCTCTGGAAGTATGGCAGTCGTGGAACGGCAATTGCAGCTAGCCATCAACCGGGTCGACAGGTGGGCTCACGACCGGGGTTTTCGTTTTTCAGCAGCGAAAACCTCCGTCGTCCATTTTTGTCGGCTACGGAGGCTACATTTACACCCTGAACTACATCTCAGGGATGCTGCGTTGCCGTTGGTTGACACTTATCGCTTCCTGGGGCTCCATTTTGACAGCAAGTTAACGTGGCAGCACCATATACGGCAATTGAAAATGACATGTCTCAGGAAACTGAACATGCTCAGGTTTCTTAGTGGCACTACGTGGGGGGCTGACCGTGCGGTGCTCCTACGGTTCTACCAAGCCCTCGTCCTGTCCCGGCTAGACTATGGTTCTGCGGCATACGGTTCAGCAAGGCCGGCAACCTTGAAAATGCTGGACAGTATCCACCATAGTGGCGTTAGGCTGGCTACCGGTGCCTTCCGGACCAGCCCGATACCCAGCCTACTCGCCGAATCGGGTGTTCCACCTTTAAATTTTAGACGCCAACATATGCTTTTAGCAAATGCTGCCAATGTGCGTCAAATGCCGCAACACCCGACCTATCAAGCTCTCTTCGGTACCCAAAACCACCAGGGTTACGCCAACCGGCCTCGTGCCACTCGGCCGGTTGGTATTAGACTTGATAGCTCGTGCACTGAAATAGGAGTGGCTGTAGGTCCCTGTATGATCCGGACATCTAGCGAGGTGCCTCCGTGGCAAGTCCCGCGTCCGGAAATTCGGTTAGATCTTCACCAAGGTCCTAAGGTGAACACGGATGCGTCCGTTTACCGGAGGCAGTTCCACAGCATAGTTCACCAATTTCCGGACGCTGGCATTCTATACACGGATGGTTCGAAGGTGGACGCGAAAGTGGGTTGTGCTTACGTTATTGATGGTGCAAATACCAAGATCTCTTTGCCTGAGGCCTGTAGTGTGTTTACTGCGGAGCTCGTTGCCATCTATGAAGCTCTGCAGTTTGCACTACAGGATGCACGAATCCACTTTCTCGTGTGTACCGACTCTTTGAGTTCGTTGCAGTCAATTGCTACATGTTTCCCGCAACACCCCCTAGTGCAGCGAATCCATGACCTACTAGCCGGGCTGTGCCACGCTGACACTCGAATCACCTTTCTGTGGCTTCCAAGCCACATGGGAATTGCGGGAAATGAGTTAGCGGATCAAGCTGCAAAAGAGGCGGTATCACTACCACCTCGACCAATGGAGGTACCCGCTAGAGATATTCGCTCTCAGTTACGCCTACAAGTTCTGGCTTTTAGGGAGAGTCAGTGGCTAGCTGACCCACTGCCCAGTAAACTGAGAGCGATCAAGGGAACTACTCGCGTGTGGCGGAGCTCCTTCCGGGTCCGGAGGGAGCCCGTCATTTTGTGTAGGCTAAGGATAGGTCATACAAGATCCACCCACTCATACCTAATGAGAAGGGAAGACCCCCCACTTTGTACCTGTGGAGCCGTATTCACCGTGGCCCACATTTTCACCGAGTGTGTTGATCTTGCTGACTTACGAAGAAACCTTGGTTTGCAGACGACACTCAAACTTATATTAGCCGATGACGTGGTGGCTGCTGATCGCGTTATCCGCTTTATAAGTGAGAGTGGGTTAGAGCCAGCAATCTAAATTTTCCAGTGAACATTGACTCAACGACTTGTTCGTTTTTGAATGATAATGTTTTGTTTTTTCCGTAATTTTTGTTAATTTTTATAATTTTTATTTTTTATTTAATTGTTTGTTTTTGTTTTATTAATTTTTGGTCTTTTGAAATTTAGATGTCCACCTCAAAATTTTAAATTCAATTCAAAATTTGTATTCTTTAATCTGTGTTAAGAGGGGCAGATGACCTCGTAGTTCCGCCCCTGAAAACAACAATAACTAACTAACTCAAACAACATAAACAGCATATTTCATAGGAATGACGGTAGCATTAGACAATACCTACTTTTAAAGCGGTATGATCTGTTGAATAGGGGCAGAGTACTTCGATGTTCCACCTCTTAAAACAACGCCAACCCCCACCAGACCTTATTACTACATTTAAGTATTACCTTATCAGCCTCAGAAGATTGGCACTCTCACTTCACAGCTACTTGTATATTTGTTTTGTAATTCACCATTATCCGAAATATTCGTCTAATGTAAAAAATGAAAATCTAAATGTGTCCTATAGAAGGCTTTGAAGCCATTTTTCAGTTCGACTGGCTGCGTGATGTAGAAGTAACGTTGTTGCATTTTGTGCATAAAGTTGCATGATCAATTCATGGCGCAGTCGGTTGGCATTTGAGGGTGCACAAATGCGAGGAAGCCATGTCAGTAGATTTACTGGCACGTTTATGATCCACTTCGGGGCAAAAATCCGGCACCTCTGGTTCTTAAAAACCGCAGTAGTTAAATGGGACGTACAACCAACACAATATGTTTGTTATTATTATTATTATTATTTAAATATTTAATCAATTGTTCCCCTTTAGGAGAGCGATTGAACTTGAATACACGATTAATTCATGTTCTGGAGTTTTCCCGCTTCTCTTCCCAAAATCTCTTCATCCACTCAGAATGCTCCTTCTTCCGCTCAGCTGTCCATTTTCTTCCAGGCTGTCGTGACGATTATTATTATTATTATTATTATTATTATTATCCTCACAACTCGGCTTCACCCTCGGACTCGGCGAGTGATCATTCCTCTACCGTCGTAAGAACGGTGCGTGAGAGCTGATCACACTTTGTCAGCAGATACAACTGGGATGGTGACAGGTCGATCACCCAGGTGACCGCTAACTTAGCTCTAATTAAAGAAAGGTCAGGGAAAGGAGTTTGGAAGGAAGTCGGCCATGGACCTGTTGAAAGGAACCGTCATGGCATTTCCCTGGGGGTGAAAATAGAAAACCACCAAAAACATTTTTAGGACGGCCGAGGTGGGATTTCTACCAACTCACGCACTCCCGATGCCAGCGAGGTTCGAACTAGCGCGTAAACAGTCTCGGCCACCGTGGCCAGTCATTATTATTATTATTATTATTTCATTTTTCAGTTTTGCCTTGTTAACAATTAACTGATAACTTCCAGTCGGTCAACACGGCTGTGCCCAATTAGATTGGGCAGGGAGTTACATTTAATTTCCTACATTAATTATACATGGGTTTCTAAATTCCCATTACAGACTTTGAGGGCTTGTAGTGGGGGCCAAGACGGTTAAGTTTAGCACAGGAACTTGTGTCCGGAAACGTACCGTCTTCCCGCTACTCGAAAAAAAAAAAAACATCACAGCACCCTTTCAAATCTCCCGCATTTTCGGCACCACTGACAAGAGTACGTACGTCATTGAACGATCACCTTATGTCCCATAGTCCCTACAGATTTGTTGATAATCCATACCTTCCTCCACGAAATCTCACGGGTGTCGCGTACTTAGTATTCCTTGAAGACGTACTGCTAAGTTCTTAGACGATGTGTTACTCCATGTGCGTCAAAACATGTGGTTTCAGCACGATGGCGCACCACTTCATTTTTCACTTTCGGTCCGAGATCATCTGCATCACAGATTTGGGCAACAGTGGATAGGTCGTGGTGGCTCAATTGATTGGCCTGCACGTTCACCCCGACTTGACACCCCCAGACTACTACCTGTGGGGTCACATGAAAACCTTGATTTACGAGACCCCTGTGGAATCCGAGGATGATCTAAAGGTGCGGGTTATGTTTTCGGCGGATGTTGGATTACCAGGGATTGGTGATCTTGTGTACCAGAGCATGGTACGGAGGTACCGTGTCTGTGTTGACGTCGGTGGTCGTCACATTGAGCCCCACCTGTTATTGGACCCAGACGACAAGTAGCAGGAGTCGGACAGAGCGCCGAAAATGTGGGAGCTATGAACGTGTGCTGTGGTGGTATTTTGCGGGTAGCGGGAAGATGGTGCGATTCCGGACACAAGTTCCTATGCTAAACTTAATCGTCCCCACTACAAGCCCTCAAAGTTTGTAATGGGAATTTAGAAACATGCTGTGTATAGCACCCACGCCCCCTCCTCTCTCACCCTCCCCCCCCCCCCCCCCCCCCCACCCCAATTCCCCTCGCCCCACACACACATTTTGTAAGATGTGTTTTATTAAGTGTATACGGCATTGAACTAATATGGGAAATTCTAACCCTAACGGACCTTACCAACCTTGAGAAAATCAAATCGAGATATTTGAAGAGAGCACTTGGAGTAGCGAGAACGACCAAGTCCAGACTGGTATATGAACTGGCAAAGGAACCGTTCTACAAAGAGGACCTGAAACTCAAGCTGCTCCTACCTCACACCAAGCAAGTATGTCAATTAATAGAGCTAAGGAAACAAAAAACAAAATAAATACCCGAAGACATTTACGCTACAGACGCCATGATTGACAGGAGATGGGCAAAAGCGAACCAAGAACTGCGATCGGTGCTAACCAGACTTTCAGTGCACGGCTATCACCACAAGATATGTAGAAATGACAAATTTCACGAACCAAACAATGCATGTGTATGCGTACTATGCAACGAACATTGTGAAAAATACCACCTAATTAAATGTCGTAAGAGGACAAAGTCAACCATTGACTATAGCAAAGACTAGAGCTGAATATATCAAACATTGTGCATAGGATATAAGTCTTTATGTATGCACATTTGTGCGCATTGTATGTCATAATAATAAAGAATTCATGTCCTTTAGTTCAGTCAATAGGAAACGGCTTTGGAGGCGTAGTTCGTAGCATGCTGTGCTTCTATGCTTAAGATTGCGGGTTCAAAGCCGGCCGAAGTCGTCGGATTTTTAAGAGCGTTAAAAATCCCTCAGTATGCCTTCCTTCGGAGGGGAAGTAAAGGCGGCGGTCCCATGTCATAGATTTATGGCATGCTAAAGAGCCTTCCACTAATTACACCTGTGTGAAGATAAATTATATTAAATTTGAATACCGCTCTTAGGTTCCAATGTTCGTCGCCGGGAGTCGACTGCGGTGGACGTCTAGTAACCAAGTTCTGAACTAGTAGTCGTTGACGGTGGCGTTTGGCAGCAAAAGTAGGAACTACTTGAAAATTCGACGTCTGCAATCCTACCTTGATTTTTTTTTGTCGTGTGACCTCCTGAGAGGCCGAGTGCAGGTCTTTCTAGTCGACGCCCGTGGGCGACCTGCGCGTCGGGACGAGAGGTGGAATGAATGAAGATGAATGAATGAAACTGGGCAAGGATGTGGAAGGAAGCGGCCGTGGCCTATCAGAAGGTACCGTCCCTGCATTTGCCTGGTGTTGAAAATGGGAAACCACGGACAACCATTTCAAGGACGGCCGACGGTGGAGCTCGAACCCACGCGTCCACCGAGTCAGCAGAGGGCTTGGCCCCATGGCCTAACGCTGTGCTTTAGCCAGCGTAGCCACTACTGTCGGTTACCTTGAATTAAGAACAGATATTACACACTGATACAGCCATCACAATTAACACCGGTTAATCTGACAGATTCTACACACACCCAAAGTAGCCTATACGGAGTTACATGACCGCGTTGTCGCAGCCCAAAACTGAGGAACCAACCATCAGTCAATAGGAAATTAATCGTAATTCTCCGCTCTATCTAGTTTGAGCAATCTCATGTTGACCGACTGAAAAGCTTCTCATAATATATATGAGAATCTACCAGAAAAAGAAAAATCTTAATTTCCTAGGTATTTGAGTCTTTTGACTGGTTTGACCCTACAATGCGTTTTCTCCAATCAGTTCGGCCCTGTGCACGTTTGACTTCTGGATATCTCCGCAGCCTTGCATTAGCAAGAAAGTCTTAACAAAATGTCTTTCTCAATCTTTCACGAGGTCGTTTCTCAGGTATTTTAACCTTTATCACGTCAATCAACGTTGACGGAGATGATCTGCCACGAATAACAACATTTACGTATCTTGGTTCTGCTATCTCCAGCGATGGCCGACTTACACATGAGGTCAATGCAAGGACACAAGCAGCCTGGATCAAGTGGCGAATGACGACAGGAGACACCTGCGATCGTCGGATGAAAGACCATCTGAAGTCAAAGATTTACCGGACTGTTATCCGTCCCGTCGCTCTCTACGGCACCGAGTGCTGGTCAACTATAAAAGAGGCGGAACGACGACTGGGGTTCGTGAAGGCGAAGATAGTTAGATGGACAGGTGGCATCACTAGACTGGATCACGTTCCAAACAATACCATCAGGAAACGCTTTGGGGTTGCACCAATCCAGAACAAAATGCGAGAAAGCCGTCTGAGGTGGTTTGGACATGTACTGCGCGCAGAGGACAATACAATCGCAAAAGCAGCCTACACGACGGAAGTCACAGGAAAGAGAACCAAAGGACAACCTAGACAGCGATGGGCCGATACTTTGCACAATGACCTGAAGGCTGTATATCTTCATTCAGACATGGCCCACGACTGAACAAAATGGAGATAGCGAATCCACTTAGTGGACCCTACCCACACGCGGGACAAACGCTAATGAAGAAGGATCACGTCAATCATCAGTATGACATGCCGAATCCCATGTACTAGCCTTGCAAGTTGCCTCTTCCTGATGTATGAAGCATCTGCCTCAATTCTTGAGCAATTTCTAGCATGTCAGTGTTGGTCTTTCTCTCAATCCAGTTGATATTTGTTACATTCGACGCCAACACCACATCTCGAATGCCTCCAGCTTCTTCAGGACTCTCTTGTTTAGCATCCATACATCCGCACAGTATCCGTCTCCTGGTGTAACAGCTAGCATTCTTTACTAGCGACCTGGAGGCCCAGGTTTGATTGTCAGCTCTGGTCTGAGGGCTGGAATGGGCAACACTCAGTTTCGTGAGGCAAAACTGATATTACCTCCCCCTTTCTGGGAAGACATTTTACGTGGTATCCCCTCTTCTACTCCAGGCAAATGGCTCAATTACAAATACACACCATAACACAGGCACCACAATAATACAGGCTATCTATAAAATCTATACATACACCCAAGTACACGAAGCTAAATGACCACGATGTGCAAGCCTCTCAAAAGAAACAACTCTCCGCACAGTACAATGCTACTGGCCAATCATTTGACTTCATGATCCTTTTTCGTAATCTGAGAGATACTGAACATTGACCAAAAAATAAGGGGGTGGGGGTGGAGGGTACTGCTTATCATAAAATGGTTTAGCTATAGCTAAACGGGAATCTAATTTCATTATCATATTATAAATTTCCTGTTATGATCTGGCCAAGAAATTACACGTGATTAATTATTATATGCAAGGATTACAAGGATAACCTTGTAGATCAGCAAAACAATAATCACCGCCTTGTAAATCACCTCATCCCTTTGTAATATTTGCAAATCATAATTAATCACAAGTAATAGTTTTCAGGTAGCAGATTATAATTGTGCCTAAATATGTGTTGGCCGATTAATTGTTAATGGTCTGCCCCTTAAAGAAGCAATCACCACCGCAAGTACCCCCCCCCCCCCCCCCCCCAGTTATATTGAAAGATACATCTGTAAAATTTAATAGTTGAAACGTAGCTTTTGGTGTTACAAAGGCAGCAATATTTGCCATTGGGTAGACAGGGGCAGTTGCTCTTGACTGCATTTATTTATTTATTTATTTATTTATTTATTTATTTATTTATTTATTTATTTATTTATTTATTTATTTATTTATTTATTTATTTATTTATTTATTTATTTATTTATCGTATGGCTTTTAGTGCCGGGAGTGTCCGAGGACATGTTCGGCTCGCCAGAGTCTGTAGCTGCTTCCAGCTGCTCACCACCCTTAAGGTGAGTTACAAGTTCCGTTCAATTTCAAGTAGTTCCAACTTTCACCACCTGATATCAATGATACCTAGTGGTGAACGTTGGAACTTTGATAGAGCGTTCTGACGAAATCTAACCTAACAATTTAGCTTCACACAAGTTTAGTCTGTGGAAGGATCTTTAGCATGCCATAAATCTATGACACGGGACTGCCGGCTTTACTTCCCCTCCGAAGGAAGACACACTGCAGTATTTTAAGGACTGCATATTTATTCCAAATGACCTTCATAAACACGCCAAGGCGGCTATCAGTACATGACTACCCAGTATTAGTTCCTGAAGTCACCACCACAAACATGAACATAGTTGTATCGGAGGTAATTCGTAGGAGACAGAGTATAATTTTGGTAACTTATGTTTACTCAGAGACACATAAAAAGGGTGTCATAAAAGTAGTCCAGTAGGGAGTTGATATTAGCTGCTGCAAAGACTTTATATTAGCCTGCTTTAACCGTGTTGCTCGACAGGTTTTTGAATCACCCTTCTAATTGCTTTGGATGAATCACTAGAGAATAAAAGTGGCACTTGATGACTGAATTATAGTCTATAATAATTGATAATAATGATTATAAAAATATGAATTTAATATTACTTTTAACTGTGGTTGATTCAGAGACGCGAAGTTGTCGGAATTTCACTCAAGAGGTGATCTCTATGTATGGTTACCCCTTATTAATCCCGTTATCAATGGGGTCGGGGATGAGATGCGATGGAATTACACGTGGCTGATGGTTTTTATGGCCGTATGCCGTTCCTGACGCCAACCTCACTAGAAGAGTTATTGAGAGATGAAATGATTGAAGATGAATGAAAGTTTAATTTCAAATCGTTCCAACTTTGGCTACAAGACGCCACTGTCACCCAGCGGTGAACGATGGAACTTGATTGAGCGTTTCTCACCAAATAACCTAGAAGTTTAGCTACACACTACCAATTGTAGTGGTAGGTTCTTTTTCATGCTATAAATCTATGAAATTGACCCCCGACTGCATTACTTCCCCTCCAAAGGAAGACATACTAAAGGATTTTAACGCTCTTAAAAATACGATGACTTCGGCCGGGTTTGAACCCGCGATCTTGGGCATAGCAGTTCAGCATGCTATCGAAACTCAGGAGGTGATCTCTAAGGTGCAGTAATTCTTCTGATACGAGATTGTTGCATTTAAACATGGGGCTGAGCGGACATCGACCCCGATACTTTAGGCTTTGAAGGCTAACACTAAACCTACTGCACCACTCAGCCCAACTTGAACGCCATAAGAAGATTGTTAAATAATATCCTATCCAATTTGTTAAGCGACTATATTGTGCATGTCTTGTTTTCAGCAGTGATGAGCCTACAACTTCAATACGAATTAATTTAATTTTGTAAAAATAATCACATTTTGGTGCACATTTTAGGTCCTTAAATAACACGTTTAGGCATATTTTGGTGATTTATAGAACACAGAAGTGCTGAATGGTCTTAACAGCAGACCTATATTGGAATACATCCATGAATACCAAAGAAATTGGCTAAGACACCTCAACAGGATGGACAGAAGCAGGATCCCTAAAGCAGTCGTCAACTACTGCCCCGGTGGGAAGAGATCTCTAGGTCGCCCCAGGAAAAGATGGCGTGAAAATTCAAATCTTTTGTGTAGACCGTAACAGTTCTTCTAGGACTACCACATGAAAGGATGATGATGATGATGATGATAGAACATAAAAATTTCTATTTCTGCAAACAATATATAGTTTCCTTGTTAACTGACTGAAAATATTGCCTATATTTCGGACTGTGGTCTAGCAACACCTAGCAATGTGACTTATAAGCATTACATGTACAGCATATGCTAAATTATCCTCACTGACATCAGTGATTCTAAAACTATATTTACAAAAGTAGTGTACTGAATTATGGCTCCAGTTTGATACGCGATATTTCCTAGCGCCACACACTAAGCCCATTTGTGTAACTCTTCTCCTTTACCACGTTACGTTTCATTCATCATAAATCTCTAATGACTTCCTCTGATTCAGTACTTGAATGTAACACACATTAAAACTTATAGGTCTGGTAGAAAGAAGAGAAAGATAATAAGCTGAGTCGAGAGTTTTCTTCATGTTCATCTCTTTCCTGCTCTCAGATTCCTTTATATATATATATATGTAACTTTTTAGAATCACTCCCCCACCTTACAGCTTTATTGTTGCATCGTCTTGTATCATTCAGAGTTTAGAGAAGAGAGGGGGGACACCAAAGAGAGCTCATTAGACGATTTTATTTCTTTTGTCGAGGCTTATTTTTCTTCTCTTGCTGTATTCGTGAAATTCCACTTGGTCGCCCATATTCATGTGGTACAAATGCAAAAGGTTTCATTCACTCTTCTGTATGGGAGAGGAACAAAATATTACATTTAAATTCAATTAAAGAGTTAAAAAATACAAGAAACAAACTGACTTACAATGTTGCCAAATTGTATTTCTGATGATTCTCTGTTATGCTAATTTAAATGTTCCCCGGGCCATGTAATATGTTGTTCTTCAGAATGCCGGTAAAAATCAATCGCAGCACGCATTGAGAGATATCAATATTACTAATCTAGTAAAAGAATCGCTTTTCAGTTGGTCAATACGATAATATGCCCAGTTAAATTGGGGTAAATAACACTTAGTTAATCACATCTACTAGCCTGGATCTTTACATAAAATAATTATATAGGTCTACTTTCATTTGTTTACACTTCTCGCCCTTAATTATATGCACTTATACACTTCTGGAAAGAAATTAAATTATTATAATTAACTAATTAATTAATTAATATATAGTGAGAGAGGCTGAACATGTTTCATAGAACAAATAATAGGATAAGCAAACTGACCTACATTGTTTCCGATTGTATATCTGGTGTGGAGAGAGAAGAAAGTACCTGAAGCCTGGAAAAAGGGAATAATATTGCCAATATTCAAGAAAGGAGACAGGAAGGTGTGTGGTAACTACCGATGAATCACCATCATTTTGCATGTTGCCAAAGTAATGGAAAGAATCCTAGAAAAATGAATTAGAGTAAAGGTAGAAAGCCAAATAGAGGAGGAGCAGTTTGGATTTAGAGGAGGCAGGTCAACAGTAGAACCCATTTTCATTCTGAGACAGAACATTGAAAAGAGTTGGGAATATGGGAAGGATATGGTAATGACTTTTATTGATCTAGAAAAGGCCTATGATAGCATCCCTAGAACAAAAGTTTGGGAAAGCTTATCAAATAGGGGGATAGGCAAGGAACTGAGAGACATGATAAAAGGAATGTGCAAGGAGTGCTACAGTAGTGTGAAGACTAGAGTCGGGACATCGGAATGGTTTAAAATTGACACTGGACTAAAGCAAGGAAGTGTGTTGTCACCATTATTGTTCGTAATGGTGATGGATGACATCATGAAGGCAGCAATGAAAGAATACAGAAGGGCAAAGATGAAGATAATGTTGTTTGCAGACGACGTTGTGATCTGGGGCGAGGATGAGATGGAGGTACAAGAACTGTTAGACGTAATAAATGAAAAGATTGAGCAATGGGGATTGAAGATAAATGTGGAGAAGAGTAAAACAGTGGTGATGAGTAGAGATAAGAAAGAAGGAAAAGGAGTGATCAAAGTAGCAGATAAGGAATTGGAAGTGGTAAAACACTTCAAATACTTGGGAAGTGAACTGACTGAAGATGGAAGACTAGATTTGGAAATTAGCAGAAGAATACAACTCGGGAGGGCTTTCTACCAACAGGTACGGGGACAAGTATGGAACAAGGATATACCAATTAAGGCTAAAGGAGTTATGTACGAAGCATATTATGTTCCTATAATGACATATGCAGCAGAAACTTGGGCAATGACTAAGAGGGATGAGAGCAGAGTACAAGCAGCTGAGATAAGATTCCTGAGAAGTATGGTCCAGAAAACGAGGAGGGACAGAGTGAGAAATGAAGATATACGGAAAGAACTGGGAGTACAGAAACTAAATGACAAAATGGAGCAAAACAGATTGTAATGGTTTGGATATGTCAAACTGATGAATGAAGTAAGGCTACCAAGACGAGCACTGGAACGACGGATGGCAGGGAAGAGAGGACGAGGAAGACCAAGAATGCTTTGGATGGACTCGGTGGAGAATAGTATTAGAAAACGGAACCTGGATTGGAACACTGTGCCGGAAGAGGAATGGTGGAACGACAGAACAAAGTTGAGAGGAACCATATTTGCCCCCACCCAGTGTCAGCTGGAAAAAGGGAAATGATGATGATGATGAATTGAATATAATGATTTTTAATTATATACACTTATATACTTGGTAAACGTACCAGTAATGGACACTGTATTAGTAATTGGCACTTTCCCACTGAAATTTATAAAATAAGGTTTGCGCGTGAAGATAAACAGTTGAACTAAGTGTGGTGGTGTAGATCGCACCCTCTAGGAGCTGACGTACGAACTACTGTTGCCGGCAGTCGCACGCTCATGTCTGTGGAGCGAGGATGTCGGGTGAGTTTACTTAAGTGATTTTCTTAAGGATTTGTTTAAGGAGGTGAGTTTTAATTCAGTCAGTACAATTTTTGTGCTCATAGCCTAGATACTTATTCTGGCCATTCCTTAGTCAGAAAGTAAGTGTAGATTTCGTATCTCATGCTTCTTTAGTTTTAAAACAACCTGGTTACGAAACACATGTCCATTACAGTAGAACGTCGTTTATCCGGACATCAAACAACCGGAACGTCAATTATCCGGACGAGCAAAATAAAACAAGAAGTTCCGTGAAGAACTATACAGCCTACTTTTCATGCCAATGATTATTCTACAGAATATGAACCTATATAGAATAATGACGAAATTAAGTTGGTAATATCGAAATATCTAATTAGTTCAAAATATACCTGGTATAATGTAGCCTAATAGAGCACTACAGTTGGCAGCTCTGGTGACTGAATATATTCTTAGTTCCTTTTCTTAAGGTACAGAATACAAAATTTGGTTGAAGTCCAATGGACGTTCCATGCAGTTAGACACTGGATCTATCAGCACGCGTAAAAGCATGTTGCCAACAATGTCAGGTGCTATACGTGTGCAAAGTATAGAGCTGTTGGCTTGCATACTTTCTGATATATTGATATTAGGGTAAAAAAGTATAGACAGCATTTATTAACAGTTGGCAGCCCTGATTGCTCTTAACAATACTTATAGTCATATCTGTTATGGTACACATAGCACATACGAAATTTGGTCGAAATCCAACTGATAGTATAGAAGTTACATGTATTTAAAAATTGGTACTATCTGCAGGCTTATAATCATGTTGGTAGAACTGACGTATATAAGTTACTCCAAATTAATCAAAAATGTCAGAATATACGTGTGCATAGTTTAAAGCTGTTGGCTTGCATACTTTCTGATATATTGGTATTTGGATAAAATAAATAAATAAATAGAGAGAGAAATTATTAACAGTTGGCAGCCCTGGTGGCTCTTAAGAATACGCGCAGTCATATCTGTTTGTGTACAGATATTACATACAAAATGTGGTTGAAATCCAATTGATAGTGTAGAAGTTATATGCATTTAAACATTGGACTTATCAGAAGGCTACCGACAGTAGTGGCTACGCGCGCTAAAGCGCAGCGTTAGGTCATGGGGCCAAGCTCTCTGCTGACTCGGTAGACGCGTGGGTTCGAGCCCCACCGTCGGCCGTCCTTGAAATGGTTTTCCGTGGTTTCCCATTTTCAACACCAGGCAAATGCTGGGACGGTACCTACTGACAGGCCACGGCCGCTTCCTTCCACATCCTTGTCCAGTTTCATTCGCCTTCATCAATTCCATCTCTCATCCCGACGCGCAGGTCGCCCACGGGCGTCACTTAGAAAGACCTGCACTCGGCCTCTCAGGAGGCCACACGAAAAAAAAAAAAAAAAAAATCAGAAGGCTTAAAATTATTTTGGCAACACTGTCATGGTTGGACTCCTGGAAATTAAACTGAAATAGTCTTATCTACATGTGTGCCAATTTTGGAATAGCTCCCATGCATACCTTGCAAGATATCCAACATGGAGCTCAAATTTCTAGTGCGTTTTTTCAGCAGTTGGTAGCACTGACATCATTTTCAAATATGGACGTGAGATATTCCGGTGAAAACCTTACTCATACTAAATTTGGTTTTGATTGCTGCAGCCGTTTAGGAGTTGATAGGGGGACACACACACACAGCCAGCCAGACAGACAGACAGACAGACACACATTTTCCCGGATCGATCTCATAAGTCTACTTTTTCCTCATTTTTGCAAAATGTGAAAAGTAGGCTAAAAATGACGGAGCAGCGCGCGCTCACTACAGTAGAGAGTCGGTTCCCGTTTTCAATTGTTGTCTCGGTTGTCTCCTTCCGTTTGTTTATTCTATAATGTTTTAATGTGTTGCAGTATGTGAGCGTGTGTACTGTACTGTACAGTACTGTATTACGTTGTGAAAATGGCTTCTATGAGTGACAAAAAAGAAAAACGAAATCGCAATGTTTTATCCATTGAGAAGAAGGTGGAGATCATTAATAAACTGGATAAAGGTGAGAGTGTGCAGTGTCTAATGAAAACTTAGTGTTGGAAAATCCACAATTTATGATTTGAAGGAAGGAAAGTTGAAATTCTGAATTATGCATCGACGTTAGATAGGGAAGAAGGGTCTAAAAAGAGCAGAACCATGAGATCAGCTAGGGATAAACATTGGAAGGAGCGGTGTACTTATGGTTTATTCAGACAAGAAGTAAGGGAGATCCCATTTCTGGACCTTTGTTATGTGAGAAAGCGTTGCAGCTAAATGAGAAGCTTGGTAGTTATTACCATAATGTACTGTGCATGTTTTTTCCTATAAAATAAACGCATGTTTGATTATCCGGAAAAATCGTTATCCGTAGGACTTTCGGTCCCAATTAGTCCGGATAAACGACGCTCTACTATACTAGGTTCTTATTTCAATTCGAAAATAGTTATAGACACCTATGTCTATTACTGGGTATATTGACTGCTTTTATTTCACATTTCTTTTGCTGCGAATGCCTGCAGTATATTTCACGGAGAATGTCTGTTTTGGTTTGATTTGGATCTGACTACAGGGACTAGTAATTGACAGGGGTGTCTATTTCTCATGCATTAACGTGTCTATTATTGAATTATGAGTAGGGCCCGGATTTTAAAAAAATGCATATGCGCATATGCATATGCATATTTTGACATACTTTGAGGTTTAGTGCATATTCTAGACGTAACAGCATATTCCGGTATATATGTCTGAATTTAAGGACAATTACAAGAACTATTAAAATAAATCTGTTTTGTGCATCCCTAGCTAGTTGCCTATATTATGTGCATCCCTCACTAATTGGTGTTTTCGACTCTCTGTGTAACGGCACTTTACTTTCACAACTGACAATGGCAACAGATAGCTTAGGTATGGGTAGACAGGCTGGCTGGACTTCCCGGAATTCCTTTCTCTACCACAGTAGATAATAATCTCAGGGGGTTGGGCAATTGGTCAGGACAGAAGTATCTTCAGTTCACTAGTTACGTTCCAGTTTAATGCCCTGCATCTGAAGTGTTAGTTTCTAAAAATGCCTAAGGAAAAGAGCAGGAGAAGAGATTTATTAAATCAATGGGTGTCGGGTAAAAGGGACTATTCAACGGTTGGTATCATCGTGTACTGTCAAGTTTGCTCAAAGGAAGTAAAATGTGAAAAGAAATTTCAGCTTGAACAGCATTCAAAAACAACTGCACATATTAAAGCAAAGGAGGAGAAGAACAGCACACCACAACAACTACTTCTTACGCAGGTATAGCCTAAGTCCGGTATTCTTAATACATTTTCAAATGATCTTTGTAGGGCTTTCGTATGCAGCAACATTCCATGGAATAAATTAAACAATCCAGTTCTGCGATCATTTCTTGAGAAATATTGTGTAAATCAAAAAATACCAGTTGAATCAACTCTTAGGAAAAATTACCTACCTCCGCTATATGAATCTACCCTGGAATTGATCCGTTCTGATATCGGAAGGAACTATGTCTGGATATCAGTGGATGAGACAACGGATTCATGTGGCCGTTACATAGCAAATTTCATGGTTGGTAAATTACATCCAGACGAACCCGGTAAGCTGCATCTTCTTGCTTGTAAAGTACTAGAGAAAACCAACCATAGCACAATAGGAAGATTTGTAAATGATTCTCTGCGACTATTGTGGCCATCTGAAATTGAGGATAATTGTTGTAAAGTGCTTGTACTGCTCACAGATGCAGCTTCGTATATGTTGAAAGCAGCAAAGGCCCTCCAAGTATTTTATCCGAAACTCATACACGTAACCTGTTTAGCGCACGGATTACACCGTATTGCAGAAGAAATACGCACACAGTTTCCAGCTGTTAACAATTTAATTGGATGTGGGAAGAAGCTGTTTCTGAAAGCACCAGCTCGTGTCCAGTTCTACAAAGATTGTCTACCTGAAGTTCCTTTGCCACCTGAACCTCTGACTAGGTGGGGGACATGGTTGTCTGCAGTATCATTTTAACAGGAGAATTTTAATGAAGTGAAAGAAGTGCTTACAAAACTTGAAGATGAGCATATTGCGTGTGTCCGTGATGCAAAAGTTGTATTTGAAACCGCTACTATTTATCAAGATGTGAATTCCATTCATGCACATTTTTATAAACTTCCAAAAGCCATTGAGAGCTTAGAATCTTCTGGTTCTCCCCTCCAAGAATCACTTGATCTCGTAGAGAAAGCTGCATCTTCATTGAATTCCGCTCCAGGCGAAATTGGAGAGAAGATTAAATGCAAGTTAGAAAAGGTGTTGAATTCGAACCCAGGACAGAAGAAGATTAAGTTATATAGTCAATACTTGGGTGTAACTAGTGGGTAGATTATTGGCTGAGGAATAACCCACCCACCAAGGGAAGATGATTAAGAAAAGGAAGTGGGTTTCGGACTGGAGAAAAAGGATAGATAAATAGGATGAGAGTTCCACAAAAGTTATAAATTTAACCTTTAATGCACTTAGAAGCGGTTTCCACTGAAAATCCGTTCTCTGATACCTAAAATGGGTAAGAGCTTGGTCTAAGCTGACGGGAAATACAGCTAGGACTTGGGCGGTTTGCAAGAGAGTGGCCTTAGTATATTCCCTCTCAAGCAGGCATAAGACTACTATGGGGAAGAGTGTTGGTCTGGCAAGACTGAGAGTAACAGATTTATTGTACGCATGTTCAAAGAAATTCGTTTTTGCAAGGTAATTCGAAGGATGCCAATATTTTGAATCAGGTTTGGTATTTCCAGTTTTCGAAGTTATAGAGTTCCTGAAAAAGCGACCAAGTGCTTCCAGGAAGGATAATGATAAAATATTATACCTTGGGGAGTAATTTTGGAAAGTGGACCAATGGTTGCATTTGGAAATGGCTAAGCTTTTACTCAGCGAGAGGCCGGCTAAAAGTTTAGGCAAAGAAAAACACTTATCTTTTGGAAAACTGACCATAAGGTTTCGGAGATGATCTCCACAAGCAGGTAGCTGGCGTAGCGAGCTTTACTTGCCTTACTGACCAGTTAGAATTAGCTATTAATGCTAAGATAAACTTTAACGAGATTACCACTAAGAGTTCTTGCTCAAATGCAACGAGTGGTGAAAGCCCTATCAATAGATTTAATAGCATCGAGTAGGGAGAGCCAAGGAGGACAGGATCTTGCCTAACCGTTGTACTAGAAAAATGAAAAGGCAAAAAGAAACGCTTAATTTATTTAACAATTCAAAAGAAGTTGATAACTTTAATACATATATATTTTCAATTTGGTTAGCAATTTTGGGGTCACAGACCTCAGAAAACATTAAACGTTTGCTCCAGGCACTTAACAATTCTTTAGGTTTCAAACCTTATATATGTACTAAAATCTTTGTAAGATTTAAAAAAGACAAATGAAGTAATTAAAGTTTAAACATTCAACTGAGTACAAGGAGTGTACTTTAAGAAATTTCCAGGTAACTATTTTAGAAAAAGTTACAACTTCGAAAATAACAAAGAAGAAAGAGGGTAGAATAAAGGAGAAGTTCCTACAACTTCTTGTATTTATACAGAATTAATGTTGGTTAATTATACAAATAAGGGCAGGTCACTTACTGTGAACCTGAAGAGAAAATCAAAAGGAAGGTTCTCGACCTCCTATGTTTTAAGTAGGAATCACGAGCTAAATGGGGCAGTTTCCATTTCGTGAGACCTAGAAATAACTCACGCAAGAGTTGAAAGAATTGTTTTCCCTTATTATAAAGTAGAAACAATGTAAGTTTGAACCGTGTATAAAACACGTAGTTATACAGAAATTAAGTAATGCTAAACAGACAAGATGGAAGGGCACTTCGTTAGAGTGACACCTTATTGGAAATGATCCAGATTTATAATTTTATTAATATGGTTTGTTAGTAGAAGGTTTAGGAAAGATCGATTGGGATGGAGGATAAATGTTCATGGCCTTATTTAATGTCTTTTTGACTCTGAGAGTCGCACATTATTTAATGTAAACGGACGATCGCGACGCGGAAGAAATACTGAAAGCACTGTTTCTCACTATAGTCTTTTGAATAGATGAAAATTCACTGTAGTAACACGAAAGTTTATGGGAAAGAAAGTTATTGCAATGATGAAAATAACTGGTTGCACGAGGTCGGCGAGAGTCTATATCTTGAGGAGTTTGTGAATTACAATTAAATGCGCCATAGAACATTCCAGCGGTGGAAGAAAATTCGCTATTGCAGTAATTTATAATGAAGATTCCTCATTTTAAATAGTATTCCCACAAGTGGGTGAAAAATACATGACGGCAAGACTTGTAGATGAAGTACAGGATCTGGAAGGTTCCAAAACGATCTTAATAGAAGAATGGGGCCAAAGTTAATCCAGCGGAGGAATTGGCTTGGTGATTATAGACAGCGGGTAATAAATAATATCCCACGTGGTGAGAAGATTTCTCATTTGGTTAGCTTAAGAAAAGCTACTTTCTATTAAGGTTGGCTTAGACAGACAAAAGCTCAACATGGCAAATCCCGCGAAGAGTGATTATTTCAAAAAATAAATAATTTCACACTGCCTATAAAAGATCGTTAAAAGCATGTAGAAGTTAAACCATGAAGATGAGGTTAAAACTTGAAGTTTGTACTTAACTTGATTGCATGTCGAAGGTGAAGTTCCCTTTGATGTTTAAAGTTACCACATGGCGTGGAATCTGAAAAATGCCTCGTTAGGTCAGGAGGCTAGCTCTAGTTGAGCCTTAACTTAGTCGACGGCCGGCGCTCTAGAGAGACCTGCTCAGCGACGCACAGATGGACCAAGGAAGGGAAAGGAGTGGGGGTAGGAGACAAAAGGTATACATATCAGCATAACCAACATAAGAAATGAAATTCTCTTGAGGAGATGGTCTTCAAAGAGTTGATAGCAGGCGATACTAGCACAGCATGGTGAGTGAAAAAGTAGACGAAAGTCTCTTGCTCATGGAGATAACAGCTGGCGATGGTAGCAAGATCTGGTGGCCAGATGGAAAAGGAAGTCCTCTTGCACCAGGAAGAGTTGAAGAGCTTCAGAGATTCGCTGCTAGATGATGCTAGGTGGGTCATGGAAGATATATATCTAGAACAGACTCACAAAAGATATAAGCGACATGATCACCAAAGGGAAAATAGAAGATCACTGTTGGTGTGTGATGAAAAGGAAGGAATGAACAAGCAAAGAGCATTAAACTTTATATTCTCTCATACTGTGTATTCCAAGAATACACCATACTGGGGGGGACAAACACCAACAGAGAACAAATAAGCAGTTAAACATTTAAAGGTAATGGAGCGATCAAAGAAAGTGGTCTTGTGATCGGACCATTAGTGGTCAAGATTTTGGCCACCCTGACTCTCCCATCTCTTCCAGGATAACACTCGGTCACTCTACCAGAGGTCCATACTGGGGGGGGGGGGGGGGGTGAAACATCCCTAACCAAGACCAAGTCCCCCACTTTAATGTCGGGACTGAAAAGAAACCACTTCTGTCTCCGTTGCAAGGAAGTTAAATATTCCAAGTTCCACCTCTTCCAAAAAGAATTACGGAGGGCTTCAAGTTTACGCCAAACGATAGGTAGATTAGAATCCCTGTAAGAATTGGGAAGAGGAGGAGGAGCAGAAAGAGAAGTGTCGATAAGGAAATGACCAGGTGTAAGTGGAAGCAGGTCATCATGGTCATTGGAAAGAGGAGTTAAAGGGCGAGAGTTTATTACACCCACAATCAGAACGGATAGGGAATTGAATTCTTCATAAGTCAGAATGCGATTACCTAAGACTTTTCTTAAATGACGTTTAGTGAGCTTTACGCAAGATTCCCACCTACCACCGTGATGAGGAGCGTAGGGAGGTATAAAGCGCCATTTTAAACCCTTTGAGTAGGAAAAATTAGAAATTTGTTCCATGGCAGGAGAGGAAGTGAGAGCTTTCTTCCACAGGGAAGCTGCGCCCTGAAAAGTGGAAGCGTTATCAGAGAACATCTCGGAAGGAACACCACGCCTAGCAGTGAAACGAGAGACAGCTGATAAAAAGTAAGAAGTAGAAGCATTCGTTACTAGTTCCAAGTGGATAGCGCCAGTTACCATGCAAACAAAGAGAGAAACATAAAGCTTACCAAACAATTTGCGTTTAGCTTCAGGAGAATTTCGTTGATAATGGAACGGACCCATATAGCCCACACCAGATAAAGCAAATGGGCGTATAGGAGAAGAGCGAAAAGAGGACAGATCGCTCATTAATTGAGTATTGATTTTAGGTTTCGCTTTGAAACAAGGAATGCACTTATGAATTACAGAAGATACTTCATGAATTCCATTTATGATCCAGTACTTTTCCCTTAAGAGGCAAAGCAGAGTGCGTGTGCCAACATGCAGATTGCGATAATGAAATTCACGTATAATTAAGGAAGTTACGTGATGTTTGGAAGGCAAAATAACCGGATGCTTTTTGTCCTCAGAGAGCAAAGATTGCGAGAGCCTTCCACCTACCCTGAGTAACCCATGGTCATCAAGGAACGGGGCTAAAGCACGTAGACGACTGGATTTGGGAAGATCCCTTTTAGAAGAAAGTAAAGACAATTCGGAAGAAAAGGCTTCTTGCTGTGTCAGTTGTAAAACCTTAATGGTAGCGAGCTTCAATTCATGATTGGTAAGGTGTGGTTTGGGGAGAAGAGGTTGGTCAACCACAAAATATTTCCATCTAAGGAGATAGGCGACAATTCGTATTAATTTATGAAAAGAAGAATAGCGGGATAACAAAGGATGAGAAGCGTTGGAAACAAGACACGAAGCAATAGATAGAGGTACTTTAGCGTCAGGCAAGTTGAAGTTTGTAGCTGGAGGTTTAGAAGGCCATGAAGAAGAGTCTTTGATTAACCACGAGGGCCCATGCTAGTACAATTGGGAAGCTGCCAATTGAAAGGGTAAACAACCACGAGAGATAATATCGGCTGGATTATCAGAACTGGGCACATGCCTCCATTGACATCCAGAAGAAAGAGTTTGAATTTTGGAAACTCTGTTTGCAACAAAAGTTTGCCAGTGAGAGGGGTTCTTGGCGATCCAAGAAAGGGTGATCATGGAATCACTCCAGAGATAAATTTGCGAGAATTCGACTTTTAATACTTCCCGTAATTTCTTAACAAGTACTGCAGCCATGAGTGCAGCACACAATTCAAGCCTAGGCAAAGTGATAGATTTAAGAGGAGCGACCTTCGATTTGGCACAAACAAGGTTGGAAACTGAAGATCCATAGAATGAACCGTGATAAACTAAATATGCGCAGCAACCGTAAGCTTTTTCGGAACTGTCCGCGAACACATGAAGGAAAAAATATGCATTAGAATGAGCGTTAATTAAATTCCTAGGAATTTCAATAAGGGAAAGATCCAGCAAATTGCTGCGAAACGAGAGCCAACGATTAAGAAAAGAAAGAGGGACAGTGTCATCCCATTCACATTTGAGCGACCACAGCTCTTGCATGAAGAGTTTGGCTATAACGATAACTGGGGCAAGGAATTGAAGTGGATCAAAAATTTTTGCAATTTCAGAGAGAATTTGTCTTTTTGTGTTAGGAAGCTCTTCTGCGAGCGAAACTTTATAGATGAGAGTGTCAGTGCTAGTGCACCAATGAACTCCTAGAGTTTTTATAGATTCGGAGTTTCCACAAATTTCGACAGAAGAAGGATCTACGTCTTCGATGGGAAACTGGGCGAGAAACTCAGGGGAGTTGGAATTCCACTTATGAAGTGGGAAACATCCATTCCTTAGCAATGCCTGAAGTTCTAAAGACACAAAAGAAGCTTCCTCCAAAGTGGGGAAGGACTGCAAATAATCGTCAACATAGAATGACGTGGTTAGTGCTTCAGAGGCTTTGGAATTAAATAAATGACCATCTTGTGAGGCTAGCAAGTGTAGGGATCGGATAGCAAGGAAAGCAGAGGGTTTTAAGCCATAAGTAACCGTTTTTAAGCGAAATACCTTCATGGGCTTGCTGATTTCATCACGCCACAAGATTCTTTGGAGATCTCGTTGTTCCGGTTGAATTAACACTTGACGGTACATCTGTTTTATATCAGCTATGACAGCTATGGGAAATAAACGAAAGTTTAAGAGTATAGCAGATAGATCTGACTGAATAGCAGGACCAGACTAAAGGGTGTCGTTAAGGCTGTTGCCATTAACGTCGGGCGATGAACCATTGAAAACAACTCGAATTTTATCTTTTACAAGAGGGTTTTTCCACACGGGATGATGATTTAAATAAACCGTTTCAATTGGGGGGGGTGCAATTCATCATCAGATTTGTTAACAACTTCCATATGATCTAAGCTTTCATACTCATCCATGAAATCAGTGTACTGCTGTTTAACAAGGGGTTCTTTCTTGAATTTGCTCTCGATAGCAAAGAGAGCTTTTCGAGCTTTGGGCTGAGAGTTAATAAGTTTGGGAGGATTATGTAATCTTGGCATTTGAACAACGAACCGGCCATCAGAAGAACGAGTGGTGGTGTTCAAAAAAAGTTGCTCACAGAATTCATTTTCTGAAGAGGTTACATTAGGAGGATCAACGCTTTCAAGCCTCCAAAACTGTTCCAGGTCAGTATTGGAGAAGTAACATTGCGATGCAGGTTGGGGAGAATAATGGGGAAGTTGACCTGTGACGATCCATCCAAAATTAGTGTCTCTGGCGACCACGTTTGAGGATAACTTGCGAACCTGTTTACGAAGGCAATTCCAGAAAACATTGGCACTAAAGAGTATGTCAATAGGATTTTGCATGTTGAACAAAGGATCGGCTAGCCTTAAATGCGAGGGAATGTTTAACCCTGAAATATCCACAGAGTGACTTGGAGTGTCTTCTCCAATGCTATTGAGAATTAGACAATTAAGTTTAAAGAAGTTGTTTCTATGACAAATATCTCTTATGGTTAGCTTCGAGAATTGTAAAGCTTGCGATTTTGAGCTGTTGATGCCCGACACGTTGATAGAAGTGGGGTTTACAGGTAGGCCTAGTTTTCTAATCAAGGAATTAGACACAAAATCATGAGTTGCCGCTGAATCTAGAAGACCGCGTGCACGGACCCAGTTGCCAGAGTTATCCTGAACTTCGATTTGGACAGTAGACAACAATACTTGAGCACTGCGAATGGACTTGGCATTTTGAATATACGATGAAGCATTAGAACTGTTTTCGGAGAAGTAGATGCTGTCGATGACCTTGCCAGTTCATGACGATGTAGCAAAGTGTGATGAGCCTTTTCACAATGGTAGCAAAGTCTTGTGGACTTGCAATTAGAAGCAGAATGAGTAGGCGCTAGGCAATTGAAGCAATGTTTGTTCTGGGAAACTAATTTTCTTCTGTCGTCGACTGACATTTCTTTAAAGGATTTACAGAGGTATAGGGCATGGGGATCTTTACAAAGTATGCACTTTAAAGGTTCGTTTAAACTCTTACGGGGTTCGCTTTGAGTGTTTAAAACCATAGAGCTAGCAACACGACGTTCACTAGACCTAGTTGGGTAACCAGTAGGGTTTGATTTAAATTTAGACGAGCTGGACCCGGGTTTTTGGGTATTAGACGCTAAGCGTTCGCTTTTAGGTTTGATAGACATTGATTCAAATTTGGAACTAGGAGATGAGGGTTCACTTTGATTAGCTAGAGCGGTTAAGAGTTGGCATCTAGCGTTTATGAAAGTGACTAAATGCTCGTAAGAGTAGTCGTCTTCTTTAGAAAGTTCAATTTCCCAAGCTTTAAGGTTAGCAGCATCAACTTTAGAAACCACTAAATGTATTAGGAAAGTATCCCAATGTTCAGTAGGTTGATTTAATTGGGACATAGCCTTAACGTGAAGTTGTGTAGTGTCAACTAGAGTACGCAAACTAGTGACGTCATTGTGCTGTGACGCAGGCAGGTTGAATAGAGCCTTCATATGGCGTTGAATACGTAACCATAAATTTCCATATCTTTCTTTTAATAAGTTAAAGGCAGTGGGGTAATTTTCGGCACGTAGAGGAAGTGCTTCAACTAACTGCAAAGCTTGACCTCGGAGGATAGATCTCAAGTAATGAAACTTGTAAATGACTTGAATGTCTTCATTGCCATGAACAAGGGAGCAAAATAATTCATAGAAAGAATCCCAAGTAGATTCATCTCCAGAGAAATGGGGTAAATCAATTTTAGGTAAAATTGGTTTGGGCTTATGAGAACCATCACGGAAAGAAGTATGTGGTTCGTGAAGGGAACCAAGAACAGAAGCGTCCTTTTTCTGCTCCTCTTCGAGTTGGCGTATTATTTTGAAAGCAGAACCTATGCCTTCGTAATATTGGTTTTCTACTTCGACTCGATCTTCGGCTTGATTGAGCATACGAGTTTCTATTTCAGTTTGAATGTTACAATAATTCTCATAAGAACGTTCAAAATCCCTTACACGATGTTTCAACAAGTCTAATTGAGCTTCTGAGGGATCTAACTCTTTTATGTACTTTCTGAATCGGGTAATTTGCCCTTTATAGGATGCTCGTTTAGAAGTAAGTTTTACATCCTTATCCTTTACAGTAGGAGCCATGTTAAAGAAAATAGATTGAAATATAACTCACGAAACTGTGGAACCTTGGAAATGCTGTCAAACTGGCAGCAGCGAATAAGTAGAAAGAACGGGACACACCAAAGAAGACAGGAGCGGCCTCTTTCCCCTTCACAGGCTTTGCACGATGTGGTTATAGCTGAAAGATTCAAAGCAGATATTAATAATTTGCAAAGTATTGCCAAATGATCTTTTAAACAGAAAAATGACAAATGGACTCTCCCGGGTTTCTGGGACCAAATTTTGGGTAGATTATTGGCTGAGGAATAACCCACCCACCAAGGGAAGATGATTAAGAAAAGGAAGTGGGTTTCGGACTGGAGAAAAAGGATAGATAAATAGGATGAGAGTTCCACAAAAGTTATAAATTTAACCTTTAATGCACTTAGAAGCGGTTTCCACTGAAAATCCGTTCTCTGATACCTAAAATGGGTAAGAGCTTGGTCTAAGCTGACGGGAAATACAGCTAGGACTTGGGCGGTTTGCAAGAGAGTGGCCTTAGTATATTCCCTCTCAAGCAGGCATAAGACTACTATGGGGAAGAGTGTTGGTCTGGCAAGACTGAGAGTAACAGATTTATTGTACGCATGTTCAAAGAAATTCGTTTTTGCAAGGTAATTCGAAGGATGCCAATAATTTGAATCAGGTTTGGTATTTCCAGTTTTCGAAGTTATAGAGTTCCTGAAAAAGCGACCAAGTGCTTCCAGGAAGGATAATTATAAAAAATTATACCTTGGGGAGTAATTTTGGAAAGTGGACCAATGGTTGCATTTGGAAATGGCTAAGCTTTTACTCAGCGAGAGGCCGGCTAAAAGTTTAGGCAAAGAAAAACACTTATCTTTTGGAAAACTGACCATAAGTTTTCGGAGAGGATCTCCACAAGCAGGTAGCTAGCGTAGCGAGCTTTACTTGCCTTACTGACCAGTTAGAATTAGCTATTAAAGCTAAGAGAAACTTTAACGAGATTACCACTAAGAGTTCTTGCTCAAATGCAACGAGTGGTGAAAGCCCTATCAATAGATTTAATAGCATCGAGTAGGGAGAGCCAAGGAGGACAGGATCTTGCCTAACCGTTGTACTAGAAAAATGAAAAGGCAAAAAGAAACGCTTAATTTATTTAACAATTCAAAAGAAGTTGATAACTTTAATGAATATATATTTTCAATTTGGTTAACAATTTTGGGGTCACAGACCTCAGAAAACATTAAACGTTTGCTCCAGGCACTTAACAATTCTTTAGGTTTCAAACCTTATATATGTACTAAAATCTTTGTAAGATTTAAAAAAGACAAATGAAGTAATTAAAGTTTAAACATTCAACTGAGTACAAGGAGTGTACTTTAAGAAATTTCCAGGTAACTATTTTAGAAAAAGTTACAACTTCGAAAATAACAAAGAAGAAAGAGGGTAGAATAAAGGAGAAGTTCCTACAACTTCTTATATTTATACAGAATTAATGTTGGTTAATTATACAAATAAGGGCAGGTCACTTACTGTGAACCTGAAGAGAAAATCAAAAGGAAGGTTCTCGACCTCCTATGTTTTAAGTAGGAATCACGAGCTAAATGGGGCAGTTTCCATTTCGTGAGACCTAGAAATAACTCACTCAAGAGTTGAAAGAATTGTTTTCCCTTATTATAAAGTAGAAACAGTGTAAGTTTGAACCGTGTATAAAACACGTAGTTATACAGAAATTAAGTAATGCTAAACAGACAAGATGGAAGGGCACTTCGTTAGAGTGACACCTTATTGGAAATGATCCAGATTTATAATTTTATTAATATGGTTTGTTAGTAGAAGGTTTAGGAAAGATCGATTGGGATGGAGGATAAATGTTCATGGCCTTATTTAATGTAAACGGACGATCGCGACGCGGAAGAAATACTGAAAGCACTGTTTCTCACTATAGTCTTTTGAATAGATGAAAATTCACTGTAGTAACACGAAAGTTTATGGGAAAGAAAGTTATTGCAATGATGAAAATAACTGGTTGCACGAGGTCGGCGAGAGTCTATTTCTTGAGGAGTTTGTGAATTACAATTAAATGCGCCATAGAACATTCCAGCGGGGGAAGAAAATTCGCAATTGCAGAAATTTATAATGAAGATTCCTCATTTTAAATAGTATTCCCACAAGTGGGTGAAAAACACATGACGGCAAGATTTGTAGATGAAGTACAGGATCTGGAAGGTTCCAGAACGATCTTAATAGAAGAATGGGGCCAAAGTTAATCCAGCGGAGGAATTGGCTTGGTGATTTATAGACAGCGGGTAATAAATAATATCCCACGTGGTGAGAAGATTTTTCATTTGGTTAGCTTAAGAAAAGCTACTTTCCATTAAGGTTGGCTTAGACAGACAAAAGCTCAACATGGCAAATCCCGCGAAGAGTGATTATTTCAAAAAATAAATAATTTCACACTGCCTATAAAAGATCGTTAAAAGCATGTAGAAGTTAAAACCATGAAGATGAGGTTAAAACTTGAAGTTTGTACTTAACTTGATTGCATGTCAAAGGTGAAGTTCCCTTTGATGTTTAAAGTTACCACATGGCGTGGAATCTGAAAAATGCCTCGTTAGGTCAGGAGGCTAGCTCTAGTTGAGCCTTAACTTAGTCGACGGCCGGCGCACTAGAGAGACCTGCTCAGCGACGCACAGAGGGACCAAGGAAGGGAAAGGAGTGGGGGTTGGAGACAAAAGGTATACATATCACCATAACCAACATAAGAAATGAAATTCTCTTGAGGAGATGGTCTTCAAAGAGTTGATAGCAGGCGATACTAGCACAGCATGGTGAGTGAAAAAGTAGACGAAAGTCTCTTGCTCATGGAGATAACAGCTGACGATGGTAGCAAGATCTGGTGGCCAGATGGAAAAGGAAGTCCTCTTGCACCAGGAAGAGTTGAAGAGCTTCAGAGATTCGCTGCTAGATGACGCTAGGTGGGTCATGGAAGATATATATCTAGAACAGACTCACAAAAGATATAAGCGACATGATCACCAAAGAGAAAATAGAAGATCACGGTTGGTGTTTGATGAAAAGGAAGGAATGAACAAGCAAAGAGCATTAAACTTTATATTCTCTCATACCGTGTATTCCAAGAATACACCAACTAGGGTATCCTTGCCAGATGTATGCTCCGAAACTTTGGTGCCGCGTATAAGTACTGTCCAATCACGTCAGTTGATGTAGAGAATGAACGATCATTCTCAGCCTATAAACTCATTTTGACGGACAATAGACATAGTTTGTCTCCAGAAAACATTGAAAGACTACTAGTTACCTATTGTGATGCTTCTTTTTGCAACAAATGATACCTGTAAATAGGTAAGTAAATAAAATTGCATGTTTTAAGTGCATATTTCATTATTTTCCGTGCATATATTCTAACTTTTTAGTGCATATTTGCATGCATATTTTCAGGTTTTTTAGTGCATATAAATCCGGGCCCTAATTATGAGGTACAATATTTCAACAGTCTCCTTTTCAGAGAACATAAATTAGATATGTGTATTTTATATATTTTACGGTACGTATTACTTGTGACGTAATAGAGGGGTTTCTTTGCTTTTTAGCGCGATGTCATGGGGCCTAAGCCTAAATAAAGTAAAATCTGGAATTATCCAGAAGAAAGTATGCTTAATACAATTAAAGACGTGAAACGAGGTGTTCCTGTCGCTACTGCAGCGAGACAACATGGTGTTCCTCGAATTACACTTATGTATAAGGCAAAGGGAAAGTCTTCAATAGCTCGGATGAAAGGGCCTTGTTCTACTCTCAACTCTGAGGAAGAGAAAACCGTCTGTGACTGGATTATATCTGTGGCAAAGTCTGGATTTCCCGTTTCAAAAGAAGACGTGTTGGATAGTTTTCAACAGCTAATAAGGAAACTGAAAATGGAGAACAAATTTGTAAATGACCGGCCTGGTCGGTCCTGGTTCAATAGTTTTTTTGAGAAGAAATCCCATTATCTCCTGTCGTGTTTTCCATAATTTAACCTCAACCAGGGCAGCAGTGAGGGAAGAAGATATGCAAAACTGGTATCGTGACGTAGAAATCTACTTGAAGAACAATGATTCAATTTCTGTTCTCCAGGACCCTAGAGTTTTCAATGCTTATGGGTCATCATTTTTTCTCAACCCGAAAGGAAGCAAAGTGCTTGCTCAAAAGGGAGAGGAAAGTGTTTACCAGTAAGTAAATCCGGATGAAAAGGAGTGCCTAACCGTCCTTTTAACAGACCATCTCTTGTGGTCTTTAAGTATGAAAGAATTCCTCTGGACTAAGAAAACAGCGTCCCCAAGGAATGGGGAATAGGAAAGTCAGAGACTGGTTGGATGACGGGTGTATTGTTGTACGAATTTATAGCTAACATTTTCCACCCATGGATAGTTGAGAAGAAAATTCTTTACCTGTTCTTCTCTTTGTTGATTGGCACTCATCTCATCTAACTGTACATACTAGCAGATTTTGTGAAGAACATGGCATAACAGTCATAGCACTTCTTCAAAACGCTACACATCTTCTGCTGCCGATGGATGTCGCAGTATTCAAGTCACTAAAACTGCATTGGAAGGCAAAGGTCCACGAGTGGAGACTAAAGAACACTGACAATCCTATTCTTAAAATTAATGATTTCTCGTTGCTTTTAGAGGAAGTGATTCTTGAAAAATATTTCCTATTAAGTCTACAAAGTGGCTTCCGAAAATGTGGGATAGTGCCTTGGGATCCCAGCGCTCCAACATCTGGACAAAGGAAAAGGGAAGGAATGAACATATCTGCATTAAAAGAGAAAGATTTAGCCATTGGTCTTCTTGTCCTTGAACATTTTATGGGTGAAGAAACAATTGAGACTTTTAGATCGTCACAAAGTTGGCATGGTTCATTAGAATTTCTTATTTGAATTGTGGCGAAGCATCAGAATAGCAATGGACAACAGCCGAAATCCAAATGGTGATTTATCTTCTAATGTTCAGGGAAATGAAGTGTCAGAAAATGTTTTGGAAACAGTCTCCCAAGATGCTGATGTCACTCAAGTTGCCATACCGAGTGCATCTTTCAGTGAATGTAGCGGAGTAATAAATAATGATGCCCAAGATATAGCAAGTACTCATTCACAGATTAGTCCTGAGCATAACATTCTTAATACTGCACCTGCAACACAAAAATAAAACTACACATTCCAATTCGATACCCATCCCCTTCAAAAGTGCACTATTCCGGCTAAAACCACCAAAATACATGAAAAAGAAAAGTTCAAAGGAAACTATACCGGGTGTCATCACTTCACAGCAATGGCAAGAATACCACGAACTCAAGGAAATGAAAAAAGAGAACCCGAAGAGCAGAAGAAGGAGAGGGCGTTGAATAGAATGAAGGAGAAGGAAGAAAAAAAACTTTACGAGCCTTACAGTAGTCGCATATGATGTGTAACATCTGACATAGAAGAAACCTCACATGAAATTGTTGATTCACCGGTATTGTATGTCTATTCCTTATTATTCCCGTTTTCCTACGGGGTCGGGGATGAGATGCGATGGAAGTATTTGTGGCGGATGTTTTTTACGGCCGGATACCCTTTCTGACGCCAACCTCACGAAAGGAGTTAATGAGAGATGAAATTAATGATGGTGAATGAAACTGGGTAAGGATGTGGAAAAAAGTGACCGTGGCCTCTCAGAAGGGACCGTCACAGCATTTTCCTGGAGTTGAAAATGGGAAACCACGGTAAACCATTTCAAAGACGGCAAATTGTTGATACACCGGTATTTTATAATATTTTTGGCACAAATATTAATCTATTGAAAAAAGGAGTGTTTTACAGATATTGTAGTTTATAATACGGAACTCATTTTATTAGAGGTTTTGTAGCTTCCACCAGTACTAGCCTAAATAAAGAATACGATATGGATCAACTAGATTAATAGACGCGACACCGCTCATAACCTTGAATTCCCTATAAATAGGCCAACTTGCGAGTAAATGCAATGTGCACAGCAGTAGATCATGAAAGGCTTGCCCAGTTCCCGGACCTCTTGATGCATAGACCAACACGTAATTTCATATGGATTCTGTTAAAATGAGTCATATGGATATGATAAATATCGTATAAAGCGATAATCTGGTAGCAAACAAGATGTTCAGTAAAGAACATATAGCCTACTTTCTCCTAAATGTATGAGTATAGTTATAACTCGTTATTATCAAAGAGTATAATAGAACTATTCTTTGTTGAAGACCTTAGAAACGATTTACCTCTACCAAACGCCACAACGTAGATAAAAACTGCTACCATCATTGAAGAAAGAAAGAAAGAAAGAAAGAAAGAAAGAAAGAAAGAAAGATAAGAAGTATATCAAGAATGTTATGGATCTGGAGACATAATCGACCGGACTGGCTGCGTGGCTCAGCGGTAACGTTCTCGCTTGCTGGGCCCTAGGTTGCAGGTTCGTATTCTGGCGCAGTCAGCTGGCATTTGAGGGTGCACAAATGCGAGGGAGCCGTGTCAGTACATTTACTGGCACGTTAAAGATCCCCTTCGGGCCAAAATTCCGGCACCCCGGTGTCTCTAAAAGCAGCAGTAGTTAAAAGGGATGTAAAACCAATAACATTATTATTATTATTATTATTACATATACGACCTGCCGTGGGCAACATCCAACTTTGAGTTGAGGCATGTCTTTACACGTCTGGTTGTGCATGGCTTTCACAACCCTAATTGAAAAAAAAGGAAGGAAGATTGTAGTTTTACGTGACCGTGAATCTTGTGATTATGAGCCACGGGACCTCCTTTTTACGTGGAATCCGAACCACAGGACATGGCATTTCACTTCGAAAATCTCACATGCTTTGACCGGGAATCGAAAACCCTAATTGAATTAACAAATCTTTCCATGACCCTACAGAGACGTGTGTATACAAACTACTATGTGAAATCGTTTTGTTCTTTACTTCAAATAACATTTTCAAGTAACGCAAAATAGGCTGTTACAAACCCTTTAAAATAAAAAGTAAAAATGTATCGTAGTATCATCTTGTCATTCTTCAAATTCGATGCGCATAGAATGCCAATGGTATAGTAATCAATGGAGCCCCACGTAGACTAGTCGTGATATCTAGTGGTGAAATATCGAACAATATAATCCTAACAGAGCGAGTGCATTCTAGCGGCCAGAAGAAGAAACTTTTCAATAAAATCTGGAAGTTAATAAGTAGGTCGACGTGCAGTTACCTTTTTGGCAGCTAGATGTCTCGAGTAAATCTGCTGGCGAATTATGTTTTAATTAAATATATATTTTACACCATAATATGCACAATATAACGCTTAATTTTAAAACATCTGAGTCATTACAAAACAATAAACATATAACATTTCAAGCAAAAAACCTAGCTCTGATCGGGTTTGAACCATAGGCATTTGAGCGATAGGCTAACGCTCTACCACTGAGCTAATTGTGTCAACGAATATCGTTCTATATAAAATGACTTACATAGAACTTGTTAGCAAATAATGATTTATACTAAACGATTTCATCACTGGAGTATATTATTTATATATAAAGCATTTCTTACAAAGTTTTATTATTTTGTATCAGTACGCTATATTGCATGCAATACTCAAATTAGTGAAATATAAGTCAGGCACAAGATATCCGCTGCCATCTTGTCTTATTACTGAATCAGCTCAGCTTTTTAAAATCACGTCTGCACTATAGTATTACAAAATAAACTTTTAATTTCGAACGTGCCTCTTCCTTTAGAACAGTTAAAACGATTCTCGGCTCGATAATCGGAACTGGTGGGTCCCATGATATGGATTATAAAGTTTGCATAATTCGCACGGCCGCCATCCTGAAATGGTATGGCGGACGACCTTGTAGTTTGGTCACAAGACGCATCCTATACGAAGGTATGTTGTTACGAAATTTGGTAGAGATCGGATGATTTGGTTAGTCGTTATTTGATTTTACGTTTTGAACGTTTGAGTGGCCGCCATTCAGTTTTAGTAAAGATGGCGGCGATATAAAACATGACACTGAGGTGTCCTTTGCTAGTGCTACCTTTGTACCAAATTTCGTTCAATTCGCATTCACCGTGTTCGAATTGATAGGGGGGGACAGACATTCAGAGTACACACACTCACACACACACACACACACAGACTCACACACACACATACACACACACACACAGACTCACACACATACACACACACAGACAGACACACTTTCTTCGCCCTGTGTTGATCTCATAAGTCTACTTTCATTTTTTGCAAAAATCGAAAGTAGGCTAAAAATATCAAACCCGTCCGGGATTCGAACCAGAGATATCTAGATTCACAGTCAATGACGCTAACCCCACGGCTATTTCGCCCAGACGAATTTTAGGTACAAGATGGTGATTTATTTTCACGTACCAATAATACTGCATCACGGAATTGAGTTTCATTTATATTGTGCTTGTTTCTAGAATGTTCCTGCGTGAAATTGAGTTTAAATTGCCTTATGAATAGGCCCTCTTGTGAGTAAAGATAATGTATTCATCAATAGTTCATGAAGGCTTGCTCAGTTCTCGTATAAACACAACGATATATATTATATTGATGACTGCATTACCGTTATGGTGCAGAAACATAATACCGGCAATGCCGACTACTTACAATGTTTGATATTAAAGCATTTTTTTTTTCATTTAAATACTGATACGAAGACTTCGAACATGTGCCATGTGCTTTGTTTTCAATCACTTGACACCAGATTTCGGATGAGCGTTTACCGTCAGAATGAAAGTGTTCAGCAATGTGATCCAGCTGGCAGTGCGCCTTAAACACTTCCGTTCGATCCACCACTGCCAGGTGGGTCGTCCGATCCACATCCGTCCCATTTTTCAAAATCACTCCCACAAATATCCAGCAACCGAGTGGAAAGATGTTACACATCAAAAAGAGAAAGGCACAAGTCTAGGCAAATTAAACAAAACCTATGCCTAGGAGAGTGATAGATTTGTCTTTGGGAGACGAATTCGAGTGGATTCCATCTGGTGTATTCTTGGAATACACGGTACGAGAGAATATAAATTTTAATGCTATTTTCTTGTTCATTTCTTCCTTTTTTATCAAACACCAACAGTGATCTTCTATTTTCTCTTTGTTGGCCATGTCTCTTATGTTCTTTGTGAGTCTGTTCTAGATATATATCTTCCATGACCCACCTAGCGTCATCTAGCAGCGAATCTCAGAAGCTCCTCAATTCTTCCTGGTGCAAGAGGACTACCTTATCCATCTGGCCACCAGTTCTCGTTGCCATCGCCAGCTATTATCTCCGTGATCAAGAGAACTTCGTCTACTCTTTCACCCACCAGGCTGTGCTAGTATCGCCTGCTATCAACTCTTTGGAGACCATTTCCTCAAGAGAATTTAAGTTTACAATATTGGTCATGCTTATATGTATTCCTTTTGTCTCCTACCCCCACTCTTTTCCCTTCCTTGTACCCTCCGCGCTTCGCTGAGTGGGTCTCACTTGTAAGTCGGCAGTTGACTTGGTCAGTCAAGTCTCAACCAGAGCCAGTCTCCTCAAACCAAGAGGCACTCTCTACATTCTACGCCATGTTGGCACATTAGGTATCCGTCAAAGGGAACTTCATCTTCGCCATGCAACAAAGATAAGTACAGACTTAAGGTTTTAACCTCATCTTCATCGGTTTTAATTCTACATACTTCAATGATCATTTTATAGGCATTGTGAGATTACTTATTTGGGGCAAAAATCATCCTTCGCGGGATTTGCTATGTTGGGCTTTTGTCTGTATAAGCCAACCTTAATAAAAAGTAGCTTTTCTTAAGCTATTTAAATGAGAAATCTTCTCACCACGTGGGATATTATCTAATACCCGCTGTCTATAAAATACCAAGCTAGTTCCTCCGTTGGATTAACTTTGGCTCCATTCTTCTATTAGGATCGTTCTGGAACCTTCCAGATCCTGTACTTTATCTACAAGTCTTGCCGTCATGTATTTTTCACTCACTTGTGAGAATACTATTGAAAATTGAAGAATCTTCCTTCTGAATTAAAGCTCAATAGCTAATTTTCTTCCACCGTTGGAATGTTCTATGGCGCATTTAATTGTAATACACAACATTCTCAAGCAATAGACTTTCGCCTATCTAGTGCTACCAGTCCTTTTTCATCATTGCAATAACTTTCTTTGCCATAAACTTTCGTGTTACTACAGTGAACTTTTCATCCATTTAACAGACTATAGTGATAACTAGTGCTTGTTGAACTTTTCTACCGCGTCGCGATCGTCCGTTTACCTTAAATAAGGCCATGAACATTGATCCTAAATCCCAATTGATCTTTCCTAAACCTTCTACTAACAAACCATATTAATAAAATTGTTACTCTAGATCATTTTCAATGAGGTGTCACTCTAACGAAGTGCCCTTCCATCTTGCTTGTTTATCATCAATTAATTTCTGCATAACCACGTGTTTTATACACGGTTCAAGTTTACATTGTTTCTCCCTTATAATCAGGGAAAACAATTCTTTCAACTCATGAGTGAGTTATTTCTAGGTCTAACGAAAGGGAAACTGCCTCATTTGTCTCGTGATTCCTACTTGAACATAGGAAGTCTAGAACCTTCCTTTTGACTTTCTCTTCAGGTTTCACAGTAAGTGACCTGCTCTATTTTGCATAGCTATCATAAAAGTAATTCTGCATAAATATAAGAAGTTATAGGAACTTCTCTTTCATTCTACCTGTTCTCTTTCTTTGTTATTTTGAAGTTGTAACTTTTTCTAAGATAGGTACGCAGAGATTTCTTATAGTACACACCTTGTACTTTATTTATTGTTAAACTTTAATCACCTTAATTGTCTTTAAATTTTGAATTTTTATCTTCGCTATTTTAAATCCTTGCTAAGATTTTATAAAGGTTTGAAACCTAATAAATTGTTAATTGCCTGACGCAAACGTTTAATGTTTTCTGAGGTCTGTGACCCCAAAATTGTTAACCAAATTGAAAATATATATTTGTTAAAGTTATCAACTTCCTTTGAATTGTTAGAAAAACTTAAACTTTCTTTTTTTTGATTCATCATTTCTCTGGTACAACGGTTAGGCAAGATCCTGTCTTCCCTGACTCTTCCTAGGTTCATGCCCTCGTTAATACCAATAAAGCTATTGATAGGGCTTTCACCACTCGTTGCATTTGAGCAAAAACTCTTAGTAGTTATCTCGGTAAAGTCTCTCTTAGCTTTAATAGCTAATTCTAACTGGCCAGTAAGGCAAGCACAGCTCACTACGCCAGCTTCCTGCTTGTGGAGATCCTCTCCAAAAAACTTATGGTTGGTTTTCAAAAAGATAACTGGCTGGGTAAAAGCTTAGCCATTTCTAAATGCAACTATTGGTTCATTTACCAAATTTATTCCCAAAGGCATAATTCCTTTATCATTATCCTGCTTGGAAGCACTTGGTCGCTTGGTAATAACTCTGCAACTTCGAAAACTGGAAATATCAAAATCGATGCAAATTATTGGTACTCTTCGAATTACTTGGTCAAAAAAGAATTCCTTTGAACAGATCTACAATAAATCTGTTACTCTTGCCAGACCATCACCCTTTCCCATAGTACGCATATGCATGCTTGAGAGGGAATACGCTAAAGCCATTCTCTTGCAAACCGCCCAAGTCCTAGCTGCGGTTCCCGTTAGCTTCGACCAGGTCCTTACCCACTTTAGGTATCAGAGAACGGATTTGCAGTGGCAACCACCTCTAAGTGCATTTTAAGTTAAATTCATAACTTTTGTGGGACTCTCCTCCTATTTTTCTATCCTTTTTCTCCAGTCCGAAACCCACCTCCTTTTCTTTATCATCTTCCCTTGGTGGTTAGGTTATTCCTCAGCCAATAATCTACCCACCATCAGGAAATAGCATGGACGATGTAACTTTCTAATTAGGAAGCAGGGATCAATTTCAGAGTGATGCAGAAACACCAGAAGAGGACGTAGGTGGAGAGCGTAGAGCACCAGAAGAATTTAATTTGCAGCTGTCGCACAATGAATCTACACCTGGAAGTACAGCGGGAAAAAAGTAGAAATTCAAGAAGAGAAAGTAGGCGAAGAGCGTAATATCCTGGCCAAACTTAATTTGCAGTTGTTGCCAAAAGAAACTACACCTGAAAGAGACGTGGAAAATGATTTTTTAGTCATTTCCTTTAGAGATTAAAAAAAGAAGATCAAACAAGTCTGTCACGTCCAAGAGGTGAGTAAAAACGGGGATTACCGAGTTCTTCGCCCTTAGTTCATATAACAGACTGAAAACTGTATTCATGAAGAACACTCAAGAGCTGATGATCAATTTTTATCAGGTTATTAGGTTCTTTCTCCTCCCCATGTTTTCGGCATAGGAGAAAACAAACAATATCAGTTTGAAATGTCAATTGAAGTATAAGTTCAATGTGATAAATTAATTTCAAATACCTTCACTTACTTCTGTTAATAAGGTTAATCAAGTATGTATGTGATGTATGTCTGTAAATAATAAAATACTCAGTTAACTCATTTAAGAAAATTTTCTCCTAAAAAGAGCCCCTGTCAATTACTGGTACACAAGTGTGTCTAACACTAGTTTTTTTTTTTAAATGTGTGTCCATTACTAATGCAATTTCACATTCAAAGAAACACTATCTTCAAAATATCTCATATCAAAATATAATTATTTTTTTGAAAAACTAACATCTCAAAACAAGGTTCATGCAGCTAAATAATAGCTTCATAAAAGAGATGCTGTCAACAATGAGATGCAATTGCTTAATGTGTCTATAACTGGTACGATTTTTGTATAAGGCCGGGCGATAACCAAGTTGTTAATTAATGATCATCAGCACTTACTGGGTAGATTTGTACCGTACGTGTATAAAACTGTACAATATATTCATTCATGTAAGAAAATTCCCATGTCAGTTATGTAATTAGAAAAGTGTTATTTTACTAGATTACGCAGGCAAACACTGAAAAATGATTCTAAACTTCCTATGTCTAATATCACTAACACAATACAGTGTTCAACAAGAAGTAAAAACTCATTGCTTGAGGTGGAAAAGCTGGTATCTTTCTCATTAACACATTACAGCTGTTTGAGAAATGAACTGTATAGCGCGTTATCCAGCAAAAGGCAGGGAGTCAAGAAGAGTTTAATCTCGTATTTGCCGTATTTGCTGAGCCAGAGCGCAAGCTAATGGCTTCTGCAGTGGTTTCAGAGAAGCTACTGTACGTGTGGTGTATGATAGAGGGAGACAGAGATAATGCTCGGCGGGATTGTACACGTTTCCTCGTTCGAATAGCACAGTCGCTGTGTAGATCCAGTAGACACTGTACAGTTTGTTATGCAAACATTGACCACTAAGAATGCCTCCATTTCAGCACACAAATGAAGAATCCTAGCCAATTATTATTATTATTATTATTATTATTATTATTATTATTATTATTATTATTATTATTATTATTCCTTCGTTACGGCCAACTAAGGACCACGCCATGTCAACTGTTTTTTCTGCATTTTAATGTTAGCCCAGTACTCCTTCATTCGCAATCTACTGTATGTTGCACCTTTCTCTCTGTCGTCCACGCCTTCCCGGTTTTTAGCTTCGGCTTAAGTTGAAAACTCCGATGTTTCTGAAGTTTATCCCTAAGTGGGCCACGCTCCTGGATATCTTCACGTGTAATCCCAGTCTCCAACAGATCTTTCTCTACTTCAATGAACCAGGCCCCCTTTGTCTTTTTCTCACAGAGAAAAGCAAAAATTCTGTTGGATAGCCGTGTTGATTTAATTCGGGTTATATGTCCATAAAAAGAAATCCTACTTTTCCTCATCACGTCCGTTATTTTCTCAACGTGAGTGTACAACTCGTGGTTGTGGCGTCTTCGGAACTCGCCGTGTTCTTTGACTAGACCCAGGATTTTCCTCAATATCTTCCTTTCCTTGGTCTCCAGTTTTTCCATTATGCCTTTTCTATTCATGGAGAGACACTCCGCTGCATACAAAGCTTCTGGCCGGATGACCGTGCAGTAGTGCTTCAGTTTTGCATTCAGGGATATAGATCTTTTGTTGTACACATTCTTAGTTAGATGGTAAGCCATTTCAATTTTATTCAAGCGTGACGCAAAAGCCTCGTTTTCGGACATTGTAGGGTCTATCCATTCCCCGAGATACTTAAATTTCACATCCCGCTTGATTTTCCCATGATTCACTTCAATATGTTTTGGAGCCGTTTTGATGTTAGTAATAAATTCTGTTTTCTCGAAAGAGATTATTATTATTATTATTATTATTTATTAATTTATTTTGCGCATGGCCTTACACATTCTCAGCATATTTACTGGAAAGAAAACATTTACAATCCCATATAATATACATCATAAGGAGCAAATTTTCGGTGACTGCATTCCGTAGTAGATTTACACTTCTCCCTCACTCCTTCAATCTTGATTACCCAAGAACAGCCTCACTATGTGACACGTCCAAAGTTTGACTGTCTTCTGTATCAGTTTAAAAAGGACTGGGACTAACTTCAAATCTGTTATAGATTCCTTTAAGCTGTACGGAATCACGCCAGTGTTGGATATGATAATAGGAACTGTCCTGACTTGCGCCATGTACCATTGCTTTCTTATCAGTTCTGAAAGCTCTGAGTATTTTGACAGCTTTACAACATATTTGTTAGCATGTTGCCACTGTTTGGGATTGCCACATCCATGAAGGCGGTGTGTCTCATGCATCTGTCAACAAGAACCAGATCAGGTCTGTTGTGCACGGCTGACTGCTCTGTCAACACAGTACGATCCCAGTACAACGTAAAGTTGTCATTTTCCAGTACACTTTATGGAGCATATTTATAGTACGGCACTTCATATTGGCTCAGCAGTTGAAGGTGTATAGCCAGTTCTTGATGTTCTATCTTAGCAACAAAATCATGTCTCTTCCTATATTCTGTCCCTACGAAATGGCGACAACCTGAAATAATATGCTGAACAGTCACCGATGTTCGGCAACCGTATCTGCAATGGTCATCTTGCACAGATGTATCCTTGATGATGAACTTTAAGTAGTTATTATTATTATCATTATTATTATTATTATTATTATTATTATTATTATGTATTGTGTGTGCAATTACGGATGCTTAATAAACAAGGACATTTCTGAACGTGTCGAATGAGGAATCTTATACATTCACACCGACTATTATCTCTGTCTCCCCAATCATACACCACACGTAACTTCCCTTGCCTTCCCTGAAACACTGCAGCGGCCAGCAGCTTGCGCTCTGGCCTAGCAAATACGGCGAGACCATCAATTTGAATCGCACTCCCGGAAGTAGCAAAGTACCCTCAAGTTCCCAAAAAGATAATTTTATCCGCCAATCCGATTGCGGCATCGGTCTTTACATAATACAAGGAGCATCCCTGATATTGATTTTCGGTATAATTGAGAATTGAGATGTATCGCAATACCAATGAATAGTTGTTTGCAAATAATGGTATTAATAAAAATCTAGTTAAGATTAGATAAATGGCAGACGTTTTCACTGTTCGCTGACCAGGAAGAGCTCCGCTCATTGCCTGTATGTGAAGGAATATTCAGCTAGCCTACTCCTTTTGGTGAACAGTCCAACAATCCACTTCTTTAGTCGGCTAGTCGGAAGTAATTAGGAACATATACGTGACTTGTACAGATGCATCAGTTCAGAACGTGATCATCCTTCACCTCAGATTGCACTTTCGTATTCACACTCACTCCTCAGCTGAAACTGCTTCCTGGAACCTGCAGGAGTTAGCTCGCGGGGATTTGTGTACATACAGTGACACTGCAGAAGAGCAGACACCATGGAATAGTTTGTAAGAAAAGATCATTAATATAATAGGGATTGGGTTTGATGACCGAAAGCTTTAGAATTCATTGGAATTTCGTTCATTTTTTCTTACACCAAGCTCTGAATTGATTGCGAAGGTAATTACGTATTTCTTATTTACTTTGATTTACCTCTCACCTTGATAGTTTATTTTCTTTAATTCTTTCTCTTATTTTGATTGCTCGCTTACTGTATTTATCTCTCACTCTAATGGCCTCATTGGGTTCTTTCTTGCCTCCACGCAATTTTGTTCTCCTCTTTTGTCTTCTTCCTTTTCCCTTTCATTCTATTTCTCCCTTTAGTTTACAGATTGTTATTATTTGTCCCATTTATGAATTACAAAGCCTTATCAGATATATGCATCTAAATATACACGAGGAGAGTATTTGAATTTTGCATTAGAAATGAACCTTTATGAATATTTTTAGTGCTGAATAGCGGATGCTGACTGAAAGGTATCCTCCAACAATCAACTGTTTGTTTTACATCAGTTTTAGGTAACCGTGTGATTGCATGTCATAACCATAAAACTTATACAGGGTGTTTCAGAAATACTTTTACAAACTTTGGGGATTGGTTCCTTACACCAAGACAAGAAAAAAAAGTTCACATACACATATATCACAAAATCCTTCGTTTTCGATTTATTAATGAAAGAACATTGTACAGTGACACATTAATTGACAGCCTGTTTGGACGTGTTTAGCACATGAACTCATATCAAAAAAGGTTCCTGTCACCGACAGATGGAAAAACTGTCAAATGCACAGGTGTTCCAGATAGGCTCGCCATCAGCACCAGTTTAGGATTAATGTGTGGGCTGGCATTGTAGGTCCATACGTTCCACCAGCACGTCTTACAGGTGCTGTCTCCAGAGACTTTATCCAGAACACCCTTTTCGGACTTACTGCATGACAATGTGCCCCTGGAAATACGATACCTTATGTGGTGGATGCATGATGGGGCTCCTGCACACTTTAGTCACCTTGTTCGCACTGCACTGACGGAGATCTTCTAGGACAGATGGTTGGGCAGAGGAGGACCCGTTCCATGGCTTGCACGGTCCGTTAGACTTTTATCTGTGGTATCAGGAACCCTTTTTAGCCTACTTTTCACATTTTGCAAAAATGAGGAAAAAGTAGACTTATGAGATCGATTCGGGAAAATGTGTGTCTGTCTGTCCTTCTATCTGTCTGTCTGACTGTGTGCCCCCCCCCCCCCCTATCAACTCCTAAACGGCTGCAGCAATCGAAACAAAATTTGGTAGGAGTAAAGATCTATACCTGAATATCACAACGCCGTATTTGAAAATGATGTCAGTGCTACCAACTGCTGAAAAATCGCAATTGAAATATGAGCTCCATGTTGGATATCTTGGAAGGTATGAGTAGTGGTTTTTGAGGGGTTCAAGGCCCACCGCCACCGCTCCACCGCTGGAATACTAAAATGGCAATATCTCGCGAACCAATCAGGCTAGAGACTTGTACGAGGTGTCATTGAACTCGGGCTATCACCCCCTTTCCAATGGACAACATATTTCCATCCCAAAATAAAACCTACCCCTACTAGGGGGTGAAATTTTATTTTTTAGAGAGTCTCTCTTTCCAATTGCAACATGTGAGAGTTTGAATGCCAATATGGAATGAAACGTTGTTCTACTTAAAGTGCATGTGTTCGGTGGGTAGCCACTATGAATTAACGTGCTTGTTTTTTTGTTTTTACACATGCCCACTCATAGCTTTTGTAAGAGGGCAGGCTTTTTAAAAGATGGCGGCTGTAGTGTAACCTAACCTAACCCAATCTAATGGGTTATTGTTGACGGGTCATTGTTGACGGATTATTGTTGGCAGGTCCATGTTGATGAGTCCCTGTGGACGGGTCATTGTTGACGAGTCATGGCTGATGGGTCCTTGTTGACGAGTCCCTGTGGACGGGTCATTGTTGACGAGTCATTGTTGACGGGTCCTTGTTGACGAGTCCCTGTAGACGGGTCATTGTGGACGAGTCCTTGTGGATGAGCCCCCTTTGGACTGGTCCCTACGGACTAGCCCATGCATTTATTTAAATTATGTCAAAGGGCCTAACTACATTTTGTGTGTGTTGAATAGACGTTGTTCACTAATCCCCCACTACTATAATGTGATAACGATATGAAAGTAAAGTGACGAAATACATGTGTGAGATGACCTTATTACTGTCCTCCTTGTAAAACAAGTCACATCCTGTTTTGGTTCATATGTGAGAAAATGCGAGTTCATGTGTAATATGATCTAACACACAGATGTTCACGCGCACGATAAGAGCAAACAAGTCACAACCTGTTTTGACAGTGGTGGGAGGTGAAGGGGGGGGGGGGTTAGTGTAAGAGAGAACACAGATGAAGAGAGAAAGAAATATGTATTGCTCATAATACATGTATAGCTGAGGACTGTACATAGGACTGTAGGTTAAGTACAACATGAGTAAATAAATAAATACAAGACACACAGGTTCACACAACATGTAATTTATTAATCCAAGAATTAAAGGCTGAGCTAAATCCCAACCATTTTACATATAGTTTATTTCCTTTTGTTTCAACACTTTTTCCACAAGGTAATGTTTAGGAAACGCTGTCTTTTGAAGTTCTTGAAGATAAAACCTGCCTTTTATGGGTTGATGGTTGAGGTCCTCGAGTAAATAGGTGACTGGACTGTTCAGGTTGACTTGACGAATTCGAAATAGTTCAGTCCCCCAATTTGGTGTGTAGCCCTTGTCGAAGACGGACTTGAATTTGCTCACACGAACATGGTCCCCAATGTTAAGGCGATGACGTTTAGGGTCTGCTGTTTTTATGGGGTTAAACAGTTTATCCAGTTGTGGAATATTTTTAGTTACAAGTCGTGGCTTGGTCCCAATGGTTCTGTGTTTGGTATCGTTATAACGTGACACTAACTCAGGTAACAAGTCCAACCAGCGATAAGTGCCCTGAGCGGTAAACACTTTCCACATATGGGTTTTCAATGTTCGGTTGAACCGCTCGACCACGCTGGCTTTGAGATTGCTGTACGTGGTGTAATGGCGAATATCCTTAGATTTGAGAAAACTGGAGAAATCCTTGTTGAAAAATTCTTTTCCCTGGTCGGTTTGTAGCAGCTGAGGTTGACGTTTAAATTGTTGAATAATATGTTGAAAGGCTTTGGTGACTAGTGGACTAGACTTGCGACGTACAGGTTCAACAAACGCCATTTTGGAATAAACATCAATGACCGTCAACATATAGCGTACACTATCGTTAACGTTAGCATAGGGAATCATTTCAACCAAGTCTGCTTGCCAAAGTTCATCCACACCCTGTGAAATCACCTTGAGTCGCTGATAGTGACGTCTAGCTGGACGATGCAACTCGTGAGCAATACCCATTTTAATGGGTGAGGGCTTAAACAATAATTTTGGCATTTCGAAGTTCTTCCTCAATTTCTTGAATTTCCCAATCGTGACCAGTATGGCCGGCTTGACGTGAAGCATGCAACAGCTGTAGTCGCTGGACGAGTTTATTTGGATTGTGCCAGTAGGTAACATCCACAAGGGGTTTTAATGGTTTAAATATCACTCCTGAAGCGGACACTTTACGACGACAACTCTGACTAGTGGGGAACATTTTTGCAATGATGGTTTTATATTTTTGGGATATATTAGCATTCACTTGTTGAGTGGGATCATACTGTCTTTTGTGAGCATGGGTATCCAATAAAATGGATTTATATTTACTAAGGTCCTCTGACGTATAATCTTGAGATGAGGGAGTCCGAGAGAATAGTAGCTTTAACAGTCCTGGTGTTAATTTATAGTTGATCTTTTTAATGACAGCTTTAGTACGACTAAATTTAATCGATGAATCACCAATTTTAAAACTATCATTCTCATAGCGAACGCCATATGTGGTATCTGTGTTTCCAACAAATAGATTGGTGAAATAAGGTTCCAGTGTTGATCCATAATATTTTATTAAAATGTTTTTCAGTCGAGCTTTATGTTGAGGAGTGGCCAAGAGTTGTGAAAATGGAGACGATCTGGGAGGGCAAGGGGTTTCGACCATGGCCAAGGATTTCCTTTTTCTTAAAAACTCTGCAAGGGGTGATGCCTTTTTTTGAGGCGTAAACACTTGTTCCTCATTATCCTCAACTTCGCTAACACTAGTTAAATCTTCCTGTTCCTCTTCATCTTCCTCTTCCTCTTCCTCAGAGTCCTCGTGGTGCGTCTGACTGGCTTGTGAAACGGTATGTAGCGTTTCAGATGGCTTGAAAGAGGGTTTCAACATAGCTTTTAGCGGAGGTGCTAAATGTTGCTGAATAAACAAAGCATGAACCGCACGCGATCGTTTCAATTGACGAAACTTTTGGCGAATAGTATTTTTTGCTCTAATAATATGCTTTTTCAATTGACTCTCTGCTAACGCCATGATGTCGTGACAAATGACTTGAGAGGGAATGATACAGTGACTTAAATAGCAATAAAATGATCAAACCCTAAGCGATACCGCCCTTGGTTGAGTTCACTTTGTTTGTCAATCACTAAACAGGCATGACGTTGTGTGTTCCAGCACTTGCCACACAATTCTGTAAACATTTGAAAGGTCATATCCGGATTCACATGTTCATTATAAATGTAACGACTGTTCCTCTCGTCCTGGCGAAATAAAACAATGACATTGGCATTGTCACGAATCAACTGTTTGGACATTTTAAAATGCGTTTGTCCAAGATAGAAGCAATCGATTTGTTTGTGTCGACCCATGCTGAAATAGCTTTCAATGATACCTTGTCGTTCAGTGGATACATCATCGAAAATCATGAGTGAATCAGGCTTTACCTCATCCGGTGAAATAACATTTTCTTGCGTGGAAAATGTAAAATACCCCATATTCTCATTTTTTAATCCAGACATGACTTGATCCAGAAACACGTAGAGGGGTTGGTAGAGAGATTTTGCGAAAATATAAATATTTTGAAAACACAGACCATTAGGCGCTGTAATAAGTGTCAGCAAAAGATTGGTCTTTCCACAGCCGGAAGGTCCCACAATGATGCAGCGAATGGAAGATGGAAACAGTGAACCATGGCGTTGTTCACGAGATGTGGGGCAGAGATGGGAAACCATGTCCCTCACGGGGAATGACTCTTGCTGCTTAATTAGCTTCATTTCAACTAAGGCTTAGAGAGGCTAGCAGGCTGTCTATATACATCGCACCGAGCCTTGACATAGAAACAGTAGACTCGTACTACAGGTTGATGATGGATGTCTTTGGACGTGCGTTGATGGTCAAAGCTAGGTCTGTTCCCATACATGATCCTAAACAAGAAACAGATCCTGCTAATAAACACTATGTGGATAGGTCAGTAGTGCCACGCACAAAACAAGGAGATTATGACTTTAAAGGAAAGCGGTTAACTCATGTAAAACATCCTCAAGTGTCTACAGACGTTACTACAAAAAAGTATGTGGATAACAAGGTGTATGAGTTTTATGATAAAGTGCCTCAGCTTACGGTGGATGGCTATAGCGCTAATCATCACCGCATTATTCACGTGGAAGACCCACAAGAAGATGATGATGTCTGTACCAAGCGATACGTGACCTATGAAATGAAAAGTCTTTATAAATTTATCCCATCTGTATTTTTAGTGCATCTGACAAATGTAAAACTTGTGAATGAGAGAAACCATATACCGCTAGTTCATGACCAGCACTTGACCTATGTGCTTGCTTCGGGTTTAAGCCACTATCGACTACACTATAATGGAACCATTCACATCAAATATGCCATACCTGATGAGAACCATTTACAAATAGAGATAAATGGTCATAGGATGTTGGTCCATAACCATGAAATGGTCAATGCAGGAGACGAATTATCCTTTCATCTCCTGTTGACATGGAATGAAAAGCAAGCTGGAAAAACCATAAATGATTTCCCACTTTATGTAGAATTGGAATATACAGCCATGAAATAACAATCTGATGTTAGTTGTGACTTAAACTTTCTTGTGAAAGGTTGTTGGTCATCATCATCATGGTGAAACAAAGATATGTGGTGAGAAAGACTAAATATATGAGCCTGTCCTTGGCAAAGCCTGGGCTTATGGCATTCGTGGACAAGCCCTTGCGAAAGAAAAAAAGAAAAAATAATGTGTTGACCATAAGGAAAGCTCTTCGAATAGCACAGAGACATGTTATTCCAAAACGTCAGCGACAGGGTTCAAAACAAGGGCGAGTGATCCCCGTCCCCAAACGAGCGGGATTTTTACCTGCATTATTCGCTGGTCTGGCTGCTCTAGGTTCACTTTTAGGCGGCGCCAGTGCAGTGGCAAAAACCATTAAAGCCGTGCAACAGGGCAAGCAACAACTCAATGAAAGTCAGCGACACAATGAAACAATGGAGGCCATTGCTATGGGGGCTAGAAATGTCAATTTGAAGCCAGCCTTTTATCAACAAGAATTTGGAATTTCACCTTTTCGAAATAATAAAAAAAAAACATCTTTAACCTCAGCCATAGCAAGACATGCCCTGACGCATCAGCAAGTGGAAAGCTATGCTAAACAACTGAAGCTTTCTCATTTTCGAGGTGTGTTTATGCGAAACCAATTACCCTCACAACCCGGGAAACGTGAATGTGCTGTTGTCAATTTGGATGATCACCGAGGACCTGGAACACATTATGTAGCTTATGTCAAAAAGGGATCTACTGTATGGTACTTTGACAGTTTTGGGAATTTTCCCCCGCACATGGAATTAGTGGCCTATTTTGGAAACAGGATCAAGATATATTATAATGTGAAACGTGAGCAAACGTTTAACAGCCAACAGTGTGGACGTTTATGTTTATTTTTTTTTATATAAGACGCAACATAAGCAAAAACGTCAACAGAATGTCGGTGGAACGTAAGACGTTTACACTGCATGGACGTGGACCTGAAGTGAGTCTAGACTTTTACCCACCTATCGAATTGAGTGAAAAACATTATGGTTTAGGACTTGTTTCTCTTGAAATGTACAATCGAATATACAACATACGTGAAAATGTGAACAACAAGTTTTACTATGATGATTCTGTGCTCACCCTGAACTCTGGTGGATACACGATAGATGACATTTATGAACACATTTATGTGGTGTTGATCAATGAATATGGTTTAAAGTCATTTCTCGATGGAACGCGCAAGTTTGAACTTGTAGGAAATACCAACACTCATCGCTGCAGTATTTTTTCAACATTCAAAATTGACTTTAAAACTCACCCCGATTCTATTGGTCCATTACTAGGATTTAAACCACGTGTGTTAGAGCCCAACAAAAAACATGAATCAGACCATGAAGTGAAATTCATTGAGGACCATCATGTGTCGGTGACGTGTAATATTATTAGTCAAGTGTACACCAATCAAGAACCGTCGCATTCGCTTTATGACTTTATTGTAACATCGCCCAATGGCTATATTATTCGTGAAAACCCTCCAGTGGTGCTTTTTCATTCTGTGGCTGTCGATGGTATTAGTAATATAACATTAAGACTGATCAATAGAGAGCAACAACTCATTGATCTAGATTCTACCACACCAGTGACTTACAAGTTGGTGCTAAAACCGTTATGAAGTTTGTATATAAAGCAACAGCACCGTCTAGGAATAGTGTTAGTAGTAGTATTGCGTGAATACACGTTAACATCTCAGAACAAGCAGATTTTACAGCATTTGGGTTACCACATTAACCCCCGCGATGAATTCTATTCTAGTGGTAGCGAACCACATCGAGGAGCAACCAGGAGTGGTAAGAATTGATCTGCATTCTTATCAAGCTCAAACGCCCGGACTCAATAACAATGATGAAATTCAATTTGTTATCAACAACCAAGATATTTACACTCTACCGCATGAAAGTGTTATTCAGATTGAAGGTCGGCTCACCAAAGCCGATGGCTCTACACCCACTACATCCAAGTTAGCCAACCATGCTTTCGCCTTCCTGTTTTCTGAAGTACGTTATGTCATTAACGATATCGTGGTGGATAGCACTCGAAATGTGGGTATTTCCAGTGTAATGAAACTATATCCCTCTTATAGTGAGGAGGAAGCTAAAACACTTTGCATGGCGGGTTGGTGCCCTGACTCGACCAATGACTGGATGGTACACACCGATGGCACCTTCACTGGATATTTACCTCTTAAGCTGATTTTAAGCTTTGCTGAAGATCACCAGCGCATTTTGGTCAACGCAAGGCAAGTGCTTTATCTGGTGAGAGACAGGAGTGATAATAATGCACTCAAGGGAGCCGACAATGCCCCCATTGATTCAAAAATTCAACTACAACGCTTGCTATGGAAAGTGCCTCATGTGACCCTTAACGATAGCAAAAAACTGGACATACTCAAAATGGTAAAGAGAGATATACCTCTACCCATGGAATTTAGAAGCTGGGCACTCCATGAGTACCCGTTATTGCCCACCACCAACACACACAGTTGGTCTATAAAAACAGCCCGCTATACAGAGAGACCTCTCTACATGATTGTGGGTTTTCAAACGAATCGCAAGTATCAACAAACCAAAGATGTCACGCAATTTGATCACCTGCAATTGAGAAATGCACGTCTTTTCCTCAACGGTGCTGTGTTTCCCTATGAAGGGTTGGATTTAGATTTTTCAAAAAATAAGTTTGGCCCCCTATACGACTTGTTTTCTAAATTTAGATGGTCGTATTATCAAAAAGAGAATTGTCCAATGTTGTCACCCCAAGCTTTTAAGACAAGGGCGCCACTGATTGTCTTTGACTGTTCCTACTTGGAAGAGTCTGTCAAACCATCCAATATTGACATTCGACTAGATTTTGAAACGCATGACAATGTTCCAGCCAATACCACGGCCTACTGTTTGATTATTCATCACAAACAAGTCAACTATTATCCACTGTCCAACCAAGTGACAAGTGTATAAATAGCAGGTCAACCCACATCAAACCACTCAGTCATGTCTTGCTTTCAAGCCTCAAGAGAAGTTACATCCATGAATTTAAAATCTGAGGAACAGCGTTTCAAGACCTTTGCGACGTGGCCGGTGCCTTTTATAAACCCTCAAGCCTTAGCGGCTGCTGGAGCCTACTATTTAAAAACAAGAGATGAAGTGAAATGTGTGTTTTGTCCCATCATCTTAGACCAATGGCCAGAGAGCGATGAACCCATGCAGGAACATCAGCGCTGGTCACCTGCCTGCCCCTACCTGTGCAGAATGGAGGTGGGTAATATACCCTGTCATTCAAGTTACCCCTCACTCATGCCTCTGAGTGATGAAAAAAGTTATGATACGTGTGGACTTTATGGTGTCAACAGTGCTTCAGTGAGCAGCTCACAGTCAAAAACACCCAGTTTAGAGACATTAGAATATCATCGGTGTTATTGACACTATAAACACAAAATACTTTTTTGTTGTATGAGATGGTACCGCCTCTATCCTAGAATGAAAAAAAGAATGTAAAACTTGCTATGCTAATAAAATAATGTAATTAAAATTGGTTGTTGTTGTTATATTATTATTTCTTATGCCCCCCTGTCATATCCTAACCTCTATAGTGACTACTCGATGTTTTTCTTTTCTTTTACTAGAATGGAATGTAAGTAAATGACATGGGTACACTTTACTGAACAATTGTCAGTCTGTGGTCAGTTGGACTTGATCCAGACAAGAGTGAATATGTTGCGTACACTGATTGTCGACTGTCAAGGGTTTAAAATTGGAGATAACAAATTTATATTTAAAGAAGTGGCCATCATCGATTGTTCCACGTTTTGGATATCACAAGCTACTCACTTGGTGTTTAAACCACCTTATGCGTTTGATTTGTTGTGTGATAAACAAACCCAGTGGATTGAAACTCATATGCAACTAGACTGGAAGCAAGGAACCATTTCATATAAGCACCTGGACATGGTCATGAAAGCCCACTTGTCTTCTGCCATGTAGTATTTGTGAAAGGTAGTGAAAAAGTCAATGGCTACAACCATTTTTAGCGTCTTACTGTCAATGTATCGATTTAATGGACATGGGCTGTCCCTCGCTGCAAACACTCATGGATCGCTGCCCCTGTGACAATATTACCCATAAAGCCCTGGCACAGGTGTGGCAATTGTTTCATTGGCTAACCACCAATGCCTGCTGGGAGTTGTTAAATAAAATTAAAACTAAAGGTTTACCTGTGGATGACACCAGTGAGATTTCTACAAGCGACGTGTAAACATCAACGTGATACCATGGAGAAAGGGGATGCTACCGATAAAGCGATTGGAAAGTTCTTTGTGTGTAAAAAGAAACTAGACATTTTTACTAAAGAAGAATTATTGGCTCTTCCAAAATCATTCATTTATTATGTCGCAGCAAATGCAGTGAAAGAAATCTGGCAACATGTACCAAAATCATGGACTCAAGACCCTGTGTTAAGTGAATTGCAACCATGTACGGATTATGATCACCATAAGCAAGTGGCTATAGCAAAAATACCCTCTATGCGACAGTGTGCTACTTGCCAGCTGGTCAAACTGTATCATGGTCATAAAAGTCCATGGAAAGACTTTGTTTCCTCATACCATGGGAGTGATGAAGAAAAAAAGCAGCAACAACAAACATCATCCACAGAGGAGGAGGAAGATCAAACCTTTTTACCATCGATGGAAAAGGATATGCCAGACCTGTACTGGCAATGGCGTCATTAACAAAGTAATTCAATACTTGACTTTCGAAATCTACCTACCTGGTTATTATTTGTGTGGTCCTGGAACTTGTCTTGAAGAACCTTTTGCAGCGTAGTGATATACCTATTAATCCTTTGAATCGAGCATGCACCTTTCTTATCACCCCAGTCATCCTGCATTAAGACGTGTAGCGGATAAAGTATCGTTGAAAAGCTAAACAACTTTTGACATCCTGTGATGTCTCAGTGGGGAGAGCTTGGCAGCTCTCATTGTGATTAGTGCATATAAGGAAAGTTAATGATGAGTGGACATGGACATTGAAAAGGATTGAGGAATTGGTATTTCTTTTGTATTCTATTTTTGTAAAGCTCTCTTTGTTGTGAAATAAAACAAGGTTTACAAGATCACAATGTCTTTTATTTTTAAAAATGGTGATAGCCATTTCTTCATTTTCATTTTTTCTTACATGAATATTTACAATTTCCACTTTCCCTTTTTTTACATTCCCCTTGTTTAGTTCACACATTCTGTACATTTTTGGTTGTGAAATAAAATAAGGTTCACTAGATCACTATATCTTTTAATTCTAAAAATGGTGATAGTCATTTCTTCATTTTCATTTTTTCACACATGAATATTTACAATTTCCACTTTACATTTTTTACATTCCCCATGTTTAGTTCACACATTCTGTACATTTTTTTGTGAAATATAAATAAGGTTCACTAAATCACTATATCTTTTAATTTTTAAAAATGGTGATAGTCATTTCATTTTTTCACACATAAATATTTACAATTTCCACTTTTCATTTTTTACATTCCCTTGTTTAGTTTACACATTCTGTACATTTTTGTTGTTGTGAAATAAAAAAACAAGGTTTACCAGATTACAATGTCTTTTTAATTTTAAAATGGTGATAGCCATTTCACTTTTTTTCACACATGGATATTTACAATTTCCACTTTACATTTTTTACATTCCCCTTGTTTAGTTCACACATTCAGTATTTTTTTAAAATCTTTTTCGTAATATACAAAAGCAAACATTTTACACTAAAATGTATTACTTATCTTATTTTTACTAAACTACTGTAGCCTAACATTATACATTCTACTTACAGTTCTTACAAAAAATATTACAATATAAAACACACTACAAATATTACAATATAGTGATCATTAGACTTAAGTAAAGTAATAGTCGTCAATGCGACTGTTTCCCCAAGCAAGAGTATTAAATGTGTTGGGTATAATGAATCGTTTGTTGTCTTCATTACTTAAAGCAACTTTGTTCAACAAATTGGTATGTAGCTGATGATTTTTACTTCTAAATACACACATTTTCTTATATAATACAGGTGGGTTACTAACTATACAGTTTTGATAATCACTTATATCTAACTCTTTACTAACAACATTCTTTTTCACTCCTTTTAATTTTTTTACTACTACATCATCAACTGTCATATAGCTGTATGATTTAGATTTTGTGCCTACAAAGGTGTCTATAATAACACCAGCACATTCATCCTTAAATTTCCCAAGAACCTTTTTGTTTACTAGAGGTAAATGGTAAATATTATCCTTGGGGTAGTCACTATTTAGCTCAGTTTTGATATCCTCATAAAAATCATCAGTTTTAAACTCATAAATAAAAGAATCTGTGTCTGTGTAGAGTAATTTAGCATTATCAAGATAGTTTTTCTTTACATAATCATAGTGAAATTCGTACATAAGTGTTTTTGATAATTCCAGAATGGTGTAACCCACATATATGGGTTTGTTGTAAGTTACTTTAAGACGAATCATTTGTATTACAACTAAATCCTCATGAATAATTGAACAGCTATGAAAGTTAGGCTTGCTTATTAAGTTGCTCGCACCATACCTTTTACCATTATTCTCCCACTTTGTTATCAGCTTTACATCAACTCGTTTATCAACATTCTCCATAGTCTTTCCAAAAACACTATTATTTATGAGTTTATAAAAATCTTTTTCAAACGCGTTTGTTGACTGTGTTCTTAAATTATTGTTTAGATCAATATACGGTTTGAGCCATGCTGACTGATGAAATTGCAATACGCGATGAATTTTAGTTAATTTCAATCCATGCTGTAGACACTGTTTCAAGTTTTGATAATGTATTACATACTTACATTTATCATTTACATTAGCAATTAACATTTTGGTTCGTGATGTGATATATGGAGATTTCATATTCTCAGGACAAAATGGTAAATCATTATGATCATCATGTAACTCTTTAGGATACTCAAGATTTACCTCTAAAATATATCCTTTATCATCGTTATCATTAAGAGTGTCAACATATAAGACATCAATTTCAGGTTGTGTCAGCCAGCGAAAATCTTTCAGTGGTAGATATTGACTCATAGCCCAACCATATTGGTTATTTGCATCGAGGTAGGCAATATACTTTGACTTTTCACAAGGGTTGTAGCTAGGCATGTATTTATTATTCGCTTTAGAGTACCGTCCACTACATTGACTTAATCCACCTCGAATTGATGATTTTATAAAATTTATCATGTCTATATCAGTCATTAATTCTAAATTTACTTTCGTTTTTTTTCAACATTGAACTGAAACTTAACCCAGGAGCAGTGAAATACTGACAAGGATCAAGGTCATAAGTTTTCATACAAACATTCCGAAAATTTTCAAAAACATCTGCTAATAATAACACATCTGTCTTCAAATATATGTCTGAAAATTCTCCTAAAGTTTGAATGTCAAACTGTGTCCATACACGTTGTGCATGTAAATATTCCTGATCACTGATATGACTTGTGTTTAAGGAACTGTAAAATGCATCTTTCGGTGGTAAAGAACACTCCTCAAGACGTTCCACACAGTTAATATATTCCTAAGGGAATATACCCTTTTGACGAATCAAATTAAAATCATCTTCTTTAGGAAAGACACGTTGAATTTCATGAAACTGATCTGATTTTAAATTACTAGCCAGCTTATCAAGACTACTCGGCATAAAGCGGAATGAATCTAAAAATCGCAGTATAATGGTTTTTATAGCTAGTTTTGATGTATTTTGTGAACGATATGTATTGTTCCTTATTATTTGCAATCACATCAATTTTCACATCTGAAGCTCCAAATTCTTTAACGATAAAGTGGTTATCGTATTTGCTACCGTTATGTAGAATGACTGGAATGAATTTACTTACTCTATAATTTAAATTACATTCTTGGTGAGCAGCACCACGATATTTTCCTGTTAAATGGTCATGATCGCGAACCCTGTCTGTATATAAACATTCACCACATATAAAACAATTAGTTTCAGTTTCAAAATTCATTTGCTCTGATGAAGTTAGTGGCTCCATTGGAATGATCGTATTTAAAATAGAGGATATACGGATGGCATCTTTTTCAAGTCTTTCCATAAAAACTTTAGGTGCATCAGGTCCTCTATAGAGCTCAAACTTATTTAAAGAGTCATCATAACTACATTTAATATAATATGCAAAGCTAAAAGGTTCGTGAATGTGAGTAGTGTTGGTGAAAGGTTGGGCTGGATTCGATGAACATGTATTAAATGGTTTTAGCAAAGCCTCGAAGTCAGCATATATAACAAATGGTACTCGAAGCTGTTTCTCATAATCCTTAAATTTTAGAATGTTATTTTTAGGAGTCGGTAATACCGTACACACATGATTACATCCCCATTTTTGGTGTTGAATTAGTTGGTCCTCTTTTCTGAAATATAGTAAACAACCATCACACAACCACTTCTTACCTTTGTATTTTGATAGTTGACTACCAACAAGTCTACATAAATGTTTTATCCAGCAATAGTGAGCATTTTCATCTTCGGTTATGTATAGTAAATTTACATGAGCATCCTTTTTTTCCTGAGTATAATATAGAGGACCTACTATTCTCTTATTTTCAATTCCATAAACATTAATACTTACATTGTTCAGCTCTTCAAAACGTTGAATGTCTTTTATCGCCATAGGAAATTCCATTTCTTTTAAATCTAACACTGAAGAATAGTGAGGATAGGATGATGTTCTATACAGATGCTCCTCTGCTGGATGGAGAGCTGAGGTTACAGCCCACGCAAAGCATGCGTCATCATTATTCATAACGTTCACAACAGCTTTCTTTCGTTTGATCCATCCTGGCAAATCCTTGTATGATGATACTCGAAGGGGGTTGTATTTATTCATGTTGGTTTCTAAATAAAGTACTTCAACCAACGCCCAGCCTGACTCCCTTTCCTGGAACTCCTCACTCTTCACAATGATAGCACTTGAAATATTTTGATATATATCACTAACATTAGTTGATTCGCTAACAATTATGTTTTTTGTATTAAAAGATTTGATATCTGTAATTTCACCTTCGCTCCCAGTTTTTACATAGAGTCCAAAAAGTTCAAAATTCATTTTAATTGTTTTATGCTCTAATAAAACATTTTCTACCAAGTCAAACACAGTAGGTTGAACATTTTTTTAAAATGATTCAATACTTTGAGTTTTTTCTTTACTATAAAGTCTATAACTAGCAATTCGACTTTTAAATGCACTGCCAATTTTCTGAATATTTTCAGAATTTCTTTCATGGCATGCGTTATTTTTATGATGAATACTGCGTAAATGTCCATGAATAATTGAAGAAGGTATATCAATATTACATACATTACAATGTGTTATCGAAGGTTCACCATTCTTCTTTCTTTTTGTTGCATGACTATTTTCACAATCTTGAGAACGCTTACGCTTTTGAGCATCACATTCATTTAAAGGTTCCGTGCTAGTTGATGGTTTTACAGATTTCAATTCCTGTTGTTCTCCATGCACTTCAACCATGTGGGATTGATATCGCTTTACAGCAGAAAATCCAAGATCACAAACTGAACACGAAAATGGTGCTGAACTGACATGCTTTAAATTTACATGCCGTCCAAGACTATCCTGTCTGTTAAATGTGGTAGCACAATGACTGCACACAAACATTTTAATGTCATGTTTAACATTTGCGTGCCGTTGAAGGCTGTCAGGTCTTGAGAACTGTTTCTTACAGTCACCACACTTGAACATGATGATCACTTTCGAAATTACCTATAAAAGAAAGAAATCATAAATGTTAATAAATGATAAACAAAAGTACAATTTAAATAGTTTAAATATATTCCAGTCAATGGTTATAGCAGGGTATTTAAATCGATCATCTGTGAACTCCTAGCAAGTTACTACATACCACTGTCACTGACACTTAGCGGTGAACATTGGAACTTGATAGAGTGGTAGAAACCAGCGGTCACCAGTTAAGTGAGCTAAGTGTGACGTCATAGCCAGTCTTAAAGCAAGTCTAAACTTGTCGAACATGTCATGTGATAGAAACCAGCGATCGCCAGTTAAGTGAGCTAAGTGTGACGTCATAGCCAATCTTAAAACAAGTCTAAACTTGTAGAACATGTCACATATTGGAAACCAGCGATCACCAGTTAAGTGACCTAAGTGTGACGTCATAGTCAGTCATAAAGCAAGTCTAAACTTGTAAAACATGTCACGTGACAAGGTTAAGTTAGGTAAAGTTAGATTATGTTAGGTGAACTGAGGTTAAGTCTTTAAATATTCCCTCTGTCACTGACACCTAGCAATGAACATTCGGACTTAATAGAGCGGTAATCAAAATCTAACCTTCAAATTTAGCTTTACACATCATGGTCAAGTAGTTCCAACTTTTGACTGCCAAATATACCATTTTCACTAACATGTAGTGGTGAACATTGGAAAATATCACTCTAGCTGTTTAAAAGTTATTAGAGGGGCACTTACCTTTTTATAATTGATCAACTGCTGCCACTGAATGAACAGATTGTAGGAATCTGGTAACCTACAGGTACCCAATTATCTGTAAACAAATTAATCAATCAATCAATAAATAAATAAATACATTCCAATCAATAACTTCAACATCAATTAGTAATAGACTACAATCCATTAATAATAAGTACTTACCTTGCAAAATAATTTAATGATTTTCTACCAAAACGGCTTTTTTACAACTCTTGAGCAGTAATAGAGCACTGTTCACTCAAAGCGAGTAATAAAGACTGACAGTAGGGAAATATATGACACCCCTCTTATATAAACTCTCATCGCTCGTGTCAGCAGTTTTTTTTCCAGATCATTGCAATTCCTTTCCCAATACAGCTGAGAGTCCAAAGTACACCAGGAACACCTGTGTGGTATCCAATGACTGCTGACTTTGCATGATCATCACCCATTGTCTTGATCAACACCTGAGGTTTCAAATTACTGCAGCGTCAGTCATAGCAACAGCAGTGTGCGTTCTCTGCCATGTCAGCAACATGACACCGGAAGGAACACCTGTGTAATATCCAATAACTGTTAACTTTACATGATCATCCCCCATTGTCTTAATGAACACTTGCGGTTTTAAATTACTGCAGCGTTAGTAATAGCAACAGATCTGTGCGCTCTCTGCCATGTCTGTAATATGACACAGGAAATAACAAGACGTCTTACTGCACATATCATCTCCTCAGTTTTAACATCTTAAGAACATGTATTATTCTCTTTCAACTACAAATGACTCGTTAGAACACATCCATCCACCAAGTTAGATCCCTTGTATGCTCACATGTATTTCGTCACTTTACTTTCATATCGTTATCACATTATAGTAGTGGGGGATTTGTGAACAACGTCAATTCAACACACACAAAATGTAGTTAGGCCCTTTGACATAATTTAAATAAATGCATGGGCTAGTCCGTAGGGACCAGTCCAAAGGGGGCTCATCCACAAGGACTCGTCCACAATGACCCGTCTACAGGGACTCGTCAACAAGGACCCGTCAACAATGACTCGTCAACAATGACCCGTCCACAGGGACTCGTCAACAAGGACCCGTCAGCCGTGACTCGTCAACAATGACCCGTCCATAGGGACTCATCAACATGGACCTGCCAACAATAATCCGTCAACAATGACCCGTCAACAATAACCCATTAGATTGGGTTAGGTTAGGTTACACTACAGCCGCCATCTTTTAAAAAGCCTGCCCTCTTACAAAAGCTATGAGTGGGCATGTGTAAAAACAAAAAAACAAGCATGTTAATTCATAGTGGCTACCCACCGAATACATGCACTTTAAGTAGAACAACGTTTCATTCCATATTGGCATTCAAACTCTCACATGTTGCAATTGGAAAGAGAGATTCTCTAAAAAATAAAATTTCACCCCCTAGTAGGGGTAGGTTTTATTTTGGGGTGGAAATATGTTGTCCATTGGAAAGGGGGTGATAGCCCGAGTTCAATGACACCTCGTACAAGTCTCTAGCCTGATTGGTTCGCGAGATATTGCCATTTTAGTATTCCAGCGGTGGAGCGGTGGCGGTGGGCCTTGAACCCCTCAAAAATCACTACTGGTATGAATGGGAGATATTTCAAAATTGATACACGTATAGATAATAATATTTCAGTTTAATTTCCAGGAGGCCATACATGGCAGTGTTGCCAAAACGATTATGAGCCTGCTGACATGTCCAATTTTTAAATGCACATAACTTCTACACTATCAATTGGAATTCAACCAAATTTCGTATGTGCTATGTGTACATAAATAAATATGACTGCGCTTATATTTAAGAGTAGCCAACTGTTAATAAATGCTCTCAATTTATTTGATCCAAATACCAATATAACAGAAAGTATGCAAGCCGACAGCTTTAAACTATGCACACGTATAGTACCTGACATTCTATATTAATTTGGAGTAACTTATATACGTCAGTGCTACCAACATGATTCTAAGCCTGCTTAGAGGTCCAAATTTAAATACATGTAACTTCTATACTATCATTTGGATTTCAACCAAATTTCCTATGTGCTATGTGTACCATAACAGATATGACTATGCGTATTCTTAAGAGCAACCATGGCTGCCAACTGTTAATAAATGCTGTCTCTATTTTTGTTACCCTAATATCACTATATCAGAAAGTATGCAAGCCAGTAGCTCTAAACTTTGCACACGTATAGTACCTGGCATTCTAGATTAATTTGGATTAATTCTAGATTACCATAACAGATATGACTATGCGTATTCTTAAGAGCAACCATGGCTGCCAACTGTTAATAAATGCTGTCTCTATTTTTGTTACCCTAATATCACTATATCAGAAAGTATGCAAGCCAGTAGCTCTAAACTTTGCACACGTATAGTACCTGGCATTCTAGATTAATTTGGAGTAACTAATATACGTCAGTGCTGCCAACATGATTCCAAGCCTGCTGAGAGGTTCAATTTTAAAATGCATGCAACTTCTATACTAACTAAAGAATTTCATTCAAAATTGGCACAACAATAGATCATATTATTTCAGATTATTTCTGACCAATACATTCCCGGTCACTGCATGTGAGATTTTCGATGTGAAATGCCATGTCCTGTGGTTCGGATTCCACGTAAAACGGAGGTCCCGTGGCTTATGATCGCGAGATTAACGGTCACGTTAAACTACAAGCTTCCTTCCTTCCTTCTGACCAATACATGCATGACATTGTTGCCAACATGATTTTACGCGCGCTGTTAGATCCAATGTTTAACTGCATGTAACGTCCATGCTATCCATTGGACCTCAACCAAATTTTGTATTCTGTACCTTAAGAGATGGAACTAATAATATATTCAGTCACTAGGGCTGCCAACTGTAGTGCTCTATTAGGCTACATTATGCCAGGTATACAGTATTTCGAACAAATTAGAAATGTCGATATTACCAACTTAATTTCGTCATTGTTCTAGATATATCCATTAGGTAGATTAATCATTGGCATGCATCCTAAATTTTAAGAAAAGTAGGCTCTTTAGTTCGTCACGGAACTTCTTGTTTGATATGAGTTCATGTGTTAAACACTTCCAAACAGGCTGTTAATTAATGAGTCACTGTAAAATGTTCTTACATTAATAAAGCGAAAACGATTGATTTTGGGACATATGTGTAGGCCTATATGAACTTTTTTTTTCTTGTTTTGGTGTAAGGAACCAATCCCCAAAGTTTGTAAAAGTATTTATGAAACACCTGTATAATTATCAACGCAAACGCAATATTTACAGGAGTGCTATGAAACTCACGAAGCAAAAAAAAAAAATTGCCACCTTAAAAATGAGTTTTCAAAAGTAAATATTTATTGTACTTTATAAATTATACATAAGTGTTTTATTTATATCCACCAACCTTATGACCATCTTAAGGGGGGCACATACAGCTTATGGAGTCAAAACAATTACGGTTTTAATATTATGACTGTGCCTGTCATAAACCTTGTACAGCATTTACTGGGTGTTTCGAAAAAAGTGTCCGATATTGCAACAGGGGTTTGGATTGGTCAAAACGAGAAGAAATGTTCCCATAAACACATGGAAGGAAGGAAGATTTTTAGTTTTACGTGGCCGTTAATCGTGCGATCATGAGCCACGGGACCTCCTTTTTACGAGGAATCCGAACCACAGGACATGGCATTTCACTTCGAAAACCTCACATGCATTGACCGGGAATCGAACCCAGTCCACCTTGGTGAGAGACCAACAGCTTGACCACTGCACCACCACGCCCCTCCCCCCCCCCCCCCCCATAAACATATGTCCTGAAACAAATACCTGCTGAGATATGCACCATTTTACCCACATGGAGGAGGCGTTATGTTCCGAGGTGCAGGCGTCCTTCCGTTGAAGGTCTTTGCATGAATCGGATGTTCAGTCATAGTATGCGGTTGTGCTGGCAGTGCAGTTTGCAACCCGCACCAGAGTGTCGGTCCCGTGCTCTGTGGATGACGTAAACAGTGCGATGGCGTATTCCTCGAGGAAAATGGCAAACATGTTTTTTGCTATGGATTAGGAAATGGTAGTAGCATGGCCTACCCGTTCTCTGGACCTTAATCCATTAGATTTCTAGCTATGGTAACATTTAACGACATTGGTGAATGCCACACCCATCGACAATGTGCAGATGTTACGAGAGTGTGTAACCAATGAGAGTGTCCACGTCCGCGAGCAGCCCGGCGTTATTGGACGATATGGGGATTCCTTGCGAAGAAGAGCCAAAGCATGTGGTAACCATGTGGAGCATCTCTTGTAACGTTCAGATGGTATCCGTGGATAGACCGGCTGAAATCACCTGGTTGGTGGTGTTGATGTTTTCCCAACGTGTGTTCTATTATACGTGTGTGACAGTCAAGTGTTCATTAGAAGTAGCTGGTAGGAAGACGCCCATTGTCTGAAGTGTAAATACACAACACAAGTAAAATTGCTCATATCTCAACAGGCATTTGTTTCTGGACATATGTTTAAAGGAACATTTCATCTCGTTTTGACCAATCCCAACACCTGTTGCAATATCGGACACCTTTTTCGAAACACCCTGTATATACGTTTCCAAGGAGAAATACACTTCTTGCTTAGAAGAAAAGGTTAAGTTTTTCAAAATTCGAACCGTAACCATTTTTATCCATTTTTCAAAATGTGGTCCTTGCTTTGAGCTAATCCTCATCGTTTCCTTCACATCTCTCATGTTTGTAGGAATTTGTGTACTTTTCAATTTCTTTAAAGTTGGTGTGAAACCTTCAGCTAATAAATGAATCTTACACATTTCCACATTATTAATTAATCAAACATTTTTATTCCATTTTTATTCTGAGCAAACTCCATTTTTTTTTAACGTTTCCTAGAAAGCCTAATTAAAGCCACAAAGGTTTTGAGTTGGTTTTATCTTGTTGTTGAAGGTTTAACACGCACTTTAATAAAGAGAAATCCAAACATTCCTGTAAACATGGGAAACGATGAAGGTCAGCACAAAGCAAGAACTAAATTTGGAAAGTGGATAAGAATAGTTACGATTTCAAATTTGAAAATTTAGAACTTAGCTTCTAATAGCAATATGTGTGTGTGTTTCCTTGGTAATGTATATAATTGTCGATAGGCACAGTATAAAATTAAAATCGTAATTGTTTTGACTCCATGAGCTGTATGATCCCCCCCTCTAAGTGAACTTGATCTGATGATGTTCTGCTGACGAACGAAACATGTCATACAGTGAACCCATTTTCGACAAGTGTATAATTCTCTCCAGGCGAGGAGGTGTTAGTAGAGGAGTTATTGAATTGAACACATTAACGTGTTGACCGGGAGAAATTATTTTACTGAATGCTTGCTTACATGGATTCTATATAGAGTATAATATTATGTTATTAGTGAAAATTGAAAATCCACAGCCTGCTTCCAGTCTCTGACCGGGTCAGGAATGGAATGAATGAAGCCCCCATCTAGCGGCGAGGATATGAACTGTGCCGGCTGCCGAGGCCTGACGCACTCCTCTGGGGCAATGCTTAAATGTATGACAGATGAAATGAAATGATAGTGGAGAGTGTTGCAGGAATGAAATTTTGACAGGGAAAACCGGAGTACCCGTAGAAAAACCTGTCTGCCTCCGTTTTGTCCAGCACAGATCTCACATGGAGTGACCGGGATTTTAACCACGGACCCAGCGGTGAGAGGCTGGCGTGCTGCCGCCTAAGCCATGGAGGCTTATATTATGTTATTACATAAAATCAAATTCAAGTATTGACTTTTAGTTCTGTTTTAGAAACTAATATAATTTGCAATTGTTTTTCCTCCATTAAGAATTACCTAATAAAATAATTCTTAATTACGAAGGTAATAACACAACACTATAACTAATGGCTGAAGTTGTAGAATCGTTTATACTGTACTTAGAACACTTAGAAAATAAATTCCAGTAGCGATGAGCAATGATCATATTCTGTAGCACAAAAGAAAAATTCGGAAAAATGCCATGATATTGAGCACGTTCGCTCTGCATTGCCGTCTTCTTCTAAGATATAGAAATGAATCGCAGATGTATGTAGCCCATGGTAGAGTAACCGACTAATGCACTTGCATGGAATGCAGGAAATTCGGATTCATATTCCGAACATGGTCTCCTTTCAAATTGTATTCAACAAATATGTCGATTATTGTCTAAAGTCTGGACATTGAGTCATCCCTAGATTTTCTAAAAAGGCGCTATATGTAAAGTTATGCACTGAAGTCAGGGGAACATTTTTAGTCTATTTTCATCATATTATGTAAATATAGGCTTATTAGATCACCTTTTGTTCGCACATGTGTGTTCGTAAAATATAAACGGCTGGAGCGATTTCAATGAAACTCGATACGGTCATAGTACTAATTTGTCCGACCCCAAATATGTCCTTCAAATGTTAATACGTTTTACCAATCCAACATGATGGCCGCGTTACTGATATCACCCTGAAAATTTGAATAGGGATAAATAATGCATACGTTCAGCTATATAAAGTTTAACACATTTTAAGTACAAAACCATTATGGTGATCAAGCGAAGTTAAAATATTAAAATTGCATTTTTTCAAACATGTCAAACAATTATTTGCTTGCTTATTCTCATTGTAGTTGTTCGAATAGCTTCAAAAGGAATATATATATATATATATATATATATATATATATTCCACAAAGGTCTTAATTATTTATTTATTTTACAATTTTAATACCTCCATGTCGCCTCCGTAGCGTAGCGGTCAGCATGGTTAGCTGCCGCCCCGGAGGTCCTGGGTTCGATTCCCGGCTCTGCCACGAAATTTGAAAAAGTGGTACGAGGACTAGAACGGGGTCTACTCAGCCTCGGGTGGCCCAAATGAGTAGAGGGGGTTCGATTCCCCCTCAGCCATCCTCGAAGTGGTTTTCCGTGGTTTCCCACTTCGTCTTCGGGCAAATGCCGGGATGGTACCTTCTTCAAGGCCACGGCCGCCTCCTTCCCTCTTCCTTGCCTATCCATCCTCACCATCCCTTACCTTCCCTCATGAGGCCCCTGTTCTCTTTGCAGGTGCGGCCGCCTGGGCGAGGTGCCAATCCCACCTCACCAGTAGTATCCTTTCCGATTCGATGTTCCCAGCTCTAGGACACTGCCCTTAAAGGCAGTAGTGGTGAGTTCCCTCGCTGAGTCCATGGGTTTCACCAACCTGGAGGGTAAACGACTAAAAAAAACTTCCATTCATATTTAATAATCTTCAAAAGTAAAGTGAGCTTCGAAACATTAGTCATAACGACGGATGATCAAAGTTATATTTGACACACATACTTGAGTTTGGCCCAGCGAGCGATACAAACTTTCATCTCACTCATGTATATCCTCCTTCCTCACACCATATGTAGCGGGCGTAGCACTCACGGAAATGTTATTAGAATTATCCAATAAGAGTGCGCGCTCACACTTTCTCGGGGCTGCCATTCCAAGGTGATGAAGATGCTGAAATGCTTTTAAAGAAATTCAAGATGACAGTTCCTAACGCGCAGAGGTGTGGAGAAGAAGCTATTTCCAAAAATGATTTTAAAGTGCACTAACATGCAAATCCTTACGAGAAATATTCTTTAGATAGGTAAAGTCTTTTTGAACTTCGTTTTCTGGAGCTCTGCATCATTCCAGTTCTCATATATCATATCGTCGTTGCTGAAATAAAACCAACTGGGTGTCAACCCGTCAGCGTAGCCAAACCGACTAAGGCATGCTTCACGTCCTTAATGGGGTACTGTACATAAGGAGGCCCAGGTGCGAATCCTAGCGCAGAGAGTGACCGTCTAGAATGTGGGTGCCCCCTGCCTTCCACTACACCCACTCTTCGCCAAGTGTACATATGGTAAATAGCTTCAAATTATTATAGTTTATTATTATTATTATTATTATTATTATTATTATTATTATTTTCTTTACAAACGCTGGCGTCTTCGGTGGCATAGTTGGTAGCATGTTGAGCTTCTATGCCCAAGATCGCGGGTTCAAATCCAGCCGAAGTCGTCGGATTCTTTAGGAGCGATGATAATAATAATAATAATAATAATAATAATAATAATCGTGTGGCCTTCGGAGAGGCCGAGTGCAGGTCTTTCTAGTTGACGCCCGTGGGTGACCCGCGCTTCGTAATGAGGATGAAGTGATGAAGACGGCACATATACCCAGGCCCCGAGCCACGGGAATTAACCCCAGGGGATTAAAATTCCTGATGGCCCGGTCGGGAATTGAACCCGGGACACGTCGGGCCAAAGCCTAGCGCGCTAACCATTTAGCCTCGGAGCCGGATTTTAGGAGCGTTAAAAATCCCTCAGTATGCCTTCCTTCGGAGGGGAAGTAAAGCCGTATAACGTTGGAACTACTTGAAATTGATCGACTTCAGTCCTTAACTGAATCACTATACAGCCATCACAATCATATGAATGTTACGTGATAGTCTGTGTGTATGTATGTTTGAATGTATGTATGTCCTTTATGCGTTCATATACCATTCATCCGATTACGATGAAACATTGGTGAGTAATTGTGTACATACATCCAAGGACTTAGTAAATCCATTTTACAATAGATAGCGCACGAGTAAATTCAACAAATGAGTGACGGCGCGCGAGTCGTTTCATTTAAGTTCCGTCTGCATTCATATACCATTCATTTGATTGCGATGGAACTTTTAGTGAGTTGTTGTGCACGCTCCCACGAAAGTTTCTGAATTAGTAAAACCATTTTACAATACTTTAGAGGCAGTTAACGAAAATAGATAAAACATATTGTGCATCCAAAACCACTTCGGTTGGTTGGTTGGTTGGTTGGTTGGTTGGCTGGTTGGTTGGTTCTTAAGTTTAGGGGCTGCGACAACGCGGTCATGTAGCCCCGTGGACTTCGGGAGTGAGTAGAATCTGTCTGATATCCGGTGTTAATTGGGATGACTGTATTAGTGTGTGCTATCTGTTTTTTAATTCAAGTAAGGACTGCAGACTTTTGAATTTTTCAAATAGTTCCTACTTTTGCCGCCAAACGCCACCGTCAACGACTACTAGTTCAGAACTTAGCTACCAGACGCCATTGCAGTCGGCTCATGGCAACGAACGTAGGAACCTAAGAGCGTTGTTTACATTCTAAACCTATACAATTTAGCTTCACACAGGTGTAGTTAGTGGAAGGTTCTTTAACATGCCATAAATCTACGACATAGGACCACCGGCTTTACTCCCCCCCCCCCTCCCCCGAAGGAAGGCATACTCTGAGGGATTTTTAACGCTCTTAAAAATAACGACGACTTCGGCAGGGTTTGAACCCGCGATCTTGGGCATAAAAGTTCAGCATGCTACCAACTACGTCACCGAAGCCGCCCAAAACCACTTCAACAAACAAAATTACAACGCTAACATTCTTCTTGATTGGCATTGCAACGCATGCCGGGGTCAGCTTGTAAATAAATAAATAAATAAATATTAGAGGCTGATAACCTGTGTTATTGTGGTGTCAGTAGTATTGTGTGTAATTGTAATTTATGTGAGGATTGGGAAGGAGATAGTCGTGTCCTTAGGTCAGGAACCATCCGGGAATTTGCCTGGACTAGAAGTTGGAAACTACGGAAAACCACTTTCAGGATGACTGAGGTGGGAATCGAATCCACCTCTTCTTAGTTTTGCTGCAGGAGACTGAGTGTACCTCGTGGTAGTGTTCAGACCAGAATTGCATTTCTTGGCAGAGCCGAGATTCGAACCCAGACCTACAGGGCAACTGTCAAGAATGTTAGCCTCTACAATGAATCAAGAGTGTTATTCTGGAAAATGGTTTGTAGCCCTCGGTTCTAAGTGCACACAGAGGTTAAATAATATATTTTAAACGACTGGTGTGACATTTTGATTAAGGGAGGCTTGCCCTTTCCATGGAGATTCTTAAAAAATCGTAAAATGTCTTTAAGTATTCATAATTCTTTAATTGTTGAGGGATTTCGATCTGAAAATGTTTATTGCAACCGAATGGCCAGGAAAAGGTGTACAATATCTATAGGTTACACAATCTAATTTGCACTCGAAGATCTTTCCATAACTGTCTATTAGTTTTGCTTTTATGAAAATGAAAATCCACAGCCTGCTTCCAGTCTCCGACCGGGTCAGGAATGGAATGAATGAAGCCCCTATCTAGCGGCGAGGATATGAACTGTGCCGGCTGCCGAGGCCTGACGCACTCCTCTGGGGCAATGATTAAATGAATGACAGATGAAATGAAATGATAGTGGAGAGTGTTGCTGGAATGAAATTTTGACAGGGAAAACCGGAGTACCCGGAGAAAAACCTGTCTGCCTCCGTCTTGTCCAGCACAGATCTCACATGGAGTGACCGGGATTTGAACCACGGACCCAGCTGTGAGAGGCCGACGTGCTGCCGCCTGAGCCACGAAGGCTTACTTTTATAAGTTCATTTAAAGACCATGTTCTAGTTTTGCAATGATTGAAGTGGTCAAGTTCACTCTCTTTGTCACATATTTTGCACACATTGTTCATATGCTTGATGATATTTTGTATCTACACCCATTTTATTGTGGAATCAGTGAATCACTAGTCCTATGATTGCGTACCTTTGTGTGAAATTATTGTTGGGCCATTGTCTATTTAACATGGCGTCCGTTCCGAAGATGTCGGTATCTATCTCTTTCTCCTTTTGTTTCCTTCTTTCTTTTACTTCTTTGTAGAGCCTGTATTTGGTAATGATTCCTTGAGCCTGATGTATTCCAAGGAAGAAACGTTTCTCTTGCTAGGATATATGCCATTCGGTTTGGTGAAAACGTGCTTGCTTTTATGGTCCTTTTGATAGTCTATATCTTGCTTTCATGTTTTCTAGTTTTTCTAGGTCACTGATATTCAGTTTGTGCCATATGAGTTCAATCCTGTATGTAGCGATGGGGGCGATAGTCGTTTCGAACAGTACATTAGGTAGGTTATTTAATTCGTCTTGTATACGGCATGTTTGCTAATTGGCTTGTTTAGTTAAAAGTGTCATTTATATTTTGTTTCATTAGTTTTTAAGCAAAGTTTGGTTACTTATTACAATACTTCAAGCCAGAACATTGTATACGCTACATAAGTGGGCTCTTTAGCCTCAGTGGCAGTTCTCTATCAATAATTTCCAAAAAAATGGTGTTGCTAGTTGTTGATGTTGCACATTGCTCTTATAGTTTCTGCTGTTCTCTCCTGTACGTAGATTATGGAGAGAACAGAAGCAGTTATCTCTAATGCTGTACATAGAATCCATATACTTGTACAAATAGATTACTTAGGCAACATTATAATCTGGCTTCTAATATTTCAATAAGTACACATCTATCTTCTTAAGTTTCTGATATATTTTATACACACAATTTCAACATTCTCCTGCGTCTAACAAATTCAGTGAGCTCGATTCTACGTACACTAATAAGTACAAGAGAAAATTCAAGCATTGATTTTATTTCATATGAATACTTCTCGAGAAATAAATGTATATAATTTGTAACTGTTCTACTTCATTAATTATGTAATTAAATAAATGGTTAAGTACAAAAGTCGTCACCATACAATAAACCAACAACTGAAATTATAGGTGCTTTTGTATTGCTCCAAAACTGCTGTGTAAGAAGCATATTTTGTCGCAAAAATGAGAAACTGAGAAAATTGCATTTTAAAGCAGTGTCACTCTATTGTTGGCATCATGTAATATTTATAAATTAATAGTAGATGCATAACGAATAGAATAAAAAGTGTGATCTCTTCTCCCTCAATAGCATGTAATGAATACGGATCGGGTTGGCACTCGCCGCTACGCAGCGCTACAGTCGAATTGGGATTGTTGATTTCCACATATGTTTATGTGTTTATGTGCGATATATTAAGTATTTAATCGGTCGGAGTGTTTTGGTGGTGTTCTCTGCAAACATTTATTGATATACAAGTGCTTACACTATTACTTCATAGTATTAATACCTGAAATGCTATTGTAGAAAGCATTAACTGAAATGGAATTTAATTTCTTGTCGTGTGTTGACGTTATATTCGTGTGTTAATTTTATTGTTATTTAATGTAAGTAAACAGCAGTTTAGCCCTTATATTTTCATGAGTGCTTAATGTGAGTAGTGAGGCTGTGTCCCAATACTCAAGTTGTCTGCTATTGACTAGCTGCTAGCTACTATGTGCTATGCACTACGGAGATTTGGGACATGTCTGCTTGATCACAGCCTGCTTGTGTTCTGAAACGCACTGAACTTACATGCTGGTGCCAAACCAACACTCAAGATGGCGCTGATCTGCTACTCCTTGTAAGCTCTTTGCGCTTTCATCAGCTGTTTTAAATAAACAATACCAAAACGATACGATCATGAATGCGCCAAGATGATCACCTTTTAGCCGAGCCCTAATTATGGTTTGTGTTTGGCTTAAGTCAAAGACAACCTACAATTTACAAAACCTACAATACCGATAAGCTACAATTTCTATTACTTCCTTGACGTAGTCGGCCAATCTAGCAAGCACTTTCGTTCACTAGCTACTACCGACTTGATAGCTATGTGCTAAGCAGTATTGGATCACGACTCCTGACGTCACATCCGGTAAAGTAGTTGACTATCTGGTTCACTACGGCTGAAATTGTACTATTGGGACACAGCCTGAAGATGCCTTACTGTTTTGTACCAGGATGCAGATCTAGCTATGGGGACTGTAAAGAGGTCAGACGGTTTTTCAAACCTCCTAAAGATAAGGAACGTTTTAACAAGTGCAAAGGGGCCATACCAGGGAAGGGTAGGGAACTTACTGAAAAGTCCCACATCTGTGATGCTCACTTTTCAGAAGATTCAATTGTTAAATTTGACAAATTTGTGATAGAAGGGAGGGAAGTAGTACTTCTCCCAAGAACCAACTGGCGATTGAAAGACTATTCTGTTCCACATATATTTCCTAATTTGCCTAAGTATTTGTCCAGTATGGTGTAAATAAAAATGCTCTTGATGCCATTAAAGACTACTTCTGTGAAGAAAGGGATGAGAATAAAAAGACAATGAGTTTAAAAACATATATCTACCGTAAGGCTGAAGGAGGCGTGCTCAGTTTTAGGCAAAAGCCTACTCTAAGAAGGGGTCATGACTGTGCCTTCTATGTCTATTAAATGTTAAGTTCTTCTGAAATGATGGTAGTTTACTGATTTTGGTGTTTGTAGAGTGAAATTTATGGTTATTATTGAATGTTATAGTAATCTACGGTAAAGCTGAAAGTTGCGTTCGTACGGCTTTTTTTTTTTTTTTTTGGGCTGTGATGCAAACCTGTTAAGGGAATGTAAAATGTGTAATAATGTGAAGAAATCCTTTCTGATAGCGAGGTTAATTTTTCCGTTCTTTTTTTTTATTTACCGATAGCTGGCAAAACTAATTGCATTTTGATCCTGCTCTCTGTCTTCGCTTATTGTCGAAACTGGACTATTACAGGATACGACTTATTAAATTATAATTGGGCACAGTAAAGTAAGTGGAGATGTCGTACTTATTAGCGCCTATGAGGATATCTTGCGGTGTTTTAACATGTAAAACAGGTCGTAAGGTTTTAAAAGTCTCGTAAGCGCCAATGCTAACTTGCATCACAGATCGGAGCCAGCGCTGCGCAGCGGCGGACCAGGCGTACTAGGCCAGTGATATCACTTCTTATTCTATTCGTTATGGTAGAGGGATAGGTAGGTTGGTTGGTTGGTTCTTAAGTTTAGGGGCTGCGACAACGCGGTCATGTAGCCCCGTGTACTTTGGGTGTGTGTAGAATCTGTCTGATAACCGGTGTTAATTGTGATGACTGTATTAGTGTGTGTTATCTGTTTGTTAATTTAAGTACTGCAACTAAGAATTTTTCAAATAGTTCCTACTTTTGCCGCCAAGCGCCACCGTCAACGACTACTAGGCCAAGTTCAGAACTGAGCTACTAGACGCCGCCGCAGTCGGCTCTTGGCAACGAACATAGAAACCTAAGAGAGTTGTTTACGTTCTTAACCTATCCAATTTAGCTTCACACAGGTGCAATTAGTGAAAGGATCTTTAACATGCCATAAATCTATGACATGGGACCGCCGGCTTTACTTCCCCTCCGAAGGAAGGCATACTGAGGGATTTTTAACGCTCTTAAAAAATCCGACGGCTTCGGCCGGGTTTGAACCCGCTATCTTGGGCATAGAAGCTCAGCATGCTACCGACTACGCCACCGAAGCCGCCAGGGATAGGTGCAATGATAGTGTAACCGGCCAACTCACTTTCAGCAAATGCAGGAAATTATGGTTCAAATCTCGTGAATGGTCTTATATAACAGATATGACCGATCTAAAGAGGATTATTTTTGAAAGTTTGGACATTGAAGGACAACACTGGGTCCTTAAAAATGGTAACTTATGGAAAAGAACACAACGAAATTATCCACTGAAGTCAGGGGTGCATTGCTTATCAATGTTTAGCCTACTTTTCACATTTTGCAAAAATGAGGAAAAAGTAGACTTATGAGATCGGGCAAATGTGTGTCTGTCTGTCTGTCCTTCTGTCTGTCTGTCTGTCCTTCTGTCTGTCCTTCTGTCTGTCTGTCTGTCTGTCTGTCTGTGTGTGTGTTCCCCCCCCCCCATCAACTCCTAAACGGCTGCAGGAATCGAAACAAAATTTGGTAGGACTAAAGATCTATACCTGGATATCTCACGGCCATATTTGAAAATGATGTCAGTGCTACCAACTGCTGAAAAATCGCAATTGAAATTTGAGCCCAATGTTGGATATCTTGGAAGGTATGAATGGGAGCTATTTCAAAATTGGCACACGATTAGATAGTAATATTGCAGTTTAATTTCAAGGAGGCCATACATGGCAGTGTTGCCAAAATGATTATAAGCCTGCTGATAAGTCCAACATTTAAATGCATATAACTTCTACACTATCAATTGGATTTCAACCAAATTTCGTATGTGCTATGTGTACATAAGTGGATATGACTGAGCGTATTCTTAAGAGCCACCAGGGCTGCCAACTGTTGATAAATGCTCTCAATTTTTTAAAATCCAAATACCCGTATATCAGAAAGTATGCAAGTTGACAGCTTTAAACTATGCACACGTATAGTACCTGACATTCTATATTAATTTGGAGTAACTTATATACGTCAGTGCTGCCAACATGATTCTAAGCCTGCTGAGAGGTCCAACTTTAAATACATGTAACTTCTATACTATCATTTGGATTTCAACCAAATTTTGTGTGTGCTATGTGTACCATAACAGATATGACTATGCCGATTCTTAAGAGTAACCAGGGCTGCCAACTGTAAATAAATACTTTCTCTATTTTTGTTATCCTAATATCAATATATCAGAAAGTATGCAAGCCAATAGCTCTAAACGTTGCACACGTATAGTACCTGGCATTCTAGATTAATTTGGTGTAACTGATATATGTCAGTGCTGCCAACATGATTCTAAGCCTGCTGATAAGTCCAATTTTAAAATGCATGTAACTTCTATACTAACTAATGGATTTCATTCAAAATTGACACAACAATAGATCATATTATTTCAGATTATTTCTGATCAATACATGTATGTCATTGTTGCCAACATGATTTTACGCTCGCTGTTAGATTCAATGTTTAACTGCATGTAACGTCCATGCTATCCATTGGACTTCAACTAAATTTTGTATTCTGTACCTTAAGAGATGGGATTAAGAATATATTCAGTCACCAGGGCTGCCAACTGTAGTTCTCTATTATTACCAACTTAATATCGTCATTATTCTAGATAGATCCATATAGATTAATCATTGGCATAATCTTAAATTTTAAGAAAAGTAGGCTCTTTAGTTCGTCACGGAACTTCCTGTTTAATCTATATTTTTGCTGTTTCTGATGAAAGCTAAATTGCAGAGCCTCAATATTTTCGGAAATTATACATAGCCCATCCAATCCCCAGAAAAATATTCCTAACATATCCATGCCCCAATATTCATCATGATTGTAATTGCCATTAGGACGTCAGTCCCGGACAAACAAAAAAGCAGCAGGTGTATAGATAATTTTCGCGTCATACGGTAAATAAATTAAAATAAAACAAAGTAAAGGCCTATATCTGGTACCGCTGCTGCTGTTGATGATGTTATTGATTAAATTATTAAAAACTATAAGATCATTAATCATAATGATTGTTGTTTTAAGGCCTAATGTCGAGGTTGTCGACCCAGATCTAGTAGCCTATTTTGTTAGTGATGGACACTCCGAGAAGGAAGTTATATATTCTTCTAACACAATCACTCTTCACATTCGGCATGATTAAATACACCTATTTTAACGGAAAATGTATTTACAATGTAAATTTGTCGGAACATTTTTTCAGTTGGCTATGTTGCAAAGAATTACGGAATGTCACATGTCTACATTTATTTTCTAGATTCACATAAACATTGAACCTATTAGTATACAGCCCTCCTCTCAGAGTGTCAATCATTCACATTATAGACTATTAGATAGGCTATGGACTAATAACGGGGAGCGTGATGGCGCAGTACTTAAATGCTCGTCTTTCACCCAGACGGCCCGGGTTCAAATCCAGGTGACAGTGGGGTGGAATTTTCAACTGAAAAAATCGCGTGGCGTCAGGAAGGGCATCCGGCCTTACATCCCAGGCCAAAATCAAAATGAGCCTGGTTGGCTCCGGCGACCCCAATTAATTGGGAAAGAAAGAATATGGGCTAATAACCTAGACGTGAGGCCTTAAAAATGTTCTTCATCATTATCATCATCACCATCGATACGAGATATACTAATGTAAGTACATCCAGAAATATTATTTCACCGTCAATCACTCTGAAGACCAAATCGGGACTCTTCCGTAAACAGAGCATCGACTCACTATTCAGTAGTTCAGGTGACATGTTATGAACTCAGTTCTAGACGTCATCCTCTGTGCATATGCGTTCCAGTAGCTGATGTAGGTCGGATGCAGATGCCAGCAGTCTTGCAGTTATACCATCTCGCCCTTAATCTCTTTCGGATGTCATTCTTGGTCGTCCTTGTCATGGCCTTTGGAACACATTTTCGGAAAGCTTTAGCTAGACTGTGTAATATAAAACGTTAACAGTCGACTTGTGAAATATTCAAAGCATTCCATATGCGATTAATGAGTACGTTAGTTAGCCAGCATCCTCCCAACTCTGCTTGAACAATGTGTTATCAATTCTGAATTTGTCACACCCAGGAATAGTGTCTGAAGAAACCTATCTACATTATGAGCTCTATGAAAGCACACTTAAGCCTGGCCTATATTCAACTTATAATAATATTTTATACGAGTAATAAAATTATAGGTGAGCAGTTAATTCTTTACTTCCCTTGTACCATTGTTAGCTGACGTCTGCCTATAAATTAGAATCTTGGGACACGCCTTTTGACAGTTCTTGGGAGGGTAATTAGACACTCAGGATAATTTAAATGACGGAAACGAGACACAAGTTGCTTTGTCTTGCGGCTCGTAATTTATATGGCCTAGTTAAGTCCCTGAGGGCACGAGGTGGTGCACAGGTTACAGGACATTCATCTCTTTGTAAAATCCCGGCTTGAGTCTGTTTTATCAGCTATTTCTGGTTTTCACCGATCCTGCCTCTTCTTCAGCACTGTGTTGGTGGAGTACATAATATTCTTACTAATGTGACAACGCCTAACTCGTGACGTTGCATTGATTTATACGACTGTCCCTGTTCATTGATTACGACCTTCTAAATTATCATGTCTTACTCAACAGAATGCTTTCGAAGAAAGGAATCCATCGAGTTTCTGAAAAGTTCAGATTTAGTACAATACAGGTAGCAACAAGATGTTCAGTAAAGAACATATAGCCTACTTTCTCCTAAATGCATGAGTAGATAGTTATAACTCCTTGTCCTTTTCAAGGAGTATAATTGAATGTTGGTTGTAGTAGCTTGTTGAAATACAACGTGCTATAGGGATAGTATACATTGCTTGACTGAATCCTCACCTGAATTATATATACACACACTAATACAGCCATCACAATACAGGTTATCAGACAAAATTCAACACTCACCCAAGTACCCGGGGCTAAATGGCATTGATGTCCATGCATCTCAAATGAAACAACAACAATAACAACAACACCTTCCTACCCAAATCCTTCCTCGTATAAAAGTACACACACTATTAGGCCTACAAACGTCACACTGACACTGGTAATCAGACAACTTCTAAACACACACCAAGTACATGGGGCTACAAGACCATGATGCCGCAAAGCCCATAAAGAATCAACAACAAAAACAACAACAACAACAACAATAGACCACTGCGAATCAAGGAAACGAATTTTAATCGCCGTAGTCGATTGTTGAAATATGTGGTGTTACAAGTATACATATACTATTTTAGATTTTCATATCGCCCCACAACGCGCCTTCTTGCTCCAACTTTGCCTCCACTACTGCATCTACACGTTTCATCACGTGAATTGTCCGGCTCCGTGGCTAAATGTTTGGCGCGCTAGGCTTTGGTCTGTCGTGTCCCGGGTTCGATTCCTGGCCGGGCCTTTAGGGATTTTAATCTCTTGGGGTTAATTCCCGTAGCTCGGGGACTGTGCCGTCTTCATCATAATCTCATCCTCATTACGACGCGCGGGTCGCCCACGGGCGTCAATTAGAAAAACCTGCACTCGGCCTCTCAGGTCACATGATCATTTTTTTTTTCATCACGTGAAATAAAGATAAAGATGGGTATTTGAGAAATTTAGATTCACTTCCGCCAATGTATCTCAGCATGGTGAGGATACATACATCACTAACAGTATTAAATGTTTCGGAATCACTTTCCAATGACCAAATGCAGGAAGTACATATCTCGATCTTCGTTGCTGCTGTGTGAATCAGGTAACCACTCAAATAATAAACAACGTTATCGCCTGCTCTCTCAGAACTCTCATCATTAACTGACAGGATTATAGGCTTCAATTTCTGTCAGTGTAATAGTTTCTTTAATTTGCTGACAATTGTTATCCTTCACCTCTCTGCTCGTATGTATTTCATTTCTCGCCATTGACCGTATTCATTAAGAGAAGAAAGCTAATTTAGCTTGTGAAGAAAGGACCTCTTTCACTGGTAGGCCTATGCATAATGATAACAGAAGTTTAAAACAAGCATAGAAATAAAACGTAAGTACAATTTGCGCGCGGTAATGTATCACTGCTTGACTGCCGTCCCGTCATGTGCGTTAGACCATATGCTCGGCGCGGCGCCTGGTGTTGAAATTTAGAACTACTTCATCTTAACCATTGACTCATACGGAAGTTCCACCACTGATTACTTTACATGCCCTGCTATAACTATACCAATATCCGTTTCCATTATTGTTGCCACTACCAGATATTCCAAAAAGTGCAGATTATAACCTTTTACCTTATTTAATTTAATTTAATTTCGTTTCATTTCATTTCATTTCATTGAATTGAATTTGGATTGGATTGGATTTAATTTAATTTAATTTAGCTTAACTTAATTTAATTTAATTTAATTTAATTTAGTTTAATTAGTTATCTATCCTTTGAGAATCCTAGTTATGAACATTTAACACAACGTAAGGATATTTATTTATTTATTTACTTATTTATTTATTTATTTATTTATTTACTTATTTATTTATTTATTTATTTAATTATTTATTTATTTATTTACTTATTTATTGGAGAACTATAGTAGCTGTTGATGACACCAATAATAATGTATATGTTCTTGATTTTCTTGTTACAGTCGATAGTTCAGTAATCGACTTTTGAAACGGTTAATCCGATTCTCCTTCCATATACACCCAGCATAGAATCATAAAATACTCCAATACCTAGATCCTGCAATTCTGATTTGTTACGTCAATATAGCGAGAAATGAGGGCGAGGAATTCAATATTACGACCTCATAACTCTCACGATGAACGGTAAACAGTGGCAGGCGGTGAATCATTCAATTACAAATCATATTTCAATGAATCTTAAAGGAAATCTACTTCCCCGGAAAACAGTAGCGTTCGTTCAGGTAACTTGTTTCTTCACCGGCGCGGTGTCTTTAAAGACCAACTATCCCATTGTTCTTATTACTAGAAGGTAGATCTCTATAACATATTTTTAATGAGCATGCTACTAATGAATGCTCCCGCCCTGCGCTCGAATCAACCCATGACGGCATGTATTCTGTAACGCAACATGTAAGAAATGAGGATTAAATTGATTTATTTTTTTTGGTTCCACTTAAAATTAATTCATTAAAACAATAGTCATGCGTGATCAGTGGTTCCCATGCTACACAGAGTTACGTTTCTCACACGCAGTAAAGGCACGTTGGCCTACTGTAATATATCAGTTATAAATCTGCAGTCGGTCAACACGGATTTGGCCAATGACTGGGCGGGGTACAATGAGGAAATAACACTCCTGGAAAAATTTACATATATTAGGGATGCAATCTATTATAATGGAGTAATTTTAGGATTACACGTTTCGATCTGCAGGCGGTCATCATCGGATACTGATCACTGTGCTGAGGTTTAAATTTATATACAAAGGTTATCTAATTACAAAGAGTGTTATTATGGGGTTTGAAGCCATTTTTCAGTATTGCCTTAGTAAACAAAAGTTTGGTGCATTTCAGTCGGTCAACACGAATGTACCCAAATAAATTAATTAATACATAAATTACATGAGATTAATTAATACACTAGGATGAACAGTTTCGACCGTCAAGCGATCATCATGAGATCCATTACACTTAGGCTAGAAATCTATGTCTGAAAATACAGGTGAAAATATTTACAATATGTACACTTATTTAAGCGGCTTTGGTGGCGTAGTTGGTAGCTTCTATGCCCAAGATAGCGGGTTCAAACCCGGCCAAAGTCGTCGGATTTTTAATAGCGTTAAAAATAACTCAGTATGCCTTCCTTCGGAAGGTAAGTATAGCCGGCGTGCCCATGTCATAGATTAATGGCATTTTTAAGAACCTTCCACTAATTACACCTGTGTGAAGATAAATTATATAGGTTAAGAATGTAAACAACGCTCTTAGATTCCTACGTTCGTTGCCTGGAGACGACTGCGGTGGCGTCTAGTAGCTAAGTTCTGAACTAGTAGTCGTTGACGGTGGCGTTTGGCGCCAAAAGTAGGAACTATTTGAAAAATTCAAAGTCTGCAGCCCTTACTTGAATTAAAAATCAGATAACACACACTAATGCAGTCATCACAATTAACACCGGTTATCAGACAGATTCTACACACACCCAAAGTACACGGAGCTACATGACCGCATTGTCGCTGCCCCTAAACTGAGGAACCAACCAACCAACACTTATTTAGTTGCTGCATTGGTAATGCAACTTGTCGGTATTTGTTTACTAACAATATTTTCGCCTGTATTTTATTATTAAAGATAAATCGCACAAATTGTGCATATTGATGATAACAAACTGTCATTCACAAATCTTCACAATGGATGATCCCCGATTTGCACAAGAAATTACTTGGTATCTACTACATTGCACCCCGCATAATTTACATACGCAGGATTCATCAGGGTCTTACACAGTTTATGGTGATACCCATGTACCGCCATCGAATTGACAGAGTGTCGCAAGTCTTGATTTGTGTTCATCCATGTCCTAGTCTTCATGGCCTCCGTGGTGTAAAACTCGAACCAGATGTATTCTTTCTTTTCTGTATTCTTTCCTGCATTAGTTTTTTCCAGGCGTCTGTGGATGGTAGACCTCTCTTCATCCGAAGGTCCTCAATGAAGAAGGTCTCCCTGGCGAGTTCATATGCTAATCTTGATTTTGTATAGTTCGATATCCCCAGGGTAGCCTTCAGGAAGCGCGATTTGACTGCTTCAAGCGTCCTCAAGTCTGCCAGGGAGAATTTCTCCCATATGATTTCAAGTCCATATGTGGCGATGGGCGTGATTTTCGCGTCGAATAATGTCATAACAGTTCCCAAAGAGAGCTTCGTGATTGTTTTGATATCATATATGGCTTTGGTAGCGGCTATTGCTCGAGACTTTATGTGAACTCTGTAGGCTCTTGCTGTTGTTTGCATTGCCAATCCTAGATATTTAAATGTATTGACTGACTTAAGGGGAGTCGTTCACCTGTATTTTCAGACATAGATTTGTAGCCTAAATGTAATGGATCTGATGATGATCGCTTGACGGTCGAAACTGGTCATCCTAGGGTATTTATTAATCTCATATAATTTTTCCAGGATTAGGATAAAGCCCAACTCTTTTGGGAACATTCGTGTTGACCGACTGAAAAGCACCAAACTTTTGTTCACAAAGAGTGTAGTGCCCTAAGTTGGTGTTTACATTACGATTCACAGTTTGAAAGGTGTTGACCGACTGAAGAGCGTCAAACGACCATTTTGTATAGGCAACAATAAAAGATGGCTTCAAATCTCTCTGCATTAGATTGTTTATGTTCGACCCTGGCGAAATGCAAATATTATATGTCAGAAAACTGTACTAATAATGAGGCTCATTATAGTATAAGTTTTCATTATGATACAGTTTCTCCAATCAGAGCTCAAGAAACAGTTGTGTGACCAATTAGGTAAGGATAGCATCGCACCTGCACTAACTTCCACGGCCTCCTATTTTAAATGTCACTGCGTAGCTACAGTAGTGTCATAGTGGGGTATTCTAGGAGGCCATAGTAGAATACATGTTATTCTCTGCGTCCCATTCGCTCTGATCAGTACATACAACGGGCGAAATCTCGACAGATCTTCTTCTTCGTCTTCGTCTTTTCCCGTTCATGCGGGGTTGACGTTTCTGACAAGTCGTTTCCATTTTCCTCGGTCCCAAATGGTGTTTTCTGTTAACTGCTTCTCCCGGAGATCATCCTGCACGCAGTCCATCCATCTCGACAGATATTTATGAATATTTATGTTTGAATATAAAATAGTTATAATTGTCGTCGAACATAAACAGTAGTATGAAACTCGGCTATGATGGCAATTAAGACACTCGTATGGAAATTATAAAACTCGCTTCGTTCGTTTTATAAACATACTCGTGTCTTAATTATTGCCATTATAAGCTTGTTGCATAATGTACTGTCCCCGTTTACCCGGATAGTAGGCTGTCAGATATCCGCCCCCTCAATCGGATTGCCAACAATCAATCGCACCAGCTCAGCTACATCAATGAAAATGGCACTGACAGATACTACCGAGGTTTAAACACAGAAGTTACCAAGAAAAATTATTGTGGAACACACCAAAATAGACGGGGTTTCATACTTACTTTTACTTACCTCTTAAATATCTCGGGGATTGGGTTGACAACAGGATCATTAAAGTATGCTCTCACAATAACCTTCACCATGACATTTAAAAATGAACCAGACCGAAGACGAGAACTTTGAACTGTACAAAAGCTTTATTTTCAAATAAAGAGTATGATCTTCACAACTCAACAAAATAAACGTGGCTATCAGTAGCCTGTGTCAATCTGACTACGTCCACCTAAAGGACTTGCAAAGTTATCAAACAATATGTTAGCTCCCATGAGCTCAAAATAACGTAACATTTTATAATACAATTGGATTGGATGAGGAAGTCAGGGTACGACATATATAGAGCATTTGGTTTCTTTTAATAAACATTGCACTAGTATTAATAGGCACAAGGCCGGAGTATCGACCTACATCACCCGCTGATAACCAGATGTCGAGCCAGCTGGTCTACTCCTCAACTTGGCGCATGCCCGTCAAATGGGGCTCCCTACTCACACCACACAGTGTAAGAATTCAGCTCCTTTTAAAGCTTTAAATGTCTACAAGACAACTCATACATATTGACGCAAATCTTTCAAATGCTTAACTTACATCCCACTGAATTATTTTAACAATCCTTAAACTTGTTAAGTTATCATCCAAATGTTTAAAAAGCATAGTTTAGAGTGTAAAACACACTCTTAAATGTTTATAACAAAATCACATAAATTATTTATAACAATTAGAAATTGTTTATAATATTGTCGAAAATAATTACAAAATTTTTAAACACGCCTTTAACATTACTTTCGTTCCACATTATTGTCAAAGATATTTACATTTATTATTTACAATATCAACATTTAAATTATTTAAATTATTAATTTAAGAAATACATTGAACCACATGTTTTATCCGGTTGGTAAATTCATAATCGTGTTTAATATAATCGACCAATGAAGGTTAGTTATACATGTATATGTCACAATCTGGTTTAATAAAGGTTGTAATAATTTTAATTATTTGTGACGGTAATCTTCATTCAAAATCTTATCTCAAATTCTTTCAAAACTCTTGTTAATTATAACAGTAAATTCACTTGATTAATTTTCAACGAACTATGACAATACACTCTAGCGGAAAATACTTCGCTTACAAAATAATGCACAAACTGCATTCAAAATAGCCCAAAATTCATCATATATTAATCTATATGGCATTAAAACTTCCACAGCATTTACAAAAACCTCCCCTAACACAATCTTTATCATTATTAATTACTGTGGGAATCTCCTTCATTTATTTAAGGGCATTATACATCAGCGACTTTCAACATGTCCGCTGCACTATCGATTATACATTCATAGTTCCACTTAAAAATTCTTATATCAATAATTGTTTCAAAACTGTTGTCATTTAAACTTCGTGGATTTCATTCATGAATCGAAATGAAATAAAAATATGCCAATCACAAACAAATTTAATAGTGAATACGCTTATATACGCCTGTCTGGTCTATCAAAATTCAAGATTAACATCTTCAAAGAATTGTAGTATAAAAATACTATCATCAAACAAAGTGCGACTAAGTGCAAAATAGTCGAATAGAATCCAATTAGACTGGGGAATGCAAACATCATTATATAAATCTCTATATGAGAAAAAACCTAACACAAGTTTCACGAATTTAATGCATTCAATAATTCATAATTAATGTTCATCTTTCACAAAATTGCCTAAGATGCAATGGTCGTTCATGACTGACGATAAATGTCTGTGTTGCAATCAATTCAAATAACGACTAGTATTTCCAAGATCGTCGACAACGTACTGGATTTTAACGCTCTAAAATCATTTAAATGTTCTTCCTTCTTGATGATGACAGAAAATTGGTCAAAGTAATTAAACTGGGGTAGAATTACTTTAATAAAGCGACACGCTGTCTGAATTTAAATCTGCCATAAAAATCATTAACTTACAGTCAAATCGTGACTACAAAAATAAGCAAATTACTGAAAAATCTAAATATCAGTCTCAACTGATTCAAAATCATTTAACTATGCCCATGACACAACAATGTCTTAATAAAACGTCGAAAAAGGCATAACTCATCAAGGTGTACTGAGAATAGGAATCTCAAACAAGAATATCGGGCAAAATATACATGAGGACAAAAATATGGGAAAAATGGTTGCTCAAATATTGCTAAGAAACTCAAATACAATAAACGTTCACGACTACCTTATCTGCCGATTGACGTTCCAGAGGAAAATTCCCCAAAGAAGACTGTTGATGGATCCATTTCACCAAGTTAAAGCTGAGCTCCATCCTCGAAACCAGAAACAGCACCATCGGAGAATCGAACTGCTTCACGAAGACGAACGACATCCTTCCGGCAATAATCTTCTTTGTGAGTCGGGACAACCCTGACCTCTCTTGAAAAATCCCTGAAGTTCCAGTTGAAAATCGCCATGAAGTTTTTGTATAAATTTCCGAAGAAATATTCATATTCAGAAAGTATGAAATCATTTCTATTGCTGTTTGATAGTATTCAGCCTTTAATCACGAAACATGGGTGTAGATGGTTTGTTCACCACATGTTCGCTTGTATGGAATAGCAATTAGCGAAGTTCCATGCTGCTATCTTACTCCGTTGAAATATGTCCCAATTGCATTAAGTCCTTTAGCCTTCCATTTTCTCTTCGGTAATAGTATTAGAAGAACAAACTGCCGTATTAAATTGCTCCATTATACTGTAGCGTTGTGTCACAAAAGCAATCTGAAGTCTCCCTATTTCACTAGCCCTGTCAGCCGTAGCGTAGAGTCTGGCTATACAAAGTGTTTCTCCTGTGGCGAGAAAATCACTTTTGTCAGTCGTCTAATATTGTCAATAACTTCCAAAATACTTCCTCGAAATTGTTCAGCTTTTCTACAGTCCTTACTGTAGCAATGCACAAGAGAATTAGCTTATAGGCGACCGCTAACTGTTCACAGCTAATCTTGTAGAAGCGTTATAAGTGTCGTTTCAACTTCACCTAGATTTACTTCACAGTAAACCTGCACTGCTTGTAAGTTCGACTCTCGTTTAAAGCAGTGGCTTCGCCACGCGTTATAAAGACGACTTTTTCACTACTAATCTCACTCGACGTTTCACTGAAATGACTATTTGAGATCTGACGATTGAATATCAGACGATTTATAATCTGAGAATGAGGCTCCTCTCTTCTGCGCAAGGCCTTTTATGAACTTCATGAGGGGCGTATCTATCCCTTCCATCGCGTGTTACTGCGTCATCGCTAGAAGTTCAAACTTCGTCAATACATGACGGATTTTCATGATTCAAAAACTGAAAATAAATTTCACCAAAATTCCAGAACAATGCCTCTACTGCAAATGGATTTCCACAATTCTGCATTCCAAAAAGTAATAAAAATACCATAGTTTCAGCAATCTCCGTCTTCCTTCAGACTATCGTTCATTGGTTCAAGTCTCCCCTCCAATAGCATAATTCCTTCCTCAGCAGAATTCCACGTTTCTCGCGACTGCGTCGTACATCTCGGATCCTTCTCGAATGAATGCTGACGTCACTGAGAATCTCAGCTCAAGTAGCCTGCTGGCATAACCTCTGCGTCATCCGTGCTTACGTCATGACTACCCACGTCATAACTATGACAGCCATAACTTTCGCTATAATTTCCAAAATAGCCACCGTGGTCTCTATATAATTCAATTACGGGGGCATTCTCCTCTCACCACGTTTTAAAAACAGTTGCAAATTGTTTTTAAACTCAGTGTTGCAAGTACCTCAACTCTCTTGAACACGAAATTGAATTATTACTGGCTTACTCTAGTATGATATTTCCTCTATGTTCCTTAATCATAAATCTGGGTTGTGTGGTTAATGTATTCTCTCCTCTCTAATTTCTCTTCTGTCCAGTATTTCTATTTTCTAAGTTCTGCTGGCTCGTAGAAGGCCCAGGATCGATCACAACATCCTGCCTTTTCTTTTGGTTGTCGGCTTCTTTTTCCCGTAATTCTTTTAGGTATTGCTGGCTTTCCTTCTCTCTTTCCTGATACTGATCGGGTGTCATAACCTGACCTTGAGTATTCTGATTTCTGTTTTGGCTCTGGTTATTCCTGTTATAATTTCGGTTATAACCATTATTGTTATAATATCTGCCTCTTCCATTGTAATTTCCTCGGTTATAGTTCCAGCCTCTTCTCTGTTGATACGGTCGGTAACCTTGCGATCTGTTATTTCGAAACTGATTATTCCTGTGAGGACCTACATTGTCAGTTTTCTCCTCATCTGGCTTGTCAGTTTGTTGGACTTGGTCCATATATACAGTATTTATTTCTTTAAAGTCATGCCTTTGACCTTTCTGTACCACGTTAGGCATTGGACTTGTGTAGTCTAACCTCCTCAGTAATTCATCCATGCTGGTTAAATCCCTGATGTTGGACGAAATTATTAGTCTTCTCACCTCAACTGGCAGCATACGAGAAATCGCATCAATAAGTTGCTCCGTGGACAATGGGGGTTGTAAGAATCTCAAGCGGGATAATTGACTCGTAAAGAAATCAGCGTACCGCGTTGGAAGAGTACCGGAGTATTTTCTTGAATACACCTCCGCTCTTAACGAATTCTGCGCTTCTATGGACCAAAATCGTTTGATTAATGCCTCTGCAAACTCGTCAAAGTTACTGAATGTGTATCTAAATTCGCGAAACCATTCGAGGGGTCCTCCAATCAAATATCTCTCCACTATCTTCATCTCTCTCTCTCTGGGAATGTGAGCTTCGATGAAATAATCTTTGAGGTCCCTTACATATTCGATAGGTGTCAAACTATCCGTGTTACTGAATTTTTGCGGTTTATCTTCAAAATTCCTGATGACCGTTACGTTCCTCGGATATGAATCCGGGTAGTTTTTCCCACTATCTCGATAGTTCCACTCATGTTCCATATTCCTCTCGTCATCTTCCTCCCTGAATCTGGATATACGTTCTTCAGGAGTCACGTCTCTCTCTTCTGGATCTAGGTTATATCTTCTGGCATAATTCCTACTGGTTTCGCAAGCCAAGCCTACTGTATCCTTGTCAGTGATTTCCGTTAAGACTTTCTTGATTAACTCTTCTTTGTAGGTCTCCATTAAATTAGCCTCTCCTAACTTCAAATTCTGTAGTTTACTCGTCGTTTCATTCACATCAGAGACAACTTTATGAATCTGTTCCTCTAATGCAGATTTTAATGTTTGCACATCCCGATCTAGTTGTGTTCTATCTTCAACTTGTCTTTCGGATAGAGAATCCATCCTGACGCTTAAATCTTTCCTAATCTGTACTACTTCATTGTTAATATCAATTTGAGTACTGGCAAGTTTCCTTTCAATACGATCCTGAATTTGGGTTACATGTTCCCCACTTGACCTAATCCACTCTTCTTTCCATATTGCTACATTTTCCGTTAACATTTCTGCTATGTCTAATTCAATATCCTCTTTCAATACTTTATTATGGTCTAATACTTGGGTTCTCATGACCTCTACATCAAACTTTAAACCTTCTAAAGACGCTGTCGTTCTAACTGACTCATCAACTAGCCTAGTCGTTAATGCACTTATATTACGTGTACAAAGAGTTTTTGAATTTTCTATCTCTTCCCTGACTTTATTTACATCAGTTTGGACTTTAGCAACATCTACGAAAACTGTGTTGACCTCTACTTGAATTTTATTTATGTCACTTTGCATCTCGTTTACATCCGAATGAATGTTATTAATATCAACCTGAACATTGGACACATCAGTTCTAACATTTTGGATTCCTCTTTGGACTTCCTCAACCTTGTCTTGGACAGTCGCAACATCATTTTTAACAATAACTACCTCAGCCCTAGCACAAGAAATATCACTACGGACATTAGCAACATCTAAATTCAACATTGTAAGATCTTTATGCACATTAGCAACATCAATTTTAACATCAGCAACATTTTTATGCATATTAGACACATCTATTTTAACATTGGACACGTCTGAGCGCATGTCAGTTACAGTATTCTCAATTCCTTGGGTATTAATCTGTAAACGCGACATATTCTCCTCTAAGTTAGCAGAACTAGACTGAAGACCCTTCAAACTTTCATCTATGCTAGCTTTCAAATTAGCAGACAAATTACTAGCATTCTCCTCCATTCGACTAGTATTCCTAGCTTCCATCTCCTTCATACTCTCACTCATCTGCTTCATATTACTATTCATGTTAGCAGACATCTCCGCTAACATCATCTTCAAACTTTCATCTGCCATTACAATATTATTCAAAAATTAGACTGCTGTAGGGACATACATCAAAAGAGCAAAATAACAACATTTGAGCAACACTTTTCACCATATATAAATTTGATCAATTTTCTGTCTTAAATCTAACTTATATCTACCTTATAATTAACTTTCGAAGACACTTTATGTTGAAACAAACTCAAGCACATGTTCAAATTTCCCTGGCTCATTTTAAAATATCCTATCACAAATGATTTACATTTACAATCCAAATAATTTAATTTTATCTTTAATATGACTAAAATGTCATAAGCCGGTCAAATAAAATAAGATTCCAGATCATAGGCGATTTTTCTAAGTTTCCAGCCTATTTAACCTTTCTCAAGTTGTATAAGATCTGATCTTTTCTGAGTGTAATTTTCCTACTACAATACAACATTTAATTCCTATATAATCACACTCTTAAATTCTACAATTGGCCAAGACATCTAACAAAGAATCAACCTCTTTATTTGAGTCTAATCGATCCACACGTTTTAGGTTTGCCAATCCTACTGGCGTTCAACCTGGTGATCCAGTTATGTTGAATCGAGCCCCAACGTTTTAGGTGCGCCAATCCTTCTGTCCCCGTTTACCCGGATAGTAGGCTGTCAGATATCCGCCCCCTCAATCGGATTGCCAACAATCAATCGCACCAGCTCAGCTACATCAATGAAAATGGCACTGACAGATACTACCGAGGTTTAAACACAGAAGTTACCAAGAAAAATTATTGTGGAACACACCAAAATAGACGGGGTTTCATACTTACTTTTACTTACCTCTTAAATATCTCGGGGATTGGGTTGACAACAGGATCATTAAAGTATGCTCTCACAATAACCTTCACCATGACATTTAAAAATGAACCAGACCGAAGACGAGAACTTTGAACTGTACAAAAGCTTTATTTTCAAATAAAGAGTATGATCTTCACAACTCAACAAAATAAACGTGGCTATCAGTAGCCTGTGTCAATCTGACTACGTCCACCTAAAGGACTTGCAAAGTTATCAAACAATATGTTAGCTCCCATGAGCTCAAAATAACGTAACATTTTATAATACAATTGGATTGGATGAGGAAGTCAGGGTACGACATATATAGAGCATTTGGTTTCTTTTAATAAACATTGCACTAGTATTAATAGGCACAAGGCCGGAGTATCGACCTACATCACCCGCTGATAACCAGATGTCGAGCCAGCTGGTCTACTCCTCAACTTGGCGCATGCCCGTCAAATGGGGCTCCCTACTCACACCACACAGTGTAAGAATTCAGCTCCTTTTAAAGCTTTAAATGTCTACAAGACAACTCATACATATTGACGCAAATCTTTCAAATGCTTAACTTACATCCCACTGAATTATTTTAACAATCCTTAAACTTGTTAAGTTATCATCCAAATGTTTAAAAAGCATAGTTTAGAGTGTAAAACACACTCTTAAATGTTTATAACAAAATCACATAAATTATTTATAACAATTAGAAATTGTTTATAATATTGTCGAAAATAATTACAAAATTTTTAAACACGCCTTTAACATTACTTTCGTTCCACATTATTGTCAAAGATATTTACATTTATTATTTACAATATCAACATTTAAATTATTTAAATTATTAATTTAAGAAATACATTGAACCACATGTTTTATCCGGTTGGTAAATTCATAATCGTGTTTAATATAATCGACCAATGAAGGTTAGTTATACATGTATATGTCACAATCTGGTTTAATAAAGGTTGTAATAATTTTAATTATTTGTGACGGTAATCTTCATTCAAAATCTTATCTCAAATTCTTTCAAAACTCTTGTTAATTATAACAGTAAATTCACTTGATTAATTTTCAACGAACTATGACAATACACTCTAGCGGAAAATACTTCGCTTACAAAATAATGCACAAACTGCATTCAAAATAGCCCAAAATTCATCATATATTAATCTATATGGCATTAAAACTTCCACAGCATTTACAAAAACCTCCCCTAACACAATCTTTATCATTATTAATTACTGTGGGAATCTCCTTCATTTATTTAAGGGCATTATACATCAGCGACTTTCAACATGTCCGCTGCACTATCGATTATACATTCATAGTTCCACTTAAAAATTCTTATATCAATAATTGTTTCAAAACTGTTGTCATTTAAACTTCGTGGATTTCATTCATGAATCGAAATGAAATAAAAATATGCCAATCACAAACAAATTTAATAGTGAATACGCTTATATACGCCTGTCTGGTCTATCAAAATTCAAGATTAACATCTTCAAAGAATTGTAGTATAAAAATACTATCATCAAACAAAGTGCGACTAAGTGCAAAATAGTCGAATAGAATCCAATTAGACTGGGGAATGCAAACATCATTATATAAATCTCTATATGAGAAAAAACCTAACACAAGTTTCACGAATTTAATGCATTCAATAATTCATAATTAATGTTCATCTTTCACAAAATTGCCTAAGATGCAATGGTCGTTCATGACTGACGATAAATGTCTGTGTTGCAATCAATTCAAATAACGACTAGTATTTCCAAGATCGTCGACAACGTACTGGATTTTAACGCTCTAAAATCATTTAAATGTTCTTCCTTCTTGATGATGACAGAAAATTGGTCAAAGTAATTAAACTGGGGTAGAATTACTTTGGTTGGTTGGTTGGTTCCTTAGTTTAGGGGCTGCGACAACGCGGTCATGTAGCCCCGTGTACTTTGGGTGTGTGTAGAATTTGTCTGATAACCGGTGTTAATTGTGATGACTGTATTAGTGTGTGTATCTGTTTTTTAATTCAAGTAGGGACTGCAACTTTGAATTTTCAAATAGTTCCTACTTTGGCCGCCAAACGCCACCGTCAACGACTACTAGGCCTAGTTCAGAACTAGCTACTAGACGCCACCGCAGTCGGCTCTTGGCAACGAACGTAGCAACCTAAGAGCGTTGTTTACATTCTTAACCTATCCAATTTAGTTTCACACAGGTGTAATTAGTGGAAAGATCTTTAACATGCCATAAATCTATGACATGGGACCGCCGGCTTTACTTCCCCTCCGAAGGAAGGCATACTGAGGGATTTTAACGCTCTTAAAAAATCCGACGGCTTCGGCCGGGTTTGAACCCGCTATCTTGGGCATAGAAGCTCAGCATGCTACCAACTACGTAGAATTACTTTAATAAAGCGACACGCTGTCTGAATTTAAATCTGCCATAAAAATCATTAACTTACAGTCAAATCGTGACTACAAAAATAAGCAAATTACTGAAAAATCTAAATATCAGTCTCAACTGATTCAAAATCATTTAACTATGCCCATGACACAACAATGTCTTAATAAAACGTCGAAAAAGGCATAACTCATCAAGGTGTACTGAGAATAGGAATCTCAAACAAGAATATCGGGCAAAATATACATGAGGACAAAAATATGGGAAAAATGGTTGCTCAAATATTGCTAAGAAACTCAAATACAATAAACGTTCACGACTACCTTATCTGCCGATTGACGTTCCAGAGGAAAATTCCCCAAAGAAGACTGTTGATGGATCCATTTCACCAAGTTAAAGCTGAGCTCCATCCTCGAAACCAGAAACAGCACCATCGGAGAATCGAACTGCTTCACGAAGACGAACGACATCCTTCCGGCAATAATCTTCTTTGTGAGTCGGGACAACCCTGACCTCTCTTGAAAAATCCCTGAAGTTCCAGTTGAAAATCGCCATGAAGTTTTTGTATAAATTTCCGAAGAAATATTCATATTCAGAAAGTATGAAATCATTTCTATTGCTGTTTGATAGTATTCAGCCTTTAATCACGAAACATGGGTGTAGATGGTTTGTTCACCACATGTTCGCTTGTATGGAATAGCAATTAGCGAAGTTCCATGCTGCTATCTTACTCCGTTGAAATATGTCCCAATTGCATTAAGTCCTTTAGCCTTCCATTTTCTCTTCGGTAATAGTATTAGAAGAACAAACTGCCGTATTAAATTGCTCCATTATACTGTAGCGTTGTGTCACAAAAGCAATCTGAAGTCTCCCTATTTCACTAGCCCTGTCAGCCGTAGCGTAGAGTCTGGCTATACAAAGTGTTTCTCCTGTGGCGAGAAAATCACTTTTGTCAGTCGTCTAATATTGTCAATAACTTCCAAAATACTTCCTCGAAATTGTTCAGCTTTTCTACAGTCCTTACTGTAGCAATGCACAAGAGAATTAGCTTATAGGCGACCGCTAACTGTTCACAGCTAATCTTGTAGAAGCGTTATAAGTGTCGTTTCAACTTCACCTAGATTTACTTCACAGTAAACCTGCACTGCTTGTAAGTTCGACTCTCGTTTAAAGCAGTGGCTTCGCCACGCGTTATAAAGACGACTTTTTCACTACTAATCTCACTCGACGTTTCACTGAAATGACTATTTGAGATCTGACGATTGAATATCAGACGATTTATAATCTGAGAATGAGGCTCCTCTCTTCTGCGCAAGGCCTTTTATGAACTTCATGAGGGGCGTATCTATCCCTTCCATCGCGTGTTACTGCGTCATCGCTAGAAGTTCCAACTTCGTCAATACATGACGGATTTTCATGATTCAAAAACTGAAAATAAATTTCACCAAAATTCCAGAACAATGCCTCTACTGCAAATGGATTTCCACAATTCTGCATTCCAAAAAGTAATAAAAATACCATAGTTTCAGCAATCTCCGTCTTCCTTCAGACTATCGTTCATTGGTTCAAGTCTCCCCTCCAATAGCATAATTCCTTCCTCAGCAGAATTCCACGTTTCTCGCGACTGCGTCGTACATCTCGGATCCTTCTCGAATGAATGCTGACGTCACTGAGAATCTCAGCTCAAGTAGCCTGCTGGCATAACCTCTGCGTCATCCGTGCTTACGTCATGACTACCCACGTCATAACTATGACAGCCATAACTTTCGCTATAATTTCCAAAATAGCCACCGTGGTCTCTATATAATTCAATTACGGGGGCATTCTCCTCTCACCACGTTTTAAAAACAGTTGCAAATTGTTTTTAAACTCAGTGTTGCAAGTACCTCAACTCTCTTGAACACGAAATTGAATTATTACTGGCTTACTCTAGTATGATATTTCCTCTATGTTCCTTAATCATAAATCTGGGTTGTGTGGTTAATGTATTCTCTCCTCTCTAATTTCTCTTCTGTCCAGTATTTCTATTTTCTAAGTTCTGCTGGCTCGTAGAAGGCCCAGGATCGATCACAACATCCTGCCTTTTCTTTTGGTTGTCGGCTTCTTTTTCCCGTAATTCTTTTAGGTATTGCTGGCTTTCCTTCTCTCTTTCCTGATACTGATCGGGTGTCATAACCTGACCTTGAGTATTCTGATTTCTGTTTTGGCTCTGGTTATTCCTGTTATAATTTCGGTTATAACCATTATTGTTATAATATCTGCCTCTTCCATTGTAATTTCCTCGGTTATAGTTCCAGCCTCTTCTCTGTTGATACGGTCGGTAACCTTGCGATCTGTTATTTCGAAACTGATTATTCCTGTGAGGACCTACATTGTCAGTTTTCTCCTCATCTGGCTTGTCAGTTTGTTGGACTTGGTCCATATATACAGTATTTATTTCTTTAAAGTCATGCCTTTGACCTTTCTGTACCACGTTAGGCATTGGACTTGTGTAGTCTAACCTCCTCAGTAATTCATCCATGCTGGTTAAATCCCTGATGTTGGACGAAATTATTAGTCTTCTCACCTCAACTGGCAGCATACGAGAAATCGCATCAATAAGTTGCTCCGTGGACAATGGGGGTTGTAAGAATCTCAAGCGGGATAATTGACTCGTAAAGAAATCAGCGTACCGCGTTGGAAGAGTACCGGAGTATTTTCTTGAATACACCTCCGCTCTTAACGAATTCTGCGCTTCTATGGACCAAAATCGTTTGATTAATGCCTCTGCAAACTCGTCAAAGTTACTGAATGTGTATCTAAATTCGCGAAACCATTCGAGGGGTCCTCCAATCAAATATCTCTCCACTATCTTCATCTCTCTCTCTCTGGGAATGTGAGCTTCGATGAAATAATCTTTGAGGTCCCTTACATATTCGATAGGTGTCAAACTATCCGTGTTACTGAATTTTTGCGGTTTATCTTCAAAATTCCTGATGACCGTTACGTTCCTCGGATATGAATCCGGGTAGTTTTTCCCACTATCTCGATAGTTCCACTCATGTTCCATATTCCTCTCGTCATCTTCCTCCCTGAATCTGGATATACGTTCTTCAGGAGTCACGTCTCTCTCTTCTGGATCTAGGTTATATCTTCTGGCATAATTCCTACTGGTTTCGCAAGCCAAGCCTACTGTATCCTTGTCAGTGATTTCCGTTAAGACTTTCTTGATTAACTCTTCTTTGTAGGTCTCCATTAAATTAGCCTCTCCTAACTTCAAATTCTGTAGTTTACTCGTCGTTTCATTCACATCAGAGACAACTTTATGAATCTGTTCCTCTAATGCAGATTTTAATGTTTGCACATCCCGATCTAGTTGTGTTCTATCTTCAACTTGTCTTTCGGATAGAGAATCCATCCTGACGCTTAAATCTTTCCTAATCTGTACTACTTCATTGTTAATATCAATTTGAGTACTGGCAAGTTTCCTTTCAATACGATCCTGAATTTGGGTTACATGTTCCCCACTTGACCTAATCCACTCTTCTTTCCATATTGCTACATTTTCCGTTAACATTTCTGCTATGTCTAATTCAATATCCTCTTTCAATACTTTATTATGGTCTAATACTTGGGTTCTCATGACCTCTACATCAAACTTTAAACCTTCTAAAGACGCTGTCGTTCTAACTGACTCATCAACTAGCCTAGTCGTTAATGCACTTATATTACGTGTACAAAGAGTTTTTGAATTTTCTATCTCTTCCCTGACTTTATTTACATCAGTTTGGACTTTAGCAACATCTACGAAAACTGTGTTGACCTCTACTTGAATTTTATTTATGTCACTTTGCATCTCGTTTACATCCGAATGAATGTTATTAATATCAACCTGAACATTGGACACATCAGTTCTAACATTTTGGATTCCTCTTTGGACTTCCTCAACCTTGTCTTGGACAGTCGCAACATCATTTTTAACAATAACTACCTCAGCCCTAGCACAAGAAATATCACTACGGACATTAGCAACATCTAAATTCAACATTGTAAGATCTTTATGCACATTAGCAACATCAATTTTAACATCAGCAACATTTTTATGCATATTAGACACATCTATTTTAACATTGGACACGTCTGAGCGCATGTCAGTTACAGTATTCTCAATTCCTTGGGTATTAATCTGTAAACGCGACATATTCTCCTCTAAGTTAGCAGAACTAGACTGAAGACCCTTCAAACTTTCATCTATGCTAGCTTTCAAATTAGCAGACAAATTACTAGCATTCTCCTCCATTCGACTAGTATTCCTAGCTTCCATCTCCTTCATACTCTCACTCATCTGCTTCATATTACTATTCATGTTAGCAGACATCTCCGCTAACATCATCTTCAAACTTTCATCTGCCATTACAATATTATTCAAAAATTAGACTGCTGTAGGGACATACATCAAAAGAGCAAAATAACAACATTTGAGCAACACTTTTCACCATATATAAATTTGATCAATTTTCTGTCTTAAATCTAACTTATATCTACCTTATAATTAACTTTCGAAGACACTTTATGTTGAAACAAACTCAAGCACATGTTCAAATTTCCCTGGCTCATTTTAAAATATCCTATCACAAATGATTTACATTTACAATCCAAATAATTTAATTTTATCTTTAATATGACTAAAATGTCATAAGCCGGTCAAATAAAATAAGATTCCAGATCATAGGCGATTTTTCTAAGTTTCCAGCCTATTTAACCTTTCTCAAGTTGTATAAGATCTGATCTTTTCTGAGTGTAATTTTCCTACTACAATACAACATTTAATTCCTATATAATCACACTCTTAAATTCTACAATTGGCCAAGACATCTAACAAAGAATCAACCTCTTTATTTGAGTCTAATCGATCCACACGTTTTAGGTTTGCCAATCCTACTGGCGTTCAACCTGGTGATCCAGTTATGTTGAATCGAGCCCCAACGTTTTAGGTGCGCCAATCCTTCTGTCCCCGTTTACCCGGATAGTAGGCTGTCAGATATCCGCCCCCTCAATCGGATTGCCAACAATCAATCGCACCAGCTCAGCTACATCAATGAAAATGGCACTGACAGATACTACCGAGGTTTAAACACAGAAGTTACCAAGAAAAATTATTGTGGAACACACCAAAATAGACGGGGTTTCATACTTACTTTTACTTACCTCTTAAATATCTCGGGGATTGGGTTGACAACAGGATCATTAAAGTATGCTCTCACAATAACCTTCACCATGACATTTAAAAATGAACCAGACCGAAGACGAGAACTTTGAACTGTACAAAAGCTTTATTTTCAAATAAAGAGTATGATCTTCACAACTCAACAAAATAAACGTGGCTATCAGTAGCCTGTGTCAATCTGACTACGTCCACCTAAAGGACTTGCAAAGTTATCAAACAATATGTTAGCTCCCATGAGCTCAAAATAACGTAACATTTTATAATACAATTGGATTGGATGAGGAAGTCAGGGTACGACATATATAGAGCATTTGGTTTCTTTTAATAAACATTGCACTAGTATTAATAGGCACAAGGCCGGAGTATCGACCTACATCACCCGCTGATAACCAGATGTCGAGCCAGCTGGTCTACTCCTCAACTTGGCGCATGCCCGTCAAATGGGGCTCCCTACTCACACCACACAGTGTAAGAATTCAGCTCCTTTTAAAGCTTTAAATGTCTACAAGACAACTCATACATATTGACGCAAATCTTTCAAATGCTTAACTTACATCCCACTGAATTATTTTAACAATCCTTAAACTTGTTAAGTTATCATCCAAATGTTTAAAAAGCATAGTTTAGAGTGTAAAACACACTCTTAAATGTTTATAACAAAATCACATAAATTATTTATAACAATTAGAAATTGTTTATAATATTGTCGAAAATAATTACAAAATTTTTAAACACGCCTTTAACATTACTTTCGTTCCACATTATTGTCAAAGATATTTACATTTATTATTTACAATATCAACATTTAAATTATTTAAATTATTAATTTAAGAAATACATTGAACCACATGTTTTATCCGGTTGGTAAATTCATAATCGTGTTTAATATAATCGACCAATGAAGGTTAGTTATACATGTATATGTCACAATCTGGTTTAATAAAGGTTGTAATAATTTTAATTATTTGTGACGGTAATCTTCATTCAAAATCTTATCTCAAATTCTTTCAAAACTCTTGTTAATTATAACAGTAAATTCACTTGATTAATTTTCAACGAACTATGACAATACACTCTAGCGGAAAATACTTCGCTTACAAAATAATGCACAAACTGCATTCAAAATAGCCCAAAATTCATCATATATTAATCTATATGGCATTAAAACTTCCACAGCATTTACAAAAACCTCCCCTAACACAATCTTTATCATTATTAATTACTGTGGGAATCTCCTTCATTTATTTAAGGGCATTATACATCAGCGACTTTCAACATGTCCGCTGCACTATCGATTATACATTCATAGTTCCACTTAAAAATTCTTATATCAATAATTGTTTCAAAACTGTTGTCATTTAAACTTCGTGGATTTCATTCATGAATCGAAATGAAATAAAAATATGCCAATCACAAACAAATTTAATAGTGAATACGCTTATATACGCCTGTCTGGTCTATCAAAATTTAAGATTAACATCTTCAAAGAATTGTAGTATAAAAATACTATCATCAAACAAAGTGCGACTAAGTGCAAAATAGTCGAATAAAATCCAATTAGACTGGGGAATGCAAACATCATTATATAAATCTCTATATGAGAAAAAACCTAACACAAGTTTCACGAATTTAATGCATTCAATAATTCATAATTAATGTTCATCTTTCACAAAATTGCCTAAGATGCAATGGTCGTTCATGACTGACGATAAATGTCTGTGTTGCAATCAATTCAAATAACGACTAGTATTTCCAAGATCGTCGACAACGTACTGGATTTTAACGCTCTAAAATCATTTAAATGTTCTTCCTTCTTGATGATGACAGAAAATTGGTCAAAGTAATTAAACTGGGGTAGAATTACTTTAATAAAGCGACACGCTGTCTGAATTTAAATCTGCCATAAAAATCATTAACTTACAGTCAAATCGTGACTACAAAAATAAGCAAATTACTGAAAAATCTAAATATCAGTCTCAACTGATTCAAAATCATTTAACTATGCCCATGACACAACAATGTCTTAATAAAACGTCGAAAAAGGCATAACTCATCAAGGTGTACTGAGAATAGGAATCTCAAACAAGAATATCGGGCAAAATATACATGAGGACAAAAATATGGGAAAAATGGTTGCTCAAATATTGCTAAGAAACTCAAATACAATAAACGTTCACGACTACCTTATCTGCCGATTGACGTTCCAGAGGAAAATTCCCCAAAGAAGACTGTTGATGGATCCATTTCACCAAGTTAAGGCTGAGCTCCATCCTCGAAACCAGAAACAGCACCATCGGAGAATCGAACTGCTTCACGAAGACGAACGACATCCTTCCGGAAATAATCTTCTTTGTGAGTCGGGACAACCCTGACCTCTCTTGAAAAATCCCTGAAGTTCCAGTTGAAAATCGCCATGAAGTTTTTGTATAAATTTCCGAAGAAATATTCATATTCAGAAAGTATGAAATCATTTCTATTGCTGTTTGATAGTATTCAGCCTTTAATCACGAAACATGGGTGTAGATGGTTTGTTCACCACATGTTCGCTTGTATGGAATAGCAATTAGCGAAGTTCCATGCTGCTATCTTACTCCGTTGAAATATGTCCCAATTGCATTAAGTCCTTTAGCCTTCCATTTTCTCTTCGGTAATAGTATTAGAAGAACAAACTGCCGTATTAAATTGCTCCATTATACTGTAGCGTTGTGTCACAAAAGCAATCTGAAGTCTCCCTATTTCACTAGCCCTGTCAGCCGTAGCGTAGAGTCTGGCTATACAAAGTGTTTCTCCTGTGGCGAGAAAATCACTTTTGTCAGTCGTCTAATATTGTCAATAACTTCCAAAATACTTCCTCGAAATTGTTCAGCTTTTCTACAGTCCTTACTGTAGCAATGCACAAGAGAATTAGCTTATAGGCGACCGCTAACTGTTCACAGCTAATCTTGTAGAAGCGTTATAAGTGTCGTTTCAACTTCACCTAGATTTACTTCACAGTAAACCTGCACTGCTTGTAAGTTCGACTCTCGTTTAAAGCAGTGGCTTCGCCACGCGTTATAAAGACGACTTTTTCACTACTAATCTCACTCGACGTTTCACTGAAATGACTATTTGAGATCTGACGATTGAATATCAGACGATTTATAATCTGAGAATGAGGCTCCTCTCTTCTGCGCAAGGCCTTTTATGAACTTCATGAGGGGCGTATCTATCCCTTCCATCGCGTGTTACTGCGTCATCGCTAGAAGTTCCAACTTCGTCAATACATGACGGATTTTCATGATTCAAAAACTGAAAATAAATTTCACCAAAATTCCAGAACAATGCCTCTACTGCAAATGGATTTCCACAATTCTGCATTCCAAAAAGTAATAAAAATACCATAGTTTCAGCAATCTCCGTCTTCCTTCAGACTATCGTTCATTGGTTCAAGTCTCCCCTCCAATAGCATAATTCCTTCCTCAGCAGAATTCCACGTTTCTCGCGACTGCGTCGTACATCTCGGATCCTTCTCGAATGAATGCTGACGTCACTGAGAATCTCAGCTCAAGTAGCCTGCTGGCATAACCTCTGCGTCATCCGTGCTTACGTCATGACTACCCACGTCATAACTATGACAGCCATAACTTTCGCTATAATTTCCAAAATAGCCACCGTGGTCTCTATATAATTCAATTACGGGGGCAGTACTATTTATTCGAAACGTTTCAACATACAAAGCTAAAAGGTATGTATGTAATTCATTCTTATATGTGTTATATTCTAAAACTACCTTTACTTTTTCCTCAAAATTTACTTCCTGGCTGTATGGAAGTGAGAGCTGGGTAGATTCAGGATATCTGATACATAACCTGGAGTTAACGGATATGTGGGCAGCACGAATGATTGCTGGGACAAATAGTTGTGCGAAACGGCAGGAAGGTGCTCGTAATGAAAGATAATGACTAAATTAGAAATGAACACGCTAGATGAAGCAGTTCGTAAGAGCTGACTCAGATGGTGTGGTTATGCGAAGGAAATGCGGGAGGAGAGATTACCAAAGAGGTTGATTAGTTTCCCTGTGGGGGTAGGCCTATGAGGCGAGAGTTGGATTCAGTGATGAATGATTACAAATTGAGAGATGTAGAAGCTGAGGAGGTCTCAGGGATAACTACTAATATGGAATCACGGATTCTTGCAGACTAAGTAATCTTTCCTCCCCATTCTCTTTGCATGACCCCCACCATCTGAGTCAGCTCATACGAACAGCTTCATCTAGCGTTTTAATCTAGGCTTGCAGACTAGACTGGACGATAAAAGGAAAAATACTATTAAATGAAAATGTATGTATGGTTATTTATTTATTTATTTATTGATTTATCGTATGGCATTTAGTGCCAGGAGTTTCCGCGGACATGTTCAGCTCGCCTGAGTCTGTAGCTACTTCCAGCGGACACACTTAGGGTGAGCTACAAGTTCCATTCAATTTGAAGTGGTTCCAACTTTCGCTACCAGATATCAATGATACTTACTGGTGAACGTTGGAACTTTGATAGAGCGTTCCGACGAAATCTAACCTAACAATTTAGCTTCACACAAGTTTAGTCTGAGAAAGGATCTTTTACATGCCATAATTCTATGACATGGGACCGCCGGCTTAACTTCCCCTCCGAAGGAAGGAATACTGAAGGATTTTTAACGCTCATAAAATCTCCGACGACATCGGCCGGGTTGGAACCTGCTAACTTGGGCACAGCAGTTCAGCATGCTACCAACTACGCCACCGAAGCCGCTTATGTATGGTTAATTTTGACACATGGGAATGTTCATGAAAGTGCTGTTAAAATTACGGTTTGCAATTTTACAAATTTTTATGAAAATTCAAAAATACATTTATTTTCAAAAAGCCTGTGGCAAAGTAAAGAAAACTACCCTAGGAGTATAGAAATACGCAAAATCTAGACTAGCGCATGTACTTGCCAAGGAGACCTTCTTCATTGAGGACTTCCGGATGAAGAGAGGGCTACCATCCACTGACGCCTGGGAAAAACTAATGCAGGTCAGAGTAAAGAAGATGGAAGAAATCTCGATCGAGTTTTACTCAACGGAAGCCATCATAAGCAGGACAAGGACAGACACTAACCAAGACCAGCGACACTTAGTAAACTCGATGGCCGCACATGGGTACCACCATGAATTTCCTTGACCCACACAACTCCTGTATATATGTAAATTGTGCGATATGAAATGCTGCGGAATAACTTGTAACAATCAGGGATCTTCCATTGTGAACTTTTGTACAAGTGAGAGTACGGGTGATTATCAAGTTGTTTTTAATCAACATTATACACAATTTGTGCGCTGTATCTTTAACAATAAAGTAAGGAGAGCGTTATGATGAACATCCCTGAAAAAATGATTAGTCCCTGTTAATCTCTTTTGAGAAGTAGGTGAAGATAAAGTTGGAAGTTGTTGTTGTTTGAGTCTTCAGTCTATTGAATGGTTTGATCCAGCTCTCCATGCCTCCCTGTCCTGAGCTAATCGTTTCATCTCTACATAGCTACCACACCTTACATCCGAGGCAATCTGTTTAACATATTCTACCCCTAAAGTTCTTGTCCTAGACCCTTCCATCCATAACTAAGCTTGCTATTCCTGGGTGCCATAGTGTGTGTCCTACCAACCTATCTCTTCTCTTCAATAGCAGTCGCCAGAAATATCTATCTTCTCCCACTTGTCTTAATACCTCTTCGTTTGTAACCCTATCTCCCCACCTGATCATCATTCTCCTGTAACACCACATTTCAAATGCTTCTATTCTCCTCTCTTCGGCTGCACCAATAGTTCAAGTTTCACTTCCATAGAGTGCCACGCTCTAGACAAAGGCTTTCAAAAATGACTTCCTAATACCTAAATCTATATTTGATGTCAACAGATTCCTTTTTGTAGAAATGCTTTCCTTGCCTGAGCCAACCTACTTTTTATATCCTCTTTGCTTCGTCCATCACTGGTTTGTTCCAGCACTCCTTGCCTCCCTGTCCTGAGCTAATCGTTTCATCTCTACATAGCTACCACACCTTACATCCGAGGCAATCTGTTTAACATATTCTACCCCTAAAGTTCTTGTCCTCGACCCTTCCTTCCATAACTAAATAACAGAAGTCTCCTTTTTCCTTGAGCTTTTCACCTGCCAATTTGATGTCCATAGAGGATTCTGATTTTTTCGGCTGCATTCCAATATTTTTGTTTTACATTTATTAATTTTCGTCATGAATTCTTTCCTCAAGACGGAGTCCATACCATTCAAAGACTCATTCAAATCCTCAGGCGTGTCGGCCAAGATGACGATGTCATCGGCAAATCTCACAGTTGAAATTATTTCTCCTTGAATCTTCACTCCCACTTTAAATTTGTCTCCAATTTCCTTCATTGATTGTTCAATGTAAAGATTTAAAAGTATGGGTGATACGTTGGAGCCTTGCCTTACACCTTTCTGAATACCAGCTTCTCTCTCATGTCCTTCAGCTCGAATGACTGCTGTCATGCTCCTATCCATGTACGGTACTTTATTCCAATCGTTTTCAAACTGTCAAACAATTTAGTCCAATCAACGTTATCAAAAGCCTTTTCTAAGTCTATAAATGCCACGAACGTTCACTTATCTTTCCTTATTCTACCATTCAAAATCAGCCTAAGACTTAGTACAGCTTCCCTTGTCCCTACATTTCTCCTGAAACCAAACTGATCTTCACACAACTCCGATTCGATCTGGTTTTCCATCCTCTTGTAAATTATTCTACACAGGATCTTTGAAGCATGAGCAATCAAGATGATTGTACGGTAATCTTCACATCTGTCAGCTCCCACTTTATGCGGTATAGGGATGATAACATTCTTCTTGAATTAAGAGGGTACCTCACCTGTCTCATAAATCCTACACACCAAGTGAAATAACCTGATCAGATCTCCATCTCCTATGCAGCGTAGCAATTCAATTGGTATATCATCAATGCCTGCTGCTTTGTTCCTGCTTAAGTCTTCCAATGCTCTGTCAAATTCTGATCTCAATATTATATCTGCGTTTGCATCTAATCCTCATTAAGTTTCTCCTCCCTTTCTATTACATGATTCTCAATCTCCTTTCCCTTATACAAACACCCTATGTAAGCTTTCCATCCCTCAACCATTTCTACCCTATCTGTTAGAGGCTTTCCATTTGTGTGCTTAATATTACGCCACTTAGTCTTCTTTTTCCCAAAAGTATTCTTAATCCTTCGATAAGCTGTGTCTACTTTACCTAATTTCAGACAATTTTCTATGCCTGTACATTTCTCTTTCAACCATTCTTCTTTCGCTTCCTTGCACTTCTTGTTACTTCCTTTCTCAGACGTCTGTATTCTGCTTTTCCCTATTCATCTCTTACATTCTTGTGTTTCCGCCTTTCATCCATCAATTCTAGTGTATCCTGAGTGATCCACGGTTTTCTACCAATTCTTTCTTTCCTACCAATGTTTTCTTCTGCGGATTTTGTTATTTCATTCTTCAAAAGTGCCCGTTCGTCTGCAATTAAAGTTTGTTTAGGGTTTTTCATTAGTCCTTCCTTTATACTCTTCTTGAATCTTTCGTTTACATCCTTCTCCTTCAGTCCGTCTATTATTATTATTATTATTATTTATTTACCATAAATCGTACACGAAGTATGGAAGGCCTAGTGAAAAAGGGCAAGCCCCACATACATATTTCATGCTTCACAGGCACAGCTTACATCTACATTTGTTTTAACAATATTTACAAGTTTTACAAAGATATTTGCAGTATTTACATATTTAGAATATTGACATAGTACATTTTCCTGTTCACTCACTCTCTCACGCACGCACTTTCATAACCTCGATCACGCGATACATACATTCATTCCATTCAGATACTCATTCATTCAGCGAGACAATCAATCACTCATACATACGTTTATTTATACAATGTACTTTTTTACGTACGGCTTGAATTTCCTAAGAGGCAAGATCTTGGCATCCCCTGGCAGCGCGTTCCATAACCGCGCTGAGCGGCCGTAGAAACCTGTCAGGTAAGCATTGCTACGTGCGAAGGGCGGAACGAGGGTTACACCTCGTCCTCTCCGAACTGAGCGATATGCCAATGACAGTCGGCAAAAAGGGTCAATATTAATGGAACCTGTAAGGGATTTTTTAAGAAAAATTAGATCAATTTGTTTGGCTGTTGCCTCTATAGATGGAAATTTTGACAAAGGGGAAGGGGAATAACGAGCTATTAGCCTTTCTGAGCGGCGCTGTACACGCTGGAGCTTGTTCATGTTTTCCGCTGTAGTGGGATGCCAAGCAGGTAAGCCGTACGTTAATATCGGACGGACCATGCATGTGTAAGCCATCCTGAAGGCTCTAGGTTTACAACCTCTCATGTTTCTGTACAAGAAACCCAGAACTTTGGTGGCCTTACATCTTGCCTCTTCACTTTGCATGTTCCAATTCAGGGTGTCGGAGATTGTTACCCCTAATAGCTTTAAGTTTGTGCTCTGTGGGATGACACTGTTCATAATTTTGTATTCATTCTCAATGGGTTTTTGTGACCTGGTTATTCTTATGTATTTACATTTTTGTACATTTATATTTAAATTATTCACAGAACACCACAGCGATAAGTTGTCCAGATCTGATTTAAGACAGAGGGAATCTTCTTCACATTTAATGCCCCTGTATAGCACGGTGTCATCTGCATATAGTGACATTGATGAGGTGACACAGCCAGGAAGATCGAGCACATATATAGTGAAGAGAAGAGGTCCGATCACAGAGCCCTGAATCACTCCAGAAGTAACTTGAGCAGCCTGCGATCGAGCTCCTCCGTACACCACACACTGTGATCGACCCTCTAGGAATGACCTCACCCATGCAAGTAAGCTACCCCGTATGTTAAGCTGCTGTAGCTTTAACAAAAGTCTTTCATGAGACACTTGATCGAAGACCTTAGCCCAATCCAGTGCAATACAGTCCACTTGTTTCACTTCTGGCTGATTCAAGTAGAACTGAAACTCATCAATGACTTTTGTCAATAGAGTAGTGCAAGAACGACCCGGAAGAAAACCGTGCTGATTTGGGTCGAGCAGATTGTTCTCCCGTAGGAATTCCAGCACACTGTTTGCTACTAGCCGCTCCATACATTTACAAATTATAGATGTTAGACACACTGGTCTGTAATTTGCAACATCTTCTCTGACACCTTGCTTATAGATTGGCACCACGTTAGCACATTTCCACTCACACGGCACAGAACCTTGGTTGATAGACAGGTTGAATAACGCACTCAGAGAGGGCGCTAATGCTTCCGTACACTGCAGCAGGATCCGTCCGGGAACATCATCTGGGCCGGTCGCCGCATGTGGTCTAATCTTCCGTAGGCTCTGAATCACCTCAGTTGTTGTGAAGTACAGGTTGGAGAGTGGGAGGGGTGGAAGTGATGACCTTGGCAGAAGCAGGTTCGTGGTCATATCCGGCTTAGAAAAGTTCTGCTTGAAACTGTCACTGAACGCTGTTGCAATATCTTGGGGTGCACTGAGGAATGTACCGTTACAGTGAAATGAGGCTGGCGCAGCGGTGCCGCGTCTTCTGGACAAAAATTTCCACATTTCACTGGTGCTGCTTATTTTGTGAATATAATTGTCGTATGTTTCGCGAATTAATTTCTTTGTTTGGTTCCTGATGTTCTTGTATTTTTCCCACATGATGTCAGTTGAGCAACTTTTCCATTTCTTGTATAAAACGTTCCTTTTCCTAATCATTTTAATGACTTCCTTCGTCACCCATGGAGAATTTTTCTTCCCACTAATGGTTATTTTCGGTATAGCTATATCCACACATTCAAAGAAACAATTTCGCCAGGCGTGCCACACTGAGTTGATGTCGCTGGTGTCCAGAATACATGGGGTGGGAAGGTGTTTGAGGAATAAAGATGATAGCAATTTCCAGTCTGCCTTTTTGTAATTGTATACTGTCCTCACTGTGCTCTTGCTGCGTGGTTTGTTGTAATGCAATGTGGTAAAGATGGCTGCGTGATCACTGAAACCGGGTATGACTTCAGCTTTCTGTACGGAGGAAGGAAGGCTTGTTAGGAATAGGTCTATTGTGGAGCGTGTAGTTTGTGTGATTCGAGTTGCTTCGGTTATTAATTGGTCAAGGAATAAATCGTAGAATGCGGTAAGGAATTCATTAGCAATGGGATCCTTGGGAGTGGGAGGAGAGTTTTGCCAGTCTATTTCTAAATTAAAATCGCCTGTTATGTAAATGGCCTTGTATTTGTGCTGGATGTATTGTACACGACGGAGGGACTCCAAAAGTTCATCATTGATGTGCCGAGTTGAATTTGGAGCACGGTATACAGAGCCTATTAGAAATGTATTGTTCGCACACGTGAATTCCACCCACACAGCCTCAGCATCAGTTTCAAGCTCCCGTTGGCGAACAGGCCTTAACTCTGGTTTCATGGCTATTAGTACCCCTCCCCCTGATGTCCAGGTTCGATCTTTGCGGAACATGGTGTATGTTACCGGAAATATTTCTGGGTCGTTAGTGGATTTTTTCAGCCATGTCTCCCCTGAACACACAATTGACGGATTAAGTGCTGTGAGACAAGAACGCAGGTCCGGTTGTTTGGAGGGACATGTTACACTTCGAGCATTGAAGGAAAAAATGGACAATGCTTTGCTATCCGAGGGTGTTACGTCACTATCTACACTATTTGCACTCTGTGTCGATGTATTAAAAAATGAGTTAGAGAACTGAGGTAAAGAACAGTTCCAACATAGCCACGATTGTTTCCCAGAGGTGATTATTTTGTGTTTTGAAGCACTGATTTTTGCACAAGTTCTGTGCGCTTGAGAGTGGCAAGATGTACATGTCACAAATAACTGATTCACACGACCCTTCGAATCACAAATTATACACACCTTATTCGGCCCTGGGTTCATCTCCACATCTCCACTGAGAGCCACAGACAGCACCACGAGATGTAATAATGTAGCGGGCGGTCTGGCAACCCCGCGCAGTGCTGGGCGCCCTCTGCCTGCTGCCGTGACTATCAGCCCCTCGCTTCCACACCATGTAAGAGAAGATATATTGAGTTTACAAACTACCATGAGGTGTTCCTTCAGGTCCGAGTTCACACACGAGTCTTCAATTGTTAAAGAATGATCGAGGATCTTTTTCGAGGCACCCACTGAGCTTTTTACTAGGTAGAACACGAGGAAAAGTTGGAGCACTCTAACTGATACACACCTGCTGGCCGCCATCTTGCCCACCGTTTTGTCTTTCGACTTTTCTTCACTTTCTTAAACTTTAATCTGCATTTCAGAACAACCAGATTGTGGTCAAAATTTGGCTTCGAAACCTTTGCTTGTCTTTAATGAAGTCGATTTGGTAACGCCCTGTATCCCCTGGTCTCATCCATGTGTATATTCTTCTATTGTGGTTATTGAATAACTCATGCTCGGTGCAGAATTCCATCAGCCTGCCGCCTCGATCATTCCTTTCACCTAATCCGAAATCTCCTACTATCCTACCCTTCTCTTCCCTTTCCTACCACAGCATTTCAATCACCCATATACCTCAGAATTACATCTATTTCTTTGTAGACCTTATCAACATCTTCATTATCAGCTTGACTGATAGGCATATAGACTTGTTGGGTAGGTTTTAGCTTAGGATTAACTCTACCTAAGGGATAATGAAAATGAAGAAGAAAAAAGGGAAGTGGGTTTAGGTGTGGAGAACAAGTATTGGTAGGTAGGAAGATAATCCACCATAAAAATTGAAGTAAATTAATAAAATGGAACGAAAATCCACTGTACAATTCTTAAGAGTAACCTAACACAAGCGGGGGCCTGTTTCAGGCAAGCGGAGAGCGTAGCGGGAATTGAGGTTGCCTGAAAGCGCTCAGCGATCGCACTTTCCCTCCCGAGCTGGTATTCCCTTACTATGGGGACAGGTTGTAGTCTGGAAAGACAAAATGTGTTAAGGAACACAGCTTTACAGTTTCTCCTTTCAAAGGAGTTAGATTTAACCAAATATTTCGAAAGGCTGAAATAATTTGGATTCACCGTTTTAATTTTTAGTTCTAGGAACTGTTGGATCTCCAGAATACGACCGAATGCTCCCCGAGAGGGAAGCGATGAACAGTTTTTTTGCTTTCAGTAATAATTTTACTGGTTTTCTTGACAATTTTTATAAGAATACCAATTGTTCCACTTAAGGAAGGCTAAGCTTTTACCCAGCAAGATGCCGACTAAAAGTTTTGAAGAGGAAACCTCTGACATAACTAAAACAAAACTAGAATTTTTAAAGCGAACCATGAACTAGAGAAAAGATCTCCACAAATAGGTAGCTGGCGGAGCGAGCTTTATTTGTTTCAATGGTTAGCTAGAATTAGCTAAGATGGCTAAGAGAAACTTTAAAAATGTTGTTATTTGCTGTTTGAATTGAAATGCAACAAGTAGGCTAGTAAAGACGTAGTAGTTTTAGAACTTGTACTTTTTGTTGAGAAGTACTTAAGTTTAAAGGAAGAATCAGGGAAGATAAGGACTTGCCTAATTTTGATTCTATTTAGAGAGATAAAGCGAAAAAGAAAAATTGTTTATTTTACAAATATAGAATATAGAAACTTAACATTGCTTAGTTTGGAATTTAATTAGAGTTGTGAACAACAATTGTTTATAAAATGCCAAGGTCTCAGACCTAATAATAAGAGTTTTACAATTTTGTAAATAATGCTAAATGGGGTGCAAGTTTCGAACTTGCGACAAGCACTCAACCTGTACAAAGGTTTTAAAATGTGCTAAATTGGGGTTTTTAAAGTTTTTAAGAGCAGGTACAAGGTAAGCACTTTTAGAATTCCTTTATGGAAATCGAAAAGGCTGTAAAAAGTATATTGAATTCCTGATTATAACAGGAAAAGAAGAAAATGTTACAAGCGGAAATTACCGCTATTCCAAACAGTAATTACTATATTAGAAATACAAAAGGTGTATAGGTCATATTCACAAAACCTGGAGAGAAAAAATTGAGTACAAAAATTAATAATTAGAAAGTTAACAAATCCTGTACTAACAGGATAAGAAAATAGATTAATAAGCAGTTTCTATAACTGCTGATATTTATACAGAATGAATAAGGGATACATGTAACAAATTTGGGAGGGCGCTTGCTAGCAAGCGAGGCCTCATAGAGATTGACTTAAATTTACAGTTTAATTAGATTGTGTTAGTAAGGTATTTGGAAAGGAAGAAATGGGAACTTTAGGAGAAAGTCTTGGCCAAATTTATTGCTCGCACGAACGCGGCGCGGCTGATAGTCAAACGGGAACTGTTTTGCACTAAAATCTGTAGATGGATTAGGACGTTCTCTATTGCAGCAAAGAAAGTTCATAAGTCGAAAAGTTATTGCGGTTATTTAGAACACTTAGTTTAAGTTGAGCTTGACCAAACTTATTTAGTTAAGAAGTTTATGAGTTGCAGTTGAATGCTGAGGTAATGTTCCCATGGAGGCAAGCAAATTAGGTGTTGACAAGGAATGTATGTAACGTAAATTCCTCATTGAGGAAAAGTATTCCCATATTTGAGTGGAAAATACCAGATTGCTTTACTTGTAGAAAGATAGTTTGACGTAGAATGTTCTGGAGTTATGATGACGGTTGAATGGGGCGGTAGAGGTCCCACGGCGGAAAAAGCTAAGGTTTTATAGACAGTGGGTAATTAGAATGAAATCCCTCGATGTGAGAAAGTATTCTCAGTTAATTTGTACCAGGAGTACTAAATTTTCAAGTTTTAAAGTCAGCTTATATAGCTAGAGCATGACTAGGAAAAGATATCATGAAGACGGTTATTGCACAATAGTTTGCAATTCTTCACACTGCCTATAAAATTGTATTAAAATCCATTAAAACATTTTAAAATGTTTAGAGATTAGTACTTAGCTCATTTTGTAGAGTAGGCGATGGTTCCTGGAGACCGTTGGTCTAAGATATAGATATGGCGTCTAATTTAAAATGTCTCTCAAGAACAGGAGACAAGCTCGTAAGAGAGCTCCAATTGTAAGTTTTGACGTCTGACGCACAAGTGGGAGCGACTCAACGAAGCACGAAGGGACCAAGGAGGCGGAGAGGGTAGGGGTAACAGACAATAGAATGTACATCATGGTATGCAACTTAAGAAAACTGAAAGATTCTTCATTGATGCGAATTTTCTTCATGAGGCAGTCTTCATGGAGATGTTAGCTGGCGATAACGACGAGGCCTGGTGGCTTGATTGGTAAGGAAGTCCTCTTGAGCACGGCCGACTGAATTCGAGCTGCGCTCTTCACAATCGGCCTAGACAATGAGACCTTTTACATGAAATCTTGTTAGTTACTCAACTGCCCACACAGCGCTGTTGACCAAGCATTGCACGACAAAGACTTGTGTCTACTTAGTGTAAAACAAATTCCCCGATTCTTGGATGTCACGGGTAAACTCGAGAAACACTGGATGGATTTTGATGCGGCTTTTACCATTCTGTACAGGTAATATCCAGAAAGATTTCTGTAGAAAATGATGTATATATAATCAAAGGGAGCCAAGCAGTAACGATTTCAGATTTCAGTGAATAGGTCGAAACAAGAACCTGGTGTCCGTGCACTTTTTAAGCTTACGCTGGGAAAGCCATTAAAAATATCAATATACTATGAGTGTAAGAATTGTTCAGCATGAAAAATTCTACAAAAAAGTCCGCGAGAGCATAACTCTATCTTCGATACATCGCCCACTATAAGTGTTTTTAGTTTGGACGGGAGGGGATTTGTGTCTCATGCGCCCCGCCATTCTTAAATTACGTCTGACAGGAATTCCTTGCACATTCATAACTGTTCACGGGCGAAGCCGGGGCGGGTTTCTAGTGACACTATATATTATCATTATAATTCCCGCAATATCAAAATGCAAATTATATCACAAAATAAAATAGCGTGCTAATAAATCTAAGAGAAATTAGACATACCTTGCACCTCGTTACAGATGAATTCGATCAGAATCACTCAGTTTTCATTAAAGTTTATGCATTTTCCTGCTGAGCGGTTTGTATAGGAGGCGTTTGGAAGCAACCAGTCTTTCAGTTTCAGTTTGCGCGATGTTATCCAAAATTGGCGATACAAATTTCTCTCCAATAATGATGGCAAGTCCGTTTGGACCGGTCACTGTAGAAGTGGACTCTTAGACAAAACAGGAACTAGTTCCGAACATATAACATCTAGTACATTTCTCCCAGGAACACATGGCGCAGCTTTTTCAATGAAGAGCTGAATTACAGATAGTATTGACACAAAAGCAGGTTTAGGGTAACGCAGATGTCCTAAATATTGTGCTGTGATAAGGCTCATGAGTGGAGAGGAGTTAGAGATCTGCGAAATGCAGTCTAAACATTCCGTACGTGAAATTCTTTATTCCACTGCGCGTACAATGTACCCACCGACGTAAGCCAGACTTGCCGTTTTCATTGTCGGCAAAGGTATTGCTGAAAATGAAATCTAACTGAGTTAGTATGATTTAGGTGAATTACACAACTTACTAGTAATTATTTTTAGTTGCAGAACTCAAATCATTAGTCCACTTTATAAAAGATAATGTAACATACCAAGCTCCTTTAACAGATCTTGTGGAATATTCAGAATACTTTGAGGAATGACAGGTCTATTCCCTGAAGCTGGTGCATTTCCAAGAATCAGGTTCTGAACTGGGTTATCTGTGATGCTAGATGCAGAGTCCTCTACATTGCTGGAAGTTGATGTACTCAGAATTCCCGTTTTCTAAATCTTCTGCAAACTGAAGCTCACTGATCTTGAGTCCAGCATGTCATTTGACCCAGTCATACGGCGCAATGTACTGAAGAGTGATTCAACAGTATCGCTAGAGAATGTTCGAGTCAGAACATAATGATACCCATTTTTTAGAAGATACCTTATGCACTGCACAGTTGATTTCGTGGTTAATTTTATAGCTTCGTAAGTCTCAGAAGTCAGGAAGTCCTTTCTAGCAGCGTTAGTAGCAGCTTTCAAAGTTTCAAGGTAAGAAACAAAATATTCCTCTAGCCAGTTTAGGCGACTGTCATTTAATGAGAAAAAATGCCCTTTATCTGGATTTCTAGACTGCATATGATGATATGTGTTGCTTACGTCATGCATAGCGAACCATTTATTAACGTTTTTCATAAAAAGTATGGTTGCTTCTGCGTCCATGAATTTGTACGCTTCCGGGTGCCTGCCTACATTTTCTTTCAGTGAACTAATGGCACCAATAACTTCTGATGAGAAAACTTCCTTGGCACGCCGAACATTCATTTTTTCAAAGTTAGTGGGTTCAATGTGTTTTTAGTGAGGTGTCTCACAGGTTTGACGATCTCATCCTTTTTCATTTTGTATAGTAAAGACAAGTATTCATTTTACACTCACAAAGAAGAAAATTCCTACAAGAATATTTTCCGCCGAAGAACGGGCAAGACGATCAATACGCATGAAGAAGTACTGGGAGGACCGCAAGGCTCGTACAGTTCCTACAAGTCGACGAACTAATGGTTGGGTAAAGTGATCCTTTGTGGTCTCAAAAGAAGAAGAAGAAGAAGGACAAGTATTTCCCTGAAATTATTCCAGTACCATCAGTCATCTCTCGTTCCAGAAACTGCGTTCTAATGATTTTTTTAGAATGTGACACTGATCAAAACTAAGGAATAACTTCCTAGACTCGTCGTATGGGTGATTTACCATTGATTGTAAATTCCCTCCCCCTAAATGCCTCATCATTGTGGTGTTGGTTTTGTGATTATCAGAGACAATTCTAATAATTATGAAAGCGCATTGTTCAACCTTGAGAATAACGTCCAGCACGAGTTTATGTAAGTCCCGTCCTGACAGCTGCTTCGTGAAAAAGAAGGCACACGGTATCTGATAATTTGTCGAAAGACCTCTTAGCACAAAACACAACACTCGATTGGCTGCTACTTGTTCCCGGCTGTAATTTTCATCCTCTCTTTCCTTTTGATGAGATGGTGCTGGAATTGTGTCCTTGTACCCGAAGAAGCAGTCGAGTTTCCTATCATAAATAATCTTAGGATTTATTGCAGCCTCATCTACAACCAGGGATGAGAAACGTTCAGGAGTATTCAGTTTGTTTGCCTCTAATATAAGCCTTATCTTTAATCAATGTAGTAACACCTGTCGCACAATCACTAGAACCGGAATATATACATAGAGTCCTCTTTGAGGGTAATTTCAGAAAACCCCTTTTCCTTATATGGGAATAACCCTTCGGTGAGATATATTGAAAAATAATACACTCCCTAATTGTATCTAAACTCCAACTCGGTCTGCGTTTACTGTACAAAAGTAGCAGCTCTAAAATGAACTTCGCTCGAATTTCTCCTTCAGTCGCATCTTGCTCCAAGTGCTCAATTTCTTTGTGAAATAAATCATCTTTGAATTGGTTAAGTGTAACTTTTGTTTCCATTAATTCCTCCTGTTTTTTTCTGCAGAGAATTGTTCAGCCTATTTGAAGTGCAAAATTGCACACAACAGTATGACATGCTGGATTTCAGCAGCGGCGTTCAAACCGTAGTTTATAATTTACCCCAGTCTTTTACAATATCATCAGCAAACACTCCAAACAACGTAGGAATTCAGTATATTAATACCGACTACTTACAATAATTGAAACTGAAACAAAACGTTGTTGTTCTACATGTAACACTGTGAGAAGCACGTTTAATAAACGTACTGTACAGCTGTTTCCTTATCGCGCCTATAATGGGAGGGGAGTGCGCTCTACCGGCAACGAGTAGAAACTTTCCAATTACATGTTATACATGGGTTCTAACTGGGAATGTCAAGGCCGGTATAGAGCACACCTCGCATCCAGTCGGCCGCGTCTTGAGCATGGAAAAATTGAGGAACTTCAGAGGTTAGCTGCCAGATGCCGCTAGGTTGTTCATGGAAGATATATATCTAGAACAGACTTACAAATAATATAAGCAAGGGCACAGAGGAAATAGAACGTAAGGAATCACTGTTGGTGTTTGCGAAAGGGAAAAGAAAGAATGAAACAAATAGATCAAAGAGCAGCAAAAGCTAACTCTGACTTACCGGGTATTCCAAAGAATACACCACTTGTACCACTGTGGTGCATGTAGCTTTTGTATTGATTTTTGCTACAATAATACGTTCACTATATTGCTCATAATATTCCATCTGCTGTCCAGGTTTCCTACTCAATATGAGACCGACCCCTGCTTGACCATTGTTTGATTTAGTGCTAATTACCCTATAGTCTCCTGGCAAAATTCGTCCTGTCCTTCCTGCCAACGCAATTCACTAATCCCAACCAAATCCAACCTCAACCTATCCATTTCCCTTTCTAAATTTTCTAACCTTCCACTTCCTAGCAGACTTCTAACATTTCACACTCCGATCCGTAGAATGTCATATTTCCTCTTTGTCACTTCTGTGATGTTAACCCCCTCTCGAGTAGTCGCCACCTGGAGATCCGAACGGGGGACTAGTTTACCTCCGGATTTGAATTTTACAAGGGAGGAGGCCATCATCACAAGTAATTATGCATAGAGAGGTGCAGATCCTCGGAAATAGCATTACGACTGTAGTTTCCCGTTGCTTTCAGGCGTGCAGCAGAACGCAGTGTAGCCATTAGTTGGTTTATATTATCAATATCTTAACCGTGTATAAGACAAGTAAATAATTGAATTATTTTGAAAGGATGCTACTCCCTTTCAGATTAAGTAATTGAGCAATTCTACTAACAAAAATACTAACCTTCTACTAACAATTAAATACCAAAATTCTACTAACGAAAAAATACTTGAGTTCCACCAACAACAAAATACTACCACTAAAACAGTCTGTCACCAGGCACTTTCACATGCACCCTCACACATCCCAGTCTAATGAAACAATGAACTATATCTAATAAACATTGCAACTGCCACCAGACTCACTCACACACCACAGTCTAATGGAACAATGAACTATATCTAATAAACAAACTAACTACATACTTACAACTTAAACTAACTACATACTTACATTCTAGAAGAGGAAATGGAAAACAAAAACAAGTAGTTCCGTGAAGAACTAAAGCCAATTTCATATATCGTGCTTATGTTAATTGCCTCTATCAACATACAAAATTTCAGTTTGATTGCAGTAATAGATTGGTAGATATTGAGAACCGAAGAAATATTGCGGATGGTCGCCATGTTGGTTTTTATATACGTAGGTCTTAGAGTTATGAACCGTTACATGAAGATTATTGTGTACGTGTAGTATTCAAACTTCACTCGCATGATTAGGACACAAGAAGTAAAAACGAGATGTTAAAATTTCGCACAACTGCCATCTTGTGGTTATGGAAACAATTGAAATAAATTAGATGCCGGTGGTGATGATGATGATAATTGTTGTTTTAAGGGGCCTAATATCTAGGCTATCGGCCCCAAATTAGATGCCGGTGGATTAACATTTGTATAAGGATTTACTGTACGATGTTTCACTGCACTCGGATGGTTAAATTGCGAGAAACGTCCATGTGAATATTTATACTTTGCGTCGCCGCCATGTTGGAATTTTCATCACCAGGTTATTGACAGTCCTATAGGTGAACTTAGGTTCATAGCCCCTAAGAGCATAAAAGAATCAGTGTGATTACTGCAATAGATTCGTAGATATTGAGAACCGTCTAAATATTTCTAATGGTCGCCATGTTGGATTGTTATATGTATAGGCCATTGAGTCATGTATCATTAAAGGAAAATTATTGCGTAGGTTCATTATTCAAACTTCCACTTCGATCGCACAGCCGCCATGTTGAGCTCATGTAAACTATTGAACTACATTAAATAGCAGTGCATTACAATGTGTATAAACATTTGCTGTACCAAGTTTCATTGCGTTTGGATAATTAAATCGCGAAAAAAGTATATTTAAAACTTTCCACTTCGCTTGGCCGCCATGTCCGTTTTGTAGTTAACCGGTTTTTGAAAGTCTCATAGATGTACTTCCAGTAGTGTCCTTCATCTCCGTACAAAATTTTAGGGTGATACGGGAATAGTTTCAGAAATATAGAATGCCGGTGAAATATTCCGCACAGCCGCCATCTTGAGGTTATCAAAACAATTGAACGAAGTTAGATGTCGGTGCAGTACAATGTGTATAAACATATACTGTACCAAGTTTCATTGCGTTTGATTGGTTAAATCACGAGAAACGTCTATTTAAAAGTCGCAAATTCGCTTGGCCCCCGTGTTGGTTTTGTAGTTACCAGGTTTTCAAAGGTCACATAAGTGAACTTCTAGTAGTTCCCTTTATCACCGTACAAAATTCCAGGATGATATCGTTAATAGTTTCGGAGATATTGAATGCTGGTGAAATATTTCGCACAGCCGTCATGTTGGATTGGTGAGACGTAACAAAATTTGAATGGCACGGTCGGGGTCGTCCTGAATAGTGCTATGAACTTACCGTATTTCATTGAAATCGCTCCAGCCATTTAGATTTTATTAGGGGACACACACACACACACGAATCACACACATACACACACATACGCACACGCGCACAGACACATGGTCAAAATGTGACCTCATAAGCCTTTTTTTTTTTCATAAATGAAAATAGGCTAATAAGAGTAAGGGAAACAAAAGACAGGGGAAAAGGAAATGTCCTCAACACTCAAAGAATGAGGATTAAGGGACTAGTTTTGCTAGTTAATTACTACTGCAACTAAACAAGTGTATATATTGTAAATACCATCATCCATATTTTTCTACATAGAAAATGAAAATCCACAGCCTGCTTCCAGTCTCCGACCGGGTCAGGAATGGAATGAATGAAGCCCCCATCTAGCGGCGAGGATATGAACTGTACCGGCTGCCGAGGCCTGATGCACTCCCCTGGGGCAATGATTAAATGAATGACAGATGAAATGAAATGATAGTGGAGAGTGTTGCTGGAATGAAATGTTGACAAGGAAAACCGGAGTACTCGGAGAAAAACCTGTCTGCCTCCGTTTTGTCCAGCACAGATCTCACATGGAGTGACCGGGATTTGAACCATGGACCCAGCGGTGAGAGGGCGGCCTGCTGCCGCCTAAGCCACGGAGGCTTCCCATATTTTTCTACATAGACTAAGTGTAAAGGATCTGATGATCGCTTGACGATCGAAACTGGTCATCCAAGTGTATAATTAATCACATGTAATTTTCTTTTCCGTTTCAAAGGATATAGAGAAGAGAGGTGTAAACTGGCATACTATATGCGAATAACAGCTATGGATGGATAACATATATTGGAAGAGGCTTTTGCACTACCGCACCCGGCTTGCTGGAGGGAAGACCTGATGATTATGATGACTCCTAACAATCTAACTACCAACATTGGTGGGGCAATACGACTGTTGGACAGGATTTTGTAACATGTTCAAATCTATGTCTCATTAACATTCAGAAATTTCATTGTGTGGTGAAGCCAACATCTTATCTCTAATCTCGCCAACACCTGCAGCGTGATAGGTAACCAATCACATTCATCAGTTGTTGGACTTGAAGCCCATGAATAAGGTGAATTAGCCTTAGACGCAATCCCTGAGTGGTGATATTATGGAAAGACTCATATTCCCTCCCCACCTTTCCAGGACAATTTAGCATGGGTAATATAGGAGTCCCATTAACCAAGTATGATACTGAACAAGGAACAATAGCAACGATTGCGATGATCTACATGTGGAAGAGAGTGAATTCCTAACGTGATTGGATGAGTAGAGACAGGTGGACGAGGAATCACGTCTTCAATGATTCTTCTTACCACTCTCTTCTTGCCTCACTTATTATTTCTAGCTTCTATTGTTATAGAGAAAAATAGCAGTCGGAGCGTAACCAAGTTGAATGATGTACAGTCCCAGCGAGCAGCAACACTTGGAAATATGCTCCTCTTCAATGGAGACTTAATTGCGACAGCCCGTGTGAAGGAATGTGGGGTGAAGACGGCATGAGTACCAGGCTGGAAATGCATGTCCTTAACATCTATGTATTTCTTCCTTTATTTAGACTGTTCGCCATCTCTTGATGAATGCAGTACATTCGCATTTATCTATTGGCACAGGCTAGAGTGAAATGTGGCTTCCACCGATGTATCAGCCGCATCCATGGCTGTGATTACAGTATAATGGAATTTATAACGGCTCCAGTGGCGTAGTCGGTTGTATGCTGACCTATGCCCATGATCGCAGGTTCAAACCCGGCCAAAGTCGTCGGATTTTTTAAGAGCGTTAACATCCTTCGGTATGCCTTCCTTCGGAAGAGAAGTAAAGCCGGCGGTCCCATGTCATAGATTTATGGCATGTAAAAGATCCTTCCACAGACTAAACTTGTGTGAAGCTAAGTTTCTAGGTTAGATTTCCCTGAAACGTTCTATCAAAGTTCCAACGATCACCATTTGGTATCAGTGGCATCTGGTAGAGAAATTTGGAACTACTTGAAATTGAACGGAACTTGTAGATTGCTCCATGGGTGTCCGTATTGAAGCAGCTACAGCCTATGGCGAGCCGAACATGTCCTCGGTCACTCCCGGTACTAAAAGCCATACGATAAATAAAATAATAAAAATAAGAAGTTCCGTGACGAACTAAAGAGCCTACTTTTCTTAAAATTTAAGATTCATGCCAATGATTAATCTATATGGATCTATCTAGAATAATGACGAAATTAAGTTGTTAATATCGAAATTTCTAATTAGTTCGAAATACTGTATACCTGGCATAATGTAGCCTAATAAAGCACTACAGTTGGCAGCCCTGGTGACTGAATATATTCTTAGTTCCATCTCTTAAGGTACAGAATACAAAATTTGGTTGAAGTCCAATGAATAGCATGGACGTTACATGCAGTTAAACATTGGATCTAACAGCGCGCGTAAAATCTTGTTGGCAACAATGTCATGCATGTATTGGTCAGAAATAATCTGAAATAATATGATCTATTGTTGTGCCAATTTTGAATGAAATCCATTAGTTAGTATAGACGTTACATGCATTTTAAAATTGGACCTCCCAGCAGGCTTAGAATCATGTTGGCAGCACTGGCGTAGGCCTATATTAGTTACTCCAAATTAATCTAGAATGCCAGGTACTGTACGTGTGCAAAGTTTAGAGCTATTGGCTTGCATACTTTCTGATATATTGATATTAGGGTAACAAAAATAGGGACAGCACATATTAACAGTTGGCGGCCCTGGTTGCTCTCAAGAATACGCATAGTCATATCTGTTATGGTACACATAGCACATACGAAATTTGGTTGAAATCCAAATGATAGTATGGAAGTTACATATATTTAAATTTGGACCTCCCAGCAGGCTTAGAATCATGTTGGTAGCACTGACGTATATAAGTTACTCCAAATTAATATAGAATGTCAGGTACTATACGTGTGCATAGTTTAAAGCTGTCGGCTTGCATACTTTCTGATATATTGGTATTTGGATAAAAGAAATTAAGAGCATTTATTAACAGTTGACAGCCCTGGTGGCTCTTAAGAATACGCTGTCATATCTGGTTATGTACACATACAACATACGAAATTTGGTTGAATTCCAATTGATAGTGTAGAAGTTATATGCATTTAAAAATTGGACCTATCAGGAGGCTTATAATCATTTTGGCAACACTGCCATGTTTGGCCTCTTGGAAATTAAACTGAAATATTATGGTCTGTACGTGTGCCAATTTTGAAATAGCTCCCATTCATACTTTCCAAGATATCCAACATGGAGCTCAAATCTAAATTGCGATTTTTTAGCAGTTGGTAGCACTGACGTCATTTTCAAATATGGCCGTGAGATATTCAGGTATAGATCTTTACTCCTACTAAATTTTGTTTCGATGGCTGCAGCCGTTTAGGAGTTGATAGGGGGGAGGGACACACACACACAGCCAGCCTGACAGACAGAAGAAAAGACAGACATACAGACAGACAGACACACATTTGCCCGATCTCATAAGTCTACTTTTTCCTCATTTTTTACAAAATGTGAAAAGTAGGTTAATAATGGGATCTATTGGGATAGGCTATGGGTGGGGCTGAGTAATGACCTTCAGGGCACTACTAGTGCCGATGTTCACTGTGAATGGTTCTACTCAAAGGGTCAGTGCTATTGTTCTGACGGTGAGGAAAGCAATGGCAAACTACTTCACTCCTCATCTTTCCTAGTGAACCTCATTATAGTACTGCTTTGAGGTTTTGTGGGTATCTACTGACTTAATCTATGGCGGTAATTGTTGCGCCTCTGGGCTGACTACTGTTTTTTTATTACCGGATGTCCTTCCTGGCACCAACTTCAAGAGATGAGTTTATGCGACATGAAATGAATGAAGTGGCTAGCATAATCGGCTGGCACTCGAGAGGTCAGGTTTGAATCCTGACTCTGCCAAGAAATTTAATTCTGGGCTGAAGGTTGGAACGGGGTATATTCAGCCTCGTGAGGCAAACCAAAGAAGGAGTAGGTTCGATTCCCCTTCAGCGATCCTAGAAAAGGTTTTCCATGATTTTGCAAGGTAAATGCCAAGGTGATTCCTAATTTAAGGCCACGACCGACTCCTTTCCAAACCGCGTCTCAACATCTGCCTAATTATTCGGAGGGATTTCGTCTCGCGGAAGTGAAGTAACAAAGTGGAAGCCATATTTTATTGTAATTACATCCTCGAATGAACACGGTTGTGGCTGCACCCTACCGTTCTCTTCCCTAGTATTTCTACGGGTAGTACAGTACAATAACTCAGGGTATCTGACTATTTATTTAATTAATTAATTAATTCATTTATTTATTTATTCCTCTTAAAAAGAGGAATCTATAAGTCAATATGGACTAGCCTATATCTTGCATTACCTATCATGGTAAATGCTAATACTTTTTATTTATTTATCTGTTTATTTATTTATTTGTTTATTTGCACGGTGCTGAAATGACCCCTAAATGAATGAAGATGAATGAAACTGTGCTAGGAGTTGGAAGGAAGCGGCCGTGGCCTATTTGAAGATTGCCAGCAATAGTCTGGAGTTAAACACAGGGACACATGGAAAACCATATCAGAGGCGGGCGACGGTGGGTTTCGAATCCACTTGTTACTTCTTAAATGATTCACAAAGACTCACGAATCTTCATCTCACAAGGACATTTTTTGACGAGATAGTTGAGCTGGAAATTTGTGTCATCATATGAAACTTCCCGACAAAGAAATTATAGCCTAGAGGGCTAATTGAAGCTTAGGATTGCGCATGTTAAAACCATGGCAATTGACACGCTATGTCAACCCTTGGCCTAACTCTTCACCAGAAAACATGAGGTGTCTAATGCGAAATTGCTCTAATTATTGATTGTGTTACCTGAGTCCCAACACGCAGGTACTCAGACTCAGACTAGAGAGTAAAAAGTGCCGCTCTATACCTTTGTCTTCGGAGGGACTGTCCTTCATGTTAGATATTTCACACTCTTCTCCGTTTCTCTTCGCTGTAATTAATCCTAGAGAATTATTAGTATCCCCACCAACCTTCTTCATGCTGCTAATAGAGGGGACTGAAGCAATGATTAACCATATTATTCACCAGAATATCAGCTGCTAAAGGAATTCCAACAGCCAGAAACCATCTATTATAATCGAAAGTAAGATATAAACAGATCTGAATTAAGGTGAGCTACTGAGAGTCTTAATTGTATAAAGAAAATGGGTACCAGTGGTGATTTCTTATACAGTAAGTAGAGGAAGGTCTGTAGTTCTATTATTATTAAGTTTTGTTGCAGCTAAACGGCCATAGATTTAAAATGGGTCTGCATTTTAAACTCCCCGAGCATGAGGATGTAGTAGAGGTTGTTGTTGTTGTTGATTCTCTTAAGGGGCTTTGTGACATCGTGGTCATGTAGCCCCGTGTACTAGGGTGTGTGTAGAATTTGTCTAATAATCTATGTCACGGTGATGTCTGCATTAGTGTGTGTATTTGTAATTGAGCTAGGATTTGAGTAGGAAGCGGCCGTGGCCTTAAGTTAAGTTAAGAGGGAAACCACTCACAACCAATTCCAGGATGACTGAGATAGGAATCGAATCAGGCTCTTCTCAGTTTTGCCTCACGAGGCTGAGTGTACTCCACTTCAGTTCTCAGACCAGGATTAAATGTCTTGGCAGAGCCGGGAATCAAACTCAGGCCTCCTCGGTGACAGCCAAGAATGCTAGCCGCTATACCAGGAGGTGGTCGGGATACCTCTACCAGTAGGCAGGGGCGGCTGCATCTTATGTGCTGAAGTGCTGCAGCACATTGTTTTATTTTAAAATAAATGACTTAAATAATATTATCTACAAAAATACAGCGCAAAAAACGACGTCCGCCAAGAATAGGAAATGTTCCAATCCCCCTCACTGGTCGTTCGCTCCACTCCGCGTCCGGCACTGGCTGTGCAGATCGCAGCTCAGCGAGAATCTCTACGCTTATTGCCAGCAAACATGAACTTTGCTCTTTGCGCATGCGTGCCCAACTTTACCGTTGTGCTGTTGGGACCACAGCCAAGTCCAGAACCAAGGTATCACAACGATTCTTCGTTCGACCACAGAGCGGCAGCACTGGTCACACGAAATTAGAACGTGGCTGGTGGCACCTTCTAGACTCTGCGGCAGAATTTTAGATGGAATCGCTCAAAGCAAACGGCGGGGGGGAATAGACGAAGCTATCAGTTGTTCCCACCAGAAGATATTTCAACACTCCCAACTTGAATTTGAATGTTTCTGCGTGAAAGTTTCTAAATGTTGTTATTGTTTAGAGAGAGAGAGAGATTTTCTACCCCAGCCGCCACTGGCAGTAGGTGTGCTTGTAACAGAAACTAGGGAAGAGAACGAGGCGATCCTGGCCTGGAATTAGGTTCATGCCGGCACTTCCTGGGTTATAAATGGATAACTCTTTCCAGGATTCTTAGGATGGGATACAAAATTAGTTCTTCTCAGTTGTCCTCGTGAGGCCGGGACACCCTGCTCCAATCTTCAGACCAGAATGCAATTCCTCGCAAGAGCGGGAAGTCAACCCCAGGACCTTTACAACATGAGTCTCAATACGTACCTGTAGACCACGGTCATCATTATGCTAGAACAGGAAATAAGATGCGAACAGAAGGAAAGTGGTGGTACGTATGAATGAGAATGATGAAGCTTAACATCTGCCTATTTGATCCGTGGGATTTCGTCTCGCGGAAGTGACGTAACAAATTGGAGGCCATCTTGTATTGTAATTACATCCTCGAAGGAACACAGTTTTGGCTGTAGTGCCCTTCCGTTCTCTTTGATCTTTCTTATTTAGACCGCTTGGGGTTCGCGTTTGATCAGAGGTTCAACTTTAAGTGGTGTGGTTGGTCAGGAAACCTCTTGATTCGTATGGGAATAGTCTACCATTAGCCACAGGGGAAGATTTAATTGGTCTGCTATAATTACCAACTTAATATCACATAATTGCGGGCCCAATAAAAGTTGCCGTAGAATTGACCTAAGTCAAGATGTGCACATCTTACGATCTGCTCTTGTGAAGTCATGTTACCACTACAGACATGCAATTAAACACAATTTCATTCATAAATTAATCCACTTATCTGTATTCATAATTTCCTTCTGATGATAGGTTGTTATAATTACAGATCTAAAGAGAAGAGCAATGTTGCTGAGATAAGATGCAGTACCTTTCTGGCACGTCCTCTGAGGAGTGGGGGAAGTGAAGATTAACACGCTCAGAAATGCTGTCGAGTGCACAGAGGATATAGCGCAAGATTGAGCCTAACTTTTCCTGAGGCCTGTTCCAAATATCAGATTCATATTGACAAATTAATAGTATTATCAATGTAATATAATCTGCTTTTAAGCGACTTCGATGGCGTAGTTGTAGCATGCTGAGCTTCTCAAGGTCGCGGGTTCAAACCCGGCCGAATTCGTCGGATTTTTAAGAGCATTAAAAATCTTCAGTATGCCTTCCTTCAGAGGGGAAGTATAGCTGGCGGTCCCATGTCATAGATTTATGGAATGATAAAGAACCTTCCACTAATTACACTTGTGTGAAGCAAAATTATAGGATAGATTTGACTGACGCTCTTAGGTTCCAACGTTTGTCGCCAGGAGCCGACTGTGGTGGTATCAAGTAACCAAGTTCAGAACTAGTTGGTCGTTGAAAGTGGCGATTGGTAGCGAAAGTTTGAACTACTTAAAAATCGATTGTCTCCAGTCCTTACTTGAATTAAAAACAGATAACACACACTAATACAGCCATCACAATTAACGCCGATTATCAGACAGATTCAGACCCAAGGTATACGGGGCTACATGACCGCGTTGTCGCAGCCCCTAAACTGAGGAACCAACCAATCTACTTTAAAAGCATGATCCAATATTTTCTTTTTTTCTTTTAAGTCAACTGAAGACTGGCTGCATGGCTCAGCGGTAACGTTCTCGCCTTCTGTCCTCAAGGTTGCAGGATCAAACACTGACGCAGTCGGTTGGCATTTGAGGGTGCGCAAATGTGAGAGAGAGCCGTGTCAGTGGATTTACTGGCACGTTAAAGATTCCCTTCGGTGCAAAGTTCCAACATCCCAGCGCCTCTGAAAGCCTCAGTAGGGACGTAAAACTAATAAAATTGTTAAAGTCAGCTGAGGGCTTCCTTAAGTGTACTTTTGTACACTTTGGTGGCATTAGTGCTACCAATTACAAATAGGAAGCATGAAACGCTAGAAAATAAATTAAGAAAACTAGGAGAAACACAGAACCATCAATCTAACGAACAACACACGAATAACAATGAATTCAATTTCCACAGCAGAGTAAACAACAGAACGAACGTAACCTTTTCTCAAGGTGAAATGAATATGTTAGACAAAGGTTTGAAATACAACTGCACAGACGCACACACGAACCACAATATAAAACAGTTAATCACAGATATTGAGATAGCCAGTCACAAGCTCCCAGCAGAAGACAGGGAATTAACCAAAAATCTCGCCACCAACGAAGCCAAAAAAATCCTCAAACGAGAGGGCGATAGCAATAACATTCAAAACAACAAACAGCTCAAAGAAATAAAGTCGTTGAAACAAAAAATAAAAGAACATGACTTAATCATCACAAAAGCAGATAAGGGAAACACTACAGTAATTTTGAACAAAACAGAATACATTGAAAAAACAGTCGAATTCCTAAACAACAACGAAATCAAGGAATTAACAAAAGACCCCACCAACAAATTCCAAAAACAAATAAAAAGTGCGCTAAAAGAAACAGAATACATACTGTCCAAAGCCGAAAAATCAAAACTAATAAACATGAACCCGAAAATACCGTCATTGAGGGGACAACCAAAAATACACAAAAAGGAATGCCCAATGAGACCAATAGTCAATTGTAGGAATGCACCTAATTACAAAATCAGCAAAGAGTTACTAAAAATCTTAAAATGCTGTCTTTCCAACGACAAAAACAACTCTGTAAAGAACACAACAGAACTAGTAACAGCATTGAACACCCTACAAATGAAACCTAGCCTCAGGCTAGTATCCTTCGACGTAACTAACATGTACACCAATATTCCGATTATTGAAGCAATCAACACTATCGAAAACAACTTAAAATCCAACAATTCGGTAAAAGAAATTGAAGAGATTGTGAGATTACTGAGGGTCGTTCTCACCCAAAACGTGTTTCAATTCGACAATAAAATATACACACAGAGAGAAGGCCTAGAAATGGGATCGCCACTAAGTGGGTTAATCGCTGACATCTTCATCAATGCACTAGAAAATGCGTTCTTAGAAAAGACTTCAACAAAGGGAATAGTAATATGGAAAAGATACGTAGATGATGTAATTTGCATCTACGATACTGAACTAACAAGCGAAGAAACAATTCTCCAATCCATTAATAGCCGTCACCACTCTATCAAATTCACTAAGGAATCCGAAATAGACCGGAAAATAAATTATCTCGATATAACTATTGAACGTAAAGACAACGACCTTTCATATTCCATATTCCGGAAAGCAACACAAACCTCGCATGCAATCGACAATCAGTCTAATCACCCCAGTACGCACAAACTAGCGGGTTTCAATTCAATGGTGCACAGAGCTTTAAACATACCCATGTCAAAAGACAACTATAATAAGGAAATAAGAACTATTATGCAAATAGCAAAGGAAAACAACTTCTCGCCAAGCAAAATAAATCAAATTATAGCCAAACATAAAAATAAAGATAAAACGATTCCCAAACCGGACAGTAATGAGAAAAAATTTGCGCGTTTCAACTATGTGAATGCGAATACATATAAAATCACTAACCTATTCAAAAAACAAGGCATAAAGATAGCTTTCACGACGAAAAACACAACCGCTAGGCACCTCCTAAATAGTAATCTAAATAAACGTGACCCGTATTCAAGGTCAGGGGTATATTCTATAACGTGCCAAGACACCGATTGTCAAGCTAATTACATCGGGCAGAGTGGAAAGCGAGTAGACACACGTTATAATGAACATATGAATGCGATAAGATACGGAACACATTCAGCCGTGTGCGAACATATGTGTGACGCAGGGCACAGCTTTACCAACATAGAGTCGGACCTTAAAATAATCCATCACGAATCGAAAGGCAGAGCTCTTGACATAAAGGAAGCAATCGAGATACACCTAGCCAAACGAAACAATCCCAACAATCTAAATGAACACACGTTCATGGAGAGCTCACCCCTCTTCACGCTACTAAAAAACACACCCTGTCGGAAACAAAACACAATTTAGCGACACAGCCAAGCTAGATAAAAAAAGGGGGGGGGGAAATTAGGGGGGTTTTAATAGGTAAATGTTATCTGGATCAGGTGTACGATGTACTTTGCTTCTGCAATAAACCAAGGCCCATATTCGCGGCAGTATTAAAGGTGCCGGGACGTCCTCATAAGACCGTCAACGCTTAGTTCGAATGGGTTATGCTCCACGCGTGGCGAGGGCCAAGCCACGGTCTTTAATAGTTGTGGACCCACCTCATTCAATAACATACATCTTATCTAGGTTGGCAACACCTCACATAAACACATCGCTATCACTCCCCACAGCACGTAGGGACAGGGGGGAGGAGGCAGGGGAAAAACCAGTCGTTAAGATAACCACCGCAGTCGACCGCACAGCGAGTTCCAGTCAGCACGAAAACTGCGAGTAGCTGTAATACGGAAGACAATCAGATAAGTAGTTAGCCAAAAATTTTATAGTTTAACCATAGTTTACAACCATATAATCTCTCTAAAGTACAATCTCCGGATAGCTATCACCATTTAGCATTTCACCTAACATATATACTGCATTTAGCATACACTGACAGTTGCAGTACCAATACTGCAACTAAATAATTGTACATATTGTAAATATTTTCACCTGTATTTCAAACATAGATTTTGTAGCCTAAGTGTAATGGATCTGATGATGATCGCTTGACGATCGAAACTGGTCATCCTAGTGTTTTTATTAATCTCATGTAATTTATTTCAGGATTAGGGCATAACCCATCTCTTTTGGGTACATTCGTGTTGACCGACTGAAAAGCACTAAACTCTTGTTTACTAAGGCAACACTGAAAATATGGCTTCAAACACCACAAATAGGGATGTCTATGAATTTCATAAACTGTATGAGAGAAATCACAAAACCTGTCATATCTATATTGTTGTTGCTGTTGCATATTTTAAGGGCTTTGCGACATCATGTTTATGTAGCCCCGTGTATGGAATTTGTGTGATAACCTGTGTTATGCTATGTCTGTACCAGTGAGTATTTGTAAATTTGGTATAGGATGGGGAAGGAGGCGACCACGGTCATAAGTTAGGAACCATCCCGGCAATACCTGGACGAGAAGTGGGAAACCACGGAAAACCACTTTCAGGATGGCTGAGGTCGGAATATAACCTTCCTTTTCTCAGTTTCGCCTCACAAAGTTGAGTGTACCACATTCCAGCCCTCACGCCATAATTAAAATTTCTTGGCAGAGCCGGGAATCTAACCTGGACCCCCGGAGAGACCAATTAGCTAATTAGACATTGCTAACCGCTACACCACAAGGTAATCTTGTCGTAACTCTAGCGTAATTACTGAAGAGTATTTTAGAAGTAGAGCCTACTTGAATTTTCTGTTGTTGTTGTTGTAGTTAATTCATTATAGGTGCTCGGGGCCACTTTGTCATCAGCCTCGTGTAGTTGAACTTGTCTGATATCTAAATTGCTGTGATAACTGTAGTAATGTGTGTAAGTGTATTAGAGACAGGGATAAGTTAGGCACCCCGGCACTTGAAAGAAGGTACTATCCCAAAATTTGCCTCGAGGAATTGAGGAAAACCCCAGGGTAAACCGACACTTAAGATAGCCACTGTCAGCGCCGGGATTCGAACCTACGATCTGCGAAATTTCTTTAGCTGCCTTTACGACCATGGTATAGAATTTAACAAGCACAGCTACCCGAAAATTCTATATGAGAATGAGATATAATGGTAACATATTGTAACATTTTTAATGAGTCGTTAAACGTGGTGATGACAATTGTGGTTCAATAAAAACAAACATAATAAGAATAAATAATATACACTGTGGTGTGACCTTACCTGTGATAGTGTAATATAATAAGTGTTGTTGAGCGCCAGATTCCTATTTAAGACAGTGAATCGAAATTTATTAATTAATCCTCGGCTATCAGCAGTAGAGTGAGACCTAATTATCCCTGGTCGTGGTGAGACAAAGTCATCTAACCAATCCAGTATTTAATCAAGGAGCATGATTGCCTTAAAGTACTAACTACAATGAAAGAAATAGGCATTACGTTGAAGAGAATGAATTTATTAAATGCAAAAACAAAATATTAATAAAATAGAATAGTGATAGTCACACAATTGAATTTAAAATTACTCAATGCGGCAATTAATTTAAAAGAAAATAAACATTAATGAATTGAATCTATCTTGAAGTTACATTTTACAGAGACGTCGGATATTTAATTGTTTGCTCACCCTTTTGAAGTATCATCATAAAAAAGTGTGGAAGATGATCTCGATGTTGCGTTTCATATTTCTAAAAAAATGTTGTAGTATGTTATTTGATACTGTTTAACATAACCAAGTCCGTTGCGACTTGTAGATTGATTGTAAAATTGATCTATAAGTCAGTGCGGACTGATATGTATCTTGGGTAGACATCACGCTGTACGGTTTGAAGTCGGAAGTCGAATATTGGCTCAGCTCATTAGCTAAGACCCTCAGTTGACGCTCTCCTATTGTGGTCAGAACAATTGTTCTGTAATGACTTGTCGTTCACTAATGACTCTGTAGATGCGAGTGTGCGGTTATATCTTCCTTGTCACGTGGTAGTAAGCAGCCCCCACTTCATAGTCAAATCACCCCTTCTACCTGGGGCTTGTCCATTCATTGACGCGTACCTTGGCTCCAGTAGTGACGTATTGATTGCACCATACGTGAAATATAATGTTCCATTGCTTCTCGAAGGAACTAGATTGTGCGCACGTGATGGTTACTCATATTGGGTTTCTTAGCATCTCGAAAATGACGCAGTTTGCCGTGGTGAAATTATTACTACGTCGTTCAGTTTGTGACGCATTGGGTTGATCCTTATTGGCAATCTTGTTGCAATATATATATTACTTCGTCTCTTTACAAATAATTTTTAATAAAAATATTTCTGACTATAATAATAAAAACCGCTTACAATTATCTGATATAAAAATCATCTCATGGATGTACTAATTAATAATAATAATAACATGATAAATGAATAACCCTTTAAATATAATAGGTATGGGATCGAATCGTTACAATCGCCCCTAAGATAAATAATTTAAATGACATTTCACATTATTTCTCTTACCCCATCCAACATAAAAAAAACTATAAATTTAAATATTATAACCCCCAAAAAGACAACATACAATATACTCTTCATCAATACACAAAAATATACAAGAAAGATATTCTTCACAAAAATTCACATTTTAACTTTCATTTATCTCATTCTTCCAAATGTTCATAATGTTCATTCTTCTTTATATTTATGCTGTAAAGAAATATACATAAATGCCCTTCACTTTTAATTTTGACATATATGTCAACGCTGCATTTGTCTTGGTGATCGTATGCTTGACATACAATTTTGTCTTCATATCTAGTGAACGTAGTTTTCATCGGTCTGGTGTAGAATTACATTGTTGTATTTCCAGCTGATTAACACATTAAAACTATCACAGCACACGATATGCAAACAACACAATATTCCTTTCGTCTCTAAAAAAGGTATTACTCAAATGCAGTAAAATTTCAATAATTGAAGAAAAAAAAATAACTTAGCAAGATACCTAAGGCAATTCCAATTTCAGTGCATATGTCATACATGTAAATATTTCCCCAAATACATAATGACATCGAAATACCTTAAAGCAGTTATTAAACAGTTCACATAAACATCCAAGTTACTACTCACCTGCCTTCGTGGCTTAATTCTTTCTTAGGCCACGGCCGCCTCCTTTCAAATTAATACTTCCTAAGTCTCCACGACTTCTTAACTTTTCATAAAACCATAATTCCTCTTTACTACTTCTCGAAAACAATAACTTGAATTTTCAAAATCACAAATGAACATATAATCTGACTTCTTGTTCACATTATTAAATTTAACTTAGCGTCGAGATATCTTTACTGTATCGTCATTCCTTACTTACCATAACAAAATGATTAAGACGAGGACAAAATATTACTCAATACCTGAATTATATATATCACTAAACTATTTCATAAAAACACATGACAAACTCCTCGGAATAAATATTTCGTTCCACAAAATATTAATGCTCTTATACTTTAAACTTAGTCTATTCATGATTTGACTTCTTGCTGAATACCTAAAAAAAAACTTTAGTTTTCTCTCAAAACTCTTAATTAAGTCCTACAGACATCACTTCCTACTTGTTCTGACCGCCTGGAGTATAGCTTATTCCTACTACACCAGAATCTCTCAAAACTCATCGTGACATCACACGTCACATACAAAAAAACTCCCCTATTCGTGGTATAATCCCACATCTTCTTACTGTTACAGGTCACCTCTTACTGACCAATAACACACTAAATTTCAGCTAAAAAATCTTACATGCTTCGACTAATTCCTTGGAATAATAACATCACACTTTGTTTTCCTAACTATTGTCTTCCTAAAATAATCACAGTGTTCCAGTTGATAGTCAATAACACCGACACTCCTAATTGGCAAATATTCTCCCAAAATCACTTCATAAAGCAAGTCCTGAGTTATAACACAGTTCAGACACTCTCTGCTCTACCAAATTAAATGCGTAAATTACACCTGCCTTTAATTGAAACTTCATTATTACCCCTTAGGTATACTCACCTTACATTACTAACTTATTCTTATCTTCAAAATATTAAACTTATCTTTACTAACTCCGTATGACATAAATAAAACTTTAATTTCCTGTCTACTAAAAAAATGATTTATCTTTAAATCCTAAAACGTCGAATTATAACAAATTCCTTTCAATATTAGTAAATATTATGTCAACCTTTTAATTATAATTATTATCTTTACTTTCACCTGTGTAGGACAACAATCTACCACATAATTAATTCGTTAGTAACTTTTTACTAAAAGTGGTTTAGCTCGATAACAAGCCTTGTAATATCTTTAAAACGTGCGTAAACGTAACTAAAACTTGGACCATATTACCTTTGTAATCTCTTATTACCTTGTGTGCATACAACCATATATACTTTAAAAACCTCCCAACATTAACTTCACGTAGTCCCGTAGACACCATAAAAAAAGACTCATTGCTCAACGGAATATACCTCGCTGACCTACTTCATCTTACCAAAAACTTCCTCCAACCTACTTCATTTGGCATCTTACCAAAAACTTCCTCAAAAAACTAAAACTTAAAACCACATTGCTCAACGGCATTACCTTCGTTGGCCTACTACTTCAAACTCACGTCCATTTACGTGAAAATACACACATACACACACACATATCTGTCACCAAGTATCAGATGTCCTAATTAGTTACTACTTTCTTATTTCAACCTGATGTTGGTTAATTCATACAACGCATTACCATTAACTGTTTTAAACCACTTCTAAAGTTCTCAAATATATCCACTGATAACCTCGCTGTCCTCAAAATGAAACTTCTTTAATAAATCAATACTTAATTCTTCAACTAATTAATTTTATTACCACTGAATCATCTTATCTTCTCTCATTTTAGAATATAAATCTTCATTACCATTATATTCATAATTATGGTTGCCATAATAATTATTACTTTCTTTCGATTACTTACTTTTGTAATAATCTTCCCAACTTTTTAAATTTAATTCTCACTTCATCCAACTTGCCTGCATTTTAAGGACCCACATTCAACTTACCTGAATTGCTCAATAGCACGACAACCTCTATCTTCCAAATTAAATGATTTTAGTCAATCTAAATCAATAAGCGTAGGCACTACGCGCCCCTTACCATCCTAACTTCACGACTGAATTAAAATTACACACAGCAGGTTTCTTATCTACCTCTGTAAAATCCTATAAAACTTCATTACTTAATATTTAAGTCATACGGAACAGTAACTATCGTTAATATAAATTTACATCACTACGTTCTCTGGCATTTCACAGTTCTTACCACATTCATCTTCAATTCTATCTTTAACTATAATCCCTTTTTCTTCTTTCCTTCTAGCATTAGCTTCTACTTCCTCTGTACTACATTCATCCATAGTAACATAGTACTTCGGTTTTCTCCCTCTCACTTCCCCAAGTCTGGCTAGTTCAGTACGATACTGCACGTCATATGCTTTCTTTCTCTCTCTCATCCTGATTTCTTTCTCCTCTAACAACTTAATTCTCTTCTCTTTCATTTTGCTTCTAAAGTATCTACCTATAGGTTTTCCCTTCACTTCTCCATTACTATCACTTAATTTTCTCTTTAGCCGTTGCCTATTGCTTCTGCTCTTATCTATCTCTCTCCTCCTCTTAACCTGTTTACTAATTATGTTCTTCTGACTATGATTTAACGCACGCTTCTCTGCCTCTAATAATTTCACATTAATTTCCGCTACACCATCATTAAATTCTTCCCTAGTCAACATATCCTCTTCACCTAAGATTTTCTGCATCTTAATCTCTTGAGTGCTTAGTACTTTCTTTATCTTACCTACTTCTATCCCTATCTTTTCTCTCATTATATCCGCTAACTGCTGTTCATCACCTATAATTTCTTCTACATCTATCCTGCTTTCATCTAAAATCTCCTCTGACTCTAATCTGCTTTCACCTACAATCTCCTCCAACTCTATTATGCTTTCTTCTACTATCTCCTTTGACTCTACTCTACTTTCACCTACAATCTCCTCCAACTCTACTATGCTTTCTTCTACTATCTCCTCTGACTCTAATCTACTTTCACCTACAATCTCCTCCAACTCTACTATGCTTTCTTCTACTGTCTCCTCTGACTCTAATCTACTTTCAATAACAGTCTCCTTACAGGCTGTCTTCACTGATTCTACTTCAGTATCCCCTAAAGTCTCTACCACCTGCCTAATTTCCGCTTCTACCAATTTGCTAAAACTTTCACCTTGAATTGCTATTTTATCTTCAATCACCGTTACTATTCTTTCCTGAATCCTACTTTCTGCTGCTTTTAATTTCTTATCTACTGTCTTAATAATATCTTTAGCCTTCATCTCTACCTCCTCCTTAATTTCACCTCTGATTTCCTGTTTCACCCCCTGAATACTCTCCTGCAGCATATCATACTTCATACTTAATTCTCTATTCATCGCTTCCACAATATCTAGTTTTAAATTATTCTCTTCCAATTTCTGATTTATTTTACTCATATCCTCTCTCATCTCTTGATTACTCTTATCTAATTTCTCACCTAAATCTCTACTCAATTCCTTCCTACTTTCCAAATTTTCTTTCTTACTCTCTTCCATATTTTGATTTAGCCTACCCATATCTTTATCTAATTTCTCAAATTTATCATTGAATTCCTTTCTACTTTCCCTACTATTTTTATTCATCTCCCTACTATTTTTATTCATACTCTCATCAAATTTCGCACTTAAATCTCTACTCATCTGCCTTATGAGCGCAGTTAATGGATCTTCAGGAATCTCTATAGACTTTTCTTTCTCTAGACTACCACTAGTCTCAGGATGTACCTCTGTATTAGTCTCGAGATTTTCCTCTGAATTCGTGTCAGGGTTAACCTCAGGATTATTTTCAGGATTACTCTCAAGATTTACCTCCGACATCTTGGTATTATTCTCTACGCTTTCAACATCGCTACTGCTATCAACCTCCTTATAATTAACTTTCTCGACTTTATTCCTACTTCTCAACTGCCTCTGTTCCTCTTCCGACATCTTGAAGTACACCGTATAAAAATTCGCCCTTCCAAAATTTCACTTCACTTCACTGTCCCCCAAAAGCACTGACAATTTGCACTGAAATTATACACTTCTCTCCTAAATACCGAATGGTTTTCGTGTGCTACTTTGTGGCGCCAAATGTAACATTTTTAATGAGTCGTTAAACGTGGTGATGACAATTGTGGTTCAATAAAAACAAACATAATAAGAATAAATAATATACACTGTGGTGTGACCTTACCTGTGATAGTGTAATATAATAAGTGTTGTTGAGCGCCAGATTCCTATTTAAGACAGTGAATCGAAATTTATTAATTAATCCTCGGCTATCAGCAGTAGAGTGAGACCTAATTATCCCTGGTCGTGGTGAGACAGAGTCATCTAACCAATCCAGTATTTAATCAAGGAGCATGATTGCCTTAAAGTACTAACTACAATGAAAGAAATAGGCATTACGTTGAAGAGAATGAATTTATTAAATGCAAAAACAAAATATTAATAAAATAGAATAGTGATAGTCACACAATTGAATTTAAAATTACTCAATGCGGCAATTAATTTAAAAGAAAATAAACATTAATGAATTGAATCTATCTTGAAGTTACATTTTACAGAGACGTCGGATATTTAATTGTTTGCTCACCCTTTTGAAGTATCATCATAAAAAAGTGTGGAAGATGATCTCGATGTTGCGTTTCATATTTCTAAAAAAATGTTGTAGTATGTTATTTGATACTGTTTAACATAACCAAGTCCGTTGCGACTTGTAGATTGATTGTAAAATTGATCTATAAGTCAGTGCGGACTGATATGTATCTTGGGTAGACATCACGCTGTACGGTTTGAAGTCGGAAGTCGAATATTGGCTCAGCTCATTAGCTAAGACCCTCAGTTGACGCTCTCCTATTGTGGTCAGAACAATTGTTCTGTAATGACTTGTCGTTCACTAATGACTCTGTAGATGCGAGTGTGCGGTTATATCTTCCTTGTCACGTGGTAGTAAGCAGCCCCCACTTCATAGTCAAATCACCCCTTCTACCTGGGGCTTGTCCATTCATTGACGCGTACCTTGGCTCCAGTAGTGACGTATTGATTGCACCATACGTGAAATATAATGTTCCATTGCTTCTCGAAGGAACTAGATTGTGCGCACGTGATGGTTACTCATATTGGGTTTCTTAGCATCTCGAAAATGACGCAGTTTGCCGTGGTGAAATTATTACTACGTCGTTCAGTTTGTGACGCATTGGGTTGATCCTTATTGGCAATCTTGTTGCAATATATATATTACTTCGTCTCTTTACAAATAATTGTTAATAAAAATATTTCTGACTATAATAATAAAAACCGCTTACAATTATCTGATATAAAAATCATCTCATGGATGTACTAATTAATAATAATAATAACATGATAAATGAATAACCCTTTAAATATAATAGGTATGGGATCGAATCGTTACAATATTTTAAAAGATCAGCAAATAATTTAGATATTTTCAGGACATGCCATTACAACTTACATTGCAACATTTTGCAGACGTTAGTGCGGTCAGACTTCAGTTTTTGGATTTTATGCAAATTATTTAAGTAGCGTTCAAATGTTTTCTCAATTTCTCTGTGACAACTTAGTGGTACTTTGAAATCGGCTAGAGACTTGAAGATTGGCATAATGATACGAAATACATCAACCTTGACGAGATAACTCCGAAACTCTTTTAATGCCAATTATGTTTTCTCAAGTCAAGAATTCATCAATCTAATACATCCCAGATGGAGGATATGCGTACCGTTGATATTTTAATAAACGGTAGCTGAGGATTCTATTGAACATTTGGAGGAAAAGAGAAATCTTAAACAAATCTTAAATGTTTAAACCAAAGAATATTTATCTATCACATTCATAGTTTAAATTGATTAAGAAGATACGAGACTTATAGTAGTCGCATATGATGTGTAACATCTGACATGTTATCCTACTATGAAATTGAGATGAAATGTATGTGAAATCATCTGACATGTTATCCTATTCGTATAATACTCAGCTTGGACATTCTTAAAATGTTAATTTACGCTCCGTTTTCATACTGGTACTATGATGAATGTATAGATTGAATTGGAGATATGCTACTGTCACACTTGTTTGAACAAACATCACATATTACTGTATATTGTAAATTAAGAGGAGGAATGAAACCATAGTCTTTAGACAACTAGAAATAATGTTCAATAAATCAAGTTTCCCAACTCCTGCTTGGTACAAACTATTATAATTAAAATTAGATAAATCGTAATTTCATGTAGATTCTGTTAAAATGACGCATAATGTTGTGATAGATATCGTTTAAATCGATAATCTAGAAGCAAAAATAATTGTCGTGACTGGGATTCGAACCTGAGACCTCATGATTCGCAGCCAAGACGCTATTTACGCAGCCATTACAACCACACAAATTCAGAGTACAAGACAGTTACTTATTTTCACGTGCCGGTAATAATATGAAAGTAATTTTATAAGCTTCATTAATATTTTGCTTTTTTTTTCGATAATGTTCCTGCGTGGAATTGAGTTTTAAATTAGTTATGAATACGCCTACTCGACAGTAACGGGAATTCCTATAGTGGTCCATGATAGGCTAGCCCAGTTCCCGTATAAAAACATCGATATATATATTATATTGATCACTGCATTACCGCAATGTGGGTTAATATCTGGATAGCCATTGTGCAGAAACATAATAACGGCTTTCCCGACTAGTTAAAATGTTTAATATTAAATCATATCATCATTTAAATACTGATACGAAGGCTTTGAACATGTGGTTTGTGTTTCAATCAGTTGACACCAGAGTTCCCATGAGCGTTTACCGTTCAGTATGAAAATGTTGAGCAAAGTTACTCGGGGAGTGGATGCCCATCACTTTCATCCAGAGATTGAAAAACAGACTCTTTATAAATCATAATTGTTTTCAGCAAATATGATATGATGAATATTTTTACACCAAAGAACGACAACTTGAAGATGATTTATTGTAGGAATATCTGTAATGGCGCCTCAAAACCTTGAAGTAATCCGTATGTGATATACATTCCACATGGCCGACAGTGCGTCATGGTGCCAATCTCCGACACCGTGTGCTCATTGTTTCCTCTTCTGGCAGTGCGTATCACACACTTCCGTCCGATCCATTTCCGTCAGATCCACTTCCGTCCCATTTTTCAAAATCACTCCCACAAAAATATCCATCAACCGAGTGGAAAGATGTTACACATCAATAAATGATCTGACATTTTTCTAGGCCTGGGGGGAAGTATAACGCGCAGTCGTTATCATGAATATATGAAATATGGAAATTAATAACACAATTGATGTTGCAACGTTTCAGTAGATCAACACAATATAGTAAAAATTACTGGGGCAAGCGAAAAAATAACCTGAAAACGTACAAACATAATCTGGATGCAATTTTTAGGATAGAGTAACTGCCACGGAAGCTGACAACTCCATCCCATCTAGTGCCGATGTCACAAAAAGTGGAAGCCTCTACCTTCCACTACTCCCAGGGTCTCCATGACCTGTATGGAGTTGGCAACTGCCACGGAACTTCGTGTAATATGAGAACTTAGCATGGACCTTACTAGATATGCTTTCCCAAGTCACCAGAGGCTATATTGTTGAGCATATTGATCATATTACTGTACACTTTTATTTACTGTAATTCGCAATTAATTGCGAACTGACTCCAATTTAATCATTCACTTAAACACAAGGTGATACATTTTTATATATGTCTTTTTTAGGGGAAGGGGCATGTTCTTACTCTCAGAACGACAAATATTATAATCTTGATCTCATGTCCTTTTTGATCGACCTTTCCATATTCCTTGCTCCATCCAAACGTCACAATGGGGCCATTACATCACTCCCCCTACAGTGATAAGGCCACGTGGTAAATTTTAAATTAATTGAGAACTAAAATAATAATAATAATAAAATGAGAAAGCAATATTTACAAATTACACAAAAACCACATGCTCAAGAAGTCGTTTTGGGACTTGAAATGTTCTACCAACTCGTGTTTTCACTGCAGATTTTGGTACGATTTCACCTTGAAGGGATGTTCTGGCTGTCAACATATGAGTGGTTTCCTTGCTGAGGCAAAGAATTTACAAGGTAATCCGTGTGAACTTGGTCCTCGTCTACTAACAAATATGCTGGCTTTAATCTGCCCACCGAATTTGCTGCGCCAGAAAAATCCACATGTTACTATGTCGTTCACTTCCAATTCTACCCTTACCACGCTAATCACGCCTCCCAAACTTAAGAGGATACTCAATCCAAAACAAGCAATTCCATTTGTGTTATTTTCTTCTATACATGAAGATAGGAAAATGAACGTTATGAGATTATTATGCGAGACTATATACCCACATGTGACTGAGGGTGTGACTGGTTTTAAGGTACACTACGGGAGATTAAAACAATATGACATAGTGGATTTTACACTATTCAAATACGATTAAAATCTGGAATATGGTGTGCAAATAGCATTTCAGTAAGAGAACATTATGAGTCAATTATTGACACTGTATCCTGAATGCAAAATAATACAATGCAGTAGAGTTTCGATGTTTCGAGTCTCGATAGTTCAATATTCCCATATATCTGAGTTGAAAAATTTCAATGAACAAAAATAACAAAATGTCAGTTTCAGTGCGCGAAAGATGAACATGGGTGGCGTGCTTGTTGACACGTTGTACACTGACCTTGAAAGCCGTCCGCCAGTTCCTCGATCTTACTCCTCTCCGCCACTCGCTCCTTCTCACCTACAATATTCTCTCAAATTCCTCGTTAACGACCGGTGACTCAAACCTTACGCAGTACCACGCGCTGACAATAACCATATTTATGATTGTTCGCTGTTGACCAATATCCGATGGTTCTTGACTATTAGCATGCTCGCTTTGTCAAATCACATAGAGTCCAGAGTCCGGCTCGCTTGTCAGGTCTCCAGAGTTGCACATTTGTACGTAGTTCTGTCCAGTCTCGCTTCTTGTTCTGTGGCTACGCTGGAGAATTGAAAATGCTGTGCTTCGAGCTGGAATAGCTCCGACTCCACGCAGACATCTAGCCTAATGTAAACATCGCCACCCAGCTAGGTTTCAAAAGTAAGCTGGTCGTTGATGAGGGAAATTTAGAGAACTGAAGTCTATTCGCCGAATCGAGACAGTGGCCCTGGCTACCCGGATAGGGAAACACGCCCAGTTCACATCATCGGCTCTGCCGGACAGGGTAGGCAAGAAGCTCCGAGATCATTAGTCATGCCGCAGCCCAAGAAAATACAAGAATTGTTGCACTTTGTGCTGTGCTGCACTGTATACTGTTGCCTGTCATAAGCAGTTAAGAACTTATTTATTAATTAATTATATAAATTCATAAAGGAACAATAAGTAAACCGCGCTGTAGCATGTAACCGATAAGTCAGCCAGGTATACACAGTACTGAAGTTGGCGTACGTTCAACAGGCACAGCTCTATGCTCCCCCTTGCGGGCAGCCCTGCAGTCACGTGTACAACTGGGTTTACTTCCACTATCTCGACTCGGTGAACAGACTTTACGTATGTATCACCACCACGGTATAGAAATAAACCAGTCCGGTCTTCGACCGTACTGCTTGTGCACGTGGCAGTTACTGTAATACTATGATTTCACTCACTATGAGTGATGATAAAAGTGTAATTTCAAGTCATTCGAGCTGATGGACATGAGAGAGAAGCTGGTATTCAGAAAGGTGTGAGGCAAGGCTGCAACTTATCACCCATACTTTTCAATCTTTACATTGAACAAGAGGAAATTAGAGGGAAATTTAAAGTGGGAGTGAAGATTCAAGGAGAAATAATTTCAACTCTGAGATTTGCTGATGACATCGTCATCTTGGCCGACACGCCTCAGGATTTGAATGAGTTTTTGAATGGAATGGACTCCACCTTGAGGAAAGAATTCATGATGAAAATTAATAAATGTAAAACAAAAATATTGAAATGCAGCCGAAATAAATCAGGAATATCTATGGACATCAAATTGGTAGGGGAGAAACTAAAGGGAGTAGGAGACTTCTGTTACTTAGGAAGCAAAATAACCAGTGATGGACGAAGCAAAGAGGATATAAAAAGTAGATTTGCTCAGCAAAGGAATCTGTTGACATCGAATATAGATTTAGGACTTAGGAAGACATTTTTGAAAACCTTTGTCTGGAGCGTGGCATTCTATGGAAGTGAAACATGGGCTATTGGTGCAGCAGAAAAGAGGAGAATTGAAGCGTTTGAAATGTGGTGTTACAGGAGAATGTTGAAGATCAGATGGGTAGATAGGGTTACAAACGATGAGGTATTAAGACGAGTGGGAGAGGAGAGATGTTTCTGGCGAATGCTAATGAAAAGAAGAGATAGGTTGGTAGGACACGTACTAAGACACCCAGGAATAGCAAGCTTAGTTATGGAAGGAAGGGTCGAGGACAAGAACTGTAGGGGTCGACCAAGGTTATGTTAAACAGATTGCCTCGGATGTAGGGTGTGGTAGCTATGTAGGGATGAAACGATTAGCTCAGGACAGGTAGGCGTGGAGGGCTGCATCAAACCAGTCAAAAGACTAAAGACTCAAACAACAACATAAGTCCCAGTTTTTCTATAGTTGGAAGTACTCTTGGTCCCGTCCCCATCAATTTACCGAGAATCTACTGTATTCTGAAATTTGTTTATGTAGCGAAAGGAAAGAAGGATTTTAGTTCTTTGCGGAACTCCTTGTTTGTGAAACAATCCTGATAAATGCTTAAACACTCGATGTTGTGAGTTACACAGGTAAGGTTACACTTAACACACTACCAATGATAAATTACTCCTCTCTCAACACTTGTTACCATTCATTTACAGACGATCTCCTAATACTTCTGTGAAGTATCTCACCTTATTTAGCCCGGGAGTAAAGGAGAAATCATTCGTATGGAATCTCAACATTCATCTACTATAGGTTTGTTTGTTCGTCCCTTATGCGTACATATACCATTCATCCGATTACGATCAAATTTTGATGAGTTGTTGTGCACACTCCCGGGATGATTATAGGCATAGTAAATTTACAATAGATCGTGTGCAAGTAGCTTCAACAAATTGGCGCGCGATTCGTTACAACAAAGTCCCACCTACGTTCATATGGCATTCATCCGATTGCGATGAAATTTTGGTGAGTTGTTGTGTACACTCCTGCGAAGGTTTCTGACTTAGTAAATCCATATTACAATTGGTATCACACGAGAAGATTCAACAAATGAGTGACGGTGCGCGAATCGTTTAAATAAAGTCCCGTATGCGTTCATATAGGCTACCATTCATCCGATTGCGAAGAAACTTTGGTGAGTTGGTGTGCACACTCCTGAGAAGGTTTCTGACATAGTAAATCCATATTACACGAGAAAATTCAACAAATGAGTGACAGCGCGCGATTTTTTTCAACAAAGTCCCCAAGTTAACTTTAGTGACTTGTTGTTTACACTCTGAAAAGATTTCTGACTTAGTAAATCCATGTTACAATAGGTAGCGCACGAGTAGATTCAACAAATGGGTGACGGTGCGCGAATCGTTTAAATAAAGTCCCGTATGCGTTGATATACCATTCATCCGATTGCGATGAAACTTTAGTGAGTGGTCGAGCACGCTCCCACAAATGTTTCTGAGATAGTAAATCCCTTTTACAATAGTTTAGAGACAGTTAACGGAAAAAGAAAAAAATATTGTGTATCCAAAAGCACTTCAACAAACAACGTTACAACGCCAATACTTTCTTTGATTGGCATTGCAACGCATGACGGGTAGAGCTAGTCTTATCATGAAAGTAAAGCAAGTGTGTTACAAATTACCAATGTTTATGACTGCTACAAAGCTTTTGATACCTCAAATTCAAGTACCTCTTTGAAGTTTTCAATCACAGCTGTGTCTGTTCTAAAGATATTAACGAAGGCATTTAAATCAATGAAGTTGATTATTTATTTAGAGAATCAGATAAGAGGAAGTGCGGCGAGCTAACAATGGTGAGAGATTACAGGGTTCTGTCCTCAGCTGTTGGTCCTGAGAGCTAACGGCATATAATTGGTCTGTACGTACTGTATTATATACATTATTAGGTGCTCTTCACACGGCCCAACCGTGATGTGTTGTCCGTCACACCTGCGTCCATGGACATCAGCTCGTTAACCCCTCACTCTGCTTAGGCCATTTGTTATCTTGGACTTTCAGGGCCCACGGCTTTCTTGAAATTTAAATTAATTTCAATAGCTCCTCAATACTATTATATTTTCAAAAAGAAACCTGATATCACAATAATCAACGGAAATTGTGACTAAAAATTTATTTAGAAATTATAAAACGATATTGGTTGGTTGGTTCCTTAGTTTAGGGACTGCGACAACGCGGTCATGTAGCCCCGTGTACTTTGGGTGTGTGTAGAATCTGTCTGATAACCAGTGTTAATTGTGGTGGCTGTATTAGTGTGTGTTTCTGTTTTCAATTCAAGTAAGGACTGCAGACATTGAATTATTTCAACTAGTTCCTACTTTTGCCGCCAAACGCCACCATCATCGACTACTAGTTCGGAATTTGGCTACTAGACTCCACCGCAGTCAGCTCCTTGCGACGAACGTAGGAACCCTAAGAGCGTTGTTTAACCTATAATTAATTTAGCTTCACACATGTGTAATTAGTGGAAGGTTCTTTAACATGCCATAAATCTATGACATGGGACCGCCGACTTTACTTCCCCTCCGAAGGAAGGCATACTGAGGGATTTTTAACACTCTTAAAACATCCGACGACTTCGGCCGGGTTTGAACCCGCGATCTTGGACATAGAAGCTCAGCATGCTTCCAACTACGCCACCGAAGCCGCTAAAACGATATTATTAAGAAGTTTATAAGGAGATCTAAGCATTAAATAACTACTTCTTTCCATTGGTATTTCTCGGATATCATTTCGCGTCTTGGTGTAATGGTCAAGCTACTTACCTCTCACCAAGGTGGACCGGGTTCGATTCCCGGTTAATGCTGTGTGGTTTTCTGCGAAATTAACACGCCCTGTGGTTCGTATTCCTAGTAAATAAGGTTCCGTGACTTCTAATCGCGAGATAAACGGTCACATAAAATTACAACCCCCTTCTCTAGTATGCCCAAAATTAGATCGCAACTCCCAAGAGATTAATGACCTATTAGATCTTTATTGAGATGTGAGAAGATTAATGGAATGAATTTAAATGATCTACCATTGCACAACAACAGTATCAACAAAGAAGTGTGGGCGCATTGGCAGTGGATGAACAGTCCGTGTTCGAACCCCTCACGGATAACTATCCCATCTTCTAATTTGCACCAGGTATAGATGCCACGGGGAAGCTTTGATGAAATTGTAATCCACCAGCATTATCTGTTTACCTGCTGACCTGTGCCAATGTTCCTAAGAGTTTAGTAGAATAGTTTATGTTTTTATATCACTTATTGTATCGATGAAGTTAGCTCAATGTGATGAGACGCTGGTAGTGGAGGCCAGAATTTGCGAGGCAACTAGGTTTGAATCCCATTATCGGCCATCCCGTGGTTTATCATTCTCCATTTGTCTTTCTAACTAATCATGGCTGCTTATTTTCCACTGTCTTATTGAGCTAGACCGAATGTGGAGGTATATATATTTTCGTATCCAGGACAGTACAATACAGTTATTTACAATTTAAACATATTTACAATATACACGCAGATTGTGAACATATCAAATTTATTTTGAGGCCCAGAATTCGGCAGTCTTGATTGCACGAGCATTTGCTGAAACCAGGTAATCCAGCGTGCACGTTTCAGGCAATTTCAGGCAGACCAAGAGGTGTTCAACATCTTGAATATCTCCACATTCGCAGGTTGCATCTTCAGTAATGTAGCCCCACCGCTTCAAAGTTTGTTTGCAGCGCGTCACTCCAGTTCGCAGTCTGTTCAAAGTCTTCCACGTCTGGTAAGGTAGTTGAAAACCAGCAGCCGGATCTTCCTTTCGGTTTTGGCCATTACTTCCAGGTGTCCTGCTTCGCCATAGTTCTATAGGGCGAGCTGAAGATGTTGTTGCAATTGCTTCAGTTGTTCGAAGAAAGCTCTTTCTTGACTTCAATCTGGGACGTGATGCTTCACTTCCAAACATGGGATGCCTAGGATCATTTTCCTGTGTTTTCTTCTCAGAATGTGGAGGTGTAAGGTATAGTGATATGATCCTAGTTCCAGCCCTGCGGACGACTGATAACCAGACTATAATTAGCAGTTAGTGACTTAAAAGGCTATAGAAACAAACTCAGATATTTTTATTTGTTTCGTACCTTGTTGGACATTAGCAGGAAAGATAGATGGATGGAAACCTTGTTCTTGCAATTGACAATAGAACCTGACTAGCTGTGAACATTATGGTGCTTGAAGCCATTCTTCAGTGTACAATATACTGTATACACATTTCGTTGCAGTATTAGTTGAGATAATGCAACTCGTCAATATTTGTTAGTTGTGGTATATGTGATGTTTTGTTGAGACACTGGAAGTGGCGATTGACCTCCGAAATTTGCTTGTTTGTAGACCACATCTAACAAATATTGGCGAGTTGCATTATCTCCACTAACACTGTAACTAAATAAGTGTATATTTTGTAAATATTTTCTCTCATATTTTCAGACATAGATTTTATAGCCTAAGTGTAATGGATCTGATGATGATCGCTTGATGATCGAAATTGGTCATCCAAGTGTGTTTATTAATCTCATGTAATTTGTTTTAGGATTAGGGAATAACCCATCTCATTTGGGTACAATCGTGTTGACCGATTGAAAGGCATAAATCTTTAGTTTACTAAGGCAACACTGAAAAAAATAAATGGCTTCAAACACCACAAGATAATAGAACTAAGTACAGCGAGTTGCCGTTTTTGTTCATTTACGACGCTTTGTGGCATCGTGATAGTAATAATAATAATAATAATAATAATAATAATAATAATAATAATAATAATAATAATAATAATGTTATTGGTTTTACATCCCCTCTAACTGAAAATGAAAATCCACAGCCTGCTTCCAGTCTCCGACCGGGTCAGGAATGGAATGAATGAAGCCCCCATCTAGCGGCGAGGATATGAACTGTGCCGGCTGCCGAGGTCTGACGCACTCCTCTGGGGCACTGATTAAATGAATGACAGATGAAATGAAATGATAGTGGAGAGTGTTGCTGGAATGAAATTTTGACAGGGAAAACCGGAGTACCCGGAGAAAAACCTGTCTGCCTCCGTTTTGTCCAGCACAGATCTCACATGGAGTGACCGGGATTTGAACCACGGACACAGCGGTGAGAGGCCGGTGTGCTGCCGCCTAAGCCATGGAGGCTTACATACCGGTACAAATAAACAGCTCAAATGTTGTTCCTTTAAAGGTATTTAAACTAGAAATCTCCATTGCTGATATTCTAGTCCCCTCTAACTACTGTGACTTTTAGAGACGCCGGAGTGTCGTAATTTTGCCCCGAAGGGTATCTTTAGCGTGCCAGTAAAACTACTGACATGGCTCCCTCGCAGTAGATTTACTGGCACGTTAAAGATCCCTTCGGGGCAACATTCTGGCACATCGGCGTTTCTAAAAGACGCAGTAGTTAAAAGAAACGTAAAACTAATAATATTATTACTATTAGTAGGCTATCTGCGCGCGCCCACTTAACGGCAAGGTGCGCGGTTGACCGTCACACTTTCAATGTGTATCACGCAAATTTTGGCTTGACCCCCTGCCAAAAAAACATATCCATGTTAAAAAACACATCTAGGACAGCTGAGACGGGAATCGAAACCTTTTTTTTTTTTTTTTTTTTTACCTTTACCTCACGAGACTGAGTGAACCCTGTTCAAACCCTCAGAAATGAATTTTATTTCTTGACAGAACTTGAACCTTTTGATCCGGTGAGACGAAAGAAGGTGGCTATCAAAGTACGGTACCAAAATGGCCTGTGAGTAAGCTTATAGGTCTACCTAATATATTAATAGGAAACAGTGTTACATAGCTTCCTTACCTACTCCACATAACATTGTCGCATAATTGACACTGCTGACGTATTGTGATTTCTGATCATCTTAATATATTTGACTTGCAAATTTTTGTCGTTGGAAATTGCAGCATCGATCAAGGTCAATTTCTTGACCTCTTTATTAGAAATCAGTGTGTTGTGCAATACTGTTATCTGTCCGAATAATGCAACGCTAATACTGCTTCTAGTGCGTATCCTGCCATTATGAAACCTTCTGGTGCCTTACAAGTTGCACCACAACAGTCAACTTCTGAACTGAATCCTACAGTTGCATTTGCTGGGCAAGATTATCTCTAAAAAGCAATTTTTTTTTTTTTTTATTTTTTTTTTTTAGCGTATGGCTTTTAGTGCCGGGAGTGTTCTAACATTTATCAATAAAAGGTAATGCAAGATATTGACCGTATTGACCGATAGATTCCTCTTAAAACTACCACGTCTACCAACAATCATGAAACATAATATTGAATTGAAGTACATGTTTCGACCCTTCGATGGAGTCTTCTTCAGCTCTATCTAAGACAAAATCTAGTCTAATTAAAACGTAAAGCAAAAATAACTAAACCTGTAAATCTCTATCTCTACTTAGTATAAAACTTAGTCCCCGATTCTTGGATGTTACGGGTAAACTCGAGAACCACTGGATGGATTTTGATGCGGTTTTCACCATTCTGTAAAGGATATCTCTAGGATTTCTGTAGAAAATAATTGATTTATGATCAAAGAAAGCCGAGCAGTAACGATTTCAGTGGAAAAGTCGAAAAAAAAACCTGGCGTCTGAACGCTTTGTAAGCTAACGCTGGGCAAACCGTTAAAAATATCTAAATACTATGAGTGTAAGAATTGATCGTATTGACCGATAGATTCCTACAAAAAAGACCACGAGAGCATTAGTCTATCTTCAATACATCGCCCACAATAAGTGTGTTTACGTTTTAATTTCTTCCAACCATGTCCATTCAACTACTGAGGCGACAGCTTATGAGCTAGCTAAGGTCGAGTCTATCATCCCTGTTACAGCCTAGCTAGTGGGCATCCTATTGCTCCAGATGCAGCCAGCAGCAAACCGTTGGGTCGTGTTGAGTTAAGATTTCTGAGAAGAGTGGTTGTGTTTGGGGTTTCCCTGGAAGTGCAACTCGGATTTTCTTCATTTCGCCTGTGAACACAGTCAAGTTAAAATTGGACGGAAGGGGGATTTGTGTTTCATGCACCTCGCCATTCTTAAATTGCGTCTGACAAGAATTTGTTGCACATGCATCTCCATGATAATATAGTTAATAGTCCAGTCAGTGATTTTTACCCATCATGCCGAGACGTAAAACGGATATTGGTCGTTGTTCATTGACATTGGAAGAAAGGCGCTTATCACGTAATGCATTCATAACTGTTCCCGGGCGAAGCCGGGTCGGGTTGCTAGTAAATAAATAAATAAATAAATAAAGCTGAGGATCCCATGCCTAGTCTTTGCTGATAATCTTACTTTGTTGGCAAATGACATGCAGGAGGCTACTACCCAACTCTAAACACTGCACTCAATGGCGGCTAAAACAGGTCTCTTGATCAACATAGGAAAGACCGAGTTTGTTATCAACATAGAAGGTGCCCCTAGAACGATGAGAGTCAGTGATAATATCTACATCCAAGAGCCAGAAGTGTCAAGTACCTTGGAGAATGGTTTTCAGAGGACCTCAGCGAAACAGTGCCTCTCGAACACAGGAGACTCAAACAAGACAAAGCATACCATGCCTGTAGAAAACCGTACGCTTCCAAACATTTATCGATAAATGCCAAACTACGATACTACAATGCAGTAGTCAGACTTTCAGTCCTCTAAGCAGCAGAGTGCCTATATCTAACTAAGAGCCCTTGAGTTGCAAGAAAGGAAGTTCCTGAGAAAGATAGTAGGTCCAAAGATTCTACCAGATGGAGGACGATGGTATAAACCATATCGTGAATTCTAGCAGCATCAAGAAAATCTCATAGATACTGTCAGAAGAAGGCGACTGACTTTCTACGGACACATGTCCAGAATTGACTCTAACAGGTTATCCCATAGGATCTTCAAGGTTGCTAACAAGGGCAAAGCCACTGGATTCTTGTGTATGAAGCAAGTGGAGAAGGATCTTGCGGAACTCCATATTAATCAAAATGAGATAGATGACTATCATATAACTGTCAAAACTACACCCTTCGTAACGTCCCTCACAGAAGCTACCCACAGATCAAAGGACGAGACCAGGTCTAAGGAGCGAAAGATTGAATTTAGCAGGAAAATGAAGGACCACTGGGCCATCAGAAAGGCTCAAGGCACCTACAAGAATGCAGCTGACAAACCCACCACTCAGAACACCAATCTTGGCAAACAACGACGATGACAGCGAGAAACATACAGCTAAAACACAAGCATCGTGGTCCATAGATGGCTCTAACGAACTGAAAAGAAAATACACAAACATTTGAGGAGTTCCTAGAGCCAGAAATAGCGACCAAGAAGAAACAACATTGGACAGCTGAAAAGAAAGAAGCTGTGAGCAAGAGAATGAAAGAAAACTGAAATCATGAAGAGTTATTTATGCGGTCCTTAGTTGGCCAAAATCGTTTTTGATGAAGTAAATAAACGAATAAATAAATAAATGATTATTCTTACATAACATTAAATTTAAAAAATGATTTGAAACAATTTAATTCTGAATTCTGTAAAAGATATCAAAAGCTAATGAATATTCTCAAAAACAACGTACGGTCAGACATCAAGAATGAAAATTCTTGAATTATTTTCAAAATAAGGGGCACCCTGTTATCAATATGGTAAACATCTTCAAAGATATATGTTCCCACTTCTATTACAGACAAATACCGTAAAGGATCCTAACTTAAGGCCACGGCCGACTCCTTCCCAATTTTCACCTGAATTACAAATACGTGCACTACTACAGATACCACACAGGTTATCAGACATACACTCGTACAACCCCTACACGGGGCTAAATGACCACAATATTCAAGTCTCTTACATGAAACAACAACAGTAAACATTTAATACAGTCTTTTATGTGTTTGGTACAGTTGACTTCAAGTGCATTTACACCACAAAGATTGGCAACAATTCAAAACAAATAAATGATTTAGGAAATTAGAAGCTCCTACCAAGTAACAACTCTTCACAATTTGTGTAATTTATTTATTTAAGTTGGTGTTGTTAGTAGTTTTATCATGTTAAATGATCTTGTCGACTTCGTCGTTACGCTGGGGTCTGGCGTTACGTTACGGTGACGGGACGAAATGTACCCAGATGCACTGAGGTGTGTGACGTCATAGTACTGCTTGGTGCATGTGTTCCCCGACAATCTCTACATCGTTAGTACATGACAAACATCCCCGATTCTTGGATGTCACAGGTAATCTCGAGAACCACTGGATGGATTTTGATGCGGTTTTCACCATTTTGTAAAGGATATATCTCGAGGAAAGATTCTGTAGAAAATAATTAGTGTATGATCAAAGGAAGCCAAGCAGTAACGATTTCAGTGAAAAAGTCGAAAACAAACTTGGCATCCGTGTGCTTCTTAAGCTTACGCTGGGCAAACCGTTAAAAATATCAATATACTATGAGCGTAAGAATTGGTCAGGATGAAAAGTTCTTCAAAAAAGTCCGCGAGAGCATATCTCTATCTTCAATACATCGCCCACTATAAGTGTTTTAGACTGGATGGAAGGAACACGTCCCCGCGCGCTCTGGTGAGCGTGACGGCATCCCGCGCGCTTGACCTTGCTTTGCCCTCCAGCCTTTCTAGCATTTTTCAGCATTTGTAGCATTTAAAATGATGCAAAGTCTAGTCTTTCAGACTGACTGACACTTTTTAATTAGATAAATGTCTTATTGCTCTGTTATTTTTAGACGGTGGAGAATGAGTGTCATCAAATTAGTAATTGAGATTAGACGTAAGGAGTGTGATATTATTCACAAATAAAGGCATAGTTAAGAGACTTTAAGTTTCACAAAAATTTCAGAAAACGTGAAATAACTAAAAGAAATTGGAACTTCAAAACTACCAGTGGCTGTAAAGATAACGTATGAAATATGGAGGCACACGTCACCAAGATTGCAAATGGATAATATATTGGCAAAATGAAAGTTTATTTTATAATTTGCTCAAGTCTATATGATTACTATTATTATTGTTTTATACAGTATATATAACACATTGCTGGTACATCAGAACATAACTATTTGGACTTCTGAGAACCAAAGTATAGTTACTGAAACAACAACTTCTAAGCTGGAAAGTCGCTACCCATGAACTTCGGGACGATTCGGGCTGTTTGAGAGATACAGTTGAGTATCCAGATCCAGTTCGTTAAGGCCTTGGAGCAAGGTACTTGGGATCACGTCCGTACTTGAGACAATGATAGGTATGGTCTTTAACCGTTCTACATGCCATTGCCTTTTGATAGGGCCGACCAACTCGCCATATTTGCTGATCTTTTCTATGTGTTTTGACTGTTGTTAGGAATCGCATCATCAATCAAGGTAGTTTGCCTCATTTTCTTGCTGACAACCACCAGATCCGACCTGTTGTGTGATACCGATTTATTAGTCAGAATATTTCGGTCCCAATACAGTTTGAATTCATTGTTTTCAAGAACACTCTCTGGCTGATATTGGTGATACGGAACTTTCTTTCCATTTTGAAGCTGAAACTTATCAGCCAACTCCTGATGCAAAGTTTTAGCAACTGCATCATGCCTTTGTTTGTACTCCGTCGCCAGGTAATATCCACATGCAGATGTAATATGCTGTATTATTTCGGACTGTCGACAGCCGTAGCCGCACTTATCTTCTGGTACCGGTACTATTATTATTGTTATTATTATTATTATTCAACATCATGAAATCTTCCAATGCGAGAAGCAAATAATCAAATTGAAGAACTTCACAGAAAATCTGTCAATCAACTAACGTAGGTTTTTACCAGATGAAATAAATTTAGAAAAAATTAAGTAAAATAGCATTTTTAATAAGGTGAATCAATCTCAATCTTACTGTATGTTGCGGTTTTCATGAGCGAGGTTCTATCGAGTTATACATTTGAGTAATATTTCGAAAGTTGTTCCCACAGATAAGCCACATCTGATAGCTTTGTGGGACCACGAGACTTGAATTATTGAAAATGGTGCGTAAATATAAAAACAAACAAAAAACTTACATGTAAAATATAATCAAAAGAATATTAATATGAATACAGATGCAACAAAAAAATGAGACTGTCAGATTACTTCGACATTTTTGTGTTACCATTGTCATTATTACCATAACATTTTAGATGTAGGCCCTAAGGTATTTTTAATTTATTTTCAGATGTATGTACACTGTTTATTATCATCATCAATAAATTAGCTATATATCCCACAGATAACTGCAATAGATTCTCCGCCGATTAGTGGGATGTACAGTTTTGCAATGGTCCATTATTATTATTATTATTATTATTATTATTATTATTATTATTATTATTTCTACATTCATTTCACCACATAAGTGGGACATATCAACATATCGTCGGCTTGTTTGCAAGACGGTATGGCTCATTCTCTTAAGGTGGCACATTGAGAAATGAGCGAACAATGGAACAGGTCTCCAAGATGACGGCCTTCTGCATGGTGATATGTAGACCAGGATGTATTCCCAATATTTGTAGATTGCCAGCCAATGATTTGGGGATGATGCCGGTAGAAGAAATTACTATGGACAGAACCACTACACTTTCCTGTCTCCAAATTTGCCGTATTTCCTCAGCCAAGGGCAGATATTTGGTGATCTTATCACAGCAGGTTTGTTGCAGATTATGGGAATTGGGCACTGCAATATCAATTAGGAAGGTTCTCTTCTGCACCCTGTCCACAAGAACGATATCTGGCCGGTTTTCTGGTATGGTTTTATCAGTAATAGCCATACGATAAATAAATAATAAGTAATAACTGATCGGTCCCATAACAACTTGTGACTAGGATTTTCCAAAACGGCGTCAGGAACATACTGATAGTAAGGCAAAATATTATCAGATAATAAGTGCTTTTGAGCAAGGTGTAGGTGCATTATTTTGGCCACTTGGTTGTGCCTTTCCATGTAATCAGTACAGGAGATTGCTTGGCAGCCTCCTGTGATATGTTGAATTGTTTCCGGTTCTAGTTGGCATCTTCTGCATTTATCATTCTGAATATTTGCCTTAACTATATTTAAGATAGTTTTTGGTAGCCACAACTTGATCCGGGATTGCAACCATGAATCCTTCAGTCTCAGTGAATAGGTCCGCATGAGTCAACCATCTGATCGACGCATCAATGTCGACATGTTTCTGGTTGAGATCATACGGATGACGACCGTGCAGAGCTTTCTGCGTCCACTGCTGGAGCTTGATGGCTGAATATTCCTCATCAGTGGCTACCTGTATATCCCTTACGTGAAGAAGATCCAGCGGTGTGCACTTGTCATCTGCCTTCACAGCGGCTTGATGTATGGGAGAGTCATGTCTTCCCAGAAAATATCTCTGAAGGTACCTCACTTGCCTTGCATTCAATTGGATAATGTCCGTGAGCCCTTGTCCACCTCTTTGGCGCGGGATTGTCAATCGCTCAACAGCTGACTTAAAGTGGAGACATCTGTGTTTTGTTAAGATGGTACTTGTCCTAATTAGGATGTTCTCCAAGTCAGTCTGCGTCCATTTGTAATTATTATTATTATTAATAATAATATTACTAGGGACCAGATTGTTAGGTTTTTACCTACTGTATTTTTTCCTTACAAAAATACCTTAATATATTTCCGAATCACACTCGAGCCATATTCATAAATTAAGTAGTACATAAAAAAAACTAAATGTTATGCGATTACCTAATTGCAGTTTTGTTCCATTTATTGTAGTATATTTGTATTTTTAGGCCATAATTTTTAAAAGTAGGCTAAACCTGAAGGCAGTGTTAATTCCTATCTCTAGTTGATTGAGAGAAATCCTACCTCCCAAAAAATTCAAATATTTTCAGCACATTTTCAGCTTATATCTTATTGTTTGGTTATTTAAGTGGGAATAAATATCTTATTATTTCCAAGAAATATTCTAAGTAAACAAAGTTAATTAAACGGCCTACAGTATGAAAATAACCTCTGACATCCTTGGTTTTATTGAATTTGAATAATTAACATATTTAAGGACAGCAAATCTTGCCTAAAAGTGTGAAGTTCTCGGTGATAATTTGATGACGTATCATTATGTAAAATTTTTACACTCTCGTGGGATTCAGATTTTTCACTAACAAGTAGGCATTAATTATAAGTTTTGCGCAGTTTATGATAACTTTTGATACACTTTAAACATAAAAACCTATTTGAAACCCTTAGAAAAAACTATTTTGTGTTTCTGAAAACTTAAAATGACAATTTTAAATCCTAAAAAAAAAACGGTATTTATTTATTACTATTATTATTATTGGTAGTAGTAGTTGCCCATCTTTGGAGCGCGACGGAAATTATTTAGCTGATGGTATTGATTTTTTCTTCTCCCAATATCCTCCATTTTACTGTCCATGATATAGTAGTCATGGTATTCTTTTTTCTCAGAAAAATGATGGTTGTCGATTATTCTTTTGAATTGGAGTCGATCTTATAAAAGTTCCTCTGTGATGCCAATTTCCTGATTTTTTTTCTACTTCTCTAAACCAGTTATTCTTTACTGTCCATGATATAGTAGTCATGGTATTCTTTTTCTCAGAAAAATGATGGTTGTCGATTATTCTTTTGAATTGGAGTCGATCTTATAAAAGTTCCTCTGTGATGCCAATTTCCTGATTTTTTTTCTACTTCTCTAAACCAGTTATTCTTTACTATCATTGAGGGATCAAAGGTTGAGTATCCTTTTGCTCAATCTGTCCTTGTACATTCTGAAAATATGGCTGTAGAACTTAAATTAAATCGTCTTTTACTGAAGGTGTTTGTGATGAAGCTCCTGATTGTTTCTGGACCAAGGATTTTCCTCATTATTTTCCTTTCATATTTCTATTTCCAAGGCACATAGTTCCTCAGGTTAGATTACTGCGTTATAAGCTTGCCACGGTAGGTGAGTGGTTATCGTGTCGGACTACCAATCCCAAGCTTGCAGGTTCGCTCCTGGCCATGGTAAGTGATTTTGAAAGGGGACAAAAATCACGGCACGCATGTCATACGTTGTTGGCATGACAAAGAACCCATTTGAATTCAGTAGGCCGTGTTCATAATGGCAAAATTAATCTCGGGATTTTCCGTCAATACAAAAGTTCCTCCTTTCTCTACCAGAAAGCGCTATAGTGTCAAGGAGCTTAGATATCTAACCGCCTTGACTTTCATAGCGTTCCAATGAACAACAAAATTCGACATGCAAGCTGCCCCTTGGGCATCAAATAACAAATCTTGCACCCGGCACGATAAAAAAAATAAAAAAAATTTAAAAAATAAAAAAATAAAAACTGCGTTATAGCGTCATAAATTTTGCGTTCCAGGTTATTATTTTTTGTTATAACTATAATAATAATAATAATAATAATAATAATAATAATATGTTTATTATTATTATTATTATTATTATTATTATTATTATTATTATTATTATATAATCCATATTCTCAGATCATTGTCTGGTAAAATGCAAAGCAATTATGCAGATTACTTTGAATGAAAGCTTAATCATCACCCTAATTCAGGTCGCGGCCAATGTAGTTACGAACTATCCTAGTTGTAGCCAATATCACTGACTTCTGTATTATTTTGTACAAGTTAGCGCTCAGATCAAGCTCTTTTAGCGCTTGCAGAAGATGTTGGGGAACATCACCAGTGCTTGAGATGACTATTGGTAAAATTCAAACTCTCTCTGCCATTGCTTCCTGATAAACTCCACCAGCTCCAAATATTCAGACACTCATTATTATTATTATTATTATTATTATTATTACAGGGCGCCAGGAAATGTTCTCAGCAGTGGCTACGTGCAGCTGTGAGAGGTAGCGTCATCAGTTTAGTTGGCAGCACGGTGTCCTTGATAGGAGGAAGGCCACATGTATGGGCTGTGGGCTGTCGAAATCGTCAGTGCGTATAGTCAGATTATTGGAAGAGTGCAGCAGTATGTTATGAATGTCTGTGGTGAGTATAAAGTTTACTGTTTGTTTGTTTGTTTTAATAAAAGCGACAGCCGTGCTGCCAACGTAACTGGTGACGCTATCTCTCGCAGCAGCTTGGAGACACTGCGGAGAACATTCCCTGGCGCTCTGTATTATTATTATTATTATTATTATCATTTTTATTATTCTATTACAACAATAATAATAATCCCATAACAGACTTTTCAACCATAGTTTTACTTAACACAAAAAGAAGTACGTAGCCTACTTAGTGACTAAACGAAACTCTATAATGCACCTTGAATATGCCTAAAGCCAAAGAGTAAAGAACGTCATACACTAGGGAGGAGATATTCTGGCAACTCTGTGTATAGATTATAATAGGGACTGTGACCTCATCCGTGACCCTATAAATTCTTTTAGTTTCACTGCTAACTGTTGGTATGTATCGACGATTACGAATTCTCTGACTCTAATAGCCTCAAAAATGGTAGGTATGCGTGTTAACAGGCAATGCAGATAGCCATTGGTGATTCTCGCTATTCTTCCAACTATATTATTTGGTAAGAACAGGAGTGGCTTCATGTGTAATTGGCACTCATTGCCCGCAGCGTGTGATAGGCGGGTCCAGGAGACCATACTGTGTATAACAGGCAGATTACCGCAATGGTCAGTCACGAAGCCACAACTACATTAGCAGTACATACAGCGTCCGTTTCTAAAACTGATAATAATGCTAAGTACGAGACCAGAATACAGATTTACTTAAACAGAATTCATTAATATACAACTGCATTCCTCAAATTCGTGAAGTTCAACGAAAGAATCTGGTAGGTACAGTAATTGTCATTACTATTGCTGTAATCAAGTATTGGAATGTTGTTACTTCACACCCCAAAGGCATGAAGTACACACAGCGTAGCCGTATGCGTTAAATCGTTCACCATGACCGCAATGGGGGAGCTGTAGCAATTCCGGTGATCGGAGGTTCGAATCCTGTCGCTGACAGTGGCTATTCTGTTTGTAGTTGTTTACCGGATTTTTCCACACTCAGTCCAGGCAAATACCAAGTCCCCGACCCTAATAATTGCAGTTACACACACTATTACAGTCACAGACATAACTCACTCTACGGCCTCCACATAAAATAATCTAACATGGCGGCCATACGCTGTACTTCACCGGTTCTCAATATCTACGATCCTAACCTATTGCACCAATCAAACTAAAATGTTTGTATGTTCAACATGGCCATCAAAATAAGTTTACCTATGTGACATTCAATAACCTGATGAGCAACATGGAGACCACACGAACTTTAAATACTGTACAGTATTTTAATGCGATTTTCTCATCACTTTTTATACTATCTATTTTAATTCAATTTTAATGAGAATATCAAAATGGAGTCTGCGTAAAATTTTGAAATTTTATTTTTATTTTTTGTGTCCAAATAAAGCAATCAAAATAAAAGTTAGTATAATGAACAATCATAACCTTAATCTTCTGGCATATAATTCTAGGGCCTACATATAAAACAATCCAACATGGCGTCCTCGTATGTATTTCTCCGGTTGCCAATATCTCCTAAACTATTACAGTAATGCAATTGAAATCTGTGACTATTTTTTCGTAAATAATCGAAGCCGAGAGTATGACTTTTCGAAAATTTAACTCCTGTGACTCACTAGAGAAAGATGCCATCTAGCGGGAGGAGTCATAATTACCGATACGGTACTGAAAGTTATATATTCCAGCACATAATATCTCATTGTAGTAGTAGTGGTGGTGGTGATGGTGGAGATTGTCTTGAGGGGTGGAAAAGCAAAGTCATCTATCTCAATATTCTATTTAGGTATCGTAAATTATGTTCATTTCTGAAAAGGAACGTAATTTAGTGTGTTCTAATGAATCTGTCTCATGGTAAGTTGATAAGCCAGTACACAATTTCTTAGTGTTGTATTCATGAATTATTGCAGGAACAATTATGTCAACTCCTACACAATGGCTTCCTATTCTCAGCCACATCCCAACACCTCATTTGCGGCGATGCAACATTTTGATAAGAGAATATAGAAAGATCCAGACCAACAAACAACTACCAATCCATGGAGACATTGGTGATCTACATGTGAAACGATTAATTTCAAGACATCCACCTATCTGCACAGCGGAGAATCATGCAACTAACAAATTCAACCTGACTGAAAGATGGTCTTCTGATTGGAATTTGTTTCCCCCTCCAGAGAGTACAGTAATGCCATGCATAACTGAGCAGGTGCCAGGGTTCACTCAGCCTAGAAAGACCTGGTCAAAATTAAATAGAATCCGGACCAATCACGGTGTATGCGGCGATCTCCTGTACAAGTGGAGGAAAAAATCTTTGTCATGTTGCGAGTGCGGTGCTGAAAGACAGACTGTTCGGCACCTAGTTCAGGAATGCCCACAAACATCATACAGTGGTGTCTTCAGCGACTTCTTCCTAGGGACACCACAGGCACTTCATTACGTTTCGGAACTTGATGTCAAATTGTAAATAATTTTCATGTATGACATACGATAAATAAATTGCAGATAAACCTCGTCGTGTAACTTTGGACACATATTTTCCAGTGCTGGAGGTATGTTGATGTAAGTTATCATGAATAACGATGAAAGCTTTGATTTAAGACCAGTACCACAGAAAGACCATTCCGTTTTCTTAAACCTCCGATGGTCTATAAAAGAAAATACACATTGACATAAGAAAATGATTTTCTTACTAAAAGTTTATTAGTTTCGTACTTATTTTTCAACATAATTTCCAAAACGAATGAAACATTCGACGTATCGAGACACAAGCTCTCCGATGCCCTCTGCAAAGAAGTCAGCTACCCGTGAGATACGGTACGTCTGGACATTCCTCGGCGAAGCGATGTCCACTCAACCACACTTTCAGTGTTCGAAAGAGGTGAAAATCACTCGGTGTGAGGTCTGGACTAAACGGTGGATGGTCGAAAACTTCCCACTTAAATTTTATGAGGTCTTTCGTCACGATGCGTTGGCATAGTACGGTCGTGCATTGTCAAAACCACGCCGAACCAGAGCATGCCTCTTCGTTTGTTTTCAATCGCTCTGCGGAGGCGGCGTAGTTCACAATAAATTTCCTTTGCCATTGTTATTTTTGTCTCCTGCTTCATTAAGTTCACCAACAAGACACCTTTATGATTATTTATTCAGAAGTGTGCATCATTTTCGTAGGCTGTTCTTTGGTTTCTGTATTGTCATAGAGGACCCAAGTCTAATCGCCAGTAACGATAGACTTTATAAACTCTTCCCCCTAATGCTAGCGCGTGAGAAACATAATGGCTAACGTCATTCACTGAGTTCGGTCATCATTTCTGGGACCCAACGTACACAAAGTTTCTGGTGTCCTAGGTGTGTAGTCATAATTTCGTACAGTGAAGGCCTTGTAATGTCTGGGATTGCATTTGCCAATTAATTTATCGTACACCTCCGTTTGTCGCGGACAAACTCATCAACACGCTCATCCAGGGGTACAGCATTCCCGTACACTCATAAGGTTTGCACCATACACTACGCTCATTCTGTGGTGAATTCCAGCAGTGCTACATCCTTCTGCTTGCAGATAACGTATCAAACTTCAGCGTCATCAGCCAAGCAAGCGAAGCCGGCTATCGCCGTGATTGCGTGATTATTAGTCTCTCAACCCATCTATGGGGCCTTTAGAGCTTTATCAAGGGTAAGGAAGTTGTTTAATTTAAACTTGATAGGTTGGGAATGATTTGGTGGGAGTATCAATCGTAGTAGCCATGTTCAATTGCACGTAGCTCGGCTTCAACTGGCGCATTGGAACCAACAATGGTAGAGGTTGTGGAGGGAACGTTGCGCAATTGCATGACGCACAGACCTGATTCCCGCCTTTCTCTTGATTACCTAGATGCAGGATCGGAGGTTAAAAGGAAACAGCCCAGGTATTTCAAAAGTTTTGTTGGAGATGTAGTATTTATTTATTCGAGTCAGAAACACTACAATATACACAAGAGGGATTATACACAATATTACAAAGGAATAATACAATAATATATACAACAATGTCTCGAATTAGATTTTCTTGGGCCAGAAACGGGCCACTGTCACACCACTTTCATGGCCTTCCATTAACTCCTGCGTTGTGCAAGGGCACGGACACAGTTCACAGGAACACAGGTGTACCATGGTCTGTCTCTCCCCACACTCACCGAGTTCCGATTCCTGTAGGCATCCCCATTTGTGGAGATTAACTTTTCATCTCCTAACACCACTCCGAAGTCTGTTGAGTGACCACCAAGTTTCCCAGTTGTTGTTGTGACCTGTTAGAAGTCTTTCCTTGACCTTGATCCAATCAGGTGGTATGGTGGATTGCCATAGCTGTATCCTGGCTACCTCGGGGTTTGTATTACTCATCGATGTTGTTTGCAGAAAACTTTCCCTTGATTTTAGCCGCCTTCTTGGAGGCTGGTGATCAAAGAGAGGGTGAGCATGGTCCTCTGCGGACTTTTTTCGTTCTGTTTATGCTTTGACCATACGGCGTACCTCTGGAGGGGCTATTCCTGCCAAGGAGTGTAGTTTGTGGATAGGTGTAGGTTTCAGGCAACCAGGAACTATTCTGCAGAACTCGTTGAGGGCAACATCAACCTGTTTTACATGAGCTGAATGATACCATACAGGGCTAGCATACTCAGCAGCTGAATAAAACAGAGCTAATGCAGACGTACGTAGTGTTTCAGCATGGGCGCCCCAGTTGGCCCGTACCAACTTAGGAAGTATGTTATTTCGTGTAAAGACTTTTTGTATTACGTTCATACAACGTTTCTTGTAAGATAGGGTGCGATTCAAAGTTACCCCTAGGTATTTTGGGGTAAAACAATGTTCCAGGCGAGCTCCTCCCCAGCTAATATTGAGTTCCTTGCTGCTTCCCTGTTCCTGAGGTGGAAAGCACAAACCTGTGTCTTGGATGGATTAGGTTCGAGTTGATTTCTCTTGTAGTAAAGTGAGAGGTCCTCCAGTGCATCAGAGAGTATATGCTCCAGTTCTTCAAACTCTTCACTTTGTGCTGTCAGACAGAGGTCATCTGCATAGATAAATCTCTTGGTATGCAGAGATGTAGGCTGATCATTAGTGTACACATTAAACAGAAAAGGTGATAGAACACTGCCCTGTGGTAGACCATTTCATTGGGATTTCCAGCGACTGCGGGTTTCTTGGAACTCAACAAAAAAAACTCTGTTTTGTAGAAGACAAGCAACAATTTCTATGAGTCCTGCTTGGTAAACTGTACCGGATTACCAAGCAGAAGTTGACGTTGAATAGCATCGTAGGCAGCCGATAGATCCACAAAACCTGCACCAGTTATCTTCCTGTTCTCCAAACTATCTTCAATGTTCTGTGTTAGGCTCAATATCTGTGAAGTACAGCTCTTTCCTGGTCTGAAGCCCATGTCATAGATGTATGGCATGTTAAAGAACCTTCCACTAATTACACCTGTGTGAAGCTAAATTAGGTTAAAAATGTAAACAACGTTCAGGTTCCTACGTTCGTCGCTAGGAGCCGACTGCGGTGGCGTCTAGTAGACAAGTTCTGAACTAGTAGTTGTTGACAGAGGCGTTTGGCGGCAAAAGAAGGAACTACTTGAAAAATTCAAAGTATGCAGTCCTTACTCGAAATGAGAAACAGAAACACACGCTAATACAGTCATCACAATTAACACCGGTTATCAGACAGACTCTACACACACCCAAAGTACACGGGGCTACATGACCGCGTTGTCGCAGCCCCTAAACTGAGGAACCATCAAACCAATCTGGTCTGAAGCCTGCTTGTTCTGGGATCAGAATTGGATCAAGTTTTGGAGATAGTCTATTAAGGAGCATTCTCTCAAATACTTTGTATAAATGGCATAACAGCGAGACTGGTCTGCAGTTCTTAGGATCAGATGGATCTTTGCTGGGCTACAGGATGGCTATGACGTTTGCTTTCCACCATATTAGCCTACCTTCGATTTTTGCCAAAAAAAAAAAAAAGTAGACTTATGAGATCACTACAGGGCCAAAAATTGTGTGTCTGTCTGTGGGTGAGTGTGTGTACTCTGAATGTATGTCCTCCCCTATCAATTCGAACACGGTGAAACCGAATTGAACGAAATTTGCTACAGAGGTAGCACTGGCAAAGGGCACCTCAGTGTCATGTTTTATATCGCCGCCATCTTGACGGAAACGTAATGGTGGCCACCCAAATGTTAAAAGCTTAAATAAATTTACCACCAACCTGATCATCTGATCTCGACTGAATTTTGCGAAAACATACCTTTATGTGGGAAGCATCTATTGACCGAACGATAAGGTCATCATCCCAATAGTTTGCAGATAGCGGCCATGTATGTGTGCAAATCAATTCCCCCTATCAATTCAAACACGGTGAAACCGAATTGAACGAAATTTGGTACAGAGGTAGCACGTGCAAACGGGAACTCAGTGTCATGTTTTATATCGTCGCCATCTAGACGGAAACGTAATGGCGGCAACCCAAATGAAATGAAAATCCACAGCCTGCTTCCAGTCTCCGACCGGGTCAGGAATTGAATGAATGAAGCCCCCATCTAGCGACGAGGATATGAACTGTGCCGGCTGCCGAGGCCTGACGCACTCCTCTGGGGCAATGATTAAATGAATGACAGATGAAATGAAATGATAATGGAGAGTGTTGCTGGAATGAAATTTTGACAGGGAAAACCGGAGTACCCGGAGAAAAACCTGTCTGCCTCCGTTTTGTCCAGCACAGATCTCACATGGAGTGACCGGGATTTGAACCACGGACCCAGCGGTGAGAGGCCGGCGTGCTGCCGCCTAAGCCACGGAGGCTTCCGGGCAACCCAAATGTTCAAAGCTTAAATCAAATTACGACCAACCTAATTATTTTACCTCTACCAAATTTTGCAACAACATAACTTTTTGTGGGAAGCATCTTTTGACTGAACTACAAGGTCTTCAGTCCAATAGTTTGCAGATAGCGGCCATGTATGTGTGCAAATCGAATCACCTTATCAATTCAAACACGGTGAAACCGAATTGAATGAAATTTTGTACAGAGGTAGCACTAGAAAAGGGCACCTCATATTCATGTTTAATATCCGTATAACACGTTGTATTTCAACAAGCTACTACAACCAACATTCAATTATACTCCTTGAAAATGAGCTGAAGACACAGGAAAAGTCACTTGTTTCATTGTCGTAGTCTCTTTGGGTTTTGGGTTCCTTCACGTGCTCCACGACTTTGCCGTTCAACACTAGCTGATGGGCAATTTGGTTGGGAGAGATGTTAGAATGCAATTTTTTATTGGATGGTTCATTGTTTAATCTCTTCATCAGACGCCAAGCTTTTTGACTGTTTTGTGACATGTTGATATCAGATACTGTTTGAGCCCATTTGTTTCGTTTCCTTTCTTCCAGGGCAGTATTGAGTCGACGACCTAGGTGAATTGTTTCGTTTCCAAAAGGATTCATATTGTAGGAACAAACGCACTCTGAGTATAAATCTTTTATCTCTGGGGTTAAACCTGCAATGTACACTGTTCTGCAACCCCGTGGAATGCACTGACGGAAGCATTTCTGGACAGTAGCCACAAACTGTTCATAATTCTCTGGAGATGCATCCAGCTCAAGAACAGATTCATCTAGTAATACCGTAAATTTGTTTCAGTTAGCTGTCTGAAAGTTATATCTTCTTCGAAATGGCAAGCATTGAGTACTGCAGCGAAAACTTGGCACACAATAGGTCTATGTTGTGTATTTGGGATTGGGTTTGCTACGGTCTTTACGCACTTTCCAGCAATTGATTCACTTGCAAAAATTAGGCTAAATCGGGGTTGTAGCCACGTTTCCATCTTCCACATCACTGAACTGGCGAATCGGGGTCTGCTCAATTAATGCTGTATTGACGTTGTCTCAACCTTCACATTCATTCTGTTGCTATCGATTGGCCTCGTTTTGATTCTTCATTTATTCGTCTTTCAATTTGTAAGGGTTTGCCATAGGCATTTTCTTTCTGGTTTTGAAGAACTTTTGTTTGATTTTACATTACTATATTAGATAAGCGCTATAGTTTTCAAATAACAAAAGTATTACTGGTAAACATAAAATCGTAAAATCGACGTTTGCATAGTTTTCCCCTATACTGGATTCTTGGGTAAAGACATTTCCTGTCAAAACTCATCTCGGTGCCCCATGGTGGCTATCCGCGCAGTGAGCCCCAGAAGTCTGTAAAAATAACAAACAAATCATTGAACAAGGACATCAAGACGGCATATTACGAGTAACTTCTTATTTCTTATGAGCAACACGAAGCGAGAAGGAAGGTCATTTGGAGACTTCGCAAAGTGTTTTTATGAGATCAGGTTAGATATCTTTTTGACTACAACTAACAAGCATCTGTATTAAATGAGATAATTTGAGCACCATCTCAAAAGCACATACGCCGACATGTAAACGTGTTATGTGTTATTAGCGTTTAATGATGTACCCTTGAGATCCTCTGTGGGAGAAACACCAGGGTCGTGGAGCAGCAGGAAGGCACCTATACCTGGACAGTAACTAAAAATCCTTATTAAATGACCATGTTTTTTAATTCTCCCCCAAATGACAATTATGATGTTAATGAGTTTTTAATGATTCACTTCCGGTTGCTCAGGTACACCCGATCGTTCCCAGCGGCCAGGGCCGTCCGCAATTGAGGCAGCAGGGTCGAATGATCTTCTCACCAAACATACAAGATCCCATACTAACTACTTTCATAACTAAGTTAATTACGTCTTTTTTAACTACTGCGGATTTTGGAGACATTGGAGTGACGAAATTTTTTCCCGAAGGGAATCTTTAAGGTGCCAGTAAATTGACTGACACGGTGCCTCGAATTTCCACACCCTCAAATGGCAATTGACTGCGACAGGATTTGATCCTGCAACCTTGGGATCAGCAGGCGAAAACGTTTCCATTACGCCACGCAGCCAGTCTCATAATAAAGAGTTGCTATTGTTGTTGTTTCAATTGAGGGGCTTTGACGTCTTGGTCATTTAGCCCCGAGTACTTGGGTGTGTGTGGAATTTTTGTTTGATATCCTGTGTTATTGTGATAGCTGTATTAGTGTGTGTATTTGTAATTCAGGTGAGGATTGGGATGAAGACTGGCGTGGCTTTACATTAGGATCCATCCCGGTATTTGCTTGGAGTGAAGTGCAAAACACAGGAAACCCTTCCAGGATGGCTAAGTTGGAAATCGAACCGTCCTCTTCTCAGTTTTGACCACGAGGCTGAGTGTACCCCATTTCATCGGTCAGACCAAAATTAAATTTCTTGGCAGAGCCAGAAATCAAACTCGGACCTCTGGGGCGACAGTCAAGAATGCTAGCCGTTACACCAAGAGGTGCTCTAAGGGTTAATGACTCAGGATCATAAGACTAACGAGTTTCGTCACATTTATCATTCATATGTTGAAATGGTTATTGAAATTTGATGTTTTTCAGTCGGTTAACACGATTGTACCCAATTATTGTGATGGGTTATTATTAGTGATTTAAGCCCACTAAGGAGCACGTATGACTAGTGCTTCCTTTGTTCTCCAATATCTCCTCAGTCCAGCCAATAACTTGTCCTTCCTCTCCTGTGCGAGAGGTGGTCACCAAGTTAACTCTATCACAAAATTTGAAACAGTCAACAATATCCCAGCGTTATTCAAGTCTTGTTTCACTTCATTACGCCACAAGCAGCCAGTCTTGTAGCCATTAATCAATATTCTTGGTGATTCTATCGTTCCCCATCCGGAAGAGGTGCCCGTAGAATTTCAGTCATCTCCGTCGCATGATAGTGGTGGCTGGTTCCAACTGATGGCATAGTTCGGTGTTTGCTTTAAGTCGATAAGAGCCAACTGGGAGCAATCTTGGTCCATGAATTTTTCGAAGGAGGTTATTCCCTAATCCTGAAAAGAAATTACAAGAGATTTATTTATTTATTTATTTATTTATTTATTTATTTATTTATTTATTTAGTTATTTAGTTAGTTAGTTAGTTAGTTAGTTATTTAGCGTTTGGAATCACATTGCACAAATACAATTATAGTCCATATACACATTTACATAATAATCTATACCGGTACACGACATCTGCATGGGTGTTTTCAGAGTTATTAATGCAAAGAAGGTATGCATTTTCTATACTTCTCCTTACATATTGTTACGTGCCACCCCCTAGTGGCACTTTTGTTAACTGGATTACGGTGGGTAGAAAGCACAACACCAATTACTGCTTAAAGAAATAATTAACTTTATTGTGGCCAGAAAAATAAACTACTCAACAGCAAATACAAGCAATTATTACCTTACTCCAGTTTCCTCACGTCGAGAATACTTCCCCTTTCACTTGTCAACAGACCACAGTTAATCCTCTCGCTAATGAGTCCGGTCCCGTACGCTGGCTGGAAATAGCTGCACTAGGTCTGTCACTCACTGTTTTGCAACTCACCACAATGACCTCTCTCGCACTAAGTAAGCACACTCGCTCAAAACACAGGCAGTCCCCTGTAAGCTCCTCACTCCCTTCGCTGTCAAGAGAATCGGCTTCACTAGGGGTTTCGCAAGTCTCCACACTTCTGTCGCTCAGGATAAGCACTCGCACTCGCTCGTAAAACACAACAACAACCACTGCTTGACAGGTCGCACTTATATAGCAGGCCGGTGACTCAATAAATGCTTCTAGATCCATCCAGGGTTCACGGCTTCTCGAGGTTTCCATCGCTGGCTCAGTCACGAATATTCTGGACCATCCCTTTGTCCTAGTAGCCTTGTTGCATAAGGCGCACGTAATACACGAGGCAAGGCACAGCCCAGCCCTGGGGTAGTTGTGACTCATGCGGCGAGCGATGACACAAACACACAGCCGTAACAATATGTTGCCACACCATAAACCTTATCATATGTAGCACCTAGGAGATCGAAACTAGGTATTTTACCTCTTGAGGAGAATTGGTTTACATTCTCAACATTATGTTCTTGAACTGCAAGTACTTCAACTCTGTTATCTTCCAAGATCTTACGTAAGAGATGGCATTTGGCTCTACTAATGCCTTCGATGTTCAGTTGATACAATCTAATGTTTGGACTCAGATTTCTGTATAGATGGTCATGAAAAGGTCCGTTTTTGGCCATTTTGGCAATGTGATACGTGCCAGGAGATCACAAGGAATATCTGGCTCCAGTAATATTGTTGCTCGTTTAGCACCACCCAGGGGACACGTGCAGGGTAATGTAAGGTTATACCTGCGGACGTGAGCAACTGTCATCCCCCTGCATGAGATTAATAAATACAGTTGGATGAGCAGTTTCGATCTTCAGGCGATCATCATTACACTTAAGCTATGAAATCTATGTCAAAAGGTATGGGTGAAAGTATTTACAATATGTACACTTATTTAGTTGCAGTAGCAGTTAAAATAATGCAACTAGACAATATTTTTTTAACTACTACTGCAACTAAATAAGTGTACATATTGTAAATAGTATCAACCATATGCCTACTTGTAGACATAGATTTAATAGCCCAGGTGTAAAGGATCTGATGATGATTGCATGACGATCGAAGCTGGTCATCCAAGTACATTTATTAATCTCATGTCAATGTTTTCCAGGATTACGGAATAACTCATCACAATTGGGCACAATCGTGTTGACCGACTGAAATACATAAAATGTCGATTACTAAGGCAACATTGAAAATGGCTTCAAACACCGTAATTGAAATGTTTATTTGTGAAGGCTACGATTCTTGTATCTATTGTACACAGGGGCGCACCCAGGGGGGGGGGCTTTGGGGGCTTAAGCCCCCCCTAAAAACCTGGGAACACTTTAAAAACATTGCATCACATAAACATAAAGAAACCTTCCAAACCGTCCGTCTGCAGGTGTCCGTCCGTCGTATCTGTGATGCGGGCAATCCAGGTAACAGGCTCACAGACTCCTAGGTTGGTGTCCCGGTGAACCGTAATGTCGTAGTCGTTCAGGTTGGACAGGCGGACGTACGGCCGAGACGTCGTGTTGATGAGGGTCTTGGCAACTAACAATCCTTTTGTCTGGATGTCCTCATATTTTGGCTCGATGACAGCCGCCACTCCCTCAGCAGTTCCGTCGACAATTACGGCAGCGCTGATCTCTGTCCTGGTGGGAACGATGACGTTCTCTCTCAGCCTTACTCGTCGTGGGGTGACGGCCTCGTGTGCTGGTTGCAAAGCAAGTTCCTCACCTCCGAAGTGCAGAGTGTTGATACTCAGATCCAAGATGATGATGTTCTGGTCCATGAAGTCCAGTCCGATGATCACTTCATTTGATACGTCAGCCACAAGCACTGGATGCTTTATCGCCCGTCGACCAATGACGAACTCCAGTGATGCTTCGCCATGTACCGGTGCGGTCTCTCCGGTCGCGGTTATTAGTTGGAGGTTCCTTTGTGTGGGTTTCACTCTCCACTTCGGGATCACGGTGGGACTGACGATGGTCCTCGATGCTCCCGTGTCGATTAGCATGGGCCAGCTCTCTCCGTTGACGACTCCGTCGACCATCAGACTGCTATTATCCCTCCTTAACTCAGTCACACGAACTTGGACTGCCGGGGCTTGACGACTGTCACAAGCAAACCTTTGCCCCCCAAGGCTGGCTGATACTTGCTTTCCTGGGCCGCGTGGTTTCCCTACGACTGACTGTCCCGACGGAAACCCTTGGCGGCGCTGATCACCGCAGTCCTTGCTCAGGTGGCCTCTCTTACGGCAGGTCCAGCAGGTCGGTAGTCCTCTTCCGGGCCGCCTCTCCGGATGTCCTTCGGCTACGTTTTTGTTGGTGGTACTGCGACCCTTGAAGAACCGGCCTAGCGCGTCCATCAGTTCATCGACCTGGGGCTTGGTCTTGTCGGCTTTGGATGGTTCGTCGATGTCCACCTGACGCACCCGCGCGCGCATTCTAGATGCCTGTTTTGCCGTCTCGAACTCAAGTGCGTGGCTCATCGCATCTGCCACAGACTTATTGCGCGCGAGTCGCAGCGCCTGTTGAGTGTCCGAGTCCCGTAGTCCGTCGGTGAAGGTCTGCATCGCAATCTGTTCCAGAAAGTCGGCCGGCGCTGTTGGATAGGCGAGCCTTACGTGGCGTGCGATGTCCATCCCGAACTCCTGCAGGGTTTCCGCGTTCTTCTGTACCCGGGTCCGGAGCTGCATCTGGTAGGCCTGCTGAAGATGGCTATCTCCATATCGGGACTCCATATGGGCGATCAGTGAAGCGTAGTCCTGGGATCCAGTCGGGATGGCCTGAAGGACGTTAAGGGCGTCACCTCTCAGCGCTACAATGAGAGCTGTAGCCTTTTCTGTGTTGTTCCAGTTATTTATGGAACAGGCCGCCTCGAACTGACGTAAGTAGGTGCTCCACGGGACCTTTCCGTCGAAGGTAGGGGGCGTCACTCTGCTATATCCCGTTCCTGATATTCCCGGTGTAACGGTGGGCGGGCGTTGGCGCAGCTTGGCAACTTCCTCTTGTAGAGCGTTGAATTTCTCTTCCACCCCCGTCAGTGGACGTTGGCGCAGCTCGGCAACTTCCTTTTGTAAGGCGTTGAATTTCTCCTCCACCCCCATCAGCGGGCGTTGGCGCAGCTCGGCAACTTCCACTTGTAAGGCATCGAACTTCTTTTCTACTGCCGTGACTTCCTCACGCAGACCCAGTTCTAATTTCTTCAGGTCCTGTGTCAACTTATTCTGACCGTCTTCCATCTTTTTCTGGCCGTCCTCTATCCTCTTCAGATCCTCCGCTAGCTTATTTTGACCGTCTTCCATCTTCTTCTGGCCGTTTTCTAGCTTGGCAGTTAGGTCCTCGGCTAACTTCTTCTGGCCGTCCTCCATCTTCTTCTGGCCGTCTTCTAGCTTTTTCAGGTCATCCTTCAGGTCCTTGGCAAATTTCTTCTGGCCGTCCTCCATCTTCTTCTGGCCGTCCTCCATCTTCTTCTGGCCGTCTTCCATCTTGGCTTCCATGCCACTTAACTTTTCTAGCAATGCTGCAAATTGCGCTTCCATTTTAGATGTTTGTCTTGTAAAGGGCATGCACTCACAGGAAAATAAAAATAAAAAAATGACCTGCTCGGGTTTTGAAACCAGGACCGTCAGGTGTTGTGCTTGTGTTTGAGTTCGTAATCCCGCTTCTGACACCAGTTGTTACGTGCACCCCCCCCCCCCCCCCTCCAGTGGCACTTTTGTTAACTGGACTACGGTGGGTTGAAGCACAACACAGATTGTTCCTTTAAATGAAATAATTAAATTTATTTTGGCCAGAAAGATAGACCACTCAACAGCAAATACAAGCAATTAGAGCCTTACTCCAGTTTCCTCAAGTCTCTTCCTTATGGAGAGCTCTTGCCCCCTTTCACTTGTCAACAAACCACAGAAGTTAATTCGTCCTAATGAGTCAGGTGGCCTTGACAGAAACTACCTGCACCTCTTCCTCATGTACACAAACTACAGTTACTTGCTACACGCTGCTTCGCTGTTCACAAGCTGGGAAACAATGTCACTGGATTTCGTAACTCGCACGGCACTTCGCCACAATACGTCTATCGCTCAGTGAAATCACACTCGCTCAAAACACAGGCAGTCCCCTGTATGCTTCTCACTCCCTCGCTGTCAAGAGAATCGGCTTCACTAGGGGTTTCGCAAGTCACCACACTTCTGTCAATCAGGATAAACTCTCGCACTAGCTCGAAAAACACAACCACAACTGCTTGACAGGTCGCTCTTATATAGCAGGCCGGTGACTCAATAAATGCTTCTAGACCCATCCAGGGTTCACGGCTTCTCGAGGTTTCCTTCACTGGCTGAGTCACGAATATTCTGGACCATCCCTTTGTCCTAGTAGTCCTGTTGCATAAGGCACACGCAATACACTGAGGCAGAGCAGCCCAGCCCTGGGGCAGTTGTGACTCATGCGGCGAGCGATGAAACAAACTCACAGCCGTAACAATATTTACATACAAGAATAATAATGGACACATTCTCTTTCCATAGCTGAAATCATGTTATTGAGGAAAGCCCCCTCCAAACCAAAATTCTGGGTGCGCCCCTGATTGTACACCTTCCGAGTCCGTAGAACCTAGCCCCATGGCCCTTGCCTAGCTCTCGTAGTTACCCCCTAGCAGTGTAAAGGTATTTCAAACAACGAAATAGGTCTAAATTAATTCTATTAATAAATTATTAGCAGAACCAACTCCATACAGGCCATGGAGGACCACGGAACAGAGGAAAGTAGAGACATCCACCGTTCGTGACATCAGCAATAGATGGAATGGAGTTCTTCTTCTGTGGTGTTCAATCCGAAGATTGGTTTGTAGCAGCTTTCCATGGACTCCGGTCTGTGGCAAGTCTCTTCATGTCCAAGTAATTATCACAACCCTTGTCGTGAATGATTTGTTTTATGTATCCCAGCCGTGGTCTACCTCTACAGTTCTTTCCTTTCACATTGCCCTCCAGTATTGTGTGCAGAAGACTTTCATACCTCAAGATATGTCCAATCCAATTGTCTCTTCGGTGAGTAAGCATATTCCACAAACATGGCTTATCTCCAATCCTCTTCAGCGTTTCTTCATTACTGATTTTGTCCATCCATGGAATTTTTAGTATTTTCCTATTCGTTTCTTATCAGCCAAGCCTAGAGTCCAGGTTTCGCTACCATACAACAGTACGCTCCACACATATATCTTCACAAGACGTTTCCTGAGGCTTATACTAATGTTTTTGCATGTAAAGAGCTTTCCTTTCTTGTTGAATGCTATTTTGGCTTGCTTGATGCGGCTGACTATTTCTCTTCTACTTCTTCCATCTGCTGTTATTTTGCTACCAAGGTAAGTGAACTCCTGTACATTTGTCAACTGTTCTCCATTTAAAGTACAACGAGGAGGTTCATACTGCCGGCTGCAGATAAGAACTTTGGTTTTCATTTTGTTGATCTTCATGTTATATTTGTTGAAGGTGGATTCCATTTCTGCGAATGCATAATTCAGATCATCTCGTTTTCTGCCAGGACTGCGATATCATCCCCAAAGCGAAGCATGGTAATTCTTTCTCCTTGAATCATGAGACCTCCAGTCATTGGCAAATTATCATTTACTTATCTATTGCTTTTTGGATGTATGCATTAAAAAGAATTGGTGAGAGCGAACAACCTAGCCGAACTCCTTTCTTAATGTTGGCCTCTGTTGTGGAATCTCCACATCTTATAACAGCTATCTCGTCTTCATACAATTTCCAAATTGTCCTCCAGTCCTTGTACTTAACACCCAGTTGTCAGCTCCATATCCAACCACCTTTGCTCACAGGAATCACCCCGGTACTCATTTCGGTTGCAGGCTGAGTGAACCCCAGGGCCAATTGCGTATCTGAAAGTTGTAGTTTAGTTCCTAAAATTCACTACCTGGGGGAGGAATAGAACTCTCTTCCTTTAAGTAAGAGGCCCAGCAACTCTACCGACTGGGCAGCGCAGTCCCCCTTAGGGGAGACTTTGCTAACTCTGCAGTACCAGAAATATATTTTTTATACAGATGTACTTCATTCCAAGAGACGAGTTCATATTACCAATTTCGTTGAGTCAACGATTTAATTTTCCTTGGCTATTGCTGAGCTTCTATGCCCAAGATCGCGGGTTCAAACCCGGCCGAAGTCGTCGGATTTCTTAAGAGCGTTAAAAATCCTTCAGTATGCCTTCCTTCGGAAGTGAAGTAAAGTCGGTGATCCCATGTCATAGATTTATGGCATGTTAAAGAACCTTCCACTAATTACACCTGTGTGAAGCTAAATTAATTATAGGTTAAACAACGCTCTTAGGGTTCCTACGTTCGTCGCCAGGAGCTGACTGCGGTGGAGTCTAGTAGCCAAGTTCCGAACTAGTAGTTGTTGACGGTAGCGTCTGGCGGCAAAAGTAGGAACTACTTGAAATTCAATGTCTACAGTCCTTACTTGAATTAAAAACAGATAACACACACTAATACAGACAGCACAATTAACACCGGTTATCAGACAGATTCTACACACACCCAAAGTACACGGGGCTACATGACCGCGTTGTCGCAGCCCCTAAACTGAGCAACGAACCAACCATGCCTTGTCTATGAATTTCAAAACGACAAATGCCACCACCCAGTGATAAAATCGTAAAAATTTGTGTTAGTATTTAATTGTGAAGAATCTATAAAATCTAATGTATTTCGGTGATGCCGTAGTAGTAGTATTGAAGCATATTATTATACTTACCATTTTCTTATCATTTTGTGGATTTAGATAAGGTACCGCGGATTTAGCCCCAATACCACTAGGTCATACAAAAATGCCTACAGAGTTAACAAATTTAATTTTCTTCGAAAGTGATATTTTAAATATTAGAAGATTTAGATGATCCATGCCAGATGATATTTTAAGAACTGAATCTTTGGGGCTATTAGGTTGAGTGGAAATCTTGACAAAGGGACAAGCAGTGTTTATAAGATTTTTTTCAATTTAATACAAGACATGCTACAATAGGAGTATAACAAAATAACAATAAATTATAGACATTGAACTGTTCTTCCAATGTCAATTCATGTTTTTTGTCGTCATGAGTGTCAAATGACGTTCCTCATCATAACATAGGACAGAACAAGTGTAATATGTGTACCTGAAAGTTTGAGAACCATTGCATGTTATTTTATTAGGTTTTAGACAATGTTTTAGTGTTTTTGACTATTTATTGTGTGTAGTGTATTTTCTATGCCATCGTCAAGAACTTCGATATTGTTTATTCTGGATGTTTCCTAAATGTAAGATTAACAGAGGAAGGGACAAAACGTGGGCCCCGAAACATGTATCCCTAATATGTGTCAAATTAAAACTAATGAATAGGTGGAAAAATTGAAAATGCTTATTCTCATACAAGCAGTTGTCTCAAAACGTCGGTACTTAAACATTTCCACTCAACCTTATAGCCCCAAAACTACTGTATATAATGGATATAGTTGGTCAAGAAAGTTTACGTAACAGTACTGAATTTATGTCACAATTATGTAGTAATTTAATTTCTCTGTTAATTTTTGGAAATCCATTTTCTTATTTTATGATGTTTACCATCCATCCGTTATTATTGTGGATTAAGACGAGTCTCCCTTACGTAATTTTTATCATAAGAGTTAAAATAATTAAATGAGCTACTTTTTATAAATTGTTGCCCAAAGTGTAAGTATCGGCGGACAAGTTGTCTACCCCTGCAATAGATCATTAACATCTGCGGAGGGCACAGTTTAAACGGCGACAAAAACAGACCTTCACTGCTCGCCTTGGTGTAAGGTTTCGCCTCAGGTCTGATAGCTTTACTATTAGCCTGATGACAGTTATGTATTGTTTTCTTTTACCTCTCATTCGATGTGCATCGCACGGGCATTAAAAGAGGCCCTCATGCGTAGCGTATCGTCTGATCAAAATCTTTTGTTGTAAGGACAAGAAAAAAGGCAGTTCGGTTAAGTTAAGACTTAGGTGTATTAAGACTGTTTTCAGTGACATTAAAGCATATGATTCTGGGGTATTTTCTCACTCGAATGTGTTTGCATACGATATTTTATCGAGGGATATTGCTGGTTTATCTTATCTTCTTACAAATTATTACATTAATTTAAAACAGAGCAAGTACAAAAGTATTTCTTCGAGATTCTATGAAATTCAAATATTAACAATAGTGTGTCTTACTGGCTTTCACGGCCAAGAAATTATAATCCAGCGATTCTCCTAGGTTTTTACGATGTCTTTTGCGGTGTTCCGAGAGCCTCCTGATGAGCCTGACTTAGTGCATCCAGGTGAAAGCCCACAAAACCCTCAGGTCCCTCAGACGCTGGCAAATTTTGTTATCATGACAAATTGGAAAGCACGGGTATCATGGCCTTTCCCTTCTAGTGATATTGTATATTTCAGTCGATCAATTCAAAACAATTCCAATTACTGGAATATGTGAAACAATAAACCTGAAAAGAATACATGTGATTAAGATATATACAGGGTGCGCACAAATGATTGAAGCGGTTTCCAAAAAATCCTGTTTGTTTATTATTTGTTGTAACATTACAAAATTTTATAGACAGATAGAAGAACTCACCAAGTTTTTTATGCGCCTCCAAGTGCTCGATATGTGCCCAATGAGTGACTCTACAGTCAAGTTCATCCCACTCCCGACGTAGCATGTCGCTGTCAATTTGACCAAAGGCGTTGATGATGCGCCCGCAGTTCTGTTAGATCAGCCGGTAATGGTGGCGTAAAAACTGCGTTTTTCACATAACCCCATACGAAGAAGTCGCAAGAAGGCCGGAGAGCGTGGAGGCCATGCATGACATGAGGGCGTGATCTTCATTCGCGATACGACCGATCCATCGTTCTGGAAGTCTGCTTTTCAGAAAGTCACGAACATCACCACAGAAATGAGGTGGAGATGAAGTCCATGCTATCGGTCTCCAACTGAGGCATGAGCCAATGCTCCAGCATCCAGGTAGAGGTGCTCTGTAATGGATTTTTAAACGAAGAAGGGCTCGGTGGATATTTCTGATACATTGATCAAAAGTTTCGACGCACGGTTGTTGCAGATTGAGTGGAATGAAATTCCAGAACAGCATACGCTTTTTCACTGTTATTCGCTATCGTTGCAACTGTTGGAGTAGAGGACGCATCATGTCTGCCGGATGTTGCAACTATTGCGCTCTCGCGGGCGTTGAGGGAAGCACAATGTATGGGGTCTATTAGAGCAAGACCAACTACAATACTCAGACCTTAATGTAGAAAAAACATGGCGGCGACGGTTGCCCTACCAATAGCTAAGATCATGTCATCGGGCTTGTCACAGTTCGTGTAAATTATTATTTTTACTCACCTAATATCATAAAAGATATCAAAAGACGAGACTAGGTTCCGAAGAAATATGCATCAATAATTTAGACTTACCTGAATTAATTTATCTATATAGTGCTGGCCTCGAAATATAGGTTTCTTCGTCTTCACCCAAGGGGCAGCTACAATAGTCTCACTGTTTCTGTGGTTGAATAAGACGCTTTTTTGGCGAGTTATCACGATTTGTATTTAAGTTCAGTGATTATAGATTAATATTATTAGCAAAAAATCAAATAGATTCTGAAGTAGGAGAGAAGAAAGTACCCGGTTACTGAAGTGCTGTCCCAGCACATGCAGAGTATTTGTGTACACAATCGGAATGAGAATAGTTGCCTGAAATAATCGAACCAACACCATAGAGATACAATTCAATTAAGACCTCTCGTGGAATTGTCTAAAATCTCGGGTAAAACATCACACCGAATTAGTTGATTGAAATATGCAAAGAAGTCGTCGTGTGGATATCAGTACATAATTATGGAGAATACTGCACACAAGGGACACGATAATATGTTACCATCTAACCTATTAAACATTCGCTGTTACCGTTTGGAATAGTTGTACGCTGGAAATAGTTGATTTAGTACAGTACTATAGGTTGGAAAGCACCATCTCCCTCTCACGGAATTATCGCGGCACACCATCTCGCAATATAAGAACACAATTGGCAAGGTACTCACAACACTTTATTACACACATCATAATAAAAATAACTTGCAAGCTGTAAGAATCACAAAAGTATGAATAATGACGGAACACAATGAGTTCACTGTTTGGCACAGGGGGAACATCTTCCTTAACCAATAAAAAAGTTCACTGTATTATTTGGCGTGCATACAAGGCAGTGTAGAACATCTGTCAGACTGGTAAGGATTTACGGAGGCACATATTGCTGAGCGTTCATGATAACGTCAATGGTTTGGTCGAGCCGTAGATGCTCATTGCGTTTTCCCTTTACGTACTTAAGTTCGGCACTAATGAAGTGTACTAAGCTATTATTATATTGCCACTAACTAGCAAATCATTGCGGTGTATATTCTTGAGTCACTTCTATTATGCTTTAGTCTCAGGTACTTCAACATCCGAAGTAAATGACAAAATGCCATCGGTTGACTAGACAATCATCACACAAACGAACCAGTCCTTATTAAGCGTATTATCACATATTTACATACGATTGCAGTACATTAACGCGAACTGGACTTTACAGACATACAGAAGACACTAAAAATTACAGACGAGTGACAGTTTATCGCAACTTTCATCAAACGAAGCTAATCAAAGCTAAATAGTGTATCCCAGCAACGAATGTAAACAAACTATATGCCGGGGCTTCAGCATACGCCATTTTCACGCTTTCGAGACCTGCATTAAGGTCTGAGTATTGTAGTTGGTCTTGATTAGAGATGGGACTATCGACTACTTTTAACCATCGACTGACTAGTCATTCATTGGAAGAAACTATCGACTAGATAGTCGACTACTTTCAGTCGAATGGTTACCTGAATTCGCATTGCTCCTAAGCGTGTTGTTTCATGTATTCGACTGAAAGTAGTCGCTTCTAGGCAGCGTACAAAGCACTGCAAGCCGTTACCGGCTGAGTTGAGTCGTACCAACAGATGAAAATCAAACTTCTCCTTAACCCACCTATTTTTGCAGACGTTAGTTTGGACTACGCGATACTCGGCAACATGCAAGTGGTCAAAGTTATTTATTTATTTATTTTTACTGTGCTTCGAAATGGTGGTTTACGTCGTGTAGAGTGCAGCCATTATTTGCAATGTTGCACATTTCATTTAATGCAAAATGTGTGAGTAAATGTTCCCCGATACCGGTATTGATACAGGGCACATTACCTGCATGTACTGTGGATAAGTGAAGTAATAGACCAATACTTAATTAACCTAAGAGTAAATTAAATCACTATTACTGAGAGGGAGTTCTTAAGTACCGGGAACAATTCCATAGCCAACATTGAAATAATCACACTTCATATTTTAATGCCAAAAAATAGTAAATGTAAAATATGTCCATAGAGTCATAAACAAGTTAGGCTATGTGTTCACTAATTTAATCCTCTCTGAAGTACTAAGAACGTAGAGCTGAAATACGACTTGAACAAGAAAATTACGGCCTACAGTAAATACACACGAAAATAGAACACTTTAGAACAGCAACGAGGGCGAACTTTCAGTGGAGATGTTGGCAACAATGTAAATACTAAGTTTTTTTTAATGCGCGCGCTATCCATGTGCTGAAACATTTGACGACCAGAACGTAAAACTATCCGAGCGCGTTCTACATGTTAAAAGTTAAAACACAATTGGGATATGTCGTTTGCAAACGACTTGTTTATGTTACGTGAGTAGTTGAATTAATTCGACTGTTTTTTAAAAGCAGTCAAACGAGTCGATGGATTTAACATTATTCAGTCGACTGCTGCGGTGCTGCCCATCTCCAAACAATTGACGACCAGAATCAATTTGTGCGTACGGTCAAGCTGTCCTCACAGTACCCGCTGCAATAGATGTAGAGATTCACATCACCACTCTATCTTATGATGGATGTCAGTACATAAAATCAGCCATAAGGCAACGGCAGTTTAACCACAGACAACGCTACAACTCTTCCATCCTTGCCCTCATGTCTTTGCCACTAACCCCTTCCCCCCTCCCACACAGCACGCCTCTGCTCTGACACAGTTGTTAGGCCTGCTACAACAACTCTCAGCCATAACCCTGTAAACTACAGCTAAACCAAACCCAGAACCCCCTAATACACTTCATTTGCAGAGCAATAAAATCCATAAAACAACTCCGCAACAAGCTTCACAAAAACCTAAATTATAAACGAAAAGACTACTCCACAAACACCAAAATCAGTAAACCTCCCTCATTTCAGCCACACTACACCTTAAACAGACATAGAAGGCATAGTCATGACCCCTTCATGGAGTAGGCTATTGTCTAAACACGATCATGTCTCCTTCAACTTTACTGAAGACTTCATTAAATTCTATTAAAAAAATCATAAACTCATTCCACAAATCTTAAAATCAGTACACATCCCTCATTTCAGTTACTCTATTCATTAAACAAACATAGAAGGCGTAGCCATGATCCCTTCATGGAGTAGGCTACTGTCTAAATCTGACCACGCATACTACAACCTTACCTTAATTCAAAATTACGGCTAAATGATCCATCTGACTGGGAGGCAAAGGTATTTACCGGCTTGCCTGGGATGATGTGCCACAAAACCAGTATCTGGAGTTCAAACATAACCTAAATATTGAATGACAATATTGAATTGTCCAATAACTTGGACAATTGGATTTAGGCTATTTCATTGAAAGAATCAACGAACTGTATAAAACTATAGGCTCCTACAGGTATACTTAACTTATTAATTAAAGCTCTACAATAAACATACAGCACAATGAATTGTAGCATGAAGTTATCCTGAAGAAGTCGTTTGATTACAACGACTACTTGAATTCGAATGATTCCATTCGCTTGGAATTAGTCGTTTGCCAACGACTTGTTTCATTCGAATGATTTCCAACGATTGCTTTGGGATCAGTCGTTTACAACGACTACTTTTATTCGAATGATTCCATTCGTTGGAAGTAGTCGTTTGCCAACGACATGTTTCATTCGAATGATTTCCTACGATAGCTTTGGGATCAGTCGTTTGCAAACGACTTGTTTATGATACGGTGAGTAGTCGTTGAATTCATTCGACTGTTTTTTAAAAGCAGTCGAATAAGTCGATTGTTTTAACTATCGACTAATTCGACTGTTTTCAGTCGACTGCTGCCCATCTCTAGGGCCTATTCAAACAAAACTTTGAGGGATACTTGCCTTACAATATCAAACACAATCACCATAACTCTAATAATAAGGCAAGAAATAATTGGCAAAACCACTCCAATCATTTGTGCGCACTCTGTATATTGTTGTGGACTATTGAAGAAGGAGAAAACTAAGGGAAAGTTACAATATCAATTGTAAATAAGGCAAAATGGCTTCAAAGCTATCTTTACTCAATACCAGCAGTCAGGCAAATCGAGAAGCAAAATGATTCAAATCAATTTGGACAAGACAATATGGTTCATCATCCCTTAGTTTTCTCCTCCCTCAATAGTCCATAACAAAATATATGGTGTCACAAAAATGTGCGGCACAAATTGCAGTACATTTTCCTCACACGTAGGCGAAGAAATTATTATTATTAGCGTATGGCAAGGAAATTATATACATAATATATACAATATATACACAATAACAAAAAACATTGATTCACTTCAGGCATTAGTGTTATCCGTTATAGCTGAATGTCCAACTTTTGAACCCACTGCAGTGCCTCCGCAGTTGGTGATAGAAAATCTTCCAATCTACCTGGATAAGCCCGTAGTTGACACTGGCTTAAAATGTGGGGAATGGTCTGGCGAGGGGCTCCACAATCACATTCTGGAGATGGTACAACGTTCCACTTATAGAGAGAATCCCTGCACCTTCCATGACCTGTCCTGATCCTGTTCAGTCTGGACCAAGTTGCACGCGGTAGTTAGAATCCGTTAGCAATAATATGAACATGGGTCCGGAAACGCTTTGTTTCCATGTTATACCGCATTGTCTCCAATTCATTAATCATGGGAAACACACAAGAACAGAACATTCGAATCATGGGGAACATGCACTGTTGGTTTCATCTGGTTACGTTGACTTAATCGAAAGTGCACCGCCAGTGTTTTGTTTTACATGGCCCTGTTGCCATGCGACATACGCCATTGCTTGTTTACAGCTGTGCGACAAAACAAGTACAATGGAGCACCTTCTCACTTTAGTGTTAATATCCGTCAGCTTCTAAATAACAGATTCGGTGACAAATGGATAGGTAGAGGTGGACCAATTGCATGGCGTCCACGCTCTCCGGACCTAAACCCACTGGACTTTTATTTGTGGGGTCATCTGAAAGCTCTTGTGTATCAAACCCCAGTACAAGATGCTCAGTTCAGAGTCACCGTGCCCGTATTATGGAAGGCTGAGAAACCATACGCAATACTCCAGGGATACATCAGTGCATCCGAGATTCACTACGACGGCGGATTGATGCATGTATGAATGCGCACGGCGGGCATATTGAACATCTCTAGTGTTCTGTTCTTGTGTTTTTCCCATGATTAATGAGTTGGAGACAATGAGGTATAACATGGAAACAAAGCGTTTCCGGACACATGTTCATATAACATAATTTCTTCGTCTACGTGTGAGGAATGTGTCCTGCAATTTGTGCCGTATATTTTTGTGACACCTTGTATATCTTAAACACAAGTAATTTATTTCAGATTTTTTCCCCACATATTTCAGCAGGCTAATTGGATTTATTTTGTGTTGACCGACTGGAAGTCACAATATATGTATATGAATTGCAGTCAATGGCCATAGCAGGGTATTTTAATTGAACGCCCGAAGGCTCCCAGCAAGTTCAATTTCCAGTAGTTCCAACTTGCAGATGCCACTGTCACTGACATCTAGCAGCGAACGTTGAAACTTGATAGAGCGTTCCTAACCAAATAACCTACAAATATGGCAACACACTACCAATTGTAGTGGTAGGTTCCTTTACATGTCATAAATCTATAACTTGGGCCCGCCGGCTTTACTTTCCCTCCGAAGGAAGGCATGCTGAGGGATTTAAACGCTCTTAAAAATCCGACAACTTCGGCCGGGTTTGAACCCGCGATCTTGGGCATTGCAGTTCACCATGCTACTGGTTGGTTGGTTCTTAAGTTTAGGGGCTGCGACAACGCGGTCATGTAGCCCCGTGTACTTTGAGTGTGTGTAGAATCTGTCTGATAACCGGTGTTAATTGTGATGACTGTATTAGTGTGTGTTATCTGTTTTTTAATTTAAGTACTGCAACTTAGAATTTTTCAAATAGTTCCTACTTTTGCCGCCAAGTGCCACCGTCAATGACTACTAGGCCAAGTTCAGAACTTAGCTACTAGACGCCACCGCAGTCGGCTCTTGGCAACGAACGTAGAAACCTAAGAGCGTTGTTTACATTCTTAACCTATCCAATTTAGCTTCACACAGGTGCAATTAGTGGAAGGTTCTTTAACATGCCATAAATCTATGACATGGGACCGCCGGCTTTACTTCCCCTCCGAAGGAAGGGATACTGAGGGATTTTTAACGCCACCATGCTACTGACTACTGTACGCTACCGAAGCCGTTAAAGATACAATATCAATTGTTAATAAGGCAACACTGAAGAATAGCTTCAAAGCTGTTTTTACTTTCCCTTGTATGTAAATTAAGTTGGTGGCACTGTGGAGCCAAGGCTGACAGGCAGCCCCATTATTTCACTGAGTTTTAGTCACTAGGAAGTTGAATAGAATGCGGGGTTGGTCAGACCCCAGTGTGACTCTTCTTGAGGAATCTTCGGTTATTAATAAATAAATGATATTCTGAAGGTTGATCGCCAAGTTCCATCACGTGAGTCACTAGCTCATAAGCAGAGGTGCTCCTTCTGTCCCGCGTAAACGATAGGAAGACAAAACGTATGTCTTGTCAACAACACGATTATTTATATCTCTATGAAGAATATCACTTATTACGTTACATAAGCATAATAATACCCATTTAGGAAACATAACCTTCTGTTGATCAAGAAACAGTTAGGTTATAAACATTGTCTTCAACTAGATACCTGTTCTATTTCACAAGGAACAGCTATGCCTATATACTGTACATGTAATGACAAGGTTCTCCGTTCACGGGTTTCATCATCAATTATGGAATATACAGCATCACCGTGAACCAGGTCTGAATTGCGTATGCTTGAGATGTGGTACACACTGTACTATGTACCATGTGTCAAGTTGCAACCAACGATTGGAATCCTTTGTAAAATTTTGTACTGAAGATTGATGTAATTTTAATCTTTGCACATTGTGCGCATGGAATTAAATTAATAAAATAGCACAGGAATCCTTCTTTATCGAAGACTTGAGACACTGCTTCAGACTACCGGAAACGCAAGCATACAGAACCGTGATCGAGGAGAGACAGAACAAAGCCAGAGAGATTCCAAGAGAAATAATGGAAACAAAAGCGATGATAACAGAAACCTGGAAGGAACCGAACTATGAGCTTCGCCACCTGAACACACGATTCGACACCCATGTATTCCAAGAGAAGATATGCCAGAACAAATCATACCATGAACCCAAGGAGGACCGCCTCTGTAAACTATGCAGCAAAGCATGCCCCAAGTACCATTTAGTGAAGTGTATAAACAGAACTCTACCATTAAACACGCTAACAAAAGACAGGTGATAATCAACACTCAAATTAATTGTACACATTGTATTAATAAATGTTTTATATATATTACACTATATAATGCTTCCCACTCTACAGTTCTTGCAAGTTTAGAAGAACATTTACTCCCTTATTATTTAGCGTATGAATATTAGTGCCCGGAGTGTCCGAGGACATGTTCGACTAGCCAGAGGCTGCAGCTGCTTCAATGCGGACACCCACTGTGTGAGCTAAAAGTTCCGTTCAATTTCAAGTAGTTCCAACTTTCGCTACCAGATATTCACCTAGTGGTGAACGTTGGAACTTTGATAGAGCGTTTCAACCAAATCTAACCTGCAAATTTAGCTTCACACAAGGTTCTTATACATGCCATAAATCTATAACATGGGACCGCCGGCTTTACTTCCCCTCCAAAAGAAGGCATACTGAAGGATTGTAACGCTCTTAAAAAATCCGACGAACCCGCGATCTTGGGCTCAGAATCTCAGCATGCTACCGGCTACGCCACCCTAAATATATAGGCCTAGTAATTAACAAGAAGAAGCAAACTGTTACCCATATTCTTAATATTGTCGACTTCTTTAAATTTATATTTTACAATTTGATAAGTACCGCCATTTATAGAAGATATTTTATAGAAGAAATTTACGATTGTAACTTCTAATTAACATGTCATACAGCTACATTCATATTGTGAGAAAATTATATTTAATTGATTTTTTAACAAATTTGATTTCCTAGTTTACTGCTTATTTTATATACTTTTAAGGGCTTTCCAAAGACGACGATACCACTATAGTTTTCATTGTAAGTGTGTTTTGGTCAGGAGATCTATATAGATAGTCTACGCAGACTTCGCTCAAGGCAGCCCCCTGTGAAGACAGCTACGAGACTTATCAATGAGAACTTTGACATAGTCCAGCAGTGGTCACATGATTGGAAGATTTTAGCTCCACAGGAGTGCCGAGACATTCCATCTGTCACTTCTGAAGTACCTGGCTTTGATCTTCCTCGTCGGATATGGTCGAAATTAAACCGTATCAGGACCAAATCTGGTGTTTGTGCGGACTCTTTGTTCAAGTGGAACAGGTTAGCCTCTCCAAATTGTGACTGTGATGGCGACAGACAAACGGTGAAGCACATCATTCAGGACTGTCCTCTAAGATCCTATGGAGGCAGCATATTGGATTTTCTCTCAGCGACTCCTGCATCAGTGGACTACATTTTGAATTTAGATATAAAATTATGAGACTATCTGTTCTCTTTTTTTTTTCTTTCTCAATATTTCATTAAGATGTATTGTGATGTACTGTAAGTGTGTACCATACCATACGATAAATAAATAAATAAATAAATAAACCACTATAGTACATTATGCAACGAGCATATAATGGCAATAGTCCAGACACTAATATGTTCATAAAACGAGCGCTGCGAGTGTCTTAATTACCATTATAGGCGAGTGCATTCGACTGTTTATGTTCGACGATAATTATAACTTTATTATATGTTTTAACATAAATATTCATAAATATCTGTGGGATTCAGTTAATTCAATTATTAGTGAACAAGGCGCGGGCTCTGGTGATTGAACAGAGCGCATGCGAGGGTCAACGAACTTCGAAAGCAGAGACCATTTACTTTGCTTGGCAATGCTATTGTTTACAGCCTGCATGATGACTAGTGCCGTCCAGCTCTAGAATTCACTAATATCGTCACCGAAGTCGTTTGAAAGCAATGCGCTGTGTAAAAATTGGAGTTAGGGATATTAAGGTACAGTGCTATTTCTTGTCTCATATTCGCCAGTTTATTTACGCGAACATATGGATGGTGCACTTTCCATGTCGGTAATTTATATAGAAGGATGCTGTGTTGCTAACTTTTGGACGTAGATTCATAAATTTCTTGCGTATGTCATAGTATTGTCTTGTTATCGTAAAGGTTCGTGCTGATTTTGTCTTTGTGTTTGGGATTGTAACTACAATGGTTGATCCGATATCCAATTTGAACTTTAAAATCATGTAATTCATGTCCGACATGTTGGATTTTGAGCACATGCTCCAAGGAATTCTTACCTAATTGGTCAATGAAGGAGCTCTGATTGGCTGGAGAAACTGTCTCATAATGAAAAACAGTACTATAATGACCACCATTATGATAGAGTTTTCTGTCGTATAATATTTACTTTTCGACATCGTCAAACATAAAATATACGAATATAAGTTACTCTCAATTATCAATTGTTTCTTAAGTTTATGCTGATGACCACAATGTGTGTCGAAACTAGTTCAATAAACATCAGCTAGTAATTTATTTTTATTGACTTCTAATGGATTTCTTGTAATGTCATTTGTATTTAATTGAATTAGTTGTCAATAAGGACCCAATTTAAATAATGTAGTAATTAATATTTCATTTATTTACTTTTAACACATGAAAGGATGCAGCATCAATTAGAAATGACTTCCTTTCGCCAAATCTTTGACTAATTGCATTACAGTGCCTGTTAACGCTAGCGATTTTGAATTCCTAACGCGAGGAATATCATCTTCCAAGTCCTTCACTTTGTAAGTGCTCTGATCCTGAACACTGCACGGTCGACACTGTTATTAAAAGCTTTCCGCGAAACAATAGCTCACAGATACAGATCTCGAGCTGTATCTTGCGATGTTTGAGTTATTATTGGGCGAGAGGTTATCCACCATCTCCGTATCTGACAGCAAAGCTGCTGCGAGATTAATAATGCTCTGGTCTCTTCCTTCCTTCTTTACTTCCTACCTTCCTTCCTTCCTTCCTTCTTCTCTTCCTACCTTCCTACCTATCTTCCTTCCTACCTTCCTTCCTTCCTACTCTCCTTCCTTCCTCCCTTCCTTTCTTTCTTCCTTCCTTCCTCCATTCCTTCCTACCTTTCTTTCTTCCTTCCTTCTTCTATTCCTACCTTCCTACCTACCTTCCTTCCTACCTTCCTTCCTTACTACCCTCCTTCCTTCCTCCCTTTCTTTCTTTCTTTCTTTCTTTCTTTCTTTCTTCCTTCCTTCCTCAATTCCTTCCTACCATTCTTCCTTCCTACCTACCTTCCTTCCTTCCTACCGTCCTTTCTTCTTACATTCCTTCCTTCGTTTCTTCCTACCTTCCTTCCTTCCTACCTTCCTTTCTTCCTACCTTCCTTTCTTCCTGCCTTCCTTCCTTCGTTTCTTCCTACCTTCCTTCCTTCCTACCTTCCTTTCTTCCTACCTTCCTTCCTTCGTTTCTTCCTACCTTCCTTCCTACCTTCCTTTCTTTCTTCCTACCTTCCTTCCTTCCTTCTTCTCTTCCTACCTTCCTACCTACCTTCCTTCCTACCTTCCTTCCTTCCTACTCTCCTTCCTTCCTCCCTTCCTTTCTTTCTTCCTTCCTTCCTCCATTCCTTCCTGCCTTCCTTCCTTCCTACCTTCCTTTCTTTCTTCCTACCTTCCTTCCTTCCTTCGTTTCTTCCTACCTTCCTTCCTTCCTTCCTTCCTTTCTTCCTACCTACCTTACTTCCTTCCTTTTTTGTTGTTATAAAATAGCAAATGCCCTACCTTGTAAGTTGAATCTAAAGATAAATTTAATCTAAAATTAGCAGAAGCCTTACCTTGTAAGTTGAATGTGAGGGTAATTTTGTTTCATTTATAAAATAGCAAATGCCTTCCTTACCTTGTAAGTTGAATGTGAGGGTATTTTTTGTTTTAGTTATAAAATAACAAAAGCCTTATCTCATTAGTTGAATGTAATGGTAATATTTCTTTTATTTATGAATTAGCAGAAGCCTTACCTTGTAAGTCGATTGTTAACGTATTTTCTTAGTTACAAAATAGCAAAAGCCTCACCTTCTAAGTTGAATGTAAAGGTAAATTGCTTTTATTTATTAAATAGCAAAAGCCCTATCTTGTAAGTTGAATGTAAAGATAATTTTAATTCAGTTATAAAATTAGCAGAAACCTTACTTGGTAAGTTGAATGTAAGGGTAATTTTTGTTTTATTTATAAAATAGCAAAAGACTCATCTTGTTGGTTGAAAGTAAATGTAATTTTTCTTCTATTTATAAAATAGTTAAAGCCTAACCTTGTAAGTTGAATGTAAAGGTAATTTTTGTTTCATTTATAAAACTGGCAAAAGCCTTATCTTGTTCAAAGAATACTTGTTTTTAGGTCATAAAGTGGTTCAAAAATATTTATGATTAAAAATAAAGTAGGACTTTTGGCAATTGTTCTTGCATTTGTTATGCTTTTTTGCTCCAAATGAATCTCAGTAAATTGCAGCGTTATATTTTTTTTACAGAAGTTGAAGTCCCTGAGTATCTGAGATTGTGTTTCTTGTTTCATTTATACGGTGAAATTGTGACGAAATCAAAAATATTAGGTATTGTTTTGTGATTACCTGGGTTGGGTGGGGGGAGGTATCGATCAAAAAGTGATTACGGAATTTGGGCGGCCGTTAACGGTTATGTAACGACCATTTTAAATGTAACGCAGTTACGCAGTTACATTTTGCACAAAGTAAGTGGAACTGTTACTATTTATTTTGTAAGTAACGGTAACTGTGACTTACTGTAGTTACTTACTCAACCCTATGAAAGACTAATATAGCGGCTTCGGTGGCGTAGTTGGTAGCATGCTGAGCTTCTATGCCCAAGATATCGGGTTCAAACCCGCCCAAAGCCGTCGGATTTTTAGAGCGTTAAAAATCCCTCAGTATGCCTTCCTTCGGAGGGAAAGTAAAGCCGGCGGTCCCATGTCACAGATTTATGGCATGTTAAAGAACCTTCCACTAATTACACCTGTGTGAAGCTAAATTGTATATGTTAAGAATGTAAACAACGCTCTTAGGTTCATACGTTCGTTGCCAGGAGCCGACTGCGGTGGCGTCTAGTAGCTAAGTTCTAAACTAGGCCTAGTAGTCGTTGACGGTGGCGTATGGCGGCAAAAGTAGGAACTATTTGACAAATTCAAAGTTGCAGTCCTTACTTGAATTTAAAAAAACAGATACACACCCTAATACAGCCATCACAATTAACACCGGTTATCAGACCGATTCTACACACACCCAAAGTACACGGGGCTACATGACCGCGTTGTCGCAGCCCCGAAACTGACGAACCAACCAACCAACCAAAGACTAATACAGAAGGAAAGGCAACTCCGGGATCGCACCGAGGAATAACTCACATCTGACGGAACATCCCCCGCGGGCTAGACTCGAGTCGGCTATGTTTGAGAAGATGCGCGATTACGTTCCTCGTTGTGGGAGACAATTATCAAATTCTGTTTCTTGCTGGAAGCAAAACTTGACCGATTATCTCACGTATGCAACCTTATGAGGACTGACTGTCTTTCATAACAACGAAATTATGTAAGCTTTTGTCTGTATTTTAACTATAGATATCAGTAACCAATAAACAATCATCCACAGTCCAGTGGGAGGGAAGGAAAGAGTGGGAGGGAGGGAGTGAGAGAGAAGTTAAAAGGAGAGGGGGGAGTAGAATGAAGAGGGATTATAGATATACAGTCAAGAGAAATAATTGTATACGTCTTGGAAATCTCGCCATTAGCAACGATAGGTAAGATCCGATAGGTCGCCGTATGCACGAAGCCGGGCTCAGTCCAGGTACTTATTAGGCGGCAATTAGACATTCCAGACAAAGCTAATGGTCACTGGTTTTTCTCTCTTGGGGCGAAGTCACGACTCACCTCTTCAACAACAGAATATGGGTTCGTACAAAAGTGTTGCTGGGCTTCACTCAGGTACAATCAAGGTAAAAGGACTCATTCTTCTTCACGTCAACGTGGACACTTTCTAGAGCATTGGTGTCATTTACATTTCTTTACCACACAAAATGAATGAATATGAATGAAATGAATGAATAGAATGTTAAAAGTTTTTCAGAAATCCTTAAGAAAATTCGGGCTAAGAGTTAATTCTCGGAAGACAAAATTAATAGTGGTTGATAAAAAGAAACAACCAATTTTAGCTAATATAATGTTAAATGACAGTGCCATTGAACAAGTAACGGAATTTTGCTATTTGGGAAGTGTGATTAATTATGACAACAGATGTATCTCAGAAATTAAGAAAAGAATAGTGTTGGCGGAGAAAGCCTTTCAAAATAAGAATTTTCTGCTCAATGATCACCTCAACTTGAAGATAAGGAAGTAATTTCTCAAGACCTTTGTTTGGAGTGTGTTGACCTATGGTTGTGAAACATGGACATTGGGGAAAAGAGAAGAATCAATCCTTGAGGCATCTGAAATGTGGTTTTGGAGACGAATGACCCGAACAAGCTGGATGGAAAGAAAGAGAAATGAGCTTGTTCTGAACCAAATTCAGGAGAATCGATGCCTGTTGAACACCATCAAGAAAAGGAAATCAAAATTCATGGGACACATACTCAGACATGACACTCTCCTCCAGATCATTTTTGAAGGAAAATTTTTGGGGAAGAAACCAAGGGGACGACCAAGACAATCGTATCTCAAGAACGTTGTCAAGGAAATGGAATGTGAATCGTATGCCAATATGAAGAGAACTGCTGAAGATCGTAAGAAATGGCTGCAACGACAAGGCGTTTAGCCTTTAGAAGCTGATGATGACCATACAAAAGAACATTGATATGGAAGGTTATATTGACCCCTCAGTTGGTGTCGATAGTTGCGTATTAACTTCCCCTTGTCGTTACAATTATCAACATCTAAGTTACTTTTCAATTCAGCTGATTTCTTAATCTTGATATGTTCGGCAATAACATCTCAAAGGGCTAAATCAGTGATAATTACCGAAAACTATGCTGGAATACCTTGGAGAGTACTCTTACTCTTATATGTGTGAGTGGGACTCTGAGCGCATGTCCCAACCCCAAGTCAGGTGTATTTATGTATTTGATCTGTCCTGGTTTGTCACCCTTGTGGTAGGATCTCGCCTACTTGCAGACACTCTGGAAGAGGAGGGGTTAGATAGCAAGAGTAGGGAGTAGAAAGCAGCACGCAGAGCTAGAAATGTGAACGCTTTCTGTGCAGCATGAAATCCACTGTCCAATGCATCGTTGGTCTATTAAGATGAGCCACTCTACGACGGTAGTAATTAATTAATTAATTTTTGTATTTATTTATTTATTTATTTATTTTGTAAAATAATTACTTTATGAACGTCCACTGTTCGTCCTAACGGTTTGTTAATACCGTAAAGCAGACTTGCCTCTTGGTAGATTAGCAATCCTCATTATAGAGTATGACTCCGCTAAAAAAATCTTAAAGCATAGTGTATGGTTTGGAAAATTCCCTGGATCACAAAAACCAAACATAGCTCAGAATATTTTTAGGTCATAAATGCATTTATTTTCAGGTTTATTTTAGGTAAGGCATATGTCAAATAGCCTATATGTTAGACATGAGTTGGCAGGTACATAGTATACGACAAAGTCCCCGATTCTTGGATGTAACGGGTGGGTAGGTTTTTGCTAAGAATTAACGTTACCCACAAGGGAAGATGAATAAAGAAGTAAAGGGAAGTGGGTTTCGGACAGAGGAACAAATGTGGATAATAGGAAGAAAGTCCAACACTAAATACAAATAATTTTTAGAGAAGAGTGTCACCGCAAAGCCCGTGAAATCACTAAAGTGAGTGGGGACCTGAACACAGCTAACAGGAAACGCAGCTAGAGCCTGGACTATTTGCGAGCGATAGGAGATGGTACCTTCCCTTCCAAGCCAAGATTCAGCTACTATGGGGAAGGGTGGTAGTCTGGCAAAGAAAGAAATGATGAGTTTCCTATGTATCTTTTTAAGGTAGTTTGTTTTAAACAAATACTTTGAAGAATACAAATAGTTTGAATTGGCCGTGATGTTTTAATTCTTGAAATTGTAGAATTTCTAAAAAGCGACCGAATGTTTCCAAGAAGGATAGGGATGAAGCAATTATACCCTTGAGAATAATTTTGGTAAAAGCACCAATAGTTGCATTTAGGAATGACTAAGCTTTTACCCAGCAACGAGCCGACTAAAAGTTTAGACAATGAGAAAAACTTAAATTTTGAAAATCAACCATAAGTTGTAGAGAGAATCTCAACAAGCAGGAAGCTGGCGTAGCGAGCTATGCTTGCCTTACTGGCCTGTTAGAATTGGCTATCAAAGCTAAGAGAGGCTTTAATAAGTTTATGACTAAGAGTTCTTGCTCAAATGCAACAAAAAGTGGAACCGTTATTAATTTTATTTGTGAGGTTTTTAAAGTTAAGCCCATAGGAAGAGTAAGGGAAGACAGGATCTTGACTAATAGTTATTTTAGAGAAATGATAAAGCAAAAGATTAAATCTTGATTTATTTAACAATGCAAAAAGGAGTAATCAATTTAACAAATATATAATTTTAATTTTGTAAACAATTGGGATCGCAGACCTCCTAAAATCATTTAAAGCTTGCATCAGGCAATTGACAATTTTTTGGTTTGAAACCTTTTATCAGAGCTAAAATCTTCGAAAGATTTTGAAACGGTGCTAAGATTAATAAATAGAAGATAATTAACGTAATTAAAGTTAAACAATAAATCAAGTACAAGATGTGTACTTTAAAGATTTCCAGATGGATATCATAGAAATATGAACAAATAACAACTTCTAAAGTATCAACAACAAAAAACAGAGAGAAATGAAATAGAAGTTTCTATAACTTCTTGTATTAATACAGAATACGTTTAGAGGTTATACAAAATTGTGAAACCTGAAGAGAAAAATTAAAAGGAAGTTTCTAGAACTTCTATATTTAAACAGGATCACGAGGAAAAAATGGGGCAAGTTACCCTTTCGTGAAACCTGGATTAAAGAGATTATTGAAAGGTTTGGTAGACAATAACCAATCCTGATGCTAGCAAGAAAATAAATAGATCAATAAGCAGTTTCTAACTGCTGATATTCATGCAGATTGAATAAATGGAAAATGGAGAAAGTTGGGAGGGCGCCTATGGTTTGGCGAAGCCTCTTTGCAAAATACATAAATTTAAAAGATTAACCTAATTTGTTAGTAAAGAGGGGTTGAGGAAGAGGAAATAGGAACTTTGTAAAAAAAGTTCTTGGCCTATTTTATTTATTTCGGACGAGCGCGACGCGGATGAGAAATCGAACGAGCACTGATTCACTATAGTCTATTGATGTAGTTGAAAAGTTCACTATTGTAGCACAGAATGTGTATAGCAAGAAAAGTTATTGCAATGGTGAAAAATAACTAGTTGCACTAGATTTGCGAGAGTTGAAAAACGTGTAAGTATAATTGAATGCAGCAGAAAAAATCCAACGGAGGAAGAACAAGAAGTTCCGTGACGAACTAAAGAGCCTACTTTTCTTAAAATTTAAGATCATGCCAATTTATACGGACCTATCTAGATTAATGACAAAATTAAGTTGGTAATATCGAAATTTCGAAATAGTTTGAAGTATACCTGGTATAATGTAGCCTAATAGAACACTACAGTTGGCAGCCCTGGTGACTGAATATATTGTTAGTTCCATCTCTTAAGGTACAGAATACAAAATTTGGTTGAAGTCCATTGGATAGTATGGACGTTAAATGTAGTTATACATTGGATCTATCAGCGCTCGTAAAATCATGTTGGCAACAATGTCATGCATATGTTGATCAGAAATAATCTGAAATATTATGATCTCTTGTTGTGCTAATTTGGATGAAATCCATCTGTTAGTATAGAAGTTACATGTATTTTAAAATTGGACCTATCAGCAGGCTTAGAATCATGTTGGTAGAACTGAAGTATATAAGTTACTCCAAAATTAATCTAAAATATAAGGTACTATACGTGTGCATAGTTTAAAACTGTCGGCTTGCATACTTTATGATATATTGGTATTTGGATAAAAGAATAGAGAGAGCAATTATTAACAGTTGGCAGCCCCAGTGGTTCTTAAGAATACGCTCAGTCATATCTCTTTATGTACACATTTTACATACAAAATTTGCTTGAAATCCAATTGATAGTGTAGAAGTTATAGGCATTTAAAAATTGGACCTATCAGAAGGCTTAAAATTATTTTGGCAACACTGTCATGTATGGCCTCCTGGAAATTAAACTGAAATAGTGTTATCTACATGTGTGCCAATTTTGGAATAGCTCCCATGCATACCTCCCAGGATATCCAACATGGAGCTCAAATTTATAGTGCGTTTTTTCAGCAGTTGGTAGCACTGACATCATTTTCAAATATGGACGTGAGATATTCCGGTATACATCTTTACTCATACTAAATTTTGTTTCGATTGCTGCAGCCGTTTAGGAGTTGATAGGGGGGGACACACACACAGCCAGACAGACAGAAGGACAGACACACATTTCCCCGGATCGATCTCATAAGTCTACTTTTTCCTCATTTTTGCAAAATGTGAAAAGTAGGCTAAAAATTAGGTGTTGAATAGCTATTCATAAGGAAAATTCCTTGGTTAGAAAAAGTATTTCCATATGTGAGTGGAAAATACTAGAAGGTTTAACTTGTAGATGAATTGTTTGGCATGGAAAATTCCAGAACAATCATGACGGTTGAAATTGACAGAAAAAGTCCAGCGGTGGAACGAGCTAAGTTTTCTACAGACAGTGGGCAATTTAAAGATGTCCCACGTTGTGAGAAATTATCTCAGTTAATAAGCATAAGAAATGCTGCTTCGTGTTAAGATTAGCTTAGATAGACAAAGCCCAACCTCGAAAATCCCGCGAAGATGGCTATTGCCCACAATTAGATATACCACACTGTCTGTAAATGATGGATAAAAAGCATGTAGCTATTTAAAATCAATTAAAAAGAGTTTATGAACGTTGAAGTAGTAGTTAGCTCATTTCTGATGTACGGCGATTCTAGTTGACCGTTAGTTACGATCTGGACATGGCGTCCAAATATAAAAGTTTGTCTCTCGAAGAGAAGAGACGAGCTCTAGGTAAGCTCCGACTGGGAGTCTTGACGACTGTAGCACAAGTGAGGCCAGCTCAACGAAGCGCGGAGAGACCAGGGAAGGGAAAAGAGTGGGGGTAGGAGACAAAGGAATATACATAAGAATAACCAACATTGTGAAAATGAATTATTTTGATGAAATGGTCTTCAAAGAGTTGATAGTAGGCGTCACTAGCGAATCCTGGTGGATGAGAAAGTAGACGAAGTCCTCTTGATCACGGAGATGATAGCTGGCGATAGCGACGAGATCTGGTGGCCGGATTGGTAAGGAAGTCCTCTTGTACAGAGAAAAATTGAGGAACTTCAGAGATTCGCTGCTAGATGACGCTAGGTGGGTCATGGAAGATATATATCTAGAACAGACTCACAGGTAGTATAAGCAAAGTATACCAACAAAAGGATACCAGGAGATCACTGTTGGTGTTTGCGAAAAAAAGAAGTAATGAAATAAAGCAAAGAGCAGCAAAAGCTTACTCTGTATAACCGTGTATTCCAAAGAATACACCAACGGGTAATCTCGAGAACCACTGGATGGATTTTGATGCGGTTTTTAACATTCTGTAAAGGATTTCTCTAGAAAGGTTTCTGTGGAAAAACATTCATTTATGACCAAAGGAAGTGGAGCTGTAACAATTTCAGTGAATCGAGTCAAAAAGAAAATCACCGACCGTGCATCTTTTAAGCTTACGCTGGGTAAACGGTTAACAATATCTATACCGTATATTATGAGGAGGGTTCGATTCCCACCACAGTCATCCTGAAGTTGCTTTCCGTGGTTTCCTCACGTCTACTCTAGGAAAATACTCGGAATGTTCCTAATTCCCCAATTAACAAATGCACAACTACTACAGCCAGCGCAATAACACAGGTTATCACATAAATCACACACACTCCCAAATACACGCACAAGAACGCAGCCACTTAAATAAGCAACAACAACTATGCATTAACACACTTCTCTAACAAATGGTGGGAGTTTAATTGGATTTCATGTTTCGCTCGTCATGAGAGCATCATCAAATCCAAATATACACGACCAAATAGCTCAACCAAACATTACCAAATCCACCCACAAATGGTTGCTGCCCTAAAAGTTTGGCTACTGCTCAAAAATACTAAAACATTAAATACCCGAAATATAACAATTTATTGTAATATCTACAAGGTTGCAAGACTGATAAATTACAATTCCACCCACAAACAGTCTCACTCTGCCAACTAATCTATGAAGGTAGGTGTAGCTACTATAGCTGTGGTACACTTTAAGTCCCAAACTAGAATTGTAAACAAATATGCAGAAATGGCTTACAAGTACTCCATCTACATATTCTTTGGGTGTTTTTATAGCAATAAAGAGGATTTTATCTCTCATATACAAACATGGAAATGTATATTTATCCAAAGTTAATGGACTTCGGAACCGTTAAACCGATTGCATTGCAATTTTGTAGGTTTGTAGTTCACACCCCAGGACCGTTTTTGGCATTATTTTAGATAGCCCTCTCCACTCCCTTCATTTAGGCCCTTTGACACAAACCTGCACCGTTTCTACAGCGTTCCACCGTTCTGAACCGAATATTACGTACCTACCCCTTGGAACCCAATACTGTCTACTTGAAATTTGGAATAGCCCTCTCCTTTCTCTTCATTTAGGCCCTTTGGCACAAATCTACACCATTTCACCGATCTGAGCCAAATTTTACGTATTTACCCTTTGGAACACGACGAGTAACACTTTCTGCTTGAAATTCCGGACAACCCTCTCCATTCCCTTCATTTAGGCCCTTTAGCATAAATCAACACCGTTTCACCGATCTGAACCAAATTTTACATACAGTACTTACCTTTTGGAACCCGATGAGTAACACTGTCTACTTTAAATTTTGGACAGCGCTCTCCTATCCCTTCATTTAGGTCCTTTGGCACAAATCTTTACCATTTCACTGATCGGAACAAAATTTTACGTATTTACCCATTGGAACCCTGCGGATAACACTGTCCACTTGAAATTTTGGACAGTCCTTTCCTTTCTCCAGATGTAGGCCCCTTACCACAAATCCTCTTGCCACAGTGGGTGAGTGGTTATCGTGTCGGATTACGAACCCCAAGCTGGCTGGTTCGCTCCTGGCCATGGTAAGTGATTTTTGAAAGGCGACAAAAATCACGACACGCACGTTATACGTTGCTGGTATGTTAAATAACCCATTTGAATTCAGTAGGCCGTGTTCATAATGGCAAAATTAATCTCAGGATTTTCCGCCAACACAAAAGTTCCTCCTTTCTCTACTAGAAAGCGCTATAGTGTCAAGGAGCTTAGATATCTAACCTCCTTGACTCTCATAGCGCGCCAAGGAACAACAAAATTCGACATGAAAGCTGCCCTCTGGTCGCAAATAACAAAGCTTGCACCTGACACCCGAGGTCATACCATATTATTACCACAAATCTAAATCAGTCCACCGATCTGAACCAAATTTTACGTAATTACCTTTCGTTACCCTGCAGGTAACACTGTCCACTTGAAATTGGACAACCCTCTCCATTCCCTAGATTTATGCCGTTTGGCACGTAGACTAAATATCGAATTTGCCGTAGAAGGACCAATCTAGGCTCATTTTAAGCCTCGCAAAGGAAGAAACAAAACTCGGGTCGAAAACAATGTTCAGTCTGGTGAAACCACGATTTAAGGCCCTAGAACCAAGCGTGTTGTACTAGCGGCCAGAGATGCTGGAAATGATGGTGTAACTGTAAGAACATTTAAAGAAGTCTATTGTTGACTGGCAAAGCGGGCTGCATCAAGCCACCCCTACCACCGTTCTGGTGCGGAATTGCGAAAATACAGTAGTTAGGCCAACATCTTACGCTGCTTAAAAATTATTAGGGCAGCCCTCTCCATTCCCTAGATTTAGGCCGTTTGGCACACGAACAAAATATTGAACAGCGCTATGTGGCGAAGAATGATATTATTGTACCCTCAGGAGCTCGGGACAGACGAAATTTTCAGATTTGCTCCAATTTACCGACAGCCCTAAGCGGTAAAAGACGATAGCTATCTTTTTTCCTTACAGCCAATGAAATATAGGCAGTGTCTTTTATTTCACGTACTCCTCCTTCAATTCAATTTTTACAATTCGTTAGTAAACTACATGTTCATTATTATCATTATAATTTCGGGAAAATGACCTGGACATTACGTTCATTTTACTATTTATCACCGGGCTGCGGGGTAAGCAGTGCTATCAGATTAGTATCGCACGAAGTTGAGATGACGCTCGCCCTATGTACGGCCAGCCCGTCCACAACAGATGCGATCAGTCCATTTAACCGCTATACGTCACATGCGTTCATAGGTACACCCGAAGGTCACAGGAGGAGCTTCTAAGTGCCCTATAGTATGGTGCGTTCTTACTTCATTGCACACGTACTAAAACCCCGCAGGCTGCATATGACCACCACAAAAGGGCTTCCTCAACTGTTATTTTTGAAATATTATTTTCTATTAGTTTGTGTCAGTTCAGTAGTAGTACTTATTATCATCCATAACAAATAAATAAATCCACCGGGCGAATCCGGGCAATGGTTGGTTGGTTCTTCAGTTTAGGGGCTGCGACAACGCGGTCATGTAGCCCCGTGTACTTAGTGTGTGTGCAGAATCTGTCTGATAACCGGTGCTAATTGTGATGGCTGTATTAGTGTGTGTATCTGTTTTTTAATTCAAGGAAAGACTGCAACTTTGAATTTATCAAATAGTTCCAACTTTTGGCGCCAAACGCCACCGTCAACGACTACTAGGCCTAGTTCAGAACTTTGCTACTAGACGCCACCTCAGTCGGCTCTTGGCAACGAACGTAGGAACCTAAGAGCGTTGTTTACATTCTTAACCTATACAATTTAGCTTCACACAGGTGTAATTAGTGGAAGGTTCTTTAACATGCCATAAATCTATGACAAGGGACCGCCGGCTTTACTTCCCCTACGAAGGAAGGCATACTGAGGGATTTTTAACGCTCTTAAACATCCGACGGAGTATATTATATATTTTTTCTGACTAGCGATTCAAGTTTCAATGACTTAGTTTTTACGTACCGAGTATCTCCCGGTATAAGGAGAAACATCTGCAGAATACCAACATTCACTATAGAGGGTGGATGAGTGGGTAGAGGGTTGAAGCACTCTATGGCCCGGGGGAGGGGGGGGGGTGAGAAATTGCCCCTAAAGGCGGATGAACTATATGTGGTCAACGGCATAGAAAGTCCTCAACGGCGGACCAGGCGTAAGGGCAATGAGTCCTCTCGGCTAGATGGCGGATGAAGGCTGCAGTGACTAGGAGTCCCTCAATCGTCTTGCATCTGCTTGCCATTGAATATGTTCCCAAGTCATCAAGAAAGGTGCAGCAACTTTCTCACGCTAAAAGAATTTACGCACAGCAGTCTTCCAACATCTTATTGACTCTCTTCAAAAGTCCTACGGCGATCAAGAAGTTGCGACGGGGGCAGGATTGTGATGTCTTGGAGCCTCTAGTGATAACGTGGCACGTAGACGGTAGATGTGTGATCGGTCGTCTAGCTCTGGGTTGTGGCTGTAGAGCAATTCACCCGCTGCAACTAGACTGATTGTGAGCAGTCCTATTTAGGGTCTACTCTGCTCATCCCACATGGGTAAAGGGCTAGGAAAGGTGCCTAAAACATAGTCGAACATCTTCTGTTGCATTGGTTGAGTTACAGTACGCTGATGACAATGCAGTAGTAGCTCAATCAGTGGAAGAACTCATGAAAATTCTGATGCTTTCTCTTCGGCATACGAAAAGATTTGTCTCAAAGTTAACACTAGTAAAATCCAGGTCATTTACCAACCACCTCCAGGACAAGGACAAGGAAACATCAATGTCACTATCGATAAAGTGAGGCTTCAAGAAGTTAACACCTGCCCTTATCTTGGCAGCACCCTATCATCTAGTGCTAATATACTGTAGATTCTGAAATTCAACACAGGATTAACACTGCTGGGGCATCCTTTGCAAGACTGAAGTCTAGAGTTTTTGACAACCATGATGGCAATGCTGCAACGAAGATCCTTGTGTACAACTCAGTTGTAGTTCCCACCTTACTTTATGGATGTGAATCTTGGGCATGCTATAGACCAGCGTTTCCCAAACTGTGGTACGCTCGTACTGCTGAAGTAGTACGCGCTGATGTTACGAAAAATATTTAAAAAAATATTTGATACGTCACAAAAATATAAAAATACAATTATAAAATTTAAAAATATAAAAACATTGTTATGTTGCCGGAGGACTTTAAGGCCAAAGATAAGGAGCAATTCCTAAGTAGACTTCTAATCTTCAAGCACACCCTTCACACTGAAGTTTTTAGTTGAACTTTGGTTTTTATGTTTAATTATTAAGAGATTATCTATTAATATTATTTTTACAGTGTCATTTCTGAATGTTTGAATTGAATACTTATTGTAATAAATCATATAACAAATGGACACACTTTTTATTATTTGAACTTCAACTCTAACAGTCTAGCTGTAACAAACACAAACAATCCATCTTTTGGTCTGTTCCGTAGTGGTGGTGGGGGTTATAATTACTATATCTCCCAACCATTAGGTGGTACGCGAGAGATTATAATCTCTTAAAGTGGTACACACACAAAAGAGTTTGGGAAACGCTGCTATAGAGGACACCTCAAACAGCTGGAGCAATATCACCAGCGATGCTTGAGGAGAATTCTTCATGTGACATGACAAAACAGACGTACAAACACCAGCATTCTTGAAGAAGCACAGACAACTAGTATTGAAGCCATCATTATAAAACGTCAGCTGAGATGACAGGACACGTAATCCGCATGCCCAATAATCGGATTCCCAAAGTGGTGTTTTGCTCTGAATTAACAGAGGGTAAACGCAGTGTGGGAGGTCAGCGGAAGCGATACAAAGACGTACTAAAAGCTAATATGCAAATGTGTCACATTGAGACTAATAACTGGGAGACCTTAGCCCTTGATCGCTCTTCCTGGAGATCACTTGTTCATCATGGTGCAATGCCTTTTGAAGGAAACCGCCAACGAACGGTAGAAGATAAGAGGCAGCGCAGAAAGGACAGAGAGCTCGTTAGAAGAAATGGAAGAAACGCGGATGCCCCACCTGGTACCACCTGTTGGGTAGATTATTAGCTTGGGAATAACCTAACCCCAAGGGAAGATGATGAAGAAAAAGAAGTGGGTTTCGGACTGGAGAAAAAGGATGGAGAAATAGGACGAGAGTTCAACAGAAGTTATAATTTTAACTTTAAGTATACTCAAAGGCAGCTGCCACTGCAAATCCGCTCTCCGATACCTAAAGTGGGTAGGGACCTGGGCGAAGCTAACAGGAAAGGCAGCTGGAACTAGGGCTATTCGCAAGAAAGTTGCTATAGCGTATTCCCTCTCAAGCATAAAAATACCTACTATGGGGAAGGGTGGTGGTCTGGCAAGACAAAGAGCAACAGATTTATTGTGTATCTGTTCAAAGCAGTTTGTTTCTAAACAAGCATTTTGAAGAGTACAAATAATTTGAATCAGCCTTGATATTTTAGTTCTTGAAATTGTAGAATTTCTAAAAAGTGACCGAATGCTTCCAAGATGGATAGGGATAAAGCAATTATACCCTTAGGAATAATTTTGGTAATAGTACCAATAGTTGCATTTAGAAATGACTAAGCTTTTACCCAGCAAGGCGCTGACTAAAAGTTTAGACAATGAGAAACACTTAAATTTTGAAAAACCAACCATAAGTGGTAGAGAGAATCTCCTCAAGCAGAAAGCTGGCGTAGCGAGCTATGCTTGCCTTACTGGCCAGTTAGAATTAGCTATTAAACCTAAGAGAGACTTTACTAATTTAATAACTAAGAGTTCTTGCTCAAATGCAACAAGTGGTGAAAACCCTATCAATGGATTTATTTTTATTAAAGAGGCCATAAACCTAGGAAGAGTCAAGGAAGACAGGATCTTGCCTAAAAGTTATGTTTGAGAAATGTTAAATCAAAAGAACAAATCTTAATTTATTTAGCAATGTAAAAAGAAGTAGTTTATGTAACAAATATATAATTTTGATTTGTATAAACAATTGGGGTCGCAGACCTCCGAAAACATCTAAAGGTTGCGACAGGCAATTGACCATTCTTTTGGTTTTTAAACCATCTATATGCTTTAAAATCTTCGTAAGATTTTGAAACGTTGTTAAGATTAACAAATGGGAAATTAACAGATAATTGACGTAATTAAGGTTAAACAATAAATCAAGTACAAGATGTGTACTTTAAGGATTTATAGATAGGTACCTTAGAAATATGAACAAATAACAACTTCGAAAGTAACAACAACAAAAAACAGGAAGAAATGAAATAGAAGTTTCTATAACTTCTTGTATTAATACAGAGCTACATTTGGCGATTATACAAATAGGGAAGGTCACTTATTGTGAAACCTGAAGAGAAAAATTGAAAGGAAGTTTCTAGAACTCCTATGTGGGTAGGGATCACGAGAAAAATAGGACAAATTTCTCTTTCGTGAAACCTAGAGATAACTCACTTTTGAGTAAAAAGAATTGGATTCCCTCATTAGAAGGGAGAAACAATATAATTTAAGGCGTGTACTAGACACGACGTTTTACAGACATTAATTCGTTATACGTGGAGCAAGTAAGGGAGGGCACTTATTGAGAGTGACACCTCATTGAAAAAAGACCTAAAGTAACAATTTTATTATTTTAGTTTGTTAGTAAAGGGTTTGGGAAAGATCAAATGGGATTGTGGAAGAGTGTTCATGGCCGTATTTATTGTACTCGGACGAGCGCGACGCGGATGAAAAGTTGAACAGGCACTGTTATCACTATAGCCTGTTGATATAGTTGAAAAGTTCACTGTAGTAGCACAAAAAGTTGATGGCAAAGAAAGTTATTGCAATGGTGGAAAATAACTAGTTACACTAGATTTGCGAGAGTTTATTGCTTGAAAAACTTGTAGGTTAGAGTTGAATGCTTTAGAAAAATCCCAACGGAGGAAGAAAAATTAGATATTGATTAGCAGTTCATAAGGAAGATTCCTTAGTTTGAAAAAGTATTCCCATATGTGAGTGGAAAGTACTAGAAGGTTTAACTCGTAGATAAATTGTTCGGCATGGAAAATTCCAGAACAATCATGACTGAAGAATAGGGCAAAAGTTAGTCCAGCGGTGGAACGAGCTAAGTATTTTATAGACAGTGGGTAATTTAATGGTGTCCCACGTTGTGAGAAAATCTCTCATTTAATAAGCATAATAAATGCTGCTTCATGTTAAGATTGGCTTAGATAGACAAAAGTCCAACATAGAAAATCCCGCGAAGGATGATTATTGACCCACATAAGAAATCTCACACTGCCTATAAAATGATCATTAAAAAGCATGTAGCTATTTAAAATCAATTAAAATAAGTTGAAGAACATTGAAGTAGTACTTAGCTCATTTCTGATGAACGGCGAATCCTTAGGTGACCGTTAGTCAGGAATTCACAACATGGCGAAGATTTGAAAGTTTGTCTCTCGAGGTGAGGAGACGAGCTTTAGTAAAGCTCCGACGGACTAGTTTGACTTCAAACGCACAAGTGATGCCAGCTCAACGGGGCGCGGAGAGACCAGGGAAGGGAAAAGAGTGGGGGTAGGAGACAAAAGGAATACTTATAAGAATAACCAACATAACAGAAGTAAATTTTATTGATGAAATGGTCTTCAAAGAGTTGATAGAAGGCGTCACTAGCGCAGCCTGGTGGGTGAAAAAGTATACGAAGTTCTCTTGATCACGGAGATGATAGCTGGCGATAGCGACGAGATCTGGTGGCTAGATTGGTAAGGAAGTCCTCTTGTGCAGGGAAAATTGAGGAACTTCAGAGATTCGCTGCTAGATGACGCTAGGTGGGTCATGGAAGATATATATCTAGAACAGACTTACAGGTAGTGTAAGAAACATATACCAACAAAGAGAAATCAGGAGATCACTGTTGGTGTTTGCGAAAAAAAGAAGGGATGAACAAAAGCAAAGAGAAGCAAAAGCTTACTCTGTCTTACCGTGTATTCCAAAGAATACACCACCTGTCATCATTGCGGCAAATCGTGTGCCTCTGGCATTGGGCTGTTTAGTCACCTCCGAACTCACCGATAAAGAGACATTCCGGATTGGAAGGCCAACCTACTGGATACGAGTGTTTGCTATGATTATATAATGTGATTGGTTTCTATTGGCTTTTCGATACTTTGTTGTCATATTTTATAAACAAAGCCTCAATAAAATAGTTCAGAAACGGATCATTGTTTCACACATTATGAAAGCAGAGGTTTTATTCTAGAGGATGTTAGTTAGTTATTGAGGTTTTAAGGGGCGGAACTATGAGATCATCTGCCCCATTCTAGAAAAAGGACCACTATGAAATTAACAGGTGCATTTACTTGGATGTAAAAACAAGTACTCATACTTTTATAAAGTCAAGGAACAATAACAACCACTGTTCTTTTTATTCAGGTTTTATAATGTTCTTTATATTTTGGAGGCGATCTTTCGAATTGAAAGTCAGCTAATAACTTAAATCTATATATATAAAAATCAATGTAACGTGCTAGTTTGTCTGTCTGTGGGTATGTATGTCTCCTATGCGTTCATATACCATTCGTCCGATTGCGATGAAACTTGGGTGAGATGTCGAGTACACTCCAAGGAAGGTTTATGACTTGGTAAATCCATTTTACAATAGGTAGCGCACGCGTAGATTCAACAAATGAGCGACGATGCGCGAAGCATTTCAACAAAGTCCCGTATGTGTTCATATATCATTCGTCCGATAGCGATGAAACTTGGGTGAGCTGTTGTGTACACTCCAGGGAAGGTTTCTGGCGTAGTACATCCATTTTACAATAGGTAGCGCAGCAGTAGATTCAACAAATGAGCGATGACACGCGAAGCGTTTCAACAAAGTCCCGTATAAGGTCATATACTATTCGTCTGACAGTGATAAATGTTTGGTGAATTGTTGTGTACACTCCAGGAAAGGTTTCTGGCTTAGTTACTCCATTTTACAATACGAAGCGCACGTTTATATTCAACAAATGAGTGACTACGCGCGAAGCGTTTCGACAACGTCCCGTATACGTTCACATACCATTCATCCGATTGCGATGAAACTTGGGTGAGATGTTGTGTACACTCCAGGGAAGGTTTCTGGCTGAGTACATCCATATTACAATAAGTAGCGCAAGAGTAGAATCAACAAATGAGCGACGACACGCGAAGCGTTTCAACCATGTCCCGTATGCATTCATATACCATTCATCCGATTGCGATGAAACATTGATGAGTTATTGTGTACACGCCAGGGAAGGGTTTCGACTTAATTAATCCATTTCACAATTGGTAGCGCACGAGTATATGCAACGAATGGGTGACGACGCGCGAAGCGTTTCAACAAAATCCCCTATGCGTTCATATAACCTTCTTCGATTGTGATGAAACCTTGATGAGTTATTGTGTACACGCCAGGGTAGGGTTTCGACTTAGCAAATTCATTTCTCAATAGGTAGCGTACGAGTAGAATCAACAAATGAGTGACAGCGCACGAATCGTTCAAACAAAATCCCGTATACGTTCATATACCATTCATCCGATTGCGATGAAACTTTTGAAAGTTGTTGTGCACGCTCCCACGATTGATTCTAAATTAGAAAATCCATTTTACGATAGCATAGGGGCAGTTAACGGAAATTGAAAAACATGTTGTGTATCCAAAAGCACTTCAAAAAACAGAATTTCAACGCCAGCACTTTCTTTGATTGGCATTGCAACGCATGCCGGGTACAGCTTGTCGTCTATAAATACTATTTCATTTGCAACGTCATAACATTCATTCATTAATTTACTCTATTTGCAAATGGGGGTAATTCCCCGATAGCAAATTGTGCACTTACAGAACATTACCAACAATAATATCAAACACAATATAACTTACACAAGTCGTGATTTGGAAACTATCGTAATTACATCGGAGTATTTACACAAAATCCCAGTCTTCTCTTAAACACATCAATATGTTTGGGGAATGGCTCAAAGACTGTGGCAGGTAATGAGTTCCAATTTGCAATACCACGGTTAATGAAAGAATATTTCCCATAATTGGTCGCTGCAATCGGCTCTTAACTTTATGTGGATAATCTGCCCTGCCCAAGTAGGTGGGATTTCTCAGACGTTTGCTTATTAGTTCTCTCCATGCTTTCCGATTAGTGTAAGTGTTAAACATAGCGTATTGTCTGGATTTCGTCCTTCTATCCTCCAGAGATTCCACCATAGCTCTTCTATCATAACCAATCACCTTCAGCAATATGTCCGAAATCTTCGGACTAGAAGAATCAATATTAACAGGAGAATCCAAGTGGCAGTGAACGAGTTCAGTCGTGTTGATTAAGTGTGCTGATTTATTCTCGAATTGATTGGTTGCAGGACTTCAAATGGGAAGTTTTCCAGGTTAATTGTGAGTACAACGAGTCTACTCATGTAGTTGAACACAGGACTGTGATATACTGTTAATATAGAGTGAAATCATTTTATGTTTTACGGGTGCCAGATCAAATCAACAAAAGTCGACAATTATTGAATAACGTAATTCAGCGAGGCTTGTCCAAAGCCCTTCGCTACCCAAGAATGGCTACTTGTAATGGCATCGAACCATTACATAACCCTACTAATAGTTCGTTCTACAATGTACCAAAGAAATCCCTTCCAAGTTACGCATCCGTAATTCAATCAACTCCAAGTAAAGAACAAGCAATTACCATAGACGCACATGACGGAATCCCATTAAAGGATTATATCCTCACTGTTGGTAAAATAACTAGTCCTGATAACATACGATATGTATCTCGCATTTCTAAATCGAGAATCTGCATATTCCTATCGAATAAAAATCTTGTTCAAGAATTATCCTTAAACCACCCTGTAATCAACATCAACAACATTGACCTTTCCCTACGTCCACTAATAGTTCCAAACAAACGAGTGATATTATCAAATGTTTGTCCTATTTTACCTAACTCAGTCATTACAGACTACCTTCAACAACTGAATATCAAACCAATGTCCTCCATATCTAACCTCAAGGCTGGAATTAATATCCCAGGTTTTGCACATATACTCAGCTTCCGCCGACAACTCTATGTTAAACCCTGTGAATTTAATAAACTACCACCTTCATTCCAGATATGCTATGAAGGAACGAGTTATTGGATATATACCTCCTCTGATATCCCAACCTGCTTTACTTGCAAAGAAGATGGCCACTTGGCCCGTGCATGTCCATTGCTAACTAATCCTTCAGACGAAGAAAACCAACCTTTCAACCTACCTCCAACCCTTCCAAGGAGCAACCATCCAATCCAGCCGGCAATACTTTGGAGCATGAACAGGATAAGAATCCTCTTCAAACTATTGAACATAATACCGACTCCCTTCCTACTTATCAAAACTCTCCTCTAAAGGAAACGTCCTTGAATGGACAACTACCGCTACCTGAAATCAACAAAGAATCGTCTACCACCATACACCATGGAATAAAACGACCTTTACCTCCAAGTGACTCTTCAGATATCTCTTCCAGAGCTGACATCAAGTCCTTCTGTGATGACCTCTCTATATCGGGAGATGAAAAAACAGATGATGAATTCCCTACTCTGGGCTCCAAAAAAACTCCAGACATAATCCAACCCAAGAAAAAAACAATGAAACCGAATTCCTTCTACTTAGAAAATCAACTCCTCCCTGTCAAAGAAGTGATAGAAGCTGATCCCTCTAACTTTTCACTTGACTTTTTACAACTAAAAAGTCTTTTTGAGAATACTAAAGGTGCATCAGCACCTAATGCCTTATCCATTGCACTATCTTATACATCTAGTATTGAAGAACTCATCGAGACTATGCGCAAACTGCATTCCTAGTATCAAGACAAGAACATCAAGAATAGTAACACTCGACTTATCAAGAAACTACTCAATGCACTTAATAATGACAGCAACTCCTTTCCTCCTATAACTCCTCAAACCGAAATGAACCCAAGCCAATAATCCTTCTATTTAAATAATCTTCATGAATCCCAGTATATTACAGTGGAATATAATCGGGTATTACCCCCAAAACGAATACTTGAAAATTTTAGTCAATGAACATCAACCTCAAATAATCTGCTTACAAGAAACCAACTTTAGAGACCACAATGTGGCTAATATTAATCATTATACAGCATACTACAAAAACCGCAACAATCCTACTTACGCAAGCGGAGGAGTTACCACCTACATTAGCAATAAAGTTCCTCAAAAAGAAATTCCACTAAATACAAAATTGGAAGCAGTAGCATCTATGATCTTCTTTTCACTTTCCTTCTGTATCTGCAATATATATCTCCCCTCCAGCCAGAAAATAGACCTGCAAGACCTAGTAGATCTAACAAACCAACTTTCCAAACCATTTATTCTCTTGGGTGATTTCAACTCCCACAGCACCGTTTGGAACACTGACTATACAAATAAAAGAGGAAAAATAATTGAAACACTAATAGATTCTGAAAATTTAATCCTACTAGACTCCAATGGTCCTACACACTGGGACATACAGCACGGAACGTTCAGCACAATTGATCTATGTTTATGCACTGCAGACATAGCAGCAACATTCACATCGAACGCTAGATAAAACTCTATGGAAGTGATCACTTCCCTATATCAATTAATAAAAACAACAAACTTCATCCTCAAATTAATCCTAAGAAATGGAACTCAAAACATGCCAACTGGAGTCAATACAGAGAAAATATCAAGACAGATTACCGCCATCTTACCTCATCAAAAATTACAATATCAACTATATTGTAAACGAATTCACTAAGGCAATACTCAAAGCCGCAGAAAAATCAGCCCCTAGAATTAACAATGTAACCCACAGAGGAGTAATTCCTTGGTGGAACAACACATGTAAAGAAGCGATCAAAATCAACAATCAAGCTTTTTACAAATACAAACGACACCCTACTCTTGAGAATAAATTAAATTTTCAAAGAAGTCGAGCAAAAGCACGAAAAGTTATCAAAGAAAGCAAACGAAATTCCTGGCTAAAATACGTGTCCTCTCTTTCCAATCAGACCCCTCAGAACTCTGTTTGGGAATACTTACGTAAAATTAAAGGAATCCAAAATCCCTCAAAAACAATAACTCTCTCAACAAAATCTGGATCGACAATAACCAACCATCTAGACATTGCCAATACTTAGCCAAAAACTTTGCAAAAATATCAAGTGATTCCAATAATGAAAAAGTACTCTCAAATTTCCGTGGACCTGACAATAACTCACTCTCAGACCTCTTTGATAATACCAATGATAGTTTCAATGATAAAATTAGCATAAACGAAATATCTCAAGAACTCAACGACTGCCGAAACTCTAGTCCTGGCCCTGATGATATAATATATTGTTACGGCTGTGAGTTTGTGTCATCGCTCGCCGCTTGAGTCACAACTGCCCCAGGGGCTGGGCTGTGGCTTGCCTCCTGTATTGCGCGCGCCTTATGCAACAGGGCTACTACAGACAAAGGGATAGTCCAGAAGATTCGTGACTGGACCAGCGGTGGAAACATCGAGAAGCCGTGGACTCTGGATGGATCTAGAACCATTTATTGAGTCACCGGCCTGCTATATAAGAGTGACCAGTGAAGCAGTTGTTGTTGAGTTTTACGAGCTAGTGCGAGCGATTATCTTGTGCGACAGAAGTGTGGTGACGAAGTGCTGTGCGAGTTACGAAATCCTGTGACATTGTTTCTCCCAGCTTGTGAACAGCGTACATCAAGTGCTCGTAAGTAACTGTATTTTTTGTACCTGGAAGAGGGGCAGGTAGCTTCTGCCAAGGCCACCGGACTCATTAGGACGGATTAACTTCTGTGGTCTGTTGCAAGTGAAAGGGGCTAAGAGCGCATAAGGAAGAGACTTGAGGAAACTGGAGAAGGCTCCTAATTGCTTGTATTTGCTGATTAGTGTAATTTTCTGGCCACAATAAAGTTAATTATTTCTTTAAGCAGTAATTGGTGTTGTGCTTTGTACCCCTACCGTAATCCAGTTAACAAAAGTGCCACTAGGGGGTGGCACGTAACAACTGGTGTCAGAAGCCGGATTACGAACTCAAGCACAACACCTGACGGTCCTGGTTTCAAAACCCGAGCAGGTCATTTTCTCTAATTTTCCTGTGAGTGCATGCCCTTTACAAGACAAACAACTAAAATGGAGGAGAAATTGGCAGCACTGCTAGAAAAGTTAAATGGCATGGAAACCAAGATGGAGGACGGCCAGAAGAATTTAACCAAGGACCTAACTGCCAAAATGGAAGACGGCCAGAAGAAGATGGAGGATGGCCAGAAGAAGTTAGCAGAGGACCTGAAGGACAGCCAAAATAAGTTAGCGGAGGACCTGAAGAAGATGGAGGACGGCCAGAAGAAGATGGAGGACGGCCAGAAGAAGTTAGCCGAGGACCTAACTGCTAAATTAGAAGATGGCCAGAAGAATTTAACCAGGGAGCTAACTTGCAAATTAGAAGACGGCCAGAAGAAGATGGAAGACGGTCAAAATAAGTTAGCGGAGGACCTGAAGAAGATGGAGGACGGCCAGAAGAAGATGGAGGACGGCCAGAAGAAGTTAGCCGAGGACCTAACTGCTAAATTAGAAGATGGCCAGAAGAATTTAACCAAGAAGATAGAGGACGGCCAGAAGAAGATGGAAGACGGGCAGAATAAGTTAGCACAGGACTTGAAGAAATTAGAACTGGGTCTGCGTGAGGAAGTCACGGCAGTGGAAAAGAAGTTCGACGCCTTAAAAGAAGAAGTTGCTGAGCTACGCCGACGCCCGCTGACGGGGGTGGAAGAGAGATTTAACGCTCTACAAAAGGAATTTGCTGAGCTGCGCCGACACCCGCCGACAGGGATGGAAGATAGATTCAAAGCCCTACAAGAGGAAGTCGCCGAGCTGCGCCGACGCCCGCCGACCGGGGTGGATGAGAGAGTCAAAGCCCTACAAGAGGAAGTAGCCGAACTGCGCCAACGCCCACTCACGGGGGTGGAAGAGAAAGTCAACGCTCTTCAAGAGGAAGTTGCCGAGCTGCGCCGACGCCCGCTCACAGGTACACCGGGGACACCAGGAACGGGACAGAGCAGAGTGACGCCCCCAACCTTCGACGGAAAGGTCCCGTGGAGCACCTATTTACGTCAGTTCGAGGCAGCCTGTTCCATAAACAACTGGAACAGCACGGAAAAGGCTACAGCTCTCATTGTAGCGCTGAGAGGGGACGCCCTTAACGTCCTTCAGGCCATCCCGACCGGATCCCAGGACTACGCTTCACTGATCGCACATATGGAGTCCAGATATGGGGATAGCCATCTTCAGCAGGCCTACCAGATGCAGCTCCGGACCCGGGTACAAAAGAACGCGGAAACCCTGCAGGAGTTCGAGATGGACATCGCACGCCTCGTAAGGCTAGCCTACCCAACAGCGCCGGCCGACTTTCTGGAGCAGATTGCGACGCAAACCTTCACCGACGGACTACGGGACTCGGACACTCAACAGGCGCTGCGACTCGCGCGCAATAAGACCCTGGCAGATGCGCTGAGCCACGCACTTGAGTTTGAGACGGCGAAACAGGCATCTAAAATGCACGCGCGGGTGCGTCAAGTGGACGTTGACGAACCAGCAAAACCCAACGAGACCAAGCCCCTGGCCGACGAATTGATGGAGGCGCTAAGCCGTTTCTTCGATAGTCGCGGCACTACCAGCAACGAAACAGCCGGAAGACAACCGGAGAGGCGGCCCGGAAGAGGACTACCGACCTGCTGGACATGCGGTAAGAAAGGCCACCTGAGCAAGGACTGCGGTGATCGCCGCCGCCGAGGGTATCCGACGGGAAGTCAGTCGTCTGAAAACCGCGCGGCCCAGGGAAACGAGTATTAGCCAGCCTTGGGGGGCAAAGGTTGGCTTGTGACAGTCGTCAAGCCCCGGCAGTCCAAGTCCGTGTGACGAAGTTACGGAGGGACAATAGCAGCCTGATGGTCGACGGAGTTATCAACGGAGTGAGCTGGCCCATGCTAATCGACACGGGAGCATCGAGGACCATCGTCAGCCCCACCGTGATCCCGAAGTGGAGAGTGCAACCCACACAAAGGAACCTCCAGCTAATAACCGCGACCGGAGAGACCGCACCGGTACATGGCGAAGCATCACTGGAGTTCGTCATTGGTCGACGGGCGATAAAGCATCCAGTACTTGTGGCTGACGTATCAAATGAAGTGATCATCGGACTGGACTTCCTGGACCAGAACATCATCTTGGATCTGAGTACCAACACTCTGCACTTCGGAAGTGAGGAACTTGCTTTGCAACCAGCACACGAGGCCGTCGCCGCACGACGAGTAAGGCTGAGAGAGGACGTCATCGTTCCCGCCAGGACGGAAGTCAGCGCTGCCGTAATTGTCGACGGAACTGCTGAGGGTGTGGCGGCTGTCATCGAGCCAAAATATGAGGACATCCAGACAAAAGGATTGCTAGTTGCCAAGACTCTCATCAACACGACGTCTCGGCCGTACGTCCGCCTGTCCAACCTGAACGACTACGACATTACGGTTCACCGGGACACCAACCTAGGAGTCTGCGAGCCCGTTACCTGGATTGCCCGCATCACAGATACGACGGACGGACACCTGCAGACGGACAACCGAGGAAGACGCGCCCTGCCAGAAGAACTCCAGAAGCTGTACCAAGGATCCCAGGACCATCTAGACGAAGAGCAATCACGCCAACTTCAGGACCTGCTACGCGAATTCCAGGATGTCTTCTCCGTGGGGAGCAAAGACTTCGGCAGGACAAGCTTGGTCCAGCACAGAATCGACGTTGGGGACAGCGCACCGATTAGGGCCCCATTCCGACGTGTCCCGCTCGCCAAGCAAGCCGAAGTCGACCGGATGGTAGAGGAGATGAAGGAGCAAGGGGTGATCGAGCCATCACATAGTCCTTGGAGTTCTCCGGTCGTGCTAGTGAAAAAGAAGGACGGTTCCACCAGGTTCTGCGTGGACTACAGGCGGGTGAACGACGTCACGAAGGACAGCTACCCTCTACCCCGGATCGACGACACGCTGGACACCATATCAGGATCAAGATGGTTCTCCACCTTGGATTTGAAGAGTGGCTACTGGCAGGTGGAGGTCCACCCTAAGGACCGCGAGAAAACGGCGTTCTCTGTGGGCAGCGGGCTCTGGCAGTTCACCGTCATGCCATTCGGTCTGTGCAACGCCCCTGCAACCTTCGAAAGGCTAATGGAGTCCATTCTGAGGGGACTACACTGGAAGACCTGCCTGGTATACCTAGACGACGTCATCGTTCTGGGGAGGAGCTTCGAGGAGCACTACAGCAACCTGAAGGAGATCTTGTTGAAGCTACGGGCTGCCCAGCTGAAGTTGAGCCCCAAGAAGTGTCAGCTCTTCCAGAAGCGGGTCCAGTACCTTGGGCATATCGTCTCCGAGGAAGGGGTGCGCACCGACCCAGAGAAGACCGCAGCTGTGAGGGAGTGGCCAGTTCCGAAGGACAAGTCGCAACTACGAAGCTTCCTGGGACTCTGCACTTATTATCGTCGCTTCGTGAGAGGATTCGCCGACATCGCCAAACCTTTACATCGACTGACTGAGAAGGACCAACTCTTCACGTGGACAGCAGAATGCCACAGTGCCTTCGAACAACTCAAGCAGGCTCTGTGCACCGCGCCTATTCTGGCCTACCCCAGACCTGGAACAAGGTTCATCGTCGATACCGATGCCAGCGACTTTGGCATAGGGGGGATCCTGTCGCAAGTAGTGGACGGCGAGGAGAGAGTAGTGGCCTACTTCAGCAAGGCCTTGTCAAAGCCAGAAAGGAACTACTGCGTCACCAGGAAGGAGCTGCTCGCCATCGTGAAGACCATTGAACACTTCCACAAGTACCTGTACGGGCAAGAATTTCTCATCAGGACCTACCATGCATCCCTGCGGTGGCTCCTGAACTTCAAGCAGCCCGAGGGTCAACTCGCGCGGTGGTTAGAGAGACTTCAACAGTACAACTTTGAGATTCAGCACAGGAAAGGCCAACTGCATTCTAACGCCGACGCCCTGTCACGAAGACCGTGCCCCGAAGACTGCACCTTCTGTGCCCGAAGGGAGGAGAACACCGGGATACTGTGCCGACGGACTACTGTGGAACTTCAAGGGAACTGGAGCCGCGAATCTTTCACGCGGGCACAAGCAGAGGATGATGACCTGGGACTGATAGCCGAATGGAAGAGGGCCTGTGTCCCCAGACCCGGGTGGAACATTGTGAGTGACTGCAGCCCAAGGTTTAAGTCCTACTGGGCACAGTGGGACTCGCTGATTGTAAGGGATGGCCTCATCTGCCGTACCTGGGAGAGCACCGACGGGAAGACATCCCGGGAACAAGTCGTCGTTCCAAAGGCTATGACGGAGGAAGTCCTGAAGGAAGTTCATGGAGGATCATCTGGTGGACACCTAGGGATAAAGAAGACCCTGGAGAAGCTGAGAGAGCGGTTCTACTGGATCGGTTGCCGAACAGACGTGGAGAACCACTGCGCGAGGTGCCACGATTGCGCAGCCAGCAAGGGCCCAGGACGAAGACGACGGGGTCCACTGAAGACCTACAACGTGGGCGGCCCCATGGAGAGAGTGGCCATCGATGTTGCTGGGCCATTCCCGTTAAGCGAGGCAGGGAACCGCTACATATTAGTCGTCAGCGACTACTTTACCAAATGGCCGGAGGCGTATGCGCTCCCTAACCAAGAAGCCGCGACGATTGCAGAGACCCTGGTGAAGGAATTCGTCAGCCGGTACGGAGTACCCCAGGAGCTGCACTCCGACCAAGGGAGGAACTTCGAGTCCCAGGTGTTCCAGAACCTATGCCAGCTGCTGGGAATCCGGAAGACAAGGACAACGCCACTACACCCTCAGTCCGACGGGATGGTAGAGCGATTCAATCGCACCATCGAGAACCATCTTCGAATAGTCGTCAGCGAGCACCAGAGGGATTGGGACAAACATCTTCCACTATTTCTCCTGGCCTACCGCGCCGCCGTGCATGAAGCCACCGGGTGCACACCAGCCCGGGCCATGTTTGGGAGGGAGCTCCGTCTACCTGTCGATCTTGCCTTTGGCCGACCTGGGAATGATCCGATCCCGGTAAGCCAGTATTGTCAAGAACTGGTCGACCAACTGGAGGACGTGCACGCGTTCGCGAGGAGGAAACTGCGGATCGAGACCGACAGAATGAAGACCCGATACAACCAGCAGACGGATGCCGGTGGATTCCACGAGGACGACCTGGTCTGGCTCTTCAACCCATTACGGAAGAAAGGCCTGTCACCCAAACTGCAGAAGTCCTGGGAGGGCCCGTACCGAGTCGTGAAACGGATCAACGATGTCGTCTACAGGATCCAGCGGAGCCCGAGGGTGAAGATGAAGATCGTGCATCGAGATCGCCTGGCAGCCTACGGAGGGACACAGACGGACCAATGATTGATCGGGACGATCAGCCTTTTTAGGAAGGGGGTGGTGTTACGGCTGTGAGTTTGTGTCATCGCTCGCCGCTTGAGTCACAACTGCCCCAGGGGCTGGGCTGTGGCTTGCCTCCTGTATTGCGCGCGCCTTATGCAACAGGGCTACTACAGACAAAGGGATAGTCCAGAAGATTCGTGACTGGACCAGCGGTGGAAACATCGAGAAGCCGTGGACTCTGGATGGATCTAGAACCATTTATTGAGTCACCGGCCTGCTATATAAGAGTGACCCGTGAAGCAGTTGTTGTTGAGTTTTACGAGCTAGTGCGAGCGATTATCTTGTGCGACAGAAGTGTGGTGACGAAGTGCTGTGCGAGTTACGAAATCCTGTGACATTGTTTCTCCCAGCTTGTGAACAGCGTACATCAAGTGCTCGTAAGTAACTGTATTTTTTGTACCTGGAAGAGGGGCAGGTAGCTTCTGCCAAGGCCACCGGACTCATTAGGACGGATTAACTTCTGTGGTCTGTTGCAAGTGAAAGGGGCTAAGAGCGCATAAGGAAGAGACTTGAGGAAACTGGAGAAGGCTCCTAATTGCTTGTATTTGCTGATTAGTGTAATTTTCTGGCCACAATAAAGTTAATTATTTCTTTAAGCAGTAATTGGTGTTGTGCTTTGTACCCCTACCGTAATCCAGTTAACAAAAGTGCCACTAGGGGGTGGCACGTAACAATATGAATACTTGAAAGAACTTCCCCCTGACGGATTGGAATATCTCACCGAAATTATCAACTTCATTTGGACTCAGAAAGTATTTCCAGATGCTTGGAGGAAAGCCATAGTGATTCCTATATCCAAACCAGGAAAGGACCACATGATTCCTGATAATTATCGACCAATAGCTCTAACATGTACTATGTGCAAATTAATGGAAAAATTATTAATAAAAGACTAAAATGGATACTAGAGCAGCAGAATTTCTGTACACAAGAGCAGTGTGGTTTCAGACAATTTCACTCAACAACTGATACCTTAATAACCTTAGAATCAGAAATTCTAGATGCTTTTCGACATGGACTCCATCTCCTAGCAGTCAGTTTAGACATACATAAAGCATATGATACGATACGCAAAACTCAAGTCATAGAAAACCTAAAACATCACAATATCAAGGGAAATATGATTGGATTCATACACAATTTTCTACAGAACAGAAGCATCCAAGTCCGAGTTAACGGTGCCCTATCTCAAGAAATCAGATTAGAGAAAGGAGTCCCACAGGATTCAGTCATTGGTGTAACCCTTTTCTTAGTAGCCATAAATGGCATAACTTCCTGCATCAACCTCCCAGTAAACTCTTGCCTCTTTGCGGATGACATCACCATTTTCTGCAAAGGCCGTAATCTATCAACAACCCAAGAAATAATACTAAAATCCCTCGACAATCTTGCCAATTGGGAGAATCATACAGGCTTCATTTTCTCTGCAACCAAAACCAAATGCATTCTATTTTCCAAACAGAGAAGACAGAATGAACAACCAGAATTATATCTCAAGGGAAATAAAATCGAAGTGGAAAAAGAAATAAAAATACTGGGAATGACCTTTTACAGCAAACTAACATGGAACTCCCATCTTAAAACTTTAAGAAACGACTGCCTACGTCGAACTAATGTTCTCAAATCATTAGCAGCTAACAACTGGGGAGCTAACGCTCATGTATTAATGTCCACGTACAAAGCAGTCATCCATTCTAAGCTAGACTATGGCTCCATTATATACAATTCAGCCCCAGCATCAGCACTTAAATTACTTGACCCTATTCAAAACACATCTCTAAGGATCATCTTAGGAGCTTTTAGAACCAGCCCGATTTCTAGTCTACTAATGGAAGCTTATGAACCTCCGCTCCAATCTCGCAGAAAACTACTGACTATCAATTATGCAACAAAGGTCGCAGCGTCTCCGCACTCCAAAACGTACACCTATGTTTTACCAAATAATCAATCTCTTCGCTACCCCACGCAGCAAAGAAGACATCTTCCTATCCACATTAGACTTTCACGACTCCTACATGATGTCCACTCTCATTTTCCCACAATTGCTCCGAGAACTACAACAAATATGTCAATTCCGCCATGGAGAATTAAAACTCCACGAACTATTTTAGACTTATGTGAAATTAATAAAGAATCAACTGACAGTAGCACCTTCAAAACACTCATTCTAGAGAAAACCAAAAGATTTCCCACCTTTACCGCAATCTATACAGATGGATCAAAGACAGAATATGGTAGCGGCTGCGCTATTGTATATCCAGATCATACGATAAAGTATACATTACCAAAAATATGCTCTATATTCACATGTGAACAATACGCCATTCTAAAAGCTATAGAATCCATCAAGAATTACACAAAAAGAGAAATCTTTTTAATCTTCTGTGACTCCTTATCTACAATAAACTCCCTTCAAGATTCATCGCCTTCCAACTCCTTAGCCCAAAATATAACACGGCAACAATGGTCAGCAAATTTACATTATGTGGATTTCCTCACACAAGGGGATAAAAGGCAACGAACAAGCAGACATAGCAGCCAAAGAAGCAACTCGTCTTTCCCCTCAAGATCCAAACTTTCTCACCCCTCTTCTCTTAAACCAAAAATCCACAAACAATGGTTAACCGACTGGATCCGGTCCCCACACTCAAAGCTTCATGACGTCCGGAATGATTCTACAAATAAATTCGACACCCCGCTCCTTCCACGCCGAGAAAAAGTCCTCATTACCAGAATACGAATAGGTCATACCAAAATGACCCACGCACACATCTTCTGCAAGACATCTCCACCCGTATGCGAGAACTGTCAAGAACGGAAAACGGTTAACCACATACTACTAAAATGCCCTTTGTACGATTAACAAAGAACTCGATGCAACCTTCATCATAGAAGAAGCCTAAGTGAGATCTTAAATGAACACATCCATTTCAAAAACATAATTAATTTTTTAAAACTGACGAATATGCACCAAGATATATAACCTCTGTAACAACTTTTGTAATACAGCACCTTAAGTAAATGTTTGTATCCAACATTGTTATAGCTATGTACAAAATTCTGTATGTCGCGATATGACTCTACGAGTTAAAGCGACAATAAATAAATAGGAATTTTAAAAAAATATTAACATTGGCTAAGGTGTAAGGCAGGGTTGTTCTCTATCACCATGTCTTTTTAATCTCTATATAGAAGCTGCAGTAAATGCAATAAAAGAGAAAACAAAAGGACTAAAATTTAATGGAGTACAGGTTCATAGCATTCGCTTTACAGATGATATTGCACTTTTAGCAAACTCTGCATGTGAAGTGAATAGAATGTTAAAAGTTTTTCAGAAATCCTTAGGAAAATTCGGGCTAAGAGTTAATTCTCGGAAGACAAAATTAATGGTGGTTGATAAAAAGAAACAACCAATTTTAGCTAATATAATGTTAAAAGATAATGCCATTGAACAAGTAACGGAATTTTGTTATTTGGGTAGTGTGAATAATTATGACAACAGATGCATCTCAGAAATTAAGAAAAGAGGTGTTGGCAAAGAAAGCCTTTCCAAATAAGAAGAATTTGCTGCTCAATGAGCACCTCAACTTGAAGATAAGGAAATCATTTCATTTGTTTGGAGGTAACCTATGGGTGTGAAACATAGACACTTGGGAAAAGAGAGGAAACAAAACTTACGGCAGCTGAAATGTGAATTTAGAGACGAATGACCCGAAAAAGCTGGATGGAAAGAAAGTCAAATGAGCTTGTTCTGAACCAAATTCATATGAAGAGAACTGCTGAAGACCGTAAGAAATTGCTGCAACGACAAGGCTTTTAGCCTTTAGAAGCTGCTGATGGTGGTTGCGCGGTGGGAGAGGTCTACAATCAACAGTGACTACAATAAATGTAGGCGACACAGCTGATAGGTCCGCAGTAATTGAATGGCAAAATCATGCTCCAAACCTCGAGACACCATAGGCTATCTCAAAATTTCCATTTTTGACATTGGTTGTTTCAAGACACCTGTTGTTTCTTGACTGTAACCCCTTCAACTTTTCATTACAGTAAATGTAACCTCTGAGGTTTATCCTAGAGAATATACAGTATGTAACTAAATATGTGAGAAAGCTCCGGGGATTCGATAGAGGACCTGACAAGAAGCAAAACATATCCTGTAAACACATGGTGTATTTGCTTTCATTTCCGTGTTACAAGCGTTGTATGTGGTGTAATTAACACAGACCGCTTCACTATGCAGGTTGGTCATTTGTAAGTTATTGATAAAGTGTACGTTACTACTTACAGTTCTATACAGAAGGTGCTCAAAATGGCTACCGCGAGCAGTAATGCAGGCGTCTATGCGTCTCCCACGCTCCCATATTCCCGGCGTCTGTCGTATCTGCTGACATCCTTGCTCTATTCGCTGACGCAGCATGTCCACGTTATGAATAGGTGTGGCATACACAATGGCATTTAAATGACCCTATAAGTACAAGTCTGATGGGTTGAGATCGGGAGAACGAGCAGGCCACGGTGTTGGTCCCTGACGCCTGAAAAATGCACACAGACTTGAATAGCGACGAAACGTACAAGTGGCCTGTGTTTCCTTCACAAATTACCAACTAGCATCGTGCCTCTGTCTCTGTTATGCACAACACAAACAATGCTTATAACACGGCAACGAACGCAAATATACCATATGTTTACAGGACATGTTTTGCTTGTTGTTAGTTCCTCTATCGGAGCTTTACCACATATTTAGTTACACCCTGTATATTATTATTATTAGTATTCCTCCCAGTGGCTCACGACTAGTGGGACGTGGGTTGGTGACCACGGGACCCCAACTGAATCCGACATTGCTTCCACTTACTTGTGCTGGGATTTTCACTGTCACCTTTTCGTTTGGCCTCCCTTGCCAACTCTTCTCTTCCGACCTCGACGGTATTAGGGTATCCAAGGCCTAGGGAGTCTTTCACTTTCCCGCCTTAATTGGCCTTTTCTCATCATTCCTGATACCCTCATCTTCGAGGGGTCAGCCTTCTTTTTCTTTTCATGATATCTCCTGCCTTCTGCACAAGGCCCTCAAGGAGGCTGGGTGTGCGTAGCCCCACCACTTCTAGTGCACCATGGATAGTGATACACCCTCAAGGGCTCACGGCTGGTGAGTATGGGATTTGGCAACCCTGAGGGATTCCTGAGGTGGGTCAAGTTTCCCCATTTTTCCATTGCCTTCGGGGCGGACCCTCTCCACTTTCCCTTTCCTCGCTGCCTTTCTTGGCTCTCCTCCCTTCCAAGTCCTCAATTCTCATTCTTCGAGGGTTGAGGGCATTTCCTTTCCTCCTGTCCTTTATTTACATTCTTCTCCTCTTTGTTTCCCATTACATCTTCTAGTTTGTAAGGGAGTAGTTAGTTTTAGTTGTAGGTTTAATTTGATCATCTTTCATTTTCACTATCACCCAAACCATTAGGGGCCTATAACCTAGATGTTAGGCCCCTTTAAACAACACTAATCATCTTCATCAACATTATTATTATTATTATTATTATTGTTATTACTAGCCATTAATAAATCCCTTAAAGGGTAAATAGCTCTGAGATATTTCATCAGGCGAACTAGGCTGATGAACATTCATTTTGCCTTCATAGTAGCCTAAACTAGTAGTACTGAACTATTTGCACTCCTCTCCATGATCGGATGTCTTAAAACACTATTTTCTCTGGTAGAACTTGGACCTAGTACATATTTGTTTGAAGATTTAATGACGCTGACGATGAGTCGAAGGATGTTCCCAACAGGCTGTTTCCACGAATTTCGTTGATCTGCCACTCACATTCACTGTCTCCCGATCGTCGATCGGAACTCGTCCGACCAACTGGTATTCGGACGGCCGGCGTTCCTTCTTCCACCCCTGGGCTCCCACACTGCACTGTAGTTGAGTAGGCCCACCTCGCGCAATCCATTCTCAGTACATGGCTTACCCATGTCCATTTCAGTTTCCTGGCCCTCGTGCCGACATCCTATAGTCCTGTCCTCTTCCTGATTTCCTCGTTTCTAATAATGCTCCTCATTCTAAAGTTTAGGAGTTTCCTTTCTATTTTCCTCTTCTAACTTCGAGGCTTGCTTCTTAGTTAATGACCACATTTGTGCTCCATAAAGGAGAACGGGAAGAACACACGAGTACATCACTGACGTTTTGGTCTTAAGGCGATTCTCTCTACTGTTCAATAAGAAAGACAAGCTCCAGATTTTTTTGCCAGGCTGACGATATCTGCCTGTGATTTCCTTGTCAATGTTTTGATGTAACGACAGTGTCTGGTATAGATAGACTAAATCTGACACATATTCTACTTATTTACCTTTCACCATGAGTTTTTTTGCTTCATGATTTTTCATAACGTTTGTCTTGCTAGTATTAAGGCTCAAGCCCCACTTGTTTCTTTGCTCGTGCAGATCAATTAGCAGACCTTCCAGCCTCGAACTTGAATTTGCAAACAGGATCACATTATCGGCGATTCGTAAGTATGTCTGCCTATTTCCATTGACTGTAATTCCGTGTTTGTTGCTCCATTGTAACTTTCGAAATATTTCCTCTAAACCGCTCGTAAACAGTATACAATACAAAAAAAAGCTCTAGAAACACTACCAAATTTTCCATTATCTAATCTGAATCACTTAGAGGAAAATACATTTATTCGATATTCCTATGCTTCTACTCTGTGGGAATATCCTGCGAAATAATGCCACGCTATATATTCTTTATGTTCAATCCCATTCAATTTCATAGTCCAATCCCATAGATAAGCATTCTAGGCTTTGGCCGGAAGAGTCCCTGGATCGACTCCCGGCCGGGCCGTGGAAAATTTAACTTCCTATGGTTAATTCCTCTGACACAGGGACTGAATGTTTGTGACGTCTTCATTATCACTCATCCTCACTTCGACAAGCAGGTCGCATACGGGCTTCAACTCAAACGATCTGTGGGTAGGCGACCACGGACCGTTAGCTGAGTCTGGTATTGCTTCCACTTAATTGTGCCAGGCTCCTCTCTATCATCTCTCCTGTCGACCTCCCTTGACCAACTCTTGTTCTCTTCCGACTCCGATGGTATTAGGGCATGCAAGGCCTAGGGAGTCCTTCACATTCCCACCTTAATTGGCCCTTACCTCATCCTGATACCCTCATTCTTCGAGGGGTCAGACCTCTTCTTTTTCATTTCATGGTATCTCCTGCTTTCTGCTCAGAGGCCTAAGGGAGGCAGGATGTCCGTAGTCCCACCACTTATGGTGCATCTAGGATAGTGCTTTACCCTCAATGGTTCACTGCTGGTGAGTTCGGGAGTTGGCAACTCCAAGTGTTTCCTGAGCTGGGTCCGGTTTTTCCCCGTTTTTTCCAGAGATGCTGGGGTGGACCCACTTCTCTTTCTCTTTCATGGCTCTACTTCTCAATTATCAACATTCGAGGGTTGAGAAAATGTCTTTTCCCTGTCTTTTAGTTTCCTTATTGCTTCATTTCTGTCCTCCTTTTAAGGGGAAGATGACCTCACTGTACCGCCCCTTAAAACAACAATAACTAACTTAACGTTGTCCTTCTTGTAGCCCGTAAGTTAGTTGTAAGTTGTAGTTAGTTTCATCATAATATTTCATTTTTCACCTAAACTATTAGAGGCCGATAATCTAGATGTTAGGCCCCTTAAAACACCAACTATCATCATCATCATCATTGAAAGACTTGCACCTGACCTGACCGAGAGGTCACTGACGACAATTCATATCTCGTAAGCCGTGTAGATAGGCCTACTTGATAAATCTGAAGATCGAACTACGCAATACGAAGTCAATCACGTCAGTCTGAGTCTATCCCAGTCGTTTGTTTCAGACAACGCGACGTGTTTGGGCGAGATCTGGAAGACATTACAAACATCTTTGATATGTGTATGCCGCGCGGCAAACCTGAGCGATACAAATCACTTACTACTATTAATTATAAAATTATACAAAATTAGTAGTTCCAATAAAATATTTTAGAGAAAAGTGGACATGTCTGGCGGACTTGGCGTAATGAAATGAGTGTATGTGTTCGTTTTATTGTGCCCGACTTCCCACTTAGGTTCTGTTCCACAGAGATAAATCAGATTGTCGAATGGCTGCAATCACTAGTCTCACCCATAGTTTTCGTACTTAAGTGGTTTAGACTTTAAGGGACCATGAATTCTCCTCCCCCCCCCCCTCCCCCCTCTCTGTCTTACCGCTCTGCAGCCTCCACCTGATATAATAAGTACCGAAAACACCCCCGAGCAGAAATCGTGTAAATTGGGCATTGGGCGTAATCGGTCGGTCTGACCAGTCGGGTAGCGGGGGAACGGAAGAGGGGGGATCCGGGGGGGAAGGGTCGGAGCAACGGACCGTGCATATCTTGAGGACGTGTCATTCTTCTATTATTACTTTCTCGTCACGACATTCTCGTGCGCGGTTCAATACGGGAGGTATCATCACTCAGAACAATTTAACAAACCGTACAAAATAAGAAGAGATATCTGAATAATTTATATTTGGTTGGAATACAATCGCTTCTTGGTTGTACTGCATTGCCGCCTGTAAGAAAATTATTTCCTCGTTTTCAAATACACTAGACTCTCGCTAATCCGGCCATTCCTTGCTCATGGTTGCTGGATTAGTGGAAGTGCTGGATTATTGAGAGTCTGATATTTAGTTCAACTTATCCATTTCAATCCCAAGCAATTATTTTGCATTTGGCCACACAGTTGTGTTGGTACGTATATTATTATTATTATTTCTTAGTTGAGGTCACGTATGGCTCCAGACCGGCCTGCATCGTTTGTGTGGGTTAAAGGCTACATGGAACTCCAATATGGAGCTCCTTTTGTATCCCATGAAGTTGGTTTTATTTATGAAACAAAATGGCTAAATATTAGTATTTAGACTCGTAATTTCTGTAGCAGCAAATTAATAGTCAGGATATAAAAATACCTTAATATTTTAGTATGTAATTTCACTGGAAAGAAAGGGGAAAGTCCATCTTTTTCGGAAATGAGTTTATGTCGCATTCTGGTAGCCAGCCATCGTAACTACAGATCAGTTAAAATTGATTTCAAATAAAGCGGTAAGTCACCCGAGATAACGAGGTTGTTATTTTTAGTTCAAACAGAAAGAACGTACCGGTACCATATCCTCTCACTCTCTTATAATGTAACTTTGGTTGGTATTTGTATTACATGTACCGTACTTCCTTTAAAATAAATAAATTTGGCAAAATACCTATATTGCTTACACTCAATTGGGGTGTTTTAAGTATTTCCTTTTAGTGTTGAAAGTTTAAATTGGCTCTCCTGAAATATTTACATAATGTGACTTACCCCGCTTTTACCGTGGAGTCTTCATTTAGCGCATACGAATCTAAATACCAATAGTCTATTAACCTCGGGGTCGGTGGTTGCTGGCAGCTATTTTTTCCATAGATGAAAAGCAACTTCATGGAATACAAAAGGAGTTTTATATTTAAGTTCCATGTAGCCAGTAACCCACACAATCGATGCAGGCCCGTTGAAAGCCCAAACGTGAACTCAACTAACAAATAAAAAATAAAATACGTACCCACGCAAATGTGTGACGAAGGATTGAAAGAACTAAAATTTCGAGTTTCTGCTTGAAGCCTAGCGTAACGTGTTTCATTTTATATGATGATAATTGTTTTAAGGGGTCTAAAATCTAAGTTATCGGCCCTTTGGAACAAGAATGAAGGAAATTGGAGACAAATTTAAACTAGGAGTAAATAGTCAACTCTGAGATTTCCTGATGACATTGTTATCGTAGGCGATACACCAGAGAATTAGAATGCGTTTTAAATGGCATTGACTCCGTCTTGAGGAAAGAATTCATGATGAAAATCAACAAATGTAAAACAAACAAAAATGGAATGAAACCGAAATAAATAAGAAACACTTGTGGACGTCAAATTGACAAGTGAAAAGCTAAAGGAAGTAGGAGACTACTGTTACTTAGGAAACAAAATTACCAGTGATGGACGAAGAAAATAATGTGATGTCTGTAGTAGTGTGTGTATTTGTAATTCATCTGAGGACTTGGAAGGAGGCGGCCAAGGCCTTAAGTTAGGAGCCATCCCGGCATTCGCCTGGAGTAGAAGTGGGTAAACACAGAAAACCATTTCCAGAATGGCTGAGGACAGAATCGAACCCATCTCATTTCAGTTATGCCTCACGAGGCTGAGTGTACCCCGTTTCAACCCTCAGACCAGAATTAAATTTCTTGACAGAGCCGGAAATTGAACCCGGGCCTCCGCGGTGACAACTAAGAATGCTAGCCACTACGCCACGAAGAGGACAAGTAACTAGTTAATAACTATTCGCCCCTTAGAGGCTCTGTAAGAAGTGAATGATTTAGTGTTGTCTCGCTTACGTCATCGGAGGTGTTGTGTGGCTTGATGAGCGAAGTTGTTGCTTCATCAAGCGTACGAAATCATCTGACCCTGGACATATTTTATCACACCATATCTCAGTGAGGGAAGTGCTTCCAGTCTCATCTCATTGGATCATGGGAATGTGTAGCCTACTTTTATTTGCTGCTTAATCGAAGTTTTGTGTCACACCTTCCAGTAGTTTTACTGTCAACCTGTATCAAACAGACAAGCAAACAAACAGAGGGTATATTTGGTCACTGTAAAACCAATTCAAATCCGCAGTGAATGAAGTGTGTCGAGAAAAACTACAGGCCACGGAGAGTAGGAAAAGCAAACCTTGGATGACAGATAAAATTCTACAATTGTTCGATTGCAGAAGACCTTTCAAGAACATTGACCCGATAAAGTACAGAGAATTGCAGAAATTAATACGGAAGGAAATCCGTACTGCCAAAGAACAACAACTTTCAAAGGAATGTAGCGAAATAGAAGAACTGTGTGCAAAGTATGACTCGTTCAACATGTATAAAAAGGTTAAGCAAGCAGCTGGGATTTATAAGAGCAGAGGGATTGGGATTCTCAAAAATAGGTATGGCATCATTATCCCTACTACTGAAGAGAAGTTGACAGAATGGAAGGACTACATTGAAACTCTATTCGAAGACAACAGAAGTGTTGATCATGGTATTCGAACGGGCGATGGCATAGACATTACAAGAGCTGAAATTGAACATGCCATACAGTAACAATATCGAAGAGTGGAAAGGCTCCAGGTCCAGATGAATTGCACATTGAAATACTAAAGCTTCTCAAGGATGAACGATCTCTTTCATGGGCGCCCGCAGGATTTTTTCCAGAGGGGGGCCAAATTATAATTTTCATTTCATTACCTCTTTCCCCCCCCAATTATCGTTTTATTTCTTCCTTTTTTTTTTCTTCAAATTTACCCTTCAGGTTGGTGTTTCCCACGGACTCAGCGAGGGAACTAACTCACCACTGCCGCCTCTATGGGCAGTGTCCTAGAGCTGGGAACACTTGGTAGGAGTGGATACAACTGGGGAGGTGTGATCAACACTTCGCCCAAGCGGCCTCACCTGCAAAGCAAACAGGGGCCTCATGAGGGAAGGGAAGATTGGGATGGATAGGCAAGGAAGAGGGAAGGAGGCGGCCGTGGCCTTACAGTAGATACCATCCCAGCATTTGTGCGAAGACGAAGTGGGAAACCACGGAAAACCACTTCGAGGATGGCTAAGGGGGGAGTCGAACCACCTCTACTCATTTGGACCACCCGAGGCTGAGTAGACCCCGTTCCAGTCCTCATACCACTTTTCAAATTTCGTGGCAGAGCCGGGAATCGAACCCAGGACCTCCGGGGCGGCAGCTAATCATTCTGACCACTACTCTACGGAGGCGACATTATTTCCTACTTGCTTCGTGAAATTCTTTATTTGACTGCCCTCAATCCGTTGGCTACCTTATGGCAACATTGGGATGAATGTTTTGTTTTTAGTTCACAGTTTTTGTCCATGAAGGTTCACGTTTCTTCTTTTGTGATACATTGTCATAATGTTGAGGTCTTAAACATGTAAAAAAGCAGTTCATTAAAATGCTAATGTAAATCCATTTTGCCTATTTTCTAAAGACGGTAACTGGAGGACATATTTTCAGATATTTCCAGATTACTGAGTTAAATTAATCGGTGGAAATATCCCTACATATGAATCTGCCCAATAATTCAAGTAGCACTGTTTTCAAATATCTAGTTTGTACTGGCCGTTACAGTGGATCCGTCAAGTTCTTCCTCTTCTTCACAAGCTATCAGGAATACTTCGCATTGCTCTTCTTAGCCTAATGAATTTCGGGGCGTGGTGGCGCAGCGGTCAAGCTGTTGGCCTCTAACCAAGGTGGACCAGGTTCGATTCCCGTTCAATGCATGTGAGATTTTCGAAGTGAAATGCCATGTCTTGTGGTTCGGATTCCACGTAAAAAGGAGGTCTCGTGGCTCATGATCGCATGATTAACGGTCACCTTAAACTACAAGCTTCCTTTCCTAACGAATTTTGTACGAAGTGATAAATTCGTATTGCACGTTACTCGTACTTGAGACGCCCATTGTTTTAACAATTTTCGTTTTGAAAAGAAATTATTTCATTTGATTATTGCTGACCGTTAAGTAAAATATATAATATGGGGGCCGATAACCTCGATGTTAGGCCCATTAAAACAACAATTATCATCATCATCAAAATATATAATCATACTTCTTCTTCTACTTCCTCTTCGGCTTTTCCCAATTAATTGGGGTCGCCGGAGCCAACCAGGCTCATTTTGGTTTTGGCCGGGGATATAAGGCCGGATGCCCTTCCTGACGCCACGTGATTTTCCAGGTGAAAATTCCACCCCGCTGTCACCGGGATTCGAACCCCGGTCGTCCGGGTGAAAGGCGAGTAGCTAAGCCACTGCGCCATCACGCTCCCCAAAATACGTATATAACCATACTAATATATAAAAATGAGATAGTGTGTGTCTGTGTGTTACTCAATAACACAAGAACCACTGGTTCGATTTAAATGAAATTTTGCATGAACGTAGCTGATTTACCAGGCTTACATATAGGCTACTTTTGATTTCGATATTTTGCACTATTTAAAAATGGCGACTATTTTCATATTTCCCTTTCAAATAAAATGAGAACGCTAAGAAATAGCAAACATTTGATGGCATTATGAGCTTTAAAATTTAATTTTCTATCCGAAAGGTCCTTATCAATTTTCGTGTATCTCCAACGGTTAGCGAGTAAACCCCACATGTGTGACGTCACTACACCCTTTGGTTTCAAAATTTCATATTTCCATCATCATACTAATATATAAAAATGAGATGGTGTTTGTCGTCCTGTCTGTCTGTCTGTCTGTCTGTCTGTCTGTTACTCAATAACGCAAGAACCACTGGTCCTATTTAAATGAAATTTTGCATGGATGTAGCTGATTTACCAGGCTTACATATGGGCTACTTTTGATTTCGATATTTTGCACTATTTAGAAATGGCGACTATTTTCATATTTCCATTTCAAATAAAAATAGAACGCTAAGAAATAGCAAACTTTTGATGGCACTACGAGCTTTAAAATTTAATTTTCTATCCGAAAGGTCCGTATTACTTTTCGTGCATCTCCAACGGTTAGCGATTAAAACCTAAATATGAATTTTAAAACACGGTCAACTCCGAGCGATGTTAGTCTAAGTTAGTCTCTACATCAGGCTGTTCCAGCCGAGCAGCTCGACCGTGAGCAGCTGAGTACTCGCCGCCTTCTGTGAGTAAACCTGCAATATGCAATACAGCTCTGCTGTAGGGGCGGCCGTTACTAAGCGGTGGAAGCGCATGGACTTGTACTATGACCTTTGCCCAGTGGCGTTTTGGCTCACCCCCAGTCCCTCTCAACTCTGCTCCGAGCATCACTGCTGAGTACTCGCTTGTACGCATACTCAAACTCGTGGATTTGGAGCAGCCTGCTCTACATAAACTGTTTTATTTCTTAGAGGTAGTTTGTGGGGTCCGAAACTAGACGTGATTTTGAGTCTAATTTTACACTCTTCGTGCCGGTAATTGTATGTGAGTATTTGGATCTTTACGTAGTTTGACAATGTTATAGTGCTTTCTACTTTGCACGTTATGCTTTCATCCTTTTTATCGATTTGTTTTTCGTTAAATGAATATTTCAGTTGGCCAATATTTATCTGCTTTTTGTCGTTTTTTACCATGATCAGAAACCCAAATTCACAGACGAATTTGTCGGGAACTAACGACTGTCACATTAGTTTATTTAGTGTTCATATTAATCTTACTGCCGAACTGGGCAAATTTATTTCAATAAATTAGGTATTTTGACTTTCACGGCCAATAAAAAAAACGCACAAAACACGGCGTAAACCTAGAAAAGTTGCTGAGTTTTAACTGCTCGGCCCTGAAAATCAATATACAATCATTTTGGAAGCCTTTATAGGGGGGTGAAAGACTGTTTTAGCCTTTAGCACTCGCATTAAAGTAGCTGAGGTGTTCTAAATAAGAATTGAGTTATCGCATAGTTTGCTACTCCTTTGGTAGTCCGCAAATAAACCACAAGAGCCCGCTGATGAACCATCTCGGAGTTACTAGGCGTAATCTCGCACAAGACACGGCATAAACTTATAAAAAAAATCGTGATTAATTTCTTTTTTATTATTATTACTTGGGATGATTGAAGTTTGTTCCGTTACTGTTACTCTTTATCATTATCTTACGTACTTTCCGCAACATTACTTATTGCGGATATGATAATTGCTATCAAGTTTGATGTATTTTTAGCATACTGTTTATATGTTTAAATATAGTATGAAGACGTTAAACGATAGGTGTTCAATATTTAAGACAGGTTATTTAACTTTTACTACATAGAAGCTGATATTTATTTCCAATATATAAACTCACTTTCTCACCTACAAAGCGGAGACAGACAGGCTTTTCTTCGGGTACCCGGTTTTCCCTGTCACAATTTCATTCCAGAAACAATCTCCACTATAATTTCATTTCATCCGTCATTCATTTAATCATTGCCCCAGGGGAGTGCAACAGGCTTCGGCAGCCGGCACATTTCATATCCTTGCTGTTAGATGGGGATTTCATTCATTCCATTCCTTGACCCGGTCGGTCGACTGAAAGCAGGCTAAGGATTTTCACTTTCCTACCTCTGATTAATAATTTGGTGAGTGAAAATGCATGTAGTATAAACATGTAGTTGGTAACAACATAACTACATTAGGAATGTGTGATTATAGATATTAATGATTTAGGCCAGCAAGAACTAAAAGCCGTTCGAAGAACGGGTACTTCAGCTAGTACTCACTAAATCATGTACTTCTTACTTAGTCACTTAGATAACAACAAATATCGCAGGATCATTTAGCCTAACTATTATACATTCGTACTTAAAAATGTCACATAAATGTTCCTTGAGTAAAGAGCCTACCAATGTCTGTCCTGTAGTTTTCTTCTTTCAGAATCACATCATTATCAATCCCCCCTTCAACTTTGGCTTTATCACCTAATTGATCTATATTGAATTGTAACTTCCAGTCGGTCAATATGGCTATAAGCCCAATTAAATTAGGATTAAATTACCATCTCCGCTCATATAAGTCGGCTACATGTTGCGCATCATAAATTGCCTTGAAAAAAGATTCAATTGGAATAAAATAGCCTACAACATTACGAAGTCTATCAGTATTGAATTCACCATTTTTTCTCAACTGATCTACCGTCTACATTCGATTGAGAGTGCGAATCTCAGTTGCTTTGATAACGGCACGAAAACACCGCAGAACAATTTAACCATTAGCCTATAAATTACTTCGATCATAGAAGATTTAACGCTACAGGTTAAGAATCTACAACAATGGTAGATTGCTGTTCATTTATAGCAATAATTGCTCTGTTCTCGATAAATGGACCACAGTACTATGGCAAACCTTGAATAAAACTAAACGGCATTTCGTAGCACGTATAACGATCGCAGTAAGGCAGAACGGCGCAAAATTAGACGAGTGTACAAAACAGTCAGGCTCGTATTTAGGGCTCTTGAATCCCCTGAAAAAAACAAGTAGTTCCGTGAAGAACTATACAGCCTATTTTCATATATCCTGCTCATGTTAATTGCCTCTATCAACATACAAAATTTCAGTTTAATTGCTGTAAAAGATTCGTAGATATTGAGAACCATCTAAATATTTCAGATGGTCGCCAGGTTGGATTCTTATTTTTGTACTATTACATTAAGATTATTGTGTACGTGTGGTATTCAAACTTCAATCGCATGATTAGAACACAAGAAGTAAAAACGAGGTTTTAAAATTACGCACAGCAGCCATCTTGTGATTATGCAAACAATTGAAATAAATTAGATGCCAGTGGATCAACATTTGTATAAGCATTTAACGTGCAACGTTTCACGGCACTCGGATAGTTAATTCGCGAGAAACGTCCATTTAAATATTTATACTTCGCGTCGCCGCCATGTTGGATTTGTGCTCACCAGGTTACTGAAAGTCCTATAGGTGAACATATGTTCATAGTCTCTATGAACATTAAAAAAAACAGTTTGGTTGCTGTAAAAGATTCATAGATATTGAGAACCGTCTAAATATTTTGGAAGCTCGCCATTTAGGATTGTTATATGTATAGGCCATAGAGTTATGTACCATTCAAAGACAATTATTGCCTAGGTTCATTATTCAAACTTTCACTTCGATCGCATGATTACGACACAAGAAATAAAAACTTAATTTTAAAATTTCGCACAGCCGCCATCTTGAGGTTATGTAAAAAATTGAATTAATTTATATGGCAGTGCATTACAAACTGCAAAATCATTTACTGTACCACATTTCACGGCGCTCAGAAAGTTAAATCTCGAGAAAAGTCTATTAAAATATTTTAAATTCGCTTGGTCGCCATGTTCGTTTTGTACTTTACAGGTTTATGAAATATACATAGGTAAACTTGTATTAGTACCCTTTATCACCGTACAAAATTGCAGGATGATATCTGTAATAGTTTCGGAGATATATAATGTCAGTGAAATATTTCGCACAGCCGCCATTTTGAGGTTATGTAAACAATTGAACTAAATTAGACTTCCTTGCATTACAATGTGTGTAAGCAATTGCTGTACCAAGTTTCATTACGTTTGGATAGTTAAATCGTGAGAAAAGTCTATTTAAAAGTCTCAAATTCGCTTGGCCGCCATGTTGGTTTTGTAGTCACCAGGTTTTTGAAAGACTCATAGGTGAACTTTTAGTAGTGCCCTTTATCACAGTACACAATTTCAGGGCGATATCAGTAATAGTTTCGGAGATATTGAATGCTAGTGAAATATTTCGCACAGCCGCCATGTTGGATTGGTGAGACGCAACCAAATTTTAAGGGCACGGTCGAGGTCGCCGGGAATAGCGCTATGAACTTACCGACTTTCATTGAAATCGCTCCAGACGTTTAGATTTTATTAGGGACACACACACACACACACACACACACTCACACACACACACACACACACACACACACACACGCGCACACACACACGGACAAAAGGTGATCTCATAAGCCTTTTTTTTTTTTTTTTCAAAATTGAAAATAGGCTAAAAAATGCTACCTCCGACTTAAAATATGTAGATTTATTAAAGTTTCCTTAACATATGGAACTGTTTCTTCACTGAGCGTGTATTTAACTATGGGTGGCAAACACTATAAATATGTGTTTACTAAAATTACAAATAGAAAAGTAACTTAATACAAACAATTTACATTTAAATTTTAAAAGATATACACAACCAATTTCATAAACATCAATTATTTAAATAACAAGGGGCTTCCTTCTTGCCTTGTCATTTGCAAACACGATTATGATATCATTAGTCAAATTTCACTTTCAAGTCAGATTCAAAAGCAAGAAAACCAAGATGACTAACACAATCCCGTTTTGTGTGTCCTGAAATAATCAACATTGCAAATGTGCGACAATGAATAATTATCTTGTGTGTGTGTGTGTGTGTGTGGAGGGGTGGGGTTAAACTTTAATAACTTGGCGTTTAATGCCCAAGCGGTTTTGTACAGTTTCCAGATTTCTTTCCGCCCCTAAAACCTGCCACCCTGCTGCCCTGTTTGTTCCCCGCCATTACGGGCCTGAATACAGTAAATGACTCAATATTATAAGCACGACCTTAAGCAGTGTTTTACTAGTCATCAAAGGAAACCTTGTTTTAGGGGCTGAGATCCGCTATCGGTGTAGCAATGTATAAAAATATCTCCAGAAGGTGCTTTCATATCGTCACTGCCAAAATGAGGTGGCGACAGTGGTAGCCAGCCTAATCACTTTAGATAGTGTTGGGTAAACATACACTAGGCATAACCATATTGAAAAATGGAGCTATGTTTCCATTGGTGGTCTAGTGCATGACATCATTAGAACCATATATTTCTGAATATAAATACATATTACGTCAGCAACATTAAAGAAGTTTTCTATTGTAACATTTGTCAGTTGACTATCAGAAACTTCAATTTATGAAATAAACTGGTGACAATGACCAATCGAATATCAACATTCTCGGAATTCCAGGGGGGCCATGGCCCCACCTTGCCCCTCCCTGCGGGCGCCCATGATCTCTTTCCTTGCTGGTGGGTTTGTTCAATAACATCTATCGAAGTGGATACATACCACATGATTGGCTCAAATCAACTTTTATACCGATTCCCAAAAAGACCAATGCAACGTGCTGCAATGACTATAGAATAATCAATTTAATGAGTCATGCCCTGAAGTTATTCCTTAAAATCCTGCACTTAAGGTTATATCATAAATGTGAGGAAAACATTGGTGGCACTCAGTTTGGATTCAGGAGTGGTTTCGAAACTCGGGAGGCATTGCTCAGTATTCAGGTGTTAATTCAACGATGCCGTGATGTTCGTGTCGATGTTTACATGTGTTTCATCGATTATGAAAAAGCCTTTGACACTGTTCAACACGATAAAATGATGAACATTTTATGTGACCTGAGACTAGATGGACGTGACATCCGATTAATTGGAAATCTGTACTGGAAACAACGTGCTGCTGTACGTGTTGATGGTCAGCTGTCTGAAGAAGTATCGATTATGAAGGGAGTTCGCCAAGGTTGCATTCTTTCTCCACTCCTCTTCAACATCTATTCTGAAAAGATTTTCCAAGATGCTCTTGATGGAAAGTCTCAAGGAGTAGTAGTAAATGGATCTATCATTAGTAACATCCGATATGCTGATGACACTGTCATCCTTGCAACAAGTATGGATGATCTATAAACACTACTGGATTCTATTTCTGAAGAGAGTAACGCCATGGGATTACATTTAAATGTACAAAAAACTAAGTGGATGGTTGTTAGTAGAAACAAAGATGAAATTCAGGGCATTCTTACACTTGGTAATGAAAGAATTGGAAGGGTTTCATCATATTAATATTTAGGATGTCAAATCAATGATAACTGGGACTTAAATCAAGAAATTCTCTGTAGAATTGAGCAGGCCTGAAGTTATTTTATGAAAATGAAAAAAGTTTTGATCAGCTGCGATTTAAGTCTGTCACTACGCACCCGACTGCTTCGATGCTACGTTTTTAGTGTCCTGCTCTATGGAGTTGAATCATGGACACTTACCGAGGTTTTAAATAAGAAACTTACAGCATTTGAAATGTGGATGTATCGCAGAATTTTAAGGATATCATGGACAGCTTAAGTCACAAATGTGGAAGTACTGCGGCGTATGAACAAAGACTTGGAAATTCTCAGTATCATCAAAAGGAGAAAACTAGAATACTTTGGTCATTTTATGCGCAACAACAAATACCATCTCTTGCAATTAATTATCCAAGGGAAGATTGGTGGTATTAGGGGTCCAGGATGCAGACGAATATCCTGGCTAAAGAACTTAAGCCAGTGGTTTGGACTTAATACAGTGTCACTGTTTAGAACAGCAATGGACAAACAGCAGATCATGCTACTGATCGCCAATGTTCTTGGAGGATGAGGCACTTGAAGACGAAGAAGAAGAAGAAAACTTATCCGGGATAAATACGAGTTTCAACCAAAAATGCAAAGTGTTGTGATAAGAATTTACGATATTTATAGAGATTCTTTTATTGTGGGGTTTGAAGCCATTTTTTCAGTGTTGCCTTAGTAAACAAGAGTTTAGTACTTTTCAGTCGGTTAACACGAATGTACCCAAAAGAGCTGGGTTATGCCCTAATCCTGAAATAAATTACATGTATTTATTAATGTCATTCAATTTATTTCAGGATTAGGGCATAACCCAGCTCTTTTGGGTACATTCGTGTTGGCCGACTGAAAAGAGATTCTTTTAGTTTTAGCCCTTTGACTAAAATAGGTACAAAATAGACGTTGTCATAGAGGAACCAGACACCTCATATTATGCCATTCATTGCGAGAATCAATACTTGATCCAATAGAGAACCCAAAAACCACATCTTAAGGTCCTAAAACCAGCCACTTCGAGATTTTTTCAAAATTGTCCACTATTGGAAATTGGACAAAGGAATACCAGTCGTAACCACTGTAACACTATCTCAAGAAGTTCCATTCATAATTCAATCTAGCTCTGTATGGGGCAGTGCCCAGCTCCATACATCACCTAAAATACCACATGAGCTTCATGATGATGGATCTAAAACATCTAAAATACTTTATTTGTTAATCAGTAAGTAATACTATATCAAGGGTGAAAAAGAAGAATCTTAAGAAATTATTATATTCAACCTTCAATAATACCACATATGAACTTTCAATACCTAATAATGCGCAGAATAATAAAGGAAACTGTGGCACATGTGTAATCATATTTTTCAGAATTTTGATGACAACCAATAATTTCATAATTAAGAACCAATTTTATTATTTCCTTTCGCCTGCCCAAGTGATGATGACCACCGGAAGACAATAAACACAATCATTCAATATGTAGGGTTGAATGAGAGAGTCTTAAGGCCACTATTCTGAATGCTGAGCTATAAGACCAGGAAACATCAGGACTGGTTTGATGAAAATGATGATGACATTGAAGCATTGATCTCTGATAAGAGAAAGGCCCTGCTAGCTTGGAGAAAATATATGAATTCCCGTGCTAAGGAAGAAGCCTTCTGCCTTGCCAAAGCAATTGTCCAAAGAGGAACTCGTGCACTTAAAAGCGCATGGTAGGCATCCAAAGCTAAAGAGCTGCAATATTTAGCGGACAAACATTCCCGACAGTTCTTCCAAAATAAAATGTGTAGACATTAACCATTATGACAATGGTAATAATTATAATCCGTGTTGACTGACAGTACCCTACTATCTTATTAAAACCGCCAAGTCAAACACTAAAGAATGTGGTTTAATCACAGTATTAAACGTACATGTTTCTGAATATCAATGATTCCTTCATCAGCGTGAAAAAATATTAGACCTTAAAAACTAATTAACAGTATCAAGAAAATGGATATCCTTACAAACAGTTTTAAATTTTAAATAATAAAAACATTCAAATATACTAATTGACATGCAAATGGAAAAAAAAACTTAAAAATGCTATTTTGATATTCTGTTAATAACTCGAATAATATAGACTTCTCTTTTCGTAAAATGTAGATATGTATAAAGGTACGGTACGTATATCATCGTTTCAAGTTGAAAATTTTTCGAGAAAGAAAACGTAATCAAATACTGTCAAAAAATCAGTCAAAAACTTCAAATTGATACTCCACTCTGTAGACGCTCTGATTCACTTGTGATCATAAAGTTCGGAAAAACATTATATGTACGTAGTATGAAATGATTATCAATAGATTCTTATGAACAGTTAGGTTGTCTCTAGGTGGAATATGAGACAAGTAAACCACTTCGATTATGGCTGATGTGGGAATCGAACCCCCTCTACTCATTTGGACCACCCGAGGCTGAGTAGACCCCGTTCCAGTCCTCATACCACTTTTCAAATTTCGTGGCAGAGCCTGGAATCGAACCCAGGACCTCCGGGGCGGCAGCTAACCATGCTGACCGCTACGCTACGGAGGCGACTATTGTATAATGTTAAGTATATATAGTGTGTGTCTATTGTTTTTGTTGTTTTTGTTGTTGATTCTTTAGGGGCTTTGCGGCATTATGGCCTTGTAGCCCCCTGTACTTGGGTGTGTGTAGAAGTTGTCTGATAACCTGTGTCACTGTGATGTCTGTAGGCTTACTAGTGTGTGTACCTTCATACGAGGAAGGATTTGGGTAGGAAGCTGTTGTTGTTGTTGTTTCATTTGAGATGCATGGACATCAATGTCATTCAGCCCCGTGTACTTGGGTGAGTGGTGTTGAATTTTGTCTGATAACATGTGTTATTGTGATTGCTGTATTATTGTGCGTTTATAGAATTCATGTGAGGTTTCAATCAATCAACGAATAATATCCGTATAACACATTGTATTTCATTAAGCTTCTACAACCAACATTCAATTATACTCCTTTAAGATGACAAAGAGTTATAACAATACCCATGCATTTAGGAGAAAGTAGGCTATATGAACTTTACTGAACATCTAGTCTACTTATCTGTCTAGTTTTCTTTCTTTCTTTCTTTCTTTCTTTCTTTCTTTCTTTCTTTTATCCTAATTTCAATTCTTTGGGAAGAAGAGTTCGAATGCTCGGTTGTGATAGTATGTTAGTTAGAAAGTTAGTTAGTTAGTTAGTTAGTTAGTTAGTTAGTTAGTGTTGTTTTAAGGGGCGGAACTACGAGGTCATCTGCCCCAGTATGTTAGTTATTGTTGTTTTAAGGGGCGGAGCTACGAGGTCATCTGCCCCTAGTATGTTCAGGAGGGTCTACATTATTTAATCATTCTTCACCCCCATGTGGTATAGTCTTTTGAAATTCGTAAAGAGTTTAGTTCAATGGTAACATTATTTAATTGTGCATTATTTCATGGTAAATGATATTATCAAATTTGTATTGTTCAATATTTCTCCTATTTTAAGGGAAGAGGGGGCCAAGGTTCATTTGGTACAGTAATTCGTATTTCTACTGCATAACGTCCACATTTCCTATCCATGCCATTAATCCAAGAAGCGATTTTTGTTAGTCTACTTTTCACATTTTGCAAAAATGATGAAGTATTAGACTTATGAGATCACTCGGGGAGATTTGTGTGTGTCGGTCTTTCGGTCTGGTGTTATTTTCTGTCTGTCCTTCTTTCTGTGTGTGCGTGTCCTATGAACTCCTAAACGGCAAAACTATCGAAACAAAATGGGGTATAAGTGAAGATCTATACCAGGCCATCTCACGGCTTTTGAAAATGATGCCAGGGCTACAAACTACTGAAAAATCACACTTGAAATTTGAACTCTACTTTTGACATTTCAGAAGGTATTCGTGGGAACTGTTCCGAAATTTGAATGCATATGGACTATAGTCTACTATTTTAGATTAACTATCAGGACATATAAGACAGTTCTGGAAACCTGATTATACGCATACTGATATGTTCAATGTTTAACTGCATGTAACATCCATGGTAACGAATGGAATGGATTTAAGGCAAAATCGGCACACATAGACTATTTCAGATTAGTTTTGAGCAACCCGTAGACCTACATGACATTGTTGCCAACATGATTCTACGTGTACTAATAAGTTTAATGTTTAACTGCATGTACAGTAACCTCCATGCTATTTACTAGACAAATGTTGTATGTGCATACTTTAAGAGATGGAACTAGGGATATAGTCAGAGTCGCCAGGGCTGCCAACTGTTGATAGAACCTCTCTATAGATTTGAGCCTAAGTTTCAATACACCAGAGCGTTTACAGGCCAACTATTCTAATATTTGCATGCGTATAGAACATAAGATTTCAGATTAATTTTGTGTAACCCATTTAAGACAGTGGAGCCAACATAATTCTACACATGCTGTTAGTGTCAATTAATGTCCATACTAACGAATGGATTTCATCCAAATTTTGGATGTGCAATATATGCTTTAGGACTTAACAGTGCTGATTATAAGAATCACTAGGGCTACCAAGTGTGTATTAATGAACTCAAGTATTTTGACCGTAGATTCATTATCTCCAATTTCGAACATATTTTACTATACTGTTTCTTGAGCCACAATATTTCAATTATATTTTGAGCAAATCCTATAACTCCAGTACTACCAGCTTAATTTCGTGGATAATGTTATTACTCTGATTCGGTCTAATTAGTAGAATGAGAAATGAACCTTAGATATTAATAAAAGTAGTCTCTTTAGCTCGTCTTGTAACAACTTGTTATACACTCATTAAAACTTTATAATTGACCGAAGCGTATATGGGACATTAATTTAATAAATACGGCCATAAGAGACAATGAAATTATATTTTTGTGTGGTGTAATTTGTCAATGATATTACAGTGCATGGCTTAGATATTAATAACAATAATAATAATAATAATAACAATAATAACCGTTTGTTTATTTCGAACCTGTTAATCAGTTATGGGGACAGTAGTAATTTGGTACCCGCCTGTGTCTATATTTGGCAGAGGAACTGTCTATTCTTCTTCAAGTAATTTACTCGTGCGATATCTTCTTTCAAAATTTAAATCTCTTTTATTTCCTATTTTATTTCCGTATATTTATTACATTAATTTCTTCTATTATTGCTACCAGTACACTTGAAAGAAAAATGCAATTTAAATGACCTTTCGTCTTTAAACAACTCCCAGGCAACACAGGGTAAAATAGAACAATTACAATCACAAACTGCTTCTCACCGGCAATCAGACAAATTCCACTCACACCCAACTACATGGGGCTGATGACTAAGATACCACAAATCCCTAAAGGATAATAACAACTACTCCGTTAAGATGGACTGATAATAATCAGCGACACATGCACGTTCCCCTCACCCCTACTCACCCACCCTCAAGCAAGAGGCTGACTATGGGACTGGAAGTCTTCACAAGTGTTTCCTGAAGAAAAGCTTCTAATCGATAATGAACTAGATCCCAATAAAATTAGGTGCGACATATGTCAGCACTTTGCCGTAAGGTACAGTATATCAGGCATAGCCTTCTTGAAAGTCTAACTACCCCTAACTGCTGTTGGCAGCGTGTCTTGGAAGGGCCACGATCGCCTTCCGGGAGAATTACCATATCATCATTAATATACAGAAATAATTTAACATTCTGTTCCTATTTTCGTGTTAGTAGAGGGGAATTCTACATTCCTCCACTCCTTGGAATTGGGGATAATTGGCCACAATTAAAAGATGCAAAGAAGTTTATTTCCCCCTCTTTCTTCCTTACTTCCCCATCTCTCGCTGACATTAAAATGGAATATTTAAGTAACCTAAATTGGACCGCACCCCAGGACAATATGTTTCTTACTCTCCTAAATGTATTCCATGCTTAGCCCAGAATATTCAACTAATTGGCCATAATTGCTGATGATATTACTAATAAATTGCTTGAAATTAAAACGGAACAAATTTACTAACAATGAAACTTACCGTTCATCATTATTAGAAGGTCAGTCATAATAAAATGTTTTATGGCTTCAGTTTCATTTTTATGTCTTCTATAAAGTACTGTAAACCGTACTTTTATTATCGCAAGAAAACGCCGAACTTTATAGAGCTATAGTGATTTATTACCCACCAAATGTTGGACTCTATTGTCTTTTCTCGCTACTTAGTAACTGTTTCGATGCACTCAAACGAAATACATACAGGTGGTGTGCTGATTATATCGCTGATTCTCTTTTACACGTCTGATTGTTTTGTTAGTTCCATCAATAAGCAATTCCCTTCATTGTTTGGGTTGTTTCATCGGCCACGATCATTGGTTTGATCAAAGTGTGATCATGTCCAGAGGAGAGAATCCTAGTTCAATTTAAATTTGTTGCGGTCATAGAATGGCCGCATTGGTCTTAAGGGGAGTTTGAAAGGCCTATCCTGTCAATGTATAATAAGCCAAGATTATACTTACTTACTTACTTAATTAATTAATTAATTAATTAATTACTCCTTGGCGCTACAGCCCTTGTAGGGCCTTGGTCTCCCGGACAATCTCCACGCATTCTTCCCTGTTGACTGCTTTGGTACTCCATCTTCTGTCTCCCATATTTCTCAGATCCTCCTCCACGTTATCCAGCCAACTTGTCCTAGGTCTTCCCCTCACACGACGTCCTCCTGGCTTCATATCGAAGGCCTTTCTTACCATCCTGTTCACTGTCATTCTTTCTGCATGTCCCAACCAACGCAGTATACTACTCTTTATTTTCATTACTATATCTGGCTTACCATGCAACTCTCTTATCTCCATATTATTTCTAGCTTGCCAGAATTCATCCCCTATTACTGGTCCATATACTTTCCCGACAAGGGTAGTATCAGGTAAGAAAGGTTGAAACCTATCTTGAAACTTTGTGGACGCAATCGTTGTACTATAAGAGGACAACGTGCGGAAAATCAGCCAACAGATTGAACTGCAAGGCTCCGAAATGATGTGGCAAATCTCTCGTATAAATCAAAGGGAAGTAGCGAGTACTGTACTTGTGGAAGGGACATTCCTGACGACCCAGGCACCCAAGGCCGTTGCACAGTGGGTTAAAATCGAATTCTAGGGGGACAAAATTATTTTTACGTTTTAATCATGAATTTAGAGTGAAAGCAACGTATATAATTTGTTTACTTCATAATAAACATCAGTTAAGACTTTTTAAGCTACGTCTAGGCAAAAAATTGTCTATGGCTAGGAGTTGGATAGAGCATTCAGTTATCTCTTCAGAACAATTTTCTACCTCTAATTTACTTTTAACAAAGTTCTACTTTTGACATAATCGTCGAACCCAGTGCTTCAAACAGTTGTTAATGTGTGAGAACTGGTAGCGCGGCATCTTCTAAAACGTAAAATAACTAAGTAAATTGCAAAAAATCTTATAACAGGCGTAAACTACAAGATCGCGGGTTCAAACCTGGCCGAAGTCGTCGGATTGTTTTAAGAGCGTTAAAAATCCCTCAGTATGCCTTCCTTCGGAGGGGAAGTAAAGCCGGCGGTCCCATGTCATAGATTTATGGCATGTTAAAGAACTTTCCACTAATTACACCTGTGTGAAACTAAATTGTACAGGTTAAGAATGTAAACAACGCTCTTAGGTTGCTACGTTCGTTGCCAAGAGCGTCTAGTAGCTAAGTTCTGAACTAGGCCTAGTAGTGGCGTTTGGCGGCCAAAGTAGGAACTATTTGAAAAATTCAAAGTTAAAGTACTTACTTGAATTTAAAAAAACACAGATACACACACTAATACAGTCATCAGATCACAATTAACACCGCTTATCAGACAGATTCTACACACACCCAAAGTACACGGAGCTACATGACCGCGTTGTCGCAGCCCCTAAACTAAGGAACCAACCAACCAATTATGAAAATAAATAATTTTGTCCTTCTAGATTTCGATTTTGACCCACTATGCGTTGGGAAGCAGCCGCACGCTCAGTCAGCATATACGGCCCCGCTGGGCGACTACTCCGAGTGTCACAGGGATATCCAGCTCCGCCAGTCGTCATGATTGCTTACCAGGATGTCAGGTACGATTTCAGAGCCTTACAGTTCAATCTGGTGGCTCATTTTCTGCATGTTGTCTTCTTATAGTACAATGATTGCGTCCACAAAGTTTCAAGATAGGTTTCGACCTGCCTTACTTGATTGTGATTATTTTCCTTTCTTATCTCCTTAACGAGTCCTCATCACCTTGTGTCATGGTGCAAGTCTCCAAGCCATACATCACCACAGGTCTCACAACCGTACGATATACAGTCAACTTCAGATTTCTACAAGACTTCTTGCTTTAAATACTTTGCTTAAAGCAATGTAACTCCTATTTCCAGCTACCATTCTTGCATGTATTTCTTCTCTCATATCATTGTTTTCAGCTATCATTGACCCTAAATATTTAAGATTAAGCCAAGATTGTGTCCCTGTATTTTTGGAACCAATGAAGACACGACTCTGAATATTTTACAGCTGAGCCACTCAGTTTTCATAATTTTATGTTACATATTAGTGGTTATTATTTAATTCTTAACTGTGTGCGAAAACCCCCACTCGCGATGTATGAGTCCCCTTAAAATACTAGCATTTATGTTGCTGTTGTTCCATATCCCTTTGCCATTGCTTCTACCGTGCCCTCTTTCTTAGCAGGTTCTTTTTATCCATCGTCTAGTAAAAATAAAGATGTAATTTGGCAGGCTTACTTATTTATTTATTTATTTATTTATTTATTTATTTATTTATTTATTTATTTATTTATTTATTTATTTATTTATTTATTTATTTATTTATTTATTTATTTATTTATTTATTTATTGAATATCCATTACAGTAAATGGAGCCCTATTACAAAAAGTACATTAGGGTTGTAGTTTTTTACAAAATGAAAAATTAATTACATCATAAATTATGAGATTAATTTTTGAAAAATAAGATGAATAAAAACTTAAAACTGCTTATAACAAAGAAAATCGTGAATATGTGATAAAGTGGTTTTGAAAATGTCAAGTTGCAGAAATTTTAGAGACAGATCAAGATGTATTAACCACAGAGTATTCAAACAAGCGGTGATGTATTGTTTGAGGAGAATCACAAAAACAGGAATAACCATCAACAATATTAATTTTAAAATGTTCGAAATAGGATTTAAAACGCCCATGAACAGTTAAGAATTGAGTAAGTTCAAAATTCGGCACAAACATGACATCCTATGGTGAACGTCTGGAAAACTGGTCTAACTTAAAGGACGCACGATTTTCAGAAAGTGTAAGGAAAGTAGCCTCAGTAATGAGATATGAAAACAAGAAATGTACCGTTAGAAAACTTAAAGTTCGTAGATAATATGGTGCAAAATCAAAATTTTGAAAATGTTTATGATTTTGGGCATTCCGAAGCCCCTTGATAATCTGTAATGAATAGCCAATGATCATATCGACAGAGAAGTGTGACGGAAGCTAAACGAGTATGAACACCACATCACCTAAATAACCAGCTAAGTACTTTATTCCATATTCAAGTTTGAACACCACACCCTCCTTCCCAATCCTCACCTGACTTACAAATAACTACTACAGCCATCACAATAAAACTTCTTATCACACAAAATTACCCAAGTACACAGGGCTAAATGACCACGATGTCTAAGACCCTCAAATTAAACAACAACAACATCTTATATTCCTTGGCAGAGCCTGGAATTGAATTCGGGTCTCCGGGGTGGCAGCCAATAATACTAACCACTGCACCACGATGCGTACATTTATTCCATATTTGTAGTCGGACGTTAATGAATTAAAATAATTGTAATTTGTTATAATTCTGCTGTTTACAACTGTACTTCGCGAATTAGTTGGTTGAGGGTGACTATTTGTGAGTGGCACTGTGTGTTTTTTTTTAATCGAGAGAGAGTGAGTTCAAATACCACCCCAGCCATCCTGAAAATGTTTTCCTGGTTTCCCAATTTTTCAACAGATCCACGGCCGATTTCCTTCCAGAATCCCTTCCCTGACCCGTCCTGAAAATAAAATGCATGGCCATTGGCCGCATTAAGAAAACGAATAGTGTTTGGCAGAACAATTGTGTTGTCTTACACTGTATAAATGATTGATTTAATGTACTTTGACCTAATGATGTTCACTTGGTGAACGAAACATGTCATCCTTGTAAACACCCCTCCCTTCCCCCTTTGCAATCTGTGCTAACCAGGGAGGGAAGTGAGGCGGTATGCGCCGGTATGGAATACCGGCACTGCTTTCAAAAGCCCAATGGCATACCGTCACTGCTTTCAATGTCAAATAGCATAACGCCACTGAAAACCAGTGGATCTTAAATTTTTTTGCGCCGTAGGAATTAATATAATTAGTTTTCATTATCATCATCCACTGGTGCCAAGCTACCTTCGCCGATCAACATTCGCCTGTAGATATCGCCAATATAGAACCGTGCGTTCCTTTTTAAAGCGGATCCGTAAAGCGCTTCAGCATCGCTGCAGGAAACTAGAGTGGGAAAAAGAACGAGCATGGCCGTCCATGCAGAAAAACTCATCAAGCGAGATCTCTTCGCCACCGCTGTAGCAGAGTGCTTAAAAAACATGGCTGTGACCGGTAACTTGTGATGACCATAATCGCCACCTTAAGAATATACCGCTACATCTGATGTTTTTATACATATTTCTCAGTAAGAAAATATAACTTTTACATTGCTTAAATAGATCTTAACTTTTAAAATATCTTTAAAATATCTACGCTCAATCGACAGGACATAATATTCTTGAATTTTGGGCACTTGCTTGGCGAAAATCTATAAAGCAAGGTTGCTTACTCGTGGAGGAACTTAATTAAAAAGACCACAGTCTCCCTTCTCGTTGTCGGCTTAAAAACGGGTTGTGGTGTATTGTTAGTACGATTGTGTATCAAGCAGCATCATTGCAACTAAAGCATTTTTATGAGCATCGGCTGCAGAGCTGATATCATGGATGAATTTGTCGTAAGAGGACAAAAGAGAAATTTCAGCGAAACTGGTGATTGTGTTGAAGATAATCGGTCTGGGAAAAATTGACGAATTCGGCTTTGTCTCTCACCTCACCATGACAACAAAGCACGAGTGAAATAGAAACCAACAATGTAGGCCTAGATACTGCAGATTTTGAATGTTTGCCAACATTTCTGAGTCCTACTCAGTGGAAAACTAAATTCAAAGAACACGAATGGTTATCCTACAAAACCGAAACAAAAGGATTCGGTTGCAAAGTATGTGTCAGAGCACGTGGAACTTTGGGTGCTTTCAAATCAGAACGAACTCGCTTATAAAATGAGTGGTGTTCTTATTCTGTAAAGGCTTTTGGTGATAGTGATGTGAAAATGCGTCAGGCAATAAGAAAAAATCTTTGATCACAAGGATTCCCATGCCCATGGTCAGTGTGTTAAAATTTCTTGAGGAGACCAAGAAACAAGTTCTTCAAAACACAACTGCAAAACAAGAAGGGGTTTACCACGAGAATACATGCAGAGTTTATCGCACAGTGTACAATCTTGCAAAGCTAGGAAGGCCATTTTCTGATCTACCATCCTGGATTGATGCACAAAGAGCAAATGGTTTAGATATGGGACAGATTTTGCATTCCAAACATTCCTGTGCTGACATTACCAATCTGATTGATGAAGAAATGAGGAAAACTGTTGTTAAACAAATTGTTGAAAACGACCTCAAGATTGGTGTGATGGTGGACGAGTCAACTTCAGTGGGTCAAAAATCTGTTCTTTGTATTTGTCTTCGGATGAATTTTAATAATTCTGAAGAAACCAGCAGCATATTTTTCGATCTATTTGAACTTCCGAACACCTCAGCTCAATGTAGCCTATATATGATTCCTTAAAGTCTAATCTTCTTCAGCATTTTTCACAAGAGTTTCTAGCCAGTAATTTTATATCATTTGCTTGTGATGGTGCATCTAATATGCTAGGGAGTGTATCAGTAAGACTCCAGCAAGAATTCCCTCAGCTTTTTATATGGCACTGTGCTAACCACCGTCTCGAGTTAACAATTGGTGATGTTGTTTCCAAGCTGACAGCTATCAACCAAACGAGGAACTTTTTTGATAAATTGTATTCCCTATACCATGCATCACCAAAGAACAAAAACCAATTGCAGCATTGTGCACCAAATCTGAGTACTAAAATCCAGGTTATAGGAAGAATTTTATGAGTTAGATGGGTTTCGTCAAGTGGCAGATCAGTTAGGGCCATTTGGTAAGATTTGGCAGCACCTTCTCTCCATTTTAAAAGTGCCATGGAGGATCAAACAAGAGACTCTAAAGAAAGGGCCCAGTACAAAGGGCTGCTGGATCGTGTAACCGATATAAACTTTATCCTGAATATGGGTTTGATGATAGATGCTCTGAATGAATTGGAGGATCTTTCGCTTCAATTGCAGAAGAGGGAGATGACTTATTCAGGCTCATAAGCTAGTACTCCAAAAACTTCAAATTTTCCACTCTTTACAAACCCGACCTGGGGAGTATACAGAATTAGCAAGAAGTGCAGCCAAGTGTAAGGAACTAAATGGCGTGAACTTGCATGGCCCTTGAAGAGTGCACAGAATTGAAGAACAAGCCTTCTACAGTCTACTTGTGGAAGAAATGGAAAAACGAATGCTAAACAGCCAGTCTTCGAGATCTTCTGCTTCTACTGCACAATCTCATGCAGCAAAGTATTAAGAACTTTCAAGTAATTCAGAAGTTTTTGATGAAACAAAGTGGCCAGAAGATGTGGGCAGTGATATTTGTTTTGGAGACAGTAAAATAAAATATCTGTGTGAGAAATTTTGTATAGGTTCCATGAGGGAAAGTGTAACTGGTTTCAGGCTGTATGCATCAGACAAAACAGTACGGTATCTGATGATCTGAAACCACTTGTTAGGGCTGTGAAAACCATAATCATATCCACAGCAGAATGTGAACGATCTTTTAGTGCCATGAACGTAATATATTCACCTGAAAGGAATCAGCTTCAAGTGAAAACTGCTGGAAACTTAGTCTTTTTGAAGTTGGTTGGGACCCCAATTCTCAAGTTCAAGCCTGATAAATATGTTAAGGCATGGCTAGGTAAGGGACGTCGCAGTGCTGATGACAACTCCATGAAGCGAAACATGTCAGATGTCTCTCCTCCAGGGTTAAAAGTAGTCTGGGAGTATCTACACGAATTAAAATGAACCTTTCTGCAAAAGCACACATTTTGAAACACCATTTTTCGTTATGGTAATGATAAGTGCATTTAATATTTTTTTCCTATTTAAGTTAGGCCTATCAGTCTTAATTTTATGGTTTTTTTTAATCTTTAGTGTTTATATTGCTGTACTGTATTTTCAGATGCTATCTTTGTGTGATTTTCAGACCAATCTATTTTGACTTATGACACATTTACTGTTAATGTTTCCTCTAATACGGATGCTAATTATATATCAGTAACAAACAAACAAAATTAATTTAGTTCCCCACTTCACTCATTTAAATTTAATTTATCTATATAGCCTAAATAATAATTCACACATATATTCTTTAAGTGAAAAATAAAATTTGTTACTTAAGCATGATACAATTCTGAGTGAATAGAACAATTTCCTGCATATCACGTTACGTTGTAAGGGAGGGGTATGCTTTTTTGAAGTTGAGGTATGACAGGGAAATATCTTCGGATAGCATACCGCCTCTGGTTTTTTCCCACTTCCTTCACTGGTGCAAACAATAATAATTAATCACATGTACATTTTATTTTAGGTAGGATCAGGAGCGGCTACACCTTATGTGCTGAAGTGCTGCAGCACATTGTTTTATTTTGAAATAAATTACTTTAATAATATTATCTACAATCAAATACAGCGCATTAAAAAAGACACCCGCCAAGAATAGGGAATATTCCAATTCCCCTCACTACAGTAGTCGTTCGCTCCACTCCGCGTCTGGCACTGGCTGTGTAGAACGCAGCTCACCTAGAATTTCTACGATTATAGCCAGCAAACATGAAATTTGCCTTTTGCGCATGCGTGCCCAACTTTACCGTTGTGCTGTTGGGACAACAGTCAAGTCCAGAGCCAAGGTATCACAGCGATTCTTCGTTTGACCACAGAGCGGCAGCACTGGTCACACGAAATGAGAACGTGGCCGGTGGCACCTTCTAGACTCTGCGGTAGCATTTTAGAGGGAATCGCTCAAAGTAAAGGGGGGGGGGGGGATAAAGGAAGCTATCTGCTGTTCTCACCACAAGGTTTCTCAACACTCCCGAATTACTTTTGAGTGTTTCTGCGTGAATGTTTCTACATGTTGTTATTGTTTAGAGGGGGCGGGCGTTTACAGCAAACAACTGACTGATTTTCTTCACTAGCCGCCACTGGGTAGGATGTCATATATCCCGCCTAATATAATTGCGCGTATATTCGTGTTGACCGACTGAAAGCTATCAATTAGATGTTAAGTACTGGTATTGAGTAAACACCCCTCAGTGCTTCATTTCGGCCTGAACGCGCCCAAAACAACGATCCGATCCGGCACCTCTCAGGGAATTTTTTGCAGTGTTTATTTTCTTTTTGGCGGCTTTGGTGGTGTTGTTGGTAGCATGCTGAGCTTCTATGCCCAAGATCGTGGGTTCAAACCCGGCCGAATTCGTCGGATTTTTTAAGAGCGTTAAAAATCCCTCAGTAAGCCTTCCTTCGGATGGGCAGTAAAGCCGGCGGTCCCATGTCATAGATTTATGGCATGAAAAAGAACCTTCCACTAACTCGCTTGTGGAAGCTAAAATTTGTGAGTTAGTTTGATAACGCTATATTAGTTCCAACATTCGTCACCATGTGCTGGCTGTGACGGCATCTAGTAGCCAAGTCCACAGCTAGATGTCGTGTACGGTAGCATTTGGTAGCAAAAGTAGGAACTACTTGAAAAATTGATCGTCTTCAGTCCTTCTACCTGAATCACAGGTAACACACACTAATACAGCCATCACAATTAACACTAGTTATCAGACAAATCCTACACACACTCAAAGTACACGGAGCTACATGACCGCGTTGTCGCAGCCTCTAAACTGAGGAACCAACCGCAGTGTTTTCAAGGGGATTGTCCTATAAAAAGTTACTAAATTAAGATGTTTTAATTAAAATAGCTAGAAGAAATAAATGATACCTGCAACTAATTCAGACGATTTTCTCACTCATGAAAAATCCTAATAGGTTGTCCTATAAGTTATTTCGCAATGTTTTTCATTCTTTTTTGTGCTACTGAAGTATGCATACTTTCTATGACTTGAGCTCAGTAAAATTCAATATGTTTTAAAAATGTACTCATCTAATATATAAAAGTGAAAGTCTGTATGTATGTATGTATGTATATATGTTGGTTCCGTATACAAATCTACACCGTTCCACCAATCTCAACCATATTTTGCATACACATAGTTTAGGACCCAGAAGGAACCGCTGGCTACATGTATTTTCGATAGTCTTTCTCATTCTTCTGATTTTGGCCCTTTTTCACTCAAAAACAGGCTAATCAAATCATAAAATATACTCATGAAGGAATGGCAAGGCAGATAGTTTCCATGGCAACATAGCTCAAGTCGAGACACGGCCGACTTGATGCCAATTGCGCTCAGCACTACCGGTATAGAAAATGAGGATCTTTACTTGAAATCCCGTTAGTTACTCAGCTGCTCACACAGCACTGTCAACCGAGTTTAGCACAACGAAGACTTGACACTATCTTCTTTCTACTATATATTTTTCAAATACCACTCACTCACTCACTCATTCATTTATTCATCACGAAATCTCAGAAACCACCGAACGGATTGGAATGAAATCTGGTATACAGCTTCCTCAAGGGCCGCAAATGCCCACTAAGAGAGAAATTTTGGCTATTCAGGTTCTAAAGGGGTGTTAATGGGGTAGACCTGCATTTAATTGAATAGCAATATCTCCCGATTGGTTTCATGGGGGGATGTGATACTCGGCATATAAACTCATCATTAAAAATAAGAAGACATGTGTCTGAGGGTTTTTCGATGTGGTGTATATTATGAGGTGAAAGGGGTGAAAAGTGGGGATTAAAAGATTCTTAACGGAGCGTGTGTCTCTTAAACGACATATGCGAGGAGTTTGAAACACAGCGAAAAAAAATCAACATAAAAAAGAAGTAAATATGTGTTTGACAGTTTTTTCATAAATCCAATTAAAGGGGCCCATGGGGAGAGATGAAATTCTGGGGGGGGGGGAACAGGAAAGAAAGTGTCCTAACTGATTGACTGACTGGCTCACTCATCAAACTCAGGGGGGGGAAACTGCTTTAAAGTAAGTAAATAGATGTTCGACAGTTTTTTTTTCATAAATCAAATTTAAGGGGTTCATGGGGAGGGGTGAAATTCTGAAAAAAGAAAATTGAAAGAAAATGTCCAGACTCACTCACTTACTCACTCATCATCGCCTAGCCAAAATTATTGAAGTTAGAAACATGACAGTTTGGGGATATGTTCATTGTATGTCAAAACCGTCTACTAAGGGAGGATTTTCGGATATTCAGGTTCTAAAGGGGTCTTAAGGGGGTTAAACCTGCATTTTATTGAATAACTATATCTCCCGATTGGTTTCATTGGGGGATGTGATACACGTCATATAAACTTATCATTAAAAAGTAACAAGACACGTGTCTGAGGGTTTTTCGATGTGTTTATGAGGTTAAAGGGGTGAAAAGTGGGGATTGAAAGATTCCTAACGGAGCGTGTATCTCTTAAACGACATAGGCGAGGAGTTTGAAACTCAGCGAAAAAAAAATCAGCATAAAAATAAGTAAATATGTGTTTGACCGCTTTTCCATAAATCCAATTTAAGGGGCCCATGGGGAGGGGTGAAATTCGGGGGGAGGGACAGGAAAGAAAGTGTCCTAACTGATTGACTGACTGACTCACTCATCAAACTCACAGGAAAAAACTGCTTTAAAGTAAGTAAATAGATTTTCGACAGTTTGTTTTTCAATCAAATTGAAGGGGTTCATCGGGAGGGGTGAAATTCTGAAGAAAAAAAATTGAAAGGAAATGTCCTGACTCATTCACTCACTAATCATCGCCCAGCCAAAAATATTGAAGTTGGAAACATGACATTTCGGGGATATGTTCGTTGTATGTCAAAACCGTACACTAAGGGAGGTTTTTTGGATATTCGGGTTCTAAAGGGGTCTTAAGGGGGTTAAACCTGCATTTCATTGAATATCAATATCTCACGAGTGGTTTCATTTGTGGATGTGATACTCGGCATATAAACTAATCATTAAAAATACGCAGACATGTGTTTAAGCGTTTTTCGATGTGGTGTATTATTATGAGGTGAAAGGGCTGAAAAGTGGGGGTTGAAGGATTCCTAATGGAGCGTGTAGGCCTATCTCTTAAACGACAGAGGCGAGAAATTTGAAACTCAGCGAAAAAAAATCAGCTTAAAAAGTAAGTAAATCGGTTTTCGACTGTTTTTTCATAAATTAATTTAAGGGGCCACTGGGGTGGGGTGAAATTCTGGGGGAAAAAAAGGAGAGAAAGTGTCCTAACCGACTGACTCAGGGTAAAAAGACAGCTTAAGAAATAAGTTAATAGGTGTTCAAGCGTTTTTTATTCAATCCAATGTAATGGGCCCATGGGGAGGGGTGAAATTCTGGTAAAATAAATGAAAGAAAATGTCCTGTCTGACTCACTCACTCATCACGCCCAGCGAAAACTATTCAAGTTGGAAACATGAAATTTTGGGAAGATGTTCGCTGTATGTCGAAAACGTTAACTAAGGAATGATTTTTGTTTATTCGGGTTTTAGAGACGTGTCAAGGGGGTAGACGTGCATTTCATTGAATAACGATATCTCATGAGTTGTTTGTTTGGGGATGTGATATTCGGTATATAAACTAATCATTAAAAATAATCAGACATATGTCTAAGGGTTTATCGATGTGGTGTATATTATGAGGTGAATGGGGTGAAAATTGGGGGTTGAGGGATTCTTGACGGAGCGTGTATCTCTGAAACGACATAGGCGTGAAGTTTGAAATTCGGTGGGAAAAAACAGTTTAAAATACAGGTAAATAGGTGTTCGAACGTTTTTTCATGAATCCAATTTAAGGGGCCCTTGGAGAGGGGTGAAATTCTGGGGGGAAAAAAAACAGGAAAGAAAGTGTCCTAACTGATTGACTCACTTACTCACTCATCAAACTCAGGGGGAAAACAGCTTTAAATAAGTAAATAGGTGTTTGACCGTTTGTTTCATAAATCCAATTTAAGGGGTTCATAGGGAGGGGTGAAATTATCAAAAATAAATGAAAGAAAATGTCCTGACTGACTCACTCACTCTTCATCGCCGAGACAAAATTATTGAAGTTAGAAACATGAAATTTTGGGGATATGTTCGTTGTATGTCGAAAACGTCCACTAAGGAAAGAGTTTTGGATATTCAGGTTCTAAAGAGGTGTTAAGGGGGTAAACGTGCTTTCCATTGAATAACAATATCTCACGAGTGGTTTCATTTGGGGATGTGATACTTGGCACATATACTAATCATTAAAAATAAGCTGACACATGTCTAATGGTTTTTCGATGTAGTGTATATTATGAGGTGAAAGGGATGAAAAGTGGGGGTTGAAAGATTCCTAACTGAGCGTGTATCTCTTAAACGACATAGGGAGGAGTCTGAAACTCGGAGGAAATCTATCAGCTTAAAAATAAATAAATAAATAAACAAATGAATAAATAAATAAAATAAATAGGTGTTCGACCGTGTTTTCATAAATGCAATTTAAGGGGCATATGGGGAGGGGTGATTTTCTGGAAGAAAAACGTCCACTAAGGAAGGATTTTTGGATGTTTGCTCTCATCGACCAACCAAAACTATTAAAGTTAGAAGAATTATATTTTGGGGATATGTTTGTTTGTTGTGTGTCGAAAACGTCTACTACGGAGGGATTTTTGGGTATTCAGGTTCTAAAGTGGTGTTAACGGGGTTAAACCTGCATTTCATTGAAAAACAATATGATACGACTATGACGCGAGCGATGCGAGACTAAAATTGAGATGGTGTGTGTCTTTGTATTACTCAATCTCGCAAGTACCACTGGTCCGATTTACGTGAATTTTACATGGAAGTAGCTGATTTACCTGGTTAACATATAGGTTACTTTTGATTTCAATACTTTGCACTATTTAAAATTGCGACCATTTTAGTGACGTCACTACACCCTTTGGTTTCAAACTTTCATATTTCCATTTCAAATAAAAAGAGAACGCTAAGAAATAGCAAACTTTTGATGGCATATGCGAGGTTTAAAATTACATTTTCTATCCGAAAGGTATCTGCAACTGTTAGCGAGTAAAACCTAAACTTGTGCTATAAAACACGGTCAACACCGAGCGGTGTAGTTGGACAAAATGTTCCATCCTTAATCTCCCTCTGCGCAGCACCTCGCCTATCCCCTGTTTTAACTGTCACCTTCACATTTTAATTTATTTATGACGCGTAGCGAAGCACGGGTACTTCAGCTAGTTTATAATAAATATACAAGAAAATGTAGCTTTGTAGTGGTTAAGAAGTAAATAATGTCAAAAATGCCTTATTCGAATGGTTACATTCGGAAGTTTATTTGTTACCAGTATACATAAAACTTGTGACTTCGTTTCCAGTCACTATTATGAGAGTTACGACAAATATCATTGAAGAATATTGCATATCTCCAGTTGTTTATATTAAATATAGTGGTTTTATTAATTGATTACCAGAAATTATGTTTAAAAAAACCTGAATTTCAGAAAAGTATTTTATCGTGTTGAAGCCATTTTTTGTGTTGCCTTAGTAATCGAAATTTAATGTTTTTCAGTTGGTCAACACGATTGAATCCAACTGTAATGGGTGGCTCCACAATCCTGAAAAAATATGGGATTAATAAATATACTTGGATGACTTGCTTCGATCGCCAAGCGATCATTATCAGATCCTTTACATTTAGGCTGTTAAATCTATGTTTATAAGTATGGGTTATGATATTTTCAATTGATTTAGTTGCACTTATTTAGCGGGAGGCGACAGCTGCACGGAAACGGACCAGCGTATCACTCAAATTGGTAAGTGCACAATCCTCAATAACCATTCAATAACAATCACATAATATGTAGATCCCTTCCCCCTTCTTCAGGGGCGTGGTGGCGCAGCGGTCAAGCAGTATGCCTCTCACCAAGGCGGACCGGGTTCGATACCCGGTCAATGCATGTGAGATTTTCGATGTGAAATGCCATGTCCTGTGGTTCGGATTCCACGTAAAACGGAGGTCCCGTGGCTTATGATCGCGAGATTAACGGTCACGTTAAACTACAAGCTTCCTTTTTTTCCTTCCCCCCCCCCCCCCCCCCAACCTTTCTCCTTATTTGGACATCGTCATTCTTCGAGGAGTCTCAATTCCCCGCCCCCTTTTCCTTCTCCTTCCTTACTACTCTGTCCACCGTTCTAATTACTGTAATATGGTGCGTTTTTCTATCAAGGTCCATACTGTATTACCCTTTCACGAATTGATTGCCGGTGGTCGAGATGGGGACTATTCTCTGTTTACTTATGTCACACGTCAGCCTGCTTGGTTTACAGGTACAGTTGCGTGAGTGGGATATGACTCAGTTCCAGTAGCCTCAGTCATCGTTTAACTGTCCGTGGTGACATGAGCTCCTGTGACGCGCAACGCTTCTTGACTTATTTGTAGAATGCATTCTGTCATCGCTGTGTTCCCCGCTTCACTGTGCGGGGCAGCTGCTACAATAAACTACAATCACTGGCGCAGTCACACTCAGCGGCAATCAAAATCTTAAATGGGTAATAGTTTCTGGGTGCTCACTGGTGACGAACAGGGGAATTTCTCTAGTTTTTGTAAGCTGACACACATTCTTTGGCCACATTGTTTTTTATTGAAAAAGGAGGCAAGATTCCTTTCGAAAAGTTTAGAATTTTAAATTTTATTTTCACAGGGCCATATCCTAAAAGCATAAATAATTTTAATAACGATCACACTAAGCATACAACCTTGAAGGTCAATCACCACTATCAGTAGCCTATCCAAACAAAATAAATCACATATCTTAACTACAGTGGATGTGCTAGTTTAATCACTGTCTGTTAGGTAGTCAGCCCGGAGGCTGGTTGGATCCTCAAAAAGTGCCACCGTAGGTCTTTTTAACATCATATTTATTAACTGCATGCTCCATTTCAATTGAAGTAATACTACGCGCATTGGTGATCTTATATGTAAGTTTGATATAACCTTTCTTTACATTATAATAACCTATACCTACATGGTTGATTGTAGTGTGTCTAGCCTTGATACAGTATAATGTTTCAGTTTTCTTTCTTGACATAATTATTTCCCACATCAGGTTATCAAAATTGATGCTCTGCACAAATAGGTTAAAGAATTTGATATAATTATCAACAAGTTCATTCATCCTTGCCTCCTGATTTGATTACATTTGTCTTCATTTTTTCCCTTTCGTGTTTTAGTAATTCACACTCATATAGGATGTGGTCCACACTTTGCGATTCTTCGCCACACCGGCACGTCATATGCTCTTGTATTTTAAACCTATACAGATAGATCCCTATTTTTCCATGTCCTGTCATCATAACCGTCATATTATGGTTTAGAAGAATTTTTGAGGCAAGTCTAGCTTGAACACTTGGGAAGTAGGTTATGTGGGCTGAAATCCACTAAATCCAAAGGCAGCACTATAATGAGGCGTACTAGGCAAGGTGAGGAGTGAGGTAGTTTGCCATTACATTCGTTTGTAGGTATACGTTCTGGCACCTACAAATTTCGAAATCAAGCACTGTCCGTACCCCATAATTATGTCCCTACATCTTCTACGCCAATGGACACGCTACCCATTTACACTACTCATTGAATCAGTCCTTTCGCAATCTCATTTAATAGCTGTCATACTTACAGCAACGATGTAATTAGTGCCGTATTATCTCAAGTGACACTTTGCCAAGATAACGCTGTATGAAAACGATGATTTGCAATAGTGAATTTTCTAATTTGAGCGCATAAAGACTAGCTTCTATTTGTAGAAGCCACTGTGCAACGTAATCGTCATCGATAATAATCTACGTGATATGGTAGCGAGAGAAGAATATTACTATTCTTAGTCCTTGTACGAACAAACAGATTAAACAAGTAACAATCACAAGTTGAAGTCTTGATTCCAATTGTTGGTGGTGCGTCATCATTGGAAGAATAAGAGTTACAGAAGGAACTCGGTTAGATTTCTATGTCTGATTCTTGCTGACTCACAAGTCTTTCTTTTTCCCCCATTATTTCTCTAACGATTTTCTTGAGCCTGGTGACTTGAGTTGTCTTTCTTTCTCTCTCACTCAATCTTATCCTTCCATTTTTCTTTCTTTCTCCTTTTTTAAAGTCTGAATTTGAAGTCCAATTAACGTACGTAAGCAAGTCAGCAATTTAACCTTAGCGAAAGATATTCGTTGTTCGAGATGTTCCACACACACACTCAACAAGCGATAGTGGTTTAGTAAAATGCTGATACCGTATGTGTGTCAGTCCAGTACTTATGTACTCAATTTCACTCGTCACTACAAATAAATTACATGGTCATACACGGGTAGTGAATAGTAAAACATAAGATCGAAATTATGCACTTTTATCAATGTGTCACTTTGAGAAGGAAACTCAACCATGACTCAGAAACCACCGTTGTCAACAGTTAAGGTTTCCAAGTCACTAATTCCAGAGTAAATGATCTCCAGAAAGTCCCTAAATCAGGAGTTCTCAACCTGGTGCTTGCGAGCACCAGAGTAATCTTTAAATAAAATTTGGTGCACTCGTCAAACGAGTCAAAAATGGTCGCGAGATCAATTCTTCAATTCAAATTTTATTGCACGAACCGGAACAATAGTATTTTCATTACAAATTTTCACAAATGTTACCATTTTGTAAAAAGCTAATTTTTAATCTGCAGTAAAAATAAATTAACATCCCTGTTTTATGAGTAACACGAAATATGCTGATTCGACTCGACTGTCCTCACGTAAATGTATCTTATCTTCATGAGTCATGCAAGCAGTTGCAGCATGCCTTGTGAGAGGTGAAACCCTAGCTATTTCAACACTTCTGAGGGAGAGAGAGACAGGAAAAGGAGAGAGAGGTGCATGCTTGTTCCATTATTATTATTATTATTATTATTATTATTATTATTATTATTTATTTATTTATTTATTCTTTTTTTAGGCCAGCTATGGACCACGTCATTTCAACTACTTCCGTCTTTGGGCCTTTATCTTAGCCCCGTGTTCACGCATTCGCTGCCTGTGAAACTCCTTTCTTTCAACAGACCACTTCTTGCCGGTTTTTAATTTCGCTTTTTCTTGGAATTGGTGGTGTGCTCCAAGCTTTTCCTTCAAAAGATCACGTTCATAATGTCTGCGTGGGTGATCCCTATTTCTTGCAAATCCTTATCTACCTCACAAAACCAGGGGCCCTTGGTTTTCTTGTTAAGAAAATAGGTAAATATCCGATTGGAGATTCTCTCGGGTTTCATACGAGTTAAGTGGCCATAGAAGGATATTCTTCTCTCCCTAATTACTTGAGATATCCTTTCTACATGATGGTACCGCTCATTATTTTGTCGTCTCCTATTTTAACCATCGTCTCTCAACGGCCCAAAGATCTTCCTCAGGATCTTCCCTTCCTTGGCTTCCAATTTGTTATTATTATTACTTATTTTACTTTTATGTTCGACCATGGCGAAATTTAAATATTATATAAGACGACTAAACTGTGACTTTCGAAAGCCTGATAAACACTGAAACAGCGTACCGGCCATGCGAAATTGAAATATTTACATTGACTTTCCTGGCGATCTAATCATCTGAGAGCAATGAATCTTGCACAGTGAATCTTTGTTTAAAGTTTATCATATTGGCACCTAATATTATATAATTGTTGTCAAAAATTCAAGAACACGTTTGAGCGAATTTTTGAAAGCTTTTTATTTCTCGTACTATTCAAGCGATAGAAGTGATTTTTATAGTGTGCCATTATTATTATACTATAATTTTTATCTACTGGTACATTAATCTACGGCTTGTTGTTGTTTGAGTCTTCAGTCTTTTGACTGGTTTGATGCAGCTCTCCATGCCTCCCTGTCCTGAGCTAATCGTTTCATCTCTACATAGCTCCGACACCCTACATCGGAGGCAATCTGTTTAACATATTCTAACCTTGGTCTACCCCTACAGTTTTTGTCCTCGACCCTTCCTTCCATAACTAAGCTTGCTATTCCTGGGTGTCTTAGTATGTGTCCTACCAACCTATCTCTTCTCTTCATTAGCAGTCGCCAGAAACATCTCTCCTCTCCCACTCGTCTTAATACCTCTTTGTTTGTAACCCTATCTACCCATCTGATCTTCATCATTCTCCTGTAACACCACATTTCAAATGCTTCAATTCTCCTCTTTTCTGCTGCACCAATAGTCCAAGTTTCACTTCCATAGAGCGCCACGCTCCAGACAAAGGCTTTCAAAAATGACTTCCTAATACCTAAATCTATATTCGATGTCAGCAGATTCCTTTTTTGTAGAAATGCTTTCTTTGCCTGAGCCAACCTACTTTTAATATCCTCTTTGCTTCGTCCATCACTGGTTATTCTGCTTCCTAAGTAACAGAAGTCTCCTACTTCCTTCAGCTTTTCACCTGCCAATTTGATCTCCATAGAGGTTTCTGATTTATTTCGGCTGCATTCCAGTATTTTTGTTTTACATTTATTTATTTTCATCATGAATTCTTTCCGTAAGACGGAGTCCATACCATTCAAAAACTCATTCAAATCCTCAGGCTTGTCGGCCAAGATGACGATGTCATCAGCAAATCTCAGAGTTGAAATTATTTCTCCTTGAATCTTCACTCCCACTTTAAATTTTTCTCTAATTTCCTTCATTGCTTGTTCAATGTAAAGATTGAAAAGTATGGGTGATAAGTTGCAGCCTTGCCTTACACCTTTCTGAATACCAGCTTCTCTCTCATGTCCTACAACTCGAATGACTGCTGTCTGGTTTCTGTACAGATTGTATATCACCCTCCTATCCCTGTACTTTATTCCAATTGATTTCAAAATGTCAAACAATTTAGTCCAATCAACGTTATCAAAAGCCTTTTCTAAGTCTACAAAAGCCATGAACGTTCTCTTATCTTTCCTTATTCTACCTTCTAAAATCAGCCTAAGACTTAGTACAGCTTCCCTTGTTCCTACATTTCTCCTGAAACCAAACTGGTCTTCACCCAACTCCGTTTCTATCTGGCTTTCAATCCTCTTGTAAATTATTCTAGACAGGATCTTTGAAGCATGAGTAATCAAGCTGATTGTACGGTAATCTTCACATCTGTCAGCTCCCACTTTCTTTGGTATAGGGATGATTACATTCTTCTTGAAATCAGGGGGTACCTCACCTGTCTCATAAATCCTACACACCAAGTGAAATAACCTGATCAGACCTTCATCTCCTATGCAGCGTAGCAACTCAATCGGTATATCATCTATGCCTGGTGCTTTGTTCCTGCTTAAGTCTTCCAAAGCTCTATCAAATTCTGATCTCAATATTAAATCTCCTTTCGCATCCTCATCAATTTCCTCCTCCCTTTCCATTACATGATTCTCAATCTCCTTTCCCTTATACAAACTCTCTATGTAAGCTTTCCATCTCTCAACCTTTTCTTCCCTATCTGTTAGAGGCTTTCCATTTGTGTCCTTAATATTACAGCACTTAGTCTTCTTTTCCCCAAAAGTATTCTTAATCCTTCGATAAGCTGTGTCTACTTTTCCTAATTTCAGACAATTTTCTATACCTGCACATTTCTCTTTCAACCATTCTTCTTTCGCTTCCTTGCACTTCTTGTTAACCTCATTTCTCAGACGTCTGTATTCTGCTTTCCCCTTTTCATCTCTTAGATTCTTGTGTTTCCGCCTTTCATCCATCAATTCTAGTATATCCTGAGTGATCCACGGTTTTCTAGCTATTCTTTCTTTCCTACCAATGTTTTCTTCTGCGGATTTTGGCTTACATTCAGTAATTTATAGATGACACGCATATGAATTATTCAGGGTTGAATTCCTGTAACTCATTAAGGAATGATCCGTTCTCTTTGAAATTTGGTCCAATTCTACAGGTAGATAAGCCTATATCTTACTTTTCATAAATTATAGACGCATGCACGTGAATTTCTCAAACATGAATTTATCTAGTCCGTCATGTAATTGCCCGATCGCTGTCAAAATGGCAGAGTGGATCCCTACTACAATTTAAACATTTAGGTACATAAATCTACTGCTAAATCTTCACAAATTATTGATAGACTATAGGTAGAGCCCTGCGCGGATAAATAAAACGTTATCCGCATCCGTCCCGCATCCACACGACTGTTAGGTGTCGCGAAAAAAGCGCACTGCGAAAAAAGCGCACTGCGAAGAAAGCGCACAGTCAACCCTTTTGGAGTTACAAAAGGAATCCCGCCCCTATCTTCTTAGAAATAAGGAGTGTTACGCACACAGAAAATAAAAGTTGAGTTCATTAGTTTCTGATTCCCATCACACTTTATCCAGGCTGTGGGCTGGCTAAATGATTAATTACTAAATATTTTTAATCATTTAGGCGTGTTTAAAATCAGCTTGAGTATAGCTTCGTCAATGTTAACTTTTTAAATATATTTACAGTTTTAAAGTATACTTAGGCTTGTTTTAAATCAGCATGAATGTAGCTTCGTCAATATTACTATTTACATTCTTTTCGGGTCTTGCTTTTCTTCTTGAAAGAAGGTCTAGCCAAGTTTTTGTAGATATGAAACTGTCTTTAAACACGCTTTGATGTCACCATTTTCTTCATACTTCTTCACTGTTCTTTCCAGTTTCTTATCCAACTCGATATAAGTTTTCTTCCTCTTTTTCCCAGATAAATTCAGTTCTATCCTCATGTACATACAAGAAGATTCCTCCGCTTCACTCTTCAAACAAAGTATGACATCTCTGATTTTGGGGTTGGGCCGTCCAAGAAGATTGTTGATTTTGTTGTGCCAACCTTCCACCGCGTTCGTAGTCCTGTGTCGCCTAGCATAGCAATTCCACAATTCAATAGGAATTTCGTCATTATGCAGCCACTGTTCGACGAAGTAGTCGAAGAAGCGAGTTAACTTCGGGTTTTCAAGAGCCTGTGAGTGAATTTCGACCCAGCCATCTTGGACATCTTCAGTTTTCAAGAAGGCTAATGCAGCACACATTTGAGTGGACAGTCGGATTTCTTCATTTTCTCTATATTCACATGTCAGTCCAATTTCTTGAATTTTCTCCACAGACATTTTTTTCAAATGAAAGTAGCACCCATGGATTTCAACTGATGGCAGAACTTCTCTAATTGCAGCTATTGCACTCGCCTCGGAATCAACGTGGATGTGTCTTGGATTCCATTCTGGGACTGCTTGCAGTACATGACGAAAAAAACGAACGTATGTAGTTTTCTTCTTGTTTGGAAGTAGGCCAAACACAACTGGATATAAACGTTAGTTTCTGTGTCGGAACTTCCATAATCAGCATGGATGGTGTAAATTTGACCGAACTGTTTACTGCAACTTTTAAACGTTCCATCCATGAAAAAGCCTTGTAGGTTCCTCAAGCACTCTTTTCCTTTTTCTGAACAAAAAATGATCATCCGTTCCTCTGAGCCTTCGTCCACTAACATAAATTTTGATCTGTCGTTCATCTGAAGCAATTCTTCGTCTAAAATTACTTCTTCTCTAGTCTTAGGCTCCTTTTGGGTTCCACGTGCACTGTTTCTCTGTATGTACATACTTCTTTTTGTGGTGAGTTGTTGCGGCATTTCTGTTACAAAATTGTAGCCCTTGTTGTGGAGTTCTCCCAGTTTTTCTCTGTAGATCTTTGAAATGGACGTGTCTTCTTCACGGGCTCTCTTCTTTGCAACGTTGATGCTCTTCATAACTTCCAATCTGGCTGTGTCCGGTGCTGCACATGAGTGATCAGTAACTTCTAAAACTTCGCCATTTTTACTTTTTACTTTTTAACATTCCACGGCACCTACTTGACCTTTCCTTCTGACATCGCCAAACTATTAACTCATCTATATTCTTCCTAAACTCCCTATATGCGTATCCGTTATAATGTGCTGCAGGCTTACCCTTGTTAGTAGTTAAGACTTCCATAATATAACTAAATCATGTATAAATACTAAAAAGAAGTAAACGTTCAAAACACTAGGTATACTAGTAAAAATAACTTTAACACTAGTAAGTTTAAAACACTAAAACAGATTATTGCTGCTTACGAAGTGACTTGAAGGACCACCAGAACAGAAATGACAAAGAAGGGGTCGGTGAGGTGGGGCGGCTGCTCGGGAGGAATGAACATGAGCTATTGTATAGCGTGATGACTCACCTCCAACCAGCTCCAAGTAATCATTTCCTGGTAACGTAACCCCTACCCTAAATTGTCACATTGGCCCTTGTGCGCTTTCTTCGCAAATATCTGTATGTGCGCTTTATTCGCTGTGCGCTACTCACACAGATTCGACTGTTATCCGCATCCGCCCCACATCCGCATGACTGTTATCCGCATCCGCCCCGCATCCGCACGACTGTTATTCGCATCCGCCCCACATCCGCATGACTGTTATCTGCATCCACCCCACATCCGCATGACTGTTATCCACATCCGCCCCGCATCCGCATGACTTTTATCCAAATCCACTGATATTTCAATATTATTTTTAAGTTTTTAGATAAAGCATAAAGTGTTAAACCAACACATTTAGACATTTGAGGAGAAAGTCGTTCCTGACAATTTGCTTCATTGTAAGGAACTTCAACTTGAATTACACTTCTGGTATCTTGACCTCCGCTTTAGACAACAACAAAAAACTGTCTATACGTTTTTGGCTACTTTTGCACTTGTGCCTCAGTAAGTGTGATGTGCCTGATTTGTGTCCTAGGTATGAATACAATTTTTTACATGTAGAACACCCTACTATATTGTTCACCTTTTCGTTTCCATTGAAGACGTAACCAAATGTATGCCATATCGTTGACTTGAGGTTTGTTTCACGCACTATTAAATATTCACCTTGTTTTATTTTAATAGATAGTTTATCCATGTTGGTGAAATGATGTTTATACTCCCGGACGCGGTAACATTCACTAATAATAAGTGAACTTCTCTTCAGGCTTGGAGAAAGAGATTGACATTTGGCCGGAAATTCTTCTTGACCCATCCATCCATGTTCGCATAGTTGATGTCATAACTCTTTCCGTTGCAATATCAAACACATGGTACCAGATCTTCCAGAATAGCTTGGACGGCGAAGTAGCTGACTTGAGGAATGTTAATGTCACCACGATGAACTAACGAGCTTATTGACAGCATTATATCTCCTACGTATAGTAATAATGGCAGTGAGAGAGTGAGAATTGATTAGATGTCAAGACCATCTACTAAAAACATACGGTCCTTAATAAAAGCATATGAGTAAAATAATCTCCTCGTGTACAGGGTCTTTCATATAAAATAAGAGCGCCAAGCGGCGGCTTTGTTAACCGCTGCTGCGGTCACCTTGGCCTAGCTTTCGACGCGCCAAGGCCCCCTGCTTTAAGCGTGTGTACAGTCCTATATGATGCAGCGGCCTTGCTAGCGTGTGTACAATGCTGAAATCTTACTTTTGTTAGTTAGTTAGTTAGTTATTGTTGATGAAACCGAAACCCCTACTTGTGCTAATTTTGTGAGTGATTTATTCGGAGACCGTTCAAGATTCTCGCCAATGTCATCTAGCTCATCCTCTGTTAAAACTGTTCGTGTGCGGGCATGTTTTTATTGAGCACCGAGCCAGTATTGTCAAACTTATTTGCAATTACGTGAATCTGTGCTAGTGAAGGTGGCACTTCATCAGGAAATTGCTGAACAAATGCATCACGTACCCGCCGAACCGACTCGTACTTAAAATAAGTTTTACATTAAAAAAATACGATGTTGCAATGATAACTGTCTCACCATGTTAGCACTTGAGGTTTAGACTGGCGACTGAGCAACTGCACGCTTATTGCAAGGTCAATTTTGGTAATGTCAATCTGTTATTTTTATACAGTCCATCGGAAATAGAGAAAAAAAAACAGCCATCATGTGTACTATGTGCGCGCTTTCTATACTATAGGGGTTTCGGTTTCATCAACAATAACTAACTAACTAACTAAAGTAAGATTTCAGCATTGTACACACGCTAGCAAGACCGCTGCATCATATAGGATTGTACACACGCTTAAAGCAGGGGACCTTGGCGCGTCGAAAGCTCGACCAAGGTGACCGCAGTAGCGGTTAACAAAGCCGCCGCTTGGCGCTCTTATTTTATATGAAAGACCCTGTATAAGTGCAATACGTGCCTGAGTGTTTCGCACGCAATTGGCTATAGGAGTATTCCTCTTTTAAGCATGAAGCTGTAGATTGGCTTATCAAATATTTAATATTATCATTAAGTTACAAATTGTATTCTAAAAACTATTCGCAAATTTACTCCAAGCATTATCCGCAGCGTATCCGCTATCCGCACAGCCATGCAAACTATATCCGCGTGGCGAAAAAGTTTGCGGATATCCGCATCCGCGCAGGGCTTTAACTATAGGATATCCTTATTGGCGGAATCTCGACAGATATTTATGAATATTTATGTTCAAACATAATAAAGTCATAATTATCGTCGAACATAAACAGTCGTATGCAACTCACCTATAATGGTAATTAAGACACTTGTATAGAAATTATAAAACTCGCTTTACTAGTTTTATAAATATACTTGTGTCTTTAATTATTGCCATTATAGGCTTGTTGCCTAATGTACTATTAAAGACACGAAATTCATTGCCTTACTTCTTATAGAGTAAGTTATAGATACCGTGCAAATGGTTTTCATTATAATGGAAAATCTATACATTTTAAGAGGGGAAGGGAGAATTGAGATGGAAGGGTTCAGTAGAAGATATGAAAATATGCTAAGGAAATTCTTCCTGGAACTACATGCTATTACATGTAAATGCATCATACAATTTTAAATTTGTTATAACATATTTCTTTCAGAAGCTTGGGCATCATGGTCATCAGGCCCCTGTGGAATTTGTCTAGCAACCTGTGTTGCGGTGATGTCTGCTATAGGATAGGATTTGGAAGGAGATGGTAATGGCCATAATGGAAATAGTGGAACCATTTGTCTGGAATAGAAGTTGGAAACCACTTCTAGGATGGCTGAGGTAAAATTCGAAGCCACCTCTTCTCAGTTTTGCCTCAAGACGCTGAATGCACCACGTTATAAACCCTCAAACCACAATCAAATGTATTTGCAGAACCGGGAATATAAACCAGGATCTTTGGGATTAAAGTCTTAATACACACTATTTTAAGGATCTACCAAAAATTGAATATATGTTAGGACAGGATTATTTTAGTGGACGGCCCGTCGAGAGAAAAGTTTACTAAAGAAATCATAGCATCTTCAAAACTTGGTGTGGCTTCTTTCTATTTACATCCCTATAGGGAAATATGATTCATTTGCAAGTGTGTCGCTTCTTGTCTAATAAAAGTTCAATGACTGGTAAAACTTTCCATTTAAAATCTTTTTATTATACCATTGTTGTTGCTGATGTTGTTGTTGTTGATTTTTAAGGGGCTTTGGGACATCGTAGTCATATATCTCCGTGTTCTTGGGTGTGGAAAATGATAATCTGTATCACTATGATGTATGTACTGGTGTGTGTATTTCTAATTGAGGTAGGATTTGGGTAGGAATCAGCCGTGTCTTAAAGTACGGTACCATCCCGGCATTTGCCCTGAGTAGAAGTTGGAAACTAAGGAAAACAATTTCCAGGATGGCTGATGTAGGAACAAAACCTGCCTCTTCTCAGTTTTGCCTCACGAGGCTGAGTGTACCCCGTTCCAGACAACCCTCAGTCCAGAATTAAATGTCTTGGCAAAGCTGGGCCTCCGCGTTTTATTATACCACACAACTGTTGTAAATACTCACATGTACACTGATACCGTACAATGAATATTACATTTTAATGCAGTCTTATACATTCGGAACCAATTTAATTAAGCCTTTATTAGGAATCCAATTCAATTCTACTGTAGAGGAAATCGCATTCGACTTCAATTATTCGTGGCAAGGGACTAGTGAGGAATGGAAGAACTGAAGTCTTATTACTGCTTCTCCCATTCGCTTCATTCATCCTTTTCGACTGGAAAGGAACTCATTAAAATTGGTTCAAGAATAGAAACCTGAACATAGAATGCAAAGAAGAGAAGTACAAGAAGAAGAAGACGATGGTGATTATGAAGAATAAGAACGAAAGAAGAATGAGTTATTCCAAAGAACGTACTCTATTAGGTCAAGAATGTCTGATACTTGGCTTTTTATTTGGCTTTCTGCTTGTGTTCACGAATCTGTGCGGCAGGTAATTTGAAATAACACCGCAACAGGTGCAAGAGAATAGTTGGGACCTTATGTTCTCACTGGACGGAGTGTAATAATATTAGCAGAGTAATAGATGGCATCTTGGAGTAGCCATAAGTGGGCTCATCAACTGTGTGTTATAATTCAGTCACCAGGTGTTGCTGGCAGCGCAAGGGTAGCATTCACATGTCAAATTTATTCTTCCAAATAGATCAGTCAGTAAACATTTGCTATACGATAGCAACAAACTTACAAGTAAGTTACACTTAGTGGTCAAAAGTCACGGGAAGGACAGTCCCATGAGAAAATGTTGGCTAGTGAAACCTATGAGGTGCAGGTGCCTCCTTACAGTCCTGGTAGAAATGGGTTCCTGACTCCCAACATTCAATCGGGCGGTGATCTGACTCACAGTAGCCCTTTGATCAACCCGTATGGTTCTGCTGAGGTGACATGATATCTGTTCGTTAAACACCTGGGGTCGTCCCGTGCGGTGGTTTACGCGGATTGCAACATTATCTCTGTGATATTGAAAATCCACCCTCGACACTGTTGACCTCAGAAACCCGAATTTACGTGTAATAACCCATGCACCGTGCACCGATGATCATCCCACGTGCAAAGTCAGTTAACTCACGACGTGTTGCCATTTTCACTACACTCGATGATGATGATGATAATTGTTGTTTTAAGGGGCCTAACATCTAGGTTATCGGCCCCTGTTGGTTTGGATGATCGTGAAGATGAAAATGAAATGCAAACTTAAAACTAAAACTAACTACTAACCTACATACTAGAAGAAGAAATGGAAAACAAAAGGAGAATAAGGCAAATAAAGGACAGGAAGAAAAGAAATGCCCTCAACCCTCGAAGAATGCGGATTGAGGGACTTGGAAGGAAGGAGAGCCATGAAAGGCAGATAGGAAAGTGAAAGAGGAGAGGGTCCGCCCCAAAGGTAAGGGACAAAAGGTGAAAACGGACCCAGATCAGGAATCCCTCGGGGTCGCCAACTCCCGAACTCACCAGCCGTGAGCCCCTGAGGGTGTAGCATTATCTAGGGTGCACCAAAAGTGGTGGGGCTACATACACCCGGCCTCCTTGAGGGCCTTGTTCAGAAGGCAGGAGAAAACATGAAAATAAAAAGAAGGCTGACCCCTCGCAGAAGGAGGGAATCAGAAAAGATGAGACAAGGGCTAATTAAGGCGGGAAAGGAAGAGACTCCCTAGGCCTCGGATACCCTAATACCGTCGGGGTCGGAAGAGAACAAGAGTTGACCAAGTGAGGTCGACAGGAAAGAAGACAGAGAGGTGCCCGGCACAAGTAAGTGGAAGCAATGCCGAACTCAGCTGGGGCCCCGTGGTCGCCAACCCACGTCCCACTAGATGTGAACCCCTGGGGGGGGGGGGGACACTACACTCGTGTCTGTGACAGTACAGACTGCTCTGCTCCGTCGCAGCTAGCCGCAACACACAGGAGTCATACACGATACATTTTCTCATGGGAGCAGGCGCGGATCCAAAGGGGGTGGGGAGGGGGGACATATGCGGTTCGTTATCCCCCCCCCCCCCCCCCGAACATTTGGAAACTATTAAGGACGTAACTAAAGATAAAAGTATTCACATTAATTTAACATATTCAAAGTATCTGAGCGTTTTCTTCGTTAATTATATTCAATAAAATACTCAATGTCCATGTAATGTACTACAGGATTTCAATTTTCCTTCCTTTCATAGATTAGTTCATGAGTCAGCTCAAGGACAGATTTTTGAATCCTAAAGCGATCCTACAAACCATAGACCGTTGCTGCCCAAAAGCATTGTGCAAGCCTCAGATGAACATCTGCAAAAAGTAGCCTATTTGATGCCATAGTAAACCAATGGCCAGCCCCGTGGTGTTGCGGTAGTGCGCCTGCCTCTCACCCGGAGGTCCCGGGTTCGATCCTGGGCTCCGTCAGAGATTTTAAAACTGACGTGAGGGTTGGAGCGGGGTGCACTCAGCCTCGTGAGGACAATTGAGTAGCTGTCTGACAGTGAGACAGCGCCCCGATCACAAATACCAAGATTAACGGCCGAGGGGACCCGACGCGCTGATCACGCGTCACCCCAATATCTCCAGGCCAAATGGCTGGGCAGCGGTCGCTTGGTCGGCCTTAGCCCGTCATGGGCTGTATAGTGCCAGGGGTTGCCATTTTTTTTTTTTTTTTTTTTAGTAAACCAATGGCTGGTTGATATTGATGCATCACCAGAGTCATTCTTCAGTAAGCTAAAGATGTGGACAAGAAGTTTCCTTGAACAGAATGAGCATCATGAGTTCCCTAAGGATTTTGTATCATCTTTGATTTGGTGTAATGAAATCATTTTCCCCTTCATACACAAGGAGTTGAAGCTTTTCTGCACTTTACCGATAACTGCAGCAACACCAGAACGTTCGTTCTCAACATTACGGTATCTGAAGACCTATTTGAGGAACACCATGGGAGCAGACAGTTTAAATGGACTACCGTTAATGTATACGGTGCGTTCAAAAAGTAACGAGCCGGAGGCTGCAATGCGCAAACCGGTGACGACATCAGCTAATCGTGGCGTGTGTAACGAGGTGTGGTTCCGACCAGAGCGTGGAAGGTCACAGCCCGTCGCTAGAGGGCACGCGTGCACGTCACGTGGCGATACAAAGCGAGCAGCATGCATCAATCGTCCAACGCAGCCAGCCGCATTGCAAACAGTGACATGGAGGCGTCAAACGAAGAGCAAAGAGGTGTTGTTAGGTTTCTGACAGCGAAAGGAGTAGGGGGAATGGACAAACATCCGAATGTCACAAGTGTACGGCGAACACTGCACGTCCCTTGCAAGGGTCAAGGCGTGGAACAAGTGCTTCAGGGAAGGACGGGTGTCATTAGCCGATGATGCCCGGTCTGGGGCGTCCCCCTGCATTACCGATGACAACGTCCAGCTGGTTGATGCACTCAATACCCAGGACCGCCGAGTGACAGTGAACGCCATAGCCGCCTTCGTCGGATTGAGCGTCGGAAGTGTGCACACCATCAAGAAGGAACGACTGCACTTGCGGAAAGTGTGTGCCCAATGGGCGCCCCACAGTCTTCAACCACACCAGGAAGCATATCGAATGGCCTACTGTCTTGGTTGGACGATTGATGCATGCTGCTGCTCGCGTTGAATCGTCACGTGACGTGCAGGCGTGCCCTCTAGCGACGGGTTGTAACCTTCAACGCTCTGGTCGGAACCACACCTCGTTACACACGCCACGATTAGCCGATACCGTCACCGGATTGCGCATTCCTGCCTCCAGCTCGTTACTTTTTGAACGCACCTTATATATACAGTACATAAAATGTGGAAATTAAAACAAGAAGTACTGGATAAATTGTACAACAAGCCTCGTCGGCTTCTTCCTTAAATGTAATTGTATAACTCCGTAAATCTGATATATGAATGCATTCGATGACATTTCCACATTTTCTAATTGTAGCACCTCATCAGATCCCCCCCCCCCCCCCCGAAAACAAATCCTGCGTCCGCCCCTACATGGGAGTATCCTTCCCGTGACTTGTGGCCACTCAGTGTATGTTTTATATGTATTATACCTTAAAAATTAGGGGGGGGGGGGAACGCATATCATTCTTTGAACATTTAATCAGGACACCGGAAAGCAGAATCTCTAGAAGAAGAATAGAAAAAATATGGAAGAGTATTTTTTGATGGATTATGGAAATTAAGGAGGATTTGACAGAATTACAAATTACTGTTAAGAATTAAAATAAACAGACAAAATTAAGAAAATCCAAGATAAATAAAGCACACTACAAACTAAGATCAACAAACAAACAATAGGAAAAGTGATTTCAGACGAAGAATGTGATCCCCCAGAATGAAGAAGTATTGGACTGATAAGGAAAATAAATCCTTTGTATATAATTGACTAAAGTGGTCCAATGAAGCCCACATTATAATGTAATTAAACAAAATAAAATAATAAGTACCGTAAGTATATAAATAAATAAATTATTAAGACGGATTACATTTTATGGGCACGTCGCACGAATGACGTCATGTAATAGTACATAGCTCTAAGGCCTACATATATAAAAAAAAACAACAAGGCAACCATCCGAAATGGTTGGTTGGTTCTTACGTTTAGGGGCTGTGACAACGCGGTCATGTAGCCCCGTGTACTTTGGGTGTGTGTAGAATCTGATAACCGGTGTTAATTGTGATGACTGTATTAGTGTGTGTTATCGGTTTTTTTAAAATTTTAAGTACTGCAACTTAGAATTTTTCAAATAGTTCTACTTTTACCGCCAAGCGCCACCGTCAACGACTACTAGGCCAAGTTCAGAACTTAGCTACTATACGCCACCGCAGTCGGCTCTTGGCAACGAACGTAGAAACCTAAGAGCGTTGTTTACATTCCTAACCTATCCAATTTAGTTTCACACGGGCGCAATTAGTGGAAGGTTCTTTAACATGCCATAAATCTATGACATGGGACCGCCGGCTTTACTCCATCCGAAATATTTTGATGGTTCTCAATATCTACGAATCTATTGCAGCAATCAAACTAAAATTTTGTATGTTAATAGAGGTAATTAAAATAAGTAGGATATATGAAAATAGGCTATTTAGTTCTTCAGGGAACTACTTATTTTAACTATCCAATTCGAGAGATTTCATTTAGTGCCTCTTTGGAGACTTTAACTTAAAAGTTCGTGGTTTTGAAACACAATAGTTGGCAACAATATAGCCTACGTCATTTACTGTATAATACTGTGTTTCCGCTTATGAGTAACATAATTGAGTGAAATTGTTATGTCATCTTTCCACTTCTTAACTTTCTTAGGAAATATAGGCCTACTCTTTAAAACTTATGTATGTCCCCCAATAAACTGTAGAATGGCGGTTTCTCATTAATCTACTGTCATAAGACCGGCTCAGTATAGCAATGTGTTCGAGCATCAAATATTTAATAATATTTATGTTGATACCGATCACGTTTTATTGCTAACTCAGACTGCCACAAAGTGTTCATTAATGAATATTGTATTTGACACTGGTCTTATAATGAATCACTTTTTTCTGACTAGATTAGTGGTTTAATTTATGCCTCATCATTTGCCAGTAAGGAATGCAAGTGAACACGTTTCTTATTACTAATTGTATCTCGATTTCTTTCATCCTCAAATACAACAAAATTAAGAGTAGTTAATACAAAATTAAAATTAAGAGTAGTTAAAACAAAAATAATGGATTGAAAGTGAGTTTGAACTCTTAATTAGACAAAATTGACCTCTGACTCGGACAAAATTAATAACAAGCTGAAAATTTGTGGAAACATTAAGAACAATGTCCCAAACGAAATCCCAAAAGTCCCAAAAAATCCGAGCTGGGGAAAAGCCGCCATCTTGAAAAAACCAACGCCATCTTGGAGTTTTCGGTTCTTGGTCATATCTTTCGAACTAGTGGTCCTAGCGAAGTCAGACTGGTGTCAAATTGACCATATTTTACTTTCAAAGTCTAGGAAGCATTAATAAGTTATGCTAGACGCATTCTTACAGCTTTCTTATTTATTTTATTACTGTTAATACGAATACGAAGTAAAGAAGAGCTTTCAACGTACTTATCTTACGAGTTGACCGCAAGACCACCAGCTCTATTTGATGGCACACTTCTGCAGAAAGGCACAAAGTCCAAGCTCATCACTGTTTTAGAAGAGTTTTCAAGCTGCGAAGAAGCTTTGCCATCAAACCCTGTGTTCACGATCGACGGAGGTTTCCATCTGCATCGAGTTGTTTGAACCTGTCCTGCAACCTACTCCCAAATTTGCCAGCAATACGTCAATTATATTGAAATCCATTTTGGCAAAAATACAACCGTTGTGTTTGATGGCTATGGTGTCCCGACAACCAAAGATGCAGAATATGCCAGGAGAACTGGCAAGGAGGCACCAGATGCAGTTACCGAAGATTTCACGACAACTACTGTACTACAAGGAGTGTTTTTATTAAACGAGAACAACAAGACGCGTTTCATTGCTCTCCTATCAAAACACCTTACAACACCAGGCATTGGCGTTATTCAAGCTGAAGACGACGCTGATACCCTGATTGTTTCAACGGCAGTTGAAACTTCGAGGAAAATAGAAGCCAGTTCTGTGATTGTCGGAGAAGATACTGATCAGCTCGTCTTGATGGTTTCTGTTCCTGATGTTCACGAAGACATTTCCATGTTTATGCCAGGAAAGAAGAATGGAAAAGGCAAGATTTTCAAAAGCGGAAAACTCAAGTCTGGCCTTGGAAGCTTGCTTCCAATTCTCCCTTTCTTCCACGCTGCTACTGGTTGTGACACCACATCCTCCCCCTTTAGAAAGGAAAAAATCAGGTCCTTCAAGCAGCTTAAAGAAAACGCTAAATTGCGCAGTAAGGTCCCTGTTTTCAACAAGCCAGATGCATCGCACGAAGATATCGCAGCAGCAGGAGAGGCTTTCTTTCTTTCCTTATATGGATGCCCCATAACTAGCCGATTGGACACCGAAAGGTACAAACTGTACATGCGGACCGTAGCCAAACAGTCACTCAAAGCTAAATTCGATTTAGCAACCCTTCCACCAACATCCTCCGCAGCTGAACAACACTCGATCAGAGTTTACCACCAGGTGAGAGTCAAAAACTTTCATTTTTAGCCCTTTTGTTAAATAACGTTAGCCCTTTTGTTAAATTAATGTTAGCCCTTTGTAATTAATTCCGTTCTTATTTCTCCAGGTTCAAGCATGGAAAGGAACCCGTTTACCCGAAACAGAGTGGAGCTGGGCGTTAAAAATCGGACGCTTTGTTCCAGTCCCTACTACGATTGATGCTGCACCAGCCGATATTCTGAACATCATCTCCTGCAACTGCAGATCCGGATGTGAGCGCAAATGCGCTTGCCTACGGTGTGGCCTACGCTGCACAACTATGTGCGGATACTGCTCTGGTCACGGATGTGCGAACCGCCCAGAGGAGAGCATCGACGTTGACGACCCTGACGATCTTATGCTTTAATACGAAGGCAAGTTATTTCGAAATATATATAGGCATTATCTGCACAAAAGATAAAATTCTCACTGTTCCTTTTTTTTACAGATCTCATGGAACCACCAAACGACGGAAGCCGCTAAGCATTACAAGTCAAAGCTTACATCTCTCATAGTGTCTCTGTATTTAATACTGACAATAATTTAAGCATTTTAGATGTGATACGCACTATTTCAAGAATATGATTTATAATTTTAGGTTTAAATACATTATTTTCATTGGCAGTTTTTAGCTATTGTGACAGAAACGATCAAAATCGAACTTTAAACACTCTATTTATGTTAAAGTTCTTAAATGAATAAAACAGCTGTAAGAACGAGTCTAACATATTTTATTAATGTTTCTGAGACTTTGGCAGTAACTTCTGGTCAATTTGACACCAGTCTGACCTCGCTAGGACCACTTGTTTGAATGATATGGCCAAAAACTGAAAAATCCAAGATACCGGTGGTTTTTCCAAGATGGCGGCTTTTCCCCAGCTCGGATTTTTAGCGACTTTTTGGGATTTCGTTTAGGACATTGTTATTAACGTTTCCACCAATTTTCAGCTTGTTATTAATTTTGTCCAGGTTAAAACTAATTTCACTGGACTGCACAGGAAATGAGGTAAAATATTACTGTCCTATTAAAACTGTTTACACCTACTTATACTCAATATGCTCTAAATTTTTATGGGAACATGTTTTCGGTCCTTCAATGGGACCTTCTTCAGGTTATGTGCTTAGCTTAATATCTTCATATGTATTATTTACGAAAGCGTGACACTAACAAACATATAAACAAACACTATTACGAAATGGACGTCCTTACAAAAATATTACTGAGCAGAGAAAGCCAGTAGGAAAGGGGAATCATTCTCATTGTGTTGTTCAGATGATTGTCGACAAACTTCACATGACTGGTGTTTAGCCATACTGAACAACAATCTTCAACGGCAGAGAAGACTAGTCCTAGTGTAGAATACTTGAAGGTAGTGCAGAGTAATGGTTTAATATAAGCAAACCAAACAACAGATTTTGTATTTTAAGGTTGCTCTTAACCTTGCTATCATAAGCCAGGGAGCCTGTTTTAACGTGGAATCAAAACTATTAAATGTGATTTCCAAATTCGATCGTTCCACGCGTATTTCCCGTGAATCGAACCCGGGCTGGATTAGTGAGAAGCGATCAGTTAGACCAGTCTGTTGTCGTACCCCAATGATGCAGTATATCCAGTAGCAATGTAATAACTTAATTTCACAGAAATCCTCTTTACAAGTTCATTATACGGTTCGCCTCCCAAAGAACTTGACGATGTGAGGCCTAAATTGGTACTGCCTATTGTGTGCCGTTAGAAGTGACAAGTGATGGTACGAGCTCACAATTAGACCTTGTGGGAAGAGAAGAATAGAAGACTCGCTTACTGTTGGTCAATTTGTAAAGAGCTTTTCTTCTTTGCTACGGGGCTAATCTAACGAGCCAATCTCTTCGGATAATAAGGGAAAATACATAGAATAAGGATAAGACGATAACGTTCACATAGAAGATCGGGAAATGTATAATGAGAAAAAATATAAAAAGAAGGAAAGTATAAAAGAACCCCAACGTAGAAAGAGAAAAATAATGAGGAATTTGGATCTGTATGACTTAAAGAGAAGAGTGTTTCTCTGGAAATTCTAGCATATGCATCATAAAACTGTGTTGGAAGATAATAATGTTACCAAATGTAGGATATTGTGGAAAATTGAATGTTAAGGAAACTGTGCCTCAGAACAAAAGTAGCCAATGTCCAATTATTTTCATTTCCAGGTTTAAACATGCTCTTTTATTTTGGTGGCGATCTTTCGAATGGAACAGCATTGTAGTGATAGAAGCCATTTTTCAGTGTTGCCTAGTTCGATTAAAGAGAGCTTTCCAGTCGATCAACACAAATTGTGCCCAATTACATCAGGCGGGAAAACAAGTATTTATATGCCCTAACCTGAAAGAAGTAAGATATCTATTACAAAATAACACGCTTTTATGTACAAAAATGGGGGTACTTAATTGGATGACATGTTTCAATCGTCAGGAAATCATCATCAGATCATGCTGAACGGCAAGCGGCAGTTTTGTTATTCGCTTCTACGGCGGCCTTGGCCGAGCTTGTGGCGCGACATGGCCCCCTGCTGTACTATTGAAAGCGCTCGCATAGTACATATGAGGGCTGTTTTTTTTTTTGTTCTCCCAAAGTTCCGATGTATAAAAATAACAGATTGACATACCAAACTGAATTTACTACTAAATGTTTGCTAGTTTTAATCGTATGTCTCAACATAATCGCCAAAACGTTTGAAACATGTGTCGCATCGTTACACCAGCTTTCCAATGCCCTCGGCAAAATATCCTGCCGCCAATGAGGTGGGTACGTCTGGAGAGTCTCCTCAAGTTTTTCATTTTTGGCTAGGCGTTGCCGCCCAACCATACCTTCAATTGTCGAAAAAGGTGAACATCATTCAGTGCTGGTTGGACTAAACGGCAGATGGTCGAAAACTTCCCACTTGAATTCTTTGTAACAGTCTATCGTAACGTTAGTACAGTGCGGTCGTGAATGATTTTCACCTTTGTTTTACCCGACAGTAGTGGCTACGCTGGCTAAAAGCGCAGCATTAGGCTATGTGGCCAAGCTCTCTGCTGACTCGGAAGACGCGTGGGTTCGAGCCCCACCGTCGGCCGTCCTTGAAATGGTTTTCCGTGGTTTCCCCATTTTCAACACCAGGCAAATGCTGGGACGGTACCTACTGACAGGCCACGGCTGCTTCCTCCCACATCCTTGCCCAATTTCATTCATCTTCATCAATTCCATCTCTCATCCCGACGCGCAGGTCGCCCACGGGCGTCACCTAGAAAAACCTGCACTCGGCCTCTCAGGAGGCCACACGAAAAAAAACACTTTGTTTTGCCGTGGGCATTGGAAAACTGGTGTAACGATACGGCAAATGTTTCAATCGTTTTGGCGATTATGTTGAGACATAAGAATAAAACAAGCAAACATTTAGTAGTAAAATCAGTTTGGTATGTCAATCTGTTATTCTTATACACTCCGTCGGAACTTGAAAAACAAAACAAAACAAAAAAAAACAGCCCTCGTATGTACTATGCGCGTGCTTTCAATAGAACAGCAGGGGAGCATGGCGCGCCACAAGCTCGGCCAAGGCCGCCGTAGCAGCGGATAACAAAACTGCCGCTTGCCGTTCTTAATTTGAATGAAAGACCCTGCATACGATGTTTATGAATTACTCAAATATATCATGTTTAGATTACATAAGTTCGTAATGTTAAACATACGCGTCAAACATATTTACAGATAGTATTGCTCACTTGTGTGGTTGTTGCGTTGATATTAAGATAGTTTGATGGAACAACAGCCAATATCCTACATTGTTTCTAAATTATTTTTTGGCATTGCTACAACGAATCTTCTTCGATAATATGTTCAAAATCTGGGGTCTAGAATAGCCTATGTTAACATTGGTTGTTGTTGCGTGGCGGCGGGGGACGTGTTGTTGCAGTGGTCAAATTGCTAGCCTCTCACCAAGTCGGAGCGGGTTCAATTCTCGATCAATGCATGTGAGATTTTCCTATGGTTCTGGTGCACATAAAAATGGAGGTCCCGTGGCTAATAATCGCGAGATTAACGATCACGTAAAACTACAAGCTTACTCCCTAGCTTGTTGCGGCGTTCACAGTTAACTGAGGACAGTGCTAGTGATAGCAGCTGCACAAGAATGGTCACTGCATCGTTCTAATAACCAGCTAAGTTCTTTAATCCATTTCAAGTTACAAACACAAACCTGACCATTTACTAACCATTACAGATTATCACACTAAACAAACAAATCTACAGGTCAATAGCCACCAACATCATAACAAAAATTACACAAAACTAACAATTTTGACAATTACGCATGTTTACAATAAACATCTGCTGTAAGCGGCTTCGGTGGCGTAGTTGGTAGCATACTGAGCTTCTATGCCCAAGATTGCGGGGTCAAACCTGGCCAAAGACGTCGGATTTTAAGAGTGTTAAAAATCCCTGAGTGTACCTTCCTTCGGAGGGGAAGTAAAGCCGGCGGACCCATGTCATAGATTTATGGCATGTAAAAGAACCTTCCAGTAACTCCAATTGTGTGAAGCAAAATTTGTAGGTTAGATTTGAAAAATGCCCTTAAGGGACACTGGGACTGAAATTTTCAAATTCTATATAAACTGAGGTACAGCCTTGATATTTTATATGGTTATGAATAGTCATATTATAAACGACTGTGGGAAACGTGAACATTGTAAGTGGATTAGTTCTCCAGATATTAATTATTTTGTACATTTATTGTGCTAATTATTCAAGTTTTATAAAGGTCAGCCGCGTTAAAAAAAACAAGATAGTGTAACTTTTAGGTAATATTCTATTGCACCATAACAATTGGAAGAAACCTACGGATCCGATTTTGAATTGCATTAATGAGTGTCAAGAAATTAATTTTTTTTCATATCCAAGTTTTTTTCTACAAAAAAATCGTATTTTTTCCAGTTTGAATTTTTTTTGCGGCCAAACCAAAAGTGCAATCTAAAAAACGATCCGCAGGTTTATAGTCATTGCAATGAAGATAATAAATCTCCATTTTCAAAGCAATATCATAAGATTTATGACGCGAGTAACATTTTGAATGCCTGAAAAAGTGAATCCGAGAAAACAGCAATTTTCTAAAATGATGCACAATTTACAAGGTTTCAGCTTACCAATGACATTAGGACTGTCCTACAGCATAGGTGACACCCTCCTTCTTCTGTTTTGCAGCCTCCTCCTTCGTTTCTGTCAGTTTCACCTTCCGTCGACATGCCTTTCGCTTCTCCAATTACGACCGCGGACTTACATACTTCCTGCGACTGTCACATCTTTCAAGTGTTTGTGCTGTGACATGAGATACTGAAGTTAGTCTTATTCCTGATTTAAACTCTGTTGTTGCACTACACCCCATGTTGAATTCTGCTACAGAATTCCAAACAGCAATTTCAAGTATCTTCCGTGAAATAAAAATCTCTTTTGGGCACTTCCTCCAGATAACAGAACGCAGAGACTCATTCTGATTTTCAGTAGCACCACGGATGCATCTGGATAGTAGCTCATCTGATGCCAGCCTTTGATAAATAGGCATAATATTGACAACTAAGGGTTCTTAAAGTTCTACAGCCATTTTGTCATGACTCTGTGGTGTTTTACCAGCTGCTATACTTCGATTGTAGAAACACCAAGACTCAGAACCTTCAGGACACTTACTGTGCTGGGGCGTTTAAAGGACACACCGTGCATTTTAAAGCTACGCCAGGGCTTTAAAAATGGCGGAATTCGGATAAAACACCGCTATATGATCCGCAGGGGATAGGGGTGTAATAATATGAAAAAAAACGAAAATCGACATTTTCCACAAATTTCACTAAAATTTCAGTCCCAGTGTCCCTTAAGTTCCAACGTTCATTGGTGCCAGGTGCTGGTTGCGATGGCATCTAGTAGCTAATTTTGTAGCTAGGTGTCGTGGACTGTAGCGTTTGTTAGCAAAAGTTGAAACTACTAGAAATGATCGTCTGCAGTCCTTACTTGAATAGGGATTTAGCCGGAGAAAGTTCGCGCCAGATAGCGCTCGTGTAGTACTGGGTAAGCGCAAGGCGATCGTCTAATGTTTCTCCCAGTCAGCTGCGAGGAATGCATAAATTATGACCGAGTTTTCTAAGCTAAAATAAATTATATATTCTCTAATTTTACTCCAAGACTATATTAATTAATTCTATAGGTATATCTCCTAATATATTATGAACGATTTTCAGCGTTTAAGCGTTAAACAGCTGCAAAATGAGCTACGGACCAGAGGCGCTAAAACTAGCGGGAGGAAGGGAGAATTAATACGGTACAGCGGTAATAACAAAATTCTAACTCGCTTTATTATTATTCAAATAATGATTATGAGTCAGCATGGTTTCTTCTAAAGATTACAATTACTTGAGTATTGTAGGCCTATATTGATAAATACGGTTTATCTCCTTAAGACTTAAATCATAAATAGAGATTTAAATATTCACTTGCTCCCCTTGCTTATAGACTTCTATTCATGTATTTTTTTTAGGTTGATAGCTTACATGAAACTGTCATTCTTTAAGGTAAACATAATCAAAGGAAGTTGATACCGGTATTGTACCAGTATACCTCGAAAATGCATCGCTACTTTTGGTTCTTATGTAATTTTGTCAATTTCTCAATAAGAATTGTTCCCGTACCCCTGGGAAAGGACTTGAGGGTACAATTTTTTTAAAGTTTGAGAATCCCTGCTTTAGGGCCACGAACTGTTTCCATTCATCCGACTATGTCTCAAGAATGTAGAAGTCAGTCGCTACCACATTCTCCGTCGGACAGATGGAAGTTGACGATTAATTCTGATTTCAAGAAACCAACCAGAATACGTTTGTGACTGTTAATGTTGCGACATTTATTCTTGAAGTATTTGTCCGAGTATTGATGTCTTTGAAAATGGTAGTCAGAAATGTTACATTCACTTTTTCGTGTATATTGCGATTTCTTCCCGTACTTCAATGGAGATTATTTCTGCAGATTCCGGTATTGTAGGCTTATCGTGATAATCCGGCAATTTTCTTGTGTAGGGCCTCTTCCTTGTTTTTGTTGCGTTCGTGGTCCACGGAAAAAGCGATGGAACAGCGCCCGGTTTTAATCTTGCTCTCTCACTCTCAAATACAAACGCATAAATTCAGTGGTTGTTATCGAAATGTCGAATCAGTTTATAGGTACAAAATAGGAATTATTTTCCTTTGTAAATCACACTTATCCAACACAGTTTTCGTGAAGTCATCGGGTTGTAAACGATGGGAACACACTTTATTTATATTCGGTCAGATTTTTCTCACCGAAACTTTACCTTTTAATAGCATGTAACCATTTCTTCCCCATTTCTTTATTTTGTGGAAATTGGTGAAACGAAAACGGGCTTCCCTGATTTTTGCAAAGAGGAACACTGCAATAGCTCGGCATAGTCACGAAAATAACAATTTAAACAACTCAAATTTGTACATATTAGCGGCATGAGAACACAGGAGACAAATGAAGAGCGCCTTGCGCTTACCCAGTACAACAGCAGTGCGCTCTATCGGTCCTAGTTCTATACATGCCTCCCACTAATACAGCCATCACAATTAACACCGGTTATCAGACAGATTCTACACACGCACCCAATGTACACGGGGCTACATGACCGCGTTGTCAAAGACCCTAAACTAAGCAACCAACCTACAACCAACGTCTGTAACTAAACTAAATAGGTGTACATATTGCAAATATCTTAACCCACATATGTAGGCATAGATTAAAATCCTGAGTGTAAGGGACCTCATGGTCATTGCTCGACGATCGAAACTAGTTATCCAAGTGAATTAATTAATCTCATGTAATTATTTTCCTGGCTTAGGACATAACACCCAATACATTGGGTACAATCAGGTTGACCAACTGAAAAGCATAAATTTCGTATGTAAGGTATATTATTTATTTATTTATTTATCTATTTAGCTGTTGGAAAAACTTTGCACAAAGATAATTACAGTCTATATAAATATTTACATAATCTATACATTGAGTCACAAAAAGAAACCCAGATGTGTGATGTATTCAATAGCCGTATTAGTTGCGAAGAGGAACTCCTGCGGGTCACCACGGAATGCTCGTAAGGGGCACGTTTGGACAATGTGCTGAACCGTTTGACGTTCAGCACCACAATCACAGCGCGGGGAAGATGTCATCCCCCATTTATGTAGGGAATCGGCGCATCTATCACAATTAGTTCGTATTCTATTCAGAGTGGTCCAAATCTTCCTGTGTTTATCAAATCCTGGTGGCCTGATTTGGATACAGGGCATCTTCAGTTCCTTTGTAGCATTGGTTTGCCGTAATTTAGTCCATCGATCACTCATATTATATTTATTGTTATTGACTTGATAAGTTTGTAATGGAGGATGACGGGAACGGAGTCTCTTATTGTTGATGGCAGGACTGTCTTCATGAATAGGGAGCTCAGGACTAGCAGTTATTTTCGTGAATTCAGGCACAAGTAAACATTCTCGTCGCAGGGAATGAGGCTCAATATGGCTCAGGATTGGAAGCCAGAATGAAGGCGTATTCTTTAAAGTGCCTGTTATAATGAGGTATATTATTAAAATAATAAATAAATGTAAGAAATTACTAAATAGCACATTATACAAAATTTTCTTTCAGGATCGGGTGTTTAAATACTTGTTTTCCCGCCTGTAGTTGGGCACAATTTGTGTTGATCAACTGGAAAGTTTTATTGTATAATAGAACTAGGCAACACTGAAATATGTCTTCTAATACTTTAATATCCCCTGAATAGTCAATTATAATTATCATCAAGACTCGAACTGACTTTCAGTTCTTATGATTGAAAATCTTAAGTTAATTATACCTAGGTATATAACGGTATGTACTTATATATACATAATTAGGTTAGAACAACAATCTGCAGTACGATATATTGTTAACTAAACTTTTTCTATTGTTGTACGGTTATCTAAAAGATTTTCGTACTTTGAATCGAATACGTTCGCGCATTCACATGCCTTTCACTCTCTATCCACACCATGCCCTGTTCTGTCAATTTATTCTCATTCGTCTTCCTCTTCGTACGAAGTGCAGAGCGAGCAAATTATTCTGGTGAGCATTGACTGACATGTCATAGTAATAATTTGAAAGATTATAAATTAATACATGAAATGATAAATGAGATACTGATTAATTTTAATTAATTCTTCTAGATCGATAAGGCCGGTGATTGAAAGTCCGGCATATTGATGTAAACATAATCTGGCGGTGGGAAGGGAAAACAAAAGAAGCTAAAGCTTACAATAACAGTACGGAGCGCTTCTGTCTCTTATCTCCCCTTGCCTCGGGAAATTCCTCACCCGCTTCATAATTAATTGCTTAAAGCTTCATTTCTGAAGGGGGAAGAAGCAGAGAATTCTTTTGATGCTGATGAATAAGATGGAAAATAAGAAAAGAAAAAAAGTATGGTATAGAAAGGAATATAACAAAAGAAGACGGAGAGAGAGAAGGCTGTAACACGGTAGTTGCCGTGAGTCTCCTGCCCTTATTAATATCAAAATTGATTCTAAGCTAGCCCATATTTACTCCAGAATCGTTAGAGCTGTTTATGTCGAGTTTAAAGCTGGAAATGAAAAGAAGATAAATACACCCACTTCATTCTGATGCGCTCTCTGGTTAAAGGTAATACGAAGTATTCAAATTGAACACACGCAATAATGGGCACAATCAGCTCAAGGGCTTGAATTAGATTATGCTATACCAGATCTGATAACTTTATTTTTAATTCACCGATGTTTCTACAGTACATATTATGTCTATCAAGGTAGTCTTTCAAATAAATAAATAAATTAATTAATTATTTAATAAATTAATTAAGGAAAGGAATATAATAAAAGAAGACGGAGAGAGAGAAAGTTAGCGGCTTCGGTGGCGTAGTCGGTAGCATGCTGAGCTTCTATGCCCAAGATAGCGGGTTCAAACCCAGCCGAAGCCGTCGGATTTTTTAAGAGCGTTAAAACTCCCTCAGTATGCCTTCCTTCGGAGGGGAAGTAAAGCCGGCGGTCCGCTAATTGCACCTGTGTGAAGCTAAATTGGACAGGTTAAGAATGTAAACTACGCTCTTAGATTTCTACGTTCGTTGCCAAGAGCCGACTGCGGTGGCGTCTAGTAGCTAAGTTCTGAACTTGGCCTAGTAGTCGTTGACGGTGGCGCTTAGCGGAAAAAGTAGGAACTATTTGAAAAATTCTAAGTTGCAGTACTTAAATTAAAAAACAGGTAACACACACTAATACAGTCATCACAATTAACACCGATTATCAGACAGATTCTACACACACCCAAAGTACACGGGGCTATATGACCGCGTTGTCGCAACCCCTAAACTTAAGAACCAACCAACCAACCAGAGAGAAAGTTGTAACACGGGAGTTGCCGTGAGTCTCCTGCTTTTATTAACATCAAAATTGATTAATTAATTAATTAATGAAAAATATACATAAATAAATAGTTAAAAAAACAATAAATACACAAATAGATAGATAGATTGATAGATATATAGATAGATGGATATGTATACTTATTTATTATCATAAAAAATACTGCACGAACAGAAATTAACATTTACATAGACAGATATGTAGATAGATGGATGTATGCATAGATAGATGGATATATAAATACAATTATTTCTTCCTGAGACATATAAATGTTTGAAACTATCATCAATCAGCACTAAAGAAACATACAGTAGTTGGATACTGGAAATGGGGAGGGACATCCTCCTGCCATTGCTTGCTTCTGTTAGTCTTATTAATAATTCGTGTTAGCATTATAGGGTATCTGATACCCCCAGCTTATGAATAAGTTTTCCTAAATCTACCCAGCTTTCACTTGAACGCTGTAAAGTGACCGATGAAAGGATAACTTCCTTCTTGGAGACTACAGTATTATCGCTATTAACAGGCTAATGTATTGGCTTTACTACATCTCGTTCTATCCATTTCACATTACTGACATATTGGAAGAATTCACAACCCAAGTAATTGAAATGCTCCAACTGCTCGAATTTAGTTTTCCAATCTGACCTAACTTCTTGCCTTTCTTCCTTATGAACGTCATGTTCGCAACAAAAACACTGATTTACATACCACAATCAAGAGTTTAGTGCTTTTCAGTCGGTCAACACGAATGTACCCAAAAGAGATGGGTTATGCCCTAATCCTGGAATAAATTACATGAGATTAATAAAACACTAGGATGACCAGTTTCGATCGTCAAGCGATCATCATCAGATCCATTACACTTAGGCTACAAAATCTATGTTTGAAATACAGGTGAAAATATTTACAATATGTACAATTATTTAGTTGCAGTATTGGTACTGCAACTGTCAGTGTATGCTAAATGCAGTATATATGTTAGGTGAAATGCTAAATGGTGATAGCTATCCGTAGATTGTACTTTAGAGAGATTATATGGTTGTAAACTATGGTTAAACTATAAAATTTTAGGCTAACTACTTATCTGATTGTCTTCCGTACAACAGCTACTCGCAGTTTTCGTGCTCACTGGAACTCACTGTGCAGTCGACTGCGGTGGTTATCTTAACGACTGGTTTTTCCCTGCTTTCTCCCCCCTGCTCCTACGTGCTGTGGGGAGTGATAGCGATGTGTTTATGTGAGGTGTTGCCAACCTAGATAAGATGTATGTTATTGAATGAGGTGGGTCTACAACTATTAAAGACCGTGGATTAGCCCTCGCCAGGCGTGGAGCATAACCCATTCGAACTAAGCGTTGACGGTCTTATGAGGACGTCCCGGCACCTTTAATACTGCCGCGAATATGGGCCTTGGTTTATTGCAGAAGAAAAGTACATCGTACACCTGATCCAGATAACATTTACCACAACAATACCACAATCACTATACTTATCTTCAAGTGCTAACGTGTTACGTTGTAAGATTTCGACTGGGTCTTATTTTTTACAACCATGTCTGAGGCATAAGCATAAAACTTACGGAAGTTACGTTTCTTCATTTATTCCTTCCTCAAAGCTGCAACTATATTTATATCATACCCTTTCCAAATTTATCAATAGACTTTTGACGTTTAGGCAATAATAGGATGAACTGCAACACTTTGTAGACATTTCAATTCATATAGTAGCCTATGGATTGAGACCTTTCTTAAATACTCTCTTTATGTATTAGTCATTGCCATTTCATTCACACTCATATGAATTTGAGATTAAGTTAGTTTGATACTGGAACCTTTATTCTAAGATTTTATAAACTATTATTTGACGTTTAAAGAAAAACGTTAAATTACGTGAAAGAAGCATTTAATATGCATCTTCAAGGTTCTTTTGTCTGAAACATTATCAACAAGTAGTTCCGTGAAGAACTATACAGCCTATTTTCATATATCCTACTTATGCTAATTGCCTCTATCAACATACAAAATTTCAGTTTGATTGTTGTAATAGATTCGTAGATATTGAGAACCGACTAAATATTGCGGATGGTCGCCATGTCGGATTGTTATACTGTATGTATAGGCCATAGAGTCATGTACCATTAAAGGAAAATGATTGCGTAGGTTCATTATTCAAACTTTCTGTTCGATCGCATGATTACGACACAAGAAATAAAAACTTGATTTTAAAATTCGCACAGCCGCTATCTTGAGGTTTTGTAAACAATTGAACTAAATTAGATACCAGTGCATTACAATGTGTATAAACATTTGCTGTACCACGTCTCATTGCGTTAGGAACATTAAATTGCGAGAAAGGTTTTTTTAAAATGTTCGAATTCGCTTGGCCGCCATATTCGTTTTGTAGTTAACCGGTTTTTGAAAGTCTTATAGATAAACTTCCAGTAGTGCCCTTTATCTCCGTACAAAATTTCAGGGTGATACCGCTAATAGTTGCAGAGATATACAGTAGAATGCCGGTGAAATATTTCGCACAGCCGCCATCTTGAGGTTATGTAAACAATTGAACGAAGTTAGATGTCGGTGCATTACAATGTGTATAAACATATACCGTACCTAGTTTATTACGTTTGCTTGGTTAAAACGCGAGAAACGTCTATTTAAAAGTCGCAACTTCGCTTGGCCGCCATGTTGGTTTTGTAGTTACCAGGTTTTCAAATGTCACATAGGTGAACTCCTAGTAGTTTCCTTTATCACCGTAAAATATTCCATGGTGATATCGGTAATAGTTTCGGAGATATTGAATGCTGGCGAAATATTTCGTACAGCTGCCATGTTTTATTGGTGAGACGTAACAAAATTTGAAGGGCCCGGTCGAGGTCGTCCGGAATAATGCTATGAACTTACCGAGTTTCATTGAAATCGCTCCATCCGTTTAGAAGTTATTAGGGGGGGCACACCATCACAAACACGCACACACAGACAGACAGACACACGGACAAAAGGTGATCTCATCAGCTTATTTTTTCATAAATGAAAATAGGCTAAAAATCAGCCTTCGCTTTAGGTCGGAGTAGTTCAGGCCTATCGCAATATAATATACTTCTAGGACTTTTATTTACAAATGTACACACTAGTACTGCCATCACAATAACACAGGCTCCAAAATGGTTCATGCCCCAATAAAACTCATTATCAATTATTATTCTTGTTGTTTCATTTATTGGCCTGTGATTTCGTGGCCATCAGTCCCATGCACTTAGGTACGTACCTAATTTGTGTTTTGAAACAAATCCACAGTCTGCTTCCAGTCTCCGACCTAGTCAGGAATGGAATGAATGAAGCCCCCATCTAGCGGCGAGGATATGAACTGTGCCGGCTGCCGAGGCCTGACGCACTCCTCTGGGTCAATGATTAAATGAATGACAGATGAAATGAAATGATAGTGGAGAGTGTTGCTGGACTGAAATTGTGACAGGGAAAACCGGAGTACCCGGAGAAAAACCTGTCTGCCTCCGTTTTGTCGAGCACAGATCTCACATGGAGTGACCGGAATTTGAACCACGGGCCCAGGGGTGAGAGGCCGGCGTGCTGCCGCCTAAGCCACGGAGGCTACAATTTGTGTTCTAGACTTTGTTATTATGATGACTGCAGTAGTGGGTGGCCACCGCCAGAGATGGGATTCGAACCTCAGATATTTGAACCCAGCTACCTATTTCAGACATGGAGCGTGGGTCCGCTGGTGTTTTATTGACAATTCATAGATAGCCTATATAGGCTATTACCATCCATCGTCCAGTCCAGGGGGCGTTATTGTGCAGCGGTCAGGCTGTTTGCCTCTCACCAAGGTGGACCGGGTTCGATTATAGTTCTCTCACTATCCTCGTTAACAAGTGGCGACTCAAACGGTAGGCAGTAGCACGCTCCGTCAATAACCATTGTTTGCTGCTGTCCAATAGCTGATGGTTCTAGAGCAATACCATGCTTCTTCTATCCCCCCATATCCGGTCCTGACTGCCAGCTCGCGTGTCGTGTCGCCAGTGTTGCACAGCTGCACGTAGTTCTGCTGCTTGCTCTCAGTGGCAACGGTGGAGAGTTGACAACACTGTGCCTCGAGCTGGGAAAGTTTTGGCGCCCCGCAGAAAAGGAAAGTAAACATATCCGCCCATCCAGGTTTCAAAGGCAAGCCGCTCGTTAACGAGGAAAGTGAGTGAACTATTTCGGTCAATACATGGTAAGTGATTTTTGAAAGGCGGCAAAAATACGACACGCATGTCATACGATGTTGGCATGTAAAAGAACCCATTTGAATTCAGTAGGCCGTGTTCATAATAGCAAAATTAATCTCGGGAGTTTCCGCCAACACAAAGTTCCTCATTTCTCTACTAGAAAGCGCTATAGTGTTCAAGGAGCTTAGATATCTAACCTCATTGACTTTCATAGTGATTCAAGGAACAACGAAATTCGACATGCAAGCTACCCTCTGGGTGTCAAATTGCAAAGCTTGCACCCGGCATCCGAAGCCATACCATATTATTATTATTATTATTATTATTATCGAAATGGAATGCCATGTCCTTTGATTTGGATTCCACGTAAAAAGGAGGTCCCGTGGCTCATGATCTACAAGTTTCCCGTCTTCCTTCCTTCCTCCCTTCCTTCCTTCCTTCCTTCCTTCCTTCTACCAATCCGTCTTTCCTTCCCTCCTTCTTTCCTTCTTTCATTCCTTCCTTCCTTCCTTCCTTCCATCCTCTCCCTCCTTCCTTCTTTCCTTTCTTTCCTTCCTTCTGTCCTTCCTTCCTTCTTACCTTCCTTCATTTATTCCTTCTTTCCATCCTTCCTTCTTTCTTTCTTTCTTTCTTTCTTTCTTTCTTTCTTTCTTTCTATCTTTCTTTCTTCCTTTCTTTCTTTCCTTCCTTCCTTTTTTTTCCTTCTCTCCTTCCGTCGTTCCTTCCTGCCTTCTTTCCTGTTTTCCTAACTTCCTTCCATCCTTTCCCTCCTTCCTTCTTTCCTTCCTTCCTTCCTTCTTACCTTCCTTGTTTCCTTCCTTCCTCCTTACCTTCCTTCTTTCCTTCCTTCCTTCTTATCTACCTTCTTTCCTTCCTTTCTTCTTTCTTCCTATCTATCTTTCTTTCCTTCCTTCTTTCCTTCCTTCCTTCCTTCTTACCTTCCTTCTTTCCTTCCTTTCTTCTTTCTTCCTATCTATCTTTCTTTCCTTCCTTCTTTCCTTCCTTCCGTCGTTCCTTCCTGCTTTCTTTCTTTCTTTCTTTCCTTCCTTCCTTCCTTCCTTCCTTCCTTCTTTCCTTCCTTACTTCTTCCTTCCTTAGCGTCCATGCCACGTTTCTTATTCATTCCTGATTCCCACTGAGAACAAATGGAATCACAGCTCATTTACCTGCATGATCACATAGAAATATGTCTGGTCAGTAAACAGTGGCGCAATTTGTATGTAAAATAAGTTTAATTTATTGTTACCATAATCAGTTTTTTACAGCCAACCAATCACTTCAAGAATATTACTTATGCAAGACGACACAAAAAAACTAAATTAAAATTCTATTTATTTTAATTGGTTATAAATTTGAATATCAATGGCGTATTTAATTATATCTGATTGGCCGGATATGATTATCAATTCAAATTGATCGTTTTTAACTTTTACGGCACTTATTGGATGGCTGGAACGCATAGTGTCCTCGGGGTTCGCCCCCTTTGGCATTGTTACCAACTAACATAATTACTGGACAACTTGAAATACTAATCCACAAAAAATATATTGAAAATCTACCTAACTACATCAAGAGGTCTGCGTTACTCACGCATATAATTGTAATGCAGTCTGCTTTCCTTCATCGATCCCTATTTAGGAGTGGGTGGGAACGATACAGATGTTTATGTATAATAGTTTAATGAAGCATTCCCTTATTTTTATTAAGTTGTTAAGATTGAAATTATAAAATTCAGATATTCTTTTGTTGCAACGGATTGGTAACTCTACATGTAAAGATCAAACGTTAAATGTGTTCTCTATTAAATATTTGATAATCGAAAAGGTCTCGTGGAGAAAAATTAGACTATTTATATTCAGATATTAATTCACTGACTAATGATGATACGTGAGGGTTATTTGGTGGAATTTACCTACCAAAAATGCTGCTGTATTGTTCTAGATGCAGATATCTATAATAATCCACTGTGGTTTGAGTCTTCAGTCTTTTGACTGGTTTGATGCAGCACTCCATGCCGCCCTGTCCTAAGCTAATCGTTTCATCTCTACATAGCTACCACACCCTACATCCGAGGCAATCTGTTTAACATATTCTAACCTTGGTCTACCTCTACAGTTCTTGTCCTCGACCCTTCCCTCCATAACTAAGCTTGCTATTCCTGGGTGTCTTAGTATGTGTCCTATCAACCTATCTCTTCTCTTCTTTAGCAGTCGCCAGAAACATCTCTCCTCTCCCACTCGTCTTAATACCTCTTTGTTTGTAACCCTATCTACCCATCTGATCTTCATCATTCTCCTGTAGCACCACATTTCAAATGCTTCAATTCTCCTCTTTTCTGCTGCACCAATAGTCCAAGTTTCACTTCCATAGAGCGCCACGCTCCAGACAAAGGCTTTCAAAAATGACTTCCTAATACCTAAATCTATATTCGATGTCAGCAGATTCCTTTTTTGTAGAAATGCTTTCTTTGCCTGAGCCAACCTAATTTTTATATCCTCTTTGCTTCGTCCATCACTGGTTATTCTGCTTCCTAAGTAACAGAAGTCTCCTACTTCCTTCAGCTTTTCACCTGCCAATTTGATCTCCATAGAGGTTTCTGAATTATTTCGGCTGCATTCCAGTATTTTTGTTTTACATTTATTTATTTTCATCATGAATTCTTTCCGTAAGACGGAGTCCATACCATTCAAAAACTCATTCAAATCCTCAGGCTTGTCGGCCTAGATGACGATGTCATCAGCAAATCGCAGAGTTGAAATTATTTCTCCTTGAATCTTCACTCCCACTTTAAATTTTTCTCTAATTTCCTTCATTGCTTGTTCAATGTAAAGATTGAAAAGTATGGGTGATAAGTTGCAGCCTTGCCTTACACCTTTCTGAATACCAGCTTCTCTCTGATGTCCTTTAACTCGAATGACTGCTGTCTGGTTTCTGTATAAATTGTATATCACCCTCCTATCCCTGTACTTTATTCCAATCGATTTCAAAATGTCAAACAATTTAGTCCAATCAACGTTATCAAAAGCCTTTTCTAAGTCTACAAAAGCCATGAACGTTCTCTTATCTTTCCTTATTCTACCTTCCAAAATCAGTCTAAGACAGTATAGCTTCCCTTGTTCCTACATTTCTCCTGAAACCAAACTGGTCTTCACCCAACTCCGTTTCTATCTGTCTTTCAATCCTCTTGTAAATTATTCTAGACAGGATCTTTGAAGCATGAGTAATCAAGCTGATTGTACGGTACTCTTCACATCTGTCAGCTCCCATTTTCTTTGGTATAGGGATGATTACATTCTTCTTGAAATCAGGGGGTACCTCACCTGTCTCATAAATCCTACACACCAAGTGAAATAACCTGATCAGACCTTCATCTCCTATGCAGCGTAGCAACTCAATCGGTATATCATCTATGCCTGGTGCTTTGTTCGTGCTTAAGTCTTCCAAAGCTTTATCAAATTCTGATCTCAATATTAAATCTCCTTTCGCATCCACATCAATTTCCTCCTCCCTTTCCATTACATGATTCTCAATCTCCTTTCCCTTATACAAACTCTCTATGAAAGCTTTCCATCTCTCAATCTTTTCTTCCCTACCTGTTAGAGGCTTTCCATTTGTGTCCTTAATGTTACAGCACTTAGTCTTCTTTTCCCCAAAAGTATTCTTAATCTTTCGATAAGCTGTGTCTACTTTTCCTAATTTCAGACAATTTTCTATACCTGCACATTTCTCTTTCAACCATTCTTCTTTCGCTTCTTTGCACTTCTTGTTAACCTCATTTCTCAGACGTTTGTATTCTGCTTTCCCCTTTTCATTTCTTACATTCTTGTGTTTCCGCCTTTCATCCATCAATTCTAGTATATCCTGAGTGATCCACGGTTTTCTACCTATTCTTTCTTTCCTACCAATGTGTTCTTCTGCGGATTTTGTTATTTCATTCTTCAAAAGTGCCCATTCGTCTGCAATTGAAGTTTGTTTAGGGTTTTTCATTAGTCCTTCCTTTATACTCTTCTTGAATCTTTCGTTTAGATCCTTCTCTTTCAGTCTGTCTATTGCCCACCTTTTTGGCTTTTGACTTTTCTTCAGTTTCTTCAACTTTAATCTGCAATTCATTACAACCAGATTGTGGTCAGAGCTTATGTCAGCACCAGGATTTGTTTTACAATCCAAAATCTGGTTTCGAAACCTCTGCTTGACCATAATGAAGTCGATTTGGTAACGCCCTGTATCTCCTGGTCTCATCCATGTGTATATTCTTCTATTGTGGTTATTGAATAAGGTGTTAGCTATGACCAACTCATGCTCGGTGCAGAATTCTGCCAGCCTGCTTCCTCGATCATTCCTTTCACCTAATGCGAAATCTCCTATTATCTTTCCTTCTCTCCATTTTCCTACCACAGCATTCCAATCTCCCATTACTATAACATTTTCATCACCCTTGATATACCTCAGAATTTCGTCTATTTCTTCGTAGACCATTTCAACATCTTCATCATCAGCTTGACTGGTAGGCATATAGGCTTGTACCACTGTGGTGCAGGTAGGTTTATTGTTGATTTTTGCTACAATAATCCGTTCACTATATTGCTCATAATATTCCACCCGCTGTCCAAGTTTCCTACTCAATATGAGGTCAACCCCTGCTTGGCCATTGTTTGATTTAGTGCTAATGACCCTATAGTCTCCTGACCAAAAGTCCTGTTCTTCCTGCCAGCGCATTTCACTAATCCCAACCAAATCCAACCTCAACCTATCCATTTCCCGTTCTAAGTTTTCTAACCTTCCACTTCCTAGCAGACTTCTAACATTCCACGCTCCGATCCGTAGAATGTCAGATTTCCTCTTTGTCACTTCTGTGATGTTAACCCCCTCTCGAGTAGTCCCCACCCGGAGATCCGAACGGGGGAATAGTTTACCTCCGGATTGAAATTTTACAAGGGAGGAGGCCATCATCACATGTAATTATGCATAGAGAGGTGCATATCCTCGGGAATAGCATACGGCTGTAATTTCCCGTTGCTTTCAGCCGTGCAGCAGGACGCAGTGTAGCCATTATTTGGCTTATATTATCAATATCTTAACCGTCTATAAGACTAGTAAAGAATTGATTTATTCTGAAAGGCTGCTACTCCCTTTCAGAATAAGTAAAGAGCAATTCTACTAACAAAAATACTAACCTTCTACCGTACTAACAATTAAATACCAAAATTCTACTAACGAAAAAATACTAAAGTTCCACCAACAACAAAATAATACTACCACTAAAACAGTCTGTCACCAGGCACACTCACATGCGCCCTTACACATCACAGTCTACTGAAACAATGAACTATAACTAATAAACAATGCAACTGCTACCAGACACACTCACACACCACAGTCTAATAGAACACTAATCGCAGTGAATGGGAGGTAGATCTAGGGCATTATATCAATCTGGAATAATGTGCATAAACTAGATTTCCTAGGAATCAATGTGCAGTGTTTTTCTTCGAAATAATTAAGTCCCTCGACAATGCTATAGCTGAATAAGCTACACCAAACCGAAGTCATCTCAACTGCTGAAATCAACATTTCGGGATCAAATCGCGGAGCAGTCAGTTGAAGGTGCTTAGGTGCGAGGAGTCCGTGTTAGTAGATCTAAGTTTATTGCAACGATCAAGCTCCCCTTCAGGACAACATTCCGGCAGCCCAAAGTCTCTAAAATCCGCAGTAGTTAAAAGGGATGTAAAATAATAGGGTAATATGAACAATCGGAACTAGAGCAGTCATTTGTCATTTTAGAGTGCTTAGGTGCAAGGAGTCAGAGTTATTAGTAGATGTATTGCCACGATCAAGGTCCCCTTCAGGACAAAATTCCAGCAGCCCAACGTCTCTAAAAGCCGCAGTAGTTAAAAGGGACGTAAAATAATAGGCTAATATGAACAATCGGAAAAAGAGCAGTCATTTGTCATTTTAGGGTGCTTAGGTGCAAGGAGTCAGTGTTAGTAGATGTACTGCCACGATCAAGGTCCCATTCAGGACAAAATTCCGGCAGCCCAACGTCTCTAAAATCCGCAGTAGTTTAAAGGGATGTAAAAACAAGATGTTCAGTAAAGAACATATAGCCTAATTTCTCCTAAATGTATGAGTATAGTTATAACTCGTTGTTATTATCAGAGTATAATAGAACTATTCTTTGTTGAAGACCTTAGAAACGATTTACCTCTACCAAACGCCACAACCTAGATAAAAACTGCAACCATCATTGAAGAAAGAAATAAAGAAAGAAAGAAAGAAAGAAAGAAAGAAAGATAAGAAGTATATCAAGAATGTTATGGATCTGGAGACATAATCGACCGGACAGGCTGCGTGGCTCAGCGGTAACGTTCTCGCTTGCTGGGCCCTAGGTTGCAGGTTCGTATCCTGGCGCAGTCAGCTGGCATTTGAGGGTGCACAAATGCGAGGGAGCCGTGTCAGTACATTTACTGGGACGTTAAAGATCCCCTTCGGGCCAAAATTCCGGCACCCCGGTGTCTCTAAAAGCAGCAGTAGTTAAAAGGGATGTAAAACCAATAACATTATTATTATTATTATTATTATTAGTATTATTATTACATATACGACCTGCCGTGGGCAACATCCAACTTTGAGGAGGCATGTCTTTACACGTCTGGTTGTGCATGGCTTTCACAGCCCTAATTGAATTAACAAATCTTTCCATGACCCTACAGAGACGTGTGTATACAAACTATGTGGATATTTTCGATTGCTATTTGCCTGAAATAAAAGTAGTAATTAATAACCTGAACTAACACCAACGGCTTGAATTCAGTTACTATGTGAAATCGTTTTGTTCTTTACTTCAAATAACATTTTCAAGTAACGCAAAATAGGCTGTTACAAACCCTTTAAAATAAAAAGTAAAAATGTATCGCAGTATCATCTTGTCATTTTTCAAATTCGATGCGCATAGAATGCCAATGGTATAGTAATCAATGGAGCCCCACGTAGACTAGTCGTGACATCTAGTGGTGAAATATCGAACAATATAATCCTAACAGAGCGAGTGCATTCTAGCGGCCAGAAGAAGAAACTTTTCAATAAAATCTGGAAGTTAATAAGTAGGTCGGCGTGCAGTTACCTTTTTGGCAGCTAGATGTCTCGAGTAAATCTGCTGGCGAATTATGTTTTAATTAAATATATATTTTGCACCATAATATGCACAATATAACGCTTAATTTTAAAACGTCTGAGTCATTACAAAACAATAAACATATAACATTTCAAGCAAAAAACCTAGCTCTGATCTGGTTTGAACCATAGGCATTTGAGCGATAGGCTAACGCTCTACCACTGAGCTAATTGTGTCAACGAATATCGTTCTATATAAAATGACTTAGCCTACATATAACTTGTTAGCAAATAATGATTTATACTAAACGATTTCATCACTTGAGTATATTATTTATATATAAAGCATTCCATACAAAGTTTATTTATTTTGTATCAGTACGCTATATTGCATGCAATACTCAAATTAATGAAATATAAGTCAGGCACAAGATATCCGCTGCCATCTTGTCTTATTACTGAATCGGCTCAGCTTTTTAAAATCACGTCTGCACTATAGTATTACAAAATAAACTTTTAATTTCGAACGTGCCTCTTCCTTTAGAACAGTTAAAACGATTCTCGGCTCGATAATCGGAACTGGTGGGTCCCATGATATGGATTATAAAGTTTGCATAATTCGCACGGCCGCCATCCTGAAATGGTATGGCGGACGACCTTCTAGTTTGGTCACAAGACGAATCCTATATGAAGGTATGTTGTTACCAAATTTGGTAGAGATCGGATGATTTGGTTAGTCGTTATTTGATTTTACGTTTTGAACGTTTGAGTGGCCGCCATTACGTTTCCGTCAAGATGGCGTCGATATAAAACATGACACTGAGGTGTCCTTTGCTAGTGCTACCTTTGTACCAAATTTCGTTCAATTCGCATTCACCGTGTTCGAATTGATAGGGGGGGGGGACAGACATTCAGAGTACACACACTCACACACAGACACACACACACAGACTCACACACACACATACACACACATACACACACACACATACACACAGACAGACACACTTTTTTCGCCCTGTGTTGATCTCATAAGTCTACTTTCATTTTTTGCAAAAATCGAAAGTAGGCTAATAATAGGCTAATATAAACAATCGGCAGACAAACTTTACCCGTTGAGTGCTACACTCGTCTATAGGCGATGCACGAAAACTCTTTTTTCATATTTCCCGTTAAAGAAAGGTTTCCAGTCGGTCAACACAACTTCTACCGAATTACATTGGGTGGGATATAAGTATTTATATACCCTAACCTGAAAAAACAAGTTATTATTACAAACTAAACGGATAACAAGGCAAATGGGATTAAACAATGGCATGGATACGTGGGCGATGTTCTATGAATAGATGACCCGGAAACAACAAATGAGGATGCGATATTACAAGACACCATTCGATCAAATTTACTAAGGAGTCGAAAAAAGAGCGAAACATAAATTACCTCGTTATAACAATCACGGTCGAACAATAACATGTCGTACTCGATCTTCCGCAAACCTACTCAAACATCACACACTATTGATAATTGGTCCAACCAACCAAGCACACATAAATTAGCAGGATTCAACTCGATGGCCCACAGGGCCATAAGTATACCCATGACAAAATAAAAATAAAATTACAACAAATAAATTAAAATAATAAAACAAATCGCTAAAGAAAACAAGTTTCCACCCAATAAGATAAATCAAATAATACAAAGACATCGGACAAAAAGAGTATATTACACACACCAACCAGTGAAGTAAGGAAGATCGCGCGTTTTAACTTCATGAATGCAAACACGTATATAATCACTAATCTTTTCAAAAAACAAGGAATCAAAGTAGCATTCAGAAAGAGAAATACACTAGGTAAGCACCTCCATAACAGCAATTTAAATAAACAAAACCCATACTCAAAATCAGGAGTATACGTATTTTCATGCCAAGAAACAGGATGTCGAGCAAATTACATGTACGTAGGACAGACAGGAAGGAGGATGGACACACGTTATAAAGAACACAAAAATGCCATCAAACACAGGAAACACTCAGCAGTATGCGAGTACATGTATGTTGAAGTATTCCCAATATCTCTACATAAAAATGGATTAAAATATGATATGCTTCGTAATCGGATTAATTTTCTACATATCATAAATGTATATAACAATATTTAATTATTATGAATGAAAGCTTCACATTACATTCACTCGTTAGTTTAATTCCTGCAGAGGTCCACCCATAGCTAATCAGAGAGCAGTCTCACTTTCATATCAATGAAAATACCTCCATAATTACACCACTAATATGGAGTCAAGGTAATTTTCAGCCAATTCACATGTACACACATTGCTCTCTCTCTCTCTATAAAATCGCACCCTCACGATCCAATATAATAGTCGTCACCACATTGTGTCCGACACTAATAGCTTCAGTAGCATATCCACACACACGTTCCTCATGAAGTACACACATGCAATGTTTTATATCAAATAATGATAATAATGAGAACTGAATAACCACAAGATTTCAATAGTTTTCAATTATAGTAGTATTTAACCACAAAAAAAGTAATACTTCCCATTGAATGGTAAAGAGAGAAGCATTAGCTAAAAAGTTTAATAATGGACCATTTACCTGCGAGAATGATTATTATCACAGAGTTGGCGTCATGCATAAAAAAGTCATTAATTCGTAAGAGAAGGGGAACTTGCACACAGGATGCCTCATAAAGCAATGAGGCGCAAGTTTCATAACTGATAGTTTACTAGCGCATTTAACAGCTCGTTGAGAACCCCGATTATAAACACATTATATAATAGCTTCCTTAACGATACTAAAATACATTTAACAATCTGTTTAGAAACAAATATACAGTAAAAACCACTCACCATGTGAAGTGTAGAAGAGGAATGACGAAGACCAGGCATGTCCAACACTACACCGGCCGTTAAGGCAGATCATCAGTTGCTAATATTTAAATGATCAATATTCAAACATCTATTAGGAATGCTTACTAAATTTGCTTAACAGGAAGCTTCATATTTTAGATTAATGGATTTATGATGCCTAAGGCACAAGTGTATGGTATTGTGTTACGCACTGCCACCATCTTCAATATACAAACTATTAAGAGTAAGACTTAAGAATATGTCCATCCTCGGCATTCGAACCCAAATTTTCTGCATTCCATATAAGAGTACTTTTGCATTGCACCTCAACGGTTTACTCTAAATGACATTTCACTTCAACGTCCTAATTCAAAGGAGCGCTACTAAGCTATCTTATGGACATCGAAGTGATAATCACAGTTGGTAAACTCGTGTTTCCCGCTGAACTGGTGCAAGTCTTTGAAATTGATAACACCTGGATGACTTGCATGCCAACGATACAGCTCCAGAATTCGTATCAAGGAGCATCAAATATGTTTCTTGCTTTTAATTCTTTTTAGGGGATTGGGGCATCTTGTTCATCAGCACAGTGTAGTTGGGTGTGTTTTGAACTTGTCTGATAACCTGTATTGATGCGATGACTGCAGTAGTGTATGTACTTATATTAGGTACAGGAATGAGGCAGGGACTTGAAGAAAGAACTATCTCGGTATTTACCTGGCGAGTGTGGAAAACACCGGGGAAAACCACACTCGGGATAGCCGATGCCAGCGCTGGGATTCAAACTTCCGATCTCCGGACGTGCTGCAGCTGCCTTCGCAGCCGTGGTGCACGATTTAACGAGCGAGCACCATAGAAATATTCGTTTTAAATCAGACACACGAGCTATAGCTGAACGCGTCCTATCTTAGGCCCACAATGTCAGGTTCAAGGATGTTCATGCGCTAGCACATGTTGAACACAATTGGTCTATTATCATAAGGGAGGCAATAGAAAACCCAATAAATCGCAATCTCCGTTCCTCCAAGAGTCTCATTTTCCATTCCCTCTCACTTTTTAGAACTTGTACTTGATTAAAATTAGCTCTTCCGCCCTCTTACTAAAAATGGCACATTGCCTGCCCAACTACCGTTGCCTACGTCGTTATAGGTTGGTTGGTTGGTTCTTAAGTTTTGGGGCTGCGACAACGCGGTCATGTAGCCCCGTGTACTTTGGGTGTGTGTAGAATCTGTCTGATAACCGGTGTTAATTGTGATGACTGTATTAGTGTGTGTTATCTGTTTTTTTTTTATTTAAGTACTGCAACTTAGAATTTTTCAAATAGTTCCTACTTTTGCCGCCAAGCGCCACCGTCAACGACCACTAGGCCAAGTTCAGAACTTAGCTACTAGACGCCACCGCAGTCGGCTCTTGGCAACGAACGTGGAAACCTAAGAGCGTTGTTTACATTCTTAACCCATCCAATTTAGCTTCACACTGGTGTAATTAGTGAAAGGTTCTTTAACATGCCATAAATCTATGACATGGGACCTCCGGCTTTATTTCCCCTCCGAAGGCTTCGGCCGGGTCTGAACCCGCTATCTTGGGCATAGAATACGTCGTTATACAAGGCCGGGATATGCAGCTCCATGACTGGGTGACACTGGAGTTCAGCATCCTGCCGCTAGGATCGTGTTGTAGCACCCGTCATAAGGCCGCACTATATGAATTTATTATTAAGACCAGATAACGTCCTTACTCTTGTTATGAATATTTTCAACTTTCTGGTTTCTATGTAATATCTACAGTACAACTCACCGAAAGATTATAAACTAGCATCATTCATTATACCAGTCGCATTCAGAAAGTAAATTTCCTGTCTTTTTTTTTTTAGAAAAAGAGAACATAGTTATATGCAAAGCTTTATTGGCAACAGGTACAGCAATGTGTCAGCTACTGTTCGATATAGGCACCAAACGAATTGAGGCACTTGTCATAGCGTGGTATACACTTTTGTAGTCCTGTGTCATAGAAGTTTGCCGCCTGCGAATGAAACCAGAGTGTGATATTCGTCTTCAGCTCTCTGTCAGCGTGAAATTGCTGACCGGAGAACAAAAATTTTTTGAGGTGCAAGAAAAGGTGGAAATGAGGACTGTGTATGGTGGATGATCAAACAGCTCCCAGCCAAACTTCTGCAGAACAGTTGCCGTCCTGACGTTGCCCCCAGCGATAGTAGGTCGTCATTTTTTAGTTCGATAACCTACAAGAATTTGCCACAGGAGTGAATATTCATGGAGAAAAAGTTGACATGATAAGGTTTGCTGATGACATAGCGCTAATTGCAGAAAGTGAAGAAGACTTACAAAAGATCCTGAGCAAGATGGACAAAATAATGGAGGAAGAATGTAATATGAGAATAAATACAAATAAAACAAAAATATTGGTCTGCAGTAGAAATGGCGAAAACCAGACATCAATAGAGTTAAGAAATGAAAAGATACAAGAAGTGAATGAGTTTAATTATCTGGGAAGTAAAATAACGAATGATGGAAGAAGCAGCACAGAGATATTAAGTAGGATTGCCCAAGCCAAGAACGCTTTCTATAAAAAGAAGAACCTATTTACTGCAAGGAACATAAGTCTTGATGTGAGGAAACAAATGTTGAAGACCTATGTATGGAGCGTCGCGCTATATGGCAGCGAATCTTGGACAATAGGAGAGAGAGAGAGGAAAAGACTACTGTCATTTGAAACCTGGTGCTATAGAAGGATTATGAAAATCAGTTGGAAAGAAATGGTCACAAATGAGGAAGTCTTTAGAAGAGTGGGAGAGAGAAGATGCTTCCTTAAATATTTAAAAAGAAGAAGGAATCACCTCGTGGGCCACATACTGCGACACAATGGACTGATTAAGCTTATAATCGAGGGAACAGTGGACGGCAAGAATTGTAGAGGAAGACCCAGACTGGAGTACATGAGTCAAATACTGCAAGATATGGGTTGTGGCTCATACTGTGAACTGAAGAGGAAGACTGAGAGACGGGAAGAATGGCGAGCTGTTGCCAACCAACCTCACGGCTGTTAACCACAGAGAGAGAGAACCTACAATTAGGCTGCTAGCATTATACACCAATCTAACGTTTACAATATAATCTATATGCACGTTAACCTACCCAATGCTCAGAAGAGAATATGTAGTTTTGTGATTTATTTATCGAATTAGTTATTCCCAGAACTACCAACGGGGGGCAAAAATTGCCCGCGTTATCTCATTTTATGAATAAAATGCGCAATTTCTAAGCCAGAAAAGCAATATTTTAAGTAGCTGTCACCCAGCAATATTCCAATGTGTGTGTTTTTTAGTTCCTATAATGTACTTTTGTTGAGGGGGAAATCTCCTCCTCCTCTCCACCCAGCATAGTGATGACAAAATTGACAATTCTAGTGAGAAAAAGATAACTGAGATCAAATCGTATTATAACGATACAAAAGGAGGTGTAGATAGTGTTGACAAAATGGCAAGACATCACTCTGTAAAACGAGGTACGAGAAGATGGCAACTTTCTGTGTGCTTCGCCCTAATAGATATTGCTTATATAAATGCCTGCACCATGCCACGTTGGGTGAGTGGATAGCGTGTCGGTCTACTAACCCCAAGATTACAGGTTCGCTCCTGGCCCTGGTAAGTGATTTTTTTTGAAAGGCGGCAAAAATACGACACGCATGTCATACGATGTTGGCATGTCAAAGAACCCATTTGAATTCAGTAGGCCGTGTTCATAATGGCAAAATTAACCTCGGGAGTTTCCGCCAACACAAAGTTCCTCATTTCTCTACTAGAAAGCGCTATAGTGTTCAAGGAGCTTAGATATCTAATCTCCTTGACTTTCATAGTGCTTCAAGGAACAACGGAATTCGACATGCAAGCTACCCTTTGGGTGTCAAATTACAAAGCTTGCACCCGGCACCCGAGGCCATACGATATTATTTTTATACTCTGACTGGAATAAGAAATTCGGTTAGATCTGCACCGAGGTCCTAAGGTGAACACGGATGCCTCCGTTTACCGTTCCACAGCATAGTTCACCAATTTCCGGACGCTGGCATTCTATACACGGATGGTTCGAAGGTGGACGAGAAGGTGGGTTGTGCTTACGTTATTGATGGTGCAAATACCAAGATCTCTTTGCCAGAGGCCTGTAGTGTGTTTACTGCGGAGCTCGTTGCCATCTATGAAGCTCTGCAGTTTGCACTACAGGATGCTCGAATCCACTTTCTCGTGTGTACCGACTCTTTGAGTTCGTTGCAGTCAATTGCTACATGTTTCCCGCAACACCCCCTAGTGCAGCGAATCCATGACCTACTAGCCGGGCTGTGCCACGCTGACACTCGAATCACCTTTCTGTGGCTTCCAAGCCACATGGGAATTGCGGGAAATGAGTTAGCAGATCAAGCTGCAAAAGATGCGGTATCACTACCACCTCGACCAATGGAGGTACCCGCTAGAGATATTCGCTCTCAGTTACGCCTACAAGTTCTGGCTTTTTGGGAGAGTCAGTGGCTAGCTGACCCACTGCCCAGTAAACTGAGAGTGATCAAGGGAACTACTCGCGTGTGGCGGAGCTCCTTCCGGGCCCGGAGAGAGTCCGTCATTTTGTGTAGGCTAAGGATAGGTCATACAAGATCCACCCACTCGTACCTAATGAGAAGGGAAGACCCCCACTTTGTACCTGTGGAGCCGTATTCACCGTGGCCCACATTTTCACCGAGTGTGTTGATCTTGCTGACTTACGAAGAAACCTTGGTTTGCAGACGACACTCAAACTTATATTAGCCGATGACGCGGTGGCTGCTGATCGCGTTATCCGCTTTATAAGTGAGAGTGGGTTAGGGCCAGCAATCTAAATTTTCCAGTGAACTTTGACTCAACGATTTGTTCGTTTTTGAATGATGATGTTTAGTTTTTTCCGTAATTTTTGTTAATTTTTATAATTTTTATTTTTTATTTAATTGTTTGTTTTTGTTTTATTAATTTTTGGTCTTTTTAAATTTAGATGTCCACCTCAAAATTATAATTCAATTCAAAATTTGTATTCTTTAATCTGTGTTAAGAGGGGCAGATGACCTCGTAGTTCCGCCCCTTAAAACAACAATAACTAACTAACTAAGAAACCGAATCTCAGGAGGCTGTATATGTTAGAGTTGGGGCAACAACTTTTAATACCACTTGCAGAAGACAGGGCAAAGAGCATGCTCCATCATACACAAGAGGAAGATGTCATCAGTGTTTGAAAACCATTCACACTAAGAAGGACAAAGAAAGACAAGATGACCAAAGTGACAATTGTTTGCTGCAGATGTTCCAAATACGTCTGCAAGGCTCATTCTACGAAAACTATTATCTGTACCAACTGTGAGAGTGAAAGTGAAAGTGAACAAAGGAACATTCGTAAAACTTATCTCAATACAGGAATTGTATAGTAAAACTTCATTGGAGACGAAAATAATAGCGGGTAAAGTTTGCCCCCCGCCCTTAGATATCCAAGTGACACATTTTACCTTGGTAGTGCTATGGTTTTAATGTCACTAACCCCAAGCTTGCAGGTTCGCTCCTGGCCGTGGTAAGTGATTTTTGAAAGGCGGAAAAACTTACGACACCATGTCATACGATGTTGCCATGTCAAAGAACCCATTTGAATTCAGTAGGCCGTGTTCATAATGGCAAAATTAACCTCGGGAGTTTCCGCCAACACGAAGTTCCCCATTTCTCTACTAGAAAGCGCTATAGTGTTCAAGGAGCTTAGATATCTAACCTCCTTGACTTTCATAGTGCTTCAAGGAACAACGAAAGCCGACATGCAAGCGTCAAAAGGCCTGTTCGCCATCTCTTGATGAATACAGTACTTTTGCATTTGTCAGTTGGCACAGGCTAGAGTAAAAGGTGGCTTTTCACCGATGTCTCAGTCTCACTCATGGCTGTGATTATATGGAAGCTACTGAGGTATGGGTGGGGCTTAGTAATGGCATTCGAGGCACAGTCAGTGCCTGTGAATGCTGTGAAAGGTTCAACTCATAGGGTTAGGACTACTGTTCTGACTCAGTGAGGAAAGCAACGGCAAACTACCTCACTCCTCTTCTTGCCTATAACGCCTCAAAATAGTGCTGCCTTGGGTTTTTGTGGGTATCTACTCACATAACGTAACGGCGGTACTTTTTGAGGATCCAACCAGCCTTCGGGCTGACTACCTAACAGACACACACAGGTGTCAAATAACAAAGCTTGCACCCGGCATCCGAGGCCATATTATTATTATTATTATTATTATTATTATTATTATTATTATTATTATTATTATTATTATTATTATTAATGTCACACCAATATGTAGTGTTCACCCGGTTGTGGTCAAAGAGTAACTTAGATGTTAAGAAACTCACTTTCACAATCTTGAAGATCAGAACATCCGGCGCGCACGTGTTTTAAAATTCAAGACAAAGCCCCTTTGTCTATCGCGTTGATTTGTCTTCTAACAAATTTCATGATGCCTTCGTACTAGGGGTTGAAATTGATTATTATTGTATTAATATGTATCCTTGGCCTGATAGCCAAGGGTATAATACCCTATAATACACGGGGCTGATGAACACTTCGGCTCAAAACCCTAAATGAAACAACAAGAATCTATTAACCATTTGCGATAATTTAGAGGTTTAACAAATGTTTATAGCATTAGTTATTCAAACAATTAATGTTGCTGGTAGTTTCACGTGCTGGGGAATATGTACTCGTAATCCTTGATTAAGGTCGTTAATGACACCGAGTAAAAGTAAAACAGTTAAGCAATTTTATCACCAATATTACATTATTCTTTTTAGCTGTTGTTTAACATGAATATAATATTATCTTAATTACGAAGCTAATTATTTATTAGCTTTATCTTTATCCCACATTTACTGCCGAAAGGTATTGTACGCTGATCGTGATTATTATTTTGTGTTTATTCCATTACACGTTTTATCATTTTATTTGTCAACTATGTTCAACTCCAGGGTCATGTAAGATCAGAATGAGTTGTAATTTAAACTGCATACTTAGAATGGTAACACTAAGTCACATACCAAATTTGAAAACAATTGGATGAAATGTAATTGATTTTTTACTAATTATATTATTAAAATATACAGTGTGATCAAAATGCTCCATGTGCATTAGAAATTGTGTAAAACGCTTGATATTTTCATTACATATACATAAAACTATTCTTAATATTATAACATTGAGACATTTCAGGAAAGTGATACATGTATGCTGTCAGATCATTTTTTTTCTTGATGTGCAATCATGTTTTATGAATTTTGATAATTTTTCATAGTTTTTTTGGTGTGTAATTTACAAAGTGACCGGAGATATCGCAATGTTATCTTACAACACATGTGTTTCTGAATATTTTTTTTAGTAAAATTGGTGAATATCGCATGCACATGGAACATTTTGATTACCTAAAATTATTGTTTGGAGATAAAAGCAATTTTATAAAACCGCATGCTATATTAACCAGTTTGGCTCACCCAATGAAACTTTTTTGGAAAAAAATCTGAAAAATGCTATGTTTTTTTGTAGAGATAAAGAGCATAGAGACCTTTCGTTTGAGTTAACCTACGACTTTCTAGGATTTCTATTTTTAAAAGTATAGCCTACTTTCTATGATTTGCCTTCTATCTTCTTTTTACGCAGAGGATATATAAAAATGTCGCTGAGCCTTTAAAAATAGCAGTGCATGAAAACGTTTTTACTGAAATGATCCACAGGGGTCCATAAGATATAGGCTATATATGGGAAAAACAAAATACAGTTATTTTGTCATTTTTGCCTAAAAACTCAGCCCTAGTGTCCCTTAAAGTAGCAGTCATTTAGTGTAGGAACTCATTATTGTTATTTGTATTATTAATGCTTATATTGTCAACAACTGGGGCCAAAGTGCTTGGGTTTGCCAGGACGATACTTTCAAATAGGCCACGGCCACTTCCATCAACTCCTTGCACAGTTTCATTCACCTTCCTTCATGCCATCACTCATTATTACTCTTCTCGTTAAGTTGGCATCTGGAAGAGCTATAGCCGAAAAAATCCATCCACCAATTAGAAACTCATCGCACCTTTCTTGTTTTATTGTTGGGGGTAATGTGGCGAATTTCATAATTGAAGAAGCAGAAGCTGCTAACTTAGTACAATGATAAGCCACCACATGACGCCCAATGAAGCATGTTAGGATGATTCACAAGACGCCTGGTTATAATCAGTATCATTATTCAGTCGTGGGTCAGTCTACCACGTTTAACAAAGGGAAAACATGCTACTTTAGAAACAAATATAAAAATAACAAACATATATAGTTTTGACTCTTGCCTGAGTCATCATATTTCGTGTCATGCATCCTTCTCTTTTATTCCTACCAAGTTGGACACTTATTTACACAACGCAAATAACACAAGGCTCCCGTTCAGCGACAAAAACCAACAAGGTGTGAGAGCTAATGTTTCTTGAACTAAGAAGACATTTTCAACGCTATTAAACGTACTTTTATTCTAGTTAACATTGCTAGAAGACTCCCGAAATTCCTCCAGGAGCTCACAACTAGTGGAATCTCCTTTGGTGACCACGGGGTCCCAGATGTGCTTCCACTTGCTTGTGCCAGAATCTTATCTTGTCTGTCAATCTTCCTTGGCCAACTCTTGATCTCTTACAACCCCAGCGGTATTCGAGTATTTGAGGCCTAGGGTGTCTCTCAATTTCCCACCTTAATTGCCCGTTGTTTTTACTTTTCTGAGAACCTCTTTCTTCGAGGTTTAACTTTGCACTTATTTCTTTTCGCTGAATTCCCCGTCTTCTGTAGGAGACACACACCCAAGTACACGGGACTACATGACCACGATGTTGCAACATCAGTCTGTGTCATTTGTACCGCTTCCCCGCTCAAATGTTTCTATGCGATTTCAACACAAAGCTCTCTCCAATGGGTCGGATCTCCACTCCACTTCAGACACTCATCTCTCATTTCTTTAATTGTAGCAATTTACTTAAATGACCATCAGAAGGCCGATGGATGTGTTCATATCAGAAACATCTGCTAGGGAATGCAATTGGTGGCCAGTGCTTTCCATGGCAGGTGACTACCTTGTAATGAGTGCTGTGTGGTTGCCTATTTGCAGGTTAATTACGACCTCCTCTAATATCGAACTTTCACTAATTTGAACTTGATTTCCTCCCAATTACAGTGAATTGGTAAAAATTTACTATAATTATATTTTTACATATAGATTCCTTCATTAATTTTAACTTGTGAATATTAATTAGCTTGACAAATGGAGGTTTTCTGGAGTTCGTTGACGATGTATCTTCATTTACATTTTGTTGTTTCATTTTGCTTGGGCATACTGGACATTAGCCCCGTGTACATGGGTGAGTGTGTACCTAGGTACATATAATTTGTCCAATAACCTGTGTTAGTGTGGTGACTGTAGTGGTGTGTATATTTTTAGTTCAGGCTAGGATTGGGAAGGAAGTAACCGTGGCCGTAAGTTGAGAACCATCCCGGCATTTGCCTGGAGTATATGAGGGAAACCACGGAAAACCACTTCCACGATGGCTGCTGTGGGAATCGAATCCACCTCTTCTCAATTTTGCCTCACGAGGCTGAGTGTACCCCATTCTATCCGTCAGACCAGTATCTTCAATACAACCTGAGAACATGATAGTCATTAATTCCGTTCACTTGGCTGCAGTTGCGAGGACGAGAAACCATTCTGTCTAATGATCGGTATTATTTTGGTGTGTGTGCGCTTGTAATTTGTGTAAGTTTTAGGAAGGAGGTGGCTTTGGTCTTAAGACGAGTACAATCCCAGCATTATATTGAAGCTTAAGTGAGAAGTGGACAATCACAAACTACAGCTTTTAGAAAGTCTGAATTGACATTCACACTTACCACTCTCCCGTGTCGTCCATTATAGGCGGTGTGCAAATCTCATACTTTATCAGAAGAGCCGGGAATCTAACCAATACCGACAGGACAGATAGAACTTATACTTAACCCTAGACCACGGTGCGAACATACATTAACACTCAAGTAAATACGGCAGAATTTATCTTCAGAAGAAATTGGGAGATGCAAGAGCAAAACTTTTGAATAAATGAAATCTGATGTTAATATTGTAGGCTATTAAAATTTGATTTTCCTGGCATATCGTTGGGTTTTGATATCTAATATCGAAGTGACTCTTTACATGATAAGCTTATAGATTTTGCGTGTCCGTTAATTTCTCAACCATGAGCCACAGGCCCTACGTTTAACGTGGAATTTGAACCATAGGACGTAACATATTTTTTTGAAAATTTCACATACATTAAACGAGAATCAAACCTGGTGCGCCTTGGTGAGAGGCAAGTAGCTTGACTTCTGCGTCATCTCAGCCCTCTTTATAAGATGTCTCCACCTGATAGAAAACTTGGAAGACATTTACTTCAGCGTTGCATATTAGATTCTGTGTAAGGATAGGCTTTGAAGGACCGACTGGACAGATAGAACTTATACTGAACCCTAGACCACGGTGCGAACATACATTAACACTCAAGTAAATAAGGATAGGCTTTGAAGTATATCAACACATAGGCTGAAAACCAATTAGGCTATTACTAATTTTAGTGGATTAGGCCTATATTAATTTAAGCGACCCAAATAATTGGGCTTCCGTAAACGTGTTGACTGACTTAAATAACTTAATTTTTACAAAGAATCTCCATGTGAAATTTACATAAACAGTACCAGAGAAACGAATATGTTTTGATTACATGCGCACAGAAACGACGTAGGGAAAAATACATCCTTGCTCATCGTCTTTCTTTCTTGCTTTCTTTCTGGCCACCTCGTGATGTAGTGACTATTAAGTACTCTTGCCTGTTATCGCGGAGGTCCGGGTTGGATTCCCGGCTATAGGCTACATTATTCTGGTTTGAAGACTGGAACGGGGTTCACTCTGCCTCGTGAGGTAGAACTGAGGAAAGGTGGGTTCGATTCCTACGTCAGCCATGCTACAAATGTATTTTTGTGGTTCCCCACTTCTACTCCAGGTAAATGCCGGGATGGTACTCATATCCTAGCCCCAATTACAAATACACGCAATAGTACATCCTTATAATTACACAGGTTATCAGACAGATTCCACACACACTCAAGTACGACCTCGTAGTTCCACCCATTAAAACAACAATAACTATAACACTCAAGTGCATGGGGATGCATGACCATGATGTTCGCAAAAGCCTTGAATGAATCAACAACAAGAACAAGAACATTTCTTTCTCTTTTGAAGAGGAATATAGGTGATTTAGTGAGTTAAATTATGCTTCATTCAACCATTTTATAGGCTCGTTTAAAGATACGAATCAACGACCTACGTAAGTAATAATAATTATATATATATATATATACACCGCGGACAGGCCAACAAGGACCACGCAAATATCACTTCTTTATAGGTCTAGTTTCCTTCTTTCTCTTCCAGAAGTCTTTCATCCTGGTCGACTGTGCAGCTCTTCTTTCAGCAGTCCATTCTCCTCTGTTGAGATTTTTCTTCTCCCCGACAAGAATTTTGAGACCAAAAATTTTTTTTCTGTACTCTATTCGATTTAGACAATCTTCTTCAGTAATTTTGAATTTTTGAAGTTCTTCTTTCATTTGTTTTACATAGCCTCCTTGTCCTTTATAGTTCCAGATTTTATCAAAAATTTGTTTGTTTAACCTTGAGCAATCCATGCGGACCATATGTCCGTAGAACTGAAGTCGCCGTTTTCTGATCATCACTTCAAGGTTGTCGATTTTACTATAAATTTCTGCATTCGATCTCAGTCTATAACCTTCCTGTGTTTTCCTAGGACCATAAATCCTTCTTAAAATTCTTCTTTCTATCTTGAGCAAATTCTCCATTCCGGTTATATTTGTAGTTTCCATGCCGTACAAGATGACTGGTCTAACAACAGTATTAAAATGTCGTAATTTTGCATTGATAGACAGGTTCTTTTTATTGTATATATTTTTTGTACAAAAATTTAATCTTTCCAATTTCCCTTTTTTGTTCTCGATTGCCAATTTATCCGTCCCATTGCTACTAATTATTTCTCCAAGATATTTAAATCGGTCAGTGACCCTGGTGCTCCCATAATTTGTTTTTATCATTTTCTTAGTGTATTTCTGATCACTTGTCATCATCTCTGTTTTTACCAACGAAATCTGTAAGCCCGCTTTTTCCGCCGTTTCTTTTAACTGATCAATTTTGTTAATAGCTTCTTGTTCTGATTCAGCAAACAACGCTACGTCGTCAGCAAATGCTAAACCTTTGACTCTGAGGTTCTTATTCTTTGTACCAATTTTAGCACTTGAATCGTTCTTCTCCCAAAACGTCCTCATGACTTTATCCAAGACCAAATTGAAAAGCAGTGGTGATAGACTGTCCCCTTGTCTTAGCCCAGTTTTTACCTCGAAGGGCTCGCTAACTTCATTTAAAAATTTGACTCTGGAAATCGTATTAGTTAATGTAAGTTTTATTAAATTTATGGTTTTTTGATCAACTTGGTATTCCTTCAATGTGTCAAAAACAGTATCCCTATCCACTGAATCATACGCTTTCTGAAAATCAACGAATGAGATAAAGATATTCTTTGGCCTGTTGTTGTAATATTTTAATATCAATTTTAAACTAAGAATTTGTTCTGCACACGATCTATTCCTTCTGAAACCTCCTTGGAACTCGCCAAGCTGTGGTTCGATCTGTGGTTCAAGTCTGTTTAAAAGTAGTTTGGCAAATATTTTATATGTGACAGACAACAATGAGATCCCCCTATAACTATTGACATCAATTTTTGAGCCTTTTTTATGTAGTGGATGAATTAAGGCGATTAACCAGTCTTCTGGAATTGCTTCCTCAATCCAAATTTTCTGGAATAGATTTGTCGTCGCTATTAAAAATTCATCATCTACAAGCTTCCACATTTCTGCAATTATTCCATCTTTGCCTGAGGCTTTATTGTTTTTAAGTGAGTTGATAATACATTTAACTTCATTTACATCTGGGGGCGTAGAGTCAAAATTTTGTGTTGTAAATTTGAAACTCAACTTGTCTGTCGGTTTTGGACAATTTAACAACTTCTCAAAATACGCAGCCAAGATATCACAATTTTCCTTGTTGTTTAATGCTAGCGTACCATCTTCCCTTTTGAAATTTAAACTCGGCGCTGAATATCCAGTGATTTCATTCTTAAATGCTCTATAAAACAATCGGGTGTCATTTTTCTTAAAATTGTCGTCCATTTCCATTATTTGGTCCTTCATATATTTTCTTCGAATCGTTCTTAAAGTCTGGTGGGCCATTTTCCTTAATCTTTGTACTTCCTCTAAATTTTCTGGAGTCTTGTTCCCGTTCCACTTGTGCCAAGCACAATGTCTTTCTTTGATCACTCTTTCACATTGTTCATTCCACCAAGCATGTTTCCTATAAAAGTTCAACGGTGCAATTTCCTGAGCTGGTTCAAGAAGGTTATTAGTAACATCATTCCAATTGGTTGGTATTTTAAGTTTTCCTTGAAATTCTATCCTTTTTTCATTTGTAAGAACCTCTCTATTAATTTTCGGAATTTTAATTCTAGTTGTATTTTGTTTGCGTGTAAAAGGTATGAAATTCATCTTGATTTGAGAAAGGTAATGATCTGAAGTTACATTAATGGATTTTCTGACCTTGACATTTTGAATTTCTTTGAAACAATTTCGAGAGATAGCTACATGATCTAGTTGAAACTCACCCAGCAACGCATTTGGGGAGACCCATGTTTTCTTTTTACTTGGTTTTGCTTTAAAATGTGTGGACATAATCTTTAAGTTTAGATGTTCACAGAGTTTAACCAATCTCTCACCATTCCTGTTGGTTCTATTGTGAGCGGGATATTTACCTATTATATCAGAAAATTTTCTCTCAGATCCAAGCTGAGCATTGAAATCTCCAAGTAAAATTTTTACATGATTAGAAGGAATTTTGAGAATTTCGGCTTCTAACTCGTCCCAAAATTCATCAACTTTCTCTGGATTCGTTTTATTATCCTTATTTATAGGAGCATGGGCGTTGATTAGCGTGTATCTCTTATTGAGAGATTTTATAGTTAGAAAAGATAGTCTGGCATTCACACTTCTAAAAGCGATAACTGCGTCCAAAAATTTCTTGTTGACCATAAAAGCTGTTCCAAGATGTGGCATGTTCTTCATCACTCTCTTCCCAACTTTTCCTTTGAAAATTCGGAAGTTGTCAGATTCAAAGGTGTCCTCATCCAAGAACCTGGTCTCTTGAAGGGCTAATATTGTAATGTGATGTCTATGAAGTTCTGTTGTTAGTTGTTTTAATTTTCCAACCTGAATTAAGGAATTCACATTGTATGTTCCAAAAAAATATTTTCTCATTTTCTTGAATCTTGAACTGTTCTTGTGGTGCTCCGATTCACCATAATGTAACCCTAAACTGCTAGGCACCCTGGAATCCGATTTACGCCTAGCATTGTCTTCAGGGTAATCATGACCAATAGAAGCTAAATCCATGATATTAAAGTAAATGTGGGTTGGACAAAGTCCAACGTTATACAACTAAGATTGTGAGTCCTAGAGGTTGCCTCAAGATGTGTTCTGGCTCTTATTTTACGGCTTAAGCCAACCCTCCTCCTTTCTCCGGGCTTGGGACCGGCAACAGAAACTACTGAGCTACTCAATCCACCCAGTAGATCCTGCAGGCGGAGTTGTAATAATAATTAATTGAAAGAAATATATAATTCTTACACTTTGCCTGACTGTCACCACAGAAACACACGTTATCAGTAAAATTTAATACTCAGCCAAGCACACTGGGTCAATTCACCAAGATGCCACAATACCTGAAACAACAACAATAATAATAATAATAATAATAATAATAATAATAATAATAATAATAATAATAGTAATAATAATAATAATAATAATAATAATAATTGCAGGTGCAATGCACCATGACATTTTAACTCTCTACCTTGCCTTTTTTGACTTATACTCAATGTACACAACACGACCTGATAGCTGAAGCCGCCTTGATCATTATTGCGCTCGGAGGAAATCTTAATCTCAACAAGTAGTTCCAGGGACAGATGACCTCGTAATTCGCCGCTTGAAACCTCAATAACTAACTAACTAATAAGTAGTTCCGTGACGAACTAAAGAGTCTACTTTTCTTAACATTTAAGATTCATGCCAATCTACATAGACCTATCTAGAATAATGCGCTGCAGGTCATTCAGGGGCTTCTTGAACTCGTTAACACTGCCTAAATTTAGTCCTCGGTTTACTGGGACTACGGTACAAGGTGCATCCTTCTAACTTAGCATTATCCCCGTTATCCCCCGTGGTCCTTCGTCGGAAGAAGTCGGATGGGGACTTGCTCGATTTAGTTGATTAAGTCTGCGATCCGCGGAATATGAATTGAGAAGTAAGATGGTGCTTGTGAAGCAAAAAAAAAATGGCTCCATCCTGAAGTAATACGAAAGTGGTCCCGGGATGGGTTTTGTCAAGAGGACAGGGTGTGGTTTTTTAGTGGGTAAGAATCCCACACTCTTGAGGAGTGCGGACCCTTCTCAAAGTCTTATGCAAGATTTTTCCACTTCCCTCGTAAAGAAAAAACAAAATAAATAAAATAAAATAAAAATATTTACTTGAGGAAATCGGGAGTAGGTTTACAAAATGCAAGACGAACAGCAAGAGTACAAACTTTCATAATTGGCAGATCAAATGGTTAAACAAGGACACCGAAGCCAGTGGACTAAGAGAATGATACACCAGGTGCAGGTTTGGACAGAGAGGAAACATGGTGAGGTTGGTTATTAGCTCACTCAGTTCTTGACTGGCCATGGGTACTTCTGTTCTTACCTTAAGAAGATGGGGAAAGTGGATTCACCAGATTGTATCTACTGTGTTAATGAGCTAGATAATGCTAATCACACCTTCTTCTCTTGTGGACGGTGGGTCCTAAATAGGCAGTCTCTTCACGATCACATTGATGTAGAGATATCTCCGGACAATATTGTTGCGGTAATGCTACAAAATAAAGAACATTGGAAACTTGTAGCAAGTTTTGTTGAAGATATCCTCCGAACAAAGAAGACAGATCTGGATCGCCACTGAAGATAATTCACTAAGGATGAGTGCCCTACGGGCAAATATAAAATGACTCTAGCCTGAAGTAATGTGATAAACGGTTCCAGGCTAGTGTTAAGTAGTAACGGGGGGAGTTTTAGTCGGTAGTCTGCTACTCAGGAGCCCGACACTATGTGCGTAAATGCATTTCTTCCCCTGAAAATGAAAATCCACAGCCTAAAAAGAAAAAAATAATAATCAAGTAATTTTATTAGTAGTAGTTTCATTAACGTTATTATTATTATTATTTTAATTGTATGCACACAATCATTGTATGGAACGATGGCAACAGAAATGGGATGATGAGACACGAGGTCGATGGACAAAGAAACTTATTCCGCGTCTGGCTGACTGGGTTGATCGAAACCACGGAGAGGTCAATTATTATTTGACACAGTTCCTAACAGGCCATGGATATTTTCGGAGATTCCTGCATCACATTGGCGTGGCTAATAGCCCTTTGTGTCATTATTGTAATGAAGAGGATGATGCGCTCCACACATTCTTTGTGTGTGAACGTTGGTCAACGCATAGAAGAGATCTGCAAGCTTCTCTAGGGGTAATCACGCCGGACAACATCCTACAGATGATGCTCCGAAATGATCAAACATGGAATCAGACAACTATTTACATAGAAGGTGTCCTGCGCCAGAAGAAGAGGGAAATGGATGCGTACGAACATCCATAAGAAAAATGAAGAAAGAAGAAGTCTGAATGGCTAAGTAAGCACGACATCACCCTGAAATAATGCGAGAGCGGTTCCGGGGTGATGAACGCATCGTGGGAAAAGTGACGTGGTTTTTAGTGGGTAAGAATCCCACACTACTGTGGAGTGCGGATCCTTCACATGTGTCTTTTGAAGATTTTCCACAGTCCCTCGTAAATATAGGCTATATATATATTATTAGTATCATCATGCATGTAAAACGCTAAGGTGTATGTTTCACAAAACTGTAGTTCTTAAACCAGAGGGAGTTAGAAGGTGCAGTTTGTACCAAAATCTTCCAAATCGTCTCAATAGTACAGGAAAAATCTTGCATTTCTTGAAAAGTCAACGGAAATATATTTATTTGTTTGTAAGGTGCGTTTAAACAAATAAACAAGATTATAGCTCCCGCCAGAATTATATTGCGTAGAGCCCGCATAGCAGTAAAGAAGGTTTTTTGTTTTGTTTTTTGTTTTTGTTTTTAGCGTATGGCTTTTGATGCCGGGAGTATCCGAGGACATGTTCGGCTCACCAGTTTTGTAGCTGCTTCGAGACGGACGCCCAATGGGTGAGCTACAACTACCGTTGGGGAGGAAAGTTGGAATGGAAGGTCGAGGAGTTAGAAGGTAGCGGATGTGGCCTATAGTTAGGGATCAACCCCGGCATTTGCCTGGAAGGAAGATGGGAAACCACAGAAGACCATCTTCAAGGTTGCCGGTGGGGGGATTCGAACCTCCTCGCCTCCCGGATGTGAGCGACTGCTAGCAGTCATGCCGTAACGACCACGGCTAACTCACCCGGTAGTAAAGAAGTAAGGAAAGGGAAATGACAAACTAGCACTCTGATTTAAAAATAATCGACAATTTGTTTAAAAAGTGGGTTTAAACAAACTCGTATACCAATAAAGCAGCACGGGTGGTTTATACACAAGCTAGAGTTTTCGCATGGGTCCGCTAGTTATTACCGTATTATTATTATTTATTATTATTATTATAGTTATTGTTATTATTATTACTATACAGTAGACATTAGAGACGGTGAGCCTTCTTCTGTTGGAAGAGATTTCTTTGGTCTGGGTAGTAGCGAATAAAGATTCACGTCATATCTTGCTGCTGACACTGGATGTTAGAAATTATAGTTAATTATGTTTAGATTGTCTAATTCTTATTTTGTTCATCAAGGTTATAGTGTTGATGAAGGCTGTAGTGTTATGTTCATGGTCCACCAGCCCAGCGGAACACGGTGTTACGCGGCAATTAAATCTAATGAACTTAAACACAGGCAAAATATGGTCATAGAAGCTACCAAGAATGTGGAGCGTGGTTTTTTTCTTTTTTCATAATAAACCTAATGATGATGAGAATGATTCGTAGAAGAGAGCGCCAAAGAAGTGCAGCTTCAAGGGCAATAATAATTATCTGATAACTTTATTTTCAAACTACGTATCATGACATGGAAGGATGGAAGAAGGGGAGGTGATAGGGATGGTTCTCCATCCCCAGAATCCCCAAAACGTTCAATTCCATAGTGGTCTGGCTGTTTTCCTTACTTTCTGATGGGGGCAGTTAAGGAAATAGAAAGGTTAATTTGTCCTGTTTTAGAAACCATTTTGTTTTTCAGTGCTGCCTTTGTTATTTAGTAAAAGTATCGCTTTCCAGTTGGTTAACACATTAATTTTTCTATTATAAATTATTTGCATAGCTTATCGTGCAGTTTGTACCAAAATCAGCGGTAACGTTCTCATCTGCTGTGCGCAAGGTTGCAGGACGAATCCTAGCGCAGCCAGTTGGCATTTAAGAGGGCTCAAATGCGAGGGAGCCGTGTCAGTGGATTCACTGGCACGTTTAAGAACCCCTTTTATGGCACACTGGCGTCTCTAAAAGCCGCAGTAGTTAAACGAGATGTAACACCAATAACAATACTATTTATTATTTATTATTTATTATGTATTATTTATTATTTATTATTCATTATTCATTATTCATTATTCATTATTCATTATTCATTATTCATTATTCATTATTCATTATTCATTATTTATTATTTATTATTTATTATTTATTATTTATTATTTATTATTTATTATTTATTATTTATTATTTATTATTTATTATTTATTATTCATTATTCATTATTCATTATTCATTATTCATTATTCATTATTCATTATTTATTATTTATTATTTATTATTTATTATTTATTATTTATTATTTATTATTTATTATTCATTATTCATTATTCATTATTCATTATTCATTATTCATTATTCATTATTTATTATTTATTATTTATTATTTATTATTTATTATTTATTATTTATTATTTATTATTTATTATTTATTATTCATTATTCATTATTCATTATTCATTATTCATTATTCATTATTCATTATTTATTATTTATTATTTATTATTTATTATTTATTATTTATTATTTATTATTTATTATTTATTATTTATTATTTATTATTTATTATTCATTATTTATTATTTATTATTCATTATTCATTATTCATTATTCATTATTCATTATTCATTATTCATTATTTATTATTTATTATTTATTATTTATTATTTATTATTTATTATTTATTATTTATTATTTATTATTTATTATTCATTATTCATTATTTATTATTTATTATTTATTATTTATTATTTATTATTTATTATTTATTATTTATTATTTATTATTTATTATTTAAACGCTTATCCACCCAGTTTGGCTTCACCCACAGACTCTTCGAGATATAATTCATTCCTCTACCGTCGTAAGGTCAGTGTCTGGGAGCTGAACACATTTTGTCAGCAGATACAACTGGGGCTAGTGACAGGCTAACTTGAGTCTAATTAAGGAAGGGCAAGAGAAGAGATGTTGGAAGGAAGTTGGCCGTGGACCTGTTGAGAGAAACCGTCCCGGCATTTGCCTAGTGGTCAAAATGGGAAACCACGAAAAACATTTTCTGGTCGGCCGAGGTGGGATTCGAAGCCACGATCTCCCAATACCAGAGAGGCACAAGTCGGCATCCATGGCTGGTCAATATGTGCTTAATTAAAATCGGCGTGAAAAAAGAAATATTTATCACATAAACTAACCTGAAAAAATAACTTTTACACGTCCACACATTTTTCTGTTTGATCCGAAGAAACACCTTCGTTAGAAAAGTGTACCGAAGTGTAAAACTATATAACTATTCCATGTTATTTTTCCAGGTTAGTAAATGTGACAAATATATCGGCTTCGGTGGCGTATCGGTAGCATGCTGAACTGCCAAGTCCAAGATCGCGGGTTCAAACCCGGTCGAAGTCGTCGGATTTTTAGGAGTGTTAAAATCCTTCAGTATGCGTTCCTTTGGAGGGGAAGCCAAAGTCATAGATTTATGGCATGGACAATAACCTACCACTACAATTGGTTGTGTGTAGCTAAATTTGTAGGTTGTTTGGTGAGAAACGCTCTATCAAGTTCCATCGTTCACCGCTGAGTGACAGTGGCGTCTGGTAGCCAAAGTTAGAACTAAGTTACTTGAAATTGAACTTTCATTCATCTTCGTATATTTCATCTCCTCTCGTGAGATTGGCGTCAGGAATGGCATCCGGCCGTAGAAACCATCAGCCACGTGGAATTTCATCGCATCTCATCCCCTACCCCGTTGGAAACAGGATAATAATAATAATAATATCTTATGACCTCGGGTGCCGGGTGCAAGATTTGTTTCCCCGTGTTTTTTCACGCTCTCTCCAGGCAAATGCCGGTATAGCACCTTACTTCAAATCCCGGGGCACTTACCCCCATCCCCGACCCTAATAAATACAGTTAGACCCACAGGTTATCAGACAAATTGAACACATTCTCAAGCACACGGGGAGATGACCAAGACGTACCAACCCCTAAAATGAACTAACTATACCAAAAAAAATCTCATCTAATCAAACTGATGGAGGTCAACACAGGATATTGCATCTAGACAGTCGGAATGTGAACCTTACGAACCAACCGCCGGTAGCAATGAAACTATCCGACTATTATTATTATTATTATTAATAATAATAATAATAATAATAATAATAATAATAATGCTCCTGTTTTCATTTAGGGGCTAGAAAATGCTTGGTCTTCGGTGGTGGTAACTTAATTTTAGAAGCGGGACATCTACTCGGACATGTTGAATTTGTCTGATTGTTTCTGTGGTGAAAGTATTCGTGTAAGAGGGTATCTGCACGTCATGTGGTTCAATTCCACGTAAAAATAGAGGTATCATGGCTCATAACCACGTGATAAACGGTTACGTAAAACTACAAGCTTCATTTCTCTTTTTGAACCCACGCCACTGTACAGTAAACTATAAGGAGACGTCAACCAAGCTGCAGTACAATGCCTCAAAACAGTAATGGAATGTGGCCTTGTAAGTAATGTCCTAATGAAATAAAAGTAAGCGTTATATTGATCGTGATCAATGTAAAATTATTGAATAAAAGTCACGTTTTATGCGGACTTTGAAACGCTTCATTAACCACTAGCTAAGTGGGTACTGTACACGTCTTCCTCGCATTGCGCAAATCTTAATTGTGTTGCTGACCGAGCGTAAAGTATATACCCGGTAATTAATGTTGGCAATGAGGACTCTATGACTTTCACACCGCTATGACACGTAATTCAAATGAATGGCCTTCATCTTGCATACACCGGGTGAGTTAGCCGTGGTTGTTACGGTGTGGCTGCAGGCAGTCGCTCACATCCGGGAGGCAAGGAGGTTCGAATCCCCCCACCGGCAACCTTCAAGATGGTTTTCTGTGATTTCCCATCTTCCTTCCAGGCAAAAGCCGGGGTTGGTCCCTAACAATAGGCCACAGCCGCTACCTTCCAATTCCTCGTCCTTACAATCACACTTCCCTCCCCAGACAACACTCCACACGCGGCGGTACTTGTAGCTCACCCCCTGGGCGTCCGCATAGAAGCAGCTACTATCTCTGGCAAGCAGAACATATCCTCGGACACTCCCGGCACTAAAAGCCATACGCTAAAAAAAAAAACCGTACATACAAGCGTGAATGTCGCAGCCTTGTTTAAGGGTCTCCGACAACTACAGATGTTTTAAAGTATGAAACGTACTTTTATATTAATAAATGGTATTTATTTGTAATGAATTATTATTATTATTATTATTATTATTAACAATAATATGGTGAACATATGAATAATAAAAAATATTCGACTTATTACACAGTTACAAATCCAAACCAAGATGGTTCATGGAAATATAACAAGATATAAAAAACGCTGTAAATAAAACAGACACAATAGAAAACAGAACACTTTTTGCGAAGTAACTCAAAAGGCAGATTTTCAGGAGAGAATAAAACTAACAACTGGAAGAAAGTGGACTCAAGAAGAAAAGAAACGCTGCTGTCGAAGAATGAAATTTGGAAACAAAGAAAATAAATTAACAAAAAGGTAGTCAAAGTTAAATTTAGCGTACTTTCCAAAATGGTTATTTGGAATAATAATAACAATGACAATAATAAAAGACTAAAATCGTGTTGAGAAAAAATCAGTGTTGACATAATAAACGAATTATAATGTGTTTTTTTTCATTCGGTCAACACGATTATACCCAATCTTAATGCGTGTCATTCCCTAAACCAGAAAAAATTACATGAGATTAATAAATTCACTTGTATGACTAGTTTCGTTCGATAAGCATTCATCATCAGATCATTTACATTCAGACTTTTAATTATATGACTACGAGTGTGTGGGGGACAATATTTACAATATGCTCATACACAATTTTAGTCACAGACTTGCGCAACCTGTCGGGATTTGCTAGTTATGTGATTTTTTGTGCTATTGTTAGTAGCTATTGACCTTCAAGTTTTTCAAGTGATCCATTCATAAAAGGAAGAAATGAAACTTGTAGTTTTACGTTACAGTTAATCTCACGATCATGAACTACGAGATCTCCTTTTTCACGTGGAATCCGAACCATAGGACATGATATTTCACTTTAAAAAACTCACATGCATGACCGGGAATCGAACCCGACTCGTCTTGGTGAGAGACAAGCAGCTTGATCACTGCACCATCACGTCCCCTCTCTTCAAATTATTACTAAAACACAATCAACTAATATGATAATTTGCGGTTAAATTTGCCTCTATTTTTAGCCTACTTTCGATTTTTGCAAAAAATGAAAGTAGACTTATGAGATCAACACAGGGCGAAAAAAGTGTGTCTGTCTGTGTGTATGTGTGTGTGTGAGTCTGTGTGTGTGTCTGTGTGTGTGTGTCTGTGTGTGTGAGTGTGTGTACTCTGAATGTCTGTCCCCCCCTATCAATTCGAACACGGTGAATGCGAATTGAACGAAATTTGGTACAAAGGTAGCACTAGCAAAGGACACCTCAGTGTCATGATTTATATCGCCGCCATCTTGACGGAAACGTAATGGCGGCCACACAAATGTTCAAAGCTTAAATCAAATTACGACTAACCTAATCATCCGATCTCTACCAAATTTTGCAACAACATACCTTTATGGGGTGAGCATCCTTTGACCAAACTAATAAGTCATCAGCGCAATAGTTTGCGGATGGCGGCCATCTTTGTGTGAAAATTGATTCCCCCTATTAATTCGAACACGGTGCAACCGAATGGAACGAAATTTGGTACAGAGGTAGTACTAACAAAAGGCACCTCAGTGTCATGTTTTATATCGCCGCCATCTTGACGGAAACGTAATGGCGGCCACACAAATGTTCAAAGCTTAAATCAAATTACGATTAACCTAATAATCCGATCTCTACCAACTTTTGCAACAACATACCTTTATAGAGGGAGCATCCTTTGACCAAATAACTAGGTCATTAGCCTAATAGTTTGCGGATGGCGGCCATCTTTGTGTGAAAACCAATTCCCCCTATTAATTCAATCACGGTGAAACCAAATGGAACGAAATTTGGTACAGAGGTAGCACTAGCAAAGGGCACCTCAGTGTCATGATTTATATCGCCGCCATCTTGACGGAAACGTAATGGCGGCCACACAAATGTTCAAAGCTTAAATCAAATTACGATTAACCTAATAATCCGATCTCTACCAACTTTTGCAACAACATACCTTTATAGAGGGAGCATCCTTTGACCAAATAACTAGGTCATTAGCCTAATAGTTTGCGGATGGCGGCCATCTTTGTGTGAAAACCAATTCCCCCTATTAATTCAATCACGGTGAAACCAAATGGAACGAAATTTGGTACAGAGGTAGCACTAGCAAAGGGCACCTCAGTGTCATGTTTTATATCGCCGCCATCTTGACAGAAACGTAATGGCGGCCACACGAATGTTCAAAGCTTAAATCAAATTACGATTAACCTAATCATCCGATCTCTACCAAATTTGGCAACTACATACCTTTATGGAGGGAGCATCCTTTGACCAATCTAATAGGTTATTAGCCTATAGTTTGCGGGTGGCGGCCATCTTTATGTCAAAATTGATTCCCCCTATTAATTCGAACACGGTGGAACCGAATGAACGAAATTTGGTACAGAGGTAGCAATAGCAAAGGGCACCTCAGTGTCATGTTTTATATCGCCACCATCTTGACTGAAACGTAATGGCGGCCACACGAATGTTCAAAGCTTAAATCAAATTACGATTAACCTAATCATCCGATCTCTACCAAATTTGGCAACTACATACCTTTATGGAGGGAGCATCCTTTGACCAATCTAATAGGTCATTCGCCTAATAGTTTGCGGATGGCGGCCTTCTTTGTGTCAAAATCGATTCTCCCTATTAATTCAAACACGGTGAAACCGAATGGAACGAAATTTGGTACAGAGATAGCACTAGCAAAGGGCATCTCAGTGTCATGATTTATATCGCCGCCATATTGACAGAAACGTAATGGCGGTCACACAAATGTTCAAAGCTTAAATCAAATTACGATTAGCCTAATCATCCGATCTCTAGCAAATTTAGCAACAACATACCTTTATGGAGGGAGCATCCTTTGACCAAACTAATAGGTCATCAGCCTAATATTTTGCGGATGGCGGCCATCTTTCTGTGAAAATCGATTCCCCTTATCAATTCGAACACGGTGAAACCGAATGGAACAAAATTTGGTACAGAGGTAGCACTAGCAAAGGGCACCTCAGTGTCATTTTTTATATAACCGCTATCTTGACGGAAACGTAATCGCGGCCACCCAAATGTTAAAAGCTAAAATGTAATTACGACCAACCTAATAATCTAGTCTCTACCAAATTTTGCAACACCATATCTTTATGTGGGAAACATATTCAGACCAAACTGCAAGAACATCAGCCCAATAGTTTGCAGATGGTGGCCAAGTATGTGTGCAAATCGATTCCCCCTATCAATTCAAACACGGTGAAACCGAATTGAACGAAATTTGGTACAGAGGTAGCACTAGCAAAGGGCACCTCATATTCATGTTTAATATCCCTATAGCACGTTGTATTTCAACAAGCTACTACAACCAACATTCAATCATACTCCTTGAAAAGGACAAAGAGTTATAACAATACCCACGCATTTAGGAGAAAGTAGGCTATATGTTCTTTACTGAACATCTTGTTTTAAAGTAGGATTCCTACAGCTAAACATTATTTGGGAAGCACTGAACTGAAAAAGCCTGTCTCGTAGAAGTTAAACTCCATCGCCAGACGCTGAGCTAAGATCTCGTTACTGATACAGACGAAACATATTATTTTCTTGCATAATTATTGTATTTAAAATAACCAAGTAATTAACGACTCACTACTACGAATGGTAGCATCTGGTTTGTAAGAATGACAAATGCCTCTGTGATTGGTCACTGGCAATTCGGCCGTCGGGAATGTTTCCTATTGGCTGTTCCTCGTGCGTGGAATGTTGGTCTGCCTGACTAATCTACATGCTAAGTGCCGAGCAGAGAAGCCAATGTGATTGCAATTACACCTGTCGTATCTCGTGCTAGCCCGCCGGCGGGAGACCGCGAAACCGTTCTCCAGATTATAGCCACCAAGTACACAACGTTCCAAAAAACCCTAACACGTTAGTATTTCTGATAATATCACCTATTAATGGACCAGTATTTCCAACAATGACGCTAAGGTAGTCATTCTAGTCTCAACTGTGTAATCAAATGAGCATCAGTTGTATCTACTTATTGGACTGTTACCTAAACATAGCAAATTGTAAGAGATCACAGTTTTTCGCATTAAATTTCAATTACCAAGGCAAAACTGAAACATTACTTCCAGTACGATAATAAAAGGGAAAAATTAATAATTACATCATAAATCCACGAACTAAAAAATCCTTACGTAAAATTAAGATCAAATACCTCATAAACCAACTGTGAAATTTTCAGTCCCTTAGTCCAAATAGATTCAGAGAAAACATGTATTTTGTAAGTAATATTCTAGCATTGGCAAGAGAGGGCTCCTCGGAGTCCCTAAGGCTAGGAGCCATCGTTCGCTGTAGAACAGATCCTACAGTGGTAAAGCCTAAAGTAAGCGAATAAATACGACTCATTGTTATAACCTTATGTTTAGGGCATCCGACATATTATAAGTTGTGACTGCTAGTGGAGGTGGCGTGACGAACTGGTAATGTGGATGGGAGCAGCTTACAGAGAAGAGAGGGGTGGAGATTATCCGTATCTGCCTGCTAATGAGAGAGTTTCCACGTTTATCGCCTCCGGACTCAGCATTATGGAAGGGATTATCTGATGTTGCCAATCCTTCAAACGAGCTAAATGAATTATGGATAATTTATTATTTCTGCAAACCAATAGTGTTCACTCCTGAGCAGCTGGTAGTACTTGTATCCCACCTACCAAGAAAATAACATGCTGTACGTTTCTGTATAGACCACCATGGTGGGCAAGGAAGCAGTAATCGCACTGTTAAACGTATCCAAAACAAGAACACCCGTCATTTATTCAGGGTGTTTTACAACAGGGCCATCCACACAGCGCTCCCCGAGCGCTAGCGCTCCGCCGCGCTCTAAGCCAGTGCTCCGAGCGCCTTGGTAGAAGGTACTGTAGTTTCGGTAGTGGTGGGAGGAGTTTGGCTGGTTGAGCACGTGGTCTGCCCGCCGCGCCGAAGTGAGCAATGTTTGGCTCAACGTACATTTGTGACCGTTTCTTTTTGGTTCTCAAGCTTACTAAAAGTATACATCGTGCAACGATGAGCGATAGAAACTTGCGCAATTGTTTACGAATGTCTGTGTTCAGAAATATTGTACCCAATTTGGAGAAGATTGTTTCCTCCAAAACTAAAAGCTCGTAAAATGTTCACATTCAGTTTGAAACAAATCAAAATATTCTTTACTTAACACTTGCGTTCGTTTCCTGCACATTCCATACATCAGAGTGCCATTTGATTTGTATATGCGGTTTATTTTTTTATGGCAAAAAAGCCCTATCAATATGATGCTAACAACCCCACAAAAGCCGTCAACCGCACGACTGTACGTACGTATCTATTCAGCGCAGTCCGAGCATCGTCCGTCTGTCTCAGGTCTCCTCGCTGGCACAGTGTAGTGGTTTTAGGGGAAGGAGCGCTAGCCTGACTGCCCAGTGCTCCCCGAGCGAGGCCGCGCTCTCAGAGCGCAATGGCTGGATGACCCTGCTTTACAATGTTATCAACCCCCTTCCTCCAAAAGGTGAAACTACTTCTAGGATGGCTGAGATTGGAATCAAACCCACCCCTACTCAGTTCTGCTTCACGAGCCTGAGAGAACCCCGTTCCAGCCCTCAGATCGGAATAAAATTTCTTGGCAGAGCTGAGAATCGAATCCTGTCCTCAGGGCTAACAGCTACAAATGCTGGCCACTGCGCCACGCTTAACATTTATTGTCACGACCCAAACTCAACGTGCGTGCCTCGGGGATCTATTGCGAATTTAACAAATGCTAAAATAAGAATGTATTTAAATAATTCGAATCCGTACGTGGCCTTTCTCGGTCTACTTGAATGTAGTAAGTAATGTTCGTATGATGGGGAACAAGACATTATTACTAGTAAAATCGAATTATCGGATTGTGAATGGTTTCCGAAAATGGAAGAACAGCTTCGTGGAAAACCCTTCCGAACTGTTCCCGAAGTTCACCGCTCCATTCGCTACAGCTAGGGAACAGGAACTACTGTAAGTCGTATTGGAGCGAAGTCACGGTAGTAACGATATTACTGAGAACAAGCGGCAGCTGTCTTGATTCCTTAGCTGTATTTGATTCATTCACGGAGATCATGGTGTTGGGTTCATTACTTGAAACAGCTACCGGATATCATAAAATAACTAAATGTGCAATATTTCGATGTTCTTTAGGATCTAGCCGAGATCCAATCTGCCAAGTGTCGGTACGAATAGTGTTATCAGATGAGAGATCGCCCCAAAAATCCTGCAAAAATTAACAAGTGAAAGGTCTTCAGCAAGCACTTTAGATAATGTACATTTGACTTCCAATCAATTTTTTTAAATTATCAAGATAATTTGAATTATATATAGTATGTCCATTATCTCAATTACCTGGCAAGTAATCAAATTTACTTCCGGAAGGCCCCGGCTACAGATTGAGCACTTGACCATTATGGCAAATATTTGATAGTGATACACAGCCCTGGGCTTTTATGTTAACTATTTGATATTAAGCTCTACCATTTAGCTGGCAGATGTTTCAGTTCCAGAAGAATTCTGACCTCTATCCTTGACACTATATGTTACAGCGGATATAACACTCACCTTTGAAGGCATAACTAATCGCTTATAAATAGAGGCCTGTTTATTTCCAAAAAGGTTAATATACAGAGGTGTTCACGCAATAAGACTAAAATACGGAATTTTAATCCTTCACACTTCTGTTCTAAATCGTTTTCTTGGCCAGCTGATGAGATCCATTATTACCGTACATAGTTATGTTTTCTTCCCCATGGACCTACAACTTTTCCCATATGAAATTACGTCTGGAAATTTTCGGAAATGCGATTCTGAGGGATACCAAAGCTGCGTCTGTATTCTCTTTTTTCATTGACTTTGGAATGTACCCTGTAAATAAAGTGATTTCAATCCATGATCCACAAACCTTTGAATAGTTCAAGAGCGGACCACCAGTATTGCGTAGCTTCGAATCCCTCTGCTTCCAATTCACACGAAAACTAGAATTAAGTATACAAACAAAACGTATGGCAGCCTACAGTATATTAGAAAGATTATACGTAGGACTTAAATAAATATGATTAGTGTTGAAGTTAATTTGTTTAAAACAAGAAGTTCCGTGACGAACTAAAGAGCCTTATTTTCATGTCAATGATTATTCTACAGTATATGAACCTATCTAAAATAATGACGAAATTAAGTTGGTAATATCGAAATGTCTAATTTGTTAGAAATATTCCTGGTATAATGTAGCCTAATAGAGCACTATAGTTGGCAGGCCTGGTGACTGAATATATTCTTAGTTCCATCTCTTAAGGTACAGAATACAAAATTTGGTTGAAGTCCAATGGACGTTACATGCAGTTAGACATTGGAACTATCAGCTCGCGTAAAAGCATGTTGGCAACAATGTCATGCGTGCGCTGGTTAGAAATAATCGGAAATATTATGATATCTTGTTGTGCCAATTTTGGATGAAATCCATTTGTTAGTATAGAAGTTACATGTATTTTAAGATTGGACCTATCAGCAAGCATAGAATCATGTTGGCAGCACTGACTTATATTAATTACTCCAAATTATCTAGAGTGTCAGGTGCTATGCATGTGCAAAGTATAGAGCTGATGGCTTGCATACTTTCTGATATATTGATATTAGGGTAAAAAAAATATAGACAGCATTAATTAGCAGTTGGCAGCCCTGATTGCTCTTAAGAATACTTATCGTCATATCTGTTATGACACACATAACACATACGAAATTTGATTGAAATCCAACTGATAGTATAGAAGTTACATGCACTTAAAAATTCGTCCTATCAGCAGGCTTAGAATCATGTTCGTAGAACTGAAGAATATAAGTTACTTCAAATTAATCTAAAATGTCAGGTACTATACGTGTGCATAGTTTAAAGCTGTCGGCTTGCATACTTTCAGATATATTGGTATTTGGATGACGAAAATAGAGAGAGCAATTATTAACAGTTGGCAGCCCTGGTGGCTCTTGAGAATACACTCAGTCATATCTGTTTATGTACACATATTACATACAAAAATTGGCTGAAATCCAATTAATAGTGTAGAAGTTATATGCATTTAAAATTCGGAACTATTAGAAGGCTTAAAATTATTTTGGCAACACTGTCATGTATGGCCTCCTGGAAACTAAACTGAAATAGTATTATCAACATGCGTACCAATTTTGGAATAGCTCCCATGCCTATCTTCCATGATATCCAACATGGAGCTCAAATTTCTAGAGCGTATTTTCAGCAGTTGGTAGCACTGACATCATTTTCAAATATGGGCATGAGATAGTCCGGTAAACATCTTTACTCATACTAAATTTGATTTCGATTGCTGCAGCAGTTTAGGAGTTGATAGGGGGACACACACACAGCCAGACAGAAGGACAGACAGACACACATTGTCCCGGATCGATCTCATAAGTCTACTTTTTCCTCATTTTTGCAAAATGTGAAAAGTAGGCTAAATATATATATAATTGTTTTCAGATGGCAGAATTTCAAAACCAATCATATTTTATTAAAATAATGAAGCTTTGAAATGTAAATGTTAAACTAGGATTATTACTATTTTTATACATTAGTTAAAAAAACAATAAATTTTTAGCCTATCAACTCCTAAACGGCTGCATCAATGGAAACCAAATTTTGTATGAGTAAATATCTATACCTGAATATCCTACGGTCATATTTCAATATGACGTTAGTGCTACCACCTGCTGAAAAGTCGCAATTGCAATTTGAGCTCCATGTTGTATATCTTGGAAGATATCTTGTTGCTGTTGTTGTTTGAGTCTTCAGTCTTTTGACTGGTTTGATGCAGCTCTCTACGCCTCCCTGTTCTGAGCTAATCGTTTCATCTCTAAAACTGCCACACCCTACATCCGAGGAAATCTATTTAACATATTCAAACCTTGGTCTACCCCTACAGATTTTGTCCTCGGCCCTTCTTTCCACAACTAAGCTTACTATTCCTGGGTGTCGTAGTATGTGTCCTACAAACCTATCTCTCCTCTTCATTAGCAGTCGCCAGAAACATCTCTCCTCCCCCACTCGTCTTAATACCTCTTCGTTTGTAACCCTATCTACCCATCTGATCTTCATCATTCTCTTGTAACACCACAATTCAAACGCTTCATTTCTCCTCTTTTCTGCTGCACCAATAGTCCAAGTTTCACTTCCATAGAGTGCCACGCTCCAGACAAAGGCCTTCAAAAATGACTTCCTAACAACTAAATCTATATTCGATGTCAACATATTCCTTTTCTGTAGAAATGCTTTCCTTGCCTGATCTAATTTTCATATCCTCTTTACTTCGTCCATCACTGGTTATTTTGCTTCCTAAGTATCAGAAGTCTCCTACTTCCTTTAGCTTTTCACCTGCCAATTTGATGCCCATAGAGGATTCTGATTTAATTCGGCTGCATTCCAATACTTTTGTTTTACATTTATTAATTTTCATCAAGAATTCTTTCCTCAAGACGGAGTCCATACCATTCAAAAACTCATCCAAATCCTCAGGCGTGTCGGCCAAGATGACTAGGATATGTCATCCGCAAATCTCAGAGTTGAAATTATTTCTCCTTGAATCTTCACACCCTCTTTACATTTTTCTCCAGTTTCCTTTATTGCTTGTTCTATGTAAAGATTGAAAAGTATGGGTGATAAGTTGCAGCCTTGCCTTACTCCTTTCTGAATACCAGCTTATCTCTGATGTCCTTCAGCTCGAATGACTGCTGTCTAGATTCTGTATAGATTGTAGATCACTGTCCTATCCCTGTACTTCATTCCAATCACTTTCAGAATGTCAAACAACTCACTCCAATCAACGTTATCAAAACCTTTTCTAAGTCTACAAATGCCATGAACGTTCTTTTTTCTTTCCTTATTCTACCTTCCAAATCAGCCTAATACTTAGTACAGCTTCCCTTGTACCTAAGTTTCTCCTGAAACCAAACTGGTCTTCACCCAACTCCGCTTCTATCTGGCTTTCCATCCTCTTGTAAATTATTCTTGACAGGATCTTTGAAGCATGAGTAATCAAGCTGATTGTACGGTAATCTTCACATCTGTCAACTCCTACTTTATTCGGTACAGGGATGATAACATTCTTCTTGAAATCAGAGGGTACCTCACGTGTCTCATAAATTCTACACACGAAGTGAAATAACCTGACCAGACCATCATCACATACTCAGCGTAGCAACTCAATCGGTATATCATCTATGCCTGGTGCTTTGTTCGTGCTTAAGTCTTTCAATGCTCTGTCAAATTCTGATCTCATCATTCAATCTCCTTTCACTTCCTCATCAATTTCCTCTTCCCTTTCCCTTTCATGATTCTCAATCTCCTTACCCTTATACAAACACTCGATGTAAGCTTTCCACTTCCCCATCTGTTAGAGGCTTTCCATCTGTGTCCTTAATAATACAGCACATAGTCTTCTCTTCCCCAAAAGTTTTCTCAATCCTTCGATCAGCTGTGTCTACTTTCCTTAATTTTATACAATTTTCTATACATGCACATTTCTCTTTCAACCATTCTTCTTTTGCTTCCTTGCACTTCTTGTTAACCTCATTTCTCAGACGTCAGTATTCTGCTTTCCCCTTTTCATTTCTTACATGGAAGCAGAGTTGCCAACCTCTCTAACCTGAAAATCCCAACTTCCCACTCAGAATGTCCCTTTTCACTAGAAAATATCCCACGTAAAAATATATTTTGTTCAAAGCAAATGTATAATGAATAACAAGAAGTTCCGTGACGAACTAAAGAGCCTACTTTTCTTAAAATTTAAGATTCATGCCAATGATGAATCGATATGGATCTATCTAGAATAATGACGAAATTAAGTTGGTAATATCGAAATTTCTAATTAGTTCGAAATACTGTATACCTGGCATAATGTAGCCTAATAGAGCACTACAGTTGGCAGCCCTGGTGACTGGATATATTCTTAGTTCCATCTCTTAAGGTACAGAATACAAAATTTGGTTGGAGTCCAATGAATAGCATGGACGTTACATGCAGTTAAACATTGGATCTAACAGCGCGCGTAAAATCATGATGGCAACAGTGTCATGCATGTATTGGTCAGAAATAATCTGAAATAATATGATCTATTGTTGTGCCAATTTTGAATGAAATCCATTAGTTAGTATAGAAGTTACATGCATTTTAAAATTGGACCTATCAGCAGGCTTAGAATCATGTTGGCAGCACTGACGTATATTAGTTACTCCAAAGTAATCTAGAATGCCAGGTACTATACGTGTGCAAAGTTTAGAGCTATTGGCTTGCATTCTTTCTGATATATTGATATTAGGGTAACAAAAATAGAGACAGAATTTATGAACAGTTGGCAGCCCTGGTTGCTCTTAAGAATACGCATAGTCATAGCTGTTGTGGTTCACATAGCACATACGAAATTTGCTTGAAATCCAAATGATAGTATGGAAGTTACATGTATTTAAAGTTGGACCTCTCAGCAGGCTTAGAATCATGTTGGTAGCACTGACGTATATAAGTTACTCCAAATTAATATAGAATGGCATGTACTATACGTGTGCATAGTTTAAAGCTGTCGGCTTGCATACTTTCTCATATATATTGGTATTTGGATAAAAGAAATTAAGAGCATTTTTAACAGTTGGCAGCACTGGGGGTTCATAAGAATACGTTCAGTCATATCTGGTTATGTACACATACAACATACGAAATTTGGTTGAATTCCAATTGATAGTGTAGAAGTTATATGCATTTAAATATTGGACCTATCAGTAGGCTTATAATCATTTTGGCAACACTGCCATGTATGGCCTTATGGAAATTAAACTGCAATATTATTATCTATATGTTTGCCGATTTTGAAATAGCTCCCATTCATACCTTCCAAGATATCCAACATGGAGCTCAAATTTCAATTGCGATTTTTCAGCAGTTGGTAGCACTGACATCATTTTCAAATATGGCCGTGAGATATTCAGGTATAGATCTTTACTCCTACCAAATTTTATTTCGATTGCTCCAGCCGTTTAGGAGTTGATAGGGGGGGACACACACACAGCCAGACAGACAGACAGACAGAAGGACAGACAGACAGACACACATTTTCCCGGATCGATCTCATAAGACTACTTTTTCCTCATTTTTGCAAAATGTGAAAAGTAGGCTAAAAAATGTGCTCATGAGTCTCAATAATGTGATTCTAATTGCAGTACCATATGCGCTAAAATTGATTTTAACAAAACCCAAAAATCTCTGTCATCGCACAAGCGGCAGTTTGCGATTGTAATGTAATACTATACTTCCGTGAAAGGTTAATTTTCATTCTATCGGCATGTATGAATCGTGTCTACTGTATTGTGTACGTTTGCTGCGCCTCTTTACTGCGAGAATTAAAAGCTCAAGCAGCCATAACCTCCCTATGAAGGCTTCCAAAAAGATAATATAATAATAATATCGTATGGCCTCGGATGCCGGGTGCAAGCTTTGTTATTTGACACCCGGAGGGTAGCTAGCATGTCGAATTTCGTTGCTCCTTGACTATGAAAGTCAAGGAGGTTAGATGTTAGATATCTAAGCTCCTTGAACACTATAGCGCTTTCTAGTAGAGAAATGAGGAACTTTGTGTTGGCGGAAACTCCCGAGATTAATTTTGCCATTATGAACTCGGCCTACTGAATTCAAATGGGTTCTTTGACATGCCAACATCGTATGACATGCGTATCGTATTTTTGCCGCCTATCAAAAAAATCACTTACCACTGCCAGGAGCGAACCTGCAATCTTGGGGTTAGTAGACCGACACGATATCCACTCACCCACCTTGGCAAGCTTCCAAAAAAGATGGTATATTGGCTTTCACGGCCAGTGAATTAAAACTCAGCAATTTTTCTAGGTTTGTGGCGTGTCTTATGTAGGGAGGTGCAGTTCATAAAAAGGGAGGTAGCGCGCAGTTCGCTACTCCTGTGGGGGTCTGGGTGGGCACACCAAGGGCCCGCTGATGAGCCAGCTTGGTGTCCTAGGCGAAACCCTACCCATGACACGGCACAAACCTAGAAAAATTGCTGAGTTTTAATTCACTGGCCGTGAAAGCAAATATACCAATTGTATTTCAGTTTAATTTCCAGGAGGTCTAACATGACAGTGTTGCCAACAGGATTCTAAGCCTGCTGATAGGTCAATTTTTAGCCTACTTTTCACATTTTGCAAAAATGAGGAAAAAGTAGACTTATGAGATTGATCCGGGAAAATGTGTGTCTGTCTGTCTGTCTCCTAAACGGCTGCAGCAATCAAAACCAAATTTAGTATGAGTAAAGATGTGCACCGGAATAGCTCACGTCCATATTTGAAAATGATGTCAGTGCTACCAACTGCTGAAAAAACGCACTAGAAATTTGAGCTCCATGTTGGATATCTTGCAAGGTATGCATGGGAGCTATTCCAAAATTAGCACACATGTAGATAATACTATTACAGTTTAATTTCCAGGAGGCCAACAATGACAGTGTTGCCAAAATAATTTTAAGCCTTCTGATAGATCCAATGTTTAAATGCATATAACTTCTAAACTATCAATTGGATTTCAACCAAATTTTGTATGTAATATCTGTACATAAGCAGATATGACTGAGCGTATTCTTAAGATCCACCAAGGCTGCCAACTATTAATAATTGCCCTCTCTATTTTTTTTTAAATCAAAATACCAATATATCCGAAAGTATGCAAGCCAACAGCTTTAAACTATGCACACGTGTATTCTGACATTTTAGATTAATTTGGAGTAACTTATATACGTCAGTTCTACCAACATGATTATAAGCCTGCTGATAGTACCAATTTTTAAATACATGTAACTTCTATACTATCAGTTGGATTTCAACCAAATTTCGTATGTGCTATGTATACCATAACAGATATGACTATAAGTATTGTTAAGAGCAATCAGGGCTGCCAACTGTTAATAAATGCTGTCTATATTCTTTTTACCCTAATATCAATATATCAGAAAGTATGCAAGCCAACAGCTCTATACTTTGCACACACATAGCACCTGACATTCTAGATTAATTTGGAGTAATTAATACAAGGCAGTGCTGCCAACATGATTCTATGCCTGCTGATATGTCCAATTTTAAAATACATGTAACTTTTATACTAACAAATGGATTTCATCCAAAATTGGCACAACAAGATATATTAATTCAGATTATTTCTGACCAGCACACGCATGTTATTGTTGGCAACATGCTTTTACGCGTGCTGATAGATCCAGTGTCTAACTGCATGTAACGTCCATTGAACTTCAACCAAATTTTGTATTCTGTACCTTAAGAGGTGGAACTAAGAATATATTCAGTCACCAGGGCTGCCAACTGTAGTGCTCTATTAGGCTACATTATACCAGGTATATTTTGAACTAATTAGATATTTCGATATTACCAACGTAATTTCGTCATTATTCTAGATAGGTTCATATGCTGTAGAATAATCATTGGCATGAAAAGTAGGCTGTATAGTTCTTCATGGAACTTCTTGTTAAATGCATGTAACTTCTACACTATCAATTGAATATCAATCAAATTTTGTATGTACTAACGTATGTGTACCATAACAGATATGACTATGCGCATTCTTAAGAGCAATCAGGGCTGCCAACTTTAAACATATGCCCTCTCTATTGCTTTATCCTAATACCAATATATCAAAAAGTATGCAAGCCAACAGCTCTAAACATATAGTACATGACCTTCTACATTAATTTGGAGTAACTGGTATACATCGATGCTGCCAACATGATTCTAAACCTACTGATAGGTCCAATTTTTAAATGCATGTCACTACTATACTAACAATTGGGTTTCAACCAAACTTAATATGTGCTTTGTGTACCATAACAGATATGCCTATGGATATTCCTAAGAGCCATCAGGACTGCCAACTGTTAATAAGTACTCTCTCTATTTTTAATCCGAATTCCAATATATCAAAAAGTAAACAAGCCAACAGCCCTAAACTTTGCACACATTCTAGATTAATTTGGAATAACTGATACATGGCAGTGCTGGCAACATGATTCTAAGCCAGCTGATAGGTCCAATTTTTTAATACTTGAAACTTCCACACTAGCAAATGGATTTCTTCCATAATTGACTCAACAATAGATCATACCTAATATGTCAGACTAATTCTGAGCAACACATACGTGACATTGTTGCCAACATGATTTTATGTGCACTGATAGATCCAATGTAACATTTTATTTATGAGATATATATATGAATCTTAAGTTTTTAAGAAAAGTAGGCTCTTTAGATCGTCACGGAACTACTTGATATTGTATAAATTATATTTGATTATTTATAAATATTTAAAATTCAAATAATTTCCTTAATATATTCAGTGTTATGCTATATAAATGATGTATTTAAATATTGTAATAATATTAATAAAATAACAAAACAAATCTAATCAAAACTATTTTAGTGGAAATTCTAAAAAAATACATTTTAATGTCAGATTATTAAAATAAAATGTAATTAGGGCTATGTAAACGTGATAAGTTTTTAAGAAAAGTAGGCTCTTTAGTTCGTCACGGAACTTCTTGATATTGTATAAATTATATTTGATTATTTATAAATATTTAAAATTCAAATAATTTCCTTAATATATTCAGTGTTATGCTATATAAATGATGTATTTAAATATTGTAATAATATTAATAAATTAACAAAACACAAAACAAAACTAATCAAAACTATTTTAGTGGAAATTCTAAAAAAAATACATTTTAATGTCAGATTATTAAAATAAAATGTAATTAGGGCTATGTAAACGTGATAAGTTTTTAAGAAAAGTAGGCTCTTTAGTTCGTCACGGAACTTCTTGATATTGTATAAATTATATTTGATTATTTATAAATATTTAAAATTCAAATAATTTCCTTAATATATTCAGTGTTATGCTATATAAATGATGTATTTAAATATTGTAATAATATTAATAAATTAACAAAACACAAAACAAAACTAATCAAAACTATTTTAGTGGAAATTCTAAAAAAAATACATTTTAATGTCAGATTATTAAAATAAAATGTAATTAGGGCTATGTAAACGTGATAAAAGCAGGAAAAACCACTTCCAAGATGGCTGAGAGGGGAATGGATCCCACCTCTTCTCAGTTTTGCCTCACGGAAGATGAGTGTACCCCGTTCCAGTTCTCAGACTATAATTGCTTTTCTCAACAGAGCCGCAATTCGAACCCGAACCTTCGGGGTGACAGCCAAGGAATTTGATTGCCATTGTATAAAGCTAGTGATTTAAATTTTGAATCCCCTCGACTATATATTATCCCACGAGACCACTTAGGTAAAATGTTCTGACAACGCTGCTGCCTCCAATCTACATTTCTCCAGAATGTATGCGTGGACTCAGCTGTATCACCATCACCCTCAATCCATCTCGAAATGGAATTATACTGGCTCATTTTTCATCAGTCATGTTTATTAAAATTAAGTATTGCCAGTTGGGAAAAGGAGCGTTAGAACATGACCGTGGGAACACCATTATGCCTCAACAACTAAAGAAAAAAATGGAAGAGTCAGTGAACTTGATGCCAATGAAATCGAGAAGTTTCATTCGCTAAAAATATTATACTGATGTGATTCAGACATAAAATATATTTATCGTTTAACTCATTTAACTTTAATTCGCTACAATTAACATGCAATTTAAACAAGCTATACAATTTATGCAGATAGTGGGTCTTCATTAGTCCTTTCAGTTCTTACAACTAAGGCACGTCTTCGATTCGAAATACAACACTGGTGTTATGCTAATGCTGTAATCCTCCTAGAGTTCGAGCAGAAGTGTCAGCTTGCACGATCAATCAGTGATCCTCAACAACCAGAATCATCCTCTCAATGGAGACTGCCTCTTACAACCTCGTCTAAAATCAAGGAAGAGTTTTCTTCGTGTCACTGATGGCTTAGGAATATCTCCCGAGTCAACCCTCCGAGCTTTGTGGACAGATCTAGATGAAATTACAAGAACAGTTCCCCCGAGGCCACAATTTGAATCGACTGAGAAGTGGTGTTGGCCGAATTGAAGACAATATTAAGGAAGTGGGGGATTTTTCATGATGCCTCAACTCTGTGTGAATATGCTGAGGAATAATCCAACAACTGTGTAACTGATCCCAGAGTCTCACCACAGACATAGTTTTCGCCGAAACCAATCGAAGAGTTCTAGAGGTTGTCTACTCACTGATAAATTGGTAATATCGCTCATTTGCTGCAACAGTGTTGTTTTTGTTTGAGTCTTCAGTCTTTCGACTGGTTTGATGCAGCTGTCCATGCTTCCCTGTCCTGTGCAACAGTGGCATAACTCAAAATACGAGTATGATGTTTTTGAGAAACTGTAGGCCTATTTAAATATTTAAAGGCTGTTACTAAACTGTGCATTATTTACATTAGTGAAGGTTTTGACGCCATATTGAATTGGGGATCTATTACTTTGATTCAGATGAGTGTAACAGACGCCAACGTAATATAGGAAGTATCAATGTGCTTGATGTAAATGAAAAATGTTGGGAAACTGACACAACGATTTAGATGGTTACACGTCGCCAAGAATAGCGATTAAATAGTGTCGATTTAATATATCGATAAACATATTTTCCAACACTACACTGAGGTAAAAACAGAAACAGTAGAGATTTCTAGTTATGCCACTGTTGCAGAAAATGAGCGATATAATATAATATAATGGGCCAACGGCCTAGCCGTGTTGAAACACCGGAACCAATGAGAACTCCGCAGTTAAGCAGCATTGGGCGTAGTCGGAACTTGGATGGTATGCCGGTTCCAGGCACTGCGCGCTGTTGGCCAACATAAGGAGGAGCGAAAAGTCCCTGGCCACCCTACCGCACGTAAACTCCAGCTGGGGGTAGCCTCTTCGGAGGCTCGGACCTGCCTTTGGGCAGAATACCAATTAATTAATTAATTAATTAGTTCCTGATACGATTATGTATAATGGTATAGCAAAATTTGCCATGGCTGGTTCCATACAGTTGCTATCCAAACTCCTTAGGAGAGTGCGTTAAGGATTTGGTTGCTACTCACTTCGAGATCTAACATTTAAATCCCGGAGTGGTAGTGATCATCCTGACTGTGGTTAACTCCGGCTTTTTCACATCCACTTCAGACATATTGTGCTGGGATGACACCTTATTTGAAGACTAGGGCCACTCTTCCCAATCCTAAGCCCAACAGTTACACTATTACAGATATTACAATAACAGGGGTTATCAAAACAGTTACACACACCGAAGTATTGTGTGCGCGCCAGGAAAATTCAGCTGGGATTGAACAGCAGATATTTTCCCGCGTACTGCATAACGCGCATTCCAAAAACATCAAGTCGGTCACCACCTGCTTCACTCAGTGCTTCCTTCCTTTCTATCCTTCTTTCTTTCATTCTTCCTTTCTTTCTTTCTTTCTTTCTTTGTACACAGTGCTCTGCTAATGCATATACACAACACCTTGTGAGAATGTCAACAGTAGGAAGGAAACAATACACAATTGAAGCCAGATAAACAACAATCACCATGCCTGAGGTAACAGCTGATATTTTCAGGTCAGGAATAGACGGGCTGCGCATGCGCACATCCCAAACTCCCGCGTCCCACCACAGCGTGTCGAACTGACTTCTAATGGCGCGCGGACAATACACGACCAGATGTTCAAAAGTGGCCCTTGACCCAAACTGAAGCAACAACATTAACAAACAAGATGTTCAGTATAGAACATTTATTTTAAATGTATGGTCATTTGACTGCAATAAAATTTTATTAATTCATTAGATTATTTTCTGATTTTCCTGTGCAATCCCACAGCGTACCCGAGCGCAATAGAACGCTCGCCAGGACCGTGACGAGCAGCTGCAGCAAGTCGAAAGATCGAAGGCTCAAATCTCGGCACTGACAGTGGCCATTCTGAGTGTGATTTGCCTCCGATTTTTTCCACGCCCCCTCCAGGCAAATGTCGGTATAGTACCTTACTTCAAGTCCTGGAGCGCCTACCTCAGCCCCATCCCTAATAATTACAGTTACACACATTATTGCAATCACTCCAGAAACAGAGGTGATCATACAAATTGAACACACACCAAAGTACACGGACGTACTAACCATGATATGCCAATCCCCTAAAACGAAACCTCTTCTTGTGCAGTAGAATTCAGTGCAATTAGGGAGTGTGTTCGATTCCCACATAGGTAGTGGATTTTAGAAACAAAACAATCGCTTTCATAAACGCAAATATCCCTGGCGTTCACTCAAAGATGGCAGGGTATGGAATTAACAACTCTGTCCAATCTAGTGCCGATGTCACGAAGGGTGGAAGCATCTACTTTCTACTGCTCCATATGGCCTGTACGAATGGTCATGCCATTCGCTCCAAATTTTTTGATATCTCTGCCTCATTGCGTAGTGGCTAGAATTCTTAGCTGTCACCGTGGAGAGGCTTCGATTCCTGGCTCTACCAAGAAATTTAATTCTGGTCTGAGGGCTGGAACAGGGTACACTCAGCCTCATGAGGTAAAACTGAGAAGAGGCGTGTTCGATTACCATCTCAGCCATCCTGGAAGTGGTTTTCCACTTCTACTTCAGGCAAATGCCGGGATGATTCTAAACTTAATGCCACGGCCGCCTCCTTCTCAATCCTCCCCTGAATTACAAATGCTCTCACTAAAGAGCCTTCACAATAACACAGGTTATCAAACAGAATCCACACACACACACAATTACACGGGGCTAAATGACCACGATGTCCAAGCTCCTCAAATTAAAGAACATCAACAGTTTTGACGCCAACTGGCAAGCAGACAATAATTAAACTAATTGTAAGGATACATTTGGTCTTCTGGGATGGGAACAAAATTTTAGCCAAAATATCAAAATCCTCAGATGGCTTGTTTTATTTATAGAGATATGTCACGAAATAAAAACCCGACTACCGGATTCAGTAAAAAGAAAAACGAATCTGTTAACTTTATATCATAATGATCCTCGGAATACAGCCATATTTCCCGCGATTCTTGCCACTTAAATAAGTATGTAGGGTTATTTTTAAAAGACTAGCAAGGACAAGGACAAATTAGAAAGACAGGTCGAGATAAAAAGAAATTAATAGAGACAAATGTAAGGCTGTGGAGAATTAACAAGTTGGTCTCACGTCGGAGATGAGAATGGAGCAGAGTAATTACGCTGCTACTGGGTAGCAGTCAATTCCGGTAGCTGAGGGACATCACAACACAACACAACACAAAAATGGCTATGAACAATGAAGCGAAGCGAATCAAGTATGAGTCCGAGGGCGAGGTACAGTTGACTCGTATCACGCTAGACTAGACGAACAGGCTCCAGCTCCAACCTACCTCATTAGCACTCTCCCAGATGTTAAAAACACTGAAAAACTCGGCTAATCTTACCTGCTTTCATAGCTAACTAGCGGACCCGTGCGAGAACTCTCGCAAGTGTATAAACCACCCGCCTGGCTTTACTGTTGTGCGGGCTTCTATAAATATGTTTATTTGTTTGAACGCACTTATTAAACAAATTGTCGATTTTCATGAAATCAGAGAGCTATTCATCGGGGAGCGTGATGGCACAGTGGCTTAGCTACTCGCCTTTCACCCGGACGGCCGGGGTTCGATCCCTGTGACAGCGGGGTGGAATTCTCACCTGGAAAAATCACGTGGCGTCAGGAAGACCATCCGGCCTAAAATCCCCGGCCAAAACCAAAAGAGCTGGTTGGCTCCGGCGACCCCAATTAATTGGGAAAAGCCGAAGAAAGAAAGAAAGAAAGAAAGAAAGAAAGAAAGAAAGTAAGAAAGAAAGAGAGCAACTCATCACTGCTGCTGGTTGCACAGTGGGTTGTGTGCGCCCCATGTGTACAGACTACCCGCCCGGTTCTAGTGCTAGGGCTATCGTCTTGTTTATTTGTTTAAAAGCACTTTATAAACAAATAAATATATTTCGTTGACTTTTCAAGAAATGCAAGATTTTTCCTGTACTATTGAGACGATTTGGAAGCTTTTGGTACAAACCACACCTTCTAACTCCCTCTGGTTTAGGGGCTTGAGTTTTGTGAAACATACACCTTAGCGTATTATAGATAGAATTTAGAATGCCGTCCGTTACGAATCTCAGATTGTCAGAGATTGGGGAGGCAGTGGTTCTCTTTTCTTACATCTCTCTAACCTTAAGGGCCCCTTAAGGGATTTCGGAATATCATATATTGTCCATACTAATTTTAAACTTTGTATTTACCTTTTTTTTTTTTTAAACTATTAACTGGAACTAATGGTATTATTTCAGGGATTTTCTTCGAGACACTCTTCTAAGTTTGACACAGGCTTTTTGAAAATAAATGCATATTTTAATTTAAATCCTTCAGTATGCCTTCCTTTCGAGGGGACGTAAAACCGGCGGGTCTATGTCACAGATTTATGGCATGTAAAAGAACCTACCACTACAATTGGTAGTGTGTAGCTGAAGGTTATTTGGTTAGAAACGCTCTATCAAATGCCAACGTTTGCTGCTAGGTGTCAGTGACAGAGGCATCTAGTATCCAAAGTTGGATCTACTTGAAATTGAACTTGTTGGGAGCCTACGGGCGTTCATTTAAAATACTCTGCTATGGCCATTGGCTTCAATTCATATATAATCATATACTGTATAATAATATGTAAATGAATCCTTTCAAAATTGCATAATCTTAACAGCACTTTAGTTAGTTAGTTTGTTAGTTATTGTTATTTTAAGGGGCGGAACTACGAGGTCATCTGTCCCTAACAGCACTTTCATAAACATTTCCATCTTTGCAAAATTAAACTGAAGTAAATTTTAAGAAACGGCCGAGTTAAAATATAACACATGTAAGATAGGAATTATTACTGTGTATCTAAAAATGTCATACTTGTATGTTGAAAAGTTGCGAAGAAAAGGGAAATTTTATAATTAGAGAACATTTTAGTGAGAAATTGGAATCAAGGATGCCATGCCATTACCATAGGAATCTCCTCCTCCTTAATCTTGTTCTTCTTCCATTTGAAGCACTAGCTTCCGTTTTGTTGTTCCATGTTCCTATACTCTTGCTTCTAACGAAGCTTCTATTATGGTGTTTGAAACCATTTTTTAGTGTTGCCTAATACCACACTTGTATCCAAGTGTATTTACTAATCCTTTTTTTATTTCAGGATTAGGGAACAACCCATCACAATTGGGTGCAATCGTGTTGATCGACTGAACCACATCAATTTTCGAAGCTTCTTTTAAAATGTTTTTTGTATATAGAATTAAAAACAAAAATTATAAATAAAACACGGCAATTTTTCTAGGTTTGTGCCGTGTCTTGTGTGGGGTTTCGGCTAGAACACCAAGCTGATTCATCAGTGGGCTCTTGGTGTCCTTGCCCGGACCCCCACAGGAGTAGCGAACTGCTCCAAATACCAAAAATTTATTTTAGTGGGTTTACTAATAGGATTTACGATTGTGGGAAAATATAAGGAAATTAGGAATGAGATATGAAAAAATTAATGTACCGTTAGATAGCTAAAAGTCCGTAGATTAATACGACGCAAACTCAACATTTTGAACATTTTGAAGATTTGGGGCATCCCTGATGCACTTTTAACAACAATTATCATCATAATCTACTTCTCTCAAATGACTTGTTCTTATATATCTCACATTTACCACCAAATGATGCCTCTCATTTCTATTTTCGTTAAACTTTAAAACTTGAATGTAATATATTGCCTTATTTCACGAAATTCTCTTAGGGTTTTCTTGTTACCACACCCTTCTCCTAGTACTTGTAATGCTATATCCCTTACAATTGTGCATTTGTTTTTGCACACTCTTTCTTGTAACCATAACTTGATACATGTGATCATTAATTACAGTAATTGCCTAATAACCTAGAACAAAAATATGCTGCGAAACTTTTAAAATAGTTTGTGAAAAGAGTAATCAAATAATGTTACGACTGAAAGTAGGGGGAGGAAATGAAATACTGAAGGCAGCATAACAACACCATATGAAGCATCAGGATACAGGTTGGACAAGGTAAGTATTACACAGGAAATACCAGGAATGAGGTACAACTCGGACAGGGTCTTATGCAGAGAGTACGAAAGGGTCTGCAAAGAAAGTGTGCAAAAGGGTGAAGGATATAGAATCGTAAGTACTCAGAGAAGAAAGTGGTAATAGGACAATCTCAAGAGAAGTTTGTGAAATATTGCAGTATATGAGAATAAAATGATAAAGTTCAACGGAAAGAGAAATGAGACAGATAATTTGGTGGTAAATAGTGGTTGAAAAATGCATTGAGTGAAGTAGGAAAACAGGACTATTGCCTCTTACGCGGTAAAGTTACGGGTATATCACATCTGCTCAGAGAATGCACTAAAATCAAGATAAGAACAAAGTATGTAGATGAGGGAGATATAAACTAAAACTTGAAAATGAAGATCAGATCTCAGTAATATTCTAAATAGGGAATGGAGGAAACCAAAGTGAAACTATTCAACGTTTGATGTACGGATAATTTGGAATAGGAAAGCGGAAGATGAGAAACAAATCGAAAATGCATGTGAGACAAATAGAAGGGTGCAAGAGATAGAACCCTAAACAACATTCAAAGCTAATAGCTTCGTATACGCTTTGTTTTTGGTAAAATCACGCAGTAAGGAATTAGATTCGAATTAAGTTTCCAGTGTAATCTTTATTTTGATATACAATAGCTGTATTGTTTTATAAAATGTAAACAAATATTCCATTTATCAACAATTTCATTATAGACGGCAGTACCTATCGATATACAATTTGGTACAACATTTATGTGGCTCGTACTGTACTTTATATGCACTACACAATCAGAGAGTCTCCTTGGTTATCAATGCGGCCTAAAAATTCAATTCTTCTATTCTTAATTCTTTTGTGCTGTTGATAGAGCTACACAGCCTTGTGCGACACTCTAGGCTAGGTCATTTGCCCATGATAAATAACCCCCGGCACTACAGCCCATGAAGGGCCTAGACCTACCAAGCGACCGCTGTCCAGCCATTTAGCATTCAGATATTGGGGTGATGTGTGGTCAGCGCATTGGGTCTCCTCGGCCGTTTATCTTGGTATTCGTGACCGGGGCGCTGCCTCATTGTCAGACAGCTACTCAATTGTCCATACGAGGCTGAGTTCACCTCGTTCCAGCCCTCACGTCAGTTTCTAAAATCCCTGACGGAGCCGGGAATTGAACCCGGGGCCTCCGGGAGAGAGGCAGGCGCGCTACCCCAACACCATGGAGCCGGCCATTTGCACATGATGCTTACAGTATTTGATAACATTTTAATAGTGTCATTTAATGTGTGACGCTATCGTAAGGCTCTTCTGACATACAGCTGTAGGTTTTGCGCTATACTTAATTATGCATGGCCTTCGCGTCATTAAAATTAATCTTTATGTTGCAATTTCCACGCGTAATCTCCAGTGTATGGATTGCATTAATTAGTCTGTACCACTAGTAATGTGTTGGCTTTTTTACAACTTCTGTTTCAGTAAACAGCTCGCTCTTAAATTGTATAACTTCCTCCACTACCCTGATAAACATCCAATCATGATAGATATTATATTATATTATTATTATTATTATTACTACTACTATTATTATTAAAGGCATTTCAATAGAAATATGTTTATCAATGTTACGCTCAAGAATGATAATAGGCTATGCTAATATTTGAACTGGTATCTTCGATGTTTGGTCAACCAAGTTCGTATTTTCTCACATATCCTTTCTATATCAGTTGGAGACCATTTGATTATTCCAAATTATTATTATTATTATTATTATTATTATTATTATTATTATTATTATTATTATTATTATTAATTATGAGCTGGAGATTTCAATGCAAGGCCTTGGAATGGGGTATGCCGGATGTAGATTCCAGAGGACGTCGTATACTGGAAATGGCTGCAAGGTTGGGATTGTCGACCGTAAATGTTGGAAATACGCCTACCTTTCGACGACCTGGCTGCAATGGAACCATACCAGATGTGACTTTAGCTTCAGACGATTTTTTGTCAAGAATATCTGAATGGCGGGTGATTGAGGACTACACAGGAAGCGATCATCAGTATGTTACTTTCTGTGTACTTCAGCAAAATCGACAACAAAGCGCTGTCATACGCAAACCATCATACTGGAATCCCACAAATATGGATAAAGAAAAGTTCTGTGAGGTAATACAGAGAGGAATGGTGAAAGTTGAAACGAGTTGCTTTTCATTTGAGGGGAGAGAGGCGGCGGATAAATGGGTAGAGAACACTATGTTGCTTATTCATCAAGCCTGCAATAAATCCATGTGCAGGAAGAAAACGCGAAAACACAAACAGCCAGCATACTGGTGGACGGAGGAAATTGCTGATATGAGGCGACACTGCCTGAGGATGAGACGAAGGGCACATAGAGCGAGAGGAAGAGAAGAGGCAGCCTTATTCTCCGAAGACCACAAATCAGCAAGAAAGGCGCTTCGGGATGCAATTAAAAGAAGTAAAGCTGACAAATGGTGGGAAATGGTCAAAGAAGTTGACAACGATCCTTGGGGACTAGGATATAAGATTGTATTGAAGAAACTTGGAACTTTTTCTAATCTGATAATGGATGCACACACTATGGACGAAATAGTCAGTACGCTGTTTCCGGATCATCCGGAGAGGATTGATGAAGCTGATGATTGCAATGATATTGAAGAAATACCATTGTTCACCGAGGAAGAATTATTGAAAGCGATTAATTCTATCAGGAACAAGAAGGCTCCTGGACCAGATGGGATTCCAGCAGAAGCACTTAAGGAGGCAGCAAGAGCTTGCCCGTGACTCCTTTTGAACATGTATAACGCATGTCTGAAGGCAGGCGTTTTTAGTACCTGCTGGAAGAAGGCCAGACTAGTTCTTATTAGTAAAGGAAAATTGGGAGGGAATTTGCCTTCATCATACAGGCCATTATGTATGCTGGATACGGCTGGAAAAGGATTAGAAAAACTATTACAGCCTAGAATATTGATGGCAGTTCAATCAGCTGGAGATCTATCTGCCCAACAATACGGCTTTCGGAAAGGGCACTCGACTATAGATGCTGTGCGGGTAGTTGTAGAGACTGCAAACAGAGCTCAGATGGGTAACCATTACTCACGTAAAGTTACGCTACTTGTGACTCTAGATGTGAAGAATGCCTTTAACTCTGCCCAGTGGAGTGACAATTTGGTGGCACTTCAAGATAAATTTAGACTACCGAGATACCTCATGCGGATAATGAGGGATTATCTAAAGGACCGTATTTTGCAGTACGATACCGAGGAAGGACATAGGACTAAAAGATTAACCGCTGGGGCAGCTCAAGGATCTATTCTTGGGCCAGATCTCTGGAATATTGCATACGATGGCCTGCTTCGGCTGAAGATGCCCGAAGATGCAATATTGGTAGGATATGCTGATGATGTTGCTGCTCTGATTGTGGCTCGTGATATAGAGCTGGCGCAACTGAAACTCAATCAGGTAATGCGACGTGTCACAGATTGGATGACGGAACATAAGCTGTCATTAGCAGACCATAAAACGGAGATTGTTGTGCTGACGAGAAGGAGAATCAACACTCTTGTACCAATGCAAGTGGGAGGGACGATGATTAATTCATCAAGGAGTACGAAGTACTTGGGTGTGACGCTAGATACGAAGCTCACATTCTGGGCCCATATTCAAAGAGTGACGGATAAAGCAGCAAATATCTTGACAGCTTTGAGCCGATTAATGAGTAATATTAAAGGTCCGAAGCCTAGCAAACGACGTCTCCTGATGACAACAGTCCAGTCCATATTACTCTATGGAGCTGAGATCTGGGCTGAATCCTTACGGTTCGAGAAATATCGTAAAAGGATAGCAGCAGTACAACGAAGAGGAGCACTGAGGATCTCATGTGCATATCGCACTGTTTCAGAGCCTGCTGTTCTAGTGGTAGCGGGAGTAGCACCAATTGATTTACTTGCCTTAGAGCGTCAGGAAGTTTGGCGCACCAAAGAAGAACTGGGCATACACCAGGCAAAGATGTCTGCACACAACCATTGTATGGAACGATGGCAACAGAAGTGGGATGATGAGACACGAGGTCGATGGACAAAGAAACTTATTCCGCGTCTGGCTGACTGGGTTGATCGAAACCACGGAGAGGTCAATTATTATTTGACACAGTTCCTAACAGGCCATAGATATTTTCGGAGATTCCTGCATCACATAGGCGTGGCTAATAGTCCTTTGTGTCATTATTGTAATGAAGAGGATGATGCGCTCCACACATTCTTTGTGTGTGAACGCTGGTCAACACATAGAAGAGATCTGCAAGCTTCTATAGGGGCAATCACGCCGGACAACATCCTACAGATGATGCTCCGAAATGATCAAACATGGAATCAGATAGATATTTACATAGAATGTATCCTGCGCCAGAAGAAGAGGGAAATGGATGCGTTCGAACATCCTTAAGAAAAAATGAAGAAAGAAGAAGTCTGAATGACTAAGTAAGCACGACATCACCCTGAAGTAATGCGAGAGCGGTTCCGGGGTGATGAACACATCGTGGGAAAAGGGATGTGGTTTTTAGTGGGTAAGAATCCCACACTACTGTGAAGTGCGGACCCTTCACATGTGTCTTTTGAAGATTTTCCACAGTCCCTCGTAAAAAAATATATATATTATTATTATTATTATTATTATTATGGGGAAACATTTGATGTAATTCATAGTAATGCCCCAGTTTGAGAGCCTTGTTGCCTTGGTAACCATCATGCCTAGATCACTCGCGCACTTAAAATAACACTTTCCAAGAAATTTTAATGAAGTAACTTTTTAGGGATTTTCTGTTGACACTAGAATTTTATGTTGGTATCACTGATTTTAAACATTTAAAATGACACTCGGAGACGCTAGAAGAAAGAAAGACATTTTGAACGACTTTTAAAAATTTTAGAGGCAAAGTTCAACACTACGAGTTCGTACTATCTCGCGATCGAAAATGAAGAAAAAAGTATCACCCTAGGTGAATTTTTACTTTCTAAGTCAACTACTAGCTAAACTAATCATGGTATCTTTCTTAAAGTAACATCGTACGTAACATCCTTTGAGGGGAGTTAGACGCCGAAGTTACAACTCTGTCAGCTAATTAATTTAAATATGGCGCCACATGCAATTTTCAAGTATTACGACCGGTCCGGTGTATGTATATTATATATATTGTTACATAAAAGCGTGATTTGCACCAGATATAGCAATGTTTGAGCTATTTTTCGATATAATCACCACCAGAATTGGGATCTACTTTTGTATACCTGTGTCGTAGAAGTCTGCCGCATTTGAAAGGAACCAGTGTGTGGTATTATTGAGGCGCAAGAAAAGATATAAATATTTAGTTGCAGTAGTAATTAAACTAGCACAACTAGTCAACAAATCATGGCAGGTGACGGAAGGCACAATAAGAGCTACGCTACTGACACCAGCCGGAACTTGCCAGGCCAGTATATGTTTGCTACGTGGCTCATGATCGCGTGATTAACGGTCACGTTAAACTACAAGCTACTATGTTTGCTACGTCATGGATCTGTCATGCATGCTTATATTGCCCTGCTAAATACGTTTACTTTAAACAAAAAACAAAAAAAGATAGGTAAACTTTACTTATAGATGGTCATAATTGGTGTCTTTGAGATGACTGAAATGTGTGTGTGACTGTCATTACTAGGGTACAGGATTAGGGTAGGTGTCCCAGGGTTTGAAATAAGGTACCATCGTGACATATATCTGAAGGAACTTTCAAAAAAGATGGTTGGTTTTACGTCCCTTTTAACTACACTGGCTTTTAGAGTCAAAAAAGAGGAGGGTAACATAACTCCGGATGACCTCTGCTAACACCTGGATTCGAGCATTCCATCTTCAAACTTCCAGTTTCACATTTCAGTCGTGGTAAGATTCTTAACCGATACAGCTAAGCTGCGGAGTGAATCTTTGAATGATAGGAAGGTGAGTTCGGGGGTCGTCGTATGTACTGAGACTCCGGTCCCAAAATTCCCAAAATAAATTAAATTCTTGACTGAGGATTGGAATGGGGTTTCTTTCTTTTCTTAGCGGGAGGGAAGTTGTATGTAAATTAATCTAGTTTTATCCAATTAGGCTAACAATAACAATAATAATAACAAGGGCCTAGAAAATTTAATGTAACACAACACTCCGTCTGGTGGAGCAAAACTGTGCAGAGATGGGTTCAATTTCCACCTCAGTCATCCCAGAATTGGTTTTCCATGGTTTCCCACGTTTACTGCAGGCAAATACATGGTCGGTTCCTAACCTAAGGCCATGGCTGCCTGCTTCCCAATTCTAATCACAATATTACGAAATATACACACTCACTATAGCAGATACCACAATAACACAGGTTATCAAACAAAATCCTACACGCAATCAAGTGCCATAAAACCTAACCGAACCCCGTGGCACTGCAGCCCATGAAGGGCCTAGGCCTACCAAGAGACCGCTGCCCAGCCATTTGGCCTGCAGATAATGAGGTGACGCGTGGTCAGCGCTTCAGTTCCCCTCGGCCGTTAATCTTGGTCTGAGTGACCGGGGCGCTCAAACTGTTAGACTGTCACTGTCAGACAGCTACTCAATTGTCCTCACGAGACTGAGTGCACCCCCTCACGTCAGTTTCTCTGACGGAGCCGGGAATTGAACCTGGGGCCTCTGGGTGCGAGCCAGGTGCGCTACCCCAACACCACGGGGCCGGCACGCACTTAAGTCCACGGGAATGAAAGACCACGACGACACAAGCCTCTCAATGAATCAACAACAAAGGGATAGCTAAAATCATTAATATCGCCATATTCGTTTTGGAGATTAACTTGGTGATTTGAGAAATTGCAGTCCGTTATATTTGAATCTGAGTGTACCATTCGCATCATTTTGTACAATGTAATGAACTGTGTGTGTGAACATCATTAAAAAAACAAAGCATTCCTAACCTGATTTCTTTTATTTTCCTTTGGGTTCTCTCATCACAAATAAATAAGACGTACCCGAATTACTCTCTCACAGGTGGGCATCTGGTGTCTGCCGACAAAAAACAATACCTGCTCGACCTTATGGAATATAATGATTCATAATTGTCTTAAGACGGCGGCTTGTGTTAATATGGTCCAAGTTCAAGATGCGGTCAAAACAGTGATTTGTTTCAGCAAGGCATTGTGAGGTTCGTATGCACTTATGACAGCTCCGTGACTCAGCCTCTTATTCAAGTGTTCAGGGTGGTGAGTACTTATTGCTCGAGTCCTGTGTAGTTTCGGATAAGATCACCTAGTGTTTAGTTTTATTTTATTTCACTTTATCGTGTTGACCAACTGAAAAGCATTTAAATTCATTCACTAAGGCAACACTGAAAATTAGCTACCTAAACGAAATAATTGTTTTATTTTATCTTGATTTTGATCTTGATCTTATTTTATCTTATTTCATTTTATTTTATTCTAGTTTTGTTTAATTTATTTTAATTTCATTTCATATTATTGTATTTTCATTTTTATTTGATTTAATTTAATTTTATTTCATTTATTTTTATTTTTTTATTTTTATTATTATTTTTATTTTTATTTTTATTTTTATTTTTATTTTTATTTTTATTTTTATTTTTATTTTTATTTTTATTTTTATTTTTATTTTTATTTTTATTTTTATTTTTATTTTTATTTTTATTTTTATTTTTATTTTTATTTTTATTTTTATTTTATTTTTTAAATTTCATTTTATTCTTGTTTATTTTAATTTAATTTATTTTTATTTTGTTTTCTCTTTTTTATTTTATTCCATTTTATTTTATTTATTTTATTTGTATTTTATTTAATATACATTTATTTTAATTTATTCTATTTTATTTTACATAATCCTTTGTAGTGATGCAATGATGGTGTGATGGACTCAAGTAATGGTATGAGATTAACTTGCCATATTACCGCAGTGAATTTAGAGACCCCGTGGTACTGGAATTTTGCCTACCAAATGTGATGTTTAACATGACAGTACATCGACTTATGCGAGGTTGTCGCATTTAAATACCCATAAAAATGGGACTGAATTGGGATCAAACCCGCAGTTTTGGATACTGAAAGCTAACTGTTAACTGGCTGTAGTCTACCAGTCAGACATCATGATGGATTCAATTCATAATATAAAATGAACAATAAAGTATATTTTTAATACTTTCTGTAATCATTAACATAACAAAAAATAATCATCAAATTTGGCAATTTCTGTAACGATACTACAAGCCCTTACTTTGAAAATACACAAAAAGAATGTTCTTGCACTGATATCACAGGGCTCTACTACCAAAATGAAATTGTTTTCATACTGTGGCGTGAAGATTGAATAATCGTTACTTACGTCTCCGTAACTTGCGCTGATTTTGAGAAAATTGATACTTTTCAACAGCGTGCATGGCAATCAGTGTCCATTTCTAGGTACTGTAGAAACACTTGCAGGCTACTTGAGATACGTTGCCTCTGCTGTGCTCCAGCCATGCACCTGCAGTAGCACGCCCAAGTTATTGTAAATACTTCAAATATGGACGTTGACAATCCCCAGCCAATACCACGATCTTTACGCCAAGGCTGGAATTGCACACACTAGCAGGCTATATCCTGAGCTGAAAGTTGGCTTGCTTGGAACTGCTTCGTAGCGCAATCGGTATATAAAGAATGTGTCTAGCAATCAAGCGTATTACTGCGCTAGGATATTATTTAGAATATTACAGAAAATTTTGCAACATTGTGATTATTATTACTATTATCATTATCATTATTACTTTATTGTTATTATCATTATTATTATTCATGTGGCTTACTAATTAATATTAGTATTAACATACTCAAATTACTTTTTATTATTATTATTATTATTATTATTATTATTATTATTATTATTATTATTATTATTATTATTATTATTATTGAGGTGGTCCTTCGTCAGAAGAAGTCGGATGGGGACTTGCTCGATTTAGTCGATTGAGTCTGCGTTCCGCGGGCTATGAATGGAGAAGTAAGATGGTGCTTGTGAAGCAAAGAAAATGACTCCATCCTGAAGTAATACGAAAGTGGTCCCGGGATGGGTTTCGTCAAGAGGACATGGTGTGGTTTTTTAGTGGGTAAGAATCCCACACTCTTGAGGAGTGCGGACCCTTCTCAAGGTCTTATGCAAAATTTTTCCACAAACCCTCGTAAAAAAAAAAAAAAAATATTATTATTATTATGTTAATTTGTAGCTCTTCAGTCGGTCAACACGATTGTGCCCAATGAATGAACGGGGTACAAGATATAAATGTGTAACGACACTCCTGGAAAAATACATGTATTAATTAGGTTATCGCAAATAATAATAAATAATCTAATTAATACATGTAATCTTTTCCAGAGGTGTCGTTACATATTTGTATCTTGTACCTCGCCCATTCATTGGGCACAATCGTGTTGACCGACTGAAGAGCTACAAATTAACAATTTTGTATAGGAAACACTGAAAACTTATGACTTCAAATCATTATTAACTTGTATTTATTGTATTTCATGAAATCGTTCCTTCTGTGCCATTTGCGTGGAAGTGTAAGAGAGGGTCATGAGCCCTGATTTCACCAATACCAAATAAATAAATAAATAAATAAATAAATAAATAATCTTGAATTTGAGCCCTAAATAAACATATTTAATTCAATGGATTTGTACATTTGATAATGTTTCTGCTGCTGTTGCAGTTCATTCTCATGGACTTTCTGAATGAAAACGTTTTCAGTGGGTCATTGAAAGAATGTCCTCTTCATGATCCCAAGTTCGCGAGCTCAATTCCCGGCTGCGAAAGTCGGAATTTTTAAGGTGGGGCAGGGGTGAGAAAATATTCACAACACTCGCAGTCGTACGATGTCAGCTCGTGAAAGATCTCTGGTGTCACATTTGGTGATTACAAGACATAAGTTAATTAAATCTCAGCCACAGGACGCCCAGTAGAATTATGGATTTCACTGCCAGATTTACAAATAGGCTATGGAAAATCTCTAACTACAATATGAAACTCTTGAGACATATTTCTGCACTTATTGTAGTTGTTGTTGCTTTTTTAGGGGCAGCAACACCGTAGTCATATAGCCCCGTGTATTTATGTGTGTGTGGCAACGTGTGTAATTGTGAAAGCTGTACTAGTGTGTGTATTTGTAAATAGGGGGTTGGGATTGGGAAGGAGGCGGCCATGGCCTTAAGTTAGGAACTATCCCAGCATTTGACTGGAGTAGAAGTGGCGGAAGCCACATAAAACCTCTTCCAGGATGGCTGAGTTGGGAATTGAATCCTCCTCTCTTCAGTTTTGCCTCACGAGGTTGAATGTACTCTGTTCCAGCCCTCACACCAGAATTGAAATTTCTTAGCAGAGCCTGGAATCGAACCCGGACCTCCAGAGCGACAGCCAAGAACGCTAGCTTCTATGCCACCAGGTGGTCTTTCTTCACTTATGTTTGTCCTTTGATTGTTTTAAGTAAGTTCCAGTTAGGTTGTTTATTTATTTTTTGTCTGTTTTCCTAAATCAGCCCGCATACACCAGATAAGTTTTATTAAATGAGCCGGAGTCTCTGAATAACGATATTATGTGAAAGATTCGGATTTCAACTCATTTGTTTTATGAGCTATTGTTGGGAGGTTTACCTTTGTACAGGTGATTTGTCGTGCAATTATTGGTATTCCCCCTGAATCTATTCTCATGAGTTGTGCTACATTCTGTTTGTTATATGTAGCACTGACAACGGCAGGGTCCCTATACAATATTCATGACTATACAGCTCCGCACCTGTTATACATACGGCAAAGTGGAGGGAAATGGTGGGGAGACATATGTCAAAGGAAAAAAATATTATAGATTTGTACATAACATGCTAACAGAAAAATACCGGCCTTGTCGCCGTAATAGCTTGTGTTTAGCTTCTGTGAAAAGATAAGGAAAATCAATACTTCCCTCTCCCCTTCTGATCAGGGAGGAATTTTTCATGTTGGAATAGGCTAGAGAAAAAAGTTTAACTCAATTTGAACGATATTTGTATAGCAAATGTAATATTATAATATATTGTAGTTTGTAGGAACTCTGTCATTTAGAAATGCTCATTGATTAATGTTCGCAAGTCTTTTTCTTCGTTTTAGTTATTGTCCCACTGTGCAGGGTACGCTATTTGGTTCAAGGAGCGCCATCTTGCCGATTGAATGCGTCATTAGGTCGCAGATGTTTCGGTTCCGTGCCAGTATTACTGGTGTCCTGCCTTCGTTGTTTAGGTCCGCCACTTGGTCAATATCCGCCAACTTCGAGATCATAAGTGCAGCGAGCGTCATGCTCTAATGCTCTAAAATGAGTGGGTATATTTGTCCACAATTTTGCTTCTTTGGCTAACAAGAGACAGTAGCTCAAACTTTTGTTTCTCCTTATTGCTGCTCACACATAAATAACTACCACGTCCACATGTCTTCAAATGAGAGTACTGAAGAAAGCTCTCATGATTCTGCAATGTTCCAGTAATGTATGGGCATGTGTTTTCCTAATAATGATGTACTGGTCTGTGGCGGCACGTCACCTCGAGACACTACTCCTATCAGCACAAGGGTTTGGGTTTTCAGCTCAATGACTGTAGTAAGAAGTTATAGCATTAGTGGGACCACATTACTTCCTTTGGGAGGATTATCGCCCTGCAGACGTTCCATATTATGCATTTTAAGGTTTAATGAAATAAATGTACTAACAGCTTTGGACATCATTTGAATTTTTATATCAGAATAGTTTATATTCTCTATGAGGACGTGTTTTTCATTTTTGCGTTTCTCTAGTGAAAGAGGAAGTAAGAACAATATTATTCTTATATTCTTTGGTAAATATTCAGGAAGAAAATAGGAAATTACATCAAGTTTGTTCACATACATTTACATTTTGCCAAACTCAATCAGGCATTCTATTGACATGAGAGACTGGCAACTGTTTACCCTTCAGCAAAATCTTTTCTTTTTCCATCTGAAGTGAACCAGGAGCCCTTAGCAGAATATGTTTAGCATTGTTTCCAACACTGGTTAGTTTTATTTCCTATTTATAATTTATAGATTCAAGCGTTCTTTCTCCAGAAATTCACATATATCGATTTGACGCTCTCTCCACTAACAAAATTTTGTGGAAAATAATTTCAGTCCAGTACGCTGTTCTAAATATTCGTACGTATTACAGTATAAGCACTAAATTTATTGAATTGAAATCGGTAGTTTAATTCAAAAACGCTTAGAGAGTCAAAAACAAAACTGGACCCCGTACATACAAAGTTCCTGCAAAAGCTCGTTCTTGGGAATAGAACGGTCCGTAAACTAGTCGTTCATATAACGGGCAGAACACGTTACCTATTGGGAAATCCCTTCTGTATTCCACTTCTGCATGGGCTTTCTCCAGCGCCTAGATACGAGTGTTGTCTGTGTTCACTTTACTCCTCAGAAGAAATGTTGTTTCATCACTGAAGATTGAATGGGCAATGGAACCTCCAACACTTTCATTAGCTGCTGCATTTTCGTGCAATAATTCGCAGATGCCTCGCCATTTGCTGACTTTCAGGCCAGTACCGAACGACTTAATATGATGCGGTCGCAATTTAATTTACTGCTGTAATACATTCCACACTGTCATCTTCAGCAGTGGTAATTCACGACGAGCCCACGGAACGCGCAGGAAAGGCACCCTTATACTTTTCCCTTTATACAGGCATCCTGTGATCGGTAACTGTTCAATCCACCAGAAATGTTGATTTCAGATGGAGGACCACTTACGTTGTCACTGAAATGAACGCTGAAATGTAATTCAATTGTCCTCCACAAACCACAGCATATACAGTAGGAACATTTATTTACAGTCGTGATCTGCCATCTTTAAACGGAACTCTGCATAGCCTATGACGCTACCGGCGACGGGGTGAGGAATCAACAAGATACTCACCTCAAAACCTAAGTGGTCTCTTTGATGTTGTGGTCTATGACGAGGCTAACCAGCCAACAAATAGTTCCCACTTTCACTGCTTGTTGAGGGAGTAAAATATTTTCTAACGCATGTTGTTTTGTTTCCATAATTTGCCTAGATTATGTTTAAGAATTTCCTTTGTATATAGGTCTATCAATGAAACAAAAAATAATAATTTAATGTGAGTTGAGAGCGTTACCAACTTTGCTTTCCACGTGATGGCTAATGTGCATGAATCGAGGTCTATTGGTTACTTCGCAAACAACCTTCAAACTCGAGTACACATAATACTTTGGTTGACAGTAGTGCATGTATTCGGAACGGGGGGTGATTAGCTTTGCGGCAGGTGTTCTTATCTCGGCATTCGCCAGGAGTAGAAGTGGGAGACCACGGCATACCACTTCCAGTATGGCCGAGGCAGTAATCGAACCCACTTCTCTCATTTCTGCCTTAGAAGGCTGAGGGAACGATGTTCTAGCCCTCAGACCAGAATTTAATTTCTTGGCAAGGCCCGGAATCGAACCCGAACCTACGCAGCGACAGCCAAGAAGGCTAATTTCTACGCCACGAGGTTCATAAAATTCATAAAAGAATGCCACATGTAACAGAACTGCAAAGTGCAGTATAGTGAATAATATTTAAAATATACCACTGTAGTACCCACAGTAGTGGCTACGCGGGCTAAAGCGCTGCGTTAGGTCAAGGGGCCAAGCTCTCTGCTGACTCGGTAGACGCGTGGGTTCGAGCCCCACCGTCGGCTGTCCTTGAAATGGTTTTCCGTGGTTTCCCATTTTCAACACCAGGCAAATGCTGGGACAGTACCTTCTGACAGGCCACGGCCGCTTCCTTCCACATCCTTGCCCAGTTTCATTCATCTTCATCCATTCCATCTCTCATCCCGACGCGCAGGTCGCCCACGGGCGTCGACTAGAAAGACCTGCACTCGGCCTTTCAGGAGGCTACACGACAACAACAAAAAAACACTGTAGTTTTTCTGCATCGTTATGCGACATTATTCACTATTATGAATGTTGGCTGTGTTTCTAAGATGCAGTAAATAATTATTGTTAAACACTCTAAGGGAATGTAGATCAAGTTCTTTAATGTTTTACTTTTACAACTGTCAAAAAATTATTTGTACTAGTTGACATTAGTGCTAACATGAGTTCGTTGTTAGCAGTATCTCTGCCTGAGCACGACTTTTAAAGTTTCTGAACTTGAGTAACAAGTACCGAGGAACTAGAATTGTGTCCTCTAGTAAACGACTATACCTATTGAAGATGAGATCAAGACCGAAACAGAATGAAAAATACTGAAGAAAACAAGAAAGGAAAAGAAAAATAAATGTGAGAAAATGATGGTGAAAAGAAGGCAGTTGGTGGGGCCTTGTTATCAGCTAATCAGGTAACACCTCACACAGTTGGAACCTGAGCACACCGGGATAATGATGCAAGGCACGTGCCCATGCGCGATGCGATGCGATACCTTCTTCAAAAGTAAACGAATAGAAAATGAAACTAATAAGAAGCGCTACAGTATATCCGTACACAGGAGAACAGTTCTTCAGAAAGTTTGAAATAACAAAACATTTCACTATAATGTTCCACATTTTCTCTCTCTCTCTCTTTCAAAGCGAGGCGATGGATTTAGAAACACTCAGGTCCGCCTCGTTGAGTAGTGGCTAGCATTCTTGGCTGTCACTGCGGAGGCCTGGTCTAGTCTGAAGCCTGGAACGGGGTATACTCAGGAGGCAAATCTGAGAAGAGACGGGTTCGATTCCTACCTCTGCCATCCTGGAAGTGGTTTTCCGTGGTTTCCCACGGCAAATGCTGGGGTGGCTACGACCGCTTCATACCCAAATCTTACCTTAATTACAAATACACACACTAGTACAGACATCACAGTAATAATACTTTTTTTTTTTTTTTTTTTTTTTAGTTTTTCGAGGGAAACCGTGGGGAAATCTTCAAAAGACAGATTGCAAGCTTCCGGACCTACAACTGTGCAGGATTCTTACCTACTAAAAACCCACAAACCCTATACTTGGCTTAAGGCCACCCCGGAACTGCCTGTTCAGCCTTACTTCAGGGTGGAGCCACTGTTACGACCAGAGGTCTCAGTCAATTTCATTTAACATGATGATAATGAAATTACTCACCATCATCTTCACTGTCTTCAGCAACCAATCTTCTCGGTTCCTCCTCTTTTTTTGTTTTCAGCAGCTCAGAGATGTAGACTGCAATCTGTGCCCAACTTTCTCTGCTGCTGAGCATTTTATCCACCACATTGTCTGGTGTAATGACTCCAACTTTTGTCTCCAGAAGCCTTCGAAGATTTCTCCACCTCAAGCATGCAAAGAATGTGTGCTGAACATCGTCCCATTGATCATCACAATAACGACACCGTGAACTCGGTGAAATTCCCATTCGATGGAGGTATGCATCATAATAACCATGGCCAGAGAGAAACATGGTAATGTAATAGTTAACCTCACCATGTTCCCTCGACAACCATGGCTTCAGTTGCTTGATGAGCCTAGCGGTCCACCTGCCACGATGTTCACGTTCCCATTCTTCCTGCCATTCCAGAAGAGATCTGTTTCTTTCCTCCATCTTCACGCGTATCCTAGAATGCTCGTCTTTGCGCAAGTATATACGGCGCCTTTCCTTGGCCAGGATGTAAATGGGTATCGCCCCAGCTATTACTAGCACTGCCGGTCCAGACACTGTACGATAGGCAGAAGTTATTCTGAGGGCAGCTCTTCTGTGAACAGAGGTTATCCGCTTCCTATACATCTCAGAGCCAAGAGCTACTGACCAAATCTCTGCACCATAAATAATAACTGATTCCGCCACTCTCATCAGCAGTTTCCTCTTCAATGGTGAAGGGCCGCCAATATTAGCCATGAGCCGCGACAAGTTGTTAACAATCCTTGCAGCCCTATCAGCAATCTTGCTGATATGATTCCAGAATGTTAACTTGCTGTCAATCATAACACCTAAGTAACGAACAGCAGGAGCTGTTTCTATCACTTGATTATCTACTAGCATTGGTACAACTCGTGGAACTCTCTTCTTAGTAGCAAGGACTAGTTCTGTTTTATGAACTGCTAGTTGGAGACCATGTTCATTCATCCAGGTGGAAACTCTCCGCATTACCTGATTAAGTTTAAGTTGCAGACCCTCCATGGAGCGCTCCATAATGAGCACAACAAGATCATCAGCATATCCCACCAAAGATGTGTCTTCTGGCATCTCCATCCGTAAAATGCTGTCATAATTTACGTTCCATAAATCAGGACCTAACACGGAGCCTTGAGCCGCCCCCGCTGTTACCTTGCGGCACTTGACTCCTTCATCTGTGTCATACTGTATCCAACGATCACAAAGATAATTCCTCAGAACAGACGCCAAGTAGCGAGGAATGTTGAATGTTGTTTCAAGTGCAGCTATTATGTCAATCCACCGGGCAGAATTGAAGGCATTTTTCACATCCAGAGTAACCAGTAAGCACATTTTCCTAGAGAAATGGTTGCCCTGCTCAATGGATCTGACAGCCATCACCACTTCTTCAATGGCGCTGATGGTGGACTTACCCTTCACAAAACCGTATTGTTTGGGGGACAGACCTCCTGCAGCAACAATCGCTGCCTGAAGCCTTCCTTTAATCATCTTCTCAAACAGTTTGCCAGCCATGTCCAACATGCATAGAGGTCTCTGACCTGAAGCAGTAGTGGGATCTCCTTTGCCTTTAGGCATGAGCACAAGCCTGGACACTTTCCACGGGGTCGCAAAGACTCCCTGCAGTAAACAACAATTATACATGTTCAGCAAAACATCTGGTTCCTCTTCGGATATCATCTTTATCACTTCAGCAGGAATTCCATCCGGCCCTGGTGCCTTCTTATTCTGAAAAGATCGTGCTGTAGTTTGTAATTCCTCTCTAGTGAATAGCGGAATATCATCAAGCATCACCGGAATGTGATCGGGAAATCTCTCTGGATGATTAGGAAATAGCTCATCTATAATAGCTTCCTTCTGGGATGCCGTCATAGCAGCAGTAGACACCATAATGCCGCCGAGCTTCTTATTGACAACTTTGTAGCCCAGACCCCATGGGTCCTGATCCAGATCGTTAATGAGCTCGTTCCATTTATGTGCCTTACTTTGAGCTATGGCCCGTTTTAGAGCCCTCCTCGCTACTCTACACTCTTCTATCGCATTTGCAAACTCTAGAGAATCTCTGCAGAGCCTTTGTGCCCTTCTCCTTAATCGAAAACACAATCGTCGAGCCTCTGCTATTTCAACATTCCACCAATAGGCTGGCCGTTTGTTCGGAAATATCTTCTTTTTGGGCATGGATGCTCCGCAAGCCTTAACAATGAGATCAATGGTCGACCTAACCAGGGTTTCTGCAGAATTCGCGGGGCTATGTCGATACAAATCCTCCAGAACTTGTTTCCCTTGTGCTATTACTGCAAGAAGAATTTCACCATCCATGTGTTCAACATTCCATCTAAACGGTATTGGAATTTCATGGACTAGGCCTCCTCGAGGCCTAGTATTAAAAAGGATGTATCTATGATCACTGTTGTTATAATCTAGCATTACATGCCAGTCTGCAATGCAAGCAGCAAGATCTGCAGAGACAAACGTTAGGTCTGGTGTGGTTCCGTTTTGCCCAGGCCGACAAAATGTTGGAACATCACCGCTATTTAGCAGCACCAAGTCCAACCTAGCAGTCATCTCCAAAATTCTATGGCCTCTCCCGTTTGTATGAGCCAAGCCCCACTCAACTGCTCGACCATTAAAATCACCGGCCACCAGAATACCCCCAGTTACTGTACCTAGGAAATCCTCAAGGGCAGATAGTCGGGTCTCAAACTGCCGAATTGATTCATTGGGTGTTAAGTAACAGCTTACATAAGAAATATTTCTGCTCTTGACCCAGACAAAGCCATTTCCAGCACCAAACTTTTCAATAAAAACTCTGCTTGGATCCGCTACCCATATAGCAGCCGTCCCACTTTCATCAGAGTACCAAGATGGAATATCCCTGTTCTTATATTGTTCGCTAATAAGCACAACATCAATATTCTTTTCCGCGGCAAACTGAACTAGGAGATCGTTAGCCACCCTGCTACGATGAATGTTGCCTTGTAGAAATCTTAGCATTTTGACTGTTGAGCACTCTCCAATGCACGTCGAAAGACAGCACACATACCTGACCCGATCACATGGTCGTCATTTTTGCCTTCACACGCGCAGATCGAGCATTTTGGGGCAGTCGTGCAGTGAGCAGCTTTATGCTCCTTTCCCCCGCATCTGTAGCACAACTTAGACCTGTCAGGACCTGTACATTGTCTTGCCATGTGACCATAGCCCATACATCGAAAGCATTTCAGCACATTGGTCCTTTTCCGAATACGGCAGCTAACCATGCCTATCTTAATGTGCTGATCAAGGAGCAACTCATTTGCCGCATTGGAGTTTACCACAACTATGGCCATACGCTGTTCTCTGGAATTGGGCTTGGTAATAGTAACTTTTATTTCACCCATGTTATCCTTAAGCCGGTCCTCTAATATTGCCTGGACTTCCTCTGTTGTTGTAAGACAGTCCAAATCCCTAATTTCCAAGGTTATGGTAGGAGCCAACATTTTGACTTCACCCAAACCCTCAGCGGCTTTGTAAATCATCTCCCTGAACTTAGATTTATCTCCATTTTTCCCTCTCATTTCAAGGAGCACCGCACCAGTCGACGTTCTGCGAATCGATTTAAGGTTTACGCCACTGCAATAATAATAATAATAATAATAATAATAATAATAATAATAATATCGTATGGCCTCGGATGCCGGGTGCAAGCTTTGTTATTTGACACCCAGAGGGTAGCTTGCATGTCGAATTTCGTTGTTCCTTGACTATGAAAGTCAAGGAGGTTAGATATTAGATATCTAAGCTCCTTGAACACTATAGCGCTTTCTAGTAGAGAAATGAGGAACTTTGTGTTGGCGGAAACTCCCGAGATTAATTTTGCCATTATGAACTCGGCCTACTGAATGCAAATGGGTTCTTTGACATGCCAACATCGTATGACATGCGTATCGTATTTTTGCCGCCTTTCACAGTGACCCAGGTTATCAGAAAAATTCTACACACACACATACTATGATGTCGCAGAGCTCCTAAAAGAACCAAAAGCAACAACAACATAAACTCTCTGATCTTCTTATCAAATTATTCGTAACTTACGGCTTAGTTTCTGTGCTATTTCTTGTATGTATGTCTACCCCTTATTATTCCCGTTTTCAACGGGGTGGGGGATGAGATGCGATGAAATTCTATTTGGCGGATGGTTTTAACGGCCAGATGCCCATCCTGACGCCAACCTCATGAGAGGAGTTGATGAGAGATGAAATGAATGAAGTTGAATGAAACTGGGCAAGGATGTGGAAGGAAGTGGCCGTGACCTGTCAGAAGGTACCGTCCCAGCTTTTTCCTGGAGTTGAAAATGGGAAACCACGGAAAACCATTTCAAGGACGGTCAACGGTGGGGCTCGAACCCACGTCTACCGAGCCCCATGGTCTAGCGCAGCGCGTAGCTACTGCTGTCGGTTTTCTGTGGTATTTCTTGTATGTTCAAGTAAATGCGAAGTCTGACAATAACAATATATTTGACCAATAAGACCGCCTTGCGGTCGGGATTCGAACGCAGAACTCTACATTCCGAACAGGCGCGTAAGCCGACTACTCTATCAACGGCCTCAGCCCAACCACGATTCATTTCCATGATAGAGCAAAGTTACTGGCCGTGGCCTAGTAGAACGTACTGTCCCGGCATTTGCCCTGAAATGAAAATGGGACACCACTATTTTTATTACGGCCGGCTGGGGGATTCGAACACACCTGTCTTCAAATTCCGGAGATATTCTCTAAAGTAATTTATATTGTTGTAATTAACATTATAATCAGAGTCACCAAGTTCATTAACTAGGCTGTAGAAATTGAGGAGACGGTGAAATCATATTGTATAATTTATCTATTGACAGCTTCAGTGGCCGAGAGCGCTAACTCGTGTGTCGCTGGCATCGGGACAGTGTGGGGTCGAATCACACCGTACCTTCCTGCAAATGGTTTTCGTGATTTCCCATTTTCACCACCAGATGTAAACGTTCTAAATAGGGTACCCCACAAATGTAATAGTTTTGGTTGTGCTCTAAACTAATTTGTTGTGATAAAATAATACTCTTTAATAATAATAATAATAATAATAATAATAATAATAATAATAATAATAATAATAATAATATCGTATGGCCTCGGCTGCCGCGTGCAAACTTTGTTATTTGACGCACCTTGCATGTTGAAATTTGTCGTTCCTTCGAGTGCTATGAAAGTCAAGAAGGTTAGATATCTAAGCTCCTTGACACTAGAGCGCTTTCTAGTAGAGAAAGGAGGAACTTTGTGTTGGAGGAAAATCCCGAGATTAATTTTGCCATTATGAACACTGCCTACTGAATTCAAATGGGTTCTTTAACATGCCAACAACGTATGACATGCGTGCCAAGATTTTTGTTGCCTTTCAAAAACTATTTACCACGGCCAGGAGCGAACCTGAAAGCTGCTGGTTGGCAGTCCGACACGATAACCACTCACCCACCGTGGCAATAATAATTCATATGGTTGAGCAGATCTTTCTCTATCTCTCGAGCCACAGTGTGTTACAACCACCAGCCAGGATTAATAGATGAGAGGCAAGATCAATATTATACTGTAGTGTAATTTAATATTTGAAAAAAATACCACGAGCTACTCGTAAATGAATGAATTTAATATAAAACTGAAGTAAATCTAAAATTTATAATTAATTGAAGTACAGTGTCAACTTGAACAAGGTCATGATATCTGCTCACCAGGATTTCGTGTTTTCGACATCGTTACTTTTGCTTGGGTGATCCAATATCTCCCAATGATGGAATTGTTTCTATAAGAAGCTGTTCAAGCTGCCAAGCTGCCAAGAAACTTGCCATTCCGAGAGGAACCTATGGAGTATGCCCTCGCCTGGCTTTTCCAATAAATTATATATATTTTTATGCCTCTCCACTATAAACCTTTGTCGTTATTCTTTACTTCCCTTTGTTATATATCTTGTTACCCGAATAAACAATTAGAGTAGTCTCTCTTTGCTTTACAATCTTATTCCATTAGTTCACCATATCACCACTACAAAAGTTCCAAAGTCTCAGCATCCATCTTTGCTTCATGTAAGGCTTCTTTAGTTCTGCGTTTCACCACTATAACAGATTCCTCAGTCATAGCAGCCATCTTTGTGCTACCTATATAGTCTGTTGCCCATCCATGAAGATACTTTCTCCATCGTGGCAGACTGAGTTCATATCTCTACATTCAAGCCGTTCATGGCATCTTTCACTCTGTCCAATCCATCTCACGGCGATAGTCTCCAAGTCCTAACTTCACTCTAGCAGAATCAGGGTGCAGATAATAAGATACTAATACAAGTGCGTCTATGAATTTTCTAAGGAATGCTAAAATCACGTCACCTTCCAACAGCACATCGCAATTGCACCAATCCACTCGTAAATAGTCCCAATCAAGATTTCTGGACACGTTACACAGGCAAATGCTGGAATGGTTCCTTTCAATAGGTCCACGGCCGGTATCATTCCAAAATCCCTTCCTTGGCTTGTCCTCAAAATAAAATAAATGGCCATAAGCTGCATTAGTATTGCCCAATACACTGCAGAAGGTTTGGACAAACGAGGCGGTTGCGGTTAAGAGAACTAAGCAGTGCCTCTATCAGATGGGAACCCCATTCCACCCCTCAGACCAGAATTACACTTTTTGGCAAAACCGGGAATCGAACCCGAGCTTACGTGGTGACAACCAAGAATGCATATCACTACGCCACGAGGTGAACAATTAAATACATGAAATCATAAAATGCAGTGTAGTGGATAACTGAATGCACACTGTTCCTTTCTGGATCGATATGTGAAATTATTCTGGCCTAGGAATGATGGCTTTATATAACATATGCAGTCAATAAAAAGGTCGCCGCTTCGATGGCGTGGTTGGTAGCATGCTGAGCTTCTATGCCCAAGATCGCGGATTCAAACCCGGCCGAAGTCATCGGATTTTTAAGAGCGTTAAAAATCCCTCAGTATGCCTTACTTCGGAGGGGAAGTAAAGCCGGCGGGCTTCTACTAACTGCAATTGTATGAAGCTAAAATTTGTAGGTTATATTTGATTAACGATCTATTAGTTCCAACGTTCGCCACCAAGTGCTAGTTTTGACGGCATCTAGTAGCCAAGTTCACAGCTAGGTGTCGTTGACGGTAGCATTTGGTAGCAAAAGTAGGAACTACTTGAAATTGATCGTCTGCAATCCTTACCTGAATCACAGATAACACACATGAATACAGCGATCACAATTTAAACTGGTTATCAGACAGATTCTACCCATACCCAAAGTACACGGGCCTGCGCGTTGTCGCAGCCCCTAAACTGAGGAACCAACCAACCAATAGAAAGATCAAGATCAATATGTCCGTACCAAATCAGCTTGGGTACAATCGTCTCAGGTCGGAAACGCCGACACATTTTATGCTTTCGTTGTTGTTGTTCTTGAATCAATTAAGGGGATTGGCGACATCATAGTCATGTAGATACTTAGGGGTGTATGTGAAATCTGTATGATAATGTGTCATTGTTAGGGCTGTTAGGCTAGAATTTGAGCAGGAGGTAGTCGTGGCTTCAATTTAGGTACCATCCCGGCATTCACCGGGAGTAAAGTAGGAAATCACGGAAAGCTACCTCCTGGATGGCTGAGGTAGGAACTGAACCTGGCTCTTCTCAGTTCTACCTCACACGCCTGAGTAAACCCTGTTCCATTTAGACCAGCCTTAAATTACTTGACAATTTCGGGAAATAAACCCAAACGTTCGCAGTGATAGCCAAGAATGTTTTTATTGAGCCACGATGAGGACGTTTATGCTTTCGGTCTAATATCCAACACCGTATCTATTAGGCTATTCTTTCGCGGTCATGAACATGCCGTGTTGCTATAAGGGATTGAAAATAGAATTGACTTATTTTCTACTTTGTTAGAAGATACAATTACAAAACGAAGGGGCTAATAGATGGCCAAACAAGAACTGTCGATTCACAGGAGCGACGAGTCAAAAAACGAGATGCTTGGTCACTTGGATTTTGAAGGTGGTAAGTTATTTGAACCAATCCGAGATAGAATCTATAGACCGTGATTTCCACCCATTGAGTTAAACCTAATCAGTGTCTCACATTAATATTTGTCAAAATACATTGTGTCATCTTTCTTTACAAAAAGTTAATCAATAACAATAGAGAACTTAGTGATCCCACTCCTTCTGCTGATGGTAACGTTTTGCAATACCTAACCCTTACCACTCCTTATTGTTCATTGGCTTTGTTATAATCGATAAGAGACGGTTAGGATGGGAAGTTTTGTTATAAGTGAGTATAATAATCACACTTCTAGGTCATAGATTATTTGGTCAGGTAAAGGCAATGAGGGGTGCAGCTGTCGCACATCCGTGGCCTCATTTCACACACACACACTCATGCACACGGGATGAAATAACAAGAGCCACCCCTGCACAACGAGTTTTGTTCTGACTTGGGATTCACTGCATCAGAAAAGAGAATAAATGTTCATAAATTTATAGCTGTAGACGAAGCGAAATGAAACGTGTGTATCACCCCAAGCCAGCCCACTTCCATCACCCTCTTGTTTCCCTCGCTTTATATAGCCGCCCTGCCACATCAAATAATTATACTCGTTTCCCCGAAAAAACTTCTTTTGTACAGACATGCTGTAACCTCACCCCACAATCTCGCCATCCCTCAATAGACCCCGTTATGTTCTGAGTTCCATTCACCTCCCCTGTTCTTATCTGCTATTCTTTTTCATTTCTCCTAAGATACAGTAAGTTTGTTTCCGTGCTATTCTTGTGTTTCATTACAAAATACGAGTTCACTGCCTTACACACGTTGATCGATTCCATTTAGGTACTTGGAGCATCGAAGTAATCAGCTCCATGCACTCTGGTGTGTATAGGCTAATATGTCTGAAAATTTATGATATTGTGATATATAATAATAATAATAATAATAATAATAATAATAATAATAATAATAATAATAATAATAATAACAATAGTAGTCTAATAATGAAAGAATAAAACAACTTTTATGGTAGATGTGGCTATTTCTATGCCTCTGAAATATCGAAAGCAATCACAGAGAGAAGATCCAGCTAATTGAGGATATTAATAAGAGACCGAGGAATCAAGAAAATCAGGTGAGAACCTACACAAGATTCAAGACTCCGCTTCTACATCTACAGCGACTACGATAATTGTAACGTGTTATATAATGAGGAATATGCTGTCGGTGACTGAAAAGATGTAACCAGTCCCACCACGGATAATAATAATAATAATAATAATAATAATAATAATAATAATAATAATAATAATAATAATAATAATAATAATAATAACAACATGGCAGACAGGAAAATACACAGAGGAAAAATCAGAAAACAAAAATTTGAGCTAACGCCCAAGGAGAAACAAAAAATAAACAGGAAAAAATGGACATAAGAGAGAAAGAGGAAACACAGTGAATATATGAGAGGTTTTTGGGAAGAAAGAAGAAAGGAACAGAAAAAATGCCATGAAAATTGATTGTGTCGTTGATCCACCTAGCCGTTCTCGAGACAGACAAACAGACAGACAGACAAAAATTTATTTTCGCACGCATCCGACATAAAACAGTCTGAAACGCGTTAATAACGCAAATTTCCGTAGAAATTCAGAAAAAACAGACAAATTTCATTTTATATATAGAGAGATAATAATACAGTAAATAGTAATAATAATTAAAAATTAGAGAATAAAACAACTCTTATGGTAGATGTTGCTATTTCTAAGCCCCGGTATATCCGTTAGCTAGTTAGTATTTATTGCGTTAAGGGGCGGAACATAGACGTCATCTGCCCGTTTTAACCAAGATAAAATTATACAAATTTGGATGAGTTCAAAAATTTAGAGGTGGGTGGCTAAATATGTGTTTAAAAGCCTAAAATTAATAAAACTAATAAAATTAATAATAAACAAAAATTACGTCAAACAAAAATTCAGTATTTCAAAAAATAACGAGTTCTTTGTGTAAATATACACTTGAAAATTTAGATTGCTCTGAATATCGAAAGAAAACACAGAGAGAAGATCCGACAAGCTGAGGATATTAAGGACCTGAGAAATCAAGAAAAGCATGAGAGATCCTATGATTCTATATCGAATCTTGGGCTACCAAAGATGTGATGATGATGATGATGATGATAATTGGTGTTTTAAGATCATCGGCCCAGGCTACCAAAGAAAGTGTTTCTACATCTACAGAAGGCAACGATTTTGGGAACGTGATATATCCACATTACAAATCAAATATAGTCGGTTTGTATTAAAGCCACTAAAGCCGGTCATTGGTTATTCCCCCGGAAAATTCTGTGAGAAAACTATAATGACATTAATAATAATAATAATAATAATAATAATAATAATATATTGCGAGGGAAGTGGGAAATCTTACATGACACGTGAGAAGGCTTCGCATTCCTCAAGCGTGCGGAATTCTTACCCACTAAACACCACACCCTAGCCTCTTGACAAAATCCATCCCGGGACCACTTTCGTATTACTTCAGGATGGTGTCGTTTTCTATGCTTCTCGAACACTTTCTTACTTCTCTATCCATACGCAATCCGTAGATCGCAGCCTTAATCCCTTAAATCATATAAGTCTCTTATTCTTAAGACGGAAAACCGTTTCGACAGCGACCTTGTCCCACTGTACTGGTTTCTTAGGATAATTTCGACGATGTTGTCTGCAGTTATTGAACCAATGTCGGATTCAAGTGGTTATCTTTCCGCCGTTCATCGAACGCATACGAACAACGTCTAGTATACATCATCTGGATTATTTGCGCAGTAAATGCATACAGAACTCCTTACTTTGGTCATCCGATAGAGGTAGGCTAACTCCGAAAGTAACCATGGCTAGTCAACATCTGAGTCGTATAGTAATTGATCTCACCATGCATTCTGGTTGTCCACTCATCCAACCACGGTATCAGCCGAGCCGTCCACCTTCCTCTGAGATCAGCTCCATCTAGCGGGCCAAGGCTTCCTTCCGGGCATGTACCTTGCCCAGAGCTTCTTGTCTAAAGTATACGTCCTGACGGTTTTGCGTTATTAAGTCCATTGGCACAACACCTGAGACAACCAGTACTGCAGGCTCCGAAACAGTACGATAAGCGCACGCCACCCTCAGAGCTCCTCTCCTCTGAATTACAGCCATGCGTTTTCGATATTTCTCCTTCCTCAGCGAAGCAGACCAAATCTCCGCACCATACAGGAGAATTGACTGCGTGGTGGACAAAATAATAATAATAATAATAATAATAATAATAATAATAATACATATTCAAGTGCATCGAACTCCAGGGGCTCACAACTTGTGACGCATATATTAGTGACCACGGGACCTCGTGTGAGTTTGGCATTGCTTGCACTTACTTGTGTAGGGCTCGTTCCTATTGACTTCCCTTGGTATCTCTTGTTCTCTTCTGACTCCAAGAGTTTTAGGATATCTGAGGCCTAGGGTGTCTTTCATATTCCCACCATGATTGGCCCTTATCTTTTTCTTTCCGGATACCCTCATTTTTCGAGGGGTCACACTACTGGTTTTCTTAGTATCTCCTGCTTCTGTAAGAGACCCTAAGATGCAGGGTGTGTAGCCCCAAGATGTGAGAAATGTTTTGTAAAAGGGGCGTAGTTTAGCCCCAAAAAACATGGACTTACATTATTTAAATATGCTCGCACGATAATCACACTTGCACAATGCTATGATACATAACACCGCCCCCGTGGTGTTGGAGTAGCGTGCCTGTCTCTCACCGGAGGCCCCGAGTTTGATTCCCGGCTCCGTCAGGGATTTTAGAAACTGATGTGAGGGCCTCGTGAGGACAATTGAGTAACTGCCTGACAGTGAGGCAGCGCCCCGGTCACAAAAACCAAGATTAACGGACGAGGGGAACCGATGCGCTGACCACGCGTCACCCCAATATCTGTAGGCCAAATGGCTGGGCAGCGGTCACTTGGTAGGCCTAGGCCCTTCATGGGCTGCAGTGCCACAGTGTTTTATGATACGTAACAAAACGATGAAATGAGATCCGGGTTGATCAGCATACGGCGAGTAGTTTTCACAAAATCCCATGTTTCTCAAATCACTTTGGAGTGGTGACCTCTCGACCTAATTGATCTGACAACAGTGCTACACATGTTACGTATACATGAGAGGAAGGGGCAGGCATGTGGTTGAATGGGTTGCCTCCCCTTCAGTGAATCCCAGTCCTCACATATCAGCTGTCAGCATTGCCTTGACCCGAATAACAGCTGGTTGAATGTTATCTTGTTTACGTTTCTCATGTATGCCGATATGTATGTTTGGTGCCTAAACTCAAAACCAATTTATCACGTCTCGTCTTCACATGATAGCCAAAACATGAGGTAACTGCTGACTCATCCCCGCGACATGTTGTCATTCTGCTCTTGCCCACAGTAGGCAAGCGGTGTTGCCAAGTGCGACATTCTCTTCGTCCGGTTGTCTTCACGTGATAGCCAAAACATGAGGTAACTGCTGACTCATCCCCGCGACATGTTGTCATTCTGCTCTTGCCCACAGTATGCAAGCGGTGTTGCCAAGTGCGACATTCTCTTCGTCCGGTTGTCTTCACGTGATAGCCAAAACATGAGGTAACTGCTGACTCATCCCCGCGACATGTTGTCATTCTGCTCTTGCCCACAGTAGGCAAGCGGTGTTGCCAAGTGCGACATTCTCTTCGTCCGGTTTCCTACTAATAAACGACGCACCTTTTATAATACATATTTTCACTTCTGTAGGCACTTCCTGACCTGGGGGATCATAATTATGTTCCCGACTGCCTAATAATACACTGTACAGACTTAAGACCCACCTAGATGCCCCCTCCCCTCGCCCCCTCCTCCCCCCCCCCCCCCCCCCCAGGGGCTCACGACTAGTGGGACGTGGGTTGGCAACCACGGAACCCACGGTGAGTCCAGCATTGCTTCCACTTGTGCCAGACTCCTTTCTGACATCTTATATGTCGACCTCCCTTGATCAACTCTTGTTCTCTTCTGACCCCAATGGTGTTAGGATATCCGAGGCCTAAGGTGTCTTTCCCTTTCCTGCCTTAATTAGCCCTTGTCTCATCTTTCCTGGTCCCTCATTCTTCGAGGGGTCATACCTCTTGTTTGTCTTTTCATTATATCTCCTACATTCTCCCCACCACTTATGGTTCATCCTGGATAGTGCTACATCCTCAAGGGCTCTTAGCTGGTGAGTTCGGGAGTTGGTGACCCCGAGGTATTCCTGAGCGGGGTCCGGTTTCTCCCCTGTTTCCATTGCCTCTGGGGCGGATACTCTCATCTTTCCCTTTCCTATCTGCCTTTCCTGGGCCTACTTTTTTCCAAGTCCCACAATTCCCATTCTTCGAAGGTTGAGGGCATTTCTTTTCGTCCTGTCTTTTATTTAACTTTTCCTTATTTTTATGTCCTTTTTCATTTGTTCTTCTAGTATATATGTCTGTAGTTAGTTCTAGTTATAGTTTCCATTTCATTTTTAAATTTCACGAATCATCCAAACCATTAAGAGCCGATAACCTTGATGTTAGGCCCCGTAAAAGAAGAATTAGTATCAACATCATTGATGCCATCAGTGTTAATTTGAAGCTTGTTTCACTTCCGGAGACCGTGTCTCCTACAACTATTTTAATCCTGTAACTTAATCAGAAGGTTTGTTTACCTCTCGAGTTAGATTTAGTAATGAAAGTCCATTTATTTCCTCCCTCTCAATAGAAGGGAGATCTAGAATGAAGTTCGACAGGAGAGCTCTTGCTTTCTACTCATTGAACTTGTGAACTTTTGATATGTTAAAGTGGCGAGTTGGGGTGGGGAGAACTGCCCCTGTTAATTATCTAGTTCTCCAACTTGAAATGAGTACAAGTCAAGGACATTAAAAGAAATTAAATACTGAAATTCCTTGTTAAAAAACCACTTCTCTATTAATTACATTGCTTCTTTCTTACTCAGACATTCCTCCCACCCACCAATCTTCACTCTCTTTTTTATTTTTTTTCTCCCCCTTCGTAAAAGCCTAGGGGATTAAGAATGATTGGGCCAGTAATATTTTGTCGCGGAATGAGTTTTTTCCCTCCAGTTAATAGGAAGAACGTGCAGGGATTTGTTGCAGTTTTGCGTGGGGGCGAGGAAGTATTATTGAGGGTGGGAAAGGGAGAGAGTGTTTATTTTAAAACGCTGGAAGTATGTATATACCCTCCATTTCTCCAACATTTTAGATTATCTATAAAATGTAATAACGATATCAATTTTCAGCCTTCTTTGGTTCATTTTCTCCATTAAAGAAAGCCTTCCAGTTGGTCAACACAAATTGTATCCAACTATATTAGGCGGGAAAACAATATTTACATGCCCTAACCTGAAATAAATAAGATATTATTACAAAATAATATGCTTTTATGTACAAAAATGGAGGAACTAATGTAATTGGGCACAATTTCTGTTGCCCAACTGGAGCTATCATTAATAGAACTATGAAACACCGACAAATGCCTTCTATCTCTTCAATCATTTTTTCCATACTGTTGTTGTAGCAGTTTAACTTCGAGTGTTGTTAACTTCGATTCAGGGAGCGTTTATACCAAAAGATTAAAAGATTTTAAAACTTAGTGAAGCAACTTAGATTTGCTCTTGATTCAATGCACAGATAGGGAAATTCTTGCGTTCTTATAGCAACGAATAGGCTACATGGCACTACTGACCTAGTATACATGCAGTAGCTGGCCCGGTTATTATAATCCCCTACAGTACATGCTTGTGCTTTTTTCATGGTATATGTGCCACATTTCTCTACCCTCTGATATCCTAAATGTTTCGCATTTCCTATCATTCTCTTAATCTATCTGACAGACACTTGGTACTGTATATGTCCATTCGTCAGCCTATGTTAGAAAAGGATCATCATTCGCAAAATCCATGAAAACAGAGGCCCTATTGCAGGGTGAATGAATTTTCGAATCATAATGAAGATTATATCGACTACACAAATTACTTAGAACGGCATAAAAGAAAAGATTTATAACAAAGAACAACTCTTAAGAACAATTCTAGGACCACGTAAAAGTGCTGACGGGACATGGAAGAAAAGAAAGAACGAGGAATTTTACCGGCACACTGAAAGCATCACTGTCACAATGCGCAAACAACGGCTGAAGTTCTGTGAACATCTGGTGTGAGTGGACGGGAACCGTTTGACGAAGAAAGTCTTCGAGTACATTGTAAGACTGAAGGCACAACGAAATGGGTAGAAGAAGTCAAGAAAGATGCGGTTGAAATTGGAATTACTGCCGCCGTGATCCACAACAGGAAGATATTTCGAAATCGCATTAACAGCGTTAAGACATTTAAGGAGAATCCACCAAAATGTTGGCTTAAAATAGTAATTTCTGCGGAGCAGTGGAGGCTTCAAATTGAAAGAATGAAGAGGTTCTGAGAGGAAGAGAAGAGATTGACCAGAAAGCCTTAGGTTCTATGCGGTCCATAGTTGGCCAAATTCAGAAAAAAACTACAATTCACTATTATCTACAATACAATTGAAGAAAGAAATTCTACGAAGGCAAAAATTCTCACTGAAACTTTTAGGCACCTTCATAATAAAGGAAGTGGTTTCCCATTTTCAACACCAGGCAAATGCTGGGACAGTACCTTCTGACATGCCACGGCCGCTTCCTTCCACATCCTTGCCCAGTTTCATTCATCTTCATCCATTCCATCTCTCATCCCGACGCGCAGGTCGCCCACGGGCGTCGAATAGAAAGACCTGCACTCGGCCTCTCAGGAGGCCACACGACAAAAAAAAAATTATAAAGGAAGCTTTGAAGCCATTTTCAGTGTTGCCTTATTAACAATTAATAATTCAGCTTTCAGTCGATCAACCCAAAATCATTCTTATTACTGGAATATGTGAAAAATAACCTGAAATAAATGATATGTGATTAACGGTATAATATTGTTACGGACTGTTGAAGAAGAAGGAGAAGAAGAAGAAAACTAAGGGATGACATGTTTCGTTCGTCAAACGAGCATCATCATATACAAATATGCAGGACAAATAGCTGTACAAAACACTACCAAACCTACAGTGACACCCACAGACAGTTTCTGTTCTCCAAAAGCAAAATTTTGTACAAGAAAACCTGACAGAAAACTAACTAAGTGTGGTAATTATTACTGATAAATATCAAAGCATTAAGCACCGAAAAAAGAACTATTTATTTTAATGTTTCAGAACTTAGAAATGACTATCCATCAACAACAGCAGTTTTCCTCCCCGAAACTATTCTATGAAGGAGTAGCTACTATTCTTAATATACACTTAAGCAGTAAGCCCTAAAATTCTACAGAATTGTAAACTAATATGCGGAAATGATCTAACTTATAAGAACTCTGTTGTGTTGATTAAAAGCTATAACTAAAACATAAAATAGTGTTTGTCTACTACTAATGTGTTCAAAGAACCAATGCTGATACTTATCTGAAGTTGCGGAATGTGCACAGGCCGCTCAGACAACCACTTTTGGTGAAGGCCATAGTAAAATGTTTAAATAATAATGTGAGTTGTTTGAATTTGAGTAGCTTGTATCTCTTGAAACGTTTTCATCTTGGTCAGATTTTAATCACCAAGTACTCAAGATTTTTGTCACCCAGAACAAGATCAGATCTGTTGCACTGTCTGATCTGTCAGTACAGTATGTTCCCAATACAATGTATAGCTAGCGGCTTCGGTGGCGTAGTCGGTAGCATGCTGAGCTTCTATGCCCAAGATAGCGGGTTCAAACCCGGCCGAAATCGTCGGATTTCCTAAGAGCGTTAAAATCCTTCAGTACACCTTCCTTCGGAGGGGAAGTAAAGCCGGCGGTCCCATGTCATAGATTTATGGCATGTAAAAGAACCTTCCACTAGAGCCTCCGTGGCTTAGGTGGCAGCACGCCGGCCTCTCACCGCTGGGTCCATGATTCAAATCCCGGTCTCTCCATTTGATAACTGTGCTGGACAAAACGGAGGCAGACAGGTTTTTCTCCGGGTACTCCGGTTTCCCCTGTCAAAATGTAATTCCAGCAACACTCTCACCTGTCATTAGTTTAATCAGAGGAGTGCGACAGGCTTCGGTAGCCGGCACAGTTCACATCCTCGCCGCTAGATGGGGGCTTCATTCATTCCATCCCTGACCCGGTCGGTCGACTGGAAGCAGGCTGTAGATTTTCAAAAGAACCTTCCACTAATTAAACTTGTGTGAAGCTTAATTAGCAGGTTAGATTTTGTTGAAATGCTCTAACAAAGTTCCAACGTTCACCACTAGGTGTCAGTGACATCTGGTAGCGAAAGTTGGAACTACTGGAAAACGGAACTTGTAGCTCACTCCATGGGTGTCCGCATTGAAGCAGCTACAGCCTCTGTCGAGCCGAATATGTCCTCGGACACTCCCGGCATAAAAGCCATACGATAAATAAATAATGTAGGCACTGTATGCTGCAGAATGCTTACAGATGACAAACAAAGGCCCATTGAAAAAATTAGAACTTAAGGATCGGAAAATTCTAAGGAAAATATTAGGACCTGTTAATGATAATGGTACTTACAGAAGAAGACATAACAATGAATTATTTGAACATATAGAAGATTTGGTGAGTGTGATGAGAAAAAGGAGAATGTCTTTCTTTGGACATTTGGAACGGATGGAGCATCATCGACTTTCATATCGAATACACTCATCAATCTCTAAAAAAAAAATCCTATTGTAAATGGTCGATGCAAGTTAAAAAGGACCTAACAGAAGCTCGAATCAATCAAGCTCTGGTTTGGGATAGGAACCTGTTCAGAAAGGCGGTTAAATCAACCAGTAATCTACACCCTTTAACATCTGTAATGCCTCGCCCTCACTGCAAGTGGACGGAAGAAAGGAGAGCTGAACATTCGTCAAGAATGAAGATCTACAGGCAGACGAGAAAACAAGCATTACAGTGATCATATGAGTGAAGAACATCGTGGTCCATTGATGGCCGAAACGACTCAAAAAAATGTAGGCTAGAGCTACCATTTTCTAGTACATTCTCAGAAGAAAGGAATGAAGTTTGTAGTTTTACGTGACCGTTAATCTTGTGATCATGAGCCACAGGACCTCCATTTGACATGGAATACGAACCACAGGACATGGCATTTCACTTCGAAAACCTAACAAGCATTGATCGGGAATCGAACCCGGTCCACACTGGTGAGAGGCGAATAGCTTCACTGCAGCGCCACCATGCCCCTTCATTCTCAGGAGAACATCTACAGTAAGGAATTTTGTCTTGACTTAATAGTTGGTGTATTGTAGCGAGTTCCTTATGCTTTTTTATTATTATTATTAATGTATTATTATTAAGATGGGGAAGGGGGGGGGGGGACTTTTAGTCGGTAGTCTGGCACTTAGGAGCCAGACACAATGTGCGTAAATGCATTTCTTCTTCCCCCTCCCAAAAATGTTATTATTATTATTATGATTATTATTATTACTATTATTAATTACAACGTTACGCCCAACTAAGGAGCACGATTGAACCTATTTCATAGATGAATTTGAATTAGCTTTCTTCTCTTCCCAAAAACTCTTCATTCTCTCTCTATGACTTTCTTCCTTTCTCGGGGCGTGGTGGCGCAGCGGTCAAGCTGTATGCCTCTCACCAAGGCGGACCGGGTTCGATTCCCGGTCACTGCATGTGAGATTTTCGATGTGAAATGCCATGTCCTGTGGTTCGGACTCCACGTAAAACGGAGGTCCCGTGGCTTATGATCGCAAGATTAACGGTAACGTTAAACTACAAGCTTCCTTTTTTTTCTTCCTTTCTACTGTCCATGGAGTGGTGACTCTCATCCGGTGGTTTGCAGCAAAATGATGTTTGTTCACCAACGATCTGAATCTAGGCTTTCCCCATAAATTTTCGTCTGTTACGTTGATTTCATGAAGGTCATTTTCAATTTCTATTATCCAGTTATTCTTGGCTTTTAATGAGGAGGCATGATTAAACATCCTTTTGGTGGGCCTTCTTTGCCCATTCTTTGAATATACCTATAAAATTTTAATCGTATTATTCTATGAGTGTCTGTTATTTTCTCGGAATGTCGATACAACCTCCTTCTCATACACACTCCCTCTATGCACACTAGGCCAAATATTTTTCTGTGGATTTTCTTTTCTTGTTTTTCTAAATTTTTAGTTAGTGATCTGCCTCCAATGATTAGGGTTTCTGATGCGTATAATGCTTCAGGTTGAAATACCGTGCTATAGTGTTTTAATTTTGCGCTCCGCGATGTTGTCTTTTTGTTGTATCAGTTCCAAACCCCTCAAAGATACAAGTGTGTGCTTTTCATTTGAGAAATAGGGAATCTACTCGCAAGTTAAAGATCGTATGGTCAGGGGTCGAACTGGAACACTGTGAGACTCCAAAATATCTAGGAATGACACTTGACAGATCTCTTACTTTCTAGAAGCACTGCATGAACTCCAAGTCGAAAGTTTCTTCCAGGAACAATCTCCTACACAAACTAGCTGGATCACAGTGGGGTAGTCAACCTGAAACGATCCGAACTTCTGCAATGGTACTACGCTATTTGGTATAATTCAACACATATCAAACAGGTGGATGTAGCTCTCAACGATACCTGCAGTATTATAACAGGTTGCTTGAAAACAACTCCAGTCGAATGGCTTTATCTCCTCGTAGGAATAGCACCAGCCCCTGTTCGAAGAGAAATAGCTGCTAACAAGGAACGAAAGACAGTGGAAAGAACTCATCCTCTAAATGGACACGAACCGCAGCCGCAACGGAAGTCGAGGAAGAGTTGCCTTAGAACTTCAAAGGAACTTGGAACCACTGCTGAAAAAGCTAGGTTGCAAATGTGGAGGGCTACAACCAACCTTCCCCCTGGTTGGGAAAATGTTTCTGAAACTCTACCTCCTGGCTATGACGAGGAATGGACGACTTGGAAGTCCCTGAATAGACTGCGCGCTCTAGAGTAGGCAGATCAAGGGATAATATGGCAAGATGGAGTTACATTGACCAGGATGATATTCAATGTGATTGTGGAGAAGACCAGACTGTTCAGCATATGACTGAGTGTCGACTGTGCCCAGCATCCTGCACGGAAGAAGATCTTCGTCGGGGAGCACAGAGTGTACTGGAAGTGGCCAAGTTTTGGGCAAAGATAATATAATAACTGTGTTAAATTTTTAAAATGTATGTTTCTGATACGATAATAAATAAATAAATAAATAAATAAATAGTTCCAGGCGATTATCTAGGCTTTTTGTTATTTAAAGTTTCTATCTTTGTTTGCTTCTCGATTTAATCCAGTTGGTGTATGATTTCCCTTAGGCCTAAGTATGCCTATTTGAAATGATTTACCTGAGGGATTGTTATTATATTATTATTATTATTAGCCTATAATTATTTTTATCATTAGCATGTCTACCCCTTATTATTCCCGTTTTCAACGGGGTCGGGGGTGCGATGCCCTGAAAGTGTATGTGGCGGATTGTTTTACGGTCGGATGCTCTTCCTGATGCCAACCTCACGAGGAGTTAATGAGAGATGAAATGAATGAAACTGGGCAAGGATGTTGAAGGAAACGGCCGTGGCTGTCAGACGGTACCATCCCAGCACTTCCTGGATTTTAAAATGGGGAAAACCACTGAAAACCATTTCAAGGATGGCCGACGGTGGGGCTCGAACCAGATAGCTCGGCCCCATGGCCTAGCGCTGCGCGTTATCGAGCGTTTTTATTATTATATTATTATTATTATTATTATTATCCAATTTTGGGAAGTGAATTCAAGGACAAGGTGCTCCAAGAAACACATTTAGTGGAGGGAGTTCAGAAATGGTGGACAGTAAATGCTGAGGCTATCAGGAAAGTTGGTGTGGAAGTTCTGGGTAAGACGTCTGGGAAAGGCGCTCCACTTGATAAAGAAACATGGTGGTGGAATGATGAGGTCCAGGATACGATCAAGGCGAAAAAACAAGCCAAGAAGGCCTGGGAAGAATCTGGAATGACCAAAGACAGAGAACACTACAGACAAGCAAACAAAGCTGCGAAAAGAGCAGTTGGAAGAGCAAAGGCAATGGCATGGAATGAAGTCTACGAAAATCTAGAGACCAAAGAAGGCGAGGCAAAGCTCTTCAGATTTGCTAAGGCACGGGACAGAGCATCAAAAGATCTTACCCACATCAAGCAAATAAAGAATGAACAAGGAATGGTAATTCGAGATGAGAACCAAATTAAGAAGAGATGGGAGGAGTACTTTGAAAAGCTGCTTAATGAGGAGAATAAAAGGCTTGTGTTTGAAGATGGTATTCAAAATTATAATTTAACAACTAACATTTGCAGGGTAGAGATTGTAACTGCTATGAAGAAAATGAAAAGTGGAAAAGCAACGGGCCCCGATGAAATCCCCGTAGAGGCCTGGAAATGCCTGGGAGAAGAGGGAATAGATATGTTGCTGAGCCTATTCCCACAAATATTTCAAGAGGAAATAATGCCCAACGAATAGCGGAAGAGTACCATAATTCCCATCTATAAAGAAAAGGGGGACATTCAGGATTGTGCAAATTACAGAGGAATAAAACTCATGTCGCACACTATGAAGATCTGGGAAAAAGTCATTGAAGGTAGGCTTAGGCAAGAGACAACAATAGCAGAAGAACAGTTTGGATTTATGCCAGGGAAAGGAACCACAGATGCCATTTTTTCTCTGAGACAGCTCATGGAAAAACACAGGGAAAAGAAGAAAGAATTGCATATGGTGTTCATAGATCTAGAGAAGGCTTATGATCGTGTCCCCCGTCAAGAAGTATGGAGATGCATGAGATTCAAGGGAGTACCAGAGAAGTATGTGCGCATTATCCAGGACATGTACCATGGGGCAAAGACGCAAGTTAGAAGCAGTGTAGGGCTAACGGGAACCATACCAGTTGAAGTTGGTCTCCATCAAGGATCTGCACTGAGTCCCTATATCTTTGATCTGATAATGGATGTTATCTCTGAAAGCCTTAGAGAACCTGCTCCTTGGTGCATGCTATTTGCAGATGACATTGTACTATGTAGCACTAATCAAGAACAACTCGAACTTAAACTAGAACACTGGAGAAAAGCATTAGAGGACAGGGGTCTTAAAATCAGCCGGAATAAGACTGAATACATGTGCCTCGGTGGAAAGGGAAATGACAGTGTGAAGATGGACGGAAATCAGCTCCAAGCAAGTAATAGTTTCAAGTACCTTGGATCAACGGTATCTGACGATGGCAATCTAGACCTGGAAATTACCCACCGAATTCAGGCTGCCTGGTTAAACTGGAAAAGGTTGTCTGGTGTCCTCTGTGACAGGAGACTAAATGTCCAAGTAAAGGGGAGAGCCTATAAAAGTGTGGTGAGACCTGCCATGCTATATGGAGCAGAAACTTGGCCAATAGTACAGTCGCAAAATAAACGGCTGGATGTAGCCGAAATGAAAATGCTGAGATGGATGTGTGGTGTTACTAGGAAAGACCACATCAAGAACAGCTTCATACGAGGAAGTGTCAGGGTAACCCAAGCATCAAGGAAAGTTCAAGAAAGGCGGTTGCTCTGGTATGGTCACATTAAGCGCAGGGATGAGACCTATGTGGGAAGAAGAGTGCTGGATCTTGAGCTGGAGGGCAGGAGGGAGAGAGGCAGACCTAGAAGAAGATGGATGGACTGCGTGCGGGAAGACTTCGCAGAAAAGCAGTTAACCGAAAACACCATTTGGGACCGAGGGAAATGGAAAAGACTTGCCAAAAACGTCGACCCCGCATGAGCGGGAAAAGATGAAGAAGAAGAAGAAGAAGATTATTATTATTATTATTATTAATATTATTATTATTATAGCATTTCATGAGATTTGTTCTGTGTACGTTCAAATCCCTCTTCAGCCATTGTTCAGAAATTTGTTGCACATGCTGTACCTTCACAAGAATTTTAATGAACCACAACAATCTAGCCCATGAGAGCATTTGCACAGAACTACGTCACAATGAACGTTTACCCAACGAATGTTACTCAGTCTCAGCTTTCGGCAAATGAGAGTCAAAAAGGAACTTAATGTCGATAGCTTTTCGATTGTCGTGATGAGATATTGATAAATTTAAAATAGACAGAGCTCCAAAGAATCCCCGCGCGCTGTGATTCGTTTTCAAAAATGGAGCATATCTAATTTCGTTGTCGTTCCCCATCCTATTTTTTTATTCCTGATTTCATGAATGTTTCAAAACACTCCTGCAACAATTCATTCCAGAAGTTAATTACAAATATCGTAGATTTTGTTTTTCTTTAGAACCGCCAACACCCGTGAAATTACGTAGCCTGGGGCTCCCATAATATATCAGGAAAAGTGAAAACAATACTCCATTAAAGAGGAGCTTTTTTTATGTACAGTTCGATAAAATGTGGCTGCAACTAGATCAGCACTTCGGATAGAGAGGAACGATCTTGGCAGATATAAGAATAGCCTATGTGCATTGTCTAGGGGTAACCATCCTGATTGCTTGAGTTCGATTCCCGGCTCTGTCATAGTAAGAGGTTGAAGATCATTCTCGGCCATCGGTAAATAGTGTTTTGTGGGGTTTCCGCACATCTACTCCAGGTGAATGCTGGGAAAACGCAACATTCTCCTTCATAATATTAACCCAAATCATAAGTAAATCATATTTAAAACACAGCAGCAGCAGCAGCAACAACAACAAAATTAACGAATATGGCAATGTGCTTCACAGTCATCTGCTTCATATGTGCCAAATAATATGTGAAATGAGAGAAAGGCTTCATTTCTCATTGTTGCGATCGTGAAAAGTTAATTCTTGGAATAGGCTAAGGTAAGTACTTGCACATCCCATTCCTAGTTATGAAATAAACTATATACGTAGAAACGACGAGACATTGTCCTCTTCCCCCAGGGGCTCACATCTAATGGGACGTGGGCTGGCGACCACGGGACCCCAGCCGAGTTCGGCATTGCTTCCATTTACTTGTGCCGGGCTCCTCTCCGTCTTCTTTCCTGTCGACCTCCCTTGGTCAACTCTTGTTCTCTTCCGACCCCGACGGTATTAGGGTATCCGAGGCCTAGGGAGTATTTCACTTTCCCGCCTTAATTGGCCCTAGTCTTATCTTTCCTGATACCCTCCTTCTGCGAGGGGTCAGCCTTCTTTATCTTTTCATGTTATCTCCTGCCTTCTGCACAAGGCCCTCAAGGAGGCAGGGTGTATGTAGCCCCACCACTTCTGGTGCACCCTGGATAATGCTATGACTCAGGGGCTCACGGCTGGTGAGTTCGGGAATTAGTGATCCTGAGGGATTCCTGAGCTGGTTCCGTTTTGTCCCCTTTTTCCTCTAACCTTGGGGCGGGCCCCCTCCTCTTTCCCTTTCCTATCTGCCCTCCTTCCTACCAAGTCCCTCAATCCTCATTCTTCGGGGGTTGTGGGCATTTCTTTTCTTCCTTTCCTTTATTTGCCTTATCCTTTCTTTGTTTACTATTTCTTCTTCTAGTCTATAAGTTTGTAGTTAGTATTAGTTTTAGTTTTCCTTGTCATCTCATCTTTTGTTATCACCCACACCATTAGGGGCCGATAACCTAGATGTTAGGCCCCTTAATACAACAATTATCATCATCATCACATTGTCCTCTCCTTTTGAGTTAGTTAAAATGAAGTGGAACAAATAAAGTATACTAGTGCATGTGGTAGGCTCGAGTTGGCATATTCGCAGGGGTCAACCTAAACGAAGTGCAATGCAAGAGACTCTCCCTGAGGGAGCTTCCCGATTGATCACGGTACCCGTACGTTACGTAAGTACACATGAGCCCCCAGTCTTACAGCCGTGGGCGCGGGCTAAAATGGGAGACGACGAACCAGTACCTGCTCCTCTTAGTATCTCACCTCCTTACCTTCCTTCATCCCTACAGAACACTATGTACCCTCGGCAAATCCCGCCGTGCTTTGTAAAGAGTGCTCCTCTTCACTCTTCGTCACCTGCCATCAACAGACCGTTGCAGCTAAGCGAACTGCCAGGCTGTAATACTTGCGCCGCAAACCCAATAGAGGACTATGTCTTTCTTCCATGCTTCACGAAAGGTGATGGTTGCGCCGGGCCACGGCTGCTTACCGAACTGCTCGGCTTGGTGCGGACGGGAATCCGCCTGGCTCTCGTCGACGTTTCACGAAATGCGATAGCTGCACTCCAACCCGACAGGTGCGGCTTCGGTGGCGTAGTTGGTAGCATGCTGAGCTTCTATGCCCAAAATAGCGGGTTCAAACCCGGCCGAAGCCGTCGGATTTTTTAAGAGCGTTAAAAATCCCTCAGTATGCCTTCCTTCGGAGGGGAAGTAAAGCCGGCGGTCCCATGTCATAGATTTATGGCATGTTAAAGAACTTTCCACTAATTACACCTGTGTGAAACTAAATTGTATAGGTTAAGAATGTAAACAATGCTCTTAGGTTGCTACGTTCGTTGCCAAGAGCCGACTGCGGTGGCGTCTAGTAGCTAGTTCTGAACTAGACCTAGTAGTCGTTGACGATGGCGTTTGGCGGCAAAAGTAGTAACTATTTGAAAAATTCAAAGTTCCAGTCCTTACTTAAATTTAAAGAAACAGATACACACACTAATACAGTCATCACAATTAACACTGGTTATCAGACAGATTCTACACACACCCAAAGTACACGGGGCTACATGACTGCGTTGTCGCAGCCCCTAAACTAAGGAACCAACCAACCAACCCGACAGCACGTCCAAATAGATCATAAAATGCTTAACATGTTGCTTAACATTTTATTTCCAACAATTTTTGGCTCATGTGATTTCTACATAAAACCAACCGTTTTGGAGATAAAGTCGAAAAACCAAACTTAGCCCACCCCCCAAACTGAACCCAACCCCTTCGCCGTTGTACCACAAAACATATATCAAACCTAGATTGGTTCTGTAATGGCATTGGACATGCAGTAAATACAAATCTTCATGAAATTATAGTTCTCAAAAAAAGTTTTGCATATGACGATTACACATGGGTGATGGGACAATACTGCAAACACGTTTACAGTACGCGCTGTACGTCACGTTGAATCGAATCGAATCGAGCCCAGCGCCTTTCGGCCCGGAGGGCTTTAGAGCTCTATCCCTAATACGAGTGACCTGACAGCATTGGTTAGGGGTGTTGGGTGATTACCATTTTATTTCTTAATTAGCCAGGATATGGCTAAGTGCACTTTGGCACTGTGAAATACATAATATAAAGGATAGACAGTTTTTATGAATTAAGAGAATGAAATGAAAGAAATCTAGTTAGCTATAGTAGCTGAAAGTTGAGTTACAAAGTTTACTCTATGATAACTCGGGGGCGCTTATGGCGGCACCCCGTGGCTTGGTAATCTCCCAACCTGTCTATAAGAGGGTTGGTGCTTCTTGTGCATGATTTATATAGGTTGACTGCATGCTTCCTAATCCTCTGACTGGTGGTCTCGAGGTGATAGGCCTGGTGTAGTTGGGTGCAGTGGCGGCTCGTAGATGAAATATCAGGTGACGAGCCAAACTCCTAATTTCATCATTGCATGATGTTTGCGTTTGTGAATATTGACATTCTTTTTCGTATTTTAATGCTAAAATATATACTAAAAGAGCGGCTTCGGTGGCGTAGTCGGTAGCATGCTGAGCTTCTATGCCCAAGATAGCGGGTTCAAACCCGGCCGAAGCCGTCGGATATTTTAAGAGCGTTAAAAATCCCTCAGTATGCCTTCCTTCGGAGGGGAAGTAAAGCCGGCGGTCCCATGTCACAGATTTATGGCATGTTAATGAACCTTCCACTAATTGCACCTGTGTGGAGCTAAATTGGATAGGTTATTGTAAACAACGCTCTTAGGTTTATAAGTTCGTTGCCAAGAACCGACTGCGGTGGCGACTAGCAGCTAACTTGTGAACTTAGCCTAGTAGTCGTTGACGGTGGCGCTTGGCGGCAAAAGTAGGAACTATTTGAAAAATTCTAAGTTGCAGTACTTAAATTTTAAAAAACAAACAGATAACACACACTAATACAGTCATCACAATTAACACCGGTTATCAGACAGATTCTACACACACCCAAAGTACACGGGGCTACATGACCGCGTTGTCGCAGCCCCTAAACTTAAGAACCAACCAACCAACCATCTACTAAATGCCTGACACTTAAAACCAAACCAAACATAAGTTATCGTACTAAAAAGTCAAACTCGCTTATTCTTTATAGCTTAAATGAATCCTCCGTTCTCTAAGGTCGGCAATCTTATCAATGATGTCCTCATAGAAGGTCTTCAATAAATTTCAACTACAATTCACGATTTATGGAGATAGCCAATGATGTAAGTCTGGAGTAAGATATTGTGTTACATGTAAAAGTATTGAATCTTTTCAAACAAGAGAAACTGCGTTCTACTGATGCACTTGTAGAAGGTATTGCCAGTACCCAATTAAGGTCACCACTTACACTTACACGATGAAAAAGTCTATTTTTGTGGCATCACTTTACTAAGTATTTTCTGGATTTATGCTAAAGGTACGGCTATGATTCTTGTCACATATAAGAAGCGATATATTCTGAGCTGTTTTTGACCATGTAGTGCTACTTTGCTTTTATATGATGTGTGAAATGAATACAAATTTGGACAGATACATTTTCAAAAAATGTTGTATAAGTTGCTTCAGGTACACATTTCTCAGTTGTTTTTCAATCAAATATTCTCAAATTTTGTTCATATACTTGGGATGGATTATGGCAGATGGGTAACCACTTTGTTTCATTATTATTGGGACAGAATGCAAGAAAAAAGAATCCGAACTCTTTCTTTTTAAATTTATTCAAAAATATGTATCAATTTTTCTCTTCCCAATCCATGCCTACTATGGTTTGGAAGTGCAAATAGGTTAATATTCAAGTACTCCATTAGGCAAGTTAATCTTAAATGGTTTCCAAGTTATTGGTACCTAAACATGAAAAATGAGTATTAACGGAAACAGCTGGTCAAGTTAAAAGTGAATTATTCAGAGCATGGGACGCTAATTTTAAAAAACGAATTTAAGGTAGTTGTAGACATCAAAACCCCCACAAATTATATATATATATATATATTTGGATTCAGAAAAGAATTAAGAATTTTATGGCGCCAAAATCAAAAAAACGATTTTTACATCATGCACTATTTATTGTCCTTAAGCAAAAGTTTGTAAGTCTCTTCTATTCACGGGAGTTCTTGATGTATTTCTCCCGACTATTTTTACTTTGTAGGATTCATGAGCATAAAAGAATGACAGCTCATTTCTTAAATGTGGGGTATTGCTGAATATGTTTTTTATACAGCTCAAATTTGTCGGAATCTATAAGACTTATTTAAGAATTGTAATTTATCACAGCCATGCGTTAGCATAGAAAAAAGCGGAACATTATTAAGTCGGTCCTTAATATGATCTCTGAAGTACTCTGATATTGCATCAGTTATTTCCAGGGTACACACTTTGAATTATATTTTAATAATTTTGATGTTCTAAGAACTTTTTAGATATCAGTATCTTCAATAATTCCTTAAAGCGCACACGGTTTAAAGAGGTCTCGTCATGTCCTCTAGAAGAAGATGATGATGATGATGATGATAATTGTTGCTTTGAGGGGCCTAACATCTAGGTTATCGGCCCTCCTCTAGAAGAGAGTTCCTGTAAACTTAAGTATAGAACAACTCTAATCACAAGTCCCAGGATCTGCCTATTTAAAGTCACATTCACATTACATTTAAGTGCACTTAGTCTTGCATTTTCCCTTAAAGTGTCAGATATCGTGCTTGTGTGCGTGTTGTAAGTGGTAACTGGTTCTTTAATAAATGTTGCTCACTGTCTTTGTGTTTGTTCAACCCGCGCGTAATGTTTTGGAAATTTGTTACTGTTACTGTAAAGTAAGCAAGGCCAACAGAACAGTTCTATAACTACTGCACTACTATGTGAACTGTTCGAACCAAGATCCCTTGCGATGAACGCTATAGGACTTTCCGGTTTTATTTCTTCAGTGCACAGTTCTATTAATTTCTTTGGCCGCCCACAAATTAATAAATTAATTAATAAATCCCTTTTTGTCTTCATCTATCCACCTACTGAAGGGAATTTCTAATAAAATTAATAACGTGTCTTTCACTGCAAACATTATACACTAAAAGCCATCAACTTTCATCAACAACAGGGTATATAACGTTATAAATATATACTATTTATTGGGAAAGTAAATAAAAGCCTCAATATGAAAGAAAAGAAGCCTGTTGCAATGTAAACTTTCATCAACTGAACTAGACGTATTGCCTTGCCGACACAGGAACATCTTCACTCGTCTGTCTAACGGCAGGTAATGACGTCACAACTGACGTCAGGTTGCCATGGCAACGAGACGATGTGGCTGACATAAACAAGATACTTCGTCTCCTGCAGCTTTCCTTCCAAGTTACGGCAGTACAATCTAGCGACAGGGAGCACAACTGCCACAAGGACGTCATGCAGCCTTGCTTGCGCACCATCTAGCGACGGAGTGTAGAAATAACAGTACACTAAATGAAAAAGTAGCCCAAGACAATGACATTTTTATTTAAATAAGAAAAAATAATGTTTATTTTATTTAAGACATGGCTAGTGAATAGCCGCTACTGGTTGGGTGTTACGTACGTACCAGAGGGTGCCTGATATCGTAGGTAAAGCCCTGTTCTGAATAACCTGAAGTTTCCTGATCGAAGTGGGGGCTGCAAACCCCCATGCTGGACAACCATACTCCATGACTGGTCGCACTATAGTGCTGTATGCGAGTTGCTTACTAAAGACATCTAGTGAGCTCTGGGACCTTAGTAAAGGCCAGAGTTGCGCTACGATCCCCTTCGCTTGATTTGACCGCTGAGAAACCTCCTGAGCGAATGCCAGTTAGCGATCTAGCTTGACTCCCAGGTACTTAGTGGCTGTCTGCCATCTGATCACTTCACCAAAGAAGTTTAAATCCTGGACTTCTGTGAATTTCCTCTTTTTCGTGAACAGTGTGGCGAAATATTTATTGACTAATTTTAATTCTCCATTTCTCTAGCCAGGCTACTAGAGCGTCTAGGGCGACTTGGAGTTTGTGATTGGCTCTATCACAATGACTGTACACCGTAAGAATCATTCAATATTTGTCCGCTAGGAGTCACGTCTCATGTCCGTCCGTTTAACACCACCACTTGTAAAGTTGGTTTCAAGCGCACGGGAAAGACATAGGCACTGTAGCCTACTGAAAACATGGCAAAAGTTCGCATTCGTTCGCCTGAACACATTCGAATTGTAACATTGCTTCAGGAGGGATACCGACAAGTGGATGTTGCTACTCGTATGGGACTTAGTCAAAGTGATGCCTCGAGGGTCTGGAAAAAGTTCAAGGACACCCAATCAGTTGCTGATCGACCAAGAACTGGACACCCCCGCAAAAACAACTCGCAGGGATGATCGGTTTCTGTTGCATTCAGCACGTCGTATGCCCATTTGGTACTGCCACGTCCTTACGCCAGGATCTTCGAAGGGCCACTGGGGTGAATATGTCCGGTCAGACAATGCGCAATCGGCTGCATGAAGCAGGGATGATGTCGAGGGTGCCTACGCCAAAACCTCCTGTGAAGCCACAGCATAAGGCAGCTAGTGTAAGGTGGGCAACAACTCATCGGACATGGCAGCAAGAAGATTGGAAGCGTAAGTTACTCTCTTTACGGATGAGGTCTCCATTTGTATACACCCATAGAGTAGGAGCATTCGAATGTGGCGACGAGTGGGTGAGAGATTTCATGAGCCCTTCGTCCAGGGACACCATCAACAGCAAGGAGGTTCAGTCATATTTTGAGGTGGAATCATGTTTGGTAGACGTACGCCTCTACAGTAATTACTCAGAGATAACATCCGTGAACCTGACGTTACAGGATTTGCTGCCACAATGGGAAAGGGCTTTTCACTAGTGTACGATAATGTTCGTGCCCATCGAGCTCGGGTGGTCAATCAGTTCCTTCAGATGCATGGCATGCAGAGAATGGAGTGGCCTGCATATTCTGCGGACATGATCAATATTGAACATGAATGGAAAGAGCTCAAGAGGGCAAATTCGCACCGTCCCAATCCTCCAACAAACATTCAGCAACTGATTGAAGGTGCTGTCCAAGAGTGGGATAATCTACTCCAATCCACGTTGGATTCGTTGGTGCTCAGTATGCCTCGTCGTCTGCAAGCATGCCTTGACCTCGTGGTGGCCATACGTGGTATTGATATGCCCCAACATGAAGAGGACGTTTGTGTGCTCAGTCCCACATTATCACTTTTGTTATTCGTTGTGTGTTTCTGCCTCTTTTGCAGAGCAGATTGTGAATTGTTTTTCTTTGTATGTACCCTACCTTGTGTATAATGTGATTACACACACATAACAAACTTAACAAGTCACTAAATCGCAATATGCAAAACATTTTTGGGTACTGTATATGGAGCCATTCGAAGGCGTGTCGTCTCAAAACTCATGAGTCTTAAAACTCACGAGTCTAAAAATTCACGAATTTCAAGATGAGGATTGTGGTGTTTGAAGCCATATTTTCAGTGTTGCCTTAGTAAACAAGAGTTTAGTGCTTTTCAGTCGGTCAACACGAATGCGTTCAGTCATGCGAATTCGTGTTGACCGACTGAAAAGCACTAAACTCTTGTTTCAAGATGAGGGTTAGTAAAAGTAGGTTCTAACCGGTTTCTGTAGCTGGGCCAGTCTCAAAACTCACGAACCAAGCCATAGCCACCTATAAGGTTATACGTAGTCATGGCCAAGCCAGTTCATTTGGAAAAGGTCCATTGTTAGAGCCAGCCAGAACTGCTTGCCCTCATGTAATTGGCACCTCTCTCATACAGTTGTTGTTGTTGTTGATTCATTTAGGGGCTTTGCGACATCGTGGTCATGTACTTGGGTGTGCATGGAATTTGTCTGATAACCTGCGTCACTGTGGCATCTCTACAATACAAACGAAATCCCATTCTAAAACTGGGTGGACAAACAAGGGTCGAAGGACAGTGTGGTCTCCTCAGTCGTATGTTTTGAGACTATTATTATAATTGACACCGTCGATGGCCAGCGTGGATGGGCCTACTTACCTTTATTTAGAGGTCCGCGTCGCTTCCACAGCAAAATCACCTCCAGAAGACATGTCCCAACAGAAGAGCTCCAAAGGGGTTGAAGGAAGGAGGAGAAGGGGACAACGCACAGGCTATTCTACAGACACCCTCCAATAACTAATGGAATTGCTGCCGACGAAATAATGACACAACAGTTGCTTAAAAAATTTTAAAAGAAAATTTAATGTTAAAATTTAAAAGGAAAACACCTGCACCAGAAAACAGAACATGCATCAGGCAGCATAAATTTCAAAATAAAAGAAAATCTCAGCTAGAATTCTCACTGTAGAAATAATAAATATTTAAGGCCGATATCAAAAAAACAATTACTTGAGGTAAGAGCATCAAAAGCTACAAACCAAAAAAAAAAAAACACTAAATAAGCACCAGACATATTCCCTAACTGGACCATGAGGGTCTTGGAGAATCAAAAAAAAAACTAGTGCAAAATTATTACCATAAACAAGATAACGAAAGAATAACGTAGGAGTACCAAGAAAACTCCAAAAAAGGAAAACCAAAGGAAAATTTAAAACAAATAAGTAGTTAACCAACATCACCATGACCCAAGAACGTGCACTTCAAAACACGCCAGAAAAACAAAACCCACAATGCACTTCTGTCAACAAGTTACCATGGCGACCAAGAACAGTAGAAGGTACATCAGTAAGTATTTATGTGAAACGCGTAATTTACATTTTTAAATTAAATCTTCTCCAGTGAGAAAACAGCTAGATATAAACAAACTCAAGACACTACGAGATCAAATAGGTTTTACAGGCAACGGATCAGACTAAAAACCGACCGACTAATGAACCAATTTAGGCCTAGTGTTAATAGATTCGTCTGGCCAGTACCATAATATTATAAGAAGAAAATGCCTTAGCCAGATGCCAAATAATAAAATAAGAAGAAAAACAGTAGTGTTCCCCGGACAAATATAGTTTAACAAAAAATTTACATTTTCATAGGTGACATATCTTTTCCAAGGTCAACCTTTCAGAACCAAAACAAACACTCAGTACACCATGCAAAATATGGAGCTCCAATAATTTAAAATAATAAAATGCAAAACATAACTTTAGGGGAAACACTAATTTTTTAAACACTACTTAGATATCCTTAAAGGATTTATATCATCAAAAATAAACTAAAATAGCAGATGACTGCCAGTCGCTGTCGAAGAGATGCACACCAAAGAACGCCTTTCCATATTAAGGCCGAAGAAACTATTTACACGATTATCATAGATGATAGTTGCACACTAATACTTCATGTATCATTAAATACTGGAATATATTCCCAAGTTAGCGTGGGGCGAGATTCACAATAGGCGTAGTTCTTCTCCCAGCAATTAGTCACAACTTATTATTCACAAGATGGATGACAAAAGCGAAGAAAGCCACCCAGCATGCACCAGGATTATTTAAATTGGTCCAATTAAATTTAGCCACATATTACGACAATGTGAAAACCAAATAATATTCACACGACACCACTAAAATGTTTTGGCGGCATGAAGTATATATAGTCTTTTGTTTCACGTGGTAGAATATAATTGCCTTCAATTATGCCACGAATAGGAAGAGTTTTATAAGGCACAACCAACACACTCTAGTGGAGAAGAAGGAACCACGTGAAGAAGCGCCAAAGTCCGACAGCAGCTACCATCTCGTGTTCACAAACGGAACCAAGCGACCATGCGGTCGTTTCAAAATGTCATGAAGTCACATCCAGGGGTAGATACATGTTTGAAAACGTTGGGACGGGCTCTTGCACGTAACAATAATGTTCATTCCGCTACTAGTTTATTGTCGTGAGTTTTGATACTATTTGTTACTTTTTTAACTTGTGAGTTTTGAGACGTAACCATTCGAAGGTGATGCACGTTCACACATACGCTACAGGCATTTAGAACGGAAATGCACACAATCCTACTAATCTGAAAAAATATAGATTAATTACACACTTTTCGAATTTCCGTATTCCTTACGAAGTTAGAGAGTCCGATTGGTAGAGAGGAACATTCACGGATCGTTATGAATTTTGGCTCAGCGCGTTCATCCTCATATTCATATCATCACCATGAATCATGACGGATTGACCAAGATGAGAAAAGACGACATCCTTCAATGGACCTTGTAAATTCTTAGTGTCGTAAGTCATGTGGGGCAGTGGTTAACAGCACTTTCATCGTCGGCCTGTCTGCTTATTGAGGGATAGATGCCCACTAAGGGCTATTTATAGTCCTTTATTGTTATAAGCCCAGATTATTGGACAAGGGAATCGAATACAGACAAGATGTTAACACTTTCAGGTCCCTCGGATCAAATGTGGACAAACATCAAGGTACAGGATGTGTCCCCCACGAGAGGCAATACAGTGCCGAGTTCCTCGAAGGTTGGAGTAAATAAAGCTCTGGATCATTTCCTGAGGAATTGTGGTCCATGCTTGCTGCACTACACGGGTCAGTTGTGGCATAGATGTGGGTGACTGAGGCAAGTTGAGCAGTTATTTGTTGTTAATTATTTTATGGGCTTTGCGACATCGTGCCACGTAGCCCCTTGTAGTTGGGTATACGTAGAATTCGTCTGATAACCTGTGTTACTGTAATCGAGGACAGAAAGCGGCCGTGGCCTTACATTGGGTACCATCCTGACATTTGCTTGGTGTAGAAGTAGGAAACCACTGAAAAACACTTCCAGGATGGCTGAGGTAGGAATTGAACCCGTCTCTCCTCAATTTTGTCTCACGAGGCTGAGTGTACCCCGTTCCAGCCCTCACACCAGAATTACATTTCTTGGCACAGCCGCGGGCCTCCGCGGCGACAGCATGGAGTGCTAGCCACTACGCAACGAGGCGGACTGACCAGTTATTGACCTGTCATATCTCATAAGGGCTGAAGTTCAAGGATATGGTGGGAATTGTATTCTAAGGTTGGTTGATTCCTCAGTTTAGGAGATGCGAAAACACGGTCATGTCGCTCTGTGTACTTTGGGTGTGTGTCTGATAACCGGTGTTAATTGTGATGGCTGTAATAGTGTGTGTTATCTATTTTCAATTCAAGTAAGGACTGCAGACATTGGATTTTTTCAAGTAGTTCCTACTTTTGCCGCCAAACGCCACCGTCAACGACTACTAGTTCAGAACTTTGGTTACCAGATGCCATCGCAGTCTGCTCCTGGCGACGAACGTCGGAATCTAAGAGCGTTTGTCAAATGTTTAACCTATATCATTTAGCTTCACACGCGTGTAATTAGTGGAAGGTTCTTTAACATGCCATAAATCTATGACATGGGACCGCCGGCTTTACTTCCCCTCCGAAGGAAGGCATAATGCGGAATTTTTAACGCTCTTTAAAACCGACGACTTCGGCTGGGTTTGAACCCGCGATCTAGGGCATAGAATCTCAGCATGCTACCAACTACGCCACCGAAGTCGCTGTGTTGTAAGGGCATGATGTCCTAACTTAACTTACGGGCGGGCCGAATGGCAGATTTCTAAACAAACCGTGGGCCACATTATCCCCGCTCGTCCTTCCCTAACACACAAATACATCCACACACCCAGGTGCCCCTATTATATTCTAAGGAACGGAAATCACTTGAAATATACATGCTCATGTTATTTAATTATTATGACAGAACCCTTTATTTGAACTTCGACTTGTCTCATATCGTAACATATGATGGCGATTGATTGGAACACAGCGAAAGTAAACATGCAAACCAAAGATAATAGTAGTCTGAATTTCTGAGCAACATTAACTCTACCTAAATATTCGGAATCAATCACCAACCTACATCTCACACGGCTATTCGACTTGGCACACAGTACAAAACAGATTGAGAAAAGTAAACAATATTCTGTAACTTTGGATAACTTACCAATTACTGAGCCTTCGTTTGAAGTGACATTGTTAAAATGTCTGGAGGGGGATTTGACACAGCTACCCTCAGAATGGAATGATCTGGGAACGTAATTTTGATTGTATAAAATTAATTTTTAAGACAGACTATTAGTTCACAAATGTAAGTACTTGAAAACGCGCACAAGTATTTTCTCGCAAAGATTAAGAAAGTCGAAACATTTAATTACTAAGCACCCTGTAAAAGTTAATAAGATTTTACTCCGCAAACAACACTGAAGTTCAATTAATTCGACCTGTAATTGCAAAGGTGCATCACTGACACAACTGCAAATGGATTTTCGAACAAATGAATTCTATCCGCACTCACAGGAAGGTCTTTAAATCTGTTTTCAAACTCATTCTTAAGCAAGTCAACCAACTTGATAAACCGATAAAATGGCACTAATTTGTCTGAGTTCGCTGCTTGGAGCTCACTACAACATGAAATGCCCTTCGCTAATTGCTGTCGAAATAATTTCAATTTATTTTGGAACACTAACACATAACTACAGTATACACATAATTTAAAAACACGCCTTCCCCATTTAATCCCTTATTCAAAACATTTAAATGCTGCGTTAATTCTGTGAGTATCGCTAAATCCCACATCCAGTTTTTGTCCCCAAATTCTGTCATTTCTTTCAGTTTCATGTTCATAAATGTGCTTATTTCTTCACGAAGCGAGACCTTTTAATCATGCAATAATTTATTTCCGTAATACTCCATCATATTACAGATCTGTGCTTAGAACTATAATACCGCCTGATGTATCGTTTAAAAACTGAAATATTTCCCTTATGTATCAGACACATTACTTTCCCAATGTTCTCAATACAAAATAAGTAGTTCCGTGAATAACTTAATAGTCTATTTTAATGTATCCTACCTATGTTATTTGCCACTATCAACATGCAAAATTTCAGTTTGAATGATGTAATAGATTCGTAGATTGAGAACCATCTAAATATTTTGGATGGTCGCCATGTTGGATTTTTTATGTAGACTACAGTCTTATGTACTATTACATGAAGATTATTGCGTAAGTGTATTATTCAAACTTCAATCGCATGATTGGGGCACAAGAAATAAAAGCGAGATTTTAAAATTTCACCCAGCCGCCATCTTGTAGTTATATAAACAACTGTAATGAATTAGATGTTAGTGGATTAAAATATGTATAAGCATTTACCGTATAAAGTTTCACTGCGCTCGGATGGTTAAATCGCGAGAACCGTACATAATTTCAGTTTAATTGCTGTCGTAGATTAGTAGATATTGAGAACCGTCTAAATATATCAGATGATCACCATGTTGGATTTTCATATATGAAGGCCATAGAGTTATGTACTGTTAGATGACGATTATTGGGTAGGTTCATTATTCAAACGTTGACTTTGATCGCATGATTAGGACGCAAGAAATGAAAACTTAATTTTGAAATTTCGCACAGCGGCCATCTTGAGGTTATGTAAACAATTGATCTAAATTAGAAGTCAGTCCATTACAATGTGTATAACATTTGCTGTACCATGTCTCACTGCGTTTGTATGGTTAAATCGCAAGAATTGTTTATTTAAATGTTTAAACTTAGCTTGGCCGCCATGTTAGTTTTGTACTTAACAGGTTTTTGGAAGTCACATAGGTGAACTTCTAGTAATGCCTTTATCACCGTACAAAATTTCAGGATGATATCAGTAACAATTTTGGAGATATGCAATGCCAGTGAAATATTTCGCACGGGCACCTTTTTCGATTGATGAGACGTAATAAAATTTAAAGGGCACGGTCGGGGTCGGACGAAATAGAAGTTTCATTGAAATCACTTCAACTGTTAAGTTTTTATTTGGGGGACTCACACCCACACACACGGGCTAAAGGTGATCTCATAAAGCTATTTTATTCATAAATGAATATAGGCTAAGAACTAGTCATCCGTCCATTTTTCTTTGAAAAAGCGTTCACTGTCCACTTTTCTCCGTTTTTGAAAGGGGCATTTCCGTTCACAAATGAATTATTAAAACGACTTTAAATATCAGTAGTTCGTAGGAATGTTAGTTCACAGTAAAGTAGTAAACCACCATGAACCTCCCAAAGTCCTTTCCGGGTGTATACTGGCCATTTCCTTTGGATGTCCCAAGTTACCTGTACTTAGGCCTATATAATCCACCGTGGAATACAGCAGGTCTTTCACTCTCCGGGGGAGTCTGCAGCTGTAATTCCAAGAAACGAATGGAGAAAGTCTAATCCTTACCTGCTTCTTAGGTGGGAATAATATAGGATCCAAGAATGTTCCTACTGCCAAGAAAGAAACATCACGTCAAGAAGAAAACTATATATAAAACAGAAATTTTTCTTATAACTCAGCAATTTTTCTAGGTTTGTGCCGTGTCTTGTGTGGGGTTTCGCCTTGAACACCAAGCTGGCTCATCAGCGGGCTCTTGGTGTCCCCACCCGGACCCCCACAGGAGTAACGAACTGCGCGCTACCTCTCTTCTTATGAAGCGCACCTGCGCCTCTTATCTGCGAGAACTAAAATCTCAAGCAGCCATAACCTCCCTATGAAGGCTTCCAAAGAGATGGTGAGTTTTAATTTACCGGCCGTGAAAGCCAATATACGATTTTTATTATAGTTTTATCTCCATTCTCCGGAAATTACAACAACGTTCGTATTAAATAGGTTTTTCGGTATCTACGAAAAACTCATGCTACATTGAAACTGAAGCACATTGTAAAACTCAGCCAGGTGGCCAAATAAAATGTCTTTTGCGGGCTCAGTCTGGCCCGCGCACTTCCTTGGAGATGCTACCAAAACATCCAATTTGCAATGTTCGCTATCATAGAGAGAATCATTGGATTGAGTTTCCTGTCAACAAACTGGTGAGCAGTCTAATATTTCCCTAATTGTGATTTCACATTAAAGCTAAATGCTCCAAATAATGCCCAGTGTTGGTCCTGTGTGCCTCTTGATAAAAAAGGTCTCCTTCTCCCCGGTACGTCGTCGGACACGATTGCGGTAATCACTGCGGGCAAGATAGGACGGGTAATTGATCACTTAAGCCGACACTACGCTACTAGAGCCACGAAAAAGTTATGGGATTGTAGAACTAGAACCAAAACGTAGAACCATGGCTATGTTTTTATTCGTCTTATTATAAGTAGGCTACCGCCTTCGACTTGTTTATGGTGAACGCGCACGCCCTAACGAGTGGGAACTATGTGCGCTTGTAGGCTACTTGTTGCCATGGCAACTAGGTGTCGGAAATTTGTCGACGAAAAACTGTCTCAAGTAGCACCCTATTCCAAAAACATATTGGTTGGTTGGTTCTTAAGTTTAGGGGCTGCGACAACGCGGTCATGTAGCCCCGTGTACTTTGGGTGTGTGTAGAATCCGTCTGATAACCGGTGTTAATTGTGATGACTGTATTAGTGTGTGTTATCTGTTTTTTAATTTAAGTACAGCCTTCAACTTAGAATTTTTCAAATAGTTACTACTTTTGCCGCCAACGCCACTGTCAACGACTACTAGGCCAAGTTCAGAACTTAGCTACTAGACGCCACCGCAGTCGGCTCTTGGCAACGAACGTAGAAACCTAAGAGCGTTGTTTACATTCTTAACCTATCCAATTTAGCTTCACACAGATGTAATTAGTGGAAGGTTCTTTAAAATGCCATAAATCTATGACATGGGACCGCCGGCTTTACTTCCCCTCCGAAGGAAGGCATACTGAGGGATTTTTAACGCTCTTAAAAAATCCGACGGCTTCGGCCGGGTTTGGGCATAGAAGCTCAGCATGCTACCGACTACGCCACCGAAGCCGCTCAAAACATATTATTTGACTGGCTGCATGACTTAGCGTAAACTTCTCGCCTGCTGTTCCCAAGGTCTCAGGATCGAATCCTGTAGCAGTCAGCTGGATGTTGAGGGTGCGCAAATACGAGGGAGCCATCGTATCAGTAGATTTACTGGCAAGTTAAAGGTCTCCATCGGGGCAAAATTCCGGCACCCCGGTGTCTGTAAAAGCCGCAGACATAAAAGGAACGTTAAACTAATGACATTATTAGTCTATTATTAATAAAACAGCGTAGCGGTCAGCATGGTTAGCTGCCGCCCCGGAGGTACTGGGTTCGATTCCCGGCTCTGCCACGAAATTTGAAAAGTGGTACGAGGACTGGAACGGGGTCTACTCAGCCTCGGGTGGCCCAAATGAGTAGAGGTGGTTCGATTCCCCCTCAGCCATCCTCGAAGTGGTTTTCCGTGGTTTCCCACTTCGTCTTCGGGCAAATGCCGGGATGGTACCTTCTTCGAGGCCACGGCCGCCTCCTTCCCTCTTCCTTGTCTCTCCATCCAAACCATCCCTTACCTTCCCTCATGAGGCCCCTGTTCGCTTTGCAGGTGAGGCCGCCTGGGCGAGGTGCCAATCTCACCTCACCAGTTTTATCCCTTCCGATTCGATGTTCCCAGCTCTAGGACACTGCCCGTAGAGGTGGTAGTGGTGAGTTCCCTCGCTGCGTCCGTGGGTTCCCCCTACCTGGAGGGTAAACGACTAAACAATAATAATAATAATAATAAAAAATAAAAAATAAAAAAAATCATATCCGTGTTACAAATGGGATGTGACACACAAACATTAACAAATTAAGCATGCTTCAAGGACGGCAAAGTGAATGTGCGATTAAAAGGGTTGAATATCCTGCAGACCATCGTATTGTGATTACTTCCTGTACTCAGTAATATTATTGCTGCGTTATTTAGTAGATTGGAGAACGTCACCTGACCTGTCGGGATGTTTCAGAAATATTTATCTAATCATCTTGGCTACAGCCTTGGTGGTGGTGATTGTTTATTTAAAGGGTAGAACATCCAGGTCATCTGCTTGTTAACATACAATTGCGCCACAGAAAAAGAAAAAAGTAAGAATTCCATTCCAACCCCTTGAAAGATTGTTGTTCTTACAGTTTGGAGGCTTGCAAATAGTTTATTTAAACCAGTGTGCTTGGGTATGATACCTATGTTATTGCGGCGCATGGTAGTAGGCCTATTGTGTATTTACAATTCAGTGAGGATTGGATGGAGGAGAAGTGGGAAACCACGGAAATCCCTTTCAGGGTGGCTGCCAGGCAGTCAGTTTTGCCTCATGAGGCTGAGTGTACCCCGTTGAATGAAGTATAAGGAAGCTTGTATTTTTACGTGACAGTTAATATCGTCATCATTACCCACAAAACCTCCAGTCTTATGTGGAGTACGAACCACAGAACGTAATATTTGACTTCCAAAATCTCACATGTATTGGCCAGTAATCGAGAAAATAGAAGGGAAATGAATGGCGGAAAAATGTAAGAGACTGGCTGTGATACCATCGTGCACAGGGAAGAACAAGAGTTAACCAAGTAAAAAACTCAGCAATTCTTCTAGGTTTGTGCCGTGTCTTGTGTGGGGTTTCGCCTATGACACCAAGCTGGCTCATCGGTGGGCTCTTGGTGTCCCCGCCCGGACCCCCACAGGAGTATCGAACTGCGCGATACCTCCCTTTATATAAAGTGCAACTGCACTCCTTGACTGCGAGAACCAAAAGCTCAAGCAGCCTGAACCTCCCTATGAAGGCTTCCAAAAAGATGGTATATTTGCTTTCACGGCCAGCTTGGTGTCCTAGGCGAAACCCCACACAAGACACGGCGCAAACCTAGAAGAATTGCTGAGTTTTAATTCACCGGCCGTGAAAGCCAATATACCATCTTAAACAAGTAAGTTCGACAGGATCGATGGAGGAGAGTTGAACCACGGCCGGACTCGAAGGGATCCATGGTTGCCAAGCCACGTTCAATATTGTCAGTCTTATTTCAACAATTCTTTAAATTTAAAATATAATCAAAATCAGGAAAAAGGGCCTTTCCCTGAATTTTTATTTTATTTTATTAATGCAGTCAATGGCCATGTATTTTCTTTCCAGGACGGGTTGGGGAGGAAGGGATTATGAAAGGAAATCGGCCGTGGACCTGTTGAAAGGAACCGTCCCGGCATTTGCCTGGAAGTAAAAATGGGAAACCACGAAAACCATTTTCAGGCCGGCCGAGGTGGGATTCGAGCCTAGGCTCTCCCGATGCCAGCGAGACACGAGGTAGCGCGTTACATTTCCCTGAAATACAATAATGCCCTGTTCATGTGTTCAACTTGTTTGCATCAGCCGCCGTGCACGAGGTGTTTCGAGTGTCGCTATTCAATTGTTTTATGGTTAGTTCCTCTGCCGATAGAGTGCAACACCAGCACAATATGGCAGCGCTTATAAGATAGTGGGCGTATACATGTTTTGATTTTAAATTTTATATTTCTTTCGTAATTTGCAGTTTGACAGTTTCTAATACAACACATTTTCACCGGGAAGTATTGTAAGTGCTGTAAATAAAAACGGTTTTCTGTTAGCATAGTCATACATGTGCCACATCACAACAACTGTCATCCAAACACTTTGTTTACAAATTTTACATGTGAGTTCATCCTGGTTCTGAGTGCGGTTAAGTACTTCTATTTTCCGTTGTTTACTTGTCGGTGTTTTTAATACGTCAATAAAATGGAATCGGCCCCCGCTGTTAATAATTTGGCGTGTGAGAATGGAAATTGCTTGCCAGAGTGCAGTGCCAACAGTGGTTATGACATGCAGCCTGTTGTGTATGATGGAGGAAGTTTTCAAACTGACAGTGACGTTTTGAGAAGGCTCTATCGTCCCCATGGCACTTTGGCAAGAACGCTATATTTCAAGTACCTTGCAGATGAAAAGTTGGAGAGATTTGACAGGAATCAGGTAAGTCGAACAAGATGGCATGCTTTGGATGTGTTGTCTAAAGCGAGGATTGAGACATTTTTAAGGGATACCGGTACCCAGCATATGGTTAGTAAATTGTTGAAGCAATGTATTTTTTACCTCTGTCATTGTGCATCCTTCTGTTATCGGTACCTATTTTACGGGTTGTGTTCTTTAAACATGCAGCTGTCAAGTGCTTGTGGTACTAAACTTTGCATTTATTGTTAATTAAGCTTATAGCAGTGATAGAGAAGAAATCAATCAGTTAATTTCTGTTATATTTTTTATAGCTGGCAAAGGCAAGAAAATTTCTATTGTCATTATGAACAAGCATGTCCTATATAAGTTACCAGAAGTACAGATCTTCACAATAGCCTATAACTTAACTTACTAGGTCTAAGAATTAATCATATATTTGATTTTGAAACATGGTTTAAGGAGGCTGCTAAAATATTATGGAAGACCATTAATTAGCCTGGGCTATGTTGATTGTAAGCATGACATTAATATTTTTTCTTTTAATATTTAACTATAAAAGTTATTAATGATTATAACAATTATTTGTTTACTTAAAGATGAACATTTTCTGAATGTACCCTGGTCTGTGTGAAGTGGTTCATCTCAAAGTAGTTGGTGAGGGTATACATGATTTTGGTTTTGATTGCCTACATTCTTTGCTCTGGCTGGATTTTTCAATATTCAACATCATTTCTGGAAAGACGAAAAACAAGGGTAAATTAAAGTACTGTATGCACAATGTGCATATCTGATTCTTTTATAACTTGTAACTTATTGCATTCTTAGAAAATTCTCATAGTATTGAATTATTACTGAATTACCATAACTTAAGGCAAGGCACAGTTGTTGACAAACAGTTTTGAGAGCTGTCAATAGCAGGACTGCCAAGTTTTGAGTTAATAAGAAGCTAACTCATAAGTGTGAGGAGCGTGGATATGAGCACACAAAAAGCTGACACTCGATAAAAGATTGTCACAATTATTTAAATGCTTGTATTCCCCAGGGAATTGGGGATTGACAGCCATAAGGTCGCATTTGAGTCAGGATTTAATTCCTCCTAGGCCTACATGTAAATTGCTGGGCTCATCTCTTTGAACTTCCTGTTAGCCTTGCTTTCTCTTCTACTTTCTGTGGTCTACCTTGATCTTTTGAGGATTCAGAATTCTTCTTTTACCATCTTTGAAGTAACTTTATGAAGGGTAGAGCTGACATGAATGTTCCACCATGTTTGGAACAATGTCCATCACTAACAATTCATGCAATATTAGCCTAGCTTAAGTGAGTAGCCCAGATGCAAAGGCCGCTAAGTGCACTTTTTGTCGATTTTGAGTTGAGCATATCGTCACGTTCGTCTTTTAACTGGCTACACGATGGAATAAGTTTCAGAGTGCATATCCCACTCAAAATCGTTGAAAATGGCCAACAAAGATCGCATTCGTTTGCAAAAACCGCTAAATGCAAGTTGGCTACGGTTGCAAAGCCAGTTTAATGTTCCACGTGTCCAAAGGCCGCTAAGTTCCATAAGTATGGCGTCTGCCTTGCCACATACGGCTGCAAAACACGCTAACTGGTACAAGAACTGCCAATATTCCTCCCACAGAATTTTTTTACAATAAATAATTATTTATTTCGATCGGGAAGGATAGTTTTGTGTTTCAGATTTCAGTTGGCTGCACTATCGAGGAAGCGTACCCAACAATGACCTGCTGCCTTGTCGAAATACACCGTGTATAAGCACATTTGATTGACAGGTTGTTTCTTGGTTGTGGGCATTTCAAGTCAGAAAAATGAATGATCTTGTTGATTTAAGTGAAGCAGTTATTGCATTTGTGGACTGTAATACTATTGTGGATGTTCCAAATACGGAGAGAAGAACAGAAACGGCAGAAGTAGTGGGAGAAATAGTGCAAGTTGAAGTAGTTGAACTCGTTGATATCGGGAGTTGGGAACAACTTCTTACGTCTGGTTAGAATATCATCAACGTGCCAAAGGATCAAACCAAATAGCGTCGACATTTCTTCACAAACTGGCCAGCATAATTTTTTAAGGTGGAAAATATTTCGGTTATTCTCTGATGGCTGTGGGGGTCAGAACAAAAACAAGACTATGATCAGCATGCTATCTCACTGGTTACTGCTAGAAGCTCCCGCATGTCTAGAGGAAATACAGTTATGGTTCCCAATTGTGGGTCGCTAATTTATCCCACCTGAGAGAGTTTTGGGAAATATTAAACGGCAAATTCGCAAAGTGAGTGTCTTTGAAAATCCTTCCGGATTCATCAAGCACATTGAGAAATTTGCGACAGTAGTTCGCCTGGAACAAGATGAATGTCCTGTTAGGGATTGGAAAGCGTATGTGGATGGCATGGTAAAAAAATCCGGGTAGTAAGCATTTCCAATTCCAAAAAGCGAAGAAAATCATGTTCACATTTGGCAAAACAAAAAAATAACACGTCTGGTCCGAGGGGAGCTGTTCTACAATTTTGAGGTGGTATGTATTTTAACAAAACATCCTGGTCCCTCACCAATTCAAGAAGGTGTTGTACTCAAAGAAACTAAACTACAAGACGTCTGACGGCTTTTAGAGCTGAACTTCGGCGAAAACTGGCCAGCGAACGGCAACCTAAAATTCTTCAGTGAGGTCTTCCAGGAACAAGAAACCATTCGCATCAATATCGTCCGACCTCAAGCGGAAGAAGACGAAGAACTAGCAGATTTTGAGCTGATGGACGGTGTCGAGGATGACCTGACATAACTTAAGTGCCATTTTTTCTTGTTTTGTGCACTTTCTTAATTTGTAAATGTTTATGCTGTCTAAATGACGTTGCACAGTGTTTAAGATGTATTTAAAAAAGAAAAATCCTTTTATCGCACCCGACGTGGTCTATTTTTTCAAAATATATTTTTCCTGATAAACCAAATTGAAACTAAAATAGTTCATTATTAAAAATCTCATCCAAATGACATTCGTGAAACAATAAAATAGCGGGTTTTGCAACCTAAGTTTCACTAACGGCTCTTGTTGTCACGGGTGCAAATGTCGTTAACTGCACAAAACGTGTGCAAAAACCGCTAAGTCAATATTTTAATTTATGTTTCAGGACAGAAGATCCAACCGTTGATTTCACAGATTTTAACTGAATAATAAATGTTTTTATGTCGATTTTCAGGGCTAAAAAATATGGTATTAGCTTAAATAGTTTGGCCGTAGCAGTTTTTCGTCATTTACTCGGTTTCGTTTATAATGCACTTAGCGGCCTTTGCAAACGGACTACTCAAGTATAAGTTAAATAATTAAAAATGTGTAGCCTACCGTAATAAAAGAATCAGGCTGACACACAGACATATACAATTAAACGGTGAATGTGCTTGCTAAACGAGGACTATGACAGCTCTGCATTAGTATGTATTTCTGCCCCTTAATTATAGTACAGGCATTACAATGACCCAGGTTATCAGACAGATTCCACACACACCCAAGTACACTAGGCTAAATAACCAAAATGTCCCAAATACCCATATGAATCGACATTAACAAGTATTCTGGTCCCACAGTCTTGATTGATCAATATGTGTCGAGTTGGTAGGCTATGGTAGATGTTTTGACCCTTAAATCAACAATCTCCTCCACATCATCACCAATAAAGTGTTTTGTAGGTCTTGTTATTCTCAACATCCAAGTCCTTATTCATGGTTGTGTTGCTGCTGGAGTCACTTGAGCTTGTTCTACTATGTCATCTGAGGGTGTCCTCTCAGTCTTTTTTAAAATTATTATTAGGGGTGTGGTGGTGCAATGGTCAATCTGCTTGCCTCTCACCAAGGTGGACCAGATTCAATTCCTGGTCAATGCATGTGAGATTTTGAAGGTGAGATATCATGTCCTGTGTTTCAGATTCCACGTAAAGATGGAATTCCTGTGGCTTATGATCGCGAGATTAATGGTCACATAAAACTACTTAAGCTTCCTTCCCTTTTTGTTGTTATTGTGTAGGAGCAATAATGTTGTCACAGGATGAGTTTCATTCTGCCTCATAACATGCTCAAACCTTCTCTTGTATTGCATGATGAATAACAATTATAATTTCGAAGAGTAACTTATTTTAATTTATGAACATGCATGGACACCTGTAGGACTATTTCTAGGAGGTGGTGGTGATTGTTGCTGTTGCATTGTAGAGGTCATCTGTCCCATATTTCTTGGCAGGCATAATTTGCCCCCGCCCCCCAAAAAAAGAGTGGTGGGGCATGAACCAATAAAAAAAGGGCCTTAACAGATGGGTTTATATTCTTATATTACCTTAACTAATTTTTATCTTTTCCTTTTCATAAAAAGGATGAATTCAATGAAGTGTTGGAGCAGATGGTGTAAGCCTGCCTTACAGGTCTAAAGATACTGTAACTTATATTGAATTAATATCTCCATTGAGTTGAGTTTATCCATCCAATCAGAGCTCTCAGACACTTCAATGATCATGGCATGCTATGCAGATCTCCTTACTGCTCCTGTCAGTTCATGCATGTGCAGTAAGCATGTAGACTGTTAATTTTGATGGTGTCAAGCCAGTGCATTCTTTGACAATATAGTCTCCATATGCCATTGACTCCTCCAAGCATAATTAACTCTTAAGAACCTGCACATATTAGATGGCTGAAATATGAGATCTGCTGTTTGGTGATTTTGCCTTGCAAAGACATATTTGACCTAACACAATCAAGGACGACTTGGTTGGTAGTTTTTGTGGTCTATAGAATAGAAAAGAATATTCTCCAATTACCATTATAGCATCATATACTGTATATAGCATCTGAAAAGCAAACCACCCAACCAACAGTACAAAATTGTTTACCTCTTTTTTTCTTGAATTTAAGGAATTCAAGTTGACTGTAAGAGCAAGTCAGTGGCGATGAAGATGAGCAGGACAGCCACACCTTGTAACATCATACTGGAGGAAGAGAAGTTCCAATATGTAAAGAGTTTCAATTATCTGGGTGGTGTCATATCATGTGATGGAAGGGACAAACTAGAAGTTTTAAACAGAGTTGCGAAAGGAACCAGCTTCTTCCACCAAGTACGAAACCTCATCTGGGACAAGGGAGTACCTCTAAGAGCTGAGCAGATCATGTATAAAACCTATCTCCTGCCAAGTCTGGAGACCTGTGTCTTAAATAAGAGAGAAGAAAGTCAATTACAAGCATGTGAAATGAAGTTCCTTAGATCAGCCCTACAAAATACCAGAAGATACAGGGTCAGGAATGAATATGTAAGGAAAGATATGCAGGTGAACTTGACCACGGGGGAAAGGATGAGTGTGGCGAGATTGAAGTGGTTAGGTCATATGAAGCGGATGCATCTGACCCGAACTCCAACCAGTATTTGGAGATGGAGGTGCCAGGAAGAAGACGTCCTAGGAAGAGATGGACATACCAGGTTAAGGAAGACCTCATAAGGAGAGGAGTAATATGGGATGCTGTGGGGAGGAGAAAGCTATACCAGGACAGGACTAAATGGAGGTATATTGTTCACAATGTTCCTTCCCGGCTCGCTGGAAGGATATCCTGATGATGATGACTTTTTTTTTTCTTAAATGGGGCAATATTGAACATTTTAGGTCTTAAAATAAGTTTTGCAAAATACCAGTGGCGGCTGGTGACATTGTTGCAGCGTTGCACAACTCCCAATAATTTTACACCTAATTTATTGTTTCTTATCCTTGAATGTTTTAGTTTTATAGATCTAATGCACTCAAAAATGTGTTAAAATCATCGATATTCTGATATTATTCATCCTAATGCTTCACATTGTACCTATAAAAGCTCCCGCCTTCAAATCAAACTCCAGGGGGTTAGCTCTGCTGTGGCGACTCCCAAGTAGACAGCGCGGCCGGCAGGGACGAGGCCAAGCTTGTACATAGCTCGCTGGCCAGCATGGGTAGTAGGGAGTTGCAGACGAGCTGCCAGCCCCCTGGCAACACTCAGTTCCAAATGGCACCGTTAGACTACACCACTCTTTGGAAATGCCAACACCCTCAATTTCTCTTACCCCGCGAAGGGTAGTTTAGTTAGTTAGTTAGTTAGTTATTGTTGTTTTAAGGGGTGGAACTACGAGGTCATCTGCCCCTGAAGGGTAGTTTCTTTCCCACACCACTAGGGAATGCTACACCACCCACAACGGTACAAATATCGGAATTTCATAGGGAGACATTAGTTGGTTCACACCCAATTATTTTTAGATGTTTTCTCATCATAACTGCATTTAATATTTTTGTCAATTATTCTGTGAAGCGAGCCTAAGAACGCCACCATGCTAGAAGTACAGTAGATAATTGGCTGAACTATTTTGCGACGTATTGTTGGTGTACTGTAGCGGTTTATGTTTGCTTTTACCACTCTTGTTCTTGCGGGATTTGGGTTGCGATTAGTTCTGTGTTTAGTTGATTTGAGTATTTTGGTTCCAGGCAGATACATAACTGCATTATTATTAGTAGTAGTATTATTATAATTGTTTGGTTGATTGTGAGTAGACCTATGCATTCACTACGAAATTTCTAGGCTACCAAATTCAGTGTTTTGTTAGTTTGCCTTTCGCGCCACTTTTCGATATAGCACCCAGATTTATCATCTGTGCATCTTGTAAGTTAGTATATTATTTTAACGGAATATTTAGTTTGAGACATTATTTGTATTGTGGAGTGTGAGTGAAAATTAATAGAGTAAATAATTTACTAGTTAGGCAGATTTCCCAGCTCCTTGATGACGATAAACTTACACTAAAACACTCGGTAGACCATTACCGGATAAGTATTGTCCAAAATATAAGTGTACGAGGGCGTTTAAAGGAGATATTTAAGGCAATAATAATTGGTTATGTGAATGCGATATTTAAAAACGCTTTATTCTGTTTTCCATGTTTGTTGGTGGAGAATCCGCGTGGACCAAAATAGGAGTTACGGAAACTAACCCCTAAAATAAAGAAACTTGAATCTTCAGCTGAACGGCTTCGGTGGAGTACTTGGTGGCATGCTGAGCCTCTATGCCCAAGATCAAGGGTTCAAACCTGGCCGAAGTCGTCGGATTTTTTAAGAGCGTTAAAAATCCATCAGTATGCATTCTTTCGGAGGGGAAGTAAAGCCGGTGGTCCCATGTCATAGATTTATGGCATGTTAAAGAACCTTTCACTTATTACACCGGTGTGAAGCTAAATTATAAGTTAAAAATTTGAACAACGCTCTTAGGTTCCAACGTTCGTCGCCAGGAGCCTACTGCGGTGGCATCTAGTAACCAAGTTCTAAACTAGTATTCGTTTACGGTAGCCTTTGGCGGCAAAACTAGGAACTGCTTGAAATTCAATATCTGCAGTCCTCACTTGAATTAAAAACAGATAACACTCACTAATACAGCCATCACAATTAACACCGGTTATCAGACAGTTTCTCCACACACCCAAAGTACAGGGGGTTACATGACTGCGTTGTCGCAGCTCCTAAACTGAGGAACCAACCAACCAATCTTCAGCTGTTTGAAATTGACACTTTTTGGAACTGTTAACGAAGCTGCACAATTGGACAGTGCCTATAGAAGGTAAATTGCGGAATATAATGAAGAAGTTAGGCACAATAGGTATGTGTTAAATATTGCAATAAACTATATTCGTTTCTGTGGCTCTTTCGAAATGATCTTGCGTGATCATGATGAAAGTGTAACAACAACAAATCCAGGTGTTTTGAGAGAACTAATTAATTTTAGCACTGAGTTGGATGCTGTGTTAAAGGTCATTTGGTAAGGGCAACTGTTTTCAAAGGAACGTCCAAAACAATTCAAAATTAACTTTTACATGATTATGTTGGAGGTTTGCCAAGAAGAAGTATCAAAGCAAATGAAGGAATCTGAAATTTTAGCCATTATAGCAGATGAAACTAGTGATATTTCAAACATATTTCAGATGGCTGTTGTGTACCGATACGTAGTAAAAGGCAAACAAAACATGATGCACACACATTAGCAGCGTGTTTACTTGATGAATTAAAGAAGCAGAAATTGAATGAAACTCTGCAAAAATGAATTGCGCAGACGTATGACAGAGCGCTCTTCATGGCTGGTTCCTCTGATGGGGTTCAAGCTATAGTAAAAAAAAGACTGATAGTCAGTATGAAAGACTAGACTTTATATGTTTTTAAATGCTACAAATGCTACAAATGCTGCGTGAACTCAAATTCCGTTAGCAAGTGCAAACCAAGGTCAAAGGAGGTAGCTGGCTAGATGACGTCACGCTCACCGGAGCGCGCGGGGAAAGGAAGAAGCTCAAGCAGTACTGTGACGTCACATACCTCAGTGCATTCTCGGTACATTTCGTCCCGTCACCGTAACGTAACGCCAGACTCCAGCGTAATTACGAAGTCAAGATCATTTAAAATTATAAAAATCCTGTCCTTATGCAGAATATGTGCCAGACTTTGTTAGTAATAACACTTTTCGTTAACGTACAAACTTTTTGGTTGCCATGCTTATATGTTGAGAATGTTTATTATCCCGGAGATTGAGACCCAACCTTAGACAACTAGCTGTCTCTTACAGTCAGTAAGGGCTCGATAGGGAAACAAAAGTAATTCTTTCTGTGAGGTGTCTCCCATGGAGAACTGTCAAAAAATGAAGAACACTGTGTCCACATGTATGATTAAGAAAGAACATTGTGCAGTTTCCATCAGAAAAGTTGCCCAGTGATATTGTGAATGAAGATAACTACTGCAAAGCATTATTAAGTTTTGAAATAACAAGGAAGCTATGAAATGCCGAATGGACATTTGGTTTAATTATCTAACGCCATACTGTAAATTTATGTTATCTATGTGTTTATTGTCTGTATGTCACGATATGACTCTCTGAGTTAAAGTGACAATTAACAAGAGGATTTGGTTTAAATAATGGCATAAACACCAGTGAGAGGAAATAATGCTGCTTTCGTATTATTATCAATTAAAATATTAGGTTTTAAAAACCTTCTTGATTTTACTAGCCGTAGTGGTGGTACTAGCACGAGCTTGTAAAACACACAAAAAAAAAACTCAGGCATAGGGCTTAAATACATAAATCTGATTTTTTATGAATTCCTATAGGAAGAAGCCCAAAAGAGCCAATTCGTCTATTTGTCGAACGTACAGTTATTTTGGAAAACCCATGTATTTCAGTTTATATAGAACTGTAGTTTATCTAACGTTAATTCATTTTTGTTACATGTGTAAACTTCCCATATAAAATTGCGATATCAGAAATTTTGGTGCAACACCCAGCTTTACATACCACCGGCCGCCACTGCAAAATACACTTTGTCCCTGTGGCAGCATTCGAGTGGGGAAAATATTTTGTAAACTAAATCTACATAGGTCTATTTCAATAGTAGGTCTACATGTTCCTTCAGGTTTTAAAAGTTAATAAGTTTCAACTTCAGGGAGGAGGGAAATGCCCTTTTTGTGTCTTTTCTTGCTGGCGCACATGCTGATAGCTGAACTTAGATTTGAGGGATAGGCATACATGCATTGTATTAGAAAGGAGAAGATAATAATAATGTTATTGGTTTTATGTCCCTCTTAACTACTGTGGCTTTTAGAGACGTTGGGTTGGTGGAATTTTGCCTCGACATGGCTCCCTCGCATTTGCATACCCTCAAATGCCCACTGACTGCACCAGAATTCGATCCTGCAACCTTGGGAACAGCAGGCGAGAACATTACAGCTGCATCACATAGCCATTCAAATTTATTTATTTCACTTGTCGGAAACATACAAATATACATTTGCTATACATATAAATAGTCTATTCATATTAAAAGCCATTCAAATGAAGAAGAGTCATGTTGAGTGAGAATATAAGAGGTCATAGCCCTTAGCCATCTGACGATATTGGATTCAAAAGGAAAGCAAGGGTTTAAAAACAAGATGTTTAGTAAAGAACATATAGCCTACTTTCTCCTAAATGCATGGGTATTGTTCTAACTCTTCGTCCTTTTCAAGGAGTATAATGGAATGTTGGTTGTAGTAGCTTGTTGAAATACAACGTGCTATAGGGATATTAAAAGTGAATATGAGGTGCCCTTTGCTAGTGCTACCTCTGTAAAAAAATTCATTCAATTCGGTTTCATCGTGTTTGAATTGATATGGGGAATGTATTTGCACACATACATGGCCGCTATTTGCAAACTATTGGGCTGATGACCTTGTAGTCAGTCATAAGATGCTTTCCACAAAAAGGCACGTTATTGCAAAATCTGGTAGAGATCAAATTATTAGGATGGTCGTAATTTGATTTAAGCTTTTAACATTTGGGTGGCCGTCATTCCGTTTCCGTCAAGATGGCGGCGATATAAAACATGACACTGAGGTGCCCTTTGCTAGTGCTACCTCTGTACCAAATTTCGTTTAATTCGGTTTCACCGTGTTTGAATTGATAGGGGGAATCGATTTGCGCACATACTGGCCACCATCTGCAAACTATTGGGCTGATGATCTTGCAGTTTGGTCAGAATATGCTTCCCTCATAAAGATATGTTGTTGCAAAATTTGGTAGAGACTAGATTATTAGGTTGGTCGTAATTACATTTTAGCTTTTAACATTTGGGTGGCCGCGATTACGTTTCCGTCAAGATGGCGGCGATATAAAACATGACACTGAGGTGCCCTTTGCTAGTGCTACCTCTGTACCAAATTTCGTTCCATTCGGTTTCACCGTGTTCGAATTGATTGGGGGAATCTATTTTCACACAAAGATGGCCGCCATTCGCAAAATATTAGGCTAATGACCTATTAGTGTGGTGAAAGGATGCTCCCTCCATAAAGGTATGTTGTTGCAAAATTTGGTAGAGATCGGATGATTAGGTTAGTCGTAATTTGATTTAAGCTTTTAACATTTGGGAGGCCGCGATTACGTTTCCGTCAAGATGGCAGCGATATAAAACATGACACTGAGGTGCCCTTTGCTAGTGCTACCTCTGTACCAAATTTCGTTCCATTCGGTTTCACCGTGTTCGAATTAATAGGGGGAATCGATTTTGACACAAAGATGGCCGCCATCCGCAAACTATTAGGCTAATGACCTATTAGATTTGTCAAAGGATGCTCCCTCCATAAAGGTATGTTGTTGCAAAATTTGGTAGAGATCGGATGATTATGTTAGTCGTAATTTGATTTAAGCTTTGAACCTTTGTGTGGCCGCCATTACGTTTCTGTCAAGATGGCGGTGATGTAAAACATGACACTGAGGTGCCCTTTGCTAGTGCTACCTCTGTACCAAATTTCGTTCCATTCGGTTTCACCGTGTTTGAATTAATAGGGGGAATCGATTTTGACACAAAGATGGCCGCCATCCGCAAACTATTAGGCTAATGACCTATTAATTTGGTCAAAGGATTCTTCCTCCATAAAGGTATGTTGTTGCAAAATTTGGTAGAGATCGGATGATTAGGTTAGTCGTAATTTGATTTAAACTTTGAACATTGTTGTGGCCGCCATTACGTTTCCGTCAAGATGGCGGCGATATAAAACATGACACTGAGGTGCCCTTTGCTAGTACTACCTCTGTACCAAATTTCGTTCCATTCGGTTTCACCGTGTTCGAATTGATAGGGGGGACACACATTCAGAGTACACACACACACACACAGACTCACACACACACACACACATACACACACATAGACAGACACACTTTTTTTCGCCCTGTGTTGATCTCATAAGTCTACTTTCATTTTTTGAAAAAATCGAAAGTAGGCTAAAAATCATCACATTGCACTTTAAAAATAATATGTGGTCATGGAATTTATTGTATTTCCTTTTGAATATTTAACTTATTGGGATCATTATGGTGTTTGAAGCCATTTCCATCGTTACCTTAGTAAACAAAAGTTTGATGCTTTTCAGTCGGTCAACACGATTGAACCCAAATGAGATGGGTTATTCCCTAATTCCGAAAACAATTACATGAGATTAATAAATACACTTGGATGACCAGTGTCGATCGTCAAGCTATCATCAGATCCATTACACTTAGGCTATCGCTGTCTGAAAGCATGGGTGAAAACATTTACAATAAATACACTTGCAGTATTATTTAGGATAATGCAACTCATCAATGTTTGTTAGTTGTAGTCTATGTCATGGTTTGTTAAGATACTATAAGTGGTGATTGACCTCCGGAATTTGCTTGTTTGGAGTGAATATGTGGTTGTTGTAAATGGTCAATTCAGATTGTATTGTACAGGCTACTTATCTGGTTGAGTCTTGCCTGGTCCTGGTGAGAGCAGTTAACTTGGTCATTGTCTGCACTTGACTGAAGGAAAATTCCTGTGTGTGAGGGTCCCTTATCTCGGTTGGATATTTCCCTTCTCGCATTCCTAAGTGCCATGTGTTCCTCCTACAAGTAACTGTAAGTTGCTAAGTCTAGTCTCTCTAATGTGATGTATGTTACTGTATTCAGGATAATCTTCAACTATTAAAGACCTAGTTTCTAAATCGCCACGCATAAGCTAAAAATCCCTTTTCAAGCGCAAACGGTCTATTGAGAATGACCCGGCACCTTTAATACTGCCGTTAATACCGGCCTAGGTTTGTTGAAGAGAAATATATCGTACATCCTAATCCAATAACATGATTCCCTTATTAATCTGTTATCTAGCTTGGCTACATCGTTATGTTGTGTCTTGTTTCCGACGGGTTGTGTTTTCTAGTTAGGTAAAGAGGGGTGAACTCTGCATGAAAGTGTGTTCGTTTAAATTATTGGGGTTGTTTAATTTTGCTAACAATAAGTGTATCCCGATTGCTTCCTTTATGTCAAGAGCTCTGCCTTTCGGTTCGTGATGCAACTGTCCATCAACGATCTACCTCATAACTCTCTCTGGGCATTTGAGTAGGTTATCTCAATATCTCAGGAACCAATTTCAAACATACTGCTCTGTTGGGCCTGAATATTTTGGTGTAATTTTAGAAAATCATAAATGTCAGTGTTATCAACGTAATTTCATAGTTCTATTGATTATTCTAGATAGGTCTAACTAGATCAATCATTGATCTGAGTTTTAAAATTTAAGAAATGTAGGCTTTTTCAGTTCATCACGGAACCACTTGTTCACTTATCTGGTTGGATGAATATTTATGGTAAAACAAGCTAAAGTGCAAATATGCCTGTTAATAAAATTGCTACAAACTTCAGAGATGAAAGTGAAGTCTCAGAGTTTTCCACTACTCAGATTATAGCCAGTAGTCATGGTTCACGCCCTCAATTTTATTGGATTTCTTAATGTGTTGTTAATTCATTTGAGGGGCTTGGAACATCTTGGTCATCAGTCTCGTGTAGTTGGGTGTGTGTTGAACTGATAGCATGTACTCCAGTAATGACTGTAGTAGTGTAACTGTATTAGGGACAGGGATGGGTTAGGTGCCCTGGGACTTGAAGTAAGGTAGGCTACTATACCGGCATTTGCCTAGAGGGAGTGTGTAAAAACCCCAGGGAAAACCACACTCAGGATAGCCGCTGTCAGCGCCGGGATCTCTGGATTTGCTGCGGCCGTGGTGCTCGATATAACGTGCTCGATATATGTCGTATGGTGGTTCGACTTCAACGTAAAAAGGACGTCTTGTGGCTTATAATCGCGTGATTAACGGTGACGTAAAACTACAAGCTTCCGTCCTTCCTTTCTTCACGGCCGTGTATTTAGTGGGGCGTGAGTTAGTGGGCTTTCATGTCGCTGCCACCACCATCACAACTGACGGTATTAGGGTACCTATTTTTCTGTCTTATTTGTCTTATCTTTCTTGATACCCTAATTTTTCGACTCGTTAGACTTCTTCTTCTTCCCCTGAGGATGGTGGATCGGATACACCCACAGTCGTAGGAGGCCCGCCGTATGTAACCACATATGGAGCACCCTGGATGATACCAAGTGGTCTGCACTCTTAGGGACTTATACCCGATGAGCTCGAGAATTGGCGTCGTCGTCGGTCCTCGAGGTTCCCTTTTACTCGTGACTTTAGAGCAGACTCTTTCTCTTTCCAGTCTGCATCTAATGACTTAACTTTCTTCTCAGGCCTTAATCCCTCATTGTTCGAGGGTTGAGACCATTTTGTACATTGTTCACTTTTTATATCTTGAAGTGAGCTAGCAATTAGTAGTCTTATTAATCATTATCGAAATCATCCTCATCCCTTAAAACAATATCATCTTCTATAAATGTACAATTATCTACTGGTATTGAAATGAAACAAAAGTTCTGAGGCATTTATCTATCCATGCACTCTGTGTAAAGAAAACCTCTTCCTGGTTTGATAATAGCCTTTTTGTTGAAAACAAGCTAATGCGTACGGGCTTGTTAACATTGACGGATGGAGGTTTGCACGGGGCCCGCGACTTCTCATTATACTTATTACTGTGGTGTAGGATGTCTGCAGCTGGAGCATAGTTAACACTACCACACTGTATGATTAAATTCAGACAAAAGGTGTGCTTTCTATAGCATTACTCTGATTTGCATTAGCTTGGCGTGTATGGCTAACAAATTACAATGGATAGATCCACTGAAAGGTTTACCGGTAATCAATTTTACAAGCTAAGGTGTTCGTCTTATTGTTCGCGAGTCTTCTTGCGAGTGTGAGATTATTATAGATGGTTCAATACGGCCATGGTCTTAACTATTGTTCGCAGTATGTAGAAACCTATGAAACATTTAACCGGTTATAATGGAAATACATCCATTGACCTTCTATTTCCGGCGGCTTTGGTGGTGTAGTTAGCAGCATGCCGATCTTCTATGCCCAAGATCCTAGGTTCAAACCCGGCCGAAGTCGTCGGATATTTTAAGGGCGTTAAAAAAACCTCAGTATGCCTTCCTTCGGAGGGGAATTAAGCCGGTGGACCCATGTCATATATTTATGGCATGTTAATGAACCTGCCACTAACTACAATTGTGTGAAGCCAAATTTGTAGGTTAGATTAGATAAACGCTCTATTAGTTCCAACGCCAGGTGCCGGTCGCGGTGGCATCTAGTAGCCAAGTTCATTGCTAGGTGTCGTTGACGGTTGCATTTTGTAGCAAATGTAGGAATTACTTGAAATTGAAATTGATCTCGTCTGCAGTCCTTACCTGAATTACAGATAACACACACTAGGCCTAATACAGCCATCACAATTAACGCCGGTTATCAGACAGATTCTACACACATCCAAAGTAACCTGGGCTACATGGCCACGTTGTCGCAGCCCCTAAACTGAGGAATCAACCAACCAACCTCCTATTTTCTTAAATCAATTCGCGTATCGGGATTTTTTATTTGCCTACGCGTAAAGGGATATTTTTATTTACCTACGTGTAGCTTTGTCACTCGTTCATGATAGCGCGTAGACCGTACCGTTATGCAAATAATTTCTTCTTAGTCTAAAATGCAAGCTGTTCGTATATGCTGACTCAGATGGTGGGGCCATGTGGAGAGAATGGGGGAGGAGAGATTACTTAAGAGGTTAATGAGTTCAGCTGTCGTGTGTAAGAGAAGCAGAGGTAGACCAAGGAGGCGATGGTTAGATTCAGTGTTGAACGATTCCAAAGTGAGAGGTGTAGAAGCAGAGGAATCCGCAGTTCTAACTGCTAATTAATAGGGGATCATGGAGGCGACTTGTTCGCCGAGAGAGGCTTGCAGACTAGACTGGACGCTGAAAGGGAAAGATGTAGGCCTATGTTTAAAATGCAATGAACAGTGCTTTCTTGTTTATACTATTTTACGAGTAAGATTTCTCGATCAAAGCGAAAGAGAGTCTAAAACTTTCTATCTAATTCATTTGTTGATATTATAGCATTGATAGTTGCAAGTTGGTTGGTTCCTCAGTTTAGGGGCTCGGACAACGCGGTCATGTAGTCCAGTGCACTTTGGGTGTGGGTAGAATCTGTTTGATAACAGGTTAATTGTGATGGCTGTATTAGGCCCGTTGTTGTTGTTGTTTGAGACTTCAGTCTTTTGACTGGTTTCTCTCCATGTCTCCCTGTCCTGAGCTAATCGTTTCTTCTCTACATAGCTACCACGCCCTACATCCGAGGCAATCTGTTTAACATATTCTAACCTTCGTCTACCCCTGCAGTTTTTGTCCTCGACCCATCCTTCCATAACTAAGCTTGCTATTTGTATGTATGTGTGCTACCAATCTATCTCTTCTCTTCATTAGCAGTCACCAGAAACATCTCTCCTCTCCCACTCGTCTTAATACCTATTCGTTTGTAACTCTATCTACCCATCTGATCTTCATAATTCTCCTGTAACACCACATTTCAAACAGTTCAATTCTCCTCCTTTCTGCTGCACCAATAGTCCAAGTCTCACTTCCATAGAGTGCCACGCTCCAGACAAATGCTTTCAAAAATGACTTCCTAATACCTAAATCTATATTCGATGTCAACAGATTCCTCTTTTGTAGAAATACTTTCCTTGCCTGAGCCAACGTACTTTTTATATCCTCTTTGCTTTGTCCATCACTGATTATTAGGCATAGTGTGTGTTATCTGTAATTCAGGTAAGGACTGCAGACGATCAATTTCGAGTAGTTCCTACTTTTGCTACCAAATGACCATCAACGACACCTAGCTGTGAACTTGGCTACTAGATACCACCGCAACCGACACCTGGCGGCAAACGATGGAACATGGTAGAGCGATTATTAAATCTAAACTACAAATTTAGCCGCACACAATTGTAGTTAGTGGCAGGTTCTTTTATATGCCATAAATCTCATGACATGGGCCTGTCGGCTTTACTTCTCCTCCAAAGGAAGGCATACTGAGGGATTTTAACGCTCTTAAAAAATCTGACGACTTCGACCGGGTTTGAACCCGCAATCTTGGGCATAAAAGCTCAGCATGCTACCAACTACGCCACCGAAACCTGGATATTTGTAAGTAAGTCTGACTCTGAAATTTCGCAGCAGTTAAAACGACCTTAAATCCATATCATCATTATCATCATCTTCATCAAGTTAACTTAGATCACGGTCATTCATAACTGATAATAGGGGACCATGGAGGCGACTTGTTCCCAAAGAGAGGTATGCGGACTGGACGCTGAAAGGTAAAACTGACAAATGAAAATATATGTACGTATTTTAAAATATTACGATTTTAACTGTAATGTAACATAAGAACGGGAATTGGCAATCTTAAGGTGCAAACGATTTGTGTGTAAAATACCACTTCGGCTAAATAAAATATTGGTGAGTGAAATATTTTTTTAAATAATTAATTGTTCCAAAAAGGAAAGGAAGCTTGTAGTTTAACGTGACCGTTAATCTTGAGATCATGAGCCACGGGACCTCCTTTTTACGTGGAATCCGAACCACAGGACATGGCATTTCACATCGAAAATCTCACATGCATTGACCGGGAATCGAACCCGGACCGCCTTGGTGAGAGGCATTCAGCTAGACCGCTGAGCCACCACGCCCCCAATTGTTCCAACTCGTGAGCTATTTACTATTAGCATAGCCTTGCTTGTTGAGTCTCGCACCATGACTGCACGGTAAAGCTGGAAGTTGGGAGATAGAAGGTTCAAATCTCGGTGGAGATAGCGGCCATCCTGAGTGTGTTTTTCTCCGTTTTTTTTACACAATTTTGGCAGGCAAATGCCAGGATGATACCTTGTTTCAACACACAACTACTAATCACTACTGAAACTCATGTTATCAAAATAAATCACACAACCCCCAAAGAAAATGCGTGGTCGATGACCAAGTTACCCCTTAAAATGATTTAACAACAGTAGTTCAAAGAAGAGTTTTGATTAAAAGATATGTGTATACAAGTTGATTAGTATTCACGGAACTATATGTTCCTACTGCTTTGGTGGCGGAGATCTTCCCTTCTGCCCACTGATGTCGTCTTTCTACATGCACATCTGACCTGAGTTTAACTCCTTAAATTTAACCGAATACCAATTAATTGATCCACCAATCATATTAGGGTTGAATGGTGAAATAATTCATGAAAATATAATTAATATAATGACTCTTGATGTTCAGGCTTCAGGTAATTAACATCTGGGTGACATCTCTGTTATAGATACCGTATACAGGGTGATTCACTTAAAACTTGCACTGTAAATATTTCTGAAATGGAAGGTGATATTGATATGCGGTTTTAACCTAATGAAATTGTAACCAAGGGCTCGTATTTGTAGCCGATACACTGATATTTATAATTTTTAGAAAGTGGTTTTATTTACAACAATTACAATTTTTTAAATGGAACAATACCCATTGACATTAAAAAAATAAAAGTAGAACAAATTAGAATACCAATGGTGTTTTGTGCACGATTCTAGTGCAAGTAGTTTACGAGATATTGATTGTTATTCGAAAATTGTACGCACTAACAACCAAGTGCTTAGTGGCGAGGTTACGATGTTGTTATGTTTGTTGAGGGTGTGGTTTGTGTACACTGAGTGCACTGCGACTTTCCAGTCAGTTATTGTGTGATACTTCAAGTAGTAGGACGTGCTTGCAGGATGGGATTTACCATTGCAGAAAAAGCCGACATGCTCATGGTTTATGGCGAATGTAGGAAGAATGCCGTTCGTTCTTGTACCGTGTACGCGGAAACATATCCCATTAGACGTCAACCATCTCGGCAATTATTTGTGAACCTTTTCAATCAATTACGTGAAAGTGGTAGTATAACGCCTAGAAAACGTAACAGAGACAAACAAGTGACTGGAGAAGAGGGAGAAATTAAGGTTCTGGTTGCTGTTGCAGTAGATCCACAAATTAGTTCCCGTGCAATTGCACATGGAAGCGGCATGAGTCAGGCAAGTGTACTACGCATTCTCCATCGTCATAAGTTCCATCCGTATCACATCTCTCTCCATCAAGTGCTGCATGGTAATGCTTTTGAGAATCGTGTTAACTTTTGTACATGGGCATTAAGACGTGATACTCCAGATTCGTCATGTATCTTGTTTACTGATGAAGCAACATTTTCTAATCATGGCCAAGTCAATCTTAGAAACATGCACTATTGGTCTGTTGAAAATCCCCGTTGGCTGCGTCAAGTAGAACGACAGCGTCCATGGAGTGTCAACGTCTGGTGTGGAATAGTGAACCATCACATAATAGGTCCCTTTTTCGTAGAAGGAACACTGAATTCGTGCAAGTACCTCAACCTCCTAACAGACCATCTTCCACAGATGTTAGAAGACGTTCCGCTTCAGACTAGGAGGAACCTGTGGTATCAACATGATGGCTGTCCGGCCCATAGTGCACGAATTACTACAGATTATCTTCACGGATTGTTTCCAAATCGTTGGATTGGACGAAGGGGACCTGTACTTTGGCCGGCCCGTTCACCAGATTTGACTCCTTTAGACTTTTTTTTCTTGGGGGAAGCTAAAAGACACTGTCTACAAGGACATACCAACTACACCAGATGATATGAAACGGCGTATTACTGCTGCCTGCGCTGAAATTTCCTCTGAAATGCTAGAACGTGTGCAGCAATCTTTACATAGCAGACTGGAAGCTTGTATTGAGGCTGGTGGTCGTCATTTTGAACACAAGCTTTGAGGGTACACTGTACTTGTCAGAAACCACAGAATTACTTCATTCACATTTGTTTTTCTTTAGTTTGTCCTAGGAATTGTCCCATTGTGTACAAATAACACTATCTCGTAAACTACTTGCACTAGAATCGTGCAAAAGACACCATTGGAATTCTAATGTGTTCTACTTTTATTTTTTTAATGTCAATGAGTATTGTTCCATTTAAAAATTGTAATTGTTGTAAATAAAACCACTTTCTAAAAATTATAAAAATCAGTGTATCAGCTACAAATACGAGCCCTTGGTTACAATTTCATTAGGTTAAAACCGCATATCAATATCACCTTCCATTTCAGAAATATTTACAGTGCAAGTTTTAGGTGAATCACCCGGTATACAAAGGCGGTTTGACCCTACGAAGAATGAGGGTATTGGCAGAATATGAAGACACCTTAATCGCTTCGGAGTCAGATTATAATGGTAGTTGAGCAAGGGAACATGGATAATGAAATAATGCTAAAAGGGAGGAAATATGCACATGTAAATGACGTCAATGTTAGACCCAGTTCGGGGTCTCATGATTGGCAACCACGTCTCTCAAGACGTGAACTTCGGCGAGAAAGCTCATTGAGAGTAATTTGTATAAATGAATACAGTTTTGGTGTGAGGTCCTCTAAACATACAGTTAATGCCTCTTAAAAAAGGAATCATTACCTTTATCATTGGAAAAAGTGTTCAGATGTGTGAACATTCTACACACATCAAAAAAAGTTTTGCATCACCTCGGTTCCAAGAGTTCCGGAACCGTTAAATACAAAGGGAATAGAGATCAACACAAACAACATTTCAGCTCGTTTTATTGCTCATGAGACCCACACATTGCATGTTGTACCATCATACAGCTAGACTTTCAGCATTTGTGGTCCAGATTGCAGTACACACCACTACCTCTAATACCCAGTAGCACGTCCTCTTGCATTGATGCATGCCTGTATTCGCCGTGGCATACTATCCACAAGTTCATCAAGACACTGTTGGTCCAAATTGTCCCACTCCTCAACGACAATTCGGCGTAAATCTCTCAGAGTGGTTGGTGGGTCAAGACGTCCATAAACAGCCCTTTTCAACATATCCCAGGCATGTTCGATAGGGTTCATGTCTGGCGAACATGCTGGTCACTGTAGTCGAGCGATGTCGTTATCTTGAAGGAACGCATTCACAAGATGTGCACGATGAGGTCGAGAATTGTCGTCCATTAAGACAAATGCCTCTCCAATATTCTGCCGATATGGTTGCACTATGGGTCGGAGGATGTCATTCAGGTATCGTAAAGCCGTTTCGGAGCCTTCCATGACCACCAGTGGCGTACGTCGGCCCCACATAATGCCACCCCAAAACATCAGGGAACCACCACCTTGCTGCACTCGCTGGACAGTGTGTCTAAGACGTTCAGCCTGACCAGGGTGCCTCCAAACACGTCTCCGACGATTGTCTGGTTGAAGGCATATGCGACACTCATCGGTGAAGAGAACGTGATGCCAATTCCGTGGGGTCCATTCAGCATGTTGTTGGGCCCATCTGTACCGCGCTGCATGGTGTCGGGGTTGCAAAGCTGGACCTCGCCATGGACGTCGGGAGTGAAGTTGCGCATCATGCAGCCTATTGCGCACAGTTTGAGTTGAAACACGACGTCCTGTGGCTGAACGAAACGCATTATTCAACATGGTGGCATTGCTGTCAGGGTTCCTCCGAGCGGCAATCCGTAAGTAGCGGTCATCCACTACAGTAGTAGCCCTTGGGCGGCCTGAGTGAGGCCTGTCATCGACAGTTCCTGTATCTCTGTACCTCCTCCATGTCCGAACAACATCGCTTTGGTTCACTCTGAGACGCCTGGAAACTTCCCTTGTTGAGAGCCCTTCTTGACACAAAGTAACAATGCGGACGCGATCGAACTGCGGTATTGACCTTCTAGGCATGGTAGAACTACAGACAACATGAGCAGCGTACCTTCGTCCTGGTGGAATGACTGGAACTGATCGGCTGTCGTACCCCCTCCGTCTAATAGGCCCTGCTCATGCATGGTGGTTTACATCTTTGAGCAGTTTTAGTGACATCTATGAACAGTCAAAGGGACTGTATCTTGGATACAATATACACAGTCAACGTCTATATGCCGGAGATCTGGGAACCGAGGTGATGCAAAACTTTTTTTGATGTGTGTAGTTTACTGTACACCACTGTCGGATTAGTTTTAGAATTGTAGCGATCGTGCTCCTACGATAAGTTGATTGAGTGTGTATCAAAGTACAAACCTGGTTTGGAGCTCATTTGTGTATGTAAGTAGTTTATATTCAATGAGACTACCATGAAAAAAAAATGTACATCACTACTTTCAAACAGTCTGGGTGTGTTCATTAATATTTTATCTTGGCACCTAAAAAGGTGGCTAGCTTGTAATCATGTTTTCACATAATTTTCTCATTTATTGGTATTTTAATACAGTACAATGTGCGATTGATGCTTTCGTGTAGAAAACACAGAAGCGGATATCCACTTTCATACCATAACAAATCGTAAACTAAAGCCTTCGCTCAGGCTTAAATCGTGCTCACGCATGCGCGACATTTTCCTTTTCGCTGTTACTGTGTGGTCCAATTCTCGTTGCTTTATGCCATCTTCTTCCGTCTACCGGAAGTAATTAATAATGACTTCCAAATAAGTAACGCGTCAGTGACCAATTTAAAATACACCAACGATGATCGAGCCACACATTTCCTTGTCCTTAATAATAGCGTCATATGTTTTTATCATCATTTTAGAAGCAATTTGTGAGTTACAATTTATTTATCTTCTAACCAATTTGTGAGCGATTATTTCCCCTTAGTACTGGGAGGCAAGGTAACTGCTGGGTTCTATTACTAAACTTTTTGTAGGTGTATGTGGAAATGAAAATGTAAAACCTGAAGCTAATTGGCTGAATCAGCTGATATGATGTGTATTCACTATTTGAACGTATCGTGATGATTGATACTGTTCAAGGTTTACATTATTTTTGTTTTTCCGTAATTTTTGTTTATTTTTATAATCATTAGTTTTATTTAATTTTTGTTTTATTAATTTTCGGTCTTTCCAAATTTAGGTGTCCACCTCTAAATTTTAAATTCAATTCCAAATTTGTATTCTTTAATCTGTGTTAAGAGGGCTAGATGGCCTCGTAGTTCCGCCCCTTAAAACAACAATAACTAACTGCATGTCTCACCAGCCTCTACCTATAGTCTCGACTGAAAGGGAGAGCTGGAAGTTCGGAGGTTCGAATCCCAACGCTGAGATCGGCCATATTGCAAGTGTTTTTCCCCACTCCCTCCAGACAAATGATATGATATGAATCGCAGCCAATGGCCATAAGCTTGGCATTTTTGATTGAACGCCCAAGGGCTCCAAACAAGTTCAATTTCAAGTAGTTCCAACTTCGCCTACCAGATGCTACTGTCGCTAACACTAGCGGCGAACGTTGGACCTTACAGAGCGTTTCTTACTAGCCAAATATAACCTACAATAATTGCAGTGGTTGGTTCTTTTACGTGCCATAAATGTATGACATGGGCCCGCCGGATTTAATTCCCCTCAGAAGGAAGACATACTGAAGGATTTTAACGCTCTTAAAAATCCGACGTCTTCGGCCGGATTTGAACCCGCCATCTTGGGCATAGCTGTTCAGCATGCTAACGACTACGCCACCGAAGCCGCTTCCCTCAAGACAAATGCCGGGATGGCACCTTATTTCAAATCTTGAGACACCTACCCCAATGCTAAAACCTTATAGTTACAGGCTTACACGCACTATTACTGTCACCCCAGAAATACATGTTATCAGACAAATTCATTGGACAGCTAGGAACATGAGGCTGATGACCTAGATGTCCCAAGCCCCTTAATTGAATTAACATCATAACTATATCTATAATCTTCACTTCTGGAGTAGATGGATCTGACAATTGAAATTGTAACTTTTTAGTCGGTCAACACAATATAATCCCAATTACTGGGACATGCGAAATAACCTGAAAGTTGCATATGATTAACAGTGAAGTCATCTGCTCCTACATGTGATTAAAATATATATTTTTTGTGGAAACCCGTATGATGGCATGTTTCGCTCGTCAGGTAAGCATCGTCAGTTCCAAATGTACAAGACAAAATCACTTTACAAAACAGTACTAAACATACAATACCTCCCACAAACGGTCTCTGTCATTCTTGGGATTTCAGTCCCATCGTTGGTCATTCTTAGAATTGACTTGTTGTTACGCGCTGTCTCCGCCCACAATGCATCATGTTTATGTCCCCAGGGATGTGCAGTACATGCATAGCGTACCATTAATATTTTAGTTGATAAATGGAGCTAGGCACTGTCTCCTACAGTGCAGATGACCTCGCAGGTCCGCCCCTTAGAACAACAATAACTAAATCTTACAGAGTGGCTTCGGTGGCGTAGTTGATAGCATGCTGAGCTTCTATGCCCAAAATCTCGGGTTCAAACCCGGCCAAAGTCGTCGGATCTTTTTAGAGCGTTAAAATCCCTCAGTATGTCTTCCTTCGGAGGGGAAGTAAAGCCAGCGGTCCCATGTCATAGGTTTATGGCATGAAAAAGAACCTTCCACTTACTACACCTGTGGAAGCTAAAATTTGTAGGTTAGCTTGATAACGCTATATTAGTTCCAACGTTTGCCGCCAGGTGCTGACTGCGATGGCATTTAGTAGCCACGTCCGCAGCTAGTTAGCAAAAGTAGACACTACTTGAAAAAATTAATCGTCTGCAGTCCTTCTACCTGAATGGTTTGATTAGTTTCTAAGAGCGGTGAGTTTTTAAAATAAACGGTTGGTTGGGCTTTAAAACGTGGTTTTCCGGAACCTACCGAGTGTTGTTTCTTGCAGTGTGCGATGTAAAAAGAGCTTTGCTTGATCCTTTTACGACAACTTGGATATTTTTCGTATCTTATCCAGGGTGTCTACTACTCTCGAAAACATGAATTATCACGGAATTTTAAAATCATGGAAAACTCAAGGAATTATCAGGATATTTTCAAGGAACAATCTTGATATTGCACATTGTCCATTCTAATTTCGCCGGGGAAACTGAGTTTCTAGAGATGATTGTCGAAAACATATCATGTCGGTTATTGTTAAGGCACGTTGAAATGCCTCTTGCGTACAAACTTTATTACGTACACACCCATTACAGGCCATTGAACTTAACTGAAGTAACATGGCCTGGAAGCTTTATAGTTAATTTATTGTGGTCGTTAACGTTCCTCAGGGAATATTTCTGTTTTATCTGGAAAAAATCAGAGAAATGTGTTGATTTCTTCTGCTAGACAACCTGTTATCTAGTCTTCCATCTCCTTAAAATATTGAATTCAGATTTGAATTTGGCAATATAGGCCTAACTACCTCTGCGATTTGTCTGAGTGCCGCTTTCTCCTTGGTGAAAATTTAGATGATTACCTGTGGAGGCATGTAGATTTGTATAAGTAACAAGCAAATTCACCTTTGATTTTTTAGTGTTTATATCGTTATTGTAGTTAGTTTTTGGGAATTCTTGATCTGGTACAGTATATTGATTGTGTATATTAAATATAATTAATACACAGCAAGAATTCCCACCCAAAATTCATAAGAATTAGGGCTTCGAATAGACCAACGGCATCCCTTCCTGTAGTTCCTGTAGCCCGCATTCACGTGGATCACCTTGGCTGGAACGAGGTACACTCAGCCTCGTGGGGCAAAACTGAGAAGAGGCGGCGGGTTCGATTCCTACTTCAGCCATCCTGGAAGTGGTTTTCCGTGGTATCCCACTTCCACTCCAGGCGAATGCCGGGATGGTTCCTAAATTAAGGCCACGACTGCTTCCCTCCCTATCCTCATCTGAATTAATAATACACACACTAATACAGCCATCTCAATAACACAGGTTATTAGACAAATTCTATACACACACACCCAAATTCACGGGGCTATATGGCCAGGATGTCGCAAAGCCCCTAAATGAAAGAACACGAATTCTGGTTTGGTTGGTTGGTTCTTAAGTTCAGGGGCTGCGACTACGCGGTCATGTAGCCCCGTGTACTTTGGGTGTGTGTAGAATCTGTCGGATAACCAGTGTTAATTGTGACGACTGTATTAGTGTGCGTTATCTGTTTTTAATTCAAGTAAGGACTGCAGACTTTTGAATTTTTCATATAGTTCCTACTTTTGCCGCTAAACGCCACCGTCAACGACTACTAGTTTAGAATTTAGCTACCAGGCGCAACCGCAGTCGGCTCTTGGCAACGAACGTAGGAACCTAAGAGCGTTGTTTACATTCTTAACCTATACAATTTAGCTTCACACAGGTGTAATTAGTGGAAGGTTCTTTAACATGCCATAAATCTATGACATGGGACTGCCGGCTTTACTTCCCCTCCGAAGGAAGGCATACTGAGAATTTTTAACGCTTTTAAAAAATCTGACGACTTCGGCCGGATTTGAACCCGCGATCTTGGGCATAGAAGCTCAGCATGCTACCGACTACGCCACCGAAGCCGCTAAAAAAATCTAATGGGGTCCATTCAGCCTCGAGGGGTCATTTGAGAAGAAGTCAGTTGTATCCCTACTTCTGACCACCTCGTGGTGTATTGGCTAGCGTTCTTAGCTGTCGTCCCGGACGGTCGGGTTCAATTCCTGGCCCTTCCAAGGAAAAGCTGATTGCGTGGCTCGGCGGTAACGTTCTCGCTTGCTGTTCCCAAGGTTGCAGGATCGAATCTCGGCGCAGTCAGCTCGCAAATGCGAGGGAGCCGTGTCAGTAGATTTACTGGCACGTTAAAGATCCCCTTCGAGGCAAAATTTTGGGTACCCCGGCGTCTCTAAAAGCTGCAGATGTTAAAAGGGACGTAAAACAAATAGCATTATTATCCTCCAAGAAATTTTAATTTTGGTTTGAGGGCTGGAAGGGGTACACTCAGTCTCGTGAGGCAAAACTAAGAAGAGGAGGGTTTGATTCCCACCGCAACCATCCTGGCAGTAGTTTTTCGTGGTTTCCCCTCACTTCTACACCAGGCAAATGCTGGAATGGTTCCTAACTTAAGGACACGCCGCCTCCTTCCGAATCCTATCCCCAATCTACAAATACACATACTATATAGTACAGCCATCACATTAACACAGGTTATCACACACATTCCACACACACACGCCCAAAAATACCCGGAGCTATATGAACGTGATATCGCAGACCATAAAATAAGCAACAACAACATTCCTACTTCAGTCATTTTAGAAGTGGTTTTTATACGCCAGGCAAATGCCAGGATCTTAACTAACCTACGAACACATACATTTGCTCCCCTATTTACTGTACAAGTAGGCCTACCTACACCCAAATAACACAGGATATTGGACAGATTAATCACACATCCAAATTTACGGAGCTAAGGGACAAGATGTCGTGAGCCTCCTACAATAAATGAAATAACTTTTATGAAGGGTGGGCAAACTGAAACTAGAATGGGTCTGATCCTGCATTCAATTTATCGTTTTGTGAATCCACGTGGCGAGTGCAGAAACAGATGGTATTTATTGTGCACGTGTTATCTTGGCTTATTGTTGGGATTCTAAGAAAACGCTACGGGAAATGCGTACTGAGACTCCTATTTATATGCAGGAATGTGTTTCATACCCTTGCATTACGGGAGACTATGCTAATGCTGCTAGTAACAAGTTTAATCCAGCTAAGTAACCGACTCCGACATATCTTGTGTCCGTTGTTACATCCTCGTTCAGCTTCCCTATCATTACACTAGCTGCTGCAAATTCTTCCCAAGTCATATTACTGAGACTTACCTTCGAGGGAAATGCTCTTCGATAATCGCAATCTGCCAAGTACAGTATGGGTCTGAGGAGTAACAAGCAAGGTTTCTTTTAGGAGAGGCGATCGACGGGATGTTACGTCTCACAGACAATGTCACATCTCCCCCCTCACCTCAGACAAATTAAAATGTTATGCATTATCAGGGGTGAATTAAGGCAATCGCTACGGGAAAATAAAGTCTTCTCATCATTATTATTATTATTATTAATACCGACAGGGATAGCTACACGCGTCCATATACAAGGCCAGAAGGCTAGACTATCTCCGAAATCGGAAGAGGAGTTGTTTTGAATCCCACCGTTGACCATACCATTTTTTTTTGCATGGTTTGCATTTTCGACTCCAAGTAGGCTACATGCCAGTACTTTCTCGTAGCAAATGGCCGTTTCCTACAAATTCATTGCCGAATTTCGTACTTTTTACTTACTTAATCTCTCATTAAATCCTCCGACACAAAGCCATCCATGGACAGCTTTTGACACTTATTACTCGTACACTTGCGTCCATTTGCCGAAGTCCCGATACTAGTTGGGCAAATTTGACATTTATTTATTTATTTATTTATTTATTTATTTTCATAGAGAGGATGTCCTAGAGGGCAAGGCCCTACAGTAAGACATATATAATAAGAAATATTAAATATTAGTTAACATACAAAATCAAATTTACAAAGTATTTTACAATGACAGAAAGTTACTATTCAAAGTTTTATTAAGTTTATAAATTAGGAAATAACAGCGTGTAAGTTAGTTGTGAAGAATTGTTTGCAGGCTTTTTAAAATTTTAAGACAGGATTTATTGACTTTATATGTGCTGGGAGAGTATTATAATCCTTTATAGCCTGGGTAAATATGCTTTTGGAGTCATATTTAGAGGTGTAGACCCTTATGCCTTTATACGAACGTTCTCCACTTTTATGTACGAACAGAGAAGCAGATACTTTTATACAGGTTTCTAGAAGGGGGATTCCTGAGATTCGAACTAAATCTGCTATATGGGTGTGTAAGGGAAGGGAATAAACTGCCTTAATTGCCCATTTCTGGAGAGTACTTACTTGATTTAATAATGTGGTAGTGCATCTTCCCCAAATACTGCACATATATGTTATATGGATGTGTACTAGACTTTAATACAGTGTTTTTAATATATGAGATGGAAGAACATGTTATAGTTTGTATATTGCTCCTATTGCAGGAATAATTTTTTGCTTTACTGTGTATATCTGTTCTTGCCAGCTAAGATGTTCATCAAAATTCAGGCCGAGATATTTTATTGATGAGACCCTTTCAATTACTGTATTATGTAGTGTTACAGGAATCATGGTTTCTTTGCTGTTGCTAGGTTTAGTGAAATATATATAGTTTGTCTTTTTTGTACTAGGCAGCAATCCATTCAATTACACCAGTTGTCCAGGACTTTTAATTCATCATTTATTTTTGTTGCTAGTTCTTGTTTGGATTTTGCGCTATATATTAAGCTGATATCTTCAGCAAATAGTGTTAAGTGGCCCTGTAGCAAACAATTATTGATATCATTCACATAAATTATGAAAAGTAGAGGGCCTAAAACTGATCCTTGTGGTACACCCACTGACGCTCTTAGTAAGTGAGCTTTTAACGTTGTTTATTTGTACATACTGATATCTGTTACTTAGGTGATTTTTGATCCAACTATGCGCTACTTCTCGGACGCCTGCATCATGCAGCTTATACAATAGTAAATTATGATCGACAGTGTCAAATGCCTTCTGTAGATCCACAAACAGACCTGCTGATATATTGCCTTCGTCTAGCGATTTCTCTAGATTTGTGACAATATCAAATAAGGCATCAAGTACACTTAGAGAGTCTTGGAAACCATACTGGTGTTTAAAGGAGTAGTTGCATTGAAAGAAAAATTTCACCAGCCTGCTTTTTATATTTTTTTCAAAGATTTTTGACAGACCAGGCAATATAGTTATAGGTCTATAGTTGTTTGGATCATCTTTAGATCCCTTCTTATGAACAGGAACTATTTTACCAATTTTCAAAGGATCTGGTAAGATGCCAGTTTCCAAAGACTTATTGATCAAATCTGAGATAGATTTGGCTAGTATCTATTTGCACTTTTTTAGCACCATGCTTTTTATATCATCATTTGGGTTATTTTTGGATTTTAGAGAATCAATTATTTTTATTACTTCTTCCTTTGATGTGGGAGTAAAATTATACAGTCTACCTGCATTGTTTATCATAGATGTTTTGGGACTGTGTGGGTCTACTGGCCTTAGGTTGGGTCCTATATTTGTAAAGAATTTGTTAAATTCATTAGCTATTGATTCTGATTCGATCATATCTTTGCCATCAATTGTTAGTTTATTACATAATATAGACTCTGGTTTTGTTTTGTTATTTAGTGCTTCATTTATGACATGCCATGTTTTTCTTGGATTGTTATAATTATTTTTTAACTTATTGTTAAAGTAATCTCGTTTAAGTTCTCTTCGAAGCGTTGTTACTTTATTATTACATTTTTTATACTTTTCTATGGTGGGTGGATGACACCAAGGTTTTAGTGTCTTTGCATATGGGACACTTTTTCTGTGAGTTAAGTTAATGAATTTCTCTGTAGCCCAAGGTGGGAAATTACTTTTTTTTTGGTTGTATGATAGTTTCTGTACATGACAATGCACAGGCATTTTTAACATAATCAGCTAATTCAGATAACATATCTACAATATCATCCGCTGAAAACTGAAATGGATTTGATAACATTAAGTGCTATACGTTATCATAAGATATTCTTTTATAAGTAGTATCAATATTATCACTTATTTTTTTTACTAGTAAGTGTACATTCCAGGAGATTCTCTAATTCATTGGAGTCATCCTTCTCCTCCGCCAGAAATATGTTACTGATTAGCACATTCAGGCTCACCTAGAAAATGTGGATGCAGAGATTTTGTTAACCGCATCGCAATTATTTGCTTCTAAAGAAAATGTACATGAAGTAGCGGTCACTGTTCAGATTGCCTGCAAGATGTACGAGGCGCGATCGCCTGTTATAGGCAATTGCGCCCCAAACCATTACACCTGTTTTTTTTTTTCGTTTTTTTTTTTCGTGTGACCTCCTGAGAGGCCGAGTGCAGGCCTTTCTAGTAGAAGCACGTGGGCGACCTGCGCGTCGGGATGAGAGATGGAATGGATGAGGTTGAATGAATGAAACTGGACAAGGATGTGGAAGGAAGCGCCCGTGGCCTGTCAGAAGGTACCGTCCCAGCATTTGCCTGGTGTTGAAAATGGGAAACCACGGAAAACCATTTCAAGGACGGCCAATGGTGGGGCTCGAACCCACGCGTCTACCGAGTCAGCAGAGAGCTTGGCCCCATGGCCTAACGCTGCGCTTTAGCCAGCGTAGCCACTACTGTCGGTATTACACCTGGTGTTTGTCCGCTATGCCGCTCAACAATACAGTCTGCCTGATTGCGTTCTCCACGACGGCGTCGAACGCGTATGCGGCCATCACTGTAGGACAGGTTGAAGCGGACTCGTCCGAAAACACTACATTTCGCCACTCAGCCTGCCAGTGTCGGCGTGCATGTGCCCGTTGTAGTCGGAGGCGTCGGTGGTTCCCAGTCAATGGAAGCCGATGCAGTGGCATGCGTGCTACCAGTCCAGTCCTCAAAAGACGGCTCCGCACCGTCGACCCCCGCTGCAATGCTCCAACGTCGAGCCAACACCGAGGACGACGCTGTTCTGTCCGATACGGCCATGCGGAGAAGATGGTATCCGTGTGGTCACATTGCGTCGTCCTGTACCCTGTCGTCGCTGTGTACGGCCCTCCTCTCTCCACTGGATCCACATACGCCTTACCGTTGACGCAGCGTGCCCTGCACGAGCCGCAGTGTCCCGGAACGACAGACCCACCTCCCGGAGCCCAAGCATTCTCCCCTGTTCAACCGCACTCACATGCTGACAGTCCACCCTGTGATGTCGGCGAGGCATCGTTGCACTTGCTTACACGTTTCCACTTGGTATGACGGCCCCACGCCGACAGAGCTGTGCGGAACACTGACCTTTCCGGTCCCACGACAGAGGACACTGGTGGGCCCATGTGCACGCCATCTATATGCAATTTCAATCACTTAGAATGGTACCACAGGCCTACACGACCCCTGTTCTGGGAGTGTCTCCGACCATTTCTTCTGGGTGTTTCACTTTCTACAAACAGTACTGTATATTGACATCCGTCATTCAATTGTTTTCCAAATGGCGGTCATTCAAAATTTGTAATTGCAGTCATTCGAAATTTTTATTTTAATTTCTAGATCCTATTCAAGCGATCGAATTGACAGTTTATATAATACACCATCATAATTGTTTGGATTTTGAGTTTTGGGTTTTGATTTTGTTGGCCTACATTTTATCACAACATAGGTTATTATACCAAAAGCTATTTTGTATTATCACATAGAAAATCTATTTAGTTAACTTAGTGGGAGAATTATGAAGTGGAATAGACCAGCACAATAATATGAAATTGGGCTATTTATTTTTACGGAACTAAATTTACTTGATAATTAATTCAATTCGTTTCCAATGTCAACATGCTCTTTCCTAATGAGATTCTTGCTCACGCTTCATTGCCCTTACGATAAAGGGTGAAAGCTTCTCACAAATTCCACTGGTAAGTTTTCTTACAATAAAGTAGCCTGCAATGCGTAGTGGCGAATTAAAGAGAGAAGCGAAAAGTAGGTGGGGGTGTACAATATTACTGCTCGTCGTATTTATGCCTTACGGTGACCTGTCCTGTATGTAGGGAGGCCAACGAGATCATGAGGTGTGCTATAATAACAAGTTACGAGCCGAGTGGCACATCGAAGCGTAACTCTGGCAACTGGTATGTAAAGCATTAATTCCGTTAAATTAATAATATTATCTCAATCGATATGCAAAAATTCTGTTTTCCTCTGGAAGCACGGATTTTTACTATATTCCTAATTTAGCTGATTAGTAGCTTTGATCAGATTACGTTATTATTTATCTGCAAATGGGGAGAAAATGACAATTAAACTACAAATTAAAACACATAGGACGATAATGTGCATTACAATGTCTATAAACATTTGCTGAACCAAATTTCACTGCGTTCGGATGGTTAAATCGCGAGCAAAGTATTTAAATGATTCAACTTCGCTTGGCCGCCTTGTTCAATTTGTAGTTAACAAGTTTTTGAAAGCCACATAGGCGAACTTCTAGTAGTGACCTTTATCACAGTTCAAAATTTCAGGGTGATTGTAGTAGTTTCTGAGATATAGCATGCCGGTGAAATATTTCGCACAGCCGCCATGTTGGATTGCGGTGATTTATTAAAATTTGAAGGTTGGGGTTGGACGAAATTGTACTATGTCCTTACCAAGTTTGAAATCGCTCCAGTCGTTTAGATTTCATGCGGGGGACACACATACCCATACACACACATACGGACAAAAGGTGATCTCATAGGCCTTTTTTTTTTCATAAATGAAAATAAGCTAAAAATCTAATGGTGTCTCTCTGATAGACCTAGTCTTTTACCCAAAAACTATTCAACTGTTTAAGCTGAAATGTTGTATGAATATTGTTCAAATATCTGGAAAAAACCTTTGCCCTTTCACAAAACTCTTTCTTTCCTTTGGGACTCAGCATGGGCTGCTGAAGTAGACAAACCATAGAAATTGTAGTGGAAGGACCAGAACATAGCCTATTTTTCGCCTCTTAGGGCGAGAAACAATACTCTATAGGTTCAATAGGGATCTCGTAAATAACTTTTAAAGGCCCTTGAACCAACTGTTTTCGAGATATTTCCCAAATAATACCCGTTCTGGGAAACTCTTCATGGAATGACCACCCGTAACCATGCCAACGCCAGTGAAGAGTCCCATTGATCATTAGCGCCCTGAGACATTTAACACCTAAAATACCATTTAAATATAATTTGTAAAGCGGCTCTGGTGGCGGCCCAAGATCGCGGGTTGAAACCAGGCCGAAGTCGCCGGATTTTTAAGAGCGTTAAAATCCTTCAGTATGCCTTCCTTCGGAGGGAAAGTAAAGCCGGCGGGCCCATGCCATAGATTTATGGCATGTAAAAGAACGTAGCACAACAATATATTGGTAGTGTGCAGCCAAATTTGTAGTTTATATTTGGCTGGTTAGAAAAGCCTATCGAGTTCCAACGCACGCCGCTAGGTGTCAGTGACAGTGATATTTGGTAGCCAAAGTTGGAACTACTTGAAATCGAACTTGCTGGGAGTCCTCGGGCATTCAATTACAATACCCTGCTATGGCCATTGCCTGCAATTCATATATATTCTAATATAATTTAGAACTTTATTTTTCGATTTAGTTACGGAGACCGGAATGTTTTGGGGCTATTGTGTCTATTTTAGGGCCGAGCAGCTCTCTATTAACTTTCAAGTAATTTAGCCTACTGGTGTAAAAATAGAAAAAATCTTTTAGAATTGCAATTTTTTAAGAATATTTCTTCTTTGGATTTCCTATTTCATTTCTGTGAACTTAATACAACAGTTTTTGTTGCAAGCAGTGTATTTAAAGGAAACAATAACTTAAATACCCTTATGTCTTTAAATAACACCCGGGCAACGCCGGGTAAAACAGCTGGTAATAGTCTAAATATTATACTCAATATACAATATTTAGGAGTATGAGAAATGTAATATGTAGCATACAGGACCAGGCGTGTCGACACTGTTATAATTATATACTCTAGGTAGTTGATGAGAAAAGCTCAGGTTATCCCTCTGAATGTTGATCTACAATAAATGACATGGATCTTTGAGATGAAACAAACTGTTATTTACTTTGGAATCGTCCTGTATCTGTTACGACGAAGGTTTGCACACACACGATGGCTTTATCTCTTAGTTTCGAGAGTTTAGATCTGTGGAGTGAACTCATCCCATTCCCTCATGCAGCAGTCTTGGAGTATTAAGATGTTGGGCGTGCGAAGCGGGTAGGGGATGAGCGAAAAAGCTCTTTATTTTGCAAAGTGGTGCGATGTTGGGAGCATTATGGAGCAGTAAGGTGGGAGAGAAACGCTACTCTCACCACGTTACGCTTTCAATCCACACGCATCTATACCGCCGTTTCGTTTCAATCTTACTTTTCACTTATTTTCCCCCTCCTTTTGCCTTGTTATTTCTCTCATTTTTTTCCTTTTGTTCGTTCTGTTCTGTGTCTCCTAGCTATTCTTCTTTCTTCAGACTGACGGGTAGCTTCTTTCGTCTTAAACTGTATAAAGCAATTCTTTTGCTGTGCATAGTCCGCATGATGGTAATCCAGAAATGCCTCTTACGTTTACTTGGAAGAAGGATGAGTAGCTCTTTCCGGAGTGATTGTTAAAAGATCTGCGTTGATGTTGCTGCTTTTATCTTGTAGTCCTACTGAAACGTCATGCATGCCTAAGATACTGTATTATTCTTGAGCAAAGCCCGACATTGTATAAGAAATCCACTTTCAAAATGAGAAAATTATAATAAGCCCGGTTTAAGGAATCATTGTTATTTTTTAAAGATGCTATGCTCTGTTTTCTATCTTGAAATGAAAGAAAAGTGAACTGTATCTGTTACACATTGCTGAATTTATATGTGTATATTTTATTTGTTGTAGTATCTGGAAAAGGTGTATGAACAGTCTAACAAACAAAGAATGGGCACAAAGAACGGGTTTTATTTCTTAGGTTTCGAGCTCAATACCAAAATACAATAATAATAATAATAATAATAATAATAATAGATAACGAAACCACATCAATCAGACAGATAGAAGTACTCCAAGAGTGCGCCGAAAAAGTAGGACTACAGATCTCGTTCCAAAAGACAGAGTTTTTCTGTACGAAATTCGACGTACAGAATTTAAACACGAAATATGGCAAGATCAATAGAGTCGCCCACTTTAAATACCTAGGTGAAGTGCTTGAACCGACGGGAAAAGAGAAAATCGCGCAGAACACTAGGTTAATGAAAATGAAGAGAGCCTTATACAAGACACAGAGTGTCTACAACAAAAACTGTCTGTCCACATTCACTAAACTTCGTCATTACAACACGGTTATTAAACCTGAGGTGCTTTATGCTAGTGAGACGTTGACGTTACACACTAAGGGCGACTTGGAAAAAATCCTCACAGAGGAAAGAAAAATAATAAGGAAAATAATTGGACCAAAGCACACAGATGAAGGATACAGGCTTCACTCCAGAGACACCACAGAGAAATTGTCCAACCTCGCTGCAGACATCAGAAAGAGGCGCCTAAAATTTTACGGCCACATCAGCAGACTCCCACAAACCAGACTCACCAACAAAATTCTTAGATAGGCTACATACAGCGACTCAAGATTACTACACCCTGGATGATGCAAGTCAAAATTGATCTAGTAAAAGCACAGGTCGACCCAGAAGACGTCATAGACAAAAGCGTATTTAGACACAAAGTATACAAGTGGGAAGTGTTGTCAGAGAGAGCTGCACTTACATCCCAAAGACCAAAGTGGACCAAAGAAAGGAAGAGGGCCTTTAGTGCACGAATGAAAGAGTACTGGAAAGACAGGAAGAACAAAAAGTCATGATTGCTTCGCGTGGTCTAATAGGTCTGTAACGTGTAAAATAAATAAATAAATAAATAAATAAATAAATAAATAAATAATTAATAATAATAGAATAACCTCGTAATACAAGCTAAGTTACTGTTATTTATAATTCCTGACACCAGTGTAATGTTTCTCGTGTAAACCCGCCGTTGGGACTTGGCCAAAGCAATTACCAAACATGGGCTTGCCACGGTGGGTGAGTGGTTATAGTGTCGAACTACCAACCCCAAGATTGCAGGTTCGCTCCTGGCCATGGTAAGTGATTTTTTTTTGAAAGGCGACAAAAATCACAACACTCATGTCATACGTTGTTGGCATGTTAAAGAACCCATTTGAATTCAGTAGGCCGTGTTCAATGGCAAAATTAATCTCGGGATTTTCCGCCATCACAAAGTTCCTCCATTCTCTACTTGAAAGCGCTGTAGTGTCGAGAAGTTTAGATATCTAACCTCCTTGACTTTCATAGCGTTCAAAGGAACGACGAAATTCGACATGCAAGCTACCCTCTGGGTGTCAATTAATAAAGCTTGCACCAGGCACCCGAGGCCATACGATATTATTATTATTATTATTACCAAACATGTCCTCATTCCTTCCTTGAGTGACTGTACACTTCCACAATCATAAATTTGGTACATCACTACAGTGTTTGAACTTGAAAGTCGGCAGCTCGATTGGGCTTGGCTAACAAAGTTGATTGATGGGAATTGCATCACTTTTCCCTCTCTCTAAGGCTCATACTGTGTCTGTATGGACTTTGTTGTATATAATGTATCAATTATTATTATTATTAGTAGTAGTATTATTATTTTATTATTCCCATTATTGTTATTATTATTATTTATATTGTGAATGTTGTACAGTATGCACCGTATTTTATATTATTATACTAACCTATATCTCGTTGCTTATGTTATGAAAAATGATGAAAATCCACAGCCTGCATCCAGTCTCCGACCGGGTCAGGAATGGAATGAATGAAGCCCCCATCTAGCGGCGAGGATATGAACTGTGCCGGCTGCCGAGGCCTGACGCACTCCTCTGGGGCAATGATTAAATGAATGACAGATGAAATGAAATGATTTTAATTAAATGTATTGTATTTTTCTGCTTGTATCAATGATTGTTACTATGTGTATAAGCAATGATCCTATAATATGTATGGCGCTACTTTGAAGGCGCCCTTAAGCTCTAAGTGTAGCCGTGAAAACACAATAAAGTAAAATCAAATCAATCAATTTGTGATATGATATCATATTATGCATGATCTTCTTTTAGCGAATTGTTCCTCTTGTGCGATAACATGCATATTAACCCTGATTCTAGTAAATGTAGAGCGCTACTGTAAAGAAGTTCCAAGTGTAGCCGTGAAAATTCAATCTATCTCTCTCTCTCTCTTTAAGTGAATAGGATTAAAGAGAATTATGGGAAATGTTTCATGGATTTTCATAGATAATTTTAGTGTAGCTTTAGTGTACATTGTTAAATGTGATTGCTGATGATGTATTTGTTATGTAAGGAAGTGGATTATGCACAGTACATCAAATGGGACTTTATAAAGTCCTACGTATGTAATACTAAAATTAAAAAATCTCCCTTCCACAGATATACTAAATTAGAACCTGATGACTGGTCTGGATTTTTATGTTATAAAATGTTATGCAATGGAAAGACTGGTTGGTTGGTTGGATCCTAAGTTGAGGGGCTGCGACAACGCGGTCATGTAGCCCCGTGTACTTTGGGTGTGTGTAGAATCGGTCTGATTACCGGTGTTAATTGTGATGACTGTATTAGAGTGTGTTATCTGGTTATTTTTTAAATTTCAAGTAAGGACTGCAGACTTTGAATTTTTCAAATAGTTCCTACTTTTGCCGCCAAACGCCACCGTCAACGACTACTAGTTCAGAACTTAGCTACTAGACGCCACCACAGTCGGCTCCTGGCAACGAACGTAGGAGCCTAAGAGCGTTGTTTACATTCTTAACCTATACAATTTAGCTTCACACAGGTGTAATTAGTGGAAGGTTCTTTAACTTGCCATAAATCTATGACATGGGACCGCCACCTTTACTTTCCATCCGAAGAAAGGGATACTGAGGTATTTTTAACGCTCTTAAAATATCCGACGACTTTGGCCGGATTTGAACCCGCGATCTTGGGCATAGAAGCTCAGCATGCTACAAACTACGCCACCGAAGCCGCCAATGGAAACACTATGAACAAAGATAATGCGTAAGCAAATAAAAATATGCAAAAGAAACAGCTTTCTGCGATTCGTCATGAAAATAATAGAATCTTTTTAATAAAAAGTCAACCCCTGGCACTATACAGCCCATGACGGGGTAAGGCCGACCAAGCGACCGCTGCCCAGCCATTCGGCCTGCAGATATTGGGGTGACGCGTGATCAGCGCGTCGGGTCCCCTCGGCCGTTAATCTTGGTTTTCGTGATCGGGGCGCTGTCTCACTGTCAGACTACTCAATTGTCCTCACGAGGCTGAGTGCACCCCGTTCGAACCCTCACGTCAGTTTTAAAATCCCTGACGGAGCCGGGGATCGAACCCGAGGCCTCCGGGTGAGAGGCAGGCGCGCTACCCCCAACACCACGGGGCCGGCTGAATCTTATTCACATTATCCTTTTTTTTTGGGGGGGGGGGGAGGAGTTATGCTGTGTGAAAAATAATACAATTTTTTTATAACCTGTACGTTTCGTGAGGACCCATGCCTCCTTTTTCAATAGAACAGAACAATGTGGCCAAAAATGTGTGTCAATGAGCTTACAGAATACCAGAGAAGTTTCTCTGTTCGCCACCTGATGACTTACTGAATCTACTGTATGGACGTAGGCAGATATCGCGCCATTTTTAAGTAGAAGGGCGGAAAGTGTCGAAAGGAAAGAGGAATTTTGGGGGGAGAAGGAATTAGATACCTCGAAGAATGAGGATGTCCAAATAGGCGGGAAAAGGGGAAAGTGAGTGTATGGAATACGGAACCAAAATTGAATGTAACTGAACCTAGCGTCATACAGACCTCGGTGATATAACAGATCAGACCTCCAGTGACGAACAAAGGAAATTAAGCCGTAGAGGTGAACCGAACAATTTGAAGTGGGTTGAGCTGAAGAGAGAAACTGTGATCTGTTTAACTTCTCCAGGATCCCTACCTATCAGCTAAGTGACACTTCGTTGTCCGCTATTTAAGTTCTGGGAAGATAGTTCCCCTCTTTAGCTCAACTCACTTCAAATTGTTCGGTTCACCTCTATGGCTCCATAGCTTGATTTCCTTTGCTCTTCACTGGAGGTTTGATATGTTATATCTCAAACGCCTGCATGACAGATACTCTCTTTTGGTTCTGTATTTTTTTCACTCATTTCCCTCCCCGCTTATTTGGACATACTCATTCTTCGAGGAGTCTAATTCTCACCCCCACACCCTCAAGCTGCTCTTTCCTTTCTATACTTCTACTTCAAAATGGCGCATTGTCTGCCTACGTCCATACAGACGTATGGTGACGTACAGAGGAACTTCTCAGTTATTTTGTAAGCTCATTGGCACCCATTTTTGGCCACATTGTTTTTTTCTGTTGAAAACGGATGCACGGTCCCTCTCGAAACGTATAGGATATTTCAATGCTTTATTAAATTTCACTCGGCATAACCCCAAAAATGGATAATATAAATAGAATATCGATCCATGAAAGCCTTAATCTACGTAATGGTATCATCTTCTATCAGATGTATTTCAGAGTCTAGAGTGAATGAGTAATTTTCAAGGTTGATCCTGGTTTTGGATGGGGATTAAAGTTTGGATACTCTTCCCACCTCCTCTTAGATTTTAACGTATCTTTACTAAGGGGTAGGTTGGGCTTGTAGGAAGTAGATTGGCCGTGGCAATAATGATTAACGTCCCGGTGTTTGTTTGGAGTTGAACTGTGAAAATATATGAAGGAAACACATTTAGGATGACTGGTATTTGATCAACTCTGTTTTCTCTATTAACTTCACGAGGCTATGTAAACACCGTTTTGAACTTCATGACAGTATGTAAATGATCCTTGATGGAACTGGGGTGAAAACCATAGTCTACCAGTTGGGGGGTAAGAAGTCTCTATTCGTAGGCCTACCTCTGCGTTCGGTGGCAGTTTTGAAACGAATTGCCTTTTATGTGTATGCATAGCTGTTTATATTTTATGGCTCTCAATATAAGATATGAAAACTTTTCCATTACCGTCTATCCTCCCTGTCTCATCCCATACTCTTCTCGCCATAAGTGGCAATTTCTTGAAATTTTGTGACTCAGGGTAGATCATGGTTACGACTGGAGAAGAAGATTAGACTTAAATTACTATTGGGTCTCAGTAGGATGTAAACAAGTTCGTTTAGACAAAGAGTTATTGGAAACGTCATCATCCCACCATTTTGTCATGAGTTGAGAGACGAACTCACGGAAAATCTCTTAAGAATGAGAACCCAACCATTTTCATGTCGTCGATGGTCCGCAAAGGAATTCCTGCAGTCGATCTTCTGTGAAGAAGACGCCGTCGAACAGTGAAAACATACAATGCTACACCTGTTACAGTGCTCCACGATTAAATATCACTGTTGATGTTGCTGAACGGATAGTATATATCATGAAGACGAGACTTTTATGCCGTAATGTTATCACATTTTGTTGTCCACTGCTGTTTCCTCACCTGCATCACTGTCACGATGTTATGTCACGTTCGAGCAGCAACGTCGCATGCGAAAATCTGCCTTCACGCAGGCCGATCATTCATATCCTTTCAAACTCTATTGTTTGTTTATTTTCGAACCTTTGAAGTCGACGAGGAGTATATCTCCTACCTAGAGTACAGGAAGGTTTACAACTCGGGGTAGGGGAAGGTTTTATGACTCATTTGTTGATGTTACTGAGGCCCGATTAGTTTTATAAGTAATTGACCTTTAGAGCAACTTGCTCCTCAACTCCTCTCTATTTCTACGCCAAATGAGGCAGTTCGTATGGCGCTCCTGAACTCAGGTATTCGCACAGCACTTTGGTATTTTAATAGTTAACAAGCCATTACTTGCTTTGCATTTCTGGTACATGTCACGCGCCTTCCATCCTTCCTTCAAAATGTTGCCATTTTTCCAAACATGAGTGCACATTAGTAAGCAGCTTTTCCTCTTTTTTATTTCAGACTGCGAATACTGTACTGTATAATTTTACGTGTAAAACCATGACTCGAATAACCACCTCAATTCTTAGCAATTTACTATGAACATGACAGGTATACATTAGAAAACATATTGCGCTATTTTGACTAAATGAGGATATTTATATGAATAGAATTGGAATATAACATACCTAGGTTCATTATGAAACAACATGTTCAGTAAACATCATGTAGCCTACTTTGCATGGGTATAGATAACTCTTTGTCCTTATCAAGCAGTATGATTGAATGTTCTTGTGATGAACGTTAAGAGTTGTACCCTATATAATACTCCCCGTTTACCAAGTTTCGTTGTAATTCCGCTTTTGTATCCAGAGGAATTGATTGGAACATTAGAGAAATGCGCCCATCCACCATCTTGAATGCCTGGAATACTTATCTTGCGCCTTCTGCAGAGAAAGTATCTTATGTGAGACTAAATATTTGCTACGCTTCGTCATTGCAACAGTAATAAATAAGGGAGTGTCGATATTTATGTCTTATATATTGAAGATGGCCGATAATAATAATTATATTAAAATGGCTGATGCGCGCTATATTCGCTGTGATAATCCTAGGAATAATGGTAGCGAGGTATTTTGTATGGCACTCCTCTCTCACTAAAAGTCGCGTTAATTATGCTATTATATCGTGAGTTTAATATATTCAAGTTTTAAGGATACCCCCAGCCGCCATCGTGGACGTACACGGTCGCAGTTCTTTTGACTGGGCCATAGGAAGCCTCTTTCAGGGTTCTTCATCAATGCTAATTTTCATTGTCACACTACATTTTTAAGATGGCCGCTGCGAGTTATATTCAGTATGTTATTCTTATGGCTTATTTCAGTCAAGTCCCTTATGTGGGACCTCTTTCTTATTAGGTTTCGTTTTAATAACGCAATTGCATTCTCAATGATTACCTATTACGTTTTGATATTACGCCCAGCTGCCATCTACAAAATTTAGAATCAACTGTTATTTTTCCTTAAGCATACGATATTCCACAGTAGTTTCTACCTTATCACGTATTTATTTAGCGTATGATACATACAAGGCAGTAATTAATATATATATTTGATGATGATGATAATTGTTGTTTTAAGGGGCCTAGCGTCTAGGTTATCGGCCCCTAATGGTCTGGGTGATAGCGAAAATGACAATGAAGTGGAAACCAGAACGAAAATTAAGTGAGGAGGAATATACTTACAAAAAGGAATTCAGATTGAAACTACTCACAAAAAGGAGGGCGGTAATACTTACAGAAGGGAATTTAGAACGAAAATACTCACAAAAGGAATAGATTGAAAAATACGCACAAAGTGTAGGTTAGGTTCAAAATACGTACAAAATGCAATGTAGAGTCGAAATACTTAACTTACAAAATGCAAGTGAAATTCAAAATACTTACAAAATGCAAATGAGATGAAAATACGTACAAAATGCAATTTAGGTTCAAAATACTTACAAAATGCAATTGAAATTGAAAATACACAATGCAATTTAGATTGAAAAACGCGCATTTCAGATTCCAAAATATCACAAGGTGCAATTGATATTCAAAATACTGACAAAATGCAATTGAAATTGAAAATGCTTACAAAATGCACGGTAGATTCAAACTACTCAATTGGATGGACAATACGTACAAAATGCAATTTAGATTGAAAATACTTACAAAATGTAATTTAGATTCAAAATACCCATGAAATGCAATTGAGAATCAAATACTTGCAAAAGAGGTTTAGGTTGAAAATACAAAATGCAATTGAAATTCAAAATACTCACAAAAGTCCCATCGCCTATATTGAAAGACTTACTGAAAAGCAATTTAGATTGTCAATCCTTACAAAATTCAATTGAAGTTGAAAACACTCGCAAAATGCAATTCACTGTAGATTGAAAAGACTTACAAAATGCAACGTAGACTCAAAACACGTACAAAATGGAGTCGATTCTAATGTTATAGGCTTAATACTTCATGCAGCTACCATCTTGAATGGATGGAATGTTCTTTTCCCTCGGCCATACAAAGTCACATGCACGGTCCTACCTTGTCACTAAATTTCGCTACTGTAGCTCTTTTGGCGGTCATTTAATTCTATATTGTAAAATTTCATGATGACGGCTGCGCGCAATATGCTTTCTCATATACTCATCACGTTGCTAACAGGTAGTTCTTCCATAAAAGTATCCGAAAACTGTGAACATTGATTAATTGGATTATAAGGTATGGGTTATACTACTTGCATAATTCGCACGGCCGCCATCTTGAAATTATTTGACTGGTGACCTGGTAGTTCTCACATGATTGTTTAGTTTTCCAAAATTATGTAGAGCTCCGATGATTTGATTAGTCGTAATTCGATTTAAGCTTTGAACGTTTAGGTGGTTATTTTGTGTAGCCTACTTTTAGATGGCGGCAGTATACAGCATGACACTGAGGTGCCCTTTGCTAGTGCTACCTTAGTACCAAATTTGGTTCAGTTCAGTTTTGTCGTGTTTGAATTGTGGCGGGGAGGAGTCACACATACACACGGACATAAGGCCTGTGTAGAGCTCATAAGTGTGTCCGCCTCGTTGCGTAGTGGCTAGCACTCTTGGTTGTCACCGCGGAGGCCCGGGTACGATTCCCGGCTCTGACAAGAAATTTCTTTCTGGTCTGAGGGAACGGTTTACACTCAGCTTCGTGTGGCAAAACTGAGAAGAGATGGGTTCGATTCCTACCTCAGCCATTCTGGAAGTCGTTTTCCGTTGTTTTCTTCCCTTCAACTCCAGGCAAATGCCGGGATGGTACCTAACTTAAGGCCTCTGCCGCTTCTTACCTCAATTGCACGTACACACACTAGCACAGACACCACAGTGACACAGGTTATCATACACCTTCTACACACACCCAAGTACACGGGGCTACATGACCACAATGTCGAAAAGCCCCCTAAACAATCAACAACAACAATCTCACGTGTTCTTTATTTTTTACAAAAATTAAAAGTAGGCTAAAAGCACTGATGTAAACTGGATAACCTTGCCAATACAATGTGATAAGGAGCCCGTAAGCCTCATGTCTGGCGATATTTCAAGTTCCCTGTTATTTGGATTTCATCTTACATATGCAGGAGGAACCATCGAGAGGTCGAACCCGACGCACTTGCCTAGCATGTCTTCGATGGTGACCGAGAGTTACATTCTTTGAGCTCATGATTTTATCTTCAACTTGTTACATCTTGATTAGAAGAATGCCAAGTGCAACTCACTCATTAGACAGGAATAAGACAACATTGATTTTGGTAACATTTATGGTATTAACGTCGCAGAGTTGCGAACTCATGACTTCAAACGCTGCATGACTACAGCAGTACTTCCGACATTTACACATTCAGCGATCGTCGAGAGACGATCAGTATGTCTTGTTCGCTCGTGAAAGAACCGTACGAACTGTGCATGTAATAGGGTTCAGAGTATATTTAAATCTGTGAAATATATCGGGTAATGCGCTGAGATTAATAACTGGTGAACTGTGGAACTGCATAAAGTGTAATTGCAAACTAATAAGTGTGAAATTAGTCGATCTCGTGGTGAATGGTCGAAGTGGATTATTTTTTTGACTAATGGTTTGTAAATCAGCCTCTGCTGAGACACTTCTGCATAAAATTTTATATGAACTAAACTGTGGATCGCAATGATTAAGTGCGATATTTATTTTCCTAGTTATAAAGTCTGTGAGACGACACCACCCATGTGTCTAGAAGCAGTGGTAGACAAAATGGCCATTCAGTGTCATATGGTCATTAGGGACATAAACTGATACTATAGGAATGATAAATAAAACTGAGATAAATCATGAAACTAACTTTACTAAATTGAACCTCTAAATAAGATGATGAATTAATTTAAACTTGAACTTTGCTTGATTCTATGACCGACACAATTGGAGCTGCTTATATTTCATTTATTTTTAACCATGTTAGACCGAACTGACACTTTTGGACTTCAACGTTGCTAATGCCACACAATCCCAATAAGGCGTGGACATTCCGCAACTATGTAATATAAGACGTGGTTTTTACTGCGCAGTTACCATCCTAATTCCCAAGCACTTAGATGACCATCAGGCTCAAATAGCGTCTCCTGATTAGCGTAGACAGGAGGGTATGTAAAAATATATTGTAGTTTTAAGAGTGTTTTCTTTATGTTCAGCCCTGTCCTATGTATGTATTAGATATTCTTTTTGTGCAGGTCTGTTATAGCTTTGTTTCTTTACGAATGATTAGCATCTCGTACTTTATTCAGTTAGGATTAAATAATGAATTACTTTAAATGTAAATGTTGGGAGTGACACCGTCGTAACATCGATAATACTTATTGTTGCTTTAAATGTAAATAACCATAGCCTTGTGAGCAAATTAAATGTCTTGTGTTGCTGTAAATTCACTGCCTGTTACTATTCGTATTTTTCAATTTTTATTCTGTATTTGCTTAGGGTATCCATTACGTGTCATATTCCTAGCTTTGCTTTCATCGGTTTTTTTTCTATAAGGAGGACGTCAAAAGGGCTAAAGTTTATTTCAGTTGAGGATTACATCAGTTTTTTTTATTATTGCTTTTTAGAAATGCGGACTAGCCGAGTTTTCAACCCTTTGGAGTAGGATAGGGATTTCTTTATTTTTATAATATATTGTTAACGTGTGTGCATAAATCTGGACTATATATTTCTAACTTTGTATTTTTGTGGGGTGTGTTTCCTTGGGATCGTCTATGACTTTTTCTCTCACTCGCCTGTTCGCCCTGTGCTATGAGTATCTTGCAATTGCTAGTCTAAGGACGCACCCGATCCTGTCAGTGTGTGGGCCCGGAGGATGGGGAACCCAGAAGGTCATCTACGGCAGATGATTCCCTGGCGACCTTGTCTGACGGGTACAATACTTATATCCAAGTGCTACAGTAGGCTTACTTGTTTTGGGGTTTTAATACCCCTTCATCAGATAAATGAAGATACCATACGGAGAAGCATGTGCGTTAAATCGCTCACTGTAGCTAGCTGCAGTTAGTTCTGTGATCAGTGGTTCGAATCTCGGCGCTGACACTTGCCCTCATGAGTATGGTTTACCCGCGTTTATTCCACATTCATACAGGCAAATGGCCGGATGGTACCTAAAATCAAGTCTCAGAGACCTGTCCCAATCCGTAACGTAAATAATTAAAATTACACACACTACTTACAGTCTTCACAAATACACAGGTTACCAGACAAATCCAGCCAACACCGAAGTTCACCAGGCTGATGATCAAGGTGCCCCAAGACCGTTAAAACGAATCAACAAAAATGTTGGGGTGATAGTGGGTCATCTTTTCGCTATTGTGCAATGGACCATCTCGTGCTGTAGCGGCTAGCATTATTGGCAGTCGCCCCAGTTGTCCGGGTTCGATTCTTGGCTCTGGCAATCAATTGAATTCTTGTCCGACGGCAGGATCGAGATACACTCAGCCTTTTGAGGCGAAAATGAGTAAGTTAGAGGTGGGTTCGATTCTCACCACGACCATCCTAGAGGAGGGGATTTTCCCTGGTTTTCCATTTCTACTCCAGGCAAATGCCGAGTTGGTTCCTAACTTCAGACCCCGGACGCCTCCATCCCGTTCCTCGCCTCAACTAAAAATATACACACTGCTGCTGAAACCACAGGAACACAGGTTATATATGCACATCCACGTACACGGGGCTTCACGATATTCATGCCCCTAAAAGGAACACCAACATTTGAAGCCATAACATTACGCAGTGAATCAATGGTAATTGTCCGCCTCCAGATCCCTAGGTCACGAGCTCGATTTTTGGCTGAAGAGTCGATTTTTTGGCATATTTTCATTTTATGACAAAATAATAGGCTTATTAGATCACCTTTTGTTCGTGTGTGTGTGTGTGTGTGTATATATGTGTCCCCCCACTATTAACTTCTAAACGGCTGGAGCGGTTTCAATGAAACTCGGTAAAGTCGTAGTAGTATTACGAACAACTCCGACCGTGCCTTTCAAATTTTATTACGTCTCACCAATTCAACATGGCGGCTGTGCGAAATATTTCACTGACATTCTATATCTCCGAAACTATTACTGATATCACCCTATAATTTTGTACTGTGATAAAGTTCACCTATGAGACTTTCAAAACCTGTTAATTACAAAACGAACATGGCGGCCAAGCGAAGTTGAAACTTTTAAATAGATTTTTCTCGCGATTTAACCATCCAAATGCAATGGTACTTGGTACATCAAATGGTTATGCACATTGTAATGCACTGACATCAATTTTAGTTCAATTGTTTACATAACCTCAAGATAGCGGCTGTGCGAAATATTTCACCGGCAGTCTATATCTCCGAAACTATTACTGATATAACCCTGAAATTGTATACGGTGATAAAGGGCACTACTCAAAGTTTACCTATGAGACTTTCAAAAACCTGTTAACTACAAAACGAACATGGCGGCTAAGTGAAGTTGAGACTTTTAAATAGACTATTCTCGCAATTTAACCATCCAAACGCAATGAAACATAGTACAGCAAATGTCTAAACACATTGTAATGCACTGACATCTAATTAAGTTTAATTGTCTACATAATCTCAAGATGGCGGATGTGCGAGATATTTCCCGGGCATTCTATATCTCCGAAACTATTATCACCCTGAAATTTTGTAAGGTGATAAAAGGTAGGCTCCTACTAGAAGTTCTGCTATGAGACTTCCAAAAACCTGTAAAATACAAAACGAACATGGTGGCCAAGCGAAGGTGAAACATTTGAATAGACTTTTCTCGTGATTTAACTCTCTGAGAGCAGTGAAATTTGGTATAACAAATATTTATATACATTGTAATGCACTGGCATCTAATTTAGTTCAATTGTTCACATAACCTCAATCTGGCGGCTGTGCGCAATTTTAAAATTATTATTTTATTTCTTGTGCATTAATCATGTGATGGAAGTGTACGTTTGAATAATGAACCTACGCAAGAATCGTCATCTAATAGTATCGTACATAACTCTATGGCATACATATATAAAAATCCAACATGGCGACCATCCGAAATATGTAGACGGTTCTCAATATTTACGGATCTATTACAGCAATCAAACTGAAATATTGTATGTTGATAGAGGCAATTGACACACGTAGGATATATGAAGATAGGCTGTGTAGTTCTTCATGGAACTACTTGTTGAAGGTTAGTTCCTCGAGGTATTAGCCATGCTGTATGACGAATGCCGTATTGACGAATGAACAACGATGAAGAAACATTATAACATTAATTATAAGATAAATTGGATGTCAGCCTTGCAATACATTATGATGTTTATATATTCAATTGTTACAGTGCATGTTTCGAGGTTATGCTGCCCCTTCATCAGACAAATGAAGAATACACGTATATATATAAAAATAAAAAACTCAAATATAATTTTAGGTATTAGGAAGTCATTTTTGAAAGCCTTGTCAGGAGTGTGGCACTCTATGGAAGTGAAACTTGGACTGTTGGCGAAGCATAAAAGACGAGAATAGAAACGTTTGGAATGTGGTGTTATAGGAGAATGATGAACATCAGATGGACAAATAGAGTAACAAATAAAGAGGTATTAAGACGAGTGGGAGAGGAGATATTTCTGGCGACTGCTAATGAAGAGAAAAGATAGGTTGGTAAAACACACACTAAGACACTCAGGAATAGCAAACATAGTTATGGAAGGAAGGGTCGAGGACAAGAACTGTAGGGGTAGAGCAAGGTTAGAATATGGTTAACAAATTGTCTCGGATGTAGGTGTTGTAGCTATGTACAGATGAAACGATTAGCTCAGGACAGGGAGTATGGACTGCTGCATCAAACCAATCAAAACACTGAAGACTCAAACAGCAACAACAACAACAGCATTAACAACAACGAAATATCTTGAGAAAGTAAAACGGCATAGACATGGATGTTGTCGGTGCCTAAGGAGGATACTATCTATGTTTATGCTGTCTTACGTCTTCTTCAAGATGTTTTTTTAATTCCTTGTATTATTCATTTTGTGTATTTAATTCGTGTTAGGGGCTTATAACTTCTTGGGTCATCAGCGTCGTGTACTGGGCTGTGTGTGTGTTTTGAATTTGTGTGATAACCTGTGTGTTTGTGGTGACTGTTGGAGTGTGTGTAGCTGTATTACAGACAGGAATTTGAGAGAATGTACTATTCCGGCATTTTCGTTGAGGTAGTGTGGAATAAAACCAGGGAATATCACACTCAGGTTTGCCACTGCCAGCGCCAGGATTCGAACCTCCGATCTCCGGACTTGCTGCAGCTCTCCGTCGAGGTTGCGATGAGCAATTTAATGCACATGGCTACTCCGCGGGGTATCTTCATTTGTCTGATAAGGGTGCAGCATAACCTCGAAACATGTACTGTAGCACTTGAATAGGCTATATAAATATCATAATGTATTGACAAGGCTGACATCCAGTTTACCTGATAATTAATGTTATAAGGTCTGTTCATCGTTATGTGTTTTGAAGGTTGGAAAAAGTTCATGGAATACCGAGCCGTGTGATATTGGCTTGTAAAATACATCTTGTATCAAATTTGGTAATATCAAGTTAAAATAATTTAAATTTCAGTCGATATTTCTACCAGATGGTAGTGGAAAGCACATCGTTGAAATTGGGGAGTAGATCGTATCAATGGCTCCAAATCACATGATTTACGCAAGGTTGTTGAGGCCATACGATTTGTCATCATAATCATAATCATCATCGCCATTATTATTATATTAACATCGCGCACTAACCGGAGGAAAATTTTCACCCCTAAATAAATTTACTTGCTCCGCCACAGGGTTAGAACATTTTATGAATCCATGGTTTTACTATTTCCAATGCGTGTGTTTTAATATTAGCTACCTTTTTGGTACCTGGCTCTGTGACTTTACAGATTAGCGCTAGGCTTTGGTTTAAAGGACTTCGGACTTATTTTCCGTCCCTTTCGTGGTATTTAAACCTTATGCGGTATGTCCTTAGCTCGGAGACTGGGTGTTCGTAACATTTTCATATTTTTATCCTCATTACGGCGCACACGTAGCCCACGAACTTGCACCAGACCTCTCGAAGGTCTCTATTGTTTCTAATTTCCTTTTAAACATTCTTGACAGTTGAAATATCTATTAGAGTGCAGGCCCCAATGCAGAACGACACCACTAAATTGTCACAATTAACTTTGGTTGCAATTCAACCAAATTAAGTTCTTATGTAAATACTTTTTATTTGGTTGCAGGTTTTCATGTCCTGATGAGTTTGCTCGGTCGATACCAACCACTTGTATAAACTCCATCGTTGTTGCATGGGAAACACACAATTACGATCCTACAATAATAGCGTCATTTCTCTTTGAAGAGACATACTTTATCTTCGACTTGCTGAATAGAATGAAGAGAATTACGCAAGCAGATAGCAAATGACTGCCTTTACATTGAAAATAAGGTAATGTTTATTTTGTAAATGTACCGGTGTGGTAGCCAACTCGTTTGGTACATTCTTGCTTTAACATTAACAATTTCAGAGACAAGCTTCTCTCGCAATTTTCCCGTAATTGATTGAAGGGTGGTTTCAAACAAAGGGCATGTAGCTGACGGGGCTCGAGCGTGGATCGTTTATTTCCCGAAGCGCCTTGCCTGTGCCACCCGGGCACTTGAGTGGCACTTGTCACCAGTGACGAGAATGTGATAGAAATGCGAGCCTGTTATGCCGATAACATCTTACGGGTCAGTCCCAACATGTTCTCAACGCTGCAGATTTGAATACCACGACTCATTGTCTCTTCACGAAACATTTTTTTTTTGTTCTTTTATTGACCCATTCTTCGGCTGGTTCATTGTGAGCTGTCATACGACTAGTTGCTGCCATTTAAACAAAGCGAGCCTCCTTTAGAATCGAATTGGCGTCGCTCATTATTGAAAGATTCTGATGAAATTACGGCACATTAGTGACTATAGTGCGTCTCTACGTTAAAGACAGTAGGATTCGTGTTAAATGGAGTGCGCTGATGCCAGATGTACTGCAGATCTTCTGTACACATGATGTGATGTAATGATAAACCTTGACATTTCCGATATATTTATTTGTTGCATTTGATTTTGTACCTAAAGCCTTACAGACCGAACGACAGTGCATTATTTAAGTTTGATACGGCAAAGTTCAGAGTGCGATTTAAATGCACACATTACCATAATTTTAATTAATTAATTCTTCACGAATTTCATATTATTTCGAGAGTTCACGAAGGAAAACTTAGAACTTTACATTCTTCTGTGTGTTGCAGTATCTATTATGAAGCAAAAGCAATAACCTTCATGGCTTCGGTGGCGTGGTAAGTAGCATGCTGAATGCTCTGTCCAAGATCACGGGATCAAACCCGGCCGAAGTCGACGGATTTTTAAAAGCGTACAAATCCTTCAGTATACCTTCCTTCGGCGGGGTTGTAACGCCGGCGGGCTCATGTCATAGATTTATGCCATGTAAAAGAACCTACCACTGGTAGTAGCCAAGTTGTAGGTAATATTTGGTCAGAAACGGACCTTTAAGTTCCAACGTTCACCACTAGGTGTCAGTGACAGTGGCTTCTAGTAGCCAAAGATTTGAAATTTAACTTGCTGGGAGCCTACGGGCGTTCAATTAAAATACTCTGCTATGGCCATTGACTGCAATTCTTTGTATATTGAAACATGTTGTCAACCCTTCATTGGGGGTCTTCATCAGCATTGGTCGCATTACTATGACATACTTATACTCTACACTAAATAGGCCGTATTTTTATGAAAAACAATAGACTATCCATACTAATACAGTATATAAAAATGAGATGGTGTGTCTGTTTGTTACTCAATCACGCAAGAACCAATGGTCCGATTTAAATTAAATTTTGCATGGATGTAGCCGATTTACCTGGTTAACATACAGGCCAATTAGAATTCGATATTTTGCACTATTTAAAGATGGCGACCATTTTAGTGACGTCACTACACCCTTTGGTTTCAAAATTACATATTTCCATTTCAAATAAAAAGAGAAAGCTCAGAAATAGCAAACTTTTGATGGCATATACGAGGTTTAAATTTTAATTTTCTATCCGAAAGGTCCTTATCACGTTTCGTGTATCTCCAACGGTTAGCGAGTAAAACCTAAATTTGTGCTATAAAACACGGTCAACGCCGAGCGATGTTAGTCTATTTAATATACAGTATAGACCTCAATGTTGGTTTGTCTGTCTGTTATTTATATAAATCTACACCGTTTCACCGATCTGAAACAAATTTAGTATACTTACCCTTTGGAACCCTGCGGGTGACACAGTCTACATGAAATTTCGGACTGACCACTCCATTCCCTGCATTTAGGCGCTTTGGCACAAATCTACACCGATTCACCGATCTGAACCAAAATTTGTATACTTACCCTTTGGGACCCTGCGAGTAACACTGTCTACATGAAATTTCGGACAGACCACTCCATTCCCTGCATTTAGGCCCTTTGGCACAAATCTACACCGTTTCACCGGTCTGAACCAAAATTTGTATAATTACCCTTTGGAACCCTGCGAGTAACACTGTCTACATGAAATTTCGGACAGATCACTCCATTCCCCGCATTTAGGCCCTTTGGCACAAATCTACACTGTTTCACCGATCAGAACCGACATTTAAATACTTCCCATTTGGAACTCGACGAGTAACACTGTCTACATGTAATTTTGAACAGCCCACTCTATTCCCTGCATTTAGGCCCTTTGGCACAAATCTACACCGTTTCACCGATCTAAACCACATTTTGTATGCTTACCCCTTGGAACCCTGTGGGTAACACTGTCCACTTGGATTTTTGGACAGCCCACTCCATTCCATGTGCAGAATTGCGAAAATAGTTACATCTTGCGCTGCTTATAAACCTACACCGTTTCACCTAATTGCACCAAATTTTACATACTTACCCGTTGAAACCCTGCTGGTAACACTGCCCACTTGATAGTTTGGACAACCCTCTCCATTTCCTACATTTAGAATAACGGACAAAATGAACTTAAAAACCACGTTTTTAGGCCCTAGAACATGTCCGTAGTAGTGTACCTGTATGAATATTTTAATAAGTCTATTGTTGGCTGGCAATTTGGGCTGCATCACGTCGCCCCTACCAGTGTTCTGGTGCAGAATTGCGAAAATAGTTACATCTTGTGCTGCTTATAAATTGCAGTTACGGGGAAAATCAATGCAAAAAGATTTCTTAGGCCCCTTAAAACAGTAATCAATCATTTACGAAAATAGTATGCCTCTGTATAAGTGCGATGGTGTTGGTGCAGTACATTGAGGTTATCAGCTGCAATATGCGTTAGTGCCTTCAAATTTACATTCATTTTTTCCGCTCCTTATCCTTGATCGCTATGTGGCGATAAATGCCACTATTGCTGCCTCAGGAGCTTGGAACAGCCGAAGTTTTCCAAAGTGCTCTGATTATTTTCCTACGGCGCTATGCGACAAAAGACAACACTATTCGTGTCTATATTTATAACAGCCAATGAGATATAGGCCCTAGGCAGTGTCTGTTATTTCACTTACTCCTCTTTCTAATCATATTTTTCAATTCGTTTTTAAATTACATTTGTCAGCACTGTAGTTAGTGAATAGTAAATGGTGAATGTTCCGTCAATTATATTATAGACTACTACTTATCACCCCCACTACCACCACCGCAAAAAGTTATATATTTCTTTTTCTGTTAGTTTTATTATCATTTGCCAGTTCTTTAGTACTGTTCATTATCATCCATAAAACAAATAAATCCACCGGGCGAAGCCGGGCACTACTGCTAGTAATACATAAAACTCAACTCAAGAAATCCACTTTTGAATAGACTATGCAAGTCTAATAGGAATGAACGTCCTTACAAAAATATTTATGAGAATAGTTAAACATGAATTTGATCTCGAATAAAGTCTATTAATATGGACATTTTATCAAATATTCTGTGCTATTTTTTATTGAGTTATGTTTAATTTATTATTTTGTTTTTTACACATCCCGTGTATTTTATGTGTGTGTATATAATTTGTATGATAACCTGTGTTATTGTGATGACTCCACCAGTGTGTATATTTGTAATTTTGGTAAAGATTGGAAAGGAGGCGGCCCTGACCTTAACTTAGGAACCATCCCAGTATTTACCTAGAGTACTAGTGGAGGAAACCACGGAAAACCAGGATGGCTGAGTTGGGAATCGAACCCACCTCTTCTCAGTTTTGCATCACGAGGCTGAGTGTACACCATTCCATCCCTCAAACCAGAATCTAACGTGGACTTAGGAATCCTATCCGCTACGCCACGAGGTGGTGTTAAGCTGTCTCGTTTCTACCTATTGCTTTCTGTATTACTTCTGTGTTGTATTATTTTACGAAGCTTACGTATCTTTTGGTTCACATCATGTTCCTTGTTTTGATTCCTGGCTCTGCTAAGTCAATTAATTCTAATCTGAGGGTTGGATCGGTATACACTCAGCCTAGTGAGGCAAAGCTGAGAACAGATGGGTTCGATTCTCACCTCAGCTATTCTGGAGGTGATTTAATGCGGTCTTTCACTTCTACTCCGTGTAAGTGTCTGTTTGCCATCTCGTAATGAATTTGCATTTTTCTAGTAACACATGCTAGAGTAAAATGTGTCTTTTCACTGATGTTTCAGTCTCATTCATGGCTCGGGGCAAATAACCTCGTGATTCCTGCCCGTAGGGCAGCAATAACTAATCTCATTCATGGCTGTGAATGTATGGAAGCTACTGAGGTATGAGTGGTGCTGGGTAATGACATTCAAGGCACATCCAGTGCCTGTGAAAGGTTCTACTCATAGGGCCAGTGCTATTGGTCTTTTTCAGTGAAGAAAGCAATGGCAAAGTACACCACTCCTCACCTTGCCTAGTACGCCTCATTATGTCGCTGACTTTGGTTTTTGTGATTTCCACCCACGTAGGCTAACCTATGGTGGTGCTTATTTAAGGATCCAATCAGCCCGTGGACTTACTACCTATCAGACTCAGTGCATACGCCAGGGTTATTTCTACAACTGTCTCCTTCCAAACCCTAACCTTAAATCTAAATCCACACTACTACCTAGGTACAGTCATCACAAATGACACAATTTATCAGACAGATTCAACACATATCCAAATACGCGAGACTACATGACCGCAATGTCGCATAATCCCTAATTGAATCGACAGCATATTTGTCAGGTAGATACCAATATTTTGAAGTATATGTGTTCAGTTTATATAGGCTAGAGACGTCGAATCGACATCTACGTGGATAAAAAAAATCGCTATCTGCATCCGGCCCGCATCCGCATGACTGTTATCCGCATCCGCACGTTTGTTATCCGAAACCGCTGACATTTATTTATTAATATTATTGATTATTTTTATATTTATTAATATTTATTAGATAAAACATAAAGTATTAAAGCTACACATTTAGAGATTTGAGCAGAAAGTCGTTCCCCTAGAGCAGGCTGTTCCAAATCCACGAGTTTGAGTATGCGTACACGCGAGTAGGCGGCAGTAATGCTCGGAGCACGGTTGGAGAGGGACTGGGGGTGATAGCCAAAACGTCACTGGGCGAAGGTCATAGTGCAAGTCCATGCGCTTCCTGCCAATCTTGATGTATCCACCGCTTAGTAACGGCCGCCCCTACAGCAGAGCTGTATTGCATATTGCAGGTTTACTCACACAAGGCGGCGAGTACTCAGCTGCTCACGGGCGAGCTGCTCGGCTGGAACAGCCTGCCCTAGAGGCTATGTATGTCATTTGTTGTGTTTAAAATGAATCTTATACAGCCAGAATTGCAACACTTTTCAGTTCGGAGTGCTTAATGACATAATTTGAATCAGATAAACTGGAATCAGCATCGTACATTTGTCATGAAGAAGAAAAATAGAACGGAACAAATATGATATGTCTTATTAAACATCCTCGTCCTACTAATGATATTCAGCAACTTCGGAGTGCAAACTAAAATCTATCCGCAAATTTACTCCAAACATTATCCGCTATCCGCAAAGGCATGCAAACTATATCCGCATGGTGAAATTTTTGCGGATATCTGTGGGTTTCCGCATCCACGCAGGGCTTTACAAATGGCTGTGATAGTTCGTAATTCATTCGTCTGTTATTTATCAAATACCTCAGCGTGTTATGGAAAATATTGATTTGTCGCAGTAAATGTGAGGGCTAGTGGGGCGTTGTCGATACCTTGGCAAGCAAGCAAGGAAGGGGAGTGGAAGTTTAGACGTGCAGTATGTGAAATAAAGCGACTTAAACCCGAAAGCAACCCTTGTGTGTGCTTTGGGGGCGCTCCAAAGAAGTCGTTTAAAAGAGTCCGTGTGCTATCTTAGATTGGGTGCCTGCTTGAACGCTAGACGCGAGGCTGCAAACGATTAGAATGTGTGTTGTGAGCTGTGAAATTTTCAGTTGGTTAGTTTAATAGCTTATCGGTTGTTGCTTAGCCTGAAGTTCGCCTCCTACTCAGCGTCTGAAAAGATGGTTAACATAGTATAAGAATTAACTTGAATATACATACCGATCATTATCTCGTTGTAGTTTCTATGGTGTCCTCCTGATTGCGGTCATTCCAGATTGCGGTCACTTTCGTTTTAGGGAAGAGCTATAAAACATTCCAGCGTCCATATTGCGATCACTTTTCTTGGGAGACCAGTTTTGACAGTTAACTTATTAATTTTGACTTATCAAACGTCTCAGATTTCAAATCTTGAATGTTAATAAACCTAAAACTTAAAATGTTTGATTTTGTTTGTAGGAAGGGGCGGGGACAAAAATTGATAACAAGGGGGGATTTAGAATCAAACGCAGAACAAATTGCTTTTTCGAGACGAATTTTTCGAGGTAATGAAAAGAATGTTTTTCACGATATACAGTACCTATTATAAAAATAGATATCTCGCTCCTCAAATGGGAGAGGTCAACAAAGTAAACAAAAAATCAACCCCTGGCACTATACAGCCCATGACGGGCTAAGGTCGACCAAGCGACCGCTGCCCAGCCATTTGGCCTGCAGATATTGGGGTGACGCGTGATTAGCGCGTCGGGTCCCCTCGGCCGTTAATCTTGGTATTCGTGATCGGGGCGCTGTCTCACTGTCAGACAGCTACTCAATTGTCCTCACGAGGCTGAGTGCGCCCCGTTCCAACCCTCACGTCAGTTTTAAAATACCTGACGGAGCCGGGGATCGAACGCGGGGCCTCCGGGTGAGAGGCCGGCGCGCTACTCCAACACCATGGGGCCGGCCAAATGGGAGAGGAGGGGCAGAAATTAAAAATTATACCCTGTAAGTATAAGATTTCCCGCGACAACAATTTTGTTGAAAGTGAAGGTCGTTGATTCCGATCCTGAAACGTTTCTAGTCTTGAGACTGAAAATGTTATAATCATTGCTTTACGGGGTGCCGTCAAATTGGGAGGGGACTTGATTTTTTAAGCGAAGGTTTATGGGGTGTGCTCAGCTAAACACTGAACTGTATTCTTTGGTTAGGCAGTGAAATATCAGTTTCCCCTTGTTATCCACAAAACCTACGGAAGGTATGAGTCAGTCCGGAAGAACCAAGAACCAAGGACCGGTCTCCCAAGAAAAGTGATCGCAATCTGGACGCTGGAATGTCTATAGTTCTTCCCTAAAATGAAAGTGACCAGTCTGGACTGTTAATGAGGTAAACGCAATCTGGAATGACCGCAATCAGGACACAACCGTTTTATTCATAGTGGGCCTAGTATTTCAATTTTATTAACATCAGTATAGTTAAATATTTCTTACTAATCTTGTAAGGATTCAAAGGTCGAACTGACCTTGCTTTCTTCATAAGGAATTATTTGAAGGTAGGATAATGAGATCTTGTTCCCCCCTAATATCGTCTAAACTGCTACTCTCCTCTCAGCACAATGACATTTTGTGTGATGGTAGCAAATTAACAATGTCTCCAGATATCCGACTTTTTCCAACTGTTTCAAGAAATCGCAAACAACTTACCCAATTTTTGAACAATGTTTATAGGGACATTGAACGCACAATTAATAAAATGCAAGTGCAATCAAGGGTTGTGGAACATTACTAATATCTGTTATCAACTGTACAGTTACACTGAACGGATTTGTAAAGGACTGATTCAATTTTGACCAAAATTTGTACGAACATAATACGTGCCGCGCCACCAGCGTACTATTTATTTATAAAATATTATTCCCTTCCATGATAACGAACCGTTATTAATAGGTGGTCCGAACCATACGTTTTCCCTTGAAGGCCTCGCAAGCGACTGACTCAATTTAGTCCAAAATTCAAACCATCATAATCTAGTACACACCACCAAATTCAGTTCACTCCAGAATTACTAATCGTTAGTTCCAGCCTTACGGTTGCTCCCAAATAACGTGTAAACGACTCCCCCTAATTAGACTAAGTTTTGTATGAAAAAAGTACGCGCTATCAATATACGATTTATGTAGTTTTAGGTGGTTCCAGTTCTGCCAACTGTTAGCAATAGATGGTACCAATTTTGAGGTTACCCTTGTAAAACTCGCAACATACTGATCCAAATTCGATGATGAAGATCAGATGGGTGGATAGGGTTACAAACGAAGAGGTATTAAGACTAGTAGGAGAGGAGAGATGTTTCTGGCGACTAATGAAGAGAAAGGTTGGTAGACAACATACTCAGACATCCAGGAATAGCAAGCTTAGTTATGGAAGGAAGGGTCGAGGACAAGAACTGTAGGGGTAGACCAAGGTTAGAATATGTTAAACAGATTGCCTCGGATGTAGGGTGTGGTAGCTATGTAGAGATGAAACGATTAGCTCGGGACAGGGAGGCATGCAGAGCTGCATCAAACCAGTCAAAGGACTGAAGACTCAAACAACAACAACAACAACAGCAACAACACACAATTTATATAGCATTAGCCCGCTCCAGTATTGTCAATAGTAGGCAATAGCAGGCACAAAACGAACTTATTGATTTCTTTTGATTAGGGGCCGATAACCTCGATGTTAGGCCCCTTAAAACAACAATTATCATCATCATCATCATGATTTCTTTTGAATATGTATTGTTAGTCTATTTTATTAATGGATTAATCCAGTTCTAAAGAAACTTTAAACATTAGTATCGCAAAGTTTATTGTTTTTCAATCTTGCAACCCTTAAGTAATAGATGGTACCAACTTTATAGCCACCGTTGATTAACTGCGAGTACTGATAAGGTGGCTGTTTAGGTCTTAACCAACGATCTGGGTTTTTGTTGTTGTTGTTGTTGTTATTGTTGTTGTTGTTGTTGTTGTTGTTGTTGTTGTTGTTGCATTTTCAAATGGTTGATAGTATACTTTACACGATGCAGAGAAGATATTGCAATTAATTGGGGTCACTGAAGACAACCTGGCTCATATTTATTTTTGTTTTACGTTCTCGCCTGCTGGGCCCAAGGTTAGAGGTTCGTATACTGGCGCAGTTAGCTGGCATATGACGGTGCGCAAATGCTAGGGAGCCGTGTCAGTAGATTTACTGGCACGCTGAAGATCCCCTTGGCAAAATTCTGGAACCCCAGGGTCTCTAAAATCCAGAATAGGGACGTAAAACCAATAACATTAATTAATCATTTTTGTTTTGGCAGGTATGCCGTCCCTGACACTAAGTGACTCTCTTAGCTGTCACAGGGATTCAATGTTGTTGTTGTTGTTGTTGTTGTTGTTGTTGTTGTTGTTGTTGTTGTTGTTGTTGTTGTTGTAGTTGTTGTTGTTGTTGCTAATTCTTTTTAGTTCCTTGGGACATCTTAGTCATTTCACCCCATGTACTTTGGGCGCTTGTAGAATTTGTCTGATAGACTGTTTTAGTGTGGTGTTTTTAGTAGTGTTTGTTTTTGTAACTGAGGTGGCGATTGGGAAGGAGGCGACCGTTGCCTTCAGTTAGGAATCATCCCGGTATATGCCTGGAAGAAAAAAAAAACCTTCCAGGAAGGCTGAGGTGGGAGTAGAACCTACCCACTCTCAATTCTGCCTCACGAGGCTCAGTGAACCCCGTTCCAGCTTTCAGACCAGAATTACATTTAACGGCGTAGAGAATCGTACCTGGATCTCAAAGAGGAACATTTGGTGAAACGATTCACATAAATTTAATTCTCCTCTCAGGCCTGGCTTGGGGTACATTCAGCCTCGTGAGGTAGAACTGAGAAGATGTGGTTCGATTCCCACCTCATTCATCCAAGTGATTTTCATGCCTTCCCAATTCTACTCCAGAAATATGCCGGAACGGTACCTAACGGAAGGCGACAGCCGCCTCCTACCCATTCCTAGCCTCAGTAATAAATATAGACATCACAATAACACAGGTTATCAGACATGGCATTAAAAAAAAAAAACATACAAGTACACTCGACTACATGACCATGATATCGCAAATCCCTTGAAATGATTCAACAACAACAACAACAACATTTCTTTTAACTTAAAATTCGGACTGAAATTATGTTATCACTGTTTCATTATTTTATGTTTTGTTGTTGTTTATTTTAGGGGCTGTGACTTCGTGTTTTTATAGACCCGTGTATTTGTGTCTGTGGAATTCGTGTAATAACCTGTGATATTGTGATAGCTGTTCTATTGTATTTGTAAATTGGGGATAGGATTGGGAAGGAGGCGGTCATCGCCTTAAGGAACCATCGAGCATTTGCCTGGCGGTAAGGTGGAGAAACCACGGGAAACCATTATCCAGAATGGTTGAGGTGGAAATCTAACCCTGCTCCTCTTAGTTTTGCCACACGATGCTGAGTGTACCCTGTTCCAGCCCTCGCACCAGAATTAAAATTTCTTGGCAGAGCCGGTAATCGAACCTGGACCTCCGGAGTATCTTATTTTTCCTGGGAAAAATTGACGTTCTTTAGATAAACACTAGCCTGTTTGTTATTATCGATTGTATTTCCGACGTATGCTTTCTCTGCAAGCATCTCTTATTCCTGTCGGGCTTTGTAGCGCAGTCGGTTTAGCGTTCACGTTTAAAATACAAGATAGGGGTTCCATTCTGGCTTCGTCCGATGTCATTTCAGAGTGTTCAGATGTGACAATTTTGTAAAAGGTTCCCTCCCGTGGCGTCTCTCGAGCCACAGCAATTAATAGGGACGCTAAACCCTTAATATTCATGCACATCTCAATATTTCATTTGTCGCAGACACTTCAAGAAGTTCTCGGGCAGAGTTTCAGCCATTTTAGCATTGACCTTCGCGAAATGAAGATGTGAGTTGGGTTAATATAGGCCTATGCATTCGAACGTGATCAACAGCTGTGACGCACCAGGCGTTAATAAAATCCCAAGGATATTCATGACGTCACGAGCTGATTAGTGCTGATATCGTTCATGTATTTATTTGAGTAATATAATAAATTGCCACACATGTTTTTCACCGCGTCTATTGCCGTCGGTGATACAGACAGCCTATGTAAAGTCAGTCACTCGTATACGTTACGTGTAAACAGGGCTACCACATCTTGATCATAATCGAAATCCCCCAGGGGCTTACATCTAGTGGGACGTAGGTAGGCGACTACGGGACCCCTGCCGAGTCCGGCATTGCTTCCACTTACTTGCGCCGGGCTCCTCTCCGTCTTCTTTCCTGTCGACCTCCCTTGGTCAACTCTTGTTCTTTTCCGACCCCGACGGTATTAGGGTATCCGAGGGCTAGGGAGTCTTCACTTTCCCGCCTTAATTGGCCCTTGTCTCATCTTTCCTGATACCCTCCTTTACCGAGGGGTCAGCTTTCTTTTTCTTTTCATGTTATCTCCTGCCTTCTCCTCAAGGCCCTCAAGGAGGTCGGGTGTATGTAGCCCCACCACTTCTGGTGCACCCTGGATATTGCTACGCCCTCAGGGACCCACGGCTGGCGGGTTCGGGAGGTGGCGACCCCGAGGGATTCCTGAGCTGGATCCGGTTTCCCCCCTTTTTTCCATTACCTCTGGGGCGGACCATCTCCTCTTTTACTTCCCTACCTGACTTTCATGGCTCTCCTTCATTCCAAGTCCCTCAATCCGCATTCTTCGAGGGTTGTGGGCATTTCTTTTCCTCCTGCCCTTTTTTTTTGCCTTATTCTCCTTTTGTTTTGCATTTCTTCTTCTAGTAGGCTATATAGCCTAAGTTAGTTTTAGTTACAATTTACATTTATGTTCATTTTCACGATCACCCAAACCATAAGGGGCCGATAACCTTGATGTTAGGCCCCTTAAAACAACAATTATCATCATCATCATCATCATCGAAAGATTTATAGTCAAGTAAATGTATAAAGGCTTTCGCTTTTTGATATTTCTAGTGGAGCTGTCGATCGATTTCAAATTTTGCTTGGTTAACTGAATGCCTTTAATCGGTCGATTTACGCGAGTTTTATAATTTCCTTACGAGTGTCTTAATTACCATTATAGGCGAGTTGCATACGACTGTTTATGTTCGACAATAATTATTATAAGTATTTTATGTTCGAACAAAAATATTCATAAATATCTGTCGAGATTTCGCCAGTTTTATGTACTGAACAGAGCGCATGAGACACAGAGAATGCCTTGTATTTGACCATGGCCACCTCGATTACTCTACTATGACACTAGACCTGGCAGTGTGATTTACATTAGAAGGCCATGGAACTCAGCGCATCTAATTATCTAATTGGTCAAACAGCTGTTTCTTGAGCTCTGATTGGTGGGAGAAACTGTTTCATAATGAAAAATAGTGTTATAATGAGCCTCATTATAGTACAGTTTTCTGACAGATAATAGTCAGGGTCGAACATGAATATAATTTTAAATTGTAATTGTATTGGTGACGTGCAAGTAAATAATAAATAAATTCTTAAGCATAGTCAATAATAGGCCTATTATTTAAAATATATTTCAATATTGATTATTTAAAAACACAAGGGTTTGAAGATGAAGTTCACAGTTACTTACAGTCGCACTATTTTACTCCAGGACTTCAGACTTGTCAGTAATTTGACATCCTCAGGACTAAGGGCTGTACTTCTCTTAGTAACAATATTTCCAGCTTCACTGAACACTCTCTCGCACGGAAATGAAGTAGCTGGAATGCAAAGCAATTATTTCGCTATGTCTGCGAGAGGTGCAAGTTGGACTGAATGTTCTTTCCACCCCTGCAGAGGGTTTCCAAATTCATCTTCTAGATATTATCGCTTTTATCTTTCTGAAGCAAAGGTATGATCTTCAGCAAGCTTTAATGACCTGTCAATCTGACAATAGCTGATGCTAGCAAATAATAATACAATACACGGGTTTTGTGCAACCAGCTAATGGCCATTCGGCTGTAATTCTTATATAAAAATTACTTTTCTACACCACACTACTATTTTTTAATCGGTCCGATTAATCGATTAAATTGACTGCTCTAATTTCTTGGTGTAATTTCACACTTGTATACCTTTTATAGTTGTTATGTATGGTTCTAACAACTGTTAATAGCACGGATAGTAAGCTGATTGTCAGTAGATTTACTGCCCATACCAAGAGTGTTGTATCCTTAAATACCTCGCGACGTAGCGCAACAATGTTGCCCCAAAGGCACGAGGCTGATGACCTAGATGTCCCAACCCCCTGAAATTAATTAACAAAAACATTATTTAATTATTTTCTTAGATTAATTCATTTACAGTTATTTTTAATTCGATAACAGCAACATCGGTGCCCCAAGGGCTTGGGGCTGATGACCAAGATGTCCCAAACCCCCGTAATAATTTTTAAAAAAATATTTCATTTTTTAGAGTAATTCATTTACAGCTATTTTTAATTCGATAACCTCGTGTCGGTAGATTTGCCTATCTTGCTATAGGGTTGGTTCATTAGATTAATAATGATTATTGGTGCTTTAAGGGGCCTAGCATCTAGGTTATCGGCCCTCGATTAGTGAGATTCGTTTGAAGGTATATTATATTTGTAATTTATTTCCAGCCTTCCTAAGGTGTAGGACCCTCTTCTCAAAGGGCAGGGAACTGTTGTTATTCTGTAGTTCTGGGAAGTCTTTTTTTTATTAACAGTAAGTTATCTATATGTATAGATCTATTGAGGCAGAGGCGTCGTACATCTATGTTTTTGCAAATTATTTAAGATGCAAGTGGAACGATCATACCTCATTTATAAGTGTTGGAGCTTCTTCTTCTTGGTCGTAGTTCGATTTCGAACGTCGTGACCCTTCACGCAATTCTGTTAACAATACCCCCGCCATACACCGCGGTCTTCTGCTGTATGCATTAATTTCTGAAGTGGCAGATTTGGAGCACCATTCCCACTTCTAAACCCTAATGACTTTTCTATTGTAGTCACCAGAACAATAGGGAACCAAATACAACTATACAACTAAAATACTCTTACGAATTTATACACCACCCGAGCAACGCCCAGCAAAACAGTTATTAAAATAATAATAATAATAATAATAACGGCGATACTCATAAATTTAAATGAAAAACATTATGGTGTTTTAACCATTTTCAGTGTTGCCTTAGTAATCGAAATTTAATGTTTTTCAGTCGGTCAACACGATTGTACCCAATTGTGATGGGTTATTCCCTAATCCTGAAATACATTTACATGAGATAAACAAATACAGTGTATTTATTATTTTCATGTTATAAAGAACTGAACTGAAAACATCAAATTTCGATTAAATGAAAAATAAAAATCTTGGCTCAACAGGTCATTGAGGCCTTAACTTATCAAGCGAAAACTGCTCAGCCGTAACACATGACCAGCTCAACGTGTCTCATCAGCCACTAATAATGACTTTCTTGTGAGAGATAGCTGCCTCTCAGATCAGACAGCTACCCACTTGTCCTCACGGGGCTGAATGCACCTCATTCCAATCCTCACGTCAGTTATAAGATCCTTGATGGAGCCTTGAGTTGAACCCGGGCCCTCTTAGGTAAAGGGTGAACGTGCTAAACTTTCACGATGGGGCCCACAACTCCTACTTGTACTTTTTGTAATTATAAATATGTACAAATTATTATTTTAGCTGAGTTACATTATCGTCCGGTTTTATTTGATCAGACTGTACTTGTATCTAACCCAGATAGTCTTTAGAGGAGAAGAAATTTTCATTTTGTATGTACAAGAAAGAAGGTAGAAAAAAAGTAATATAAAACCAAATTCTCATCCAGAGCACGAATTGGAAAAAGGAGAGCCTGGTTTGGAGTTGGAGACGGGATGGGATGGAACGGGGGTGGTGTGTGCGGAAGGTTGTACGGCTTGCAGCTTGAGGTGCCTCATCAGTTCCTTTTCCGTTTGTAAATGTGTGGATTCATGAACCCACCCTTCGTGTTTCCTTCGTTTCCATCCAATCATCTTCGCCTGCTTCTCAAGAAATTTTGCTTTGCTATATACATGCATAGGCCTTGCGAGAATACATATACTTTTCTTTACTTCATTTCTTTCCTCTTGCCTTACTTTCCCTCGTATATATGTTTGTGTGTGTGTGTATGTATGTGTGCTGTATTCATTCTGTTTGTGTACTTCCATTTCTGTTTGATATTTTCTGACGTTAGTTTCTTTTATAAATTCATAATACTGTGTATGCTTAATATGTAGGTAAAGGAAGAAAATATTGAATATACTGTATGTGTGTGCATTATAGCGGATTTAATGGCAAGTAGTGAGTGGTGTATAGAAATTACAACCTGGCGTATTCCTTGTGAATAGCATGTCAGCCACAAAGTATGCGTACTCTCCAGCTAATAACGAGAAAGGGAACCAAAAAGAATTCTCAGGAACATACATTTTTTCTCTATTTCGTTTTCAGATTCAAGATATATTGATTGGTAGAATATTCTTCTGTTGATTTCTCTTTTTAACCGTGTGGACGTAGGAGGTTGAAATCATACTTGGGAAATATAAATGGTTTACTGATTAAAGTGAATGCATAAAATATTAACTAATTAAAGCTAATTGCGTAATTAAGTACTTAAAGCTACAAATTAAACTTTCAAATAATTCATTAAAGTTGCAATTCGGTCAAACGTCTCAAATAAGCAAAGGGATGCAAGGGATGGCTGAGATGTGTGGGAAAGTGACACTTAAAACATAAGTTACACCCGTAAGGGTGATTTTCCAAGTTTATTTAATCATATGGTGAGTACAACAAGGAATTCATAAGTCCAGGTCCAAGTTCTTCACCCACACAGCAGCACTTTCTGATAGATTAAACAGGTCGCTGGGGCTTCCGGAGTAGGAATGAAGAGGGCAACGCAGGATGACATGGTTCATGGTCTGCTCCTCTTCACGGCATTCACACGTTGAAGAATCCATCCAGCCCCACTTATGGCGCAAGAAATTACAGCGCCCATGCCCAGTTCTCAGTCTGTTGAGGCGACACCATAGTTTTCTTGGGAGGTCAAATCCATTCATTTTCCGAGTTGGATTTATCTCATGAGCATTAGTACCAGATGTTAAATTAGACCGCTCTTCCTGCCAGCTCCGGTTTAGGTTAAAATTGTCCCTCAAGAGTCGGCCGGCCAATACACTTGCTGGCCTCCTAGATCGAAGTCGTTGTGACGATGGGTAACAAAATTCCTGATGAACTGGTAATGAGGGAGATGACCGGATCTTCTTTGCTTCTCTCAGCATAGCTTCCTTTCTCCTCAGGTGGGGTGGTGGAGCCAGACAATTGCAATATAACGCTTTCCCAAAATATCTGGGATCACATTTTACCGGACTCTGACGTATAAAGACCATCTTAGTAACACCGCAACAAAGTCAAAACATGTTTTAATATCTTGTACAAACTCAGTGGAGCAGGTTGGGGCGCAACTGCAACGGTCAGCTCTTACTTGGTCTACTCAGTCACAGAATACTGTTGTCCTGTTAGGCTTAATAGTGCACACACTGCAAAAGTTGATGAGGACAATATCAGGCACCATCAAATCCACACCTTTGAAGTGGTTGCCAGTGCTGTCCAACATCCATCCTCCTCAATAAGAAGAATAACAGTTCTGAGAAGTGTGACTGAATCTCCAACTGCCCATACACCAGGGCTGTAATTATTAGAGATAGGTGAGACTGCAATCCAGAATTCCTCCATGGAAGCTGGGAAAGAAGTTCATTACAACGCATTTCGCTGCTGATAAGACATGGCATGGGGATTGGGCTGCATCAAACCCAAATCATCTGGGTTTAATCACTGACCCTTGCATAGCACCTACTACTTTCAATTTACCGAGAAATGAATGCACATCCTTGAACAGGCTCCACACAAATCAAGGAAGATCAATTTCTGGCTGCACAAGTTGGGAAAAGCTGAAAGCCCGTTCTGCGACTGTGCTGATGTGCCTCAGACCGTTCAGCATGTTGCCGTAGGCGTAGAGTGTGCAAAAAGGAGATTTAAAGGAACCATCCAAGACCTACACAGTGCTACCGATAATGCTGTCATCCGGTTGAATACACTGGACATTGTATTGTAAATGCCTAAACTGTTACCTCCAATCTACTTTGTAAATATCGTATATATTTTGACCTTATTGTCATCTGTTTACTTTCTATTATTTGCCATTTTGCCATACGAAATAAATAAATAAATAAATAAAATAAATCCAGTGACAATGTTCATACTAAAATGACTCATAGCATATTGGTGACAACTAAAATATGTAACAACACAGGGAATCATTAAGGAAATCAACCAATGCAATGCGTGTCATGGAAGAGCCTTTTTTTTCTCCCTCCAATGGCTCTTTCACCATTAAATGACTTTCCAACAGCCTATTAATATGGCTCTCGCAACCTTCCCACCTTTAACAGAGTCATAGCTCATGTACAATAAGTGCACAGGGAGTATAGCTATGCTTGTAGCATTAGTACATATCTAGCAAATCTACAGCTATCATGATGGAGAAGTTGCAGGGACTGTATTCACTTCCTCCTAATACTGGGTGTAACAGTCACATCCCTCGTGCTTCGCTACTATCCCATGTGTAGACTCCAAGGAAACGGGTAGTGTATCCCAATGGCTTAGAGTCATTTACGCCCGCAAGGTCCTAAAGAATAAAGTTCAAACATTTGGTAAAGGTGGGTGGAAGTGTTAAAATTCGTGTAAGGATCAAACATACAAACATTCTGTTTTATGTAATATTGATACGACTTGTTGATGAAAAGTACCGTGCATGTTGATCATGTACTTAACATCAATATTGCTAACTCGAACCTCGCTACTGCCCCGTGGGGAGGGTGTCCCAGTTTAACCAAGGTATTATTATGTATTTTCTTCGATTTCAAAGATGTTTCGCAGGTACCTCTGTTAGCCTGGGTTCCAAAGTCCTCTTCCAATCAGGCTTCAGTTTCAAGCACTTCATGTCGGCGTTAATTGAGATGTATATGGAAATAAGTGTCATGGTAACTCAGCCTGACCGGTAGATGTCAGGGAGTTGCGTCGTTTTTTGAATTACTGTGGGTCCATACCATTGTACTGTATTAATCTCAGGCAAACTAACCAGTAGGCCTCTATTTATCCACTGAATCGAAGTGATGGTCTAGTTAGTACAAGACGTCCATCATCATCATCATCTTCAAATTCCAGCTCCAGTCGCCCGGGTGCTGTTAACGAGCCCTCGCCACCTTTTCCTGTCCATGAATAGTTGGTCTTCATGGGTCCTTCTCCAGCCTAGCCCTTTGTCTTCAAGATTATCCTTGTTTGGTCCAACCATTCCTTCTTTGGTCTTCCTACTGGTCTTTTTCCTGGGGTAATCTCGTTGAAATAAGCTTTTGGTGTCCTCCCATCTCCCATTCTTTGAAGATGCCCATACCATCCTAATCGTTGCTTCTGCAAATATTTTGTAGCACTGGTATCTATGCCAGCCTCTGCCCTGGTTGTTTCGTTCCTTACTTTGTCTCTCCTTGTCCTTTGAAGCATTGTTCTTATAAACTTCATTTCGGATGCCTGAATCCTACTTTCTTCTCTTCTGGACAGGGTGCATGTTTCTACTCCGTAAGTTAGAATTGGGATGTAGGATGTCTTAAGCAGTATATGTTTACACTTCCTGGGCACCGTATTATCCCACAGTAGTGTTCTAACTTGTGCATAGAAGGTGGCTGATTACTAGTACTATGTGTTAATTCACTGTTGCTGTTTTTATCCTTACAGAGTGTGCTACCAATATATTTAAATTGATCAACTATTTGTAGAGGCTGATTATTCAAGTAAATGGTTGCATTAGACAGTCCTGTTGTCATCACTACTGTCTTACTTTGGCTTATTTTCAACCATACTCCTTGAACAGCTTGTCCCATGCATCCAGTTTTTCTTGTACCTCTCTGGCACTTTCTCCCCCAATCATGACGTCATCTGCAAAGACAAGGGCATTTGTTTCATTACCCTTTTCTTCTTTTATTCTCTTCAGGATTATGTCCATCACTGTGATGAATAGTATTGGAGACAGTGAACTTCCTTGTTGGACTCCTTGTTTTGTTGTGAACCATCTGCTTTCCCCATTACCTATTCTTACACATGCCCTTGTGTTTTCATACAACATTTTGATCTTGTTTATCAAGCCTTTTGGGACATTGTGCCTTTCTAAACATTCCCAAATTTTTGATCTTGCAATGCTATCATAAGCTTTTTCTATATCTTGAAATATCATTACAGGACGTCCATGATATGCTTATTATGTAAGTAATCAACCTTACTGAAGTTATTCAGGCGTTTTGTAAACCGTCGCATTGGGCGATTTGCCCTAATGATAAGGATGATAATGAAAACTGCTATTGAATTGACACATCAAACGTATGCAGTTGAGAAAGGCTTTATGTAGTGGTGATTAGTAGTGAAATGATTGTAACATCTAGGTCATTTGCCCCTAATGATAATAATGAAAATGGAAACAACTGCTAACTACTGGCACATGTAACTTACCAACGAATTGAAAATAATTATAAGAGAAGGGTTCTTGTTTCTGGATTAAGACTCGTAAATGATTTTTGAATATTTTATCTCTTATGGTGAACATACATTGAAGAGTATGAGTTGAAAATTAGACCAGCATAGGAACTTGAACCCGAATCCTTTGCATTCCGGCCAGGTATGCTAAAGTACTATACCATGGTAGGATACAGGTTTTCAGGTTATGGCTGAAGCTACAGAGCGCTATGTGGGCGTTAAGAGAGGCCTTCATTAAAATAATGTTTGATTAGTTATTTCTTCTAGTATTCGAGAGAATAAAGGGAAGACATTGGGGATGTATTGATCATTCAATATAGAACTGAACTTAGGTGTCACTCTTTGCAAGTTTGTAGTGCTGCGAGGAATGTTATTTTGGGTAAATTGGAAAGCATATTCATATAATCGTAAGCCTCCGTGGCTTAGGCGGCAGCACGCCGGCCTCTCACCGCTGGGTCCGTGGTTCAAATCCCGTTCACTCCATGTGAGATCTGTGCTGGACAAAACGGAGGCAGACAGGTTTTTCTCCGGGTACTCCGGTTTTCCCTGTCAAAATTTCATTCCAGCAACACTCTCCACTATCATTTCATTTCATCTGTCATTCATTTAATCATTGCCCCAGAGGAGTGCGTCAGGCCTCGGCAGCCGGCACAGTCCATATCCTCGCCGCTAGATGGGGGCTTCATTCATTCCATTCCTGACCCGGTCGGAGACTGGAAGCAGGCTGTGGATTTTCATTCATATATTCAAAGACTGTTCTGTCTGTATGTTTCCAATTTTCCCCTGTAAACTCTTGGTCCACCTACTTCATACGCTTCGTCTGTTTTCTTTTCTCCGAAAGAGCTTTTCACCAATACGTGGCGTAAGCCGCGCGTGGGGCCTTAACTGATTTAGTGTATGCTTGGCCTACTCCTTATAAATATTTCTTTGATGTTGCTCTTTGGAGAAATTAGCCACACGAGGGATGCACCCTAATGCTAGTGAATCACATAGCAAAGCAACTTTGCCGCCCCCAATCTCAAACACTCCGGCTGTGCCTTCCCCCTCTGGCATTTATCCATTCTAATCTATCCGTGCATTACAAAAAGTATTAAAATAGTTTTTAGGCTTATTCGCGTCTTTTTCAATACCCCCTTCTTGCTACCACGCACAAGTCACTTTCATAATGACCAGCTCATAAGGAAATATCGGAAATATCGCGAGCTTCAAGCAACCATTCTCGGTGAGACATTGCATAATATACGTTGGCCAGGTCGCATGGAAAACATCTGTTGTGGTATTTCATTCCCAAATTTATTTGCATTGCGTTTTGGTTTTACGTCTCTTTTAACTCCTCCCCCAGGGGCTCACATCTAGTGGGACGTGGGTTGGCGACCACGGGACCCCAGCTGAGTCCGGCATTGCTTCCACTTACTTGTGCTGAGCTCCTCTCTATCTTCTTTCCAGTCAACCTCTCTTGGTCAACTCCTTTTCTCTTCCGACCCCGACGGTATTAGGGTATCCGAGGCCTTCATTGGCCCTACTCTCATCTTTCCTGATCCCTCTTTCTTCGTGGGATCAGCCTTCCTTTCATTATAGTTCCTTTTCTCTTTACGATTCCCGCCCTGTTTTTATGAATTGGCTCTCGGTGTCTCTAAATTACATTTTGTGAGTTTTCTTTACGCAACCACATTTTGTAAGTTTTTTCAGTCTACATTGCACTTTGTAAGTATTTTCGACCTGAACTCCATTTTGTAAGTATTTTCAATTTCAATTGCATTTTGTAAGTACAGTATTTTGAATCGCGGGCTTCCACATATTGTGAGTATTTTGAATCTACCAAACATTTTGTAAGCATTTTGAAATTCAATTGCATTTTGTAAGTGTTTAATTTCAATTGCACTTAGAGAGTATTTTGAATCTGAACCGGCCTTTTTCAATCTCACTTGCATTGTGTATTTTCAATTCCGATTGCATTTTGTAGGTATTTTTAACCTCAATTGATTGAATTTTGTACGTATTTTCAATTTCAATTGCATTTTGTAAATATTTTGAATTTCAATTGCATTTTGTTGAGTATTTCGAATCTACATTGCATTTTGTAACTTAATTTGAACCTAAACTACATTTTGTGCGTATTTGTCAATCTAAATCCTCTTTATGAGTATTTTCCTTCTAAATTACCTTTATCTTTTATACGTATTTCCATTCTTCATTTTGTGAGCCATTTCAATCTGAGTTCCATTTTGTAAGTATTTTCAGTCCAGCTTGATTTTTGTTATGGTTTCCATTTCATTGTCATTTTCGCTATCACCCAGACCATTAGGGGCGATAACCCAGATGTTAGGCCCCTTAAAACAACAATTATCATCATATCATCATCATCTTTTAACTCCTGCCACTTTTAGAGACGCCGGGGTGCCGGAATAGCCCCAAAGGGGGTCTTTAACGTGCCAGTAAATCTACTGCCACGCCTCCCTCGCATTTGCCCACTCTCAAATGCTAACTGACTGCGCCAAGATTTGATCCTACAACTCTGGAAACAGCAAGTGAGAACGTTACCGCTGCGCCACGGAAACAGTCTTACCAAATAATTTGTGCCTTCCCTAAAGATGACGAAATTGTACACGTTGTGATTATGGACGCGAGACTTGGAACGGCGATGGAGTCTGTGCACATTGAGTTTATCATGTCATCTCCGACCAATCGCACTACTTAGCCCCTCTCCCTCCTTATAGGTCTACAGTGCAAGAGTGGAGGAAGTGTTAAAGCAGTGCAATTGGTCGGAAAGGACATGAGAACACAGCACACGCACCCAAGCTGCTTAATGTCTCGCGTCCATATTCAAACGTGTACAATTTGGTCGTATCTAGAGATGATCCTCGTGGATTTGGGGATGAAATACTATCACAAATGTTTTCCATGTGACCTTGCTGGCATGTGTACAAAGTTTCACCAAGGATGTTAAGGATGTTCCATTGTCAGTCTTACTGTCTTCAGATATCTTCTTTCAGCCCAATTACTGTATATTGACCGGTTAACATTAATAAACTTACTGACATATCTCAAAATCGGAAACAACCGGAAATACTCTTACAAATTATACACATTACTAGCCTACATGAAATAATAATAATAATAATAAGGAATTTAATTCTGGTTTGCGGGTTGTAACGGGGTCTCACTTAGCTTCGATGGGACAACTGAGTGGGGGTGGATTCATTTCCCCAACTTATCCACCTTAGAAATGGTTTTCCATGGTTTCCCACTTCTACTTGAATGAAATGCCGCGTTGGTCCGTAATTTATAACCACTACAACCCCCTTCCTAATCATCGCCCATTGCAATTACACACATTGGCACATCACAATAACACAGCTTATGAGACAAATGTTACATACACCAGCCATTAATCACGATATTTATTTATTTATTTATTTATTTATCCGAGTCCAAAACACATACAAATATACATATAAATTACACTAAATTTCATTTCTCCAGTGTACAACTGTTAGAATGGCACAGTCATTAGCTTCTATCAAGTCACATGTTCTTGGTAACATGCTGCAATTCAGAAGGTGCTCAGGGTCTTGTTTTCACCACATTTACAAAGTTCTTCACTACTGTATCCCCACTTCTTCAAATTGCTTTTGCATCGACTCACACCAGTTCTCAATCTGTTTAGCGTCTTCCAAGATCCGTATTGTAAATATCACTTTATTTATTTCTGGTTTGAGGGTTCTAGTGGGATCTCACGACATTGCAACTCTTAAATGATGTAACACCATCTTCTTTGGTAATGGAAAAACTAACAAGCTCGTTATTATATCAAACCAGGTAGAAAACCGTTCGGAATATTCGCAAATAGGTGTTAATAAATGAAAAGGGGGGCTTTATTACTTCGCCCGGGAACAGTTGTGAATGCATTACGTAATAAGCGCTTCTTTTAGATGTCAATAAACTACGATCTATATCCGTTTTACGTCTCGGCATATTGGGTAAAAATCACTGACAGGACTATTAACTATATTATCATGGAGATGCATGTGCAACAAATTCTTGTCAGACGTAATTTAAGAATTGCGAGGTGCATGAAACACAAATCCCCCTTCCGTCCAATCTAAAAACACTTATAGTGGACGATATATTGAATATAGAGATGTGCTTCGCATACGTTTTTGTAGAACGTTTCATGCTGAACAATTCTTACACTCATTATATATTGATATTTTTAACGGTTTGCCCAGCGTAACCTTAAAAAGCGCACGGACGCCAGGATTTTTTTTCGACTTTTTCTCTGAAGTCGTTACTGCTTGGCTTCCTTTGATCATAAATACATTATTTTCTACAGAAACCTTCCTCGAGGTATCCTTACAGAATGGTGAAAACCGCATCAAAATCCATGCAGTGGTTTTCGAGATTACCCTTGACATCCAAGAATCGGGGACTTTGTTTTATACTAAGTAGAGACAGAGAAGAGAAGAGGATTTTGACGAACAAAATCATAAGTCTCAAACTAATAACAGTTGAACGGAAACCATATACTATGTCGGACACACAAAGGGCTTCCAGGTCGGAGAGGATGAGAAATTTACTCAAATGTATTGATTTAAGTGCTCCAATGTGGACGTCAAATATGTAAATAAATAAATAAATAAGTAGAGATTATACGTCAATCAGTATAATTTAATATAATGCAATCCCCCTTCCGTCCAATCTTAAATTGACTGTGAATTTTGCGGAACGAAAATTTCGCAGGCGAAATGAGAGTTGCACTTCCAGGGAATGGTGAGGTGAATGAATCTCAAATCCCCCTTCCGTCCAATCTTAACTTGACTGTGTTTCACAGGCGAAATGAAGAAAATCCGAGTTGCACTTCCAGAGAAACTCCAAACACAACTACCCTTCTCAGAAGTATTTACTCAACACGACTCGACGGTTTGCTGCTGGCTGTATCTGGGGCAATAGGTTTGCCCGCTAGCTAGGCTGTAACAAGGATGATAGACTCGCCCTTAGCTAGCTCGTAAACTGTCGCCTCAGTAGTTGAATGGGCATGGTCGGAAGAAATTAAAACGTAAAAACACTTACAGTGGGCGATGTATTGAAGATAGACATATGCTCTCACGGACTTTTTTGTAGAACTTTTAATGCTGAGCAATTCTTACACTCATAGTATTTAGATATTTTATCGGTGTACCCAGCGTAAGCTTACAAAGCCCTCGGACGCCAAGTTTTTTTCGATTTTTCCACTGAAATCGTTACTGCTCAGCTTCCTTTGATCATAAATTATTTTCTACAGAAATGATCCTCGAGATATCCTTTACAGAATGGTGAAAACCGTATCAAAATCCATCCAGTGGTTCTCGAGTTTACCCGTAACATCCAAGAATCGAGGACTTTGTTTTATACTAAGCAGAGGTAATGCAATGCCAGTTGCAATATAGGAAATTATTTTCAAAATTATGTACATGATATTTCGACTTGTTCTCCAACATCCTTGTAAGGTTCATGACAATGTCCGATTCCAATCTGTTGTTTTAACCCTTTCAGAAGGCGTTGACACAGGCATGCTTCAACTTAGGAGAGGAATGGAAATAGCAGAGCAGCTCCAGAGTGGTACAGAACGTTCAATCAAAAGCTCCCTCGCAGAATTTGGACATCATTGAACAGGATCAGCACGCAATATGGAGGATGAACTCCTAAGTGGGCCTTAACGCAATTTGCTCGACTGTGGAGCGACACACCAGATTGCGCATCACAGTACAATCTATGTAAATGATCACTGCATTTATACAAGTGATCACTGGAAGATTTATTAGATGTTTCGGCATCCTTAATCTAGCAGTTGAATGGATTAGATGTGCGACTGTGAACTAGTTCTGTGTACTTCGTAACAAATTGACATGACATGTCCCTCTCACCATATTGAACTATTGCTGATCATTTACCATTGAATGGCTTTTCTTTTGTACATACAGAGTATGCGAACATTTGAGATCTAGAATCAATATCGTAAAATCTGTTCATATAAACAGCTTTTAAGTTCTGCAACTATTATCTCATAATATTGCAAATACTCTTTGTGCAACACATTATATGTCAGTGTTACCAACATAATTCTAAGCTCATTTATAAGTTTCATATTTAACTACATACATCTGACTCAACTTGGTAATTGTGCGATTTTCAGAGGCAGCAGGCCTACAAACTATATAACACTATTTGGGCATTTGTGCTCTGGACACTAAATACATCACGACGCTAAGCAAGGAAACAATTTCAAACATTGTGGTTTATTACACCATAATATTTCTGGTACGTTTGAGCAAATTTTAAATGCAACTGTTACCAACTTATTTCAGTAGATATAAGTATTTATAAATACTGTTACCACGGATGCCCGGGTTCGATTTCCGGCTCTGCCAAGTAATTTAATTCTGGTCTGAAGGCTGGAACGGGGTGCACTCAGCCTCGTGCGCCAAACTGAGAAGAGGCGGGTTTGATTCCCATATTAGCCTTCTTGAAAGTGGTTTCCCACTCCTACTCCAGGCAAATGACGGGATGGTTCGTAACTTAGGCCACGGCCGCCTCCTTCCCAATCCTCATATGAATTACAAATACACTTAATAATGCATCCATCTAGCCGGCCCCGTGGTATTGGGATAGCGCGCCTGCCTCTCACCCGGAGGCCCCGGGTTCGATCCCCGGCTCCGTCAGGGATTTTAAAACTGAGGTGAGGGTTGGAACGGGGTGCACTCAGCCTCGTGAGGACAATTGAGTAGCTGTCTGACAGTGAGACCGCGCCCCGATCACGAAAACCAAGATTAACGGCCGAGGGGACCCGACGCGCTGATCACGCGTCACCCCAATATCTGCAGGCCGAATGGCTGGGCAGCGGTCGCTTGGTCGGCCTTAGCCCATCATGGGCTGTATAGTGCCAGGGGTTGACTTTTATACATCCATCGCAATAACACAGGTGATCAGACAAGTTCCATACGCAACCAAGTACACGGGGATACATTGCCACGATGTTGCAAAGCCCCTAAATCAACCATATGCAGCAGCCGGCGCTCGGGCCGTAACCGGCCCGCCTGATCATTTGTTGTTGTTGTTTGAGTCTTCAGTCTTTTGATTGATTTGATGCGGCCCTCCATGCTTCCCTGTCCTGAGCTAATCGTTTCATCTCTACATGGCTACCAAACCCTACTTCCGAGGCAATCTCTTTAACATATTCTAACCTTGGTCTACCCCTACAGTTCTTATCCTCGACCCTTCCTTCCATAACTACGTTTGCTATTTCTGGGTGTCTTCGCAGGTGTGCTACCAACCTATCTCTTCTCTTCATCAGCAGTCGCCAGAAACATATTTCCTTTCCCAATCGTCTTAATACCTCTTCATTTGTAACCCTACCTACCCATGTGATCTTCATCATTCTCCTGTAGCACCACATTTCAAACGCTTCGATTCTCCTCTTTTCTGCTGGTCACACAGTCCAAGTTTCACTTCCATAGAGTGCCACGCTCCAAACAAAGGCTTTCAAAAATGACTTCCTAATATATAAATCTATATTGGAAGTCAACAGATTCCTTTTCTGTAGAAATGCTTTCCGTGCCTGTGCTAACCTACTTTTTATATCCTCTTTGTTTCGTCCATCACTGGTTATTTTGCTTCCTAAGTATCAGAAGTCTCCTACATCCTTTTGCTTTTAACCTGCCAATTCGTCGTCCATAGGGGTATCTGATATATTTCGACTGCATTACAATGCTTTTGTTTTGCATTTATTAATTTGCATCGTGAATTCTTTCCTCAAAACAGAATCCATATCATTTAAAAACTCATTCAAATCCTCTGGTGTATCTGCTAAGATGACGATATCATCTCCAAATCTCAGAATTAAAATTATTTCTCCTTGAATATTTACTCCTACTTTCAATTTTTCTCCAATTTCCTTCATTGCTTGTTCAATGTATAGATTGAAGAGTATGGGGGATAAGTTGCAGCCTTTCCTTACACCTATCTGAATTCTAGCTTCTCTCTCATGTCCTTCGGCTCGAATAACTGCTGTCTGGTTTCTGTATGGATTGTAGAGCACCCTCATATCCCTGTACTTTATTCCAATCGTTTTCAAAATGTCAAACAACTTACTCCAATTAACGTTATCAAAAGCCTTTTCCGAGTGTGCAAATGCCATGAACGTTCTCTTATCCTTTCTTATTCTAGCTTCCAAAATCAGCCTAAGACTTAGTACAGCTTCCCTTGTTCCTACGTTTCTCCTGAAGCCAAGCTGGTCTTGATCCAACTCTGTTTCTATCTGTCTTTCCATCCTCTTGTAAATTATTCTAGTCAGGATCTTTGAACCATGAGTGATCAAGCTGATTGTACGGTAATATTTACATCTGTCAGCTCCTGTTTTCTTCGGTATAGGGATGATAACATTCTTCTTGAAATCAGAGGGTACGCTACCTCACCTGTCTCATAAATCCTACACACCAAGTGAAATAGCCTGATCAGACCTTCTTCACGTATGCAGCGTAGCAACTTAATCGGTATATCATCTATGCCTGGTGCTTTGTTCCTGCTTGAGTCTTCCAATGCTCTGTCAAATTCTGATCTCTATTAAATCTCCTTTCTCATCCTCATCAATTTCCTCTTCCCTTTTCATTACGTGATTCTCTATCTCCTCTCCCTTGTACAAACTCTCTATGTAAGTTCCCCTATCTGTTAAGAGTTTTTCCATCTGAGTCCTTAATATTACAGCACTTGGACTTCCTTTCCCCAAAAGTACTCTTAATACTTCGATAAGCTGTATCTACCTTTACTAATTTCAGAGAATTTTCTATACCTGCACATTTCTCTTTCAACCATTCTTCTTTTGCTTCCTTGCATGTCTTGTTAACCTCATTGCTCAGACGTCTGTATTCTGTTTTTCCACTTTCATCTCTTCATTCTTGTGCTTCCGCCTTTCGTCCATTAATTCTATTATATCTTGAGAGATCCACGGTTTTCTACCTATTCTTTCTTTCCTACCAATGGTTTCTTCTGCGGATTTTGTCATTTCATTCTTCAAAAGTGCCCATTCCTCTGCAATTGAAGCTTGTTCAGGGTGTTTCATTAGTCCTTCCTTTATACTCGTCTTGAATCGTTTGTTCACGTCCTTCTTTTTCAGTCTCCCTGATCAATACATTATTGACAAAAATATTTCTTACGTAATCTGATAAACTGAAGTATTTTTTTTTTTCAACCCGACAATGCTGTACGAAAATTTCTGTCTGGCCATAGCAACTCTGTGGCAAGCCCAAGTGTCAAAGACATTTGGGGCCGATAACCTAGATGTTAGGCCCCATAAAACAACAATTATCATCATCATCATCATCAAAGACATTTCCCCACCCAATTCCCACTCGACCTAGTGCTGTAAATCGCGCCAGAAGCTAGGTAAGCGTGTCGCCAACTTCCTTATTGTTGTACTGTGTGTTGTAAATGCAGTTGGTCGTAACAGTCTGATATAGTTCTCAAGGTCTTCGGGTTGACAGGCTATAAGAGAACACAACGAAGTTGATGAAAGCGGCTTCGGTGGCGTAGTTGGTAGCATGCTGAGCTTCTCTGCCCAAGATCGTGGGTTCAAACCCGGCCGAAGTCGTCGGATTTTTAAGAGCGTAAAAAAATGCCCCAGTATGCCTTCCTTCGGAGGGGAAGTAAAGCTGTCGGTCCCATGTCATAGATGTATGCCATGAAATAGAACCTTCCACTAACTACACTTGTGGAAGCTAAAATTTGAAGGTTTGTTTGATAACGCTATATTAGTTCCAACTTTCGCCACCAGGTTCTGACTGTGATGGCATTTAGTCCGCAGCTAGGTGTCGTGGATGGTAGCATTTGGTAGCAAAAGTACGAACTACTTGGAAAAATTAATCGTCTGCAGTCCTTCTACCTGAATTACAGATAACACACACTAATACAGCCATAACAATTAACACAGGTTATCAGACGAATTCTACACACACCCAAAGTACACGGGGCTACATGACCGCGTTTTCGCAGCCCCTAAACTAAGAAATGCCCAAGATAGCGGGTTCAAACCCGGCCGAAGCCGTCGGATTTTTCAGAGCGTTAAAATCCCTCAGTATGCCTTCCTTCGGAGGGGAAGTAAAGCCGGCGGTCCCATGTCATACATTTATGACATGTTAAAGAACCTTTCACTAATTGCACCTGTGTGAAGCTAAATTGGGTAGGTTCGGAATGTAAACAACGCGCTTAGGTTTCTACGTTCGTTGCCAAGAGCCGACTGCGGTGGTGTCTAGTAGCTAAGTTCTGAACTTGGCCTAGTAGTTGTTGACAGTGGCGCTTGGCGGCAAAAGTAGGAATTATTTGAAAAATTCTAAGTTGCAGTACTTAAATTAAAAAGAAGATAACACACACTAATACAGTCATCACAATTAACACCGGTTATGAGACAGATTCTACACACACCCAAAGTATACGGGGCTACATGACCGCGTTGTCGCAGCCCCTAAACTTAAGAACCAACCAACGAAACTAAGGAACCAGCCAACCGAAGTCGGCGGCGCTTGCGTAGGGTCAGGTCAGGTGGTGTTACCTTAGGAACTCTCGTTTAAGTTATAGTGTCATTAGCTCATTACACAAGAAAAACAAGATGTTCAGTAAAGAACATATAGCCTACTTTCTCCTAAATGCATGGGTATTGTTATAACTCATTGTCCTTTTCAAGGAGTATAATTGAATGTTGGTTGTAGTAGCTTGTTGAAATACAACGTGCTATAGGGATATTAAACATGAATATAAGGGTCCCCTTTGCAAATGCGACCTCTGTAAAAAAAAAACATTCAATTCGGTTTCACCGTGTTTGAATTGATCTGGGGAATGGATTTGCACACAAACATGGCCGCTATTTGCAAACTATTGGGCTGATGACCTTGTAGTCAGTCATAAGATGCTTTCCACAAAAAGGCATGTTGTTGCAAAATCCGGTAGAGATCAAATTATTAGGATGGTCGAAATTTGATTTAAGCTTTTAACATTTGGGTGGCCGTCATTCCGTTTCCGTCAAGATGGCGGCGATATAAAACATGACACTGAGGTGCCTTTTGCTAGTGCTACCTCTGTACCAAATTTCGTTCAATTCGGTTTCACCGTGTTTGAATTGATAAGGGGAATCGATTTGCACACTTACTTGGCCACCATCTGCAAACTATTGGGCTGATGATCTAGCAGTTTGGTCAGAATATGCTTCCCACATAAAGATTTGTTGTTGCAAAATTTGGTAGAGACTAGATTATTAGGTTGGTCGTAATTACATTTTAGCCTTTAACATTTGGGTGGCCGCGATTACGTTTCCGTCAAGATGGCGGTGATATAAAACATGACACTGAGGTGCCCTTTGCTAGTGCTACCTCTGTACCAAATTTCGTTCCATTCGGTTTCACCGTGTTTGAATTAATAGGGGGAATCGATTTTGACACAAAGATGGCCGCCATCCGCAAACTATTAGGCTAATGACCTATTAGTTTGGTCAAAGGATGCTCCCTCCATAATGGTATGTTGATGCAAAATTTGGTAGAGATCGGATGATTAGGTTAATCGTAATTTGATTTAAGCTTTGAATATTTGTGTGGCCGCCATTACGTTTCCGTCAAGATGGCGGCGATATAAAACATGACACTGAGGTGCCCTTTGCTAGTGCTACCTCTGTACCAAATTTCATTCCATTCGGTTTCACCGTGTTCGAATTAATAGGGGTAATCGATTTTGACACAAAGATGACCGCCATCCGCAAACTATTAGGCTAATGACCTATTAGATTTGTCAAAGGATGCTTCCTCTATAAAGGTATGTTGTTGCAAAATTTGGTAGAGATCGGATGATTAGGTTAGTCGTAATTTGATTTAAGCTTTGAATATTTGTGTGGCCGCCATTACGTTTCCGTCAAGATGGCGGTGATATAAAACATGACACTGAGGTGCCCTTTGCTAGTGCTACCTCTGTACCAAATTTCATTCCATTCGGTTTCACCGTGTTCGAATTAATAGGGGTAATCGATTTTGACACAAAGATGGCCGCCATCCGCAAACTATTAGGCTAATGACCTATTAGATTTGTCAAAGGATGCTCCCTTCATAAAGGTATGTTGTTGCAAAAGTTGGTAGAGATCGGATGATTAGGTTAGTCGTAATTTGATTTAAGCTTTGAACATTTGGGTGGCCGCCATTACGTTTCCGTCAAGATGGCGGCGATATAAAACATGACACTGGGGTGCCCTTTGCTAGTGCTACCTCTGTACCAAATTTCATTCCATTCGGTTTCACCGTGTTCGAATTAATAGGGGTAATCGATTTTGACACAAAGATGGCCGCCATCCGCAAACTCTTAGGCTAATGACCTATTAGATTTGTCAAAGGATGCTCCCTCCATAAAGGTATGTTGTTGCAAAATTTGGTAGAGATCGGATGATTAGGTTAGTCGTAATTTGATTTAAGCTTTGAACATTTGTGTGGCCGCCATTACGTTTCCGTCAAGATGGCGGCGATATAAAACATGACACTGGGGTGCCCTTTGCTAGTTCTACCTCTGTACCAAATTTCGTTCCATTCGGTTTCACCGTGTTCGAATTAATAGGGGCAATCGATTTTGACACAAAGATGGCCGCCATCCGCAAACTATTAGGCTGATGACCTATTAGTTTGGTCAAAGGATGCTGCCCCCATAAAGGTATGTTGTTGCAAAATTTGGTAGAGATCGGATGATTAGGTTAGTCGTAATTTGATTTAAGCTTTGAACATTTGTGTGGCCGCCATTACTTTTCCGTCAAGATGGCGGCGATATAAAACATGACACTGAGGTGTCCTTTGCTAGTGCTACCTTTGTACCAAATTTCGTTCAATTTGCGCTCACCGTGTTCGAATTGATAAGGGGGGGGGACAGACATTCAGAGTACACACACACACACACACACACAGAGATTCACACACACACATACACACACAAACACACACAGACAGACACACTTTTTGTCGCCCTGTAGTGATCTCATAAGTCTACTTTCATTTTTTGCAAAAATCGAAAGTAGGCTAACAAGAAATATGGACTGAGGGTTACTTTTTCGTTAGTGAGAAAAGTAAACCACTTTGTAACAGTAATGGAGGGGTATGACATTAAAAGGGATTATACTTCAAGATATTCCAGTTTTGATGATTTCCAAGGGCTTCTTCGACACGACAAAATAAGACACCTGAAGAAAGACTAGTGTGTCAGCAACTACTATTTAAAATACAAAACGACGATGTTAATGAATTTGTCCGTGCTAATTTCATTGTGAGTGAAATAATTGCAAAGCTTTCCATTTTTATTCTGACGGCGACTTCGGGTAAGAGTTTTCAGTGGCGGTTGCAGATGTCTTGTGTCCGGATAAAAGTAGCTTGTTTTAACAGATCAGTTTTTCGCGCTGGGCATTTACTAGGTGCATAGATAACTTAGCAGACGATATTGTGTCCAACATGATGCAGATTTACATTACATTTGAGGAATGCTGAATTGCTTGGGATGAAAGCTTTGATATCACGAACACAGCTCAGTTGGCTATCTTCATAAGAGTTGTGGATAAAGAGTTCCATTGCACAAACGAAAGATATCTTTCAGGTGGTGAAACATGTATTCGACAAATTCGATCTGAACTGGGAAAAGCTGAGTGAAGTATCGACTGATTGAGCTCCTTCAATGGTTGGACCAAATATAAGAACTGTAAAGAAAATAAATGACGAGTTACTTGGCAGAAAAGTTTATGTCAATAACTTCTGTTTTTTCCACTGTTTTTTACACTAGGAGAATCTTTGTGCCATAACACTGACATTTTTAACGTCATGAACTCAGTGGTATACTGTGTCAATTATATAAAGTCGAAAGGTTTCACTCATCGCCAATCTAAAACATTTATAGACGAACTGGATAAGGAGGAAGAAGATCATGTCAACTATTCAGATGGACGATTGTTGAGCAATGGAAAGATGCTGCAGCGCTTCTATAACCTGATAAATGAGGTGGCACTTTTCATGGACATGAAAGGAAAGTCTGTTGCACTGTTTGCTGATGAAACGTGGCTGTGTGACCTTGCATTCCTTGGGAATAGTATTTTTCACTTGAATGAGTTGAATTCAAAGCTGCAAACACAAGGCCAAGGCTCATGAACTTATTGGGACACGTGAAATCCTATCAGAGAAAACTAAATCTATGGAAAAATCAAATGAGAAATGAAAATACATGTCACTTTCAAACTCTGTCTCAGCGGGATAAATCATACTGTAATCTCCCCTTTCTACCCGGAACCATTGGCGGATTTGCTTGAAGAATTTAATGTCGGATTTAGTGACTTCAGAAAGGTGGAAGTGAATTTCAGTATTTTCTCATCACCATTGAGCATTGGCGTACTCCTGAATATTTACAAATGGAACTCTTTGAAATTCAGGAGGATGTGGCTTTGAAAGGACTTTTTAACGACAACTTCTTACGTTTTTTTTTAGTGAAATACCTTCCATGCAAGAAGTACCCTAACCTAGGGAGGATGACATTGTTTGGCACCACGTATCTCGCGCATGAAGCGGATTAAATCCAAAGAGAGGGGAAGGACAACTGATTCTCCACCTTGAAAACAGCCTCCGCGTTGGAACATCCAGTGTACCACCGAACATTGAGAGACAGTTCTGAACACGAAGGACCAAGTTCCCCATTAATATATGAAGTAAGTACATATGTATTTTCTTAATTTCTTCAGTAAATAGAATTTTTGGTCACCGTTATAATATTCTTGTCTATGTTTTTGTGATAATTTGTAATGAATGAGTGTTTTCATTGAATGTGGCTAGTATGTTCATGTTGAAAATCGTAGGGCCCGCGACGCCTGTAACTCCTCTGTTGTCCCACCTTGTATTCCAAGTTGCACATGCCTGCCCTAAATCAATCATAACAACTATTCTAAATAGAATTAAACATGTGATTCTGTGGTGCTAAATCTGAAAGAAAGAATAGACTCTGTAGTTATTCACAGAACTACTGATTACTCTTCATATTCGTGGTATAGTGGTTAGCATTCTGGACTATCACTGCGGGAGTCCGAGTCTGAGGGCTTGAATGTGGTAAACTCAACTTCTTGTGGGAGAACTGAGGAGAATTGGATTGCTTGTGCGTACGTTGTTCATATAAAAATTAGTCCAATTAGGGGGAGTCGTTTACACGTTATTTGGAAGCAACTGTAAGGCTGGAACTAACGATTGGCAAAGCTGGTGTGAACTGAATTTGGTGTGTACTACATTATGATTGTATGAATATTGAACACAATTGAGTCAGTCGTTTGCGAGGCCTTCAAGGGTAAACTTAAGGTTGGCACCACCTATTACTAACGGTTGGCTATCGTGGAAGGGAATAACATTTTATAAATTGTGCGCTGGTGGCGCGTATTATGTTCGTACAAAGTTTGGTCTAAATAAGGTCAGTTGTTTGCGAGGTTTTTGAGAGTAACTGTACATCTGGCAAACTTACTGCTAATGGCTGGCAAGCATGGAGGAGACGATAACTTTTCAAGTCGTCTATTAGTGGTTTGTTTGTTCGTACTGAATTCAGACAACTTTTGATCAAAATTGCCTATGTCGTTTGCAAGTTCTTTGAGGAGTAACTGAATGTTTGGTACTCTTATTACTATGGAGGAGACGTGAAAGTTTTAAATAATTGTCTATTGGTGGTTCGTACTAGGTTCGAACGAATTTTGGTCAAAATTGACTAGTCGTTTACAAATCCATTCTTTGTAACTGTACAGTTGATAACTTTTTTTTCTTTCTTCGGCTTTTCTCAATTAATTGAGGTCGCCGGAGCCAACCAGGTTCGTTTTGGTTTTGGCCTGGGATTTAAGGCCGGATGCCCTTCCTGACGCCACGTGATTTGTCAGGTGGAAATTCCACCCCGCTGTCACCGATATTCGATACCCGGCCGTCCGGGTGAAAGACGAGCAGCTAAGCCACTTCACCATCACGCTCCCCAGTTGATAACAAATATTAGTGACGTTCCGCAACCCTGGAGTGGACTAATTAATTAATTACTGTCTCAAAAACGGCACATTACTTGCAATTTGGAAGTACGCTAATGTAATCCCACTTCCTAAGAACCCAGGTTCTAAACTTCTATCCGATTACCGTCAAATTTCTATTCTCCCCGCTCTTTTCAAAGCGTTAGAACGGTTGGTACATACTCAAATACTGGAATACCTGCACGCTCATTCTCTTCTGGATCCACTTCAATCTGTCTTCAAGAAGGGCCATAGCACAGCAACTGCCTTACTCAAAGTGACTGAGGATATCAGACAAGCAATGGACGAAAGACAAGTGACAATACTCACACTCCTTGACTTCAGTAGGGCTTTTGACACGATACATATCCAGACATTGTTGAAGAAACTTGCATGCTTTTTCGGTAATGAGGCTTTAAAATTTTTCACCGCATATCTTACAGATCGCATGCAACGTGTAATAACACAAGATACTGCTTCACAGTGGTGACTCAGGAAGGCAGGAACCCCCCAGGGTTCCGTTCTTGGTCCTCTTTTGTTTGTCCTTTATATTAATGACATCTCCTCAGTAATAAAATATAATAGATATCATCTTTATGCGGATGACCTCCAAATTTACTGTCACGTTGGTATCAAATATATAGCGAACGCGATACGAGATGTAAACACCGACCTGCAACAACTCAGCGTGTATGCTAGTGATCACGCTCTCCTTCTCAACCCCCAAAAGACCCAAGTTATTATAATCGGTTCGCAGGGATTATTGAATTCCATGTATAAAAACTACACTATTCCTCCTGTGACTTTAAATGCAACCGTAATCCCGTTTAGTAAAACAGTGAAAAACCTCGGTATGGCTCTGACTGAAACTCTTGACTGGTCTGCACATGTAAGTAATACTTGCAGGAAGATGTACGCGACGCTACACCCACTCAAACGGCATAAGGACATTTTACCACAATACGTGAGGATAAAACTTATTGAGACTCTGATACTACCAATACTTGACTATTGCGACGTGGTCCTTGTTGATGCAACTAGCGAACAAACTAAAAAAACTGCAACGAGCATTGAACTCTAGTCTTCGGTTTGCTTTCAACTTGAATTACGATTCTCACGTAACCCCTAGCTACAAAGCTCTTTCTTGGCTGAAACCTGAAAGGCGTCGTTATTTTCATATTTTGACGTCGGTATATCGAACCCTAGACGAAAATCTCCCACTGTATATTTCTTCGAAATTTCATTTCCCGTCCTCATTTCATAATATTAATACTAGATCTGGCTCTTCCCTCGCTATTCCCGTTAACCACTCTTCCAAGTACAATAAATCCTTCGTTGTGACTGGGTCGCGACTTAGGAATACACTCCCAGCTGACGTAAGGAAATACAAGACCTATACAAAATTTAAGACTGCTTGCAGAGATTTCCTTTTGAACACTTCTGACTGTTTCGTGTGACTGGTGATGTATGATAGACAGCATGATTGAGCCATTATGGTATATAAATAACTCTGTCGATTCAAATTAAAATACCCAGTTATTTACTAGATCTAACACTATCACGTATTATTATAAGTATTATTATTATTTTTATTGTTTCACGTAACTGTTTTATATGTTTCTTTGTTTGATGTGCATTGCTATCTTTATTTTTTATGTCCTGTATTATTCTAACTTAATTTCTAGTTTACGTATCTTATTCAATGGTAGTATTTGTGTATTTTATTATAACTATGTGGTTAAGTGTAAGAGAGGGCCACGAGCCCTAACTTCGCCACTGTAAAATACATAAATAAATAAATAATATTTTATTATTGTGCATACAATGTCCCTATACACTTGGATCAAAACGTTGGTTAAGTGTGTGAATACACATAGTACAGCCAACACAGTGAATCAACATTAAACAAGTGTTGTCCATATATTTTATGTACCCCTTCCACAATTAAACTTCTACCTACGCCGCGTCGATGTGTTTATAACAACGCAGCTAGGCCCCTTAAAGCAGCATTAGCATCACTTAACGTCGAGTTGATTGGTGCGAGCGTGGTCTGTCACTAGAGTGGATTATTATTTTTGGTTTGATAAATTCTGCGTGAGAGAACACACTGCGTTGAACGTGCCGTCGTCTCTTATAACTCAATGCATTAAGCCTATACAGGTGCTTCTAGCAATAGCTTACGCGTTAACTCTTAGGCTCGTCCCCTCCCTGTTATGTTTTGTTGAATACTTAACCGAAGAGAAATACAGACATGGGTGAATCATACTTACAAAGTCTTGCGACAATACACAATAAATAGCGGGCCGGAACACATGAGGTCCGGGTTCAATTTCCGGTTCTGCCAAGAAATATAATTCTGGCCTGAGGGCTGGAACAGGGTACACTCAGTTTCGTGAGGTAAAACTCAGACGACGTGGGTTCGATTCCCACCTCAGCCATCCTGGATGAGGTTTTCCGTGGTTTCCCCACTTTTTCTCCAGGAAAATGCCGGGATGGTTCCTAACTTAAGGCCACGGCCGCCTCCTTCCGAATCCTCGCCTGAGTTACAAATACACACACTACTACAGACGCCACAATAACACCGATTATATCAGACAAATTATACACACACGGGGCTAAATGGCCACGATGTCCAAGCCCTTCAAATGAAACAACACCAATAACAACTCCTTCAATCGGCCCACATATTAATAGGAGTACTATTATATTGTTGATAACGAGGTTCATTCAGCCTCCCGATGCGGAACATAGATGAGATGGGTTCGATTCCTACCTCAGCCATCATAGAAATAATTGTTCGTGGTTTCGAACTTCTACTCCAGGCAAATGCCGCGTTGATACCTACTTTAAGGGGAGTTCCAATGGCCTATCTTCTTAATGTTAATTTATAACAACTTCATGTTCCTTTTTCACAGAAACTACTGGGTAGATTTAGATGAAATTTTATTTCCATACTTAGTGATCATTTCTTATTACTTTAACACGGGCGTTTGATGTTTCTACTATTGTGACCATAATAATATTTTTTAAATTTAATCTCGAATTTTTGTTTTAAAAATATTCAAAATATAACAATTTTTTCGAAATGTATTTTAGCTAGAAAACAAATCCCGTGTTAAAATCTCATGTACAAGCCAAGCTAAAGATGGTAAAAATTTGAGACTTCTGTGATAAGTGACAACTGAGAAAAATGAACATTTATGTGCAAAACAACAAGTTCTGAGAAAATGCCTTTGTATGTTCTAATTTTCAGTGTTTTCTAAAGTGCACTGCATTATTTAAATAAATATTACACATGTTTTGCAAATAACAAATATCAAGTATTATACATCATTTTAAACGTCAAAGTACCAGCTTTCACATCGTATAAAAATCAAAATTGATTTTTTTTCCATTTTTATCAATTGGAACTCCCCTTAAGGCCGCGGCCAACTCTACACACATCTTTGCCCCAGCTACAAATACCCACACTAGAACAGTCATCATCATTCCACAGGTTATGAGGCTGATTCCACGCACATTCAAGTACTCGGGGCTACATGACCAGGATGTCGTTAAGTCCCTAAATGGAACAACCACCACCACAACAACAACGTAAGGAATCTTTGAGTAGCCACACAATATAATTAATACTTCTACAATATTTGTGCATTGCTTTTATTATTTAACTTTCCCTACCTTTTTGTTTTGTAATTCTTTCTCATTATAATATTGTAATGAACTATGGCTGATTTTCTGAACATTGTATCGTTAATTCTTGGCAAGTTGAGGCACATTATTGCCTGCTGGGCTCGAGGGTTTGAAAGGCCACGATCTCCACAACACGCGATTTAGTTGTTACAGCATTAAGCTTTCGTAACATTGGTTTAAAGCAGCAATAATGGAATACTTTAGCATTCCTAATAAGGAAAAAAGTCATGCATGACACGGTTTGGCAAATCCTTTTGCGTGATAATGGCCGCGTACCTTCAGCTTTCAGTTATGAAGGCTTAGTGAAGGCGGTTTCACGAAAAAGGAGTGGTACGGTTTCGTACAACGTTCCGTTGTAATTCTCTCGTTATTGTACTGGCATAGTGATTATTTTCTTGGTTGGAATTTGTGGTTATAAATCCAAAAATACTGATTCTGTATGAATTGAATCCGTCTCTTATGTACTTTTCAGAGCGTAGTGTGTCACGGAAGGAGTGCTGTTGGCAATAAAATATACCTAGGTACTACAATCCTTCCAAGATTTTCCGAGAAATTGTTGATTTAGGAGTCCAAAAGCCAGTAACATTCTCAGTAACACCAGCAAAAAATAGTACGGCTGGAGGAGTGGGTAAATGGCATAGCGTGAATGGCTTCTTCCCTCGTTTTCTCTTTTTGTATTGGTGCATGCGACTGAACTTTCTGTTGTATTGCTCTCGTCATGCCACTATTATTTTTGTTGCAGGCAATTGGGTGTACTGCATTAGCCTTTATAAAGTTAATATTCTTGCAAAGAGTTACTTGCTAATATATATTTCAATTTGAAGTGACACTGAGGCCCATTACTTTCCTTGAACATCATTGCATCTACTCTTGATAAGTGTGGATATTTCCCGTCTTGTCCAATACACAATTTAATAGACATTCAGTTTCCAGGACATGTTTCAGGGACTGTTTGCCCTTTATCTGCTTAACAGAAAATGTAAATAACAAGATCTACTCCTTTTTAACAACGACCTAAGCCATTTACATTTTAAAATCCAGGAATTATTCTAGTTTTTTTTTCGTGTCTCTTGCGGGATTTCGCCTAGGTGCACCAAATCAGGCTCATCAGCGGGATCTAGGAGACCGTGCTCGTACCGCCACGCCGCGACGCGCTGCGCCTCTGAGGTAGTGCACCATGCACCACGTCCCTTGCACTTCTTTATTGCGAGAGCTGAAAGCTCCTACAGCTTTTCTTCTCATTCTTTTGTACTATTTGCGAGCCATGTAACTTGATACTAAAAATGTCATAAATAAATTAAATAATCTAAGCTAAAATATAGCACGGGAGTAGGGAATCATTTTGCAACAGCAAAAATCCAACTATTATCCAGATATAATAATAAGTAATAACAATTACCTGTATTAAGAACTTTTATTGTCAACTGAAAGTTTAGGTTAAGTTTTGTTTTCTTAATTTCTCTTATTGTATTTAACCTCTCTCTGAATAAATAGAGTGCATAAAGTCGCGTTGTAGCCTCAGTAGCTTGTATAGGAGAGCAATAAATTCAAATTTAAAAAATCATTACATACTTTAAAGTAAACCTCTTTGGTCCATGTTACGAGTTTCCGCATTGACTTACAAGTAAACTAATTAAAATAGGGTTTGTTCCGTCTATTCGATTGCCCAGTATTGACTAGGTGAAAAAAAGACAACAATTTTAATGAGCTTTTCTCACCCTATAGAGGTTTCCAAAATGATAACACATTATTGATTTTCACGGCCAAGTAATTAAAATCCAGCATTATTCTTCTACGTTTTTGCCGTGTCTTTTGCGGTCCGGGTAGCGTATTTAGAAACCCTTCCCGAGTTGAACCTGCTGGCTCGATCAGTCCGCCCACATCTCTTCCTTCTTTTTTGATCAACTCTAATCGGTCCGCGCTCAATGGACACACTAGCAGTGTGCTGACAGCACGACGTAAAGAAGGATCTCAATACAGTGGTTCGAAGCACATTGCTGTTAATGCAATTTAATGCAAAGAATGAGGTGACTAATGGGTCTTGTACAAAACGCAATGAGTACATCCAAGGTCGCTCTACGTTCATATAACACAGTGACATTTATTCCTCGGTTACTTTCTTATTAAAAGACTCACATCTACGTCGTTGACCAGCTGTAATGTATATGTACTCATGATCTCAATATCGTGGGTTTAATTTCTGGCTTAAGGTGGGAAAATTCCACGATGCACACTGTCATAGGCCTACATTTCGACTGGTTATAAAATCTTACTCTGCTATGTTAACCTGTGTTATTGTGATGGTCGTACTAGTGTGTGCATTTGTAAATAGGAATATGATTGGGAAGGAGGCGGCCGTGGCCCTAAGGTAGGACCCATTCCAGCATTTGTCTAGAGTAGAAATGGGAAACTACGGAAAACCACTTCCAACATGGCTGAGGTTGGAATCGAACCCTCCTCTTCTCAGTTTTGCCTATCGAGGCTGAGTGTACCCCGTTCCAGCTCTCACACCAGAATTAAAATTTCTTAACAGAGACGGGAATCGAACTCGGTCCTCCGGGGTGGCAGCCAAGAACGCTAGCTGTTCCATCTTTATCTTCATCAAACTGTAAAATTAGTATCCATAAAATTTGTTCTTTTGTATTAACAAGGAGGGAAATATTCACACTTATTGTATTTCCTATTATAACTAGTCGATATAGAACAGCGGCGTAGTCGGTAGCATGCTGAGCTTCTATGCCCAAGATAGCGGGTTCAAACCCGACCGAAGCCGTCGGATTTTTTAAGAGCGTTATAAATCCCTCAGTATGCCTTCCTTCGGAGGGGAAGTAAAGCCGGCGGTCCCATGTCATAGATTTATGGCATGTTAAAGATCCTTCCACTAATTACACATGTGTGAAGCTAAATTGTATAGGTTAAACAACGCTCTTAGGTTTCTACGTTCGTTGCCAAGAGCTGACTGCGGTGGCGTCTAGTAGCTAAGTTCTGAACTTGGCCTAGTAGTCGTTGACGGTGGCGCTTGGCGACAAAAGTATGAACTATTTGAAAAATTCTAAGTTGAAGTATGTACTTAAATAAAAGAAACTGATAACACGCACTAATACAGTCATCACAATTAACACCGGTTAATTCAGACAGATTCTACACACACCCAAAGTACACGGGGCTATATGAACGTGTTGTCGCAGCCCCTAAACTTAAGAACCAACCAACCAACCAACCAACCGATATAGAACCTATTTCATGATTAAGATGGTTCGTAAAACAGGGAAATTCCATATTTCTAAATTTGTTAATTTATGTTTCATATCCTCAAAAGTGTTTTGCATATTATGGATTCGTAATTTTTTTTCTATAAGTATCTGATCATAGTACACAGTAGCTTGCCACGGTGGGTGAGTCGGTCTACTAACCCCAAGATTGCAGGTTCGCTCCTGGCCGTGGTAAGTGATTTTTTTTTTTTTGAAAGGCGGCTAAAATACGATACGCTTGTCATACGATGTTGGCATGTCAAAGAACCCATTTGAATTCAGTAGGCCGAATTCATAATGGCAAAATTAACCTCGGGAGTTTCCGCCAACACAAAGTTCCTCATTTTTCTACCAGAAAGTGCTATAGTGTTCAAGGAGCTTAGATATCTAACATCTAACCTCCTTGACTTTCATAGTCAAGGAACAACGAAATTCGACATGCAAGCTACCCTCTGGATGTCAAATAACAAAGCTTGCACCCGGCACCCGAGGTCATACGATATTATTTTTATAGTACACAGTACAGAGGATGCAAACAAAGAGAAAGAAAATGCATTCAGCAATTCCAAGCTAACAGAAATTGCACATGTGCAAACGTGGGTGTTGGAATTCAAAATAATCGTTCGTTGTGGGGTATTTCATTACTTAATGTAGCCCTCTTGGCTCTTTAGCCATGTTTGGACTTGGCAAAGCATTCTACTGTATGTTCCAGAGATTTCATCTTATCCTGGATCAAAATGCTCCACTATTTGATAGCATCTGAAGGGTAACTTGACTGTTGTATAGGGTGGCAATTGCTCTCATTACTGTGATCCATGTATGCTCAACACTGTTTGTGACCGGAAAAAATACGCCGGACACACCATTCTCTGTAATTCAGGCATCACAAGGAACTGATTGACCTCTCTGGCTTATTATTATCCTCTACTGTGAAAGGTCCTCGTCCACAGTGGTAGCGAAACATGTAACTTCATGTTGGTGGATGTAGTCTCCATAGAACAGACTGTATGTATGTCTACCCCTTATTATTCCCGTTCTCCAACGGGGTCGGGGACGAGATGCGATGGAAGTTTTTGTGGCAATAGTTTTTACGGCCGGATGCCCTTCCTGACGCCAACCTCATGAGAGGAGTTAATGAGAGATGAAGTGAATGATGGTGAATGAAACTGGGCAAGGATGGGGAAGGAAGCGGCCGTGGCCTGTCAGAAGGTACCGTCCCAGCATTTGCCTGGTGTTGAAAATGGGAAACCACGGAAAACCATTTCAAGGACGGCCGACGGTGGGGCTCGAACCTACGCGTCTACCGAGTCAGCAGAGAGCTTGGCCCCATGACCTAATGCTGCGCTTTAGCCTGCGTAGCCACTACTGTCGGTTCTCCATAGAACAGACTAATATCATATTACCTTGGAAAGGTACTGGAAGTGTATGTCGACCGAACATGACGGATCTTCCCTGTTGCTAAGAGCGCTTCAAGACGAAGAGCTTCATGTCTCATCTGAGTGCCTCTAAACAGGGAGGACTTTGTTAAATAATAATAATAATAATAATACTCTTAAAGTCACCTTTAACTGTTGTTTTATTAGACACGCGTGTCTAAAAAAAACAGCAGTTAAAAGTGACGTTAAAAGTTTTATTATTATTATTTATTTATTTAAGCGAAAATTCCCCTACAGGAGAGCGATTAAACTTGGATCACATGATCTCATTTGGAGGTGTGTCTCCTCCGCTCCTCCCAAAATCTCTTCATTCTCGCGGAATGCTCCCTCTTCCTCTCATCCCTCCTCTTTTTTCCAGGTTGTCGTAATGATTTTGGTTCGAACTTAACGTTCGCGATTTTCGCCTGGCACTCAGTTCGGTCTTCGAAATTTTGTATACTAATAACTTCGTTCTGAAGTGGTTCATTGAAGTGCCACTTTATCTACTGGCAGCGGTCTCTCACATTTATGCACATTTAGATGCCGACGTACTTTATTTGGATTTGATCCCGTAAACTCGGGCACAATAAACGAGAACCCAATTCATAGATGCAGTTTGAAATATACCTTATATTTGATTTTGTAAATGCACTGCAAGTTGTATGTTTAAAAGTTGCTTATATATACCTACTGGTTGGGTTATTACAGAGCCAAATACTACATCGCATTCCCGTAGATATCTGTGGAAGCCTCCTCTGAATCTCGGATTAATCCCAGGATTCTGGACTGAGTGATGAGAGTGTTGCAGTTAGACTTGAGTTATTGGTGTGCAAATTACTGTGCACAGCACTTAAGAAAACCTTACCTGTAACTAGAGACAGTCAAAGTTCGCGACTAAGAAGTTTGCAAGAAAAAGAAAAGAGCGAGAAAGATTAAGAAAGTACTTTTGACACCAAATTGTGACCATTGCTTCATTTGTGACTCTTGGAATGCTCACGAATTAATTTGTCTACAAACTATTGATGAATTTAACTGCATGTTTGGATATAATCGCAAATGTCGTTGTTAGATAAAAATATATCCGAAATGTTCATGATTTGCAATCGATAGTGCGCAGTTTTTCATACAGGGCTACGAAGCATACAGCTGCCTTTCAATCTCTCGTTCCCTCATTTCTCTTGTAGACTTCATTCACTCCTAGGACTACTTCGATGGCGGAATAAGATTCAAAAATATATTATTTCCTGTTAATGTAATATTAATCTTAACCGATGAGCACACGGTTTAAGAATCTATTGTTAGCTCATTCCTATTCTTCTTGGCAATCTTGAATTATGTTCCGTACGATGATGTCAAAAATAAACTGTTAATTATGTTTTTCTTAACCAAACGTTATCCCCCTCTCTCCCCTAAATTGGCGCCAATGGGATGCAATACCTGAACTATGGAGAAACAACTTCCAAGAGTTGTGTTCCATGAATATAATATCTCCATCAAACTACAGATATTGCTACAGATGTAGGCCCTACTAAAATCGGTTCATCAGAGGACACTGTGAGACTTGATAAGATGTAAATAGTGAAACAGGGATGACGTCAATTCTTAACTAGAACTTCTTTATGGATTTAGTAATTGTACTCACATGGTGAAGATCTTTTAGTCTTCAGGTGACGATACAATCCCATGTGGCATGTAACTAATATCGTGCTTAGCTTATCGACCTAGAATACAAATGGCTCGGGACTCAATACATTGTTGCAGTTAAGCATTTAAATTCAATTGTTAAGGATAGCCCCTAGAGTGTCTTTCATTTTCAATTTAAAGTTAATTGTTCCTTTTTTGAATGTTTACAGAAAATGGGATGCTTGTTCATACTAATGCGTGTACTAATGTAAAGTTCTCACTTGATTTTCTTCCGAAAATACATAAAATATATATTATAGCCGAAATCTTAATATACCGCACTAATAATGAACTCCCCAAATTGTATTTGTATACGACAAATTGGATGAGAATAATTATTTTTCTGTGATACGGAAACCTCACCAAATCCAATTTACTGTCTGATTGAATAGAGCGCAGACACCGAACATCCCGTGCTTTCTCGTACACAAATATGTAAGGAAGTGTGAGTTTTTGATGTCATCTCCCCTGTATTGTAATGTCTTCGTGGTACACTACCCCCTTCTACCTCTCAGGGGACACATTTCTCGTGAGCCCCCCTTTGCTCCATGCCCCATTACGTGCTACCTCGGTTTCCTTTTAGCGGGAAACATTCCCCAGCTGAGCATGAGTCGGGCAAGGTGTGCCTTCATGTACGTGATTCCTGCGGCACTCTCTTGTCACATGTTCGTACAGTACACTTGATCAGATATAGCAGAGATGATGATGATGATGATGATGATGATGATTTGATTATTATTCCTATTTGATCTGGATCAATAACGTGTAAGAAGTTTATTAAAATCAGCCAATTTTAGAGCTCTCATTTCGATAATGAAGCATCATACTTGTTACCGCTGAATTCATACCGAACAACGCTTGCCGTAGTTCCTTTGTTTACTAACAGCAACAGGGAAGCCTTATATCCATGTTATTGAATTCTTTATAACCGTACGCTGGCAACGCATTTCGTCGTTCTTTTGTTTACAAATAACAACATATATCACCTGTTTCTGAATACATTAAAACACGGTAAGGTGCCATAATTAAAATGAAGTATCTCCATGAGAAATTGATAAATTGCGTTCAACATTTATTTTAAATTATTCTTGAGGCATTATAATATACTAACTCGTATATTTGGGAAACACCTTTCTATTACCTATGATAATTTTCTTCCAACACTTTCACGGCCTATATACTCATTGTTGAAAGTTTTATACCGCCTTTTACGGACGTGGGAAAGTATCTGCCAAAATCTGAATTCCCAAAGTTTGTTGTAATGTTGTGGTAAACGTCATAAACCTTTATTCTTGTCTTATATAATATGTGAGCTGGAATAATTGTACATTTTTCAGCATTGAAAAGGTTCCCGTGGTTCAAGAAATATTACCGTTCAAACTTTGTCTCTTTCCATCGCGATATTGGTAGCCTGCTTTAACGCAGTGTAATAGTAGTAGTAGTAGTTGCTGTTGTTTTTCCTGCAGCGATATAACTTACGTTTCTCTTGTCAGACGCGGTAGAATTACACCTAGGTATTCTCAAGCTGGATGACTTAGACTAAATAATTCGTTGATGTTCAGTGTCATCACCTGCGATGAGGAGCTGCCAAAAGCCCAGGGATCGGTGGTTTGAATCCCGGCGCTAACAACGATATTTCGGAGTTCGGGTTTTCCCCGGGTTATTGCACACTTCCTCCAGGGAAAAGGTCGGGATAGTACCTAATGACAAGTCCAGGGGCACTTTCCTCAATCCATGACTCTAATAAGTGCAGTTACACACATGACTATATTCACCACTGGTTATCAGACAAATCCAACTCACGCCCATGTACACAGGAGTGATGACAAAGATGTCTCAAGCCTATACAATCAATTAACAATAACAACGTATCCCCCCAATCATGCTGCACGAAACGAAGTATGTGACAAAATTACTCTCGATCATCAAATCATCAATAGAGCTTATTTCCAAAGTGACTTAAATCCAAAATGGTTGATTTTCAACCTTTTTATATGACAATATAGTTTTTGCATTCTTCTATCGTCTCACACTTTATTATGATACTGACTTGACTTAATTCCTGTTTCTCAATTTGGAGCATAGGGCTTCCGTGAAACACTTCCATCGGGTCCTGTTGCTGGCCATCCTCTTCACCTTACTCCATGTCCTTCCCATTCCTAGACACTCCTCCTCAACTGTCGTATTTCAGGTCTTCTTTGGGCGACCACGTTTCCGGGCCCCTTGTAGTGCTGCCTTTTCGATGGCCCCAGTAGGTTTCCTCAGAGTTTGGCCAATCCAACGCCACTTTTTCTCTCTTATCTGGAGTTCAATTTGTTGCTGGTTCGTTTCCTCCCATAGATCTTCATTTGATATAACGTTCGTTTGTATTCAATTCATGATTTTCAAGCAACAATTCATGAACACTTACATTTTATATTATTAAGCAGCTTATATTACCTGTTAAGATGGTTGTTAAAGTAGGTCATCCAGTAAAAGAAGGAAAGTTAGTAAGCTAGATTTTACCGAGCTAGATCCTGCAATGCCATTCTGGCAGTATTTATTGTTAGCTAGGGCAGCTATTAGGAGACGACACTGGTTTTGTATGTTGTAGTTCTAGTTTTTTACCATCACTTCAGCAGAGTACAACTCTGGTTATTTCTGCATATTCGTTTAAAATTCTAGTTTGGGGCTTGTTGCTTAAGTGTATGATACTAATTTTATTAATTTTGCCCATACAAAAATAATTACGAATTTTTAACCCATAACATAAGGATACGCGCCCCATCACATGTTTGGGGGGGGGCTGTAAAAATTAACCTCCGTGGCTGAAAACGTTCCTTATGGACCCCTTAACGTAACTAAAAAATAAAATCGCTATTACCTCGATTTGCACAATACTTTCCTTAATACGCCGGACTAATAATAATTCAATAGATTAGCTGGTGGAGGGAGACTGTTTGTTGATGAGATCGTCATTTCTCAGCCTTGCAGCATAATAGATATTAAAATAGTTTTTTTGTTTTGTTTTTTGGTGCGTATTGCTTTAGTATTTATAGGCTACTTTTTTCAGGACGAGTCAGAGAAGGGATTTTGAAAGAAAATCGACCGTGGACCTATTGAGAGGAACCGTCCTGGCATTTGCCTGGTGGTGAAAATGGGAAACCACGAAAACCATTTTCAGGACGACAGAGGTGGGATTTGAAACCACGCTCTCCCGTTGCCAGCGAGGCACGAGGTAGTGCGGCCGGTTTAGTATTTATCAGTAATAGCTGTTACACTTTGAAATTTGATGCCGTGCTTTTTATTTTTGGAGGGCAGAGATCGTTTGTGGGTGTCATTGTGAGTTTAGTATTGTTTGGTAGAGCTATTTTGTCTTGAATATGATGATTTTTGCTTGACGAGTGAAACATGTCATCCCGTAGTATTCTCCCTCTTCTGTAGTTCAAAAGATCATGTAGCGTATATTTTTGATTACATGTAATTTTTACGTTACTTTTACGCATGTCCCAGTAATATTGGGATTATATTGTTTTGAGCCACTGAAGAATTGCAATATCAAGTGCAAACAATGACTTCATGTAAATAAAAATTAATGAATAATAATAATAAAAGAAACATATTTTATTATGTATCAGACTTAGTTTTCCTTCACTGAAACCATCACTAAATGGTTTGTTTGTACCTCCAATGTGTCTCTAACTCCACATCACTTCTAATGGTCAGGGAATTCTGTAAGTCAGTGTCAATATTCACAATAGAGTATAAATCGAAATAACTTATAATGATAACTCTATTTCAAATCTTTTAACAGAAATTCATATGAAATACGTGATTTCTGGAGTTTACTATTTCATGGATTGAAAGACACTTTGGAAATAGGTTTTGTCAGTTGTTTGTGACCGATTTCAATAAATCCTACCATGATATAACCCCATAGGAAACAATCTGATGTTATGTCGGGTGATCTTGGCGGCTGCAAATTCTCAGATATTTTCGAGAGACTCAGTTGGAACCAGGCCTCATCTGTGAAGCACGTGATGTTTACAATTCCATATGTCCCACAATAAAATCCAAGAAGCATGGGGAGTATTATAGATCGCGATACATTACACTATAAAATTACCCTATACACAAAATGGCGGCGTCCATGAATTCATGGAAGACACTTAAGTTTTAAATGATACATGCATGTTTAATTCTGTGTGTTATTAAATCTTTTCATACAAAGACAAACCTAAGCTGGGGCTAAAGTACAAGCAGTCATTTTCGTCCAGATATTCGTCTAAACAAGTAGCGACCAATGGCTTTGTCTCACCATGGTGTTAGAAGAATACAGTGCAACTTTTTATTTGAAAGTAATTTATGAACTTTCATATCTCACCACTACATCTCATACCTGAACACGTGTCACTTCATCGGCATGTAACGACGCACTGTTAGAAACCTTACACAGCATACTAATTCCCGTCATTTGAGACTAACGTAGTACTGAATTCATAGGAGACTAAAGCAGACGAGTTTGAACTTTCAACACATCTGTTTAGTAAGGCTTGAAAATGTGACCTCAGTCGGGAATAGAACCTGAATCTTGTGGGGCTATTTTCAAGCCTTTATCTTCGGATATTTCAGATGACTAGTGCAACATGTTTTATTTTTCAGTGGGGGTAACATTGACCTACAAGCATTGTGTGTGCTGGTTATTCCTCCTAGCATGTTAGTACACACAGTATGCTATGTGCTGTCTTGTAGTCTCGCTATCAGTCAACGTCATTACCCGGCTGTTATTAATATTTTACACGTTTAATCCTGCTACGCGTCATTATCTGAAGGAACAAGACACTGAGCAAACTTTCGTGACAATCTCGTAATGAGTGTAAGAAGCGCATGATATCGATGGAGTGACATTAGAACTTGCCAGGCTGTTTGTTCGGTCAATAGCAGCTCACGACAGGTCTCCTTGCACTAAGGAGATGGAGACGCAGTCATGAGATAGACAGGATGAAAAGGCTTCAGTAATTTCATTTCCAAAGGTTCCAATTCATATTTCATGGTAAGTGAAAGTAAACACAATCGTTTGTTCTAGCCGGTGACAATAAGGACGTTATTGGTTTTGTATTTGAGTTTGACGGCTTTGTATCTTTTGAGAAAAAGCTGCCTTGAAAGCGGTTCTGTGTCTAGACATTACATTATCATGGAGCTATTTTAGTTGCTGTTGTTGTTAATTCATTGCAGGGGCTTGAGACATCATGGTAATCAACCCGTGTACTTGGGTGTGTTGAACCTGCCTGGTATCTGTTCCTGTGGCGACTGTAGCAGTGTCTGTAGCTGTATTAGGAACGGGAATAGGGTAGGTACTGTACCCGATTTGGAGTAGTGACCACTAAGCTACAGAGACCGTGACCCAGTGAATTCTAGTTTGATGGCGCCTCTTTTTACCCATCCCGTAACGACCCGGAGATACTTTATCTCGTGCCACCCGAGCTAGATTTTACTAATTTCTCAAACTAGACTTCAGACATATTCGTTTTTCTCGTTACAGTTTTCTTTATTCCCCTGCTTTTTCTTGGAGAATATGTGGTGTTATATTGGCCGGGTCATCGCATGTTTTTTCCTGAAACGGGTGCAGTACCCCAGTGTTTGAAATAAGATTCTATCCCGGCATTTGCCCAAGGGAGTGTGAAAACATACGCGGAAAATCACACTCAGGATAGCTGCTGTCAGTGCCGGGATTTGAACCCCCGATTCGGACTTACTGCATCTCCCGCATCACTGTCGCGATTTAACGCGCACGGCCGCGCAGCGGGTCTAGTTAATTTAGAACTTACATAGCAAGTGCTGCGTATCCGCTGAACATCGTGATGAAACTCGCACAAATCAGATAAATAATCAAGATTAGCAAGTGTGAGGAATCGAATCCTGTGAACGGATTTGTAAATAATTTTATACACGTTTATCTTGTACTTACACTCATGTGGGATGATTTTATTTGCCCTAATATGTACAACATGTTGCCTATTTTAGGTATTTTCCCCGATAAGATTGAAACGATACCTAGGCTAAAAAAGAAAAAAGTAGGCTACCATAATGGTGTGCCACCTAGCACAAATCTGTTCAACGCATATGTTTTATTTTAGGGGACCGTATAATTTGAAACAGTCGAGAATCGAATTTATTGCAAACATTTTATTTCTTCAAGTGACGGGAATACATATGAAAGTAATGCATGGACAGCTTCATAACGAACCACTGACTTACAACTTTATCACAAAAATAAAATGTTACTTATCCTCTGTTCTGGTTTTTACCCATTTATTTACTGTACGGTACTCGTAATTTAGGCACACGATTGGTCTTTCAAGTAGGATGAGCCCTGTATTTATTTATTTATTTATTTATTTATTTATCGTATGGCTTTTAGTGCCGGCAGTGTCCGAGGACATGTTCGGCTCGCCTGAGTCTGTAGCTGCTTCCAGCGGACACCCTTAGGGTGAGTCACAAGTTCCGTTCAATTTCAAGTAGTTCCAAATTTCGCCACCAGATATCAATGGCACCTAGTGGTGAACGTTGGAACTTTGATAGAGCGTTCCGACGAAATCTAACCCAACAATTTAGCTTCACACATGTTTAGTCTGTGGAAGGATCTTTTACATGCCATAAGTCTATGCCATGGGACCGCCGGCTTTACTTACCCTCCGAAAGAAGGCATACTGAAGGATTTTTAACGCTCTTAAAAATTCGAAGACTTTGGCCGGCTTTGAACCCGCTATCATGGGCACAGCAGTTCAGCATGCTACCAACTACGCCACCGAAGCCGCTATGAACCCTGTATAAATACCTGTATGAAGGGCGATACCAAATTCGGACAACAGAATTTAGGATTAATTCTATTTCTGTACTGTGTATCTAAATATGTGGAAAAGCTAGGGGGATTCGATAGAGGACCTAATAACAAGAAAAATATGTCCGGTAAACATATGGTGTATGTGCGTTCGTTGCCGTGTTACAAGCATTGTTTGTGGTGTGCATAACACAGACGGCGGCACGCATGTGGTTTATGCAAGATGGAGCACCACCTCATTTTGCTCTTGCTGCTAGGGCAATTTTACATCAGCGATTCCCAAAGAAATGGATAGGGCGTCAGGGACTGACACCGTGGCCTGCTCGTTCTCCCGATCTCAACCCATTAGACTTCTACTTATGGGGTCATTTAATAATAATAATGTTATTGGTTTTACGTCCCTTTTAACTACTCTGGCTTTTAGAGACTATGGGGTCATTTAAAGGCCATTGTGTATACCACACCTATTCATAACGTGGACATGCTGGGTCAGCGAATAGAGCAAGGCTGTCAGCAGATACGACAGACGCCGGGAATATGGGAGCGTTTGAGACAGTCAATTATGCGGCGCATAGACGCCTGCATTACAGCTCGTGGTAGCCATTTTTAGCACCTTCTGTATAGAACTGTAAGTAGTAACGTACACTTTATCAACACAAATGACCAACCTGCATAGTGAAGCGGTCTGTGCTATGTACACCACCAACATTACTTGTAACACTGAAATGAAAGCAAATACACCATATGTTTTCAGGACATGTTCTGCTTGTTGTCAGAACCTCTATCGAATCCCCGGAGCTTTCCCATATATTTAGTTACACCCTGCATTTCATACAGGCTACCACATGTCGGTCGAAGGTGAGACGCAATGTATAGAAGTCTCAAAATGTTAAACGAGTATTGGTGAACAATATGCTGAGATATTTTCCTTGAAATTGCTTGTGATGGGCAGGGAATTTTAAATAATCTCTCATTGAAATTTTACTTTCTTGCATTAGGCTAGTTAAAATTTTTAAAACTCTTCGTAGGAGAGGTTTCCTAAACATACAATTTTGCCTTTTAATTTAAGGAGGAGAAAAATAAGAATAAGCATTGATGGTTGAGCAAAGCTCGCCTCACTGTAGTTTCTACTTTTCTTCTTGGTTCGTTGAGGCCCCTTGGACCACGTGGTTCCTAACTCTGGCGAGCTTTCCTTCTTAGCTCAGTATTCCTTCATATTTGCACCATGGGTTGCTTTCCTTTCCTGAGCCCACTTCACTCCCACTCCAGGACGCAATGCTTTAGTTGTCAATGTCTGGAGGGTGTCGGATGTTCTGATCAGCATTCTAAATTTATCCCTGTTGAATATATTCTTGGGATCAATTTCTCAAAATTCAAGCATTTGTCCTAGTTTCTGCTTTTATTTTCAGTATATTTTAGTCATATGAAATATAGACTGCTGAAATCGACTTCTGTCCGTGTGTGTATGTAGCCTATATATATATGTATGTATGTATGTATGTACTGTATGTATGCGTGTGTGTGTCTTTCCTCCTTAATAACTTTTGATCGACTGGACAGATGCTAATGAAATTAGGCAGTAAGTTACCTCGATTATCGGATATCTCATAGGTGCCGTCTAGATAATCTCGTTGTTCCGACCCATTTAATCTTACGTTCACCTCCCAACAGATGGCAGAAGAAAGACTTATCACTGATTTCTTTCTTTCTTTCTTTCTTTCTTTATCGTTTAGGCCTACTTAGGACAACGGTGCTCGTATCTACTCTTCAGCAAGGTTGTTGCGTTCTTCTTCTTCTTCTTCTTCTTCTTCTTCTTCTTCTTCTTCTTCTTCTTCTCCCAATAGTCCCTCATTTTCTGACTATTAGTCACTGATCAATACGGTATATGAATTTCCATTTTTTTTTTTATTTTTTTTTTGAAATGATGATCACCCCTTCTAAGAAGAGGCCGCCGTTGTGGTCACATGCCAGATATTGAGACTCGTTTCTTGTAGATCCAGTCTTCACTGTCCAGCACTTTTCTGCCTTAAAAATCTGGCAATCGCCACATTTTGACTCTAAAAGAGTATTATGTAGGTCTTCGTGTCTTACTAATCTACTGCGCAAATTCTATTCCCGGCTCTGGCAAGAAATTTAATTTAATTTTCGTCTGAGAGCTGAAAAGGGTTACACTCAGGCTGAAGAGGCAAATTGAGAAGAGGTGGGTTCGATTCTCAACTCAGCCATCTTGGAAGTGGTTTTCCGTGGTTTCCCCACTTCTACTCCACGGAAATGTCGGGATGGTAGATACCTTAAGGCCACGGCCGCCTCCTTCCCAATCCTCACCTTAATTACAAATAAATGCACTAATACAGCCATGACAATAACACAGGTTATCAGACGAAATTACACCCAGGTACTCGGAGCTAAATGACCACGATCTCCAAGTCCCTAAAAACGAAATAACAACACCAACTACAATTAAATATACAAACCTTGACTCAAAACATAATTCGGGGGAGATGACTTCGCTGTTCATCCCCTTAAAACTCAAAACATAATAGCCTATCTGTCTTTCAGACGGAATACAGAAAGGCATTTCGAATAATTCCCGTATTCTTTGTAACTAAATAGTCCAGAATGGAATTGTTCTGCATTGTGGTAGGCCTACCTCATATTATGATCCCCCCAGGGGTTCATATCTAGTGGGACGTGGGTTGGTGACCACGGGACCCCAGCTGAGTCCGGCATTGCTTACACTCACTTATGCCGGGCTCCTCTACGTCTTCTTTCCTGTCGACCTCTCTTGGTCAACTCTTGTTCTCTTCCGACCCCGACGGTATTAGGGTATCCGAGGCCTACGGAGTCTCTTCTTTTCCCTCATTCTTCTAGGGATCATCCTTCTTTTTCGTTTCATTATATTTCATCTTCTCTTTAAGATTCCCGCACTGGCTTCCCGTGTACCTAATTTAATTTTGTGAATATTTTGACTCTACACTACATTTTGTAGGTATTTTCAATCTAAGTTGCATTTTGTAAGGATTGTCAATCTAAATTGCTTTTTAGTAAGTTTTTGAATGTAGGGGTACCATAATTGTGAGTTTTCAGAATTTCATTTGCATTTTGTATTTTCAACCTAAACCTCATTTTGCAAGTATTTTCAATCTGAACTTTGTAGGATGAGCATTTTGTAAGTGTTTTGATTCTCAAATGCATTTTGTGAGTATTTTGAATCTAAATTACATTTTGTAAGTTATTTTCTGTCTAAATTGCATTTTGTAAATATTGTCATTCTAAATGAGTATTTTGAATCTAAATTACATTTTGTAAGTATTTTCAATTTCAATCGCATTTTGTGAGTATTTCGAATCTACATTGCACTTTGTAAGTATTTTGAACCTAAACTACATTTTGGGCGTATTTTTTTTTCTTCAATTTATTCCTTTTGTGAGTATTTTCCTTCTAAATTCCCTTTTGTAAGTATTTCCACTCTATATTTTGTGAGTCATTTCAATCTGAGTTACATTTTGTTAGTATTTTCAGTCTAACTTAATTTTCGTGATGGTTTCCATTTCAATGTCATTTTCGCTATCACCCAGACCATTGGGAGACGATAACCTAGATGTTAGGCACTTTAAAACAACAATTATCATCATCATGATCATCATATTATGATATGCTAATCACTGGATTGTTTGACTGGCTTCCTAAGTGGTTGATGAACATGTGTATTGTTTTGTACTTGTGTGATTGGTAGTGTTTCAAGCTGCTGCTCCAAAATGATTGGGTTTCGCATCTTGCTCGCGGGCCTTCTCATCTCATATCTCTGATCCGAGTTTATTTCTGTATAACCTACCTCCTCGCCCAAGATATTTTTGCATAACAGATAACCGAACCACGTTTTCTCCATTACCATTGTTCTTGAGGTTTGGAATTATGTTCGCTCCGTATAATCAAGTGCCAAAGGACAGCTGACTTCACGAAAGTTCTCACGTTCCCTTTGTAACTGTATGTGTGTGTTAAATCGCGTGTTATTTATGCAGGGGTGTGCTAGCAATGATTTATTAATGCCGCTTTCGTGTTCCAGAAGTTCGTTTAGGTACAGATTCGATTCCCGCCTCTGACATGGGTTTGAGGGTTGGACCTGAGTGCACTTAATCTTGTGAGGTTAACTGAGAAGAATGGTGAGTTCGAAATCTATACTTATCTAGTAGTGTAGTGGGTTTCCATGTCAAATTTTGAGAAGAATGCTTGGTAGGAACCTAACACATAGCCCAAATCGACTTTCTTCCCCAACCTAGTTTGCAAGTAGGTGAAAACATAACTATAGAGTTCCAAGCCGTCTGTGTTGTTCTCACCTGCTGAGTGCAAGGTTGCGAGACTGAAATGTGGAAGATCCTTGTCATCACTATCAATTTATACTTTTTCAGTCGGTCAACACGCTTTGGCCCAATTACTGCTCGAGTCCAAGCTCTATGAACTTGCGAGGTGAGGAGAAAGAGCAGGAAAAGGTCGGGCGTGAAGAGAAGGATCTGTCAACAGCCCACCGTGATATATGGTATTCCTTTCTATTCCAATACTGCTAACATTCGGCCGTTTCTCAAACCACAGTGGTGTTAGGAATGACTGAGTGAGTCACCGACCAATGTATTTGGTTCTGTACTATGCACGGACCGAGAAACCTCATCACTCGTCAACACCATTACTCATAGTCCGCGATGCACATTCCTCTCAGGTTCACACAGCTTAGACTCGAGCAGTACCTCATTGATCCTACACAGTCGCAGCACTGCTACTAGCCAGTCATGGGGTACAGAGTCAAAGGCCTATTAGTTTTCCCGCGATGTGACCTCGGACTATTACGCAGGAAAAACAAAATAGTGTTCAGTATCTCTTGCGGTATATGTTTGCAGTGCATTAGTACTATACGAGATGCAGCAGAGAAATATTGACGTTCCTGATAACACGCGTTCGTTGGGTTGCACAAAAAAATATTATTAGGGGCAGCTGATTCACCTGGTATATAACTAGGGCTCGGATTTTTAGGTGCTAAAAATCGGGAAAATATTTATTTTTTATGTATTAAAAATACCTGAAATATGTGACTAAAAACTAAAAATATGTAATTATAATTCAGTTTATCAATGTGAACATAAACAATGTGCAGTACACAAGAATGCAATTTATTCTATGTCTCACTGACTGCTGAAGCATTACATTACACAACGAGATACATCTTCTGGTAGTCCATCACAAATGACCGACGATTTTCGCGAAACACTTCTTCTGAAGGAGCGAAACTGCAGCAATATCGACCTTCCTGATAACACGCGTTCGTTGGGTTGCACAAAACACTATTATTAGGGGCAGCTGATTCACCTGGTATATAACACACTCGTCCTGAAAATGAATACACGTATTGATATTATTTACTGATAAATGAGGAATTTAGGATTAGGCGTTTCGGCCGTCCCGTGGTCATCATCAGATCTTGTTCACTAGGGTTAGATTTAATTTTATATAGGCAACTACAGTATTTTAAAAGTGTTATTGTTATAACGAGTAGTTCCGTGAAGAACTATACAGCCTATTTTCATATAACTACTCATGTTAATTGCCTCTATCAATGTACAAAATTTCAGTTTGATTGTTGTGATAGATTCGTAGATATTGAGAACCGTCTAAATATTTCAGATGGTCGCCAGGTTGGATTTTTATTTATGTACTATTACATGAAGATTATTGTATACGTGTGGTATTCAAACTCCAATCACATGATTAGGACACAAGAAGTAAAAATGAGATTTTAAAATTTCGCTCAGCTGCCATCTTGTGGTTATGAAAACAATTGAAATAAATTTGATGACAGTGGATTAAAATTTGTATAAGCATTTAACGTGCAAAGTTTCACTGCACTCAGATGCTTAAATCGCGAGAAACGTCCATTTAAATATTTGTACATAGCTTCGCTGCCATGTTGGATTTGTTCTCACCAGGTTACTAGTAAACTTTATGTTATGTTATGTTCATAGCCTCTATGAACATAAAAAATATCTGTTTGATTGCTGTAAAAGATTCGTAGATATTGAGAACCGTCAAAATATTTCGGATGCACGCCATTTTGGATTGTTATATGTATAGGCCATTGAGCTATTTACCATTAAAAGAAAATTATTGCGTAGGTTCATTATTCAAACTTTCACTTCGATCGCATGATTACGATACAAGAAATAAAAACTTAATTTTAAAATTTCGCACAGCCTCCATCTTGAGGTTATGTAAACAATTGAATTAAATTAGATGCTAGTGCATTACAATATGTATAATCATTTACTGTACCACATTTCACTGTTCTCAGATGGTTAAATCACGAGAAAAGTCTATTAAAATGTTTCAACTTCGCTTGGCCGCCATGTCCGTTTTGTACTTTACAGGTGTTTGAAAGTTGCATAGATAAACTTGTAGCAGTTCCCTTTATCACCGTACAAAATTTCACGGTGATATCTGTAATAGTTTCGGAGATACAGGATGCCAGTGAAATATTTCGCACAACCGCCATTTTGAGGTTATGTAAACAATTGAACTAAATCAGATGCCAGTGCATTACGATGTGTATAAACATTTGCTGTACCAAGTTTCATTACGTTTGGATGGTTAAATCGAGAGAAAAGTATATTTAAAAGTCTGAACTTCGCTTGGCAGCCATTTTGGTTTTGTGGTTACCAGGTTTTTGAAAGTCTCATAGGTGAACTTCTAGTAGTGCCCTTTATCACCGTACAAAATGTCAGGGTGATATCTGTAATAGTTTCACACTCACACGCACACACGGACAAAAGGTGATCTCATAAGCCTATTGTTTCATAAAATGAAAATAGGCTAAAAATGGAAATGTATATCTGTCGGACGTTAATGGACCCTGGCACCGTTCAACCGATTGCATTGAAATTTTGTAGAGTTCTAGTGCACACCCCCAACGAAGGTTTTTGGCAACAATAATTTTAGATAGCCCTCTTCATTCCTTTAATTTAGGCCCTTTGGCACAAATCTGCACCTTTTTTCTTGGCTCAAATCTACACCGTTTCACTGATCTGAACCGTATTTTTCGTACTTACCATTTGGAACAAGGCGAGTAACACTATCTGAAAATTCGGACAGCCCTCTCCATTCCCATTTATTTAGGCCATTTGGCTCAAATACTGGATGTCCATGCCCCACAAGCTTTTTCATTTATTTATTTATTTATTTATTTATTTAAGGGCATCATCACGAGGATGGGGACTTACAGCATTGGTGAGGATTCGTTATTTTACAGTATCAGCGGAAAATATGTTATTTTTTCTTGCCTTTATGCATACTTTATTTGATTATTTTTGTTTTGTTTTAGTGTCTTATTTTATACTGCGCGTGTTGCTTTTAGTCTACGAATGTTTCAATATTGATTGTGGTAAATATAGGCTAGCTTCAGAGTTGATTTGTTACTAATCTTCTAATTTTTGCCGCCAAAGTTCGTCATCATGGACCTGGGTCCTGATTTGGTCATCTGGGTGATATGGTGTTCTGAATAGGGTTATTTGTCTCGTGGTTGCAAGGTGTGTCTGCGCTCCTATGAGTGGTTCTTATTTAAGTGTAGATGGACATATGGATTCTTAGATGATATTTATTATATATTTTATTTGGTATTTGTTAGAGCTTCCTTGGCTTAGGCGGCAGCAGGCTGGCCTCTCACCGCTGGGTCCGTGGTTCAAATCCCGGTCACTCCATGTGAGATTTGTTCTGGACAAAGCGGACGCAGACAGGTTTTTCTCCGGGTACTTTGGTTTTCCCTGTCACAAATTTCATTCCAGCAACACTCTCCACTATCATTTCATTTCATCTGTCATTCATTTAATCATTGCCCCAGGAGAGTGTGACATGCTTCGGCAGCCGGCACAGTTCATATCCTCGCCTCTAGAGGGGGGCGTCATTTATTTCTTTCCCTGACCCGGTCGGTCGACTGGAAACAGGCTGTGGATTTTTCATTTTGGTATTCATTATTCCCCTAATCAAATGCATATTGTATTATGAAGCTGGGATTCTAGGAGTTTATCTGCGTACTACCATTATCCTCTTGAAATGTTGCTGTTCGAAAAAACAAGCAAGGCTAATACAATGAAGAAAAAGAAATTCATTGGCCCTTAAAATATAATGTTTAGGTTAATAATGCATACTAAAATTAAAATAGGCTCCTTAAATATTCAGTTATAGGCGTATTAGCGAAATTTCAGGATGAATATATTATAAGCTAAAAGCAGTATAGGGCCATCGTACCTACCTTCTTAGCAATTTCAACTTAATCTTTGATCAGATATAAATCTCGCGCAAGCACGTTGAGTGGCAATAATATTGTTCATTATAACAACGACCTTCCTCCGGTTAGCACACAATACGAGACAGCGAGCAAAGGCACTACCCTACCAGCGAATTGTTACCGGTGGCGGAAATCAGAACTAATGCGCTCCGCCCAGCCACACGCCTGCGATAGACGTGCAGTCGTCGCCAGCGAAACCTTATCGCATGTTATTTGTGTGCATGGTTCATGCTGGGTCGTGCGCTGTGCGGTGTGTTCTCATTGTATAACTGTACATGCATTCTTCTCTTGCCCCGCAACCGCTCGCTACAGCCATAACGAGGCGAGATGACGTAATGTATACACTACAGGCCCGCTCCACTTCTAGCGGTAACAATTCCCCGGTAGGGTAGTACAGATGGCGGACGCTATGTTGACGGTCTCGGACAAGAGATGGTGCCACGACCGAGGTTGCGTTACCATCCCCGAAACGCCCCAAGTCGAAGCCGAGAATTGCATCATGCAAGCTGCGGGGCTTCCCCACCAAATGCAGTTGTTACTTTTCATGTCTAACGTTATTAGAGAAATTCGGAGGAAAATGGAGTTACAATAAAACATTTAATAAATGTTAATATCTCCGTTATTATTCCTTGTGTCGGTGTGGATAAAGTATATGATATAACCAATTAAATTTAATTTTCCTAACCATAATATGTCCAATGTATAGTTTTAATAACAAAATGCAGTGCTACTAAAGTAATATCCTTATGTGTGCTGATGGATGTCATCCTCACATCTAAAATATCTTGTACTTCACCACACTGTATTCAGTTTATCCATCGGGAAAAGGGGTGCCCAGCGCTGCCTGGTGCGTCTTCATTATAACTACATGTTGTACACACGTGTGTACATTCAGTGAACTGCTCTAAAGTAGTATCTCGTTCTTTAACATGTCCCCGCCCTCAGGGGCTCACATCTAGTAGGAAGTGGGTTAGCGACCACGGGACCCCAAGCTGAGGTCGGCATTGCTTCCACTTACTTGTGCCGGGCTCCTCTCTGTCTTCTTTCCTGTTGACCTCTCTTGGTCAACTTTTGTTCTCTTCCGACCCCGACGGTATTAGGGTATCCGAAGCCTAGGGAGTCTTTCACTTTCCCGCCTTAATTGGCCCTTGTCTCATCTTTCCTGATCCCTCATTCTTCGAGGGGTCAGACCTCTTGTTTTCTTTTCATTATATTTCCTTTTCAGTTTGTGAATTGGCTCCCCGTGTATCTAAATTACTTCTAGCGAAATTATTGAATCTACACTACATTTTGTAGGTATTTTCCATCTAAGTTGCATTTTGTAAGTATTTTCGATCTAAATTGCATTTTGCGAGTATTTTCAACCTCAATTGCACTTTGTGAGGATTGACAATCTAAATTGTTTCTTAGTAAGTCTTTGAATGTAGGTCGAGGCACTTCTGTCAGTATTTTGAATTTCAATTGAATTTTGTAAGTATTTTTAACCTAATCCGCATTTTGCAAGTATTTTCAATCTCAATTGCATTTTCTATGGTTGACATTTTGTAAGTATTTTGATTCTCAATTGCATTTTGTGGGTATTTTGAATCTAAATTACATATTGTAAGTATTTTCAATCTAAATTGCATTTTGTAAGTATTGGCAATCCAAATGAGTATTTTGAATTTACCATACATTTTGTAATCATTTTCAATTACAATTGCATTTTGTAAGTATTTTGCATTCCCATTGCGCTTTGTGAGTATTTTGAATCTGAAATGGCCTTTTTCAATCTAAATTGCATTGTGAATTTTCGATTTCAATTGCATTTTGTATGTATTTTGAACCCCAATTGCATTTTCAATCTCAATTGCATTTTGTAAGTATTTCGAATTTCAATTGCATTTTGTAAATGTTTCGAATCTTCATTGCATTTTGTAGGAATTTTGAACCTAAACTACATTTTGTGCGTTTTTTTTCTTTCTTTCAATTTATTCCTTTTGTGAATATTTTCGTTCTAAATTACCTAGCCTATTGTAAGTATTTCCACTCTACATTTTGTGCGTCGTTTCAATCTGCGTTCCATTTTGTAAGTATTTTCCGTCTCACTTAATTTTCGTTATGGTTTCCCTCTCATTGACATTTTCGCTATCACCCAGACCATTAGGGGCCGATAACCTAGATGTTAGGCCCCTTAAATCAACAATCATCATCATCATCATCCTTTAACATGCAATACCTCGTATCCCACACTGGTCTTCGTTTCTAATATTTTCCTTATGATTGGTCTCGCCTCCCAGATGTATGTGTATGTTCTGTCCAACAGAACATTTAAAGATAGGTTCATTTTCATGTGTATAAGCATGAAGAAAAATGAGCTCTAAATTCATTTTACAGTACTGTAGAAACGTATATTTCGTGTACAGCGTGACAATTTCATCTGAAGCCCCGGGAACTATCCGAACTACTGGGCTTCCCCTTGCCCCTCCTGTCATCATGTTGCTGGATCTACTGCTATTTACTGCACACGAAAGGCGTGACTTGCACAGAAACCTACTGTCGCTGGGTAGCGTGCACGTGAGGATGATTTACCAATTTTGTCACTCTCTCCCCTCGCTTACCACGTGCTCTCCCTCCTTCCCCCCTCGCTCGCTCACGCCGGCAGCGCCCTCACTCAGGACTTCACTCGAACTTGCCGAGCACTCCTACAATACAATATATTTACGTGTCAGCCTTTCTTGATGCTGTAATGTGCAGCAGTTACGTTTTAAGCCCGTCAGTGTTATCTGACTACGGATGATGAAGACGTACAAAAGAGACTGGACATTTGGAATGAAAATTTGAAGGAGTTCGGAATGGTAATGAGTAAAAAGAAAACTGTAGTCATGAACTGTGGAAAACAGGAAAAGAAAAGTCAAGTGAACATAGATGGGGTACGGTTAGAGAATGTAGAACAGTTTACATATCTAGGTAGCACTATAAATGGAGGTAATTACATCAACATTGAAATTAATAACAGACTAAGTAAAGGTACAACATTTTATCACCAAGTCAGAGAACTTTTATGGGATGACAAAGTACCCAAGAGAACTAAATTGATATTATATAAACAGTATTTCATATCAATTGTAACATATTGACTGGAAACACTGGTAACGAATAAAATGCAAAATAGTAAGATAAAAGCAGTAGAAATGAATTTTTTAAGAACTTCAGCTAAAAAGACAAGAAGGGATAGAATTCAAAATACTAAAATCAGAGAAGAGTTAAATGTGGAACCGTTAAATCAGAAGATACAGAAAGCAAGGTTACATTGGTTCGGACATGTAAAAAGAATGGGTAAAGAAAGAGTAGCAAGATGGGAATTAGAAAGAGAAGTCAAGGGAAAGAGACTAGTTGGAAGACCGAGAAGAAGGTGGTTGGACCAAATTTTGAAGGCCATTGGAGAAGCTGGACTGGATGTGGCAGAAGTGAAGGAACAGGAAAAATGGAAGAACCGAATGGAGTGGAGGAGGCTTGTAAACCACACCCGGGTGACTGGAGTGGGACTTTGATGATGATGATGATGATGATGATGATGATGATGATGATGATGATGATGATGATGATGACAGGCCCGCTCCACATCTAGCGGTAACAATTCCCTGGTAGGGTAGTTCGATATCCCAATATCCAAGTGTGATCCCGAGCAACGTCGGGCTTAAGAGCGTCGTCGTCTAGTTAGTGTTATGATTCGGAGTGAGTCTCGTTATCTCGTTATTTGGCACGTGTACATTATTGTCTTGTTGTTAAGTTCGAAAGGAGGCTTAAAACTCTTCCTAACAGCTAAACCTCGGCCATAGTTTTATTGCGTGCTCTAAAATAAAGCTTAAATGTAATTATTCCAAAATATTGTACAGTATTTTCTGATTTTATTCCGGTCATAAAGTCCAGGACACCTTAAATAAGTTACTAGAAAACCAACATGGCCGCCACATTTGGTGTTGCCAACTTACATCATTTAACACCAAAAAGTCAGCACACACATCCATGTAACACGTATCGCAAATGACCCAAACTAAGTAAAGGCTCTTTTACGAAAATACGTTTTACATGAAGTTGTGAAGCAGTCCTTGCTCAAGTTAGGGACATCTTGGTCATCAGTCCTCGACAGTAACTCTTAAGCAGTATTATGGTAGTGAAGTTAACTTAAATTATCTCTTCTAGATTGATTTTTAAAGCATCATATAAAATGCATAAGAACAGAAACATTAATACTTACTAAATTATTTTCGCCAGGGAGCTAAAGATGAGCATGTTCATTTCTTCTTATAGGCTATATTTTTATAATTAGTCCAAAAATGCAGACCATTCTGTTTTAAGTTGAGTGTTCAGAGAAGGATTTAGGAGTAGGAGAGAAATATAGCCTAATAGTAGGGTACATATTAGCTTATTATTTCTTTATTTTTGATAAGTACCGTACTCATTTCTTGCATGTATTGGCAACTCAAACTAACACTTGGGGCGCTGCGGTCGGTCTGGATAAGTAGGGTAAAAATACTCAATAACACGCGTTTGATGTGGAACACTTTTTATTTTTCGGTTATAATCAGTAAATGTGGTCCCTAAAATAATGACAGTGTTATTTTTGATTGTATATATGTATAACTGTGCGATACACGTGATCTAATTTGTGTGTTCCACTGGATTTTATGTGTCAATTGCATATTATCAAGCATCGGTTGTCTGCTGGTATCTGTTTTTGAGCAGTTCGAGTCATGGCGCTGTTACTTTAAAAGCTATATTTGAGTTTGCTCACTGTACCATAGGCTGTAGAAATTATTTGCTGCTTGGTAGGGCGAAGGGATGAGTTTAACTTGTATTAAAGCTCGGGGGACACAGGAATTGCTTGATTTAGATGGTTAGCTGGTGGGTTTGGTGTAGAATATCGGACTGGTAGCAGGTTCTCGCAGAGTAGATATTTACCCTGCGAAGTCAAATTAGGCCTATATGACTCGTAGTGGAATGGCTCGGATATCGCAGAGCGAGGTGATGGCGATTGGTAGGGTAATTGGAAATGAACTAGGGAGGGGGAAGGATACCTGACTGATGAAGCTTTGCTGTAGTCGGCTGGTGTAGGCCTAGCTGTCTTGGTACGGCTTGGCTCGGCGTAAACAGTGAACAACCCGTCCTGTCGTCAGTGAGTGTAGTGGTGAGTGGTCCAACCCGCTCCTGTTGCCCGTATTTATTTGGTATCGTCACCTTTTGGCTATTGCTATTTACATCTTTTGGAAAGTGATGAAAACTTATATCCGCAGCCCTCTTTTATGCATCGACTTACAGCCGTAAACTGAGCAATATACGTTGCTTTTACTCATTTTACACTCCATCAACGAGTAAAACTTATTACATATGTATAAAGACACGAAGAAATTACCTCGATCTGCTTACGAATACAAGAAACCATATACAACCAGTCACCACGTGACAAATGTACCCTACTTGGTAAATTTCTAATTTTAACCCTAGATGTCATATCAGATAGCTGGAGTTGCCAATAGGCCTACATATATGAAGACAGAATTGAGACAAGCTGTTGAAAGCCTGTTGGCAAATCCCTATTGAGATGCAAGAAGATGGTTAATCCAATGCTTAGGCCTAAAACCATTCGAACTAGTCGTGGATTTTAGGGGCATTAGACTAATGGCAACTCGAAGATTTCGTCTTGGAATGGTAGAAAGCAGCAGTAGGTTGATTTTGGGGCTTTGTGACATCATGGTCATGTAGATCTGTGTACTTGGGCATGTGGAATTTGTCTGATAACCTGTGTTATTGTGATGGCTGGATTAGTGTGTGCATTTATTATTCAGATGAGGATTGGGAACGAGGTGGCCATGGCCTTAATTTAGGAACCATCCCGGCATTTGCCAGGAGTAGAAGCGTGGAAACCACTTCCAAGATGGCTAAGATAGGAATCGAACCCTCCTTTTCTCAGTTTTGCCTCATGAGGCTGAGTGTGCCTTGTTCCATCTCTCAGACCAAAATTAAAATTTCTTGGCAGAGCTGGAAATTGAACCTGGACCAACTGCCAAAAAATGCTAGCCGCACAACTCGAGATGGTTGGTAGAATAGTCTCCTGACCTCTCATCAACCGGCACATTAAAAGCCACTTGTAGAAAATTCAATGAATTCACTGAGAAATTGACGAGTTAAGTACAGGCGTTGAAAGGCAAGCTTTATCGACGGAGTAATATCTTGAAAATTATAATTATAAGATATAAGATATCATAATAATGTTATTGGTTTTACGTCCCTTTTAACTACACTGGCTTTTAGAGACGCCGGGGTGCCGGAATTTTGCCCCGAAGGGGATCTTTAACGTGCCAGTAAATCTACTGACACGGCTCCCTCGCATTTGCGCACCCTCAAATGCCAGCTGACTGCGCCAGGTTTCGAACCTGCAACCTTGGGCTCAGTAAGCGAGAACGTTACCCCTGAGCCACGCAGCCAGACTATAAGATATCAACACAAAACAATTTTCTGTGGAGAGCTGAGTTATTTAAATTGCGAGAGCGGAATATATGAGAGGGAATTGAACTGAGGCAGCGTTGTTGCGAATGGGTACGTCCTCTACACTTCCACTCATTTCTACATGATCATAATAATAGCATTATCATGACGAATACAATACATAGTGTTATCACTGACCGAGTTCAAGTGCGCCCCGCTGTTGGCCAGCGCTAGTGGTGCAGACCCCCAACGCTACAGTCAACCGCAGTCAGCTGTTCAAAAATGGGATACGCGCTGGCCTGCGTAAACCTCTTTACGAAGGCTGCGGTTACGCTGATTACATCAAATTTTCAGTGCATATTCTAAAATAAAATAATAGCCTGCCTTCAACCAAAAATGTTCAAGGCAAAACGACATACGTAATAGAGGTAACACTTCAGGAGTGATGAACCAAGTAGAATACTTAACTTAGCCTAAATACCTTGTGTAATGATGAATAATAATTATGGAAGTGATGTCCTAATAGATGCTTTCTCCTTAGCTGTCTGTAACCCACCCGCTATGTCCTTTTATAAAACGACATATACTGTAGTGAAATTTCAGATTAATTCTGTACCATGTATCACTCTTTTTTCTTTTTGCTTTCACTTTGATAATATATCATTTTCATACCTTATTTCATCTTCTGGCGGGAGGGGGGGACATTATCAATTGTAACTACTAACCTTGATCACTTCTGCACCGGATATATGTGCCAAATCACTTAAACATGTGTTTTTATTTATTGTATATTTAACAACCGCAGCCATGTTCGACAGCATATTTGGTATGTGAAACTGCCGCAGTGAGCGATCACATTGACGTCATTAGTTACCAACATATCCGATACTAAATAGGCCTACATTAGACGACACATGTAATGTAATTATGTGAGAAAAATAAATAAACGAGCTCTTCTTGGTTAGACGACTGACTGGACGAAACCATTGGTCGCTACTTGTTTAGTCGACTGTCTGGACGAAAATTACCGATTGCACTACAAGCAAGGAGGTCTGGGCATAGGCCCCAGGTTAGGTTTGTTTTGTATGTAGAACAGTATTTACCACTGTAATGAACGCTGATCGCAAGAATTTCATGTTTCGAACTAATCGGGAAAAAAAAAAAAAACCAGCGCCTCACTGCCTAAAAGTTATTGGTCTAGGCACAAACCATGGGTTTGGAAGAAAATTATTGATGCGTGTCTACCCCCACTGTGCGTGACAAGATCCAGGGGTGTTTGTATGGCCTAATGAATTAACAATTATTGGTTTAGACAAAAACAGTTTACACAATCCATTGCGAACTGGTTCAAACTTGGCGCTATTTTGTTTCATGGTACCGCGCTTATACAAAGTAGTCCCGTAAGTGTGGGATTGGCATTACTGTACTTGTGCATAATTAACAGCGAAAATGGCAGACTCAGCTGGAATTCCATCTATATAAGTCGTGATCCTATTTGGGACATCCTGAGATCTGAAAAATGCACACTTTGTCACGAACCTGGAAGTAAAATGGATAAGGGGCACCTGCCACGTTGCAACAAACTTGATGTGACTGCTAGAACTTCACGAAACCTCACACAACTCTATTGGAATGCAAGAAAGCTGATGGATTGGAATCTGGGCTAGCCATAAGAAACAACAACAATGCTTTAATATGAAAAATTGAGGTAACGCGGGCCACGTTAGCTAATATATAACACCCCCGGTTTTTGTCATGCACAGTGGGGGTAGTCAAGCATCAATAATCTTTATCCAGACCAATGGTTTTGCCTTTTATTTCATTATTCACGTCCAATGTCCAAGCTGTGTAGTATAGGCCTACGAGATCTATGAAATTTTTAGTTTTCTATTACCGTATAATGTATAGCCTACAAATATCGTTACCTGTGTGCTACTAATTCTAGCGCAGCCATCACAGCATACAGTCACAATCATGTCCGATGCAGGTGTATAAGCCACTTTCTACTTTCATTCAGAATTAATAATACAAGTAGGCTATAGCTGCGACCAATATTTATAACTTATTGCAACCAGTAGCTTCGCCCACACCGTGTCATCTAACCAAGTAGCGAACAATGACTTTGTCTCACCCAACATTAGTACATCAGTAATTTTCACCCAGACATTCAGTGGCGCAGTAACTTATGTCGAGAACTAAAAGAGAGCTATGAGATATTGTTGGTATTCTCTGAACATTTGCATACGTGACTCTAGCGCAGTGCATATACCATGCACATGTGAGTATATGGCTCTTCAGAATGATGATTGATTCATGTTGCACAACCCTTGAAGTTCGTTGAAGGGCATCACACTACTCTGTCGCAACCATGACTGAAACAAATAAAAATAGGCCTAATATGAATATTTTATCTGCCTACCATTAAGTAGGCTATAGGTCAGTAGCCAAGTACATAAGTTATAAGCTTCATAAATAATCACCAATACATTCATTACAACCAACCGAGTGCGAATCATAGACTAGGCCTACTTCCAAGCTTAAGTTACATGTGCAATGTATTATAATATTATGGCTGACGGCATTTGGAAGTCGAGAATAATATACATTACTATATTAGAAGGCGAATTGAACCTAAGAATACATTCCCGAGAGAGAACTTACATAGGCTTTATTTTAGGTTATGTTTGAATTAGGCCTATACGGAAAGTGCAGTCGGAAGACTATTTCAAAATTTCCAAAGACCATTAAGGTTTTTATTACGTTATTTGTGCTCTGACTGAATATAAAAATAAATAAAACAACGATTAAATAACTCTGTACTTTAAATTGTGTAGGTCTAGGCTAGGCCTACTTACTTAAATTGTAGTGATCTTTGTAGAGTTACTCCAATCCATCTCCAATCTTGTTCTCGTATTTTTTAGGCGCCATGATGAAATCTAAATAAGAATTTGTCCAAAAATTAATTAAATAAAAGCTTCGAAACATCTCAGACAAGTGGATTTGACACACACATATCAAGAGTCTATAATAACTGTATAAACTGTTTTAATCGATGTATATTACTAGTACTTACCTTGTACAACTTGTTACAACTTCATTAGACTTGAATTTCCAAAGAAAACTGTGAAATTATTTAAATAATAAGTCATTAGTTACAGTCGTAATTATAATGTTGGCTGTCTTTGTGAAAAATGCATTCTGGGAGTTATTGCCAGAAACATGTCGGCAACTGTGTGGTACGGAATTTTACTGATATTATGGTCTTTGGAGATGGCGGGATTTTAAGCAGGGTTGGCGACAATGTGCTCGCACCTGAAAACAACTTACCTTCAAGAAATGCAACCATAAACCAACATTTACGTAGGCATAGGGGACAGCTGTTAATGTTGCCTACCCTGTCTTGATCTAGTAACTCATTTAAGCTATCCCAGACTATATCAGAGGAACTGTTTCAATTTTTAAAAACAATAATTGAAAATAATCTTGGCCAATGTGTTCTCATGCCAAAGGGCAAGTTCGTCTAAGCGCACATCTTGATGTAGGATGTCTCGTCTGGCATATAATTTGCCCCTTTGTTTAGTTTTGTGAAACGGAGACTGAGAAAGGAAGATCAATTGTGAGAGGGAACGAGCGGTGCGAAATGGTTTCCGTGTATGTGTGTGACAAACATTTGGACTGTGAAAGGAGACAGAAATATACCTCTCACTACTGTATATTTAAAGAGAATGAAACGTATTTTAAGTCTTTTGACTTTCGAATGCGGCTGGTGCTTATGTCCTGATGGAGTCTTATTGTCGAACCTCAAACCTAACGTCTTGAATTCTCTGTCTAGAATTTTTCTTTTCTTTTTTCTGTTTGGTAACGTGCGTTTCAATTTACCCCTGGAGATATTTTACATTATTTTAGTTTCTGTTGAAATATCTCTTCAGTTCCTTTTTGTTTAACTTCATCTTGACTGTAGAATAATTCGCATATGTGAGATGGGAACTTTTCTCTTATGTTGAATTACATCTGTTGGTGGAAGAAGCGATTCTATCCATCTCATGCATTCATTCACACACATCACTTTGCCTGTTACCTCCCTTTGTTCTTCTACTCGCTTTTTATCACACCTTCTTTCGTCTCTTACCTATTCTGCCTGACGCTATCACTTGCACACGCCTCGCCTCTATTCCTCTGTAGATTGGCTGTGTGGCGCAGCGGTAATGTTCTGCCCTGCTGCGCTCAAGGTAGCAGGATCGAATCCTGAAGCAGTCATTTGGCACTTGGGGGTGCGCAAATATGAAGGAGCCATGTCAGTAGATTTACTGGTGCATCTCTAAAATCCAGAGTAGTTAAAAGGGACGTACATTCAATAGCATTATTATTATTATTATTAGTCTATTATTATTATTATTTTTATTCCTCAGTACAGGACAAACAGGATTCTTGTATTTCCTTATTATTCCTTACGCTCCTAAGGAGCTCACAGGTATTCGAACGTGGGGGTCATATCATTCATTTCACTTACTTGTGCCGGTTTTCTCTTTCATGTTTTCTGTTGGCCTCTCTTGGTCAACTCTTCTTCTCTTCCGTCCCCGAATGTATATATACTAGAGGGATGCGGACACAGAAATTTGTGGACACCAGGCCTTTTTCTACCCGAGAGAGGGATGACAAAATTTAAAAAAAAATGTATACACTGGAGATTTGCAGACACTACCATTTCGGGAGAGATAGAATATGGAACCCTGGCAATGAATCTGACATGGAATTTCGAATTTTCCTGTTTGTTAATAGTATGACCAATGACCTCTTCTACGCTTCCCACCAATTTACCAGTGCGAATCCACTTTTAGTTTGACATTCGTAAAACGAAGGAACGAGTATGGAAATTTCTTTTGTCGTGTGACATCCTGAGAGGCCGAGTTCAGTACTTTCTAGTCGACACCCGTGGGCGACCTGCGCCGGGATAAGAGACGGAATGGATGAAGATGAATGAAGCTGGGTAAGGATGTGAAAGGAAGCAGCTTTTGCCTGTCAGAAGGTACCGTTCCAGCATTTGCCTGGTATTGAAAATGGGGAAACCACGGGAAGCCATTTCTAGGACGGCCGACGGTGGGGCTCGAACCCACTCGTCTACTGAGTCAGCAGAAAGTTTGACCCCATGACCTAACGCTGCGCTTTAGCGAGCGTAGCCACCGCTGTCGGTACCTTCTGATGATGCGTCCTTAGATGTGAGGAAGCATGTGGAGAATGAGGGCACGTGAAGAAAATGCTAGCGATTTACGCACATGCAATTGGAGATATCGTGAAGATATTCGCAAATCTCCGGTATGGAAATACCCATCGTTACCGTAAATGTAACGGTTGCTAGTATCGTCGTTACACCTCGTGATCGTAAAACTTAACGGTTACTAGTTTAGGGGCAGATGACCTCGTAGTTCCGCCCCTTAAAACAACAATAACTAACTTACTAGTAACGTCGTTAGACCTTGTTTCCGTGAAATGTAACCCCTTGTTACCAAAAAGTAACGGTTACTACTGTCGACCAAAATATTATGTGGACTCGAGTTTGAAGGTTGTTTGTGAAGTAACCAATAGACCTACATAAAATCCAATAACATCATCATTTTTGTCGTTCTATTGTACGTTAGTTCATGTAAGTTTGGAATTTTAAATTTGTAGTTTAATATTTTTTATCGCATTTGGAACACAAAGTGCCCATTTTTAAGCGTGTTTCAACCATGCGTCACAGTTAAGAATTATTAGGCCTATCTCCAAAACCCGTCATCAGATCGAATCCAAATTTTAACACCATATACATTGGAATGTTTTATAACTAGTTTATTAATTTCCAAATTTTGTGTGTCCAAGAAACCAAGTTGTTATCATTTTTGTAAGGTAACTTTTTCTCGGCTCGGGGTGGTTGGAAAATGTAGTTCTTGGTCGCGTTGTACTCCTTATACATCAAAAGGTTATGACTGTGAAATAAGTAAATTAATTCACTTATTTTATATCGGTTTATATTTGTACGGGGAAATAAGACATGGTTCAGCAGGTAGCCGATACGGAGAAAGCTGTTCAGCGTTGCAAAGATGGAGCCCATCACGCGTCATGACGCGCCTCACTCGGAAGTGATGGGCTGCATCTCGGCAACGCTGTAGTAACATCTGTACCCCTTGTTTGCGTAAAATGTAACGGTTATTAGTGACGTCTTTGTCCCTCGCTACCAAAAATTAACGGTTACTAGTAACGTCGTTACCCCTCGTTTCTGTAAAATGTAACGATTACTAGTAACGTCGTTATCCCTCGTTACCGAAACGTAACGGTTACTAATAACATCGTTACCAATAAAACGGTTACTAGTAACGTCGTTACCCTTGTTACCAAAAATAACGGTTACTAGTAACATCGTTACCCTTGTTACCAAAAATAACGGTTACTAGTAACATCGTTATCCCTCGTTACCAAAAAGTAACGGTTACTACAGTGTGTCCGCAAAGTCTCTCCGCAGTGGCTACTACTGAAGAGAGTGTGTTTTTAGTGGAAGAGGTTTTCCGTGCTGGTGGAAACTTTACGGAACACCGTGTGATTATGGTGAGTACTTAATTTACTTAATTTAACGTAATTGTTTTCCTTGTAACAACATAACATGGATGTTCTGCCAACCCAACACGTCCCACACGGCGAGACACACGCTGCGGTGAGACTTTGCGGACACACTGTAGTAACGTCGTTATCCCTCGTTACCAAAATTAACGGTTACTAGTAACGTCGTTACCCCTTGTTACCAAAAAGTAACTGTTACTAATAACGCCGTTACTTCTCGTTACCAAAAAGTAAGGTTACTAGTAACGGCGGTACTCCCTAACTATGCTGAAGCTCCAATATTGATCCAGGGTTCCTCCATACGGAAATCATGGAGAGACGCTGTGTTCGAATTTCGATCTTGGATCATGATATGAGGTATCTCGTCAGAATTTGAGAGTAATCTGCAATTGCATATCGTAATCAGTGCGAAGGAAGAGGAGGCTGCGCGAGGGTCTTCCCATGTCTGCAGGGCCCGAGGGCTGACTGGCTCGATGCTTAATTTGCCGCCTCGTTTGCTCTGCCACCTTGCGCTAGCGTGCTGGTCTGTTCGCTTTTCGCTTGTCGCATGTCACGTAGTGTAGAACAAAGCTCCCAAACCTGTCATTTACGACTTTCGCATTATGTGATAGAAGCTAGCGTCTTGTGAACTAGAAAGGAAAACACCACATGGCTTTTCGGCGATTGACAGCTTCAGGGGACAGCAAATTACTAGTCCATTAATATACGCCAGAAATCATCTTTTTAGTCCACTTGTTGATAGTGAGAATGGTGTTGGACGATTATACGAGATCAAATTTACATATCCGAAAAAGGGGAAGGAATTCTATGCTAATGTTAGAAGAGTTGTTTATTGTTGATTAATTTAGGGGCTTTGCGACATCGTGGTCATGCAGCCCCGTGAACTTGGGTGTGTGTGTGTGTGTGATATATAGCCTATATTATTATGGCTGTACGAGGTTTCTAGAAGGAAACGGAATTCAAAGTTAGAATAGGGTAACTATCTTCTTGTTTTCATTAAGGAGGGGCTTGGACATCGTGGTTTCTTAGCCCCCGTGTATTTGGGTGTGTGTAGAAGTTATCTATTTGTTGCTATGGGTAGAGGAAACCCATAAGTTCAACATAAAACTTAAACATGTTTCCTATTCGCTTTCCTGAGTGACGACGTTTGGCTTCTCTTTCCCGGAGAGTGATGTTAACCAACTCGAATATTTATCGCCACGAAAGTGTTCAGAAATTTGCCAACTAACCTGTGTTATTGTATGCGATTTTCATGCAAAACTTTTAATGGGTGCAATTAGGTTATCAGGTCTAGCAAGTTCGGTAAAATGACGTTGTGGCTAGAAAATGTTTTCATTTCTTGGAAGATGTTTACGGAAAGGTGTTCTTAGCATTGTGGGACAAAACTGGAAATGGTTTTCCGTGCGGTTTCCTCACGTCTACTCCAGGAAAATGCTGGGATCGTTCCTAATTTTAAGGCCACGGCCGCCGCCTTCCCAATCCTATTACTAATGTACAAATACACACTCTAGCACAGCCACCACAATAACCCAGGCTATCACACAAATTTCGTATACATCCAAATACACGGCAGGCTATCTGACCACAAAGTAACAACCAAAAATGTTCAGTTCTGTTTTGAACATTGGAGCATTCGATGGCATTATTTTTAAAGGGGGGATTGGTTGAGCCTAGGGGTGCAAAGCTACTAAACTCTTTCCTGACTCCTTTTCTTCAAACTGAGTAGTTAATGATGTGAAATTAAGCATCGCTCTTCTCATATGGCGTTGTAAGTGCGGGCCTGAAATGGTACACAAGAAAACAAGCCCTCATTATGTTCTCCTGAGATGTGTAGAAACTACAAGATTGGCATTTCTATTGTATACACACTCACCTGTTTGAAGTAGAGCTCTGGAAAGCAGACCACGTGTGTCAAAACTCGTGACTGTCTTCATCACGATATATCGACAAAAGTGCACCGCAAGTGAAGTGCTCTTAACCGAACTAGCTCCGTGAAGGTATGTATGTGTATCTGTGAGTGACACAGCCGGCCAGCTCATTGAGGGAGCGGTCATATTCAAACTTACCGGCAGTTAGCTCTGCACTTGCCCATCCCACTGCCTCAGCATAAGTTACTAATGCAGCGTAAAACATTTGACCTCAACGGTAGCAGGGTATCTCAAGCCTACAGTGTCATTTTCCCACCATAACTATCCCTTTTCTGTTCTGATACCCTCATCTTTCGTTTTTACTTCTGTAGGTGGGAATCGTATATTCTTTATTGTTATTTGATTACTTCTACTAGTACCAGTATGTTAGGTGGTGGCGGAGGCGGTGGCTCGGTGGCGAAACGATTATCTGGATGTCAGACTTTCTTAAGGGGAACACACTTTTTAAGGGGCTAAAACAATAACTATTTTAATATTATAACCAGCATGCTGAGCTTCTATGCCCAAGATAGCGGTTCAAACCCGGCCGAAGTCGTCGGATTTTTTAAGAGCGTTAAAAATCCCTCAGTATGCCTTCCTTCGGAGGGGAAGTAAAGCCGGCGGTCCCATGTCATAGATTTATGGCATGTTAAAGAACCTTCCACTAATTACACCTGTGTGAAGCTAAATTGTATAAGTTAAGAATGTAAACAACGCTCTTAGGTTCCTACGTTCGTTGCCAAGAGCCGACTGCGGTGGCGTCTAGTAGCTAAGTTCTGAACTAGGCCTAGTAGTCGTTGATGGTGGCGTTTGGTGGCAAAAGTATGAACTATTTGATAAATTCAAAGTTGTAATCCTTACTTGAATTAAAAAAACAGATACACACACTAATACAGCCATCACAATTAACACCGGTTATCAGACAGATTCTACACACACCCAAAGTACACAGGGCTACATGACCGCGTTGTCGCAGCCCCTAAACTGAGGAACCAACCAACCAATATTATAATCGTGCCTGTCATAGAACTTATACAACAATTACATGCATTTCCAAGGAAACACACACATCTTGCTAGTAGAAGCATAGTTTTAAATTCTCAAAATTCAAGTCGTAACTATTTTCATCCAATTTTAAAAATTTGGTCCTTGCTTTGTGCTGACCTTGACCGTTTCTCTCGCATATTCTATATTTATAGAAATTTTTGGTATTTTCTTTTTCTAGTGCGTTCTAAACCTTCAGCTTCAAAATTCATCTCATGCATTTCCACATTATTAATTAATTAATTAATTAAGCGTTATTATTTCATTTTTATCCTGAGGAAACTGTTGTTGTTGTTTGAGTCTTCAGTCTTTTGACTGGTTTGATGAAGCGCTCCATGCCTCCCTGTCCTGAGCTAATCGTTTCATCTCTACATAGCTACCACACCCTACATCCGAGGCAATCTGTTTAAACATATTCTAACCTTCGTCTACCCCTACAGTTCTTGTCCTCGACCCTTCGTTCCATAACTAAGCTTGCTATTCTTGGGTGTCTTAATGTGTGTCCTACCAACCTATCTGTTCTCTTCCTTACCAGTCGCCAGAAACATCTCTCCTTTCCCACTGGTCTTAATACCTCTTCGTAACCCTATCCACTCATCTGATCTTCATCATTCTCTTGTAACACCACATTTCAAACGCTTCAATTCTCCTCTTTTCTGCTACACCAATAGTCCAAGTTTCACTTCCATAGAGTGCCAAGCTCCATACAAAGGCCTTCAAAAATGACTTCCTAATACATAAATCTATATTCGATGTCAACAGATTTCTTTTCTGTACAAATGCTTTCCTTGTCTGAGCTAACCTACTTTTTATATCCTCTTTGCTTCGGCAATCACTGGTTATTTTGCTTCCTAAGTAACAGAAGTCTCCTACATCCTTTAGTTTTTCACCTGCCAATTTGATGTCCATAGAGGTTTCTGATTTATTTCTGCTGCATTCCAATATTTTTGTTTTACATTTATTAATTTTCATCATGAATTCTTTCCTCAAGACGGAGTCCATACCATTCAAAAACTCAATCAAATCCTACGGCGTGTCGGCCAAGATGACTATGTCATCGGCAAATCTCAGAGTTGAAATTATTTCTCCTTGAATCTTCACTCCCACTTTAAATCTGAGCAAACTAGTAAAAACATTTTTAATTTCTTATAGAAAGACTAATTAAAGGTTTGAGTGAGATTCATTTTGTAGCTGAAGTTTTAGCATCCACTTAAAAAAAAAAGGAAAATACAAACATTCTTATAAACTTGGGAGATATGATGGAAACGGTGATGATCAGCACGAAGCAACGACTAAATTTTGAAAAATGGATAAAAATAGTTATGATTTAATTTTGAAAATAAAGAACTTTGCTTCTAATAGCAGAATGTATGTACTTCCTTGGAATTACAGTACCGGTATATATAATTGCTGTACAGGTACAGTCATAATATTAAACTCGTTATTGTTTGGGCACCTTCATCTGTATGTTCCCGTTAAATAGGCATTATAAAGTTTGTAGCGAAATGGAACGCCATTAATTTGGTATAATCGTTCTAAAGACGAAACCATACTCCAAATATTTTCAGTACTTCATTACAAGTTTAATCGCGAAATTACAAATTCCGCCATATTTGTTATAATTGCACATCTCACAATAGTGAAGTAATAGAATTTGTATAAATTACTGTTCTTAAGTTCTGTTGCGTTTGCAATTTCAAAGTTAATGTTTGAAACCGTCTCTCGGTATATTCTGAAAAGTAAATTAGTCTCTCTTTTGTGATTATGTGTGATTGACCTTACCTGCTCGTCGTAGACGACGTCAAGATATTTTTTAAAAAATTAGCGTGATTTTATAATTTAAAGTCTTACTTAAAAAATGTAATTTATTTGATGAGGTTTTATATTTAATACATACGTATTTTCAAGCTTTAATGACCAAATTGAGTTAACAGCCGTGAGCATAAACGAATAAGCTACTTTCAAGTTACAGCTAGATCGACACCACGGGTATATTCTGCGAGATAACCTTATAGAAATTTAAATTGCACTCTCTAATTATTCATGATGAGAATGAAATTTCAGACTCGTTAAAAGACGTAATTTTCTTAATTTCATTAGAGTGTGGCGTCGGTAATTTGTTACGAGTTTCTAATTTCTTCGTGCTGAGGCCTGTTCTTAAACTCTCCTCAGAGTGCTTGGAAATCCTTGCTGCTCGGCATCATGCCGATTGTTGTTGTAGTTGTTTCAGTTTGGGACTTGGACATCATGGTTTTCAGATCCGTATTGTTTCATTTTGGTGCTTCGACATCGTGGCCGTTTTAGCCCTGTTTACTTTGGTACATATCATTTATAATATATAATGTATAATTTAAGGAAATAAATAATAATTAAGAAAAAACGAATGACCTATGTTATTGTAGTGTCTTTATTAGTGTGCGTATTTGTAATTGAGGCATTGCATTAAAACACGTTAGCAAACCGATTTCACACACGGATTTAGTACATGCACTCACTACCACGATGACCCCCTCTGCAATTGAGCAGAAATACAATCCCCGCCTTATTAATGAGTATATATTATGGCAATCAAGATCTTATTTAAATGCAATTCCCTTTCTTGACTGGTCGCTCTCAAAAGGTTCAAATAGGTAATATTCTCGGAGGACATTTTTATAACGTCAGGTGTCCCTCAGTGCCTAGTTATTTCTGGCACTTATTAGTCTAACGAAGTGACTGCCGATTGTTTGCGGATGATTGTGCAATATATCGAAAAATGCATAGCTCACAAGACTGCTGAGTTACAAACTGACCTCAACCTAGTCCATATATAGGTGGTTGACAACAAAATAAATATAAATACCAGTAAATTTAGTCTCATGATAATAAAGAGAAGGTGAAGGCATGATTTTCATTATCACATCGGCTCGGAAATACTAGTAGAAGAGGACTCAATGCAAATACTAGGACATCCCTGTAAGGAATGATATGAAATGGTGTACCCATGTGAGTTGCGTCGTCTCCAAAGCGTACAAATCACTTCATTTTGTAATGAGGGTATTAAAAGGCAGTAGTTCCACAGAAAGAGAGTTAGGATATTTGACCCTAGTGAGGTCAATCTTGGAATACGGCTCAGTAGTTTTGGACCTATATCAAGTAATGCGCATCGATGAGCTTGAGATGGTGCAAAGGAAGGCTGCTAGGTTTGTGCTCAACGATTTTTATCATAGAAGTAGTGTTACTCGAATGGTAGAAAAACTAGGGTGGGAATCTCTGGAAGATAGAAGGGCGAAGTCCAGACTATACGCTAAGTTTAACACTTACACTAATCGGTCAGCATGGGGTGATCTAAGCAAACGTATGACAAATCCCACCTACCTGAGCATGGCAGATTATAAGCACAAAGTTAAGGGTCGACCACAGCGTACAAATTATGAGAGATATTCTTTCATTAATCGTGGTATTCTTTGCCTCCCACAGCCTTAGAGCCTTTCCCCAAACATATTGATGGAGAAGACTGGAAGTTTGTGTAAAAACCCCGATGTAAATACAGTACTATAGTTTCCAAATCATGGCTTGTGTACATTAAGTGTGTTTGATATTGCTGATATTTTTTCTGTAAATGTAGCCTACAATATTTGCCACCGGGAAATTACCCCCATTTGCAAATAAAGTAAAATAATACAAAATACAGTCTATGTTGCCAATCGAAAACTTTTATTCTTCACAATATTTATTTTGTTGTTGTTGTTGTTGTTGTTGGAGTCTTCAGTCTTTTGACTGCAACCCTCCATGCTTCCCTGTCCTGAGCTAATCGTTTCATCTCTTCGTAGCTACACCACGCTATATCCGAGGCAATCTGTTTAGCATATCCTAACCTTCGTCTTCCCCTACAGTTCTTATCCGTTCCTTCCATAACTAAGTTTGCTATTCATGGGTGTCTTAGTGTGTGTCCTAACAACCTATCTCTTCTCTTAATAGCAATTGCCACAAACATCTCCCCTCTCCCAATCGTCTTAATACCTCTTCATGTGTAACCCTATCTACCCATCCAATCTTCATCATTCTCCTGTAATACCAAATTTCAAACGATTGAATTATCCTCTTTTCTGCTGCTCCAACAGTCCAACTTTCATTTCTATAGAGTGCCACGTTCCAGACAAAGGCTTTCCAAAATGACTTCCTTAAATCTAACTCTATATTTGATGTCGACAGATTCCTTTTCTGTAGAGATGCTTTCCTTGCTTGTGCTTTATTTTTAGCCTACTTTTCACATTTTGCAAAAATGAGGAAAAGGTAGACTTATGAGATCGACCCGGGAAAATATGTGTGTGTGTGTCTGTCTGTCCTTCTGTCTGGCTGTGTGTGTTCCCCCCTGTCAACTCCTAAACGGCTGCAGAAATCGAAACCAAATTTACTATGAGTAAAGATATATACCGGAATATCTCACGTCCATATTTGAAAATGATGTCAGTGCTACCAACTGCTGAAAAAACGCACTAGAAATTTGAGCTCCATGTTGGATATCTTGGAAGGTATGCATGGGCGCTATTCCAAAATTGGCACACATGTAAATAACACTATTTCAGTTTAATTTCCATGAGGCCATACATACCAGTGTTGCCAAAATAATTTTAAGCCTTCCGATAGGTCCAATTTTAAATGCCTATAACTTCTACACTTTCAATTGGATTTCAACCAAATTTTGTATGTAATATGTGTACATAAACATATATGACTGAGCGTATTGTTAAGAGCCAACAGGGCTGCCAACTGTTAATAATTGCTCTCTCTATTCTTTTATCCAAATACCAATATATCACAAAGTATGCAAGCCGACAGCTTTAAACTATGCACACGTATAGTACCTGACATTTTAGATTAATTTTGGAGTAACTTATATACTTCAGTTCTACCAACATGATTCTAAGCCTGCTGATAGGGCCAATTTTTAAATACATGTAACATCTATACTATCAGTTGGATTTCAACCAAATTTCGTATGTGCTATGTGTAACATAACAGATATGACTATAAGTATTCTTAAGAGCAATCAGGGCTGCCAACTGTTAATAAATGCTGTCTATATTTTTTTTTAACCTAATATCAATATATCAGGAAGTATGCAAGCCAATAGCCCTATACTTTGCACACGTATAGCACCTGCCATTCTAGATTAATTTGGAGTAATTAATATAAGTCATTGCTGCCAACATGATTCTATGCTTGCTGATAGGTCCAATTTTAAAATACATGTAACTTCTATACTAACAAATGGATTTCGTCCAAAATTTGCACAAGATATCATAATATTTCAGATTAGACTATTTCTGACCAGCACACGCATGATATTGTTGCCAACATGCTTTTACGCGTGCTGATAGATCCAATGTCTAACTGCTTGTAACGTCCATTGGACTTAAACCAATTTTTATATTCTGTACCTTAAAGATGGAACTAAGAATATATTCAGTCACCAGGGCTACCAACTGTAATGCTCTATTAGGCTACATTATACCAGGTATATTTCGAACTAATTAGACATTTCGATATTACCAACTTAATTTCGTCATTTTTCTAGATAGGTTCATATACTGTAGAATAATCATTGGCATGGAAAGTAGGCTCTTTAGTTCATCACGGAACTTCTTTTTATTTTTATTTTATCAAGTAGAAAAATTAAATGTATTTGTAAAGTACGTCATTACTACTGAAAAGAAACAAACTAAAATTAAAATTCCTTATGACAGAACGCCCGAGCTTAGAACGTGTCTCACAACCAAAGGCAAGTGGTGGTCGCTAGACCGAAGACAGGCGATAAAGCTGAAGTGCTTCCGATTAGTATGTGTGCTTCCATAGGAGGCGACAATTATTCCAAAGCTGTCAGTTGATGTCAGATGTAAAATGTGGAGAAAGCGTATTTTATTGCTAATTGAGACCCTGATAGTGAGAATTAATTACCGTATTGTAATATTATTTTTCAAATATCACTTCGAAAGTTTACTCAAAATTGTATAACGAAAAACAAAGCCAGTTGAGTCCCCGTGATCGTACGCCACTAAGCTTAGACCTATAAGTTATTCTTGAAACCCCTTAGGAGAGAGCATTTGGCTGGAGAATAGTGGCGCGAGGTGAGCCAATCATATATGAACAAGTACTTCTCCACACTGTACCTGTATAATCATTGTAGCCTAGCTGTATAGTCTTGCTCTTTTCCGCGCGTGTCTACCGCGGTTTAATTATTAATTTTAAGTAAATGTAACCAAGATGTCTTCAACTTTAGGTAATGTTATGTATACTGAATACTTGCTACATCCTATAGATGCAAGGTAGAGAGTTAAAACTATACTAGCTTAACGCGGCCACGCTTCGCTGTGGCTCAGTCTGATATGAAATGGGTAAGTAAATGAAAGTATTGTAGCGATCATACAGTAGATTCATCAAGAAAATTCAATTCTGAGCGTTGCTGTGTCTATGCTGCGGAATGAAAGGAAAGGAAGAAAACGATGATTTTCACATGAAATCATTTAGTATTGTAAAGCTAGTGGATTGACTACATTCTTTGTTTGTCCGATTTCTGCATAAACATAGAGATCAGATGGTTTACCGACTCTGGAGCATGCGACGTATAATTGCCCATGAGAGAAACAATCGCCTTCTAAATACAAACCGCACACTTATAAAGATTGTACTTGCGTTTTATTGATCGTCATAGCGAATGCAAGGCGTATTGGAAATTGAAGTCGTGTGTACTGGAACGCCATGTCGGTCGGGATGAGTGGTAAACGAGAAAGTAGTACGTCTTCACCTGTATGTAGTACTATGAGAATAGTCGCTTCAATGTGATTGTTCATCAATTTCTTTTAGCCTACTTTCGATTTTTGCAAGAAATGAAAGTAGACACATGAGATCAACACAGGGCCAAAAAGTGTGTGTCAGTCTGTGTGTGAGTGTGTGTATTCTACATGGCAGACCTCCCCTATCAATTCAAACACGGTGAAACCGAATTGAACGAAATTTGGTACAGAGTTAGCACTAGCAAAACGCACCTCAGTGTCATGTTTTATATCGCTGCCATTTTGACGGAAACGTAATGGCGGCCACCCAAATGTTCAAAGCTTAAATCAAATTACGACTGACCTAATCATCCGATCTCTACCAAATTTTGCAACAACATACCTTCATGTGGGAAGCGTCTCTTGACCAAACAACAAGGTCATTAGCTCAATAGTTCGCAAATGGCGGCCGTGTATGTGTGCAAATTGATTCCCCCTATCAATTCAAACACAACTAAACCAAATCGAACCACCTTCGGTACAGAGGTAGCACTAGCAAGGGACAACTCAGTGTCATGTTTTATATCGCCGTCATCATAACAAGAAAGAAATGGCGCCCACCCCAATGTTCTGAGCATAAATCAAATTACGACTAACCTAATCCTCAGATCTCTACCAAATTTTGCAACAATGTACCTTAATGTGGGAAGCTTATTTTGTCCTAACTACAAGGTCATCAGCCAAATAGTTTCAAGATGGCGGATGTATGAATCATGCAAGTATTATAGCCTAACCGTAACTTACGATCCAACGTGGTCTGGGCTCAACAATTCAGCTTATCGTACATAGGGAGGTTTAAACTGTCCTCAAGGAGGTGACCGGTAGGATATTAGCATTCTATAATAGAATATGTAATGGTAATGGTATCGACCTGGGCTCATAGTCTAAAGGTTCGGGGATCAAATCCCTGCGGGTTCATTTTTTTTACTTCGTTTGTATGGTATTTATTGATTTAAGACTACTCACACGTTATAATGTTAAGCATAATAGTGTGTATTTGCAATCAAAAATCTCTACTTAGTATAAAACGAAGTCGCCGATTCTTGGATGTTACGGGTAAACTCGAGGACCACTGGATGGATTTTGATGCGGTTTTCACCATTCTGTAAAGGATATCTCGGGGATGATATCTGTAGAAAATAATTTATTTACGATCAGAGCAAGCCGAGCAGTAACGATTTCAGTGGAAAAGTCGAAAAAAACCTGGCGTCCGAGCGCTTTGTAAGCTTACGCTGGGCAAACCGTTAAAAATATCTAAATGCTACGAGTGTAAGAATTGTTCAGCATGAAAAGTTCTACAAAAAAAGTCCGCGAGAGCATATGTCTATCTTCAATACATCGCCCACTAAAAGTGTTTTGACGTTTTAATTTCTTCGAACCATATCCATTCAACTACTGAGGCGACAGTTTACGAGCTAGCTAAGGGCGAGTCTATCATCCCTGTTATAGCCTAGCTAGCAGGAGAAACTATTGCCCCAGCTACAGCCAGCAGCAAACAGTCGAGTCGTGTTGAGTTATGACTTCTGAGAGGGGTGGTTGTGTGTGGAGTTTCCCTGGAAGTGCAACTCGGTTTTTCTTCATTTCGCCTGTGAAACACAGTCAAGTTAAGATTGGGCGGAAGGGGGATTTAAGTTTGATTCACCTCGCCATTCCCTGGAAGTGCAACTCTAATTTCGCCTGTGAACTTTTCGTTCCGCAAAATTCACAATTTAAGATTGGACGGAAGGGGGATTACATTATATTAAATTATACTGATTGGCGTAAATCTCTACTTTGTATAAAACAAAGTCCCCGATACTTGGATGTCACGGGTAATCTCGAGAACCACTGCATGGATTTTGATGCGGTTTTCACCTTTCTGTAAAGGATACCTCGAGGAAGATTCCTGTAGAAAATAATTTATATATGATCAAAGGAAGCCAAGCAGTAAAGATTTCAGAGAATACGTCGAAAAAAATCCTGGCGTCCGTGCGCTTTTTAAGCTTACGCTGGGCAACCCGTTAAAAATCTCAATATACAATGAGTGTAAGAATTGTTCAGCATGAAAAGTTCTACAAAAACGTACGCGAGAGCACATCTCTATATTCAATATATCGTCCACTGTACCTTTTTTTTAGATTGGACGGAAGGGGGATTTGTGTTTCATACACCTCGCCATTCTTAAATTACGTCTGACAAGAATTTGTTGCACATGCATCTCCATGATAATATAGTTAATAGTCCAGTCAGTGATTTTAAACCATTATGCCGAGACTTAAAACGGATATAGATCGCAGTTTATTGACATCGTAAAGAAGCGCTTATCTCGTAATGCATTCACAACTGTTCCCGGGTGAAGCCGGGCCGGGGTGCTTGTATTAGGCTACTTATAACACCACATATTTCAACACTTGAATACTGCGATTAATATTCGTTGACCGTGATCCGCGGTAGAGTCTATTGTTGTTGTTGTTGTTGTTTTTGTTGTTGATTATTTATGGGTTTTAGCGGCATCGTGGGCTTGTAGCCCCTTTAACTTGGGTGTGTGTAGAAGTTGTCTGATAACATGTGTCACTGTGATGTCTGTAGGCTTACTAGTGTGTGTACCTTTATATGAGGAAGGATTTGGGTAGGAAGCTGTTGTTGTTGTTTCATTTGAGATGCATGGACATCATGGCCATTTAGCCCCGTGTACTTGGATGAGTGATGAATTCTTTCTCATAACCTGTGTTATTGGGATGGCTGTATTTCTGGTGAGGATTCAATGAATCAATGTTTAATATCCGTATAGCACGTTGTATTTCAACACCTACTACGGCCAACATTCAATTTTACTCCTTGAAAAGGACAAAGAGTTATAACTATATCCATGCATTTAGGAGAAAGTAGGCTATATGTTCTTTACTGAACATCTTGCTAACTACTAATCGTGTGCCATTACATAATTTTGGCTAATTGATATTTCGCTTTAATATAATTGGCACTCCAATTTTCAAATTCAGAATGTGTGACGGTAATCCGGGAATTTCGTGAGAATTATGATATTCCGTTGGAAAATTCACTATTTCACTTTGCTTCATCACGGAGTCAATGGATTTGTATGGCACTGTTTCACCTGCAATTTTGTTTAGAATGATGATGTTCATACCGTTAACGTCTACATTTTTAGCCGCGAGAATGGATCTTTCGCTCAACCAAGCGTGATTTTGATAATTTGTGTCGATGCTTTGGAAAACCTTATCTTCTAATTCTTCTTTTGAATTCACAATGTTGCAGAAATGAGATGGGAAGGTATTTATCACTGTTGCTGTATATTTAGGTGCAAATCAATGGAGTCCCACATAGAACGGTCATGACATCTGGCGGAAACGTTTCGCATAATAGATCCCTATTGCGTTTACTGAACAGAGGGCTGGGTTATTGATTTCCGTGGATGGAGGACCTTCACTATGTCGTATGTTTCTAAAACTTTGAAACATAAACATGGATAGTTAGTTTATTTATTTATTTATCGTATGACATTTAGTGCCGGGAGTGTCCGAGGACATGTGCGACTCGCCTGAGTCTGTAGCTGCTTCCAGCGGACACCGTTAGAGTGAGATACAAGTTCCGTTCAATTTCAAGTAGTTCCAACTTTCGCCACCAGATATCAATGATACCTAGTGGTGAACGTTGGAACTTTGATAGAGCGTTCCGACGAATTCAAACTTAACAATTTAGCTTCACACAAGTTTAGTCTCTGGAAGGATCTTTTATATGCCATAAATCTATGACATGGGACCGCCGGCTTTACTTCCCCACCGAAGGAAGGCATACTGAAGGATTTTAGTGTAGTTATATCAATACCAGCATTCACTAAAGTTGTCGCCGAACTCCTACGAAAGTCGAAAAAAAATCCTGGCGTCCGTGCGCTTTTTAAGCTTACACTGGGCAACCCGTTAAAAATCTCACTATACAATGAGTGTAAGAATTGTTCAGCATGAAAAGTTCTACAAAAACGTACGTGAGAGCACATCTCTATATTCAATATATCGTCCACTATAACTGTTTTTAGATTGGACGGAAGGGGGATTTGTGTTTCACACACCTCACCATTCTTAAATTACGTCTGACAAGAATTAGAGTTGGAGAGTTTAAGGTACAGTGCTGTTTCTTTTCCCATATTCCGCAGTTTGTCAATACTGTATTTTGGACGGTGCACTTTCCATGTCAGTAATTTATAAAATAGGATGGAGTAGACGTAGATTCATAGATTTCTTACATATTCCATAGAATTTTCCTGTTACCGGTACCGTAAAGGATCGTGATGATTTTGTCTTTGTGTTTGGGATTGCAACTACAATGGTTGATCCGATATCCTTTACATTGTCAAATTTCAAATCATGTAATTCATGCAATTCATGTCACTTGTGTCCGACATGTTGGATTTTGGAAACAAGTGCGCTGAGTGCAGGTGCAAACAGCTGTATCGTAATGAAAATCTTGAGCTCTGATTGGTGGAGAACCTCTAACATAATGAAAGCTTGTACTATAATGAGCCTCATTATGATGCATTTTTCTGGGATATAATATTTACATTTCGGCATGGTCGGACATAATATGACAAATAACGCCGTTTGCGCTTTTGATTGTATTCACAAATGTTGGTCCAAAAGGAATTCAATATCAGCATCTCGTGTTGAAGTGATTTAAATTTCTCCCTATTACCTTATTCTTGTCCCATTTTCGTTTTTCCTCTTATCTTCGTTTTCGTCCGAAAGTAACTGCATTATGTCTTTTCTTCTTCATGAAGTCACAACTTCCGTTTGATGTTCTTGATGTCTTGGTTCCGAGCATGAGCCTCCGACCTGAAAACTTAACAGACTGTGTATGTTACAATTTTGTAAATATTTTTTCAGAACAGTGCTCTTAATGCTTCTTTCTTCTTACCTATAATGTGTCTTGGGGACCACTCTAATTCTTCGGCGAGGGCTCGCTAACTGCCTGCACAAGATTCAACGAATGGCTCATTTCCCTGTAAGTTTCCTAATCATGTTGGGCCATAATTGAATTTGATGGTGTTTCAGTTTAGGGAGACGATCCTGTTCCATTTATAAAGAAGAATGAGATGATATCCACCGGGTAGAGAGTAGGACCATGAATGATAGGAAATGAAAAACTCACTAACGCCCAAAATTCAAGGAGATGTAAGGTCAGAATAGAATAGACATTTCCAATTGTGGTCGTACAGAAAGAGAGTCTGAAACAAGCTGAGCTCGGATCTCCGTGTAGGTGACCGGCTCCGCATGAATTGTAATCCTTTCAGAGGAACCAAAATTATAGATTTAGTGTCGTCACCTAACCCACCAGGCTTTTTTTTCTAAAAAAAAAAAAGTCAACTCCCCACTCTTCTCGAAAATGGTTGGACCATATCTGGACCAGATGGAATAATATTTTAGGTGTGGCGTTTGTTATAGTGTTGATTGACGAGTTACACCGATCCTAACACACGAAATCTTTAGCACTGGAGATCATGATGCTGTGTTCAAAATCTCGCTTCGACCACTCTCGGGTCAAGGTAATCCTCCGATACTTATTTAAACGGCTGGTTACGTCAACATGATGCTACTGTATCGGATCGTAATAAGGGAGTTAGCTATCGGACCTCCGTGGCTCGGTAATTGTACAAGAACTCGTGTTATTGACGAACGTAACGTGAGAATCACCTTTATAATCTTGATAATATTTTTATTCATGTCAATTTAAATTGAGTTGCTGATCAGCGCATGTACTTTTCCATCATTCATGTTAAGTTAAAAGTAGAAATGAACACGCGATGTGAAAGAGTGCAGGTGTTTGGCCATCAGGTTGTAAGATTGTCTGACGTAGTTCTCTTTCCTTCTATCGTACGTCATGTGGGATGCCAGGTCTCTGGTGTATTTTAACCTCCCTTCCATAGCATCTTGGTGGGATCACGTCTCCTGACATTGTCACCCCCATCCCCCTCCCTCCTACTGCCACTACTCTCTTCTGGTTAGTCTTGCCATTTCACTTAGATGGATTGAATATAAAATCCTTACCTCCGACGCTTCTTATCTTACGTCATCCAGGCAGTCTTCAATTTCACACACTCATATGTAGTTCCATTCTTTTCTTTCCGACCTGATCTACCCACCCAGCTAGAGAGAGACGGTCTCTTGATTGTGTTAATATACTGTAATATGGTGTAGTACTGAATAGTAGGACATGCCATTTCAGCTCCGATTTTAATAGCCAGAACAGAAATTTTGGTAAATCATTTTTTCGCTCGAGACATTACCTTTAATCATATCGGAAGAAATTGGGATGGAGTGAAGTCGGCTATTCTTCCAAAGATTTTGATACAGACACTACGAAATTAAATTAAATACAGTAACTACCTACTTATTCAATAAGAAGATAAAATAGCCCTAGAAATGTAATTAAAATCCAATTATGAATGTTCATTTAATAAAGGCATTTGTTGTTATAAATTCGTCTTAGGGACTTGGGACATCTTGGTTATCAGCCTCGTGTGATTTGACGTGTGTTAAATTTGTCTGATAACCTATGTTGCTGTGGTGACTGTTGTAGAGTGTGCAGTTGTAACTACCAGGGTCGAGAATGGGATAGGATAATAATTATATTAATAATAATAATAATAATAATAAGAGTCGGCGACTACAATCCCAGTAATTATATCGTGTACTAGTGTTATACCCAAAACTCTCCACAGTAGTCTATCAATATTGAATCTGTATCCGCAGATTGAACTACAGAAGGCAGTTCTGTTAAACACCGGCCATATTGTTAGGAAATTCATTGGTGACAATACCCTCGCCGAACACTCAGCAAGGCTCGATGATTCAGATGGAAATTCAGCTCATCCTATAAATGAAGGAGACTCGTGAAGACTGCGGGCACGACATGGATGTACAGTAATGTGAAGTATCTGAACAGTGTATATGAAATTGTCTCAATACAGATGGTTCCTTGCTAAGGCCGAACCAGGCTGTAACATAAAATGTAGCCGGTATTTGCCGTTATAATGTTGTCAAACAATAAATATAATAATAATCTTGATTGGTCACATTGGACCACTTGAGTCGTTCCATAATCACTTCTTATTTGAAGGTAGTACTGCTTGGCTCCGTCAGGGATTTTAAAACTGACGTGAGGGTTGGAACGGGGTGCACTCAGCCTCGTGAGGACAATTGAGTAGCTGTCTGACAGTGAGACAGCGCCCCGATCACGAATACCAAGATTAACGGCCGAGGGGACCCGACTCGCTGATCACGCGTCACCCCAATATCTGCAGGCCAAATGGCTGGGCAGCGGTCGCTTGGTCGGCCTTAGCCCGTCATGGGCTGGATAGTGCCAGGGGTTGTTGTTGATAATAAGACTGTTATGGCTCTAACGTCCCTTTTTACTTCTGCGGCTTTCCGAACATCAAGATGTCGGAATCTAGTTTCTGAAGAGTATCTTTAACATGCCATCAACGGATTTGTAGCATTTAATCACCCTCAATGTTCACCGCCTGGGCAAGCACTGTAGGAGAGAGCCTTGCTTATCTGCTATGCAGCTTGAATTCTACAAACGATTGAAATCATAAAATAATGTAATTTTGTCATTCCTAATTTATTGTATATCACTATGTTACGTCCACATTGTGACAGTTTATGAATCGCCAATATTTTGCCCATGTCGTATACTGGCTTCTGACGCTTCTGTAACGTAGAGATTGACATCACGTTTGACTATGACTTTAAGTTTGTTTAGATAACAAAGAAAAGGAAAAGTGAAATTACTTCTATGATCGTCTTAATACATTTTCATTCGATCGCCGCGCAGATATTTTTAAAGGATTAATTTCCGTGTAACTCCAGACATAACGTCATGTCGCACATTTCATGAATTATATATGGGATATTTTTACATCATTGGCCTGCTTCAAAAAAAATTAAAAAGAAATTCGATTATATCTGAATGATGTCTCAAAACAACAAGTCATTGCCTCTGAGTCTGGTGATGCCTGGAAATAGGTCGTAGTTTATGAGTTGTTGCCTTTTTTGGTTAGGTCACTTGTCGGACGAAGACGACACCGTATTGTAGAACTTTTATAACAGCCCTCCCCAAGATGTAGCGAGTCAAAAGGAATGCATGCTGAAGTTACCCATGTAATATATTTAGTTCCATTGTGACGTTTTATGAACCTAGTTAATATTATATTAGGGTAATAAAAGACAGCCAAGGTTATGTGACAGTAAAAGTATGTGTACAAGTGTATGCTGGGAGCTATGCGTGACATCTTTTATGATGTGGGAGTATTATATTCCAGCTACTGATAGTGTGTCGTTCACTGATCAGCTGATGTTATGTCGTCTTATTTCTGCCTCACTTCTCTTCTATCGGCTACTTATCCCAGGGAAATATTTGAGAGGGGCTATAGAGACTATCAACCCGGTCTTGTCTTCCCCACAAATTTGTTTAACATTTTAAAATTTCTTCCAGTTCAGTAAATAGCCGTAAATCCTGACAATAAAGAATTTATTTTGATACATATTGTACGTGCAAACCGAAAAACCCAAGTTTTTTTTATCTTCGGTGAAAAAAAGTAAGACCTCGCAGTCACATTCCTTAATTATGCACAATGTTTCTTAAAGGGCAGGTAGTTAGGGAACGGCCACCTCATGTGGTGGTAAGGTAGCGCAGCGGTCAAGCTGTTGGCCTCTCACTACGGCGGACCGGGTTCGATTCTCGGTCAATGGGTGTGAGATTTTCAAAGTGAAATGCCATGTCCTGTGGTTCAGATTCCAAGTTAAAAGGAGGTCCCGTGGCTCATGATCGCGAGATTAATGGTCACGTTAAACTACAAACTTCCTTATGGTCACGGGGTGCGTATTGAGTCTCCGAATCCAGAGGTCTTGGATTTGATTCCCGACTCCGCTAAGAAATTTCATTTTTGTGTGAATGTCTGAATGGGGTACATCAGAGCTCCAAATAGTAGTTTTTGGTGGTTTTTCACTTCTACCCCAGGAAAATGCGGGGATAGATCGTTGCGTAAGTTCACTGACGCCTCCTATCAAATCTTAGTCTCAAATACAGCTATCCCGACGCGGGAGTGTGAATGTTTAAATTACGAGCTTTCATTTCTTCGCCGATGATAGGCCTACGTGGTTACTGTATTTAAAAAAAGCTTCGTTTTTCTTAGATAATGTATTGAACTTCTATTGTGGTAACAGAAGTGAAGAGAATTTCCAAGTTAATGATGTGAAGAATCATCAAGAAAATACGTGACTTGTTCCTAACACAGCATTGATATTTTGAGAGTAAGATCCATACGCTGTACCTAATTGTAAACATTATAAACAAATGTTTAGTAAATCACCAGTGGAATAACATTTGGATCGCAACCTTATAGGTCCTGTTACGAGAGGAATATTTCTTTCCTAAGATTGAGTTACGACTTCAAAGTAAAATGCTTATTCCGAACTTTGTGCTTGTTAAATTTTTATCTGGACATGTTAAATTCAAGTCATACTTCGAGCTATTTCATATCACTATTCTAAATTATGATTCTTGCATTTGAGGATCCTCCCAAACTGTGCATCACCTGCCATTTTCAATAGAAATAAAGTAAACTGTCACTTGAGCTACTGTAATAATGAACTAGCAAAACCTCTGTATCCTATGTTAACAAGATGTTCGGTAAAGTGTAGCCTACTTGCACTTAAATGTATGGGTATAATTATAAGTCTTTGTCCTTATCAATCAGTATAATTTAATGTTCTTTTGATGAACTTACAAAGACCTATATATACAGTGAGGCTCCTCAGTTACTAAGTTTCGTTGTATTTCCGCTCTTGCGTCTAAAGGAATTGATTTCAACATAAGAAAAGTATGACCATCCACCATCTTGAAAGTATTGAATCGTTGATCTTGTGCCTTCTACAAAGAAAATCTCATATGTGAGACTACATACTTGCTGAGTTTCGTCATTGTAACTGTAATAACTAGTGGATTATGGATGATGATCAATGTTTCTTTAAGGGGCCGAACATCTAGGTTATCGGCCCTGAGGATTACGGATATTGTAGTTTTTCAAGATGGTGGCTGCGTGTTATATGCAGTGTGACCGTCTTATAACTAGAGAGGTCTCTTATATGATACGACTCTATTACAATGTGTTGTGTATATTGCGCAAATGGATCCTGAGTTATTGATTTGCATGTTCTAATAGAGACCTTCCCGAATGTATTGTTAGGCGGTTCTTTTGCATTGGGAATACAAAGCCCTTATACCGTACTACAATAATGCTTATTTTAGATATTGTATCTCTAAAGTATGTAGAATTATTTAGTTTTTATTCCATAATTTCAAGATGGCCACTGCGCGCGATATTCAGCGTGATAATCTTATACCAGCGAAGTCTTTTATCTGATACTCCTCTCTCATCAAATTCTGCGTTAGTTGTGCTTCAAGTTTTAAGAATACGCCTAGCCTCCATCGTGAATATATCGAGTCACTGTTCCTTTGACTCGATCATGGAAAGCATAGATCATCACACTATGCGCAAGAGCCATCTTGAAATTTGAAAATGAATGAATAACTCTCAGTATCTTAGTGCTATAATTACTACTAATGTTCGTTATTTTTCAAAATACTTTGGCTTGTTCCAGGAAGGTCTCTATAGGGTGGCCTACCTCTTAGTAAGTTTCGTTTTAATTGCGCAATTACATTCTCAATGTTTCATTATTACGTTTTAATGGTATGCCCAACTGCCATGTTTTTAAATTTGGGGTAGCTGTTATTTTGCTTTGCGCATACAGTGCCACGTATAAGGTTCTTCTTTCGTTATTGTAGCTCTAAAATATTTTTTTAATTATTAAAATTCAAGATGGCCACTGCGCGCTTTATTCACTGTAATAAACTTTCATGAACGCTGCTGAGGTCTCTTATTATAATGCTTCTCTCCAATTAAGTGTCATGTTATTTGTGCATTTATATCCTGATATTTTAATAGTTCGCCTAGCTGCGGTCTTGAATGTATGGAGTCGCTGTTCATTTGCTGTAGGCATACTAAGCGGCTTATAAGGTTTTGCCTTATTACTAAATTTTGTAATTATAGCACTAATATACTGAGAGTTATTCATTTATTTTCAAATTTCAAGATGGCTGTTGCGCAAAGTGTGATGATCTATTGATTAACGCAAGTGATAACCATTACATGATACTCATCTCTTAACTAGATTCGTCTTAATTACGCAATTACATACTGAGTTGTCCAGTTGAATGTGTAATAGTTCGCGCAGCCGCCATCTTGAAGTATGGAGTCTCAGTCTTTGTGCCTAGGCCATACAATGATATGTGTACGGCCCTACCATGTAACTAGTTTGCGTTACTGTAGCTCTAACGTATTGAGAATTATTTATTTATACATGGTATAATTTCAAAATGGCTGCTGCACGTAGTATTTATTCTCATATAGTCATCACATTGGTAAAGCGGCTTCAGTGGCGTCGTTGGTAGCATGCTGAACTGCTGTGCCCAGGATAACGGGTTCAGACCTGGCCGAAGTCGTTGGAATTTTTAAGAGCGTTAAAATCCTTCAGTATGCCTTCCTTCGGAGGGGAAGTAAAGCCGGCGGTCCCATATCATAGATTTATGGTATGTAAAAGATCCTTCCACAGACTAAACTTGTGTGGAGCTAAATTTCTAGGTTAGATTTCGTTGTAACGCTCTATCAAAGTTCCAACGTTCACCACTAGGTATCATTGACATCTGGTAGCGAAAGTTGGAACGACTAGAAATTGAACGGAACGTGTAGCTTACCCTCTGGGTGTCCGCTGGAAGCAGCTACAGACTCAGGCGAGCCGAACATGTGCTCGGACACTCCCGGCACTAAAAGCCATAGATAAATAATTAAATAAATAAATAAATAAATAAGTAAATAAATCACATCGGTAGCAAAGGGTCCTATATAGAACTACCTGAATGCCAAGTACTGTGAGCATTGATTTATTGAAGTATATACGTTTTTTATAATATTGCTTGCCCCATCTCTGCCACTATCATGAAATTATTTGGCTGATGACCCTGTAATTTGGAACTCAGGCACTTCCTGGAGGATAGTTTGTTTTCCCAAAATTGTGTAGGGATCCAGTGATTAGTTTAGTGTTTTTTTTAGCGTATGGCTTTTAGTGCCGGGAGTGTCTGAGGACATGTTCAGCTAGCCAGTTTTTGTAGCTGCTTCGTTGAACATCGAAATTTGTTTTCGTTAACATGGCGGGGATATAAGACATGATACTGAGGCCCTTTATGAGAGCAACATCTGTACCAAATTTTATTCAATTGGTTTTCAACGTTTGGGAATTGATAGAAGGTGTATGGGGGGGGGGGGGGACACATACATTCATACAAAGACAGACACACGGCCATTTCACCCTTGTAGATCTCATAAGTCTACTTTCTTTATTTAGAAAATTGGAAAGTAGGCTAACAAAATTATTTTTTTACATTCAATCATCATAATTATCATCAATGAGTTTTCATTGTAATATATGGTCAGTAATACATTTTCTGCAATTGTCAAACCATAACCCTAATATGCTAGGCAAATTGAGTTCCTTCTATCTATTGGAAACTCAGCAATAATAAAACTTCGCTTTACCATCTGCGTAATACACTATGCCCTTTTCTATAATTAGTGGACTGGGAAATAAAATTGTTACGTACACCACCCTCCAAAAATTCGTTTCACCGCCCTTCTTCCTTGTGGATCTATACCCAGAGTAATCTGCTGTCTTTTCAAGCCCTTGATACTTTCTAAAGCCATTCAACCCATTCCTGTCGAGGCTGGATACAATAAACATGGATAACAGACTTAGCGTCTACTGCTGAACAGTCGCCATGTGGTGGAGCTCGGGTTGCGAGTGAGGTTCATGGTTCGAATTCCGGCCTCGGTAACTCCTCACTGGGGGAATTCTTTGACTCACTATGTCGGCATTTTGCTGGGACTATCTCTTACAACGTCCCAGTGCATATTTCCCCTTCCTTGCTCCTCAATTGAGGATGGATTATGATAGACAAGAAAGGGAAGTATGTGACCTGGTCTACATTCCTCGCCCGTTTAATAAGAAGTACTGAACATTAGATTGGAATTCTTGACTGGCGTTTTAAAATATTTACCTCTCATTCATTTACTACACTCAACGCTGTTGTTCCATGTACTACTGCTTCTAGTGGTCTTGCATATTCACCTTCCAAACGCCGTCTGCTGTAGTGGATAGCGTTGTTAGCTACCACCCCTCAGGCACTGGGTTTGATTCTCGACTCGGCCGAGAATATAAAAGTCTCGGCATGGTATGGTTGGGAATCTTCCAGATTCTGTTGTTGTTCTGTTTCATTTTAGAGGCTTGGGCATTGTAGTCATTTCATCCCCGTGAACTTTGAGAGAGTGTAGAATTTGTATGAAAACCTGTATTATTGTAGTGTCTGTGGTTTTGTTGCTAGGATTTGTAAAGAGGCGGCCGTGGCAATAAGTTAGGAACCATACCGGCATATGCCTGGACTAGAAGTGGGAAACCACGGAAAACCACTTCTGGAATAGCTGCTCATCTCAAATTTGCCTTACGTGGCTGAGTGTGCCCCGTTTCAACCCTTAGATCAGAATTAAATTTCTTGACAGAGCCAGAATCGAACCGAGTACATTCGGGACCAGAGTCTCAATATAGTAGAGTCCCACTCAACCGACCTTCGCTTATCCGACATTCCGTGTTATCCGACAGGGATAGACTTAATTGAACGTTTGGTGTACATTAAATTCTGGGGCACCCGGTGTCCATGCAGTAACGTTCTCGCCTGCTGTGTCCAAGGTTGCAGGATTGAATCCTGGTGCAGTCAGTTGGCATTTGAGGGTGCGCATATGCGAGGAAGATTTACTGGTACGTTAAGATTCCCTTCGGGGCAAATTTTTGGCAACCCGGCGTCTCTAAAAGACGCAGTAGTTAAAAGGGACGTACAAGCAATAACATTGCTATTGTTTTATGCAGTACATATAACACATTTCTGGTATATCACAACATAACTATACGGGCTTCAGGGAATCAAAGTATAGTTAATGGAACAGCCACTTCTAAGCTGGTAAGTCGCTACCCATGAACTTCCGAACGATTCGGGTTGTTGAAAGAACTACTACCTTCTGCATTAGTTTGTACAGTTGCGTATCCAGATCCAGTTCTTTAAGGCCTTGGAGCAAGGTACTGGGGATCACGCCCTTATTTGAGACAATGATAGGTAGGGTCTTTACCCGTTCTACATGCCATTGTCTTTTGATAGGACCGACCAACTTGCTATATTTGCTGATCTATTCTATGTGTTTTGATAGGAGATTCTTGTTGTTAGGAATCGCAACATCAACAAGGTAGTTTGATTAATTTTCTTGCTGACAACCACCAGATCCGGCCTGTTGTGTGATACCGATTGATCAATCAGAATAATACAACTTGTATTCATTGTATTCAAGAACACACTCTGGGTGATATTGGTGATACGGATCTTTTTTTCCTTTCAGAAGCTGAAACTTATCAGCCAACTCCTCTTTGCAACTGCATCATGCCTTTGTTTGTGTTCCGTCGCTAGGAAATACCTACATGCAGATGTAATATGTTGTATTGTTTCTGACTGTTGACAGCCGTTGCGGCACTTATCATCTGGTACAGCGGGATCTTTTACAATGAAATTGAGGTAGTTCCTTGTAGGGATGACTAGGTCTTGAATTGCAATGATGAAACCTTCAGTTTCAGGAAAGATGTGTCCTGAAGTGAGAAAGTAGTTTGGTGCAGTTACATCAACATTTGTTTAACTCCCCTCATTTGGATGTTTTGCGTGTAAAGGTTTTGCTTTCCATGCTTACATCTTCTGAAGGTCGGTTCTAGGTGGTGTTGAATTTCTGGTTGACACAAGACCAGTGGCGTTGATTTCTCCGCCTCACTGATGGCTCTGTGAAGTAGGCTACAGATGATCTCGCTTCTGCGTAGAAGTACTCCCTAAGGCTGTCTATTTGTCGTTTCATCTGGTTATCAATGAAACGAACCCACGTCCGCCTAGGCTTCTGGGTAGAGTCATTTGCTCTATTGAAGACCGTGGGTGGTGTTTCCTTCCTTTTGTGAGCCTCGTTCTCATTTTTCGTTCAAGACCTTCGATGTCCGTTTTACACCATTTGATTATGCCAAAGGCACTGCGTACGTGTTAACAGCTTTCACTAGGTTTTTGCTGTTCAAGTGCGTTTTTATGATTTGTTTTAATCTTTTGACAAATTCACAGGACAGATCTTTCTTTATTGACAAATGGTCAATATTCCTAGCTTGGTTTACTCCCAAGTATTTGTAGGTGTCTTCTGTCAACATACTGTAGACTTAATATGCTATCCATCTTTCAGCTCATACCCGGACTTCTGTACTTTTCCTCTCACCACCTTTAGTGTCCGACACGTCTTGTTCAAACCAAACTCTATTTGTATGTCTCGTGAGAATGTTTCAACTATTCTCAGCAAGTTTTCCATTTGCGACTTAAGGTTTAGCAGATGATTTAGCCGAGTACCAACTCTCTTTCCAATCTTGATAGAAAACCCGTAATGAGTAGAGTTAAGCTGGGTAGATAAAGGATTTATTGTCAGGACAAGCCATAAGGGGCTAAGGGAGTCTCCTTGAAAGATGCCTGTCCGAATCGATATCTCATCTGTTCGTATGTCTCCGCGTGGTGTATTGAGACACAGTCTAGTTTGCCATGCTGACGTAACTCTTTTCAAGAAACTGACACATACCTCATTGATCTTATACAATCGCAGCACTGCTACTAGCCAGTCTTGGGGCACAGTGTCAAAGGCCTCCATATAATCGATGTACGCCATATGAAGGTTTCGGTGATTAAAGTGTGCCTGGCCACATACAACTGAGTCATTTATTAGTTGTTCTTTGCACCCTTTTGAACCCTTTTCACAACCTTTCTGTTGCATGGCAATTATGTTGTTTCTTTTACGGTGTGCATATATCCTGTTAGCCAGGCATGATGTAATGATCTTATACAACGTGGGCAGACATGTGATGGGACGATATTTTGTAGGGTTCCACGTATTCTAAAGATCTTTTGGAAGCAAATATGTGCTGCCACGTGTGAGGAATTCTGGCAAGCTATCTGAATGAAGGATGGCATCATTAATGAACTCACCTAGGTGATCGTGGATGTTACAGCACTTCTTATACCAAAAATTCTGATTCTGGTCAGGGCCAGGGGCTTTCCAATTTGCCAACTTGTTGATAACTTCCTCAATATCATTTGTGGTGAATTTCTCGTGCTGCATTTGCTCAAAGCGTTGGGAAACTTGTTGTTCTTCTCTTACCCAACTTGATTCAGTGTCATAATGAGACCCCACCCCAGTGGGACGTAGATGGCAACCACGGGACCCCAGCTGAGTCCGGCATTGCTTCCACTTACTTGTGCCGTGCTCCTCTCCGTCTTCTTTCCTGTCGACCTCCCTTGGTCATCTCTTGTTCTTTTCCGACCCTGACGGTATTAGGGTATCCGAGGCGTAGGGAGTCTTTCACTTTCCCGCCTTAATTGGCCATTGTCTCATCTTTCCTGATCCCTCCTTCTTCGAGGGATCAGACCTCTTGTTTTCTTTCCATTATATTTCCTTTTCTCTTTAAGAATCCCACACTGTTTTTGTTAATTGGCTCTCCGTGTATCTAAATTCCCTTTAGCGATTTTTTTTCATCTACATTCCATATTGTAGGTATTTTCAATCTACGTTGCATTTTGTAAGTCTTTTCTATCTAAATTGCATCTTACGAGTGTTTTCAACCTCAGTTGCATTTTGTAAGGATTGACAATCTAAATTGCTTTTTAGTAAGTCTTGCAATATAGGGGATGGGACTTTTCTGAGTATTTTGAATTTCAATTGCATTTTATAAGTATTTTCAATCTAAACCGCTTTTTGCAAGTATTTTCAATCTAAATTGCATTTTGTATGGTGGCATTTTGCAAGTATTTTGAATCTCAATTGCATTTTGTGGGTGTTTTGAATCTAAATTTCATTTTGTAATTATTTTCAATCTAAATTGCATTTTGTAAGTATTGTCCATCCAAATGAGTAGTTTGAATGTACCGTTCATTTTGTAAGCATTTTCAATTTCAATGACATTTTGTATGATATTTGAATTTCAATTGCACTTTATGAGTATTTTGGATCTGAAATGGGAGTTTTTCAATCTGAATTGCATTGTGTATTTTCAATTTCAATTGCATTTTGTAAGTATTTTTAACCTCAATTGCATTTTGTTCGTATTTTCAATCTCATATGCAATTTGTAAGTATTTTGAATATGAATTGCATTTTGTAAGTATTTCGACTCGACATTGCATTTTGTCTACGTATTTTGAACCTAACCTACATTTTATGCGTATTTTTCAATCTATTCATTTTGTGAGTATTTTCGTTCTAAATTCCCTTTTGTAAGTATTACCGCTCTCCATTTCGTGAGTTGTTTCAATCTGAGTTCCTTTTTTTAAATATTTTCCGTCTCACTTTCCATTCTGGTTTCCATTTCATTGTCATTTTCGCTATCACCCAGACCATCTGGGGCCAATAACCTAGATGTTAGGTCCCTTAAAACAACAATTATCATCATGAGATGTTGTTGACAGTTGTTTGCCCCAAAATTCTTGAATTCTTCTTCTTATTCTTCTTATTTTTCTTCTGTTTCCCTTTCCTATCTACCTTTCAGGCCTCTTCTTCTTTCAAGTCCTTTAATCCGTTTTATTAAGGCCATTTCTTTTCCCTCGCCTTTATTTATTTTTATTCGTTTTAGACATTTCTACTTATAGATGTACGTCAGTGTTAGTAGTGTTATGTTGTTAATTCATTTAGGGGCTAGTTATATCCTTGCCATTTAGGCTCGTGTATTTGGGTGTGTTTATACCCTATAATATATACCGGGTGATCCATCCGCCTCTTGCGATCTGGTTTTATGCAACCAGTCACGTTTATTTCAATTCTAAAATAAACACATCGGTAACTCACCCAAATCTGAAGCAATATCACGAGACGTGCTCCGTATCCTATGTCACGATACAAACGGTCCTTTTCAAATTCAAATAACCAAATCAGTCTGTGGAAACTAAATGTGCAACCATGTCATATCGTAGGCAATTGGCGGCAAAAAGAAAAGGACATTACTTAAGCGTAATTCGAACCTCCTCCGTACCCTTGAGCCCTGTCTACTATCTCCGACCGCGCCGTGCCAAGTGTGTTATTGTGAGGCTTAGCATACAGCGGACAGTTCCCAGCCCATACAACACTTGTTCTTGATATGTGTGTGTGCACCTCCTGTTGTAACGTAAGTGTTGTTCATATCAGAGCTCGATTTACGGGCTCATTTGGGACACCTACAATGAATTAATAGTGGTGCTCACTATTCCTGGCGTCTTCTAGCCCGTAACCACACGTCTCATTATTAGGGGCCGATAACCTAGATGTTAGGCCCCTTAAAACAACAATTATCATCATCATCATTAGGGCTCGGATTTTTAGGTAAATAAATATATTTTTTTATGTTAATACATATTTTAAACATTTTGTCTATAAATACATAAAGTCCTGCTTTTCACTTATTAGCACATAAAAATACATACTATTTACATTTTTAAAATCAGTATGCTAGATCATTCAGTTCATTGCATTTTTGTTTTGTGTTACTTTAACGGGGAAGAACCTGTGAGCTCTCTAACCTTCATGCAGAGCGTATGTCAGCTTGCAGCTGTGGTTTTCTTGACTTGTCGTCCCGTCCCACTCACTGTGGAAGCCGGGCATTTCCTTGTCCATAGCCATATTGCACCACTTGCTAGACCTCCCCCTCCCAGCTACCTGGAACCAGAATCACTCGCATGCAGCTCATTTCTGGAACTGCGAAGTGTAAGACAGTTCTACGATTCCTAAAGTAAAAGCAACTACAAGTTATCATCTGCAGCAGTATGTTGACGAATGTAAGGATAATTTTGCTTCTGATCGGGGCGTTCTGTTCTGCCAACCATGTGAGAAAGCAATCAAGGCTGAACAGCGATCTCAAGTTACACTACACCTCGACGGCAAGAAACATAGTGTCGCAGTTTTTCGCGCCTTCAGAAGTGTTTCGCGATAATCGTCGGTCATTTGTGATGGACAACCTGAAGATGTATCTAGTTGTGTATTGTAATGCTTCAGCAGTCAGTGAGGCTTAGCATAAATTGCATTCGTGAGTACTGCATATTTTTTATATTGTCATTAATAAACTAAATTATAATTAAATATTTTTACTTTTTTGTTACATATTTCAGGTAGCTTATTTTCAATACATAAAAAATAAATATTTTCCCAATTTTTAGCACCTAAAAATCCGAGCCCTACTCATTATATTGAAAAAATGGCTACGCTCATATAAACATGGCCAAACGTAGTATGATCAGGATTTTGCCTCAAACAGACACCTCATCAGTGGAAATTAATCAGCAACTTGTGAAGGGGTAAGGTGCGAATGTCATGTCACGTAACAATGTTTCACATTGATGCACCGAGTTCAATAACAGCAGGACGGATGTGCAAGTTGAACAACGACCTGGTCGGCCAAGCACATTTGCCATAAATTTCCATTTCTTATCACCGTTGAAGGAGCGCCTGGGTGGTAAACGATTCGACTACGATATGGCCGATCAGCATGCTCCAGGAACTGTACAGATGTGCCTACCATGACCGCATCGATGCCTTGAATTACCGTAGAAACAAGTGATAATACAAAAATGGTGACTGTTGAGTGGTAATTCGTATCAGTGCCCTACTACTGGGTATCGTTATATCAGCATGTAGATTAAAATTTCCCGTGCAATTTCCTGTTAAACTATTTTTTTAAATCTCATTGCAACTTCTAAGAGTTGAAGGTGTGCTTTGTCGTGCTTAAACCGGTGTAGTGAAATCAGAATGGTCTCATTATAGACTCTTACTCTTCAATTTCTCAAAGAATGTCCTGTTCATATTACATACATTTACAAGTGGGGATTTGATGAGTCCCATGGCGTAGCCGTGCTCGTTAAATCGTGCACCACAGCTGCGAGGGCTGCTTCATCAAGCCCGGAGATCGTACGTTCGAATCCTGGCGCTGACAGTGACAATCCTGAGTGTGGGTTTTCCTCGGGTTTTTCCACACTCCCTCCGGGTAAATGCCGGGATATTACCTCACTTCCAGTCCCAGGGCACCTAAGTTACCCTGTCCCTAATACTGTTACACGCACGCCTACAGTCATCACAGAAATACAGGTTATCAGAAAAGTTCAATACACACCCAACTACACAGGACTAATGACCAAGATGTCCCAAGCTGCTAGAACGATTTAACAACAACAGAAAAGGATTTGATGAGCTAGATTTTCTAAGCCCCTAAATGAAGCAACGCCAGAATTAGTTTTGTTACATTTCTTGCTTGTGTATAAGTGCTAGAAATATTAGAAACTCTTCCCAAAAATTTTAATGCAATTAAATATTAGTTTTTATATTCTTCTTTTCATGACTTTAAACCGCTAACATGCTCCTCTTTAAGGCGTCACCTCGCCTTCAAAATAAAGCAGATGAAGAAGGGAAGTGATTCTCTGGATATTCTGGAATTTTCTCCCTCTCTCTTCGCTGCATTTTGAAATAAAACGAATGATGGGCCTTGAAGGAAATTTAAGACTTATTCTCTTGAGGCTTAATCCATCAATTATAGTTTAAAAAAGCGTCATGACTACGAAAATGAAAGCGAAACAGAAGGCAGTGTTAAGGCAGACGGCTTCTCCCATGTTTCTTGAGGGTTAGAAATCTCTGTTAGGGGAGTCTGTTTCCAGACCGCTCTCTTGAGTGAAACGGAAGATCCGTCTCCCATCAGTTGAGAGTTCATTGCGAGTTTCTTTCGAACTTCTTCAATGTATTGTTATTATCATCAATATTATTCACTCCGGAGTGAACAGTGAACAGCAGTGGACGCCATAGGACTCAGGTTTCGGATAACAGATAGTGTAAATAACCTTATTCCATTCTTGGGCAGTGTATATTTTGTGCATTATGACACGTACAAGTTAATTAGGAACGGTTGATTTAGAATACACAAAATAGTGTAGACGTCTTTCCTGAATTTGAACACAATAATAATTCAATAGAATACAGGTTTACATACTTAAAATACATTAACAATACCGGAACAACCATAGAAGTGAACAATAACATCTGTAAATAAGATTGACGCGTTAGATAAGTTTTTACAAACTCATGTAATCTAAACATTGTAGCCTATATATATTTGTGCATAAATATAGCATATTAACTAAGCCTAAGTGAACAGGATCTGAAGGTGAATGCTTGACGTTCGAAACATGTCTTCCAATTTAAGCCCCCCCCCCATTTTTGTGAGCGTGTTTTTTTGTGATAAATATCTTATGTAATGTTTTTCATGTTAGAGCATATAAATACTCGTTTTCCCGTGTAATTTAATTGGGCACAATATTTGTATTGACCCACTAGAAAGCTAAATTTAATAGTGGATGGTTGTTTCGTGTGGACCGCTTTAAATTTGGATTGGATGTTGAACGAAACCAATTCATTACTTTTCTTCAAAACCACTAAAAATAGGAGGAAAGTTTACTTGAACAATTGAATCTTACAGTTTTTCTGAAATCGTGATGTATTCCGTTTCGCATGGGTTGTTGACACTCTTCCTGTTTGTGATTTTTAACCACACCATTTTCTTTCTTTTTCTATGCATCATTGTCGTCATAATGACCATGTTAAGACACACGTAAACACATACTGTAGTTCTGCAGATATGCTTGACAAAATCGGCTTCCTGAGTATCAGGGGTCTTTAACCTACATACAGTCCATCCGACTGTTTCATTCTTTTTGTGTCAAACAAACAAAGTTTAATAAAAAAAATACAATTTTGCTTGCAAATGAAAATTATATATTCACAAGTAAAATAGTGTGAAAATCAGTATTTTTTTTTTCATAAATTTATCACTGAAGTAAGTTACGTTATATTTACGAATACAATATTTTCAAAAAATTGCGCATTCGACCTGAAGAAATATCCTGTATTCCTAAATATTTTCTGTTATATAATACTGCCAAATTTGTGCGTGGTATGATTTTAATATTACCCTGAAATATTCATGAAAATAAATCCCCATTTAATAAATTCATAGCATATTTTGGTCGGACTTAAGACAGGACAAGGCTGGAGTGATGCTGTTGTAATGTTGGGAAGCAGCTAGTTTTATTGGAGTCCTTGTGGTCGGGTTGAGCTAGCCGGCGAAGTAGTGGATGTCAGCTAGGGTTTGAGGCGATTGATGGGGCTCCCACGTGTCACTAAACAATTCAGGTTAACATATGGAAGAGCCACCAAACCTCGCCCTCTCGCTTGACTTGTTTCTCGCTTTTAATGGTGCACTCCTGTATGACCTGCCACAACATCCGGTATGCTTTTCAGAAATGGTAACATTAATGCTACAGATCGAAATAGGCGAATTGATTCATTCACTTGAATGTCTGGACCTGTGGTAAATGTCAGACTTAGACCCGAAGAATCCCGAGTTAGATGCCCGGCCGGACCATGTGAATTTCAATTTCCTGTGATTAATTTCGCTGCCTGGAGGTTTGTGACGTCATCATTATTCATTGCACGACTCGCAGGTCACCCACCGGCACCAGACCACTCAGAAAGCCACAAAACATGTTTTTTTTTCTTTGAAATAAGTTGCCGTGGATAAATGTTATTTCGATTTACATTACATTTCTTATTTGTATGGGAATGTTGGTTAATTTGTAATATTAAATCTCAAATACTTAATTTGCATTTAGTGTCGCTCATTAGTTTTCTCGGCTTATCAGTGATTAAGTGTGATTATTATTATTATTATTATTATTATTATTATTATTATTATTATTATTATTATTATTATTATTATTATTGGGCATCATGCGTAAGGCGGGGAAAACGTTTAGAAATGGAAGATATCCTAAATAAAGACTTAATGAAACCAACTTCAACCACGATTCAGATTTGTTGATACACTGTTCGCTATGTACTGTAATTATCTTCAGTTTTACCCACAGACTACTTACTGTATGTGGGTTCTCAAATACCTTCAGAAAATGAAAGTCGCTTTAATGCAGATTCCTACAACGCACTGTTGTTACAGTGAAATCTCGTAGCAATCTTTCAAAATGTAGGTCGTGGCCAATATCCTTGTACATAGAAAAATTTGAAAATAATCCGTATATGGACTTCGAAAAGAGATTTATATAGTATGGTATACACTTATGGCACCTCAAATTGGGTTTTATACAAGGCGTGATCAAAACGTTTCCATTTGACGGCCGTACAGTCCATAATCGCTAGGCTATGCCAATCAGGCAAAATCACCGTGAGCATTGAGACCCTCTTCCCACACACACACACCAGGTTGAAGATACCCGTGTGGTAAAACACTGTGTCCTGCTGCGTGAAGAAGTCCGTAACCACGCGCTGCACATCCTCGTCCGATAGGAATCGTCGATCCGACAAGGCCTTATTAAAGGGAGCGAAGACGTGATAATCGCATGGGGAGAGATCAGGACTATATGGCGGATGCTCGAGTATCTCCCACTTGAGTTGGCGTACCATCTGCGTTACGACCTTTGCAGTATGGGAACGTGCGTTATCATGAAGCAGCAGCACGCCTTGTCGCAGTTTTCCCACATGTTTGCATGCCGTAATTTGTCCAGTGTTGCGCAGTACCGTTCCCCGTTGATGGAGACACCAGGCTCCTTGAAATCAATAAGCAATGGGCCCCGGTAATCAAAGAACAGGGTGAGCATCGCCTTTCCAGCGGATGGTAGACTCTTGAACTTCTTGGGACGAGCGGACGATGGATGACACCACTGCATCGTCGGCGCTTTCGATTCCGGTTCCCAGTGGTGTCACCAGCTCTCGTCGCCTGCAACAATGCGCTCCAGGAACTTGTTGCCTTCAACATTGAATCGCATCAGGTGCTGCAGGCAAACAGTCATCCGGTTTGCTTTTTATTCAGCATTCAACGCCCGGGGCATCGCAGCAGTAACGTCCTCAAACGGAAACTTTTTGATCACGCCTTGTATTTGTAATGAATTTATTAACTGTAGGACGAGGTTAAGAACCGTGGGCCCCGAGAAAGATCAACTATTATTTCCATTTTCTCAGGCTCGGTCTATTTAATTGATCTCTTCGATCTCCGTGAATTTGTTTCGCTCGGATTTAGGTTACCGTAGAATGAGCCATATTTAATTCGCCAGCACTTTGTGGTCCTTCTCTTATCTTTACCAGGTCTCCTCATCCTTCGTTGGTCGAAGCTCTTTTACCTTCACTCTAATGGGGAAATAACTTAGATGTCAAGTTTTTTAAAGTAAACATCTCGGTCATTTAACCGAAGTCAGTCGAAGTTTATGGTACTGAAGTTGTCGTCGATATGGCGGAAAGGTTACGCTGATTTCCAAAAATATTTAGCTCGATTCCATTGTACTAGTATCGCCTTCTGTGCTCTCCGGGTGCGTATTAAAATGAAACTCGGGATCTAAAGATCCTGGGTTTGAATCCCACCTCAGCTGTCCTAGAAGTGGTTTTCCGTAGTTTTCCACTTCTGTTCCAAGCAAATGCTAGAAGTAGAAGTTGAAAACTACGGAAAGCCACTTCTAAGATAGCTGAGGTGGGAATCGAACCCACCTCTTCTCAGTTTTACCTCACGAGGCTGAGGGGATCCCGTTCCAGCCCTCAGACCAGAATTACATATTTCTTGGCAGAGCCGGGGACAAAATCCGGGCCTCCACTGTCACAGTCAAGAATGCTAGTCACTACGCTACGAAGTACACATATAAAAAAGGCACTTTAAATCTTTATGAAATCGCTTTTTTTTTCATTTAGGCTACTTCTAATCAAACAGACATGTTTCATGTGAGAAATTGGCAAGAGAAATGGAAATGGCCCGGATGATGCATTTTTCCTTATCTCAAAGAAAATCGCCAGCAAATAAGATTACCAAATGTAAATATTTTTAAAACTCGTGTCTGAAGTTGCCGACTCTTAAGACAGGGGTATCCAAACTTTTCAGCCGAAGGGCCACCCTGACTCATGGACTAAGTCCCAAGGGCCAAAACCTAGCTAGCTCATCATACCAACATACTGTAGTTTATAATTACGTGCTACAGTACATTGCATTTTGCGAGCGTTTTCAACTTCAATTGCATTTTGTACGTGTTTTCAACCTCATTTGCCTTTTGTAAGTATTTTGAATTTCACTTGCATTTTGTAAGTAAAGCATTTCGACTCTACATTACATTATGTACGTATTTTTCAATTTATTCCTTTTGTGAGTATTTTCGTTCTAAATTCCCTTTTGTAACTATTACCCCTCTCCATTTTGTGAGTAGTTTCAATTTGAGTTCCTTTTTGCAAGTATTTTCCTTCTCACTTAATTTTCGTTCTGGTTTCCACTTCATTGTCATTTTCGCTATCATCCAGACCATTAGGGGCCGATAACCTAGATGTTAGGCCCCTTAAAACAACAATTATCACCATAATTTATAATTACGTGCAAAATTTCGTTTCGGGACTGGTCGGCTAGTGAGATAAGGAAGGAAGCTTGTAGTTTAACGTGACCGTTAATCTCGCGATCATAAGCCACGGGACCTCCGTTTTACGTGGAATCCGAACCACAGGACATGGCATTTTTCATCGAAAATCTCACATGCATTGACCGGGAATCGAACCCGGTCCGCCTTGGTGAGAGGCATACAGCTTGACCGCTGCGCCACCACGCCCCCGCTAGTGAGATACCTATGGTGCAGGACGCGGAGGTGGACTACGCTCCGTTTGCTCGTCGCTTTCTTCTGCTTTCGGCACTGCTAATCTGTGTGAGAAATATTCTTCAAAATAAAACATACAAACATCTTTACTGATCCAAATTAACTGATGAGCATTTGAAGCCGCTGCTGATAATTACCAATAGTAAACTTGATCCACTACTGCAAACAATTAGTCATAATGATAATGTTCAATTGCATTATGTGAATTACCTAGGTAAGTCGCTTACTGTAAGTTTTTTATGATAAATCTCATATCATTAATTACAATTAAAATGTCTATTTATTTATTTATTTATTTATTTCGTATGTCAAAATGAGGTTACATTGCGGCAAAGAATTAAAAACTAACAGATAACAAAAAGGTTAAAATATATACAATATTAACAGAGTAGATTGTAGATACCGTAAAAGTTTTGGCATTTACAGTACAATGTCCAGGGTATCAGCCAGTTGACAGCATCATCGGTGGCACTGTGTAGGTCATGGATAGTTCCTTCAAATGTCCTCCTCGGGCACTCGAGGGCAACATGCTGAATGGTCTACGTTGGCACAGTCACAGTATGGGCTTTGAGTTCACGTCCGTAGGTATAATCATTAAGTACCCTACACGTGTCTCCCGGGTGGTGCTAATGCCCGTTGCTCACGGTAAAATGTTTCTTAAAATTTATTTTACAACTAATTTTATAAAAATTTGACGAAAGCAAGCTGTGTTGTTCACGGTAAAATTATTTTATAAAATCCGTGGATGTATCAGGATCGCCATCTACCGATAAACTTCGGAACCAAGAATCAGCTGTTCAACACACATTGGTTTGAGAGTATGGCTCCAACAAACAAAGCAAACATTGCAAAAATTGCTGCTTTAGCTACAATGGTACAATGGAAAAAAAAGGAAGAAAAGAAATGCTAGGTAATCCTGGACTCGGGAATGGATAAAAAGAAGATAAGAGTTGAGGAATGCTGTCCTTGGTCGAAAATGAGTTGAGGTTAGAAGATCAGAATTCATATAGGAATTTTCTAAGAGTGGAGGAAAGCAGTTTTAAAAACTCCTAGATCTCTTTGGTCCCAAAGTTATTCGACAGGACACTTAACATAAGGCAAGCCATTTCTCCTGAAATGAGACTGCATGTGAGTTCGAAGCCCGATTATCTTCGCCTCCACATCAGCCTGGCTTGTGTTCGGTCGAATATGTGATACATATTCGGCGATTGAGATTCCTGCCTCCCTTCTTGCATTTCTATTGTGGTATATGGACGTTTTAACCTCATACAAATACTGATATTTCTGGTACTCGTCCAGTAAAACACTAACAGCTTCCTTATTAGTCCAGCCGGAGCCTGCCATTTTCGAAGTGTTTGTTTACAAGCGAGCTTCACAATCTTCTCACCACGTGGCGCCAGCATCATTTTCATGTCAGCTTCCCTGATTGGTTCGTTTCGTAAAATTAATTTTACGGAATAGAACATGTCCTATTTTATGGAAAGTTTTATCAAAGGTTTTATAAAACTTGAATTTGACCGTGAGCAACAGAAATTTTATCAAATTAAATTATTGTACAATAAATTTGAAGGACAATTTTACCGTGAGCAACGGGCATAAGCAAGCAACAGAATTGGTTGCTGGACCTAGAGGTCTGCTTCAGGATATCCCAGCAATTAGAGGATCATGGAACAGAATCAAAACTGTTCTTCTCAGAACAACGCATCAGCAAAGAATTAAAATGTTCAATTTTATTAACTACGTCAGTTATTGTGTTTCTTAATTGGTCGTTAAATCAAGACATCTGATTATTATTTTTATGGTATGTTTACATTGTATAGTTTACAATGTAATCAATATAAATGATGGTAGTCCGGATACCGGGCATGTCCGGCGCGCTCCGGCGGGACGGATTGGTGGTGTTCGGGGACTGGTGTTGGCCCGGGGGCAGTAGTTTGGACACCCCTGACTTAATATAAGAGCTCTCGTGGTTGTTCTTTGACGAGCATGTTAGGCTGTCGGAATATCTGGAGTCATGGCCATTGAAAATGCCATAAAATATTTATAAAGGGTGTATAGGGCTCGTTCACACCGCCCCGGAAGGCAGACATTAGCTCTCCACTCCGCCTTCATCGTGTGCACTCGGGTGTAATCCTTGCTTCTCAACTTGCTCCGGTTCAATCCCCAACTTCTAACGGACCTGATTAACTGCAGGCAACCAATAACAGTCTAATAAGTTGCTAGTGATTGAGAGGGTAACTTGCTCATTTCTTGTGATGTAAATGAGACGATATCAGTTAAACACCTTTCGAAACAATTTTAAAATTTGTTGTGTTGGGTGATCTGGCAAAGCGTGTACCTACAAAGATTCTTAGGTAATGCATTTTTAGCCTACTTTTAACATTTTGCAAAAATGAGGAAAAAGTAGACTTATGAGATCGATCCGGGAAAATGTGTGTCTGTCTGTCTCTCTGTCTGTCTCTGTCCTTCTGTCTGTCTGTCTGTCTGGCTGTGTGTGTGTCTCCCCCTATCAACTCCTAACCGGCTGCAGCAATCAAAACCAAATTTAGTATGAGTAAAGATGTGCACCGGAATATCTCATGTCCATATTTGAAAATGATGTCAGTGCTACCAACTGCTGAAAAAACGCACTATAAATTTGAGCTCCATGTTGGATATCTCGCAAGGTATGCATAGGAGCTATTCCAAAATTGGTACACATGCAGATAATACTATTTCAGTTTAATTTCCAGGTGGCCAACAATGACAGTGTTGCCAAAATAATTTTAAGCCTTCTGATAGGTCCAATGTTTAAATGCATATAACTTCTACACTATCAATTGGATTTCAACCAAATTTGGTATGTAATATCTGTACATAAACAGATATGATTGAGCGTATTCTTAAGAGCCACCAGGGCTGCCAACTGTTAATAATTGCTCTCTCTATTTTTTTAAATCCAAATACCAATATATCAGAAAGTATGCAAGCCAACAGCTTTAAACTATGCACACGTATATTCTGACATTTTAGATTAATTTGGAGTAACTTATATACGTCAGTTCTACCAACATGATTATAAGCCTGCTGATAGTACCAATTTTTAAATACATGTAACTTCTATACTGTCAGTTGGATTTCAACCAAATTTCGTTTGTGCTATGTGTACCATAACAGATATGACTGTAAGTATTGTTAAGAGCAATCAGGGCTGCCAACTGTTAATAAATGCTGTCTATATTTATTTTACACTAATATCAATATACCAGAAAGTGTGCAAGCCAACAGCTCTATACTTTGCACACGTATAGCACCTGACATTCTAGATTAATTTGGAGTAATTAATACAAGGCAGTGCTGCCAACATGATTCTATGCCTGCTGATATGTCCAATTTTAAAATACATATAACTTCTATACTAACAAATGAATTTCATCCAAAATTGGCACAACAAGATATCATAATATTTCAGATTATTTCTGACCAGCACACGCATGGTATTGTTGGCAACATGCTTTTACGCGTGCTGATAGATCCAGTGTCTAACTGCATGTAACGTCCATTGGACTTCAACCAAATTTTGTATTCTGTACCTTAAGAGATTGAACTAAGAATATATTCAGTCGCCAGGGCTGCCAACTGTAGTGCTCTATTAGGCTACATTATACCAGGTATATTTTGAACTAATTAGATATTTCGATATTACCAACTTAATTTCGTCATTATTCTAGATAGGTAGAATAATCATTGGCATGAAAAGTAGGCTGTATAGTTCTTCACGGAACTTCTTGTTTTTTTGTAGTGTTGCATCGAGAGTTAAACAGCATCCAATGTTCGCTTCATGACCACCTCATGGTGCAGTGGTTAACATTCTTGGCTGTCACCCCCTGACGTCTGGGTTCGATTCCCGGCTCTCCCAAGATATTAAATTCTGATATGAGGTTTGAAATGGGGTTTCTTCAGCCTCGCGAAGCAGAACTGAGTAGAGATTGGTTCAATTCCTACCTCAGCCATTCTAGAAGTGGTTTTCCGTAGTTTCACCTCTCCTACTTCAGGCAATTGTCGGGATTGTATCTATCGTAAGTTCACGGCCACTTCCCAACTAATCCAAGACCCAATTACAAATTCACTCATTAATACAGCCATCACGGTAGCACAGGTTATCAGAAAAATTCTACTGAGTTGATATGCTGACATGTTAAATTAACTGCTTTTGCAAGAAGAGATTGTTTGTACACAAATAACTCAAATACTACGTATTGGTGTCTATAGTTCTATTTCGGGGGCATATAACTAAAGTAAATCACATCAGTAGTTGGCGGATCTTCGCGTAGTCTGTTAGTGATGGAAGATCGCAACTATTTGTAGATGCTAGCTTGTTGTCTAGTATAATTATGATCGTTCTTGTTGTTGATTCTTTAGGGGCTATGTAACATCGTCATCATGTTTCCCCGTGTATTCGGGTGTGTGCAGAATTTGTCTGATAACCTTTGTCACTGTGATTTTTGTACTAGTGTGTGCATTTGTTATTTGGATAGGAAGCAGCCGTGACCTTAAGTTAGTTTCCATCCTAGCATTTGCCGGAGTAGAAGTGGGAAACCACTGAAAACTGAGGTAGGAATCAAATCCGACCCTTCTCAGTTTTGCCTCACGAGGCTGAGTGTACCACTTTCCAGCCCTCGAATCAGAATTACATTTATTAGGAGAGCCGGGAATCGAACCCGGTCCTCCACGGTGACAGCCAAGTATGCTAGCCACTAAGCAACGATTTGATTAACTAGGATCTGATGGTGTTGCATGACAAACGAAACATGCCATCTTTTCAACCCCACTCTCTTACCCTCTAATCTGTACAAATAAGTGATCACATGACATTTTCTTTCAACTAGAGTATTGTACACTTTCTCGTCTAATATAATTAGGCATAGATGCGCATAGACCGACTGAAAAGTTTTCCATTAATTGTGTGTATTGATACAAAATTAATCACATCTAATTACAATTGGGTCTTTATTAATTCAATCAAATATAAATGGAATGAAAAGTTAACCCACCCACGTCAATAAACTAAATTACTTAGTTATTTACAGTAATTAGGCATACATAAATAAATAATTCTAGAACTAATTAAGAACCTGGGTCAATAGCCCGCTGTAGACCTATGGTGTCTGACAAATGGTTCAGGGGTGCGGAAGTATCTTCATCAGTTTGGACTAAATTCGTAAGACATTTCAAACCGCACTAAGTTTAGGTCAGTTATCGACAAATTCAAAGGATTCCACGACGAACCAAAACTGAACAGTGGTTGGACAGAAGAACGAAGAATGCGAAGATTTTGAGCGGCAAAGAAGGCTTCCAATAATGTGTAATTGTTGCCTAACGTGGTCTTTAAATGTCTTAAACGAAAATATATATAGTTAATATATTTGTTTAGTTATTAAGTTAGTTTCTAGGGTACCATAGTGTCATATAAAGGTTATGGGGAGAAGATCGTTATAATTGCTCTGGAAGTCTGACTTCATACGACATCTTAAAATACTGGTTTAAACTCTTGTACTGTCTCATTAACACTGAAACATCGGTGTCCTGTCCTCTGGGATTGCCTTAATTCCTAATTGAATCGGATGAAATGAATGAACCAGTGTTCTGGCCGGACACTTGTAGTTCGGCCTCGCCCTCCAAGCGAGCAGCTAGCCGGCATGTGAAGAATGATGGTGTAGTTTCCACACACGAGCTGCTGCAGGAATGTGCTTGTGGACACAGGCGACCGTAAAAATACCACATGTGGAAATCCTTCTTGAAAAACACGCGACCACTGGCGGATTTCTTTATATATAATTATAAAAACAAGTTTGCTCCCAAACCTCACCGAATTTGTTGACTCTTCTGTACAATAGGCCTAATGAAAATTCGCTGACATTTTCATCTATTTTCATCTTATGAACAAAATAGCTTATGATATCACCTTTTGTCAGCGCATACACTGTGACTGAGTTAAGAGGGCCACCTCAAATATCTACTGAACCGTTTAAGATATCGTCATTCTGTTTTAAAATTCCTAAATCGTATTAAGGGGTTCATACAACATGGCCCATTTTTCCGCCAGCAACCGGCAGCAACTTTGGTTTCTTAAACAGAACTATACTAATTTCACCGTCTGGAACAACTAAGAATCAAGTGACAAGTTCAGTGATGTGCTTATTTTGCAAATCTGACGAGTACTTTTTGAGATATTAAAGGTTTCCATATTTGTCCTCATGAGACAGAAAGCGATGTGCCAGCCGCTGGAATCAAAATCCCGTCTCTTATGTACGTGTGCCTTTTTCCCTCTCCTCTTCGTCCAGAATCCTTGCGGAAATATCTGAAAACACCTCAATGAAGAGGATAAATAAAGTACAGAATATTTTAGTGCTGGCGGACGTGCGACAATGACTTAATGTACATATTAAAATAAGAAATGTAACAAAACTCGCCCATTTAGTTTATTGCGAACGTCTCGTCTAATGTTAATTCTTATGAGTCTGGTTAATCATCAAACATTTTGAAAATGTACACATTACAGTATGCATAGAATGGAATAAATGCGGTATGTGTGTTTGTCAACAAGGAGTGGGTCGCGCAAGAGGATCATGCACTCCACATTCCAGCGACTAGCGCATGGCTTTCTGTCTAATGCCGACACATATGAAAACCTTTAATATCTCAAAAAGTACTCGTCGGATTTGCAAATATAAGCAAATCACTGAAATTGTCACTTGATTCTTAGTTGTTCCAGTGGGTGAAATTAGTAGCCTATAGCCCCATTAAAAAAAACAAAGTTATTGCCGATTTCTCGGTAAATACGTATGTGCTGGGAGCAAAATGGACCATGTTGTATGAGCCCCTTAATACGGTTTCAGAATTTGAAAACTGAATGACGATATCTTAAACGATTCCTTAGATATTTTAGATGGCCCTCTTAATTGAATCACCCTGTGCATACTCTGTGTGTGTGATTGGCGTCAGCGATTTCAATGAAACTATCCACTCGACCTTGACCGATCCTTGCAAATTGCAATAAATGTTACCAATCCAACATGGCGGCCATGCGAAACATTTCATTGGTTCTCATTATCTCTAAAACTATTGCACAATGAATTTCCTTTTTATGCTGATAGAATACTATTTTGTAATAAATTGTAACATAGTATAATGTAATAGGATAATTTATCATGTAACAAAAGCTATTTAATTCATCACATGGGAAATGTATTTAATTAACGGAAGAGTTTTGACCAGTAGAATCTATGAATAGGGGCTATTTAGAACTTCATGGTACTATTTATTTCACTTTGTAATATTTACGTAGAATATTTCTACTGTGTGAGTATTATTCAGTTTGTAGCAGTTAGATTTATTTTGTTGCATACATAGTTCTGAGTTAGAAGAGGGGGTTGCTGCTCAGTGACAGGGCAGACTTGCCCTGACCTCTCTACAAATCGCACTTTGATTAATGGATACTTGAATTTAATTTTAATTATGTGGCTCATAATAACTGTTTTATTCACAAATCCATCCAAACTATTTTCTTAAAAAATATATGTACATAGGATATGCCGTTCTCCCAACATTTCCCCCCAGGGGCTCACATCTAGTGGGTTGTGGGTTGGCGACCACGGGGCCCCAGCTGAGTCCGGCATTGCTTCCACTTACTTGTGCCGGGCTCCTCTCTTTCTTCTTTCCTGTCGACCTTCCTTGGTCAACTCTTGTTCTCTTCCGACCCCGACGGTATTAGGGTATCCGAGGCCTAGGGAGTCTCTTCCTTTCCCGCCTTAATTGGCCCTTGTCTCATCTTTCCTGATACCCTCCTTCTGTGAGGGGTCAGCCTTCTTGTTCTTTTCCTTTTACCTCCTGCCTTGTGCTCAAGGCCCTTAAGGAGGCAGGGTGTATGTAGCCCCACCACTTCTGGTACACCGTCGATAATGCTACACCCTCAGGGGCTCACGGCTGGTGAGTTCGGGCGTTGGCGACCCCGAGGGATCCTGAGCTGGGTCCGTTTTCCCCTTTTGTCCCTTCCCTTTGGGGCGGACCTTCTCCTCTCTCCCCTCCCCTCTCCTCTTTTCCTTCTATTTCCTTTTCTCTTTAAGATTCCCGCACTGTTTTTGTTACTCGAATCACCGTGTATCTAAATTCCCTTTTATCGATTTTTAAGGCATTTTTGATCTATGTTGCATTTTGTAAGTTTTTTCGATCTAAATTACATCTCGCGATTGTTTTCAACCTCAATTGCATTTTGTAAAGATTGACAATCTAAATTGCTTTTTAGTAAGTCTTTCAATGCAGGTTGCGGGGCCTTTTAGTGAGTATTTTGAATTTCAATTGCATTTTGTAAGTATTTTCAACCAAAACCGCATTTCGCACGAATTTTGTATCTAAATTGCATTTTGTTTGGGGGCATTTTGCACATATTTTGATTCTCAATTGCATTTTGTGGGTATTTTGAATCTAAATTACATTTTGTCAAGTATTTTCAATCTAAATTGCTTTTTGTAAGTATTGTCAATCCACATGAGTCGTTGGAATCACCGTACATTTTGTAAGCATTTTCAATTTCAATTGCATTTTGTAAGTATTTTGAATTTCGATTGCACTTTGTGAATAATTTGGATTGGAACTGGGATAAGGCCTATTTCAATCTGAATTGCATTGTGTATTTTCAATTTCAATTGCATTTTGTAAGTATTTTGAACCTCAATTGCATTTTGTACGTATTTTCGATCTCATTTGCATTTTGTAAGTATTTTGAATTTCAGTTGCATTTTGTAAGTATTTCGACGCTACATTGCATTTTGTACGTATTTTGAACCTAGCCTTCATTTTGTGGGTAATTTTCAATCTATTCCTTTTGTGAATCTTTTCGTTCTAAATTCCCTTTTGTAAGAACATTTTGTGAGTCGTTTCAATCCGCGTTCCTTTTTGTAAGTATTTTCCGTCTCACTTAATTTTCGTTCTGGTTTCCGTTTCATTATCATCTTCGCTATCACCCAGATCATTAGGGGCCGATAACCTAGATGTTAGGCCCCTTAAAACAACAATTTAAAAAAAAAACTCCCAACATTTCGTGTGCTGATAATTTACTTCATCTGTTCAATACTGACGTGAAATAAACTAGTGAAATACACAATTTTGCAACATGTGACAATGACCCATTTAACCCTTACAGTGCCAGGGAGAGAGATATCGGCCGAGGGCGCTTCTACTAAGAAATACCACGAGCGTTCAGTTGGCCACGTTATTTATACAATTTTTATTATTTGTGAAGGAACATATCAAGGATTACATATTTTATCAGTAAATTATGGACTAAGTTGAGGAATAATTCTATTTATTTTATCATAAATCTGTTTCTATCACTTTTTTTTGCCGTTTTTTCATAGACGTTTATCTCCTAAGTCCCATCCGCGTAGTGCTATCAGTCTTGTAAATAAGATAGTGCGGGAATCATTCTCTCTATGGATATAGAATATATATATGTTCCATGAATAATCGGATTCATAATAAGTATTTTTTGAATCTGCTTCAATCAGCTGACATCCCACGCTTGTTATCTTATGAAATCGTGTATATTTACATTCTTCCTCGGAGCTAATTAACATAGGCCCTCTTTGAAGGAACAGGAAATAAATAAGGTTTTAAAAATGGTCCCCCATGGGCTCACATCTAGTGGGACGTGTGTTGGCAACCACGGGACCCCAGCTGAGTCCGGCATTGCTTCCACTTACTTTTTCCGGGCTCCTCTCCGTCTTATTTCCTGTCCGCCTCCCTTGGTCAACTCTTGTTCTTTTCCGACCCCAGTAGTATTAGAGTATCCGAGGCCTAGGGAGTCTTTCACTTTCCCGCCTTAATTGGCTCTTGTCTCATCTTTCCTGATCCCTCATTCTTCGAGGGGTCAGACCTCTTTATATCTTTTCATTCTATTTCCTTTTCTCTTTAAGATTCCCCAACTGTTTTTGTTAATAATTGGCTCCCCGTGTATCTAAATTGCCGTAAACGAATGTTTTGAATCTACACTACATTTTGTAGATATTTTGAATCTAAGTTGAATTTTATAAGTTTTTTCTATCTAAATTGCATTTTGTGAGTATTCTCAGCCTCAATTGCATTTTGTAAAGATTGACAATCTGAATTTCTTTTTTGGTAAGTCTTTCAATATAGGTGGTGGAACTTTAGTGAGTATTTTCAATTTCAATTGCATTTTGTAAGTATTATCAACCTAAACCGCATTTTGCAAGTATTTTCAATCTAAATTGCATTTTGTATGGTGGGCATTTAGTAAGTATTTTGATTCTCAATTGCATTTTGTGAGTATTTTGAATCTCAATTACATTTTATAAGTATTTTCAATCTAAATTGCATTTTGTAAGTATTGTCAATCTTAATGAGTAGTTTGAATCTACCATACATTTTGTAAGCAATTTCAATTGTATTTTGTAAGTATTTTGAATTTCAATTGCACTTTGTGAGTATTTTGAATTTGAATCGGCCTTTTTCAAACTAAATTGCATTGTGTATTTTCAACATTTTGTAAGAATTTGGAATTTTAATTGCATTTTGTAAATATTTCGATTTTACATTGCATTTTGTACGTATTTTGAGCCTAAACTACATTTCATGCATATTTTTCAATCTATTCCTCTTGTGAGCATTTTTCTTCTAAAATTCCATTTTGTAAGTATTACCATTCGCCATTTTGTGAGTCGTTTCAATCTGAGTTCATTTTATAAGTTTTTCGTTATGGTTTCCATTTCATTGTCATTTTTGCTATCACCCAGACCATTAGGAGCCGATAACCTAGATGTTAGGCTTCTTAAAACAACAATTATCATCATACGAAATTTTCCAATTTAAATTTTATAAAATTTAAAGTGTTTTAATTAAACAAATGGATCATAGTATTAATTTAGAATCTAATACGTTTAAAATATAGTTACCTGCTACGGACGAAATATCAACATTCTAGGAGACAATTGTTATCGAAAATTTATAATTTTATTAAAATTGACTTGTGATTATAATAGCTTGACACCAAAAGGGTCAAAATAATAAATGTAAGCTTGAATATTAAGAACTTTTTTTCGCGAAAGTGCTTGCCACTATCATAAATATAAATTTTGTATAAAGCAAATTAATCAATAGAACGTATTATGTCGACAGAGAAATTGTCTTCTAGGCCGGAAGCCATTAAGTGCGCTAATGTGCGTTTTGTTCGAATAGAAAATTCCCGGTGTTACTGAGTGTTCTGCTTTGAAGATGAAATATTCTGTATTGGAAATCGTTTCCATTCTTCAATAACCTATTATTTTGTCTGGCTGCGTGGCTCAGGGGTAACGTTCTCGCTTGCTGAGCCCAAGGTTGCAGGTTCGAAACCTGGCGCAGTCAGCTGGCATTTGAGGGTGCGCAAATGCGAGGGAGCCGTGTCAGTAGATTTACTGGCACGTTAAAGATCCCCTTCGGGGCGAAATTCCGGCACCCCGGCGTCTCTAAAAGCCAGTGTAGTTAAAAGGGACGTAAAACCAATAACATTATTATTACCTATTATTTTGCAGTGCATTTTTTGCGAGTTATTCTCTCATAACGACATGAGCGATCATTACAAGGGAAGTATGTTTGAGCTCCGCCTGGTATTTCACTAGCGGCAGCAAATCATGAGGTAACGTCGAGTAATTGTGTCTTGTCGGCCATTCGGGCCCATATTTATTTCTATAGCGTGTTTGGTCGGTCAGTAAAAGAGACAAGCTCTCCAACAAGTGAATCCTGGTAATGGCTGGTCAGAATGCGAGTGCTGCGTGTAAGGAATGGCAGCACAATTCACGCTTGTCCACACTGTTTTGCTTGTCTAGTATCACTCTCTTAGACCGCCATGCCGCGCCGAGTCACACCGGGTCGAGTGGAATTTCTGACAGACATCTGAAACCGTAATCGCTTGCAGGAAATGTTGCCAACTTAGTGAAATTTGTATATTTAACGGGTATTTAAACAATCCGGAGGGAGAAAAATTTAATTCAGTGAATAAGGATTTGTTTCTTCTTCTTCTCCTTCTGCTTATTATTATTATTATTATTATTATTATTATTATTGCTGTTGTTTTTGTTGTTAAATTTGCATGTGTTTGGTACTGCCTCGTGACGCGGGACTACTTTTTGTTGGTTTCCGCTTTCGCGTCCTCATCACATTACAAGCGGCTTCGGTGGCGTAGTTGATAGCATGCTGAACTGCTGTGCCCAAGATAGCGGGTTGAAACCTGGACGAATTCGTCGGATTTTTAAGAGCGTTAAAATCCTTCAGTATGCCTTCCTTCGGAGGGGAAGTAAAGTCGGCGGTCCCATGTCATAGATTTGTGGCATGTAAAAGATCCTTTCACAGACTAAACTTGTGTGGAGCTAAATTTGTAGGTTGTATATCGTTTGATACGCTCTATCAAAGTTCCAACGTTCACCACTAGGAATCATTGATATCTGGTAGCGAAAGTTGGAACTACTTGAAATTGAAGGGAACTTGTAGCTCACCTAGTGGTGTCCGCTTGAAGCAGCTACAGCCTCTGGGGAGCCGAACATGTCCTCGGACACTTCCGGCACTAAAGGCCATACGATAAATAAATAAATAAATAATCACATTACAGTTGTTAAGCACCATGCAGTAACTCGGCTTACTCACAGATTTGCTGATCCAAACAGACAAGCGAGCAATTAAGGTGGAAATCTATGTGTTACTCCATACATTAGTTACACTTGATATTTCATTGTTTTACTAGTGTTCTGTTGCACAACAGTATGTGTTCAGAGCTTAGGGACTTTGAGGACTACTCAAATATACTCTATATTAATGAAATTTAGGGCTATGAAAACTTTTGTCCAGTAATGTGAAAAATTGACAGCGTGAGGGTTAAAGAGCATTTGAAATTTGATTTTTGAAATGAGTTTCATTGTGAAGAATATTTGATGTTATACTGGGTGTTTCTCATAAGAATCGGTAGGTATTTCTGAAGTTATTTGCAATCGCGTTCCTTTAAAGTGTAGTTAGTTGATCATCGGCTACATCATGGTGCACATGGGTGTGCGTGGAATCTGTGTGGTAATCTGTGAATAAGAATAGGTAGAAGTAGAAGTAGAGGTAGAAGGGTAGAAAATCCCGAAAGCCACTTGTAAGATGGCTATGGTAGGAATCAGACCAACGTCTCTCTACTCACAATTAGTTCTGCCTCACTCTGATGAGTGTACCCCGTTCCAGCTTTCAGATCAGAATTAATTAATTAATTTGTTTGCTCTGCACTACTGGATTCATGACTCTGGCCAATAGTATTTTGTGTCCGCTAGGAGACATATCAATTCTAATGTATTTTAGGGTGTAATATCCTAATCGGCCTTTAGCATGTCTGCAAGATGTAAAGTTGTTATGTGATTTACATTTTTTTTCATGGTGAATTTTATAATAATACTGCTGTCTTTTTGTGTCTGTGGGACAGCCAAAATACCAAGAATCGTTACAAAATTAATGAATGGCCGGGGAAGAAATCATGAAATCGTGAAAAATACCCCGTTGGTTGAGGTAAATAAATTCATTTTCTTGCTCCCCATATCAAGTTGCCAAACCAAATCAACATTAAGCTTTAGCAATGTGAATTAAATGTTAGTTCCTATGTTAGCCTCACGACTAAAAACCTAGGTGTTATTTTTGTTATGATAAAAATTATCAGTATTGTTTGATGCTAGGATCTAGAGGATGTGATAGTAATAATCGGATTCTTCCAACGAATCCAGCACCGGAAAATAAGGTAGATCCACTCATCTTCAAATCAGATACAGAAAAAGTTTCCAGTTTGTTGGCTAGTGTATTTTGGATAATGGAGTATCTTTAAGCTGATATTTCAAAACTTTAACAAATTATTCTACTCGAATAAATGCATTTTATGAACTTAAGTATACTTCTCCTGTTAGCATATTCTTAAAACATTCCCTTGTTGCATCCATTGACCATATTTCATGGCCCTTCCTAACTTCAATTGGTAAGTTTCCAGTGATAACGACCCATGCCATTAAAGTAGGTTCTCATGCTGAATAACGCGTTAGAGGTCAATAATTTTCGAATATATTTAATGTTACGGTGCCTTCCGGTTGCTTCGCCTCTCAAGTTCTGTTATCGTGAATTGTAACAGCTCCTTTTATCGCCCACCATTTGCCTCGTTTCATAAGAGCTATTATAGAAGCTGTTAGTATCTCCTTTTTCGTATGTAGACGTTCCCTGCTCAAATGATGTTCTATATCACTACTTCCATGACGTTAATCTTGCTCTATGAATGAGACATTCTTTCATTATTCTGGATAGTTTTATATTGTATATCTCTATTTTATTCTTTTCTGAATTGTCACCTCTTCATTATTTGTATCTTTCTTTTCCAACAATTCCTTTTTTCCATTTATTATATAATTTAATTCCCTCAATTAATGTTTCTTCCTTGTCTTCAAGGCACATTTGTGTTATAATCTCACTGCCATGGGATCATCTATTTTGAAAATTATGCCATGTCTGTATATAAGAAAATATCCACATCCCTTAGTTCTGCGTTTAAAAATAAGCCCAAAATGAGGCACTAATTGGTATCACTATAGACTAATAGCATTCAGTTGAAGATTACCATCGTATCTTATTTATAACCACAAAACACCCGGTTCGGTAGCACTTGAGGTAGGATTTTGTGTTATAAAGATTTAAAATCTATTTAAAATGTATTATGTAGGCTATATCATTGTTATATCGAAACATGTAGCCTACGTTTAAAATATTAATAAACATCATTTCACAGTATTGACAGGGCGGAATACATAATACATATATTTTACTATTAGTCAATACGTATAAAGTGTTGCGAATCTATCACGGAAAACATGCACGCATTTTATAAAGATTTGAAAAATATAGTTTTTTAAAATGTTGCAATGCTGAATTAGTTGCAATAAACATCAATCGCTAATGCGGTCCCGACGTTTGAGGTTGTTATTATTTTTGTTTGTTATTCATTTGTAATGATCTGTGGTATCGAAGAGTTTGTCGCACTCATTCTGAATCACCTGTATGCTATTGCTGTAAATAAAATACACTTTTTTCAGGATCGAATCCTGGTGTAGTCAGTTTGCATTAGCGGGTGCGCAAATGTGGGCGACCCATATCAGTACATTTAATGGCACGATAAAGATCCTCTTTGGGGAAAAATTATGGCACCCTGGCGTCTCTAAATCCCGCAGCAATTAAATGAGATGTAAAACCAATAACATTATTAACTAGCTATTACCCGCGGCTTCGCCCGCAATAACATTTGGAATCCCGTTATAACATTAGTTATATAGATAGATAAGCATGGTCTATCACCTGAAACCAAAAATGCATGGGACGAAAAAAAAACATCAAAATATCATGTTGGTTTCGGACCCTTAAAGACGTGAAAAATATAATAAAAGTATTAAAAAAATCTTTTTTGAAATTTCATTCGAATCAATTTTTATGTCATTCCTGGGACTTGGAAAATTCCGGCCAAAAAGTACAAAATCATTAATAACTCCGTAAGTATTCGTCGTATGATGAAATAGCAAGAGACAAAAAAGATGTAATGTGTTATTGTCTACAACATAGGCCATGTATAATTTTACACTCAGACATATTACGTCCCCCCCCCCCATAATTTCACCCCTCCCCATGGGCCCCTTAAATTGGATTTATGAAAAAACGGTCAAACACCTATTTACTTATTTTTATGCTGATTTTTTCCCGCTGAGTTCCAAACTCCTGGCCTATGTCGTTTAAGGGATACACGCTCCGTTAGGAATCCTTCAACCCCCACTTTTCACCCCTTTCACCTCATAATATACACCACATCGAAAAACCCTCAGACACGTGTCTTCTTAATTTTAATGATGAGTTTATATGCCGAGTATCCCATCCCCCAATGAAACCAATCGGAAGATATTGCTATTCAATGAAATGCAGGTCTACCCCCTTAACACCCCTTTAGAACCTGAATATCCAAAAATCCTTTCTTAGTGGGCATTTGCGGCCCTTTAGGAAGCTGCATACCAAATTTCATTCCAATCCGTTCGGTGGTTTCTGAGATTTCGTGATGAATGAATCAGTCAGTGGTATTTGAGCTTTATATAGTAGATAGAAGATAAGCATGGGTCCTAGTGGAAAATAATTGTATCACCTGAAACCAAAAATGCATGGGACGAAAAAGAACATCAAAATATCATGTTGGTTTCGGACCCTAAAAGACGTGAAAAATATAATAAAAGTATTTAAAAAAATCTTTTTTGAAATTTCATTCGAATCAATTTTTATGTCATTCCTGGGACTTGGAAAATTCCGGCCAAAAAGTACAAAATCATTAGTAACTCCGTAAGTATTCGTCGTATGATGAAATAGCAAGAGACAAAAAAGATGTAATGTGTTATTGTCTACAAAATAGGCCATGTTTAATTTTACACTCAGACATATTACGTCCCCCCCCCCCCCATAATTTCACCCCTCCCCATGGGCCCCTTAAATTGGATTTATGAAAAAAAAACGGTCAAACACCTATTTACTTATTTTTTATGCTGATTTTTTTCCGCTGAGTTTCAAACTCCTGGCCTATGTCGTTTAAGGGATACACGCTGCGTTAGGAATCCTTCAACCCCCACTTTTCACCCCTTTCACCTCATAATATACACCACATCGAAAAACCCTCAGACACGTGTCTTCTTTTTTTTAATGATGAGTTTATATGCCGAGTATCCCATCCCCCAATGAAACCAATCGGGAGATATTGCTATTCAATGAAATGCAGGTCTACCCCCTTAACACCCCTTTAGAACCTGAATATCCAAAAATCCTTTCTTAGTGGGCGTTTGCGGCCCTTGAGGAAGCTGCATACCAAATTTCATTCCAATCCGTTCGGTGGTTTCTGAGATTTCGTGATGAATGAATCAGTCAGTCAGTCAGTCAGTTCGGACCCTAAAAGACGTGAAAAATATAATAAAAGTATTAAAAAAATCTTTTTTGAAATTTCATTCGAATCAATTTTTATGTCATTCCTGGGACTTGGAAAATTCCGGCCAAAAAGTACAAAATCATTAATAACTCCGTAATTATTCGTCGTATGGTGAAATAGCAAGAGACCAAAAAGATGTAATGTGTTATTGTCTACAACATAGGCCATGTATAATTTTACACTCAGACATATTACGCCCCTCCCCCCCCCATCATTTCACCCCTCCCCATGGGCCCCTTAAATTGGATTTATGAAAAAACGGTCAAACACCTATTTACTTATTTTTTATGCTGATTTTTTCCCGCTGAGTTCCAAACTCCTGGCCTATGTCGTTTAAGGGATACACGCTCCGTTAGGAATCCTTCAACACCCACTTTTCACCCCTTTCACCTCATAATATACACCACATCGAAAAACCCTCAGACACGTGTCTTCTTATTTTTAATGATGAGTTTATATGCCGAGTATCCCATCCCCCAATGAAACCAATCGGGAGATATTGCTATTCAATGAAATGCAGCTCTACCCCCTTAACACCCCTTTAGAACCTGAATATCCAAAAATCCTTTCTTAGTGGTCGTTTGCGGCCCTTGAGGAAGCTGCATACCAAATTTCATTCCAATCCGTTCGGTGGTTTCTGAGATTTCGTGATGAATGAATCAGTCAGTCAGTGGTATTTGAGCTTTATATAGTAGATAGAACCTGAATATCCAAAAATCCTTTCTTAGTGGGCGTTTGCGGCCCTTGAGGAAGCTGCATACCAAATTTCATTCCAATCCGTTCGGTGGTTTCTGAGATTTCGTGATGAATGAATCAGTCAGTCAGTGGTATTTGAGCTTTATATAGTAGATAAAATATAGCCTACTTTAGTATTTACTTGCAGAGAGAATGAATAAAAGTTTATTCAGCTTCCTCTAGTAGGAGGTTGCCAAATTGACTAAGCTTACAAGAAAATGACATTGAATTTATAATTAACAGAATATATTAAATTGTGGAGAATTGGTGGGCGGTTGGGGCAGATGACCTCGTAGTTCCGCCGTTTAAAACAACAATAACTAACTTGGTGGGAGGTTGATGTAGAACTTAATCTCATATTTAGTCATACAGGTAGTTCCTGAGTTGGTGAGTAAATCTTCCCCTGTCACGAAAGACACTTGTTAATGAAAATGTACATAAGACCAAACCGTAGATACATATATTGTTATCCGCGAGTATTAACGGTGGCTGTTTGATTAGTCACATAGGCTGATTCTCCGCGCAGTGTTTGAATCGCATTCACCTCGACAATCCTGGGAAGAACGTACAAATTTGATCATCTCATCTCTGTGGATTGCTTTAATTCATTACGTTGTAATTCTTATTGATTACTTAAAATTATAGTTTTGCTGAGAACCCTCTGCTCAGTATTTTATTTTTACTAGGGGCGCCATGGGACCGCCCGAATACAGTCAATGATAATAGTTTACAGAACTTTACGCTACCTATTACGTTGTAAGCTTGCATGAAATTCACATTAATGCGATTAAATAGTGATAGTTTAAAATTGGCACGCGTTAAGTTACTCATAGAGGGGCTCACGATGCAATATAGAGACCCAGAAAATTTGCTACTGATCGGTTCGTGAATAACAGTGAAAAATGAAAATCCACAGCCTGCTTCCAGTCGACTGACTGGGTCAGGAATGGACTGAATGAAGCCCCCATTTAGCGGCGAGGATATGAACTGTGCCGGCTGCCGAGGCCTGACGCACTCCTCTGGGGCAGTGATTAAATGAATGACAGATGAAATGAAATGATAGTGGAGAGTGTTGCTGGAATGAAATTTTGACAGGGAAAATCGGAGTACCCGGAGAAAAACCTGTCTGCCTCCGTTTTGTCCAGCACAGATCTCACATGGAGTGACCGGGATTTGAACCACGGACCCAGCGGTGAGAGGCCGGCGTGCTGCCACCTAAGCCACGGAGGCTTCAATAATAGTGATAGTAAGAATAATAAAACCAAGCAATTCGCACTTGCAAACTGTTATTGTGCCGCGAGAGAAATATGATTTTCTAAAAATCATCACTCTCCCGTATGTAACCTACAGGATGGCAACATTGGAACAAATTTACAAGAAACAAAGGAAAAACGAAGTTGCTAAAATAGAGTAAAACTTATATTTTAGAATTTAACATTAGTTGTGAATTCAAAACTTCGTGAGAAGTGCTGTAATTGATAGAAATGAACTCAGAAATGTGTCGATCAATCACCTCTTGAATATAATGCTATATTTTTAGTGTGTACTGTACGCCTTCAGGCATAAATTATTGTGTATTGTTAATATTCGGCGTGAAGTATTTTGATTGCGTCTAGAAACTTTCGTTCTTCTACTACTGTAAGCACTTGAACAATACTGTAATAGAACATTGAATCGCTAATGGTTCGTGGCGAGACGAGGGGTTCGAATATCTGTCAAGTCATAGGCTCACACAGGTGGAGGTCAAAACAAGGCTGACTTGCAAGTTATCTGTATATGGTTTCTCTTTTATAACTGGTCGTTGGTCGCTGCGGTAGCGCTACACACGTAACTCCGGCAGCAAGTGGTAGTTCTTAAAGGACGCGTGAGATTCACGTGCTGGTAACCTTCTCATTAGCTCTGTCAGCGTACCGCTGACCTCTGTATAAAACATTGAGGGACGGGTCATCTCTGGGTTGCCACTCATCCAGTAAAGACCGGGATTGTCCCGGAATTGGAATGAAAATCCACAGCCTGCTTCCAGTCGACCGACTGGGTCAGGGAATTGAATGGATGAAGCCCCCATCTAGCGGCGAGGATATGAACTGTACCGGCTGCCGAAGCCTGTCGCAATGATTAAATGAATGACAGATGAAATGAAATGATAGTGGAGTGTGTTGCTGGACTGAAATTTGTGACAGGGATAATCGGAGTACCCGGAGAAAAACCTGTCTGCCTCCACTTTGTCCAGCACAAATCTCACATGGAGTGACCGGGATTTGAACCACGGTCCCAGCGGTGAAAGGCCGGCGTGCTGCCGCCTAAGCCACGGAGGCTTGGATTGTTCCGGAATTGAGCATAATTTCCAAAGTCACTATTTCATCACTCATCGCACAAGATGATATTTTATAATCAACTACGCCACATTATCATTAGAACGGAGTGACTTCTGCTCCTTCAGTCACAATTTACATTGTACGAATATGCCTGATAAACGACTACGTAGTTCTAGGAGTTACACATCGAGTTACTCGAGTGTTGGGAAACTCGCACTACTGGTGCCCCTTGATGATCACTTCACTTTTAATTCTCTAGTGTGTTGGTATAACTTGGTGCTTACCGCATGGTGAAGCGGCTAGCATTCTTGGCTATCACCCCGGAGGTCCGGGTCGATTTCCGGCTCTGTCAAGAAGTTTAATTCTGGTCTGAAGGCTGGAACGGGGTACACTCAACCTCGTGAGGCAAATCTCGATGTGATCGATGCAGCAAACAAAAGTATCGTATTTCTGATCAATGTGCAGACAAATCTCTTATTCTATTTAGATTGAAACCACATAATTTCGAATGTTTAGTGAATCTTCGGCAAAAAGATATGTTCTTCTGTACAGCAGTTTCTGAACAATTTTTAAAACAATGTCGAAAGTTTTCTTAGCCACTAACGATCATTCAATTCTCTCTGAATATCTGATTTCACAAGTTTTGAGGAACACATGTTGTTGTCAACACTACATTATTGTTTCTACACTGATGCAGTTGTAGATACGTTAAACCTTTTATAATTATTCCTGGTATGCTTAAAATAAATTAAATGAATATAAACAATTTAAAGCTCAATTTTTGTAGTTTTTTTTAAGAATAAGGTCATTCGGTTTCTATGATTTATAAATTTAGATCACAAATATTATTTATAGTAAGTTTGTATCTACAAACCTTCAATTATAACTTGTAACTGTATCTAGACTAAACGCTGGTATGCATGCATAAAATACTGTTGATGTTTAAAACTCCAGTGTCATGGACACATTCTTTAACTTAGGTGCCGATAACCTAGATGTTAGGCCCCTTAAAACAACAATCATCATCATCATCATCATCATCATCATCATCATCTTCATCATCATCATCATTCTTTAACTTGATATACAGTACATGAAAACTTAATGGATGGAATGGGCTATCCTTTAAATAAATAATATGAGGCGTATTTTTAAGGCAGTGCCGTTTCAATGTATGTACAGTATTTCCGGTGCAGCGGTGCATCACTGCAGTTGTGATGTTAGGCATACGCAATGGCTTCCTTCAACTGTTGGAGACATACCGTATTTGTAGTGCGGCCATCTCGTAGTGAATGTTTAAAATGTTCAACATAATGGATCAGCTCGCTGGCTGGGCTGTGACGCGTTTCTTGAATGCACGAAACGTTACACCAGTCGGCATGTATCGCCAAATATGTGAGGTGTATGTTGAAGGTGCAATGTCGGATGAAATGATGAGGGAATGGTTTCGAATGTCCAATGTGCTTGACGCTACTCCCCTGATTTAGCGCCAAGTTATTTCCATCATTTTGTTCTTCTAAAGGAGTTCAGAGGTGCTAAGCGTTTTGATGACGATGGTAGTCTCAATGAGAGAGTCGACACTCGGCTTTCATCACAGACGCGTCGTTCTATGAAGAAGGTGTAGGTAGCTTGTAACCTGTTACAAGTGCCTTAATAAAGGAAATGACTATGTGGTGCCCTAATTTAAGGTGTGCAGGATCTAAAGGAAAGAAAATGTTGCAAATTAATATTCTCCTTCCTTGCAAAAAAAAAAAAACTCGGTACATAGGCTCTACTATACTATAATCAAATTTAATTGAAATGCACGCAGCCAGGAGTACCAATAGGTGGTACGCGGATCGCTATACACAAATTTGACCTAGAGTACAAATAAACGACACCTACTCATGTGATACGGATGGCTACGGGTGTTAATTGACATTACAGCTGTTCAGTCGGTGAACACAATATTGTTGTAATATCACTTGTCAATAAGGCAACGCTGAAAAATGCCTTCCAAGCTCTCTAAATGAGGGTGTTAAGGAGCCAACAATGCATTCAATAGCACCTTGCGGAGCATATTTTATGGCTTTCCATTTTTATTGACATATCATTTACCCGGTAAAACAAAAGTTTGGTGCTTTTCAGTCGGTCAATACGAATGTACCCAAAAGAGTTGGGTTATACCCTAATCGTGGAAACAATTACATGAATAAATACACTAGGATAACGTATTTTTTTCAGGATTGGGTATAACCCAACTCTTTTGGGTACATTCGTGTTGATCGACTGAAAAGCACCAAACTTTTGTGTACTAAGGCAAAACTGAAAAATGGCTTCAAACCCCATAATGTTATTTACTCGGATTGGTTAGCTGAGTTTAGGAAATCTGAGGTTCGAATCCCAGTAGTCACAGTGACTATCTTGAGTGAGGGTTTCCCCGGGTTTTTTCATACTCACGCCAGTCACCTCAATTTCAGTCCATTCGCATACCTAAACCTAGTCCATTTACAGTTCTTGTTGCTGTTGTTACATTTAGGGTCTTGGATATCATGGCCGCCATTACCGAGGTTACTTGGGTTTTAGTAGAGCTTGTCTGATTACCTGTGCTATTGTGGTAGTTTATTTGCTATTGAGACATTGATTGTTAAGGAGGTAGTCGTGGCCGTACGTTTGGAACCATTGCGGCATTTGCATGGAGTAGATGTAGGAAACCATGGACAGCCACTTCTAGGATGGCTGAAGGGGGAAATCGAACTCAGCTATTCTCAGTTCTGCTTCACGGGGCTGAGCGTAGCCCGTTCCAACCCTCAGTCCAGAATACACACTCGAGTGCGTTGGGCTACATGGATGCCCATAACTGTTAATCACAGAGAGGCATCTTTGGGGGGATCTTGATTTCGGATTCGAATAAACTAATAGTTAATTTAATTAAAATTATTTAGACTATATCGTTTTTGTTTTCAGGACGGAAAGAGCTAATACTTAGATATTGAAGCACCGGCGAGAGCAGTGGCAGCAGTTGGGGAAGAATACTCCTTACTATTAGTGAGATAGTGGATCTACTGTGCGCATGGTTGTTTAAGGTAGACGTATAAAAACGCAGAAAGGTCCACATTTGAAGGTCGCCTGTGGTCGAGTGATTTTTTGGCCCTTCATCTACCTGACTAGTAGGTGGCAGATGTTAAACAGGCATTTCCTGTCAGCTGAAAAAGGGATCTTGTTGTCCTGCATTGATGCATAGACCCTAGCAAAATGCTTCCGTTTCATTAGCACTGCATGTTATTGCTGAAGTAATTATGTTTTAATTAATTAATTAATTAATTAATTCCTTCATTCATCATTCATTTATCCATTCATTCATTTCCATCTTTAGATCATACATTACCACATGTGCCCAAAATGTTGATGCATGTACGCCTTTATCATAAGTTGGCTCAAGGGACTCATACATTGAGGGATGTGGGATGGCAACCTTAAATTTGCCAGCTGAGTATGGTTTAAGTCATTGCTCCCCCTTATTGAGTCTCTTTTTGATCGTTTTTATTGACGTTGTCAACTTCTCTTGTGATCCCGATGACAGTAATGTATGTAAGCTTAAAATGTATTTTTATTTTCCTAATACAGCCATAATATTGACACAGGTTATCAGTCGAATTCATCACACACACACAAGTTCAAGGAACTACATGACCACGATGTAGTGAAAATGAAAATCCACAGCCTGCTTCCAGTCTCCGACCGGGTCAGGAATGGAATGAATGAAGCCCCCATCTAGCAGCGAGGATATGGACTGTGCCGGCTGCCGAGGCCTGACGCACTCCTCTGGGGCAATGATTAAATGAATGACAGATGAAATGAAATGATAGTGGAGAGTGTTGCTGGAATGAAATTTTGACAGGGAAAACCGGAGTACCCGGAGAAAAACCTGTCTGCCTCCGTTCTGTCCAGCACAGATCTCACATGGAGTGACCGGGATTTGAACCACGGACTCAGCGGTGAGAGGCCGGCGTGCTGCCGCCTAAGCCACGGAGGCTCACCACGATGTAGTAAAGCCCCTAAATCAATCAAACAAACGAACGACAACCATCTCGTTTGTTGTCCCTTTTAGTTGGCTATGTACTTTTCTCACCTGACACCTTAATTCTCTGAAGAGTCAGTCCTCTTCGCCTTCTCCCCTCCTGTAAAGCTGAGTAGTGCAGTTGGTTATGTGTTGACGAGCGAATCTCAATGCTGTGAGTTCGATTCCCACTTCAGTCATCCTAGAAGTATTTTGCCGTGGTTTCTCACGTCTTCAGCAGGCAAATGGTGGGATGGCACCTGGCCGCCTCTACCGATAGCAGTAACATGAATTTTTGTGAGAACCACTCGCCGTACGCCCAATACATCATTTATTTACTTTGTCCCCCTCAGGTACTCACAACTAGTGGGGCGTGGGTTGCCGACCACGGGACTCCAGCTGAGTCCGGCATTGCTTCCACGTAATTGTGCTGGGCTCCTCCCTACCACCTTTCCTGTCAACCTTCCTTGGTCAACTCTTGTTCTCTGCCCACCCCGACGGTATTAGGGTATCTAAGTCCAGGAAATCTGTCACTTTCCCGCCTTAATTAGCCTTGACCTCATCTTTTCTGGCCCCTCATTTTTCGAGGGGCCACCTCTTGTTTTATTTTCCTCGTATCTCTTGACTTCTGCTCAAGGCCCTAATGGAGGCAGGGTGTGTGTAGTTCCACCTCTTATGGTGATCCTTGGATAGTGCTACACCCTCAAGGGCTCACGGCTTGTGAGCTCGAAAGTTGGTGACCCCGCGGGAATCCTGAGCTGGGTCCGGTTTTTCCTCCTTTGTCCAGTGCCTTTGGTGTGGACCCTCTCCTCTTTCCCTTTCCTATCTGCTTTTCATGACTACTTCCTTCCAAGTCCCACAATTCTCATTCTTCGAGGGTTGAAGGCATTTCTTTCCCTCCTCTCCTTTATTTCCCTTATTCATTTTTTTTGGTTTCTTCTTCTAGTGTTTCAGTTAGTGATTAGATAAGTCAATAGTTAGTATTAGTAGTTTTAGTTGTAACAGGATTTTCCATTTCATCATTTTCACTTTCACCCAAACCATTATGGGTCAATAACCTCGATGTCAGGCCCCTTGACACAACAATCATCATCATCGTCTTTACTTTGTTATGCTGTACAACACAAAGTAATCGGACGTTCGGTTAGCCTGCTAGACATGTTAATATAATGTAACTATAATTCGTCGAACCTATGTTTCCAGCTGCCTAGTCATTCGCCACTAACACAGTTTATAATAATATACCAATAATAATAATACAGGGGATGAACAACAACAGACTTACAAAGAAGATCTTTGATGTAGTAAGCAGCTCAAACAGGAAAACTAATTGGTATCCCGAAATAGAGGAAACTTACGGCAGGTGGGTATCGACAAGCAAATGATTAGATGGTTGGTTCCTCAGTTAAGGAGGTGCGACAACGCTGTCATGTAGCCCCGTGTACTTTGGGTGTGTGTAGAATCTGTCTGATAACCGTTGTTAATTGTGATGACTGTATTAGTGTGTGTGTCTGTTTTAATTCAAGTAAGGACTGCAGACATTGAATATTTTTCAAGTTGTTCCTTACTTTTGCCGCCAAACGCCACCGTCAACGACCAACTAGTTCAGAACTTAGTTATCAGATGCCACCGCAGTCGGCTCTTGACGACGAACGTAGGAACCTAAGAACGTTAGTCAAATGTTTAACCTATATAATTTAGCTTCACACAGGTGTAATTAGTGGAAGGTTATTTAACATGCCATAAATCTTTGACATGGGACCGCCGGCTTTACTTCCGCTCCGAAGGAAGGCATACTGAGGGATTGTTTAACGTTCATAAATAAATCCGACGACTTTGGCCGGGTTTGAACCCGCGATCTTGGGAATAGAAGCTCAGCATGCTACCAACTACGCCACCGAAGCCGCCCAAATGATTAGAGATATAGGAGAATTCAGAAACAAAATTAAGAATTCAAAATTTAAAGTAAATGAAAAGAAGAAGACGGGAACATTGTGGACAGTACAACGGAAACAGGAGCACAGTCAAAGGATGAAGAGACTTTGGGAAGAGAAGAGGAAGAAGGAAGAGAAGTGAAAATTGGGTCATCATGACATATTTAAGTTTAATCGCTGTCTATAGGGGCAAAAATTATATTATAATAATAATATGGCGAATGTTATGCTGGTAGGGGAAAAACGCAAGAAAATAGTGGAACTAAATTGGAGCAGGTGAAAGATTTTAAATACTTGGGCTGTGTATACTCTCAGGATGGTAGTAATCTATGGGGAAGTAATTAGATTCGAGGTGTAGAAAAGCCAATGCAGTGAGTTCTCAGTATTTTGCAAGAAAGACGTTAGTGTAGCATCGAAACTCTCCCTACATCGCTCAGTATTTAGGCCGACCTTGCTGTATGGAAGTGAGAACTGGGTAGATTCATGATATCTGATACAAAAGCTAGAGGTAACTGATATGAGGGTAGCACGAATGATTGCTGGGGCAAATAGATGGGCGCAATGGCAGGAGGGTACCCGTAATGAAGAGATAAAGGGTAAGTTATAAATGAACACACTAGATGAAGCTGTTCGTATGAGCCGATTCCGGTCATATGAAGAGAATGGGGGACGAGAGATTACTTAAGAGGTTAATGAGTTCGGCTTGCAGACTAGACGCTGAAAGGCAAAACAGTTTCCAATGAAAACTAAATAATGCTATTCGTTTTACGTCACTTATAATTACTGCGGCTTTTAGAGACGCTGGGGTGCCGGAAATTTGCTCCGAAGGGATTCTTTAACGTGCCAGTAAATTTACTGACACTGCTCCCTCGCATTTGCGCACCCTCAAATGCCAGCTGACTGCGCCAGGATTCGATCCTACAACCTTGGGCACAGCACGAGAGAACGTGACCGCTGAACCACGCAGCCAGTCAAAAAATGAAAATGTGTGTATTATTATTATTATTATTATTATTATTATTATTATTATTATTATTATTGCTCCTCTGACATTACCTTCGTATATAATCATAATTAATATTTTTTGAATTAAAAATAATAATAATAACAATGATAATAATGTTATTGATTTTACGTCCCTTTTAACAGCTGTGGCTTTTAGAAACGCCAGGCTGCCGCGAAGGGGATCTTCAACGAGCCATCAAAGCTACTGATAGGCTATGGCTCCTTTGCATTTAAGCACCCTCAAATGGCAGCTGACTGCGTCAGGATTCGATCCTACAACCTTGGGCACATCAAGTGAGTACGTTACCACTGCTAGTCTGTATATTCTTGTAATGAAGTGAATAATGAAAAGAATAATATCGTGAAATATAAAATGTATTGCATTTGTTAATAACCGGCAGCAGTAGCTACGCTCATTAACGCGCAGCGATTGGCCATGGGGCCAAGCTACATGTGGACTTGGTAGACGTGGGTTCAAATGCCACCGTCGGCTCTCCTTGAAATGGTTTTCTGTGGTTTCCCATTTTCAGCTCCAGGCAAGTCCTGTTACGGTACCTTCTAATAGGCCACGGCTGCTTCTTTCCATCTCATTCATATTCATTCATTCCCTCTCTCATTAACTACTCTCATGAGGTTGGCGTCAAGAAGGGCATCTGGCCTCAAAAACAACACGCCCCGTAGGAATTCATCGCATCTCATCTCCGACGATGTCGAAATGTAAATATTTTATGTCAGAAAACTGTATCATAATGAGCGTCATTAGAGTACTATTTTTAGCCTACTTTCGATTTTTGCAAAAAATGAAAGTAGACTTATGAGATCAACACAGGGCGAAAAAAGGTTGTCTGTCTGTGTGTGTGTATGTGTGTGTGTGAGTCTGTGTGTGTGTGTGTGTATGTGTGTGTGAGTCTGTGTGTGTGTGTGTCTGTGTGTGTGTGAGTGTGTGTACTCTGAATGTCTGTCCCCCCTATCAATTCGAACACGGTGAATGCAAATTGAACGAAATTTGGTACAAAGGTAGCACTAGCAAAGGACACCTCAGTGTCATGTTTTATATCGCCGCCATCTTTACTAAAACTTAATGGCGGCCACTCAAACGTTCAAAACGTAAAATCAAATAACGACTAACCAAATCATCCGATCTCTACCAAATTTGGTAACAACATACCTTCGTATAGGATGCGTCTTGTGACCAAATTACAAGGTCGTCCGCCATACCATTTCAGGATGGCGGCCGTGCGAATTATGCAAACTTTATAATCCATATCATGGGACCCACCAGTTCCGATTATCGAGTCGAGAATCGTTTTAACTGTTCTAAAGGAAGAGGCACGTTCGAAATTAAAAGTGTATTTTGTGCAGACGTGATTTTAAAAAGCTGAACTGATTCAGTAATAAGACAAGATGGCAGCGGATATCTTGTGCCGGACTTATATTTCACTAATTTGAGTATTGCATGCAATATAGCGTACTGATAAAAAATAAATAAACTTTGTATGAAATGCTTTATATATAAATAATATACTCCAGTGATGAAATCGTTTAGTATAAATCATTATTTGCTAACAAGTTCTATGTAAGTCATTTTAAATAGAACGATATTCGTTGACACAATTAGCTCAGTGGTAGAGCGTTAGCCTATCGCTCAAATGCCTATGGTTCAAACCCGATCAGAGCTAGGTTTTTTGCTTGAAATGTTATATGTTTATTGTTTTGTAATGACTCAGATGTTTTAAAATTAAGCGTTATATTGTGCACATTATGGTGTAAAATATATATTTAATTAAAACATAATTCGCCAGCAGATTTACTCGGGACATCTAGCTGCCAAAAAGGTAACTTCCAGATTTTATTGAAAAGTTTCTTCTTCTGGCCGCTAGAATGCACTCGCTCTGTTAGGATTATATTGTTCGATATTTCACCAATAGATGTCACGACTAGTCTACGTGGGGATCCATTGATTACTATACCATTATCATTCTATGCGCATCGAATTTGAAGAATGACAAGATGATACTACGATACATTTTAACTTTTTATTTTAAAGGGTTTGTAACAGCCTATTTTGCGTTACTTGAAAATGTTATTAAGCGTTATATTGTGCACATTATGGTGTAAAATATATATTTAATTAAAACATAATTCGCCAGCAGATTTACTCGAGACATCTAGCTGCCAAAAAGGTAACTTCCAGATTTTATTGAAAAGTTTCTTCTTCTGTCCGCTAGAATGCACTCGCTCTATTAGGATTATATTATCGAAAATATCCACATAGTTTGTATACACACGTCTCTGTAGGGTCATGGAAAGATTTGTTAATTCAATTCGGGTTGTGAAAGCCATGCACAACCAGACGTGTAAAGACATGCCTCAACTCAAAGTTGGATGTTGCCCACGGCAGGTCGTAATAATAATAATAATAATAATGTTATTGGTTTTACATCCCTTTTAACTACTGCTGATTTTAGAGACACCGGGGTGCCGGAATTTTGGCCCGAAGGGGATCTTTAACGTGCCAGTAAATGTACTGACACGGCTCCCTCGCATTTGTGCACCCTCAAATGCTAGCTGACTGCGCCAGGATACGAACCTGCAACCTAGGGCCCAGCAAGCGAGAACGTTACTGCTGAGCCACGCCGCCAGTCCGGTCGATTATGTCTCCAGATCCATAACATTCTTGATATACTTCTTATCTTTCTTTCTTCAATGATGGTAGCAGTTTTTATCTAGGTTGTGGCGTTTGTTAGAGGTAAATCGTTTCTAAGGTCTTCAACAAAGAATAGTTCTATTATACTCTTTGATAATAACAACGAGTTATAACTATACTCATACATTTAGGAGAAAGTAGGCTATATGTTCTTTACTGAACATCTTGTCCATTATGAAACAGTTTCTCCCACCAATCAGAGCTCAAGAAGCAGTTGTGTGACCAATCGCACCTGCGCTGACTTCCATGGCCTCCTATTTTTAATTTCACTGCGTGGCTAGTGTCATAGAGGGGTATTCGAGGAGGCAATAGTCAAATACTAGGTATTCTCTGCATCCCATGCGCTCTGTTCAGTACATAAAACTGGCGAAATATCGAAAGGTATTTATGAATATTTATGTTCGAACATAAAATAGTCATAATTATCGTCGAACATAAGTAGTCGTATGCAACTCGCCTATAATGGTAATTAAGACACTCGTATGCAAATTATAAAACTCGCTTCGCTCGTTTTATAAACATACTCGTGTCTTACTTATTGCCATTACAGGCTCGTTGCATAATGTACTAGTTACTACTATAACAATGTACAAAAATGACAGATGTCGGTCGATGGAAATACAGTCGAGGGTCGAAAATCCGAACTATTTGGGACTGTGGGGAGAGGGTCGGATTTCCAATTTGTTCGGATTTTCGAACATAACCTAGAAATTCCTAGTTACACTTAAATGTTAAGATAAATAGAAATAAACACTTCATGTACTTACATATGTACATACATATTGTACTTTGATTTATCTAACTTACTGTAGAAGCAGAAGTCAAAATGCTAAATTTTTCTTTTTAACGTTTTGACAAAGACGAGCCTCTTTCACCTCTTTCAAGTCAATTTAATATTTCGAGTTTGGTTTCTATGGTTAGAAATTTATGTTTTCTCTTCACTGTCCTTGATGATGCCATAATACGACACTGTAAAAGCCACCCACAGTACTTTAATTAAAATGCAAATTATGTACGCACTACGTACCACTACATTCAACTACAACTACACTACTGAACAAGTGAAGCAAGTGAACTGACAGAGTTAAAAATACACTGGCCCGCGGAGGTGAAGGCGAGTGGATGGTTCAAAACACACACTCCCAAGGCCATTTTCTCTCACAGCGCCTTGCAAAATACAGTTCACATGTTTAAAGCGGGCGTTCGGATTTTTGACGTTTGGATTGTTGACGCTCTACTGTAACAAAATAATACGATGTGACTCTTAACTCCGCGCCTGGCTGTAGGCCTCTTTAACAAGTTTTTGGCCATAAACTGTTTGTTGCGGCTTCGGTGGCGTAGTTGGTAGCATGCTGAGCTTATATGCCCAAGATAGCGGGTTCAAACCCGGCCGAAGTCGTCGGATTTTTTTAAGAACGTTAAAAATCCCTCAGTATGCCTTCCTTCGGAGGGGAAGTAAAGCCGGCGGTCCCATGTCATAGATTTATGGCATGTTAAAGAACCTTCCACTAATTACACCTGTGTGAAGCTAAATTGGATAGGTTAGGAATGTAAACAACGCTCTTAGGTTTCTACGTTCGTTGCCAAGAGCCGTCTGCGGTGGCGTCTATTAGCTAAGTTCTGAACTAGGCCTAGTAGTCGTTGACGGTGGCGTTTGGTGGCAAAAGTAGGAACTATTTGAAAAAAATCAAAGTTGCAGTCCTTACTAGAATTAAAAAACAGATACACACACTAATACAGCCATCACAATTAACACCGGTTATCAGACAGATTCTACACCCACCCAAAGTACACGGGGCTACATGACCGCGTTGTCGCAGCCCCTAAACTGAGGAACCAACCAACCAACCAACCAACCAAACTGTTTGTTGCTATGTTACTAGGTGTTGAGTAAGGGGACAATAAATGTGTTCTACCGTTGTAATGAATGAACCATTTGAGTCAATAAACATTGCATTCCAAACGTTGGGCACTTGTGGAATATACTAGAATCACTTTTGCATTCGATAGAACGTGTCTACATAGTGGTAACAGTATTATCAGTCTATCCATTACCCGCTGACAATCCTTCTAGCTTATTTACATCAAGTGAAAGTGACTTCAAGACTTCTTTGTGGTACTTACTGTCAATATTATGCATAATAGCATGTTACATAAACATAGGCCTACAGTAGAAAGTTAGTTCGAAGTCAATCAGCCTAAAAATCCAATAAATATAAATTTCGTAGTAAATGTATGTCCAAATATTGGTTTCCTTGGGAATAATTGAATGACAAAATAATTTTCTAAAATAATCGAAGATACAAGGCTGAACACAATAGATTTTATACAATGCGGATCACGTTGTAACAACTTCGGGTAAAATGATCAATTTCATGTACAGTCATGTAAATTCAAACTTCTCAAACCTTAGGAACAAGGTTCATAATAATAATAATAATAATAATAATAATAATAATAATAATAATAATAATACGCTGAACAAACTGGCTTGCAGATATCATTCGAAAAAACAGAAGTAATGACCAACATCAAAGACGCCCCAGCAAAACTGCAGACAAAATACGGGAAGATCAACAGAGTGGAAAAATTTAAGTACTTGGGAGAGATCATCATGAAAAGTGGACTGGACAAAGAAGCACTCAAGGAAAAGTACGCAAACTCGAAATAGCCTATCAAACATTGCGCTCAATATACAACAAAAATGCCTGTCCAAATATACTAAACTACGTCATTATGAAACTGTTCTGAAACCAGTAGTTATGTATACAGCCGAAACCCTATCCCTAAATGCTAATAAAGGACTCCTTGAAGAACTGGAGAAAAGAGAGCGCAAAATCGTCAGAGGTATAATGGGATCAAATTACAAGAATGGTATCCACTATAAAAAATCCAACAAAGAAGTCTACAGTGAAATAGAGAAAATTTCAGAATCGATCCGTAAAAGGCGGGCACGGTATTACGGTCATCTCAAACGAATGGACGGAAACAGGCTGACTAAACAGATTTTTCATTTCTTTGACTCCAAACCCAAAACCTCAATGCCCTGGTTTATGAATACCAAAGACGACCTCAAAATACTGCATCTAAAACCCGACGACGCCTTCAATAGAGATCTCTTCCGAAAAATGAAACTGACTAATGGGCTAACCCGAGACGAGACATCGAACCCGAAAAGAAGACATGGTACCACTTGGACAGCGGAGCGCAAGATGGCCCACTCACAGAGAATGAGGGAATTCTGGGCTCAGAGGAAGGCGAAACAAATTGTCAAGTGTAGCAAGACTTAACGTGGTCCTAGATGGCCTCGACGATTTATATATATATATATATATAATCAGAAAGGGGCGACTGAAATTTTAAAGCCACATCAGCAGACTCCCACAAACCAGATTCACCAACAAAATTCTGAGATACATACATCGGCTCAAGACTACTACACCCTGGATGATGCAAGTCAAAATTTATCTGGAAAAAGCACAGATCGACCCAGAAGACGTCATTGACAACGTCTTTCGACACAAGGTATGCAAGTGGGAAGTGATGTCAGAGAAAGTAGCACCTACAGCCCAAAGATCAAAGTGGGCCAAAGAATGGAAGAGGGCCTTTAGTGCACGAATGTGTACTGGAAAAACATGAAGAACAACTAGTCTTGATTGCTTCGCGTGGTCTAATAGGCCTGTAACAAGTAAAATAATATAATTCATAATAATAACATTAATAATAGCAAAGAAATACCTTTGGCCCAGTTTGTACTGAGGACATTTGGATGAAAAGAAAATCCAAGGAGCTTTCATCAGCATTCGAAGAAAATCTCGGACACATTTAGGAAAAGACGTTTAAAATTTTATGAGCATATTCTCAGAATGAATGATCACAGACTGACTAAAATAATTCTAATTCTTAGCCTACTCTCTTAAAGTAATCTACGAACAACTGGCTGCTTGAAGTTGAAAAAAGACCTTCAGGAAATAGTCATCTCAACTGATATGGTACTGTACAGATCTAAATTCAGAGAACTAGTTGGCAATCATCAATTTTCAGACCACCCAAACATTACATCCAAAAGAACCTGCACGGAGGAGCGCAGAAAGAGCCACAGCGATTAGATGAAGATATTTTGGGAGGACAAGAAAGCAAGATCAGCTAGATAGGTTCAATCGTGCTCCTCAGACGGGCATATCGATGTAAAGAAATAATAATAATAATTCCATATAAAAGTGCAAAATGTTAATTGGCACCCTGAATGGATGTAGACTGAGCTGGATACTTACCCAGAGGTTATACGATGTATACACTCCAACATTGCCAGTCTACCGGATCTAGCGCTAATCCGTTCATATAGTTCACGCCACGGTTTTTGGCCGGTCAGTCCCGGTTTCGCAGTTGTACTGAGGACAGTCTGCGAGTCTCAGGCATGTGCCATTGATACGTGAGTTTTCAGTTGCTCGGAAAGCAACTCGTGTATCAATTGGACATGCCTGAGGTTCACCAGTTGCCCTTTGCACGACTGCGCAATCGGGGCTCACCGGCCAAAAACCGTGGCGTGAACGTAGGGTGTGTGCATGAAAGGGAGAAGAGAGTCTGATTCTTTTTCATTAGTTAGGTAATCAATCTTGCTACATAAGCATGAGGCTTAAATTGCAGATAAATATCTATTTAATGATGACGAAACTGGTGAAGCTACTGTTTGATCGACGTGGTAAATGCTTTCTTGAAAGGTCTATGTGAGAGATGATAATTCGTGATTTGGGGATAAGGTTCTTAAGCAACAATAGGTACCGCGATTCTCAGAAGAGAAACAGTACAGTGGTTATTAGACGAGCTGGACATGCGTGTTGGATGTTCTGTGTAATTAGCAGAGGTCTGTCTGACTTGGCAGTTCTGTGGAGAGACAAAAGCCAAGTGAGGTAGTAAATGATGCTGATTCACAAGCGGATCTTAATTACAATTACTATTTTTTAAATGCAAGTCACTTTTTATTGTGTTTTTCTTTGAAGTCTTTTTTATTCATTTTTGAAGGAATGTCTTTGATTAACTTAATTAAAGGCACTAAGCAGCCTCTGTCCGACCGTCTGCCTGCTCAAAACCTTGCCTCATCCCACCGAGAAATAAGCGGGTTGACTATACATTCCGCATCGTCAGATTTGTTACAAAAGCTCATCATGCATTGGAAATACTAGCGGAGACTCTTTGACGGTTTCTTAATGAAAGTTCTGTATAGCCAGCTGATGATGTTTCAAACTCCGCAGGCTTTCATTAAACCAAAAGGACTCCTTACTATAGACCTGATACTTTTCTTTCCTTTTCTTTTGCCACTTATTAGAGCTTTCTTAACTGACCGAAGAGCAGGAGAGGTGGTGAAAGTCGTTAATTGCATAGTTGCCACGTTCCTTTGCAAAGCATTCACTGACACAGGTAGTTCTTTTCATCAGCATGATGTGTTACAGAGAAGTGTCTTTTGTTTGAATTGAGCTGGTTGCTTGTTCTTCTTGGAAACAGTAGGAGAGTGTGTGTCTACCTGTTTGGGTGGTCTATATTATTCTCCCTTTCTTATCTTTCCCACCGTGGTCGAAGCTCAGGTAGGATTTGTAATAAGTGTTACGGACGCGAAGGACTGGCGAGTATAAATGACACAGAATTACATCACTTCGGTAGCACCACTTGATTACTACACAAGTTAATTGCTTCTGCTGCTTCTCTTGAGTGAACTTGCTTGTTATTTTATTTTGTTTTTGCTGGTTTCTGTTGTACAAGTAGAGAACTATCTTCACAGTATGAGCATATATTTCATACAACTAAATTCTCTTCTATTCATGCCTAAATTAGATGTATTGCCATATATTTGAAACTGTTCCTGTTTTTATAAGTCTACTATTCGTTCATGTCTCTTTTTGATGGAAGAAACTCACCAACAAGTGACAAAATATCACCGGGTAAAACAAGGTATGAATGTTTTCACAACTTAACCTACTATCGTATTATAAACATCAGGAGACCTAGTGGTAGAAAGTATAACACTTAGGATGAATTCGTTTGAAAAACAAATATTTACGTCATGAAATATTAGTACGAAAAGACATGAAAACGACCATGTCTGCCCAAAATCCTTAGTGACAAAGTTTAATGAAATAGCAAATAATACCGTAAGTCAATAAATTGTAATTCTTGAGTACAGTGTACCAGTTTTTTACAGACAGCTGGAAGTGGAAATGTCAATAATATGGAACTGATGTAATGGTTAATTGAATTTTTTTTGAGGTTGGGATGATTTGTAATTGTGATCCATTGAAACCATTACATCAGTTCCACATCATGACATTTCCACTTCGAGCTGTCTTTTCAAGAAACGTATCTTTCATCGTTGATCTAAAAATTGTAACACATCTGATTTTTAGTCTTTTAGAGTATTTTTAACAATTTTAGATCCCTATTTAATATTTTGGAAATAATTTTGAAATCGGCCTTTTTATAAAATGTTGTGTCAATCTTGCAACTTCATTTGTATTAACTAATGTTTGCTAAAGAAGGTTATAATGTAACCGATACCAGTTCACTGTACTCAAGAATTAAAATTTATTGACTTAAGGTATTATTTTCCTATTTCATTAAAATTTGTCATGAAACATAAAAATGACAGCACAGTAAAAGTGATATTCAGAAAAATATGACAACTGGATGAATGGTTGTACAAAATTTCACGATTACATTATTACTGTACTTAATAAGCATGTCTTTGGCACTGACAGTCTAACATTTAAAACAGCGATTACCATCACAAGTGAATGACTTGTGGTTAAAATTAGTATAACATATTATCAAGAAGCTATGTTAGAACTAATTCCCCTACGTTCCTATTTGATAGCAGCGTAATGTAGTTTTGTGCATTTGCATAAGTCGGAGAAGAGGTTTAATAGTAAGTTCATGGTAAACAAATGATACGTTGATTTCAATGGCTGATGTGGAAGTTTAAATTAATATGCTACATAACAAAATTTACGTCATGAAACATAATAAGTAGATAGATACGAGTATTTTAATAAAATGTACAACATTTAAATACTAAGTTGTTTTCCACTATCAATAATCAGTACTAGTTAATTAAGAATCACTCAAAATATATTTTTTCCTCCATAAAACCAAAATTTCTACTAACACTATAATACGGATTTCGCTCTAAATCCACACATGCTAGCCGGATAAGGATTAATGAGAGGTAAACATTTTCTTTCCAGATTGTGCCGATGTTTCGGCTTGAGAGAGGGGTCAATAATCAAGTCATTGCCCTCATTAATGGAGACGGAGGGGGGGTCCTGTTACAAGCGTAAGGCCTTGATAGATGGGAAATGAAAGCTTTTGCAAAAGCACGTAGAATCAAGGGTGGAATAGAGCAAGAGATGTCTGACAGAAAGAAGTAGTCGAATTTCCGTTTCGCTGCTAGGTGGTAGTGCTAACAAAACGTACACATTTAGAGAGATCGCCTAGATTGCTCTAAATCAGAAGACTTACATCTGCTAACTGACGATACATTATTCTTATTCTTATTCTTCTTATTCTTATTATTATTACTATTATATTATCATCATTGTCTAACTGGGATTTTTCAGGAAATATCATTCATGTTAGTTAACTTCAAGCTCTACCCTTTTTTTCCGAAAATAATTCCTGGATACTTCTTTAATTGATATTCTGAGCAATTCCGACCTCTACCAAAACCTAATGGAGTTCATTTTAGAACCTTCGTCGTGATTCTGCTGGTGTCCCCTGTAGTCGTATCACTTCTGTAGCTCGGTCTGAGATTGAGTTAGTTGCATGTGTAGTAAGAACAATAATTGCTCTTCTCAAACTGTAATTTGTACTGCTTTTTGTGTTCATTATCTTCTTATCCGTAATTAATGTTTAATTCTCACTCGCATTGCTTTTATTTTGTAACCCTACAGAGTATCACTCGTTTCTAATCATTATGACATTATTGCTGTGGATTGTACTCTTTTTCACTTCGTTTGCTCATTATTCTAGCATCTGGATGCGCCTGCTCCCAGATTAAATGTGAAGTAACTAGTTTGTAGTAAAAAATGAATCTGTTTCGAGTCTTTCTTTCACAGGAGTAATACTTACCAGTGTTACCAACTAAAATGTACTGATAATTAATGGATAGTAATCAAGAGTCGCTACGTTCCTACGTTATCAATGGAGAAACATTATTTCTGTCGTTAAATCCCGGGGATGGTCAGGAGAAAAATGAGATAACATGATGAATTATGTAAAAGAAATATATTTTTATTTTAATGACCTCTAAACACTTGATCTTCATTAAAAGTTGCTAGTTTTGACATTTGGAACGCTACAAGGTTTTTAGGCGCCATTGCAAAATTGGATTGCAACGTGGATGTGACTAGAAGAAAGCAACTGGAGCGTTCGTTGTGACAAATTATTCCTATGAGCTCTCCTTCGTGTAATGTCATGATGTAATATTTGTCTCAGAGGTTGTATTTACATTATGAAATGTTGTATTATTGTACTATTGTAGTATAGTTAATCTCGTTTTAAAATATTATATTGCTGTTCTGTAAGAAAGTAGCAGTCAATTGCACTTCATTTGTTTCTCATGGAAGTTCAAGCTGCTGCTTGTTCAAGCATTAGGAATGTTGCTATTCTTTGGATTAGTTGCGATTCATGTTTGTTTCTTCTTTTGCGCCTCCTCACAGCTGATCAGCGAATTGCTGTGTTTGTTGTTCGAGAGTAGATGTGAAAGTGTAAGAGTTCTATATTGAATCTATACTACAGTGCTACGTAGTAATAATAAATAAATAAATAAATAAATAAATAAATAAATAAATAAATAATAATAATAATAATAATAATAATAATAACAGCACATCATTGGTGGCTGCTCTTCTCTAGCTGGTGTGGAGTATATAAAGAGGCATAATGATGTAGCCAAGATCGTACATCAAGAGATTGCTATAACAGGAGTACTTCTGGAAACGACCATGGAGTATGACACCTATCAGCCGTCCAACGTACTTGTAAATGAGGCGTACAAACTGTACTGTGACAGACCTATCCTAACGGCCCAAAACATCTTGGTAATTCGACCAGATATCGTGTACCTTAATAAAACAAATCAAAAGGTACCACTAATCCAAAACCTCAAGACCACTCTGGCACAAAATATTAACAAATATGCACCGTTGGCAGAAGAAATCACCATGTCGCGAGTAAACTCTGTGAAAATTTTACCATTGGTGAATTCAGCAACGGGAATGGTTCCAAAGGCTCTGGTAACTGGTCTGGAGGAACTAAAAGAGAAACATCTGATCACCAGAATGCAGAAGGCAGTGTTGCTCGATATAGTACATGTCACATAGTCCGATTATTTTTATCCCAGTTTATAAGGTACTTGATTGTGAAGTCCGTATCTTGTATATTGAAACTCATCATATCCACGAGGAAATAAAGATAATAATAATAATAATAATATACTAGCAGACATTTTCACCGAGCAAGATAACAACCCTAATCAGCGAGCAGGTTTCCTTATTTATGGTTTCAATTAACTTATTCCTATGACAATTCCACTTACCATCTAAGGATTATAGACCAATAACCTGCCTTTCTGCTATGTACAAGCTGTTCACATCACTGGTCACTGAAAGAATCCGTTCACATCTGACAAACAAACACTTGTTAACACAGGAGCAGAAGGGCTGTAAGAGATCTAGCCAAGGATGCAAGGGGCAGTAAGTTGTAGTTTCGATGATTTCTGATGATGTAAAGAAAAGCAAAGTGTATACATCGACTATCAAAATGCTTTTGACAGTGTACTTCACACATGACTGATAGAGGTAGTTTCTCTCTATAAAATCGACCTGAGACTGTTTAAATGCATGAAACACTCATGCAAGGGTGGAAGACGAGCTTGGTTATGTTATAACGCATGATAAATATTGGAATTACAAATATCTTTCAAGGTGGTGCTTTCAGCCTTTTGTAATGTTGTCTTGCTTGTGTCGTTCATGTTGAATGGTTACACATTTCCCTTCTATGGACGATCTGAAATTGGTTGCGAATACTGATGATGGACTGATAGACTAATGAAGATCGCAACCAATTTCAGTAATGATCTCAGGATGAACTTTGAACTAGATAAATGTCGAATGAACGCTATTAAGGCAAGCAAATGCATTGAACATGAAGGTTTTTGTAATTTCCAGGATCATTGACAATGTCTGTTATGACAAAGGATGAAGCCTGTAAGTAGTTGGATTACTATCAAACACGCATCGATCATAGTATTGCAAAGGAAGCACTCCAACAGAATACCATGTAGCGATACAAAGCCATCCTGAAGAGCAACTTGCATGGACTGAATAAGGTCAAGGTAATCAATACTGTGTAGTTTCGAGGTAGTTAAATTAACAACAACGGAGCTAGAGGTTTTCATCATCTGTCTTCTACTCCAGTTGCCCGGGTGTAGTTTACGAGCGCCCTCCACTTGCGTCTGTCCATGTACCATTCTTCTTTCAGGATTCTATCCCAGCGAACTCCCCTTGTTCCTATGTCCTCCTTCACCTGGTCTAGCCATCTCTTCCTTGGTCTTCCTACCGGCCGTCTACCAACCACATCTGTGTGTAGTCTTTGTTTTGCTATCCTTCCCTCGTCCATTCGCTTGACATGGCCAAACCATCTCAAACGGGCCCTTATCACTTTTTCTTTCAAAGTTGGGTACACACCAGCTTCTTCCCTAATTTTTTCATTTCTTACCCTATCCCTCCTAGTTTTTTTTTTACCATTGTTCGTAGAAACTTCATTTCTGCAGCTTGTCGGTTTTGCCCGTTGAATTCGAGTCATGTTCACCAGATTTCGCGCGGATCGTCCCAAAAGTGACCATCACAGATTTAATCTTCCGAGAACATTGGGAGGAAGAGGTGTAGCGAATGTCCATGATTCTGTAATGTATAAGTTGAACCACGATTTGATCCTTCAACCTTGGGAACACAGGCAAGAACGTAACCTCTGCGCCACGTAGCCAGTTAGCAAGGTTTGTATGGTTTTCGATTATAAATAATTAGGTATGTTCTATCAGTTGGTCAACATGCATTTATATCAGGTTCGAAATGTAAGACACTACATGAAAAATAATTTACCTATACAAATTGCAAGGGTTACATGTTTCGTTTGTCCAACGAACATCATCACATCAGGTTAATCAATTCTATCATTTATACAAGGCAAAGAACTTGTGCTATCGAACACTACAATAACCCACAAGCAGTGGTGAACCTCTACCACTCATCCACGAACGAGCAGCTACTCCTATTGTGCCCCTTCAGGGCAAAATTCCGACTTCTTTGAAAGCCGCAGTAGCTAAAAGGGACATAAAATCAACAATGTTGTTTGTATTATTATGATACAAATAAGTATAAGTGTAACGCTAGGCTCATCAAGCAACTGAAGCCTTGGTTGTCGAGGCAACATGGTTAGGTTAATTATTACATTACCATGTTTCTCTCTGACCATAGTTATTATGAAGAATACCTCCATCGAATGGGAATATCTCTGAGCTCACGGTGTCATTATTGGGATGATCAATGGGATGACGTTCAGCACACGTTCTTTGCAAGCTTGAGGTGGAGAAATCTTCGAAGGCTTCTGGAGACAAAAGTAGGAGTCATTACACCAGACAATGTGGTGGATAAAATACTCAGTAGCAGAGAGAGTTGGGCACACATTGCTTTCTACATCTCTGAGCTGCTAAAAACAAAAACAAAGAAGAGGATCTGAGAAGATTGGTTGCTGAAGACAGGGAGGATGATGATGAGTGATTTCATTATCATCAAGTTAAATGAAATTGACTGAGACCTCTGGTCGTAACAGTGGCTCCTCCACCCTGCAGTAAGGCTGAACAGGCAGTTCCGGGGTGACCTTAAGCCAAGTATAGGGTTTGTGGGGATTTAGTATGTACGACTCCTGCACAGTTGAAAGTCCGGAAGCTTGCAATCTGTCTTTTGAAGATTTCCCAACGGTTTCCCTCAAAAATCTAAAAAAGTAAAAATGAGTGTAAGATAAAATTTAGGACATTGTTGCACTTGGTAACGAAAGAATTGAAAGGATTTTATCATATAAATATTGAGGATGTCAACTCAATGATTGGGACTGCGGAATTGAGCAGGCCGGAAGTTATTTCGTGAACATGCAAAAAGTTTTGACTAGCCGTGATTTAAGTCACGCATTACGCACCCGATTGCTTCGATGCTACGTTTTCAGTATCCTGCTCTGTGGAGTTGAATAATGGACCATACCGAGGTATTGGGTAAGAAATTGATAGCACATGAAATGTGGACGTACCGAAGAATACTAGGGGTACCATGGGTAGATAAAATCATGCAGCGCATGAACAAGGATTCAAAAATTCGCATTGTCATTTAAAGAAGAAAACTAGAATGTTCTGGTCATTTCATGCGCAACAACAATTTCAATTTGTTGCAATTAATTATTCAAGGGGAGATTGATGGCATTAGGAGTCCAGGACGTAGAACAATATCCTGGCAGAACTAGCTAGCTGTTTGGAATGAACTTAAGTGGCTCATGCCACATCAAACTCGCGTCAAAAATGCTATAATAATAATAATAATAATAATAATAATGAAAATGAAAATCCACAGCCTGCTTCCAGTCTCCGACCGGGTCAGGAAGGGAATGAATGAAGCCCCCATCTAGCGGCGAGGATATGAACTGTGCCGGCTGCCGAGGCCTGACGCACTCCTCTGGGGCAATGATTAAATGAATGACAGATGAAATGAAATGATAGTGGAGAGTGTTGCTGGAATGAAATTTTGACAGGGAAAACCGGAGTACCCGGAGAAAAACCTGTCTGCCTCCGTTTTGTCCAGCACAGATCTCACATGGAGTGACCGGGATTTGAACCACGGACCCAGCGGTGAGAGGCCGGCGTGCTGCCGCCTAAGCCACGGAGGCTTAATAATAATAATAATAATAATAATAATAATAATATCGTATGACCTCGGGTGCCGGGTGCAAGCTTTGTTATTTGACACCCAGAGGGTAGCGTATATGTCGAATTTCGTTGTTCCTTGAAGCACTATGAAAGTCAAGGCGGTTAGATATCTAAGCTCCTTGAACACTATAGTGCTTTCTAGTAGATAAATGAGGAACTTTATGTTGGCGGAAACTCCCGAGATTAAATTTTCCATTATGAACACGGCCATCTGAATTCAAATGGGTTCTTTGACATGCCAACATCGTATGACATGCGTGTCGTAATTTTTGCCGCCTTTCAAAAATCTCTTACCACGTAAAAAATGCTATTTATTTCCTGAACGCTTGGTCATCTGGAGTTCTTACGTCTGTCACTTTCATTTCTGCCTAAGCTCTGCTTATACCATAAATTTGGACGAAATCAGTGATGACGAGTAGGCGTGGTCCCCTTGTTAGAGCAGGCATGTTGCTGTGTCAGTCGTCGTGTGTTGCCTGGGTCTGACTTGGGTATAGGTTGTGTCCTTGTCGCGAAGACTTGAATATTCTCTTTCACGCAACCCGCACTACAGACAGTCTGGAGCCTACTCACACCGCCTTACCTTGCGCTCATACCTGACGTCACACTGCAATACAATCCTTCACAATGTCCACTTCCTGGTGTAGCAGCTAGCATTCTTGGCTGTCGCCCTAGAGATCAGGGTTTGATTCCCAGCTCGGTCAAGAAATTTAATTCTGGTCTGAGGGCTGGAACGAGGTACACTCAACATAGTGAGGCAAAACTGAGATGGGGTGGATTCGATTCCCGCAAGTGGTTTTCCGCGGTATACCCCTTCTACTCCAAGCTAATGTCGGGTTGGTTCTTTACTGAGGGCTACGGTCGCCTCCTTCCCAATCGTCACCTGAATTACAAATACACACATTACTACATACACCACAATAAAACAGGTTGTCACACAAATTTTACACACAAACAACTACACAGGGATACATGACAAATTTTACACACAACCAACTACACAGGGATACATGACCTCGATGTCCAAAGCTCCTAAACGAAATAGAATCCTTCACAAACAATACGCTCGCTAACCGTCTAGGGCCAGTTTATACGATAAACGTCTTTCTGTTTTCCATTAGAAAAGAAATCTGGTTTAAAGTATTACTTTAGTTGACCGATCGCTATGAGCGGCATCAGACTAATATGTTCGGTGTCAATCCAAGGATACGGTGGTCGAGCAACAAGCGCAAAAGTATTAATTTCAAATAGTGGCGTAGTAAGTTTGCCCCGAATGACCCTTGTCTAGCTATGCTGCACCACGGCTATCTTACAACATGTAATCCTCGGACTGAGTGGCACAGTTGGTTAAGTTTTGGCCATCAAAGTCCAAGATAGCGGGTGCGATCCCATTTCAGTACGATGATATTTGAGTGCGACAAGCTTTTGTCAGTAGTCTAGGTTTACTAGTGCTTTAAACGTCGTATCCAAGGACAAACAATCTGATACATTCGGTGTCTCTGAAACTATAGTAGTTGAAAGATACGTTAAACTGATTATTATTATTAGAATTATTTTTATACAGATTCATAAATTCATCATTTTACAATGGTACAATGACTGAATATAGTCACTAACGTCAAGCACTATCCGAGTTCTTTCTTCATTTAGGAATTGTCACACTGTATGGCAAGTGTCCAAAATCACCGACTTTTGGATCTGTCCCAGCTTGTGCGCCATTCCAAGAGCCTGTAGTTGGTCCACGAGTCGTAAAGGTACAATTCCAGTTGCAGACAGATTGAGAGGCCGGATGTACACCTCCTTTAACTTCCACATATGTTTTACTTCAATGGCCAATTCGGTGTGTTTGTTGACCTTGTGGGAATGGGTTGTTTGAAGGTGGTTTCTTCTGCCGATCAATATCAGCTCAATTGGCTTTGGTCGTTTTATCAGTGTGGATTTCTCTGAATCAGTATAATATATGGTTTCCATTCTCCGAAACATCTTTTGGTGTGTACTTGTAATATGGAAGCGAGGATTCATCTAGTCCTATAGTTTTAGCCATCTCCATGTGCATGATCTAAACATCATTATTGTGGCATGTAGTCCATGTTTGCCAAGGTTGGACATCCACCGATAATGTGAACCAACGTTTCACCCTGGTTTCCACATTTACGACACATGTCCTCAACTTCTGTCTGTTTTAAGATGAACCTCCTGTGATACCTTGTGGGAATAACTATCTTGTATAGCCAACATGAAACCAGTGGTCTCGCCACTGGAGCCATCCGTTTGATGCCCACTTATCTTTAGATTATTATTATTATCATTATATAACTTACAGGATGAGTCATCAATACATGGGAATATTTCAATATTTGAATCCTCACTTGTTACGTAAACACGGGTTTGGTAATGAACATATATTGAAATATCAGACATGGAAGTAGGCTACATGATGTTCCTGCCCATTTGGTCTATTGTCCATGTGAATGCCTTGATAAGTGGCATTGTGATCGCCGGGTAGATAGAGGTAGACAAATTGCTTGGCCTCCACACTCACCGGACTTAAATCAGTCAGCCTTTATTTTATGTAGGAGCATTTATGGTCATACTCATCTGCTGTGGAGGATGATGCACCACTTCATGCATGAACTGTGCAAGGTCGTCAAAGAATACGTACAATCTCGGGGTTGTTTAAGCGTGTTCGTACCTCAGTGCGATGACGAGTAGAGCAGCACCCTGTTTATTTATATAATTACATCCTCATCGTAGCGTAGTTGCTTCCATCCGTGAGATCCCGGGTTTGATTTTGGCTCTGCCAAAATAATTAATTCTGGCCTGACACGTGAGAAAGGGTTTAGGCTACTAAGCAACGAGGGATAAATAGAGGATGGGTTCGATTCCATCTCAGTCGCCCAAAAAGTGGTTCTACGTGGTTTCCCAGCTCTACTTCGAGAAAATATCAGGATTGTTTCTAACTGTGGTGTTTCACAACCTTAGCCTCAATTACAAGAACATACGCTACTAAATACACCACACGCATAAGTGCACGGGCCTGATGACCACTATTTCCAAGCCCCTCAATGAAACAAAACAAACAATAAAACAGGAACTCATAAGGACTAGCTGCGTGGCGCAGCGGTAACGTTCTCGCATGCTGTGCCCAAGGATACAGAGTGGAATCCTTGCACCGTCAGTTGGCATTTGAGGGTGCGTAAAAGCGAGAGAGCAATGCCAACAGATTTACTGGCGCGTTAAATATCCCCTATGGACAGATAACCTCGCTGTTCCGACCCTGAAAAATACAATAACTTACTAATTAATTTTCCCCTAAGAGGCAAAAATCTGGCACCCCGGCATCTCTCAAAGCCGCAGTAGTTAAAAGGGACGTAAACCCAATAACATTATTATTATTATTATTATAAAAATATTATTATTATTATATACAAACTCATATGCTTAACTTATATGTGGGTATTCTTTGGGGATGTTCTCTAATTTTTACATGATTCACCTAATCAGATTCAGATTTTGGTATTATTGATGCCATATACTGCATATATTTTTTTATACGATCCTAAATTTTGAATCTTAGCTAAGTGCCCTTTCTTTCTTACAATGAATAGTTAAAGTGAAGTTCCGTGTGGGTATGCATTAGAATAGTCTCATGTATTACCAGTCTTCAGGAAGACTAAATAGCCAGGTCATGGATGGAACTCATGTATGGGGGATTTGGTGTTCCTGGGGGATTCCGGAGCAGGGTTCGTTTTAGGTTGATTTAATTAGAAAGCTAACTATTGCAATGGGCACCAAGTTTCGACTTCCGGAAAATTTCGACATATCTTCGCGTTTCACATCCCCCAGACCCCAAAACTACCGTCAGTTCAAAAGTTTATATATAATTTATGTATATATATGTATATCAGTTTCTTGTGGACACGATAACTGCCGTAATTTTGCACCAATCACTTTGAATTTTTTTACCGAATATGTATATCTATAAAATCTCGGTCGAGTTCGTTACTGGGCGAAATCTGTCGAAGGGGGTGAAAATGGGGGGCTTTTTTTTTTTTTCGAAAAAGTGAAATATTGCTATAACTCTCTTAATATGTGAAATATCGAATCCGTTCAAAGTTCATACTATGTGTCGGATAAAGCCCAAAAATTTATGTTTGAAGAGTTTTTTACAGCACCAACCATTGACCAACGGGGTGGGAAAAAGTGGGTTTTTCGGGAAACATTAATCATATCTCTCTTAATAGGCACAATATCAAAACCGTACAAAATGGACAATATTCCCCTAATAATTGCCTAAAACTTTTGTCTGAAAGAATTTTTGATATGACCCACCATTACGCCAAGGGATGAGAAAAATGATTTCGGAATTATAAGAAAATGACAAGAGCTATCAGAGGTTGCCATGGCAACACTACTAAATTGATGAGGGATGAGCCATCAGACGTTGCCATGACAACGCACATGCACGAGATCAGATTCAGATTTCAATCTGACTAAGTGTGAAGCGGCTTCGGTGACGTAACTGGTAGGATGCTGAACTTCTATGCCCAAGGTCGCGGGTTCATAGCCCACCGAAGTCTTCGGATTTTCTAAGAGCGCCAAAAATCCCTTAGTATGCTTTCCTTTGGAGGGGAAGTTCCAACGTTCGTTGCGAGTTGCTGGTTGTGGTGGCATCTAGTAGCCAACTTCACAGCTAGGTGTCGTTGACGGTAGTATCTGGTAGCAACATTAGGAACTACTGATTGAAATTGACCGTCTGCAGTCCTTACCTGAATTACAGACTAATACAGATATCACAATTCACACCGTTTATCAGACAGATTCTACACTCACCCAAAGTACACGGGGTCACATGACCGCGTTGTCGCAGCCCCTAAACTGAGGAACCAACCAAAATCTCTGCGGGAGATATAATTTTGCGTGAAGAAGTAACAGACCGTTACATAGTTACACATCAGTGTCGAAACCTTGCATAAGGGCAGTGTGACCACAAGTATAAAAATGGACCCCAAATGACAAGAAGGTTACCGTCCCCATAAGACAATAAAATGTTTAAAATATGCATAAAATGACGAAAAACAAAGTTAATTAAGCTCCAATTATAAAATACTTTCTCGCAATAAATCCTTCTACGAAAACCTGCATATTCTGCCTATTTTCGCCTATCCCCAAGTTTGCCCGGTGAAATCTACCTCCGCCTTCCGGCGTGCCGAGAGGACTTTTTATTACCCTTTTCCAGCAGCTTTGAGATGAAGCCTTTTATTTATCTCTTCCCTGTCTCTCTCCCCGAATTCTAGTTTTACACCTTCATATTTTGTGGATCAGGCCTGTGAGCTATATTTTCTCTTGTGTTATTTAGATGCCTGCAAGTTTCATTATTTGGGCCTAAAGTCGGGAAAAGTACACACCATCGCAGCATTTACCTCAAGTGAGTATGGAACATACCGGGTAACTTACTCTCCCGACGACCGTCGAAATTCGTCAGAATGTGGTCGGAATGCGAAACTCTCAAATTTGATTTCAAGTCTTCTCATTTGCATAAGTTGCCAGTTGCCACGCCTGGTTATGAAGGTTTGTAATTTCACATTAGTGTCTTTTAAAGGCTTTTCGTCTGACACCTGTTACCAAGCTGACGCCCAGCATTAGAAGTCTGAGCTTGCCGTGAGCTTTTTCGGTCATTGTTGAACATTTGGAAGCGGACGAGTTATGGAACTTGAGCTGTCTGGGTGATTGATTTGTTTCTAGTCCAATTGGAAGGACCATTGTTCATGTGTATAGTAGCATGTGCCGCTTTCTTCTCCTGGTCAGGCAAGATGAGTTTCTTACTTAGACATTGTTATACCAAAGGAATTCTTGTTCATTTGTGTCTGAAAAGTCACTACACAGAAATGTTAAAACGTTTTTCAGCAAATACTCCATTGAGGGTTCCATTCGTCGAAATAAACATCAACCATCTTCTTATACTGCTTGATACTTCGAATGGTCAAATCATTTGCGTAAATAAGGCGAAATTACGATTCCCTTTTTAGGTAGATTTCATTAGAAAGCTAACTATTGCAGTTGGTACCATGTTTCGACTTCCGGAAAATTTCGACCCATCTTCGCGTTTCACATCCCCTAGGCCCCAAAACCACTGTCAGTTCAAACGTTTATACATAATTTATGTATATATATATATATACTGTATGTATATATATATATATATATATATATATATATATATATATATAATTCTTCGACACGTGTGTATGTGACTGAACTCCTCCTAAACGACTGAACCGATTTTGATGGAATTTGGTATGTATATTAGGGTGGGTCCATGTATGGTTTAGATTCACAATCTGACCCGGTAGGTGGAATGAACACAATTTTAGAACCACAATTTACTCACAATTTTAGAACCACAATGTACAGTCAAAAACAGTCGTCATGGAAACCACTAGCCTTGGCCTTCGTGAAAGCTGATGTCTTTGGACGGTTTGTCTCTGCACGTTAGAGCCACCTGGTCGCAGCCTGTGCAACTACCGCCATTACATACCTACACTCCGCCCGTGGCGAAAAGTTGTGTTTTACACCAAAGGTGGCAGTGATGTCGAATTCTACTGTTTGACTCTGCACGTTAGAGCGTTTCAAAGTCCCTTATGCATTCATATACTGTTCATCCGATTGCCATGAAACTTGGGTGATGTGTTGAGTGAGCTCCAGGGAAGGTGTTTGGATTAGTAAATCCATTTTACAATAGATAGCGCACGAATAGATTCAACAAATGAGCGACGACGCGCGAAGCGTTTCAAAAAGGTCCCGTATGCGTTCAAATACCATTCGTCCGATAACGATGAAACTTGGGTGAGATGTTGTGTACACTCCAGGGAAGGCTTCTGGCGTAGTAAATCAATTTCACATTAGGTAGCGCACGACTAGATTCAACAAATGAGTGACGACGCGCGAAGCGTTTCAACAAAATCCCGTATAAGTTTATATTCCATTCATAGATTGAGATGAAACTTTGATGAGTTGTTTTGTACACTTAAGTGAAGGCTTCTAACTTAGTAATCCATTTCACAGGAGGTTGCTCACGAGTAGATTCAACAAATGAGCGGCGACGTGCGAAGCGTTTCAAAAAAGTCCCGTATGCGTTCAAATACCATTCGTCCGATAGCGATGAAACTTGGGTGAGATGTTGTGTACACTTACGTAAGGGTTTCTAACTTAGTAAATCCATTTTACAATAGGTAGCTCACGAGTAGATTCAACAAATGAGCAACGACGCTCGAACTTTTCATCAAAGTCCCGTATGCGTTCAGATACCCTTCATCCGATTGCAATGAAACATGGGTGAGATGTTGTGTACACTTACGTGAGGGTTTCTAACTTAGTAAATCCATTTCACAGGAGGTTTCGCAAGAGTAGATTCAACAAATGAGCGACGACGCGCGAAGCGTTTCAATAAGGTCCCGTATGAGTTCAAATACCATTCGTCCGATTACGATGAAATTTGGGTGAGATGTTGTGTACACCCTACGGAAGGTTTCTGGCTTAATAAATCCATTTTACAATAGGTAGCGCACGAGAAGATTCAACAAATGTGTGACGACACGCGAATAATTTCAACAAAGTACTGTATACGTCCATATACCATTTATCCGATTGCGATGAAACTTTGGTGAATTGTTGTGTACAGTCCAGGAAATATTTCTGTCTTAGTCAATCCAGTTTTTAATCAGTAGAGCACGAGTAGATTCAACAAATGAGCGACGGCGCGCGAATCGTTTCCACAATGTCCCGTATGCGGTCATATATCATTCATCCGATTGCGATCAAACCTTGGTGAATCATTGAGTACACGCCTGAGAAGGTTTGGGGCTTAGTAAATCTATTTTACAATAGGTAGCGCATGAGTAGATTCAACAAATGAGTGACGGCACGCGAATCGTTTAAAGAAAATCACTTATGCGTTCATATGTCATTCATCCGATTCCGATGAAACTTTGATGAGTTGTTGTGTACACGCCAGGGAAGGTGCTCAACTTGGTAAATCCATTTTGCAATATTGGTAGCGCACGAGTAGATGTAACAAATGAGTGAAGACGCGCGAAGCGTTCCAACAAAATCCTGTATGCGTTCATATACTATTCATCGATTGCGATGAAACTTTAATGAGTTGTTGTGTACACTTACGTGAAGCTTTCTACTTTGTAAATCCATTTCACAGTTGGTAGAGCTCGAGTAGATTCAGCAAATGAGTGACAGCGCACGAATCTTTTAAACCGAATCCCGTATGCGTTAAATGCCAATTATCCGTTTGCGATGAAACTTTGGAGAGTTGTTGTGCACGCTCCTACGAATGTTTCTAAATTAGTTAATTCAATTCACGATAGTTTAGAGGCAGTTAACAGAAATTGAAAAAAAATATTGTGTATCCAAAAGCTCTTCAAGAAAAAAAAGTTACAACACATTCTTTGAATGGCAGGACAACGTCTGCCGGGTCAGCTTGTACAGTATATATCACTTAATTGAGGACACGATAACTACCGCAATTTTGCACTAATCACTTTGAATTTCTTACATAATATGCATCCCTATAAAATCTCGGTCGAGTTCGTTAATGGGCATAATCGGTGGAAGGGGGTGAAAATGGGGGGCTTTTTCGAAAAAGTGAAATATCGCTATAACTCTCTAATATGTAAAATATCGAATCCATTCAAAGTTCATGCTATGTGTCGGATAAGGCCCAAAAATGTATGTTTGAAAAGTTTTATGATAGCCCCAACCATTAACCAAAGGGGTGGGAAAAAATGGATTTTTCGGGAAACATTAATCATATCTCTCTTAATAGGCACAATTTCAAAACCGTACAAAATGGACAATATTCCCCTATTAATTACCTAAAACTTTTGTCTGAAAGAACTTTTGATATGACCCACCCCTACGCCAAGGGATGAGCAAAATGATTTCGGAATTAGAAGAAAATGCCTAGAGCCATCAGAGATTGCCATGACAACACTACTAAATTGACGATGGATGAGCCATTAGACGTTGCCATGACAACGCCATTGCACGAGATCACATTCAGTTTTCCCTCTGACTCTGTAGGAAGCTGCTTCGGTAACGTAACTGGTAGCATGCTGAACTTCTATGCCCAAGTTCGCGGGTTCATAGCCGGCCAAAGTCGTTGGATTTTCTAAGAGCGCTAAAAATCCCTCAGTGTGCTTTCCTTCGGAGGGGAAGTTCCAACGTTCGTTGCGAGTTGCTGGTTGCGGTGGCATCTAGTAGCAAAGTTCACGGTGTCGTTGAAGGTAGTATTTGGTAGCAAAATTAGGAACTACTACTTGAAATTGACCGTCTGCAGTCATTACCTGAATTACAGACTAATACAGCCATCGCAATTAACACCGTTTATCAGACAGATTCTACACACACCCAAAGTAAACGGGGCTACATTACTGCGTTGTCGCAGCCCCTAAACTGAGGAACCAACCAAAATCTCTGCGGGAGATAAAATTTTGCGTGAAGAAGTAACAGACCGTCAGATAGTTACACATCAGTGTCGAAACCTTGCATAATGACAGTATGACCACAAGTATAAAAATGGACCCCAAATGACGAGAAGGTTACGGTCCCCATAAGACAATAAAATGTTTAAAATATGCATAAAAATACGAAAAACAAAGTTAATTAAGCTCCAATTATAAAATACTTTCTCGCAATAAATGAGGTCTGATCCTTCTACGAAAACCTGCATATTCTGCGTATTTTCGCCTATCACCAAGTTTGCCCGGTGAAGTCTACCTCCGCCTTTCGGCGTGCCGAGAGGATTTTTGTAATAATTTGCAGTGGGAGGTTTGAAAATAAGGTTGCAATGGAAGTTGATGGTAGAATGAGATATTGGTTCGATGTAACTGGATTCAGACAATGGTATAATCCTACACCGTTGTATTTCATTTCTGACATGGATCACTTTATGGAGGGCATATACTGGTAGGGTGGGGTTCAGTTAATGGAAATCCTGTAAGGAGGTTGGCTTATTCTAATGACCTGGTTGTAATGATAGACTCTGTCGAGAACATACAGACTAACAAGCTCGTACCTCTTCCAATATTATTAGTATCAATTTGATTGGAAATAGATGACGTTAGATTAAGTATGTTGGGCACTCGACCAAAATCTTATTTCTAGACACCGTTTCACAGAACCTTTGATTGTTCAAATTTGGTGCTCCCCGAAATCGTTTTCACCTGGGCAATTGCCTGAATATTACCTCTGACCTGGATAAAATGCTGACACTTGATTAGACATTAAGGAAGTATCCTGTAAAATTCAAAGGCTAGGATTATGTCGGTAAGGTAACAACGTCTGAAGGTTGAATGCCAGGTAGCATTCCTGCATTGGAGCAGGACCATTTTAAATATTTGAGGTGTGTATTCTCCCAAATTGACAGTGTAGTGAGAGAGATGGTTGGTTCCTTAGCTTAGGGGCTGCGACAACGCAGAACTGCAGGCGATCAATTTTCAAGTAGTTCCTACATTTGCTACCAAATGTTACCGTCCCTGACACCTAGCTGCGAACTTGGCTACTAGATGCCATCGCAACCAGCACCTGGCGGCGTACGTTTGAACTAATAGAGCGTTATCAAATCTAACCTACACATTTTAGATTCACACAAGTGTAGTTAGTGGCAGGTTCTTTTACATGCCATAAATCTATGACATGGGCCCGCCGGCTTTACTTCCCCTCCGAAGGAAGGCATACTGAGGGATTTTTAACACTCAAAAAATCGGACGACTTCGGCCGGGTTTGACCCTCTTGAGCATAGAAGCTTAGCATGCTACCAGCTACGCCACCGAAGCTGTCAGTGAGTGAGATGTAATCAGGATCTAGGGAAGTTGCTACTAACCAATTGTTCAAACAAACGACAAACAAACGACATGTAGGCCTACTTCAGGCTTCGGATTTAGAAATCTTCAATCTATTACTGATTTTAGGACCGACAGTAGTGGCTAAGCTGGCTAAAGCGCAGCGTTAGGTCATGGGGCCAAGCTCTCTGCTGACTCGGTAGACGCGTGGGTTCGATCCCCACCGTCGGCTGTCCTTGAAATGGTTTTCCGTGGTTTCCCATTTTCAACACCTGGCAAATGCTGGGACAGTACCTTCTGAAGGCCACGGCCGCTTCCTTCCACATCCTTGTCCAGTTTCATTCATCTTCATCCATTCCATCTCTCATCCTGACGTGCAGGTCGCCCACGGGCGTCGACTAGAAAGACCTGCACTCGGCCTCTCAGGAGGCTACACGACAACAACAACAACAACAACAACAACAACAACTGATTTTAGGAATATTGCGGTACAGTTTTTTCTAGCTGTCTCACTGTGTGCTGCAAAGCATGACCATGCCCCGTCTATTTACTAGCGGCTACAGAACATGCAACGTAGGTATGCGGAAAACCTCAGAATAGTACGGTACATTAATAGTAGGGCCTATTTGCTTGAAAATATTGTTTTTAAAAAGAGAATATGTTTAATATGAATAATTATAATATTATTTTCGGCATATTATGAAAAGTATGAGAAAATAATATGAAACTTATGCCGAAATATAATCAAATATTTTTTTTACCATGCCATTTTCAATTCTCACTTCTTAGCTCCGCAACGTTTGACCATTCTCTCTCTGAACTTAGTTCTTGCTTCCAACATGGAACAATTATGTAGCCTATAGATTGAACGTGTCACTGCTGTCAACCGTAAATAATTCCCTCAGCAAAATGTAAAATAATAACAGTATACGTATACGGGATTGTACGAAAGAAAAGTATGTTTTTTTCCCTTTAGGTATTTACCGAATTACTGGCTGTTATGTATTGGCTGTCTATCTCCGTATAGAATTTCATGCGTTTATGTTTGTTTGTGTTTCAGTGGTACAAATGTGAAACTTCGAGTCTTCCGGAATCTATTCGTTCGCGATTCTTGCCGCTTGCCGTGGATCACGATACAGAGAGCTTCCTCAAGCAAGCCACTCACAAGTCGGATTGGGTTTTCACACAAGTTTGGCACTCAGTCGTCAAGTCCGTCCTGCGGTGGTTCATGACACAGACTTCCATAAATGGGTAAGTTAATACGTTTGGTCCTTGATTAATCTAAGGGACTAGGCCTACATAGAAACTCAGGGCTCCGTTGGCAGATAAGCTTTGGTAACTTGTTTCCATATTTTGTTTCACGTCATTTTGTACCAATCGTCCAGTATCAACTTGGCAGGATCGCCACTAAGGCATGGAGTTGCAAAACATGTTTTCGCATACGATTTACGATGTTCACCAGAATCTTCTTCAATGACGGTTGCGGGTTTTTCAGAAATCAGGATTTTGTGAGTTTGAGATAGTTTGTCACAGTCAGACATGCTTGCCGATTGGTGGTCGGCACTAGGTGAAACTGGCGTTGGTTTGAATTCCACATAATGAGGTGGTCTCCTAGCCTATGAACGCGACAATATTGCTGTCAGGTAAATCTACAAGGGTCCTTCCTTTTACTATTTTGATTCCTGGTATCAAACTTCATGATTCTGTACTCACAGTATGGACGAAGACTGATTCCGAGTTAGCAGGCAAAAAATGATAAAGAATTTTCTGGCCAAAAATCGATCATGAGCAACTGAGGGAGAAGTTTGTGTACGACTGTTCCTGACTTGACTAAATAGCTGCCGATAACAAACCACGTCTGCTGCAGTTTTTGCCTCCGTCCTGCACCCTGCGTGGCTTGTAGCACTACGAGACTACACTCTCGATGAATTCTCGGCATATGTGACGGATGGCCTTAGGAACTCTCATATACGGTAAAACAATGCGACCTGTAGTGTAGTTTTATTCTGCATGGTTTCTCTCCTTCACATCCCGCAATCAACCGCTGAGCTTGCAGCTGCGGGCATTTCATTTCCCGTCCACAGGCAAAATGAAACCGAGACCCATGCTAAGTCCTCGTTGCTAATCACTCACTCCTATTTAGAATGTTGGCATACACAGAGGGTTGGTTGGTTGGTTGGTTGGTTCCTCAGTTTAGGGGCTGCGACAACGCGGTCTTGTAGCCCCGTGTACTTTGGGTGTGTGTAGAATCTGTCTGATAACCGGTGTTAATTGTGATGGTTGTATTAGTGTGTGTTATCTGTTTTCAATTCACGTGAGGACTGCAGACATTGAATTTTCTCAAGTAGTTTCTACTTTTGCCGCCAAATGCCACAGTCAACGACTACCAGTTCCGAACTTGATTACCAGATGCCACCGCAGTCGGCTCCTGGCGACCAACGTCGGAACCTAAGAGCGTTTATCGAATGTTTAACCTAGGCCTATATATAAGGTTCGTTCAAAAAGTAACGAGCCGGAGACTGTAATGCGCAAACCGGTGACGACATCGGATAACCCGCAATCTAGGGCATAGAAGCTCAACATTATTCAGGGGGCAAGACAAACTAATTTTAACGGTATTTTTCTCTTTATAAAAATAGGTCATCTGCCATTTTCTACCATGTTGTTTTGATCTAGGAGTAAGTATATTTCGTAGTGCAACTTGCCAAGGCGCCAGGAAACACACACCACTTCCAAAATTGAAAAGAAAATGAATAACTGAGAGCAACGATTATCTCTCTTTCTCCGGATCGGAGATATAAATTTGAACCTATCCCAACACCGATAACCAATGTTAAATAGATAAATAATAATAATAATAATAATAATAATATCGTATGGCCTCGGTGCCGGGTGCAAGCTTTGTTATTTGATACCCAAAGGGTAGCTTGCATGTCGAATTTCGTTGTTCCTTGAAGCACTACGAAAGTCAAGGAGGTTAGATATCTAAGCTCCTTGAACACTATAGAGCTTCCTAGTAGAGAAATGAGGAACTTTGTGGTGGCGAAAAACTCCCGAGATTAATTTCAGCATTATGAACACGGCCTACTGAATTCAAATGGGTTCTTTGACATGCCAACATCGTATGACATGGTGTCGTAATTTTTGCCGCCTTTCAAAAATCACTTACCACGGCTAGGAGTGAACCTGCAAGCTTGGGGTTAGTAGACCGACACGTTGACCACTCACCCACCGTGGCATGCTGTTAAATAGATGATACTATGCTAGTCCAATTCACGCCTTGCAATAATAGTAAGTTGATTCTCTGACACCTAAAACACTGCATCGTGACAGTCAGGCGCCAACTGCGCACACATCACTTCACACCTCAACACCTAGATAATAATAATAATAATATCGTATGGCCTCGGGTGCCTGGTGCAAGCTTTGTTAATTGACACCCAGAGGGTAGCTTGCATGTCGAATTTCGTCGTTCCTTTGAACGCTATGAAAGTCAAGGAGGTTAGATATCTAAACTCCTTGACACTACAGCGCTTTCAAGTAGAGAATAGAGGAACTTTGTGTTGGCGGAAAATCCCGAGATTAATTTTGCCATTGAACACGGCCTACTGAATTCAAATGGGTTCTTTAACATGCCAACAACGTTTGACATGAGTATCGTGATTTTTGTCGCCTTCAAAAATAACTTACCATGGCCAGGGGCGAACCTGCAATCTTGGGGTTGGTAGTCCGACACTATAACCACTCACCCACCAACTAGATAATACTGGTGCATTGCTGTGCATGGCCTTGTCACCAGACTCCTTGAGAAAAGGAACACCATCACTGTCAGGCACCAAAATACAGAACAGTTCTTCAACCTTGGATAACAGTTTCAGTAATTTTTCATTTCCTCGGTCATATTGGGTTAACTTTATTTGTTCCGACGATTTCTAACCACTTGCATAATTCACAATGACAAACAGATATTACCAAGAAACACCTTATGACTGTCAACGTTGAGGTTAATTTCCAATTACATACAAAATACAATATAAGAACAATCAATTTATAATCACTTAGCCGGTTGTTACCATAGTCAATAACAACAGAAGATTAAAATAAGAAATACAACTCGCCCAAGGTTTAGGGTTCACAATGTTAATAACCTGTGACACCGGCCACATTTACACACATGGAATATCTACATATTACAGTAGCATCCCAATTGGATAGCCTGGTTTCGATCCCAAGTACACGGGGCTAAATGACCACTAAGTCACGAAGCCCCTAAATAAAACAAAAACAACAACGAAAATTGTTCACCAGTGCCCGATGCTATCGAAGATCAAGGGGTGCCAAATCAACAAGGGAAGTAGGCAACCTGATTTAGAGTCCCTGGCTGTGTCAAGGGATTACTAACCAGGCGTCCTGAGCCGGAGTTTACGAGAGGTAGGGTGGCCAGTTCCTTTCCACTACTCCTCCTATCACAGCATCCAGCATGACCCCATTTAGCATCGTGAGGCTGGAAGACCCCGTATCAGACCATATTAAAATTTTAAATTTTTTGTCAGAGTCAGGAATCGAATTCGGGACCTCTGAGATAGCAGCAAACAATGCTTTCCACTGCGCCCAATTATATTGGGTGCTCAATATGTGTATAGGATTAACACATATGAATACAAATGAGAAGTAATCACATGGACGATAATATTTGTTGCTGCTGTAGTTCTTTTAATTTAGAGATTTGGACCCCTTGGTTATCAGCCCGTGTACTTGTGTGTGTGCTTGTGTAATTGGAAAAGTGGCGGCCGTGGCCTTCAGTTAGGGACTATTCCGGCATTTTTTTTTTTCGGGGTAAATGTAGTAAAACGCTGAAAAGCACTTCTAGCACGGCCGAGGTGAGAATCTAACCAATCTCTTCTCAGTTCTGCCTCACTTAGCTGACTGTACCCCATTCAAGCCCTCAGACCAGAATTAAATTTCTTAGCAAAACCGGAAATTGAACTCGAACGTCAGGGGTGACAGCCAAAATGCTAGTCACTATAATGAACTGTTAATTCAAACATTCACTGTATTAAATATGGAAGGAGTATAATAACATGTTTCATTCCTCATAAGAATATCTCAAATATTTTGATGATACAAAAACCTGAATCAAAATATATTGAAGTATAGTGAATATTTGAATAAATGCCCCTGAACGTGAAATACGAAACCCGGCATTTGCGTAGATCGATTGTAAAAATGGTTGAGAGGAGCCCACACTAGGATAGCCTACTTACTATCAGCGCCGGCATTCGAACCTCGGATATTCGAACGCTAGCTACCAAATCCAGCCATGAAACCTGCCTTAGATCGATCAGCTACGCTCTTGGTTGAGATGGGAATCGAACCAAGAGCCTTTAGAGCAAGATTCTCGAAAGGTGTCCATATATTACGGTCTAAATAGGAGAATCTCGTTCAGAATATATGCCACTTACTTTCTGTCACGTTAGCGGTACAGGTTGTGTGAACTGAGCTCTGAACATCACATCACATCAGATCATGTCACGTGAGCACGGTATGTTAACACTAAGTATAACCAGTTCGACGGGCCGGAACTGATAGCCTTGTTTTCAATTATGGGCGACGTCCCTGCATCTCATTTGTATGGTAGTGAGCGGATGCGTGTAATCAGGACAGAATCGAGGGCCGGGTCTCAAGCCACCATTGGATTGTGTTTCTTTTCTTTCAACACACAACTAGACATGGGAAAATTACCCCCACGGCTTGCAGATAGGAGTAAATCAACTTTAGTTAATGTATTGATTAACTGGGGAGTGGGTAATAGATGTTCTGCTGCCTTCACCACCTCCATTTTAAAAGTCAATTGAATGCTTCATAACAAAATGCTGAGTGGAGGGTGTATGTATGTTGTGTAGCGGTTTGTTCTCCTCTTAGAGCTTTGTATTTTTCTCAATGATTCTCTAAGTGACATTTAATACATTCATGGACCCCTGAGGCCTGACATATAAACAGCTGATGTTTCACCATTCTGATGCTCCATTGAAACAGCAGGTCATGATGTATGCTTGTACATGGTGTGTCCACTACAGCTTCCATTCATAAGGTGAAGAGCTTTCATTGCTTATCATTAGTCTTAAGGTTCTTACTGTTGTTTCGTTAGCTTATGGCTGTCACCGCGGAGGTCCGGGTTCAACTCCCAGCACAGTCTAGAAATGTAATTCTGGTCTGAAGGCTGGGACAGGGTCACTCAGCCTCGTGAAGCAAAAATGAGGTGATGAGTTTCGATTCTTCTCTCAGCCATCCTGAAAGTGGTTTTCCGTTGTTTTCCCTCTTCTACTGCAGGCAAGTGCCCGGATAGTTCCTAAATTTAGGCCACGGCCGCTTCCTTCTCAATCCGCATCTGAATGATAAATGCACACACTAATACAGACATCACAATAACACATGTTATCATACAAATTACACACACGCACCTAATTACACGGGGCTACTTGACCACGATGTCGCAAAGCCCCTAAATTTTCAACAACAACTTGTTTCGTTCGGAGCCGCGTTAAATCGCGATGGGAAGATGCAATAAGTCCGGTGTTCGCATGTCCCAGTAATTGGGGTTATGTTGTGGGTACCGACTGAAATAAATAAATCAGACACCTGACACCTCTATGGACATCACATTGGCAGGTGAAAAACTAAAGGAAGTAGGAGACTTCTGTTACATAGGAAGCAAAATATCCAGTGATGGACGAAGCAAAGAGGATATATAAAGTAGGTTAGCTCAGGCAAGGAAAGCATTTCTACAGAAAAGGAATCTGTTGACATCGAATATAGATTTAGGTATTAGGAAGTCATTTTTGAAGGCTTTTGTCTGGAGCCCAGCACTCTATGGAAGTGAAACTAGGACTATTGGTGCAGCATAAAAGAGGAGAATTGATGCGTTTGAAATGTGGTGTTACAGGAGAATGATGAAGATCAGATGGGTAGATAGGGTTACAAACGAAGAGAGATTAAGACTTTGGGAGAGGAGAGATGTTTCTGGCGACTTCTAAGGAAGAGAAGAGATAGGTTTGTAAGACATATACTAAGACACCCAGGAATAGCAAGCTTAGTTAAGGAAGGAAGGGTCGAGGACAAAAGCTGTAGGGGTAGACGAAGGTTAGAATATGTTCAACAGATTGCCTCGGATGTAGGGTGTGGTAGCTATGAAGAGATTAAACGATTAGCTCAGGACAGGGAGGCCTGGAGAGCTGCATCAAACCAGTCAAAAGACTGAGGACTCAAACAACAACAACAACCGACTGAAAAGTTGCAATTTCAATTGATTCAATCATTCATTCATTCACTGTACAATAGTCAGGGTCTAGTGTAGACAATAATTATTACAAGGCATTTGTGACTAGCAACAGAACCTGTGCATGTATACATGTATTATACGGCAAACATCATCCCTCAAGACAGGATCCATACCATTCAAAAACTCATTCAAATCCTCTGGTTTGTCGGCTTAGATGACGATGTCATTAGCATGCGCATCAAGTTCGCAGGGTGATGATCACAACGTCCAAGACCCTAAATGAAACAATAAAAACTGTTCAGGATGGCAGACTGAATACTTTTGTGAAGGAGAAGATGAAGGCTGGACTCTCTCGTAAGCAGTGGTGGAATCCACTGTGCAGCCGTTAGTAGTATGTTCTCACTGATGGTTAAAGATATCAAAATGAAGCAGCAGTCGCAACAGCTGATGTTTCCAACAAGTAATGAAACAAATGTCATTACTCATCTCAGAATTCTGCCATTCCCCGCGTCCGCGATAAATCGCGCTCTACGACTGCGACGAATGAGCTTCATAGAGATCGGTAATTCGAATCCTGGCGCCGAAAGTGGTCATCCTGAGTGTGATTTTTTTTCCAGTTTTTTTCCACACCCCCTCTTGGCAAATGCCTGGCTGGTGCCTACCTTATTTCAAGCCCTGAGGCACCTGTCCCAATCCTATATCCTAACAATTACACATTTACTAAACAGTCACTTCAGGAACACAGTTTACAAGACAAATCCAGCAGATGTCCACTTGAAGGGCTCGTGAAATCTCTTACCCACTCGTCGGCACACTCGAATGCTCCTACTGTATGGCTGCAAACCAATAAAAGACCTCATCCAGAAACGCCACCAACAGCAAGGAGGTTCAGTCATTTTTTAGGGTGGGATCATGTTTGGATGACGTACGCCTCTAATTCCTATCCACGGTAACATGACTGGTCTGGTGTTCTGAGGCAACATCCTCAAACCTGTTGTTATAGGTTTCGCTGCCACAGCCTGTGAGGACTTCACACCAGTGAACGATAATTCTCGCCCTATCAAGCTAGGGTGGTCAATCAGTTCCTTTAGATGCATGGCATACGGAGAATGGAGTGGCCTGTATTCTGTGGACATGAACTGTATTGAACATACATGGAAAGATCTTAAGAGGACAATTTCGCACCGTCCCAATCTCCCAACAAACATTTGGCAACTGTTTTAAGTTTCTATCAAAGAGTGGAATATTTTGTCCAAACCAGATTGGATCCGTTGGTTCTCAATATGCATCGTCCTCCAAAAGCTAGCCTTAGGGCTTGTGGTGGCCATACTGTACACGGTATTGATATGCCCCAACATGAAAATGGCGTCTGCAAGTCCCACATTATCACTTTTGTTATTCGTTTTGTGTTTCTGTCTCGTTTGCACTGCAGATTATGTGTTTTTATTTCTTTGTATGTACCCTATATTGTGATTATATGCACATAGAAGAAGAAACAAGTCACTGCATCGCATTATGCAAACCTTTTTTTGAGCACTGTATATTACTTTCTCGTGGACACGATAACTACCATCATTTTAAACCTATCACTTTAAAATGTATACATAAAATATAACCATTCAAAATCTCGGTCAAGTTCGTCAATGAGGTGGAAATTGGGGGATGGGGCGCCTCTTTCTAAAAAGTGAAATATCGCTATAACATTCTTAGTCTGTGAGAAATCTTAAGTTCGTACTATTCTTCGGGCAAGAGTCTAAAACTTATTTTAATAAAGTTTTTTGATAGCACCAACCATTGACCAAAGGGGTGGAAAAATGTAGTTTAGAGAAGAAAAACACCATACCTCCCTTAATACGCACAATATCAAACCCGTTTAAACGTTCGATGGTTCTCTAAAAATTATCTAAAACTTTTGCTGGTGGTTCCTCAGTTTAGGGGCTGCGACAACGCGGTCATGTAGCCCCTAAAACTTTTGTCAGAAATAATTTTGATATGACCCACCTTTACGCCAAGGGATGAGCAAAATGTTTTCGGAATGATCAAAAAGATGGTGCTTCTCATATGCTTAATATGTGGAACTTTTGTATAGAGCAATTGGCAAATTTACTGATTTCGAAATATTTTTCCTCGGTGAAATTTACCTACACTTTCTAGCGTGCTGAGAGTTTTTTTTTTTCAACTACCGCCTAGTTGAATGCATTAAGTTACTTGTCCATATGCCTAGGTAACTGCACGTTAATAATAATAATATCGTATGGCCTCGGATGCCTGGTGCAAGCTTTGCTATTTGACACCCAGAGGGTAGCTTGCATGTCGAATTTCGTAGTTCCTTGACTATGAAAGTCAAGGAGGTTAGATGTTAGATATCTAATCTCCTTGAACACAATAGCGCTTTCTAGTAGAGAAATGAGGAACTTTGTGCTGGCGGAAACTCCCGAGATTAATTTTGCCATTATGAACTCGGCCTACTGAATTCAAATGGGTTCTTTGACATGCCAACATCGTATGACATGCGTATCGTATTTTTGCCGCCTTTCAAAAATCACTTACCACGGTCAGGGGCGAACCTGCAATCTTGGGGTTAGTAGACCGACACGCTATCCACTCACCCACCGTGGCAAGCTACTGCACGTTTAGATATCCGTAGTGTAATTTTGGTGCCGATAGTGGCTATAGTGAGTGTGATTTGGCCAGAGTTGTTTCGAACTCGCTCACTGATGACGAAAAATTCCTCCAACAACCAAGTGATCTACCACGGTGTTACGAAACGGGTGAGTCAATTCAGAAATCTGTCACTCTTGTTGCTCGGAGTTCTACGGAACTGTCGTCGCTATTCAGATATTTCTCTTTGTTGGACTTTTAGTGACAATGAGAAGCGCTCAATGTGATCTGTTTCTGGTTCATTTATATCTTAACACTAAGATAAGAATGAAGCCGAAGAGAATAGCATTCCTGTAAGATGACGAAGAAGAATGGTGGCTCTTCTCCATAGTTGGTGGTGGTTCTTGTTGCCCTTGTTGTGCATGTGAAGTGTTGTAATTAAGGTAGTTATCTGTGAATAGGCGATGACTCTATTGTGTGCTAGAGCAGACCCGATCAATTCTTCTCTTGGAATTTGTCTCGTATAGCTTCGCGTTGTGGAAATTATTAGTTTTTACTGGAGATATTCTCAAGTAGGATTTTAACATGTTCATCGGTCAGCTTAAGAATATCGGTTATCGATTAGATTTGGACATGATCCATTTAATATGCAACAGTTCTCTAAACAAAGACTAAAGGTTAACTTCATCTGATAACCCAAGAATGCTTCAATATCTTAGACGACTTTTTTCAATTTAAGTAGCCTACTACGATCCTCATTAATTCACTCTTAATGTTCGGAGGTACGACGTTTGAATCCCAGCGCTGATAGTGTCCTCTCCCCCTTCCCCGATCCTCAGTCCAAGTAAATCCTGGGATGAGTTCGTTCTTCAAGTCTCGGAGCACCTGTCCCGAGTTACACACTTGTGCACACATCATATAAACGTAGGTGTTCAAATCTCACGTACATCCAAGTACACACCTTCTTCGGTGGGTCAATAGCGCCCAACTTTTTTTTAAAAAATGTCATTCGTTTATTATTTTTTGTTCTTCTTCCTTCGTTACGGCCAACTAAGGACCACGTCATGTCAACTGTTTCTTCTGCATTTTAATGTTGGTCCAGTACTCTTTCATTCGCAATCGATGTTGCACCTTCCTCTCTGTCGTCCACGCCTTCCCGGTTTTTAGTTTCGGCTTAAGTTAAAACTACGATGTTTTTGAAGTACTTCCCTAAGTGGGCCACGCTCATGGATATCTTCACATGTTATCCCAGTCTCCAACAGATCTTTCTCTACTTCACTGAACCAGGCCCCCTTTGGTTGTTTTTTTTTCTCGTGGAGAAAGGCAAAAATTCGGTTGGATAGCCGTGTTGAATTCATTCGGGTTATATGTCCATAAAAAGATATCCTCCTTTTCCTCATCACGTCAGTTATTTTCTCTACGTGTGTATACAACTCTTGGTTGTGGCGTCTTCGGAACTCGCCGTGTTCTTTGACTGGATTTTTATTTTATTATTATTTTTATTATTATTATTATTATTATTTTTTGGTCGAGTGGAAAAATGAATTAACAACAGCAAAAACCCTTCTGATTGATGTACTGTATTAAGTGATGCATATGTTGTCTGACAGTGGGACAGTGCCCCGATCACGAATACCAAGATTAACGGCCGAGGGGACCCGACGCGCTGATCACGCGTTACCCCAATATCTGCAGGCCAAATGGCTGGGCAGCGGTCGCTTGGTCGGCCTTAGCCCGTCATGGGCTGTTTAGTGCCAGGGGTTGACTTTTTTATTTTTTATTTTTGTATGTTGTTAGGCAGAACAGAGCAGAACAGTTCTGTACGTTCAAATTTTGTCGAACATCGTAATCTTCTTCACGAGGGAACTCATATTTTTGAAAGTATTCATGTTACAGGGTTGGAGAGTTACGCGTTACTCGTAACAGATACTTTTTACGGTAAAAAAGACAGTAACGATGTTACTTTTTAAAATAAGTAACTGTAATAAAAATACTGTATAATGCAATATCCAATCACAGAATTGCACTTGGATTATGATCACCATGTCCCTAACCGTTGAAAAGTAAAGCAACAACATATTATGTCTTATCACCTCTAAGCTGTTATAAAAGAAAAGAGGGTAACCCTGTCATCGGGCCTCAGGGACCGCGCGTATCTATGGAGGACTGCCGCCCAGCTCATAGGCTGTCGTTTATGGGGAACGCTTGGCCAGCGTGACGACACCCTCAGCCGCATTACCTTTGTTTTATGTCATGATGCACTTCTTCTTATATCAAGAATCAGCTCAGTTGTCCTCACGATGCTGAGTAGAATCCCGCTAAGCATTCACGGCAGGTCTAAAATCTGTCCACCTTCTGATGTAGCGGCTACCATTCTTGGATGTCACCCCGGAAGTCCGAGTTCGATTTCTCTCACAAAAAAAATATTGAGGGCTGGAACGGGGTACACTTAACCTCGTGAGGTAAAACTGAGAAGAGGTGGGTTTGATTCCCATATCAGCCATTGTGGAAGTGTTTTTTCGGGGTTTCCCCACTTCTACTCCAGGCAAATGCCGGGATGGTTCCTAATTTGAGGCAACGGCCGCTTCCTTGTGACACCAATCCTCATCTGAAATTAACATACTTCTACAGACACCTCAAAATCACAGGTCATCAGACAACTTCTACAGTCACAGGAGTACACGGGGCTAAATGACCACGATGTTCAAGCTCCTCAAATAAAACAACAACAAAAAACTTAAATCTCTGGTGGAGCCGGCAATAGAACCCGCAGTCTCGTAAGTAAATAGCAAGCATGCTTCCCCTTCACTACGGGACCGGCTAAGCTGTTATAGTAACAGTGTTAAGATTCAAGTGGTCCGGCCTCCTGTTTGATTGCTTTGAATATTACATTTGTCCACTTTCACCGGTTCCTGCTCATCTCCGAATGAATATGTGATGGATTTAGAGTAGTAACTTCGTTGTGAATCCGGAAGGCAAGCGGGGCCAAGTCATCCTCGTTAGCCGCGTGTCTTCTGCTAGTGGATCACGATATAATAATTCGATGCGTAAGTCCAGAAGCTCTCCGTTTTCTACACGTAATGGAAGAGCAAGAGAGAGATAGAGAGAACCGGTTCTCGTCTCGTGGCGTTTCATCTCTTATGACATCAAAGAGCCTCAACACAAGGGGGTTGTCTATTCTCTCATCCATCACCGCTGGTAATGATGAGCTACAGCTCCTTCGACTCGCCTGACACCTGGACGCTGCCTCACTACGGTTTTATTGAAAATAGCCTATTTTCTGACGATAATACACGCTCAACAGTTAGGTTTACCGTGGTTTGCTAAACATAGGGCTGTTCGTAAAATTAAATACAATACAGCAAAATAATAAGACTCCGCGTAGAATTTAATCAAAATATTACGAATCAATAAATAAATAAATATGTAAATTACTAAATGGAATGAATTAATAAATTATTAAAAAATAAATTTATAAAGGAAGAAGTTTTTCTTATAATTGATTTCTTCTTCTTCTTCTTGCTTCGTTACGGCCAACTAAGGACCACGTCATGCCAACTGTTTCCTCTGCATTTTAATGTTGGCTCAGTACTCTTTCCTTCGTAATCGATGTTGCACCTTTCTCTCCGCCGTCCACGCCTTCCTGGTTTTTAGTTTCGGCTTAGGTTGAAAACTCGGATGTTCTTGAAGTTTTTACCTAAGTGAGCCACGCTCCTGGATATCTTCACACGTTATCCCAATCTCCAACAAATCATTCTCTACTTCACTGAACCAGGCCCCCTTTGTGGTTTCTTTTTTCTCATGAAGAAAAGTAAAAATTCGGTTGGATAGTCGTGTTTATTTCATTCGGGTTATATGTCCATAGAAAGAAATCCTCCTTTTCCTCATCACGTCAGTTATTTTCTCTACGTGTGTGTACAACTCTTGGTTGTGGCGTCTTCGGACTTTGACTGGACCCAGAATTTTCCTCACTCTCTTCCTTTCCTTGTTCTCCAATTTTTGCATTATGACTTTTTTTTAATTCATGGCGAGACATGCCGCTGCTTACAAAGCTTCTGGCCGGATGACCGTGCAGTACCTAGTGCTTGAGTTTTGCATTCAGGGATATAGTTGTTTTGTTGTACACATTCTTAGTTAGATGGTAGGCAATGGTATGGCTGAGCAATGGTCGCGTGGTAGACCAAGGCTCTTAACGGGTTGTAAAGCCACAGAGAGTTTAATTGTTATTGATAAAATACCTTCCTCGGTGAATAAGTGATAAGAATCTTTCATATCTCAAGACCAAGCGGTTCAATTCCCGGACGAAAAAGTTAGACTTTTGAATGGCGGGAAATATCTACAGCATTCCGAGTCGTACGATGACGGAGCACTAAAAACTTTTATATTACATTTGGTTATCACAATACAAAATTGATAACATTTCATCCAGAGGACGTCCAATAGAAATTATTGTTCTTTGCTAGATGGCAGTAGAAAACGGAACGCCAAATTGAAAGAGTGGATCGCTTACATGGCTACATCTTGGAGGATCTACGCCACGTAACAGAGCCATATAACCGTTATAGTTATTATTATTGTTAGACCTATTAGGCCTATTATGTCCAGATCAATAGCTATTGATGATAAAACTCAGCAATTTTTCTAGGTTTGAGCCGTGTAGCGTGCAGTTCGCTACTCATGTGGTGGTCTGGGTGGGGACACCAAGAGCCCGCTGATGAGCAAGCTTGGTGTGCTAGGCGAAACCTCACACAAGACACGGCACAAACCTAGAAAAATTGCTGAGTTCTAATTCACTGGCGGAAGCCAATACACCAGCTATTGATGATGCCCAATACATCTTTTTCTCCTGCAAGAGGTGGATTGATAAGATGAAATTCCTTCAGAAGGAGATTGGACAACAGATCTCCCCAGACAAAATAGTGGAAATAATGCTTCAAGATGAGTCGCAATGGAACAATGTAGCTCATTACACTGAAGAAATTCTTCGAATGTAGGAAAAAGATCTGGACAGTCACGAATGCAATATAGTTGAGGACAAGTGTCCTAGAACTGTACATGGTCCTAAGCCTGAAGTAATGTGTTAAACGGTTCCAGGCTAGGCTCCAGAAGTCACGGGGGGGGAGTTTTAGTCGGTAGTCTGCAACTCAGGAGTCTGACACTCTGTGTGTAAATGCATTTCTCCTCCTCCGTAAAAATATAAATAAAAAGAAAATCTGGTTGTTATTATTATTATTTTCGGTTTATGCAGTACATATAACACATTCCTGGTATATTACAACGTAACTATACGGACTTCAGTGAACCAAAGTATAGCTACGGAAACAGCAACTTCTAAGCTGGAATTTCGCTACCCATGAACTTCCGAACGATTCTGGTTGTTGATAGAACTACTGCCTTCTGCATTAGTTTGTACAGCCGAGAATCCAGATCCAGTTCTTTAAGGCCTTCGAGCAAAGTACTTGGGATCACGCCCGTACTCGAGACAATGATAGGTATGGTCTTTACTCGCTCTACATGCCATTGTCTTTTGATAGGGTCGACCAACTCGCTGTATTTGCTGATCTTTTCAATGTGTTTTGACTGGAGATTCTTGTTGTTAGGAATCGCAACATCAATCAATGTAGTTTGCTTGGTTTTCTTGTTTACAACCACCACATCCGGCCTGTTGTGTGATACCGATTGATCAGTCAAAATAGTTCGGTCCCAATACAGCTTGTATTCATTGTTTTCAAGAACACACTCTGGCTAATATTGGTGGTACGGAACTTTCTTTCCTTTCAGAAGCTGCAACTTATCAGCAAACTCCTGATGCATGATTTTAGCAACTGCATCATGCCTTTGTTTGTGCTCCGTTGCCAGGAAATATCTACATGCGGATGTAATATGCTGTATTGTTTCCGACTGTTGACATCCGTAGCGGCACTTATCATCAGGTACAGCGGGATCTTTTACAATGAACTTGAGGTAGTTCCTTGTAGGGATGACTTGGTCTTGAATTGCTAGCATAAAACCTTCAGTTTCTGGAAAGATCTGTCCTGAAGTGAGCCAGTAGTTTGACGCAGTTATATCAACATTTGCTTGACTCACCTCATTTGGATGTCTTCCGTGCAAAGGTTTTGCTTTCCATGCTTCCATCTTCTGAAGATCAGTATGTAGGAGGTGTTGAATCTCTTGCTGACACAAGACCAGTGGCGTTGATCTGTCCGCTTCACTGATGGCTCTGTGAAGTACAGATGACCTCGCTTCTGCGTAGAAGTACTCCCTAAGGCTGACTATTTGTCGTTTCATCTGATTATCAATGTCAACGAACCCACGGCCACCTAGGCTTCTGGGTAGAGTCAATCGCTCTATTGAAGATCGTGAGTGGTGTTTCCTTCCTTTTGTGAGCATCGTTCTCATTTTTCGCTCATGTCCTTCGATGCCCGTTTTACACCATTTGATTATGCTAAAGGAGTAGCTCAGCACAGGTACAGCATACGTGTTAAGAGCTTTCACTAGGTTTTTGCTGTTCAAGTGCGTTTTTATGATTTGTTTTGATCTTTTGACAAATTCACAGGACAGATCTTTCTTTATTGACACATGGTCAATATGCATAGCTTGTTTTACTCCTAAGTATTTGTAGGTGTCTTCTGCCAACATAGCCTTAATATGCTGTCCATCTTCCAGCTCATACCCGGACTTCTGTACTTTTCCTCTCACCACCTTTAGTGTCCGACACTTGTCCAAACCAAATCCCATTTGTATGTCTCGTGAGAATGCTTCAACTATTCTCAACAAGTTTTCCAGATGCGACTCTGTTTCGGCATAGAGTTTACGGTCGTCCATGTATAGCAGATGATTTAGCCGAGTACCAACTCTCTTTCCAATCTTGATAGAAAAGCCGTAGTGAGTACAGTTAAGCTGGGTAGATAAAGGATTCATTGCCAGGACAAACCATAAGGGGCTAAGGGAGTCTACTTGAAAGATGCCTCTCTGAATCGATATCTCATCTGTTCGTATATCTCCGCGTGGCGTACTGAGACACAGTCTAGTTTGCCATGCTGACATAACCCTTTCCAAGAAACTGACAAATACCTCATTGATCCTATACAATCGCAGCACTGCTACTAGCCAGTCATGGGGCACAGAATCAAAGGCCTTCTTATAATCGATGTACGCCATATGAAGGTTTCGGTGATTTAAGTGTGCCTGGCCACACACAACTGAGTCAATTATTTGTTGTTCTTTGCACCCTTTTGAACCCTTTTTACAACCTTTCTGTTGCTCGGCAATTATATTGTTTCTTTCACAGTGTGCATATATCCTGTTAGCCAAGCATGATGTAATGATCTTATATAACGTGGGCAGACATGTGATGGGACGATATTTTGTAGGATCCCATGTATTCTGAAGATCTTTTGGAAGCAAATATGTGATGCCACGTGTGATAAATTCGGGCAAGCTATCAGGATGAAGGATGGCATCATTAATGAACTCACCTAGTCGATTGTGGATGCTCCAGAACTTCTTATACCAAAAATTCTGAATCTGGTCAGGGCCAGGAGCTTTCCAATTCGCTAAGTTTTTGATAACTTCCTTAATATTATTTGTGGTGAATTTCTCGTGCTGCTGCATTTGCTCAAATCTTTGGGAAGCTTGCTGTTCTTCTCTTACCCAACTTGATTGAGTGTCATGATGAGATGGTGTAGACAGTTGTTTGCCCCAAAATTCTTGAACTTCTTCTTTAGTCGGATAGTTTTTGTCCTCAGAAACCTTTATCTTACCCAGAGTCTGATAGAATCTTCTCTCTGAGTTGTCGAAAAGGAAGTTATCTTTCTTCCTCTTCATACTCTCCCTATACTTTGCAATTCTGGCAGATAAAACAGATATATTTTGTTTCAAGGTATCTAAGCACTCTTCAGGTGTTGAATTCGGTACATCTCGCTGTGTGTGGTCTGTGTTTTGTCTCATTATATGCCCAGCTTTCCTCAGTAATTTTCTTGTTCTTGACCACGAACATATTGTGTCATTCTAGCGATATCTGCCCTGAGCTGCTCAATCCTTCCAACAAGTCTTCTTTCCCGGTTTGGCATCGATGGCATTTGCTTTTTCCGTTCATGTTGTCCAATACCCATAGCTCTCACAACAGTTACTGCACCACAGTAAATAATAGTATGAAGGGATTCCAGATTGGCAGATGCTTCAACATGTTCCGGCAAAACATCCCGATTCATGATACTCAGTATCTTTGTCAGCTTGGGGCCGATAGCCTAGATGTTAGGCCCCTTAAAACAACAATTATCATCATCACATCTTTGTCAGCTTTCTTGAACCATTGACTTTCGGTATTTTCGGTCTGCAATTTGTATCAGTTCCATAAATCTCTATGACTGTAGTCATCATTTCATTCTTCAACTTTCCAATTTGGTGATGATCGATAATTTGCATGGAAACTGGATCTACTTCTTCTTCTACTTCTTCTTCAGCTTGTGCTGACTCCAGTTCTTCAGGAACACTGTTCTGAGTGTCTCCATTCACACCTTCCTTCTCACGCCGTACCTCTTCTTTAATGGTGTTCATTCTGGCTTCAGGGATAAGATTATTCCGGAGAATATCCCTGTATTGATCAGACACTCTCTGTTCGGTCACAAGTAGTTCAGGGTAATGCAACAGAAATTCAGAATGTAAGCGTTGCCTATAACCAACTGAATTCTGCCCGAAGTCAGTAACCCTAAAATTAGTGCGTATTATGGTTTCATTCATGACATTTGTCCATTTATTATTATTATATTTCCAATCTACGGTACGTAATCTATTTTTGTGGTGCCAACTTTCAAGAGTTAACCTCTTGTATAAGACTAAATTCAGTGCATGTGTATTGTATTGATCGAATCCTTTTTATTTCTGTCGAAGGTCTCGGAACTTAGTGAACTCCCATGTTCAGATGAATTTGTTTGAAACTGAAGTTTGAATTATTTGCTCCCTATAAGTTGTTACTTTTTGTTCGACAGTTTTAATACAGTTTACAGATAGTTTCTGCGCTATGCTGAGCTTGGGATTTTAAGCATACAGTGTGTACAAATCCTCTTTCGTGACATTAGTCTGCTTAAATCTGTGTGGGCAGGGTGTTCGAGTCTCAAACGCTAGGTCGCTTGGCATATTGCTTAGTACATTACTATGTATGTGGAGACTAAACCAGCATATTTCTCAAGTATTCAGTATTTAAAGTCCTGTTTCTTGTTATATGCTGCTCTTGTCCTCTTTCCTCTTTAATCTCAATTCATATTTGGCCTCTTGTTATAGAATGCTACACTCAATTCGCTTAACTTTTAGCACCTACCTAATTTTGTTGTGAAAATACAATTTGCGTTTGAGTCGGTTAATATGTGATCGTCTTCCTTTCCTGCCCTCGTCACAGTTTCTTAACCACGAATCTAATTTTCACCTAAGATTTCAGAAGTAATTTACTCGCTATGAATACTCTATTTCTTCCCTTTTCGATAATGGCCGTTTATATAGATGGGTGATATTAGCTTGACGGGCAAGTTTGAATTACTCGCAGATTGTTGATCCAATGTTGAACAAAGGAACCTTGATTACTACCAACACTTATTCTGTAGTTTTTGACTGTGTTGGCACTGTGAGCTTTAAATGATACAGATGATATCTCACGGCCATATTTGGATATGACATCAGTGCTACCAACTGCTTACAAATCGCAATTGAAATTTCAGCTCTATGTTTGATATCTCGGAAGGTATGCATGGGAACTGCCCCAAAATTGACACACATATGGATAATATTACTTGAGATTAATATACAGGAGTCCATTCATGACAGTGTTGCCGCCACCATGTTTCTATGCCTGCTGAGAGGCCCAATCTTTAAATGTATGTTACTTCCATACTATCAACTGCATTTCAACCAAATTTGATATGTGATTTGCGCACCGGAGCAGATATGAATATGCGGTTTCTTTACTGTCAGCAGGGCAGCCAACTGTTAAAAAATGTACACTTTACATGTTTATCCTAATCTCAATGTATCAGAAAGTATGCACATGAACAGTTCTAAAGTTTGCATACATATAGTACCTAAAAATATAGATAATTTTTCAGTAACCGATGTACGACAGTGCTGCCAACATGATTCTACGCGTGCTGATAGGTTTTATGTTTAATCGCATGTAACTTCCATACTAATAAAGGAATTTCCTTCAAAATTGGCACATATACACCGGATCATAATATTTCAATTTAAGTTTGAGCATACATGGCAGTGTTGCCAACCTGATTTTACGCATGCTGATAAATGCAATGTTTAAATACCTGTAACGTGCATACTATCTATTGGACCTAGGCCAAATTTTGCAAGTGCATTGTGTACCATAAGATATGGAGCTAAGAATACATTCATAATCGCCAGGTCTGCCAACTGTTGATATATGGTCTCTATAATTTTAAACCATAGTCCCAGTAGATTAAAAAGTATGCACGTGAACATATCTAAATTTTGAAAACTTATAGAACATAATATTCCAGATTAATTTTTGAGCAACCCACACATAGCAATGTTGGCAACATGATTCTATGAGTGCTGATAGGTTTAATGTATAACTGCACGGAAAATCCATACTGACGAATGGATTTCATCCAAATTTTCTAAGTGCAATGTATGATTTAGGATATATAATTGTGCATGATATAGCAGTAAGCAGGGCTACCAACATTGTATAATAATATGTGTACGGAACACGCTTCAAATTCAGGAAACTGTAAGTCCAAGATGCTTTAGACATATTGAGAGTAAATCGTCCGAGTTAGTGCTACCAACATAATTCTATGCCAGCCTATAGGATCAACGATTAACTGCGTATAACTTCTATACTAACGAATATATTTCAACCAAATTTCGTATATGTGATGTATGTACATTGGAAGTACTTTTTTTTAGCGTATGGCTTTTTTTTTTTAGTGCCGGGAGTGTCCGAGGACATGTTCGGCTCGCCAGTTTTTTTTTGTAGCTGCTTCTAGACGGACACCCAATGGGTGAGCTACAAGTACCGTTGGGGAGGGAAGGAGGGAAGTTGGAATGTAAGGACGAGGAGTTGGAAGGTAGCGGCTGTGGCCTATAGTTAGGGACCAACCCCGGCATTTGCCTGGAAGGAAGATGGGAAACCACAGAAGACCATCTTCAAGGTTGCCGGCGGGGGGATTCGAACCTCCTCGCCTCCCGGATGTGAGCGACTGCCATCAGTCATGCCGTAACCACCACGGCTAACTCACCCGGTATTGGAAGTACTACCAACTGTTGATAAATTTTCTCCATAATTTTGAACCCTAGTCTCAATGTATGCAGGCAAACAGTTGAAAATTTGCCACATGTGTACAAACGATATGTTTGCAGATTCATTTCGAGCAACCCATACGTGACAGTGTTGTCAACATAATTCTACCGGTGCTGATAGGTTCAATGTTTAACTGCAGGTAACTTCCATAACATTAATGGATAACTAAAAAATGTTATATATTGTGTGTACGCTGTAAGGAATATAGGCTAATAGTGCGCATGCTCAGGGGCAGCAGACCTACCTACTCTCAGTAAACATTGAGCCGTAGACTCTCATCATCTCATAAATCATGGATATAAACTATTTCAAGTAAACTGTAGTGCTCTATTAGGCTAAAATGTTTTCGGTGTATTTCAAAAATATCATAAATGCCACTATTGCCAAGTTAATTTCGTCATTACTCTACATAGATGTATATAAGCCAATCATTGGTATGAAACTTACATTTGAAGAAAAGTATGCCCTTTAGTTCGTCAAGGAACTACAGTACTTGTTACAAAATGTGAAAAGTAGGCTAAACATATCACCAACTCCGTATCTACCAGACCAGTTTTAACAATTTGATGGTCTAAAGCTCATGCTGCGCATTCAAAGAAATTATCGAACTTGAATAGGATGTTGGTATAAACAATACATGCTGAGAAACAATAAAACGTAAAAAATCCATACAAATGCCAATTATTAAAACAAACGATTAATTATACAATGGAAAGCAATTCGAAAAGGGATCAAAATCTGTTTTCCGCACTAGAAAAACCTACAACCACTTGCAGATAATAATATAATATTAGAAATTGTTGAGTAAGACTTGAAAACGTGACCGTAGTTGGGAGTCGAACTCGAATCTCTTGCTGTCCGGGAAGGTGCGTTAAGAATTTTTATAAAATATTCGCAGCAATAGCTTTCGAACGACTTAAACATTGCTCGAAGAGTCCGCCGTAAACGTAAAAGCATTCGGTCCGGTAGAACTGTAGAAATAAGTCTTTGTACAATATAATAATAATAATAATAATAATAATAATAATAATAATAATAATAATAAATTAGTGTCAGTTATTTATTTAATATAATATAATATAATTATTAATAATAATATAGGCTATATGAAATAATTCGCTAGGGCCATCTAGGACCACGTTAGGTCTTGTTACATTTGACTTTCTTTTGCGCCCAGAATTCCTTCATTCTTTGAGAATGAGCCCGCTTGCGTTCCCCTGTTTAAGGGGCACCACGTCTTCTTTTTGGAGGCAGGGCTCCGTTAAGCCCGTTCGTCACTATCTTTTGGCGGAAGCGATTCCTGTCCAATGCATCGTTGGGATTGAGAAGGAAAATTTGGAGGTCTTCTGTGGTTCTAAACCAGGGCATCGTGGTTTTGTGGTTGGAATCAAAAAAGAGAAAGATCTTCTTTGTCAATCGGTTGCCGTCCATTCGTCTGAGGTGGCCATAGAATCGTACCCATCTTTTACGGATTGAGTCTGTATTATTATCATTATTATTCATTGAATTCACCATTACAAACATGGGTTACTCTAAAGCACGGGTTAAACCAAGTGCTTTACAACAATACATAAACACTATAATACAAACTATAATACATACAGTACATATCATGTATATACAAAATATAGAGTTCATTATCACTCATTCACTAGCCAGGAAGGATCGCACAATATTGCATGTGGACAATAGACAGAATGCTGCATACTCCTGTAGATGGTCGGCGGAAGATCCAATTCCTTCAGACTCTTGTGGAGTGTGTGAGGTATGAGGCCGTTGACTGACAAGATTACAGGCACTATCCGGACGCATTATTATTATTATTATTATTATTATTATTATTATTATTATTGATACGCAAAACCTCTCAGTTTTTATAATGAACTAACAATTGTATCCGCTGTTGAAATATTATTTAAGGATGACAAACTAGAAAGCAGTAGTTCTCTGTTTTCTGATACGGCTGTGTTTCGAGAAGTTTGTTGAACCCATGACTAATATTTAATGTTGTTAATAAAATATTGTGTCGTCCTGTGCACTCTCGGCAGGTACTTCAAGATGTCTTCCCATACGTTATAAGCACATTAATATCGCAGTCTGTTGTCTGTGTTATTGTTATCACAATCCTTTTTGTCTTTATTTTCAGCTTATTTTAATTTTCTCTCCGTCATTCCATTCAGTAGCAACTATAACTTTTTTTTGTTTGCTTGTTCTCCTTGCGTCTCTCACACCTGTTCCCAGCCGCTGTTTTTGCCGCACCTTTTTGTCTTTAGGTATGCTCATCTATTCACCTCTCCCCTTTTCTCATCTCCACCTCCTCATTATTCTGACATTTTTCGTCCATGCATGCCCGTCTTCATTCTGTTGTTGTATTCTATGAACAGGAGCGGATCTAGAAGATCGACCACACCATATGGATTTATTCAGAGTTTACAAAATGTAGTAATGTATTAAATTAGTCTAAATTAAGCGTTTCGACATCGTCAATCATTACCGTTTAAAGAACCTCCAACTGTAGTATATTTCTACCTTAAATCACAGTACATGTTAAATGGACCGCTTTGATTCTACTGTAGATCTTCTGCACATACAAAGTTGTGCAAGGTCAGGCATGTGATGTGACTCTTATACAGGTGTTTTTTAGGGATAAATCTCGAAATTTTAACTATATTTGTTTTATTGTGGTCGTGGAAGCCACTTTTCAGTGTTGCCTTTGCAATCGAAATTTAATGTTTTTCTGTCTGTCAACACGATTGTACACAATTGTAATGGGTTGTCCCTAATCCTAAATATTATGCGAATTTCTCCGTAGCTTTGCGCTATTTGCATGTTTCAGAATGATGACGCATGCGCGCAAAAATAATTTTTGTCTGTTTGTCTGTTTACACACTTATAATTTGAGATCGGCTGAATGGATTAAGATCAATTTTGGTATCAGTTTCTATCATTTCTATAATATTTATAACCGCACTTCCTACTAAAAAATGGAGGTTGCAGTGGAACCCCTTCCTAATTAACGTGTTTATGTTTAGCCTACTTTTCACATTTTGCAAAAATGAGGAAAAAGAGAACTTATGAGATCGGGAAACTGTGTGTCTGTCTGTCTGTCTGTCTGTCTGTCTGTCTGTCTGTCTGTCTGTCCTTCTGTATGTGTGTGTGTGTGTGTGTGTCCCCTATCAACTCCTAAACGGCTCCAGCAATCGAAACAAAATTTGGCAGGATTAAAGATCTATACCTGAATAGCTCACGGCCATATTTGAAAATGATGTCAGTGCTACCAACTGCTGAAAAATCGCAATTGAAATTTGAGCTCCATGTTGGATATCTTGGAAGGTATGAATGGGAGCTATTTCAAAATTGGCACACGTATAGATACTAATATTGCAGTTTAATTTCCAGGAGACCATACATGGCTGTGTTGCCAAAATGATTATAAGCATGCTGATAGGTCCAAATTTTAAATGCATATAACTTCTACACTATCAATTGGATTTCAACCAAATTTCGTATGTGCTATGTGTACATAAACAGATATGACTGAGCGTATTCTTAAGAGCCACCAGTGCTGCACACTGTTAATAAATGCTCTCAATTGTTTTTATCCAAATACCCATATATCAGAAAGTATGCAAGCCGACAGCTTTAAACTATGCACATGTATAGTACCTGACATTCTATATTAATTTGTAGTAACTTATATACGTCAGTGCTACCAACATGATTCTAAGCCTGCTGATGATGATGATGATAATTGTTGTTTTAAGGGGCCTAACATCTAGGTTATCGGCCCTAAGCCTGCTGAGAGGTCCAACTTTAAATACATGTAACTTCTATGCTATCATTTGGATTTCAACCAAATTTCGTGTGTGCTATGTGTACCATAACAGATATGACTCTGCCGATTTTTAAGAGTAACCAGGGCTGCCAACTGTTAATAAATACTGTCTCTATTTTTGTTACCTTAATATCAATATATCAGAAAGTATGCAAGCCAATAGCTCTAAACTTTGCACACGTATATTACCTGGCATTCTGATTAATTAGGAGTAACTAATGTAGGCCTACGCCAGTGCTGCCAACATAATTCTAAGCCTGCTGATAGGTCCAATTTTAAATTCCATGTAACTCCTATACTAACTAATGGATTTAATTCAAAATTGAGACAACAATAGATCATATTATTTCTGATTATTTCTGACCAATACATGTATGTCATTGTTGCCAACATGATTTTACGCGCGCTGTTAGATCCAATGTATAACTGCATGTAACGTCTATGCTATCCATTGGACTTCAACCAAATTTTGTATTCTGTACCTTAAGAGATGGAACTAAGAATATATTCAGTCACCAGGGCTGCCAACTGTAGTTCTCTATTAGGCTACATTATGCCAGGTATACAGTATTTCAAACTAATTGGAAATTTCGATATTACCAACTTAATTTCGTCATTATTCTAGATAGATCCATATATATTAATCATTGGCATGAATCTTAAATTTTAAGAAAAGTAGGCTCTTTAGTTCGTCACGGAACTTCTTGTTATCATACTAAGATCGGTCAAAGCTGAATTCAAGCTGTTCGACGCGAGAAACAATTCTTTATGCCAGAAGGATCCGGAAGTATTTTAGCCAAACCGTCGTCACATTGGAAAATATCACATTCCTCACATGCTTGAGACACGCATGGTGAGACGATATTACTGATAGATTCACTTCTGTGTTCTTCTGCTATGACGTCAGGTATCGTTGATCGCGCTTCTTTTATCTATCAGCTGATGATTGAGTTTGGTATGCCTCTTAAAAAGATAAATCAATGCCTGACTGTAACCATAACACAAACGTCAGAATATTACTGTTCACTTGCCACGTATTTCTGTGAGATATTCGTACCTAGCCAAAATACCTAACTGTTTTATCAACAAGATTTAGTGTAAAAGAGAGACATTTTTTGAAAAGAAACCCGTAGGGAATGGGGTGAGATGGTCACTCGGGTGAAGCAGCGTATGATTGTTAATATAATATAGATTGGATGTGATGCAGTGAAATATCAAAGTGTTTTATAATTTCTAATATCAAAACATTTTAATAGATGTCTGCCGATGCATATACAGTAACAAAGAAGCATGATGTGATGGAGGTGTGCGGGGGCGGCCGCCCCCCGCTCTGAATTTACGTCTACCTATTAGAGACTACATAGTACGTGTAAGTACATGAGGGTGCCTGTAGTTTGAAGTCGATTAATTCTATAGGGTATCAAGAGTTGATTGAATGTAAGGTAATAAACACAGCATACACTATGTGGCGTAACCAAATTATGAGGTAACCTATCATTACCAGTCGCCCTTCCTTTACGCATCATTAGTGTTACAAGTACTGGTTTGCAGTGTCAGTTCTGCACACAGTTTTAATGGCTGATTATGAATAATTTAATATCACAGAGCGACTCCCTGTAATATGTTCCGCTTCATTACCTTCGTGACGATATACTCTATAGTTTTCCTACAGAACTAGAACACTCCTGTTCATTTGATTTACCTTATCGCTTAGCTAGTTATCGAGGAAATGTCCATATTTCACTCATAATAATAATAATAATAATAATGATGATGATGATGATTATGATGATGATGATAATATTAACAATGTTATAGGGTACAGAATACAGACGAAGACATGACGCAGTGGCTAAAATTTTGCACCAAGAACTTGCTGATAAATATCAGCTTCTGGGACGTCATAAAGTTCTTTACTGTCAGTACCTTCCATCTGGTAGCGAAAGTTGGAACTACTTGAAATTGAATGGAACTTGTAACTCATCCTATGGGTGTCCGCTTGAAGCAGCTACAGCCTCTGGCGAGCCGAACATGTTCTCGGACATTCCCGGCACTAAACGCCACACGATAAATAAATAAATAAATAAATAAATAAATAAATAAATAAATAAATAAATAAGTACCTTTCATAGTGCGGAAAAACCTATCGTCGCTATTTGGATCATACAATATTGACAGAGAAGGCAGTCTGCCATAACAGGCCAGATATTATAGTCATCAATAAGAAGGTTAAGGAAGCCATCATGGTTGATGTAGCAGTTCCCAACAGCAACAACTTAAAGGCAAAGCAGGACGAAAAGATCTCCAAATATAAAGACCTAGTGGAGCCTATAAGGAAGCAATATGAGATTGGAAAGGTAAAGATCATACCAATTGTTATATCGACTCTGGCGTTTTACCAAGGAGTCTACTGCAGGGATTGAAGGAACTTAAGTGTACAAACAAATTCATACAAGTCAATGAAAAAGGCAGTCATTATTGCGACAACCAAATTAGTTCGGGAATTCATGGACTAGTGAAAATAGTTCTTTAAAGGTGGTCATTATGCTCTGATTTATTATAATCTGTATAGCTGCCATAGGCCTATATTTGCCAGCTAATGTTCTTAGAGTGAAGTAAAAATAACAATAATAATAATAGTAATAATATTAATAATAATAATTTGTGACTTGTACAGGCGGGCGGAGAAACTTACGGGCACAATACGTACGAGAAGGATGCAATTTTAAGGACACCTTACAGGGATGAACAACAGTAGGTTGACTAAAAGGATATGCTTTAAATTACCAAGTTGCTTGTAACTAATTGTTAATTACATGTAATTATTGCAAGAAATAATTTCGTTGCACTTAATTTAGGAAACCGGTGGGGATCCACCTTTGGAGAGGGACGTAGGCCTTCATGGTCCACTCTTTACAGCAACACTGACTACCACAAATTCACCTGTGAGAAATGCAATACAGAGAGATCGATATGAACCTATACACATGCTGAAAATGTGGATATCATGGGCACTCGAACCCGGATCCAAGACTCTCTATTGCTGGTGTGTTATCCGTTGCACATAACACGGTGCCAAACGTTCAGCATCTATTTACGTGACTAGTTCTTCTTTCTTGCTGTGCTTTGTTGTTGTAAATGGAAACTGGTGTTCCGGATTCGAGTCCCGGTTGTGTCCACATTGTAAGTATTTCTATTTAAGAAATCGCAATTATGTCTAGAATTATCATAGATTCATTCTATCGTCTCCTAGGTTAGTTCTTCAGTCAAATCTAACAATATAATATTTTGCAAGATACGAGTGTAGTTTGGAAAGCTATGTTTGCTGTTAACTTGACTCGATGCCGTATCATGCTGGCCCTTGCTTCTCAAGAGAATTTCCGAGTCAAACATAACAAAATAAAATTACGGTACTCGAAAAAATATCATGCTTAAACCATTGTTATGGGCACTTACATCTTGCTTCGTCAAACGTTGCCGTCTCTTGCATCGCATTGGCATTACTTCCCCCGTTTTCTGCCAGTGGGACCTGGATGCGCATCGTGATACCATACAATCTACGAGCCTCAAATTCTGGAGCTTGCACGTTGATACGTAAACTGTCAGTCGCGCAGAGAGCTTGGCCTGGTCACAATCATGAATAAACCACGAGCTGTATGCTCCACAACCCACTGTTGGCCAGCAGCGCCTCCAATGAGCTGTTACTAGACTACTACAGTCGCTTCAATGCCCAAGCTCTTAAGGACACATGCAAAAAAGGATGGCGTAAACTCTATGCCATATTGTTTTTGAAGTGGAAAGAATATTACTACCGTTCTGTATTTGAAGTTTTATATCAGGTTAATACACTGTATGTAATTCTTTTATGGGAACATTTTCGTCGAGGAGACTTAATGAGGAACGTTGTATAAAGAACATACAACTAGTCAAGTTGGTCGAGGCAGTCGCTATTGTGAATTCTCACATGAGCGTAGTAAATTCAATAGTGTGCTTTTAAAATTACATATCATTTGCGGAACTTGAAAGATCGTTATCCTGAAGGGAAGTACAGAAACAATCTGTGAATTGCAGGTGCCATTAAAAAACTTCTGCTTTATGAGGATGTGCATTGTGCTTTCGATCTCTTAATATGTTTTGTTCCGTGCCTCTGCTCGGGGCGTAAAGGATATTGCAGGCAAAACAAATACGTGTATCCAGATAGCAGGTTGTAGTGATGTACACCGGAAATGTCTAGCTAACGACTTGACTAATTTGTCGTTTTAACATTTGTTGACCGCAGCCAGCCAAGTACCGTGCCCGCACATCTGGGATTCACCTCTTGTCTTGTCCACCCTATAATCAGATTGTCATTAAGAGCTATACGGTAATTATTCTGCACGTCTGGCTTATGTCTCTCCGTTCGCACTGTCACTTCTCTTTGTCCAGGGTCCGCCTCGTTTCGTAGTGGCTAACATTCTTGGATGTCACCGCGGAGTCCCGGGTTTGATTCTCGGCCCTGCCAAGAAATTTAATTCTGGGTTTGAGGGCTGGAACAGGTTACACTCAGCCTCGTGAGGCAAAACTGAGAAGGGGTGGGTTCGATTCGTACCTCAGTCATCCTGGGAGTGGTTTTCCGTGGTTTACCACTTCTACTCCAGGCAAAACCCGGGATGGTACCTAACTTATGGCCACAGCCGCAACCTCAATCACAAATTCAACCACTAGCACAGACATCGTAGTGACACAGATTATCAGACGACTTCTACAAACACCCAAGTACACGGGGCTATATGACCACGATGTCGCAAAACCCCTAAAACGAATCAACATCAATATCTTTGTCCATTTTTTTGCTATACCCTCCTGCTATTCTGGTCTATAGATTCAGTATTCACGTAGTCGTATTAATAATCAGGCTATAGTGTACTAATATCATCTGACCACCTCGTGGTATAACGGTTAGCATTCTTAGCTGTCGCCCCAGAGGCCAGGGTTCAATTCCCGACCCTGTCAAGAATATAATTCTGGTCTGAAGGCTGGAATAGGGTACACTCAGCCTCGTGAGACACAAAACTGAGAAGAGGTTAGTTCGATTCCCACCTCAATCATCCTGGAAGCGGTTTTCCGTGGTTTCCCCACTTCTACTCCAAGCAAATATCGGGATGGTTCCCCCTCCTTTCCAATTCTCACCTGAATTACAAGATTGAAAAGATTGATTCAAAGCTATCTATATCCGTACAATTTGCATCCAGTACATTGTTCTACTAAGAATTAGATACTGAATGAAAGCCTACTTTTGGTGACCAAGATTAACATTACGCAGCTATCGGCCAGAGCGCAAATTCTAACAAAATTAGCTTTAAAATATGTGTTGACTTTTGGCCGTTTTAGCCATTCAGCCAGCTCCATTGTAATTTATTTTTACTTTTATTAGACTATATGTTTTGGTATGTTGAGGAAAGATTATTGTAAAGTAGCCTATATATTATAGTCTATCATATACATTGAATGGACTTTAATTGTAAGACAACAAACACACATCTACTGTATATCCGTGACCATGTTCGAACCGCCAGCCGAACAATTTACATGAGATTAATAAATACATTTGGATGGCCAGTTTCGATTGTCCCACGATCATCATCAGATTCTTTAAACGTATGCTATTAAATCTATGTCTACAAGTATGTGGGTAACGGTATTTACAGTTATTTATTTTCAGCAGTTATTATAAACTAGCGCAACTTATCAAGATTTGTTATGTATATGTGATATTTTTGTTCAGATATTGTTAGTGGTTATTGACCTTAAAGTTTGCTTGTTTAGTGTGATATCTGTTATTGTTATTGAATAGTCAGTTTGGAGTGGATTGTCAACTTAGCTGGTTCTTGGTATGAAGTGTGGTCCGTTCTCGAGCAGCCGCTGTATTTCTTAATCTCATGTATTCTTTCTTTTTAGGATTAAGGAAAAACCCATTACGATTGAGCACACTCGTCTTGACCGACCGAAAAACATTGAATTTTGATTATTTTATACTTTTTAAAGGACTTCGTGTTTTCCCTTACATCTGGATTTGCAAAATGAAGTACCACGTCCAGTGGTTTCGGATTCCACGTAAACAAAAAGGAGGTCCCGTTGCTTATGATTGCAAGGTTAAGAATCACGTAAAACTGCAAGCTTGCCTTTGTTTCTCTGTAGACCACAGTGCTTAGATCTTCGTCACGACGCGTACGACATAGGTATAGATTACGCCGTACGCACTTTCGTCTTTTTATTTAATGAAAGTGGTATTTTTCTACCTAGTGTAGCAATATGGTTTCTTCCTCAATATTCGTAGAAGCTGCCGTATGAAGTGGAAGATATTCGGTCTCTGTTTTTTCTCTGTAAGAAATGTTTGTGCATAAGTGGCTCATGAAACTTATTTTCGTACATTGGAAAAATTCATCCAATGAATGTTTGACAATGAACGCATTTCACATTCAGATGCATGTTGGGTATATAAATTAGGCAATAAGAAGAAGTCATCTGTCATTAATATTTCGTCTATAGGCAACTTTGAATTTTGTCAGTTATTCCAGTGTGTGTGCGATTTGTCTGTATTGCACGGTGACAGCATTAACTGGGAATACTATTAACCATCTTTTCAACACTGTCAAAATGTCTAAAAAAGTAGTATAGATTTGGGTACAGGTCGATAAATCTCTCATTGAATTTTGAGCGAAACACTTAACAGCATTGGCTGTCCATTACGTCCTGTAATGTACGAGACGGGCAGCAATACTAACGCCTTTACACTTCTTGTTTGTTGCTCGAAAATTCTAGCGAAATAAAACAGGGTCTTAACTTAATTCCCCCTTCTTGTTATAAGTAAACAAGGCAATTGTCTATGCTCAGTTGACGAAAAGGATTACTTTAAGTGTCCACCTTACTCCATTGCATAGAATGATTACGATGTTGATCTTTGGTGGAGCCTTATGTGAAAATCCTCTCCCCTTTGTTTTAGTCACAATGAAGTTTTCAAGCCATTATTAAATTGATGTGAAACAATACTGATGACTGCTCCATTCATGTTTCCCGTGCGACTGGTGACCCCGTTCAGCCACTGCCTGGTTTATTCATCGTTGTGAGAACCAGCACACTGTTTGTCTTTCTTGACTTCCGTTGGACGGTGTCCAGGCCCTCCATTACAGCCTCTACCACACGTACGGGATTTCATTTTAATACTTCCCATGAGGTGTTAAGCACTGAAAATTAATTTGCAGTTCCACGAAGAACAGATCAGGTGTTTAGAATACCTGTTAAGGGTCATTTGTTAGAGAAGTGACGTGAATATAAAACGGTGGTAGTGGAGTGAATTTGACTGCTTGAAATTTCCTGCCACCTCAGTGCAAGCGTCTCCTCTTACATTGGCCATTGGTTGTTTCTTTACCACAGAACATAGTCTTATTTGTGGCCAAATTGCGAATAATTTACAGGGGTGTGCAAATTATTATACTCAACGCTAGTTTTCCAACATTTCATTAATTTTAGATTTTACATGACTCAATGCAATAAAAATGTTTTGCAAAGCGTTGAAATTACTTCAAATGCGTAACTGTCTTAATTAATTTTTTTTTAAGGGACACCAAATAATTGTCAATTTTTTATTTACCTTTTTCTCGGAAACTATGAATAGGAACTAATTGAAATCTGTCTAGGATGTTCATTGCGGTTCTCTTCTCGTTTTAACGCATGGTTTTTTTAAATAATTATTTTTTAGTTATATAAAAATTAACAGCATTCACATGAACATTTCCATCTGGCAAAATTAAACTAAAATAAATTCAGAAAAGCGGCTGTATTAAGTTACAACACTCATGAGGAGGAATTGTGGATGCATATTTCTCCTTTGTATAAAGTTCCAGAAAAAGGTAATTTTTAGCCTACTTTTCTCATTTTGCAAAAATGAGGAAAAAGCAGGCTTATGAGATCGATCCGGAAAAATGTGTGTCTGTCTGTCTGTCCTTCTGTCTGTCTGCCCCCCCCCCTATCAACTCCTAAACGGCTGCAGCTATCGAAACCAAATTTGGTAAGACTAAAGATCATACCTGAATATCTGAATATGCATGCGAACTATTCCAAAATTGGGATACATATAGACAATAGTATTCCAGATTAATTTTCTGAAGACCATACATGCCAGTATTGCCAACATGATTCTAAGCCTGACGATAGGTTCAATTTCTAAATGCATGTAACTTGTATACTATCGATTGGATTTCAACCAGATTTCATATGTACTATGTGTACTACAGCAGATATGACTGTACTTATTCTAATGAGCCACCAGGGATGCCAACAGTTAATAAATGCTCTCTCTATATTTTAACCCTAATATCAATATATCAAAAATTATACAAGACAACAGCTTTAAAATTTGCACACTTTTAGCACATGACATTCTACCTTAGTTTGGAGTAACTTACAATACATACATCAGTGCTGCCAACGCGATTCTAAGCCTGCTGATAGATCCAGTTTTTAAATGCATATAACTTCTATACTTACAAATGGATTTCAACCAAATTTCGTATGTGCTTTTTGTACGATAACAGTTATGACTATGCGTATTCGTAAGAAGCAGGGCTGTCAACTCTTAATAAATGCTCGATCTATTTGTTTAATCCTAATATCAATATATCAGAAAGTATGCAAGTCATCATCTCTAAACTTTGCACACGCGTATAGTACCTGACATTCTAGATTAATTTGGGTTAACTAATATACCTCAGTGCTGCCAACATAATCCTAAGCTTTCTGATAGTTTCAATTTTTAATTACATGTAACTTCTATACTAACAATGGATTTTATCCAAAATTGGCACTATAATAGATCGTAATATTTCAGATTAATTCTGAGCATCACATACGTGACATTTTTCCCAACATGATTTTTACGCGCACTGATAAATCCAATATCTAACAGCATGTAACGTCCATACTATCCATTAGACTTCAGCCAAATTTTGTATGTGTTTTCTATACCTTAAGAGATGGAACTAAGTATATATTCAGAGTCACCAGGGCCGCCTACTGTAGTAAGTTACTCTATTACTCCATTATTTGATTTCATCATTATTCTAGATAGGTCTATAAAGATCGGCATCAATCTGAAATGTTAAGAAAAGTAGGCTCTTTAGTTCGTCGCGGAACTACTTGTTTATATATCTACATAGTATAAAACGAAGTCCCCGATTCGTGAATGTAACGGGTAATCTTGAGAACTACTGGATCGATTTTGATGCGGTTTTCACCATTCTGTAAAGGATTTCTCGTGGAAAGTTTCTGTAGAAAAACATTCATTTATGATCAAAGGAAGCCGAGCAGTAACGCTTTTAGTAAATCGAGTCGAAGAAAAACCTGGCGTTCGTGCACCTCCTTTTAAGCTTACGCTGGGTAAACCAATAAAATATCCATATACTATGAGTTTAAGAATTGTTCAGCATGAAAAGTTCTACAAAAAAGTCCGCGACAGCATATCTCTATATTTAATATATCGAAAGTGTTATTACGTTTTCATTTCTTCCAACAATCCTCATTCAGTGGAAATTTAAATGACTAGCTTCGGAGCTAGTTTACTAGCTAGCAAGTGAGCCTATCACCCCAGCTTCGGCCAGCATCAAACTGTCGAGTCTTGTCGAGTTATGACTAAGAGAAGAGTATATGTGTTTGGAGTTTCACTGTTGGACTCGGCTTTTCTGAATTGCGTCTGGGACCTGCCTTTTAAGCTTATGCTGGGTAAACTTTTAAAGCTACCGGGCGAAGCCTGGGTGGGTTGCTAGTTATGAAATACATCTTAGCAAGAAGCTGGAATTAATTTTATTTCTCGTTTTATGCCAGCACCATAGGTTTCCTCTTCTTCCATTTGAAGCAACATTGTACAATGTATTTTCCTTCTGTGCCTCAATGCCCTTCTCTGTTAATAGACACTTAAAAACTACGCGGAAATAAAAGGAATCATAGAGAAATCTAGAAAAAATAAAACCAAAACTGAAATGAATCTTATTAGGTTTACTAATTGGGAAAGTACAAGGAGAGTAGTCTTGGGGATGAGCTACCGTTGGAACGTTAAGGGTCTGTAGCTGAATACGACGAAAGGACCGAAATTTAGAACATTTTGAAGATTTTCAGGATTCCGGAGCCCCTAAAGAAACTGGCAGTAAAATAATTTTGTAGAATTCCACTAAATGGGGAGCCTTGCTAATACAGAATGTCACACGTTTCGTTTTGATTACTAGTTCTCGTGTGTATTTAGAGGAGAACGATTCATAATCTTTTTTACGGATGAGTAGCTCTTGAACTTATCAAAGATTCGTGGATTGAAATCACCTGATTTAGAGCGTGCATTCCAAAGTAAATTAAAAATGAGGAAACTGACCCAGCCCAGGTGTCCCTCGGAATCCCCATATCTGAAAATATACGGGAGAAATTCCATAAGAGAAAAGTTGTACGTCCATAGGGGAGAAAACATTTCAAAGTTGGCCAGTCAAATATGTAACCAGTGGGTCTATAAAATGATTTTGAACAAAAAATGTTGACTGTTTGAAACTCTCTCTTTGACTGTAATACTCGTAGTTTGCACACCTCTGTAATGTATGGTAATTTTAAACAAATGTTTGTACAGTATAGTGTTATATTTAGATGTTGGTACATCGAAGTCATCAACCCCATGTGCTGGGGATGTGTGTGGAATTTATCTGATAAACTGTGATTATTATGAGTGTGTATAACTGTAATAATTAGTGTTTCAAGATTAGAGTAGGTACTCAGAAATTGCAATAGGGTACCATCCTGGCATTTAGCTGCGATGACTGTGAAAGTACTCCGAGCGAATCAAAATTCGGAATTCGAAACTCAGATCTCCGACCATCAGTTACCCATTTCAGTCGTAGATCGTCCTTTATACCATTAACTACGCTCGTACATATACAATAGTAAGCTATCCTAACGAGTCCTGGCCTCAATATTGTTTACAATAAGGGAATGTACAAATTTGCTTGCTTTTGTATTCTTTAAAAAATACAATTCTGTGCTAGAAGCATTACAAAATATTATTGATCGATGTCAAGTTTTATAAACATAGTGATTTTGGGATTTAAAAAAAATGTTTTGAATTTAGACATTGACCGAGGAGGGCAAAAATGAAATTCTAAGATTAAGATTTTTTCCCTCCTCTGTCAATGTCTAAATTCAATTCTCAACTGTTTTGCTTTATTAAGAGTAGGAGTCAGCCTTGCTCAGCAGGTGTCAGCTCTTTTACAATGTTCGGTCATGAATGTAACAAGAAACTTGGTCTATCGCGTTGAATCACAGGGAGCTGCATTAATTACAGAGATCGTAGGTTCAAATCTCGGCGCTGATAGTGGTCGTCACATTTCCTCCAGGCAAATGTTGGAAAAGTACCATAAGTGCCGGGGCACTTCTTCAGTTCTAGACTTAAATTATTCAGTTATTACACTACAGTTATCACTGGATGGGAGGTGTTGAAATGTCATCTTTTTCAATTTCACAATAAATCATTGCCCAGTAGAATAGAAATTCTTAACTTATTTTTATTTCGCATTAATTTGCATTTTAAAATCAATTTTGGCATTATTTCGTCATTCTCGAGTGCATTTTTACTAATAGATCAATTGTTGGATCATTTTAATGTAGGCCTATTTTGGTCTCTAGGTGCGATCAGCATGTTAAAAATGACTTGGTAAAATGATCAGTAGATCTACTACATGTGTTAGTGAATAGCAAAAGGGTTGAAGTTTGGCTGGCATTGTAAAGCTTTCCGAAAAGGATTAAAATTTAAGATTTGAAACACGTTGATGATTTTTCCATTTAATTGTTATAGATTCATACAAGTTAGTGGATAAGAATTATTTCTCTATAATGATATTTTATTACATTGGAAAGGAATTTGTTGTTTTATAACCGTAAAACCACCAGTCGAACTTAGTTTAGTCAAATAGCCTACATTCGTGTTTTTTTTTCATTTTGGAGCTTTATTGCCATAAATGTACGGGTATTTTATAATTCATTTTAGTTTTTTTTATAGGTTATCAACATTAGAATCTCAGTCATTACTGAACAGTTCAGTGCAGGCAGTGACAAGAGTAACTGCTCGCATACCACCAACTTGTATGAAGTATACAATCCACTCTAACCTGACCATTTAACAGCAATTACATAATCACACTAATCAAGCAAATTTGAAGATCAATAACCATTTTCGGTATCTTTACAGAAAATTATATATATCATTTACGGACACATTACAGAAGACTGATAGAAGAATTCTCAGAACTATAATTAATAAACAACATCAGGTGGATGGTCAATGGCGTCTATTACCAAATGAAGTGGTTTATAAAGAAACAGAGTCTGTAGTCGATACTATGCGAAAAAGGCGAATTTCTTTTTTTTTGTCATATCTCACGCCTGACGGATACCAGACAATTAAAAGTATTATTTAATTATTTTTTCAAAAGTAGAACAAAAAACTCTTGGTTTATGGAAATTCAAAATGATCTGGATGAACTCGGCTTGACAATGTCCCAAATTGCTAACAAAGATGAGAAGAATATCTTGAAAAACCTTTACCCGCAAAACTTACACCATAAGCGATGCAGAGAGAGCGGCAAGGTTGACTAGAATGAAAATGTTTTGGGAAAAGAAGAAAAATAAGAAGCTGAATCTTTAATATTGTTTTTGAGACATGTATATACTTGTTTTGGTTAAGTGCTCCAATGAGGGCGTAACATATGTAAATAAATAAATAAATAAATCACAAATATTGGCTACTTGTGTTAGTTTAACTAATACTGCAACTAAATAAGTGTATATATTGTAAATAGTATCACCCATACTTGTAGACATAGATATAATAGCCTATGTGCAATGGATCTGAAGACGATCGCTTGACGATCGAAACTGGTCATCCGAGTGTATTTATTAATCTCATGCAAATATTTTTCATGATTAGGGAACCACCCATTACAATTCGGTACAATCGTGTTGACCGACTGAAAACTTTAAATTTCGATTATAAGGGAACGCTGGAAAATGGCCTCAAACACCATCATATACAAATACAATATACTCACAAACGTACGGGGCTGATGATCAAAGATTTTCCAAGTTCATAATTGAAGCACCAACAACACAACAACTTATGAATACGGGAAACATCAGTAAAAACTTGATTACTTTCTTTTCTTCCGTGGTCTGCTGCCCCTCCTCATCTCCGATTATTTTATGACAGGTTACCACAGGTCAAAACCTCTTAATTGATTAGGGTTGAATTACCTCTCAGCTGCAGCAATTGGAACAAAGCGTTCTTGAGCGTAAGTGACACCGTACATTTAGTTTTGATGTTTTACGACAGGCCGTAAGGTAGCAAATTAATTACTCGCTCTAATGTGACCTATAATATTACAAATTATGTCGTAGGTGATAATTCGTTCTTCGTATTCGTTCATTGGGGGTCAAATTTTCTTAAACAAAATGGCCGAACTTCAATTAAGGAGCCGTAAATGTATTCTTCCTGTACTTTGAACTCTCCTTTTTCTTCCTAATAAGAAACCTAACAGCGTAGCCGAGTGTTAATACATATTCCTGGACTGAGACAGGGGGCTGCAGTTCGGAGAACTGAGGTACGAATTCCAGTACTGGCAGCAACCATCCTGAGTGTGGCTCTTTCCCTGGTTCTTCCCAACTCATCTCAGGAAGAATATAGTGGCGATATCTTATGTCAAGTCCCGGAGCACCACTCCAATTCTTGACCTTAACAATTACAGTTCCACACTCTGCTACAGTCACTGCAATAGAATAGGTTATCAATCAAATGCCATACACATAAGTACACGGTGCTAGATGACTAAAGATGTCCTGTGCCCATGTTTGAAGCAACATGCATTGTGTGCACCTTACGATTTGCACTTTTGGGTTATTGCTGATGATTATATTGTAGGCTTTATTCATACAATTTCGGAACAATGACTCTTGGGAAATGTCAAAAGGGCGTATTTGAAATTAAGAACTTTCATCCTCCTGATTCAGACAGATTCTACACACACCCAAAGTACACGGGGGCTACATGACCGCGTTGTCGCAGCCCCTAAACTAAGGAACCAACCAACCTCCCGATTGCTTAGCATCAGAACTTGACCAAGTTATTGCAATTAGAGGCACGTACGGAATTTATTTATTGGTCCATTTTCGTTTTGCATTTGAGTAAATTTTAATAGGCTACTATGTTTATTTCGTAGATTTCTATCAATCCACCTCATGGCATCGTGACTAGCACCCTTCGCAGTTACCGCGGAGGTCCAAGTTTGATTCCCGGCTTTGCCAAGAAATTTCATTCTGATCTGAGGGCTGGAACGGGGTACACTGAACCATGTGAGGCAGGACTGAGAAAAGGTTGGTTTGATTCTTGCCCAACTTTCCTAGAAGTGGTTTTCCGTGATTTCCCACTTCTACTTCAGGCAAATGCCGGGGTTGTTCCTAACTTAGAACCACAGCCGCCTCCTACTAAATCTTAACCCCAATTACAAATACACACACTAGTGCAGCCATCACAATGACACAGGTTATCAAACATATTCAACATACACCTGATTGCACGGTCTATATGATGATGATGTCATAAAACTCATAAATAAATCAAAAGCAACAACGGTTTCTTCCAGTGTTAAAAGTTTCGGCATTACTCTTTTGAACCTTTTATTAAGTAATATTCTTGACAACCCCGTATTTATAAATCGTGGTCTCCATCTGTCTTTTGCTGATGTGTTGATTGGAGGATATTTTCTTGGCCAAAATAATTCCCGCATAAACATTATTAGCCGATTTTCAATTTTGAAAAAAATAGCTTATGAGATCACCTTTTGTCCGTGTGTCTGTGTGTGTGTGTGTGTGTGTGTGTGTGTGTGTGTCCTAATAACTTCTATACGGCTGGAGCGATTTCAATGAAACACGGTAAGTTCATAGCACTACTCCAGGAAACCCCGACCGTGCCATTCAAATTTTGTTACGTCTCACCAATCCAACATGGTGGCTGTGCGAAATATTTCACCAGCATTCAATATCTCCGAAACTATCCCCGATATCACCCTGGAATGTTTTACGGTGATAAAGGGAACTACAAGAAGTTCACCTATGTGACTATTGAAAATCTGGTAACTACAAAACCAACATGGCGGCCACGCGAATTAGTGACTTTTAAATAGACGTTTCTCGCGATTTAACCAACCAAACGCAATGAAACTTGGTACAGTATATGTTTATACACATTGTAATGCACCGACATCAAACTTCGTTCAATTGTTTACATAACCACAAGATGGCGGATGTGCGAAATATTTCACCGGCATTCTATATCTCTGAAACTATTAGCGGTATCACCCTGAAATTTTGTACGGAGATAAAGGGCACTACTGGAAGTTCATCTGTAAGACTTTCAAAAACCGGTTAACTACAAAACGAACATGGCGGCCAAGCGAATTAAACATTTTAATAGATCTTTCTCGCGATTTAATGTTCCAACGCAATGAAATCTGGCACAGGAAATGTTTATACACATTGTAATGCACTGGTATCCAATTTTGTTCAATTGTTTACATAACCTCAAAATGGCGGTTGTGCGAATTTTAAAATTAAGTTTTTATTTCTTGTGTCGTAATCATACGATCGAAGAGAAAGTTTGAATAATGAACCTACGCAATAATTTTCCTATAATGGTACATGACTCTATGGCCTATACATTTAACCATCCTACATGGCGACCATCTGAAATATTTAGACGTCTCTGAATATCTACGAATCTATTATAGCAATAAACTGAATTTCTTTATGAACATAAGTTCACCTATAGGACTTTAAATAACCTGGTGATCACATATCCAACATGGCGGCGACGCGAAGTATAAATATTCACATGGACGATTCTCGCAATTTAAGCAACCTAGAGCAGTGAAACTTGGTACAGTAAATCCTTATACGAATGTTAATCCACTGGCATCTAATTTATTTCAATTGTTTCCATAACCACAAGAAGGCAGCTGTGCGAAATTTTAAAATCTCCTTGTTAATTCTTGTGTCCTAATAATGCGATTGAAATTTGAAATCTTCACGTGCACAATAATCTTCATGTAACAGTACATAACTCTAGGACCTACATATATAACATCCAACATGGCGACCATCCGAAATATTTAGTCGTTTCTCAATATCTACGAATCTATTACAGCAATCAAACTGAAATTTTGTATGTTCATAGTGGCAGTTAACATAAGTAGGATATATGAAAATAGGCTGTATAGTTCTTCACTGAACTACTTGTTTTTCTATTGCAGCATTTGGCTGTAATATGTGGGTGCTTGAGAAATCTGAGCAAAAATAGACTGAATCCTTTGAATAATGGATCGAATGATATATCGTGAGGATATATTGGAAAGAACACCACACCAGTTTACCTGTCCTAAACTCACATCAAACAACTGACCACTAAAGCAAGTACAGCAATTATACAGGATAGTCAAAAGAACCGTTATTTAAAAGGCTATTGCAGAAGGAATCGTGGATGATACAAGGCCCTGCATCATTTTGATGATCGACTCTGTAAGCGAGTCTCTTCGCTGAACATAGGATACACACATGGAAGGAGAAAATTAAAACAACCGTATAATACCACAATCATTGGTACCACTACACCCCTTCAAGAGTTATAAAGACCGTGGAGGAGGATGAGAACATTTTTGCGCTCCACACCCGAGGAAAATCATGGAAAACATCCTGTGAACTCCCCATGTTCGTTGCTTATCTGAAACAAAGCACGTAATAAGGTAGAAATGAGTCTTATTTGTGGTGGAACCAACAGATGGAGAGTATAATTTAAAGTGAGGTTTGGTAAGATGATGATTGTATTTTAATGACATGCTGAGGACGCATGCACGCCTGACTCGGAAATGATCTGGAACCTGAGAAATATCGGCTAATGGGAACCTATTGTGTTTTATAAAGATTGAATTCAATGCCAGGAAATTATTAGAAAGCACCTTCCGTTGCAAATTTATTTATGGTTACTTACTTTTGTCGTACACGCATTACTTCTTTTGTCGTCATGTGTACAGATAAATCAAGAGTTCAGTTCTTGTTTCAGCAATTTTCAGTTTCAGGTTGTTATGGTTTATCGATAAGTAAATTAATTCTTGTTAGTCTGCATTTTCTGACTCCGGCGTATCTGAAGAAGGTTGGCAGTTACTGATCAACCTGTTCTTCTACGCACATGTTTTTTAAGTCCCTTAATCCGGCTCTAAAACTTAGTTGTTTTGGGTGGTTAACAATTATCTGAATGAACATAATTAGAAATAGAACATTTTATAAAACACAGGAGCATTTGATGATACTAGGAATTTTATGCGAATCTGTGAAGAAATGACATCTTATGATATGAAAATATTCACGGATTAAACATTAAAATCAGGGGGAGGTGGTGTGGGAGCATGTTTCGTTCGCCAACTGGACATCTTCTGATTTTGCCCAAATACTGTAGTTAGTGTGGAATTGTATAAGTACTATTTTTAAAATTAACGTTTCATTTTTTTCTTTTAAATTTTTCCAGACTAGTGTAATTGTGTGCTGTGTGATTTTAACTTATTAATCTTGTGGACAATTTATTGAAGATTGGACTTGGAGTATGTGAGTGAAAACAGAGACAAATTACTAATAGGCCCGAGCTTTACCATAGGCTAAGGGCAAAGAAACGTTAGTAGAAACCTCATTTAATTCAAAATAAACTTGTATTTGTTGGTGTGCAAAAGACAAAAGTTAGTTTATCAAGATGACCTCAAAAGTAACAAATAATAATAATAATAATAATAATAATAATATAATAATAATAATAATAATAATAGTAATATATGTTTTACGTCCCTTTTAAATACTGCGGCTTTTAGAGACGCTGGGTGCCAGAAGTTCGCCTCGAAGGGGATCTTTAACGTGCTGGTAAATCTACTGACACGGCTCCCTCGCTTTTGCTTACCCTCAAATACCAGCTGACTGAGCCAGGATTCGATCCTTCAACCACGGGAAGAGCAGGCGAGAACGTTACCGCTGACCTACGAAGCCAGACTCAAAAGTAACAAAGTGTTTTTGTATGTACATTATTTGGTCGGTTCATAAGTCCGTGCCGTTCTTAGAATAAACTACAGTACATTACATTACATTACAATATCAAGACTGACTCGCATCATCTCTACTTCCTGTAGTATAAAACAAAGTCCCCGATTCTTGGATGTTACGGGTAAACTCGAGAACCACTGGATAGATTTTGATGCGGTTTTCACCATTCTGTAAAGGATATCTCGAGGATGATTTCTGTAGAAAATAATTTATTTTTGATCAAAGGAAGCCGAGCAGTAACGATTTCAGTGGAAAAGTCGACAAAAACCTGGCGTCCGAGCGCTTTGTAAGCTTACGCTGGGCAAACCGTTAAAAATATCTAAATACTATGAGTGTAAGAATTGTTCAGCATGAAAAGTTCTACAAAAAAGTCCCACTATAAGTGTTTTTACGTTTTAATTTCTTCCAACCATGTCCATTCAACTACTGAGGCGACAATAACAGGATACATTAGATCTACTCCTCTACGATGGCTACCACCTTTAAGTCATATTGCTCCACCAGATTTCCGAAGACAGAAAGCCCTTCTCAAGGAATATGAAAAATTGATTAAAAACCGACAGCTCCCAATTCACTCTTAAAAGGAGTAGATTAAAATCTAGGTGGCCCTCCATAATATTGGCAGAATCGTTACAAGAAATGGGCTTTAACATGAACGAGAAGTGGTCGAAAATGTGGAGTAGAACTAATAACGTCGAACATCAGACTCTAATAAGAACCACCACAAAGCCACCAGGCATGGAACTCCCGCGACATGCATGGAAGACAATTAACAGGATTCGAACAGGCCATGGCATCTGCGCAGAGAGTCTTCACCGCTGGGGAAAGGTCCCATTTCCCCAATGTGATTGTGGCAGTGAACATCAGACCATCCAACACATTATATCAAGTTACAGCCGTCGAGCGTCCCCTAGAAATCTTAACGATTACTATGAAGTGACAGAGGCAGCCCTTCAATGGATAGAGAATTTAGATATTAAATTATAAATGTAATGACTTAGTTAAATTAATTTTGTATATTTATTATGTTGTAATTCAGTTTTGTTATTGCCATACGCTAAATAAATACTGAGGCGACAGTTTACGAGCTTAAGGGCGAGTATATCATCCCTGTTACAGCCTAGCTAGCGGGAGAACCTATTGCCCCAGGTACAGCCTTCAGTAAGGAGCAAACCGTGTTGAGTCGTGTTGAGTTAAAAACTTAAGAGAAGAGTGGTTGTGCTTGGAGTTTCCCTGGAAGTGTAACTCGGCTTTTCTTCATTTCGCCTGTGAACTTTTCGTTCCGCAAAATTCACAGTCAAGTTAAGATTGGACGGAAAGGGGGATTTGTGTTTCATGCACCTCGCCATTCTTAAATTACGTGTGAGAAGAATTTGTTGCACATGCATCTCCAGGGTAATATAATTAATAGCCCAGTCAGTGATTTTAACCCATCATGCCGAGACGTAAAACGGATATTGGTCGTTTTTCATTGGCATTGGAAATAAAAGCGCTTATCACGTAATGCATTCATAACTGTTCCCGGGCGAAGCCGGGTCGGGTTGCTAGTCATAAATGAATCAATCAAACAGTCACTCAGTGATGTAAGCACCATTTTTTTTTTTTTTGTCAATGATCACCTGCAGCGTTCAGGTGGGAGCTCTATGCTTCTCCTATAGAACAGTTGTTGTTTCGAGTTGGAGAAATCTCTTAACCAGTTGCTAAGAGCAGCTTCATCATTAAACACTTGGGCATGAATGTTGTTAAAGATAGACCGGAAAAGTTGATAATCTGAAGGGGCTAAGTCTGGTGAATATGGAGGGTCTGGAAGTAGTTCCCAACCAAGTTCAATATCTGTAGTGCCGGCCGTAAGCGGGCGTGCATTATCGTGCAGTAACAACACAGGGGTACCAGGTGTTCGGTTTTCAATAGCAACAGCGAGTCGTCTTAGTTGTTCAGTATACAGAGGAGCGTTTATAGTTTAATTTCTTCGTAGTAATTCATGGTGATGATGTCAGTTTAGTTCCACCAAATAGGGGCGTGGTGGCTCAGCGGTCTAGCTGTATGCCTCTCACCAAGGCGGACCGGGTTCGATTCCCGGTCAATGCATGTGAGATTTTCGAAGTGAAATGCCATGTCCTGTGGTTCGGATTCCACGTAAGAAGGAGGTCCCGTGGCTCATAATCACAAGATTCACGGTCACGTAAAACTACAATCTTCCTTCCTTCCTTAGTTCCACCAAATGCACAACATTAGTGTTTGAGAGTGTGCACCATCCTTCGCACGGGGTGTTGCTTTTTTCGATGGGCTGAGCCATTCTTCCCTCTTCTTTAAGAAAATGGTATCGTACTCATCTAAATAGCCGAATCGTTGGTGTTGAATTTTAATTTTATTAAAAAAAAAGAAAAAGAAAAAAAGGCTCTTCAGAATTTTCCAGGGATTCTTGTTGCATGAGAAAATAAATAAATGCAATTTGTAATAAATGAATACAGTGAAATTCCGCTGTGTCCAACTCCTTGACCAAATGGTTCACATAATGAATTTTGTTCCGAAGGGTTGTGGGTGCGATTCCGGGCCAGGCCATGGAGATTTCAATCTCCAATGATTATTTCCCCTCGTCGGTGGACTGGGTGTTTGTATCGTCTTCATCATTTAACTTATGGCTTCGTCATTACGACGCGGAGGTTGTCATGGTCGTCAACTCGAAAGACCTGGGTCATGCTCTGCGATGGTGAAACGTAATTATTCTTCTTATTTCGTTTCGGCCAACTGAGGATCACGTTATTTCCTTTTAGAGCTTTAGAATTAGATCAGTATTCCTTTATTCGTAGACGGTGTTGTTTCTTTCTCTCTTTTGTCCAAGCCTTTCGTGTTTTCAGCGTCGGCTTTAGTTGGAAACTCGGATGTTCGAAGAGTTCTCTTTTAAGCTGGTCACGCTCCCGGATATCTTTATTTGATATCCCGTTCTCTTGCAGATCTTTTTGTGATCGGCTACGTGGTTCAGCGGTTACTATCTCGCTTGCTGTGCCCAAGGTTTCAGGATGGAATCCTGGTGCGGTGAGCTGGCATTTGAGGGTGCGCAAATACAAGGGAGCCGTGTCTGTAGATATACTGGTAGGTTAAGGATTCCCTTCGGAGCAAAATTCCGGCACCCCGGCCTCTCTAAAAGCCACAGTATTTAAAAGGGACGTAAAACAAATAACATTATTATTATTATTATATCTTTTTGTATAGGTCTGTCACTGAATCAGGCTCCCTTTGTCTTTTTCTCTTGGAGAAAAGTGAAACTGCGACAGGTTACTCGTGATGACGTCATTCGGTTCACTTGCCCATAAAAAGTGGCATAATCCGTCTCTACGGCATCGCGTCAGTAATTTTGAAACATAATTATTATTCATTATTATTAATAAATAATTGTAATAATTTTGCAAAGAGTAGTCTATATAGAATTGATCATGCTACCTTTTCAAAATATTCATGAAGCCTGCATATCTTCGCCAAGTGAATTGGGGCACTCGAGTAAGAAAAACTTGAACAGCCCTGGTTTAGAGCATACATATAATTGAAATTGCTTGCTTTTGTTAATAAGTCTTCTTTTCTGTTGTGTTATGTGCACGGAGTGTTATTGGGACCGATGGTAGTTTATCGTGTCTAACTAGTTGTGTATATATTGAATGTCTGGTGTTGTGTTTAGCGCCGTGGTGAACCAGGTGGCCCAGTGCAAGGTGAGGAGTTGTGGGCGGGGAAGAGGCGTGACTGGTCGGCATCTTGATGACTCTTGGCTCATCCATCAGACACAGCGGCCAGCGTGCTGGTACACTCTTCGTCTCTTTCAACAGAGCATCGTCCGTGCTCTTACAATGAGGTAGCCATGGACTGCAATCGAGAGGTCCGTGGTTCGAATCTCGGTGCTGACAACGGGTATCCTTAGTGGGGTTTTCCTTACTCTGCGACCCCCTTTTTAGACTGAGTATTTTGTCGACCCCCCGCCAAGTTTTAACGTTAGAGATTGCAAGTGATCAGTCAGTGAAAATAACGTTTAACAATGCTTGGCACAGAACTGTCCACAACAGCGTTAAAAACTGTGATGCCATTTTCTACATCTTACAGCAGTGAACAAGGATTCTCCATGATGGTGAATTTAAAAACCTAATCTAGAAATCGTTTGACACTGGAAATTTTCATTGTTTTGTGTGTTTCCAAAATCATTTCAGGCATTCAAAAATTGGTTACTTCCAAACAAGCTCAAGTTTCTCATTAATGGATTAAAAAGACGTAAAAGTTAAGTACAATGTGAGTGTCTAATACAGACATCACAATTAACACCGGTTATCAGACAGATTCTATACACACCCAAAGTACACGGGGCTACATTCCGCGTTGTTGCAGCCCCTAAACTGAGGAACCAACCAACCAATATGAGTGTATTCTTTTTTTAAATAAAAATCTACAGCAATAACGTAATTTTTAATTTTTTTACTCCGAATCTCGCGACCCCCAACACACATCCTGCGACCCACTGGTTGAGAATCCCCGTTCTAAGAAAATGCCTGGATGGTTCCTTATTTCAAGCCCTGAGTGTTTATGTCCAATCCTTGTTCCTAAAAATTACAAATACGCGACCATAGTCACCACAATAACATAGGTCTGGCCTTCTCAATAGGTGGCCCGCGGGCCACATTTCGTTCGCGAAGGTAATTTTCATGGCGTACCATAAGAATGCTACATACAAGAATTCACTAAGATGTCCAAATCTTCTAAATTAAGTAACAACAACGGCACGGGAACTACCTGCAAATTCATTAATTCGATCGTGGCGGGCAGATTATCTAACCAGCGAATTTGTAACACCCTTTTTCTGCTTAAATATGGAGAGGCTAGCTGTATGGCGCAGTGTTAATGTTCTTACTTGCTGTGCCCAAGGTTGAAGGATCGAATCCCAGCGCAGTCGGAGTATGCACAAATGCGAGAGTGCCCTGTTAGCAGATTTACTGGCTCGTTAACGATCTCCTTCGGGAAAATATTCAGGCACCCCGGGGTCTTTATAAGTCACATTGTTTTAAAGGGACGTAAAACCAATAACATATTGTTATTACGGAATATGGGGAATTTTTATCATATGAAAAAGGCGCAGATGATCTCGTAGTTCTGCCCCTTTAAACATCAATAACTATCTATCTTATGAAATCTGTGTGTGGGTGTGTCCGTAATACATTTTAAACGGTGGAGCGATTACAATGAAATTTGTTGGTAAGGACTTAGGGTACTACTAAAATGTTCAACCTCGACCGTGCCTTTTAAAATTCAATAAGTATCATTAAACCAATATGGCGGCCGCGCAAAATATCTCGCCAGCATTCAATAGGCCTTTCTACGAAACTATTACAGCAATCAGCCTGGAATTTTGTATAGTGATAGAGGTCACTTTCACATACCTAGGTAATACGTGATGAACCAACATGGCGGCCACGCAAAATTCAAATACAGTACAGTATTTAACTGGGCTTGGAAACTTTGTTTAATAATAATGATAATAATTGCATTGTAACTAATAAATAAGCCTAGGGGCTTGGTCTCGCGTGGGGAGCTGTTTTATGTGAGCTAGTAGATTATATCTCTTTGGTAGTCTTATTCTATAGGTATGACAGTCATGATGTTCTTATTCTACTGTTTTATAGGCTACTATAGTTTTACGTTTAATTTACACACTTTTACTCACTCAAGTGAGTTTTCTAACCACTTGTTTCGAAACCTCGCATAAACATGCCAGAAACCTAAACGATTTGGCCGTAAAAGCTAATATGTCAACATTTGGTACCTCCATAGGGTCAAGGGCGTTCTTGGTTCCCGCAGTAATGTAACACAACGACGTGCTAAAAGTATTGGACGAAACTTAGTGTACGTTGAGATACCCCGGCGGCAGTCTGCGCAGGGTGTGCCAAGAGTCCGCTGTTGAACCTCACTAGGTGAACCTAGGCGAAACTCCGCAACATACACGACCAAAAAAAATAAATTAATTTGTGGAGTTTTATGCTATTTTATGTTTATTTTCTAAAATGACCACAGTGTTAGGATACATATTGAATCTTGAGATAAGATAGACATTGTTGCCCTACAGTATACGTTTATCGCAATGTAGGCCATGCGCCAATAGCTATTTAATCCATCACAAGGGCGGATTATGATATAGAAACAATCAGTAGATTATACGTTATATGAATTAGGGTATTTAGCTCTTCACGGAAATAATGTGTGTGCTAATGTTCAGGATAGCAATGCATTAGGTGTATCTGTAGAATTACCGTAGTTCATTTTAACGTAACGGGGGCCAAAAAATACAATAATCATTTTATTTTTATTGTTTTATATGGTTTTTAAATTTGTTTATTTGTTTGTCTTTATTCATTCATTTAATTGCGGGGGCGTGGTGGCTCAGCGGTCTAGCTGTATGCCTCTCACCAAGGCGGTCCGGGTTCGATTCCCGGTCAATGCATGTGAGATTTTCGAAGTGAAATGCCTTGTCCTGTGGTTCGGATTCCACGTAAAAAGGAGGTCCCGTGGCTCATAATCTCAAGATTAACGGTCACGTTAAACTACAAGCTTCCTTCCTTCCTTCATTTAATTGCTTGTTTGTTTGTTTGTTTGTTTGTTTGTTTGTTTGTTTATTTAGGCCTATATATTTTTTTCTTTCTTTCTTTCTTTCTTTCTTTCTTTCGTTATTTTTGAATCTTGTGCAACAATTATAACAATTATAACATAAAAGCGTAGAAATATTTGCCTCTAGAAACAAACTTCTAAATTTTCAAAATCCTTTTAAAACTTTGCCCTTGGAAGGTGAAACATCGAGGTGGAACATCAAGTTTAGTTTAGCTATCGATAGATTATTATGTATGTTACTTTCTGAAAAGGAACATCTCGAACAGATGTTATATTGAACAAGTCTTTTGGGATGTTATTAATCATTATTCTACCAGTTGTCCTTCATGTTTATTGTCCAAAGTGAGTATAGTGCTTAGTTGAAGTGATAGAAGCCATTTTTCAGTGTTGCCTGGTTCTATAAAAGAAAGCTCTCCAGTGTTTTTATTGTTAGTGTTAGTTTTAGTTTTTTTATATTGAATTTTGAGTAAAATTGTTGCCCTATCACAATGTAGGTTTCTTTCTTTCTTTCTTTCTTTCTTTCTTTCTTTCTTTCCTTCTTTCCTCGTTATGCCCATTCATAGAGTGGAACTTGTTAGTTGACTTGATGACGTTTGCCTACTTCTTCTCCCAAAATCTCGTCATGAACTCACTGTGTTGGTTCTTGCGTTCTTCTGCCTATCTTGTACCAGTTCTGCTGCTAGGTTTCGCTCTATATGTGTGCTTATTTACAGAGGTTCTGACGATATCTCGGTTTTTAGCCTATTGTCATTGATGACAAAAAAATGCTTTTGAGATCACCTTTTGTCTGTGTGTGTGTGTATGTGTGTGTGCGTGTCCCTAATAAAATCTAAACGGCCCAAGCAACTTCAATGAAACTCGGTAAGTAAATATGACTGTCTTGTCCGACCTCGACCGTGCCTTTAAAATTTTAATACGTTTCACCAATCCAACATGGTGGCCGCACGAAATATTTCACAGGTATTCTATTTCTCCGCAACAGTAACAGACATCACCCTGGAATTCTGTACGGTGATAAAGGGTGCTACTAAAAGTTTATCTATTGGTGCGTTCAAAAAGTAACGAGCCGGAGGCTGGAATGCGCAAACCGGTGACTACATCGGCTAATCGTGGCGTGTGTAACGAGGTTTGGTTCCGACCAGAGCGTGGAAGGTCACAGACCGTCGCTAGAGGTCACGCGTGCGCGTCACGTGACGATATAAAGCGAGCAGTAGCATGCATCAATCGTCCAACGCTGCCAGTCGCATTGCAAACAGTGACATTGAGGCGTCAACCGAAGCAAAGAGGTGTTGTTCGGTTTCTGACAGCGAAAGGAGTAGAGGAACGGACATTCATCTCCGAATGTCACAAGTGTACGGCGAACACTGCATGTCCCTTGCAAGGGTCAAGGCGTGGCACAAGCGCTTCAGGGAAGGACGGGTGTCATTAGCCGATGATGCCCCCTGCATTACCGATGACAACGTCCAGCTGGTTGATGCACTCATTGCTTAGGACCGCCGAGTGACAGTGAACGCCATAGCCGCCGTGGTCGCTCCACGACAATGCACGACCTCATACGGCCAACACAGTCGCGGCACTCCTGCAGAAATTCAAATGGGAGGTTTTCGTCGACCTTCCATAAAGTCCAGACCTCTCTCCCTGTGATTACGCCATGTTTGGTCCCCTGAAAAGGGCTCTGTGGGGCCATCGATTCACCTCGGACGCCGACGTCCAGCTGTACGTGCGGAACTGCTTCACATCACAGCCCAGGGAATTATATGAGACAGGCATTCAGCGCCTCGTGTCACAGTGGCCTCAACAGCCAGGGCCAATACTTCTAACATACAGGTACTGTTTTCTGTAATATGCCTCCGGCTCGTTACTTTTTGAACGCACCTTATATGTGACTTTCATAAACCTGCTAAGTACAAAACGAACATGGCGGCTAAGCGAATTTGAAACTTTTAAATGGACTTTTCCCGCGATTTAACCATCCGAGCGCAGTGAAACATGCAGCAAATATTTATACATATTGTAATGCACTGACATCTAATTTAGTTCAGTTGTTTGCATAACCTCAAGATGGTGGATGTGTGAAATTCTAAAATTAAGTTTTTATTTCTTGTGTCATAATCATGTGATTAAAGTGAATAATGAACCTACGCAATAATCTTCATCTAATGGTATATAACTGTATGGCCTACACACATAACAATCAAACATGGTGACCATCCGAAATATATTGGTGGTTCTCAATATCCACGAATCTATTACAGCAATCAACCTGGTGAGCACAAAACAAACATGGCGGCGACACGAAATTTAAATATATAAATGGATTTTTCTCGCGACTTTTTATCCGACCGCTGTGAAAATTGCACGATATATCTTCATACAAGCCTTAATATACTGACGTCAAAATAAATGGAATTTAATCAGAACATAAAAATGGCGGCTGTGCAATTTTTAAAAATCTTGTTTTCATTTCTCGTGTCCTAAGTAAGACCAGTAAGATATATGAAAATAGGCTATTTAGTTCGCGGAACTATTTGTTCATTATATTCTTTCCGGTGTTCATGTCATTCAAGTCTCCCCTTATTTTCCTCTAGCCCGTTTATCCTCGAATGTTTTGTATTAATTATATTGAATATTCTTTTTTGTTACTCTATTATGGTCCCTCCTAAATATGTGCCCAATAGATTTCAACCGTTATTATTATTATTATTATTATTATTATTATTATTATTATTATTATATGGTGGTTGTTATTTCATTTAGAGAGTAGAGATATCTTGGTCATAAGTCCGTGTGCTTGTGTCTGTATTGAATTTGTCTGATAACCCGTGTTTTGTGGTGATAAGATTTGCGGGTGTAACTGTTATTATTAGGATCATAGATTTGATAAGGTGCCCCTGGGCTTATAAGGAACCATCCCATTATTTGCATGGCGGAAGTGAAGTACCACCCGGGAGTAAACCACTTATGATTCCCGCTGTTGGCGTTAAGATTCGCATCTTGGATCTTCGAACTTCCAGCTTCACAATGCGGCCATGGAGAGTGTCCTAACGCGCTCAGCTACGCTTCGGAGTTTAATGTTGTTGTTTTCTTGGTTTTGCTTTGGGTGTATTAAATAAAATTGTTATATTACAGAATAAATTTCTTTTCTTAGAGTTCTTTTTCCAATATACTGTAGATAAAGTTATATTCGATGAAATACACATTCGAAGGGTTGTGCTTCTACATTCATATTTCATTGCCTTTGGGTACGGTGCTATAGAACGAGACGTCGAAAGTTGATAAAGGAATTGTAAGTTACTTATGGTTCTCTTGACAGGCAGGTTGGAAAACATAGCAGCCATCGGGCATAATGAATGGCGCGCCCACCATTCAACCCACAGTATTATTACAAACCTCCAAGATGCTCCTTTCTAGTTCAGTCTAAATGTTACGAGCTCTCAGATTCAAATTTACACCTCCTTGTGCATGTGCCCCTTCTTGGACAACGACTTTAATGTTTCGTAGATGCCGCCTCCATTGACGAAAGTTCACCGAGCACATGCTTACTTGAAAGATGTAACATCTCGAATTTTGGTTGGCGTTTGCCCAAAATATACTGATAATGATAATATTCTGGGCCGTGAGTATATCAGTCAAACTATTATTTCTTCCTGTTTTTGAAACATGAGTACGAAAGTTTGAAGACGTTACTACAGCTCTAACAGATTTTAACAACTTCTTCGGCGAAAACTTCGTATTATAATGGTCAAATATACTTTTAGTTGTATCAACATGTTTTTTTTTTCGACTAGAGGTCAAGCCAATTTGTGTGATACAAAATGTGTACCAGTCTACCGCGCACCTTGCCCCTAAGCGGGCTCGCGCAGATACTACCCCCATCTCACTGTTGCCTCTGTCAGGCGTGAACCAGAAGCGCATTCAATATTAACACTTAATACATTATACAATAGAAGAAAGATATCCATCTAATCAATGGCTAAAAATATTTACAGATGACTCAAAAGACAAAGAAAATAGAACTGGAGCAGGAATACATTCATCTCTCTTCTCACTCTACTTCCCAGTAGGCCAAAACAAAACAAACTTTGATGCTGAGATAAGAGCAATTTCACATGCACTCCATCAGTTATTAGGCAGAAACATTGATTAACAAAAATGCGTTATCATTACAGATTCAAAAGCAGCCATCCAAGCCATCTCGTCAAATTATAAGCCCCAAAATAAAGAACTGAAATACATTTTTTGTATGATAAAAACCCTTCAAAGACTCCACAAACAGATCTCATTTCAGTGGATCCCTTCTCATGTTGGAATAGCAGGAAATGAAGAGGCAGACAGATTAGCGAAAAAAAGGTACCATACTACAACAACCTGTCAGTCAGACTGATTTTATGTCAGCAAAAAGGATCTTGAAAAATACTATCAAAAACAGGTATGAAGAAATGGCAAAGAAAACAGCAGAAACCAAATTATGGAAAGACATTGATGCTAAATGGGATCAATGTAAATTAACACCAAGAAGAGAAGCTGTAGCCTTCTTCAGACTTAACACTGGCCACCACTGCCTTGCAGCTCATCTGAAACGAATCAACATCCTGAGATCTGAAGAATACACACTTTGTCACGAACCTGGAAGTAAAATGGATAAGAGACACCTGCTACATTGCAACAAACTTTATGTGACTGCTAGAACTTCAAGAAACCTCACACAACCCTATTGGAACGCAAGAAAGCTGATGGATTGGAATCCGGGCTAGCCATAGGAAACAACAACAACAACAACATTATTGCGCAGTTGGAGAGTAACTTGATCAGTGTGAAAATGTCGTTCGCTGAACGAATGAGACGTTTCCTGTTCTGGATTTGACCCCGCAAATTTTATACAAAAATAGCTAACTTTGTGTCAACAACGTTATAAGGAAACTGGTTTACATACCTATCCTCATGCTAATTGCGAGTTTTGTAAACAAGTGCTCGCCTATAATATAACTTTGTTAGAAGGGTTAACAGGTAATCATTATCTAGTTCTGAACATTTTTGTCTGTTTGTTTTGGATTGACGTCATAAGTATTGGGCTGAATGGAATAAAAATTGGCATTTAAGTAGCAGGCATGCCCAGGATAAAATTAGGCTTCATATTATTTATATAATCCTAAGAGGAGATAGGATTAAGAGAAAGTCTATAGTGTGTGTATATATTATTTTTTTTCTCATCAAAATATTTGGTTGAATTTTGTAAATGTAAGATGATACGAAACGCAAGGAATGAATTGCTATGGGCTCAAATACGCGCTCTGAGATGACTGCATATCTCCCAGGACTTACTGTACACATCCTCTTGATGTGGATGTGTCTTTGTCAAACATATAATTACATCCTCAGTAGTGATATCATCTGCCCCTGTAAAGGGTAAATGCAGCTCCTCAGTACAATTCACTTAAGCGATAGCCTGTTGTTTTTGTTGTTGTCGTCGTCGTCGTTGATCGTCGTCGTCGTCGTCGTCGTCGTCGTCGTTGTTGTTGTTGTTGTTGTTGTTGTTGTTGTTGTTTGAGTCTTCAGTCTTTCGACTGACTTGATGTAGCTCTCCATGCTCCCCTGTCCTGAGTTAATCGATTCATCTGTACATAGCTACCATACCCTACATCCGAGGCAATCTGTTTAACATATTCTAACCTTGGTCTACCCCTACTGTTCTTATCCTCGACCCTTCCTAACTAAGTTGCTATTCCTCGGTTTCTTAGTATATGTCCTACCAAGCGATCTCTTCTCTTCATTATCAGTCGCCAGAAACATCTCGCCTCTCCCACTCGTCTTAATAGGCCTACCTCTTCATTCGTAACCCTATTTACCCATCTGATCTTCATAATCATATTCTATTGCGGGTATGCATTTACGCTCTAGTCTACTGGGACAGTTGGCGACTACTGGTTCGTTAAAATTATGTTACATGCACCATGGTTGTCATTTAACCTACGTGTTGTTTCATTTCTCGTTTAGTGATATTATGTTCAAACAGGGATGTGCTGGAGTGGGTTCTTCAAATCTCGCAGAAGCCCTTTCTTAAATAGGTTGGTTGGTTCTTAAGTTTAGGGGCTGCGACAACGCGGTCATGTAGCCCCGTGTACTGTGGGTGTGTGTAGAATCTCTCTGATAACCGGTGTTAATTGTGATTACTGTATTAGTGTGTGTTATCTTTTTTAAAATTTAAGTACAGACCGCAAATTAGAATTTTTCAAATAGTTCCTACTTTTGCTGCCAAGCGCCACTATCAACGACTACTAAGCCAAGTTCAGAACTTAGCTACTAGACGCCACCGCAGTCAGCTCTAGGCAACGTACGTAGAAACCTAAGAGCGTTGTTTAAATTCTTAACCTATCCAATTTAGCTTCACACAGGTGTAATTAGTGGAAGGTTCTTTAACATGCCATAAATCTATGACATGGGACCGCCGGCTTTACTTCCCCTCCGAAGGAAGGCATACTGAGGATTTTTTTACGCTCTTAAAAAATCCGACGGCTTCGGCCGGGTTTGAACCCGCTATCTTGGGCATAGAAGCTCAGCATGCTACCGACTACGCCACCGAAGCCGCTCCTTTCTTAAATATCTTATTATATAATGCGCTAAAGTGTATGTTTCACAAAACTCAAGCCCCTAAACCAGAGGGATTTAGAAGGTGTGGTTTGTACCAAAATCTTCCAAATCGTCTCAATAGTACAGGAAAGATCTTGCATTTCTTGCGTGAAAAGTCAACGGAAATATATTTATTTATTTGTTTATAAAGTGCTTTTAAACAAATAAACAAGACGATATCCCCTGGCATCGCGTATAGCCTGCATATCATTAGTGCCGGGTGGGTAGTCTGTACACATGGGGCGCACACAACCCATTGTGCAACCAGCGGCAGTGATGAATTATTGCTCTCTGATTTCATAAATATCGACAATTTGTTTAAAAAGTGCGTTCAAACAAATCAACATATTGTTAAAGCTGTGAGTTTCTTTCGTCACCTCGCCGCATGAGTCACAGCTGCCCCGGGCTTTGCTCTGCCTCAGTGTATTAAGTGCGCCTTACGCAACGGGCTGCGCGGACAAAGGGATGGTCCAGAATATTCGTGACCCAGCCAGTGATGGAAACCTCGAGAAGCCGTGAATCCTGGACGGGTCTAGAAGCATTCATTGAGTCACCAGCCTGCTATATAAGAGCGACCTGGCCGGCGAGGTGGACAGTGTGTTCAAGCTAGTGCGCGCTTTTACCTGAGCGACAGTTGTTGGTGACGTGACTTGCTAAACCCTAGTGAAGCTGATTCTCCTGACAGCGAAGGAGCGTGAAGCCTACGGTGGAACTGTGTCTTGAGCGAGTGTGTTTTCCAGTGCAACATAGGTTAGTGCGGTGAATTGCGAAAGCGCCGGGGGCTGTTTCCCTAGCCAGTGGACAGCGAAGCAAAGTGTAGTGGTGAGTGACCGGCTATCGTAAATAACTGTAGCTTGCGTATTCAAGGAAGTGTTGCAGGTAGTTATATCGTGGCCACCGGTCCCATTAGGAGGGATTAACTTCTGTGGCTTATTGACAAGTGAAAGGCAAGTGTTCCCTACAAGAGAGAGATACTAATTGCTTGTATTTGCTATTTGAGTGGTGTATCTTTCTGGCCCGCAATAAAGCTAATACGTTTCTTTAAAGGAACAATTTATGTTGTGCTTTCTACCCACCGTAATCCAGTTAACGGAAGTGCCACTAGGGGGTGGCACGTAACAATATTTATAGAAACCCACATAACAATAAAGCCAGGCGGGTGGTTTATACACATGCGAGAGTTCTCTCACGGGTCCGCTAGTTATTATGATTAATTTTATTATTATTTCCAAGCTTTTTGTTTGCGTTTGAACACAGCTTTCTTATTATATTGATTGTACGCAGATTGTATGATCTTCGCAAATCTGCATCCTTTTTTCTGTTCTGCGCTAATATGACTGTGATCTTAAAATTTAATCTTGATGCGACCGATATTGAACTTAAATTTCTCGATTGGAGTAAAATTACGTGAAGAATTAATTCTTTTTCATATACACTAACGGTAAATGAAAAAATGAACACCTTGAAACACTGGTCCCTCATGGATTCTGCTTTATTCAAATAGTATACAGGTTGTACTGTAGGTCATTGTGCGCCTCCCGCCTCCCACCCCTAGTCCAATAGTTGATCCCCGGCAATCCTCGGGAGAGTGACCTGAAAAGTAGCTGAAACTAGGTAGTTGAATGTATAGTATGACCCGTTTCTTACTTATATGCGAGCTTTGAGAGAGCATTATCTTATGTCATCGAATGTCCCTAAACAAGAATCAACCTGTTTGTTCAGAGAGATCCTCTTCCCAATCGAAATCAAGCAACAACAACCACCAGCTGCAGCGTCAACCGCCAGGAAAGTTCACCACACACAAGAGAACTTTCACGTTGTCACGTTCGTCACAAAACCGCGCCAACATTCAAATCTAGGGAGATTTTCAACCCATCTAGGGCCATGCATCCTCTCATTACGTCACATACTGCTCCAAAACAAGAATCAACCTGTTTGTAGAAGACTCCCACTTCCCGATCGAAATCTAGCAACAAGAACAACAACGCCCCAACATTCAAATCTAGGGAATTCTGAGGGATTCTGGGGGTATTTCAATCCATCTAGGAATATTTCACGGTTAAAAACAAGCAGCAACAACAACCATCAACGCGCCTAGATTTAAATCTATATGGAATTCTTGGGGGAAACATAGGGATGGGCAACAAAACACGGGCGACATCAAATGAAATCATGAAAAACAAAACAAACATGGGGACATTTCCAGAGACATTCATGGTGGACATCAAAACACGAGGGCATCAAGCACAAGAGAAAGGGAACCAACAACAACAAAGCACGATCATTCAGAGAATTGTAGGTACATTTCACAAACATGGAGACATTTCCACGGGTGAAATCATGCAACAAAATGTGGGTGACATGCAGAGTGAATTATTATTTATTAGTAATTTTATTATTATTAATTATGAGTAATGCTTATCATTATTATTATTAATTAGTAGTAGTAATTTTTATTAGTATTCTTATTCAAAGAACGTGCCAAGATTCAAATCTAGGGTAATCTAGGGTAATTTTGAACCCATCTAGGGACATTTCACCAACACAGGTTGCTCACCATGAGGAAATCCCGGTATCACCACTTCCAAGAAACCAGCGGCACATTCCCAGAACGCGTGACGTCATCCATTTTCAAGAATACATACGCACGAATTTCAGGCCAGAATTCCTGGAAGAGGATTAGAAAGCCCCATCGGATTAGAAGTCTTGTAGCTGGTCTATTATGGTCATATTATTATTATTATTAGTATTATTAGTATTATTTATTTACCAAAAATTGTGCCTACAATTTATGGACGGCAGATAGAGAAAGGGCAAGCCCCACATATGGGTTTAAAATGCCAGGTTTCACTCGTCGGATCACCTGGCGAGTTAAGGAAATTCAATTCTGATGATTTTGCAAGTGCGCCGTGTATAATTTAAGGGAATTACTCATGAAATTAGTTCAGAATTATTAAACGCATGGTGGCGGTTCAGAATACCTGATTTTACAGAAATCAAATCATAGTATTAGGAGTCAAATAAATTAATTTCTGAGGAATAATTGACATCCACACTATCTATAATGTAACAGTACTGAACTTGAAAATTGTATTCAGGAAGGAGATACTTGAATTAAGTGTTCTTTTCTTGCGAACCTGTTGGAAAATGTGTGCAGACGTTTGTGAGTCGATTGTCATTGGCAGCACTTGGTTGGTTTTGTTTACATTAAGTGCATTACATGAGGAGCTCTGAACGGAAGATGCGAGTAGAGAGACAAAGCCTACCTGTATGTTGTGTCCACACACTTTACGGCCAGTTTATGGAGTGTGTCAGTTTGTTAAACATTTAGCACATCGCGAGCCAAGGAGCCACAGATCACGCCGTCTCATTTCGCATGTCGTAAAATGTCTCGCAGTGCCAGTTTGAAATATGACCAATAAATGTGGGACTGACAATTTAATAGCATTCATCCCTAACTGCAGCGGATGTCTATTTGTGATGGAAAAAAGACTCGGTTTGTAGCTTGCGTCATAAAGAAAAATAGAATCTGCTCCTTTAAAGCTATAAAATATAAACTCTGGCTCAACTATTTATCATTTTCAATGCTACAAAATGTCATATTTCAGACCTGGTGCAATTAAAACGAGCTTGACTGATCTGCAGCGGTGCCAGGTACGAATGGAGCTCTTCAGAGTTAATATTACATGTTGATAATGTTATGCATTCAACGTCCCGTTTAATTGCTGCGGCTTTAGAGACGCCGCGCAGTGTTGTCAGATTTTATCCTGATGGGGAACTCATACGTTTCAATGAAGCTACTGACCGGGATCTCTCGCATTTAAGCAACCTCAAATGCCCACCGCCTGTGCCAGAATTCGATCCCGTAACTTTTATTAATCTACATTGTAGACCGTTCTATCAGTGTCGACTAGCTGTGTGGCTCAGCGGTAATGTTCTCGTCTGCTGTGCCCAACGTTGCAGGATCGAATCCTGGCGCAGTCAGTTGGCATTTGAGGGTGCGCAAATGCGAGGGAACCGTGTTAGTAGATTTACTGGCACGTCAAACACCCCCTTCTGGGCAAAATCTCCGCACCCCGGCGTCTCTAAAAGCCAAAGTAGTTAAAAGGGACGTCAAATCAATAGAATTACAGTATTATTATTTCAGTGCCAAGTCTAGTCTGCAATCCTTTGTGAGTGAACTAGGTGCCATGATTCCCTATTATCAGTACTGCTCGGGTCCAAGCTCTGTGAACTTGCGGGGTGAGGTGAAGTGGCAGGCGGGAAGAGAAGGGTCTGTCAACAGCACGCTGTGTTACCTGGAATTCATGTCTCAAACCACTGTGGTACTGCGAATGAGTAAGTGAGTGACTCACCGACCAATTTATTTGGTTCTGTTACTACGCACGGACCGGGGAACCCTCATCACTCGTCACCATCACTCCTCATAGTCCGCGATCCGTATTCTTCTCAGGTTCACGGAGCTTGGACCCGAGCAGTAAGCATTACAGCTTTCTCTGCTTCTACACAACCCACCTTGAAATCATTAAGCACCGATTGCATCACCTCCTTTGTTTACCACTGCTCATCTTACGATCTTACCTTTTTTTTTAGCTGGATTCATTAGCCGTATAGGTAATTTCCTCTTCTCCGTTTACATCTCATGGTCCAATGTAATGCTGCGGATGCGTTATTCCATTTGTGAATAATTCATCATTAAACATTCATGTGACCCGCGTATCTTCTCGTGTTCAAATGTGCCCTCGACAAGACAAAGATTGAAGAACTCTTACTACAGAATGCAGGCGGACGCTCTATCTCTACGCCATCCCGCCGTTAGACAAGCCCGTTTATCCCAGGGTATTAGTGGGAAAACGTTCAAAGGTAAATGTTAATCAATACTTTCGTGTAATTCAGCGCAAGTTCCAAACATGGATCTTCAATCATGTCCTTCAATCATCAAACTCCAGACAAGGTCAATGAACACCTTGTACATCTGGTCCATCAGTGGAATTGAGAGCTGCATATTTTGGAGATGCAGGTTCGAATCCTGACTCTGTTAGCTGTCATCGTAAGTGCGATTTTTTCTTCGGAGTTCCCACACTCATTGCAGGCAATTGCAGAGATGTTATATTTCCAAGACCCGGGATACCCAAACAAATACACCTACATTACTGTCTCTACAATAAGGTGAGGCTGAGTGGCTCAGTTGGTTAGGTCCTGGCCTTAACAACCCAAGGAAATATGGTCGTGTGAAAAGCCCTAACACATGTGCAGAATTCTGCTAGGCTGCCGGACACTTTGTAGCAAAGCTTTCTGCACTCTGCCTCAGCAGTAGAATAAGCCATCCAGCAACTAACGGCTCAGCCGAGACCACATGCAAGCGGTGGCGTAGTAAACTCCAAGTACAATATGTCGCTTCTACCTTGCACGCATGCAACACACTACGTCCGCGTACAGTTTTGCACAGGTGGTCATCTGTACAATAAAGATTGGCACGTTACAAATCCTCTTTAGTGTAAATTTTTGACAATCAGGCTTCTCTAATGACACGTTAAATAGAGAGGATATTTAATAAAAGTCTAATTATTATTAGTATTGTTATTATTTCTACTACTATTTTATTTACAACGTTATGCCTATCTGTGGAGCGCGATATAACTTATTTTGCTAATTATGTTTTTTTTCTTCTCCAAAACTCTCATCTGGGCACTAAACGTTTTCCTCCGTTGTTTAGTCCATTATTTCTTGGTCCGGGTAGTAATTTTCTCAATTGTAATGTAATGATTGATGATTAATGTTCTGAACTGGATTTGATCTTGTAAAATTTCCACTGTAATGCCAATTTCTTGAAGGTCTTTTTGTATTTCACTAAGCCAGTTGTTCTTGACTTTCATTGAGAGAGCGAGGTTGAGAATTCTTTTGCAGAGTCTGTTATTGTTCATTCTGAGAATGTGGCTGTAGAACTTCAATCGCCTTTTTCTTGAAGGTGTCAGTGATCTTTTCAGCATGCTGATAAAGCTGCTGAGACTTCCGTTTCACCCAGATTCATTCTGAGCAGACTGGATCAAGGATTTTCCTCAATATTTTCCTTTCTTGCTTCTCTACGTCTTTATAATAAGAGATCTGCCTCCAATGATCAAGGTTTCCGAGGCATGTAGTGCTTCAGGTTTGATTACTGTGGTTTAATGTCTTAATTTTGCATTCTTCGATGTCGATCTTTTGTTATATCTGTTCCAGCTGATTCTATAGGACTTGTGTAGTTTTGAAATGCTCTCATTGTTTGTCTCACGATTCAATCCTGATGGCTGAATTATTTCTCCTAACTACTTAAATTTATTTACTATTATTATTATTATCATCGGGATCCGGGGATAAGTGGTTAGCACGTTAGACTTTGTCCTGAAAGGTCCCAAGTTCGATTGCTTACCAGACCGTAGAGATTTTAATCTCCAATAGTTAATTACCCTAGGGCCTAGCTCCTGGCTTATGATACAAATACTGTATAAAACCAAATAAATTTTTCCATACAATACAATACCAAACAAGATCGAAAGGAATGAAAACCAAAACCTATTTAAAAATAAACTCCCTTTGTGAGAAGAATCAAGAAGCTGATTTTAGGCTAGTTTCATAAAACAAAGAGGTAGGGTAATTGTATAGCTACAAGAGAAGTGTGACCGGTTTTACGGTTTGGTATGCTAGTAAATTAGAAACGTGACTTTAACCAGGTTACATCTATATATTAATACGGGACAGTATGTTTTGTAACCGTTCGTCTAAAGAAACAGCTAAACCTATCAGGCCCGGAATGGTCTCAAATTAATACTCGTGGTTTGTAGATGTAAATAATGTCTTTCCTGCACCTGCCGGTGTTTCAATAAGTCTTCGGGTATCATTTATACATGCAGTTAGGTGTAAATCTGTGGTTAGTATTTGACTTTTCTTCCTTGTCACTGAAGGTGTCAGAGAAAGTGAAGACAATCGCTCTGTAATGATATCAAATGCCTTTATCCTTCTCTTGGTAACTCCCCACCCCGCATTGTCGAACGATTGAGGAATTTGTTGATAAACACTTTTACTTGCACCGTAATGCTCATATTGCCGATGACCTCGCTATTCCGCCCCTTAAAACAACACTACCTAAACTAACTAAATGTTTTCACTTTATTGTTAAATCTGAATGTTTGAAGGATTTGTTGATAAACACTTCTATATACACCATAAATTTCTTATTGCAGATAACCTCGCTGTTCTGCCCCGTAAAACAACAATAATTAAACTAACTGATTGTTTACACTTGTTTTGTTTTTAAAATTTGAAAAGCTAGGAGGCGATGGTAAGATTCAGTGTTGAACGATTTGAAGGTGAGAGGTGTAGAAGCAGAGGAGGCCGCAATGCTAACTGCTTATAGGGCATCATGGAGGCGACTTGTTTGCAAACCGAGGCTTGCAGACTAGACTAGACTAGACGTTGAAAGGCAAAACAGCTTCATATGAAAATGTAATATATGTATGTATGTGTGTACGTATGTATTATGTATGTATGTATGTATGTATGTATGTAGCCTATGTATGTATGTATGTATGTATGTATGTATGTATGTATGTATGTATGTATGTATAAAAGAGACAGTCATGGACGTCGTTTTGCAAAAGATGAGGACACGTGCGATTCGATACGGTTGTGGTTTCGTCCCGTTTACATTTGGTAGGTTACATGCTTCAGATTTTAAAATTCATTCCTAACGCTTTGTTTCGCCTGCCTCGCAGTTAACGTGATTTATTTTAAAAGAAGTTACCTTAGTAGTTTTGTGACATGGCCTGTAAAGTTCACCCACGCTATTTATTGTAATCCGTAGGGAAGTTTTGAATTAGTTGTTAGGCTCTTTGTTTGCTCTGGGAATAATGTTCGGCGGCTGCTTCAAGGCAAGTATTTAACGCGCTCACTCGACTCATGATTTATCTCTGAGTGTATTAGATACAGATCTAGTAGTTTATGAATGTGGTATTCGATATATATTGTATGGAAAGTCATTTTCACAGCCTTGTTCTTGTAACCATCTCCTGGCATATTGAGGTGGCGGCTTAACAAACAATGGCATTTACTCGACGATTTATAATTAAGAAGTCAACATTACTTTTGACAGAATATTGGAGTTATACCGTTAAACTGGAACTTCAATCGACCAAAGTACATATTTTAAATCTTAGGAATGCTCCAGGCAGGGTGGATTCAGTCTCGGATCTAGAGGGGAGGCTAAGCCATTTGATGACCCCTCTGACGGTCATTATCCCTGAAAACAATGGTCCACAACCTGTGGGTCACGGCCGTCGTGGAACTTGCAATTATAAAAAAAAATATATTTAAAAGACCCTGGGACAAGGAATTCGTCAAAAATAGCCAACATTGCAAAAGTTCTCTTTTTCTTTCTTTATCAGATATACACACGTGACACCTGCGGATCATTTAGTGACTTTTGCCTCCATATTTAGCCATTTTATTTAATGTTCTGCGAGGAATTTCAATGTCCAAACTTATGTGAATAATTCCCTTTAATTCGTTCATGTCTATTGAATAAGACTTAAAAAATGGGACCGTAGTCGGAAAATTGAACTCTAATTTGTTCCTTTCCATGCAAGTATGTTAGCTGGCTACACTGCCATGACGTTCGCCCGTATGCTATTCATTTCTTAGTCTTAGATGCGCACTGTAATGCAGGACGGCGCAGCAAATACTGTACATCTGTGAAAAAAAAATGTACTTTATTCCGTGTCTGTAATTTGCGACAAAATATGCTCCTTGCGCAATACTCTATTCTATTTTTTTCAGTTTCTCATTCTTGCGTCAAAATATGCTCCTTACACAATTCTCGATTGTATTTTTTCAGTTTCTCATTTTTGCGATAAAATATTCTCCTTGCGCAATTCTGCATTTTTATCTATTTTTTTATTTTATTTGTTTCCAGTTTATCATCTTTGCAACAAAATATTCTCGTTGCGCAATGCTCTATTGTATTTATTTTGGTGTCTTATTTTTGTTACAAAATATACTCCTTGAGCAATGCTGCATGGTATTTTCTTTTTTGTTTATCCTCTTTGCGACAAAATATGCTCCTTACGCAATTCTCCATTGTATTGTTTCAGTTTCTCATTTTTGCGACAAAATATGTTTCTTGCGCAATGCTGCATTGTATTTCTTTTAGTTTCTCATTTTTGCTACAAAACATACTCCTTGCGCAATGTTTTGCCGGCCCCGTGGTGTTGGGGTAGCGCGCCTGCCTCTCATCCGGAGGCCCTGGGTTCGATCCCCGGCTCCGCCAAGGATTTTAAAACTGACGTAGCCTAAGGGTTGGAACGGGGTGCACTCAGCGTCGTGAGGACAATTGAGTAGCTGTATGACAGTGATATAGCGCCCCGATCACGAAAACCAAGATTAACGGCCGAGGGGACCCGACGCGCTGATCACGCGTCACCCCAATATCTGCAGGCCGAGTGGCTGGGTAGCGGTCGCTTGGTCGGCCTTAGCCCGTCTTGGGCTGTATAGTGCCAGAGGTTGCCTTTTTTTTTTTCGCAATGTTACATTGTATTTTCTTCAGTTTCTCATTCTTGCGACAAAATATGCTCCTTGCACATCAATTTTGGATCAGTAAAGCGGGAAATGTTTCTGCTGGTTCTACATTAACTTCAGTTATTAGTTTTGGTGTTGTGTCATTACTTTTTTCATTATAAATTGTCTTATTACATAATTAATTGCAGAAAACCGTTACAGTGTATTCATTTATTTCTCAAAAATATTCCCATTAAAATAGATCTTTAAATTTGCTTTTATACTTACAACACAAACACATAAATAGAAGTCATAATGATTTAGCTACCTCAATTTGTTGTACGCATTGGTTATTTTGAAAGATTCTATAATTATGCCCTTAAAATAATAACAACTTGAAAATTTATAGAGATAGAGAGATAAATCACAAATTGTTTCATGTAAGGCACACGTGAAATATTATTTGGTTCATATTATATCAAACAATGAAACGTAAAATTATTTAAAATATACCGGAATATTAATACGGTAATTTCAAAACCTTGTCACGTTTTTTTTTTTCAATTTAATTTATTTTTATTTAATCTTATTTTAATTTTTACTTATTTAATGCAATTTAATTGTATTGTATTTTGTTTTATTATTATTATTTTACATTTTAAGTGTTATTTTTATTTAAAAATTAGTTATTCGTAGTTGTGACCGTTTTACACATTCATCATAGTTCACATAATTGAAATAACACTGGCGCTAATGATTTCATCTATATCCTCAAGTATGAACTTATCGGTCGATTTGTCCTTTGACAATGTTGGATCAGGTACTAGTGTTTTTTGGTTTGTTGTGATAAACGAATTTTTTGGGTGGTGCATCTCCAAAAATAATGGACTGGTGGAATATTTGGCACTTGATCTTCAACTTCTTGAATATAGGAATTTGAAGGTGTTGAAACAGTGTGTTTTATAATATACGAGCAACCTGCCCCGGCTTCGCACGGGAAACAGTTACGAATGCATTACGTGCTAGCTCGTAAACTATCGCCTCAGTAATTGAATGGAGATTGTTGGAAGAAATGAAAACGTAAAATCACTTATAGTGGGCGATGTATTGAAGATAGAGATATGCTCTCGCAGACTTTTTTTTTTTGTAAAACTTTCCATGTTGAACAATTCTTACACTCATAGTAGATTGATATTTTTAACGGTTTGCCCAGCGTAAGCTTAAAAAGCGCACGGACGCCAGGTTTTTGTTTTCGACTTTTTAACTGAAATCGCTACTGATTGGCTTCCTTTGATCATAAATAAATCATTTTCTACAGAAACCTTCCTCGAGGTATCCTTTACAGAATGGTGAAAACCGCATCAAAATCCATGAGTGGTTCTCGAGATTACCCGTGACATCCATGAATCGGGGACTTTGTTTTATACTAAGTAGAGATTATGGTGGATGTGTCACTCTAATCTTGAAGATGTGAGATCAGGAATATGTGTTATTGCATTTAATGAGATGTAACTGTACAGTTCAACTAGGTTTATAAATATTCCATCTTCCGCTTTACTTGAGTACATCAGAGGCGAAGTGAAATGAATACACATTACGTAATGAAGATTGACATGTATCTTTCTCTTACATACAAGACGCCACCTGGGTAACGGCGGACAAAAGAGCTATTTATAAGATATTTGTAAAATTAATGGTCTGCTTTAGCAGGGGGATGCAAAATATCGTATGAATTTCAGATTGTCAGTAAACAGGAACTTGCCAGCACTTACTGTTTTCTTAATCAAGGCCCTACTGCCCGAGTTTTTAAACTAGGCTTCTGTTCCATAATAAACAATCTTTATATATTTGAAATCCTAATCTTACAGCGTGTGATATTGATCAGTAGCATTTAGCTTTTTAAATCGCCTGCCCCGCTTTAATCCCATTTGAATTATATTACCTTGTGTTTACTAAACGCATTGTGTTGAATAATGCTGCAAGACGCTATGGTATATATTATCATCTAAACGAACCGCTAGTTATATTCATAAACATTCCAAAACGTTTAGTTACATGCATAATTCAATTCGATTTTGTACACGTTATCGCTCATTGTCGACGGTTTATAGAGTTTCTTTTAGATTTCGAAGTTCTCTTCTGTCTTAATTCATTCGATAAACTATTGGATGTAATGGGATAGACACTCATTTTCTATTCCAGAGGTTGCAGGATCGAAACCCGACACAATCGCTGAGCATTTAAGGGTGTTGAAATGCGTGTTACCCGTCTTAGTAGATTTGTTGGCACATTTAAGATCCCATTCCGACACCAGGGCGTTCCTAAAACTTCAGTAATTTAAAGATACATTAATCTCATAATAATGATGTATGTTAGGTAGTCAGCCCGAAGGCTGGTTGGATCCTTAAAAGCACCGCCGTTACGTTATGTGAGTAGATACCCACAAAAACCCAAGGCAGTGCTATATTGAGGCGTTCTAGGCAAGACGAATAATAATATTCAACTACTAAATGAGCCATACTTTAAGAATGTGAATAATTATAAATGCCATTAGATTACTATTCGTCGTTTTGAGTAAATGTACACATTTATTGTATCTATACGCGGTGTCCGTAAAGTAACTGTGCAGTGCCATCTAGAGCAATTTCAAGCATACCTAACCATTTTCCTGTTTAGATGATTTGTTTTCGTGTGTGTTATTGCGAGCGAGACCTGTATCTCGTGTGGCTGTCACTCAACCTCGGAGGGCCACTGGTGGAAATCAACGACATGATACTGAGGAACCCAAGGAAATCTGTAAGAAAGCTCAGCAGGTAAATGTTTCAAAGAGTACAGTTCACGAAAATCTTGAAATGTTCTACATACAGTTCATGCCATGGTTTGCGGCCGGTCAGTTCCGGTTTCGCAGTCGTACAGAGAATGGTCGGTGAGCCTCAGGCATGTGAAATTGATACGTGAGTTGCTTTCCGCACAACTGACACCTCTCGTAGCAATTGGTTGGTTGGTTTCTCAGTTTAGGGGCTGCGACAACGCGGTCATGTAGCCCCGTGTACTTTTGTTGTGTGTAGAATCTGTCTGATAACCGGTGTTAATTGTGATGGCTGTGTTAGTGTGTGTAACTGTTTTTTTTTATTTAAGTGCAGACTGCAACTTAGAATTTTTCAAATAGTTCCTACTTTTGCCGCCAAGCGCCACCGTCAACGACTACTAGGCCAAGTTCAGAACTTAGCTACTAGACGCCACGGTAGTCGGCTCTTGGCAACGAACGTAGAAACCTAAGCGCGTTGTTTACATTCTTAGCCTATCCAATTTAGCTTCACACAGGTGTAATTAGTGGAAGGTTCTTTAACATGCCATAAATCTATGACATGGGACCGCCGGCTTTACTTCTCCTCCGAAGGAAGGCATACTGAGGGATTTTTAACGCTCTTAAAAAATCCGACGACTTCGGCCGGGTTTGAACCTACTATCTTGGGCATAGAAGCTCAGCATGCTACCAACTACGCCACCGAAGCCGCTAAACACGTAGCAATTGCACATACCTTCGGCTAACCGACTATTCTCTGTAAGACTGCGCATCCGGAGCTGACCGGCCACAACCGTGGCATGAACTGTACACCTTATCCATAGTACAGCAGTTGAAAGATGCGAATCAGTAAGCATGTATCGGTTTCACACCTTTCTTCGTGATTCTGGTGAGAACATCCTTGATGTAAACTTCTGTACGAATTCGAGATTTCGAAAACTCCACATGCATTGACCCGGCGGGATAGGACTGATGGAATGCCACGGAGACCCGTATCTGGCCAGTTGACAATAGTTTTGGCGTCCTTGTTCTAGGCCAACCATGTCAGGCGGAACAGCACATTTTGGTCTGCGAGCGACGTGTTGCTACGGGGGACACCGTCCTGCTGTGACGTATCTCGGGAATGGATGACGTCACACATGGCTGTACCGTGGCCGACGAAAGATACTGGCCCCAGTGCGAGCAGCCATCTTGTCTGTGACGTAGGCGATGTAGTGACCCTGGTTGAGTCGACTTGTGAATTTCTTGTGAATAGCAGTGTGAGAATAGTTAGTGTTTTATAAAGTGTAACGTCCAACTTTGCATCCAACTTGTGTTGTGGTGCATCATGTAGCTGCAATAATCAAGTAGCCTACAGGGTAAGTGCTAACACCTGCGATACTTTATTTCTTATTAGTGCTACAGATTAATCAAACGCACGTGTGGTGTAGGTTATGTACGAATTTACGATAGCCTAATATTGTGGATGTTGAGGAATATTGTAATGCATGCTAAGCTAATTACCTGAGTTAAAGTTAGAAATTTAATGAATGTATCTCTTTACAGGAAATGAAAATGCCGAGATGCTGTAATGTGGCTGGCTGTAAGAGCAATTACAGATCTCAGCATGAAAATGTTTCTGCATTTTCTCTCCCAAAGGACGAAAAATTAAGAAATATATGGCTTAGAAAAATTCCCACTGACTTCTCACAAGTGAGCAAGCCTATAGTTTGTATAAAACATTTTCCTGATAGCTCTGTTATCAGGACAGAGCAATTTATAGTTGATGGGGAAATAAAGACATTTGCTAGGAGTTATCCGAAGTTGAAGCCTGATGCAGTACCTTCAATATTTCCGAATTTGCCAGGATATCTATCCACTCCTGGGCCTTCTTTCTAGAAGACTGTGTGATGCAGAGAAAGAAAATCTGGATAAAGCCATAGAAGCGAGCCTGAAAGACTTCAGACACTACGAAGAAGAGAAAACTGTGCACAGTGTATCAGATATATCTGAACACTTCTCCTCCAACAGGAATAAATTTAAGCAGGAATGGACATAAGTCAAGACAGAAGGCAAGTTGGTGATGTGTTTGATGAATGTGAGTGATGCAGTGCCCGTAATTACAGGTTCTGTGTGTATTTTAAATAACCTCAGCGTTGAGCTGGCTGTCAATGGGTTATAGATTCCCAAACCTAAATTGCCACAAAACTTTCTTCGCATTACTAACAAAAATTCATTTGATGAACTACTTCAGTTCGTTGAAAATTCTGTGTGCGATGAAAATGGAAGAAAGTTGTCAGCAGTGAATGCTGCTGTTAACATCCTACAGAGAAGTTTTTCGAGTGATGAGTGTACACCATTACAGTTTTTAATAGAGCAAATTAAGTTTTTAGATGTTACGGCAAACAATCGTAGGTACAGTGGAGACGACACGTTACTCTTGGCAGCTTCCATATAATATGTTCACTTGTCATCAGTGTACAAAAAGTTACCATCGGAGTGGTCATATTTATCTGCCTCATCCATCAAATCTTCAAAAGTTGCTTGGTAAGTTTGATTTGAGTACTTTTGACATTATTGGGAGTATTGAGTAGCCTATCTCAGTCTAAAGAAGAATAATTTCTTGAAAGATCATGAATGTTCATAAATTACTTTTACCGTAGTTCATTTTAATGGAAAAGTTGAACTGTACTCTTCTAAAGCCATGGCGAGACAAAGCCATTGGTCGCTACTTGGTTAGGCGACTATCTGGACCAAAATTATTGTTAGTAGTACAAGCAAGGAGGTCTGGGGTTAGGTTTGTGTTTGTACGCAAAGAATACTCTGTATTGCTGGTACCAATAATGAGCGCTGGCAGTTGTCAAAGTTAACACGTGAGGAAATGCTGCGTTGCCACTGAGGCAGATCATGACTCATAACATTCCAAGAAGCTTCCAGGAAGGCACAAATACTGGGATCTGTGGTGTATCAGCCGTATTCGTGTGAAGGGTCAATTAAACATTGCGATGCATGCGAGTTTAGGGGAATTTTTAGTTGCCTAATCGCTCTAGCTGCTACTAACTTAATTATGGGTATATTCCTTTCATAGCCCCCTCTTCGTCACTTGTGTCTGAATTGGATCTGGAATTGCTTTCCAGGGAAACGATGAACCAATCTACCCCATCATCGAGTATACATTCACGTTTCGTAGCCTCATCCAGTTCTCGTTGCACTATTAACACAAAACGCTTCCAGTTTTATGAAGTCACTTCCCTAATAGCCAAAACGGTAAGCTTCTCAACCTCACGGAGTGTGAAATTCTTATTATGCCGTGCTAGATAACCCTTCACTTGACCCCATATCATTTCTATAGGATTGAAGTGGCAATGATATGGGGCAGCGTGATGATCTCATGGCCGTGCTTTCTCGCCAGTTCATCCACGTGGTAGCCTACATGGGTTTAGGCTTGCGCTGCTGTATAAGGTTGAGAAGGATATTAATTCTGAATGAAAGTGGAACGCGGCTTATACACTTGTAGCAGACATGAATGTACTTTTACATACCTTGTGTCCTTGTTTCATCTTTTGGGCGATATTACGTATTGAAATTAGGAACCCTAATTAAAACTTACTACTGAACCTCATATATGTGCTAAAGTACGTAAATATGTGTTTTTATTTTTTGCTAATTTAAAAACAGCTGCCATGCTTCGATAGCAGTTGATCTCGTTTAACCGTCATCAAGGCTCACTCTAGCAGCACGCACCGAGGCACACATGTGAGATACAAAATCACTGTTGATAAAAAGAAGTGGGATGCAAAATCACTGCTGATTAAAAAAAAGAATCATCGGGACACGTTAGGCAGTAACCATTGCCAAAACTCATTGATCTGGGCGCGTTAGGCTGTAACCATTGTCAAAAACCATTGGATTGGACAAAGTGAAGGTAAGAATGGTCGGGTGTAGGTGCAGCCTTGGCCGCGCGCTGCTAGCGGGGCAGGGTTGACACAAAACCATTGATCTGGGCGCGTTAGGCTGTAACCTTTGTCAAAACCACAGTTGTGCGGAAAAAATACACATACTTATTACAGGAGAGCGATATACTGCATAGTTATTACAGAGCAGATAACAAAAAACACTCATTTCAGCCGTACAGAGATGCGAAATATTGCACACAGTAGCATAATTAGAGTCGTGAACTGAGTGCTGCGAACGAATGATGCCCACTAGAGACTGAATTGGGCACTTTTTTGTTTCACATAGTACCGTAAGGGCGAGGTTGGCAGTACTGTTATGGTACTTTTTTGAAGATTGATTTGAACAATGGCGCTCACTGCTGTAATTTTCGCTATATTTCGAATGGCTGGGTGGGTCACAGACGGCGGAGGAGGAAACATCTATTAAAACATTGCTTCCTGATTTATTTCTCATCCTTTTATAAGGTATTTTGGCTAATTCATGTATTATATAGAATGTTATCGCTCGTTCTATGTTCATTCAGCACTACCGAGAAGGATTCCTTTTGTCCGAGAGCTGTCGCATGGTAGGCTACACGATGGCGGTCGAGCCATTCCAACATTCGCGGCTTCGTACTTGAAGTTGTTGGAGCTTATTCTATCTGTACTATGTGGTACGAAGCATTGTCCATTACAATAACACTGTGTTCAGGGATGTTGGGTAACAATTGTTCCTGGAACCATTTTAAAAACTAGTTGTAGTCCATGTCTTCATGGTAATCACCAGTTCTTTTCGACCTAAAGAGCAAAAGTGTATTATTAACAAAGCCGTGTGATAGCCCGGCATGTAGAATAATAAATCGACCCCCTCTGCCTGACGGCCCTTCCTTGTCCCCTGAACTGAGTTGTCACTCCAACCCTTAGACACTGTGTGACCAGCATTGACCCACATTTCACCTAACCACACAATAGCCATAACATTTTTGCCCTATTAACTTAAGTTTTGAATTTTCCAGTAGCCTATTTTCACCCAATTTTCACCAAATTTTGTAGGTTCTTTAAAGTGAGCATAATTAAGGGAATTCTAAACTTTGGAGCTATTTGGTTCAGTCATTTAGAAATTATAACATTTTATGTAATAAATATGCAAATTTTGAAAATGTCCCAGGTACATCAAATTTAAAGTTATCAATCTAAAACTTCTATGGAATGATCATCAATGGTCTACAAATAAAAATTGGTATTACTTTTAAAATCAGTGCAAATGGTTTATTATTAAAATGTTTTTTTTTCTTAGAATGACCTGTTGTTCTGTTAAAATATGTCATTTTTTTCAAATTTGAACCTAAATATTTCTGAAAGTTATTAATATTTTAAAAATGGATTCCACACATTATTAAGACCACAAAGTTGTATGTGCAAACCAAGTTTGAAGGTAATGGGATCAAAACGCAGGCAACTGGAACATTTAAAATGCTGAAAAATATATTATTGAGAAAAAGCTAACTTTGTTAAAAAAAAACAGTATTTTAGTGGAATTTCCTGCATTAAGACTTCCCTGAGTTTACAAATCACTTTTCTCACACTTCAGAGGTAACTTATTACTAAACCCATCTTTCTCCCTGATGTTGACACGAAGATTTACTGCCACATTCACCACACAGGTCTGTAAACAAATTTTGGAGGGCACCCACATATGAATGAGAATGTGCTTGTCATTAACACTAGGTCTAACAGTATTCTCCTCACTAAAATAGGCCTATTCCAGTTTTCTGACACTGGCAGAAGAAATAGTTGCAGCTGTTGAACTTGCATTACTTAACTTCACATGTAATATCACCCCACTGTTTGTCAACATTCAAAATAGCACTATTCCATTTCTTTGTTTCACGGACTTTCGGTTTACGCCATCGACTAGATACAGAATACATCTAATAAACTGCACACTCATCTCTAAAATACCATTAACTTACACAAGTTCCACCACTCACAGTAAACCAATAAAAATATAATTCTTGCGAATAAACTTCACTAAAGCCACTGACTATCAAAATAAACAAAGACGCATGGTTCCGCCATGTATCCAAAATGGCCTATAATTTACTACAAACCAAAATACTTCTGTTCGATGTTAAATATGTGCATGTGTATAGTAATGATATTCTTTTAGTGAATGCCATACAGCTAAAAATTATATGGGATAAGAAAATAACATGTACGGTAAGAAAAGTTTCACACTTGACAAACATTGCCTAGGCTACTCATAACTGATAAATTTACCAACAGATGGCATCATAAGCTTGTATTCAGATGATTGGCATGATAATCTTGGCCAAGAGTATGAACTTACAACAAAATTGAGGGGTTTTTGGTTCTAGGAAGTAGGCGTTGCCCATTTCAAGACCTAAGCACGTGTTCTTTAAAAGCCCCCGTAAGGTATTTAAAAATGGCCGTACATAAAAAACAAATGTATATTTAAGTGCTCCAAGTGATAAGGTAACTTCTAGGGCATGAAACCAGATTTTGGTTTTTTGTTTGTAATTTTTGGCCTACAACTCAGTAGGGTCTCCCCATTTCATGTAGAAACTGACACCTCAAAGCCACAATATCTGGCCTCTCCATGATCACCTTCCCCCATTAATTTTCTTATATTTAAATCCCAGATCGTGCAACACTTTCAGTAAAGAAAGGCTTCCTTGAAATAATTGTGCCTCTCTGAGCAAAAACAAGAAGTTTGCGACATGTTGGAATTTCTTTCCTAAAATAATAGCTATAAATATGCCGTCTAACAGCATCTTGTTGAAAGCCATCTAAATTAGTGACCACCCCTTCTCTATGCCTCTTCTTCCCTGGAGTTGATAGTTTAGACGGGCCAGCATCATCAGACAGGAACTTCCCTTCCGTCACTCGGTATGCAGTGATTTCACTCACACCAAGAGTCTTGGCAGTTCTTTTCCTCACCTGAACAAATGGAATCAGAGGTTCCTCCCATAAGCGCATACTTTCCTCTTCTTCCTCCATAAAATTCCTCACCGCACATACCATCTCCTTCACTTGGCTATGGAGAGTCACACCACGGCCTGAAGTTGTTCTGACGCAGAGAATGGATCCTGGGCCTTCCGCGAGCATGTACCGATGCCATTTTTACACAACGAAAATAGACACGATGATGCAAATAAAAGAAATAAACTCAAAATCTGTATATACACACGCTTCCAACAAAAACAGAACGATAACGCTTACTGTAGCCTATGAAAGAATAAGCAAATGCACTTCAATATATACACGGGATATTACTAATGGCAGTGACGAGTTAGTTCACAGTAGAACACTGCTTCAAACCATGTGCTCACTGCTGTGTCGGCATTCATTGCAACACTGCTCGCTGTTGCTATGGACACCGTTACCCCTCTTGTCTCCACTCCTCACCTCACCATTCAAGCGGATGGCAGCTTGCACCGTTCATCTTTTGTAAATCAGAGTATAACACATAGAATTTAACATGAATGCAGCGTTTAAACCCTAAGTGTTGTCCACGTTGTCATGGATGATGCCATTTTGTGTCTAGGGGAATTTTGTAAGTGTGAATTCCATTCCATGTCCACATTAAAGCTATTGACACAAGTTGTCAGGCTTGTTTTGTTGAGATAAATTAGAGATGAAAATAGTACATGAGTTAATAGAAGACTCTATCGTTGCCAAGGCTGCAAGATACCAATGTAATTGATAGTGATTTTGTACTGCATAAGGAAACAGTAGCAAGGCAGCTGGAAGCAAGTTAGACATGACCAGTCCTCAAATTGTGTTCATGCATCTTTGTAACGATGAATTTGTAACCCACTAAGCTCCAGTGAGATTGAGAAATGGTGTCAGAAAAATTTAAAATCCTGAAGAGATCATGAATCATCAGCAGGGTATAATGGCTGTAGGCCCTATGTGCAGTGCAGGATTTTTTGAGAATATTAATAGCTGGAGGATATTAGATCCTAATAATCGCCAGTAATATATCCAAGATCAGCAAGATATCACCTTTATAGTCTACTTGGTGAAACCTGCAAACTTCATTTTCTACATTCTAAGATTCTTCCAGACAATGTGTTAATGTGCTTGAGATGCTTATATTTATAACCAATGTCCTAAATAAAATAATGTCTGTAATACATTTTGTGTGTGCTTATTATAATTAAGTGTAAACATTACTGTGTCATTGGATGAAGATTACTTGCAATTTGCTAGTGTTCTTGAAGATACGGGCATAGTTTTGTACTCCAGGGCCCTACCAATCACCACATCCAGAATTCTCTGTTAAAGCTCTAGATTTACCCATTTCAAGCCGATTTACCCAGTGTGTCGTACTGTTAACTGCTTATTTTCCAAGTGGCCTGCAAGGATGCCCATGTTCTTTTTCATGGGGAATGTATGTGGTGAGGAGTATACGATATTTTCTGGGAGGAAGGGTAGGAGGGGGGGGGGGGACTGGGTATGTTATAAAATTCTTCATCCCCAGACCACCAGGGTGAAACAAAAAATAAGAAAAAATAATTAAAAGTTGAGGAATGCTTTCATTTGAATAATTTGAAGGGTCTCGTTTGACATTTGGTGGAGATCTTGGACATCTTATTGGGAGGGAGATACCATGTCCGTGTAGCCAGCATAGATCCAAATTACAATGGCAAGTATGGTCTTTCTTTAATTTTAATAAATGGAACTGTTCCACCTACATGGAGTAGGGGTAAGTAAAGTGGCTTCTTGTCCAGGTGACCTGCTTTGCGAAGGAGTATTTGAAACCTGATATAGGATTTAGTCTTCAAAGCTTCGCACAAAGGCTCTTGATAGAATGATTTGAATCCCACTCCTTGCATCCTGGAAGTGTCTTCCCAACTCAACTGTAAATAAAAGCTAACTGAAAACCACTACCACATCCTTTTCTATTACAAGTACAGTACACACATAAGTGCATGGGGCTGATATCCACGACATTTCAATCCACTGAATTAACTCACAATGAATAAGTTTCCAAGGTCCTTCATTTGTAGTAATATACTTCGTTATAAAAATATTGTGCCCATAAAACCATAAATTTGACCTAAGCCTAACTGGGAACGGGAGAGAACCGTTAAACATGTCCAACATGAAGGTAGCTGCCACAAGAAGTAAACCTGCCACTGTAGGGGATTGGTGTCAGATAAAAGGCTCTCTGCTAAAGGAGGTAAGTATAATCTCAGCAATTCATATATGTATCTGAAGTAGTCCTATGTATTAAATTTTTGTTGTTGAAAAAGATTGTCTTATGGTAGGCCTACTCAAAAAAGCAAAATGCTAAAAACCATGAGTGTAGGCTCAAATTTCTTATATTCGTTTTTATTATTTTGGGGCATGAATGACCCTTCCCTTGCAATAAATGAAGCACTGGATACTTTCTCCTAATGCAATGCTTGGTTGTTTTTTTTTTAAATTCCAGCTGCTTTTTAAGTTAAACTTACATGTAAACTGGTATATATGGAAACAACTTATTGATGAACGAAGATAAGAGGATAATATGTACAGTTTTGTATATCTGCATAAACTGGAACATCCATTCAACGTTTGTATTACACTGCTTAATATTCTACTGCTCTAAGGTTTTGAGCTAGTGATAGGTGTGGATTTCTTCCACAGCTTTTAACTTTATTTTTGAGTATCCTTAAATTCACACAAACAAATTACTCGGCTATTGGTAGGCTTCTATAGGCACCGTGCAGGCAGCTCGAAATGCTACTACTAGCGCTACGTAGTGGCCCGTTCTGAAACAAGAGGTGAGGTGTATTGCGAGAGTCTCAGTACAGCATATGTGACGTTCGAACAAGTTGCGGGTTTAGAGAGATTCAATTCGGGGATCTAAGTGAATTATCAAGGAAGAAAGGAAAAAACCTAGTTGTCAGTGGCCACGTGAACGACGTGGAAGAGTTAATTTCGAATGCTCTCGGATATATCACAGGAAAAGTCACCCGGCAAACGTCTGTGACTTTGCCGCCTTATATCGTGAAACTTGAGGTATGCATGGTGTGGTTAGGTCACAATTTATAAAGTTTAATTAGGAAGAATTACTTAATGTATCTCAATACGCAGTCTTTCACGACCACTAAATGACATCGTAATATTTTAATTGGGGATATTAGGTCGCCTATAATATATATACAACTGACGCGTTTGCATGTTTGCTATGTATTAATAACTTGTAACCATTTTTGTTTTGTGTTTAGGTTGACCAGAATCGTAATGTGTCGAACAGTGAATGCTCCTGTCCTGCATGCGCCAGAGGAACTTGCAAACACGTAGCTGCGGTAGTGTATTTTGTAAATAATGAAAGTGTTGTCTCGAAAAAAGACCATCCGCAACAATGGGGAAAACCGAGTCCGAAAACAGAGTCAAAAGAAAAATACAGGAAAGGCAAGCGCGTAGAAGCACTGTTCGGCAAAAATACTTTAGAGACATCTCTTCCTCCCTTTGAATTAAAAGAGGATATTTTAAAACACATCCCTTGCAGTCTTCGAGCAGAAGCAAGAACTGAAATCGAACAATCGTGCAGGGCCGTAGTCAGCTCGCTGATGGACAGGGTAGTGAATGATGTGGAGAGAGAAGAATGTGAGGAAATTGTGACAAAGCTAGTACATTTACAAGTCTCTAACGCCGTGCGCTCACCGGTCAAATACACCTTTCACACTGTGAGTGACGAAATGTTTTTTACCAGCAAAGTTCAGGTTGATACAGATCAGATAATTAAAATCTCCCTGGAAATCTGTACCTCAATCACGAAGCCCTCGATGGTTTCAAGAAAGAAAGATACGAATATCTGCTAGCACGAAAGCACATCGGATCAAAACTAGGAGACATAACTTTGATACTTTAGATCTCGCATTTGTAACTGATTCACCAATTGGGGGAGCTGCTTTGAACAATCTTTCTTACGGAAGTGAAATGGAAAGTGAGGCAATAGAATGTTATGCAAGTTCATTCAGACTTCGTGTTATTCGGTGTGGGTTAATAATCCACCAAAAACAACCTTGGATTTGTGGCTCTCCAGATGGCATAGTTCTCAAGGGGAATGTAGCTGGCAGAGTGTTAGAAGTTAAGTGTCCATCTTCCTGTAAAGATAAACCAATAGTTGATGAGGCAGGGAATGTGAGAGTTCGTTATCTTTACGCTGACGGGCAAAAAAACATGCATTTAAAGACAAGCCATATGTATTACACACAAATACAAATACTAATGTACATAACTGGCTTAGAATAATGTGATCTATATGTATATAGCAAAGCACAACAGTTGACAATACCTGTTTATAAGGACAATAAGTATGTCGAGGAATGTCTCACCAAAATTTCAAAGTTCTATTTCAGTAATTACCGTACTTGCCAAAAATTAGCGGTATTCCTAATGATAATTAAGTAATCATTTGTGCTTGGTAAACACTGAACAGTTCAATAGAAAATGAAAACAAAGACTATATAAAACAAATTGACGGTAGAAAAATTCTCGAACTATTCTTTAATTATTGGAGTTTGCAAATTTACTAAAACGCAACACACATGCACAATGTCATCTATGTACGGAAACAGTTCTGTTGGCAATTTCTGTAATATATTGTATATTTTGATTCTTTGAATATACCTTTCTACATGAATTCTAACACTCGCAATATTGTAAGTACTGTCAACCTCCACAACTGTTAATCTCCCGTCATGTAAGAACGGTGGCGTCACTATTTTAAAAAAATACAACACCGCGGCCAGATAAGTTAGTTCTGATGCCTGGAAATCCTTTATCAGCCATGACCTCATCGCCAGGTTGAAGTAAAGTTAATAAACCACTGTCAGTTGTTATGAATGAGTCGCTATCTCTTCCACCTTAACATTTCGATTTAAAGGCGATCATACCACTAGGCGTGATAGCAATTAAAAGTTTTGTAGTGTAGCAACCCTTGTATTGAGAATAGAAATACACTCTCTGATCTACTTGGGGAGTTCAACCCTAAATTCCGTGCAGTCAATAATGGCTCGACAATTATTGTAATTTCTCTTAAATGCTGGAGGCATTGTTTCTTGAACACTTTCCTTACTAGGCCAGAATATGAAATTTTTCGCTCGCCTGGCGAGTTGCATAAGAACGGTCGTAAAAATACGAAAAATTGTAGTCCTGTGAACACCGAAGAGCACTCTCAAAGCAGAATAGGACAGTCCAGTTTTCATTTTCATTAGGAAAATTAATAATCTGGTTTCTTTACATACTTGGGAAACGTTACAATTTGGTAATAACGCAATGAGTAAGGCAAAGACGTGGAAGTTTACACCTGTTAAATCACGCATTTGTGTATTGTTCCTATGGAACTGTAACCTTGGAAACCTGGGCTCGTGACGTCTGCATGATCGTCTTCCGTTCCACACATTTGATCACGTTTCGAAATGTTCCTTCCCAGACCGAAATTAAGTGGAATACATGCTTGTGTATTTACGTCGTTTACATTTACAGAACAAGTAAACATTAAGTCTGAACAATGAAAATCAGATGCGTCTGTTCCCGCGGATCATCCTTGGTTATGTTACTTGCACAAACTGTAGCTGAAACTTTTCCGCCTGATTCTTCCTTTTTTAATCGTTTGAGTTGTCTGTGAAAGCGCTGGAAGCTAGGACCCGGCGAAGCATTTCTCTTCTTGTATTCATCAGGAAATATTGTCGGAACATAGGCTAGTCTTAGTGGGTGTCCAGATCTTCTGTTTCCGATGAAATGTGCACTGCATATTCTTGAGTAAGTCGTAGGTCGCCAAAGTGATCCATCAATGCTAAAAATTAACACCAAAATGAAATTAAATCGGGTCAGTTGAACTTATTGCAAATTTTTGCAGTATGTACGTGTACTTAATTTCTTCGGTTAACTGCTTGTATCCATCGCCTCCTTCGGTTCACTTCTATCGCTCGTTTTGGAAAACAATAAAATTGTATTTCACTTCCTGTATTTGCATAAGTATTGGAACAACCGACAACACAACAATTGTGTTTACTTGATCTTCGTTTCTCTGCCATTACCGTCGGAGTGACTATACGCTCATAACACAACAGAGTCTGCGAGCGTAAAGTAATGTGTGCTGCGAGCCTGCAGTCTGCCTCACCTATAGTTCTCCACCCGGCCGCTAGAGTGACACGCACGGTGCCTATAGATGCGAATACCTTGGTGCAAACAATGCGGCGAGGCGAGCGAGCGTCACCACTCCTCTGACGTCACAGATCCGCGCCATGGCCTATCTTTCTCGTCGGCCACGTGGCTGTACGCCTCACCTCGTCAGCTCCCAGTAGCACTGCAAGTACCCACGCAAATCGACTACTTAATTAACATCTACATTAGTCCTCTGAATAATGGGTATGACCAATCATCGTAACATCGAGGATAGATGATCTGTGTACAAACGTTACAGAAATTATCTATCCGAAGAATAAAAGAAGAATATAATATTATTATATTCAAATTCAAATTTAGCACATAAATAGGTAGCAAGTCAAGGTTGAAGAGAATAAACTGAAACATTACAAAATACTATTTTAATTAGAATTAAAAGACAGAACCTTTTCTCCACATTTTTATAATAATAATGATAATAATAATAATAATAATAATAATAATAATAATATCGTATGGCCTTGGGTACCGGGTGCAAGCTTTGTAATTTGACACCCAGAGGGTAGCTTGCATGTCGATTTCGTTGTTCCTTGAATCACTATGAAAGTCAAGGAGGTTAGACATCTAAGCTCCTTGAACACTATATCGCTTTCTAGTAGAGAAATGAGGAACTTTGTGTTGGCGGAAACTCCCGAGATTAATTTTGCCATTATGAACACGGCCTACTGAATTCAAATGGGTTCTTGGACATGCCAACATCGTATGACATGCGTGTCGTATTTTTGCCGCCTTTCAAAAATCACTTGCCACGGCCAGGAGCGAACCTGCAATATTGGGGTTAGTAGACCAACACGTTATCCACTCACCCACCGTGGCAAGCTATAATAATAATAATGATAATAATAATAATGTATTGTATACGTTCGACGGAAAGACGATCAGACCGGTAGATCAGAAAAAGAGGAATTATACTTTCATTTAATACTCCCGTAATTAAATTCTGGCTATGCCACTGCTTGGGAGATTGAGATTACGCTTCTCCTTCGTATTCACGTTAGAAAATATAGCCTGCACATTTCACTGCTGAACATACTGCAGCGCTACATTTGCTAGCTTCCCTGTTCTTGTCCAGCCACTTGTGCAAGTTGATTCGTCCGTGCTGCACCCTCCCTCCGAGTCTTGAATGTAGTCGGAAGAGGGGAAGTTGCCGAGTTCATGGCAGGCTCGTGTGTCCCACTGGGAGGGGCGTTGGGGCGCTCTAGACTGAACAAGCTAAATTAACCTTTGCCCTAGCGGTGTTTTGCTTCTTAACAAAATATAATAGCCGAAACAAGGTTCTTTTTATTTCTAGACCTTATTCAGCTGATTCCTACGAGATCGGGAAATAGGAGTTGATGGTGGTGGTGATCATGTAGGTCTTCTTCGCCTAAGTTTATATGGACAATATTGGTTTCACGGTACGACGCGACGCCCTTCCTGACTCTAGGATTTAATGAGAAATGAAACAGGGAAAGGATTGTTTGCCTGGAGGAAAATGGGGAAACTAAGGAGCACTATTTCAAGGATGGCCAACGGTGGGTTCGAACCCACTCGTTTTCTGATCACGAAGATTGCCTAGTGCCTTAACGCGCGTAGCTACCCTTCTTGTTAGCGACAAGCTTTGCTATCTACAATAATGTTTATATGTTTCTTACCTTTCCCAATCTTGCCTCTTGTTTTTCTTGCTGAGTTAGATGCATTGTTAACAGGGAATGAGCACATATCAGTTTTATTAGACTCGTAATGAGAGTTACTATTGTAGCCCTTTAAAATTTGCACCGTTAATAGTACGGATATGTGTATTAGTACTTACTGAGTTTTTCACTTAGCTTAAGCACTTGTTACGACCACAGGCCAGTTTTTTTTCTGTAGATTTGATTGAAACTTCTAGGGATTGGATTTTAGGTTCTGTTTTTCCAATATTTTTAGCATTCTAAATTAATAATTAATAGACCTAACGGAGAATACATAATTTTGTGCCACAACCACTCGCTTGGAAACGGGCCCTCTGACCTACGAAGAGCTGGGCAAAATACAATTTTTAAAATGCGAGTAATTCTCGGAATGCGTAACTTCCTGCAGTGCATCTGAAGCTTCTCTACTAGCTTGAAATCACTCAGCGTTTGTGACGGTTGTAAAGTGTGGTGTGACTTGAAGTCGGTTGAAAATCATTCTGAAGATCCGGGTATGTACTGTTAACTTAATTATAGTTCATTTCATTCATATTATTTACTAGCCATGTGTGTAAGTAAGTCTATGAAAATTAACATGTGAAGCAAAGGAAATATTCCTTATAAGTACAGATGTGCATGGGTTTTGCGATAGTTCAGGGTGGTTCCCTGCATATGTGCTAATGCAGTGGCAATTCATTCCTCTGCAGGAAATATATAAAAGTAGTCGCTGAATACCGCAGTTTGATTGTTTACAAATTTTTACAAGAATGATTTGTCAGTTATAATAACCAATGCAATCTCAGCAATGAATTGTGAAAGCATTTTTGTTTTATCCTAGGTCCTTCGAAATGCAAACTGATGACTAGAAGAGGCCTCTATGACCTTATGATCTGAAAATGATTTTGTAAAACGATTGGATTTATGGAAACTTCTTTATTATCAGATCCTACCCTCCCTAATGATGAAAATAAAGGTTTTAAACTGTCTTATATAAAGTCACAATTAAAGAAAATATTGCTTGGTTCACACAAAAATGAAAGTAGGCCTACCTTCTTAAAAATGAACCAGCAAACCTTTCTTAAAAGAAACGTTTCATTTACTGCTCTCAAGAGCTGGATGGATTAGGAAGATCCCTCCAGCTGAAAAGCATCAAGCCAATAAATAAAGATTCTCATAATAATCTCATTATGTTGTTTTATTCATTGTATAAAGCCTCCGTGGCTCAGGCGGCAGCACGCCGGCCTCTCACGGCTGGGTCCGTGGTTCAAATCCCGGTCACTCCATGTGAGATCTGTGCTGGACAAAACGGGGGCAGACAGGTTTTTCTCCGGGTACTCCGGTTTTCCCTGTCAACATTTCATTCCAGCAACACTCTCCACTATCATTTCATTTCATCTGTCATTCATTTAATCATTGCCCCAGAGGAGTGCGTCAGGCCTCGGCAGCCGGCACAGTTCATATCCTCGCCGCTAGATAGGGGCTTCATTCATTCCATTCCTGACCCGGTCGGAGACTGGAAGCAGGCTGTGGATTTTCTTTTCATTCATTGTATAATGTCTGTCTGTTAGGTAGTCAGCCCGAAGGCTGGTTGGATCCTCAAAAAGTACCGCCATTACGTTATGTGATGTATTTCATGTAAATACATTATTAAAGCTGTTTGGAAAGATATCACAGTGTGAAATGTTGTTTCTGGTTGCGAAAAGAGGCATTTTTCACGCAGCTTTTTCCCTTTTCTTGGGACCTTTATCCCTTTTTCCCCTAACCATGACCATAATCCCCTTTTACCCCCTTTTTTTTCTTTTAAGTTTATTTCCAATTTATTCTATAAGACATCAATCAATATGAAATATTTAACTTTCAATTAACGTCTCCTCAGCTTGCTGTGTACATGAGAATAGTAAACCTAACTATTTCAGTAAACATCGCGCGGGAGTTGAAAGCACACCTTCCAACAAAGGAAAATAATTGTGTGTTCGACAAAACCTCTTTCTCTCGCTTTACCGCTATAATGTAGCCCGCAATAATGCAATTGTCAATGAGTGATTGTATCCCACCAGAATCAGTAGCCTGCTGTTCGTGAATGTGAGGTTGTTACTGTGAGAGACGCCATCTCTTCGCATGGAGGCGGAGACTGGTGACGCAGAGATGTCAGAAACCGCACCCGCGTAGTTCCGAGAATTGAGACTGGGTTCTGCTCGAAGCTACTGGAAATCGCTGAGACTGCAGTTCCAGCATGAATGAGAACATTCTGGTAATTGTCGCGGAGTTGTAAGAGAGAGAGTGGACAGCAAGTGAGTGAGCGCAAAAGTGAGTTTTGTGTTAGTCGCATTGAGTTAGCAAGTGAACTGAACTTTGTTACATTACTAAATGAGTGTAGGCCTACTACTAGATTTTGCCACGCCAAAGGGGTGCCCGATTTATTGCTCTGGCTCAGGAATTCAAACAAGATTTCATAGACACTGATGGAACAGTTATTTGATGTAGAATAGAATGTCTTCTGTTCCAAATCTCGGATAGTATTATTTATTCCAACCATCATCTGATACATGTGATTATCAGTTACAGTGATTCCTCAATAACCTAACACTAAAGCCTTCACAGTTAGATTAATAAATCGCAACATGAATTTAAAAATTAAGTCACAGAACCTACAAATAATATACATGGTATTAAATGTTATAAACAATTATCAAAACGCTGATAATGCAGACAGTATGGTTGGTACTGATGAGTCATATTCAGAGCACAGACAGTGCCTTTGAATGCTGTGAAAGGTGTTACTTAGAGGATTAGTGGTGCAGCAGTTACTCTTTCTGATTAGGTGAGAAAAGCAAAGGCAAACTACCAAACATCTCACCTTGTATAATATGTCCTATTGTGGCGCTGCCTTCAGATTTTTTTGAGTTTGTATCCACGTAACCAAGTAAAGTTTATTTTTTTCTGTGTGAAGCCAACTAGCAGTGGGCTGATGCTTATTGACTATGACTTGAATGTTAATTATACGTCGCACGAACGATCATAAACAATCATAATTATTAATTGTTCTTCATTATCTCATTCTGAATTATATTACTCGTATTGAACATAACTTCTTAGTTGATAAACCTGTCATAAACCAAACTGCCTTCATGGCAGTACATCATCCACATTTTGATTGCTTGCGCACTTATCAAATGCTAATTATTCCTTTGGTACGAGAGCAAAGCTGGAATTGTAAATCATTTGGGGACGACAATAATTTCCGAAGAGTAGTATTGTATTTCTGCCTAATATTAGTTTTTTGCCCTGCGCCTCCGTGGCTTAGGCGGCAGCACGCGGCCTCTCACCGCTGGGTCCGTGGTTCAAATCCCGGTCACTCCATGTGAGATTTGTACTGGACAAGGCACAGGCAGACAGGTTTATCTCCGGGTACTCCGGTTTTCCCTGTTACACACTTCATTCCAGCAACACTCTCCACTGTCATTTCATTTCATCTGTCATTCATTTAATCATTGCACCAGGCGAGTGCGACAAGCTTCGGCAGCCGGCACAGTTCATATCCTCGCCACTAGATGGGGGCTTCATTCATTCCATCCCCTAACCCGGTCGGTTGACTGGAAGCAGGTTGTAGATTTTCACTAGTTTTTTGCCCTAAGTTACATGCATTCTCTTTGAAGCGATAGCATCTACAAGTATGTAAGTAGCATTGCCACATTGGCTGGTTAGGCACCTGGAATGTACTGGAACATTAGCACGTTCTTGGAATTTGGAACTTGTGACCAGGTGCTGGGAGGTTTCACGCGTTATTAATATTGTTCTCCCATTCATTTGCGTCGCCTTTGTCGTGCAATCTACCGAGTCCTAATGCTCGTCTGCTACTGCATCCGCATGCGAGACTCTTCCTTTGGTGGAATGTTAATTGGCTTAAGGATATGTTTTTTTTCTTCGGTCTAGCCTTTCTGCCTACAGTTGTAATAGTAATACCACCTCCTGGTGTGGCGGCTCTGCCAATAAATGTAATTCTGGTTGAGGGCTGGATTGGCGTACACTCAGCCTCGTGAGGCAAAACTGAGAAGAGGTGGGTTCGATTGGGGGCTGCGACAACGCGGTCATGTAGCCCCGTGTACTTTCGGTGTGTGTACGAACTTTCTGATAAGCGGTGTTAATTGTGATGGGTGGATTAGTGTGTGTTATCTGTTTTTTAAAATTTCAAGTAAGGACTGCAGACTGCAGTAAGCCAATTTGGAAGTGAGTTTTCGTGGTTTCCCACTTCTACTCCCCGCCAAATGTAGGGATGGTTCCTAAATTAAGACCACTGCCGCCTTCTACCCAAATTCTAACCCAATTACAAATACACACACACTACTACAGCCACCGCAATGACACGGGTCATCAGACATTACCTTAACCACGATGTAGCAAAGCCCCTAAATCAAGCAATCAAAATATTTCATAGATGTTCTCCTTCTTGAGAGTAACATTGATAAAACTAATTCTCTTTAAAGACGTATTATAATAATATAATAATAATAATATAATAATACTAATTTGTATAATAATTATTATTATTATTATTATTATTATTATTATTATTATTATTATTATTATTATTATACGCAGACTAACTTTTTACGGGCACTTATACAGAATGAACAACGGACTTATAAAGAAGATATTTGATGTAGTAAACAGCTCAAGTAAGAACACGAATTGATATCAAGAAATGGAGGAAGATGGGGAAGGTGGAGATCGACTGGCAAATGATAGGAGGCAGAGGAGAATTCAGAAACAAAACTAAGAATACAAAATGTAAAGCAAATGAAAAGATGAAGACATGAACATTCTGGACAGAACAAAGGAAACAAGACCACAGTCAAAGGATGAAGAGATTTAGGGAAGAGAAGAGGAAGAAGGGAGAGACGTGAAAATTGGGTCATCGTGAGGTATTTAAGTTCAAACAGTGTCCATAAGGGCAAAATTGATGTAATATAATAAAAATATGCATGATTCGATTTTTTAGTGTATCTTTTTCATCTGGGTACCTTACGCTTCAATCGCAGGAGGGGGAAATTATGCCACTGCTACTGACAATCTGTCCCAGTTTCGCACAACGAAGAGAGCATACCACACAAGTCCAGTCGTCACACTCTTCTATTGTATTCGCTATGGTACTAGGGCATGAGTGTAATTAGTGGACCCATAAACAAAAGTGATGAGCATGCAAACTGCATGGCTAAAGGGTTGAACTCTTCTCCTTCATTATCATATCACTAACAGTGGTGTGTGGTCTCAGATGGCCGCGGTTAGCCATATTCTCCTTAGGGCGATTGGCTGTGTAGCGCAGGGGTAACGCTCTCGCCTGCTGTATCCAAAGTAACAGGATCGAATCCTGGTACAGTCAGTTGGCATTTGAGGGTGCGCAAATGTGAAGTAACCGTAACATTAGATTTACTGGCACCTTGAAGATTCCTTCGAGGCAAAATTCCGGCACCCCGGCGTCTCTAAAAGTTACAGTAGTTAAGAGGGGCGTAAAACCAATAACATTATTACTGTTATAGCCTACTCATTTGTACGCCATCTTCCTCTGAAGGTAGGTGATATAATACAATAGATTATAACTAGGGGACCTGTGCGAAAACTCTCGCATGTTCGTCACTGTTGCGGGTAATTCGGTTTGAAAATTCTTTCCAATGCCCAATGGGTTGTGTGGGCCTCATTTGTACAGACTACCCGCCCAGCTCTAGTATTATGCGAGCTGGACGTGACACAAGTTCTTCCAGGGGCTATCGTCTTGTTTATTTACTTAAACACTCCTTTTAAACAAATAAATATATTTCCGTCGACGTTTCAAGAAATGCAAGATTTTTCCTGTAGACTACTATTGAGACGATTTTGAAAATTTTGGTACAAACCGCACCTTCTAACTTCTTCTGGTTCAGGAGCATGAGTTTTTTGTCGGATGAACTTATAATAGATTATACGGTGATCAATGGTACCGTCAGTGTAATTGGCTGCCATCCCGGAGACTCTGGTTTGATTCCCCCAAGAAATGTAATTCTCGATTGAAGTATTGGAACGGTAGATTATCGAGGGCAGGCAAGTTACCCACGCAGTGTCGATTTTCAGACTTACGCCAGGTTGGTGAGCCCATGAGAGTTCACGGCTCTGAATTTATCAGTTGATCGTCCGAACCAGCAATGCAAGTCTCTGCGTCCTCTCGCACGTTTTTGCCGTTAATTTTGTCCTGAATGATAAGTTGGAGAAGTTCATAACGTTTACCTCTCATGATGTACTCTCTGTACTGTAACGTTCTTGCTGTTATCGTCGTTAGTAGCCTAACCCTCTCTAACCCGGGATATTCCGCCATGGAGGAATCATGACGGATGTCAACAATACTCCAGAGTAAAATCAGCAGAGACATAAGAAGCAGCAGCAGCTTGTAGTTTTACGCTAATCTCGCGATCATGAGCCACGCGACCTTCTTTAATGTGGAGTCCGAACCACAGAGCGTGACATTTCAATTTGAAAATCTCACACTCACATGCATTAACCGAAAATCGAACCCATTCCGCCTTGGTGAGAGGCAAGCAGCTTGACCACTGAGACGTCACCCCGCCGCCCCCACCCTACTAATTGAGCCAAAAATCATATTCTAAGTCATCCTAGTGTTGGCTTGCATCGTCATCCAGGTAAATACTGGAATTTTATCTAAGGCAAAGTTCGCCTCCTTACCAAATTTGGTTCCAATAGACTACAAGCACGGACACTTGTACACGAGAGCTCTTTGAGCGTCTCTCCTCCATAGAGCGGTTTCCAAAAAGATGGCTTATTGGCTTTCACGGCCAAGTGATTATTTGATTAATTAGGGGGGAGGAAAGCTGCGCGAGGTCTCAGCTCTCGCAGTAACGAAGCGAAAACTTCATATTAGGGACGTAGTGGATGGTCACTACCCCAGCGGTGGTCCGGGCATGGTTACCATGAGCCCGCTGATGAGCCTGACTTAGTGTTTCTAGGCAAAACCCCGCAAAATACACGGAAGAAACCTAGAAGATTTGCTTAGTTCTAGTTACTTGGTCGTGAAAGCGAATAGTCTGTTATCTTTTTGATTATACTAGCGTACCCCTGTAAGAACTCACGCATATGTATAAACGACCCGCCCGGCTTTATTGGAACGAGGACACGCGGCCATGCCGCCATCAGACGTTGGAAGTGTGGCTGAAAAGTAGAAAGATAAGGGGCAGAAGACTCACCCGGTATATGATCTGGTCATATGGCTTTTGAAGTGATCCTAAATATGGCTAAATGAATGTCCTCTGGATACAGTTTATGGCCGAAATGAAAGTATTTCCGTCGGTCAGTTAATTTTTCCCTGTAGTGAGCAACAGTTGACAAAACTCTGTTGCTATCTACAACAATTGACAAGTTTAAATAATGCTTATTAAGCTCATCAGAGCTCATTGATGGGTTATTGCTTTTGTGTCTGGATTTTCGAACACCGAGAGTTTTTAGCTGAATAATAAGAGAAGATGTGTAGCGTATCTTTGTATTACTGATAACTTGCTGCGTTCTGTTGCGTAAGTTTTTGTATTCTACAATGCCCTGGGATTTCTGTGTTCTGTTGCACTTCTTTCTGGCTCTATTTCGAGATTTTATTAGCTCTTTTATTTCTGTGTTAATCCAGGCAGCTGGCGCGCTTCTCACGTTAGCCGAGCACACTGGGGCATGGCGATCATATAAATCAATTTTTTTTAATGTTTCGACCTTTTCATCTATACTTTGCTGCTCGAGGACAGTGTGCCATGGAACTGAGGTCGCCATGAGTATTTACTACCTGCCTGGCATGTCTGTTCTGCGGGCTCGACGCGAGACAGCTCTGACAGGGGATATCGTTTAATTTTTTGTTTAAACGCATTTTATAAACAAATAAACACACTGATCAACAAAAGTTTGGACTACCGCCATCAATTGTATGCTGACGCTACCATAGAGGAGTGGAACCCCTTACCCCAGGATAACCTTGATGGTCTCATTCAGAGCATGCCCTCTCCGTGTGCGGAGAGGACTACTCAAGACTGATGAGATACACATTTTCAATGTTTTTGTTTTCAAAAGGGACACTTAGAAGCGAGTTCGCGTTGTTTTTGTACCGTTTCATTGTTATCTAACCACGATTGTTATTTGTTTTCATAAGGACTGTTGTTTAGTTTGTTAATAAGTTATTGTATAAACCACAATGGGTTTTCCATAAGAAGTCATTGTAGTAAAATATATATATACACACATCAAAAAAAGTTTTGCATCACCTCGGTTCCAAGAGTTCCGGAACCTTTAAATACAAAGGGAATAGAGATCAACACAAACAACATTTCAGCTCGTTTTATTGCTCATGAGACCCACACATTGCATGTTGTACCATCATACAGCTAGACTTTCAGCATTTGTGGTCCAGATTGCAGTACACACCACTACCTCTAATACCCAGTAGCACGTCCTCTTGCATTGATGCATGCCTGTATTCGTCGTGGCATACTATCCACAAGTTCATCAAGACACTGTTGGTCCAAATTGTCCCACTCCTCAACGACAATTCGGCGTAAATCTCTCAGAGTGGTTGGTGGGTCAAGACGTCCATAAACAGCCCTTTTCAACATATCCCAGGCATGTTCGATAGGGTTCATGTCTGGCGAACATGCTGGCCACTGTAGTCGAGCGATGTCGTTATCTTGAAGGAACGCATTCACAAGATGTGCACGATGAGGTCGAGAATTGTCGTCCATGAAGACAAATGCCTCTCCAATATTCTGCCGATATGGGTGCACTATGGGTCGGAGGATGTCATTCAGGTATCGTAAAGCCGTTTCGGAGCCTTCCATGACCACCAGTGGCGTACGTCGGCCCCACATAATGCCACCCCAAAACATCAGGGAACCACCACCTTGCTGCACTCGCTGGACAGTGTGTCTAAGACGTTCAGCCTGACCAGGGTGCCTCCAAACACGTCTCCGACGATTGTCTGGTTGAAGGCATATGCGACACTCATCGGTGAAGAGAACGTGATGCCAATTCTGTGGGGTCCATTCAGCATGTTGTTGGGCCCATCTGTACCGCGCTGCATGGTGTCGGGGTTGCAAAGCTGGACCTCGCCATGGACGTCGGGAGTGAAGTTGCGCATCATGCAGCCTATTGCGCACAGTTTGAGTTGAAACACGACGTCCTGTGGCTGAACGAAACGCATTATTCAACATGGTGGCATTGCTGTCAGGGTTCCTCCGAGCGGCAATCCGTAAGTAGCGGTCATCCACTACAGTAGTAGCCCTTGGGCGGCCTGAGCGAGGCCTGTCATCGACAGTTCCTGTATCTCTGTACCTCCTCCATGTCCGAACAACATCGCTTTGGTTCACTCTGAGACGCCTGGAAACTTCCCTTGTTGAGAGCCCTTCTTGACACAAAGTAACAATGCGGACGCGATTGAACTGCGGTATTGACCTTCTAGGCATGGTAGAACTACAGACAACATGAGCAGCGTACCTTCGTCCTGGTGGAATGACTGGAACTGATCGGCTGTCGTACCCCCTCCGTCTAATAGGCCCTGCTCATGCATGGTTGTTTACATCTTTGAGCAGTTTTAGTGACATCTATGAACAGTCAAAGGGACTGTATCTTTGATACAATATACACAGTCAACGTCTATATGCCGGAGATCTGGGAACCGAGGTGATGCAAAACTTTTTTTGATGTGTATATATATATATATTCCAAACTTTTGTTGAGCAGTGTATATTTCCGTTGATTTTACTATCGAGGCAATTTGTAAGATTTTGGTACAAGCCGCAACTACGAACTCCCTCTGGTTTAAAAGCTGGTGTTTTGTGAAATATTCACCTTAGCGTTTTATATATATGGTGATGATTATGTTGTAATATTGGTATTCGTTCAAGGCAATTAATTGGGTATGCCCATTTAATGTGTTATCTAACTACTCAAGCTTCCGTACAGTTTGGATTGTAGTCATGTAGTTATAGAACGGTTTCCTCTCTTTCTCTAGGACCGTGTCCTCGTCGCATTCTCCCCTTGCGGGGCTCACAACTTGTGGGACAAGGGTTGGCGACCACGGGACCCCAGCTGAGTCCGACATTGCTTCCACTTGTGCCGGGCTCCTCTCTATTATCCATCCTCTCGAGCTACTTTGGTCAACTCCAGTTATTTTCCGACCCCAACGGTATTAGGGTCTCCGAGGCCTAGGGATTCTTTCACTTTCCCGCCGTAATTGGTCCTTGTCTCATCTTTCCTGATCCCTCATTCTTCCAGGGGTCAGACTTCTTGTTTTCGTTTCATTGTATCTCCTGCCTTCTGCTCAAGGCCCTCAAGAAGGCAGGGTGTGTGTGTGTAGCCCCACCACTTATGGTGCACCCTGGATGGGTTCAAGTCTGGTGAGTTTGGGAGTGTGCAATCCCCAGGGCTTCCTGAACTGGGTCCGGTTTTTCTCCTTATTCCATTGCCTTTGGGGTGGTCCCTCTCCTCCTCCTCCTTTCCTATCTGCCTTTCCTCGCTCTCCTTTCTTCCAAGTCCCTTAATTCTCATTCTTTGAGGGTTGAGGGCATTTTCTTTCCTCCTGTCTTTTGTTTCCCTTATTCTTATTTGTGTTTTTCTTTTCCTCTTCTAGTTTGTAGTTCGTTTTAGGTTTACTTTCATTTCATTTACATTTTCTCATCACCCAAACCATTAGGGGCCGATAACCCAGATGTTAGGCCCCTTAAAACAACAATTATCATCATCATACAAAAATCACGACACTCATGTCATACGTTGTTGGCATGATAAAGAACCCATTTGAATTCAGTAGGCCGTGCTCAATGGCAAAATTAATCTCGGTATTTTCCGCCAACACAAAGTTCCTCCATTCTCTACTTGACAGCGCTGTAGTGTCAAGGAGTTTAGATATCTAACCTCCTTGACTTTCATAGCGTTCAAAGGAACGACGAAATTCGACATGCAAGCTACCCTCTGGGTGTCAATTAACAAAGCTTTCACCATGCACCCGAGGCCATACGATAAAAAAAAATCATCATCATCATCTTCGTCGCATTCTGGGGTTATGATTAAGACTTACGTCCCATCGGCAGATATGAGCGCTGAAACGGGGGTACATCCAGCCTTGCGAAGACAACTGTGAATAGGTGGATTTGAATCCAGCTGACCTGTGTCCATACATTCCAAAATCCAATCCTCGTGGCCCATTTCAATCCAAAGGTTGTAAACTTGTTGCCTGTCTGGCTTTTTCTTGTTGAAGTTTCTTTAACACTATATTTTAAGAGATAATGTTGTTAGCCCACAGTCCCCGAGTACCGTATATACCCGAATGTAAGACGACCCCGGATATAAGACGAGGCCTAGTTATCAACTGCCTCTGACTGATTTTTTTCAAAAAAATACTCGCTAACTCATAACTTGCACAATATATGCCCTTAAGGTCGTGCTTTCATTTTTATAACGTCTCATGTTATCGGAAATCCCTCTGCCCGCTTTTCCAAGACATACTCTATAATTTCTTTGTTCAAGAATGGGAGACGTTATTAAATTAAGATACGTTGATCACTCAATTACTGCTCGTAAAACTGACTGGTTGTTCTATTAAGATTGTTTTAAAACATATTTCCGTATGCTTTCGAACATATAATCTATCCGCTTAAAATGACGTGTATGCGTAAATCCTAACCTCAAAATGTACGCTATTCGTATATGCATGGTAATTAAACATAACAAATCATATTTTAATCTTCATTAATGCATTGATTTGTTGCGAGTTACAAGATGCCAACACGACATACTACTTTGCAAATAATAATAATAATATGAAAAAAGAAGCGAGTGAATCTTAAACAAAATAAAAGGCATAGAATTCTGGGGAAGATATGTGGATGACATATTTGTCATTATTGACGGAAATGTCGCCAACTTAGACCAGCTTCTCGTTAGGCTGAATAACCTAGATCCTAACCTTACAATCGGGGTCGACGCAAGGCCATTTCATCGAAATTGGCTTCTGCTGCGAATAATACCGCACCCTAAGAGTTCGAGGATGGCGGTTTCGATGCCCGCACTCCCAGCCGTGGCCGACTCGTCGGAAATAAAATCCCATGGAATACCTAAGATCGAAAAGGTCTCTCACCCAGAGGCCTTTTCGAAAAGTTCGAAACTTTTTCCTTCTTCGTTCTCGGAGTACAGTAAGTATGTAGTTAGTTGTAGTTGTAAGTAGGTAGTTAGTTTGTCTATTAGATATATGTCATTGTTCTAATAGACTGTGGTGTGTGTGTGTGTCTGGTAGCAGTTGCATTGTTTACTAGTTATAGTTCATTGTTTCAGTAGACTGTGATGCGTAAGGGTGCATGTGAGTGTGTCTGGTGACAGACTGTTTTAGTGGTAGTATTTGTTGGTGGTGGAACTTTAGTATTTTTTCGTTAGTAGAATTTTGGTATTTAATTGTTAGTACAGTAGAAGGTTAGTATTTTTGTTAGTAGAATTGCTCTTTACTTATTCTGAAAGGGAGTAGCAGCCTTTCAGAATAAATCAATTCTTTACTAGTCTTATAGACGGTTAAGATATTGATAATATAAGCCAAATAATGGCTACACTGCGTCCTGCTGCACGGCTGAAAGCAACGGGAAACTACAGCCGTTTGCTATTCCCGAGGATATGCACCTCTCTATGCATAAATACATGTGATGATGGCCTCCTCCCTTGTAAAATTTCAATCCGGAGGTAAACTAGTCCCCCGTTCGGATCTCCGGGTGGGGACTACTCGAGAGGGGGTTAACATCACAGAAGTGACAAAGAGGAAATCTGACATTCTACGGATCGGAGCGTGGAATGTTAGAAGTCTGCTAGGAAATGGAAGGTTAGAAAACTTAGAAAGGGAAATGGATAGGTTGAGATTGGATTTAGTTGGGATTAGTGAAATGCGCTGGCAGGAAGAACAGGACTTTTGGTCAGGAGACTATAGGGTCATTAGCACTAAATCAAACAATGGCCAAGCAGGGGTTGGCCTCATATTGAGTAGGAAACTTGGACAGCGGGTGGAATATTATGAACAATATAGTGAACGGATTATTGTAGCAAAAATCAATACTAAACCTGCCTGCACCACAGTGGTACAAGTCTATATGTCTACCAGTCAAGCTGATAATGAGGATGTTGAAAAGGTCTACGAAGAAATAGACGAAATTCTGAGGTATATCAAAGGTGATGAAAATGTTATAGTAATGGGAGATTGGAATGCTGTGGTAGGAAAAGGGAGAGAAGGGAAGATAGTAGGAGATTTCGGATTAGGTGAAAGGAATGATCGAGGAAGCAGGCTGGTAGAATTCTGCACTGAGCATGAGTTGGTCATAGCTAACACCTTATTCAATAACCACAATAGAAGAATATACACATGGATGAGACCAGGAGATACAGGGCGTTACCAAATCGACTTCATTATGGTCAAGCAGAGGTTTCGAAACCAGATTTTGGATTGTAAAACATATCCTGGTGCTGACATAAACTCTGACCACAATCTGGTTGTAATGAAATGCAGATTAAAGTTTAAGAAACTGAAGAAAAGTCGAAAGACAAAAAGGTGGGCAATAGACAGACTGAAAGAGAAGGATGTAAACGAAAGATTCAAGAAGAGTATAAAGGAAGGACTAATGAAAAACCCTAAACAAACTTCAATTGCAGACGAATGGGCACTTTTGAGGAATGAAATAACAAAATCCGCAGAAGAAAACATCGGTAGAAAGGAGAGAATAGGTAGAAAACCGTGGATCACTCAGGATATACTCGAATTGATGGATGAAAGGCGGAAGCACAAGAATGTAAGAGATGAAAAGGGGAAAGCAGAATACAGACGTCTGAGAAATGAGGTTAACAAGAAGTGCAAGGAAGCAAAAGAAGAATGGTTGAAAGAGAAATGTGTTGGTATAGAAAATTGTCTGAAATTAGGAAAAGTAGACACAGCTTATCGAAGGATTAAGAATACTTTTGGGGAAAAAAAGACTAAGTGCTGTAATATTAAGGACACAAATGGAAAGCCTCTAACAGATAGGGAAGAAAAGGTTGAGAGATGGAAAGCTTACATAGAGAGTTTGTATAAGGGAAAGGAGATTGAGAATCATGTAATGGAAAGGGAGGAGGAAATTGATGAGGATGCGAAAGGAGATTTAATATTGAGATCAGAATTTGATAGAGCTTTGGAAGACTTAAGCAGGAACAAAGCACAGGCATAGATGATATACCGATTGAGTTGCTACGCTGCATAGGAGATGAAGGTCTGATCAGGTTATTTCACTTGGTGTGTAGGATTTATGAGACAGGTGATGCACCCCCTGATTTCAAGAAGAATGTAATCATCCCTATACCAAAGAAAGTGGGAGCTGACAGATGTGAAGATTACCGTACAATCAGCTTGATTACTCATGCTTCAAAGATCCTGTCTAGAATAATTTACAAGAGGATTGAGAGCCAGATAGAAACGGAGTTGGGTGAAGACCAGTTTGGTTTCAGGAGAAATGTAGGAACAAGGGAAGCTGTACTAAGTCTTAGGCTGATTTTGGAAGGTAGAATAAGGAAAGATAAGAGAACGTTCATGGCTTTTGTAGACTTAGAAAAGGCTTTTGATAACGTTGATTGGACTAAATTGTTTGACATTTTGAAATCGATTGGAATAAAGTACAGGGATAGGAGGGTGATATACAATCTATACAGAAACCAGACAACAGTCATTCGAGTTGAAGGACATGAGAGAGAAGCTGGTATTCAGAAAGGCGTAAGGCAAGGCTGCAACTTATCACCCATACTTTTCAATCTTTACATTGAACAAGCAATGAAGGAAATTAGAGAAAAATTTAAAGTGGGTGTGAAGATTCAAGGAGAAATAATTTCAACTCTGAGATTTGCTGATGACATAGTCATCTTGGCCGACACGCCAGAGGATTTGAATGAGTTTTTGAATGGTATGGACTCCGTCTTACGGAAAGAATTCATGATGAAGATTAATAAATGTAAAACAAAAATACTGGAATGCAGCCAAAATAAATCAGAAACCTCTAAGGAGATCAAATTGGCAGGTGAAAAGCTGAAGGAAGTAGGAGACTTCTGTTACTTAGGAAGCAGAATAACCAGTGATGGACGAAGCAAAGAGGATATAAAAAGTAGGTTGGCTCAGGCAAGAAAAGCATTTCTACAAAAAAGGAATTTGCTGACATCGAATATAGATTTAGGTATTAGGAAGTCATTTTTGAAAGCCTTTGTCTGGAGCGTGGCGCTCTATGGAAGTGAAACTTGGACTATTGGTGCAGCAGAAAAGATGAGAATTGAAGCATTTGAAATGTGGTGTTACAGGAGAATGATGAAGATCAGATGGGTAGATAGGGTTACAAACAAAGAGGTATTAAGACGAGTGGGAGAGGAGAGATGTTTCTGGCGACTGCTAATGAAGAGAAGAGATAGGTTGGTAGGACACATACTAAGACACCCAGGAATAGCAAGCTTAGTTATGGAAGGAAGGGTCGAGGACAAGAACTGTAGGGGTAGACCAAGGTTAGAATATGTTAAACAGATTGCCTCGGATGTAGGGTGTGGCAGCTATGTAGAGATGAAACGATTAGCTCAGGACAGGGAGGCATGGAGAGCTGCATCAAACCAGTCAAAAGACTGAAGACTCAAACAACAACGACCTGTTTTACCGTTTTTTTTGTTTTTTTTTTTTTTTCCAATTAACTGCCGAGATGGTTCCTAACTTGAAACCGTAAGCGGCTTCGGTGGCGTAGTTGGTAGTATGCTGAACTGCTGTGTCCAAGATAGCGGGTTCAAACCAGGCCGAAGTCGTCGGATTTTTTAAGAGCATTAAAATCCTTCCTTTGGAGGGGGAGTAAAGCCGGCGGTCCCATGTCATAGTTTTTTTTTTTGTGTGTAGCGTATGGCTTTTATTGCCAGGAGTGTCCGAGGACATATTCGGCTCGCCAGTTTTGTAGCTGCTTCGAGGTGGACACCCAAGGGGTGCGCTACACGTACCGTCGCGTGTGGAGTGTTGTCTGGGGAGGAAAGTTTGAATGTAAGGACGAGGAGTTGGAAGGTAGCGGCTGTGGCCTATAGGTAGGGACCAACCCCGGCATTTGCCTGGAAGGAAGATGGGAAACCACAGAAGACCATCTTCAAGGTTGCCGGCGGGGGGATTCGAACCTCCTCGCCTCCCGTATGTGAGCGACTGCCAGCAGTCATGCCGTAACGACCGCGGCTAACTCACCCGGTATGTCATAGATTTATGGCATGTAAGAGATCCTTCCACAGACTAAATTTGTGTGAAGCTAAATTTCTAGGTTGGATTTCGTAGGAACGCTCTATAAAATTCCAACGTTCACCACTAGGTATCATTGGCATCTAGTAGCGATAGTTGGAACTACTTGAAATTGAACGAAACTTGTAGCTCACCCTATGGGTGTCCACTAGGAGCAGCTACAGCCTCTGGCGAGCCGAACATGTCCTCGGACACTCCCGGCACTAAAAGCCATACGATAAATAAATACATAAATAACTTGAAACAGTGGTCGCCTCCTTCGCAATTCTAGTTAAAAATAAACATACTAATACAGTCACCACCATAATACAGTTTATCAAACACACAAGTACACGGGGCACAAGCCCCTAAATTAAACTACTAGAATCACCTATTTGAGCTTGTCAAACTGTACTTTTTAAGTAAATGTATTGTGTTTGAGCTGTTTATACGTCGTTGTCATTTCATGGATTTTGTCATCTTGGTCATCAGCCCCGTGTATTTGAGTGTGTGCTGAACTTGTGTGATAATTTGTGTAGGCGATATGTGATGACTGTTGTAGTGTGTGCTGTATTAGGGACAGGTATGGGGTAGAAGCCTCGGGATTTGAAATACGGTACTATCCCGGTATTTGTCTGGAGAGATTGTAGAAAAACTGTGAAAAATCACAGCTTCGGATTTGCTGAAGCTTGACTTGAAATAGATATGACATTGAGTAGAGTGATACTTGAACCTAAGACCATCCGGTTACCAGTCGATTGTACTGCTCGATTCCAAGCTCTATGAACTTGCGGGGTGACGTGGAAGGCAGGAAGAGAAGGGCCTGTCAACAGCCCGCCGTGTTATCTGGAATTCCTGTCTATTCCAATATCGCTATCATATAGGGCGGTTGCATATAGCAATGTGGTGTTGCAATTGAGTGAGTGAACGACCAATGCATTTGGTTCTATTACTACGCATGGACCGGGAACCTCCCACGTCTCTCCTCATATTCCGCTATCCACATTCCTCTTAGGTTCACAGAGCTTGGACTCGAGCAGCTACCTCTGCGATAGTGGACTACGTCCAGAGAATTAAAGCGTCTAGTCAGGCAGACTTCTCTTGAGTCCAGAATGCCAATGTTTTCATTTACTGTACTGAAAACATCAATTTTGGTCAAAATTTATGGATCTACATTTTTCCGCTAGATTTTGTTGAGCCGCTTGATATAGGCCCTGTGGGTGCGAATTTCCAGGCAACACATAAATACTTGTACTTTTTGTGAATTATTTTACATAATTATTGTCTTGAGCAGATGTGTTCCGAACGTTATCGACAATTTAAAAATGGTTATTTTAAGAAGTTGAAATGCGCATTATAATGTGTTGGAAACCTGCTGCTAGAGATGGAGTCAACAAATAAACCATGTATTCAAATAATATGGGTCAAGAGCGCTTTCTTGAGGAATTAACAAGTCTTCCAGACGGAAGCTTGTCGCCTTGGGATTACGCTGCAAGCAACGCTGCCCTAAATGTCTTAAATATGCACATAGTTATGCGGGGGATGTGGTTACATAACCTCATGAATGTGTGATGTCTTCTTGCGTTGCACATATGAGGTCTGCAGATTATGTTAATTGGCTTGTTAGCGCACGCGTCTTTCTACTTACAGGGCTGTTCATGTCGATTTTGGGACCACGGGACCCAAACTGAGTCTGACATTGTTTCCAATTACTTGTGCCGGTCTCCTTTCATCTTTCCTGTTGACTTACCTCCGTAAACTCTTTTCCTTTTCCGACTCCGACGGTATTAAGGTATCCGAGACCAAGAGTGACATTCATTTTCCCGCCTTAATTAACCCTTGTATTTTTTGATACCCTCATATTTCGAGGTGTCAGACCTCTTCTTTTCATTTCGCGGTATCTCCTGCCTTTTACAAAAGGCCCTAAACGAGGCAGGGTAAATTGAAGTCCCGCCATGTATGTCTACCCCTTATTATTTCCGTTTTCCAACGGGGTCGGGGATGAGATGCGATGGCAGTATTTGTGGCGATTGTTTTTACGGCCGGATGCCCTTCCTGACGCCAACCTCAGGAGAGGAGTTAATGAGAGATGAAATGAATGATGGTGAATGAAACTGGGCAAGGATGTGTAAGGAAGCGGCCGTGGCCTATCAGAAGGTACCGTCCCAACATTTGCCTGGTGTTGAAAATGGGGAAACCACGGAAAACCATTTCAAGGACGGCCGACGGTGGGTCGAACCCACGCGTCTACCGAGTCAGGAGAGAGCTTGGCCCCATGACCTAATGCTGCGCTTTAGCCAGCGTAGCCACTACTGTCGGTTATGTCCCGCCATGTATGGGTAGTGATACACCCTCGAGCACTCACAGCTGGGGAGATCGGGAGTTGGTGGCCTGGTGGTGTTATCCTTTCAAGAAACGAGTCCCGCCGAACTTGGTTGCGCCAGCGTTTGTTGATGGTATCAGCTGGAGCTTTACTGGACGAGGAAGGGGACACAGCGATGACGGAGTGCGGGCTCCGCATAGGTCAAGCAGAATTACGCGCGCTTCTTCTGTTATAATATGAACTGTGAAATAATAATAGTAATGATAACTTAATAATTATTTTATTGTATTTTACTTAATGTTGGTCCCGGATCCACGAACCCCAGACCGTAACGTATTGAGACTCTTCCATATAGGCCATGTCTCTTCGTGCCTTGCTGGAAGACTTTCACATGGGTTTACCCAGCCACCAAGATAAAGGCTTCTAGATCACGTGGTGCCACTGCATACGTACTAGGAAAAGAATTCTAGTACTGAACTAAACGTCAGCATTCCTGGAGCATATAATAATAATAATAATAATAATAATAATAATGGGTGAACTAAGAATGGTGCGTTTCTAATTGTTCCTACGAGTGCAATTGGTGGTGTGTATTGTACCCATGTGAGTAATCTCGGTGGATAATATGCATCTGCCTCCAACTAGCATCAGCTCTCAGGCGTGTACGGTAACCCCAATTTAGCAGTGCATATTTTGGATTTGAGGCTAAAAGGTATCAACTCTACAATGATAAGGCACAACTCTATTCTAAAACTTTAATCCAGTAAAATAAATCATGGCTTCAAACACAAAACAATACCCAAAAAAGCATAAAATAAAGCAAACAAAATTTTTACTTCCACAATCCACAAGTAAACAAATATAAAATCACAACAAAGTCATACCTAGCCATAAGGCTTTACCCTTCTGTGAACTTCACAAGGATATACTGTGCCCGTTTAGACCGGAGTCCGCACGACCACATATGCATTTTACCAATAATCAGTCAGCACGAGAATCAAAATATCCCGGAGCGCCAGATGGGTTAAAGCAAATCGCAAAAACGACATCAAATTTATAAAAATGCTTTGCTGATTTTTGGTTCAATGCAACAATAAGGATAGAAGGAGATTTAATTGGGTGAAACACATCTGGTAAAATTATCTCAGTTTATTTAAAGTTAAAATCTGACTGCAAGAATAATGCTCAAAGCAGCATCATCCACGTGTGGCGATCCACACTCTTATGTACACACAATATACAGAATCTTCCAAACACATCTGACAATCTTTTTGAAAACACAAGTCCGATTGTTAGTCCTGTGGACTGTGTTCCAAAATTATTAATATTATTCCAGCTCAAAATGAATTGTCCATACTGGAAATAACGTAGATCACTGTTTGACTATTTACATGGTATTAACACTCGTAGAATAAATGTTTATAGAATTTCTTAGACTTTCATTTGTTTTCCAGTTTTCCAAAATATATCGTTGAAACTATTATTATCATCGTAGCAACACAAATTATTAACACATATTAACAACATCTGAAAAATATTTGACCATTGAGCATAGCATCGAAGAACTGTGCGAAGCACAACAACAATTAATTGTTCTTCTGACATTAAACATTCGAGAAGTGACTCGATTATGAACTTCAAGTTCCAAACAAAACATATGATTTCTGAATCATCAACTTGATCAATAAATGGTTGAACCATTCAACTATTAGATTTTCCACTTGGAATTATTATGAAAAAAATATTTATATTTATGGCCATTTCTAGCAACTTTCACAACTTGCAATTCTTCGACAGAATGCGGAAATAAGAATTGTAGTTTTATAATGAATTCATTTAGTTCATGGCACTAGGATTGAAAATATCCTTCAAATTATTCGTGGTTAAAGAATTATTTTAAATTGGCAGTGGCCCATTCTACTATTTGTGTAAGAACACAATATTATAACAACCACAACAACGGCAAAGGTCTTCCTCTGAAGAAGAATAAACTACTATCATGACAAATCCGGGTTCTAGCAAAATCAAATTCTAAATGGAATTCGTAAACAAGGTTGAAATAAGAACTGATGGTTTCAAAGAAATAACCTTCGGGTTATTCATACGACGAAACGTGTGGCTCCAATACTCCAACTATAAACCTGAGCCATCGAACCTGCTATTTGATTGATGCTCGTAAAAAACCTTCATTCCTGCGACTTAACATGCGCACCTGGGAATGGCATTTCAACTATTCCACACACATAAATTATCTTCCCAAAATTTATACAATAAATCAAGCCTCTGCTTGTTATCAACACTGGAAGATTAATAAACTTACAAGTTTATTTTATTTTACCATTCAGTTCAACCCGTGATTTTACCATATTTATGAAAAGCTTCATTTCACTTTCGAAGTGTATTTACGTCATGATTTTATATAAATACAAAAATCCTATTTGATACAAATATCAATTGCTTCCCGTTTCATGCCTCTCCGTGTTATATGAAACATATACTTTGCTCATTGCAAATATCAACTGTTCAACCAGAACTGAAATGTTGGTTGAATGCGGGCTTGCGCTAACCACTCTCCTCCGTAAAATCTCCTGTTCCATACTAGAAATGTTTCAACTACTTCATAGGCTCTTTCTCAATACATATGATTATTATAAAATATAATATCCAAGAATTATTTAGAAAAATTATGAAAATTATTATTATTATTATTAGTGGATTATTATTATTATTATTATTATTTCAAATATGTTGAATTATCATCTCATTATGTGAGAATCCACATGTTCGAACCTTCGAATATGGAAAAAATATCCATTCCTCAACAAAAATAAATTTAACTTTTACAGTTACATCGGCTGATTACCGTGATTTCCCAAAAATATGAAAAATTCAAATAAATGCTCAAAATGCTCGGTCATCGATCCTAAACTGTTCTGAGTGCTGAAAATGCTCAGAATAAATCTAACAAGTCTTGCGTAAATCATTACAAGCTTTAAATATGACGAAAAAAATGTGTTGGTCATCTGCAGAAAAATAGTTTGTTCCAATTAGCTAAGCATAAAATAATTCAAATGTGGCTTACATTTCTTGATGTTCTTGAAGTGTAGTAAACCTGGTCTATACCAGATTTATCCGTAGACATGCCCTAGCGGACAAGCACGTATAATCCTTGTATCGGCCGCCATTGTAGACCCACAAATCGTCTAGTCAGACATAGTGGTAGTATCTTTCGACGTTTTAAATGACTGTAGTTCCATTTTAATATGGGCTTCTAACAAAGCCATAACAGTTTGTTGAAAAGGGTCAGATCTAAGCGATCTCTTCTTAAATGTGTCAGTTGTAACTTAACTCACTGTAATCTCATCAGTACAAGAAAAACGTTGACAGTCTAAGCAGTTAACGGCTGTTCTGAAGATCGTTCCCTGGGCATGGTTTGTATATCACCATCTGCCATGCGCTAAGCAACCTGCAGTTTCCCTTGCGTAGACTAATGAACGCCACCGTTATAGACTATTCTTCAATGTACTGACGGATTGAAGTGGTTAAATAGTTACAAAATATGAAAACTGACTTTAAATGGATTTAAACATCCAAGTATTAATTTACTATTGGACTGTGACAAATACTATTTTCTAGACCAAGTCTAGCATATGTCCTTTTTGGAAATATAAATATTTCCACCAATGTCTGTAGAAATACAATCACCTCAGTGATTCTCCTCACCGGAAACTTACTAAGTTCCAACTCGTTTGCGCAGCACTTCTCGTGACTATCACGATTTGAAAAGTACTTCTTCGTAGACGTGGCAACCATGTGCCTTGGCTCAGCGTAGACGCAACTTGTTCGCCAAGTGCTTGTGATGAAGTGAACTAACTAAGCCTGCTCCAGCTTGCTTTTATACAAAAACGGTCAGGGTCACGCGTCATCGCCTGATATCTAAAAATCCTCATATCTCTTGAATCCCTGGTCCGATTTACTTGATATTAATTGCATTCTCTTTTATTTGGCCGTGCCAGTAATCTGATCCCAGTCTCAAGTCTCTGCTCCATAGTTAACTATTTAATCAATAAATAGTCTCCACCTCTGCGGTTACTCGCTACGTCATTTACCATCCAACTATCGGTAATTTCCTTCGAAAGGCTTCGAGAAGCAATGTAGCGCGATATTCAAATATCCGAACTTTCAAAAGCTGCTACAGCCTTTCCCTTGATATCTAGGTGTCTGAAACTTGGAATACCCATTCCTAGATTTGGGCACATCCATCCCACACCTAGCAAAAAATAAAAATTGAAAAATTTTTATTTTTCCTATCTACACATTAAATTATCTGGTTCTTGAATAATAGATCTTCAAATTCGAAGCATTATAAGTTCCCACGATGTTACCAGTTCGTGTATTGGCTACTTCATAGCTTCCATTATTGTTTACTTCCACAATATTCAAAATCCTTAATTTTACCATTCCCCCGGGATTGTTGTGTTCCCGATGGACCTGGATCATTGGGCCTCTGCTCCACAAATTGTAAGTTATCTTGGTGTCTTGCTTCCAAGTTTTTCCTCGTTTCCTTGTTAAATTCTTCGTTGGACTGACGAGTATCTACATTCCCTCTGTTATTATAGTTATTACCATAGGATTTTCTTTCCTGGTACCTTCCTTGCGTATCTCGTGGTCTTCTCCATCGAGTGTTGTATCGATTACCACCATCCGGTCTTGCATATGGTTTGTAACTGTATCTGTTACGGTATTGGTTCCATCCTCTCGTATTGGAATCTTCCCTCGGCGATTTCTCTTCTCGCTCCTCTCGAATCTCTCGAGGTGTCTGAGAATAACTGTCAGCCATAACAGCATACACAGCGTTATTACTCTTTACTCCCTTCTGATGGAAGAATTGAGCGTTTGTATGATCCAGCTTCTGCAATACTTCATCAAACTGTTCCATATTGTAGATGTCAGCAGCGATCAAAGTCCTCTGGACGTCTGCTGGAAATTGACGTATCAAAGCAGTAATCAACTCGTTATCTGGCATTGGCGGATCTAAATGTTGGAGTTTAGACAGCTGTCCAGAAAAGTATGTAGAGTATCGAGTAGGTTGTGACGTCGAGAATCTCTTCGAATACAACTCTGCTCTAACTTGCTGTTGGGTTTCAGGGGACCAAAACTTCTTCAATAGCCCACGAGAAAACTCCTCAAAAGTATTTAGAGTGGATCTAAATGCTCTAAACCACAAAAGTGCGGGACCTTCCAAGAACTTCCCTATTACCCTGATCTGTCTTTCTTTAGGGATCTTAGAATCTTTCAGGTAATCACCTGCTTCTCTCAAAAATTCCACGGGTGTTACAGAATCTCGCCCTGAAAATTTAGAAGGCTTGTCTTCTATATTCTTAAACACAGTTATGGGGTTGGATTGAAATACTGTCCTGACCTCATCCTGTCTATCAGTCTCTCTAGCTCCTCCTAGATTTATCTGTATCGGTTCCTTTCCCCTTACATTCGGCATTTTCAAAAAATGATCAGACTGTTTCTCATCCTTTATTTGAGTTTTCATAGCCTCAAGTTCCTTCTGGTTTTCTTCTGCCATCTTCTTGATTGCTTCAGTCTCCTTACAATTGTCTTTAACATCAATGGATATCTGGTTCATAACAGCCTCATGACTTTTCAATGACCCTGTCATATCTGATATGTCCTTCTGAGTTGCTTGAATATCCTTGGCAATTACTTCAATGTGGGATGACAAAGATTCCCTAATCTCCTTGATTCCCTCTTGATTCTCCAGCTTGAGTGTGTCTTTTATTTCATTGACAACTGTGGTTTTAATCTCAGTTTGCAATTCATGAATCACTCCTTCTCTTATTTCTCCCATGACAAGTTCCTTGAATTGTTCCGTTCAACGCTGAACAACTAGAATTCCCATCTCGTTACTCTCCTTCTTCACTCTGACTTCCAGGTTGACCATGTCTTCACCAACTTTCCTAAGACCATGTTCTATCCTATCAGCTAAGCTTTGGGATCGAAGATCGGCATCGCGAAATTTATCGTCCATTAAACTAGCGTTAGTAGCTAATGAAGTTTCGAGCTCATGTGTTTTATCGCATAATTTATTCATTTTACTTTCAAGTGTCATTTTCAAAATCTCAGAATTCTCTTTAAATTTACTTTCCATTCAATTAAATTTACTGTTTAAATTTTCCTTTAAGTTATCTTTTAACCTGCTTTCTAACAAGTCGGAATTTTCTTTGAGTTTATCAGAACTTTCTTTAAGTTTATTTTCCAAAGACTCAGAATTTTCTTTAAGTTTATTTTCTAAAGAATCAGAATTTTCTTTAAGTTTATCATTCAAATTTTCTTTCAAATTATCAGAATTTTCTTTAAGTTTATCATCTAAACTTTCTTTAAGTTTATTTTCTAACGAATCAGAATTTTCTTTAAGTTTACTTTCTAAAGAATCAGAATTTTCTTTAAGTTTCTTTTCTAAAGCCTCTGTATTTTCTTTCATAATAGCTGCTACACGCAGTCCAGCCTGTTTTGAACTCTCCTCCAAACTCCTCATCATCCTCATCATTTCTTCCATAATTTCAATTATTCAAAACTTAGGGGTATACAACAGTGGCAAACACAAGCTTATAACTAGAACAAGAAATATGAATAGCTAATTGGAACACTATAATAAAATGAGATTTGTCCTAATATCGACGTGATGGAAAAACAAAATTCTTTACTTTTACGAATTACATTTACCACAATATCACAAGAAAAATATGCTAGTTCTCAAATATCCTCCACCTGGATTCTAATAATGTGTATCTCCAGTCATCGAACGTTTACTACTGAATTTACTTGACGCCCTAATGGTTAAGCCATTATCAAAAATAATCAAACCCATTCTAATTATTAACCAGTTAAATTTTTAATTTTCCCCACTAATTGGGTTTCCTACTAATTTATTCATCCAAACCAGACATCTCTCAACTCCCAAAATATTTCTATAAAAATTATCACAATTTCAAATCGGCACGCGATTGACCATGTCTAAATCGGGACCCACGTTCGAAGCCATTTCTCTCTCTATCTTATTTTATGTGCCCGTTTAGACCGGAGTCCGCACGACCACATATGCATTTTACCAATAATCAGTCAGCACGAGAATCAAAATATCCCGGAGCGCCAGATGGGTTAAAGCAAATCGCAAAAACGACATCAAATTTATAAAAATGCTTTGCTGATTTTTGGCTCAATGCAACAATAAGGATAGAAGGAGATTTAATTGGGTGAAACACATCTGGTAAAATTATCTCAGTTTATTTAAAGTTAAAATCTGACTGCAAGAATAATGCTCAAAGCAGCATCATCCACGTGTGGCGATCCACACTCTTATGTACACACAATATACAGAATCTTCCAAACACATCTGACAATCTTTTTGAAAACACAAGTCCGATTGTTAGTCCTGTGGACTGTGTTCCAAAATTATTAATATTATTCCAGCTCAAAATGAATTGTCCATACTGGAAATAACGTAGATCACTGTTTGACTATTTACATGGTATTAACACTCGTAGAATAAATGTTTATAGAATTTCTTAGACTTTCATTTGTTTTCCAGTTTTCCAAAATATATCGTTGAAACTATTATTATCATCGTAGCAACACAAATTATTAACACATATTAACAACATCTGAAAAATATTTGACCATTGAGCATAGCATCGAAGAACTGTGCGAAGCACAACAACAATTAATTGTTCTTCTGACATTAAACATTCGAGAAGTGACTCGATTATGAACTTCAAGTTCCAAACAAAACATATGATTTCTGAATCATCAACTTGATCAATAAATGGTTGAACCATTCAACTATTAGATTTTCCACTTGGAATTATTATGAAAAAAATATTTATATTTATGGCCATTTCTAGCAACTTTCACAACTTGCAATTCTTCGACAGAATGCGGAAATAAGAATTGTAGTTTTATAATGAATTCATTTAGTTCATGGCACTAGGATTGAAAATATCCTTCAAATTATTCGTGGTTAAAGAATTATTTTAAATTGGCAGTGGCCCATTCTACTATTTGTGTAAGAACACAATATTATAACAACCACAACAACGGCAAAGGTCTTCCTCTGAAGAAGAATAAACTACTATCATGACAAATCCGGGTTCTAGCAAAATCAAATTCTAAATGGAATTCGTAAACAAGGTTGAAATAAGAACTGATGGTTTCAAAGAAATAACCTTCGGGTTATTCATACGACGAAACGTGTGGCTCCAATACTCCAACTATAAACCTGAGCCATCGAACCTGCTATTTGATTGATGCTCGTAAAAAACCTTCATTCCTGCGACTTAACATGCGCACCTGGGAATGGCATTTCAACTATTCCACACACATAAATTATCTTCCCAAAATTTATACAATAAATCAAGCCTCTGCTTGTTATCAACACTGGAAGATTAATAAACTTACAAGTTTATTTTATTTTACCATTCAGTTCAACCCGTGATTTTACCATATTTATGAAAAGCTTCATTTCACTTTCGAAGTGTATTTACGTCATGATTTTATATAAATACAAAAATCCTATTTGATACAAATATCAATTGCTTCCCGTTTCATGCCTCTCCGTGTTATATGAAACATATACTTTGCTCATTGCAAATATCAACTGTTCAACCAGAACTGAAATGTTGGTTGAATGCGGGCTTGCGCTAACCACTCTCCTCCGTAAAATCTCCTGTTCCATACTAGAAATGTTTCAACTACTTCATAGGCTCTTTCTCAATACATATGATTATTATAAAATATAATATCCAAGAATTATTTAGAAAAATTATGAAAATTATTATTATTATTATTAGTGGATTATTATTATTATTATTATTATTTCAAATATGTTGAATTATCATCTCATTATGTGAGAATCCACATGTTCGAACCTTCGAATATGGAAAAAATATCCATTCCTCAACAAAAATAAATTTAACTTTTACAGTTACATCGGCTGATTACCGTGATTTCCCAAAAATATGAAAAATTCAAATAAATGCTCAAAATGCTCGGTCATCGATCCTAAACTGTTCTGAGTGCTGAAAATGCTCAGAATAAATCTAACAAGTCTTGCGTAAATCATTACAAGCTTTAAATATGACGAAAAAAATGTGTTGGTCATCTGCAGAAAAATAGTTTGTTCCAATTAGCTAAGCATAAAATAATTCAAATGTGGCTTACATTTCTTGATGTTCTTGAAGTGTAGTAAACCTGGTCTATACCAGATTTATCCGTAGACATGCCCTAGCGGACAAGCACGTATAATCCTTGTATCGGCCGCCATTGTAGACCCACAAATCGTCTAGTCAGACATAGTGGTAGTATCTTTCGACGTTTTAAATGACTGTAGTTCCATTTTAATATGGGCTTCTAACAAAGCCATAACAGTTTGTTGAAAAGGGTCAGATCTAAGCGATCTCTTCTTAAATGTGTCAGTTGTAACTTAACTCACTGTAATCTCATCAGTACAAGAAAAACGTTGACAGTCTAAGCAGTTAACGGCTGTTCTGAAGATCGTTCCCTGGGCATGGTTTGTATATCACCATCTGCCATGCGCTAAGCAACCTGCAGTTTCCCTTGCGTAGACTAATGAACGCCACCGTTATAGACTATTCTTCAATGTACTGACGGATTGAAGTGGTTAAATAGTTACAAAATATGAAAACTGACTTTAAATGGATTTAAACATCCAAGTATTAATTTACTATTGGACTGTGACAAATACTATTTTCTAGACCAAGTCTAGCATATGTCCTTTTTGGAAATATAAATATTTCCACCAATGTCTGTAGAAATGCAATCACCTCAGTGATTCTCCTCACCGGAAACTTACTAAGTTCCAACTCGTTTGCGCAGCACTTCTCGTGACTATCACGATTTGAAAAGTACTTCTTCGTAGACGTGGCAACCATGTGCCTTGGCTCAGCGTAGACGCAACTTGTTCGCCAAGTGCTTGTGATGAAGTGAACTAACTAAGCCTGCTCCAGCTTGCTTTTATACAAAAACGGTCAGGGTCACGCGTCATCGCCTGATATCTAAAAATCCTCATATCTCTTGAATCCCTGGTCCGATTTACTTGATATTAATTGCATTCTCTTTTATTTGGCCGTGCCAGTAATCTGATCCCAGTCTCAAGTCTCTGCTCCATAGTTAACTATTTAATCAATAAATAGTCTCCACCTCTGCGGTTACTCGCTACGTCATTTACCATCCAACTATCGGTAATTTCCTTCGAAAGGCTTCGAGAAGCAATGTAGCGCGATATTCAAATATCCGAACTTTCAAAAGCTGCTACAGCCTTTCCCTTGATATCTAGGTGTCTGAAACTTGGAATACCCATTCCTAGATGTGGGCACAATACTAGTGCGCTGATGCACCTACGACTTCAAAACAAACTGTACATTAACATAACAGTCATACAATGTGACTTCTTTAATATTACAACAAGGATTATTCCTTAAACCTCTTTATGTTAAACAATTATGTGTGCCGTGCGTGTTTTAATATTTTTCTTCTCACCAATGAAATGCTTTGCATGCATTTACCTATTTGGACGTTGCACCAAAATCAACGTGCAACTCCATAATTATGTAAGCTACCCCCTACACATCCTCCAATTATATGGTTTCACCGCATGCTGTCTGTGATTCCTAGATAAAACGTTACGTTATAGCTTATGTCGGATTGTACGATAGACTACCTCGCGCTCATGGCGATTGGCATCTAGTCACCAACTACATGACTTGGCTCCAGTGACAGTACAAATATATCATGTAACTATTCGTCAGATAGCTAAAATAATGAACCATCAGGATGAACTATAATTATCCATGTGTTCACAAACCACATGGCTCTAATACTCAACATAACACTCATGCATTATATGTCATTTCAACAAGGTCTAGAATCTCTTCCCTTTATAACTTGCCTGAGCGGCCCGGGTGGCTAGCACCGACCCTCGGCTAAGGAAGTCGCTACACAATAGAAAGTGGAATGGGTCGTTTCACCAATTATCTCGACCTTTCTAAAAGTTTGAAAGCCTCCCTCTCTAAGCAGTGAAGATTTACAAGACAAATACTGTGTCCTGACCGACACACATGTTCCCAAAGGATCTTAATTGACTATTATGCCAACAGGTATTGAATGAGCTTTTGTAATTATTCCTACATCGAGGATAACGATTAATTAATGGCCTCACATGGGTCCATTCAACATGAAGGTTCGGGGTTCGCAATGCATGAGCCTGGCGGTTTGACCGATGTCTCAAGTATAATATAGGCGCAGAAAACCACTGTCGCCGTGAGTTTCGCTGCCAACGAGCGTAAATAACTCATCAATAAGTTCTCGGGAAATCATAGAGCTGCGAGGTGTCCTTGTTTCCTCGACTCTGTCAAGATTCCAATCCGGAACACATTTCAATCCTTTCTTCAGAGTTAGGGTCCAACACTAAAACTCTGGAATAAATAATATCTCCAACAATGTCCACGACATAGGAGAATTCATACGTAGAATAGACTATCTGGCCCCTAATGCTCCATGCTACGACACTCCGACCTATAATATTAAGAGAAATCTAACATTTACTCTATAAGCTTCTCAATTAAGCTGCAAATTCAATTCACTAAAAGCTCTTTCATTACTGGTATCATTACTGAATATATGCAATATTCTGATATAAACTTCTTTCCATAATTACTGAAATGTAATCTCACTGTAACATCTTCCTGCTTAGATTGATAAGTCTTGCAATTAGCGTTAATAATTCTCGCTTACAACATTTATTTGTTTCCTGATGTGTTCATTCATACTCTTAATAACCATTATTATTATTATCATCATTTCTCACTGACATAAATGACCAAAATCATTATTTATTATTATTCTCACATAAATTACCAAAATTTCCGACATAGCTAGACGTTTTAAACTCGAACAATCGCGTTCGTTGCATTTACATAACTGATTGCCATTCTTAATTCATAGTGGGAATAATTACTCCACTTAATGATGCAAATTAACATCTCAACTCTATCAAAATCAACTCAATACTGATTAAACATGGAGGATCAGCCTCCTAACTGATTTTTACTGGCATCTATAAGGAATTCACAATATCTTTACGGAATCACAGACATGCAGCGGCCCATACTTCTACATAATCATAACCATAATTTGTGGGGTACTTACATCTCTATAGGCATCTAAGGTGGCTCCGACCAATCATATTCTTCCATGTCGCCCGCCATAATGGGTTTAACGCGACATATTTCTCTTGTTTACACACATTTGATTACACATAATTTCTATCACCAACACGACACGTTGCATACCTTTCAGGAAGTTATCACTCCCCAAACAAGTGAAACACTTCATCAAACACTACTTTAAATGATATTTTTACATATACATTACACTGAACACTCGTCACTTTATACACACTTCAATGCTGAAATTCCCTAGCAGAGATCGAAATTGCAGGTGTCGACGGCATCTTACGTTACCAACTCCTGATTGAAAGTCTGGTTATCTGCTCTCGGAACTCTCCAACAGTTTTATGACGATCATTACTCCTACAGTAAGCGTCCTGCGTTACATCAATACGCTGGCTCCCAAACATGAGCGTTAACATCTGGTACTCTCATGGCAATACCAAACACTTAGTAGAGTTTCTTTCGCGCATTCTATCGTAGTTACACAATATACGATTAGTTAATACTATACACACTGCGCTTAATAAAGTTCAACACTTTCACAAATAATTATATACAATAGTTCTACCGTTAGTCTATACGGTGCTTCGTAACTGAACACGTCATAGTTCGTGCTGCTGATTATGCCTGTATCACGACTATTATTCATACAAGCATATTTACTGTTTCTATTACACATACCAGTCTTTGTTTGGCGTCTTGATGAATAGATCCGTCATGCGTTTGCCTTGACGAACTTGCTTCAACCTGGCTGTAGCTGACTGAAGTTTCACTCGAAGACTGCACGTAGCTTATTTGAAGACTTCTGTATGCGACTTACACGCTGTCTCGTACTGCTGCATATTTGCTGCATACTGATTGCAACTTATTGCCATTGTGCTACAATTGACAATTGAGTAAGACTGTAACTGGCTGTAACTGCGCTTGGCGGCATGTAGACTGCGTGACAACTGAGTTTCAACTGAGCATAGCTGAGCTCCTCCTGGGGTCTACTCCCTTATATCGGATTTCCACAGAAAGTAGAGCAACATCTTCCCGCGTAATCTTAGCTCCTCTCACAGCATGATTCAGGTCTTCAAACCATGATCATTGTGTTCCTCTCTCTTCACAGGTCCCAAAACTATCTGTGTGCAAAGGAATCGCTCGTCCAATTAATTAATATTAATTCCTTTCTCCATGGCGTGGGACGCTACCTAACGGGATACCCCCGGCAACATCTTCACATCCATCCGCGAACAATGGTCGTTTTACAGTCCTTACGCACATCATTAAATATGCACCAATTTCGCAGGTAAAAGACTCTAAAATTATCTTCTTGCCAAAATATTCACCTGTGTGCAACTCTCATCTCGATTCGTTACTCCAATCACGAGTAATCAATGATTTTTCTGGGCATTTCTCCGCCCCTACTCCAAATCTATTCTCCGTCGGGGAATAACTATGTCATTATTCAGGCCTCACCCCTGCTCCAGACGACATAATGGGGTGACAGAGATGGACGTGGCTCCACTGGGACCAACCCACAATTCTGGGCCAATTAGTAAATGTCAGCTCTGCCCTCCTCTGTGCTTCAAGCCTCCAATAGCTTACACCAAATCGTCTTATAATTATATAATCTGCTCATTATTTCCTACATTATTTTAATAAATAATGCCATTTCATCAAAAATCACACCAGTGATTAAATATACATTTCTTTCGAGGGGTTTTTACCAAGAAACTCCCTGTACAGATCTCTGGTTCGCTTCCTGGTGGAACCTTTATACTGAGATCACAGTCTCTGAGAACCATGTTCGACTCCAGTCAGCATAACCCCATCGGGTTCATGTTCCCCTTGCAAAACTTATAAAAGTCCAATGCAAGTGGCTTATATAAGTAACCAGCTGACTGTCGACCACCGTCTGTGTTTACGTCTGGGGTCCTTCACCTTGTCTGGCTGCGAGTGGGTTAGTAGTGTTCCCCCTTCCACACTCGGCCTTGTTTCTGAGCTGTCTATTCTCCCTGCGAAGGGTCGCGTTTACAGCCTCAACCTCTCTAGCCACTCTGACCATTTCTTCATAGAATTCTCGCAAACACTGGCATTCTTTCTGCTCTCCGCTTACACTGGGTAAACTGTCTGCTTCTCGTCCCGTCTCGCCGTTCCAACATTCAGGTCTGCCTGCTTGGCTGCCTCCGCTCTCCACGTTGAGTTGGGTGTGCGTTACTAATTCTTCTTCTGGTTCATCGAATTCTTCTGGCGAGTAATAAACTTTTAAGTTGGCTATGTTCATAACGACCTCGTTTCCATTCTCTAGATGCCTTAACCTGTATGCATTGTTCTGGAGGTCTCTTATCACCTCGAACGGGCCGTGGTAAGAAAAATTAAACTTTTTATACTTCCGTGCCTCTGGATCTGAACTGGCGGGTTTCTTAATTAAAACTTTCTGTCCCACGAGAAGCGGTTTATGATACCTCTTCGCACGATTCCTTCTCTGACGTCTCTCCGCCTGTGCTTTGAGATATTCAAAGGTTCGTTGGATCCTCAATTCTCTACCGGGCTGTGCGTCTACTGGTAATGGAATAACACCATTCCACGGTCTCTCTGGTCTCTGATCCAGATGTAGAGTAACGGGAACCTGACCTGTCGCCTCATGTACAGTATTATTTATACAGTATTCAATTACTTCTAGAAATTCAATCCAACGCCAATTCGCTTCAGAACAGTAGATCTTCATGTATTTCTGGATCTCTCTCATTACTCTTTCAACGGGACTTGCCTCAGGATGGCGAATGGTAGATAAAATCTGCCTAATTCCTAGAGTTTCCAGTTCTCGACGAAATTCTGCACTAGTAAAGCAACTTCCGTGGTCCGAGAGAATGTTATCCGGCTTCCCAAGAATCGGAATAACTCTCTCTTTCAGGCGCTTCAAGACCTGTTTTGAACTTGTCTTTTGAATGGGGCACAACACCACCATTTTCGAAAATACATCCATGGCTACAAAAATGTGTCTATTGCCTCTACGTGCTCTAGGCAATGGTCCAAAGTTGTCGATACTCAATAGCTGCCTTGGCTTCTCTGGTAATAACGGGATAGGTCGTTGCCTCATTAAAAAGGGATTCGGCTTTACCCTTTGGCAAAGATCACATGTTCTAATAGCATTTCTCACCGTTTCTCTCAATTTTGGCCAAGTAAATGCTTCCTTCAACAGAGCACAAATTTTATCTATCCCAGGATGTCCAAATGCTCTGTGGGCTAGCCATACTAATCTCCTCTGCAAAGATGCAGGAATTACAATCCTTTGACGTGTGTGATCCACATCGTCCCACTTGTGTAATATCTGATTATACCATACATAATCTGTTGCCAATGCCTCCGCCTCTCTGTATATCGCAGTTCCCCTTGCTAAGCGTCCCTCGAAGTAATCGATTATCATCTTCAACCATGGGTCTTCGCGTTGTAGGTTGGTAATGTTCCTTAAGTCATCCAACGTCTTCTGATCTCGATTCTCAATCTGGACCGCTAGTACTTCTTCTCTAGGGTAACGACTTAATATGTCCGGTATTACATTCTCTTTCCCTGGACAGTATTCTATTTCCACATTAAATTGCTGGATATACAGGGACCATCTTGTCAATCTCTGACTAGACAAATCTGTCTTTAACAAAAATGTTAAAGCTTTATGGTCTGTTCTCAGAACTATTCGGAAGCCGTACACGAGTTTGTGCCACGATTGCAACGCGTACAAAATTGCGAGCAATTCTATCTCTGTGATCGTGTAGTTTTTCTCATGGGCTCTCAGTCTTCTGCTGATAAAGGCGATAAAAACTTTCTTCTCAGGCTGGTCAACATTTTCCTGGAATAGCATCGCTCCAATCCCAATAAGTGATGCATCCGTCTGTATGATGAACTTCTGGGTATAATCTGGGTATCCCAGTTTCACATATTCCAAAAGCATTTGTTTTGACCTCACGAATGCTTCCTGACATTGCTCCGTCCAATTCCATCTGCCGCCTTTCTTCAATAGGTCCTGCAGTGGTGCTACTGTCGCAGTATAGTTTGGGCAGTGGTTCGAAAAGAATCCAATTACTCCCAAATACTGTCGGACGTGCTTAACTTTCGTGGGTCGAGGGAAATTCCGAATTACCTCCAATTTATCTGGATTAGGCTTCACTCCATTTGCATCAATAACATGCCCTAGGAATTTAACTTCCCTCTGACAGAAGTGCGATTTCTTGATATTGACCTTAAAGTTCGCTTCTCGAAGGTCATCTAGCAACTTCTTCAGGTCTCTCATGTGCTCCTCCAGAGATTCTGATGTGAGTAGAATGTCGTCTACATATCTGATGGTACTCTCTTTAACCTCATCTGATAGATTGCGATCTAACGCTCTTATCAGGGCTGAACCAGCTGTTTTCAACCCAAAAGGTAGCCTTAAAAATGTGAATGTATGTTGATCAAACATAAATCCTGTCAACAGACTAGTTTTCTTCTCTAATTCAAGATGGTGGAATCTGGATGTGATATCCAAATTTGAGAATATAGTTTTCCCTCTAAACTTCCTGAGGATCTCTTTAATAGGTGGCACTTGGTCAAATTCCGGAATAACTCTCAAATTTAAGCGTCTCAGGTCCAAGCAGACTCTGACAGATCCGTCTGACTTTGGTACAATTACCAATGGACTTACGTAAGGCGTAGGTGTTTTCTCAATAACGCCGGCCTCCAACATCTCCTGAATTGCCTCTTTTACTTTAGCATAATGCTTTTCAGCTATAGGGTAGGGTTTCTGCCTAAATGGTGTCCAATCACTGACTTGAAAAGCATAAGTGAAGTTCTTTATCCGACCAGGTCTCGAATCAAAGACTTCCTTCTGTTCCAGCAATAACTGCTTTAAATTTTCCTTCTCTTTTAGCCCAATTTTCGCTTCTTCTAGCTTCTCCGAAATGTATTCTTCCAATTTGGGTTCCAGATCTTTTTCCAAGTCTGTGGCTAGTGTTTTGAGCTCCGCTTCTAACTGCTCAATAGCTAACACTTCTTCATCAGCCACATCTCTGTATGTATGCCATACTCGTTCACTGGATCCTGGTTCAATTTCATTGAGTGCGACCTCTAAGCCTTCAGCTTCTTCATTCACATGGAACATAACCCTGTCCTGTGCTAGGTCAATTATCACTCTGTATTCCCTTATAAACTCTGCCCCAATAAGTAGGTTATAAGGTAGTTTGTTTACTAACAGAAAACTCTGTGAGAAAGTAGAGCCTCCTATCTGTAAATCTAGGAATACCTGGTATTTACATATCATTGTTCTGTCTGGAATTACCCCTTTAATTTTGACACTGGAGATCGGTATCTTCAAAATGTTCTCTCTCCGGGCTATTTCATTATATAGAGCTTGTGTCATCAGGCTTATTGTTGATCCCGTATCTAACAGACTTCTGACTTTTAATCCTGCCACTCTCACAATTATAATAGGCAATTCTCTCTTGACCATGACCTGTGGTCCTCCTGTATCCTCAATCAATTCTTCTGGTTTGGCTATCCAATTGATGATGTTAATAGACTTCCATCCATCAGTCTCGAGCTCTTCTAATTTTGGCGTTTTTTTTTTTCTTCAGCGCCCGCCCCTTTGGAGTTCCTTCTCTCCTGTTCGCTGCGCTGTAGTTCCAAACTCTTAGCTCCATCTCCATATCTGTCTGGCGATGTCCTGTTCTGCATGACTTCTTGCCAGCGGACTTGTGATTTCTGGGGCTCATCTCCCCTTTCTTCGAGGTATCGCAAAGAAGCATGATATCGCTCTTCTGCCTCGTCATCGAAGTTATTTCTTCTCTCTTGGGGTCTCCAATTTCTATTATTGCCTTCCTGGCCATTATTACCTCCATTGTTATGGTACGGTTTGCCCCTGTTATTGTGTTTATTCCACGAACTTCGACCTCTTCCTGCTTTATTAGCATTTCCTTTGTACCTTGACTGCCATTTTCTGGGTTCCTGTTCCCATTGCCGTCCATAGGAATCTAAAGTTTCTGTGCTCGTGGCTTTGTTGTTCCTTGGAGCTTGCTGTTGGTCAGTCTGTGTGTTGGTCACGTGGACTTGTTCCACGGTTCGACTCTGACGCATAGTATTTGCTGTGGTGAGGTCCAGTTGCCTTAGAACTGTCTCCATTTCCATAGCAGTTTTCGCATTAGCCGAGATTAGTAGCCTTTGGATCTCGTATGGAAGCTGTTTGGCGATAGCAATGCATAGCTCCAGTTCACTAGGTTGTTGATCCAGCTCTTTAAAACGACACATCTGCGATATGAAGAATTCTGCGTACTTCGTCGGGTTGTTCGTGCTGTACTTTTTGGCATACAAATCCAGCCGTAAATTCTGCTGAGTCGCGGCGTCCCAATATCTCTTCAAGAATGCCTCGCGGAATTCCTCAACAGTATCAAAAGTGTAACGGAAGCTGCGAAACCATAATGCGCACTCCCCCTCTGTTAACTTCTCTATAGCACGTAGCCTACGCTCCTGCGGTATTCGTGCATCATTGAGATATTCAGTCACTTCCTTTAACCAATATTTTGGTGTCATACTACAGTGACTACCTGAAAACTTCCTAGGTTTTTCTTCGCTTGCCCTAATGACGTTTATCACCTGGGTGTGCATCGCATTTTCATGTGGCGTCGATGCCGCAATTGGTACACCTGGCGTCATGTAAGGACTTTCTCCTGCGCCTGTAGCATTTCTGCTTATAGGTTGGGTTTCTAAGTCTGCCCACCTTGTTTTTCTTATATCCTCTATGCTGCCTTCACTTGACTTAGGATATTTCAGAAGTGTCTCCTCCTGTGCTATTATCCTAGTCTCCATTTGGTTATGGCGCATTTCTGCTCTTTCTAGGCGAGTAATGACTTCTTTTTCTATTCTCGTAAGCCTATCTCGGTTTTCCTCGGCTACTTGAAAAATTTTCACCTTGTCTTCTTTCAGACTTTGTTTGATATGGGATATTTCATCCTCTACATCCTCTTTAATTTGAGCAAGGGTCTTGTCGCTTGCCTCTGTTTTCTGGCCTTCTCTTATTTCGAGTTCTTCTCTCAGACCTTTAATTTCATCTTGAATGTGTCCATTGACTTTAGACAATTCATTCCGGACCTTGGTGATCTCGCCTCTATTTTCCTCTTGCTTTTTATTGACTATGACAATATCACTCTGAACTTGGTCCAGTTCTTTATGAACTTTACCCATCTGACTTTTCACGTTGCCTACCAGCTCCTTACTTTCATGAGCGATAGCCTTAATTTCGCCTATTTCCTGGCATTGACCTAATATATTCTTGTCCTGTTTCTTGAGGTCACCGTTAATTGCTCTAGCGTAACTTTTCAATTTCTGGTCCCATTTGGAGTCGTTCTCCTCTAATCTCTGGTCTACTGTTTTCGTAAACTCTGCGAACTGTTTCGCTTGGCGTTCGAGATTCGCCTCATTTTGGATCTGAATATCCTTAATATCGTTAGACAACGCCTCTAATTTACTGTTGGTTTGCTCCTGAGCATGCCTACACGCTTGCAAATTACCCTCAAGTTTGGCTTCTATAGCCTCGAAACGTTTATCAGTATTTTCCTGCATTTCCGATACAATGCTTACAACAGTATCTGTTACTTCGGTCTTAATGACTTCTTGCATTTGACCTAACTTATTATCTAGTGCAACCTGATTTGCATCTAACCGACTGTTTATTTCAGCTTTATTTGCATCTAAACGGTTGTTTATTTCAACCTGAGTTGCATTAATTGCCTCCTGATTGGCATCTAACCTGTTACTCAGTGCAACCTGATTTGCATTAATTGCCTCCTGATTGGCATCTAAACGATTGTTTATACTCTCCTGGAAAGCCTTGCTTTCCAGCTTATTCTGCTCGTGAGCAGCATCAAAATGCTGTTTCAGTCCTGCAATAACTTGCAAGATCTCCTGCGTACCTGACATTTTCCAATAACACACTTAAATATGCAGGCAGGCTTCCTGGAAAAATATGTGGATACGTTTCGAAGAGAAACATCAAACACTGCACACATATTGTGAAGTCGTACAAAACCTGATAATAGTATGGTAGATTGTGGATTGGGTATGTAACGCTCGTACCCTTAGGCCATTCTCTTCTCAATAGAGAGATTCTGCGTTACCTCAAAAGCCTACTGAATTCAAAAATCACTCAAACACAGTTTGAGGCAAAACAATTACTATGGTTTTCCCCATGAAATACCATAAAAAATCTATGGGTTTTCCCTAAATCCCATAAGTTCCACGTATCCTGGGCGCCATGATAAATGAATAGTAATTTATCACTATCTATCGTTGCCCGGTTCGTGCAATGCCAAAATCGCTCATATTGCACTGACGCAGGCGGTTCCATAAAGAGTTAATACCGTCCCACGTTGCTTGGGCCATGATAAATGAGATCAAAGGGTGGTATTAGTATCTATCAAAATTTATATATACGTATCGGAACTTAGCTATGGATTAGGAGCGGTCACACCCTACTTCGTTAATTCTTACTTTAATAGAGTTGTGTGCATTAAATCTGACCGACTTTAGTCGTACCTTTAGCTCAAATCACAGTATAGGACATCAATTCCCATGTACCCATGTGAGTAATCTCGGTGGATAATATGCATCTGCCTCCAACTAGCATCAGCTCTCAGGCGTGTACGGTAACCCCAATTTAGCAGTGCATATTTTGGATTTGAGGCTAAAAGGTATCAACTCTACAATGATAAGGCACAACTCTATTCTAAAACTTTAATCCAGTAAAATAAATCATGGCTTCAAACACAAAACAATACCCAAAAAAGCATAAAATAAAGCAAACAAAATTTTTACTTCCACAATCCACAAGTAAACAAATATAAAATCACAACAAAGTCATACCTAGCCATAGGGCTTTACCCTTCTGTGAACTTCACAAGGATATACTAGTGCGCTGATGCACCTACGACTTCAAAACAAACTGTACATTAACATAACAGTCATACAATGTGACTTCTTTAATATTACAACAAGGATTATTCCTTAAACCTCTTTATGTTAAACAATTATGTGTGCCGTGCGTGTTTTAATATTTTTCTTCTCACCAATGAAATGCTTTGCATGCATTTACCTATTTGGACGTTGCACCAAAATCAACGTGCAACTCCATAATTATGTAAGCTACCCCCTACACATCCTCCAATTATATGGTTTCACCGCATGCTGTCTGTGATTCCTAGATAAAACGTTACGTTATAGCTTATGTCGGATTGTACGATAGACTACCTCGCGCTCATGGCGATTGGCATCTAGTCACCAACTACATGACTTGGCTCCAGTGACAGTACAAATATATCATGTAACTATTCGTCAGATAGCTAAAATAATGAACCATCAGGATGAACTATAATTATCCATGTGTTCACAAACCACATGGCTCTAATACTCAACATAACACTCATGCATTATATGTCATTTCAACAAGGTCTAGAATCTCTTCCCTTTATAACTTGCCTGAGCGGCCCGGGTGGCTAGCACCGACCCTCGGCTAAGGAAGTCGCTACACAATAGAAAGTGGAATGGGTCGTTTCACCAATTATCTCGACCTTTCTAAAAGTTTGAAAGCCTCCCTCTCTAAGCAGTGAAGATTTACAAGACAAATACTGTGTCCTGACCGACACACATGTTCCCAAAGGATCTTAATTGACTATTATGCCAACAGGTATTGAATGAGCTTTTGTAATTATTCCTACATCGAGGATAACGATTAATTAATGGCCTCACATGGGTCCATTCAACATGAAGGTTCGGGGTTCGCAATGCATGAGCCTGGCGGTTTGACCGATGTCTCAAGTATAATATAGGCGCAGAAAACCACTGTCGCCGTGAGTTTCGCTGCCAACGAGCGTAAATAACTCATCAATAAGTTCTCGGGAAATCATAGAGCTGCGAGGTGTCCTTGTTTCCTCGACTCTGTCAAGATTCCAATCCGGAACACATTTCAATCCTTTCTTCAGAGTTAGGGTCCAACACTAAAACTCTGGAATAAATAATATCTCCAACAATGTCCACGACATAGGAGAATTCATACGTAGAATAGACTATCTGGCCCCTAATGCTCCATGCTACGACACTCCGACCTATAATATTAAGAGAAATCTAACATTTACTCTATAAGCTTCTCAATTAAGCTGCAAATTCAATTCACTAAAAGCTCTTTCATTACTGGTATCATTACTGAATATATGCAATATTCTGATATAAACTTCTTTCCATAATTACTGAAATGTAATCTCACTGTAACATCTTCCTGCTTAGATTGATAAGTCTTGCAATTAGCGTTAATAATTCTCGCTTACAACATTTATTTGTTTCCTGATGTGTTCATTCATACTCTTAATAACCATTATTATTATTATCATCATTTCTCACTGACATAAATGACCAAAATCATTATTTATTATTATTCTCACATAAATTACCAAAATTTCCGACATAGCTAGACGTTTTAAACTCGAACAATCGCGTTCGTTGCATTTACATAACTGATTGCCATTCTTAATTCATAGTGGGAATAATTACTCCACTTAATGATGCAAATTAACATCTCAACTCTATCAAAATCAACTCAATACTGATTAAACATGGAGGATCAGCCTCCTAACTGATTTTTACTGGCATCTATAAGGAATTCACAATATCTTTACGGAATCACAGACATGCAGCGGCCCATACTTCTACATAATCATAACCATAATTTGTGGGGTACTTACATCTCTATAGGCATCTAAGGTGGCTCCGACCAATCATATTCTTCCATGTCGCCCGCCATAATGGGCTTAACGCGACATATTTCTCTTGTTTACACACATTTGATTACACATAATTTCTATCACCAACACGACACGTTGCATACCTTTCAGGAAGTTATCACTCCCCAAACAAGTGAAACACTTCATCAAACACTACTTTAAATGATATTTTTACATATACATTACACTGAACACTCGTCACTTTATACACACTTCAATGCTGAAATTCCCTAGCAGAGATCGAAATTGCAGGTGTCGACGGCATCTTACGTTACCAACTCCTGATTGAAAGTCTGGTTATCTGCTCTCGGAACTCTCCAACAGTTTTATGACGATCATTACTCCTACAGTAAGCGTCCTGCGTTACATCAATACGCTGGCTCCCAAACATGAGCGTTAACATCTGGTACTCTCATGGCAATACCAAACACTTAGTAGAGTTTCTTTCGCGCATTCTATCGTAGTTACACAATATACGATTAGTTAATACTATACACACTGCGCTTAATAAAGTTCAACACTTTCACAAATAATTATATACAATAGTTCTACCGTTAGTCTATACGGTGCTTCGTAACTGAACACGTCATAGTTCGTGCTGCTGATTATGCCTGTATCACGACTATTATTCATACAAGCATATTTACTGTTTCTATTACACATACCAGTCTTTGTTCGGCGTCTTGATGAATAGATCCGTCATGCGTTTGCCTTGACGAACTTGCTTCAACCTGGCTGTAGCTGACTGAAGTTTCACTCGAAGACTGCACGTAGCTTATTTGAAGACTTCTGTATGCGACTTACACGCTGTCTCGTACTGCTGCATATTTGCTGCATACTGATTGCAACTTATTGCCATTGTGCTACAATTGACAATTGAGTAAGACTGTAACTGGCTGTAACTGCGCTTGGCGGCATGTAGACTGCGTGACAACTGAGTTTCAACTGAGCATAGCTGAGCTCCTCCTGGGGTCTACTCCCTTATATCGGATTTCCACAGAAAGTAGAGCAACATCTTCCCGCGTAATCTTAGCTCCTCTCACAGCATGATTCAGGTCTTCAAACCATGATCATTGTGTTCCTCTCTCTTCACAGGTCCCAAAACTATCTGTGTGCAAAGGAATCGCTCGTCCAATTAATTAATATTAATTCCTTTCTCCATGGCGTGGGACGCTACCTAACGGGAAACCCCCGGCAACATCTTCACATCCATCCGCGAACAATGGTCGTTTTACAGTCCTTACGCACATCATTAAATATGCACCAATTTCGCAGGTAAAAGACTCTAAAATTATCTTCTTGCCAAAATATTCACCTGTGTGCAACTCTCATCTCGATTCGTTACTCCAATCACGAGTAATCAATGATTTTTCTGGGCATTTCTCCGCCCCTACTCCAAATCTATTCTCCGTCGGGGAATAACTATGTCATTATTCAGGCCTCACCCCTGCTCCAGACGACATAATGGGGTGACAGAGATGGACGTGGCTCCACTGGGACCAACCCACAATTCTGGGCCAATTAGTAAATGTCAGCTCTGCCCTCCTCTGTGCTTCAAGCCTCCAATAGCTTACACCAAATCGTCTTATAATGATATAATCTGCTCATTATTTCCTACATTATTTTAATAAATAATGCCATTTCATCAAAAATCACACCAGTGATTAAATATACATTTCTTTCGAGGGGTTTTTACCAAGAAACTCCCTGTACAGATCTCTGGTTCGCTTCCTGGTGGAACCTTTATACTGAGATCACAGTCTCTGAGAACCATGTTCGACTCCAGTCAGCATAACCCCATCGGGTTCAGTATCAACATTTGTAGGTTATATTTGGATGGTTAGGAAACGCTCTATCAAGTTCCAATGTTCGCCGCTAGTGCTAGTGACAGTAACATCTGGTAACCAAAGTTGGAACTACTTGAAATTGAACTTGTTGTGAGCCCTCGGCCGTTCAATCAAAAATGCCCAGCTTATGGCCATTGGCTGCGATTCATATATCATTATATAATTCTTCCGCAACAGCTCAGCTAACCGTGACAATAGCTCATGTCACTGATGACCTAGGCTACTGAAACTGAGTCTTAACCTACCCGCGCGACTGTAACTGTCAACAAGTAGGCTGAAAACACGACACATGTAAACAAAGAAGTTCTCATCTTGGCCGCTAGTACTCGTATCTTGAAAAGCTTCCTGAGCTGGGTGCAGTCTTTTCCCCCTTTTTCCGTTCACTTTGGGGATGGACTTTCTCCTTTTTCTATTATTACAAGAAGAATAATACCAAACAAAGTATAAATGCCTCTAATGGACCACAACAAACACACAAAAAGTTATAATTTCTTATAATTATATTGGTCATTGTTGTTGAGAGGCTATTAAGTCGAGTTAAATGAATTGAATAAAAGTAGTATGATTATAAAAACCTAGGGGACCTGTACATGTGCTTAAACAACCCGCCCGGCTTTACTGTATTTTTTTGTTTTGTTTTTATTTTGCTTATTTTGTTTATATTTATAAACACACATTTTAAACAAATCGTCCATGTTTATGAAACCACAGTGCAATTCATCACTGCTGTGGATACTACGAGGCACGTCCAGAAAGTAAGTTCCGTTTGGTAATAAAATTAAATTGTGTACAGATACAGAAAAATTATTTATTGCACAATATTCTACACCTCTTCAACTACTTTTCCACATAACTGCCGAACTTTTGCAGGCATATGTCATAGCGTAGCACAAGTTTTTGGATACCTTCTTCATTGAAGTTTGCCGCCGGCCCGTAAACGAGAGTGAAGACTCCCCTGTAAGATATCCTACTGTTTGGCCACCACAGTTACGCAAATTGCATATGTGGTCAGGAGAACTCCTAAACATACGCAGTTCTCCTGGTAAGCACGCAATTTGCCTAACAGTTGTGGCCAAACGGTAGGATATCTTACAGGGGAGTCTTCACTCTCGTTTACGGGTCGGCGGCAAACTTCTATGAAGAAGGTATCCAAAACATTGTGCCACGCTATGACAAATGCCTGAAAAAGTTCGGCAGTTATGTGTAAAAGTAGTTTAAGAGGTGTAGAATGTTGTGCAATAAATAATTTTTCTGTATCTGTACACAATTTAATTTTATTACCAAACGGAACTTACTTTCTGGACGTGCCTCGTATAATTCTCCTTCTTTTGAATGTACGATCAACTACTTTAGAGCGCCCCTTCTGTATAGACCACCCGCCTGGCTTTACTGTTGTGCGGGCAGTAGCTATCGACTTGTTTATTTGTTTAAACACACTTATTAAACAAATAAGTATATTTCCGTTGACTTTTCAGTAAATGCAAGAATTTTCCTACACTATTGAAACAATTTGGAAGATTTTGGCACAAACCCCAACTTCTAACTCCCTCTGGTTTAGGAGCATGAGTTTTGTGAAACATAGACCTTAGCGTTTTATGTATATGCTGACATTAGTGTTGTTATTAATATTAATTATTATGATTTGCTTACTAATTAGCCTATTGGGGAGCATGATGGCGCAGTGGCTTAGCTCCTCGTCTTTCACTCGGACGGCCGGAGTTCGTATCCCGGTGACAATGGGGTAAAAGTTTCACCTGAAAAAGCACATGGCGTCAGGAAGGGCATTCGGCCTTAAATCCGCGGCCAAAACAAAAAATTAGCCTGGTTGGCTCCCGCGACCCCAATTGATTGGGATAAGCCGAAGAAGGTTTACTTGCTTACTAAATTAATAATAATGCTATTTAACATAAGCATTGCTAAATTGCAGATAACCCTTTTACGCTGAGTCGAAATTCACTATAGGTACATGCACTTCAGAATTGTTCTTTTTATGTAGCAAAGTCCGATTACTAATTAGATATCCTTATGCTGGAGTTGTTTGCCGCAATTACAAATCAGATTTCAGAGCACGTACTGTAGTAAGGCATATTTGTTACTAATACCGCGATAGATTTTTGCTTTGATTAGACTGTACACTTGGAATCTGGGTTTTTAACTTGATCATTGATATCGGTTGGAGCTCATTAATAAAAAATAAAAGAAGAGAAGCGAAAAGCGAAGTTGTCAAACAAGCAATCCCACCAATTCTCTGTGTTGTGATTGCTTTGGCTTAGCAAGAGTGACGAGGCCTAGCCGCCATCTGGTTGTTGGAGGTCTCAGCATTCCAAACAGTAGCCTATATCCAGCCCTCTTGCTGATTTGTATTCATCGTCTGTAAGCAGGTTTTGGGCTAACCATCTTGCATTTTGCCCACATGCTCGCTATTCTGTTGTTTGAATGTTACAGCAACCGCCATGCTCATTCCTTTGATATCCATTAGTTAGAAGATCTGGTCCTGTGTGTGTGTTTGCAAATTCTTTGAGCAGAATATGCTTAACAGTTCGGCAATTTCATGGTGTAACGCGATGGAATGTTCATTCAAATAGAACTGTTTCTCCATTCATGATTGCCTATGCCAAGTTATCTTTGAATGTTTCATTTAAAAAGTGCAATAGTAATACAAATGGAAACATATATCGTATCCTGTTACAGATCTTGAGGGTATGGTGTCTAGCAACACCCTAATCTCAGATAAGCAAGTTTATTTTAATAGTGTCACAGAATTGTGTTTTACTCCAGGTTACATAAAGAAAGGCGGCTTCGGTGGCGCAGTTGGTACCATGCTGAGCTTCTATGCCCTAGATCTGGGGTTGAAACCCGGCTGAAGTCGTCGGATTTTTAAGATCGTTAAAAATCCCTCAGTATGCCTTCCTTGAGAGGGGAAGTAAAGCAGGCGGGCCCACGTCGTGAATTTATGGCATGTAAAAGAACCTTCCACTAACTACAAATGTGTGAAGCTAAATGTGTAGGTTAGATTTGATTAACGCTCTATTAAGTTCCAACTTTCGCCACCAGGTGCAGGTTGCGGTGGCGTCTAATAGCCAAATTCACAGAAAGGTATCGTTGACGGTAGTATTTGGTAGCAAAAGTAGGAACTACTTGAAATTGGTCGCCTGCATTCCTTACCTGAATTACAGATAACACACACAAATACAGCCATCACAATTAACACCGGTTAACAGACAGATTCTACACACACCCAAAGTACACGGGGCTACATGACCGCGTTGTCGCAGCCTCTAAACTTAGGAACCAACCAACATATAGAAAGAAAGAAAGAAAGAAAGAAAGAAAGAAAGAAAGATAATCACTGAGAGAGAGTTGTTGTTTGCTGTTGATTTTTTAGCGGCTTTGTGACGTCGTGGTCATCATGTAATTCTGTGTCCTTGGGTGTGTGTAGAATTTGCGCGATAACCTGTGTTATTGTGATGGCTGTACTAGTGTTTGTGTTTGTAAATTGGGGATAGGATTGGAAAGGAGGTGGCTGTGGCCTTAAGTTAGGAATCATCTCAGTATTTGCCTGGAGTAGAAGTGGGCAAACCACGGAAAACTACTTAGAGTATTGTGGAGGTGGGATTCGAACCCTTATCAGTTTTGCCTCACAAGGCTAAGTGTACCCCGATCCAGCATGCACAACTGAGGCGGGAATCGAACGCGGACTTTCGGGGCGACAGCCAAGAACACTAGCCACCACACCACGAGGTGGTCGCAAAAACTGAGAATTGTGGTTTTGTTACACTTTGTATAACCTGTCTTGTTAATGCTAGTATTCATGTTGTTGTTTGAATATTCAGTCTTTTGACTAGTTTGATGCAGCGCTCCAAGTCTCCCTGTCCTGAGCTATTCGTTTCATCTCTACATGGCTACCACACCCTACATCTGAACCAATCTGTTTAACATATTCTAACCATGATCTACCCCTACAGTTCTTGTCCTCGACCCTTCCTTCCATAACTAACTTGACTATTCCAGGGTCTTAGTTCTTGACCTACTAGCCTATCTCTTCTCTTCAATAGCAGTCGCCAGACACCTCTCTCCTCTCCCAATCGTCTTAATACCTCTTCATTTGTAACCCTATCTACCCGTCTGATCTTCATCATTCTTCTGTAACACCACATTTCAAACGCTTCAATTCTCCTCTTTTTTGCTGCAACATCAGTCCAAGATTCACTTTCATAAAGTGCCACGTTCCAGAAAAAGGCATTCGAAAATGACTTTCTAATGCCTAAATATATATTCGATGTCAACAGATTCCTTTTCTGTAGCAATACTTTCCTTGCCTGAGCCAACTTAGTTTTACATCCTCTTTGCTTCGTCCATCACTGGTTATTTTGCTTCCTAAGTAACAGAAGTCTCCTACTTCCTTTAGCTTTCCACCTGCCACTGATTTCTGACTGACAGTCTGACGATCAAGAATTATTATTACTGGGAGGAAAATATTACCACTTCGTAAATGTAAATTTTCTTCTTGTTATTCTTCTTTCTTCTTCTTCTTCTTCTTCTTCTTCTTCTTCTTCTTCTTCTTCTTCTTCTTCTTCTTCTTCTTCTCCTTCAAGTGCCGTATCCTGTCCATAGCCGTTAGCTAACACCATTGCTAAGTTCTCGATCAACTGCAAGGTGTGTGTAGAATTTGTCTTATAACCTGTGTCATTGTTATATCTGTATAAGTATCTTTAGGTACAAGTGGGAATGGATCAGCTCACCAGTGGGCGAGTATAATCTAGAAGAACAGACGATTGAACATCTAGTGCAACACTGCCCTCTTCATTCATACTCTGGATGTTCTGTAGCAGTGGCGTAACTAGGATTTGCTTCTGGAGGGGGATGAGCGTAGTTAAATATGAACTGATAGCCTAAGCTATGAAGAGCGTTGTACTAGGTCTATACTCTTTATAGAACCTAACTATTTTTTCAAATGTTTTCTTTTGGTTTCATTTTTGGTTTAAGTTTAGGTTTTGTGTCTGTTGTTTTTTTGTTTTGTCTTTACTTTTTTATATTTTTCTTTGTGCTTTTTTGTTTTTGCTTTTCATTTTGCTTTTATTTTTATTTTATTTATAATTTTGTGTTTGCTTTGTGTTTTCTATTTATGGTTTCGTGTTTGTTGTTTACTGCTTTGTCTTTTGTTTTTGATTTTGGTTTTGTGTTTTTGATTTTGTGTTTTGTGTTTTTTATGTTGGTTTTGTGTTTTGTATTTTTGATTTTGGTTTTGTGTTTTTGATTTTTGTTTCGTGTTTTGTTTTTGATTTTTTGTTTTTGTATTTTTTATTTTAGTTTTGAGGTTTTGGTTTTGTATTTCTCTTAGTTTGTTTTTGCTCTAAAAGGGATCGGGGGGCAGCCTAATGCAAAATGGCAAAATTAGACATAATTAATGAAAGCAAAACTACACGTTTTCGGGTTTGATCTCGATAATATTTGATACGTTTTATTTGCACCTATCATTGTGCAAAAGCTTGACAATGAACAGTTTTGTTGGGTTTTATTAGCCTATTTTCGATTTTGAAAAAATAGGCTTATGAGATCACCTTTGTCCCTGTGTGTGTGTGTGTGTTTGTGTGTGTGTGTGTGTTTGTGTGTGTGTGTCCCTAATAAAATCTAAATGGCTGGAGCGATTTCAATGAAACTCGGTAAGTTCATAGCACTATACCGGACGACCCCAACCGTGCCCTTCAAATTTTGTTACGTCTCACCAATCCAACATGGCGGCTGGGCGAAATATTTCACAAGTATTCAATATCTCCGAAACTATTCCCTATATCACCCTGGAACATTTTACGGTGATAAAGGGAACCACTAGAAGTTCATATATGTGACATTTGAAAATTTGGTGACTACAAAACCAAAATGGCGGCCACTCGAATTTGCGACCCTTAAATAGAGGTTTCTCGCGATTTAACCAACCAAACTCAATAAAACTTGGTACAGTGTATATGTATACATATTGTAATGCACCGACATCTAACTTCGTTCAATTGTTTACATAAACACAAGATGGCGGATGTGCGAAATATTTTACCGGCATTCTATATCTCTGAAACTATTAGCGATATCACCCTGAAATTTTGTACGGAGATAAAGGGCACTACTGGAAGTTCATCTATAAGACTTTCAAAATCTGGTTAACTACAAAACGAACATGGCGCCAAGCGAATTTGAAAATTTTAAATAGTCCTTTCTCGCGATTTAATGTTCCAAACGCAATGAAATTTGGTACAGGAAATGTTTATACACATTGTAATGCACTGGTATCTAATTTAGTTCAATTGTTCACATAACCACAAGATGGCGGCTTTGCGAATTTTAAAATTAAGTTTTTATTTCTTGTGTCGTAGTCATGCGATCGAAGTGTAAGTTTGAATAATGAACCTACGCAATAATTTTCCTTTAATGGTACATGCCTCTATGGCCTATACATTTAACAATCCAACATGGCGACCTTCCGAAATATTTAGACGGCTCTGAATATCTACGCATCTATTATAGCAATCAAACTGATTTTTTTATATTCATAGGGCCTATGAACTTAAGTTCACCTATAGGACCTTAAATAACCTGGTGATCACAAATCCAACATGGCGGCGACTCGAAGTATAAATATTCACATGGACGTTTCTCGTAATGTAACCATCCGAGTGCAGTGAAACTTGGTACATTAAATCCTTATAAGAATGTTAATCCACTGGCATCTAATTTATTTCAATTGTTTCCATAACCCCAAGATGGCAGCTGAGCGAAATTTTAAAATCTCCTTGTTACTTCTTGTGTCCTAATCATGCGATTGAAGTTTGAAAGCTACACGTACACAATAATCTTCATGTAACAGTACATAACGCTAGGAACTACTTATATAGAATCCAACATGGCGACCATCCGAAGTATTTAGTTGGTTCTCAGTATCTACGAATCTATTACAGCAATCAAACTGAAATGTTGTATGTTGATAGTGACAGTTAACATAAGTAGGATATATGAAAATAGGCTGTATAGTTCTTCACGGAACTACTTGTTGGTTTTGTTCGAAATAAACATTCATCAAATTACATATGTTTATTATTTGGCTCTAGGGGGGGGATTGATCCCTCTGATCAACCCCCGTAGTTTTGCCACTGCCCTGTAGACTTACTTCACAATTCATATCACATATACAACTTCAAAGTACATGCATATTAATATGTTTTATATTGAATGTGATTCCGATTTCTAGAAATTATATTTATCTCGATCCGTGCTTACTTTGGTTAATAATGTGGTATTCATATTGACCTTATTGATTATGTATACAGCCTTCATCAAAATATATTCTTTATAAATTGGACAATGTTTCAGTCCTACTTTGGGTCTTTATTCAGCCATTGTAAGAAAATACAATCAAAGGAAACTAAAACTGATTAGTCCTTTTAAAATGTCGACAAAATGAATATACAAAAGAATTGACTATTCCGAGACTGGCATCCTGAAATCCACCTTGCCAAGGATCAGCGATGTGCATTGGAAAATGAGATGACGAGGGATGACGCCAAAGTTATCGGAGCAAATGGTGTCTGTTCTAAAGTTTCAGATGTAGTTCTACCCTCTCCTATGGTTGAAATTGCAATTAATGACGCATGTGTAATAGCTTTGTTAGACTCAGGAAGTGCTGCTTAATTGGTTAGCGAGGATTGGTATTTGTCTATGAAACTCATTTGTACATTCAGTAAATCGAGCGACCTGATGGGCACAAATACTCGCAACACCTCGGACATAAAATTCTCCACACTCCAACCTTCACACATGGCACTAGTCACATAGGTTCCCAACGTATCCGACACATGGGGGGATATTAATTGAAAGACCACTTGGTCGCTGACACCGAATTGGATAGCACACTCATGAATATCGACCAATATTCTCAAAAAATCAACGACGCCTTCAACCGTATCCATACTTCTACCCGATAACTTTGAAACAAAACCCAAAATGGGGTGACTGACAGAACCAAAGCTGGCCTTAGAAAAAACAGAATAATTAGAATGCTCATCATTGGACACCCTACGACCTGGCATTTCGGCACATGGATTTCCTTGCACATAATTTTGGTTTCCGGAACAAGATTAAGAAACGAGGTTTCGCCCTGAATTTGAAACACTCCCCTGAGAGTCTCGATAAACAGAATTTAAATCCCTAACCGGTTCTGAAGGAGAATTTTGTGTCACTGTAGGCCCCTGATGACCTGAGTTAGCCGGCACTTTAAATGATGAAACAGACCCGGAATTATCTCTAGAATTTACTTCTCGAGCACCGACACTAACAGGATTACAACTAGATGAGGGGAAATTTAAGACAGACTGGGGTTCGATTGCCGACCTCCTTACACGAGGCGAGGCGACAACAGCAGAGACGGAGTTACAAGTTACACAATTACAACTGCAAGTACAGTTTTCACGTCCGGGGAGGTTGAAGGTTACGTTGCTGGTATTATTTGGCACAGAAGCCATCGTACATAAATTTCATGTAACAGAACACAAATTAATCATTACACAGAGTTTGAAACAATCCTACCTATGTGGAGAAAAGATTAGTAAGGAGGAGGGCCCAGTTTAAATTAGTTCCTGAATTTAAGTTATTAAATAGATACATGCAGCCATAAGGAAGGTCATTTGGCATAATGTTGTGACAAGAAGATCAGAACCACGCTCTGCTACCACTGTAATGGCTCTCATCCCCCCTTTACCCTTTGAATAACCAAATGATAATAATAATATTAGCATGTCAAAATATAATTCATCAACAGGATATTACCATACCAAAAATTAATAATTTATAACACACAGAAAAGGCCTAATTTAATTACTCACTAGGTCAGCTGAGTTCACAGCAAAAAAAACCTATGAGTGAATGTTCCAAGTTTTCGTGGTATTCAAGAACACCCTGATTTGATTTAGGATAAGAGATCAGGCGGGACGAAGCTAAGGTCAAGACCAGCTTGTTGAAATGGAAGGCTGGACGTACTCAGAAAGGCCGACAATTTTAATCTTGCCACACATGGTGAAGGGAACAGAAACAATCTTCCTACTGACTGCCATCATTAAATAAACAACAACATCCAAATGTCAAAGTATAATGAAAATCTAGGAATGATATAATTAAATTACAATTAAATTACAACTAAAACCCTTAACCGCTTATGCTAATATTTAAAAGGTAATGCAGAATCAAGTTCCGGGTAATATTGTGAATAAAATAAAGTCAGTCATTGCCCAGTTGGCAAAATTTCATTTCCCCATCATACGATTAATTGAATTACTGAACAGAGGGTAATATCATCCACAAGGATAAAAGGAAATATAACAACATGAAAATTCAGCCCGGGTGCCATTTCACAAACAAATTGCATAAAGCAACAAACGCGTTCCTTAGCGAACGAAAGCGTCCGAGAAGCTTCAGAGTCCAGCACTGACTGTCCTTTGAAGCCTATCTGACTAAAATTAAGTCCACGAGGTTCCCATCCAGCTAACGGGAAATAGGGCAATAAGTAACCCACCCTGCAGTAACCTACATAGAACCGTATCACCAAATTATACAAGACCTTCCAAAATATTACATACTAATATGTTGTTGTTGTTGTTTGAGTCTTCAGTCTTTTGACTGGTTTGATGCAGATCTCCATGCCTCCCTGTCCTGAGCTAATCGTGTCATCTCTACATAGCTACCACACCCTACATCCGAGGCAATCTGTTTAACATATTCTAACCTTGGTCTACCCCTACAGTTCTTGTCCTCGACCCTTCCTTCCATAACTAAGCTTGCTATTCCTGGGTGTCTTAGTATGTGTCCTACCAACCTATCTCTTCTCTTCATTAGCAGTCGCCAGAAACATCTCTCCTCTCCCACTCGCCTTAATACCTCTTCGTTTGTAACCCTATCTACCCATCTGATCTTCATCATTCTCCTGTAACACCACATTTCAAATGCTTCTATTCTCCTCTTTTCTGCTGCAACAATAGTCCAAGTTTCACTTCCATAGAGCGCCACGCTCCAGACAAAGGCTTTCAAAAATGACTTCCTAATACCTAAATCTATATTCGATGTCAACAGATTCCTTTTTTGTAGGAAGGCTTTCCTTACCTGAGCCAACCTACTTTTTATATCCTCTTTGCTTCGTCCATCACTGGTTATTCTGCTTCCTAAGTAACAAAAGTCTCCAACTTCCTTCAGCTTTTCACCTGCCAATTTGATCTCCATAGAAGTTTCTGATTTATTTCGGCTGCATTCCAGTATTTTTGTTTTACATTTATTAATTTTCATCATGTATTCATTCTGTAAGACGGAGTCCATACCATTCAAAAACTGATTCAAATCCTCAGGCGTGTCGGCCAAGATGACGATGTCATCAGCAAATCTCAGAGTTGAAATTATTTCTCCTTGAATCTTCACTCCCACTTTAAATTTTTCTCCAATTTCCTTCATTGCTTGTTCAATGTAAAGATTGAAAAGTATGGGTGATAAGTTGCAGCCTTGCCTTACACCTTTCTGAATACCAGCTTCTCTCTCATGTCCTTCAGCTCGAATGACTGCTGTCTGGTTTCTACATACTAATATACTAAATAAAATTCCAAAATATTACATACTGATATACTAAATAAAATGTCAAAATCTGTATCTAGTTCACATTATGGTCCACCGACACATGGCCTTAGAATCACATTACCAAAATTTTGCAGTCAAAGTTAGTATTCAACCTTTTTTTAGTTGCCCCTTAGAATTAAGTTATGATAGTACCACCTGGTGTCTTCCAGCCCTCCGAGGAAACTGCACTATTAGTTTCCCCGGAGGCAATTGCTTAAGAGTCTTTATGTCGGCAAGGTCCTCCACACACTGTCTCTGGATTCACAGGCCACAACCCTGTATTCCAGTGTACCCCCACCACACTACTCCAGTAATACCAAATGCGACTAGTGGCGCAACGGGCCAAAACAAGGCCAGAGTCCAAGGATTGAGTTGGTACCATTGAATATCACCCCACACAGTTAGTGCGTAGAAACTTTCCAGGAGTTGAGGCGTTACACAATGTTCTTGCCAGATTGTTCTTAGAACAAGAGCTTGGCGAATGTAGCTGACAGGAAATGTTCACTTTTCCAATGTTCACAGATACAAAGCTTGATTTATCTCCCTTCCATCAGCGATAATACTTTAAGTGACAGGACACACAAAGGATACAAATCCTGGCAGAAAAGGGCTTGGCGAACCCATTTCACCAACAGTCAGGCGCCAGAGAGGCGAAATGAATTCCCAGAAGAGGCTTGGTGTATGCTCCCATGATAATCCGGCCAGACCTGGAGTTCTTACTGCGTCTCGAAGATAAAGATGAACATGTACTGATTTGCAAAATCGGTACAATTTCAGTTTTATTGGCTTGTAATAACTCAAGGTTATGATTTAGTTTTAGTTTCTAACAATTGCTGAAGAAGGCTGAAGGGTTGAATCTTTGTCCAATTTATAAAATACAGTATATATATCGACTAAGGAAATCTGAAGTTGACTATATCGTACGGTACTGAGACCTGTGGTGATGTATTGTTCGGAGACATAGACCATGTCACAAGGTGATGAGGAATTGTTAAGGAGATGGGAAAGGAAGGTACTCAGGTAAGTATATGGACCAGTAAAGGAGGGTGAATTCTGGCGAATCAGAAATAATATGGAGATAAGAGAGTTGTATGGTAAACCAGATGTAGTAGTGAAAATAAAGAGTAGTAGACTGCGTTGTTTGGGACAAATAGATAGAATTACAGATGGTAAGGAAGGTCTTCGATGGGAAGCCAGGAGGACGTCTTGTGAGGGGAAGACCTAGGACAACGTGGCTGGATAACGCGGAGGAGGATCTGTAGAAGATGGGAGTCAGAAGATTTCGTTGGTATTGGTTTAATAGTTCTCCAATGAGAAAAATCATAATTCTAAGAAGTTTTGATGCTCACCGTGTTGAATTTGAAAATAACTTTCAAAATAATCGCCTGACAATTAATTTTACTTATAATTTGTTCATTGACCTGAATAGAAAGCCACTTAGAGCAATATGCAGAAGTTCGCGTGCCCACCATTTTTAGCCTATTTTCATTTATGAAAAAAAAAAAATAGTCTTATGAGATCACCTTTTGTCCGCGCGTGTGTGTGTGTGGCTGTCTTGTGCCCCCCCCCTCCTCCCTAATAAAATCTAAACGGCTGGAGTTATTTCAATGAAACTCCGTAAGAACATAGTGCTATTTTGTCCGACCCCGACCGTGCCATTCAAATTTCATTATTCGGCTGTGCGAAATATTTCACCGTTACTTTGTATCTCCGAAACCATTACTGATATCACCCTGAAATGTTGTACGGTGATAAAGAGCACTACTATAAAATAAAAAACCTGTTAAGTACGAAACGAACATGGCGGCCACGCGAAGTTGAAACATTTAAATAGGATTTTCTCGTGATTTAACCACCCGAGCGCAGTGCAGCTTGGTACAGCAAATGGTTATACAAATAGTAATGCACTGACATCTAGTTTAGTTCAATTGTTTACATAATCTCAAGACGGTGGCTGTGCGAAATTTTAAAATATTTTTATAAGTTCATGTGTTCTAATCATGCGATCGAAGTCGATCGAAGTCAACGTTTCAATAATGAACCTACGCAATAATCGTCATCTAATAGTACGTAACTCTATGGCCGACATACGAGGGTCATTCCATATATCTTTCGAACATACGGCATCACGGTAATTCCAGTGTAGTCATTCGTAACCCCGCGACAAACAGCACAGAATTCGCCCGACAGAAGGTGACTGTAAGTGCAGGTGGCTAGGTCCCAGCACCATTCACGTTCATTCTGAGCATGGCCGTGCTACAAGATGGATGAAAGCAGATTGGAACAGTGATCATTCGTGAAAATTGCTCTTCTCGGTGGCATAAATGCTACGCAGTGTCATGCAGCATTATGTGAAGCTGTTGGTGATTACCGAACAGTTGCACATTGGGTGGAGGCTTTCCGACATGGACGCGCAGCAACTGTAGACTCGCCGCGAAGTGGGCGCCCCTTGTCTGCCCGAACATGTCCGTGTCTGTTATTCTACAGTATTCCATTGATTGGAAACGGTGCCCTAGATGTTAATTGATTGATTAGGGTTCCATTCGTACTAGTGCAAACCAAATGCACACACTGTTCCATTGTGTGATTTTCATTTGTACCTTTGCCGTTAACTCCTCTAGAACCCTATTTTTTGCTGGCATTGAGATATCACACGAACTTAACGGTTCAATGTTCATCGTGGATTTCCCGTGCTGTAAAATTATCGAAATATATAACATAGTTGCCATGACTTATGAAATGACCCTCTTATATAAAAATCCAACATGGCGACCATCCGAAAAAATTTAGACAGTTCTCAATATCTACTATTTTATGACGGGAATCGAACTGAATTTTTTTATGTTGGTAAAGGCTAGTAACATTAGTTGACTTATGGGGCTTTTAATAGCCTGGTGAGCACAAATCCAACATGGCGGCGATGCGAAATTTAAATATTTAAATGGACGTTTCTCGCCAATTAACCATCCGAGTGCAGAGAAACTTGGTGCGGTAAATGCTTATAAATATTTTAAACCACTGACATCTAGATTACTTCAATTGTTTTCATAACCTTAAGATGGGGACTGTGAGAAGTTTTAAAATCTCGTTTTTTTTATGTTTCTTGTGTCATAATCATGCGATTGAAGTTTGAATGGTAAACCTGCGTAATAATCTTCATCTAATAGTACATAACTCTATTGCCTACAAATAAAGAAATCCAACATGGCGACCATCCGAAATATTTAGACGGTTCTCAATATCTATGAATCTCTTACAGCAATTAAACTTGAATTTTGTATGTTGATAGAGGCAATTAACACAAGTAGGATATATGAAAATAGGTTATTTAGTTCTTCACGGAACTTTTTGTTAATTGTGCGCCTAACTTGTGAAAAGAAACCTCAACCTCATTTCTGCGAATTTACGTTATAGTAATCTATATTGTGATAATTCTGTCTATAAGTCAACCACATGACCTAAATAGAAAACCAGTTAGAGTAATTATCATGTACACATAGAAAGTCGCGCGCCCTTCATTTTGGATTATACGTCTAACTTGTAAACAGGAACCACATTGTGAATTTACGTTATGGAATTTCTGTCTTTGTGCTAATGTTCAAGTCAACCATCTGTATAGTCCTTCAGGTACTCAATATATATGGAAATTTACGAACGACCCCCATGATGGAATGGCTGTAATCAGAATATTAAAATGCGTTGTAGGAGTCGACTACATATTGTTTAGGCGTATAAGTCTTTAAGGTAGACCAGTCCGTTTAAAAGTAATAAGAACACTTTCAGGCTAACTGATACCGACAGACAGACAAACAAACGCGCGCGCGGACAAGACGTGAAGAACGTAGGCTTTAAAAAAGAGGCACGTAGATCCACCAAGCCGATAGCATCACATTATATCTGAACAAGTTGACGTACAGTATATAATCAGAGAATGAAGACAGCGACAACAAAAATTCCTTCTTTGACTGTACCAAGATTCAATCAGAGTCTTATGAAGAAATTTTACTCATGCCTCAAATATGTACTTATCTGACCACCCTTGTTTATTATAAGGTTCGACTTTTGTGTTACAGTCTTATCAGTTCCTTCTTTTGGTAAAATCAGTATACGAAGACATTTTTAGCCTACTTTTCACATTTTGCAAAAATGAGGAAAAAGTAGACTTATGAGATCGGGCAAATGTGTGTCTGTCTGTCTGTCCTTCTGTCTGTCTGTCTGGCTGTGTGTGTGTGCCCCCCCCCCTATCAACTCCTAAACGGCTGCAGCAATCGAAACAAAATTTGGTAGGAGTAAAGATCTATACCTGAATATCTCACGGCCATATTTGAAAATGATGTCAGTGCTACCATCTGCTAAATAAATCGCAATTGAAATTTGAGCTCCATGTTGGATATCTTGGAAAGTATGAATGGGAGCTATTTCAAAATTGGCACACGTACAGATCATAATAATTCAGTTTAATTTCCAGGAGGCCAAACATGGCAGTGTTGCCAAAATGATTATAAGCCTCCTGATAGGTCCAATTTTTAAATGCATATAACTTCTACAATATCAAGTGGAATTCAACCAAATTTCGTATGTTGTATGTGTACATAACCAGATATGACTGAGCGTATTCTTAAGACCTACCAGGGCTGCCAACTGTTACTAAATGCTCCTAATTTATTTTATCCAAATACCAATATATCAGAAAGTATGCAAGCCGACAGCTTTAAACTATGCACACGTATAGTAACTGACATTCTATATTAATTTGGAGTAACTTATATACGTCAGTGCTACCAACATGATTCTAAGCCTGCTGACAGGTCCAACTTTAAATACATGTAACTTCCATACTATCATTTGGATTTCAACCAAATTTCGTATGTGCTATGTGTACCATAACAGATATGACTATGCGTATTCTAAGGAGCAACCAGGGCTGCCAACTGTTAATATGTGCTGTCCCTATTTTTGTTACCCTAATATCTATATATCAGAAAGTATGCAAGCCAATAGCTCTAAACTTTGCACACGTACAGTACCTGGCATTCTAGACGAATTTGGAGTAACTAATATACGTCAGAGCTGCCAACATGATTCTAAGCCTGCTGATAGGTCCAATTTTAAAATGCATGTAATTTCTATACTAACTAATGGATTTCATTCAAAATTGGCACAACAATAGATCATATTATTTCAGATTATTTCTGACCAATACATGCATGACATTGTTGCCAACATGATTTTACGCACGCTGTTAGATCCAATGTTTAACTGCATGTAACGTCCATGCTATTCATTGGACTTGAACCAAATTTTGTATTTTGTACCTTAAGAGACGGAACTAAGAATATATTCAGTCATCAGGGCTGCCAACTGTAGTGCTCTATTAGGATACATTATGCCAGGTATACAGTATTTCTAATTAATTGGAAATTTCGATATTAGCAACTCAATTTCGTCATTATTCTAGATAGGTTCATATTCTGTAGAATAATCATTGGCATGAAAAGTAGGCTGTATAGTTCTTCACGGAACTTCTTGTTCACATTGATATAAGAAGTAGTAAGATAGAACAGGTTTGAAACTGAGCAGGACTTAAATAGCTCTGCATATCATTGTTAACATACAGGTATGCACTTGGATCAGATATTGTGTGAATCAGTCCATTGTATTTTAAAATATTTTCGTAAGGAATGTGTACTTTGGGGCTCAAAGTCCTTTTTGTGTCGCAGAAGACCAGCATTAGGGAATAAGATCTGCCGCGCACATGAAAATATTTGGTACGCCTGATACTGATACCGTAACTTTATTTAGTAGGTTTTGTTTTCTCTTAGGAATCTATATATTTTTTTTTACATTGATTTGCTGGAAAGCAGCAAATATGAATTCTGTATTTATTTAAAATTATGTATTCTCATTTTCTGATGTATTTCCAGCTATTTTCATTTACGGTAGGCTACTCCCCCATCATTCTACTTACCACTCTGATACCAGAGTGTGGATTTTAAGAATTCCTCTTTTCTTACTGGCACTTGTTCATAATATATACTTTCCAGTTTCATTTCTGTGTTTACTGTGAGCTATTACTCTAAATATCGAAATAATACGGGAGTATCTGTTAAAATGAACCCATTTCTGCTGTACTTTTGACCGATGCTTTCGAGGCCAGTCTAAGAATAGTGCTGCTGAAGCTCAAACATCGATCACTCTGAGCGCAATAGCTATTTATTAGGTGTCTGACTTCAAACGTTACATGATAATAGGTGCAATACTTAGTATACTGATTTCAATATACACTAAATACTGTATATTAGATAAGTAAATTAATTATTCTTGATTTGAAGGCCGTCGCATGACGCTCGACACATGTCGTCCCCTTAATTATTCTGTTTTGTCGTGTAGTGTACAGTGAAAGTTTATCATTTGTGTATTTGCTTCATGTATTTTTATTTTTATTTAATTTTTTGTTTTTGTTTTATTAATTTTTGGTCTTTTTGAATTTAGGTGTCCACCTCAAAATTTTAAATTCAATTCCAAATTTGTATTCTTTAATCTGTGTTAAAAGGAGCAGATGACCATTAAAACAACAGTAACTAACATTGTTAAACTAATCTAAATCCCTTCGCTGTCAGCGGCTATCCTGAGTGTGGTTTTTCTCTGGGTTTTTCTTCACTCCCTCAAGGAAAATTCCGGGATAGCATCTTATTTCTAGTCTCTATCCCTAATACAGCTTCACAAACTACTACAGTCATCACATAAATACAGGTTATCCGACAAATATTGAAGTATTAGAAGCCATTCTTCAGTGTTGCCTACTTCTATTATAGAAAGCTTTTCAGTCGCTCAACACAAATGTTGCCGAATTACATTTGGCGTGAGAACAAATATTTAAAAGCCCTAACCTGAAAGAAATATTACATGAGATATGTATTATAAAATAACAAGCTTTTATTTACAAGAAAAGGGGGATACGTAATTGAATGACATGTATCGAGGATTAATTTACGAGTTGGAAATCTAGAGAGATGAGACTGGCACAATAATCATTTACTAATTATTATTCACGAGGGCAGATCAAAAAAATAAGTTGCACTTCCCAGTTATGGCCATTTATTACACCACCTATACAACAGCAAAACGCCTATAACGACATACAATGTATCGTCACTTTTCCACATACTGTAGTTTCCAAGAGACTCCAAACATTTCTGCGAACGCACAGCCAACTTGTTGATGCCGGATGCATAGAAAGTTCCTCCAGCGTTCTGCAACCACACGGAGATAGCGGCCTTCACCTCCTCATCAGTCTGGAAACGTCAACCACCGAGCTCGGTTTTGAGCTTATCGAACAGATGAAAATCACATGGCGCTAGGTCGGGACTGTAGGGTGGTTTTGCCAGACCTCCCTCTTGAAACGCTGCAGCAATTTGCCCGTTTGGTGGGCCTTGCGAGGTGTTGCGTTATTGTGCAACAAAATCACACCGGCGCTCATTTTCCCCCTGGCGCTTCTCTTTAATCGTGTAATTCCTACTTTAGGCCCATAGGATTCGGATTGTCGCACGCACCTCATATTTGGAGTGAACGTCCAGTCGACGCGCCATTGCATTTGGCCGCTATTCATACCATACAAGACGAGAAACCATAGCGACCTGCCTAACAGACGCGTGGGCAGTGTCTGTCCCTTACAGCGCGTTGCTGCAGCGCGTTAGTGCAACTAACTTTTTGATCCACCTTCGTATTATAATTTACACATTGCTAAATCATTTCGTTTTTCCATATTATTGGAATCCACTATTCCGTTCAAACCGAGGAAATTATAGGAACGGGGAAAGTATTATGTAGCAAGTAGTGCTAGAAAAGTAACGGAAAATAATAATGCGGGTACCTTGACAGTTGGAAATGTAACGCAGTTACTTTTCAGTGGATGTAACTTCAACGGTAACTTCCTTGATATTTTTGACAAATAACTGTTCTGTAACTTAGTTACTTTTCACACAATGTAGGCTCACTGTAACGGCAAATTCATTGTTATCTTTGATAAGTAACGATTACTGAAACTTAGTTACTTTTCACACAATGTAGGCTATCTGTAACAGCAAATTCGTTGTTATTTTTGATAAGTAACGATTACTGAAACTTAGTTACTTTTCACACAATGTAGGCTAAATGTAACAGCAAATTATTTTTATTTTTATTTTTGATAACTAACGGTTACTGAAAATTAGTTAATTCATACAATGTATGCTAACTGTAACGGCAAAATCATTGTTATTTTTGATAACTGTTACTGGAACTTAGTTACTTTTTAGAAGCAAGATACCCAAACCTGATTATTTCTGTATCTCCTTGATCTACGGTGCTGGATGATATTTAATATACCTATTTGTAAAAATAAATAAAATTGTAAGGATGAAATGTAATAAAATGAAAAATTAAAAGAATTAACTCAACATTCAAAGTGAAAATGAATGAAATCTATTTTAAGTTGAATACATAGCCTACAAATGAAGTAAAATTCTAAAAAATTAGATTTGTCCCATAACGAGGGGGATAAAATGTGACACCATGCCAATAGGCTGACAGACTGTGACCACCATTGGGTTAAGTGAGTAAGTGTCTTAGGCAGGTTTGAGACCTCTGATTATTTTTCACCCGGGTTTGATTGTTGACCATAAGATATAATAACCCTGATTATAGAAATATGTTGCGTACTCATTAATATATAGCCTATTTCTTTATATGGTCACTTTTTAAGTCATTTTCGATACCGTAGTTAAGCATTCCGAAATGAGGGCAATTAATTTTGTCATCGATAAGTGGATGCGCAGTCTTGAGGAATTATCTCAAATGTTGTTTGTAATTTGTTTGGCGCGCCATAATGAGAAAGCTCTGTCTGCCTTTCTGTTAATTGCTGGCTAGCTAATATCTGCATCATTTAGCCGGCTTTCAGAGGTTACATTCCTCACGGTCCTGACTGGTTCGTCAAACTTTACGTCTCGTCCGTCCGATCATCACTCATTTAGATAATATAGTTACAACTTCAGTCATAACCATTTAAAGCTACAAGTTTCTTATCTTCGTTCGCCCCTTGTTACTGTCATGATCTCCGACCATAAGGATTTTGTTCGTATTTTCTATTTGAGTTGTTGTTGTTGTTGTTGTTGTTGTTGTTGTTGTTGTTGTTGTTGTTGTTGTTGTTGTTGTTGTTGTTGTTTGAGGGACTTGGACATCGTGGTCATTGTCTTTTAGCCCCTTGTACTTGGGTGTGTGTGGAATTTGTGTCTGATATCCTGTTATTGTATTGTCTGTATTAGTGTTGTGTACCTGTAATTCAGTTGAGAATTGGGAAGGAGGCGGCCGTGGCTTTATGTTAGGAACCATCCCGACATTCACCTGGAGTAGAAGTGGGAAACCACCGAAATGCACTTCCAGGATGGTTGGGGTGGGAATCGAACCCTCCTCTTCTTAGTTTTGCCTCACAGGCTGAGTGTACCCCGTTCCAGTCCTCACACCTGTATTGACATTTCTTGGCAGAGGCGGGAATAGAACCCGGTTCTCCGGTCGCCCAGTAGAGTTTTGATTTTCACTACCAGATGGCAGTGTTAAACAGAGCGTCGACATTTGAGAGTAAAACGCTTCATTGGCTCCAATTCAATAAATCCACGTCACAGTATCTGAGCACATACGACTTTTATTATTATTCTTACTTTCTTCGTTATACCCATTCATAGAGCGCGTTGGAACTTGTTTATTGCCTTGATGAGTCTTGCCTTCTTCTCCAAAAATCTCTTCATTATTACATTACATTACATTACATTATGCGAACCGGCCAAAACTAAGGACCACGCAAATATCATTTCATTTCCTTCTCATAGTTCTTTCTTCCTTTCTCTTCCTCCACACTTCCTTCATTCTTTCAGAGTGTTGGGAGAAGTTGAGTTTTTCTAGTTTAAGTCTTCTGTTTTCCATCGACTCTTTGTCCAGTCCATTGTTGCTAATGATCTCTCGGAGGTATTTAAACTGTTTCATGACCTTTACCTTCCCATATTTCGTCTTAACTGTTTCCTTCATGTAGTTCTTGTTGGTGCTCATCATCTCTGTTTGTGGAAAGGAGATTTGTAAACCTGTTTTCACAGCGATTTCTTTTAGTTCATTTATCTGTATTATTGCTTCCTCTTCCGTTTCAACTAGAAGTGCCAGATCATTTGCGAAGGCCAGACATCTGGGTTTGATGTTTGTATTTTTACTTCCAAGTAAAGCCCGGAGTCATTGGTTGTCCACAATGTCTTCATTATTATTATTATTATTATAGCCTATTGTGTAATGGGGTATACAATAACTGTAAAGTTTGAGAAATTGAATGTGATTCTTGAATTCTTGTCTTCCTTTACCTTTCTTCTTCACACTGTAGGTAATAACTCAACAAATGGTTACTTGATTTAACTGCGTAGTGAGATAGAAAGTTCAGTAAAACACAGCTTAGTTCTTCTCGAAAGTACTTTGTAAACTTCTGATTCCTTTTAATTTTTGGCTTGAAAACTAATGGAGTGAGCTGTACGCTAATATTTGATCGCATTTATAACCATCCTCTCTCTTATAAATGTAACTTATATTCAACAATTAATTTACACCGCATTAAGTACATGTAAAACGTTCAAGAATGGTCTTAAGTTCGTGTTTTTTAATTCGTTTCTGGTCGTTTCTTTTGCTCTCGATAATGAGAAACGTATTTCTTCTTTATTTGTTAATTCGTTGTCCAGCCAATATGTGCATCAATTAGCGGGGTCGCTCGCAACGCCTTATCCGAGCCGAGAGAAGCCAAACGAGGTTACATTTTAATGAGGTAATATCATTCAAACAAGCTCTAACAACATCCCCATATTCAATTCTTCTCACATACTCGAGCAGACCTCTTGGATTCTTCTTCCTTTTGTTTTTTGTATTTCTTTCTCTCTCCAACTCGTCCAAACATGCCTCTCTGTCTTGTTTTCTCTCTTTCTCCGCACTGCTGTTGCTGATTAATTCTACCCTTTTGTTTTCAATCTCTGTGATGTTGATGAATCGATCTATTTCGAGTCTCGAGGTTAACGCAGGCAACCTCCTTGTGTTTGCCTTCGATACAGTCATGTTCTATAGTTAGGAAACATTAGTATCATTGTGGAAGTTAACCTTACGTGATGTTTAATCGGTAGAGCAATCTCGATTTTAACTATTGGACCTCTTGTTATGTTCTACTCTCTCTAGGCATTTATCAAACATCTTTAACGCGGCCAGACAACACGCGCTCCGGCGTCTGGTAAAGGCCATATATTTAGAAGGATTAAGTGGATTACTTTTGATCTGAACGGGTGTAATGGTTTTCGCGAGATTCTTTTTTCTTCGCGATAGGGTACAAAATAATAAATAGAGCAGCTTTTCATTCTTAATTTGGTTGTCATGTAGCGCCTTCCTTTACCATTCCAGTATAGTTCATTCTTACACTCGTCACATTGGTGTAATTGTGATATGTCCTTACCGTTAGACCAGACCTACCTGCTTAACCATGCGTGGTAACTTGTAAACAATCAAAGTTGCATTTGTCCAGTCGCTCAATTCCCAGCATTGCCAACTTGCCGCGGTAGCCTTGCTTATGTTTTTCCTGGGATTTTTCGTAGGTCAACAAGTTAATGTGAACGATTAAATAGCGCGGGGAATAAAACTTATTTACTCACGCCTGCTAACCTGAAAATAATTACATGGATTAATTTTATACACATCTTGAAAACGGTGTTATAAAAGTGCGTACTCAATCCCTGTATTTTTTCATGTAAGCAGGAATGAGTAGATAAGTGTTATTTCCTTCTTAATTTAATTGGACACATTAACGTGTTGGCCGACTTAATAGCAAATATTGTACTAAGTTCCGAAAGAAACACTGCAAAATGGCTCTAAAATTTATATTTTCTCCTAGGTTAACTGCCCCAAACTAAACTAAACTAATTAGGTTTCACGGCCAGTGAATTAAAACTCAGCAATTCTTCTAGGTTTATGCCGTGCCTTGTGCGGGATTTCGCCCCTAACAAAGTTCTAACAATAAATCACTGCTACTCATACAACTGCACATATCGAACGTGGGTAACAACAGCCAAGAGTGATCAAGGATTAGTGTTAGAGAGCCGTGGCTTTCTAATTAGTATTGTAGGTTTTACTAGTTTTTTGGTAGAGCAATTCTGTTGCTTTAAATTTAATCAAAAGGTTCCAGTAGAAAATGATGCACCAATGCTGTCACTAGGTTCTTGTCGTTTATTTTCTAGCCGACTTTTCACATTTTATAACAAGAATTTTCGTGAAGAATTATTCAGCCTATTTTCATATATCCTACTTATGTTAATTGCCTCTATCAACATACAAAGTTTCAGTTTGATTGCAGTAATAGGTTCATAGATATTGAGAACCCTCTAAATATTTCGGATGGTCGTCATCTTAGATTTTTATATATGTATGTCTTAGAATTATTTACTATTACATGAAGATTAGTGTAGGTGTAGTATTTAAACTTCAATCGCATGATTAGGACACAAGAAATGAAAACCAGATTTTGTAATTTCGCACAGCTCCCATCTTGTGGTTATGAAAAAAAAATTAAAATAAATTAGATGTCAATGGATTAAAATTTGTATAAGCATTTACCGTACCATGTGTTACTGCACTCGGATGGTTAAATCGCGAGAAACGTCCATTTAAATATGTATATTTCGCGTCACCGCCATGTTGGATTTGTGCTCACCAGGTGTTTGAAAGTGAATTGGTGAATTTATGTGCATAGCCTCTATGAATATAAAAACTTTCAGTTTGATTGCAAACATTCGTAGATATTGAGAACCGTCAGAATATTTCAGGGTGATATCAGTAATAGTTTCGGAGATATAGAATGCCGGTGAAATATTTCGCACAGCCGCCATCTTGAGACTATGTACTGTACCCGTAATCCACGTGGTCTTACCTGTTGCAATCCGATGGAAAAGCTGGATCGTAGATTCTAGAAGTTCCCGGCTGAAATGACCTCTGAAAAACCTACCAACTAGGATCAACCAGGGATCAGGATACGTCGATATTAAAGAATGCGGTACGAAGATGCCAGTGGTGTATAAAATTACGATGAAACGAAGCTCAAAAGAACTCGAACAAGAGACTCTAAAATAAAGTAAAAATATCTCGGGCGTTAAGTTTAAGCAAACTCAAAGAAAAAAACTGCCCACTGGTCCTCCTAACGCACTCCCCTTTTCTGATATAAAACACCAGTCGTTCTAAGATTCTTTTAAAATTAAATTCAATTTATAGACTGGTTAATAATGAATGTCCATCAATTAGACACAAAATTAAAGAAAAGCTTCTTTAGATCAAATGATGAAAAATATAGTTTTGAATAAATGCCTACAATAAGGCCCCATCTTACTGCTCATATCATCCGCTGAACAAATTATAAGAAAAATTACAATATTACATTATGTACTGATGTTATGTCTCCCACAAATCCAACCCCTCGTCCTCGTCGTGGGAGATGGGCAACGTAATTAAGTAGGGGATTGCCTGTAGGGGTGAAGTACAGTGGGGACTTTGTGTGCCTCAAGACCGCTACGGTAGCTGTGAAGGCCCTACAGGAACCCTGAAGAAATTACGGCTAACGGGGCTCTGGTGAAACAACTGCTGCCTTGTAGTTTGGAGTTGGTTCTTCAAAGGCTAAGGGAAGAAACCCTGACAGAAAATCAGCCTGGTGCCTCAGGCTTAAGGTGGCAGCCCCTCCAAGGCACTCGGAGGCAGTGGGTTAATCACTCGCTCCTCTTAAATAAACTGATTACGGAAACTGAAGCGAAATTACAAAACCGGACGGATAACCTGATGACGACTTTTGGCATGAAGAGGACTACGAAAATCGGTTTCTGGAATGTGAGGACCTTGATGGAGAACACCAGACTGAAACAAGTGACACGGGAGATGAAGAACTATGGGCTGGATATCCTAGGATTGAGTGAAGTGAGGTGGCCAGGATTTGGTGAAATACAGACAACAGATGGAATTACATTTCTCTATTCTGGGGGTGATGATGAAGAACACAGGGATGGAGTGGGGTTGCTGCTCAACAGAAATGCAAAGAGAAGCCTTATGGAGTGGAAGCCAATTTCTAGTAGGCTCATGTTTGCTAGGTTCAAGACAAAGATCAGGAATGTGATCATCATCCAATGCTATGCGCCTACAGAACAGTCGGAGCCAGAGAAGAAGGAAGAATTCTACCAAATGCTGCGAGATGTCACAAGACAAACAAGCAAGAAGGACATTCTCATTGTTATGGGAGACTTCAACGCGAAGGTGGGCTCAAACAATGAGGGGTTGGAGCAGATCATGGGTAAACATGGCCTTGGGGAGATGAATGACAATGGGGAGAAATTTACGGAATATTGCGCCAGTCAGGATTTGGTGATGGGTGGCACGGTATTTCCTCATAGGCGGTGCCACAAGGTCACCTGGGTGTCTCCTGATCAAGTCACAGAAAATCAAATTGATCACATCGCGGTGAGCAGGAGGTTCAGAAGAAGCTTGGAAGATGTTTGGAACAAGAGAGGAGCGGACGTTGGTAGTGACCATCATCTTGTGGTTGCTAACTTCCGCATGAAGATCGTCGCAGTCCGCCGAAAGTTTAACACTCGGCACAACAAGTTTGATGTGGGCAAGCTTAAGAACCAGCAGAGATTGGACCAATTTAAACTGGAGCTCAGAAATAAATTCCAGGTGTTGGACTCCGAGACAGAGAAGGACGTGGAGACTGTGTGAAGCGAGGTAAAGAATATCTTCGTGGAAACCAGTGAGACGCAGCTCGGGTACAAGAACTACCTGCGGAAAGAATGGATATCCGATCAGACCTGGGACAAGATAAATTATAGGAAGGAGATTAAGGCCAAGCTCAACACCTGCAAGACTAGGCAGCAGAAGGCTCTCACACAAGCAAAGTATTCAACAGCAAACAGGGAGGTAAAGAGGAGTGTACGGAAGGATCATAGGAGGTGGATTGATGAGCAGGCGGAGAAAGCAGAAGAAGCGGCAAGAAGGGGGGACGTTAAGGAGCTCTATGGCATCACAAAGGTGCTTTCGAAGAAAGGTTTTAATAAAACTAGGCCTGTGAAGAGCAAGACGGGCGAGATCCTCACGACGTGTGAACAGCAGCTGACACGATGGAGAGAACACTTTGCGGAGGTTCTTAATAGAGATAGAGGACCAGAAAGTAAGCAGCGAGAAGATGAAGAGAAAGCAGAAAGTGACCCAAGCATCAGCCTCGACTCCCCAACTCGGGGCGAAATACGGACAGCGTTGAAGCAGATGAAATGCGGGAAGGCACCAGGTCTGGATAATATCCCAGCGGAAGTACTGAAAGCAGACCTGGATATTACGATTGATCTGCTGCACCCGCTGTTGGAGAAGATCTGGAAGGAGGAGAAAATACCAACCGACTGGAAGAAGGGGTTGATAGTCAAGTTGCCGAAGAAAGGGGACACCACAAACTGTAACAACTGGAGGGGTATCACCTTGCTGTCCATTCCAAGCAAAGTGCTGGCGAGAGTCATCCTGAATCGTATAAAAGACTGCGTAGAAAAAAGGCTTCGGAAGGAACAGGCTGGATTTCGACAACATCGCAGCTGTGTGGATCTCATCAACACCCTCCGAATAATTCTGGAGCAGAGTGTGGAGTGGCGGAATACCCTTTACCTCACATTTGTTGACTTCGAGAAAGCCTTCGACTCCGTATATCAAAGAATCATGTGGAAGACCCTCGAGGAATATAAAATTCCAACAAAGATCATCAGAATCATGGAAGAGATGTACGAAGGGTATGAGTGCCAGGTTCTTCACGAAGGCAAATTAACAGAAAAGATAAAGGTCAGTTCCGGAGTGAGACAGGGGTGTGTCCTTTCCCCCACTCTGTTCCTGTTGGTCCTGGATAGTGTGATGAAGAAGGTAATGGGAGGACGGAAGAGGGGTATTCAGTGGGGTATAAATGACAGGCTTGAAGATCTGGATTTCGCAGACGACATTTGTCTTATGGCACAACGGTACCGAGACATAGAAGATAAGCTGGGGAGGTTGCAGAGAGAAGCAGAACGTGCAGGACTGATGATCAACACCAACAAGACCAAAGAGATGAGGATAAATTCTGACATCACGACTAGTTTGACAGTCAACGGAAAGGACATTGAGCGAGTTGAGTCCTTCCTCTACCTTGGAAGTATAGTCACAAATGATGGGGGAGCAGAGGAAGATGTTCGAAGCCGTATCAGGAAGGCAAATGGTGCCTTTGTCCAGCTCTACCCCATCTGGAGAAATGGAAACATTTCCAGGAAGACCAAGCTCCGCCTTTTCAATAGCAACGTAAAGTCGATTCTTCTCTACGGCTGTGAAACATGGAAAGTCACAAAACCGATCAACAACCAGCTACAGGTGTTCATTAACAGATGTCTGCGTCGCATCATGAATGTGAGGTGGCCGGACATAATCTCAAATGAAGATCTTTGGACCATCACCAATCAACAACCGATTAGCATCCAGATCAAGGAGAGGAAATGGCGCTGGATTGGTCACACACTAAGGAAGCCGGACGGAGCTATTGAGAAGGCGGCGCTAGACTGGAATCCTCAAGGCGCCAGGAAGCGAGGTCGACCTAAGAAGACATGGAAGAGGACGATCGAAAATGAAATTGCAGAGGTGGACAAGAACTGGAGTCAAGTGAAGAGAATGGCCAGGAACCGTACTGCGTGGAGAAATTTCGCCAAGGCCCTATGCTCCGGAAGGAGCGGCAGGAATTAAGTAAGTAAGTAAGTAAGTACTGATGTTATACCCTTATTAAAGATTTATACATATTTTACATTTTATATACAAGTTACATCTTCAATTAGGATTTTGTTCTAAACGCTGCCTATCTTCATTTAATTTTACAAGTATGTTTCATGGTTATCATTTTCTTAATTCGATGTATTCAACAATCAATTAAGATAATCGAATAGTGTTACAAGTTGTGAAAATAGTTTATTAACTATTTATATGCTTCAAAGAATGCAGTATATTCTTACTAAAATTACTGAAATATCACATGTATTATGTTGCATGAATTAATTAAAGTTGTTCGAGAAGTGGCTGTGTTACTTAAATATGGGTGTCATGATATAAGCAGTTTATCTTCGGCAAATCCTACTAGACAAGAATAAAACGTAGGGCAACTTGAATAAAACAAGCATATAAGAAAAACATTCGTGATTCCAATTCACGATAACTACAACATCATATCCAAAAAAGTGATAGCTCAAAAGCTAATTTCACTCTTACTAAAACGCAATGACAACGTTAACGTCTTCTCAAAAGACTACAAGTACAATATACAACATTAATATTGACCATCCAATGATGTCAAATATTCGCTTCACTAACACAATAAATCGTATGCACAAAATTGCAATACCACAATTCAGCTTTCCAAAGCTGTCAAGAATTAATCCCGAACGTTATTAAACTTAAAACCTTTCAGAAATTGCTTTGAAAATATCATGTCCTATCATAGACGAATATAGAAATGCCACAGATTACTTCTTTTCTAACTTCACTAAACAAGAAGCAACAATTTGTTAGATAAATTGTATTATCTATTTCCATAAATAATCGTCATTAAAGTCTACGACAAATTCTGTTATACTAGTTTGAACTGTTAAATTTAGTTCACAAGTCCAATATATTTATATATATTTATTTCCATAAAGACTTATATATGAGAGAAAAACTTGTAAATAGACACTATCAAAAATAGTCGTTTCAGTTTCGCCTATCCAAACTCGAAAAATGGCTCAACTACTCAGAAGAAAACACGTGAGACTTACACCATGGAAAGGAGTCTATTATCATATCAATAGATACACGCAAACCATTAAATCAAACGATGATCTATCCAAGAGTCTTCCCAAAAACGAATTGAAATAACACAAGCAAAAACTGAACGAACAAAAATATTTCATTTAAAGAAAAATCTTTAATCAAAAGATATATGAAAATAGGCAACAAATGCCTCGGCAATCAATTCACAATTGTTTTCGCTGGACGATTTCCATAAATCCATAACCATGGAAAATAACGATGAAAATGCACTATCATTTCTAAAAGAAAGAATTTCTACTAGAATGTCATAAGTCCAAACGAATAGTATCACTGAAATATTTTTTTGGAATTGTTCAAGTGCACGAGTGTGTGGCCATCTTCTTCCTAATTGCTATTCTTATACAAAGATATCGTCGTCTTGGTCCTAATTATGCTGCAGATATCTTCTCAACAAAATTGAATGCTTGGTTTTATTTCCAAAATTTTCAAAATCAAAGCAACAAAGTAATGCTCTAAATAGCATCACGTTTACTATTAACTACACAATAAATTGCACTCTCCGACAGAAATGATAAAAAAGAACCAGATCTAGTCTTCGAATGAATTGCATACTAATTAATAAAATATTGGTGAAAAGTATCAAACTAAAAGTGACAAGGTCTACTGTCTACAAGAGAAGAAAAGTTTTCCAGCTACCTTGGGCGAAGTTCTGGTTGAGATTGAAGAAAGTATAGGAATATACATTCCTTTCAGGAACTGAACCATCATCCCTGAGTAGTTCATGGCTGGAGCTGCAAATCGCCGAACCAACTTCCTCCTAGCTCGAAAACTACTGGCTACGAAACGGAGTTCCTGCATATCGCTTGCACAAGGCTCCCTCGACGTTATCTGTAAAGTAGTTTCCTTTCTTTGGAGCTGTTTCTTCATTCTTGGCTACTTTAAAATCACTGGATCAGAACTAACGTTCCCCAACGTTTCTTTCTCTTCATTGTGGTGTGAAAAAGAATGTCACTCTAAATGATCAACTCTGCTTCTGCATTACATTCCTGCACGGTATGTTTTGTCCATCATTGCTACGACAACTATGTTCTTACAATAAAATCCAGTCATAATGTTCTTGATAATAATGCTTTCCTGCATTTCAAATAAATACGTATTAGATTTCCATATCGAAGAGTCTGTATTAACAAGTCTGTGCAATAGCTAAGTTCACTCAGGTATATTGAATCTCTGGGTTATATCTAACACACCAGAAGTACGGACAACCGCATATTGCTGTGGTAGCAATTCACCCGTCCGATCCGCGCCGCGAGTAGAGAACACTCGTAATACCGCGTGATAAACGGAACTTTCTTATTACAGCGATAACATGTGCACTGCATAAATCACTGGACTCAAGTGTGTGTCGATTCAAAACTGCTCATCCAAGACCCAGCTGGCAGTCTACCCAAGATGCATCACTCCCGTATCGAGGTGGACAATCGAACCCAGTCGATTATCGCGACATATATGTAACAAAGAGTTGCAGGACCAAGTCAGTGAGCATGACCTGTGCACGTGATCAAGAGCATGGCGGGACTGTCTATCCATCTCCTTAGTGAATCACAAACTTACTGCGTCTCAAACCTGCATTCACAGTAATGCCAAGCAATAATTCAAAATAAGTCTCGCTGTCGTATCAGGGTTCAAGTAAATAGCAAAATACTGTCTCAGTACCACAAGGTGGTCGTTGTCATTAGACCAGCGGTCAAGCAGTTAGGCCTAACCTCTTACCAGAACCATACCCAACAGAAACAAAAATTATCACATTGATTATTGTCAATAACATGCTTCAAAAACATGGCCTTGTCACTACTGGACATGTTGGTGGTTGGTTCTTAAGTTTAGGGGCTGCGACAACGCGGTCATATAGCCCCGTGTACTCTGGGTGTGTGTAGAATCTGTCTGATAACCGGTGTTAATTGTGATGACTGTATTAGTGTGTGTATCTGTTTTTAATTGAAGTAAGCACTGCAGACGATCAATTTTCAAGTAGGTCCTACTTTTGCCGCCAAACGCCACCGTTGACGACTACTAGTTCAGAACTTTGCTACCAGACGTCACCGCAGTCAGCTCTTGGCAACGAACGTAGAAACCTAAGAGCGTTGTCTACATTCTTAACCTATACAATTTAGTTTCACACAGGTGTAATTAGTGGAAGGTTCTTTAACATGCCACAAATCTTTGATATGGGACCGCCGGCTTTACTTCCCCTCCGAAGAAAGGCATACTGAGGGATTTTTAACGCTCTTAAGAAATCCGACGACTTCGGCCAGATTTGAACCCGCGATCTTGGGCATAGAAGCTCCTACTGGACATGTGAACGAGGTACGGTAAATAACTAATGTATTCAACTATTAATGCTTTTTCGCACAGTATAAATAGCATTAGGTTGGCACACATTTTCAAATATTGTAATTTTAATTCCATCTAAACTATACAATATTCGTTATTTTATATAGTAAGCTCTGTTCCTTCCGATCTAGTACGTGCCCACTTACTTCGCACTAAGGCATACAAATTAAGAGCCTAATGATTTTATTTTTATAATTTTGTATTTGCATTTTTTTAATGTATATGTTCCTATCAGCCCAACCGGAATTCTATTATTTGTTTTGTATTTTACTTATTTAAATGGACGCCCCCGGTTCGAGGCAGGTGGTAAGTGGTTCAGAAAAGCCAGAGATAGAAAAGAGCTATGGAAGGAAATTCAGAACAATGTAATAGTGTAACAATATAAATACCGTAGTAAGGATGTTTGCTAGTTTAATTTGTATTAATGTGAGTCAATATGTATTTAGGAAAGACATCTCTCAAGAACTGGCTCTTCTTGGGAGACTACTTGAACCACCACCTACCACTCCGGTAGGAGGCCCTTGCCCATCTACGAGCTTATCTTATCTTATTTAAATGGTGCCATGGGGAATTCTGAATAAACTACCTCCGTCTTAGCAGGGGCGGCCGCACCTTATGTGCTGAAGTGCCGCAGCACATAGATTTATTTGAAAATAAATTACTTTAATAATATTATTTCCAATCAAATACAGCGCATGCATTAAAAATATGTCAGCCAAAGAATAGGAAATATATCAACTCCCCTCACAACGACGTATCTAGTCGTGACCTCCACTCTGCGTCCGTCATTGGCTGTGCAGATCGCAGCTCAGCGAGAATCTCTACGATTATTGCCAGCAAACACGAACTCTGCCTTTTGCCCATGCGTGGCCAACCTTTCCATTGTGCTGTTCGTACAACAGCCAAGACCACAACCATGACTTCACAGTGATTCCTCGCTCAAACACAGAGAGGCAGCATTGGTCACACGGAATGAGAACGTGGCAGGTGGCTCCCTCTAGAGTCTGCGGTAGCATTTAAGGGGGAATCGCTCAAAGCAAACGGGGGACAATATTACAGGTAGGCATCAACTGTTCCCGCCTGGTCTTTTAATCTCACAACTTAGGGCTACAGCCACATTTTGTTAATCGATGCAATATAAACAATATAATTATGTTTTGATTTTTTTTGAAGGGGGTATGAGTTACAGCACACAAGTGATATTCTGCACCAGCCGCCATTGCGTCTTAGACTCTACGCCTCGCCGAAAGTACAATTTTGCTGGTGACCTCGACGCGCTGATAGACAAGTAACAAGCATGGATTTCAACTCTCTTGGTCTTGTTAGTCGTACAACTTGATTTCCTGTAAATAATTGCTACCACCTTCTGTAGATTAGACATACGCATTTATTTCTCAGAGGTTCTGGATTCGAATCTTAGCTCTTGCAAATTATTAAAATCTGGTTTGAGGGTTGGATCTAAGTATACCGAACCTTGTTTACCACCTCAACCATTTCCGTGAATTTATTTTTCTACTTCAGGCAGCGCCGAGATAATACTTAATTTAAAGTTGTGGTCGTCTCATTACCTAACCTAACCCCTATTGCAAGTTCTCACACTAGTACTAACACCGCAACACATGTTAACGAACAGATAGCATGCTTAGACATTAACCATTATGGAGAATGGTATTACATATTATCCTTGTTGACTGATATTAATTTCAAATTATAATGGTCGCCTTGTCAAAGACTCAGAAACCGTTTAATATTTAAATTAATACGTACATGATTCGGTATACAGTAATACCCTCGTCAGCGTAGATTGTAATAATAAAAGAATCTTAACTATGTTAAGAAATACGAAAGTGAAACTGGATATCCTTTCAAAGAACACATTGACATTTAAATAAAATGAAATGTCACAAAGAAACAATAAAACTACATAAAAGAAACAAGACTTAAGTTAATAGGATCTACCTTAATAGATTGTCTATATTATCCTTCTTCATTGTGGTTCAATATATATATATGGCATACATACTCCGAATATATAGATAGATAGATTTATTTTGTCTGGCAAGATTAGGGCCATTGGGCCCTCTCTTCCATCTAACCAGATTATACAATTGATACATAATTAACAATGCAAATACAACTTAAGTCTAACAATATTACAATGTTGATACATACAATATAAAATGCACATAAAATGGATTATCAACACTCGGGAGTCATGATCACGAAATCTCAATCTCATAAAGGAACAACAACAAACTAAGGAAAGACGTTTGTAATTTTGCGTGGCTCTTAATCTCTCGACCATAAGCCACGGAATCTCCGTTTTACGTGGAATTTGAACTACCAAACGTGACATTTTACCTAAAAAAATAGCATATGTATTAATCAGGAGTCAAATCCGCGGTAACAAGTTCTATGTTGTCTTCCCTGTGGAGCACAGAGTAGTAAATTGGATACCTTAAATAACAAAAGTGCTAACTTCCAAAAATTAAAAAGAATACATTACTATAGAAGTGTGGTATGTACAGTTGCGCGGCTGAATCGGGAGCAGGAGTTCAAATCTTGTACAGAAATGACATAAATTCTTTGCCGCAACATGTTACTTTCATGCAGAGAGTCAAGAAGGATATGGTTACGTAATTAAAATTGGGAGTACATCTTATACAGCAATGAATTTATGTCAGTGCTGTACAGGACTTGAACTTCTGCTCCCTGTACAGCCGTTCATTTTATAAGCTTGTAACTGTACTAAGCTTTATCATCTGTGAAAAGTGCTTATATTCCATGCCGTCTGAAAGTCGTTGAAACTAATACCACAAAATGTCCTCTGTGTCAACTCCACAAGGTACTTCATACGAAAGGTGACAACTTCTGGCCTCCGCTCGTGATGAAGGCACACATCACCAGTGATCAACCATACCAAATAGTGCTAGACGCTGCGGTGGTTACTCTTTCACTCTATTCCCCCGCTCAATGAAAAATTCACAGATTATTTCAATTTATTCCCATGTTTAGTGTGGAAGTTTTCGACATTTGAACAGCAACTGACTAAACAATGCGTACCAAGAATCTTCAGTTAATTACAAAAGCAGTGTGCTTAACTATTAACTTGAATGATATGATGTTCAGTTACTCATAAAGAAACACGTAAAATTGATATTTTCAAGAAGGTGAAGAAAGGTAAGATCGTGAAATATGCAGTCTTTCACTCTATTCACCTATCACACACAATTTCAGATGAAAAATCGACTGATTTAAAACCATGATTCCGTATCAACAAAAGAAAAGACTCAGTTTATAGAGAAAGAACTGGTATGGCAAAATGGTGCATAGCACCATTGATCATGGACGGTTCCTTTTATAGGTCCACGGCCGATTTCCTTCTATGTTCTTCCCTGAAGGGAAATACATGACCATTGGCTGCATTAATAAAAATATATAATTTTTTGTTAATACAATACATGTAATCAATAAAAACACATAGAAACAGTGAATCATTATCTCTAGACAAACTTTATTATTTATTTTTATAATGCTTTCAATGTCAGTTCTAGTAATCATGTCACTCATGTAATTGTTTTAATAATAGATCATCTTATACTTACATAACAATTGTACCCTTTGTTACCGTACTATAATTTGTTTTCTTTTAATAGATATAATATACTAGGTAGGTTCTTTATTTAATTATTATATTCGAATTTGAATCATTCATTTTGTATGAAATGTCTGCTAATTGGTTCGTTTAGTTATAAGTATATTTTATATTTAGTTTTTCTTAGTTGTTAAGCTAGGTTTAGTTTTTATTTTTATTTATTTTTATTACATAACTTCAAGCCAGAACATTGTATACGCTAAGTAAATGGGTTCTTTAGCCTCTGTGGCAGTTATCTATGAATAAATTCAAATTCAATAGAAATAAATAAAAAATAAGTTCAAATGTCATTTATAGTATCTAGTTGTTCTTACTGCTACACATTATATTACCTGTTCTTTGAAGTTTCGTTATTAAGGGACTGGTACGTAAAATTCCTTCAAAATAGCAATGTTAAATACATTAAAGAATCACCATAGGTTTCTGAATTCAGCTCAATGCCATTTATTTCTAGTCCATTAAAAATAGTGATGTACATATACCACACTGTCTTCTTGTTAACCTTTACATTAAATTTTGTATGTATAGGTAAATGTAAACCTGTCTCAGGAATTGTTGAAGATATTGGAAATTTTATATAGTACATTTAGATAGATTTTAGAGAAAGGTAGGCCTAGATCATTTTTAGGATTCTAGGTGAAATGTTCTATACTGTATTTTTTGTAAGTATATAAATGCTCTCTGTAGAATATACAGATACACTAGAAATAGACTACAATACTAAAATAATATGAAGATCAGTTAATTTAATGGTGAACATCTCTGAAAATTTTAAAGCCAATAACGTTGCTGGTTTCAGGTATACATGCACCAACCTATGAAGTGAAAAAATGTATATACTTACTGATAAAAAAAACAGGATGTTCAGCAAAGTACTTATAGCCTACTTTTTCCTAAATATATGGGTATATAACTCTTTGTCCTTATGAATGTGCATAAGTACAGAGTACAGGTACTATGTGGGATCGTTTTGCTCTTCAGTTCAAATAGCATTTGCAAATAACACGCAATAGGCTGTTACAGACGCTTTAAAATATAAAAAATATCGTATTATGAACTTCATTATGTCATTCCTCAGGTTCGATGCGTATAGAATGCGAATGGGAGACAAACCAATGGAGTTCCATATAGAACAGTCATGACATCTGGCGGAAAAGTTTCGCATAAGATCACTCTGTTGCGTCAGAGATATTTCTATGCATGTACATACCCTTACATGGTATCGCATGGGCCACCACAAAGTTGGCACCAAGGCCGACTGATGCGAGCTGCGCTCTCCTCTACCGGTATAGACGATGAGCCTTTCAGCTTGAAACCTACTACACCGCTGATATTTTTCTCGCGCCTATTCTTGGTGGTGAGTGCATTCTAGCGGCCACAAGAGGAAACGTTTGGATTACACCTTTGGCATGGGTTCCAACGGCCTCCGGTGTAGAGCGCAGCTCGCATCAAGTCAGTAGTGGTTGGTAATGCATAGTTCATCTCATTGCTGGAAGATTTCTCTCGTGCACATGCGGTGAAGAACATTGTTTTAATTAATTTTTTTCATTGCAAAATGCACAACATAACGCTTAATTGTGTAACGTCTGAGTGATTAAAAAACAATAAATATTAAAAAAATAAGCAAAAATACCATCTCTGATGGGTTTTGAACCACGACCAAACGGGTGAAAGATTAATGCTTTACCACAGAGCCAAATATATCCACCGAAATTCATCGTTATCAATTGACTTACATACAAAGTCTTAGCAAATAATGATTTGGACTAAAACGATTTCTTCAGTTGAGTATATTTTTATTGTAAACCACTTGATACAAAGCTTATATTATTACTATCAGTAAGCTATATTGCATGGAATACTCAAACTAGTGATATATAGATCAGACACAAGATATCAGCTGCCATCTTGTCTTGTAACCGAGACGGCTCAGCTTTTTAATGTCACTGCTACCGTGTAATATTATAATACGAACTTAAAATATCGAACGGGCCACGTCCTATAGGTCAGTTTAAACCATTTTCGGTTCGATAATCGGAGCTGGTGGTCTATAAGTTATTGATTATAATGCTTCCATAATTAACACGCCGCCATTTTGAAATGGTACGGCTGATGACCTTGTAGATTGGGCGCAAGACGCGTCCCATATGAAGGTATGTTGCTACCAAATTTGGTATAAATATAACCAAATTCTGGAGCATTGTATGTTATGTTCACGTACAAGTCCCCTTAAGCATATTTTTATTTGACATGGGGGCGGGGTAGCTGATATCCAACCTTGTTATTGAAGGGACTTCCCGCTTTTGCCTCCCTCCCATCTCCGCGCCTCTGTCTCGCACCCCATATTCACGAGTGTTCAGTTGCCGCCTGTTGGGTTCACTTCCTCCTGCACTGGTATTATTAAGGGCTGTCAGAACGTGATGTTCGACCAGCGGACTGCTGGGCTGGGCGGAGCTACTTTGTACACTGCTGAGCGAAGATCAATGCTCTCATAAAATCGGTCAGGTCACTATCAGCTTACAGTTCGTGAACCGTTGTCACGTAAGTGGAATTGGTGCATACAATTGACTTGTATCGATGGTCTATAAAATTAAATGAACCTCTGGGATAAGGGTCACTAGTCGATTTCCGCCATTACCTTCATCGCGCAGGAATTGTTTAAATCGGGATAAGGCTATTTGGCAGTTTCGGCGTTTTAAATGATTCCATTTCTTGAGAGATATAGTCCATCGAAAGGAGCAGTAGCGTATCAGTTAGCATAGTGCAAATTGAAATGGTAAATTGGCTGGTTTAGGGTTTTGGAACATTGCAGTCATCAGTATATGATGTCTGTGTTATAATTGTAACTTTCACCTGTAATTTATTGCGACTAGGATAGGAGAAGGTGTCTTGGAACTTCATGTAAGGGAAAGGGACTATGCCTGTATGTGTTAGTTTGAAGACAAACCTGTGTAGAAACGTACTCAGACTGTGAGTATTATAGTCTAATATTCAATACACCAACCCATACTTGTATTCTTCACTGTTTGGTAAGCTGGACGACTAGTGTCACTGTCATGTGACAGCTTCTTCAAGTAACGAGACGTAAAATGAGCTGATAACGCCAACACAGTTTTTTTTAGCGTATGGCTTTTAGTGCCGGGAGTGTCCGAGGACATGTTCGGCTCGCCAGTTTTTGTAGCTGCTTCGAGGCGGATACCCAATGGGTGAGCTACAAGTACCGTCGCGTGTGGAGTATTGTCTGGAGAGGAAAGTTAGAATGTAAGTACGAGGAGTTGGAAGGTAGCGGTTGTGGCCTATAGTTAGGGACCAACCCCGGCATTTGCCTGGAAGGAAGATGGGAAACCACAGAAGACCATCTTCAAGGTTGCCGGCGGGGGAATTCGAACCTCCTCGCCTCCCGGATAAGAGCGACTGCCAGCAGTCATGCCGTAACGATCACGGCTAACTCACCCGGTGCCAACACAGTAATGACCTCGTGGTGCGCGAGAGGAAATAATATGTAGGCTACTCCTGCTTCTGCTGTGCTTCTGTCGCAACCGTTCAACATCTCAAACCTGGAGCTTCGACTCTAACGTGTATACCTAAGTTTTGAAACCGCAGGTGTCATTGCCTATATTTAAAGCGAACTGAGGACACGTGGTGCCAATGTTCTTGGTTTAGGACAGACTAAAAGCGGCAGTATTTTCCTGATCAAGGGATCAATAGCGACTTGTGCTTGCATTCTTAGCTTAGACTTATTACGTTATAGACGAAAAAAATCTTAAAATGGGGACTGTGGACCACCCCTGTTCAAAACTCATAGAATACAAATAAAATAATAATATACAACAATTTAGAAGTAATATAACTGTTGACGTTAATTGACAGCACGAGGTAAGGAATTTGAATACTCAACGCGGGAGAACTTTTTCAATGTTCGTTAATAGTCGGTAATTATCGTCACCGATCAGAATGGCAGGCAAGATCTAAACACGCCTGATGAGGTGTTATGCGCAAGCGTTGAGTATGGACAAGAACTATGGTGTTCATATTAATGCTCATTCAAGGGCCAAGCACACATAAAACTGAGTGGCTAGGTCAGTCAGAGCTTGCATGTCCTGCGAAGAGATCTTGTCGAGTTGTACTGAGTGGTTTGTCGCCCTTTTAAAGGCGGGGAACACACTAAGTACGGTGAGACCGGACATTTTGAAGAGACAAAATGTAGTTTGAAACACTATTATTTCAATAATACTTCATTAATATTCATACGAGTACAATGAAGGAATATTAAATATAAGTGTAGTTGACTGGTATCTTCTTTTTCAACATGTCCAGATAAGCTATGCCTACACTGGGAGGCCGCGCCAGAGTAAATCTTACCACGTCGTTCAGTTTAATTAACACCTTCACAGTGTTAAGGGGAGGCGGTATGTCCTATGCGTTCCATGGTGATTTTCAATTTTTTATGTACCATTTTCTCAGAAATTAACAGAAAATAATTGCATCTTTTCAGGGCTGTTCCTTGATGCCTTATTTTCACACAGGCTTTTTGAAATTAAATTTGTGATTTTTCATGTATTTTTTAAGGAAAGGCGTAAATATAACAGCATTTTCATGAACATATCTATCAGGAAAAATGAAACAAAAGTAAATTTTCAAAAACGGCTGTGTTAAAATACTGTATGACACATATAAGGAGAGATTACTACTTCTAAGCCTTTCAACTATGCATGTTGAAAATTTGTGGAAAATAAGGGAATATTTGTACTAAGAAATGTATTTTATCAAGAAACTGAAATCGAAGATTTTTCTGCTAGCTCAGGAAATGGCGACAGTTTTGATTTTTAGGACGAGATATGTTCCTACACCGCAGTTCCCGTTTTGGTTTCTCCGTTTTTAGCCTACTTTCGATTTTTGCAAAAAATGAAAGTAGACTTATGAGATCACTACAGGGCGAAAAAAAAGTGTGCCTGTCTTTGTGTGTGTGTGTATGTGTGTGTGTGAGTCTGTGTGTACTCTGAATGTCTGTTCCCCTCTATCAATTCGAACACGGTGAGCGAAAATTGAACGAAATTTGGTACAAAGGTAGCACTAGCAAAGGATACCTCAGTGTCATGTTTTATATCGCCGCCATCTTGACCGAAACGTAATGGCGGCCACACAAATGTTCAAAGCTTAAATCAAATTACGACTAACCTAATCATCCGATCTCTACAAAATTTTGCATCAACATACCATTATGGAGGAAGCATCCTTTGACCAAACTAATAGGTCATTAGCCTAATATTTTGCGGATGGCAGCCATCTTTGTGTGAAAATCGATTCCCCCTATTAATTCGAACACGGTGAAACCGAATGGAACGAAATTTGGTACAGAGGTAGCACTAGAAAAGGCCACCTCAGTGTCATGTTTTATATCACCGCCATCTTGACGGAAACGTAATCGCGGCCACCCAAATGTTAAAGGCTAAAATGTAATTACGACCAACCTAATAATCTAGTCTCTACCAAATTTTGCAACAACAAATCTTTATGTGGAAAGCATATTCTGACCAAACTGCTAGATCATCAGCCCAATAGTTTGCAGATGGTGGCCAAGTATGTGTGCAAATCGATTCCCACTATCAATTCAAACACGGTGAAACCGAATTGAACGAAATTTGGTACAGAGGTAGCACTAGCTAAAGGCACCTCAGTGTCATGTTTTATATCGCCGCCATCTTGACGGAAACGGAATGACGGCCACCCAAATGTTAAAAGCTTAAATCAAATTTCGACCATCCTAATAATTTGATCTCTACCGGATTTTGCAACAACATGCCTTTTTGTGGAAAGCATCTTATGACTGACTACAAGGTCATCAGCCCAATAGTTTGCAAATAGCGGCCATGTATGTGTGCAAATCCATTCCCCAGATCAATTCAAACACGGTGAAACCGAATTGAATGAAATTTTTTACAGAGGTAGCACTAGCAAAGGGCACCTCATATTCATGTTTAATATCCCTATAGCACGTTGTATTTCAACAAGCTACTATAACCAACATTCAATTATACTCCTTGAAAAGGACAAAGAGTTATAACAATACCCATGCATTTAGGAGAAAGTAGGCTATATGTTCTTTACTGAACATCTTGTTTTGTCTGCTGTCTAATAGATAGAAAACTAAGAATCTAAAGAAAGGTTTAGTGAAAAATAAAGAAAAAAAAAGAAAAATTGTGTGTTTACTATCAGGACGCATGGTTGCAAGAAAGTGTGAGGAAAGTAGTCTTAAAAATGAACCATGAAGAAAATAGATGTACCGTTAGAAAGATAAGGGTCCGTACCTTAATATGATGTAATGAATGAAATTTTGAAACTTTTGAACAGTAATCCAAAGACCGTTAAGCGGAGGATTGACTGAAACTTTCACAGTTTTCATCATAACATTACCAAATGTTAACCACTTGCATACATATTTGCTGGCATCTATTTATCTAATTGATATTTAAGTAGCTTCGTTAGTTTTTGAGTTATTGAACATTCTTGAATTAAAACAGTGATCGCATAAAAAAGCCCCTTGCATCAAAGTTTTTGTTTGACCAAGCTGTTTTTTTTTTCTTCGTGTAGTTAAGATGTATAGAAACAGTGAATGCTCTGGGGTTTGGTGTCAGATGGATACTGTTCTTTCCAAAAATCTTTTAAGTCTTGTTTTAAATATTTTTGAAAATGCAGCATTATTAATTTAATTATAACTATCAAAATGTATGTTAAAACTCAATTGAATTCAAAACCCAAATCCAATTTACATATCTGTACCTTTATGAACTATCCTACCAAGTTACAACAATATCTGATAAGAATTGGTCCACAAGGAACATTGTGTACACAGCAAAGCATTGAAAAAGAGTTATGCGAGAAAGAGACAAGTGAATATTACTCACTCAGTACTGCCCTCCTCCATATATTTCCCCTTCACCTCTCCTTGTGTTTTCCTCTTTAGATTTTTTCTGCCATTTTAATGTCTCCTAGTCATTTTCTCCTGATCACGGCCCCTATTCTGTATTTTTATTATATAAACATCTCAGATGTTTAAATGTCAGGCGGGCTCATATTAAATGGCCTCTACAAGCTTTACATTGTCCGGAGTGACTAAAATGAAATCATTTTCTGAAAGAGGAAGAATTGGACTATTTTTGCATGAGTAAAGCAAACAAAAAAGTTTTTGCTTCAAAATCCGATAAATTCAGCCATACCTCCCCATAATATAATTAACGAACAGTGTGCAAGTCACGACCTGTTAGGATAAGTAGCAGAGAATTGGCAATGGTGTTTCACGCCACTGGAATTTCGTTTGTCACTTGTTTCTTTCTTGTCCAGCCAGGGTGCCAGATGTGTGACAAAACCTGAGGCGAAATCAATCCCTCTCTTTGTTTTCTGGACATACGGCCAGCATAGGAATAAAAGCCAACTAGGACCTTCTTAACTGGGGAAGTACAAAATCGACTGTTATCAAAATTATTAGTGCCAAACTTTGTCCTCACACAATTTTTAACTGGTCATGGAAAATTCAAGTCTTATTTTGAACGTTTTAAAATAGCAACAGACGACTATTCATGTTTATGTGGATTGCCTCAATCGATGTGTCACCTTGTATTTGAGTGTCATGTTTTTGAAAAGGAAAGATACAATTTACAATGCCACCTTTATAGCTGTAACCTGGAACTTTCAAAACAGCTGTACCATATTTTCAAGAGGCAGTGCTGTTTAGGACAATTTCTCACATTCATCAACAAAATTTTTTGTAAACTATGTCAGTAATATTTGTATTTGCTTTGTTTTTAATCTATAACCCTAATGTACCTCTGGTAAAATAGGGTTCCTGTATTGTTTTCTGGATATTCAATAATAATAATAATAATAATAACTGGGGATGTCTGTAAAGTAAGTCTGGAAGAGTACGAATTTGTTTTCTACGCGGGGCACATTTATTTGCATACATTTATAACCATCGCATTGCACAGCTCAGTTGTCCTCCCGCACTTGATGACGACACGCGACAGCTGGTCACCAAACAGTTAAGAACACAAGTATGGTGTGGCGAACTGAATACCGTGGTGCTCATGAGTTTTATTGCCACGAAAATGTATACGTATTATCTTTATGATCAGACTACTGTCGACCAAAGTATTATGTGCACTCGAGTTTGAAGGTTGTTTGTGAAGTAACCAATAAACCTACATAAAATCCAATAACATCATCATTCCCGTCGTTCTATTTTACGTTAGTTCATGTAGGTTTGGAATTTTTAATTTATATTTTAATATTTTTATCGCAGTTGGAATACAAAAAGTGCACGTTTTTAAGCGTGTTTCAACCATGCGTCACATTTAAGAGTTATTATCTCAAAAACCCGTCATCAGATCGAATCCAAATTTTAACACATACATTAGAATGTTGTATAACTGGTTTATTAATTACAACATGTTGTGTGTCTAAGGAACAAAGTTGTTATCATTTTTGTAAGGTAACTTTTTCTCGGCTCGGGGTGGTTGGAAATTGTAGTTCTTGGTCGCGTTGGAATCCTTATACATCGAAAAGTTATGCTGTATGACTGTGAAATACCTAAATTAATTCACTTATTTTATATCAGTTTGTATTTGTAGGGGGAAATAAGGCATGGTTCACCAGTTAGCCGCTCCGGGAAAAGCTGTACAGCGTTGCCGAAATGGAGCCCATCACGCATCATGGCGTGCCTCGCTCGGACAGACCTACAACGTATTGACTAAAGAGTTATAAATTTTACCTATTGATTCATCATACAGTTCTAACCATTGACAGTCCTCAGTGTGATGTTTCAAAATTTCACATCCAATCCTCAATCTGAAGGGAAACTTTGGTCAATTTACACGTACCGATGGACTTTTACGTATGTGGTGGACGAGTTCCCACTAGCCCCAGGGGTGACGAATTATGTGACCGTGCCGAAGTTTGCCAACTCCCGTTAAATGCTTGTTAGACAAAATAATTGCTCTTATGAAACTTACCTTATAGAAGATGATGACCAGGCTATGAAAGCATTATGGTTGACAGATGCAAGCTTCGCTGCTGGCATAATTGTAACTAGCTCACCAGTTGCATGCCTATCGCCGCTAGACCAGTGAGAGTGCTGCAGCAGCTAGGAACGTGGAGCAAGCTGCTAGTTCAGAAATAGAGCACACGGTCTGGTCCAGGAGGCGTTGGTGTAGTGGCCAAGATTTGTGTTCGTGAACACTAATGAGAACGCTACATTTTTCAATGATAATTTAAAAAAAAAAAGACTACAGTTAGACATGGCTTTTCTTCTAAATACACTACCCAATTACAGGTCAACAGATTTAATTTGAGGTCATACCAAGTCTGTTACATTCAGGCATTCCTTTAGACGAACTGTTAAAAATATCGACATCCATAGCAGTATGCTCAAAGATGGTGGATTTTCTCGGTTAAAATCACACCTTACAAGGAAGTTAGTTCTGGGGAATGAAGGCGCGTCAAACGGTCACTAAACTCGTGTAGGCTATGATGAACAATTCACTTAGGGTGTTTTAGGAGGGATTGTTGGTTTTTTCATTTCTGTAACAATTGACCAGCTTTAAGAATCACTTCATTAACAGCAAAATCACGCATCTCCGTGTTGTTTTATCATCATGAAATTATGGATGAAATAAAGAGCACGTGTAATAATTCGTATAAAATACAAAAAGAACACGGTGATATAAAAATATGGTGTTCTTACCACTGTGGTAGTCGAACAGAAACTAATGTCCACCGAGACATGCCTCGTGTGACAATGCACAATGTAATCGCGACACAATGCAGGACCCCTTGCAGTTGCCGCCCTCATGGTAGTTACATACCTACCTGTTGCACAGCTGTCAAACAACGTGTAGTCCTTATGTGTGTGGTGAGGGTCAGTTTGCAGCGTCGCTGTGAAAGGGGCGAGACATGTTTCCCGGCCAGGACCTTGCGCTTCTAAATCAATTATGAACAATCCTAAATAATAATAATAATAATGTATGTCTACCCCTTATTATTCCCGTTTTCCAACGGGGTCGGGGATGAGATGAGATGGAAGTCTTTGTGGCGATGAGTTTTACGGCCGGATGCCCTTCCTGACGCCAACCTCATGAGAGGAGTTAATGAGAGATGAAATGAATGATGGTGAATGAAACTGGGCAAGGATGTGGAAGGAAGCGGCCGTGGCCTGTCAGAAGGTACCATCCCAGCATTTGCCTGGTGTTGAAAATGGGAAACCACGGAAAACCATTTCAAGGACAGCCGACGGTGGGGCTCGAACCCCCGCGTCTACCGAGTCAGCAGAGAGCTTGGCCCCATGATCTAATGCTGGGCTTTAGCCAGCGTAGCCACTACTGTCGGTAAATAATAATAATAATAATAATAATAATAATAATAATAATAATAATAATAATAATATACTAAGAGGCATAATGAGAAGCGAAGATCGTACATCAAGAGCTTGCTATAACAGGACTTCTGGAAACGACCATGGAGTATTACACCTATCAGCCGTCCAACGTACTTGAAAACAAGGTGTACAAACCATATTGGGACGGACTTATCCTATCGTACCAGAAAGTCTTGGCAAATCGACCAGATCGTGTACCTTAACAAAACAAAGCAAAAGGTTTATCTGATAGACATCGTAGTACCACTAAGCCAAAACCTCAAGACCACTCGGGCGCAAAAAATCAACAAATATGCACCGTTGGCAGAAGAAATCAGGAAAAGTAGTGAGTAAACTCTATGAAAATTTTATCACTGGTAATGTCAGCAAAGGGAATAGTTCCAAAGGCTCTGGTAACCGGCCTGAAGGAACTATAATGTAACATCTGATCGCCAAAATGCAGAAGGCAGTGTTGCTAGATACATGTCACATAGTCCGATTATTTTTATCCCAGTAATAGCCTAATATTATAAGATACTTGATTGCAAAGTCCGTATCTTGTATATTGAGACTCACCATATCCATGAGGAAATAACATTAATAATGAAAAATGAAAATCCACAGCCTGCTTCTAGTCGACTGACCGGGTCAGGGAATGGAATGAATGAAGCCCCCATCTAGCGGCGAGGATATGAACTTTGCCGGCTGCCGAAGCCTTTCACACTTCCCTGGGGCAATGATTAAATGAATGACAGATGAAATGAAATGATAGTGGAGAGTGTTGCTGGAATGAAATTGTTGACAGGGAAAACCGGAGTACCTGGAGAAAAACCTGTCCGCCTCTGTTTTGCCCAGCACAAATCTCACATGGAGTGACAGGGATTTGAACCACGGACCCAGCGGTGAGAGGCCGGCGTGCTGCCGCCTAAGCCACGGAGGGCTATTGAAGTAATAATAATAATAATAATAATACAGACCAGCGTTGCCTATAAAATTCACACATACCTGAAGAACAAAACAGCTAGTTGTCTTTGCTGCTTTTCAGTCTATTGTGCCCAATGAATTGGACGGGATACAAGAATATAAATATGTAAAACACTCCTGGAAACAAAATACATGTATTAGTTAGTCATTGCCCATTTAGGTGTGGTAACTAACTAATACATGTACTTTTTTCCAGGAGTGTTTTTCATATTTATAATTTTGTACCCCACCCAATTCGTTGGGCGGCTGGCTGCGTGGCTCAGGGGTAACGTTCTCGCTTGCTGAGCCCAAGGTTGCAGGTTCGAAACCTGGCGCAGTCAGCTGGCATTTACTGGCAAAATTCCGGCACCTCGGCGTCTCTAAAAGCCAGGGTAGTTAAAAGGGACGTAAACCAATAACATTATTATTATTATTATTAATTCGTTGGGCACAATCGTGTTGACCGACTGAAAATCAGCAAAGACAATTTGTATAGAAAACACTGAAAAAAAGAATGTCTTCAAATTTCTACAAAACCAATAGACCAAATTGGTACAAACAGACTGAGAAAGACCTGAAATAGGATCACCAAATTTACTAGACCGAACTGAAATCAAGAAACTTGCACTCACACGGGGTTTCGAGGGCGAAGAGAAAAGGTCTAACCCCCACATGGTCCATGCAACGAAAACAAACCCATGTGTTGTGTATGAAGGAACACTGGGCTAAAACAAAGGCCAAACAATGTTGATTCCACGCGGTCCTACGAAACTCATTCGCGACGACGAATAATAATAATAATCTTTCATCCAGTCCGTACCCCGTGGCGTAGCTGTGCACGTTAAATCGCTCACCACGACCACCATCGGGAGCTCCAGCAAGTCCGGAGATCGGAGGTTCGAATCTCTGTGCTGACAGTGACTATCCTGAGTGTGGTTTTCCTCACGATTTTCCACACTCCCTCCAGGTAAATGTCTGTATAGTATGTTATTTCAGGTCTCGGAGCAAATTCCTGACTCCAATAATTACGGCTACACATACTATAATAATAATAATAATAATAATATCGTATGGCCTCGGGTACCGAGTGCAAGCTTTGTTATTTGACATGTCGAATTTTGTTGTTCCTTGAAGCACTATGAAAGTCACGGAGGTTAGATATCTAAGCTCCTTGAACACTATAGCGCTTTCTAGTAGAGAAATTAGGAACTTTGTGTTGGCGGAAACTCCCGAGATTAATTTTGCCATTATGAACCCGGCCTACACATACTACTACAGTCACCATAGAAACACAGGTTATTAGACAAGTTCAGCACACACCCATGTACACGAGGCTGTAGCTGAAGATGCCCTGAAACGAATTAATAACAACAAAAGTATGAAGCCGCTAAACTGAATGTGAAAGTGCAGACATATGCTGGTGTGCTCTCGACCTGTACCATCTACTTCTCGCTGTAACTTATTTCATGTCTGCATGTTTGCTCTGTCACACCCAACTTGTGATGTAGGAGAAAGACATAGCCCAGGTGTACGTTAGTAAGGAATTGCGCCCCGCTCCACGCCGCCGATGTATGGTTGGGCCGCACTTCTTCATCGGTAGGAACGGGACGGGACACTCGGCCTACTCACGGCTTGACTCCAAGTTGCTCAGAAACACTATTGCCTTATCTTGTAGGCCATGGATCCAAAGTGCTTCAGGAATCCGTTTCACAATTCACAAACATTCAAATCATTTCAAAAAAATGTAGCACGTAATTATGTAAAATGGTAAATATATCCAACATTGCTCGGACATAACGTACAATGTTTATTCCATGCATGTCCCACAGGGGAATGTCCCTCCTAGAAGTTGAAACCGCCCTTTCCGTGCCCAGGAGATTTCAGGAATATTTCAAAATTCCACCAAGGAAATACTTTCAGCAGGTTGATGATGAACTTATTATCATTATAATTATATTATTATATAGTCATCATCATCATCATCATCATCATTAGCATCGAACAGTTACACAACATTAATTGGGGTGTGTTCCACCCCTCAGATACTCGATCTGAATCTCCCCAAGGAGGAAAAATCTCTGGAAGAAACATCCTATATATTATTTCAGTAGTATGCATCCCTCCTGCGGCGCTCACAAGCGACCGATCGTGACAAATGAGCATTCAAATGAAAGAGAATAGACATTAGCAGTGATTTATTGCACTATAATTTCATAAATAGATATAATTTCTTTAAAAAATGACTTTAAGAAAATTGTACGAAGTGTGCGATTTGCAAACACCGTTGATGTTGGAAAATACCCTCCATAATTGCTGTCCACGGGCCGCTGTGACGCCTGATTCATGTCATATTAACATTCTGAGGTCTTTCCTTTATCCTGAAATGTAAATAGTGTTCTATAATCATTTGGTGGAAATAAAAACATAACCTTTCTTCTTATATGACTCATTATAAACCTATTGGGGAAAGTGTGGTTTATGAACATGCGAGATTTCTCGCACGGGTCAGCTAGTTGCCTATAATAGCGTTGAAAGTGATATGTTTATTATAAAGATTTCATTCTTTAGTTTAGGGGCAGATTGCCCTCATTTCCGCCCCTTAAAACTCCAATAACTAACTAAATAGCTTCTTTATTTTTCTGTAAATTTGGTTATACCAATTTAGGTATCGTTTTCCAGAGCTCTCCGATTAGTCCAATAAATGTTTTAGGATGAAGTGCTAACAGCTCCGTTCAACGGAAAGTACTAATCACGATCTTTAGGTAGGCTACTTGGTCAACTGATGCGTAACTACGAGGCCCATCCAGAAATTAAGTTACCATATTTTTTAAATGAAAAGAAAACATAGTTACACGAAAGAAACATTTTTGGCACCAGATACAGCTGTGTTTGAGCTATTTTTTGACATAATACCACTGGAACTGATTATTTGATATAAGGCAGAGAATGAGAAGATGGACCGAGTGTAAATTTATTCTTTCCCGCTAGATTTGAATTCTGGCCCATTGGGCGTCGGTAAATAAGAGACTCGCGTTGAATTCGTAACTCAGCGAGTATGGTAGGTTGGTTCCTCTGTTTAGGGGCTGCAACAACGCGGTCGTGTAGCCCCGTGTACTTTGAGTGTGTGTAGAATCTGTCTGATGACCGGTGTTAATTGTGATGACTGTATTAGTGTGTGTTATCTGTTTCTTTATTCAAGTAAGGACTGCAGACTTTTGAATTTTTTCAAGTAGTTCCTACTTTTGCCGCCAAACGCCACCGTCAACGACTACTATTTTAGAACTTGGCTACTAGACGCCGCCGCAGTCGGCTCCTGGCGACGAACGTAGGAACCTGAGCGTTGTTTACATATTTAACGTAATTTAGCTACACACAGGTGTAATTAAGTGGAAGGTTCTTTACCCCTGCGATGGAAGGCATACTGAGGGATTTTTAACGCTCTGAAAAAATCCGACGACTTCGGCCGGGTTTGAACCCGCGATCTTGGGCATAGAAGCTCAGCATGCTACCAACTACGCCACCGAAGCCGCCTGAACTCAGCGAGTATCTACGGACCCTTCCAAATGTTGAGTTATTAGGCTAATAGTCTACCGTCCTAAGTGTGATCTCCCTTCAGATATTTCCTCATTTCCTCCAGGAAACATGCCAGTATGGTACTTGATTTTTCTGGCTGCGTGACGCAGCGATGGCATTCTCGCCTGCTGTTTCCAAGGTTGTGGGATCGAACCCCGGCTCAGTCACCGGGCATTTGAGGGTACGTAAATGTGAAGGAGCCGTGTCAGTAGATTTACTGGCACTTCAAAAATCTCCTTAAAGCAAAGTTCCGCTACATCAGCGACTCTAACAGTCGCAGTAGCTAAAAAAAGGACGAATAATCCATATTATTATTATTATTATTATTATTATTATTATTATTATTATTATTATTATTATTATTATTATTATTTATTTATTTATTTATTTATTTATTTATTTATTTATTTATTTATTTATTTATTTAGTATGTTTCGACCCATACAGGATCACATAAAGCAAGTTATGATCTGTTGCTGTTATTTCTCTTGTTCTTCCAGAATTCTTTCATCATGTCGCTATGTTTAGCTCGACGTTCGTCAGTCCATTTTCCCCTAGGTCTGCTGGGCTTATCTTCTGATGCAGCTTCCCAAGTGTAGATCTTATGTCTGAAAGTTTTGCGGTCTTCGATATCTGTGGGTGTGATGTTGGCGTTATTGAGATCAGGTTGGACTTGTTTAATCCAAACCGTTGTCGTCTTTAATTTTTGTGAGTACATCAATATTTTCTTTGTTAATCGGTTGTCATCTAGCCTCATAATGTGTCCATAAAATTTCAAGCGTCGTTTACGGAAATCGGTTTCAATATTTGAATATTTTTCTGTGATCTTGTGCGATTGTAAACGATATCCTTCATCTGTAAATCTTGGGCCAAGAATTTTTCGGATGATTTTCCTTTCAGCTTTCTTGATGTTTTCAAGATCCCCTTTATAATTGAGGTTTAAGGTCTCACTGGCGTCGAGTGTTTCGGGTTTGATAACCGTCGCGTAATGTCGAATTTTAGTGTTAATGCTCATGCATTTTTTGTTGTAGATGTTTGCGGTTTTCCCATATGCTTTCCGCATATTATTATTATTATTATTATTATTATTATTATTATTATGTTTTTTATTTCGAATTCTGGGCCACGCACTTACCCCAATTCCTACACGGCAGTCATTACAGAAACATTGGTTATAAGACAAATCCAATACACGGGACTGATGCAATTTCATGAACACTGATTATAACGATGTGCTCATATTGATAATTTAACCTTTCCCGTTAATCTGACCTTTATTTTGCATGTCATTGAATGTGAACATTAAACAGTTGTTGGCTGTGTTATTTTTGATTCAGTCGGAGCCAGCCTGTCTGCAGCCATTAAACTGTTCTGCATGAATGTTTAATTACTAATTAGTACAGCAGAACCGGTATCGTTGGCTGCCTCTTGTCGGCTGTCTCCAGTCAGGGATTTGTGGCTGCAGTACAGTGATCGGCAGATACTGTCCTCTTACTTCGCTCATTGGTGTTTATGGCTCCAGCGACAGCTTGATTTCTTCTGCAGTTCTTCTTCGTGCTTCATCTAGGGACCTGATGGCTCAGTGATCAAGCCGCTTGCCTCTCACCAAGGTGGACCGGGTTTGATTCTCATTTAATGCGCGTGAGATTTTCGAGTTAATTAATGTCTTGTCCAATGGTTCGGAACCCACGCAATACGGGCTTATAGTTGCAAGATTAAGGGTCTCGTTAAACTTCAAGCTTCCTACCTTTTGTTCTCCTTCATGCTTCTTTGTGCAATTTTCTTTTATCTTCTTCAGTATAAAATACTGGCGTAGCATATTTCGTCAATATCGTAAACTTGTTTCGAACTAGGTTAGTTCTTCTTCAACAAAATTGCATCTCTACATACTGTAGTATGAAACAAAAGTCCCCGCGTCTTGGATGTAACGGGTAATCTCGAGAACCACTAGATGGATTTTGATGCGGTTGTCACCATTCTGTAAAGGATATCTCGAGGAAGATTTCTGTATATAGACATTCATTTATGACCAAAGGAAGCCGAGCAGTAACGATTTCAGTGAATCGAGTCGAAGAGAAACCTGCCGTCCGTGCACCTTTTAAGCTTACGCTGCACAAACCGTTACAAATATCTATATACCATGAGTGCGAGAATTGTTCAGCATGTCGAGTTCTACAATAAAGTCCGTGACAGCATATCTCTATCTTTAATACATCGCCCACTATAAGTGTTTTTACGTTTTCATTTCTTCCAACGATCTCCATTCATTGGAAATTTAAATTAATAGCTTCGGAGCGAGTTTACGATTTAGAGAGCGAGCATATCACTCCAGTTTCGGTCAACATCGAACTGTCGTGTCATGTTGAGTTAAGACTTCAGAGAAGAGTATATGTATTTGGAGTTTCGCTGTTCACCTCGGCTTTTCAGAATTGCGTCTGGAATTGCCGTCAGTGTGTCTTTTAACCTTACGCTGGGTAACTCTTAAAGAGACCGGGCGAAGCCGGGGCGGTTTGCTAGTTATTACTAAAACATAAATAAATCTTATATCTAATGAGATAAAAACTAAATGTTACAGCTAATAAAAAACTAGACAATTTAGAAACAGGAATGAAATAAAATAAAACTAGCATAATAAAAATTGTCATAATGTCAAAAAAATGGGGGTGAACTACTGTCATACTATTTATAACTAATTTAACTTTATCTCAATTTTAAAAATGTCAGTAATTTTAAGTATAAATGAAAAACATTCAAACAGTTATTGAATTATGAAAAAAGAAAATTCGAAAAAAATACTCCTTGAAAATAATGACAATTATTTGTGAATAGTAACCTTGAAACTAAACGGGGTTCACTCAGCCTCGTGAGGGCAATTGAATAGCTGTCTGACAGAGAGGTAGCGCCTGGGCCACGGGGACCAAGATTAACGGTCGAGGGGTCACGACGCACTGACCACGCGTCTCTCCACAATCTGTAGTCTGATTGGCTGGGCAGCGGTCGCTTGGTAGACCGGGGCCTTTCATAGGCTGTGGTGCCACGGGGTTTGGTTTGATAACCTTCAAACAAAGCCTTATATACAAACCAAAGAAAATTTGCCTTTAAGAAAACAAAACTTATCTCTACTTAGTATAAAACAAAGTCCCCGATTCTTGGATGTCACGGGTAAGCTCGAGAACCTCTGGATGGATTTTGATGCGGCTTTCACCATTCTGTGAAGGATATCTTGAGGATGATTTCTGTAGAAAATAATTTATTTATGATCAAAGGAAGCCGAGCAGTAATGATTTCAGTGAAAAGGTCTAAAAAGAAACCTGGCGACCGAGCGCTTTGTAAGCTTACGCTGGGCAAACCGTTAAAAATAACTAAATACAATGAGTGTAAGAATTGTTCGACATGAAAAGTTCTACAAAAAAGTCCGGGAGAGCATATCTCCATCTTCCATACATTGCCAACTATAAGTGTTTTTACGTTTTCTTTTCTTCCAACCAAGTCCTTTCAAATACTGAGGCGACAGTTTACGAGCTAGCTAAGGGCGAGTCTATCATCCCTGTTACAGCCTAGATAGCGGGCGAACCTATTACCCGCAGATACAGCTGGCAGCAAACCGTCGAGTCGTGTTGACTTAAGGCTCTAGAGAAGGGTGGTTGTGGTTGGAGTTTCCCTGGAAGTGCAACTCGGCTTTTCTTAATTTCGCCTGTGAACTTTCCGTTTCGCAAAATACACAGTCTAGTTAATATTGGACGGACGGGGGACTTGTGTTTCATGCACCTCGCCATTCTTAAATTACGTCCGATGATTATAATTAATAGTTCAGTCAGTGATTCGAACCAATCACGCCGCGACGTAAAACAAATATAGGTCGTAGTTCATTGACATCGAAAAAAAAGCGCGTATCATGTGCATTCATAACTGTTCCCGGGCGAAACAGGGGCGGGTGCTAGTACAATATAATGAAATACGTTAACATCGAAATGCTTTAAGAGGAATTTCGAAAACATTATCAAAATCTTTCTTATATACAGTTAAGTAGGCTATAATATAATCAATGTTTCAATGAAAAAAGAATTTGCAAGAAAACATGTCCAAAACATTTTCTAACATTTTTGGAACTTTAGACAATATTGACTGACTGATGTTAATCTACAGTATTTACTCGGATTGTAAGTCAATACGTAATATCCATTATTAACCTGTGTGGATACTTACTATATTTCTCCTATGACTCGCCCGCGATATCAGGAAAATTATTTCGGAAGGAAGACGAGACTTACTCGGCACAAATCACGAGTTGGTCCTCTCTTTCTGTTTCGCCTCATCTTCGTCAGTGAAATACTAACTAATGAAAGTTTTTTTGAATGCATGAGAAAGTGAATCCTGACACTGACAGTGACCATCCATTCCGGTGAAAGAAGATTCGAATCCCGACACTGACAACGACTATCCAGTCCGGTGATAGGAGTTTCGTATCCCGACACTGAGTTCGACTATCCTGCCCAGATGCTGGAGTTTCGAATCGTGACACTGAGAGTGACTATCCTGTCCGGATGTTGGAGTTTCGAATCCCGACACTGACAGTGACTATCCAGTCCGGTGATAGGAGTTTCGAATCCCAACACTGACAACGACTATCTAGTCCGGTGATATGAGTTTTGAATCCAGACACTGACACTGACTATCCAGTTTGGAGATTGGAGTTTCGAATCTCAACACTCACAGTGACTATCCAGTTCGGAGATTGGAGTTTCGAATCCCGAAACTGACAATGGCTATCTAGTTTGGTGATCGGAGTTTCCAAACCCGACACTGACAACGCTATCCTGAGTATGCTTTTTCCTCGGGTTTTGCCACACTCCCTTCAGGTGAATCCCGGGAGCGCACTTTATTTCAAGTCCCAGTGCACCTGCTCCATCCCCGAACCTTATAATTTCGGCTACACACACACAACTACTGTCGACCAAAGTATTATGTGCACTCGAGTTTGAAGGTTGTTTGTGAAGTAACCAATTGACCTACATAAAATCCAATAACATCATCATTTTCGTCGTTCTATTTTACGTTAGTTCATGTAGGTTTGGAATTTTTAATTTATATTTTAATATTTTTTATCGCAGTTGGAACACAAAAAGTGCACGTTTTTAAGGGTGTTTCAGCCATGCGTCACATTTAAGAATTATTATCTCAAAAACTCGTCATCAGATCGAAACCAAATTTGAAAAAAATATACATTGGAATGTTGTATAACTGGTGTATTAATTTCAAAATTGTGTGTGTCCAAGAAACAAAGTTGTTATCATTTTTGTATGGTAACATATCCTCGGCTCGGGGTGGTTGGAAAATATAGTTCTTGGTTGCGTTGTAATCGTTATACATCAAAAAGTTATGCTGTATGACTGTGAAATACGTAAATTAATTCACTTATTTTATATCGGTTTGTATTTGTACGAGGAAATAACACATGGTTCACCAGCTAGCCGCTCCAGGGAAAGCTGTACAGCGTTGCCGAAAAGGTGGCCACACGCATCATGGCGCGTCTCGCTCGGAAGTGATGGGCTCCATCTCAGCAACGCTGTACAGCTTTTCCTGGAGCGACTTGCTGGTGAACCATGTGTTATTTCCTCGTACAATTACAAACCGATATAAAATACGTGAATTAATTTACGTATTTCACAGTCATATAGCATAACGTTTTGATGTATAACGATTACAACGCAACCAAGAACTACATTTTCCAACCACCCCGAGCCGAGAAAAAGTTACCTTACAAAAATGATAACAACTTTGTTATTTGGACACACAAAATTTTGAAATTAATAAACCAGTTATACAACATTCCAATGTATATTGCATTAAAATTTGGATTCGATCTGATGACCGATTTTTTGAGATAATAATTCTTAAATTTGACGCATGGCTGAAACACGCTTAAAAACGTGCACTTTTTGTGTTCCAACTGCGATGAAAAATATTAAAATATAAATTAAAAATTCCAAACCTACATGAACTAACGTAAAATAGAACGACGAAAATGATGATGTTATTGGATTTTATGTAGGTCTATTGGTTACTTAACAAACAACCTTCAAACTCGAGTACACATAATACTTTGGTCGACAGTAGTCACCACAGAACCACAGGTTATCATACAAATCTAACACACATCCATGTCGACTGACTGCGTGGTTCAGTGGTAAGGTTCTCGCCTACTGTTCCCAGTTAGCGGGATTGAATCCCGGCGCAGTCAGTTGGCATTTGAGGGTGCTTAAATGTGAGGGAGCCATGTCAGTAGATATACTGCCACGTTAAAGATCTCCTTAGGGACAAAGTTCTGGCACCCCGGCGTCTCTATAAGGCGAAATAGTTATAAGGGACGTAAGACCCTTAGCATTATTATTATAATTACACTAATTACACGCCCATGTACACGGAACTGATGACCGAAAGATGGCCCAAGCCCTTAATTCGAATTAACAACTCCTCTAATAAGAAGTGACTGAGTAAGGAATCGGAGCTTGTAAGATTTTGGAACTGGTCAAATCAAGTTTCATCTCAGGTTTGATAACGCTGTGTCTGGGTAGAATTGTGCTTATCTCATGTCAACTGACCTTTGTCTGCCCACTGAGTGACCATCTGTCAATATTTGAGTAAAATATTCCGCACATCAACATCAAAACCATCTACTCTTTTAGCACATATTACACCTGTTTTGGTATCAAGTTTCACGTTCGTATTATTAGTATCTATTTATACGAAGTGACAGAAACGTTTTGGTGATTTGACAAGACAAGACATCTCAGGGGAAGAAAATAAACGACTGGGACTGGACACAATTTGAAGTCAGACTCTTGGATTATTGATATAGACAAGCAAATAGCATCGTTGTTAACCCGCGCCACTGTTTTTCCTTTCTCTGGCCATGAAAGGGAATTGATCAGAAATATCGTCTGACTATGTGAAGGCGGCTTTGACGACTTAAATTATTTTTTTTGTGTCTGTGCTGAACACTCGGAATGGTTAAAGCTTAATGTGGCCGGCTTATGGAGACCCACATCTGTCATGTAAATGACCCAAGATTATTCCCTCGGCCTTCCACGTGACATGGCTAATAATACATGGGGACTGCGTTGGATGGATAATCTCCAGACCGAGGGATTTTGGGCAAGGACAAATTTTACCCACATGTACGTACTCTTCGGAGGTAGCCAGAGCTGAAATTACCATTAGTTTACCAAGTTACTGAGTTACAATTACTATTAGTGTACCAAGTTACTGAGTTACAATTACCATTAGTTTACCAAGTTACTGATTTACAACTACCATTAGTTTACCAAGTTACTGAGTTACAATTACCATTAGTTTACCAAGTTACTGAGTTACAATTACCATTAGTTTACCAAGTTACTGAGTTACAACTACCATTAGTTTACCAAGTTACTCAGTTACAACTACCATTAGTTTACCAAGTTACTGAGTTACAATTACCATTAGTTTACCAAGTTACTGAGTTACAACTACCATTAGATTACCAAGTTACTGAGTTACAATTACCATTAGTTTACCAAGTTACTGAGTTACAACTACCATTAGTTTACCAAGTTACTGAGTTACAATTACAATTAGTTTACCAAGTTACTGAGTTACAACTACCATTAGTTTACCAAGTTACTGAGTTACGATTACCATTAGTTTACCAAGTTACTGAGTTACAATTACCATTAGTTTACCAAGTTACTGAGTTACAATTACCATTAGTGTACCAAGTTACTGAGTTACAACTACCATTAGTTTACCAAGTTACTGAGTTACAACTACCATTAGTTTACCAAGTTACTGAGTTACAACTACCATTAGATTACCAAGTTATTGAGTTACAATTACCATTAGTTTACCAAGTTACTGAGTTACAACTACCATTAGTTTACCAAGTTACTGAGTTACAACTAACATTAGTTTACCAAGTTACTCAGTTACAACTACCATTAGTTTACCAAGTTACTGAGTTACAACTACCATTAGTTTACCAAGTTACTGAGTTACAACTACCATTAGTTTACCAAGTTACTGAGTTACAATTACCATTAGTTTACCAAGTTACTGAATTACAATTACCATTAGTTTACCAAGTTACTGAATTACAACTACCATTAGTTTACCATGTTACTGAGTTACAACCACCATTAGTTTACCAAGTTACTGAGTTACAATTACCATTAGTTTACCAAGTTACTGAGTTACAACTACCATTAGTTTACCAAGTTACTGAGTTACAATTACCATTAGTTTACCAAGTTACTGAGTTACAATTACCATTAGTTTACCAAGTTACTGATTTACAACTACCATTAGTTTACCAAGTTACTGAGTTACAATTACCATTAGTTTACCAAGTTACTGAGTTACAATTACCATTAGTTTACCAAGTTACTGAGTTACAATTACCAATAGTTTACCAAGTTACTGAGTTACAATTACCATTAGTTTACCAAGTTACTGAGTTACAACTACCATTAGTTTACCAAGTTACTGAGTTACAATTACCATTAGTTTACCAAGTTACTGAGTTACAATTACCATTAGTTTACCAAGTTACTGAGTTACAATTACCATTAGTTTACCAAGTTACTGAGTTACAACTACCATTAGTTTACCAAGTTACTGAGTTACAACTACCATTAGATTACCAAGTTATTGAGTTACAATTACCATTAGTTTACCAAGTTACTGAGTTACAACTACCATTAGTTTACCAAGTTACTGAGTTACAACTACCATTAGTTTACCAAGTTACTGAGTTACAACTACCATTAGTTTACCAAGTTACTGAGTTACAACTACCATTAGTTTACCAAGTTACTGAGTTACAACTACCATTAGATTACCAAGTTATTGAGTTACAATTACCATTAGTTTACCAAGTTACTGAGTTACAACTACCATTAGTTTACCAAGTTACTGAGTTACAACTAACATTAGTTTACCAAGTTACTGAGTTACAACTACCATTAGTTTACCAAGTTACTGAGTTACAACTACCATTAGTTTACCAAGTTACTGAGTTACAACTACCATTAGTTTACCAAGTTACTGAGTTACAATTACCATTAGTTTACCAAGTTACTGAGTTACAACTACCATTAGTTTACCATGTTACTGAGTTACAACCACCATTAGTTTACCAAGTTACTGAGTTACAATTACCATTAGTTTACCAAGTTACTGAGTTACAACTACCATTAGTTTACCAAGTTACTGAGTTACAATTACCATTAGTTTACCAAGTTACTGAGTTACAATTACCATTAGTTTACCAAATTACTGAGTTACAATTACCATTAGTTTACCAAGTTACCATGTTACTGAGTTACAATTTCCATTAGTTTACCAAGTTACTGAGTTACAATTACTATTAGTTTACCAAGTTACTGAGTTACACTTACCATTAGTTTACCTAGTTACTGAGTTACAATTACCATTAGTTTACCAAGTTACTGAGTTACAATTACCATTAGTTTACCAAGTTACTGAGTTACAATTACCATTAGTTTACCATGTTACGGAGCTACAATTACCATTAGTTTACCATGTTACTGAGTTACAATTACCATTAGTTTACCAAGTTACTGAGTACAACTACCATTAGTTTACCATGTTACTGAGTTACAATTACCATTAGTTTACCAAGTTACTGAGTCACAATTACCAATAGTTTACCAAGTTACTGAGTTACAATTACAATTAATTTACCAAGTTACTGAGTTACTATTACCATTAGTTTACCAAGTTACTGAGTTACTATTACCATTAATTTACCAAGTTACTGAGTTACAATTACCATTAGTTTACCAAGTTACTGAGTGCAATTACCATTAGTTTACCATGTTACTGAGTTACAATTACCATTAGTTTACCAAGTTACTGAGTCACAATTACCATTAGTTTACCAAGTTACTGAGTTACAATTACCATTAGTTTACCAAGTTACTGAGTTACAATTACCGTTAGTTTAACATGTTACTGAGTTACAATTACCATTAGTAGACTATACCAAGTTACTGAGTTACAATTACCATTAGTTTACCAAGTTACTGAGTTACACTTACCATTAGTTTACCATGTTACGGAGCTACACTTACCATTAGTTTACCAAGTTACTGAGTTACACTTACCATTAGTTTACGAAGTTACTGAGTTACAATTGTTTGTTGTTGTTTGAGTCTTCAGTCTTTTGACTGGTGTGATGCAGCCATCCATGCTTCCTTGTCCTGAGCTAATCGTTTCATCTCAACGTAGTTATCACACCCTTCATGCGAGGCAATCTGTTTAACATATTCTAACCTTGGTCCACCCCTACAGTTCTTGTCCTCGACCCTTCCTTCCAGAACTAAGCTTGCCATTCCTGGGTGTCTTAGTTTGTGTCCTACCAGCCTATCTCTTCTCTTCATTAGCAGTCGCCAGAAACATCTCTCCTCTCCCACTCGTCCTAATACCTCTTCGTTTGTCACCCTATCTGCCCATCTGATGTTCATCATTCTCCTTTAACACTACATTTCAAACGCCTCAATTTTCTTCTTTTCTGCTGCACCAATAGTCCAAGTTTCACTTCCATAGAGTGCCACGCTCCAGACAAAGGCTTTCAAAAATTACTTTCTAATACCTAAATCTATATTCGATGTCAACAGATTCCTTTTCTGTAGAAATGCTTTCCTTGCCTGAGCCAACATACTTTTTATATCGTCCTTGCTTCGTTCATCACTGGTTATTTTGCTTCCTAAGTAACAGAAGTCTCCTACTTTCTTCAGATTTTCACCTGCCAATTTGATGTCCATAGAAGTTTCTGATTTCTTTTGGCTGCATTCCAATATTTTTGTTTTACATTTATTAATTTTCATCATGAATTCTTTCCTCAAGACGGAGTCCATACCATTCAATAACTCTTTCAAATCCTCAGCCGTGTCGGCCAAGATGACGATGTCATCGGCAATTCTCAGAGTTGAAATTATTTCTCCTTGAATCTTCACTCCCACTTTAAATTTTTCTCCAATTTCCTTCATTGCTTGTTCAATGTAAAGATTGAAAAGTATGGGTGATAAGTTGCAGCCTTGCCTTACACCTTTCTGAATATCAGCTTCTCTCTCATGTCCTTCAGCTCGAATGACTACTATCTGGTTTCTGTATAGATTGTAGATCACCCTCCTATCCCTGTACATTATTCCAATCGTTTTCAAAATGTCAAACAATTTAGTCCAATCAACGTTATCAAAAGCCTTTTCTAAGTCTACAAATGCCATGAACGTTCTCTTGTCTTTCTTTATTCTACCTTCCAAAATCAGCCTAGGACTTAGTACAGCTTCCCTTGTTCCTACATTTCTCCTGAAACCAATCACCCAACTACGTTTCTATCTGGCTTTCCATCCTCTTGTAAATTATTCTTGACAGGATCTTTGAAGCAGGAGTAATTAAGCTGATTGTACGGTAATCTTCACATCTGTCGGCTCCCACTTTTTCGGTATAGGGATGATAACATTCTTCTTGAAATCAGAGGGTACCTCACGTGTCTCATAAATTCTACACACCAAGTTAAATAACCTGATCAGACCTTCATCTTCTATGGAGCGTAGCAACTCAATCGGTATATCATCTATGCCTGGTGCTTTGTTCCTGCTTAAGTCTTCCAATGAAAATGAAAATCCACAGACTGCTTCCAGTCTCCGACCGGGTCAGGAATGGAATGAATGAAGCCCCCCATCTAGCGGCGAGGATGTGAAGTGTGCCGGCTGCCGAAGCCTGTCGCACTCCTCTGGGGCAATGATTAAATGAATGACAGATGAAATGAAATGATAGTGGAGAGTGTTGCTGGAATGAAATTGTGACAGGGAAAACCGGAGTACCCGGAGAAAAACCTGTCTGCCTCCGTTTTGTCCAGCACAAATCTCACATGGAGTGACCGGGAATTGAACCACGGACCCAGCGGTGAGAGGTCGGCGTGCTGCCGCCTAAGCCACGGAGGCTCTGCTTAAGTCTTCCAATACTCTGTCAAATTCTGATCTCAATATTAAATCTCCTTTTGCATCCTCATCAATTTCCTCCTCCCTTTCCATTACATGATTCTCAATCTCCTTTCCCTTATACAAACACTGTATATAAGCTTTCCATCTCTCAATCTTGTCTGCCCTATCTGTTAGAGGCTTTCCATTTGTGTCCTTAATATTACAGCACTTAGTCTTCTTTTCCCCAAAAGTATTCTTAATCCTTCGATAAGCTGTATCTACTTTTCCTGATTTCAGACAATTTTCTATTCCTGCACATTTCTCCTTCATCCATTCTTATTTCGCTTCCTTGCACGTCTTGTTAACCTCATTTCTCAGACATCTGTATTCTGCTTTCCCCTTTTCATCTCTTACATTTTTGTGTTTCTGCCTTTCATCCATCAATTCTGGTATATCCTGGGTGATCCACGGTTTTCTACCTATTCTTTCTTTCCTACGAATGTTTACTTCTGCAGATTTTGTTATTTCATTCTTCAAAAGTGCCCATTCGTCTGCAATTGAAGTTTGTTTAAGGTTTTTCATTAGTCATTCCTTTATACTCTTCTTGAATCTTTTATTTACATCCTTCTCTTTCAGTCTGTCTATTGCCCACCCTTTTGGCTTTTGACTTTTCTTCAGTTTCTTCAACTTTAATCTGCATTTCATGACGACCAGATTGTGGTCAGAGTTTATATCTGCACCGGGATATGTTTTACAATCCAAAATCTGGTTTCGAAACCTCTGCTTGACCCTAATGAAATCGATTTGGTAACGTCCTGTATCTCCTGGTCTCATCCATGTGTATATTCTTCTATTATGGTTATTGAATAAGGTATTGGCTATGACCAACTCATGCTCGGTACAGAATTCCATCAATCTGCTTCCTCGATCATTCCTTTCACCTAATCTGAAATCTCCTACTATCTTCCCTTCTCTTCCTTTTCCAATTACAGCATTCCAATCTCCCATTACCATAACATTCTCATCACCCTTGATATACCTCAGAATTTCATCTATTTCTTCGTAGACCTTTTCAATATCTTCATCATCAGCTTGACTGGTAGGCATATAGACTTGTACCACCGTGGTGCACGTAGGTTTTGTATTGATTTTTGCTACAATAATCCGTTCACTATATTGCTCATAATATTCCACCCGCTGTCCAAGTTTCCTACTCAATATGAGACCAACCCCTGCTTGGCCATTGTTTGATTTAATGCTAATGACCCTTTAGTCTCCTGACGACCAAAAGTCCTGTTCTTCCTGCCAGCGCATTTCACTAATCCCAACCAAATCCATCCTCAATTTATCCATTTCCCTTTCTAAGTTTTCTAACCTTCCACTTCCTAGCAGACTTCTATCATTCCACGCTCCGATCCGTAGAATGTCAGATTTCCTCTTTGTCACTTCTGTGATGTTATCCCCCTCTCGAGTAGTCCCCAACCGGGGATCCGAACGGGGGACTAGTTTACCTTCGGATTGAAATTTTACAAGGGAGGAGGCCATCATCACATGTAATTATGCATAGAGAGGTGCATATCCTCGGGAATAGCATTACGACTGTAGTTTCCCGTTGCTTTCAGCCGTGCAGCAGAACGCAGTGTAGCCATTAGTTGGCTTATATTATCAATATCTTAACCGTCCATAAGACAAGTAAAGAATTGATTTATTCTGAAAGGTTGCTACTCCCTTTCAGAATAAGATGGAGATATGCTCTCCCGGACTTTTTTTTGTAGAACTTTTCATGTCGAACAATTCTTACACTCATTGTATTTAGTTATTTTTAACGGTTTGACCAGCGTAATGCTGAGTTATATTTCTGAGTCTAAAGTCCAGCTTACCAAAATAACTATAATTCTGGATTGTGGGAAGGTGTCATTGACTAGCAAGTCACCCACCTTGTGTTAATTCGAATACTTGCATCATGCTAGTGGATCACTCGTGTTTACTTCGCCGGTTAAAGAAACACAAAAATTAATATGCGTACATGCCTCTTCAATATAAAATTACTTGTAACAGCTTTTTTTTTGCAATTATTTCGATTGTAAATATGTAACTTCTTTGGCTATTATTGATTATTGCCGTGTAGCGGTCATTGCTGTCCGGTGCGGGCCGATGATAAACTGCGATGGAATGTGAGGAACAGCGTGATCCAGACGGCGCGGCGTGGCGTGGTCTGACGTGCTCTTATAGTGCTTACCTCCAGGCAACTGCCAACTTCCCGGTGCCTGTCATAGTGTTCGACATTCCTCTAGTAATCTAGTATTTGAAAACATTCTCCCACATCTGTAATATTTACAGCCTAAACATAGATTATTTAAAAAATCCAACCAGTTTTTCAGTATCTTTGTTGTCACTCTTTCAAAGAAATTTGTTACAAAATGCAGATAACGTATCACTATTATTATTATTATTATTGTTATTATTATTAGAATTATTATTATTAATATTACAAAGAGCGCGATGAAATCTATCTACCTGATCTTGCTTTCTTGTCCTTCCAAAAATCTCATAATCCTTTTGCCATGACTCATCAGGCGCTCCTCCGTTCGGATTCTTGTGGATGCATTGTTTGGGTGGTCTGAACATTGATAATTGTCAACTAATTCTCTGAATTTAGATCTGTGTAGTAGCCTACCATATCATTCGAAATGGCTATTTCCTGAAGGTCCTTTTCAACTTCAAGCAACTAGTTGTTCTTAGCTTTCTCTGAGAGAGTTAGATTTAGAATTATTTTAGTCAGCTTGTGATCACTCATTCTCAGAATATGCCCATCAAATTTGAAACGTCTCTTCCTTAATGTGTCCGAGATTTTCTCCGAATGCTTATAAAACTCCTGGGATTTGCTTTTCATCCAAATTTCCTCAATACAAACAGAGAAAAATATTTTCCTCAAGATTGTTCTTTCTTGTTTTTACATATCTTTAATTAGTGCTCGGCCCACAATGATCAGTGTTTGAGATGCGTATAGTGCCTTGAGTGTGATTACTATTATTATTATTATTATTATTATTTTCACCACACCATTTTCCTCGCTGTTCTCCCCTTAAAACAACAACAATTATTATTATTTATTTTGCACATGCACTTACACATTCTCAGCATATTTTCTGGAGAGGAAACATTTACAATCCCAGATACTGTATATAGGCCTATCATAAGGAGCAAATTCTCGGTGACTGCATTCAGTAGTTTCTTTACACTTCTCCCTCACTCCTTCAGGCCTGATTGCCCAAGAACAGACTTACTATGCGATTCGTCGAAAGTATGACTGTTTTCTGCATTATTATTATTAGTCTGGTCGTGTGGCCTCTTGAGAGGCCGAGTGCAGGTCTTTCCAGTCGACGCCTGTGGGCGAACTGCGCGCACGGATGAGAGATGGAATGGATGAAGATGAATCAAACTGGGCAAGGATGTGGAAGGAAGCGGCCCTGGCCTGTCAGAAGGTACCGTCCCAGCATTTACATGGTGTTGAAAATGGGAAACCACGGAAAACCATTTCAAGGACGGCCGACGGTGGGGTTCGAACTCACGCGTCTACCGAGTTAGCAGAGCGTTTGGCCCCATGACCTAACGCTGCGCTCTAATGAGCGTAGCCATCGCTCTCCGTTATAATAATAACAAGTAGTTCCGTGAAGAGCTATACAGCCTATTTTCATATATCCAACTAATGTTAATTGCCTCTATCAACATACTAAATTTCAGTTTGATTGCTGTAATAGATTCGTAGATATTCAGAACCGTCCAAATATTTCGGACGGTCCCCATGTTGGACTTTTATATATGTAGGGCTTAGAGTTATGTACTGTCACATGAAGATTATTGTGTACGTCTAGTACTCAAACTTCAACCACACGATTAGGACTGAAGAAGTAAAAACGAGATTTTAAAATTTCACACACCTGTTATCTTGTGGCTAAGGAAACAATTGAAATAAATTAAATGCCAGTGGATTAACATTTGTATAAGCATTGACTGTACCAAGTTTCACTGCACTCGGATGGTTGAATTGCGAGAAACGTCCATGTGAATATTTATACTTCGCGTCGCCGCCATGTTGGATTTGTGACCACCAGGTTATTGAAATTACTATAGGTGAACTTATGTTCATAACCCCTATGAACATAAAAAAAACAGTTTGATTGCTGTAGTAGATTCGTAGATATAGAAAACCGTCTAAATATTTCGGATGGTTGCCATGTTGGATTGTTATATGTATAGGCCATAGAGTCATGTACCATTAAAGGAAAATTATTGCGTAGGTTCATTATTCAAACTTTCACTCCGATCGCATGATTACGACACAAGTAATACAAATTTAATTTAAAATTTCGCACAGGCGCCATCTTGAGGTTATGTAAACAATTGAACTAAATTACATACCAGTGCATTACAATGTGTATAAACATTTGCTGTACCAAGTTTCATTGCTTTTGAATCAATAAATCGCGAGAAATGTATATTTAACACTTTCAACTTCGCTTGGCCGCCATGTTCGTTTTGTAGTTACCAGGTTTTCGAAGGTCACATAGGTGAAATTCTAGTAGTTCCCTTTATCACCGTAGGAAATCCCAGGGTGATATCGGTAATTGTTTCGGAGATATTGAATGCTGGTGAAATATTTCGCACAGCCGCCGTGTTGGATTGGTGAGACGTAACAAAATTTTAAGGGCACGGTCGGGGTCGTCCGGAATAGTGCTATGAACTTTCCGAGTGTCATTGAAATCGCTCCAGCCGTTTAGATTTTTTATGGACACACACACACGAATCACACACGGACAAAAGGTGATCTCATAAGCCGTTTTTTTTTTTCATAAATGAAAATAGGCTAAAAATCATTATCGCCACCATATTATAGGTATAGTACACCACAAACTATGGAGTAGGTCTTTCAAATGACTGCTTTCTGCATATTTAAACGCACATTATGGTGAAATCCCAGCGTATCAAGGTTGACCCTCAGCGACTGGAAGAAATTATGACAGGAAATATTGTAAACTTTCCACGTGACCACATTTATGGGATTTATTATTATTATTATTATTTTCGGTTTATACAGAACATATAACACATTTCTGGTATATTACAACGTAACTATACGGGCTTCAGTGAACCAAAATATAGCTACGGAAACAGCAACTTCTAAGCTAGAATTTCGCTACCCATGAACTTCCGAACGATTCTGGTTGTCGATAGAACTACTGCCTTCTGCATTAGTTTGTAGAGCCCAGTATCCAGATCCAGTTCTTTAAGGCCTTGGAGCAAGGTACTTGGGATCACGCCCGTACTCGAGACAATGATAGGTATGGTCTTCACTCGCTCTACATGCCATTGTCTTTTGATAGGGTCGACCAACTCGCTGTATTTGCTGATCTTTTCAATGTGTTTTGACTGGAGATTCTTGTTGTTAGGAATCGCAACATCAATCAATGTAGTTTGCTTGGTTTTCTTGTTTACAACCACCAGATCCGGCCTGTTGTGTGATACCGATTGATCAGTCAAAATAGTTCGGTCCCAATACAGTTTGTATTCATTGTTTTCAAGAACACACTCTGGCTGATATTGGTGGTACGGAACTTTATTTCCTTTCAAAAGCTGAAACTTATCAGCCAACTCCTGATGCAAGATTTTAGCAACTGCATCATGCCTTTGTTTGTGCTCTGTTGCCAGGAAATATTTACATGCAGATGTAATATGCTGTATTGTTTCTGACTGTTGACATCCGTAGCGGCACTTATCACCTGGTACAGCGGGATCTTTTACAATGAACTTGAGGTAGTTCCTTGTAGGGATGACTTGGTCTTGAATTGCTAGCATAAAACCTTCAGTTTCTGGAAAGATCTGTCCTGAAGTGAGCCAGTAGTTTGACGCATTTATATCAACATTTGCTTGACTCACCTCATTTGGATGTCTTCCGTGCAAAGGTTTTGCTTTCCATGCTTCCATCTTCTGAAGGTCAGTATGTAGGAGGTGTTGAATCTCTTGCTGACACAAGACCAGTGGCGTTGATCTGTCCGCCTCACTGATGGCTCTGTGAAGTACAGATGACCTCGCTTCTGCATAGAAGTACTCCCTAAGGCTGACTATCTGCCGTTTCATCTGATTATCAATGTCAACGAACCCACGTCCACCTAGGCTTCTGGGTAGAGTCAATCGCTCTATTGAAGATCGTGGGTGGTGTTTCCTTCCTTTTGTGAGCATCGTTCTCATTTTTCGTTCAAGTCCTTCGATGTCCGTTTTGCACCATTTGATTATGCCAAAGGAGTAGCTCAGCACAGGTACAGCATACGTGTTAACAGCTTTCACTAAGTTTTTGCTGTTCAAGTGCGTTTTTATAATTTGTTTTAATCTTTTGACAAATTCACAGGACAGATCTTTCTTTATTGACACATGGTCAATATGCTTAGCTTGTTTTACTCCTAAGTATCTGTAGGTGTCTTCTGCCAACATAGCCCTAATATGCTGTCCATCTTCCAGCTCAAACCTGGACTTCTGTACTTTTCCTCTCACCACCTTTAGTGTCCGACACTTGTCCAAACCAAATCCCATTTGTATGTCTCGTGAGAATGCTTCAACTATTCTCAACAAGTTTTCCAGATGCGACTCTGTTTCGGCATAGAGTTTAAGGTCGTCCATGTATAGCAGATGATTTAGCCGAGTACCATTCTCTTTCCAATCTTGATAGAAAAGCCGTAGTGAGTAGAGTTAAGCTGGGTAGATAAAGGATTCATTGCCAGGACAAACCATAAGGGGCTAAGGGAGTCTCCTTGAAAGATGCCTCTCCGAATCGATATCTCATCTGTTCGTATATCTCCGCGTGGCGTACTGAGACACAGTCTAGTTTGCCATGCTGACATAACCCTTTCCAAGAAACTGACACATACATCATTGATCCTATACAATCGCAGCACTGCTACTAGCCAGTCATGGGGGACAGAATCAAAGGCCTCCTTATAATCGATGTACGCCATATGAAGGTTTCGGTGATTTAAGTGTGCCTGGCCACACACAACTGAGTCAATTATTAGTTGTTCTTTGCACCCTTTTGAACCCTTTTTACAACCTTTCTGTTGCACGGCAATTATATTGTTTCTTTCACAGTGTGCATATATCCTGTTAGCCAAGCATGATGTAATGATCTTGTACAACGTGGGCAGACATGTGATGGGACGATATTTTGTAGGATCCCATGTATTCTGAAGATCTTTTGGAAGCAAATATGTGATGCCACGTGTGATGAATTCGGGTAAGTTATCAGGATGAAGGATTGAATCATTAATGAACTCACCTAGTCGATTGTGGATGCTCCAGAACTTCTTATACCAAAAATTCTGAATCTGGTCAGGGCCAGGGGCTTTCCAATTCGCTAAGTTGTTGATAACTTCCTTAATATCATTTGTGGTGAATTTCTCGTGCTGCATTTGCTCAAATCTTTGGGAAGCTTGCTGTTCTTCTCTTACCCAACTTGATTGAGTGTCGTGATGAGATGGTGTAGACAGATGTTTTCCCCAAAATTCTTGAACTTCTTCTTTAGTCGGATAGCTTTTGTCCGCAGAAACCTTTATCTTACCCAGAGTCTGATAGAATCTTCTCTCTGAGTTGGCGAAAAGGAAGTTATCCTTCTTCCTCTTCATACTCTCCCTATACTTTGCAAGTCTGGCGGATAAAACAGACAGCCTTTGTTTCAAGGTATCTAAGCACTCTTCAGGTGTTGAATTCGGTACATCTCGCTGTGTGTGGGCTGTGTTTTGTCTCATTATATGCTCAGCTTTCCTCAGTAATTTTCTTGTTCTTGTACCACGAACATATTGTGTCATTCTAGCAATATCTGCCCTGAGCTGTTCAATCCTTCCAACAAGTCTTCTTTCCCAGTTTGGCATCGATGGCATTTGCTTTTTCCGTTCATGTTGTCCAATACCCATAGCTCTCACAACAGTTACTGCACCACAGTAAATAATAGTATGAAGGGATTCCAGATTGGCAGATGCTTCAACATGTTCCGGCAAAACATCCCGATTCATGATACTCAGTATCTTTGTCAGCTTTCTTGAACCATTGACTTTCGGTATTTTCGGCCTGCAATTTGTATCAGTTCCATAAAACTCTATGACTGTAGTCATCATTTCATTCTTCAACTTTCCAATTTGGTGTTGATCGATAATTTGCATGGAAACTGGATCTACTTCTTGAAGGTCCTGGCTATCAGCTTGTGCCGACTCCAGTTCTTCAGGAACACTGTTCTGAGTGACTCCATTCACACCTTCCTTCTCACGCCGTACCTCTTCTTTAATGGTGTTCATTCTGGCTTCAGGGATAAGATTATTCCGGAGAATAGCCCTGTATTGATCAGATACTCTCTGTTCGGTCACAGTTAGTTCAGGGTAATGCAACAGAAATTCAGAATGTAAGCGTTGCCTATAACCAACTGAATTCTGTCCGAAGTCAGTAACCCTAAAATAAGTCCGTATTATGGTTTCGTTCATGACATTTGTCCATTTAATACGCTGTCGTGGCAGTCCTGCCTGGGTGAGCACAGGTTGAGTTACCTGTGCAGCACCTTCAGCAGGTGAAGTACTAGATAATGATTCACTTCTCTGCTCAGGCTCATCATGCAAACGCTTGTCGGCTGTAATGATTTCGGGATCTTGCCCGGTAGGGGCCCGCCTGTTCAGCCCTCTACCACCGGCGGCTCGCATACTGTCACGTCCAGCACCGGCTCCAAATGTGCCCTGGCGCTCCCCAGGCAGTGGCATTTCATCCGAGGCATTACTCGTTAATTTCTCCATCATGCATTAAATGGGTTTGCCTTTTATACCTACAGCCAGGTTTTGTTATCAGCCGTCCCTAACATGGGATACAGATGCTGTTGGCAGCCGCCCGTTCCGGATCAGACGCTACCATTGTAGGTTTAATTTTGGAGTTTTCCATCTCCTAGACAGGTTGCCTTCACTACGGCTCAGGAGTCCTGCCTACCCCATTTATTATTATTATTATTATTATTATTATTATTATTATTATTATTATTATTATTATTGATAAATTAAAATTGATAGATAAAGAAACTTACAAAACTCTTTATAGTGCTGAGATTGAAAGCAAATTAAGATATCCTATATCGGCTTGGGGAAATCAAAGCACAACTTCAATTATTAATTTGCAAGATAGCCAAAACAGGTAATATTTCACTGGTATCCCTTATTTTAATATGAAAGAGTTGTTTCAAATTACTGTACTGAATCTCTACTACCATGATGTACGATTCAGGCATAAGGTCTCTCACAACATACAAACAAGAGTCATAACAAGTACTAAATATGTAAAACCTTTGTGTATAAATAGCTATGGTTTCAAGAGACTAAATTATATTATACCATCATCACTACTTAATGAACTACCACCTGGATTGTCGAACATGAACAGCAAACAACTAGCTATTCGTCGCATTAAAAACTATTGCCAAAATAAACATTAACTTATAACATAAACTTATTATTATAACTACTATAGTGTAACTATTTGTGTTTTTTTACATGAATATTTTTCTCGTTATCACCTAACTTGTTAAATCAAATTATATTCACATGAAAGGAAAAAAGAATATTAAAGCAAAACAAAATTAAAAAAACAATATTGATAATTAAAATACAGTATATAAATATAAAAAAGTAGAAAGGAAAACATTTTTTTTGTATTTTTTGTATTGAAATACAATCTGTATATATGTTGTAAATAATAATGTATATGTCTCACAGATAATCTATACTGTCATCACATTCGTGAGACATAACACAATAATGTAATATCAAGAGTAATTAATATATAAATGAAAATTTAAATAAAATGCTTCATTTATGACTCTTTTGTAATTTGTCTATAACTTGTTTTAATGGATGTCCTTTTGTTTTTGAGATCGATTGCACTATATACTGTTGTATAAATACTGTATGTCTATAGCCTGTAGTGTGGGACAGGGCGGATCTACTAGTTTGCTGTGATGTTTAAGCAATCTTAAATATAAAAGTGAAAGTCTGTCTGTATGTATGTATGTATGTGGGTGGGTGGGTTGGTTCCGTATACAAATCTACACCGTTCCACCAATCTCAACCAAATTTTGCATACACAAAGTTTAGGACCCAGAAGGAACAGCTGGCTACATGAATTTTCGATCGTCTTTCTCATTCTTCTGATTTCGGCCCTTTTGCACTCAAGCACAGGCTAATCAAATCATGAAGGAACTAGTTGAAACCCGTCAAAAATGACGGTCAATAGAAAAATATTTACTGAAGAATTTTCTTATATAGGCCTACTGTATATTCTTTGTACGATTATTTTATGTCTCTATTGAAACTATAAGGGCGTCAAAAGATTGCACTCTCAACATTGCAAAATACTGCTGGCCATGACTGAAAAAATGATGAGGCAAATTGAGACCTATACGTTCCTGAGTTTCCCCTTGAGCTTCATTGATTGTGACAGAGTATGCCAAATAAATTGGAAAATATTGCCTCTTAAAACAAAATGATAGTGTTTTATCGGATGGTGTTAAATCAAGTCGAAGGATTAGACCTCTCTGCCTAATTTTAACTGCACTTGTTATTTCCAAATCCAAGCAATATGGTTGCATTTAGGAGCCCTTGGGAAACGTTCAGATTTCTAAGCAGCATAACGGGTCAAGCGTTTGGAATATGTGGAGGTAAGTCATTTAATTCCAAGGAATTCAAGAACTCGGAGGAGTCTAATACAACTGGCCGCAAACCGTCGCATATAATTTTGGAATATAACGAAGAAATGCGATGATGTGCACCTCCATACATTTTAAAACGATGTGGACCGTATGCGTGTGGCACAGTAACATTGGCACCAAATGAAACGAAGGACATAGCATTGTACTGCCGATTAGTCTCTCTGAAATGCCTTGATATATCATCTCCAGTGAAAAATAATTTTTGCAGCCTGTCAAATATTTTATATTTAGCCAGTTTAATTTTACCATTACAACAGCAAAGGTCAAAGTAACCAAGTGTAGATTTCTCTCAAGAGAAATACAGTGCAGAACAATGTTTACATTTGTTCGTCAAGGACCCTACACTGTAACGGTATAGTATCTGGAATTGTATCTGAAATGCCGTATTTATATTGGATTTTAAAAGTGGCTTCGTATTTTTCCCCGATTTCCCACTTTTTTGCGGCTAATGTTCTATTTCATAAAATGGGTTTATTTATAGCAGCATTTCTCCCCGAATTAACGTCATATTAAATAACACTATAGTGGCCTGCATCAACGCAGCTGCCAGATATTAAATAGCAAATAATAACTTACTTCCATTGCCAAAATCAACTCCGTGGTTAGACTCATTGTTATGTACTCTAAAAAATAATCAATAAACAATAATATTCACTTATACAATTAAGTTCACAGACTTCCATTCTCATGTAGGTTGCTGATGAGAATGCGATGAGACTGATCGCCAATAATAAAATCCTTGCAATTTTTGCAATTTGCTTGCAAACGCAACTCAGGATGACGAACTTCATTTTGAAATAAACAGAATGAAACTGCTCTAAATAATCAATTTCCATCACCTGTTGAAGGTACAAAACTTTGAATTTCCATGACAGTAAATTACGCAAGGGAGCATAGAATCACTTCGCCACTACTGGAATGAGCATAGACTCACTTCGCCAGCCACCGTAATGGAGGGAGTTTTAGAATTATATGTTCAGTGTTTGTCAAAGATCGTATTAACACAGGGAAGCCCACTCTTAAGGCTACATTCTGAGCTATCACCCCAGATTCCAGGTTCGATCCCTGCTCTGCCAAGAAATTTAATTCTGGTCTGAGGGCTGGAACGGGGTGCACTCTTGAGGCAAACCTAAGAAGAGCAAAATTTGATTCCCATCTCAACAATCTTGGATGTGGTGTTCCGTGGTTTCCCACTTCCACTCCAGGCAAATACTGGAATAGTTCCTAACTTAAAGCCTCGGTCGTCAACTCCCCATTCCCCATATTAATTACAAATGCACACATCAATACAGCCATTACATTAACACAGGTGATCAGAGAAAGGTTTACACTCACACACCAAAGTAGACGGGGCTGAGTGACCACGATGTCTGAGTCCATCAAATGAATTATGTTCGACAATTTTCTCTCAGGGCAAAAGCGGTTGTGCCCATTTTTATTTAATAATATAAAAGTATCTGGCAACGTAAATCGTGTAGAATCCCTTACTGTACGGGAATAATAAAAGTAAAATATGTTACGACAATGAATTACCAATAGCCAGAAAGAATAATTGGGAAATAAAAATACATGTCTGAGGTGAGACTCCTTCGACTATGCAAAATTCATTCCTGGGTCCGCAATGTTACCCCTGAGCCACCCAGTCAACAGACTTCTAACCCAATATTAAGTTACTTAAACAACAAACGAACTCAAACGCCTGTTGAAGTTCTTCAATCCCCTCTTTTTAATTCTCAAAAACAAAGATCACACTACGATACGGTGAATCCTTTATTCGCCATTTCTCTAGAAATGTAATTCTGGTCTGAGGGCTGGAACGGGGCGCACCCTTGAGGCAAAACTAAAAAGGGCAAGGTTCGATTCCCATCTCAACAATCTGGGATTTGGTTTTCAGTGGTTTGCCACTTCCACTGCAAGTGTAATTCTGGTCTAAGGGCTGGAACGGGGCGCACTCTTGAGGCAAAACTAAGTAGGGCAAGGTTCGATTCCCATCTCAACAATCTGGGATGTGGTTTTCCGTGGTTTGCCACTTCCACTGCAGGTAAATACCGGGATAGTTCCTAACTTAAAGCCTCGGTCGCCAATTTCCCATTCCCCACTTGAATTACAAATGCACACATCAGTACAGCCATCACAATAACACAGGTTATCAGAGAAAATTTGAGACACACACACCAAAGTAGACGGGGCTGAGTGACCACGATGTCTGAGTCCAACAAATGAATTATGTTCATCAATTGTCTCTCATGGCGAAAGCGATTGTGGCCATCTTTTATTTAATAATTTAAAAGTATATGGGAACGTAAATCGTAGAGAATTCCTTACTTTATGGGAATAATAAAAATAAAATATGTTAAGACAATGTATTACCAATAGGCAGAAAGAATACTTGAGAAATAAAAATATGTGTCGGAGGTGGGATTCGAACTGCTTCCATTGCGCGATGCATAAATTGAGAGTTTAGAACACTGCCGTCTGAGCTACCGAATCACTTGTGAAACAGTGTAATATTAAGTTACTTAAACAACATTCACTCTCAACAGTCCGTATAAATTCTTCTACATTTCCGTTTTTGTTTATAATATTCTATTCCTGTTTATGTCGTGGAAACTTCATAATCAATATTTCCCTCCTTTATTATAATTCTTATAAATAACTATTACATTAAAACGCGGTGGACATCCGCCATGTCTGTCATTAACCAAGGTGATTCTGCGCATGCGCTGGAGCCAATAATTTTGCAGTTTTGTTTATAAATTTAAAAATATGTGGTAAAATATTTGTTTATTTTAAAGCCACTCTGCAAATCTACAGGCCTACAGCTTTCGACAGATTGCTCTACGAAGTGAATCGGTTCTACCGTTCCCTCAATCTCGCGATAACGAAAATCAGCTTAGTGTTTTAAATATATAGATGGCAAGATAGATAGATAGATAGTTTCCATGGCAACATAGCTCAAGTCGAGACACGGCCGTCTGGATTCCAGTTGCGCTCTGCACTACCGGTATAGAAAATGAGCATCTTTACTTGAAATCCCGTTAGTTACTCACCTACTCACACAGCACTGTTAACCGAGTTTAGCATAACAAAGACTTGACACTATCTTCTACCATATATTTTGTCAAATACCACTCACTCACTCATTCATTCATCACGAAACCTCAGAAACCACCGAACGGATTGGAATGAAATTTGGTATGCTGCTTCTACAAGGGCCGCAAATGCCCACTAAGAGAGGATTTTTGTGTATTCAGGTTCTAAAGGGGTGTTAAGGGGGTAGACCTGCATTTCATTGAATAGCAATATCTCCCGATTGGTTTCATTGGGGGATGTGATACTCGGCACATAAACTCATCATAAGAAGACACGAGTCTGAGGGTTTTTCGATGTGGTGTATATTATGAGGTGAAAGGGGGTGAAAAGTGGGTATTGAAAGATTCCTAACGGAGCGTGTATCTCTTAAACGACATAGGCGAGGAGTTTGAAACTCAGCGGAAAAAATCAGCATGAAAGTAATTAAATATGTGTTTGACCATTTTTTTCATAAATCATGGGGAGGGGTGAAATTCTGGGGGGGGGGGGGGGGGGCAGGAAAGAAAGTGTCCTAACTGATTGACTGACTGACTCACTCATCAAACTCAGGGGGAAAAAACTGCTTTAAGGTAAGTAAATAGCTGTTCGACAGGTTTTTTTTTTTCATAAATCAAATTTAAGGGGTTCATGGGGAGGGGTGAAATTCTGAAAAAAGAAAATTGAAAGAAAATGTCCTGACTAACTCACTCACTCACTCATCATCGCCCAGCCAAAAGTATTGAAGTTAGAAACATGACAGTTTGGGGATATGTTCATTGTATGTCAAAACCGTCTACTAAGGGAGGTTTTTCGGATATTCAGGTTCTAAAGGGGTCTTAAGGGGGTTAAACCTGCATTTCATTGAATAACAATATCTCCCGATTGGTTTCATTGGGGGATGTGATACTCGGCACATAAACTCATCATAAGAAGACACGAGTCTGAGGGTTTTTCGATGTGGTGTATATTATGAGGTGAAAGGGGGTGAAAAGTGGGTATTGAAAGATTCCTAACGGAGCGTGTATCTCTTAAACGACATAGGCGAGGAGTTTGAAACTCAGCGGAAAAAATCAGCATGAAAGTAAGTAAATATGTGTTTGACCATTTTTTTCATAAATCCAATTTAAGGGGCCCATGGGGAGGGGTGAGATTCTGGGGGGGGGGGACAGGAAAGAAAGTGTCCTAACTGATTGACTGACTGACTCACTCATCAAACTCAGGGGGAAAAAACTGCTTTAAGGTAAGTAAATAGCTGTTCGACAGGTTTTTTTTTCATAAATCAAATTTAAGGGGTTCATGGGGAGGGGTGAAATTCTGAAAAAAGAAAATTGAAAGAAAATGTCCTGACTAACTCACTCACTCACTCATCATCGCCCAGCCAAAAGTATTGAAGTTAGAAACATGACAGTTTGGGGATATGTTCATTGTATGTCAAAACCGTCTACTAAGGGAGGTTTTTCGGATATTCAGGTTCTAAAGGGGTCTTAAGGGGGTTAAACTTGCATTTCATTGAATAACAATATCTCCCGATTGGTTTCATTGGGGGATGTAATACACGGCATATAAACTCATCATTAAAAAGTAAGAAGACACGTTTCTGAGGGTTTTTCTATGTGGTGTACATTATGAGGTGAAAGGGGTGAAAAGTAGGGATTGAAAGATTCCTAATGGAGCATGTATCTCTTAAACAACATAGGCGAGGAATTTGAAACTCAGCGGGAAAAAAATCAGCATAGAAAATAAGTAAATATATGTTTGACCGTTTTTTCATAAATCCTATTTAAGGGGCCCATGGGGAGGGGTGAAATTCTGGAGGGGGGGGGGGGGAAACAGGAAAGAAAGTGTCCTAACTGATTGACTGACTGACTCACTCATCAAACTCAGGGGGAAAAACTGCTTTAAAGTAAGTAAATAGCTATTCGACAGTTTTTTTTTGATCAATCAAATTGAAGGGGTTCATCGGGAGGGGTGAAATTCTGAAGAAAAACAAATGAAAGAAAATGTCCCGACTCATTCACTCACTCATCATCGCCCAGCCAAAAATATTGAAGTTGGTAACATGGCATTTTGGGGATATGTTCGTTGTATGTCAAAACCGTGCACTTAGGGAGGATTTTTGGATATTCAGGCTCTAAAGGGGTCTTAAGGGGGTTAAACCTGCATTTCATTGAATAACAATATCTCACGAGTGGTTTTATTTGTGGATGTGATACTCGGCATATAAACTAATCATTAAAAATAAGCAGACATGTGTCTAAGGGTTTTTCGATGTGGTGTATTATTATGAGGTGAAAGGGGTGAATAGTGGGGGTTGAAGGATTCCTAACGGAGCGTGTAGGCCTATCTCTTAAACGACATAGGCGAGAAATTTGAAACTCAGCGAAAAAAATCAGCTAAATAAATAAGTAAATCGGTGTTCGACGTTTTTTTCATAAATTAATTTAAGGGGCCAATGGTGTGGGGTGAAATTCTGGAGGAAAAAAGGAGAGAAAGTGTTCTTACTGACTGACTAACTCACTCATCAAACTCGGAGGAAAAAGACAGCTTAAAAATAAGGTAATAGGTGTTCAAGAGTTTTTTCATCAATCCAATTTAAGGGGCCCATGGGGAGGGGTGAAATTCTGGTAAAAATAATTGAAAGAAAATGTCCTGTCTGACTCACTCACTCATCACGCCCAGCGAAAACTATTAAAGTTGGAAAAATGAAATTTTGGGAATATGTTCTCTGTATGTCGATAACGTCAACTAAGGAATGATTTTTGTTTATTCGGGTTTTAAAGAGATGTTAAGGGGGTAAAAGTGCATTTCATTGAATAACGATATCTCATGGGTTGTTTCTTTGGGGATGTGATATTCGGTATATAAACTAATCATTAAAAATAATCAGACATATATCTAAGGGTTTATCGATGTGGTGTATATTATGAGGTGAAATGGGTGAAAATTGGAGGTTGAGGGATTCTTAACGGAGCGTGTACCTCTTAAACGACATAGGCGAGAAGTTTGAAATTCGGCGGGAAAAAAACAGCTTAAAATACAAGTAAATAGGTGTTCGACCGTTTTTTTTTCATAAATCCAATTTAAGGGGCCCTTACAGAGGGGTGAAATTCTGGCGGAAAAAAAAACAGGAAAAGAAGTGTCCTAACTGACTCACTTACTCACTCATCAAACTCAGGTCGAAAACAGCTTTAAATAAGTAAATAGGTGTTCGACCGCTTGTTTCATAAATCCAATTTAAGGGGTTCATGGGGAGGGGTGAAATTATCAAAAATAAATGAAAGGAAATGTCCTGACTCACTCACTCATCATTGCCAAGCCAAAGTTATTGAAGTTAGAAACATGAAATTTTGGGGATATGTTCGTTGTATGTCGAAAACGTCCACTAAGGAAAGAGTTTTGAATATTCAGGTTCTAAATAGGTGTTAAGGGGGGGGGGGGGGTAAACGTGCATTTCATTGAATAACAATATCTCACGAGTGGTTACTTTTGGGGATGTGATACTTGGCATATATACTAATCATTAAAAATAAGTTGACACATGTCTAATGGTTTTTCGATGTAGTGTATATTATGAGGTGAAAGGAATGAAAAGTGGGGGTTGAAAGATTCTTAATGGAGCGTGTATCTCATAAACGACATAGGCGAGGAGTTTGAAACTCGGAGGAAATCAATCAGCTTAAAAATAAATAAATAAAATAAATAGATGTTCGACCGTTTTTTCATAAATCCAATTTAAGGGGCCTATGGGGAGGGGTGAAATTCTGGAAGAAAACGTCCACTAAGGAAGGATTTTTGGATGTTCACTCTCATCGACCAACCCAAACTATTAAATGTTAGCAGAATGATATTTTGGGGATATGTTTGTTGTGTGTCGAAAACGTCTACTAAGGAGGGATTTTTGGATATTCAGGTTCTAAAGGGGTGTTAACGGGGTTAAACCTGCATTTCATTGAATAACAATATGACACGACTATGACGCGAGCGAAGCGAGGCTAAAAATGAGATGGTGTGTGTCTGTGTATTACTCAATCACGCAAGTACCACTGGTCCGATTTACATGAATTTTACATGGAAGTAGCTGATTTACCGGGTTAACATATTGGTTACTTTTGAATTCAATACTTTGCATTATTTAAAGATGGCGACCATTTTAGTGACGTCACTCTACCCTTTGGTTTAAAACTTTCATATTTCCATTTCAAATAAAAAGAGAACGCTAAGAAATAGCAAACTTTTGATGGCATATACGAGGTTTAAAATTACATTTTCTATCCGAAAGGTATCTCCAACCGTTAGCGAGTAAAACCTGAATTTGTGCTATAAAACACGGTCAAGGCAGAGCGGTGTAGTTGGACAAAATGTTCCATCCTTAATCTCCCTCTGCGCAGCACCTCGCCTATCCCCTGTTTTAACTGTCACCTTCACATTTTAATTTATTTATGACGCGTGGCGAAGCACGGGTACTTCAGCTAGTTATATAGGCTATATATATACTGTATTATAAATTGTTGAGCCATATTGCTATAAATTATATGTTAATCTAATTGATTGCGGCATTCCTATGTTCTCTTGGAATAATCTGGAGATGTGTTCCTCGCATATAGTGATTCGAATATTATCTTCCTGTTTATTCTTACCCTTCTCCATATAGTTATAATTTCAATGGATGGGTCATTTAAGATACACACATCAAAAAAAGTTTTGCATCACCTCGGTTCCAAGAGTTCCGGAACCGTTAAATACAAAGGGAATAGAGATCAACACAAACAACATTTCAGCTCGTTTTATTGCTCATGAGACCCACACGTTGCATGTTGTACCATCATACAGCTAGACTTTCAGCATTTGTGGTCCAGATTGCAGTACACACCACTACCTCTAATACCCAGTAGCACGTCCTCTTGCATTGATGCATGCCTGTATTCACCGTGGCATACTATCCACAAGTTCATCAAGACACTGTTGGTCCAAATTGTCCCACTCCTCAACGACAATTCGGCGTAAATCTCTCAGAGTGGTTGGTGGGTCAAGACGTCCAAAAACAGCCCTTTTCAACATATCCCAGGCATGTTCGATAGGGTTCATGTCTGGCGAACATGCTGGCCACTGTAGTCGATCGATGTCGTTATCTTGAAGGAACGCATTCACAAGATGTGCACGATGAGGTCGAGAATTGTCGTCCATGAAGACAAATGCCTCTCCAATATTCTGCCGATATGGTTGCACTATGGGTCGGAGGATGTCATTCAGGTATCGTAAAGCCGTTTCGGAGCCTTCCATGACCACCAGTGGCGTACGTCGGCCCCACATAATGCCACCCCAAAACATCAGGGAACCACCACCTTGCTGCACTCGCTGGACAGTGTGTCTAAGACGTTCAGCCTGACCAGGGTGCCTCCAAACACGTCTCCGACGATTGTCTGGTTGAAGGCATATGCGACACTCATCGGTGAAGAGAACGTGATGCCAATTCCGTGGGGTCCATTCAGCATGTTGTTGGGCCCATCTGTACCGCGCTGCATGGTGTCGGGGTTGCAAAGCTGGACCTCGCCATGGACGTCGGGAGTGAAGTTGCGCATCATGCAGCCTATTGCGCACAGTTTGAGTTGAAACACGACGTCCTGTGGCTGAACGAAACGCATTATTCAACATGGTGGCATTGCTGTCAGGGTTCCTCCGAGCGGCAATCCGTAAGTAGCGGTCATCCACTACAGTAGTAGCCCTTGGGCGGCCTGAGCGAGGCCTGTCATCGACAGTTCCTGTATCTCTGTACCTCCTCCATGTCCGAACAACATCGCTTTGGTTCACTCTGAGACGCCTGGAAACTTCCCTTGTTGAGAGCCCTTCTTGACACAAAGTAACAATGCGGACGCGATCGAACTGCGGTATTGACCTTCTAGGCATGGTAGAACTACAGACAACATGAGCAGCGTACCTTCGTCCTGGTGGAATGACTGGAACTGATCGGCTGTCGTACCCCCTCCGTCTAATAGGCCCTGCTCATGCATGGTTGTTTACATCTTTGAGCAGTTTTAGTGACATCTATGAACAGTCAAAGGGACTGTATCTTGGATACAATATACACAGTCAACGTCTATATGCCGGAGATCTGGGAACCGAGGTGATGCAAAACTTTTTTTGATGTGTGTAATTTGCTGTCTTAGTTATTGATCCGAAAGATTTAAGCTTATGCGTAAATTACCGAAATTGGGAGATATACGTCTATGCCGTATATAGATTGTTTTGGTTATTTTCCATGTTCACTTAGTAACAAATTGGTCTGTGATATATTTGAGATGTTTTTTTTTACCTGGGAGTTTTTACGTGTGTCTGCTCAAATTTCAGATAAATAAACAATACATTAATTCGCCAAGAGAAGCTGTATGTTAAAGCTAGAAAACAAGATCATAGTCCCTCTCTTTTTAATGCACAAAAATTGAAACCTATTTGAGAACTTTTGAAAATTTGTCATTTCTGTCAACTAGCATTATTTATACTGACAAGTGAGTGTGTTGGCTTTTTTCTTAAGTTTTGTATAGATAAAAGAAAGAATCCGTTTGTTAATAGTATCAGTGAGAGAAATCATATTGGTAAAAATTAACAAGGATATTTATTGACAAGAATTGTATAAAATACTTACGACAAGAAAACAGTTAAATTTCTCATTGTAAAACAGGTTTTGTCTAAAACCACAGCTTCAAACAAAGTAATTTAAATAAAGAATCGTCATGAATTCAAGTAAGTGTTCGGTATCCGTTGAATTTGTACAACTTAAAAAAAAGACTTCTAATTTTGCAAAGCAATGTCCGGCGTTTGAACATTTTTAGTTCTTAACCCCAGTCGTAATCCATGGGCATTTCTGTAGGTTCCACTCAAGAATTAGGACCTCTGTTTTGATTATGGTAATTGAAGACATGAGTGCAAGAACTAGATTATAACAAAAAATGAACTCAGGAAAACTTTTCAGAATTAATATTTCACATTCTTTAAATCCAGCATGAAAGTATCGGGGCATGGGCATATATTTTTAGCCTACTTTCGATTTTTGCAAAAAATGAAAGTAGACTTATGAGATAAACACAGGGAGAAACAAGATGTTCAGTAAATAACATATAGCCTACTTTCTCCTAAATGTTTGAGTATAGTTATAACTCGTTGTTATTATCAAAGAGTATAATAGAACTATTCTTTGTTGAAGACCTTAGAAACGATTTACCTCTACCAAACGCCACAACCTAGATAAAAACTGCTACCATCATTGAAGAAAGAAAGATAAGAAGTATCTAAAGAATGTTATGGATCTGGAGACATAATCGACCGGACTGCCGGCGTGGCTCAGCGGTAACGTTCTCGCTTGCTGGACCGTATGTTTCAGGTTCGTATCCTGGCGCAGTCAGCTGGCATTTGAGGGTGCACAAATGCGAGGGAGCCGTGTTAGTAGATTTACTGGCACGTTAAAGATCCCCTTCGGGACAAAATTCTGGCACCCCGGCGTCTCTAAAAGCCACAGTAGTTAAAAGGGACGTAAAACCAATAACATTATTATTATTATTATTATTATTATTATTATTATTACTATTATTATTATTACTATTATTATTATTATTATTATTACATAATCGACCTGACGCGGGCAACATCCAACTTTGAGTTGAGGCATGTCTTTACACGTCTGGCTGCGTGTGACATTCACAACCCTAATTGAATTAACAAATCTTTCCATGACCCTACAGAGACGTGTGTATACCAACTATGTGGATATTTTCGATTGCTATTTGGTTGAAATAAAAGTATTAATTAATATCCTGAACTAGCACCAACGGTAGAGTTCAGATACTATGTGAAATCGTTTTGTTCTCTACTTCAATTAACATTTTCAAATAACGCACAATAGGCTGTTACAAACCCTTTAAAATAAAAAGTAAAAATGTATCGTAGTATCATCTTGTCATTCTTCAAATTCGATGCGCATAGAATGCCAATGGTATAGTAATCAATGGAGCCCCACGTAGACTAGTCGTGACATCTAGTGGTGAAATATCGAACAATATAATCCTAACAGAGCGAGTGCATTCTAGCGGCCAGAAGAAGAAACTTTTCAATAAAATCTGTTACCCTTTTGTCAGCTAGATGTCTCGAGTAAATCTGCTGGCGAATTATGTTTTAATTAAATATATATTTTACACCATAATATGCACAATATAACGCTTAATTTTAAAACATCTGAGTCATTACAAAACAATAAACATATAACATTTCAAGCAAAAAACCTAGCTCTGATCGGGTTTGAACCATAGGCATTTGAGCGATAGGCTAACGCTCTACCACTGAGCTAATTGGGTCAACGAATATCGTTCTATATAAAATGACTTACATAGAACTTGTTAGCAAATAATGATTTATACTAAACGATTTCATCATTGGAGTATATTATTTATATATAAAGCATTTCATACAAAGTTTATTTATTTATTTTGTATCAGTACGCTATATTGCATGCAATACTCAAATTAGTGAAATATAAGTCAGGCACAAGATATCCGCTGCCATCTTGTCTTATTACTGAATCGGCTCAGCTTTTTAAAATCACGTCTGCACTATAGTATTACAAAATAACCTTTTAATTTCGAACGTGCCTCTTCCTTTAGAACAGTTAAAACGATTCTCGGCTCGATAATCTGAACTGGTGGGTCCCATGATATGGATTATAAAGTTTGCATAATTCGCACGGCCGCCATCCTGAAATGGTATGGCGGACGACCTTGTAGTTTGGTCACAAGACGCATCCTATACGAAGGTATGTTGTTACCAAATTTGGTAGAGATCGGATGATTTGGTTGGCGTTATTTGATTTTACGTTTTGAACGTTTGAGTGGCCGCCATTCAGTTTTAGTAAAGATGGCGGCGATATAAAACATGACACTGAGGTGTCCTTTGCTAGTGCTACCTTTGTACCAAATTTCGTTCAATTCGCATTCACCGTGTTCGAATTGATAGGGGGTGGGACAGACATTCAGAGTACACACACTCACACAGACACACATACACACACACACACACACACACACAGAGAGAGACTCACACACACACACACACACACAGACTCACATACACACACACAGACTCACACACACACATACACACACACAGACAGACACACTTTTTTCGCCCTGTGTTGATCTCATAAGTCTACTTTCATTTTTTGCAAAAATCGAAAGTAGGCTAAAAAAGTGTGTCTGGCTGTGTGTGTGTATGTGTGTGTGAGTCTGTGTGTGTGAGTCTGTGTGTGTGTGTGTGTGTGTACTCTGAATGTCTGCCCCCCCCCCCCCTATCAATTCCAACACGGTGAATGCGAATTGAACGAAATTCGGTACAAAGGTAGCACTAGCAAAGGACACCTCAGTGTCATGTTTTATATCGCCGCCATCTTGACGGAAACGTAATGGCGGCCACACAAATGTTCAAAGCTTAAATCAAATTACGATTAACCTAATCATCCGATCTCTACCAAATTTTGCAACAACATACCTTTATAGAGGAAGCATCCTTTGACCAAATGAATAGGTCATTAGCCTAATAGTTTGCGGATGGCGGCCATCTTTGTGGGAAAATCAATTCCCCCTATTAATTCAAACACGGTGAAACCGAATGGAACGAAATTTGGTACAGAGATAGCACTAGCAAAGGGCATCTCAGTGTCATGATTTATATCGCCGCCATATTGACAGAAACGTAATGGCGGCCACACAAATGTTTAAAGCTTAAATCAAATTACGACTAACATAACCATCCGATCTCTACCGAACTTTGCAACAACATACCTTTATGGAGGGAGCATCCTTTGACCAATCTAATAGGTCATTAGCCTAATAGTTTGCGGATGGCGGCCATCTTTATATCAAAATTGATTCCCCCTATTAATTCGAACACGGTGGAACTGAATGAACGAAATTTGGTACAGAGGTAGCACTAGCAAAGGGAACCTCAGTGTCATGTTTTATATCGCCGCCATCTTGACGGAAACGTAATGGAGGCCACACAAATGTTCAAAGCTTAAATCAAATTACGATTAGCCTAATCATCCAATCTCTAGCTAATTTAGCAACAACATACCTTTATGGAGGGAGCATCCTTTGACCAAACTAATAGGTCATTAGCCTAATATTTAGCGGATGGCGGCCATCTTTGTGTGAAAATCGATTTGCCTTATCAATTCGAACACGGTGAAACCGAATGGTACGAAATTTGGTACAGAGGTAGCACTAGCAAAGGGCACCTAGGTGTCATGTTTTATATCACCGCTATCTTGACGGAAACGTAATCGCGGCCACCCAAATGTTAAAAGCTAAAATGTAATTACGACCAACCTAATAATCTAGTCTCTACCAAATTTTGCAACACCATATCTTTATGTGGGAAACATATTCTGACCAAACTGCAAGAACATCAGCCCAATAGTTTGCAGATGGTGGCCAAGTATGTGTGCAAATCGATTCCCCCTATCAATTCAAACACGGTGAAACCGAATTAACGAAATTTGGTACAGAGGTAGCACTAGCAAAGGGCACCTCATATTCATGTTTAATATCCCTATAGCACGTTGTATTTCAACAAGCTACTACAACCAACATTCAATCATACTCCTTGAAAAGGACAAAGAGTTATAACAATACCCATGTATTTAGGAGAAAGTAGGCTATATGTTCTTTCCTGAACATCTTGTTTTTTTTCAATTCTCTTGCTTGTAGGTCAAGTAGTAATTATATCGAAGGATATGCGTTGCGTTTTGATTTTTTAAAGGATGTTGAAAAGGTTGAAATGTAGTGTGTATATTTGTAATTGGGGCTACAGAGGTGTGCAAATTATTATTAGACTAAGGTAATGAATTTAAATAAGTCACTTTTTTTTATTGAAAATCGTTTTATTTTATTTTTATTATCCTACTTAGTGTTATTGTCTCCCCTAAGTACTTACAACTGTTCCCATAATGAATTGCGTGGGGAAAGTTTAGAAATTGGAGATTCTGAGGGACTCCTGAGTTACGTCCGTTTTCTCTTTTTTCATTGACTTTGGAATGTGCCCTCTAAATCAGTTGATTTCAGTGCATGGTCCACGAATCTTTGCATAGTTCAAGAGCAGGCCATCAGTAATAAAAGACTTTGAATCCTTGTGACTGAATTCGCAAGAAAACTAGAATAACGTAATGAAAAACAAACTAAGGGTGTGGCATTAGCAAGGCTCCTCAATCACTGGAAATTCTAAAAAAGAACATTACAGTCAGTTTCCTAAGAGAAAATATAATTAATACTATTGGTTAAACATTTAATAATAAAGCCAGGCAAATATTTTTACTGCCTTAAGTCATAAAAAGAAAAAATATGACATTTTGGAAAACTTGCATCGAGTCTATAATTTCCACACCTTTGAAGGATTTGACTAGAAGGCGGCTGTTATCTTACTTTTAAGTACCACCCCGGCATTTCCCTGGAGTAGACGTAGGAAATCGAGTAAAACCACTTCAGAAGAAATGTTCAGGTGAAAATCAAACCCACCTCTTCTCAGTTCTCAGTTCCAGCCCTCAGACCAGAATTAAATTTCTTGGCAGATCTGGGAATCGAACTCAAAACCTCCACGGTATCAGCCAAGAATGCTAGCCTCAAGGTGGATCATTTCATCCCCTGTAACCTATTTAAGGTTACGTAGAGCATCACAGTATGGCTACGCGAGTCGTCGTACAAGATCGATTCGTATTTACTTTTGGAATGCACACGAGAAGAATAATGCAATTCTGATAAAATGTCATTCATATTTACTGAATTATTCGTGATTGCTCCCATCAAAACAAAAGAGTTAAGCATAGGCTATACCAGATTATGTTGTGTTGAGGTGGAGCCGAATAATATGAAACTCAGAATATCGAATGCAAAGAAAACGTATGCTACATTTCTCGGTAACTTTGAGCCCAGTATGAAAAGGAACACTCAGTATCTGACTAAATCAAATAAAGGAACCTCCTTAGGTAGAACATCACAAATTAAATACAGTTTTCAATGCAGTCACTCGAGTCAATAACGTGTTGGTCCTCCACGTATTCGGAGGCACTCTGGGATGTGTCAGGACATGATGAGTAGCAAATCATTGAACATTTCTTGAGGAAACGATCGCACTGCTTGATGGCAACATCTTTTAGGGCATGAATCGTTAGCAGTGGATGTTGACGGTCGACTTTCGTGAGTCAAATACTTCTAGCTGTGAAGAAGGCAGGGTTGCCATAATCTAAGAAAAGTATTTATTATTTAATCTTACAGTAAATGAAACATAAATAGGCCTATTAGACATTGGTGGTAAACTGCAATATGCTTAACTTTTTATTTTTTAACTGCAGCCAATGGTCATTTATTTTATTTTCAGGACGAGTCAGGAAAGGAATTTTGAAAGGAAATCGGCCGTGGACCTATTGAAAGGAACCGCCTCGGGGAGTGATTTAGGACGTTTAAATTACATTTGCGATGAAAATTTACTTTGTTAATTATGTGCATCCTCTATGTTCCTAAGGAACTATAGACACTCTATTATGGCTCCCATTCCTTCTAAGAAAGAAAATGACATACTAGTTAAAGGTCAGGTTTCTTGAAGGTTAATGTGGGTCACGAAGACATCCTGCTACTGGTGTATAGGTAGCGTGGCACGTGCTTCCCAATCCCCACCCACCTTCCTCTACCCGTCTACTGCATTCTTCTCCTCCTCCCCCTTCCCTCTCTTCGCTGATGGAATTCTCTAATTTGGTTATGATGGATAGGTTCTCTAGGTAATGAAGATGAAAATATATGAACAATCATGATCACACAACGAAACTAAAGAGTCAAAAATTACCAACCTTTTAAATGGACAAGCTTGCCATTATTTTTCTGCAAGGCTGCTTACTGAGCAGTGCCTTTGTATTATTTACCGAAATCGTGTAGTCAGTGATACATCTGTATATGGTAAGCTTGGTGTTCTTTGCGTTTGTGGCGAAAGGCTGAACTAGTGTTGATAGTTTAGGAAGCAAAATGGCTAGCGCGGGATGGAGCGCTTAAGTGATTGTAATTTGAACTAGTGGAATAGGAGTGGTAACTCTTAAAAATTCCCTAGAAAAAAGGAGAAAATGTGAGGTGAAGAGAGGTGTAGAAAAATAAATGAAAAGTGAGGTTGGAGGTTATTGCTAAGATATAAAAGGAAGATATTGTATGAAAGTTATTATTTGAAACATAAGTGTGAAGGAAGTTATAAATAGAGTTATTCTGTCATTATTGCTACGTCGTATTGGTTATATGAAGACAGCTTCTAATATAGATGATCCAAAGAAGAAAACCAGAATAAAATAAAAAAATCGATTGATGCTATGAAGTTGGAAATTATATCCTGTTGTGACAGCATTATTGTTACAATTTATGTTAACATCCCGTAATTCTACAAAATAGTAAGTGGCAATCCGATGAATTATGTTTATGTTGCAGCGTATATTTATCTGACTTGTTTACTATAACGTCCTGGTTGGTGTTAAAAACACACCATTCCTGAGATGAATGAGTTCTTGTTTGTCTGTTAAAATACTATTCATTCATAGTAGGCTATTCTATCTATGAATTGGCGCCCTCCCGGAAATTTATATCACATGATAAGAACCCATTACACCTTTTCAGAATAGTGGTACATGCTGGTGAAGAAATATTTAAATTAAAATGTTTTCATTATTAATAATATCTCTATTTGATGCAAGAATCAAACGTTACTGCACTGACATCTGGCCAGAAGCTTTATATGCAGTGAAATGTCTCACCGTAGAGAAGAAATGGATGATATAGGAATTGGAAACCAAGAAAGGGGAGATTTTGAGGGAAAACTTAAGACGGCATAAACAGGGTTTATATACACATGTGGAGAAAATTACTGACGCGATGCGGAAAAGACGCATTATGTTTCATGGGCACGTGGTTCGAATGACGTCAACACGATTAACCTCTCGCATTTACACTTTTCTCCAAGAAAAAAAAAGGCAAAGGGAGCCTAGTTCAGAGAGATACAAAAAGTTAAGCATGGGATCTCATGTGAAGATATCCAGGAGCGTGACCAGCTTAAGAGAAAACTCTTCGAACATTGGCGTTTCCAAAAACCAAGCCAACGCTGTAAACTGAAAAAGCGTGGACAAAGGGAGAAAGGAAGGAATAATGGACTAATTTGAAAGCTAAACGGAAACAGTTGAAATGCCGTGGTCCTTAGTTGGCCGAAACGAAACAAGAAGAATTATTACTTTTTTAAATTCTTTTTTTTCCTTTACATGTCTATTTTTATTCAACTATAATATAAATTTATGTAATATATTATCAGCGCACAACCTTGAATGTTATTGAAAACCTATGAAAATTTCAAGTTTCTAGTTGTCATGGTTACCTAATAATGAAGGTTTTAATAAGTATTTGCATTCTTGGTTAATCTACACTTCCCGGTTCTTTTAAATCTTCCTACTTCTCTTGAATGTACCCTATGCAAGATTTATAATGAGTAATTTTCCATATCAGCGTCTTTGTTTTATCTGAAGTTTGTTCAAGTCTATCATCCTAAAATCACAATGTTTACTACTTTAAGGGGCTCCGGAATGTCCGAAATCTTCAAAAGTTTCAATATTTTGGTTCTGCACCATATTGTTCTATGGACGTTTAGCTTTCTGACGATACAATATTTTTTCATTCCTGCTTTCCCAATACTTTCCCACAATCCTGCTTATTATTAATAAATCCACCAAAGTACTCTTTTTATTTCTATTAGACACAAAAAGAACTTTTAAGAATGAAGCTGCGTTAGAACAAGGACAAAGGAACACGGCACAACAGCTAACTGGATTCTAGTGCTTCAATCGAAAGAAGAGGAATCCTATTTTACGGGCATGTTCTAAAATCCGAATATTCTCTGATTCCAATTTCTTGCTAAAATGTTTTTCTATGTATAAAATTTCCCTTTCTCTTCACAACTTTTCAGCATACAAAGCTCAAATTTTTAGATCCAATTCCTCCTTGTGTGTGTTATATTTTTACACGTCCGTTTATCAAAATTTACTTTAATTTAATTTGCCATATGGAAATGTTCTTCAAAGTGATGTTAAAATTTTAAAAAGATGCATGGGAATTCAAAAATACATTTCTTTTCAAAACTTCTGAGTCAAAATAAGGAAAAAGTCTTCAAGTACATCACTGAAAGAATTTGATTAGTTCCTGTTAATAGTTTCTGAGAAAAAGCTAAATAAAACGTTGGAAATTAGCCTGGACAATATAGGGCATTTCGGAGTCCCTTAATTGAACGGGTGTTCGATATGCGAGAGACTTCGGCAGAAACGTGTTACCTCTTGTGATCCTTCAGGGTTTTAGCTTGTGCTAGTTTTTATTGTGGAGAAATTCATATTTTCGATAAAAGGAAGAATAAGGAATTGTTACACGCACCGCAACGGGACATAGGGACATTCATTTTGAATGCGTTCGACCACTGTGATAGAGAAAGTCCTTGTTTTGTTGAGAGATTATATTACGTACATGTTATTTTAAAGTCAATCACCTCATAGATGGCAGCCCAAGTATCTTGGGCGGTTAATATTAATATAATGTAATCAAAATAGCCTTTACAGTACCCACCTGTATATTAAAACACACAAGTAGCCTACACTTAAAAGTTATGCACTTCACTACCTATACAAAATATGAGTGAAGTGTACAATTTGTAAGTGTATTGTTTGTGGAGACTATTTATTTCAGTAACGATTATTTTGATCTCATATGTTTGTCTTAATTGGTTGATTAAATAATTAGGCTCCCGTGTATGTGTCAACCGGCTAGTAACAAATTTTAAAAAGCACCTAAGGAGGCAATACTGAGGAAGTTACTTCTATATTTTCTAATGTTGATAGTTCCAGGTATTACATCTTAACAGTTTTTAATAGGGTTGGGGTGGTGGTGGTGGCACCATTTTATGATCCGTTTCTAATCCAGGTTCAAATAGACTAGTTTGGCTCTCCACGACCATGTCGAGCGAGCCGTGTTCGCTGGCACTAGGGAACTGGTTCTCGCGTATGTGGATCATGTTCTTCTCACTTAGTTGCCTTGTAATTAAACTAGCTCACTTGTGTCTTGCTCGACAGCGTAGTAATCCTGTATAGAGCTTGTGGCATTGGTATTGAACTTGATTTGAGAATGAGTACATAATTAATTTTTTAAGATTAGAAGAAGTCAAATTAAGGGTTCATTCCAAAAACCAGACAAGTCGAAAAATTGACTTTTTAGACACATACATCTTCTTCATCTACAAGGCCAGCTCTGTCTCCAAAACGCTAACAGGTCGGGTTATATACGAGTGTGAAATATTGGGGATTCTACAAAAACAAGACAAGTCGAACACTTTTCCAATGCTTTTTCAACATTACCTGGAATGTTTGGAACTCAATAATGATTTGTACCACTTTGGTTGCTGAAAGTAAGGAAGAGCTCGAGGATATCATTATGAAAGTTAAAGAACAGAGTGAAACCATGGGCTTGTACCTGAATATCAACAAGTAAAAACTAATGAAACTAACGAACTAATGAACTAATGAAGCATTATGATTGATAATAAGTTAATCACAGAGGTGAATAGTTACTGTTTGTTGGGATCAACCATTAGTAGAAGTGGTTCATGCAGTCCAGAAATTCGCCGAAGAATTGCCTTAGGAAGAGCAGCTTTTAAAGGCCTGGGTAAGATCTTCAAGTGTTCAGATGTATCTTTGCCTACTAAACTCAGAATGGTTAAGGCAATAGTCTTTCCCATAGACTCTTGTGAAAGCTGGAACATAAGGAAACGAGATAAGAAGTACATTGATGCTTTTAAACTCTGGTGTTGGTGAAGGATACTGTGTATTCCTTGGACAGCCACAAAGGCAAATGTATGGGTAATTCAAAAAATCAAACCATATCTGTCTCTTGAAACATTGATAACATGATTACAGCTGTCATTTTTTGGACACATTATGAGACATTCTGATTCGTTGGAGAAGACAATTATGCTTGGAAAGGTGGAAGGGTCTCGGAGACGAGGGCGGCCAGTTTTGAGATGGATTGACTTGATCAAATCCAACATGAATATGTCAGTGAAGGATCTGAAGTATATGGCTGCAGACCGAATCATATGGAGACAGTCCATCCATGCAGTCACTAGGAGTCGACGCCGACTTGATGGCATCTGATCATCATCATCATCACACTGTTAGGATTCACATAATAAATAATCGTATTTGAGAATTAAGATATTTTTCATTTTTGTATTCAACTAAGATTTCGGCTGAAACCAGACCAGTCCAAAGGCAGCTACCCTCATAAAAAGTATAGTTTCTTTATGTGCAGTGTAAAGCTGTTAGTGAGACAATAGCAGGTCTAAAAGAACTTTTAATTTCATTCAGCACAAACGAAAGTATACTGTATTTTTAAATTTCTGAACAATTTAATTTCTTCATTTCAAATGATCTTGTCGACTTCATCGTTATGGTTAGGTCTACCGTTATGCGTTACGGTTACGGCGTGCATGACGTCATCATGTTACGGCTACGGCGTGTATGACGTCATCATGTTGTTCAGTGCATATGCACTGAGTCTGAGTTTACTCCTGGGGTCGGGCGTTATGCGATACGGAGACGGCATGTATGACGTCATCATGTTGTTACGGTTACGGCGTTTATGACGTCATCATGTTGTTCAGTGCATATGCACCGAGTCTGAGTTTACTCCTGGGGTCTGGCGTTATGCGATACAGAGACGGTGAGTGCGTGACGTCCTGCAGCAGAGTGCACCTTCCGCTCTCCGTTCCCCGCGCGGGAAGCCTAAATTAATGGGTAATGGAGTCTGTTGAAAGAGTCCTGGGGCTTCGAGCCTTTCTAACATGTGTAGCATTCGTCATTTGAAATGATATCAAGTCTAGTCTCTCAGACTGACTGTATCTTTTGTTTGACTTGTCTGGTTCTTGGAATAAAAACTTTCTTCGGCTTTTTCCAATTAATTGGGGTCGCCGGAGCCAACCAGGCTCATTTGGGGTTTGGCCGGGGATTTAAGGCCGGATGCCCTTCATGACGCCACGTGATTTTTCAGTTGAAAATTCTACCCCGCTGTCACCGGGATTCGAACCGCGGCCGTCCGGATGAAAGACGAGCAGCTAAGCCACAGCGCTATCACGCTCCCCAGTATGGTTCTTGGAATGAACCCTTCAATCTACTGAATCGTCGGTCTTCGGGTCGGAGCAATCTCATGTTTCTTCGTGGACTTTTGTTAACCTTTGCATTGAGAATAAATCGCTCTTGTTAGAGCAAATGGGTATAACTCAAAAGAATACCAAAACGAAGTTATGGCAATTACCAACCAAATAATTGCATAATCTCAGTTTTGGTATTCTGCCCTAACAAGAGCGGAATTAGATGGCCGACTTCTACAATAAATGGCTTGTAACACAACACGAAATTGTTATTATACTCTCGTAGTAACAAATGTATTGTATATGTATATCTTGAGGCAGTAAATGCTCATGAGTTTTATATTTGTGGCGTATTCTACTAATACCTTCTGATAACAGTACATTTATTATTTTATTTGAATTGCAACCAATGGCCATAGCGGGGTATTTTAATTGAACGTTCCCCATCAAGTTCAATTTTAAGTAGTTCCAACTTTGGCTACCAGAGATGCCACTGCCACCTAGCGACGACCGTTGAAACTTCATAGAGCGTTTCTAACCAAATAACCTACAAATTTAGCTACACGGTAATAATTGTAGTGGTCGGTTCTTTTACATGCCATAAACGCATAAATGCCCGCCGATTTTACTTCCCCTCTGAAGGAAGGCTTACCGAAGGATTTTAACGCTCTTAAAAATCAGATGTCTTTGGAAGGGTTTGAACCCGTGATCTTGGTCACGTCAGTTCAGCATGCTACTGACCACGCCACCGAAGCCGTTAACAGTACATTTATGTAATGTTGTATCAGTTACTCTGTGTACTCGCGGCAAATTGCTTGTTGCGTGCAAGGAGATTATAAATGTAAAACATGATAGCCACTTTAAAAGAATTTACTTACGCATTCTAAAATGTAGATAAATGTCCTTCATTCATAATCAAATGGCGCTATTAAGTATGATCATTCGATTTTTTGTTGGAAAGTATTATTATTAAGCTATTAATTATTGTGTATGCTAGGTTTGTTCCTTATTTCAAGTTCTCTGACACCTTTATCAAATCTAGTGCCAATTAATTGCAAATACATATACACCAGCACACGGAGATCCAAGATTCAAATCCAAAGCACTCACAATGAACAAACTGAATGTAATTCCCCCCCACCTGCTCTTCCTACCGTTTATTTCAAGCCCTTCCTAAACCATGATCATTAGAGTTACAAATCCTACTTCACGGGGACGGTAACAACTACTTCACGGGGACGGTAACAACTACATCTGTAAGTGCTATGTGGGGCGTGGTAGCTTAGTGGTCAAGCTGTTGGCCTCTCACCAAGGTGGACCGGGTTCTATTCCCGATCAATGCATGTGAGATTTTCGAAGTGAAAGTGGTTCGGATTCCACGTAAAAAGGGAGGTCCCGTTGCTCATGATCGCATGATTAACGGTCACGTAAAACTTCAAGCTTCATTTTCTAAGTGATATGGGGTCGATAACCTTGATTGCTAGGCCCCTTAAAATAACAATTATCATCGTTATCTAAGTGGTACAACCACGTAGGATTTAACAGGCTTGTCCACATACACACGCCGACGTGGGAAATACTCGACACTGCAGATCATGCCCCTAGCTGCTGTTAATCTGTTTTGAAGCCACTGGCTGCGAGCGGAGCGAGCAGGTCAGCGCCGCTAGGGGACCAAGTACCGCTGCGACTATGCGCTACTCTGCCTGGTGTATTTTATTTTAAGGGAAGTGAATTTTGATTATTTTATAAATATAGTAAGGTTCTTTAATATGTAATAAAGTTTTTCCGCCGCAAGCGGCCGGCAGTCGCTTCGGCGGCTGCGTGTATAAATTGATGAATGGTTTTAAGTTGCCATTATGGAATAAGTTATAAAAAACTAAATAACTTCTATTGAATATCGAAATTCCTTAATTACAAGGAATATGCGGGTCATATTTTACAATGGTTTAAATATCTCGGCAATGGCATATGCTACCTAAAAGTGGCTGAAAAAACAAAATGAAAAATGCTCAATGTGTTTAAATATATGCTGTGTACCTATTTGTCTTTTTTTATGAATAATTAAGAGCTATTTTTCCATTGGCTCGACAGTAATGGCACTGTATTTAATGAGCCAAATATTCAACAATTATTTTAAGTGTTATTTCACAGATGAATTCATATGCATAATGCTATATTAATTGTGTTTCAAAATAGTCTTTCACAGTTAAGCAGGCGATTTTGTCCACTAGATTTTTATCTTATTTTTCTTCCACCCACCTTACCGATGGGAACGTTAATGTTTTATATTTTTATTATTAGCTGTTTTTGTTTTGGCAAGTGTGCAAAAGCAAGTATAAGCAATGATTTGTTCTCGACCAAAAAGAAAGAAAGAGAGAATTGAAAGAAGACGACGAAGAAGGAAATCATCTCTAAGAAGTCGTAAACGTCATCGTTTTCCAGTTGAGGGCGAGCTGTTTTGAATAGGGTCCCCTTTTTGGGTGTGTGGGTGTTAGAGTGTTAATAAATCACTGCTGCCAACACTGGTGGTGTAGATGGGTGAGGGGGAGGGGGAGGTTTTACAAGCTTTAGGCGAGACTCACAAGGGTAATTAGCCGCCATCAAACGTTGGTCGTACCACTCTCCAAACTATACGTATGTTTGACGAACGAATCCAGACCGAGTTTTAACGAGAATATGATCGCCTTCGTTCATAACTCTTATAAACACGTTCGCACTTATTATATTTCTTTAAAGCCATGGCAAGAGAAAAAAAGGAAGGGGTTAGAAGCTTTCTTCTTCACATTCGTCTCACACAAATGATTTCTACGCTAGTTTTCTTCTGCGTTGTATCAAATTATGGGGATATTTTATTTTTAACTGTGTCTCGACTTCCTGTTACTTAATTAGTTTAAGACTAAAAAATGAAAAAAATTAAGTACATTTCCTTCTCGCAGACCCATAATACTTGGTCTTTTATTGCCAAATGGGGCCTAGAAGAAAATTAAAAAGAACTTGTCAGAGGAATTGCACACTTAATACTTCCACACGCTTAAAATTTAGTGCATATAGGCCTATATGAGTGAGCGTTGTCAAACTTCAGAGCAGTTTATTTGTGGTTCATGAATATGACTGCATAACAAAAGACGCACGTTATTCATCCCAGTTTTTAACCGAGAATTTATTTTCAGCCTTGACTGCTGCAGGCGTATCGCTCATGATTGTGAATCACTGCATAGAACAAATAAATGGTTGTGATCATAAAATATATTATTATTATTATAGAACTGAACGCATAAAATTCGCATTGAACACTTTGTAGGTTGCTTAAATAATGAAATTGAGGTTAGGATTGGGAAGGAGGCGGCTATGGCCTTAACTTAAGTACAATCCTAGCATTTCTCTGCAGTAGAAATGAAAAACTAGAATGGCCCACTTCTTCTCAATTTTGTTTCACGAGGCTCGTGTTCCCCATTCCAACCCTCAAACCAGAATGAAATTTCTTCGCAGAGTCGAGAAGCGAACCCCGACCTCAGGGGTGTGGATTTTAGACAACCGCAATGATGTATTGAATCTTATATGCGATAATAACACAATGTGGTATAAATCAGTGATATTCCCGCAGAAGATTTCCGTCCACAAAAGTCAAAATTGAAGACAATTATTATTGTTCACAAAGAGAAAACACAAAATTCGTTAATCTCACTTCGTATGAAAAAATAAAGGTAGATCTTAGGAAATAAATGACAAAAATATGAAGTCCTAAATATCTCCCTTATGCGTTGCGATAAAATAATACAAGGCATGAAAGGTCGAACATGTTGATGCCTGCATTGTTTGTTATGTCCAATATCGCCAGATGACTAATATTAAGAGAGAAATTTTAGAATTTCATTTCCAAAAATATACCCCGCCTCCATGAGCCCCTTAACCTGTTAGGAAGCGCACTCACATTTGTATCGTATGGGAGTGGTGGATGGATTTTACCAGATCAGTTTGCCGGAATATGTAACACCGCCCTTCTTCAAGGTCCTAACATAATTCATTCATGTGCATGGGAGGGGGGGGGGCAAAGGGGGGTGGGTGTACCCTGAAAATAATTCCATGGGGGTTCGGGGTGTATGTATAGACTGCCTTATGTAATGACTTTAGCGATACAATAGGACAAGGTTCAAATTTGAACATTTTAAACAGTTTGTGGCATACTGTAATAGTAGCAAAAATTATCAATGAATGAATGATTGAATTAATGATTGAAAAGTAAGTGAACTCAAATAAAATGAATAATTTAATTTAAGAATCCAGTATTTTTAATGATTTCTTTTGTAGTGTTTAGTGGTTAAATTAATTTTATTGTCCATATTTTGCAAGATATATTCACACATATACATATTCATGTACATATTTTGACATTTTTTAGTTATATTGTCCTTATTTTAAAAAGTACGAAATTTACATATATATGATCATATTTTGATACCTTTAAGTCCATTTAATTCCTAGCCCATAATGACTGACCCCGGGACCGCCCATAAAGCGAAGATTGTTGCAAATATAACACTTTGATTTAATCGTATCAGAAAACATATAACAATGTGATATTTAAAAACATACACCAACACTCCAATAATTGGTAGTATAAGTACAACATTTTTTTTGGCTAAACCTCCACAAATGAAATTTATATGAAAGGTGACCAGTATTTTGCCAATTCACATGCTTCTTTGGTGGCATCTAATAGATTCTGAGGAGAGCATGTCCTCGGGCATAACTTGCAGCTGAGGAGATGATCCGTGGTTTGCTCTTCACCACATTCGCATAGTGTGGAGTCGCATGCAAAACCCCACTTTTTCATGTTATTTTTGGATCTGCCAACACCGGATATATACAATAACTCCTCCCCCTCCTGTGTATCAAATAATAGATCATGGGAAATATTGAGGGTGGCATTTCTTTGTTCTACAGGTGTATCTTGTATTGTTTTTATTTCACTCATATCTATTTTTATGAGTTATTGTTTCCCAAATTTCCATTACAATAATTATGTCAATATGAAATTTGAGAATAACTAAACAGTAATATACCAAAGCACATATTTATTACGTTTGCGACAATCACAGTGGCAAACATTGGCAACATCTCTTGAGGGGACCACTTTGTCAGTTGCACGTACGAGGGCTGTTTTCTTTCATGTTCCGATGGACTGTATAAAAATAAAAGACCGACATACCCAACCGATTTTACTACTAAATGTTTGCTTGTTTTATTCTTATGTTTCAACATAATCGACAAAACGATTGAGACATTTGTCGTATCGTTACACCAGCTTTCCAATGCCCTCGGTAAAATATTTTGCCGCCACCGAGATGGGTACGTCTGGAGAGTCTCCTGAAGTTTTTCGTTTTTGGCGAGGCGTTGCCGCCCAACCATACCTTCAATTCTCGAAAAAAAAAAAAAAAAAAAAAGGTGAAAATCATACACGATCGCACTGTGTCAACGCTAGGATGTACCTTTTCAAAGAATTCAAGTGTGAAGTTTTGGACCATCTGCCCTTTATTCCAAACCAGCACTGAATGATTTCCACTTTTTTCGAGAAATAAAGGAATGGTTGGGCGGCAACGCCTTGCCAAAAAGGAAACACTTCAGGAGACTGTCCAGACGTACCCGACTCAGTAGCGGGAGAATTTTTTGGCGTGGGCATTGAAAAGCTGGTTTAACAATACGACAAATGTTTCATCGTTTTGGCGATTATGTTGAGACATAAGAATAAAACAAGCAAACATTTAACTTAGTAGTAAAATCAGTTTGGTATGTCAATCTGTTATTTTTATACAATCCATCGGAACTTGAAAAAAAAAGAGTGATATTGCCAAATCGAGTTCATTTTCGTAGACATTGTTGCAATGAAAATGTCAATACTTCTCTTGTATTGAGATGTGCTGACCGCAGCTCACCTGCATGATCTCAACTCCGAACAAAGGCTTAATTTCTGATTTGTTTACATAGCACCTGGAAAAAATAGATTCCTACGAATTCAATATAAATATTTTTATATGACGCAATGAGGTCAATTATCTTGTTGCTTACGATAAGTTTCCAACAGTTAATAACAGTCTTTGTTGACCGAGCTTTTCCATTAGGACCTAGCACCCGTAAAATGGCATTTTGTGCTCTAGCGCGACACCTTTGAGGTGTGACACTTTTGTACCACAAGGTACCAACCTTCCTTATTTTAAATTCACATATCTTAGCGGACGAAATTACATCTTCATCAATTTCATGCGGAGATTCATTGGAAGACATACCTTAGTTGTCTGACTCACAACTGTCCTGCTTGGTATCACTTGTATGAGCACTCTCATATCCGATCTATAGATCTATATGCCTATCTGACTCGTCGCTCCTATCCACAAGTACATTATCTTGTTAGTCACCTAGTAAATCACAGATATAATTATCAGTTAGTCTGTCCATTGCCCACAGTCCAGCAATCAACAAGGAAACTTAAGTTAACTAAGAAACTTACGTAACGACGCGCGTTATGTTAAACTTACCCAAGAGTGACATCAGCATATAGAAGCATAAAATATTTGAGCAATAAATAACTCAGAATCACAAAATGCAATCATAACAGACTGGAAGAGTACAGTATTAGGAAAGAAGCGACAGGTGGAAGTCAAAATATCCATTAGGCCTGGAATTACTAACAATTTATTTTTTAATGGGAAAAAATACCCACTTGCGCGTCCTTACGGGTTAAATAGGGTTTATGAAAAATCAGTCGAACACCTATTTAGTTATTTTCTAGGGGTTTATCCCTGAGTTTCACATATCTTGCCTGCGCCGTTTCAGAGATACACGCAACTATATAAATCTTTCAAACCCAAATTTGCAGTCCTTTCATCCCTAAAAAAAACATCAGAAATATAGCAACAAGGCAGTACTTCGTTTGTTGTTATCAAGGTACTTCAGATACTGTTCTAAGTATTTTGGTTCTTACATCTTTCAGTCGTGTCTCTATACTGCAGTTTTCCATCAAATAGCTGGAAATAAAAACGTAATAGGAAAGGATGGAAGTTTGCAGTTTTACGAGTCTGTTAATATTGCGATTGTGATTCACACGACCTCCGTCTTACAATGAATCCTAGCCCCAGGACATGACATTTCACTTCAAACATCTCCCATACGGTAGAGTAGACTAACTAGGAATCGAACTCCGTCCGCGTTGGCGAGAAACAAGCTACTTGAAAATTGCGCCATTATGTCCCAAATGAAAATTGAACTAGTAAACGTGACCATCAACGAATGGTATAAGCTAGCTCTGGAAAAAGTAGAGAAATTCTTAGAAACTATTGTCAAAATATTGTCATATTCTCTTATACTAATGTTTCGAATATTATTTGAAAGGGTGCCATGAAGGCATGAGTTTTGTTAAAGGGTTCCGCATGCTTCAAAAGGTTGAGAACCATTGGCTTAAGACGGCCTAAGGCAAGTGGTTGAGCGTTATCGATTATTCACCAACTTCGATGTATTAATATAACAGCTTATTGGCAGCACGTATTTAAAGATAAAGTATTTTCCATTATTGGTCCCAAGTTGATTACAGTACGTTTGTATGTAACTATGATATTAGACATTTCGTATGTTCACCATATCAACAAAGTTCAAAACTCTGAATTTCCAGGAGTGAAATATATATCTCAAGCATTAAGAATCAAATCGTGTCAGCTGCCAAATTTATTAGCCTTTCTATGTTATCATTAACGTTCTTTAACACAATAAGGAGTTTTGTAGAAGGAAAATGCGCTTACACTTGAAGATCACAAACGAGCATTATGATCTCTGCTATTTTTCTAAGTTTATTGGCGTGTCTTGTGTGGGGTTTCGCCTAGGAACACCAAGATAGGCTCATCAGCGGGCTCTTGGTGTCCGTGCCTAGACCCCCACAGGAGTAGAGAACTGTGCACTACCTCCCTTCTTATAAAGCGCACATGTACTTCTTTACTGCGAGAGCTAGAAGTTCAAGCAGCCATTCACCTCCCTATAAAGGCTTCCAAAATGATGGTATAGGCCTATTGGCTTTCACGGCTTTCATTGGCCGTGAAGGCCAATATACCAAGCGTAATGATGTTTCACGTGTTGAAAGTGAAAGATGCTTGAAAAGGAAGGAAGGAAGCTTTTAGTTTTACGTGACCGTTAATCATGCGATCATAAGCCACGGGACCTCCTTTTTACGTGGAATCCGAACCACAGGACATTCCATTTCACTTAGAAAATCTCACATGCATTGGCCGGGAATCGAACGCGGTGCACCTTGGTGAGAGACCAACAACTTGACCGCTGCGCCACCACGCCCCCCGAAAGATGCTTGATGATATATAGTAAAACAATAGAGGGCCAAGGACTGATCCTTGCGGCAGGCTTGTTTAATCAGTGCCCATTCAGAACAACTGCCAATTACATTTCTCTGATATCTGTTTTCTACGTACAAATGAAACCATTTAATGACTATTGAATGTATTTTTGCTTTGTCTGATCCTGGATAGGATTACATTCTTGGAATAGCAATGCTCGTTCACCAGAGTTTCGAGATATCTCAAGGATGACACTTGCTCAACAATTTTGTTTTTGACTTGCAGAGAGGCCTGCTTTGATGTTCATGAAAATACAGTCAGTATGGTCTTAATAATATACATGAACAGACCAAACTCCACACTGATCTTTACCATGTGGGTAATAATATTTTGAAGGTCAGCCAGGCTACTCAATGCGCATTAACGTCACCAATAGAAATATTTATTTGTAATTAAAATGAAAGTAAGAATGTCTTAGGAATCAGGTCCATAAAACCTCCTTTAAACGGACGATAAACGATCACGAACAGTATTTCAGTTTCTCTAAATGTTAACTCTGGTATGAAATATTCCGAAGGTTGAGTATACTTACTAGGATACAAACAGAGCGTTACACATTAATGTTACTTTTTTAAGCAACATTGCAATATCTCCCCAGGTCCGCCCTTTTCTGTCATTACGTTAGAAATTATATCCTGGCAATTGGACAGCAGAATCAGGTCCTATGTTTGGCTTTAGTGTTCCGCTGGCTGCAAAAACATCAAATCAAATATGTAAGTTTTAGAAACCGTGTATCGATGTGTAGAAGAGTATAATTAATAATAATGTTAATACTTCCAGATATATCAACAGCTATAAGAACAATTCATGAACAGAGACTAACATGCCTGAAAAGTGCACCAAGGTGCCTCACTACTTTTTAGGACTGCTCACCTAATGAGTGTAATGGAGCAATATCACTGCCTAGGCAGGTGGCCATTGCCCTTAGGGGATCAAAGGGCTGTATTTATTTATTATTATAATATTTCCAGGCTAGTAAGTGTGACAAATAATTGTTAACTCCGCCCATTTTAATTGGACAAATTAGTGTGTTGACCGACTGAAAAGCGATTCTTTAATTAGATCAAAACTAGTAGTTCCGTGAGGAACTAAATAAATTATTGTCATGTATTCCACTGGATGTTTCCACTTAAAACCTCTCCCGCTTATTAAACACTTTCCACGTGATGTACAGTATTAGCCTAAACAGATTTTGGTTGATGACCTACATTGTGATAAGAAGTATGTCCAACGTATATAGTCATTTCAGACAATAAATATCAAAATAATATTTTAAGAAAGCTAAATGGTCTTACTATGGCACCTGTCATAAATCAAAGCTTTCATCGTTATTCAAGGTAACTCACATCAACATAACTCCAGCTCTGGAAAATCTGAGTCCAAAATTACATGATAAGGCTTATCTACAATAGATGAATTCAATACTAAGAAATCGTGTCTGTGCTACTGGCTCATCAATATACCGAAGAGACCGGTGGCATAGAACATCAGTAAATATATGTTCCTTTCCATATCAAGAACAAATGAATAATATGTCATTTACGATACCATCATTAAAAGCTGGGGTGTTTAACCCCTTAAAACAATCTCCATGACCACCACTACAATGAAAAATTTATAACTTTCCGAGTCGGTAATTACGATTCCTGCCGCGAAATGGCATCCTTCTGTATCGAGTCATGCACAACTTTTATAATTCACGAAAAGTAAGCTACACCACAGGATTCAGATAATAATTATTATAACAGCCCATCATATAAATATTCTCTTCGATCGCTTCAATAGGATGCGAGGAATTTTTAAAAATATCTATGTGATGCCGTCTTGAATGTTTGAGAGCAATTGAACATGAGATGTCTCTATACTAAGGTCTGAATAAAAATTCGTTGTCCCCCCAGGGGCTCACATCTAGTGGGGCGTGGGTTGGCGACCACGAGACCCCAGCTGAGTCCGGCATTGCTTCCACTTACTTGTGCCGGGCTCCTCTCCGTCTTCCTTCCTGTCGACCTCCCTTGGTCAACTCTTGTTCTCTTCCGACCCCGACGGTATTAGGTTATCCGAGGCCTAGGGAGTCTTTCACTCTCCCGCCTTAATTGGCCCTTGTCTCATCTTTCCTGATACCCTCCTTCTGTGAGGGGTCAGCCTTCTTTTTCTTTTCCTTTTACCTCCTGCCTTGTGTTCAAGGCCCTTAAGGAGGCAGGGTGTATGTAGCCCCACCACTTCTGGTGCACCGTAGATAGTGCTACACCCTCAGGGGCTCACGGCTGGTGAGTTTAGGAGTTGGCGACCCTGAGGGATTCCTGAGCTGGGTCCGTTTTCCCCTTTTGTCCCTTCCCTTTGGGGCGGACCTTCTCCTCTCTCCCCTTTCCTCTCTTCTCCTCTCCTCTTTTCATTATATTTACTATTCTCTTTAAGATTCCCGCACTGTTTTTGTTACTAGGTTCACCGTGTACCTAAATTCCCTTCTAGCGATTTTTTTTAAGGCACTTTCAATCTACGTTGCCTTTTGTATGTTTTTTCGATCTAACTTACATCTCGCGATTGTTTTCAACCTCAATTACATTTTGTAAAGCTTGACAATCTAAATTGCTTTTTAGTAAGTCTTTCAATATGGCGGAGGGACCTTTGTGAGTATTTTGAATTTCAATTGCATTTTGTAAGTATTTTCAACCAAAACCGCACTTCGCACGAATTTTGAATTTAAATTGCATTTTGTTTGGTGGGCATTTTGCACATATTTTGATTCTCAATTGCATTATGTGGGTATTTTGAATCTAAATTACATTTTGTCAAGTATTTTCAATCTAAATTGCTTTTTGTAAGTATTGTCAATCCACATGAGTCGTTTGAATCTACAGTACATTCTGTAAGCTTTTTCAATTTCAATTGCATTTTGTAAGTATTTTGAATTTCAATTGCACTTGGTGAATAATTTGGATTGGAACTGGGATAGGGCCTATTTCAATCTGAATTGCTTGTGTATTTTCAATTTCAATTGCATTTTGTAAGTATTTTTGATCTCATTTGCATTTTGTAAGTATTTTGAATTTCAGTTGCATTTTGTGAGTATTTCGACGCTTCATTGCATTTTGTACGTATTTTCAATCTAGCCTACGTTTTGTGGGTCTTTTTCAATCTATTCTTTTTGTGCAATTTTTCGTTCTAAATTCCCTTTTGTAAGACCATATTGTGAGTTGTTTCCATCTGAGTTCCTTTTTGTACATTTTTTCCGTCTCAGATAATTTTGTTCTGGTTTCCATTTCATTATCATTTTCGCTGTCACCCAGATAATTAGGGGCAGATAACCTTTATATTAGGCCCCTTCAACAATTATCATCATAATCAAAATTCGTTGTGCCAATTTTCACTGCTCTTGGTTGATTAGATCGCCAGAAAAGTCATTTTATATCACTTGGCTGCCATATTGCAGTCACATATTATACTGTATGTACTTAAATAGTCATGTATCACCATACCAAATTTCAGTTTGATTACTGTAATTGTTTAGGAGATATTGAGAACCGGGGAAATATTTCTAATTGACGCTATGTTGGATTGTCTTATATTGAGCCCTTGTACCAGCTAAGCCAATGGAATTTGATGTACCAGATGGTTACAATTTAAGCCATGCAATTGTATGCCAGCTGCTGATTATTACAATACAGGTTCATTATACAAAATTTAATTTCGATCGCTTATTTAGGACACTAAAAATAAAAGCGTGATTTTAATACACACATCAAAAAAAGTTTTGCATCACCTCGGTTCCCAGATCTCCGGCATATAGACGTTGACTGTGTATATTGTATCCAAGATACAGTCCCTTTGACTGTTCATAGATGTCACTAAAACTGCTCAAAGATGTAAACAACCATGCATGAGCAGGGCCTATTAGACGGAGGGGGTACGACAGCCGATCAGTTCCAGTCATTCCACCAGGACGAAGGTACGCTGCTCATGTTGTCTGTAGTTCTACCATGCCTAGAAGGTCAATACCGCAGTTCGATCGCGTCCGCATTGTTACTTTGTGTCAAGAAGGGCTCTCAACAAGGGAAGTTTCTAGGCGTCTCAGAGTGAACCAAAGCGATGTTGTTCGGACATGGAGGAGGTACAGAGATACAGGAACTGTCGATGACAGGCCTCGCTCAGGCCGCCCAAGGGCTACTACTGTAGTGGATGACCGCTACTTACGGATTGCCGCTCGGAGGAACCCTGACAGCAATGCCACCATGTTGAATAATGCGTTTCGTTCAGCCACAGGACGTCGTGTTTCAACTCAAACTGTGCGCAATAGGCTGCATGATGCGCAACTTCACTCCCGACGTCCATGGCGAGGTCCAGCTTTGCAACCCCGACACCATGCAGCGCGGTACAGATGGGCCCAACAACATGCTGAATGGACCCCACGGAATTGGCATCACGTTCTCTTCACCGATGAGTGTCGCATATGCCTTCAACCAGACAATCGTCGGAGACGTGTTTGGAGGCACCCTGGTCAGGCTGAACGTCTTAGACACACTGTCCAGCGAGTGCAGCAAGGTGGTGGTTCCCTGATGTTTTGGGGTGGCATTATGTGGGGCCGACGTACGCCACTGGTGGTCATGGAAGGCTCCGAAACGGCTTTACGATACCTGAATGACATCCTCCGACCCATAGTGCAACCATATCGGCAGAATATTGGAGAGGCATTTGTCTTCATGGACGACAATTCTCGACCTCATCGTGCACATCTTGTGAATGCGTTCCTTCAAGATAACGACATCGCTCGACTACAGTTCTTGACCCACCAACCACTCTGAGAGATTTACGCCGAATTGTCGTTGAGGAGTGGGACAATTTGGACCAACAGTGTCTTGATGAACTTGTGGATAGTATGCCACGGCGAATACAGGCATGCATCAATGCAAGAGGACGTGCTACTGGGTATTAGAGGTAGTGGTGTGTACTGCAATCTGGACCACAAATGCTGAAAGTCTAGCTGTATGATGGTACAACATGCAATGTGTGGGTCTCATGAGCAATAAAACGAGCTGAAATGTTGTTTGTGTTGATCTCTATTCCCTTTGTATTTAACGGTTCCGGAACTCTTGGAACCGAGGTGATGCAAAACTTTTTTTGATGTGTGTATAATGCACAGCCGCCAGTTTGAAGTTCTCATAGAAATTGAATTAGATTAGACGCTTGTATGAAGATTTACCGTGCCATGTTTCACTGCGCTCGCAAACGCGAGAAAAGCCCTTTAAATTTTATTTAATTTTGCGTCACTGTCATGTTGGTTTTTTGCTCATCAGTTTATTCAAAGTTACAGAGGTGAACGTATTTTAATGTCCTCTTTCAACGTACACAGTTTCAGTTTTATTGATTTAATATATTCGCAGTAAATTACTGATAAATTACGGTATTTCGCATGGCCATCATGCTGGGTTGTTTTGTATGTAAGTTATGTACCAGTAGATGAAGATTATTTCGTTAGTTTATTATACAAACTTTCGCTTCGATCGCTTGCTTAGGACACAAGAAATAAAAGATTAATTTTAAAATTTCTCACAACCTCCATATTAAGATTATGAAAACAATTCATTAAAATTAGATGCCAGTAGATTATTTCTTATATAAAGATTTACCGTGCCAATTTTCACTGTGATCGGATGATGTAAATCGCGAGAAAATCCTTTGTAGATATTTTAACTTATGTTGGCTATCATGTTGGTTTTGTTCTTAAGAGGTTTTTGAAAGTTACTTGGGTGAACATATCCTGGTATCCTCTATCGCCATACCAAATTTCTGGTTGATATCAGTTATAGCTTCGGAGATATTGATTGCCGGTTAAATATATCCCGCGGCCGCCATGTTTAATCGGTGAAACGTATTAAAATTTGAAAGGCGTGTCGAGGTCGAATGAGGTAGTCCTTGCCGAGTTTCATTGAAATCGCTCCAGCTATTTAGATTTTATTATGGGTGCTCACAGATACGCACAAAAGGTGATCTCATAAGTTTATATTTCGTATCATGAAAATAGGCTAAAATTCGAATTCACTGAAATGATAAGTATCAACAAGTGACTGAATTAATATATGCAATTTTTTTTAAGTAAGTTCGAAGATTAAGAAGGACGTCAGCAAGTACATGAGTAAGTTCTGTATAACTATTGGCTTGATATAATCCCAACAAAATTTCTGCTTCATGTTACGTAACAGGTGAATTTACAATGTATGACTGGAAAACCTTTTCTTTCTTTCTTTCTTTCTTTCTTTCTTTCTTTCTTTCTTTCTTTCTTACCCCATAGCATAACCGGAAATGAATGTTTGAATCCCGGCGCTGACAGAAGCTATCCTTAATGTGGTCTTCCCCGAGGTATTTCCACACTCCCTCCTGGCAAATCTTAGATCTGTACCTTATTTTATGTCCCGGGGCACCACTACAATACTTAGCTAAGGTCGTAGTTACAGTCACCACAGAACAACAGGTTATCAGACGAATTCAACACACCCAAACACAAGCGGCTAATTACAAAGATGTCTGAAGTATCTACTAACAATTAACAACACGTTCTTTCTTTTTTTCTCTTTTTTTCTTTCTTTCATTCTTTCTTTCTTTCTTTCTTTAGACCAACTCGTGGTGTAGCGGCTAGAGTTCTTGGCCGCCCTGGAGGCCCGGGTTCGATACCCACCAAGAAATTTTAATTCCTGCGTGAACGTTGTACACTTAGCCCCGTGAGGCAAAACTGAGAAGAGGTGGTTTCAATTCCCACCTCAGCCACTCTGGTTGTTTTTCCGTGGTTTCCCCCACTTCTACTCCTGATGGTTCCTAAACTTGAGGTCACGGCCGTCTTCTTCCCAATACTATCCCCAATTTACAATTACACCAATACAGCCGTCACAATAACACAGGTTATCACACGAATTCCCTCACACACGAGTCACTGGCTAAAAGACCACGATAGCGCAGCCCCTAAATTATGAAACAACAACTTCTTTCTTTCTTTTTTTCCTTCTTTCTTTCTTTCTTTCTCCCTCCCCCCCCCCCCCCCGTAGGGGCTCAAAATTTGTGGGACGTGGGTTGGTGACCACGGGACGCCAGCTGAGTCCGACATTGCTTCTACTTACTTGTTCCGGGCTCCTCTCTGTTATCCTTCCCCTCGACCTCCCTTGGTCAACTCTTGTTATTTTCCGACCCCGACAGAATTAAGGTATCCGAGGCCTAGGGAGTCTTTCACTTTCCCGCCTTAATTGGCCCTTGTCTCATCTTTCCTGATCCCTCATTCTTCGAGGGTCAGACCTCTTGTTTTCTCTTCATTACATCTCCTGCCTTCTACTCAAGGCCCTCAAGGAGGCAGGGTGTCTGTAGTCCCACCACATATGTGCACCCTGGATTGTTCTACACCCTCAAAGGCTCACGTCTAGTGAGTTCGGGAGTTGGCGACCCCGAGGGCTTCCTGAGCTGGGTCCGGTTTTGCTTCTTCTTCTTCTTCTTCCATTGCCTTTGGGGTGGTCCCTCTCCTCTTTACCTTTCCTATCTGCCTTTCCTCGCTCTCCTGTCTTCCAAGCCCCTTAATTCTCATTCTTTGAAGGTTGAGGGCATTTTCTTTCCCCCTGTCCTTTGTTTCCCTTATTCTTATTTTTGTTTTCCATTTCCTATCCTAGTTTGTAAGTATGTAGTTATTTTTAGGATTAGTTTCATTTCGTTTACATTTTCACTATCACCAAAACCATTAGGGGCCGATAACCTAGATGCTAGGCCCCTTAAGGGGATACGGAATCGCCTATCATGCCAATGTTAAATTTGTTTCATTCATGTTCCTTTCCCTCAGATTCTAATAAAGGTATGATAATGAAATTTTCGGTATGTTACATTTTATTCAAAGCTTACTTGACATATTAATTGAGCGTTTTTTGTATTGGACTTCAGGGGAGTCAGTCATAAGATATATTTACTTCTTTTTAAAAACAACCAAAACCCCAACAGATTTACTTTAAACAAAAGAACTTCTCCATTAAAATATGAACCATTATGAGACAAATACAAGGGTTGGAACTTAAGTAGTGGCAACTATTTATTATCAAGAGGTACAAAAGTGGTACATGTTAGCAACCTTTACAGTCCTTTAAAGTAGTCAGCAGTGTGGTGTAGAACCCGATGCCAGCGATGTGGAAGTCGAAGTTTACCTTTCGCCGTGCCCGTTCTGTCGATGGTGTGCATGGAGAGCTCTACAGCCTGTCGAATCTATGCAACAGTCCGGAAGCGAGTGCCACGAAGTGGTTCGTTCATCTTAGGGATTACATCGGAGTCACAATGACTTAAGTCAGGGGAGTATGGTGGATGGTACAGTACTTCCAGCCCCATCGACCGAACAAATCTGCCACAGCTCGCGCTGTATGCGCCCGAGCATTGTCCTGCAACATGATGGGTGGTTGCCGCAGAATGTGGGGCCGCTTCTTTTGCAATGCTGGGCGCAGGTGGTGCTCCAAAAACGAACAATAATACTGTGCATTGATGGACTGCCGTGGAGGAACGTATTGCGTTAGGATCACGTCATCACGAATGGTGGCACCATGGGTCACCCCGAAAGTCGAAAGTCCGTCTGACCCCCAATGCGGTGAAGGTGATGGCGATCCTCGTGTACGAGATGAAGGAACCACTTCGTGGCACTCACTTCCGGACTGTTGCAGAGATTCGACAGGCTGTAGACCGCTCCATGCACACCATCGACAGAACGGGCTCGGCGAAAGGTAACCTACGACTTCCACATCGCTGGCAAAGTGTTCTACACCACACTGGTGACTACTTTGAAGGGCTGTACAGGTTGCTAACTTGTACCACTTTTGTACCTCTTGATAATAAATAGTTGCCACTACTTAAGTTCCAACCTTGGTATATGGTGACAATTTCACGACTTTGTGATAAATAGTCGCCTAGAAAAAGGAACATACATTTAGAAAAAATGGAACTGAGAAAACTGCAGTTAAAACTTTCCACACATGATGATAATCTCATTGTTGGTGCTACAGTAAATAAAAATTATGGCAATTTCTAATGGTTAAACTATAATGTACCGTATTACACGTCATTTTAAACAGCAGACTTCACAGATTCATGAAAAAAATGTTGATTTTGACAATTTTAATCGTTTCGTATCCCCTTAAAACAACAATTATCATAATCATGATCTTTCTTTCTTACACGCCTTTCGCTGGGTGTATACAAGGAGCTGGGGCAGGGAGTTCGGGAGCAGTCTTAGTCGGGCCGTGGTAGTGGATCAGCAGCTTTCTTTCTTTCTTTCTTTCTTTTTTCTTTTTGAACAATAATGGTTTCCTAATATTTCAACTGTTTTTCTCTATAATGTTGGGTGTGTTCTAAGCTTGGCGTAGGGATGTGGCGGCCCCATCGCTCAGTGGGAAACCACTGCAATCATCCACCCGAGTATTGGCGGGAAAACCATAACTTAGTGGGTAAGGAGGAAATGCCTGCCCAAACCCTGACCATCTGGGGCACCCTGTCTCCAGGGGATAAATATGGAGGATGGGAACGTAACCCAACAAACCACTCTACGTTGGGCTAATCACTCATGTGGAGGTAAAGTGATTGAGAGAACTACAAGTAGCCTTGGATTGGACGGATATAAACGACGACGACTGGAGTGGAAACGGAACACGAGATTCGGAAAACTGTTGTGGAAATGAAGAGAATGTGCAGAAATAGAGCGGAATGGCAGAAATGGCTCAAACGAGGATACCCCGACCCTTGAAGGCATAAGGAAATTGTAGGAGAAGAAGAAGATGAAGAAGTGTTCTAAGGGGTGGGCAGGTGAAGTGGAGTGTGCGCTGAGACACTATTATTTAACTATTGAGAGCTGTTTCTCTGTTCCGCTCTTAGCTGTCGCCTGATTCATTCTATCAGAACACGGTTGTCTTCACAGTACTAATCACTCTCTTTTGTCTCTTAATTTGTTAAGCCGAGTGTAGGTGTACTCATTAGAAGGACATGTTCTCAGTTCTTGTTCTCGATGCGAACAGCTTGTAACATGCAACACCATATATCTCAGCTGTAATTGTCATATCTGATCAGTGCCACGTTTTCCGTTACGCCATTAATCGTTTAGTACGCAAATCCTGTTTCGATTTTTTAAAATTAGAATCTAGACATAAAGTGTTCACGATGGCGGTCGGTCCGCATTCAATGTTTATGGCTGGAAGTTAAGACTGGAAATATTGTTACAATTGAATGGTGTGGAAGGAATTAGGGACATAACTTAGAAGAGAATCTGATTACCTTCCCTACAACAACTCCGACCCAACCCTTCTTAAGTCTGCCACGCCTATAATACACAGGTCTACGGCAGTAATCCTAACCTCACAAATAATGATTAAGTCGACCTCCAATCATAGATTACTTACCTAACCTTTTCGCTTTGTCTTCACTTATTGAGTATGCCGTATTAGAGCTGGTGTTTCTATAAAGCTGTGATGACTGACGACCAAATGGGCTAGTTCTGGTTTTCATTTGAGCTGTTCTCAATTGAATAAATGTATATCTTCAATTAGTTTCAGGCTGATTACTATCTTCCATTTTGTTTATTATGTACTGCCTCATGCATCATCATCCCACTTGCGCCATGAGGCCTTGCCAAGGTTTCTGGATAGAATGTTTGTCTTTACTTGAATCCATAGGGCTGAATATTTTGGGCCTTTCTGGACTCGAGACCCCCTATGTATAGGAGAAGCGGACTATGCTTGAATCTGTACCCTCTTTGCAACCTTGGCTTATGAAGGGCTAATACTTATATAACGTGCAACATTTCCCTTTTGTAACCGTTCGTTCAAAATAATGGCTTCGGTAGCGTAGTTAGTAGCATGCTGAACTGCTGTGTCCCAGATAGCGGGTTCAAACCCGGCCAAAGTCGTCGGATTTTATAAGAGGGTTAAAATCCTTCAGCATGCCTTCCTTCGGAGGGGAAGTAAAGCCGACGGTCCCTTGTCATAGATTTATGGCATGTAAAAGATCATTCCACAGACTAAATTTGTGTGGAGCTAAATTTCTAGGTTAGATTTCGTTGGAACGCTCTATCAAAAGTTCCAACGTTCACCATTAGGTATCAGTGATATCTGGTAGCGAAAGTTGGAACTACTTGAAATTGAACAGAACCTGTAGCTCACCTTAGGGGTGTCCGCATGAAGCAGCTACAGCCTCTGGCGAGCCGAACATGTCCTCGTACACTTCCGGCACTAAAAGCCTTACGATAAATAAATAAATAAATAAATAAATAAATAAATAAATAAGCTGGAGGTAACCGATGTGAGGATGGTTCGTCTGATTGCTGGAACAAATAGATGAGAGCAATGGTAGGAAGGACTCGTAATGAAGAGATCAAGGCTAGTTAGAAATGAACACGCTAGATGAAGCTGTTCGTATGAACCTACGCAGATGGTGGGGTCATGTCAAGAGAATGGGGGAGGAGGAATTGCCGAAGAGAAGAGGTTAAAGAGTTCTGCTGTAGAGGGCAAGAGAAGCAGAGGTAAACCTAGGAGGTGATGGTTAGATTCAGTGTTGAACGACTGCAAAGTGAGAGGTGTAGAAGCAGAGGAGGCCGCAGTGCTAACTGCTAATAGGGGCTCATAGAGGCGACTTCTTCGCAAACAGAGGCTTGCAGACTAGACTGGATGTTGAAAGGCAAAGCAGTCTCAAATGAAAATGTATAAGTTGAAAATATTCCTTTCTACAGCCACTACTTCTTCCTGGACATCACCGACATTAAAGTAATGAAGAAATAAAGGCGAAGTTAGAGAAGAAAATGTTAGGTGAAACTGTTCATATGAACCGACTCAGGTGTTTCTTGTGCTTATCTACAGGGTCTTTCACTCAAGGTGCGGCCAGCCCAGCGCTCCAGGTAGAACGTGGGGCTATAAAGGTTAGACGAGCATATCGCAGCGCGCTGCTGTCACAGCATATGTCATAATTAAGATAAGGAAGAAGTGCTGTTGGATTGATGTTTCGGAGTAGCGGACTTCGCAGTGCTGGAACAGTTGCAATGCAGGGTTTACCGAGTAAAGTTGACTTTGTTATTTCGTTTATAGCCTATTTAATATTATAAGTGTTATAAGTTTATAACGTGTGTACATGTTAGTGGTTATTGATTAATTGTTATTGTGTTCCAAAATTTTATAACGTGTTATTGCTAAGTGTTAAAGCCTATTGGTTCAGTAATGCCTCAACCTGCGTACACATTAGAACAAAAGATTTTCATGTACGACACTTATGTATTGACGAATTCCTGTAGAGAAGTTAGAAGGCGGTATATAGGAAAATTCTCAGGTGCGACCATTCCAAATAGAGAAACTGTTAGAAGACTTGTCAACAAATTTAGAAGTACAGGTTCGATTCTGGTTCGAAAACGAAGAGTAAAAAAGCGAGTGCTTACTGAGGAGAAATTAGGCGAGGTAGGGGAAATGTTACAACGTACTCCTACAAAATCGCTCAAAAAACTTTCGCAGCAAACACAAATTTCGATTACCTCAGCGTGGCGGGCTACAAAAATGTTAAAATTGAAACCATACAGGATTACAGTTGTTCAAGAGTTGCTTCCACGTGATTATGAGAGCAGGGTAATTTTTTGTAACTGGGTTTTAAGGGGTGTTGGTGATGGGGTACTTGATCCGAAATTAATAATATTTTCTGATGAAGCATGGTTCCATTTAAGTGGACATGTTTCAAGTCAGAATAACAGGTACTGGTCTTCAGAAAAACCTGTTAATTTCGTACATCAAACACCCCTACATTATGTGAAAATGGGAGTGTGGGCGGCAGTAACTGCAGACAGGATAATAGGGCCTATATATTTTGAAACCACAATCACTGGGCAGAGATATAGGGATGACATTCTCGTGCCATTTTTTGAACAATTAACGGACACTGAATGCCAATCTGGATATTTCCAGCAGGACTCTGCAACTGCGCATACGGCTAACGAGTCATTAGATTTAATTGAGGAAATTTTCGACAACAGGGTAATTAGTAAACCATTGTGGCCCGCAAGATCCCCAGATCTTACGGTTTGCGATTTTTATTTATGGGGAAAACTGAAAAATAAGGTTTATGCACACTCTAGATGAACTCAAACAGAATATAACCAAAGAAATTGAGGCTATCTCGGTAGACGAACTGAAGCGTGTAAATGAAAATTTCCTTAGACGATGCCAGAAATGTGTAGATGCAGGTGTAGGACATTTTCAACATCTTCTGTGACAAGGTGGGTAATTATTTTACTTTGATTATGTGTTATGTGTACTCGTTATTTACATGTGATTTGTACGGGTGCTCTCTCGACCCTAAGCTCAGCGAGCTGCCTCTACGCGCCGCCGGCAGCTCGCTGAGCTTAGGGTCGAGAGTCCGAAGCATCAATCCACAGCACTTCCTTCCTTATCTTAATTATGACATATGCTCTGACAGCAGCGCGCTGCGATATGCTCGTCTGACCTTTATAACTGCACGTTCTACCTAGAGCGCTGGGCTGGCCGCACCTTGAGTGAAAGACCCTGTAGTTCACTGATAACGAAGCCATCTATCAATGCACTCGTTAAAAGCGGACCCTAGACGCAATGGTTGTGCAATAATATTGACTGTCTGTAGGTAGTATTGAAAGGTTGTGCAGTATATTGTGCGAATCAACGAAGGGTTGATATTTATTGCACAATACGGGAAAGAATGTGTCGTGTGGTCCTGTGTGGACAGTATTGTGCAATATATAAGTTGCTCTTGAGTATTATAAGTGATTGTTTTTCCTTACCTGTATACAGACTCCTTCTGGCTGTACAGTATATTAAAGTTGTACAGGTGTCCATAATAATCTCACTTATTTACTGCGATGATACAGTACTTGTAAATTTCAGGTCTTCAAAGGTATTTCCTGTTGCAAGGTAACGTATAGCTATTGTTAAACGCTGGTTTGGAGGAATAGCTTCTCGCGTTAAGGTTTTTTTTATGATTGGAGTAACCATTACAAGAAATTAATCAAATGAATTACCATCCAAACGCCAAAAGTTTCGAAAATCAGTTGCCTCACTCTCAGTTCGTTTAATAAGTTTTGATGAGTGTATTCATTTCGCTTCTGAAACCAATCTTTCGGCCATTTGCGCTTCTTTGATTTTTTCTTTTTTCACATCCTCGGCCAAGTTCCGCTTCCGACAACATATTAACCTCACACGATGTAAACAGCAATTAAATTATTGGACAATTACATTGCACTGTCTAGGGACGTTCCATAAATATATTGCACAAAAGTTTGCACAATAATATTGATTGTCTAGGGCAGACTGTTGCAGCCGAGCTGCTCGCCAGTGAGCAATGGAGTACTCGCCGCCTTGCGTGAGTAAACCTGCAACATGCAATACAGCTCTGCTGTGGGGGCTGCCGTCACTACGCGGTGGATACATCAAGACTGGCAGGAAGTACATGGACTTGTGCTATGACCTTCGCCCAGTGACGTATTGGCTATCACCCCCAGTCCCTCTCCCACCGTGCTCCGAGCATCACTGCTGAGTACTCGCGTGTACGCATACTCAAACTCGTGGATTTGGAACAGCCTGGTCTAGGGTCTGCTATAATTTGTCTCTCTCCAGCGCGTTACACCATCTGAGCCGAGTTGGGCCGAGCCAAACGCTGGTTCGTTGCTCGGTGCACAGAAAGTCTGCGTCTCAACTTGCACGCGCTTGAGAGGTCCTATTCTAGGATAATCACTAAATTTCTCCATCTTGAAAAAGCAACGAGCATTTTAGTTACATTGTTACTGTTAAATGTGTTGGCGTTACAGTTACTCAATATTCGTAACGTTGTTACCTCTCGTTACAGTAAAATGTAACGCTTAATAGTAATGGCGTTATAACGCACGCTCCCACCCCCTCACCCCCCAAACCTGTGTTATGTGTGAGCACCTCGTGGTGTAGCGGCTAGCGTTTTTGGCTGTCGCCCCGGACGTCCAGGTTCGATTCACGGCTCTGAAGGCTGAAACGGGGTACACTCGGCCTCGTGAGGTAAAACGGAGAAAAGGCGTGTTCGATTCCCACTTCAGCCATCCTGGAAACGGTTTTCCGTGGTTTCCCCCTACTTCTACTCCAACCACTTGCTGGGATGGTTCCTTACTTAAGGCCACGGCCGCCTCCTTTTCAATCATATCCTCAATTTACAAAATACATGACTACAGCCATCACTATACCAAAGAACAAGGAACAACAACAACAACTGTGTCCTGTGTAGTTGCAATTAGAATTGGGATAGGTGTACTGACTCTTGAAATAAGGTACGATACCCGCATTTATCTGGTGTGAGTAGGCCTATATATTTTGAATTCATTGTACGGACTTGGGACGTATTGGTCATCAGCCCCCGTGTACTTAGGCGTGTGTTGAACTTGTCTGTATTGATGTGATGACTGTAATAAAGTGCGTGTAACTGTATTTGAGACAGGGATGGGGTAGCTGCCCCAGGACTTGAAACAAGGTACTATCTCAGCATTTTCCGGGAGGGAGTGTGGGAAAACTTCGGGAGAAAACCACACTCAGGATAGCCAAAGCTTTCCCAGCTCGAGTTACAGTGTTGTCAACTCTCCACAGAAGCCACTGAGAGCAAGCAAAGAGACTGGACAGAATTACGTGCAGCTGTGCTACACTGGACATTTGACAAAAAAAAGGAAGCTTGTAGTTTAACGTGACCGTTAATCTCGCGATCATAAGCCACGGGACCTCTGTTTTACGTGGAATCCGAACCACAGGACATGGAATTTCACATCGAAAATCTCACATGCATTGACCGGGTGGACACTTGACACGCGAGCAAGTCGCCAGGAACGGATACTGGTGTCCACATGGAGGATAGAGGAGGCATGTTATTGGTCAATATACTTCAGTTATTGCTCAGCAGTGAACAATGGTTATTGATGCTCGTGCTACTGCCTACCGTTTGAGTCGCCGCTCGTTAACGAGGAAAGTGAGAGAACTATAAAAAAAAACTTTGCATCTCTAGTTGGAGAGCATCAGCACATACGCTTCGAACTTCTTCGCTCAGTTTAGTGTATTCTACAGCAGAATATTGTGCGCTGGTATGGATGAACAGCCCCTACGTAAAGAAGGTAGACACTCAGCTCAACATAGCCATGAGAACCATCTCCGGTTGTATAAGAACTACTCCACTCTACTGGCTCCCAACACTCAGCCACATGGCCCTTCCGGTGTTAAGAAGATAAGATGCACTGACGAAGGAATATTCTAAAACAATAAACAACCCTGCACTTCCAATCTATGACGACATTCCCACTCTGGATATAAACCGGCTCCGGTCCAGGAATCCACCCTTGCGACTGGCTTAACAGCTTGCTCATAGTAGTTTCAACATTGCAGATAAATGGCATGAAACGTGGACTAGAAATGCCCGACCCGAAGTGCGTGACCTCATTGATCCCGTAAAGAAAACCAAGGGCTTTGAACAACCACGACATATATGGAAGACTATTAACCTCATCCGTACAGGACATGGTGTTTGTGCATACAACCTGCACAAATGGGGGAAGCGGCCAAACCCCTGCTGTGATTGTAGTACATCGAACCAGACCATCAGGCACATTGCCGAATATTGTAAACTAAGAGCGTGCATAGGTCACCCTAACGACTCTTTCAGTGTTAAACCATCGAGCTTGGACTGGATGAATAGACTGGACATAAGGTTATAATAAGGTCTATATCTGTGCTTGTATGTACTTTTATTATTTATTTAGGATCGTTTCAACCACCTATGGGTTACGATTACACAACTGCCTTGACTGTTGATGTTCATTCCTGTTACGCCAATACTCTTTCATTCGTTGGCTCACTCTTGCTCGTTCCTCGTCTGAGTACACCCTTCGAGTTCTCTTGGGTTTCTCTACGGACAGATCTGTCAGCTCCGCAATTTTCCTTCTGAACACTTTTCTGTTTGCAATATCTCCCTCCTCAATGCCACATTTTTTAAGATCCTGATAAACTTCTTTCAACCATGGTATTTTAGTCTTTCTCCTTTCCTGAAAGATGAGGATTTTATTTGCTAGGCGTTCCGGTCCCATTATTCTCAAGTGTCCATAGAAAGATAGTTGTCTTTTCCTCATAGATATTGCAATGTTCTCGCATTTTTATATAGCTCTTGGTTTGATCTCAAACGGAAGGTAAACTCATTTGTTATTGCTTTCTTGGGTCCCAGAATTTTCCTCAGAAATTTACTTTCTTTCTTTTCTATTTCTGTGAGTCCCTTTCTGGCAATGTTATTGTCTCCGCTGCATAAAGGCATTCAGGTTTCACCACGGTATTATAGTGTCTGAGTTTGGTTTCATAGGAGAGGGATTTGGACTTAAAAGTTTCCTGGCATAATCTGAATGTAATCTCCATCTTCTGCGCTCTCTCTTCAATAGCTGACTTATCATCGTTGTTAGGAGTCAGAATCTCCCCTAGATACTTGAATTTGTAGACTCATTTTATGTCACCATACTTGGTTTTCATTGTCCATGTTGGTTCTTTGGGATCTATGTTCTTGTATTCAGTTTTCTCAAAGAATATTTGCAGTCCTGCCTTTTCTGCTGTTTCTTGTAAATCCTTCTGTTTAGTGGCAGTCTCGAGATTCTCAGCGATAAACACTACGTCGTCTGCAAAAGCAAGACATTCAAATTGAAATCCAGCCTTTCTGTGTCCTATCTTGATTCCATTAGGAATATTTTGCCAACTCATTTCTTTTCGTCATTCTCTTATTACCTTCTCCAAGACGCAGTTGAAAAGTACTGGGGATAAACCATCTCCTTGCCCCACACCCGTCTTGATTTCAAATGGTTCTGATAACTCTCCAAGGAATTTAAGTTGTGACCGAGTGTTTGTTAATGTTTGTTGTATTATATTAGTTGTCTTGTCATCTATTCCAAATTCTTTCAGCACTTTTATTAATGTATCCCTGTCGACGGAGTCATATGTCTTTTTTCCCGGTGAATGCATGTGAGATTTTCGAAGTGAAATGCCATGTCCTGTGGTTCGGATTCCACGTAAAAAGGAGGTCCCGTGGCTCATAATCACAAGATTCACGGTCACATAAAACTACAATCATCCTTTTTTTTCATATGTCTTTTTGAAATCCATAAATGTCATAATTACCTTCTTGTCTGCTTTTATTATTGTTATTATTTTTGTTATTATTATTGTGTTTCATGTGTAATGCCATACGTTAAATAAATAATTAATTAAATGAATAAATAAATAAACCCGCCACATAGACTTTCATCCCATGTCATCCCCAACCCCGTTGAAAACGGGAATATATATTTTTGTTTTTAATTTTCGTATTTTTTAAATTTATGCAGCCAATTGCCATTTATTTTATTTTCGGGACGGCTCCGGGAAGGAATTTTGGAAGGAAGTCGGAATAAGAAGGGGTAGTACACCTGAAGTGGCCACTGTCAACCTCGATAGTCGAGCTTGCAGCTTCTCAACGTGGACCGTGACTGAACGCACTCAGCTACGAAGGTTATTTGAGAAAGACCATCTCGATAACAATGAACTGAAACAGGGCGTTTGCACCCTTCACGACTGATAAATTGTTTAGCTCTGTTGCACTGTTTCTTAGACGCTTGCGTTCTCTGCCCGAGGGTACAGGATCGAACCCCGGCACAGTCGGTCTGAATTTAAGAGTGTTGAAATGCTAGATTTACTGCCCTATTAGGACGGAATTCTGGCATTACGGCGACTCTCAAACCCATTAGCAGTTAAAAAGGGACGTTAAACGCATATGATTATTTATTACTCCTCTCGGTTCGGCTCGTATGGAAATTCGAGCCTGGTGCCATAGCGTTACTGCGAACGTCTCAGCGCAGCGATGCCAAATTAATTGCCGTGGATTTTTCTCGCCCTTTAAATTTTCACGGCCGAGAATTTAACCCGCAATCCTGGTCGTCATACAGTCTTATCATTGATCCATCGAGGAAGCAAAATTGCTTTAGTATGATTTAACAACAAACCTTCAAAGGTATGAAAAGTTATAAAGATAGCTTTGAAGCCATTTTACAGTGTTGCCTTATTGACAATTGATATTGTAACTTTCAGTCGGTCAACAGAAAATAATTCCAATTACGCATAATAATATATAGCCTACAGTATACAGGGTGTATCCGTGATGATGTTACAAACCTTCAGGGATGATGGAGGGAGGCAACTGGATCCATTTGAGATCAGGAACCATATTGCGGAAACGATCGAGTCACAAGTTATAAGCAAAATTCTACTCATTTAATATCGTTTACCTGCACACGTCGATGGCGTTTATGGGTGTTTACACGTGCCAACCCCATGTCGTTGGCATCCGGAACGTTAAAGAACGCCTGCGGGACGAATTTCTGCCACCCCAGTGTCTGTTAAGAACTACAATTGCGGACGGACGTTAAACAACTGCAATTATTAATAACGGTTGACTTGATTGTTTCAAGACTATGGGTCCTTATCTCCTCCATCATCCCAGAAAGTTTGTATCATCATCACGGATTCCCCACGCTCTCTCCCGCTCCTCCGCGACAACAGCGCCCCACTCAGGGCTTCAATTGAACTTACTGAGCTGAATGAATGAATGAATGAATGATCGTGTGGCCTCCGGAGAGGCCGAGTGCAGGTCTTTCTAGTTGACGCCCGTGGCCACCTGCGCGTTGTAATGATGAAGAAATGATTATGAAGACGTCGCATACACCCAGTCCCGAGCCACGGTAATTAGCCCCAGGAGATTAAAATCTCCGATGGCTCGGCCGGGAATCGAACCAGGGGCACTTCGGGCCGAAGTCTAGTGCGCTAACCATTTAGCCACAGGGCCGGACACTTGCTGAGCTATAACGATGTATGTCTTGTGAAACAAAATCCGTGCCAATTTGTAGGCTACTTAATGTGTGTGTAGGCCTATAACTTATATAATTATGTGTGTCGTTGTTGTTGCTAATTCATTTCAGGGGCTTGGGATATCATGACCAACAGCCTCGTGTAGTTGGGTGCGTGTTGAACTTGTCTGATAACCTGTATTTATGTGTTGACTGTAGTAGAGTGTGTAGCTCTATTAGGGACAGCGATTGGCAAGATTTCCCGGGACGTGAAATAAGGTACTATCCCGTATTTTTTCTGGTGGGAGTGTGGATAAATATGGGATAAACCACTGTGGATAATCGCTGACAGCGCCGGGATTGGAACCTACGATCCCCGGACTTCCTGCAGCTGCCCGCACCGTCGTGGTGCACGATTTAACGAGCACGGCTACGGCACGGAACATGTATATGTATGCACGTACAATATGTGAATCCCTTACGAGGTTGGGGATAAAATGCGTCTCTGCAGCGGAACCGGACCACAAGAATCAGCTCTAAAAACCATCATTCCATTACTTCCAGTGCATTTGTATATTTTTAATTGTGTATTTGCCACGCGAGACATTGCAATACAATTGGGCCAATAGTTTAAATAGGAACGGTTGATTTATAACAATAATAACGAAATAGGCAGACAATTTCAATACTTAGATTGTCCATAATAACAATTCAATAGACAACAGGAAACATACTAAATCCACATTTATAATAATTGTCCCCACTTTTGTTCAACCTAGTACTGGATAAGGTCATTAAGATATGGGAGAAACATGGAAACGAATGATAAACGGATTAATATTAAATGCCTTGCCTTTGCTGACGATCTAGCAATAATTATCCGAACTCCCGAGGAAGCCAGGCACGCCATTGAGAAGCTTCACGAGATTGCCATCAAAACTGGTCTCCACATCTCCGCTGCGGAATATTCAGCACCTGTATGGCACAACTCCAGCCATGCCAAACAGGTAAATATTGCCCTAAATGAAACAGGACGGATTGTAACAGGCTGCCTGCGGGCAACCCCTGTTAACAAAATATACCACCTAATGGGCGTAGCACCTCCAGATATCCGAAGAAGAACGGCAGCTGAAATAGAAAGAAAGAAGCAGGAGACGGACCCAAGACACCCCCTATTTGGAAGTGAACATCAACTACCAAGACTGAAATCGAGAAAAAGTTTCCTCCAGACGACACAACCAATTCAGACACCACCTGCAAACCGTCGGATACAACTCTGGCGTAGCTCATCATCAGAGAAATATTGGGACAACCCCAAAGAAGAACTTGCTGCAGGTCATCACCTCTCATACGTGACATGGAAGATCCTTAATAGACTGAGGATTGGAGTATCTCGGTGTAAGGTGAACATGAAGAAATTGGGATTCATCTCAGAGGACGAACTATGTGAGTGTGGTGAACATCAAGACCACCAGCACCTACTCAACTGCAGGAAACTATCAGAGCCTGTCTCCATGGACGATCTGGTAGCCGCCAGTGATAAGGCAGTTCGTGCAGCGGAATTCTGGGCATCACGTGGAATATAAAGATGCACATATACTTTTTTATCTTTGTATATATATATTTATAATATGTTATGTCTGGACACGTATAAATATATAAAATGACAAAACGCAATATATGGACTCCATGTGTCCACGCCAAGCATCACTTACGACCAACTATGGCAACATCTTGCAGGTCAAACAATTCCAGTACTTGGGAGAAATTATTGGTCATTCAAGCACTGAAAAAGCAGCAAACAAAATGCGCGCCAAAAAATTACGCAGAGCATACACAATCACCTGGAACTTCTACAATAAGAAATCCTTATCCACAAAACCCAAACTCCAACAATTCCACACAGTTGTCCTACGAGAGGCACTCTACGCAACTGAGACATCTTCACTCACAGTTCACATCAAGGACATCGATAAAATTGAACGACAGATACTAAGGAAGATATTCGGGCCCAAGTTTAAAGAGGGTATATGGATGTGAAAAAGCTCGGAAGAACTATATGCATTAACTGAACGCAAACGGCGTATGAAATTTTATAGTCATTTAACACGAATGGATGATTCACGTCTGACTAAGAAAACATTTCTTATTATCAATGGGAACCGACAAAACAAAATTCCCTGGCTAGTAGACACACAAATGGACCTTACTGAAGTCGACATTGATCCAATGACTACAACAAGGACTACATACAGACAAAAGATCAGCACCCACAAATTTGCACCCAAGAATCCATCGGAGAAAAGCTTGAAACCCCAAAACTCACGGACACAAGAAGGACGGCAGGCCCAGAGTGAAAGAATGATGAAATTTTGGGCGAATAAGAAGTTCAAAAAGATGAATTCCAGTGCTATTTAATGGTTCCACGTGCTCCTTAGGGGGCTGAACGAATATAATAATAATAATAATAATAACAATAATAATAATAATAATAATAGTAACACAGGAATTAACCTGGGAGGAGTCCTTGTGGCTCTGGGCAAATGGGAGTGAAATGCGTCGTTGCCTGTCATCTGCAACCATAACATATTGGATTCAGCAAGAGAATCCAACTAGACTCTTCCACTCCAACTCCAGCACGTAACCTACAAGAGGTGCCCCTGTTAAGCCGAGCAACCCAGTGGAAGGTTGGGTAACCAATCCCAGCGGGAAGCTGGGTCGGTGAGCCGATCAGTGCTGGGGGCTCTAAGAAAAACGGTCAACGGTCTCAAAGGCGGAAGAAGAATTTCATTTCTCAACGGCTGAGAGGGCGGAAGAACCTGGTGGAGTCAACCACGAAAACAAATCATTTCAGACTAACAATCTGATCTTACTTTGGAATATTATTCCTACCCTTGAAACACACAATTTCAATTGCAGAATGGAAAAGCCGCTGAAAGAATGCACTACCCCAGGTGGCAGCTCGGAAGAGAAATCCACCATTGCTTTATGCAATGCATCGGGACCTAGGGTTCTGGGGAGTCCCAACATTTGCAATAGGGATGAGTCGGAGTATCCTTGGAATCCTTCCAGACTTATGTTTAAACATAAGTTTTTTGCAGGTACTTTGAATGTAAATTCTTTACTGAAGGTGGGTAAACAGAAGGAATTAGAACAGCTTTTAGATAGAAACGAAATTCAAATTTTAGCAGTACAAGAGACAAGATATTTGGATGAGAATGTGACAGAAACGAAAGATTATAGAATCTTTAAAGGTAAACCTGCGATTAAAATTATAAAAGGAATGCCACTCTTGGGAACAGCCTTTTATGTCCATAAACGTCTATTAGCCAATGTAACTGAATTCAAATCACGCTCAGAAAGGATGTGTCTTTTGACAAAGAAATGCAAAAATAAAATATATACTTTTGTTAATTGTCATGCGCCAATAAACGAAGACAACAAGAAGAACCCAAATAAAGTAGAGGAATTCTGGGACCTCCTAAATGATGAAATATCTAAAATTCCAAAATCAAATGTGGTGATATTACTTGGAGATTTCAATGCCCAAATAGGAAGAGAGAGGATGCATAGACCAATAGTGGGATAATATGCTGCACGCCAAAGAACAAACAGAAATGGGATGAGATTAATTACGATTTGTAAAAACTTTCAACTTAAGTTAATATCAACTTTCTTCAAGAAATTGCCAAGAAAAGCTAAAACATGGATTTCTCCAAATCCAATACTAGGTGAATTTCAACTGGATCATGTAGCTATATACAAAAGAAACATGAAAGAAATTATGAATGTCAAGATTATAAGAAGCAGAGAATTTGACTCTGATCACTATTTGTCTAAAATTAAACTCAAATTCTTACCCAACAGAAACCACAGAAGAGGGGAAAGAGTAAATAAATATAACACAAATAGACTTCAAATTACACAAGAAACATTGGAAAATTTTCAGGAAGAATTAAAAGTAACTCCTCATGGGAAGTGGCAAGATTTATCTAAAGAAATAACCAACGCAGCTCAGAAGACGTTTGGGCTAGCCAAACCTAAGAAGAAACCTTGGTGGAATCATATATGTGAGGATACGTTACAAGAGAGAACAAAACAATGGAAAAAGTGGAAATGCTCTGGAAAGACGGAACATTATGACTAATTCAAACAGCAAAGGAAAGACACTGCTAGAATAATAAGGGGAGTTAAAAGATCATTCGAAAAATCACAACTTACTGACCTGCAAGACAGCTTTGTTAAAAATAACTCTCGAAACTTCTATCAGACTTTTAAGAGTCAATTAAAGGGGTATCAAGCGCCTAGCATATGCTTTAAAGATGAAAATGGTAGACTTGGCCTAAGCAGTGTTGAGAACTGTGAAATACTTGCGAAGCACTTTGATCAACTTTTAAACTGCCCTGAACCAGATCATAAGTTGGAATTCTCACAAGCAACAGAAAATCTGGAAGAAGATATACCACCCAATGCTGAAGAAATTAAAGAAGCAATTAACAATCTAAAAAATAATAAAGCTAGCGGAGAGGACTCTATAACAGCTGAACTTTTGAAATGGTCTCAATCAAAAATCATTGAAGAGCTGCAGTTAATCTTTGAAGATATTTGGAGAACAGAGAGGATTCCAGAGGAATGGAAAGTGGCTCTAATACACCCATTGCACAAAAAAGGGGACAAACAAAACGTTGATAACTATAGAGGCATCTCTCTTCTTCAAATTGCATACAAGGTATTTTCAAAAATATTGCTGAATAGAGTAGAAACATCACTTGACAAGCAACTGGGCGAGTATCAAGCTGGATTTCGAAAAGGTAGATCTTGTTCCGAACAAATATTTAACTTAAAATCCATAATTCGCCATAGGATACTGAATTCAAGGGACATAGTTGTGACTTTTGTAGATTTTAAAAAGACCTTTGACTCGGTTGATAGAGAAACCATAGATAAAACAATTCGTGAATTTGGAGTGAAAACTAAATTGGTAAACCTAATACGTGAAACCCTTACTGACACGATTTCAAAAGTAAAATTTATGGGTGAGATATCAAAATCTATTAAGATAAATACAGGTGTATGGCAGGGTGATGATTTATCACCCCTTCTGTTCAACTGTGTTTTAGAGAAAATTGTAAGAATTTGGAATTTAAAGCTAAAAGAACATAACATTTCGCCAGTAACTTTGGGGAGAAGAAGCAAAGGCATTGAAATAAGTTGCCTAGCATTTGCAGACGATTTTGCTATATTGTCAGAAAACCTAACAAGTGCAACAACACAAATCAATCTCTTGGAAGAAATAGCCAACAAAACAGGTTTGAGAATCTCGGTAGAAAAAACTAAATTTATTACAAACATCAAGAACGCTTCAAAATATTTGGCCCAGTGGAAAAAGTAAAGAAATTCAAATATCTGGGAGAAATAATTCAAGAAAATGGTTTAGAAAAATCTTCGATAGAAGAAAGGGTACACAAGATGGAAAGAGCATATGGTATCACTAAGAATTTTTATAACAAAAAGTGCTTATCTAAAAATCTTAAAATAAGGCACTACACTACAGTGGTGAAACCGGAATGCCTATACGGAAGTGAATGTCTGGTACTAAACTATAGATTAGATAAACTTGAAGTACTAGAAAGGAGAATCATGAGGAAAATTTTAGGCCCAGTGAAAACAGCAGAAGTATGGAAATCAAGATATAATGATGAAATATACAGGAACATAGAAATTATAACAGAAACGATAAGAAAAAGGAGATTGCAATTTTTTGGACATATTTACAGAATGGATGATTCCAGATTAACAAAAAGGATATTCAAGTACCTTTGGGAGAAAAGGGCAACAACTAGCTGGATTCAAGAAGTAAAGAAAGATTTAGAAAGAAATAATATAAGTGAAGAAGAAACGGTGAACAGAGAGATCTTTAGAAAAAGGGTATTAAGTATGAAAGGATTCCAAGGAAGATTGCCAAAGAAACCTGGTGCGAAGTGGTCCGATGACAGAAATAAGCAGCATAGTGAACGGATGAAGGAGTACTGGAGGGAACGGAAGAGAAAACAAAGTGTGAAGAATTGAAATTGGCACGTGGTCCCTAGCAGGCCTCATCGGAAAGAAGAAGACTAGTAACACATGGAAACCTGTCGTGTTAGGAAGACAGAAGGATAATATCAATGTTACATGCTTAGCTTTTGCTGATGCTTTGGCAATCCTCTCCGGAGATGAACGAACGGCAATTCACCAGATTGAAGTCCTCAAAGAATGTGCTGGGAAAGTAGGGTTGCAAATCTCCTTCACAAAAACTGGATTCATGGCTACAAAACACATTGAAACCCAAACTTTGGTAACAAAATACGGTTCAATCAACAAGGTTAATCATTTCAAATACTTAGGTGAAATTATTGAACCTACAGGCACAGAAAGAATAGCGCAAAGAACACGTGAACTCAAAATGCGGAAAGCATATGGGAAAACCGCAAACATCTACAACAACAAATGCATGAGCATTAACACTAAAATTCGACATTACGCGACGGTCATCAAACCCGAAACACTCTACGCCAGTGTGACCTTAAACCTCAATTATAAAGGGGATCTTGAAAACATCAAGAAAGCTGAAAAGAAAATCATCACTTACAGATGAAGGATATCGTTTACAATCGCACAAGATCACAGAAAAATATTCAAATATTGAAACCGATTTCCGTAAACGACGCTTGAAATGTTATGGACACATTATGAGGCTAGATGACAACCGATTAACAAAGAAAATATTGATGTACTCACAAATATTAAAGACGACAACGGTTTGGATTAAACAAGTCCAAACTGATCTCAATAACGCCAACATCACACCCACAGATATCGAAGACCGCAAAACTTTCAGACATAAGATCTACACTTGGGAAGCTGCATCAGAAGATAAGCCCAGCAGACCTAGGGGAAAATGGACTGACGAACGTCGAGCTAAACATAGCGACATGATGAAAGAATTCTGGAAGAACAAGAAAAATAACAGCAACAGATCATAACTTGCTTTATGTGATCCTGTATGGGTCGAAACATACTAAATAAATAAATAATAATAGTAATAACGCAACAACCATAGAAGTGTAATATACTGTTTGTAAATAGCTGACAGAAGTTTTTACAAACTTATGTAATAGAAGTAGTGTATATATTTATTTGTGTTTAATTGTGATTCATAAACATCATAATACTAGTTAAGCCTAAGTGAACAGGATCGAGGATGAACGCGTGTCGTTCGAAACATGGCATCCATTAAGTAGATATTAATGCATAAAGAGTGTGTTAATTTGCAGGGTATGTAAATACTAGTTTCCTGCCTAATGTAATTGGGCACAATTTGAGTTGACCGACTGAAAAGCTTTCTTTATTAGAATTAGGCAACACTGAAAAATGGCTTCTATCACCACAATACGTAGATAGGCACAACAGATCTCTTCAACTGTTACCAATGCGCACACTTTGACGTCACGTTACCAACACGTGGGATACAAAATACATCTTTTAACTATGTTAAAAGCTTGCCACGGTGGGTGAGTGGTTATAGTGTCGGACTACCAACCCCAAGATTGCAGGTTCGTCCCTGGCCATGGTAAGTGATTTTTGAAGGCGACAAAAATCACGACACTCATGTCATACGTTGTTGGCATGTTAAAGAACCCATTTGAATTCAGTAGGCCGTGTTCAATGGCAAAATTAATCTCGGGATTTTCCGCCAACACAAAGTTCCTCCATTCTCTACTTGAAAGCGCTGTAGTGTCAAGGAGTTTAGATATCTAACCTCCTTGACTTTCATAGCGTTCAAAGGAACGACGAAATTCGACATGCAAGCTACCCTCTGGGTGTCAATTAACAAAGCTTGCACCAGGCACCCGAGGCCATACGATATTATATATATATAACTATGTTAAAATGCATTAATTGGCAAACCGATTGGTCTGGATAAATATTATTGATGCAAGCATACTCCCGCTGTACGTGACAAAAACAAAGGAAGGAAGGAAGCTTGTAGTTTAACGTGACCGTTAATCTAGAGATCATGAGCCACGGGACCTCCTTTTTACGTGGAATCCGAACCACAGGACAAGGCATTTCACTTCGAAAATCTCTCATGCATTGACCGGGAATCGAACCCGGACCGCCTTGGTGAGAGGCATACAGCTAGACCGCTGAGCCACCATGCCCCCGTGACAAAAACAGGAGTGTGTATACGAAGAGCGTACTTTATTGTTTCACACTTTATTTTTTCTACCCAAATGAAGTACATTACACATCAGTTGTTACGTCCACCTTCTCAACATTGTAACTTTATGCACTTTTGCCATCGATGTGTCGGTCTCTTCAGACCTTCCTGGAACCATTCTTTCGGAGTGCTGCGTACGCATGCCTTGACAGCTGTGTCCAGTTCTGCAAAATCCGCAAAACGGCGACCATGCAATGGAAGCATAGGGGCAGTCCACCAACAAAGAAATGTCGAACAGTGCCATCAGTTGGTAAGCGAATGGCGACAGTGTTCTGGGACACAAAGGGCATCACTGAAAAATGGCTTCTATCACTACAATCTGTTATAAGGTACCGTTCCGGCCTTTGCCTGGAGTTGAAAATGGGAGTCCACGGAAATCAATTTCAAGGATTTGAACCCACGCCTTCTGAGTCCACAGATTGCTTGCTCCCATGGCCTAGTGTTGCGCGTTAACGAGCGTAGCTACTGCTGTCGGTATTTCTACCCTTCATACTTGTGTGAAATTTGTCTTATAACTTACAGTAGGCCTATGTTATTGTGGTTTCTGTTCTGGTGTGTGTGCCGTTAGTTTGTTAGGGCTGGAATTGGGGAAATAGTTCCTGAGATCCGAATTATGTTATTATTATTATTATTACTATTATTATTAGTAGTAGTAGTAGTAGTAGTAGGTATAATATTATTATCCGCCCAGACTATACTGAGTGTAGCAAAGACCTCGTGGTATTAGGCCTATGGCTAGCATTCTTAGCCGTCCTCCCTGAGATTCGGGTTCGATTTGCGGTCTCAGGTTTGAAACAGGTTACACTCATCCTCTAGGACAATTCTGAGAATAACTGGATTCCATTCCATTTCAGCCACCGTAGAAGTAGTTTTACGTGGTTTCCTCACCTACTCCAGGTAAATGCCGTGATGTTTTCTTAAACTAACGGCTACGGCTGACTCCTTCCCAATTATAGCCTAAATTAAAATTATAACCTAAATTACAAATACACCCACAATCACTGACATCACAATAACACTAGTTATCAGACAAATTCTATACACAACGAGTATGCTACACTGAAGACCAGAATGTCCTAGCCCCTGATAAAGGAGTAGTGGCAGAATAACCAACAATAGTTGCGTTTGTTTGCCTCGTTGCGTAGTGGTTAGCATTCTCGGCTGTCACTGCGGAGGCCCGAGTTCGATTCCTGGCTCTGTTAAAAAATATAATTCTGGTCTGAGGGCTACACTCAGCCACGTGAGGTAAAACTAAAGAGATATTGGCTCGATTCCTACATCAGCCATCCTGGAAGTGGTTTTCCGTGGTTTCCCATTTCTACACCAGGCAAATGCCGGGATGGTACCTAACTTAAGGCCACGGCCGCTTCGTACCCAAATCGTACCTCGATTACAAATACACACACTAGTACAGACATCACATTGACTGGGCAGTTTCTAAACACACCCAAGTACATGGGGATGCATGACCACGATGTCGCAGAGAATCAGCAATATCAAAAATTTTCGTAGCATGGAATCGAAGCTCAACATTGGTGCCTTACTCATTGTTTTAGCAAACTGTTTGGTGAATGAGGATAGCTTTTACCGCTAGGCTGTGAGGAATTCGAGTATTGTGCCCGCAGCAGGCAGCTGCCCCGGTAGTAAAGATGAAACTTCGGACTTTACGTCGTGCTAATGTGGTGACGTAATGAGTTGTTGAGCTCTCCGAACTTGAGGTCACGTTCTGAATTACGACCAAACTGTTTCAGTGCCAGACATATTCAAAGAGCAAGCTCATTTACCACATCGTATTTTGAACACAAGAGCCTCGTTTAACCGGACTAGGGGTGACGGGGGGATTATCCGGATGATCGAACACCTGGATAATCTGGAAACAAACTAATAAATGAATGTAAGCTACTAATCTATGCAAGCCTTTATTTTGACACTAACAAGATTTAAAAAAAAGTCCTCTCGGCACGCCGGAAGGCGGAGGTAGATTTCACCGGACAAACTTGGGGATAGGCGAAAATAGGCAGAATATGCAGGTTTTCGTAGAAGGATCAGACTTCATTTATTGCGAGAAAGTATTTATAATTGGAACTTAATTAACTTTGTTTTTCGTCATTGTATGCATATTTTAAACATTTTACTGTCTTATGGGGACGGTAACCTTCTTGTCATTTGGGGTCCATTTTAATACTTGTGGTCACACTGTCCTTATGCAAGGTTTCGACACTGATATCTAACAGTCTGTTACTTCTTCACGCAAATGTTATCTCCCGCAGAGATTTTGGTTGGTTCCTCAGTTTAGGGGCTGCGACAACGCGGTCATGTAACCCCGTGTACTTTGGGTGAGTGTAGAATCTGTCTGATAAACGGTGTGAATTGTGATGGCTGTATTAGTCTGTAATTCAGGTAAGGACTGCAGATGGTCAATTTCAAGCAGTAGTTCCTAATGTTGCTACCAGATACTAACGTCAACGGCACCTAGCTGTGAACTTGGCTACTAGATGCCACAGCAACCAGCAACTCGCAACGAACGTTGGAACTTCCCCTCCAAAGGAAAGCATACTCAGGGATTTTTAGCGCTCTTAGAAAATCCGACGACTTCAGCCGGCTTTGAACCCGCGACGTTGGGCATAGAATTTCAGCATGCTACCAGTTACGTCACCGAAGCCGCTTCACACTTAGTCAGATGGAAATCTGAATCTGATCTCGTGCAAGTGCGTTGTCATGGCAACGTCTGATGGCTCATCCCTCATCAATTTAGTAGTGTTGCCATGGCAACCTCGGATAGCTCTTGGCATTTTCTTATAATTCCGAAATCATTTTTCTCATCCCTTGGCGTAATGGTGCGTCATATCAAAAATTATTTCAGACAAAAGTTTTAGGTAATTATTAGGGGAATATTGTCCATTTTGTACGGTTTTGATATTGTGCCTATTAAGAGAGATATGATTAATGTTTCCCGAAAAACCCACTTTTTCCCACCCCTTTGGTCAATGGTTGGTGCTTCAAAAAAAACTCTTCAAACATAAAGTTTTGGGCTTTATCCGACACATAGTATGAACTCTGAACGGATTCGATATTTCACATATTAAGAGAGTTATAGCAATATTTCATTTTTTCGAAAAAAAAACCCCATTTTCACCCTCTTAGACCGATTTAGCCCAGTAACGAACTCGACCCAGATTTTATAGGTTTACATATTCGGTAAAAAATTCAAAGTGATTGGTGCAAAATTATGGCAGTTATCGTGTCCACAAGAAACTGATATACATATGTATATACATAAATATATATATATACTCTCATGTACTCTTAAACACCAACATTCCCAAAAGAAAGGTATCTACTGCGTTTCCAGATTTCAATATTTATAGAGTACATAAGAGTACATCTATATATAAATATATATACACACATCAAAAAAAGTTTTGCATCACCTCGGTTCCCAGATCTCCGGCATATAGACGTTGACTGTGTATATTGTATCAAAGATACAGTCCCTTTGACTGTTCATAGATGTCACTAAAACTGCTCAAAGATGTAAACAACCATGCATGAGCAGGGCCTATTAGACGGAGGGGGTACGACAGCCGATCAGTTCCAGTCATTCCACCAGGACGAAGGTACGCTGCTCATGTTGTCTGTAGTTCTACCATGCCTAGAAGGTCAATACCGCAGTTCGATCGCGTCCGCATTGTTACTTTGTGTCAAGAAGGGCTCTCAACAAGGGAAGTTTCCAGGCGTCTCAGAGTGAACCAAAGCGATGTTGTTCGGACATGGAGGAGGTACAGAGATACAGGAACTGTCGATGACAGGCCTCGCTCAGGCCGCCCAAGGGCTACTACTGTAGTGGATGACCGCTACTTACGGATTGCCGCTCGGAGGAACCCTGACAGCAATGCCACCATGTTGAATAATGCGTTTCGTTCAGCCACAGGACGTCGTGTTTCAACTCAAACTGTGCGCAATAGGCTGCATGATGCGCAACTTCACTCCCGACGTCCATGGCGAGGTCCAGCTTTGCAACCCCGACACCATGCAGCGCGGTACAGATGGGCCCAACAACATGCTGAATGGACCCCACAGAATTGGCATCACGTTCTCTTCACCGATGAGTGTCGCATATGCCTTCAACCAGACAATCGTCGGAGACGTGTTTGGAGGCACCCTGGTCAGGCTGAACGTCTTAGACACACTGTCCAGCGAGTGCAGCAAGGTGGTGGTTCCCTGATGTTTTGGGGTGGCATTATGTGGGGCCGACGTACGCCACTGGTGGTCATGGAAGGCTCCGAAACGGCTTTACGATACCTGAATGACATCCTCCGACCCATAGTGCACCCATATCGGCAGAATATTGGAGAGGCATTTGTCTTCATGGACGACAATTCTCGACCTCATCGTGCACATCTTGTGAATGCGTTCCTTCAAGATAACGACATCGCTCGACTACAGTGGCCAGCATGTTCGCCAGACATGAACCCTATCGAACATGCCTGGGATATGTTGAAAAGGGCTGTTTATGGACGTCTTGACCCACCAACCACTCTGAGAGATTTACGCCGAATTGTCGTTGAGGAGTGGGACAATTTGGACCTACAGTGTCTTGATGAACTTGTGGATAGTATGCCACGACGAATACAGGCATGCATCAATGCAAGAGGACGTGCTACTGGGTATTAGAGGTAGTGGTGTGTACTGCAATCTGGACCACAAATGCTGAAAGTCTAGCTGTATGATGGTACAACATGCAATGTGTGGGTCTCATGAGCAATAAAACGAGCTGAAATGTTGTTTGTGTTGATCTCTATTCCCTTTGTATTTAAAGGTTCCGGAACTCTTGGAACCGAGGTGATGCAAAACTTTTTTTGATGTGTGTATATACATAAATTATATATAAACTTTTGAACTGACGGTGGTTTTGGGGTCTGGGGGATGTGAAACGCGAAGATATGTCGAAATTTTCCGGAAGTCGAAACATGGTACCCATTGCAATAGTTAGCTTTCTAATGAAATCTACAGTACATGCATTGTTCACTTCTATTTACTGAAATAGTGTGCAAGTTTCTTTCAAATTTCGTATAAATATTGAAATCTGGAAACGCAGTAGATACCTTTCTTTTGGGAATTTTGGTGTTTAAGAGTACAGTATTATTCGAAGGACACACACATTTTCGTGATGAAAAAATAAAAAAATATAATACAGTAAATAAAATATAAATCTGTATAAACCGTAAATCCGGATTAACGAGGGCCGGATAAACAAGGTTTTTGTGTACTTAAATGCATACATCTTGATGCTGCCTATTGGTTAGACACACACACTAGGTGGGCACATACAGCCTAAGGGGCTCCGTAATGATACATATCTTCAAAATTTCCAAAATTTCATTTTTTACATCATATTAAGCTACGGACCCTTAGCTTTCTAACGGTACATCTATTTTCTTAATGGCTAATTTTTAAGGCTACTTTCCTTATACCTTCCACAACTGTGCGTAGCCTGACACGGTGGGTGAGTGGTTAACGTGTCGGTCTACTAACCCCCAAGCTTGCAGGTTCGCTCCTGGCCGTGGTAAGTGATTTTTTTTTAAGGCGGCAAAAATTACGACACCCATGTCATACGATGTTGGTATGTCAAATAACCCATTTGAATTCAGTAGGCCGTGATCATAATGGGAAAAATATTAATCTCGGGAGTTTCCACCAACACAAAGTTCCTCATTTCTCTACTAGAAAGCGGTATAGGCTAGTGTTCAAGGAGCTTAGATATATAACCTCCTTGACTTTCATAGTGCTTCAAGGAACATCGAAATTCGACATGCAAGCTACCCTCTGGGTGCCAAATATCAAAGCTTGCACCCGGTACACGAGGCCATCGATATTATTATTATTATTATTATTATTATTATTATTATTATTATTATTATTATTATTATTATTATTATTGTTGTTGTTGTTATTACAACTGTGTGCCCTACTAGTGATTGAGTTAGTAACAGACATCTGTCAATACTATAATCTTTTTTGTAACATGTTTCAACCCTTCATTGGGGTCTTACCGGGTGAGTTAGCCGTGGTGGTTACGGCATGACTGATGGCAGTCGCTCACATCCGGGAGGCGAGGAGGTTCGAATCCCCCCGCCGGCAACCTTGAAGATGGTCTTCTGTGGTTTCCCATCTTCCTTCCAGGCAAATGCCGGGGTTGGTCCCTAACTATAGGCCACAGCCGCTACCTTCCAACTCCTCGTCCTTACATTCCAACTTCCCTCCTTCCCTCCCCAACGGTACTTGTAGCTCACCCATTGGGTGTCCGTCTCGAAGCTGCTACAAAACTGGCGAGCCGAACATGTCCTCGGACACTCCCGGCACTAAAAGCCATACGCTAAAAAAAGAAAAAAAATTGGGGTCTTCATCAGCATGGTTCGCAGTACTATAACATACACACTAAATAGGACATTTATTTTACAAAAAAAAAAAAAGATATGTGGCAGTAAATAAAACTTAACTCGAAGAGTACAATTTTATAATTTTAAATGATCTTGTCGACTTCGTCGTTACGCTGAGGTCTGGCGTTACGTTTCGGGGACCGGACGAAATGTACCGAGAATTCACTGAGGTGTGTCGTCGTACTACCGCTTGAGCTTCCGCGTTTCCCCGCGCGCTCCAGTGAGCGTGACGTCATCCAGCCAGCTACCTCCGTTGACCTTGGTTTGCACTTGCTAATGGAATTTGAGTTCACGCAGTTCACTGCATGATCATGAGGCTTTCACCCAGCATTTTTCAGCATTTGTAGCATTTAAAATTATATAAAATCTAGTCTTCCAGACTGACTATCACTCTTTTTATGTTCGACGTTGTCAAATTGTAAATATTATATGTCAGAAAACTGTACTGTAATGAGGCTCATTAAAGTACTAGTTGTCATTATGATACAGTTTCTCCCACCAATCAGAGCTCAAGATTTCCATTATGATACCGTTGTGTGACCAATTAGGTACGTGATAGCTTCGCAAACAAACTCCAACTTGTCGGACATGGATTACATGATTTGAAAGTTGACATTGTAAAGGATATCCGGTCGATGCATAAACAAACTGGGGAATTTGACAAAGAAATAGCACTGTACCTTAATATCCGCTACTCCAATTTCTACACAGGGCATTGCGTACGATTTCGCCGACAGTTTTAGTGAATGCTGTGGTTGATATAAATACACCAGAATGTCACGTGGGAAACAATTATACGACATTAGATCCACGGAAATCAATCAATAACCCATTTCTGTTCAGTAAAGGGATTTCTTATGAGAAACGTTTCCGCCAGATGTCATGACTGACCTATTTGGGACTCCATTGATTTGACTTCCGTTGACATTCTATACTCATAGAATTTGAAAAATTACAAGTTGATAATACGATACATTTTAATATTGAAGTGTTTGTAACAGCCTATTTTGTGTTATTTGACCTAAATAACAAAATGATCCCACATAGTACCTGTGCGCCATCTTTTGGTGGTAGTTCAGGATAAACGATGTTTCATAGTTTTCGAATTTGTTATTGGGTAGAGAGTAAATGCTGACTCCACACAATACCCAAGAAAAGTTAACAACGCTTTGCAAGGACTTTGATCCTAAGTGGGAATCTAGCGCATGCGCTCTTCGGTAAAGTGAACTCACAGAATCTGGACAGATATTTATGAATATTTATGTTAGAACATATAATAAAATTATAATTATCGTCGAACATAAGCAGTCGTATGCAACTCGCCTATAATGGTAATTAAGGTACTCGTATGGAAATTATAGAACTCGATTCGCTCGTTTTATAAACATTCTCGTATCTTAATTAATTATTGCCATTACAATATAGGCTTGTTGCATAAAGTACTGTTACTATACAAGTCTAATAGAAATGAACGTCGTTGCAAAAGTACACTGGTGTCCAAAATTAAAGCAACAAACGGGAATGTTGCGAGGTTGCGTTTATTATGCCACAAAGCAGTATAAACAGGTGATAGTAAAGTAGTTACAATGTAAAGAATACAGAATGTAAACCACTGCAACATGCATAACAGTAGACAAAAATGTTCTTCGTTTCTTCCAACTTCATGGATTTGCGCACACATTCCGACAATTGGTTAATGTGCTCAGTATGGGATTCAGCAATTCAGCCCTGACAACAGCGGGTCATGCTGAGAATGAGGTCACCAATCTCACGTTGAGGCAATAACGCCCATTCATCCTGCAAAGCAGCTCGCAAGTCTTGGAGAGTGGTTGGTGGATGCTGACATGATCCATTCGTCTTCATAGAGCGTCCCAGACATGCTCTATGGGATTCAAATCGAAAGAGCGAGCAGGCCACACCATGGGTGCAATATCTTCAGTTTCCAAGAAAACATCAACAACTTGTGCTCTGTGAGGTCGGGCATTATCATCCATCAGTAGTCCAGCTCCATGGCTAAAAGCGTGCTAGGCTTTGGCCCGAAGGATCCCGGGTTCTATTCCCGGCTCGGCTATCAGGGATTTTAATCACCTGGGGTTAATTCCTGTGGCCCGGGGATTGGATGTATGTGACGTCTTCACTATCATTTCATCCTCATTACGGTGCGTAGGTCGCCCACGGGCGTCAACTAGAAAGACATGCTCTCGGACTCTCGGGAAGCCACACGAAAATAAAATAAAATCCATCAGTACAAAGTATGGGCTCACAGCACCTCGCAACAACCGAACATGAGGTCCCAAGATCTCGTCACGATACCTGGCAGCAGTTAAACTTGGACGATTTACCCGTACAATTTCCTGAATAGGTGTTCGAGTAGTAATCCCTGCCCACACCATTAGGGATCCTCGGTCACATTCCACAATGTTTGAGTCCCGAAATCGTGTTCCAGGTTCTCTCCAGATGTGAATCCAGACCAAATGGGGACTCATCTGTGAAAACAACCTTGGCTCACTCTTCGACCGTCCAGTACAATCATGTTGACCGACTAAAACTCATAAATTTCGGTTACTAAGGCAACACTGATAAATGGCTTCCAGCACGATAATATAGAGTAACTGGCAGTAAATAACGACGATAAGCCGGATTTTAGATAAAGAAGTTACGGCATATGTTGTGTTACTTGGAAACGGCTTGGAATCTCCAGTCTAAAGATGCATTGCATTACACTGACTTTGAAATGGTATGAACATATTGAGTAATATCACAGTAGGATGTCTCTGATGAGATTGTAAGCGCCTACGTTTGTTCGATACTTGTATTTTATGGCTGACGGGAATATGCATCAGGTTTTATGTTGTGGTTCAGACCCGACTACGCCCGAGAATAGTTCGTTAGCATGATGCCAGATATCAAGTCCAGTAATTAACAGTAAGCTGCAGGTGATCAAATATATAGCTTTATGAGCTCCATGTTTTAGCGAGAGGGCAGACGTGGTCATAAACACGACTGAGAATATGAGTGGTGTAAACGTCTGCATACGATCTCCGTGAAATGAGGGCTCAGGGCACCATTAACCTACTTCTATTGGAATAATTTTTGACCCAGCGGTGTAGCCGAGTGTCTTGAGTCATGCACCGTGACTGGAGTGGGGAACTGCAAGTGTGGAGATCCGGTATTTCAATTCCTGGCCATCCTGAGTGTGAATTTCCGTCGTGGTCTTCCACATTCACTCTTGGCAAATGTCTAGAACTCTAGATGGTAGCTTGTTTGAAGTCATGCGACTCCTACACCAACCCCTGTCCTAGACGCTAATAATGATATGTAGCCTACACACACTACTTCGCTCATCATTGTGACAGGTTATCAGACAAATACAACCAGGGTTATGGGAGTAACGACGTTACTAATTAAATTAAGTAATTGTCAATTTATACTTTTCAGTCAACGTTCTCGCTTGCTGACCCCAAGATAGTGGGATCGAATCCCGGCGCTGTGAGTTGGCATAAAGCTTACTGAACCGTGTCACTAGATTTACTAGCATGTTAAAAGTCCCCTTCTGGGCAAAATTCAGATACTCCGGCGTCTCTAAAATCCGCATCAGTTAAAAGGGACGTGAATCCCGTAACATAAATTATTATGATTACTGCAATGTCCAACAATGAAATTTTGCCACTGTTTACTATAGTGCTACATATAAGATACTAGCAGTAGTACCCGGCTTCGCCCGGTGGAATGATGATAATATTTCAGTCTCCTTAACACTCAACGTCATTGATGAAGATGATACTCACGACGACTGCTATTGAACGGGTATAATAAACTTACACTCTAATAGAAATACATATTTTTAAATTGCCGGCGAGTAAGACTGTGGTGTTGCCTAGTAGTATAATGGGCGTAACATCTAGGTCATTTTCCCTTTTGATGAGGATGACAATGAAGACTACTACTACTGAACGGGTATATTAAACTTACAAACTAATGGAAATACACATTTTATAAATCACAGGCAATGAAGACTGTGGTGTTGCTTAGTAGTACTGTATAATGGACGCAACATCTAGGTCATTTGCCCTTTTGATGAGGATGATAATGAAGACGACTACTACTGAACGGGTATATCAACCTTAAAAATTAATGCAAATACATATTTTTAAAATCACAGGCTAGGTAGACTCTGGTGTTGTTTAGTAGTATAATGGACGTAACATCTAGGTCATTTGCCCTTTTGATGAGGATGATAATGAAGACTACTACTACTGAACGGGTATATCAAACTTACAAACTAATGGAAATACACATTTTAAAATCACAGGCCATGAAGACTGTGGTGTTACTTAGTAGTATAATGGACGTAACATTTAGGCCAGTTGCCCTTTTGATGAGGATGATAATGAAAACTACTGTTGAATTGACACGACAAACTTACAAACTACCGTGATAGAAAGAAATATTTCAAAATTCACAGGCGATGAAGACTTATTGTGTGTGGCGATTAGTGGTATAATGGGCGTAACATCTAGGTCATTTGCCCTTATGATAATAAGATAATGAAAAATGACTACTAAACGAACATGGTGTAATTTTAAATCTGATATAGGCAATTTAGATTTCTACCTTCGATGTCTTCCAAAGTCTGAACGTTATTTTCTGGCTTAGGCCTATGTACTCGATGCGTGTAGCGAAAGAGCTTATCGAGTACTGCCCGGGTCCAAGCTGCACGAATCGCAGATGATGACGATATATAATGACAGACGTTCGGGGGGGGGGGGGGGGGTCCCGGTCCTATTCACATTGACCGGTGAATCACTCATTCTTTCGTAACACTACAGTGGTTTGAGCAAAGACCTTGTATGAACATCAGCATAGTCAGTAATACCAGGTAACACGGCGGGGTCTGGACATTTCTCTCATGTCAACTCGCGATGAATCAGAAAGCTATTCTCACACCTGGCCCCCTCCTCCCCCCTCCCCCCACCAGGGTCTCTCAACTTGTGGGACGTGGGTTTGCGACCACGGGACCCCAACTGAGTCCGGCATTGCTTCTACTTACTGGTGCCGGGCTCCTTTCAGTTCTCTTTTCTGTCAGCCTCCCTTGTTCTCTTGTTCTCTTCCGACCCCGATGGTATCAGGGTATCCGAGGCCTAGCGACTCTTTCACTTTCCCGCCTTAATTGGCCCTTGTCTAATCATTCCTGATAGCCTCATTCTTCGAGGTGTTAGCCTTCTTTTTCTTTTCTTAATATCTCATGTCTTCTGCTCAAGACCCTCAAGGAGGCAGGGTGTGTGTAGCCCCACCACTTCTGGTGCACCCTGGATAGTGCTACATCCTCAAGGGCTCATGGCTGGTGAGTTCGGGAGTTGGCAACCCTGAGGGTTTCCTGAGCGGGTCCGGTTTTACCCCTTTTTTTCATTGCCTTTGGGACGGACCCTGTCCTCTTTCCGGGAATGGAGTGGTCTGTCCGCAATTTCAAGCAGACAATGTTACTCGCAGGGAACCAAAGGGTAAGTATACAAATTTTGGTTCTGAACGGTGAAACGGTGTAGATTTGTGCCAAAGGGCCTAAATGCAGGGAATGGGGTGATCTGTCCGCAATTTCAAGTGGACAGGGTAACCCGCAGGGTTCGAAAGGGTAAATATACACATTTTGGTCCGGATCGGTGAAACGATATAGATTTTTGCCAGAGGGCCTAAATGCAGGAAATGGGGTGGTCTGTCCGAAATTTTAGGTGCACAGTGATATTCACAGAGTTACAAAGGGTAAGTATACACATTTTGGTTAAGATCGGTGAAACGGTGTAGATTTTAGCCAAGGGGCCTAAATGCAGGGAATGAAGTGGTCTGTCCGCAATTTCAAGCAAACAGTGTTACTCGCAGGGTACCAAAGGGTAAGTATACAAATTTTGGTTATGATCGGTGAAACGGTGTAGATTTGGGTCAAAGGGCCTAAATGCAGAGAATGGGGTGGTCTGTCCAAAATTTCAAGTGGACAGGGTTACCCGCAGGGTTGCAAAGGGTAAGTATACAAATTTTGGTTCGGATCGGTCAAACGGTGTAGATGTTTGCCAAAGGGCCTAAATGCAGGAAATAGGGTGGTCTGTCCGAAATTTTAAGTGGACAGTGTTATTCACAGGGTTACATAGGGTAAGTATACACATTTTGGTTGAGATCGGTGAAACGGTGTAGATTTGGGCCAAAGGGCCTAAATGCAGGGAATGGGGTGGTGTGTCGGAAATTTCAAGTGGACAGGGTTACACGCAGGGTTCCGAAGGGTAAGTATACAAATTTTGGTTCAGATCGGTGAAACGGTGTGGATTTGTATACATAACAGACAGACAGACAGACAAACATTGAGCTTTATATATATAGATAGATTGTGCTACGCTTATCATCTCTATAAACAGATAGTCTTTCTCCCATACAGGGTATAAATGTCAGCCAGATCGGCTGCTTGACATTATTAATGATTAATTTATTAAAGTGCACAATTTGTGCAAAATGAAATTACAAGTAGATTTTACTATTAAATAGATAAATAATGTGCAAAAGTTAAGATCCATTTCAGCCCATGCAGTAGTCAATAACAAGCTTTCCTCGATTCATACACTTAATAATAATAGTACATTATGCAACAAGCCTATAATGGCAATAATTAAGACATGAGTATGTTTATAAAACGAGCTAATTGAGTTTTATAATTTCCATACGAGTGTCTTAATTACCATTATAGGCGAGTTGCTTACGACTGTTCATGTTCGACGATAATTATAACTATTTTATGTTCGAACATAAATATTCATAAATATCTGCCGAGATTTCGCCGATGTTATGTACTGAACAGAGCGCATGGGACGCAGAGAATACCTTGTATTCGACCATGGCTTCCTCAAATACCCCACCGTGGCACTAGAAGCCACGCAGTGAAATTTAAATTAGGTGTCCGTGGAAGTCAGCGCAGGTGCGATGCTATTCTTACCCAATTGGTCACACAACTGTTTCTTGAGCTCCGATTGGTGGGAGAAACTGTATCGTAATGAAAACTTGTACTATAATGAGCCTCATTATAGTACAGTTTGCTGACATATAATATTTACATTTCGCCATGGTCGAACATAAATAAATTAAACGCACAATTGTGCATAAATTACAGGTCACTGTGTGATAACAAGTGGCTCACTCTGCGCTCGTACAAAATTCTATGATTGACTTGGGAAGTCTTTTGCAATTGACAACGTGATATCGTTCGCAGTATTTGTCACAGAGGTCACACACGCAACTGTCATCAGGATCGTGGAATTGCTTGATTTTGCACACCCTGTGGTGATACCCATGCACTGCCAGCGAAGTCACAAAATGTCGTACTGTAGTTCCTGGTATGTGTCTGCCCGTGATTTGTTCATCATAGCCTCTGTAGAGTCGAAGTTTGACATAATTACAATCATTATTAATATCAACGCATCATTTCTGTCGAGTGAACTCGCCGCGTGTTTGCCAGAAACTTAAGAAACACGTATTATCCATTATTTATAAGATTGCTGCCGAGTGAGGTTGCGCTGCAGTCTGATTATAGCGGCACTTATGAAATTGGGGGAAAATAGGGGACTGCTGTGCCAATGTAAACTCAGCATCACCTGTAAACAGTGCTCAGTATCATCGGTAATCATACAGTGCGCCCGGGAATGTTCTCCGCAGTGCCTACAAGCTGCTGCGAGAGATTACGTCACCAGTTACGTTGTATCATAACAAACCAACAGTAAACTTATTTAGGTGGCTTCGGTGGCGTAGTTGGTAGCATGCTGAGCTTCTATGCCCAAGATAGCGGGTTCAAACCCGGCCGAAGTCGTCGGATTTTTAAGAGCGTTAAAAATCCCTCAGTATGCCTTCCTTCGGAGGGGAAGTAAAGCCGGCGGTCGCATGTCAAAGATTTATGGCATCTTTAAGAACTTTCCACTAATTACACCTGTGTGAAACTAAATTGTATAGGTTAAGAATGTAAACAACGCTCTTAGGTTGCTACGTTCGTTGCCAAGAGCCGACTGCGGTGGCGTCTAGTAGCTAAGTTCCTAACTAGGCCTAGTAGTCGTTGACGGTGGCGTTTGGCGACAAAAGTAGGAACTATTTGAAATTTTCAAAAGTTGCAGTCCTTACTTGAATTAAAAAAACAGATACACTCTCTAATACAGTCATCACAATTAACACCGGTTATCAGACAGATTCTACACACACTCAAAGTAATGGGGCTACATGACCGCGTTGTCGCAGCCCCTAAACTAAGGAACCAACCAACCAAACTTTTTTACTAACCACAGTCATTCATAACAGATGCTAGAAGTGCTCATGTCACACACGCTCGCTTGTTGCAATACACACTGACAAATTGGGCAGCCCTCACATGTGGCCTTCACCCTATCAAGGACACTATGCTGCCAACTAAACTGATGACGCAACCACTCCCAGCGGCACGTAGCCACTGCGGAGATCATTCCCGGGCGCCCCGTATTTCCATTGAGTTGTACAGCCCTACGCTGAGACGTTACACAGCGCACTTCACTTGCCAGTGTTGGTTTCTGCTCAGGCCTTAAAGCTACATTAGCTCTCAGAGCAAACCGGCCTTACATGGGCACCACTGCACTGGAACGAACTGAAAATGTAACAATGCTGGTGAGGAAGAACTACCATTGATGTACAGCGATGTACGTTAACAGTTGCAGGATTTGCGTTCATGTTTCGACAGCAGTCACCTTTTTAACTCACAAAATTACGTTTAACCTATTAGCCTAATCATTGATATTGTCACTGACTTATTTGAAATCGACCAATGTTACTTTGTAGTATCATTTGTTTCACCAGCTGTGGATTCCTTGAGCTAAAGTTGCTTAATAGAACTAGTTGTATGTCCTCACTTACGTCGTACTTATTTCATTCCTCGTTCATTCCTAGTTAATACAGAACCATAAGATACCGTAAGGTGGTTCGTCAAAGGTTTGGATGAGACGATATTGCTCGATAACTCCTCCATGTTATTTTTTTAAGCGCACCCCTTAAGTTACTATCGTTTTGGAGTTTGATGACCTTTTATTGGATTTTATCACGAAGATCCTTCGGATCTACATTGGAAATACAAATTATCCTTCTCTTCAACTTCATCAAATTCTGAAAATTAACAGTCCAATTCGTCCTTCGAACGTTGTAAGTAAAGCGTGTGATGGTAACCTAATTGCAGTCAGTTTGGCCACATGGATAAAATGCTTTCTAACGCTCATATGCTACTTTGAGCTGTAGGAACGACTGTCCAGAAAACTTGGTCCGTCATTTGAATCATTCACGGGATGAAATGCCGGCTATGTTTCATTGCATTTAACTGAGAAAGTATTTGTAGACTGAGAACTCGATTTGGACAGGAGTGAGTGAAGCATTTCGCTGATGACATGACAATGTCCATATAGGTGGCACCTCATAAAACACGATCGGTCACGAAATCGTTATAACAATACTAACATGCATAGTGTGTGAGTAAGACTCGCTGGCGTGTTAACTAAGATCACTGTCTGATACCAGAAGAAAAGATCTGATCTTGTGTTTTATGTGTCATTGTGACTAGAGTATTTCATACACGTCGTGGTAGACACTACTTACCGTTACCAAACACATTCGTGACAAGCAGGCCAAGTGAAACTCCACTTCAATTCCTAATAGTAGCAAACCAATTCCCAGGCCTGCACTTGTAAACAATTAAACTGGATAATTACCCAGGAGCCCACAACCCTAATACCACCAAATTCAAGTTCAAGATGGAATCTGTGAAGCGGTGACCTTAGGATGTAATATGGCAGGGGTTCATTTAGGCATACGCTTTGCGCAGGTTGCCATTAACCAAAATCACCTGCATGTTAAACAATACACACACACTAATATAGCCATCACAATAACAAAGGCTGTCAGATAAGAACTTCGACACCCACCAAAGAACACGGGGCTAATTGGCCACGATATCCAAGCCCTCAAATAAAAATAACAACGATATGTTAAACGTACGGTACGTTTTCATTGTTCCTAAGTCTATACATTATCCAAATTATTAGGACGTTTATCTCCTGGTGTAGTGGCTAGAGTTCTTGGCTGTCGTCCTCGACGTCCTGGTTCGATTCCCATCTCAGCCATCCTGGAAAGTGTTTTACCGTGATTTCCCACCTCTACTCCAGGCAAATCCCAACTAAGCCACGGCCGCCTCTTGCAATTCTCGCCTGAATTACAAATACAGACACCTCAATAACACAGGTTATCAGACTAATTCTATATATATATATATATATATACCCACCCAAGTATTTGGGGCTAAATGACCACGATGTCCAAACCCCTCAAATGCAACATCAGCAAGCTATTAGGTCTTGTGGTGTACAAACAGTGCAAGCCATGTAGGTCGAAGACATACATTTGAACTCTCTAACTTCGAGCTACATAGCATGCACTGTTTTTGCACCACACGATCTTACAGTTAAAGCATTCATTTGTATCATTGCCCTCGTGAACATGTAATAAATGGAATATGTACATTATATGTCCAACCTGTGATTGTTTCTTCAAGTTATTTGATATACTTAGGGATAGGAAAAATTCGCGATCGCGAATTTCGCGAATTATTAAATGAAGTAATACACAGATGGTAATGTGTTTTAATAACCCTAAAAATGGCGAAAAAAATGGGTTTATTTTTTCTGATTTAAGATTGTACAATTCTGAAGAAAACAATATATGAGAACGAAAATTCATCTTGATTTTCTATATGAGAGATAAGTGTGACTATAGACACACTAGCTTGACTGTGGGAACTTTCGTGATTTCCGTTGCATCACTCCTTCACTCGATATGTACTGGACCTCAGTTTACCTCACCGACAGTCAAATTCCGTACAATATCCTCATCGCTTTCATGTCTGAAACCATGATTGTCTTTATCGAAGTCTAACTACTGAATGTCACTTTCTTCTGCATCTTGATATTCATCTAGGTTTTACCCTAATGTCATCGTAGTGAAACCACCTTACCCGTTTAAAATATCGTCACAGAAGCCGACAAACGCTTGTTTTTGTGCGAGTGTAGTACCGGTAATCTTCTCCCATGACTTGACTGCATGGAGAGCATCCAACAAACACGGAAAGATCGGTCACTTAACGGTAGATAGTCGGCCTCGCTTTCTTTATCAATCTGGGTGGTCATCCTGGTAAGTTACTTAGTTATTGAGGTATGAAGGGCCAGAACAGCGAGGTCATCTGCCCCTTCATCCTAGTAACTACTCGACGCGTGGCGTCATATAGTGCGCCTTTCAGACATGAATATCTAGATGGCAAGTATCCAGATCAAAATGTGCCACTGTTTACGAAACCAGTATTAACCAGGTGGTCTTCTTGGTTTCATTCTGTAATGTGTCTGTCAGAGTACTTGAAAGATATTTTGCAATTTATGAGTGAAGTAGTAGGGACATAACTCTGGTGTTGATTTTCTCAACAATGTTTCACATGACGAAATACCTGAGATTCAAAGAATTTGGCACAGACATCACTGAACTCATCGCTTTATTAGAAGGCCAGTCTTATCAGACTGTTCACCTTCTAGATGGACATCTACGGAGAATTCAGCAAGCCCATAAACTTGCTGTTTCTGGAAAGTACGTTACCAACATTAAAGAGCAGTTGGAAGGTTGTGGAAATGTGTTAAAAAGAGGGAAAATACATTCAGTTTTAGTGAATGCTGGGTCGCATGCTCTTGGAAAATTAATCAGCTTGAGATCCGTTGACCCTGGGAACAGGATTTACAAATGTGTGCATTTGATCCAGCAGAAATAGTGCCAATGAACATCAATGAGGACATTGCAAAGAAAATTAAGAAGTTGCCGGTCTGTGGAAAACTGGAAGAAAGTGAGGTGTTAAGAGGATACAAAGAACTGCAAACTTTAATCAATAAGCAGATGCATGACAGGACCAAGACAGACATTGTTGGAGTTTTGCAAGGAATGACATTTGTATTTCCAAATTTCTCAGAATCTGTGTTGAAAACCATTTGGATCCCCTGTTCAAACGCTGTGAACTTTTGTTTTTCAGCTTACACTAGCACGTTAAGTGATATGCGTCACCGTTAGTCACAAGGCAATTTGGATCTCTTCACTGAAGTATACTTTGAAGGATGACTGTAATGTGTTATGTTATCCATGATATTTAAAAAATCCCGCCTAAAATTCATGATTTTGAAAGTACCGAAAAGTGCACTTGAAACCACCGAATTTGACACTTTAAAATACCGCTTTCTTCACTCTGAAATCACCGAAAAATTCCAATCTCTAGATATACTGTATGCTAGGGGACTAAAGTGCTGTAGTATGTGAGGAAACCGGCGAGAAATTTCTGGGAAATTTAACTTGGGAACGAGGAATGAGAGAGAGTTTATGCAGAGTTTTGTAAGATGAAATATGTGGAAATCCCTCTTTATCTTCCAACATCTTAAGATAAGAAGACGCACTTAGGCGTAGGATAGAGATTCAGATACCAGTTTCTCGCGTTGTAAAAATTGTACTAGCACCTATTTTGACATTGCAACCATGTTGGATTTTGGTTTAATCTGCCCCAACACACGTATAGAACAGAACTGAGGCTCCTTAGTTCGTCACGGAACTACTGCAAATTACTTGTTTTTATTGTGCGCACATTCACAATTGTTTAAATGTGTGTCACCCATGGGATACCTGCATTGCATTCGTCACATTTCTCGACTCATGAAGTAGCTCAATATTTACCAAACAATACACCAGTATTTCCTGAAATATGAAATTTGCACTAGCAATTAAACTATGCTCGTACGGGGAGCTTGGTTGTGCAGTGGCATAGCCACTGGGCGACTGGGATTTGGAACCTGGTAACGGCGAGATACAATTTTACCTCGACAATCACGTGGCATCAGGAATGGCATCCTGTCGTGAAATCCAGGTCCTAACCCATATGAGATAAGTTGGCAATGGATACCTCCAAAGTCGAAGAATGTTTTTGCTCAATGTGGGCATCAATAACTGTAGACTAACTATAAATGAGCATGCAATATGCAATGGAAAAGTTTCAGTAAGATATGTGTTAGGGCCTCCGTGGCTTAGACGGCAGCACGCTGGCCTTTCACCGCTGGGTCCGTGGTTCAAATCCCGGTCACTCCATGTGAGATCTGTGCTGGACAAAACGGAGATAGACAGATTTTTCTCCAGGTACTCCGGTTTTCCTTGTCAACATTTCATTCCAGCAACACTCTCCACTATCATTTCATTTCATCTGTCATTCATTTAATCATTGCCTCAGAGTAGTGCGACAGGCTTCGGAAGCCGGCACAGTTCATATCCTCGACGCTAGATGGGGGCTTTATTCATTCCATCCCTGGCCCGGTCGGTCGACTGGAAGCAGGCTGTGGATTTTCATTTTCAGTAAGATATGCGTTATTGCATTTGTGTGTAATTCTCATCTCTTCGTATTACCGTGGTGTTTATGTATCCGAGATGTTTTTCTTGCAGTTGTGATTGAGTTAGTGAGATGCGGGTTGTTTCCCTCTCAATTTGAGAGTTCTCAGACTCTAACCAATGAGAGCAACAGAATGGATGCTTGCTCAGAGTTTTATGGAGCCATTACTTTGTTTTAAGTGCATCACACTCGAGCGCTCCTTGTGATTTGCATAACCGCCGTAATATGGTTAAGTCGGTGTCTTCATGACTGTGTGGATGGCCATAGAATACAATGGGAGGTGTAGAATGAGCCCCTGTCACAGGAGAGATATGGGGCCATGCTCCGCATAATTGTCCCCCACTCTATTATGTAGGGGTGAACTATATAATTAATGTAAATCGCCTATTAATATTTTCAGATACTGGGGTCATCCTGTTCGTCAGTTCCTGTGGGGTAGCCGTGCACGTTAAGCTGCACACCACGACATTGATGGTGATCAGTGGTGTAACTATGGGGGCGGGGCCATCAATCCTCATCGAGACAAATAATGAAAATTTGAAATTTGATGAAGTTTTAAATTTGAATAAAACTACTCTTCGGATTGATGAGAAATGATTGGATTGTGTTTGAAAGTATTTATTTTCACTCCTATAACATTAATAGTGTTATAGTGTCAGGTAATGTTGTGATCTGGGGCGAGGATGAGATGGAGGTACAAGAACAGTTAGACGTATTAAATGAAAAGATTGAGCAATGGGCATTGAAGTTAAATGTGGTGAAGTGTAAAACAGTGGTGATGAGTAGAGGTTAAGAAGGAAGGAAAAGGATTAATCAAAGTCGGAAATAATGAATTGGAAGTGGTGCAACACTTCAAATACTTGGGAAGTGAACTGACTGAAGATGGAAGACTAGATTTGGAAATTAGCAGAAGAATATAACTCGGGAGTGTTTTCTACCAACAGGTACGGGGACTAGTATGGAACAAGGATATACCAATTAAGGTTAAAGCAGTTATGTACAAAGCATATTATGTTCCTATAATGACGTATGCAGCAGAAACTTGGACAATGACTAACAGGAATGAGAGCAGAGTACAGGCAGCTGAGATGAGACTCCTGAGAAGCATGGTCCAGAAAACGAGGAGAGACAGAGTGAGAAATTAAGATATACGGAAAGAACTGGGAGTACAGAAACTAAATGACAAACTGGAGGAAAACTGATTTAGATGTCAAACGGATGAATGAAATAAGGCTACCAAGACGGGCACTGGAACGGCGGATGACAGGGAAGAGAGGACAAGGAAGACCAAGAATGCGTTGGATGGACTCGGTGAAGTATAGCATTAGAAAACGGAACCTCGATTGGAACACCGTGTCGGAAGAGGAATGGTGGAACGACAGAACAAAGTGGAGAGGAACCATATTTTCCCCCACCCAGTGTCAGCTGGAAAAGGGGAAATGAAGATGAAGATGATGTTGATGATGATGATGATCCTTACTGGATACTTACTGGTTGAGCAAAATGGTCAGCTGTTCAGTTTGCCAGAGGGGGTGACACTACAATGGGTGTAGCACTATTTTTCCTCATCCCGTCCCAAAAATACTCCACTTGTTAGTTGCCATTCTGTTACTATCCAAGTGTAAGTGCCATTTTGAAAAGTGAATAATATTGTGTCTACTTGTATTGCTGTTTTAAGTTAATATTGTGCTGTAAACTGTAGTTTATTAATATTTATACAATGTCGGGGAATAGAAAGGGCCGGATGATGTCGCGAATAACACTGGACTTAATATCATCAAAATTGTTAATTTTCGAGCATTTACACACTGATAATTCTGGTCTGAGGGCTGGAACGAGGTACACTCAGCCTCGTGAGGGAAAACTAATAAGTGGCATGTTCGATTCCCACGTCAGCCATCCTGGAAGTGGTTTTCCACCTTTGCTCCAGGCAAATACCAGGTTAGTCTCCAAATTAAGACCACGGCCGCCTACGTCCCAATTCCCACCTCGACTACAAATACACACACTAATAGAGACACCACAATAAAACAGGTTATCATACACTTTCTTCAAAAATGTTAAGAAAGAAAGTGTTTGTCAAGCGCTTTATGTATTTATTTCAATTCAATTCTTCAAGCATACGCAATCATACAACACATAAATTGCCGCTAAACTATATGAAATGCACTTTTTTGTTGCAACGACGCATTGTCGTACAACTCACCAAAGTGTATTTGTTGAAACGATTAGCACGCTAACACTCATCTGTTCAAACAACTGGCGCGCTACCCATTGTTTTATTATTATTATTATTATTATTATTATTATTATTATTATTATTATTATTATTATTATTTATTAAATCGTTACAAATACACACATTTTACAAAATTCATAATATCTGTACACATTTTATGAATTTCCTTACACTTCCTACTCATAGTTTAACCTGTAAATTTACAATTATTAAATTATATTGTTACAATATGATAAAACAGGTCGAAATAGGATATCAAATTCATACAGAGCAGGAAGAGATATCACATATGCCACTAAAAGGTGCAACCTTGTGTGTGGCATGCATATCGTTGATTACTATTTCTAAAAATTGTATAATGGCTTAGCCGAATAACACGTTCTATGTAAATGATGTATACACAAAAAAATAATGAATAAGAAGGAAAATTGAATTTGTGTTTTATAAACTTGTAGGCTCAACTAATTATATTTTCAATTTTAATTTTGTTTTCTCTGAGAAAATGTTTTATTTGCATCTTCTGGTTTGCATGATTTCCTTTAAATTATTTTAATTTAATTGGGAGAATGTTATATAATTTTGGTGAGAAATACAGAAAGTTGCGTTTGGCTATACCTATCTTAGGTTGATATAAAATAGAGTGATTCTCTGTAATACTTCTGGTTTCATACCCGTGGCTAACAACTTGAATTCTATTTCTATCTTTAAAAATGTATTTATATATTTCAAAAGCATACAATTGTTTAATGTTGAAGACCCTTGTCTCAGCATACAGTCTCATAGTCGGATATAATCTATCTTTCTTCAACATTATTCGTAATATGAGATTCTGCACTATCTGAACACTTTTTAGTACATTTTCATAGGCGCCTCCCCAGGCAAGAATACCATATGTAAGAACTGACTGGACTAGAGCATGGTAGATGTCTCTTATTAATTTGTAATTGACAATATGTTTTAAATTGTGAAATGGATTTACTAATTCCGAAACATTCGCGGGAGTGCGCGCAACAAATCATCAAAGTATTATTGCAATCGAATGAATGGTATATGAACGCATTCGGTACTTTGTTGAAACGAATCGCACGACATCACTCATTTGCTGAACTACTCGAGCGCCACGTATTGTAAAATGGATTTACAAATTCTGAAATCTTTGAGGGAATGTGCACAACTCACCAAAGTTTAATTGCAATCGAATGAATGGTATATGATCGCATATGAGACTTAGTTGAAGCGATTCGCGCGCCAGCATTCATTTGGTGATGCTACTCGTGCAGCATCTATTGTATAATGGACTTTATGATCGACGATGTCGAAATGTAAATATTATATGTCAGAAAACTGTATCATAATGAGGGACATTATAACACTATTTTCATTATGAAACAGTTTCTCCCACCAATCAGAGCACAAGAAACAATTGTGTGACCAATTAGTTGAGGATAGCATCGCACCTGTGCTCACTTCCATGGCCCCTATTTCAAATTTCACTGCGTTGCGAGTGTCATAGTGAGATATTCCATGAGGCCATGGTCAAATACAAGGTATTCTCTGCGTACCATGTGCTCTGTTCAGTACATAAAACTGGTTAAACCTCGACAGATATTTATGAATATTTATGTTCGATCATAAAATAGTTATAATTATCGTCGAACATAAACAGTCGTATGCAACTTGCATATAATGGTAATTAAGACACTCGTATGGAAATTATAAAACGAGCGTACTGAGTTTTATAAACATACTCGTGTGTTCATTATTGCCATTATAGGCTCGTTGCATAATGTACTATAATTTAGAAACTTTTGCGAGAGTATGCACGACAACTAACCAAACAATTATCAGAATCAGATGAATGGTATATGAACGCATATAGGACAAACAGACATACAAACGTACAGACAAACAGGAAACATATTTTTTTATTTATAGAGATATACACACACTCAATTACTCCGGCCTACAGGTGTATTACCACGATGTCTCAGTATCCCCTAAATTAATCAACACCAACCATGCAAACCTATATAGTGAAGCCGTGATGAAATTTAGTAAGGTATAATGTATGCACAGCACTGGTGAACAAAAAACTAGCGATTGCAATGCATGCGCATTCATTGCTGGGTATGATGTGTGAAGCGCCTTAGAAGCTACGCTATAACGACTGTTTATGGCGCTGTTGCTAGTTTGTCCGTTTGTTGAAGTTCTTTGTTTTTACCGTTCGCAACTTATTATACACTCTCTTCATTGTCTTCTTTTATTGTTTTAAGCGATGTTTTATGTTTTTCAACACCTAGATCCTCCCTTTTATTTTTCTTTGCACGTGCTCCTTTTGTGCAGCTACTGAAGGTGTGTAGCACCTACTTAAATATGTTTTCCTTCACTTTTTGTGTCGTGGTGTGTTGTTTTCTTCCTACCGGTTTGCATATTTTAGATTGCAGGATTATTCTGCATGAAGGGCAATACATTACTGGCGTCCATTGGCTTGTAATTCGCGGCAATATTTTAGAGATATGTCATGGGATAAATGGTGCTGTGTGTTACAATAGTGGTAATATAAATGGTTCGATTTAAGTTAAGGAACCGAATAATACAGTATGGTCTTGGTATATAATTAAACTAATTTGAAATTCTAAGATATTGGATAGTGCATCCTCATATGTGTTTACTTGTAAACAGTTTGACGTAAACGATGAGTCCATTGCCTTACAGACATGACAACCTCCTGGTGTAGCGGCTGGCATTTTTGGCCGTCGCCCTCGAGGTCCGGGTTCGATTCCGGGCTCTGCCAAGACGTTCAGTTCTGGTCTTAGGGCTGGAACGGGGCCAACTCAGTCTCGTGAGGAAAAAATGAATCGATTCTCACCTAATCCATCCTGGAAAACGTTTTCTGTAGTTTTCCTCTTCTACTACAGGCAAATGATGGGATGGTTCCTATCATAAGGCCACGGCCGCTTCCTACCCAATCCTCTGATGATATACAAATGCACACGCTGCTACAGACAAAGGTTTATCGGCTTCGGTGACGTAGTCGGTAGCATGCTGAGCTTCTATGCCCAAGATAGCGGGTTCAAACCCGGCCGAAGCCGTTGGATTTTTTAAGAGCGTTAAAAATCCCTCAGTATGCCTTCCTTCGGAGGGGAAGTAAAGTCGGCGGTCCCATGTCATAGATTTATGGCATGTTAAAGAACCTTCCACTAATTACACCTGTGTGAAGCTAAATTGTATAGGTTATGAATATAAACAACGCTCTTAGGTCCCTACGTTCGTTGCCAAGAGCCGACTGCGGTGGCGTCTAGTAGCTAAGTTCTGAACTAGGCCTAGTAGTCGTTGACGGTGGCGTTTGGCGGCAAAAGTAGGAACTATTTGATAAATTCAAAGTTGCAATCCTGCCTTGAATTAAAAGAAAAACAGATACACACACTAATACAGCCATCACAATTAACACCGGTTATCAGATTCTACACACACCCAAAGTACACGGGGCTACATGGCCGCGTTGTCACAGCCTATAAACTAAGGAACCAACCAAACAACAGACACAGGTAATCATACTAATTCTGCACACACCCAAGTACACGGGGCTAAATTACCACGAAACCCAAGCCCCTCAAATGGGACAACAACAAGGACAACCGTATAGACACTTTTGTTGTCAATTTACTTCAGGGGCTTGGGACAATTTGGTCATCAGTCCCGTGTGCTTGGGTGTGTTGTCTGATAGCATGTGTTTCTGGGATGACTGTGGTAGTGTGTGTAGCACACATACGTATCCTCCGAACATAAATTAAGCACATGTGAGCAGGACCTGATGATGCTCACTTGACGAACGAAACTAATCATCCAATTAAACTGTCCATTTCTATGAGAAGTGTATAAATAATTGATGTACGTATTCATTTTAGGCACTAGGTGATCTCGCTCAACCTAATTGGGTACACTCGTGTTGACCAATTGAAAAGAGCTTATATTAATCTCTATAAATGATTTTATTGTTTGATATCGCCTTAGCTTAAGAAATAATATTTGTAACAGTCGAGAATTAACCCTATCCCCTCTCAAGGAAAAGTGTTAGCCAAAACACTGATGTCCATCCATCTGAATCTCTAGCCGCACTATCAGACTTCTTTTGACAGAGTAAACAAACCATTCGACTTTGGTTTGTTTGTGTAATCAAGAATAAACTATTCTGCTCTGATACACTTGCTTTAAATATTGTGAAGCCATGACTTTCTCTTATGAACTTGCCTGTTTCCTTCGAGCGTGAAATTTGTTTTCTTTCGTTCAGCTGGAGCGGCGCGGCGGCCTGATGTGTTTTGAAGGATATGTTAACGATGTTTGTCTAAGCTTGTCACCTTCAGTAACTGTTGATGTTTCACGAGTTCATTGTAGCTTACTCCAAAGTGATGGATTAAAAATTTGCCACTTCACTTTTCACTCCAACTTTATATAATCGGCCAACTTTATCCCCTATGCATGTCCTCATACCTATTATCGGTTATATTACGTTGTATTTTAAGCATATAATAATAATAATAACAAGATTAGAATAGAAAATTAGAACATCACTGACCAAATCACGGAAACACCATCCCAGGACATCTGTGGAACGAGTTATGTTACCGAGACATATGGGTGGGAAAGGAAATTGTTGATGCAAACAACCAAGTAGCTCGACAAAGCTATGAGATAAGAAAATTATTCTGTTCTGTATCGAACCATTCGATGCTGCACAAGGCTGTCACAGAAGCAGATGATTCAACTCCACTACTCTTAAGTCAGCAAGAGACTGAAATTCAGGTGCGCAGTGATTTGGATAGATTCAATGCCTGGTTGTCCAAGCCACTACACGGAAGACATCCCAATGAAGTCATCCTCTAAGGGCAGATGACCTCGTAGTTCCGCCCCTTAAAACAACAATAACTAACTAACTAACGAAGTCATCCTAACTCACGTCGACAAGCTAGCGTCGAACTTTTGGTTAATTTCTGGGCAGATGTGTCCTGAAACAGAAGGTTTTATGATGGCTATTCAGGACCAGGTTGTCCCCACGAGGAACTACCTAAAGTTCATTATCAAGGATGTTTCTGTGCAAGATGACCATTGCAGATATGGTTGCCCAACATCTGAGACTGTTCAGCATATTATCTGGTTGTCGCCATTTTGCAGGGACATAATATAGGAAGAGACATGATTTTGTTGCCAAGATAGTACATCAAGAACTGGCTATGCACCTTCAACTGCTGAGCCAAGAGAAAGTGCCGTACTATAAATATGCTCCTGAAAGTGTACTGGAAAATGACAGCTTTACGTTGTACTGGGATCGTACTGTATTGACAGACCAATCAGCTGTGCACAACAGACCTGATTTGGTTCTTGTTGGCAAATGCATAAAGCACACCACCTTCATAGATGTGGCGACCCCAAACAGTGGCAACATGCTAAGAAAGCATAACCTGTCAAAATACACAGAGCTTTCAGAACTGATAAGGAAGCAATGGCACATGGCACAAGTCAAGATAGTTCCTATTATCATCTCCAGCACTGGCGTGATTCCCAACAACTTAAAGGAACCGCTCACAGAGTTGAAATTAGACCCAGGCCTTTTCAAACTGATGCAGAAAACAGTCATACGTTCTACGTGTCGCGTAGTAAGGCTGTTCTTGGGCAATCAGGCTTGAAGGAGTGAGGAAAAATGTTAAAGCTACTACTCAGTGCAGTCACCAAGAATTTGCTCCTTTTGATATGTACGGTATCTGGGATTGTAAATGATTTATTTCCAGCAAATGCTGAGAATGCGTAAGCGCATGTGCAAAATAAACAATAACCTTATTGTTTCGTCACTTAAAGCTAACACTTTGGCTACCTTCTATTTACGTTGGCAAAATTATTTCTGGACTTTCTGAACGTTATAGTGTTGAGTGATATACCTTTTAGTGTTGTTCATATGTGATGGTTTCCAATAATTCACACTCAAAACATCATTATGTTGGTAGTTGGTTAGAAGGTTGAATAATAGAGGTCATTTACCCCGTATAGAATGATTTTAACTCGTACAAACACACGTATGAAATTGTCTTTGTGTGATTTTTAGCCTACTTTCGATTTTTGCAAAAAATGAAAGTAGACTTATGAGATCAACACAGGGCGAAAAAAGTGTGTGTGTGTATGTGTGTGAGTCTGTGTGTGTGTGTGTGTGTGTGTGTGTTTACTCTGAATGTCTGTCCCCCCCCCCCCCCCGTATCAATTCGAACACGCTGAACGCCAATTGAACGAAATTTGGTACAAAGCTAGCACTAGCAAAGGACACCTCAGTGTCATGTTTTATATCGCCGCCATCTTGACGGAAACGTAATGGCGGCCACACAAATGTTCAAAGATCAAATCAAATTACGACTAACCTAATCATCCTATCTCTACCAAATTTTGCAACAACATACCTTCATGGGGGGAGCATCCTTTGACCAAACTAATAGGTGATCAGCGTAATAGTTTGCGGATAGCTGCCATCTTTGTGTGAAAATCGATTCCCCCTTTTAATTCGAACACGGTGAAACCGAATGGAACGAAATTTAGTACAGAGGTAGCACTAGCAAAGGGCACCTCAGTGTCATGTTTTATATCGCCGTCATCTTGCCGGAAACGTAATGGCGGCCACACAAATGTTCAAAGCTTAAATCAAATTACGACTAACATAATCATCCGATCTCTACCAAATTTTGCAACTACATACCTTTATGGAGGGAGCATCCTTTGACCAATCTAATAGGTCATTAGCCTAATAGTTTGTGGATGGCGGCTATCTTTGTGTGAAAATCGATTCCCCCTATTAATTCGAACACGGTGAAACCGAATGGAACGAAATTTAGTACAGAGGTAGCACTAGCAAAGGGCACCTCAGTGTCATGTTTTATATCGCCGTCATCTTGCCGGAAACGTAATGGCGGCCACACAAATGTTCAAAGCTTAAATCAAATTACGACTAACCTAATCATCCGATCTCTACCAAATTTTGCAACAACATACCTTTGTAGGGGGAGCATCCTTTGACCAAACTAATAGGTCATTAGCCTAATAGTTTGCGGATGGCGGCCATCTTTGTGTCAAAATCGATTCCCCCTATTAATTCGAACACGGTGAAACCGAATTGAACGAAATTTGGTACAGAGGTAGCACTAGCAAAGGGCACCTCAGTGTCATGTTTTATATCACCACCATCTTGACGGGAACGTAATCGCGGCCACCCAAATGTTAAAAGCTAAAATGTAATTACGACCAACCTAATAATCTAGTCTCTACCAAATTTTGCAACAACATATCTTTATGTGGGAAGCATATTCTGACCAAACTGCAAGATCATCAGCCCAATAGTTTGCAGATGGTGGCCAGTATGTGTGCAAATCGATTCCCCCTATCAATTCAAACACGGTGAAACCGAATTGAACGAAATTTGGTACAGAGGTAGCACTAGCGAAGGGCACCTCAGTGTCATGTTTTATATCGCCACCATCTTGACGAAAAGGGAATGACGGCCACCCAAATGTTAAAAGCTTAAACCAAATTACGACCATCCTAATAATTTGATCTCTACCAGATGTTGCAACAACATGCCTTTTTGTGGAAAGCAGCTTATGACTGACTACAAGGTCATCAGCCCAATAGTTTGCAAATAGCGGCCATGTATGTGTACAAATCCATTCCCCATATCAATTCAAACAAGGTGAAACCGAATTGAATGAAATTTATTACAGAGGTAGCACTAGCAAAGGGCACTTCATATTCATGTTTAATAGCCTATCCATATAGCACGTTGTATTTCAACAAGCTACTGCAACCAACATTCAATTATACTCCTTGAAAAGGACAAAGAGTTATAACAATACCCATGCATTTAGGAGAAAGTAGGCTATATGTTCTTTACTGAACATCTTGTTTTAAATAATTTTATTAAGTGGCATTTTGATCTACTAGAGAGCGACATAAACAAAGCGATAGATCGACAACACAAGGCTTTGAGCACATTGCCAGTATTACACTTCTAGTCTACTCACCTTGTGGAAGCGGTTTCCATTTGATTATATTCTTTGAGAATAAATTCTGACAACTCCACTATTTTTCCTAGATTGAATGGTTCATAGGCAACATGCACGAGTGTTCATTGCAAGATTTTGATACGGTGATAGTTCTGCATTATCTGTTAGTTAGTTAGTTAGTTACTTACTTACTTACTTATTGAGGTTTTAAGGGGCAGAACAGCGAGGTCACCTGCCCCCTGCAGTACCTGTAGTGGTATTGTAGCAACATTTAGAGACGTGTTGATGGCCACTAGAGACTTGTCTTCTGAATGATAGGTTTTTCACTGGTGCGTGATTCCATAAGAAATTTGTTTTACACTGTTCTATTAAGTTCAAGTTTTTCTTGTTATCATTTAAATTTCCGAGACATTTCTGTCAGTATCTGTTCAAGTCTGGATGATGTGACAACCCTGTTCATTTCCGTTACAGCCATAGTTAGATGTACAGTTAGCGTGATGTAGTGGCTCTTGCCACCTGTTTCTTTTAAGCGCGGTCAGGCCTTCTTATCGAGTGTCACTTATGCTCATCATGCATCTCGCGTACCGCCAATTCGCAGTTTCTTTCTCCGACCCTGTTGGCCTCACCAGCCACTGCAATTCCATTACATGTCTAGTACAACTTGAAATGTAATCTTGTTTCAAGCGCATGTCTAGCTCACCCCTTGTGCCTGGGGAAAATCACCATGCTGGGCGCACAGCCATCTCTTGTGTTAGTCGTCATTAATCAATTTGTTGTAGCCTATAGCTAGGAGGACACTACGCCACCGTCTGTGGTAGGTTCGCTATACTGTATATGCAGAGTCGGTGCACGTGGACCCAAATTTCATAGGTGTCCAAACTGAGAGATGAAAATGTATTCAAGATGGCCCTGAATACATTAACGTTAGTGCAATGGACATTTAGGCCAAATTCCAATATTACCTACGCACTAGCTACGCTCTCTAGCGTGCAGCGCTAGGTTATAGGACCAAGCTATCTGTTGACTCGGTAGACGTGGGTTCGAACCCCATAGACTGACGTCCATAAAATAGTATTCCATGTTTAACTCCAGGCAAATGCCGGGACGGTACCTTCTACTAGGCCACGGCCGCTTCCTTCCATCCCCTTGCCCAGTTTCATTCATCTACATTCATTTCATCTTTCATTAACTCCTTGGCGTAAGGTAGGACACCCGGTCGTAAAACCACCCGCATCCAATATTGCACAGACTTGCCAAAAACTGACGGTTTGAGGTGTACCCTAGTCTTTATTACAGCCACGTATTGTAAGTTATATGATAAGCACGTTACTAATATATGCAGGAGAGTTTACTCATCACTTTAACCACTTAAGTTTCACCAGTCCATTCTACCCCGTAACTTGAAAGTAAGACTCGTCCAAACCTTGGTACTCCCTATATTTAACTACTGCGATGTTGTATTAGTAGATGCTACCGGAGAACAAAACAAGAAATTTCAGAGAGCTTTAAATTCCTGCATTAGGTTTCCTGGTTAAGAGTAGAGCAACAAGAAATCGGCTTCTCAATGAAAGTACACATCACTATATCTCTTGTAATTTTCGTTTTCTTTCTTTCTTTCTTTCTTTCTTTCTTTCTTTCTTTCTTTCTTTCATGGTTGTCACACGCGATCAGGATCTATAATAATTTCAATTCCTATACATCATTCATCTGCCTTCAGTAACTTTCCTCGTGTTGGCGTTAGAAATGTACAGCTCTAACAACTTTAAAACGTGCATTGTGAAGATTTCCTGTTGAATTCGTAAGTCAACTAAAACAATTTGTATATGAATGTGTGAGTAAATGAATATAGTAAAACTTTGTTAAACCTTCATAAATTGTTATTACCATATGCAGTTTTATTGATTAGTTAATATTACATAGCTGCCACTTAATATTCTAGTATTGAAATTTGCTTAGTGTTTAAGTTTGATAGGTTAAGAATGGCATATGTGGGTATTATTTCTAATAAGTTGCATTGCGAGTGGTTAAGTGTAAGACAGGGTCAAGATCCCTAACTTCGCCACAATAAAGGCATCACTAATAGTAGTAATAATAATATATCACAAGGCACAATGGATGGAAGCATGATTGTGATAATTATAATCTCTTAGAATACGGTGTGGATAACATATGTGACTTTAAATGACTGTTCGTTGTTAATGTATTGAAATATTAGAAGCGACTTTTCAGTGTTGCCTAAGTAATCTATTAGTCAGAAGTTTGGTGCTTTTCAGTCGGTCAACATGAATGTACCCAAACGAGTTGGGTTATACCCTAATCCTGAAAAAAAAATACATGAGATTAATGAATATTCTTATTATAAATATTATTATTAATATTAATATTAATAGCACCAAACTTCTGTTTACTAAGGCAACACTGAAACATGGATTCAAACCCCATATTGATCTATTAGTACCAGTGGCGGCTCGCACATATCGCAGTTGGTGGGGCTGCATGCACAAGCATTGACTTACCTATTTGTAGGTCAGTTCCAGGTGTCGAGTCTTGAACGCGACGAATTTTTCGATGACGAGGTTATTGAAATTCGGAATGCTGTTAATCAGACCATTCTCAATAGACAGCATTCCAAGTACAGTAAGTCTTTCTTGTCCTGTGGCTAGAGCCCTGCGCGGATAAAGAAAACGTTATCCACATCCGCCTCGCATCCGCACGACTGTTATCCGCACGTTTGTTATTCGAATCTACTGGCATTACAATAATATTTTTATTTTTTATTAAAGCAACACATCCATCTGGCCGTAAAAACCATCCACCACAAAGACTTACATCGCATCTCATCCTCGACCCCTTTGGAGAACGGGAATTATAAGTGGTAGACATACATTAAAGCAACACATTTAGACATTTGAGGAGAAAGTCGTTCCCTTAGGCTATGTATGTCATGTGCTATGTTTAAAATGAATGTTATACAGCCAGAATTGCAACCCTTTTCAGTTTGAAGAGTTAATTATGCTTAATGACATAATTTGAATGAGATAAGCTTAATGACCATTTTACATTTGTCATAAAAAACATAACAATAAACATCCGGGTCCTAGTAATGATATTCAACAAGTTCGGATTGTACTGTATTCTATAAACTATCCGCAAATTTGCTCCAAACATTACCGGTATCCGCTATCCGCACATCCATGCCAACTATATCCGTATGACGATAAATGTTGCGGATATCCGCGCAGAGCTTTACGGCCATGGCAGTCCTGAGGTACACTTTGATCCTCTTGAGGCACGAAAAGCAGCATTCGGGTTCAGCGGTAGCCATAGGCAGGGTGATAGCGACACGTAACAGTTTAACGACCTCTGTAGATGACGGGCCGAAGAACCAGTGAGAAGGAAACTCGAAGGTTTTACAGCTCCACGGATATTTCGAAATTCTTCTTTTCGATATAAACATTTTCTTGTGATAGTATTTAGCCTGTTTGCCATCTCTTGATGAATGCAGTACATTTGAATTTGTCTGTTGGCACAGGCTAGAGTAAAATGTGGCTTTTCACCGATGTCTCAGTCTCACTCATGGCTGTGTTTATATGGAAGCTACTGGGGTATGGGTGGTGCTTTGTAATAACAATCAGGGCACAGTCAGTGCCTGTGAATGCTGTGAAAGGTTCTACTCATAGGGTTAGTACTGCTGTTCTGACTCAGTGAGGAAAGCCATGGCAAACTCCCTCACTCCTCTTCTTGCCTAGTACGCCTCAATATAGCACTGCCTTTGGTTTTTGTGGGTATCTACCCACATAACCTAACGGCGGTACTTTTTGGGGATCCAACCAGCCTTCGGACTGACTACCTAACAGACAGTCATAGTATTATGATTCTGTTTATATATTTCCTAGTTTCTAGTTACTTCATTGTTATGACGCTCAACCGATTGTTGATACGCCGAACTTAAGCGTAACACTGCAAAATTTTACATGTTATTTAAAGAGTTCTGGAAGATGCGTGCTTCTGAATTTCCTCGCTCAGTTTTCTAAGATCTGTCACTCTCTTTTGAGTTCAGCTAAATTCTCCACCGACTATACTGTGAAATAATATACAAGTATTTGTTAATATCACGCAAGCATACTACATTAGAATATTGATCTATAATTCGTATGTTGGCAAGACTAATCGTACAAGTGTTTGAAGAAAATGCACAAATCATGGAGAAGGTGGAATGCCTCCCTTTCATTGGCTAAGGGTTGATAATGGACATGGTTCTTCTAGTACCCACTAGATGCCGTGAGCGCCTACTTGAGTTCTATCCTTCTTCTACTCATGATTCTCATTGCCATTCAGTGCTACAAACATAGCCATTTTGCAGCAGAAGTTTTTCCCTTTTAAACATTTTCTTGCGATATTATTATGATTATATTTATAATTTAGTGCATTAGAATATAAGTCGTAAATTTTCTGAATACGAATTAGGGGCTGTTAGCCGCTGCCAGTATAATATTTGAGCTGTTTGCAAACTGTATACTCGATTGTTTCCAAGGATGAGTTGGCACTCTGTGGCGAAGCTGCAAGTATTGCAGCACCCAAAGAGGCTTTCATAGGACAACTTGACAACGGGGGAAGTGGATTCAGGAAGTGCAATGTTAAGTTCCTAAGGTGCTGCGGAGAATGCAGCAGCCGTGGGGGAAGCGGATTTACGAGTCAGCCTGGCCTTTACTTGTGAAAAATTTAAAGAGATCTATTTAATTACACCGATACCCCATTAATTTCAAAGTGTAAATTGATATTGTCTAATACCCTGGGGGGGGGGGCTGCAGCTCTGCAGCTCCCCTTCACGAGCCGCCGCTGATTAGTACAAGCGTTTAGTTGGGCAACACGAGTCTGCCTTCAGACCATACTTAAATTTCGTGGCTGGGTCAGGAATCGTTACCAGGACCTTTGCACAAGAATCTTAATACGTTCTTGTTCTTAGATCACTGAAGCAGCAAATATGATATTTTATTAATTTTACATATTGTTTTACATATTGGTAAATCCCGTATCTAACCAGATGCTTGCAACTAGTTGAGATCTTTAAGCATTTTTAGCATGTCAGGCATTTACTCCTTTCGTCATATTCGTTGATGTTGATCAATGTAGCCTATCTGTGAAATCTCTATTGACTACAGCCATGTTACAAAATTGTTTTGAAATTCCTAATGGTATGTTAATCGTTTGTTGCAGGTAAGATAACGACGTCTGATCCATATCGAATTGCAAGACAACGCAAGGTAGGAAAGGAACTTTGCATCTTAAGTCCTCAGTCCCCTATTATTGATAAATGCTCACAATGTGCAAAACAAAACTAGGTAGCCTACATTATTCTAATCCTATGTGCGTGATTGACATTTATCTTTTTCTACAATGTTTTGCATGATATGGTTCACAGTATTGACTGCACAGTCTTAATTCGGCTGGTGGAATTTCTTGTTTTGGCAGAGCTTGTGGTGAAATCCAGGTGTTGCGTATCGTGTTACTACGTGTCGTAGTTTGCCTGTTTCCATTCTTCCGTCGTTATGTCTTCAGTTGAGTAGAAATCGAACCAGGTTGTGTTGTGTTTTTCTGTGAGTATTTGGCGTGCCTTGGTGTTTGGCAGTTGTATCTGCATTCTAGTGTCGTCTATGAAGAAACTTTCTGTCATTAGGACATAAGTCAGTCTTGACGTAGCTGTCCTTCCAATACCCAAGATGCGTTTCATATAGCGGCCTCCTCAGTGTTTACTGTGTTTCGTTACCAGATGGGAAATCGTGCGTAAACAATAATATAGCCAGTTCCAATTAGCCTACATTATTTTCTTGCTATTAATTCCACGATAGGCAAATGTATTGCAGATTGAGAGAGAAAGGAGGAGGTGGCTATGTAGAGATGAAATGTTGAGTTCAGTGTATAATATAACCATTGCCTAGGGACTCGAAATAATGGTACCAATCCGGTAATATCCCGATTTGAGTGTAGAAAACTCCAAAAAAGCTCACTCTGAGCGACCGCTGTCAGCACCGGGATTGGAACCTCCGATCTCCGAACATCAGAAGCCCAGTTTAGATGTAAAACACAGTAGCAGTCATTCTTGGAACTAAAATAATGGCTCATACCATATAATGTGGTATACGTTAGTATATTTAAAAATTGTTCCTATGGCCTATATTAAAATACCATGTTGGAGATATAACGTATACTAATAGAATGCTTCACCGCAGAATGTGGCACAGAACGCCACTGGTGGAACGTACATCATACTGCTCGGCTGCGCTGGTCGGTCTCTGAGATAAAACGAATATCTATAAGAGATGAAAATAGGTGATTAATTATCCGTGTTTGTTGGCACTTATGATTAATAATTAATTATCCATATGATGGGTGCACAGTTCAGAAGCAAGGTATTCTTACCAAGCAGTTCACGTAGTAGCGTCAAAATAAAAAGATCCACACAAAAAAGAAAAAATATGTGAACCGTAAATGCGGGATCCGTTTTTGTGAAAATTAAACAAAATATTCTGGTTGGTTGGTTCTTAAGTTTAGGTCCCATCTCGAATTCCCTGTAAGACAGATCGTTCGCTCGCCATGCTGCTGACACTGCACGCGCTCTTTGTTTGTTATAGCAGTCTGTCACCACTGATGACTCGTCACCAGTGATTGCTCATTCACATTGCTCTCGTTTCAAGCAATACTGTAGGCTACTGGAACAGTTACTGTGCAGTTCGTGTATTAGATAGCGACATGTTGCGTGTGTAGTAATGTGTTTTACATTTTGTTATTCGAAGATAAAAAAATACAAAAATATGAGTATTGAAACATTAGTGAAATTCCTTATTCCTTCCTTATTTCCTTTTATTCCTTTTATTCCTTTTAGGAACATAGGGTAGCTACAAACTTCTTCCATCTCACTCTATTGTTGGCCATCCTTTTAATTAGGGTCCATGTCTTTCCTTCTGAGAAAACTTCTCTTTCTATTGTTTATGAAGCCAAAAGTCGTCATTTGTTTATCATCAGGGGCGGATCTAGGGGAGGGCGAGGAGGGCGACCGCCCAGGGCCCCGCGGTCCGGGAGGCCCCGCGCCATGGATTGTTTCAGATTTAATTGATTTTTTTGTACTTTTCAAACTTTCGAACTAATTTATAATTCATATTATTTTATCAGTGCAGCTATGACCTCCCGTGCCCGTGTAGCAAGTTTAGATTTCAGTGAAATGATAGAAGACTTCAGCCGGGAAAAAAGTCGCAAAGTAATATTTTAATATTTCATAGTTTACATAATCTTCTTCAATGGGACTTAAAGGTTTCTTTCATATTATTAAAAAAATGTACTGTAGTGTATTCAAAATATCGTAACTATTCTTTATTTTCTTCTTCTTCTTTCTTTCTTTCTTTCTTTCTTTCTTTCTTCGATTCGGCCAACTAGGGACCACGTCAGTTCAACTGTCTCTTCTTCCGAGCTTTAACTACCGCCCAGTGTTTCCGCATTCGTCTCCGGTGTTGTTCTTTTCTCTCTTGGGACCACACCTTCCCTGTCTCCATTTGATTTGATTTTTATTATTTCCTATTGTTGTGGGCCCCACCTTATCATACCGCCCAGGGCCCCACAAGGCTTGGATCCGCCACTGTTTATCATTAGTGAAATACCGGTACCGCACCTAAAAGAATAACAGTATGGACGGTGTGTTCGTAGAAGCATACACTTATTATTCTCTTTATTTTTTCTCTCGCGTGGGGCCGATAACCTAGACGTTAGGCCCCTTAAAACAACAATTACCATCATCATTTTTCGCGTGTATCGGCGCGTCACCATCCGATTCCATTTCCTACTTGTCACTAGGTGATGATAAGACGTACCCCCGCCCGCCGGAATTTTCATTTCTTACTTGCTTCGTGATATTCATTATTTGGCTGCTCTGAAACCGTTGGGTACATTATCTTTATGGCATGAATGGGAGGAATAGGGTTTTTTAGTTCAGAGTTTTTGTCCATAGAAGTTCGCTTTTCTTTGTGAAGCATCGTCATAATGTTCATTTCTTAAAAACAGGTAAAAGTAGTTGCATCACCTTGTATCGGGAAAAATAAATATCAACTAGTTCATTCAAATGGTAATGTTAATCCAGTTCGCCGATTTTCTAAATAATTGGACATATTTTCAAATAATCCAAAATGACTAAGTTAAATAAAACTGTGGAATTATCCCCACATCTACATCAGTTAAATATCAGTAACTTATATTTATGAACCGCCACTGTATTACATTACAAATATAAGGTAGTTACTACTATTAGCGTGTTAGTTCGCTAAGGAGCTGCGAACTAAACTGATCGCTCCCAGCCGCGAACTATTATGCGCAAGCCTACTAGTAGTGTGTTATACTGTTATTATAATAAACCAACATTGAACAATCGCCGCGCCAAAACTTGACAATCTTGCCACTATCAATAGATACACTCAATCAACTGAGCTGACAACAAAACAAAGCGCATGTGATTGTGCAATGAGTGGTGACGTGACGAGCTGACGAGCTACGGCGGACCCGCGCTCTCGCGCTCTTACAAGTCGGTCAGCGGGAAAAGAGCGAACGAACTAACAAGCGAGCGATCTGGGAACTAGTTCGGTAGTTCGTCTGAGGGACCCGCTCTTCCGAACTAGTTCGTTCGCGAACTACACAAGACTACAACCGAGCAACCGCAATCAGACATTTTCTCTCTGCTTGCCGAATCCGCCAAGTCGGTGACTGTGCGCCAGCCATTTAACTCTGTGGTTTAACAACACCTGTAGGGGTAGATGACCATGCGGCTGCACCCCTTAAAACAATACCACTATTAACAATACCTTGATGGCTTGTACTTCATGAATACAACACTGCTTAATATCTGAAAAATTTAATTTGGTAATTATGGAATATTTTATAGATATTCATTATTATTTATCTGGAATAAAGGTGTATTTAATGGGTAACAATTAACGCATTAGAGTACAGTTGATTCGATTAGCGTAGCATAAATAGGCCTACAGATACTGTACATACAGTAGTTGATGGTAGGATGACTTCTTGATTCAATGTTGCTACAAGAGTTATGTAAGACTGTATCTTGCACGGCTACTATTTATTTTACACTGAGTGGCCAAACGTCGTGGGAAGGCACGGTCTATGATGTTATTAACGAGTTGCTCCTCCGCGAGCCCTCAAAGCGGCAACAATACGGCGAGGCATCAACTCGACAAGAAATAGGTTCTGACTCCCAACATTCAACTGGCCGGTGACCTGATAGTACAGTACAGCTGGAATGGTTTTGTTCCAAAAACCGCGCTATGGTTGGCTTTTTGTAAATCGTTAGTAAAGCACAAAAAAAGCTTAACTCTAAATTTCGGAATAATTCGTAGTATCATGTTGTCGGAAAACTCAAAAAAAATCAATTGAAAAGCGTTTTTCCCTGAATCTACGTATTTTAAAGATTTTTTTAAACAAAAAATGTAGAGGACATTGTCACCTACAATTTGTGTCATTGAGGTCATGTCATACGTTTTGAAATGCAGAAGCTAGGTGGCGCCAAAGTTTCCAAAAAAGTGTTTTTTCACTTTTTGTCCTAGAAAAAAGGTTTTTTTTTTTTTTTTCACAAAAGAGTGAATCAGAAATTTGTTCCTCTAAAAATAGTCTACAACATTAAAACGTTTGTTTCCTCCGACTTACCGTTCCAAAGTTATAGCGCAGCAAATGCAACGCTGCGTAGTCAAGGCTACTATTGTTACTGCGGAGAGAGCGGTGGACATAGTTTAGACCGGGACCGGTGTCGGACAATTTTCACACTTCAGCAGACTATAACTTTGGAACGGTAAGTCGGAGGAAAAAAATGTTTCAATAAATGTTGTAGACAATTTTGAGAGGAACAAATTTCTGATTCGCTCTTTTGTGAACAAAACATTTTTTCTAGGACAAAAAGTGAAAAAACACTTTTTTGGAAACTTTGGCGCCACCTAACTTCTGCATTTCAAAACGTATGACATGACCTCAATGAGGCAAATTGTAGGTGGCAATGTCCTCTACATTTTTTGTTCAAAAAACTTTTCTTTAAAATACGTCGATTAGGAGAAAAACGCTTTACTTTTTTTTAAGTTTTCCGACAAAATAATCGTGCAAATTATTCTGAAATTTATAGTTAAGCTTTTCTTGTGCTTTTCTAAAGATTTACTAAAAGCCAACCATAGCACGGTTTTTGGAACAAAAGGGGTTTCTTCTGTGCAGCTGTACTGTACTATGACTTACAGTACTCCTTCGATCGCCCCGTATGATTCTGCTGAGGTGACGTGGTGTCCGTTTGTTAAACGCCTGCGGTCGTCCCGTGTGGCAGTTTACGTGAATGGTAGCATTATCTCTGCGATATGGAAGATCCACCCTCGACACTGTTGATCTCAGAAACCTGAATTCGCCTGTAATCTCCGAAATGCTATGACCCATGGTCCATGCGCCAATGATCATCCCACGTTCAAAGTCAGTTAACTCGTGACGTGTTGCTATTTTCACTACACTCGTGTCTGTGACGGACTGCTCTGCTCCACCGCAGCCAGCCGCAACGCTCAGGAGTCATAGACCGCACATTTTCTCATGGAACTACCCGTCCAGTGACTTTTGGCCACCTCAGTGTATATGCCCATTTTGCTGAAGGACACAAACTGGCTGAGTGGGATTCAATTAGGTGGAAATCAAGTAAGCAATTTGACCTATGCTGATGACCTGGTTATACCGACAGACGCCGTCGAATGTTTACTAGATAACATGTTCGAACTTGAGGAGTAATCTAGGGAATATGGTATGAAAACCAGCATTTCAAAAACGAACGTGGTGTTAGAAAGGAAACCCAAGCAAATAGGATGCCAAATAGGAGGAACTAAATTGTTGCAGGTGAACCATTTTAAGTAGGCCTATTTGGGATGTGTATTCTACAGTGGCGTAACTAGGATTTGCATCTGGAGGGGGATGAGCGGAGTCAAATCAGAACTAATTGTATTTTTGGTTTTGCGTTTTTTGTTTTCTACATACTTTTTGTTTTCTTTTGTTTTTTGTTTTTGGTTTTGTCTTGTTTTTTGTTTTCTGTTTTTTGTTTGTTTAGTGTTTGCTTTCTGCTTTTGTTTTCAAATGTTACTTTTTGGTTTTTGCTTTGTATTTTTTTTTTTATTTTGTGTTTGTTCTCTGATTTTGTTTTATAATTTTGCTTTTATTTTTGGTTTTGTGTATTTTTTTCTACTTTTGCTTTGTGTTTTGGTCATGTGTTTGTTTTTGCTTTTTGTGGGGGACAAAATAAGTCAATCAATGAAACCAAATCTATGCGTTTTCTTGTTTGGTCTCATCTGCATTTGATAACTTACATTTTATTTGCACCTCTCGGAAATGAACAGTTTTTGTTGGGTTAACAGTAAATATTCTACACAAGTCAAGATAAATGGTTTCAAATCATAAACTTACATAATCCAGTCGTTTGTCATCCATCCGAATATTGGGGAATTTTTTAAAATAAAAATGTCATCAAATAGCGTTTTCTTTATTATTTGGATCTGGGGGGCATTGATCCCCCTTAATCAACCCCCCTAGTTACCCCACTGGTATTCTCTCTGGATGGAATCATAGTGAAAGAGAGAGTTGAAGTACAAAAAAGTCAATATAGTGAGTTCTCAGTTTAGATCTACTGTGTTTTGCAAGAAAGAAGCTAGTGTAGCGACACACCTTTATCTACATCGCTTAATATTTAGACCGATCTTGCTGTATGGAAGAGAAGAACTGGGTAGATTCAGGATATTTGATACATAGAAGCCAGTGGTAACTGATATGAGGGTAGCTGTGAAAAATAGGTCGGAGCAATGGCTAAGTGTAATGAAGAGATAAAGACTAAGTTAGACTTAAACTTGTTAGATGAAATTGTTCGTATAGTTGCCACACATTCCTGGTTAACGAGCGGCGACTCAAACGTAAAGCAGTAGCACGTGCCGACAATAAATGTGTTCGCTAGTGACCAACAGCTGACGGTTGTTGACCAATAGAATGTTTCCTGCATCACTCCACATGGACTCCAAAGTCCCGCCCTGGCGGCTAGCTCGTGCCCCATGTAGGTATCAGGTGTCCAGTGTTGCACATCTGTATGTAGTTCTGTCCAGTCTCGCTGCTTGCTCTCAGCGGATAAAGGGAAAGTTGACAACGCTGTGCCTTGCGCTGGGAAAGCCTCGGCTCCAGACAACCATGGAATGTTAACATATCCACCCAGCTAGATTCCAAAGGCGAGCCGCACGTTAACGAGGCATGTGAGGGAAGTAGCCTATATGAGCCGACTAAGATGGTGGGGCTAATGATGGTAATGGGAGAGGACAGATTACCTAAGATGTTAATGAGCTCGGCTATAGAGGGTAAGAGAAGCATAGATAGGCCTAGAAAGGCGATGGTTAGATTCAATGTTCAACGTCTTCAAAGTGAGTGGTGTAGAAGCAAAGGTGGCAGCAGTGCTAACTTCTAATACGGGATCATGAGGTGAATTGTTTGCGAACAGTGGCTTGCCGACTAGACTCGTATAATGGCACTTGACTTTTCAGGTATTACAAATGCTCCTTAAACTACACTACATATTACCTAAACGCTTAGGCCTATAGCCCTCTTCATACATTAATGGATGGTAAACGTTCACTTAATGGGCTATTACAAGTATAATTACCTATTGTTCACTCTTTTATCTCAAAGGCATGTTATACCGCGTTATTTCTATTCAAGTATTTTAAAATTGGCTGACTATTACGCAGTATACATTTTACGTACAAGATAACTTTAGTGACTACAACCCAACCAAAGTCTATCGGAAGTGGAGGGATGTAGGCCTACTCACTCAGTATCCGCCTTATGTTCCCAGGTAATTTTTGTAGGGCGGCAAAAATCCATGGACAATGTCGGCTCGTAAAAGAGCTCTCGTAGGCCTATTGCTTTTGATGATTAGGAGACAAAAGTAAGTAGGTCATAGCTACGGGTTCTCCAAAAGTGTTCGTGTTTTCACTGCCAGTACGTCGAAATTGGGAAGTAGATCGCCTCGATATCTCCAATTCAAAGTTCTACGCCACGCTAACTAAGGTCATTCGATTATTATTATTACTATTATTATTATTATTATTATTATTATTATTATTATCATCATTATTATATATATAATTTTTTTTCGTATAAGGCTTCTAATGATCATGTGCCAATTTCAATGCTTCATTCTTTGTTGTTAGTTCTTCAACCGCCAATATTCCTTCAACTTCTCACTGTGTATCTTTCTCCTTTCCTCGGATCATTTTGAGCCTGTTTTGTTGTAACACGAGTACCGTATAGTAAATGCCGAGACGGATGGGGTTCCTATGGTGCCGTATAACACGAGTATAATAAATTCCAGGACGGATGGGGTTCCTGAACGGGCGGGCATCAATTCCACTCGGCTACCTGAGTCAGGTAGTCGCCAGAGGAGTCCCTCAACTCCGCTCGGTCACGGTCTCTTAATCCTTAAGCATTCTTAGAACGACACAAGTCTTCCATGCTCACTTCTACCATTGATAATAATCAATGTTTCTAATATAACTAGTATCACTTCTAATAATGATACCAAATTAAGTATAACTTCTCAAAATAACCTACCGTGGTCAGTTATATTTCAGCAGTACAATAACCACTGCTTCAGTGTTTACATTTTTAAGTTTACTAAAATAAGTGGGACAGATAATTTCAAAACATAGAGTAGAATTGTTTAACTTTTTGTTGTTACTTAGTCTACTCTTCATTTAACAATTTCTGATCACTTGTAAACTGATAAGATCAGACGAGATGATTGCATAGAAAAAGTGGTGTGCAGACGATATCTTATATCTGAACTAGCAGAAGTACCCATTCTTCGAACGGTCTTTGGTATTAATAGCCAGACGTAATCAATTGAGCTACTGTTGCAATGGTTAGAGGCTTGGAACCTGTTTGTCGACAAAGATAAATAATTAGTTAAAATATGATCAGAAAATAAATTTAGCCTACCTAACGTGTACTTCCTGACGTGAAAATAAAATTGAAAACCTCGTAGACGAAACGCCATAGACGTCATGTGGCTGTTTGGAGATATAATAGACCTTCTGTACGACATATCGCACGTTTAAGTCGTGTGAAAAAACATATGGTAACCCCTGACCCCCTTAAGCGCATTGATGAATTTTACAGTTTTAGTTGGTTCCGTGATAACCTTATTGCCATTTGCAAATGTTCACAGAAATTTATTAAATGGAGTCGCATTACTTTTTGCAGAAATAGATGGAAAGTTGGATGTCACCTTTTGAGATTTTTTTGTCATGGCTATTGGCGTGCATTCCTTCATTAGTTTATTAAATGAAATTAGTTTTCTTGGAATATCAGAAACTGTTGGTATTAGAGGCTTAAAATGTGGTTTTCGGGGACCCTTTACGGCTATTTAGGGTCCCCGAGTTTTGTTTCTGACACCAAGGGGCAGAAAATAAGCTTTGTCTCGTCGTTGTAGGCCGTAGTATAATAATAATAATAATAATAATAATAATAATAATAATAATATTATTAATAATAATAATAATAATAATAATTATTATTATTATTATTATTACTATTATTATATAACAATATAGAGATAGGGACGTAATAGACCTTCCGTACCACACCCGCACGTGTAAATCGCGTGAAAAAATTCTAGAGTACCCCTTGACCCCCTTAAGCGCATTATACCCTATGTATTGATGAATTTTACAGCTTAATTTGGTTCCGTTATAACCTTATAACCGTTTTCAAACTATCTTAGTAATGTAATAAATGGAATTGTATTGCGTCTTACAGCAATAGATGGACCTGTGAGTTTCTGTTGCCATGGTTACCGGACTGCATTCTTTCATTATTGTATTAAATGAAATTAGTTTTCTGGGAATATCTCAAAAACGGTTGGTTTTATGGCTTAAAAAGGTGGTTTTCGGGGTCCCTTAAGGCCCCCGAGTTTCACTTCTCACATTGAGGGGCTGCGAATGAACTTTGTCTCGCCCTTCTACGCCTATTTCAGCAAGTGTTTTAAGGGGGTAGGCCCCCTTTTATTGGAGTTACAGAGAAGAGTTACATCAATGATTAGTGCCGTGCCTCTGAAGGATATCTGTACCAAATTTTACGTTGATCCACCCAGCCGTTCTCGAGTTATAAGGGAACATACTTGTCCACAGACAAACAGACAGACATACAGACAGACAGACAAAAATTTTATTTTCGCGCGCATCCATCATAAAACAGTCTGAAACGCGTAAATAACGCAAATTTCCGAAGAAATTCAGAAAAAACAGACAAACTTTCATTCTTATATATATAGAGATAGCTGTTACGGTAAACAAGCCTAGCTCTATACGAGTTAGAATTCATAACTAATTTGTTGTGTGGGAATGCAGCTGATTTTTTCGTTCTAGGCTGGAAGACAGTATTTTCAGCATCCGCAGCTGATATCGAAAGTATTTTTAGGTACGAATTATACACCTATTATTATCTAAATTTAATTTTATAATGTCTGACTAGGTTAGAAAACATACAAACATTTAATTAGGCACATGTTAAAAACAATGTATACAATTTGTAGAAAAAATAGAAATTTGGCAGACTTATTTAAAAGAATATTATGATTAATTTTAAATCACTTGTATTTTCTGCCATATAAGTTATAATGTGCCAAACACTTTATACCTGATTTAACGAATGAGCGGACTTGACATCAGAGTGGTTGACCAATTGCACAACAATGTCTTGCGAATACCACTACGCCATCGGCCAAGCGCTCTGAAGTCAAGTCCGCTCATTCGTTAAATCAGATATAAACATAATAAACTTACATAAAGAACCAGATATTAATTACTGTTGGTAAATAACAATATGGACAGGAAATTTTAAAAAATAAGAAAAATCAGCATCTTAATATCACATAAATCTTTACTTCATTTCAAACTATACAAAAACATTCGATGGAACTCTTTTCATCCCCTAATTATTTTGTGAGAAACACACTTCACAAGATCTAATCTACTCATTATTTGGTTGGCGTACTGCATGAGTTTACGTCATTGGGGACAACCCCTTTGCCGACCCCTTGCCAAAGCCAGAGCGGAGTTGAGGAACTCATTTTTTGGGTCCCTTGGAGGACCGAGTTGAATTAAGGAAAATCGAGGGGAATTGATGTTCGACCTCCCGAACTGCCGGATACCACGAGTAGCCAATAGCAAATTCCGGGACGGATGGGGTTCCTGAGCTGCCGGATACCACGAGTAGCCAATAGCAAATGCCGGGACGGATGGGGTTCATGAAGCTGCCGGATAATGCCGGGACGGCCGGGTAACACGTGTTGATGTGAGGGTGACGGAGTGTGCGCTGCTTTCAACCCTTTAAGCCCTCCCCCCTGCCACGCCCCGTGGTGAGCACACACCAGCCCACCCGTAATGAGCAAGAGCCGGTAATTAATATCGGTGCGCAGCAGTGGTGCGCATACAGGCTCCATTTCATTGGTGTCTACTTACTGGCATTACTTCCCACTACCCGAATGTACACATCACCATGATGACCAAGTGCACTTAATTTAATTGCTCTTGATTAGTAGCCTAATTTGTTTGTTTATGTCTCAATGCATTTCATCGCGTGACTCCTTCAACTACCAGATCGTTGTGATACTGCCGTCATCTTACCTGGTGATGAAAATCAACATTTAGTAAAAAAAATATGTTGTACTGCTGTTGTTTAAGTCTTTTGGCTGGTTTGATGCAGCTCTCCATGCCTGAGCTAATCGTTTCATCTCTACACAGCTACCACACCTTACGTCCGGGGCAATTTATTTAATATATTCTAACTCTTGTCCTCTCGATCCTTCCTTCCAAAACTAACTTTGCTATTCCTGGATGTCTTAGTATGAGTCCCACCAATCTATCTCTCCTCTTCATTAGCAGTCGCAAGGAACATCTCTCTTCTCCCGCACGTCTTAATACCGCTTCATTTATCTTTTGTAGCTTTTCAGTCGGTCTACACCATTGTGCCTAATAAATGGGCGGGGTACACAATGTAAATATGTAAATTACATGTATTAGTTAATTATCACAAACGCGTAATCCTAAATTGCCCCATTTAATTGTGACTAGCATTACCCGTCGCGGCTTCGCCCGCGAATATTCAAGTTGTAAAGAGTACACTTAGCAAAATCTCAATCATGAATGCTATGACTGATTTATCCTTGGTATACATAATCAGACTTTATCAATTCGGCTACTGGTGCAGTGGTTACGGGTTTGTCATTCCTTCACATGTATATCAGAGCGAAGTTAGTTTTCTGGGAATATCAAAGACACTGTTAATTTAAGGGCCTTTAAATGTGGTTTTCGGAGACCCTTTATGGTCGGGTGAAAAAGATCTTTCGTACCACACTCACACGTGAAAATTGCGTGAAAAACAAGAAGTTCCGTGAAGAACTATACAGCCTACTTTTCATGCCAATGATTATTCTACAGTATATGAACCTATCTAGAATAATGACGAAAATAAGTTGGTAATATCGAAATATCTAATTAGTTCAAAATATACCTGGTATAATGTAGTCTAATAGAGCACTACAGTTGGCAGCCCTGGTGACTGAATATATTCTTAGTTCCACCTCTTAAGGTACAGAATACAAAATTTGGTTGAAGTCCAATGGACGTTACATGCAGTTAGACACTGGATCTATCAGCACGCGTAAAAGCATGTTGCCAACAATACCATGCGTGTGCTGGTCAGAAATAAACTGAATTATTATGATACCTTTTTGTGGCAATTTTGGATGAAATCCATTTGTTAGTATAGAAGTTACATGTATTTTAAAATTGGACATATCAGCAGGCATAGAATCATGTTGGCAGCACTGCCTTGTATTAATTACTCCAAATTAATCTAGAATGTCAGGTGCTATACGTGTGCAAAGTATAGAGCTGTTGGCTTGCATACTTTCTGGTATATTGATATTAGGGTAAAAAGAATATAGACAGCATTTATTAACAGTTGGCAGCCCTGATTGCTCTTAACAATACTTATAGTCATATCTGTTATGTTACACTTAGCATATACGAAATTTGGTTGAAATCCAACTGATAGTATAGAAGTTACATGTATTTAAAAATTGGTACTATCAGCAGGCTTATAATCATGTTGGTACAACTGACGTATATAAGTTACTCCAAATTAATCTAAAATGTCAGAATATACGTGTGCATAGTTTAAAGCTGTTGGCTTGCATACTTTCTGATATATTGGTATTTGGATTAAAAAAATAGAGAGAGAGCAATTATTAACAGTTGGCAGCCCTGGTGGCTCTTAACAATACGCTCAGTCATATCTGTTTATATACAGATATTACATACAAAATTTGGTTGAAATCCAATTGATAGTGTAGAAGTTATATGCATTTAAACATTGGACCTATCAGAAGGCTTCAAATTATTTTGGCAACACTGTCATGGTTGGCCTCCTGGAAATTAAACTGAAATAGTATTATCTACATGTGTGCCAATTTTGGAATGCATACCTTGCAAGATATCCAACATGGAGCTCAACTTTCTAGTGCGTTTTTTCAGCAGTTGGTAGCACTGACATCATTTTCAAATATGGACGTGAGCTATTCCGGTGCACATCTTTACTCATACTAAATTTGGTATTGATTGCTGCAGCCGTTTTGGAGTTGATAGGGGGGGGGGACACACACACAGCCAGACAGACAGACAGAAGGACAGACAGACAGACAGACAGACAGACACACACACATTTTCCCGGATCGATCTCATAAGTCTACTTTTTCCTCATTTTTGCAAAATGTGAAAAGTAGGCTAAAAATCTAGAATGCCCCTTGACCCCCTTAAGCGCATTATACTGTAGTCTATGTATTGATGAATTTTTCAGCTTAATTTGGTTCAGTGATAGCCTTATAACCGTCTGGAAACTTTCACAGTAATGTAATAATTGGAACTGCATTGCGTCTTACAGAAATAAATGGACCTGTGAGATTCTGTTACCATGGTTACCGTGATGCATTCTTTCATTATTTCATTGTAAATATACATGTTTTAAGGTATTTATTTAATTGTAATGCATTTAAAGAGTAAGTGAGTGCGTTTCGCTTACGCATTGGGTTATGCTGAGCCTGTAGGTACCCCATATGTGTAGGTTGGTGTTAATAGGACCTTTTTTTTTTTCTGTGCAAAACTGGAATGGCATCTTAGCAAAATAATATATGGAGGAATAATTAACTAATACATGTAAGATTTTTAGCCTACTTTTCACATTTTGCAAAAATGACGAAAAAGTAGACTTATGAGATCGGGCAAATGTGTGTCTGTCTGTCTGTCTGTCTTTCTGTCTGTCTGGCTCTGTGTGTGTGTGTGTGTGTGTGTGTGTGTCCCTATCAACTCCTAAACGGTTGCAGCAATCGAAACAAAATTTGGTAGGAGTAAAGATCTATACCTGAATATCTCACGGCCATATTTGAAAATGATGTCAGTGCTACAAAATGCTGAAAAATCGCAATTGAAATTTGAGCTCCATGTTGGATAACTTGGAAGGTATGAATGGAAGCTATTTCAAAATTGGCACTCGTGTAGATAATAACATTGCAGTTTAATTTCCAGGAGGCCATACATGGCAGTGTTGCCAAAATGATTATAAGCCCGCTGATAAGTCCAAATTTTAAATGCATATAACTACTACACTATCAATTGGATTTCAACCAAAATTCGTATGTGCTATGTGTACATAAACAGATATGACTGAGCGTATTCTTAAGAGCCACCAGGGCTGCCAACTGTTAATAAATGGTTTCAATTTTTTATCCAAATACCCATATATCAGAAAGTATTCAAGCCGACAGCTTTAAACTATGCACACGTATAGTACCTGACATTCTACATTAATTCGGAGTAATTTATATACGTCAGTGCTACCAACATGATTCTAAGCCTGCTGAGAGGTCCAACTTTAAATACATGTAACTTCTATACTATCATTTGGATTTCAACCAAATTACGTATGTGCTATGTGTACCATAACAGATATGACTATGTCGATTCTTAAGAGGAACCAGGGCTGCCAACTATTAATAAATACTGTTTCTATTTTTGTTACCCTAGTAACAGAAAGCATGCAAGCCAATAGCTCCAAAGTTGCACACGTATGATTCTAAGCCTACTGATAGGTCCAATTTTAAAATGCAAGTAACTTATATACTAACTAATGGATTTCATTCAAAATTGACACAAAAATAGATCATATTATTTCAGATTATTTCTGACCAATACATGTATGTCATTGTTGCCCTCTCACCAAGGCGGTCCGGGTTCGATTCCCGGTCAATGCATGTGAGATTTTCGAAGTGAAATGCCATGTCCTGTGGTTCGGATTCCACGTAAAAAGGAGTTCCCGTGGCTCATGATCTCAAGATTAACGGTCACGTTAAACTTCAAGCTTCCTTCATTGTTGCCAACATGATTTTACGCGCGCTGTTAGATCCAATGTTTAACTGCATGTAACGTCCATGCTATCCATTGGACTTCAACCAAATTTGGTATTCTGTACCTTAAGAGATGGAACTAAGAATATATTCAGTCACCAGGGCTGCCAACTGTAGTTCTCTATTAGGCTACATTATGCCAGGTATAGGCCTACAGTATTTCGAACTAATTAAAAATTTCGATATTACCAACTTAATTTCGTCATTATTCTAGATAGATCCATATAGATTAATCATTGGCATGAATCTTAAATTTTAAGAAAAGTAGGCTCTTTAGTTCGTCACGGAACTTCTTGTTTCCCGGAGTGTGTTTACATATTTATATCTTGCAACCCCGCTCATTCATTGGGCACAACTGTCACCCCTTTATTTGTTACTCTATCTACCCATCTGGTCTTCATCATTCTCCTGTTTCACCACATTTCAATTCTCCTCTTTTCTACAGTGCCAACAGTTCATGTTTCACTTCCATAGAGTGCCACGCTCCAGAAAGGGACTTTCAAAACTGACTTCCTAATACCTAAATCTATTCTTGTTGTCAACAAATTAATATCTATAGATATGCTTTCCTTGCCAAAGCTTTCTACTTTTTATAACCTCTTTGCTTCGCCAATCATTGGTTATTTTGCTTCCTACTGCTATATTTTGAAAAGCAGTCAGTATTCAATCGCATTACATCCATTGCAATGAAGCATTTAGGGAAGGAGAAAATTAGGGCACTAACTCAGTCAATTAATGCTGAGAAAGGTGAACAGCGACTGTTATAGGTAAAGTCGTGCAATGATAATTTGGGGTTGTAAAAGAAAAATATCTAAGTTACTGCAAAATTAACACATCCCTACATAACAAGCTTTAAAATAAACCATGTCGATTATGTAATGTGTTTCCGTATTGACTTACAATTACACTAATTATCATTTAGGGTTTGGAACTCTTAAGAATTTGAATACTCAATGTAGACTAGGCCTATAGACTACTAGTTTAAAGTAAATTTATATAACTAGGTAGTGAATGTTTAAATATGGGTATATACTTATGTCTCAGGTAAACTAAGTGTTATTCACCTTATGTTAAGATTGACAGTTGTTTCTTATTTGGCTGGCTGCGTGGCTCAGCGGCAACGTACTTGCCAGCTGTTCCCATGGTTGCAGAATCGAATCCTGACGTAGTCAGTTGGCATTTTAGGGTGCCCACATGCAAGGGAGCCGTGTCAGTAGGATTTACTGGCACGTTAAACATTCCCTTAGGGACATAATTCCGGCACCCTGGCTTCTCTAAAAGCCACACTAGTTAAAAGGGGCGTAAAAGTAATAACATTATTATTATTGTTTCTTATGTGCTGATGAGCTATCAATATCTTGAAACATAAGTAGCCTGTCGACTTGGCGGAAAACCCCTTATTTTAATTAGTTTACATCCTTACATGCCAATTCAAAACTTCGCGTACGTATAACGTTACGTTGAAACTCAAAAGTAAGGATAGTTTTGTTAGCTGTAGTAGGCTATCTCGGGTTGTGCCACGTCTGTGAGTGACCGGAGCTGTTTCTGCCACCAGGTTGTTTGAACATAGACAATTCAATACCTTGAGTATGTCTCATCCATCCCTTAAACCAGGCTGTTCCAGCCGAGCAACTCGCCCGTGAGCAGCGGAGTACTCGCCGCCTTACGTGAGTAAACCTGCAACATGCAATACAGCTCTGCTGTGGGGGGCTGCCGTCACTTCGCCGTGGATACATCAAGACTGTCTGGAAGTGCATGGACTTGTACTATGACCGTCGTCCAGTGACGCATTGGCTATCACCCCCAGTCCCCCTCCAACCGTGCTCCGAGCATTACTGCTGAGTACTCGCGTGTCCTCATACTCAAACTCGTGGATTTGGAACAGCCTGCCTTAAACGGTGAGAATTTAGGCCTAAGCGATTTAAAAAAATAATAAATATATAGTTATATTTTTGACGCCAATAAGGTGTCCAACAGTCGATAAATTACATGTAACCAACACAACATTAATAACTACTTTAAAATACTACGCCAATCAATACAAACTATGAAACATCTATTCAAATGTTGTACATGTTTCGATAGCCTATTCATTGATATCTCCTTCAGCGTTTAACATTACTAAAATAAAATAAGATGGATATCGTTACAATAGTTTGGTTAAATAAAAGTTCCAAATACTTAATCTTTTTTTCAAAAACACCCAGAAGATGAAAAAGAATTGAAAGAAAATTAAATGTAAGTATTTGGAACTTTTATTTAATTAAATTATTGTAACGATATTCATTTTGCTTTATTTTATTTTAGGCCTATTTGAGTAATGTTAGACGGTGAAGACGATATCAGTGAATATAGAAACATGTACAACATTTGAATAGATGTTTCATAAATTTGTATTCATTGGCGTAGTATTTTTAAGTAGTTAGGCCTATCTATTGAACAGTGCGGTAAATATCTTACATTTTCCTAGCATGGTAAATGTTAGGCTATTGGTTTTTACGACACAACATTGTAATGCTTATTAATTTATTTGTCGCTAAATCTAATGACAAAGTCACCAAATTGACACTGCTGAATAAAGGAAACAGGCTCCTAAAGACAGTCGTCATATAGGCCTATTTCTACCCTACAACTGACATTCCGCATTCTTTCACGTCTTGGGTAATTGTCCAACCGTTATTACACAATGACTATCAGCGTTCCTGCCGTATAACTCTCCATGTACATTCTACATGCGTTCAGCTATGCATTGTAACCCTTAGTTTATTTTCGAAAAAAAAGTGACATCCATCATTTTTTTCCGTTGATTCTTCGAATGAAGGCCTAATCAGTAATGTGTAAAATACATACATCAAAAGAAGTTTTGCATATTGCTACCCAAGAGTCGTAGAGGTCTCAAACCCATTAGTCGTTCTTGCGTGCGCATATATCGGCTGTGTCTATGAGGGTAGATCTGTGCGAGTGTGGAGGCGACCCAGTGAACGTATGCACGACCAATACATCCGAGACTGATACCAGCAGGGAGGAGGTGGTGCAATATATTGGGGTGGCATTATATATGGTCGCCGAACCCCTCTTGTGTATATCCCAGGGCGTATGGCAGGCATACGTTACAGGGATACTATCCTGGCAACTGAAGTGAAAGGCTGTGCTGACAATTAGTGTCCAAATTTCACTTCCGTGGACGAAACGCTGCCCGCATTGTCAATGCCTTTCTTCAGGAGAATGGTATTCACAGAATGGAATGGCCTGCCCATGCTCCCGATCTCAATTGTGTAGAGCAGGCGTGGATACTGCTTAATAAATAAGTCCGTCCTCACTGTCATCCACACTGTGCTCCATGGCGATATGCAAAACTTATTTTGATGTGTGGAAATGCGTGTCCTCCCATGATTCCGATTCCCATGAGTTCTGATTCCCACCAGTTCCAAATTCTTTAGCGGATTAGCTCTCTGCCAATTACACTACCTGAGCGAGTTCCATCAGTTCCGAACACTACCTGAGCGAGTTCCAGCTTAGTTTTCTACAGCAAAATTGTATTAATTTGTTTATTACTGAAACAAATAAGGTCCATTGTTAGCTCCAGCCGGGAGTGCGTGCCCTCTTTAATGAATTGGCTACTCTAACAGAGGGGGGAGGGGGGGGGGGCGGATGTTATGGACCGGTAGCTCCCATAAGCAGCTTTCGCCTTGTCAGTATCTGTATCAGCATGTGCCTTCGTCAAAATAATCAGTTTTGAGTTATATTTACAAAGTTCTTAAAATCGTATCAGCATGTCGCTTCGTCTTTGACATTTCTTAAAAATACTGTTAAATCACCGGTCTCTTCAAATTGTTGAGTTGCTCTTTGGATTCTCTTATCCATTGCAACATATTTTCTTTTCCTTTTTGTGGCTTGCAAATTCAACTCTGCCTGCATAATTTTTTCGTCTGAATTTTGAGACTTCTTCTTCAAACGCAACACAGAGTCTCTTACACGAGGATGTGGTTTTCCGCACTTCAAATTCAGCCTATGGTTCCAACCTTCTACAGAGTTATTCGTGCTATGCCTCTTCCCATGACAATTCCACGTTTAAACCGGAATATGCACGTTTTCAAGCCATTGCTCGACAAAGTAATAAAAAAAACTCGACTAACTTTTCATTGTCCATAGCCATTAACTCTTCTAGGTCGCGTCGTACTATTATTAGCCGGTCAAACCTCAGAACTGACAGCTGGGTTTTCCAGAGACATTCGGAACTATTACTAGTAGTGGGACTCATTAGCTTATTTACTCAGGCGTTAATACGCGTTCGGAACTCAAGGGACGTTTTTCCTAAGAAATGTAATTTCGGAACTCATGGGAATGGAACTCGTGGGACGGAACCGTGGAAATACGTGTTGACACTTTCCTTTCTTCTAACGTGTTTCATGTGAAAGCCCCTCATACAATATGTGCAGTGTGATTGTATCCAAAACTGTCTTTGTTTCCAAAATCATGCTCGTTTAAAGCAATAGGCCTATACGCATGTAACATACTGTATTTTCTTGCAGCGTAATTACCTGGCAATTAGGTTACCTTGAATTTTTACTATCCTTGATTTTGAAGAACCGGTAAATGACTTCGGTTAATGAGCTGTCTTCAAGATTAATGCAATCATTTGCACTCTCGTAATTAAAAGTGGTCGACGTGCTCGGCCTACAACGAGCTCAAATGGGGAGTTTTATGACTAGGTATAATTTGATTAATTGGCATCTGGCTCTAGCCTTAATATTACTGTCAGGTGTCGTGCTCAAACAGTTCTCTGGGCGGTACGTTTCGCCACTCAAGGGTGCTGCGGTTCTTCTGAATTATTAGCCAACAAGTAGTTCATCTTCTAGATACAGTAATGCATAGGCCTACACGCCCTTTCCCTAGTGGCTCACAACTAGTAGGACGTGGGTTGGAGACAACGGAACCCGAGCTGAGACCGGCATTGCTTCCGAGTTCATTCGAGTGAAAACCGTGTACGCCGGAAAGACCCTCGATGGAAATATAGTTGCGAATGGAATTTTGTGCTGTCGTGCGCTCTGAATGGGTGCATGTTATAGATCAGGGTGACCTCAACGAGGCTCACGAGCCGCATGTGGCTCTTGAATCAATCTCGTTTGGCTCCTTGAAACCAAGCTGAGAGTAGAAATAATACAGATTTTAAAAAGTATGTAAAAGGACTGGAACGAAGTGGCGTTTCGACCATAGAAATTTTGGAAGAAAATTCCAGGAAAAAATACCCAGTACGAAAAGAGTGTGCTAAGAGACCTATCTCAATGTTTGGGACGACTTATGTGTGTGAATTGCTTTACTCGACACTTCATTAAATCTAAATAACGATCTGAACTAACTGATGAACATTTATGCCAACTAGTGCGAACTGTGCTTACAAATTAGCAGCCAAATTTCAAACAACTAACAGCAAAAATGAGCACTCGAAAAAAGCACTTCTCAAAAGTAAAATCTTACTTCTTGTGTAATTGAACAATAACAATGTGTTATATAAAGGAGAAAACAAAGGTTTCTTCATTTTTTATAAAATATAAAAATGTCCTCATTTTGTAAACCATTAATTTCTTAACAATGTAGCTCGTTTCATAAAATTGCGGCTCTCAAAATTAAGGTAAGTTGCCACCCCTATCATAGATATTCATCGTCGTCTACAGAGCGTCTATGGAGATAACGTCTTGTCCTGTGTAATGTTAGGGCGCTGGTGCTCAATGTTTAGTGAGTTGTTGTTGTTGATTCTTTAGGAACTTTGCGACATCGTGGTTGTTCGCCTCGTTGCGTAGTGGCTAGCATTAATGGCTCTCACCACAGATGCCCGGGTTCGATTCCCGACTCTGCCAAAACAAATCTGGTCTGAGGGCTGGAATGGGGATCACTTAGCCTCGGGAGGCAAAACTGAGGTGGGTTCGATTCCTACCTCAGCCATCCAGGAAGTGGTTTCCATCACTTCTTTTGAAATAATAGAAGCTTTTTTTTTTCAGTGTTGTCTAGTAATGTACTAAAGAAGGCTCTTCAGTCGGTCAACAAGATTGCGCCCCCAAGAATAAAATATTATATAAATTATTTTTCACTTGAGTCACAGACAAGAGGGGAGGTGCAATCGTGTTGACCGACTGAAGACAATTTTATAATAGGGGAGGGTTTCTTGAAATTGAATTCACAGTACGACAATGTCAGTGGTGACTATTTGGAAAAATAGCCAAGGGTTTGTGTCACCACGACCGCGATGGGAAGCTGAGCAAGTCCGGAGATCGGAGGTTAGAATCCTGGCGCTTGCATTGGTTATCCAGACTGTGGTTTTTCCCCGGGTTTGTCCACACTCCCTTCAGGCAAACACCGAGAATGCACTGTATTTCAAGTCCCGCGGCCTTTACCCCATTGCCGACCCTAATAATTACAGTTACACAGACTACTATAGTCACCACATAAAAACTGGGTTTTAGACAAATTAAGCACGCGCTTAAGTACACTGGGCTGATGGCCACGATGTCCCAAGCTCGTAGAATGAATTACATTATCAACAACAAAAACAACCAAGAATATTCTGTCCTGTTGTTAACCTGGGGCTGAAGTTATTACTATGAGGAGAGACTACAAACAATGGTTGTAAGAACGCATGCGCGGCCCGAGTCCTTCCTGGCTGGCCAGATCTCGTACAAAGGACTGAGGATAAAGCAAATTTGCCTTAAAGACCACTTGAGAAAAGCAGATTAATTAACATTCATTTGGGACTTCTTTATCTAATCCATATCAGACGTTTAATTAGTGTTCCTTAATTGTGTTTACCTGTGCCTTGTGGTCATCTGTCAGAGAGAGAAAATAATGTTCGCTTGCGAGACTTGGCTCCTAATTTGTTTTGCTAAATGTCATTGAACTGTTGTGGCGAGCCAAGAGCCAAGCTGTTCCAGGGTCACTTCATGAGTCACGGGCTGACCAATCAGGTGTTGATCTCTGAGTGGTTGTCGAGCAATTAAAAAGTCTCGCAAACCCCATTACACATTTTACAACCGTCGCTCGCTCCTACAAGGTTAAGTGTTCAAGGCAACTTAATTGCTAGCTCGCTCACAGATTGTTGCAATCTCTTCAAACAGATGTCTATTGTCTGGACTGGGGTGCACGATACTACGCTTTTGCCAACTTCATTAGTCCCGCAAAATCATTACATTCTGTATACTTCCGATTTTTAATTCTTGGCGCAACTCTTTGTAACGGCAAGCCTAAATCTATGCCACCCTGTGCTAAGGATGAGGCTACCCGTTCTCGCAAATGTCATATATTTGTTGGGCTAATTCATTTTGTAGTTCACTTTGTAGAATTGCGTTTATTGTTTACTTATTTTTTATTTTTCTGTTCATTTATTTTTTGGTTATTTCAATTTTTTAAATTTATTAATTTTTGTATTTATTTATTTTTTATTTATTTATGTAGGCTAACCGATTTATTTATTTATTTATCTTTTCATCATTAATTTATTTATTAATTAAAAATAATTAATTAGTTAATTAATTTAAAGTCACGCAAAGAAAAAATTGAAATAAGTAAATAACAAGATGTTCAGTAAAGAACATATAGCCTACTTTCTCCTAAATGTATGAGTAAAGTTATAACTCGTTATTATCAAAGAGTATAATAGAACTATTCTTTGTTGAAGACCTTAGAAACGATTTACCTCTACCAAACGCCACAACCTAGATAAAAACTGCTACCATCATTGAAGAAAGAAAGAAAGAAAGAAAGAAAGAAAGAAAGAAAGAAAGATAAGAGGTATATCAAGAATGTTATGGATCTGGAGACATAATCGACCGGACTGGCTGCGTGGCTCAGCGGTAACGTTCTCGCTTGCTGGGCCCTAGGTTGCAGGTTCGTATCCTGGCGCAGTCAGCTGGCATTTGAGGGTGCACAAATGCGAGGGAGCCGTGTCAGTACATTTACTGGCACGTTAAAGATCCCCTTCGGGCCGAAATTCCGGCACCCCGGTGTCTCTAAAAGCAGCAGTAGTTAAAAGGGATGTAAAACCAATAACATTATTATTATTATTACTATTATTATTATTATAATTATTATTATTATTACATATACGACCTGCCGTGGGCAACATCCAACTTTCAGTTGAGGCATGTCTTTACACGTCTGGTTGTGCATGGCTTTCACAACCCTAATTGAATTAACAAATCTTTCCATGACCCTACAGAGACGTGTGTATACAAACTATGTGGATATTTTCGATTGCTATTTGCCTGAAATGAAAGTAGTAATTAATTAGCTGAACTAACACCAACGGCTTGAATTCAGTTACTATGTGAAATCGTTTTGTTCTTTACTTCAAATAACATTTTCAAGTAACGCAAAATAGGCTGTTACAAACCCTTTAAAATAAAAAGTAAAAATGTATCGTAGTATCATCTTGTCATTCTTCAAATTCGATGCGCATAGAATGCCAATGGTATAGTAATCAATGGAGCCCACGTAGACTAGTCGTGACATCTAGTGGTGAAATATCGAACAATATAATCCTAACAGAGCGAGTGCATTCTAGCGGCCAGAAGAAGAAACTTTTCAATAAAATCTGGAAGTTAATAAGTAGGTCGACGTGCAGTTACCTTTTTGGCAGCTAGATGTCTCGAGTAAATCTGCTGGCGAATTATTTTTTAATTAAATATATATTTTACACCATAATATGCACAATATAACGCTTAATTTTAAAACATCTGAGTCATTACAAAACAATAAACATATAACATTTCAAGCAAAAAACCTAACTCTGATCGGGTTTGAACCATAGGCATTTGAGCGATAGAGCAACGCTCTACCACTGAGCTAATTGTGTCAACGAATATCGTTCTATATAAAATGACTTACATAGAACTTGTTAGCAAATAATGATTTATACTAAACGATTTCATCACTGGAGTATATTATTTATATATAAAGCATTTCATACAAAGTTTATTTATTTTGTATCAGTACGCTATATTGCATGCAATACTCAAATTAGTGAAATATAAGTCAGGCACAAGATATCCGCTGCCATCTTGTCTTATTACTGAATCAGCTCAGCTTTTTAAAATCACGTCTGCACTATAGTATTACATAATAAACTTTTAATTTCGAACGTGCCTCTTCCTTTAGAACAGTTAAAACGATTCTCGGCTCGATAATCGGAACTGGTGGGTCCCATGATATGGATTATAAAGTTTGCATAATTCGCACGGCCGCCATCCTGAAATGGTATGGCGGACGACCTTGTAGTTTGGTCACAAGACGCATCCTATACGAAGGTATGTTGTTACCAAATTTGGTAGAGATCGGATGATTTGGTTAGTCGTTATTTGATTTTACGTTTTGAACGTTTGAGTGGCCGCCATTCAGTTTTAGTAAAGATGGCGGCGATATAAAACATGACACTGAGGTGTCCTTTGCTAGTGCTACCTTTGTACCAAATTTCGTTCAATTCGCATTTACCGTGTTCGAATTGATAGGGGGGGACAGACATTCAGAGTACACACACTCACACACACACACACACACAGACACACACACACACACAGACTCTCACACACACACACACACAGACTCACACACACACGCATACACACACACAGACACACGTTTTTCGCCCTGTGTTTATCTCATAAGTCTACTTTCATTTTTTGCAAAAATCGAAAGTAGGCTAAAAATGATCAATTATTTAATTAATAAATTAATTAATTAATTGCAAATCATTTATATCCACCCCTTAGTAGGGCCTATTCCCGATTCTGCGGTAACGGTATGATGAATATCAATGTAGCGAATGTTTGATAGCCGGATGCCCTTCGTGCCGCCAACCTTATCAGAGGAGTTAATGAGAAAGGAAATAAATGGAGCTGCAGGTTCACGTTGGAAGGAAGCGGCCGTGGTTTAGTAAAAGGTGCCATCCCGTCATTTTCCTGAGGTTGAAATTGGGAAACAACGGTCTTGACAGACTTGCGAGTGGGTTCGAACACCAATGTCGGCGGGAATGGTGTCACTATTTTCAAGGTTCCAGCTGTTTCCTTCCCAAGTTGTTGTTGTTGCTGTGTCATATGAGGGGCTTGGGCATCGTGATCATTTAGCCCCGTTTACTCTGGTGTGTGTAGAATTTGTGTGATGACCTGTGTAATTCTGGTGTCTGTAGTCGTAGTGTGTGTTTGTATAATTCAGATGAGGATTGGAAAGGAGGCGGCCATGTCCTTAAGTTAGGTACCACCCCGGTATTTTCCTGGAGTAGATGTGTGGAAACCACGAAAAAACATTTCCAGGATGGGAATCAAACCCATATCGTCTCAGTTTTGCCTCACGAGACTTGAGTTTACCCCGTTCCAGTCCTCAGGTCAGAATTAAATGTCTTGGGAGAGCCGAGAGTCCAGTGCGGACATCAGGGATGACTAAGAATGCTAGCCGCCGTGCCACGAGGTGGACTTCCCTTCACAAACCTAACCCAATTACAGAATGCACACGCCAGTACAGTTCCACGTTGTGGACATGGAGTTAACAGGGTTAATAGGCTAATCCTGAAACTTCAGGCCCGCTAACAACAACTAAGAAGGGAAAAATTGTAAAGAAGAAAGCACCTAAAGGTTTTATCATCGACTAAGGACCACGAGCGATCCTACACATCCACCTAGGTATGAAATACCTGGCAGCGTAGCCTTGTCCGTCGGTCAGAGTTCACAATTATAGTGGATAGCTGCATTTCTGAGACCCGAGGTTCATCTACCGGTGCTGACAGAGGCCATCATGTATGTCGTTTTCCCCCCCTGTTTTTAGCCTATTTTCAATTTTGAAAAAATAGGCTTATGAGATCACCTTTTGTCCGTGTGTGTGTGTGTGTGTGTGTGTGTGTGTGTGTGTGTGTGTGTGTGTGTGTGTGTGTGTGTGTGGTGTGTGTGTGTGTGTGTGTGTGTGTGTGTGAGAGAGAGAGGTGTGCGTGTGTGTGTCCCTAATAAAATCTAAACGCCTGGAGCGATTTCATTCAAACTCGGTATGTTCATAGCGCTATTCCCGGCGACCTCGACCGTGCCCTTCAAATTTTGTTACGTCTCACCAATCCAACATGGCGTCTGTGCGAAATATTTCACTAGAATTCAATATCTCTGAAACTATTACCGATATCGCCCTGAAATTGTGTACGGTGATAAAGGGCACTACTAGAAGTTCACCTATGAGACTTTCAAAAACCTGGTGACTACAAAACCAACATGGCGGCCAAGCGAATTTGAGACTTTTAAATAGACTTTTCTCGCGATTTAACTATCCAAACGTAATGAAACTTGGTACAGCAATTGTTTATACACATTGTAATGCACTGGAGTCTGATTTAGTTCAATTGTTTACATAACCTCAAAATGGCGGCTGAGCGAAATATTTCACTGACATTCTATATCTCCGAAACTATTACAGATATCACCCTGCAATTTTGTACGGTGATAAAGGGTACTGATACAAGTTTACCTATGTATATTTCATAAACCTGTGAAGTACAAAACGAACATGGCGACCAAGCGAATTTGAAATAATTTAATAGACTTTTCTCGTGATTTAACTCTCTGAGCGCAGTGAAATGTGGTACAGTAAATGATTTTGCAGATTGTAATGCACTGCCATCTAATTTAATTCAAATGTTTACATAACCTCAAGATGGCGGCTGTACTAAATTTTAAAATTAAGTTTTTATTTCTTGTGTCGTAATCATGCGATCGAAGTGAAAGTTTGAATAATGAACCTAGGCAATAATTGTCCTTGAATGGCACATAACTCTTTGACCTATACATATAACAATCCTAAATGGCGAGCTTCCGAAATATATAGACGGTTCTCAATATCTATGAATCTTTTACAGCAACCAAACTGATTTTTTTATGTTCTTAGAGACTATGAACATATGTTCACCTATAGGACTTTCAGTAACCTGGTGAGCACAAATCCAACATGGCGGCGACGCGAAGTATAAATATTTAAATGGACGTTTCTCGCGAATTAACTATCCGAGTGCCGTGAAACGTTACACGTTAAATGCTTATACAAAGGTTGATCCACTGGCATCTAATTTATTTCAATTGTTTGCATAATAACAAGATGGCTGCCGTGCGTAATTATAAAATCTCGTTTTTACTTCTTGTGTTCTAATCATGCGATTGAAGTTTGAATACCACACGTACACAATAATCTTAATGTAATTGTACAAAAATAAAAATCCAACCTGGCGACCATCTGAAATATTTAGACGGTTCTCAATATCTACGAATCTGTTACAGCAATTAAACTGAAATTTTGTATGTTGATAGAGGCAATTAACATGAGCAGGATATATGAAAATAGGCTATATAGTTCTTCACGGAACTACTTGTTTTTTCTTCAATAAACCGCCCAGGAAAATGCTGGAATAGCTCCCGAGACACCTTCCCCTATCCCTGACCCCAATAGTTGCAGTTACAGTAGGCCTACTACAGTCATTACAGAAGCACGGGTTATCATAAAGAGTAAATGGGGTTGCTAACTAAGATGTTCTAAGACCTTAAATTAAATGAACAACGAAACGCTGTTTGAACTTGCAATGTCGCATATCTTACAATGCTCTTAATTTCCAATATTTTCCTTATGATTGGTCACGCCTCCCAGCCGCATGTGGATGTGCCGTCCAACACATCTCGTTAGGTTCATTTACCTGTGCAAGAGCATAAAGAACAAGTAGTTCCATGAATTAAGTAGCCTATTTGCATATATCCTACTAGTTTTACTTAGAACACAACAAATAAAATAATAATTTTAAAATTTCGCACAGCCGCCTTCTTGAGATTATGTATAAAATTGAACTAAATTAGATGTCAGTGCATGACAATGTGTATAAATATTTGCTGTACCAAGTTTTACTGCGCTCGGATAGTTCAATCGTGAAAAATGTCTATTTAAATGTTTCAAATTCTCTTAGCCGCCATGTTAGTTTTGTACTCAACAGGTTTATGAAAGTCACATAGATAAACTTTTAGTAGTACCCTCTATCTCCGTACAAAATTTCAGGGTGATATCTGGTACTGTTGCGAAGATATAGAATGCCAGTGAAAGGTGATCTAATGAGCCTATTTTATTCATAAATGAAAATAGTCTAAAATGAGCTTTAAATTCATTGTACTGTAGATATAGTACGTTATGCAACGAGCCTATAATGGCAATAATTAAGACACGAGTAGGACGCTCGTTTTATAATTTCCATACGAGTGTCTTTCTTAATTACCATTGTAGGCAAGTTGCATACGACTGTTTATGTTCGACGATAATTATAATTTTATTATATGTTTTAACATAAAAATTCAAAAATATATGTGGGATTCAGTAACTTTAGTTAGTAAACAGAGTGCGCTGGGCGGTTTGCTGACTGAACAGAGCGCATGCGTGGGTCAAAGAATTTCGAAAGCAGGGTCCATTTACTTTGCTTGGCAATGCTATTGTTTTCAGCCTGTATGATGTCTAGTGCCGATCAGAACTAGCATTCGCTAATATTGTCACCGAGGACGTTTGGGGTTGGTGATATTAAGGTACAGTGCTATTTCTTGTCTCATATTCGCCAGTTTATTTACGCGAACATATGGGACGGTGCACTTTCCATGTCGGTAATTTATGTAGAAGGATGCTGTGTTGCTAACTTCTGGACGTAGATTCATAAATTTCTTGCATATGTTATAGTATTTTCTTGTTACCGTAAAGGTTCGTGCTGATTTTGTCTTTGTGTTTGGGATTGTAACTACAATGGTTGATCCGATATCCAATTTGAACTTTCAAATCATGTAATTCATGTCCGACATGTTGGATTTTGAGCGCATGCGCGAAGCTATCCTTACCCATTTGGTCAATGAATGAGCTCTGATTGACTGGAGAAACTGTTTCATAATGAAGAATAGTAGTATTATGACGCTGATTATGATCCATATTTACATATTAAATATTTAAATATTTACATTTCGACATCGTAGAACATAAAGTATATTTTCGTGTAGTTATGCGCTCTTACAGTACAGTAGGCTATATTTAAGGTTACATTTATTTAGTTCTGCACACATGAAACCGAACCTAGCGTGAATTGTTCTGTTGGACGGCACATCCACACGCGGCTGGGAGGCGTAACCAATCACAAGGAAAGTAATGGAAAGGAAGAATATTGTCAGTTACGTGGTATTACAAGTTCAGCGACGAAACTCAAAATATATTGTATTATTCACGACCGTTTGAATACCCAATTGAGACTCTTTCAGCTATTAGGTTGTGTTGTGTACATGCCATCAAGATGATAACCTGAGAGTTCAAATATTTATGTATAAAAGACGACCTAAGGTAGTTGAATAACCTCATTGGGTAAAAACGAAAGACAGTAAGATTCTGTAGGGAGTCTAACTCAACTTCTTGATCAGGTGAACAATATCCGCATTTGATTCCGAAATTAACCTTTGTGTATGTTATAATCTTAACTAGCCTTCTTATCTGCCTTTACCTCGAGTGATTGTGGACAACCACACTCAAGATGGCTGCTGTCAACGTCACGATCAAACCATTTACGCAACAGCCGTATTTGCGCAAACAATTTGATGGTGTATGGCATGGATTGAGCTGTTGCACAACGATTTGAAACAAATTGGTCGGGATCGAAATGTATTGCACAACATATCCGCGCTCTAATAGCTCTAATAATTTGTATAACCGTCTTTCACCGAGTGAAGATCTCGTCGTGTTTTAATTGCAATTCATGTTCGTCCACCAGTGTTCCATTATTATTACATAGTCTATACACATGGCGACGGCTAAAAGTGTTGAAATAGGAATTTTGGCGGAAGTTTATAGTAGTGTATCGTGACCTACCTGAACTGTGAAAGGTGAAAAGTGATGAGTACAAAAACAGAAGTAAGAGTGATGTGGCGTAGGCTACAAGATGCTAGAGTAAAGACGAAGGAAATCGACCCCAAAAGAGATAGGACGCACCAGAATAAACGCCCTTCGTACTTCCTACCGACGAGAACCAAAAGAACAGTATGATGATGATGATGATGATGATAATTGTTGTTTTAAGGGGCCTAACATCTAGGTTATCGGCCCCTGAACAACAACAACAACAACAGTATGTGATTCAGCTGCTGAAGTTCATCGAAGTTCTGCAACCAAACACTCCTGACAAGAAAGGCTCCTCTTCATCAACCAATTCTTCACCCACACCCTCCGTTTCCTTTCCCGATTTAGTTCCTTCTTCTCCACCAAGAGACCAATAACAATGTCGGCACAACATTCGTCTGTGTCAGACAACTTCTCTCGACAACACCACAAAATGGAATGAGGTTTGCACAAGCTGGTGGAAGGTGTATGTACAGTATTCGCATTATATCTCTGCCGGTGAGGACCGTTGCATTTCTGAGAATTCGAGCCATCAACTCCTCTACTCCTATTCATAAGACATTACCCCACATTGTGGGGCTCGGGAGTTCTGACGGCCGACTTAGCATTATGCACTCGGCACACTCATTAGTGCTTGCCCAGGCCCGGATCTAGATTTTATGCGCTCCTAGGCCCGTAGGTTTTTGCCACCCCCTCTTCATACCATCGTGAAGGAGGGAGAATTTAGACCCCAGAAAGATCTTTATGAAGGTAATTTTTATTTTATTCTAATGTATCGTGAAGTAAAATCAATTAAATAAGTTAAAATAATGAGAGAATCAACTGTTTCTAAATTTCTATATATAAAATACTAGCTGTTACCCGCGGCTTCGCCCGCAATAACATTTGGAATCCCGTTATAACATTAGTTAAATAGATAGATAAGCATGGGTCCTAGTGGAAAATAATTCTATCACCTGAAACCAAAAATGCATGGGACGAAAAAACATCAAAATATCATGTTGGTTTCGGACCCTAAAAGACGTGAAAAATATAATAAAAGTATTTTTTTTTTGAAATTCCATTCGAATCAATTCTTATGTCATTCCTGGGACTTAGAAAATTCCGGCCAAAAAGTACAAAATCATTAATAACTCCCTAAGTATTCGTCGTATGATGAAATAGCAAGAGACAAAAAAGATGTAATGTGTTATTGTCTACAACATAGGCCATGTATAATTTTACACTCAGATATATTACGTTTCCCCTCCCCTCCCCCATAATTTCACCCCTCCCCATGGGCCCCTTAATTTGGATTTATGAAAAAACGGTCAAACACCTGTTTAGTTATTTTTATGCTGATTTTTTTCGGCTGAGTTCCAAACTCCTCGCCTATGTCGTTTAAGAGATACACGCTCCGTTAGGAATCCTTCAACCCCCACGTTTCACTCCTTTCACCTCATAATATACACCACATCGAAAAACCCTCAGACACGTGTCTTCTTATTTTTAATGATGAGTTTATATGCCGAGTATCACATCCCCCAATGAAACCAATCGGGAGATATTTCTATTGAATGAAATGCTGGTCTACCCCCTTAACACCCCTTTAGAACCTGAATATCCAAAAATCCTTTCTTAGTGGGTGTTTGCGGCCCTTGAGGAAGCTGCATACCAAATTTCATTCCAATCCGTTCGGTGGTTTCTGAGATTTCGTGATAAATGAATGAGTCAGTCAGTCAGTGGTACTTGAGCTTTATATAGTAGATATAACTTATATATAGGCATGTAGATGTAGACGTGTATTGTAGTCTATAACATTTTATGGACATTTTCTTACAAAAGAATTTGCGGATTAATTTTGCGCCCCTCAGCATGGTGCGCCCCAAGACCTGGGCCTATGGGGCCTCTTGGTAAATCCAGCCCTGCTTGCCACACTATTGTTGATGTGCCAATTTGAGAAATGTCTTTGGTGAGGCTAGTACAGTCCGTATACCTTTCCTCACCGGCAGAGATATAACGTGGGCACAGTACCAATGTTTGCACAAACACGGTTGTTGCGCAGATGGTTTGGTTGTGCATGGGGACCTGACGTCTGCTGGGCTTACCTAGACGATGTTGCCCGTCACCGTTGTGTCTCCCTCCTCGCCCTACTGCGATCAGCAAACGCTAGCTCATCCAAGATCATTGGCATTTCTTTCTGGAACACGTAATAACAGTGAGGGAGATTGGAAGGGTACTCTTTAAGAGCGAGATAATCAAGCTGGAAGGCATGAGTGCATTGCCTTTGAAATGCGGGAACCTGGTGCTCTCAGTGAGCTCCTTATGCCCCTTAATTTAATGAGATTGTTGTTTTTGGTAAGATTTTTTAGGTACTTTTCGTTTTAAAATTTAGTATGTTGCACCTTAACCCTTAAGAATGATTGTATTTTATCAGGACTGTGCTTACTATGCAGTCATTTATTTCCTGTTCTGTCGTATGCGTGTATTATACCACACTGACTAATTGGTCTCACAAGTATCCGATTGCTTTGTTTTTATTCAATCTTAATTGTTTCCTGCCCTACCTAATACCATTTTCTTCGGCTCTTGTATTCGCGCAGTTGTTAATTGACACGAAGCACAGTGCGCGGTTTGTTTTCAATTTGATGGCATCGATCAGCTCATATAACCTTGAGCCTGCATGCTCTAGTCTGGGCTTTTATAGCTTCATGTGTGTACCCACCCACTTCTTTGATGCTTTTTACGGTTTCAGCGACTCTCTGTCTTATTCCGGCCCCTGTTGGCCATCTTAAATGAGACAGGTGACCCAAGGTGGGGGGGGTCAGCGTTTATAATACGTGTTATGAGCTGCAAATAAAATCGCATACCTGTCTGAAATTTACAGCTCCTGGTTAGGCTTGCATTGCTGTCTGGTTAGCCTATAGCCTTGATCATCGTCGTCCACCTTCCACACAAACTATGTTTTGCTCCAGACACTAAGGTGTGATTGGGGGGAGGGCGTTATGATGCCGTTTGCTTTCCAGTAACGCCTCTTCAACACCTTCGATTTATATAAGTTCGTTAACATTGCAAGCACTGAAGTTCTCATAAGTCGTCTTTTATTCTGCTTCTTGGAGGAGTATACTTCTCACATCGTATTACTGCATTATGTTAAGAGATTTTTTAATGCAATTAGTTTCAATTGTAACGCCATGCCAATAGCTGAGAACCTATACACTAATATATTGCTTGTATATGGTGTTCGTTTTTCAGGCTGAAACTGGGACAGTATGCTCTCTTTTGATGTGTAACATCTTTCCTCTCGGTAGCTGGATATTTTTTGTGGGAGTGATTTTGGAAAAGGGACGGAAATGTGCAACAGGAAACAATGAGCGCGAGTGGTGGCGGAGATTGGTACAACGACGTACTGTCGGCCAACATAGTGAGCCCTCTTGGTTGCTGGATATGTCTTGTGGGAGTGATTTGGAAAGGGACGGAAATGTGTAATAGGAAACCAGGGAAGCGCGCGCTATTTGATTTGACCAATGAGCACGCGCGGTGACGGAGAGATGGCTGTGAGATGGTGCCAACCCACTTTGCGTGAGGTGACGCCCCCTCTTTTCCTATAGCCCCCTTAATTTAATCAAAGGTCCCGAAACCAATAGGTCATCGTCCTTTTAATATCTCGCAAACCAATAATGCTAGGGACTTGTATGAGGTGTCCTAGGATCGGGGTGAGACCCCCCATTTTCCTATAGCCCCCTTAAATTGATCAACGGACCCAAAATTAATAGGTCATCGGCTTTTTAATATCTCGCGAATACTGCTAGGGATTTGTATGAGGTGTCCCAGGAGTCGGGGTGATGCCTCCGTTTTTCTATCCTCCTCTTAATTTAACCTAAGGACCCAAAAGTAAAGGGTCAGCTTTTTAATATTTCGCGAACGTATAATGCTAAGGACTTGTATGAGGTGTTGTGTGACTAGAACGCCACTTTATTTCATGATTTTGTGATTTGCAGGGATGGGTAAATCCAGAGCAGAATATATTCGAAATTATGGACAAAAGAAACATGAGAAAAAATTAAAAACTGGAGGAGTACAGCCGAAAGAAATTGGCTTCACATGGGGTATTTCATCTCAATTTCATAGTAGGATAACATGTCAGATGTTACACATCATATGCGACTACTGGAAGGCTCGTTTTTTCTGTGTATAATTTATTATTATTATTATTATTATTAGTATTATTATTTTATTATTATCACGGATCGCCCACCGAAAGAGTAAACTCTGGGTAGTTCATACAGGCAACACAAGGCTCAAGTGTAGCAGGTGCGCACAAACATTTAACACCACACGGAGCGAGCAAAGGCACATGCTAGCAGGAAAATGAACTATGTACCTCATACAGACGAAATAAAGTTGCGCAAAAACATTTAAATTATTATTATTGTATTGTGAAGTGACTTACCAAAGCGGAGCGCTTAGAGAGAATTTCTGTTATTGAGGACCAGTCAAAACAAGAGAGCATTGGGAATCTTCGACCGAGTATGGAAAATCTTTTGCAACGGTGTCGAAACATTCTCAATAAGATGAAGCTTGCAACTGACAGGCAGCGTAGTATGTCCAAAGGTGTGAAGAATGGCATAGTGGAACTACACACATCAAAAAAAGTTTTGCATCACCTCGGTTCCAAGAGTTCCGGAACCGTTAAATACAAAGGGAATAGAGATCAACACAAACAACATTTCAGCTCGTTTTATTGCTCATGAGACCCACACATTGCATGTTGTACCATCATACAGCTAGACATTCAGCATTTGTGGTCCAGATTGCAGTACACACCACCAGTAGCAATACCCAGTAGCACGTCCTCTTGCATTGATGCATGCCTGTATTCGTCGTGGCATACTATCCACAAGTTCATCAAGACACTGTTGGTCCAAATTGTCCCACTCCTCAACGACAATTCGGCGTAAACCTCTCAGAGTGGTTGGTGGGTCAAGACGTCCATAAACAGCCCTTTTCAACATATCCCAGGCATGTTCGATAGGGTTCATGTCTGGCGAACATGCTGGCCACTGTAGTCGAGCGATGTCGTTATCTTGAAGGAACGCATTCACAAGATGTGCACGATGAGGTCGAGAATTGTCGTCCATGAAGACAAATGCCTCTCCAATATTCTGCCGATATGGTTGCACTATGGGTCGGAGGATGTCATTCAGGTATCGTAAAGCCGTTTCGGAGCCTTCCATGACCACCAGTGGCGTACGTCGGCCCCATAATGCCACCCCAAAACATCAGGGAACCACCACCTTGCTGCACTCGCTGGACAGTGTGTCTAAGACGTTCAGCCTGACCAGGGTGCCTCCAAACACGTCTCCGACGATTGTCTGGTTGAAGGCATATGCGACACTCATCGGTGAAGAGAACGTGATGCCAATTCCGTGGGGTCCATTCAGCATGTTGTTGGGCCCATCTGTACCGCGCTGCATGGTGTCGGGGTTGCAAAGCTGGACCTCGCCATGGACGTCGGGAGTGAAGTTGCGCATCATGCAGCCTATTGCGCACAGTTTGAGTTGAAACACGACGTCCTGTGGCTGAACGAAACGCATTATTCAACATGGTGGCATTGCTGTCAGGGTTCCTCCGAGCGGCAATCCGTAAGTAGCGGTCATCCACTACAGTAGTAGCCCTTGGGCGGCCTGAGCGAGGCCTGTCATCGACAGTTCCTGTATCTCTGTACCTCCTCCATGTCCGAACAACATCGCTTTGGTTCACTCTGAGACGCCTGGAAACTTCCCTTGTTGAGAGCCCTTCTTGACACAAAGTAACAATGCGGACGCGATCGAACTGCGGTATTGACCTTCTAGGCATGGTAGAACTACAGACAACATGAGCAGCGTACCTTCGTCCTGGTGGAATGACTGGAACTGATCGGCTGTCGTACCCCCTCCGTCTAATAGGCCCTGCTCATGCATGGTTGTTTACATCTTTGAGCAGTTTTAGTGACATCTATGAACAGTCAAAGGGACTGTATCTTGGATACAATATACACAGTCAACGTCTATATGCCGGAGATCTGGGAACCGAGGTGATGCAAAACTTTTTTTGATGTGTGTAGAAGAGGCCATTGATTCTATAGCCTATAGCCTATTGTGATCGTACTTCACATGCGGCACAAGACGAAGCTCTCAAGGTTGTAGTGAATGACCTACCGAAGGACGAAGTTACTTCGGGAACTGTAGCTGCTCAGGAGGGGGATAAGAAAAATGAGACAGATTCGTCAGAAATATGGACTCCTGTTACATCGAGGAGAGACAGAAGATTGGTAAAGGTTAGAGAAAACGCTGAGAATATGTAGGAGGATTTTGCTGATAATGTTGACATATCTACCCACCAAGCAACCCCAAACAGACAGAAGAGACCTAGTAGGCCAAGGCGAGCAGCCTTACTGATCAGACCAGCTAAAGGTAAATCATATGCCGATATTCTGAAGGAGATTCGCCAAAATGCAAACCCTAATGATACAGGAACTGAAGTTCGGTCCATTCGACAAACTAAAGCGGGAGACGTCCTTGTCGAGTTGGGAGCAAGTTCCAGGGATAAAGCAGCTTTTGGTAATTCTCTGCGAAATGTTCTGGGGTCCAATGCTACAGTTCGTAGGCTTGAAGCGAAGGCAACTGTTGAAATCAGAGACCTTGATGCTCTAACTACTTCCGAAGAGGTCATGGAAGCTATCCAGAGAACAATCCCAGAACTCTCTCCAGATACTAAGGTACTGGTGACGAGGACGAATACGAGTGAAGTGATGATGGCTGTTGTCACATTAACAACTAGTGATGCAGATGTGCTCTTCAAGCAAGATCATAGGATGGGTCAATTGCAGGATTAGAAGAAGGATCATGGTATCTCTTTGTTATAGATGTCTGGACTATGGACTTGTTGCTAGCAACTGCAAAGGCACAGATATAAGTAAACTTTGCTACAATTGCGGCGGGACAGATCACAAAGCTAGAGGATGTATGGCCTCAAAGAAATGTGTTCTTTGTGAAGAACGAGGTTTTCTCAAAGATTTAGCACATTCTATGGGATCTGGCCAGTGTAAGGTCTTCAGAGAAGCTTTGGACAAAGAAAAGGCACTGAGGTTCAAATGATTCGTATACTTCAAGCCAATCTACTTAGAAGTAAGACAGGCAATGATCTGCTATATTAGCTAGTCACAGAGAAGCAAAGCGATCTCTTGCTAATCAGTGATCAGTATAAAGATAAAGAGTCATCTCTTGGATTCAGTGACACACTTGGAACTTCTGCAATCTGGGTATTGGATTCTAGAAAAGTTCTTATAAAGGATCATGGAAGTTCTGATGGTTATGGTTGGGTGAAGATCAGAAAGGTCACCTATTTTAGTGTTTACCTAACACCTAATGAGGCAATTGAGCACTTCCGCCGCAAAGTAAATTCTTTGGAAGATGCAATTCTAAACGCCACAGATAGTGTCATAGTGGCTGGAGACTTTAACGCCAAAGCAGTGGAATGGGGTATGCCAAGTACAGATTCCCGGGGTAAGTACATTCTAGAGATGGCATCCAGGATAGGCCTTCTAAAATTAATTATTGGTACAGTTCCAACTTTCTGACGTCCAGGGTGTGAAGGAACAATTCCGGATGTCTCCCTGGCATCAGAAGTAATTGTGCCATTCATTAAGAGATGGAAAGTGTTGGAAGATTATTCTGCTAGCGATCATCAATTCATCGCCTTTGACTTTGAATCAAATGTTCAGGGACGGGAAGTACCTCCCCAGAAATGTCGACGGTGGAATGTAATTAGGATTAGCATGGACAAGGTCAAAGATATCATTGGGAAGGGTGCAGAACAGATTCGAAGTGTTGAAGCACGGAGAGAGTTTGAGGTTGAGGATATGGTCTCTGCAACCATGAAAATGATTACGTCAGCTTGTGATGTTTCGATGCCCTCCTCAGTACCACGTCACCGAAAGAATCCTGTATACTGGTGGACCAGAGAGATAGCAGAATTAAGGAAGAACTGCCTCAGGCTTCGCCGTCTTGCCCAGAGAGCAAGAAATCGGGAAGAAGCTAATGAAAAATCAGCGGAGTATAAAGCAGCAAAGAAACTACTTCGGAAAGCCATAACTACGAGCAAGGTTCAGAGTTGGAGAAAGCTTCAGGAAGATATCGACACTTATCCATGGGGTTTGAGTTACAAAATTGTAGCACAGAAACTTGGAAGTCGCAGTACACCGTGCATCATGGAGGATGATATTATGAACACCATTGTTCAAACCCTTTTTCCAACTCATCCCACAAGACCTGAGAGGAATTTTGAAAGTGATCTAGATTTCCCACTGTTTACTGAAGATGAACTTCGGGTTGCAACGCATTCTTTACGGAACAACAAGGCTCCGGGGCCGGATGGAATTCCTAATGAGGTTCTGAAAATAATAGTTGATCAAGATATGTTGTTATTGTTGAGAATGTTCAATGTGTGCTTGAAAGGAGGAATCTTTAGCTTTCGCTGGAAGATCTGTCGCTTAGTGCTCGTTTGTAAGGACATGGGTGACCCTGAGTTACCATCATCGTACCGCCCACTTTGTATGCTTGACACAACAGGCAAACTATTTGAGAAACTCATAAGACGGAGATTGCGTGAAGCAATAATCGCAGCCGGCGATTTATCACCAAGGCAATTTGGATTCAGGGTAGGCCGGTCGACACTGGATGCAGTGCAAGAAGTCATCGATAAAGTACGAAGAGCGGAGAGTTATAATCATTACTCTCGCCGGGTGATTCTCTTTGTTACACTGGATGTTAAAAACGCTTTCAACTCTGTCAAATGGACAGATATCATGGTTGCTCTAGAATTTTCATTTCATGTTCCAAGGTATCTCCTTCGGATCTTAGACTCTTACTTGAAGGATCGTGCTCTGCTCTACGATACTACAGAAGGGATCCGTAGAGTACAAGGCACGGCTGGGGCTGCCCAGGGTTCGATTCTAGGACCTGATCTATGGAATATTACACACGACAGCTTGTTGAGGCTTGAAATGTCTGAAGAAACTATTCTAGTAGGATATGCAGATGATGTTGCTGCTCTTGTAGCAGGAAGAAGTGACGAGCAGGCACAGTTGCGACTCAGTATGGTAATGCGCAAAATCAATAGATGGATGGAGGAACATGGTCTGTCTCTAGCACTTAGTAAGACGGAAATTGTCATCCTAACAAAGAAGAGAATTCAGACAATACTTCCAATACAGGTTGGACTAATTCAAGTAAAGACGCAGCCAGCAGCAAAATACCTGGGCATCATGATCGACAGTAAAATGAATTTTGGAAAACAGATTAGACGGACTGCAGATAAGGCAGCCAGAGGAGTAATGTCCCTCAGTCGGCTCATGGCGAATGTTGGTGGGCCAAAATATAGTAAGAGAAGACTATTGATGACAGCCATCAATTCAGTTCTGCTGTATGGAGCGGAAATATGGGCGGATGCCCTGGATAAGGAAATTTATAGGAAGCCACTGGCGCAAGTGCAGAGGCGGGGGGCTTTGCGCGTGGCATTTGCATATCGCACGGTCTCTGAGGAAGCAGTTCTCGTTATTGCTGGGATTATTCCGATTTTTTTTCTTGCGAAAGAACGCAAGAACATTTACTTGAGGAAATCTGATATGGGTTTACAAAATGCAAGACGATTGGCAAGAGTACAAACCTTTCAAAATTGGCAGATCAAATGGGAGCAAGGAGATCAAAGCCAATGGACTAAGAGAATGATCCCTCAGGTGCAGGTTTGGTCAGAGAGGAAACATGGTGAGGTTGGTTACTATCTCACTCAGTTCTTGACTGGCCATGGGTACTTCTGTTCCTATCTTAAGAAGATGGGGAAGGTGGATTCATCAAATTGCATCTACTGTATCAACGAATTAGATAATGCTAATCACACCTTCTTCTCTTGTGGACGGTGGGTCCAAAATAGGCAGTCTCATCAAATATACTTTGATGTAGAGATATCCCCGGACAATATTGTTGCAGTGATGCTACAAAATGAGGAAAATTGGAAACTGGTAGCAAGTTTTGTTGAAGATATTCTCCGAACAAATAAGACGGATCTGGATCGCCACTGAAGATGATTCATTGCGGAAGAGTGCCCTACATGCAAATATAAAATGACTCTAGCCTGAAGTAATGTGATAAACGGTTCCAGGCTTGTGTTCAGAAGTAACGGGGGAGTTTTAGTCGGTAGTCTGCTACTCAGGAGCAGGAGCCCGACACTTCTTCCCCTAATATATATTATTATTATTATTAATATTATTACAATAAATTTTTGACTATTATTAATATTATTATTTATATTGTGAATGTTGTATGCAACGTATTTTAATAATAGTATACAAATATAACTGGTTCTTTTGAAATGGTTTTGTTGTGTTGTGTTTCGTTTCGTGTTTCCACTTGTGGTCATTGAACTGAGATTCCGTTTATATTTGAAACTGCGTGCTTATTGGAGTTTCATAGGTTAGCAATAAAATATGAAAAACATAACTCTGTATATTTTAAAGGAAATGTTCTTGCCTTAATGTTAGCACCGTTGTGCATAAAACCAAGTTCATGTTCATGAGAATTAGCTTGGTTAACCAGTAGTATTCATAAATTGTTCGTAATTCCTATGCTGTCGGCGTTCGGAGATGAGAGATTCGAATCCCAGCACTGGCAGCGACCATGCTAAGCAAATGCAATTGTCGGGTTATCACCCTTCTTACAACTATGCACAACTAGCCTACACACAAAAGTACTTGAAGCTGATGACTACCATATCCCTAACCTTTAATAGAAACGTCGACGACTGTAGCTAATTCTCAGTAATAAAGAAAAACTGATTGATCTGGTATGTGATACTCAACGGCTGACTTTATTAGTAGTTACAAGTAAGACATTGGATTTTAATTCACTTTTGGTCTGCGGAATTTCCCTGACGGAACTCCATAAGGAGATGACAAGAAGAGAACCGTACGCAGACATGGAAACTTGCCACCTCGATAACGTGGCACCTGGGGCAGATGACCTTGTAGTTCCCCCCTTAAAACAACAATGACTAACTAATGTGGCCCCAGTCGGTCTGGACTTCCGGACGGTTCATTCGATGTAGTCATCCAGCAGGAACTGTGGCCGTGTTCTCTGTTCGGTGTTACTTCCTCCTTCCGCCATGGGGCTTAACTATCTGCGGACTAGGTAGACTTGATTTCGACCCCACCGTCAGCCGTCCTTTCCTTGGTTTCCCATTTTCAGCTTCAGGTCTGTACCTTCTAATAGACCACGGGTGCTTCCTTCCAACTCCTTGGCCAATTTCTTCATCTTCATTTATTTCATCTTTCAATAACTCCTCTCATGAGTTTGGCGTAATGAAGGGCATCCGAACGTGAAAACCATCCGTCATTTTAGCTCATCGCATCTCATCCACAACGCTGCTGAATTTGCAATTATAAGGTCAGACATGCAGTGCCTACTGTCCCCGTTAACCGGCATCGAATCGGATGACCCGGCGAAAACATCGCGATTCATGCCGATAACACAAGACATATATCAGATAAAGAACAAAAAAAAATGATTGAGGTCTGGGTTCGAATATATAAAAAAAATGCGCCGGTGGGTACGGGAACTCAAGTAGTCTCAGGGGTGGTTAACAGGATGTAGGTGTAACAGGTTAAATCAACCCACTCCCAAACCTAAATCAAAGCAATAGCACAACAGAAGTCAGAAGATAAGCACAATTAAAAAGATAAAAAATAGGCATCCATTTATTGGTAACTTATTGACCAATACAAATATAGGAAACCCCCAAAAAGCCTATCTTGCCTCAGAGATTCGATCTAAATGAAAGCTTGATGTGGACCGAAGAAAAAGAAAAATATTTAGAGTCCAAATACACATAATTAAGTTTTAAAGGGTCAACGAATCTCCTTGGTCCTATCCTTAAGACACAAATAGAATTAGGAGATATTCGAAGAAAATTAAATAAAATATAAAAAAGTAGATTCAGTCACATTTGACTATCAACATCAACTAATCACACTAAATGTCCATCAGGTAGTGTCCTAGATTAGTAATATTGTCACTCACTTGAGTTTATAATGAAGGTTAAATAAATAGCTGGCCTAAAAAATAATAGTATTGATCTCCGTTCTAACTAATTATTAATTAATTATTAATTAAAATAATTGCTGCAACAGTATAGGTCCTACTTGACCACTCAATTAAAGTTGCAATCAGGATTTATATTTATCGTACAACGTTATTTCAGAGTCTAATTACTCAAAATATTTCAGGCAAACGGGCACCCATTATCCTACATTTATGCAAAGTTCAAAGTCATGGCTGATCATTATATCACAACTAAAAGTTCCCATCTTTCCCAATTCGATGGTATGCTTGCAATGTATTTCACTCCATCAATTACATAGTGATTAGATTATCGCCTGCCTACTCCTGTGAATACTTAATTCACCACCATATGACTGCATTTTGCATAGTCATGCTTATTTAGAAAGATATTACACTACTAATTATTATTTCTTTTTTTTATTCACTAAGGGATTCTTCATGATTAATTCTCAGAAAATTTGCCATAAGACGTTCACAGAATATGTGAACTATCATCCTAAATTTATTTTATTATATTCCATTCAATTCTCCCCTCTCTTTTTTATAAACAACTATACCAATCAATCTTTTTTTGTAGATAAACTCATTATCTTTTAATTATCATGACCTTTCATTTCATCACATGACTAGTGTGCATAAATTATCTAATGCAGGCATGACCTGTAGCAATGTCAAATGGGTAGGTGTCGAAGCATAATGACGAGCATGCTTTTAATAATTAAATTCTCTATATCAATGAATGTGGACGGAAAAAATGGGAATATAAAAAGTTATAATCCTTCAGAGTTCACATAATTAGATTCACCAAACGCTGAAGTCAAAATCGAAAGAAGAAAAAATTCAAAACATGAACTCCACCTTAGCTCTCGACAGCTAGTCTACCACCTTCATTTATTCCATCATGGATTCAGTTCAGTATCCGCGTCGTATTTCCAATCTTATCATCGTAGAAAAAAAATCTTATCATTCGAAGTAGTGACGGATTTACAAAAATTCCCAAAAGAAAATATTAACTGGATCATGGTGCCAAGCGTGGTGGATAGTTCCTTGCCACGTGTGACAACCCTACAATGAAAATCAATTCCTCATATAATTACTTAATAGACGAAGGGAAAAAAATGTGGCCATTAATAATAATAATAAAATGATTGATCAACAAATAAATAATAATTAGTTCAACTCCATGGCATCTAGTAATACTGAGTAGTACAAACTACTCACAACTACAAATTGAAGTAATGTTTTAGCTCACCAACTGGCCGAAATAAGAAAATATGGTACAAGCCTAGCATGTTCATAGAATGCAGAACCTCTGGAACCAATCTTCATTCAGAACCATCTCCTTCCCATTCCAGAACCGGCAGGATTGCATCTTCCACCATCTTCTTCCTCGCCTCCTCCAGGAATCAAAACCGAGACCCTCACGTTTCATGGTGGCTGCGTCCTCCGACTCCCACGGTGTGGTTATGTCATGGCAACATCATGGCCTCATCTTGATGTAAACGCCACTCTGTCCAGTCCCCGCACGTATAAGCTTAGTGGCACATATTTTCACTGACTAGTTCAATTTCAAAATTCTTCATTGACACTTCAACAGCACAGGTTATAAAATGTCCTCGTTCCATTCTGGAAATAATAAGTTCCTGCGCCTCGAACAATGTAGACAATTCTTTCTCTCAGCAAATTGCCACCGGCTTTACGTAAACAGTAATTCAATAGCATTCACAGCTGTTCAGTTCCATCTACAAGTCCTCCATCGATGATAAGAGCCCCGTCTATTCTCGAATGTTCACTGCACAAACTATTCCGTATTGTAACTCACGTCCAAAGCTAGTCGCAAAGGGCTAGTTCTCTCGTTATCAAGCCAAGCATGGGCCTGCACGACCGGGATTATACACTCTGGACTCGGCCGTCTGATATAGCAATCGCGCCCGGCATAACAGCGGTGATTCGTAATTATATTGTCTCTCAGGACTCCGATAAAATCACACCCGATATACAGCGACACTCAGACCTGTGGTGGCAAAGCACACACGGCCCTCCGCGATCAAAATCGAATGTAAAAGTCACTCTTGCCGTGCAACGGAGTACTGTCCAGTCCGCGCTCAAAACGCATGTCTCTGCGCCACTCAATGTGACCAGTTGCCGGAAACCAGAGCTGAGCACGTGGTCCGAGACAGCGTGCTCTGCCGGAGATAGTAGACAGCTGTGCGTGACGTCAGACGCGTGACGTCACTCGACCTTGTGGTCGGGTCTGCGAAGATAAAATGTGTTGTTTTGGGCCGTGATTTACGCAGGGTTGCCAATCTGTGCTAAAACTGGAGTACTATGTTGGGCACATACTCCCCTCTCCCCCGGAAAATAAGCGAGTAAACAAAAGCTTATTTTGTATTCTCTTCATTATGCCGCCAATCATGTGCCAATCATATCCTGCTCGTTCATCAACAGTAGTATCTCTTAAGGCTGGCAGCATTATACTTTCCTATCCTTGCTCCAGACCTTATATCTCTGATGCCATAGCAATTGTTTCCATAAGTCTCATGGACTAGGTATGGCCCAAAAAACAGCCTTGCAAATTTGCCGTATATCTTCAGCGGTAGGTTGGATGATACGGGTCTGCGTATTAACACTCGATCTCCGACACGTAAAGGTTGACTGTATTTCCCTTTTTCGGTCCTTCTGTTCCTCTTTTCGGCTTGTGTCTGAAGTCTCTCGCTAGCCAACTGGATTCTCCTCTCCATGTTGGGTTCTACAACAGGTGGTGTTTTGACAATGTGATCCCAGGGTCTTACTGGTTTGACATTGAAGTGGAGTACTTTGGGAATCTGTTGTGTGCTTTCATGCACTGTTGCATTTATGCAAAACTCCAAAATTGGTAGAACATCCATCCACTGATCATGTTTATGGTGGCAATACAACCGGCAAAATTTCCCAATTTCCGCCATGACCCTTTCCACCGGATTTCCCTCAGGATGGCGTATGGAATTCAATATGTGCTTGACATCAAGTCTGATCATGGCCTGATAAAATTCAGCAGAGGTGAATTGGGTTCCATGATCGGAAAGAATGTAAGTAGGCTTACCCATAGTAGGAAATACACCCTTCTCAAGCCTATTGATCACATAACGTGACTTAGCCTTCTGAATGGGGAAGAACATTACATATTTCGTGAAGACGTCCATAGTAACAAGGATGAACTGGTTTCCCCTTTTTGATTTAGGTAATGGCCCATAAATATCAGTCGAATATAGCTCTCGGGGTTCTGATGGTAATATAGGCTTTGGTCTTTCCTTCAAGAAATGCGAAGCGAATTTACTTCTCTGGCGTTCATCACATTTTCTTAAAATATTTCTTGCCGACGTTCGCATCCCCTTCCAAGTGAATTTCTCTTGTAGCACATGGATGGTTTTGTCAATACCACCATGTCCTATGGCCCTATGCGCCAACCAAACTACACGTTCAACTAGGTTCGGTGGAAAAACTGCTTTTAACATGAGATGAGCTTCATCCACAAACTTGCATACCACATCTTCCACGATGACATAATCGTTAGACAATCTAGCAGTTGCTTCATATTCTGGATCGATATTGCTCATGCGTCCCTTCAGAAATCTATACATCATTCTCAAAGGAGTATACCTCTTCTGTGACTGCGGTAGTTTCTTAAGCTTCTCTAATGTTTCCTGATCTTCTTGGACGATTTCTACTTGATGTACTTGCATTTCCTCTGTCGGGTTTCTACTCAAAACGTCGGCTAAGAAGTTGTCCTTGCCCGGTTGATGCACAATGGATACATCAAATTGATGGAGAAACAAAGTCCAAGGGCTACCCTGTCACTAGCTAGCTCGTCTTTTTAGCATAAACTGTAATGCTTTATGGTCGGTGATTATGACAGTTTTATGTCCAAGCAATATCTTCTTCCAGCTCTGCAATGCATAAATAATTGCTAAAGCCTCTATTTCCGTGGTAGTGTAGTTCCTTTCGGGTTCACGTAACTTTCTACTGGAGAATGCTAAATTGTGACGCCCTTGCTTGTCATCTATCTGAAATAACACGGCGCTGATGCCTACGCGTGAAGCGTCTGATTCTAAATAGAACGTTCTCTCGAAATCCGGGTATTCAAGTTTAATATTCTCTATCAACATAGTTTTTGCTTAAAAAAGGCCGCTTCAGATTTCTCATCCCATTTCCATTTGTTGTTTTTCTTTAAAAGATCTTGTAGTGGTGCCATCGTCTCTGAGTACATGGGACAATGTGCCGAAATGAATTGGCACATTCCCAGGAATTGCCTAATCTGTTTGACCTTCCGTGGTCTGGGAAAACTCCTGATCGCCTCAATCTTATCAGGATTAGGTCGATACCCATTTCCATCAATTACATGTCCCAAAAACCTAATCTCTCTATGGCAAAAATGGCATTTATTAAAGTTGACCTTGAAACATGCTTCCCGTAGGTTCTCAGATAGTTAACGAAGATGTTCTATATGTTCCTCCATGGTTGTCGATGCTATAATCAGATCATCGATATAACATAATACGTTTCCTTTTACTTCTTCCGTCAGATTCTTGTCCAATGCTCTGACCATTGCAGGACCACTATTCTTCACTCCAAACGGTAGTCTTTTGAAAACGTAAGTAATGCCGTTGTACATGCATCCAGTGTATCGTTTGCTCTCCTCTGACAAACCTATATGGTAAAAAGAAGCTGTAAGATCTATTGTCGAGAATATGGTCTTTCCCTTAAATCGTCTGAGTAGTTCCCTAATCTTGGGAGGCCTGTCATATTCTGGCAAAATTCTCTTGTTGAGGCTTCTGGCGTCTAGACAAATTCTAAGCCTGCCGTCCTGTTTCTTAACAACGGCCAGAGGATTGAGATATGGGGTAGCCATCTTCTGAATGAGGTCGTCTTCTTCCATGGTTTTAATGCCTTTGCCTACCTCCTCATTCCACTTCTCTGGAATCGGGTAAAGCTTCCCCTTGAATGGTGACTCATCTTCCAGTCGTATCTGGTATTCGAAATTGCTAATAAGACCAGGTTTCTCATCGAAGATGCCTTGAAATTCCGATATTAATTCATCAAATTTCTTCCCGATGTGTGGTTCTAGTGTTTCCTTCTTGACATAGAATAACCTCTCTGCTTCTACCTCCATTTCATTTACCATGTTATCTAAGGTGTTCCACCCAGGTAATTCTTGGCTATGTGATATACCAATTTCCTCATTCAATTTCCCTTCGTTTCCTCGGAAAGTTGCTATCCCTGCTTATAAATCAATTACTATTCCATGCTCTGTCAAAAATTCCGCACCTAGAATCATGTCGAACTTAATATCTTTTAGTACTATGAAGACGTGTTCAAAATTTCTGTTGGCTATAGTGATGTTAATCAATGCTTGTAATTTGCAGTTAATAGAACGGTTAGGAATCACTCCTCTAACCTTCATTCCGGATGTGGGTAATATAGTAATGTCTTCTGTCAACCTGATATTCTCAAAACACGCCTCCGATATGATTCTGACCATGGCTCCTGTATCCAGCAATGTCTTAAATTTCCGTCCTCCAACATGTACATCAATCATTGGTAGTTCAGCTCTCTCTCTCCTAATGGGATTCTCTTCGTCGTAAATGAGGTCTTCATCTACAATTCTATGTACCGCGATGATCTCGATGATAGGTTTGCAATTACTGGAATCTACTGTGACTGGTGATTTGTATTTGAGGTTTTTTTTTGCTTGCGAGCCACTTGTACCAGGCCCTGGGTCTACGTTCCCTTGCCCTTGCTGCTGCTTAGTTGCTTCTCTCATCTGCTGCAGGTATGCTTGACTTTCTGCATGTCTCTCTTCCAAATTCACGCGATTGTCCCGAGGTTCATCTCTGTTCCACTGCCTATTATAGGTTTGAAATCTACCTCTTCCTTGCTGCCAAGAGTTTCTTCCCTTTATATCCCTAGGTCTGTAGGTTTGTGAATTGAGTTGCTGCTGTTGGTTCGCATAGTATGGCCTTCCATGTTGGATCCATCTCCTATCTCGTTGATTATATCCACGATTCTCATAACGTCCTCTCCAATCTCCTGTATCCTGGAATGTTCTTCTTTGTGGTGGTTCAATCTGTATTTTCCGGTCTGTCACGACTAGATTCACCTCCTGGTGCTCTGATCTAGTGTTTCTCGCGTGCATTAAAGAACTGGTGTGATCTAATTTCCTCAGAATTTCGTCACATGTCTTCAAACTATTCGCCCCAGATGCTATAAGCATTCTCTGAACTTCTACCGGAAATTGCCTCCTTATCGCTTGAATCATCTCCTCTTCGGGTAATGGAGGCTCTAAATATTGTAACCGGGCTAACTGCGTTGTAAAATACCCCGCATACTGCGTCGGGTTAGATGTGGAATATTTCCTGGAGTAAAGTTCTGATCTGATGCTAAGTTGGTCTTCCGAACTCCAGAAACGCCTAAGGAATGCCTTAGCAAACTCCTCGTAATTCGCAAATGTGCATCTAAAAGCTCTAAACCAGGTCAGCGCTTGATTCTCTAACGATCTTTCAATAACCCTTATCTCGCGTTCACTTGGGATCCGATTTTCATCCAGATAATCCCTGAGGTCTCGTAGGAACTCGATTGGAGTGATAACTCCCACACCTCTAAACTTTTTCGGTTCTTCCTCATGAGTTCTAATGATAGCTACAGGACTAGCCCCATTAAATCCTCTAGGTGTCGAATCCATTTCTCCCCATCGTTTCTCCAGGTTAATCTCTGGTGAGTTAATTTCCATCGTTTGAACCGGACTATTCATCTGTAAGAAGTTCTCCATACGCGTGATGCGGTCTAGGTGACTACCCTCCAGTATCTTTATGTTATCATTGACTGACGAAATCGCCCCATCTATTTCCGTTTTGACTTGTGTGATATTAGTATTGATTGCGTCCAATTTGTTTTCTATCTTCCCTGCTTCCTCATCCATGAGTTTTCGATTTGCATCCACGTCTTGCGCTAATGTGCCAACATTTTCCTCCATCTTCTTGATTTTCGTCTCTACTTTTCCTACTTGTTCCGTTAATTCCTTTCGAATGCCGACAGTAGTTTCATTAAACTCTTTCCTTACTTCCACTATCTCATGTTGGTATTCCCCTTTAAGCTTGTCTACATGAGCGGTTATATCAGATCCCAATCCTTTAATGTTTTCATCTAGCCGTTTTTCTAGGGTCCTGACGTGTGTATTCAATGCTTCCATGTCTTTCTCTACACCTTTCTGAATTTTCTGTATGCCCTCTATCAAATTGTCCTGCATAGTGGCCTTCAATGCATCAAGTTTTGCGTCCATGCTGCTATCAGTTTCCTTTTGACTGTTGGTTATACGCTCTCCTAACTTGATTATATCTGCCTGTGTTTTTAACGCCTGATTAGCTGCCTCATTTCGGTTTTGATTAAATTTCTTGTCCAATTCATCATGATTTTGTTGGATACTATGATTAAGTCTACCCTCTAACTCCATTTGACCTTGCTTAAAGTCGCCTCTTAAATCATCCTGACCCTTCTTTAAATCAGTTTTCAAATCAGCTAACAGCTGCCTCAACTCTTCCATATTAGACATGTCAATTAGTGCAATAAGACAATACAACATAAGGGAACCATCAAGAGTGACCACACCAAGATTGTACCATACTTTCTACTACTATACCATGGAATTGAACTAATATCAACGAGTTGCATAAATGGATCCTTATCCAATTCTACGCAATTGGATCATTAAACGAAGAACGAATGAAGATCAAAAACACCAATCCAAAGGAAAAAGAACTTCTGATACTGTTGCCTATGTCATGGAAACTAGGAAACAATCTCATTACCAACGGTAATTAGACCTTCCCAAGAGAAAAAATCATTAGCCTCCCATTCAAGTACTTCAAATGTGGTAATCCAATTTACTTGAGCCACTCAAATGCAAGTGCCAACGACTCAACAACCCACACTGGCTGTCAAATTACATTAAAAACATCTAATTGCTACACCATCGTGTGTACGATTTCTCAATTCGAGGCCCCACGTTGGGCGCCATTTTATATGTCCCCCGTTAACCGGCATCGAATCGGATGACCCGGCGAAAACATCGCGATTCATGCCGATAACACAAGACATATATCAGATAAAGAACAAAAAAATGATTGAGATCTGGGTTCGAATATCAAAAAAAAAATCGCCGGTGGGTACGAGAACTCAAGTAGTCTCAGGGGTGGTTAACAGGATGTAGGTGTAACAGGTTAAATCAACCCACTCCCAAACCTAAATCAAAGCAATAGCACAACAGAAGTCAGAAGATAAGCACAATTAAAAAGATAAAAAATAGGCATCCATTTATTGGCAACTTATTGACCAATACAAATATAGGAAACCCCCAAAAAGCCTATCTTGCCTCGGAGATTCGATCTAAATGAAAGCTTGATGTGGACCGAAGAAAAAGAAAAATATTTAGAGTCCAAATACACATAATTAAGTTTTAAAGGGTCAACGAATCTCCTTGGTCCTATCCTTAAGACACAAATAAAATTAGGAGATATTCGAAGAAAATTAAATAAAATATAAAAAAAGTAGATTCAGTCACATTTGACTATCAACATCAACTAATCACACTAAATGTCCATAAGGTAGTGTCATAGATTAGTAATATTGTCACTCACTTGAGTTTATAATGAAGGTTAAATAAATAGCTGGCCTAAAAAATAATAGTATTGATCTCCGTTCTAACTAATTATTAATTAATTATTAATTAAAATAATTGCTGCATCAGTATAGGTCCTACTTGACCACTCAATTAAAGTTGCAATCAGGATTTATATTTATCGTACAACGTTAATTCAGAGTCTAATTACTCAAAATATTTCAGGCAAACGTGCACCCATTATCCTACATTTATGCAAAGTTCAAAGTCATGGCTGATCATCATATCACAACTAAAAGTTCCCATCTTTCCCAATTCGATGGTATGCTTGCAATGTATTTCACTCCATCAATTACATAGTGATTAGATTATCGCCTGCCTACTCCTGTGAATACTTAATTCACCACCATATGACTGCATTTTGCATAGTCATGCTTATTTAGAAAGATATTACACTACTAATTAGTATTTCTTTTTTTTATTCACTAAGGGATTCTTCATGATTAATTCTCAGAAAATTTGCCATAAGACGTTCACAGAATATGTGAACTATCATCCTAAATTTATTTTATTACATTCCATTCAATTCTCCCCTCTCTTTTTTTATAAACAACTACACCAATCAATCTTTTTTGTAGATAAACTCATTATCTTTTAATTATCATGACCTTTCATTTCATCGCATGACTAGTGTGCATAAATTATCTAATGCAGGCATGACCTGTAGCAATGTCAAATGGGTAGGTGTCGAAGCATAATGACGAGCATGCTTTTAATAATTAAATTCTCTATATCAATGAATGTGGACGGAAGAAATGGGAATATAAAAAGTTATAATCCTTCAGAGTTCACATAATTATATTCACCAAACGCTGAAGTCAAAATCGAAAGAAAAAAAATTCAAAACATGAACTCCACCCTAGCTCTCGACAGCTAGTCTACCACCTTCATTTATTCCATCATGGATTCAGTTCAGTATCCGCGTCGTATTTCCAATCTTATCATCGTAGAAAAAAATCTTATCATTCGAAGTAGTGACGGATTTACAAAAATTCCCAAAAGAAAATATTAACTGGATCATGGTGCCAAGCGTGATGGATAGTTCCTTGCCTCGTGTGACAACCCTACAATGAGAATCAATTCCTCATATAATTACTTAATAGACAAAGGGAAAAAAATGTGGCCATTAATAATAATAATAAAATGATTGATCAACAAATAAATAATAATTAGTTCAACTCCATGGCATCTAGTACTACTGAGTAGTACAAACTACTCACAACTGCAAATTGAAAATGTTTTAGCTCACCAACTGGCCGAAATAAGAAAATATGGTACAAGCCTAGCATGCTCATAGAATGCAGAACCTCTGGAACCAATCTTCATTCAGGACCACCTCCTTCCCATTCCAGAACCGGCAGGATTGCATCTTCCACCATCTTCTTCCTCGCCTCCTCCAGGAATCGAAACCGAGACCCTCACGTTTCATGGTGGCTGCGTCCTCCGACTCCCACGGTGTGGTTATGTCATGGCAACATCATGGCCTCATCTTGATGTAAACGTCACTCTGTCCAGTCCCCGCACGTATAAGCTTAGTGGCACATATTTTCACTGACTAGTTCAATTTCAAAATTCTTCATTGACACTTCAACAGCACAGGTTATAAAATGTCCTCGTTCCATTCTGGAAATTATAAGTTCCTGCGCCTCGAACAATGTAGACAATTCTTTCTCTCAGCAAATTGCCACCGGTTTTACGTAAACAGTAATTCAATAGCATTCACAGCTGTTCAGTTCCATCTACAAGTCCTCCATCGATGATAAGAGCCCCGTCTATTCTCGAATGTTCACTGCACAAACTATTCCGTATTGTAACTCACGTCCAAAGCTAGTCGCAAAGGGCAAGTTCTCTCGTTATCAAGCCAAGCATGGGCCTGCACGACCGGGATTATACACTCTGGACTCGGCCGTCTGATATAGCAATCGCGCCCGGCATAACAGCGGTGATTCGTAATTATATTGTCTCTCAGGACTCCGATAAAATCACACCCGATATACAGCGACACTCAGACCTGTGGTGGCATAGCAGACACGGCCCTCCGCGATCAAAATCGAATGTAAAAGTCACTCTTGCCGCGCAACGGAGTACTGTCCAGTCCGCGCTCAAAACGCATGTCTCTGCGCCACTCAATGTGACCAGTTGCCGGAAACCAGAGCTGAGCACGGGGTCCGAGACAGCGTGCTCTGCCGGAGATAGTAGACAGCTGTGCGTGACGTCAGACGCGTGACGTCACTCGACCTTGTGGTCGGGTCTGCGAAGATAAAATATGGTGTTTTGGGCCGTGATTTACGCAGGGTTGCCAATCTGTGCTAAAACTGGAGTACTATGTTGGGCACACTACCAATAGTTTAAGGGGAGCCAGAATGTCCTATGTTGGCCATGTTAATTTTCAGCTTTTTATTTATCACTTTCTCAGGAACCATTCATTTTTTTTTCGTGTGGCCTCAGAGGCCGAGTGCAGGTCTTTCTATTCGACGCCCGTGGGCGACCTGCGCGTCGGGATGGGAGATGGAATGGATGAAGATGAATGAAACTGGGCAAGGATGTGGAAGGAATCGGCCGTGGCCTGTCAGAAGGTACCGTCCCAGCATTTGCCTGGTGTTGAAGATGGGAAACCACGGAAAACCATTTCAAGGACGGCCGACGGTGGGGCTCGAACCCACGCGTCTTCCGAGTCAGCTGAGAGCTTGGTCCTATGACCTAACGCTGCGTTTTAGCCAGCTGAGCCACTGCCGTCGGTGGAACCATTAATAGGAACTAATTACTTTTTTTTTTCAGGGATATTGCTTGACGATATCTTCTTACTTTAACACAGGTTTTTTTGAAAACAAGATAATTTGTGATATTTCGTGGATTCTATTAAATGGCGTAATTTTAATAACAGCACTTTCATGATCATTTCCTACACAGGAACTTATACAGTACTAGCAACCCGCCCCGGCTTCGCCCAGGAACAGTTGTGAATACATTACGTGCTAGCTCGTAAACTGTCGCCTCAATAATTGAATGGAGATTGTTGGAAGAAATGAAAACGTAAAAACACTTATAATGGGCGATGAATTGAAGATAGAGGTATGCTTTCCCGGACTTTTTATCATTTCAAAAGATCTTGTCGACTTCATCGTTATGCTTTGGTCTGCCGTTATGCGTTACGGTTACGGAGAGGAAATGTACTAAGGTTGTACTTGAGTGTATGGCGTCATCATGTTGTTCAGTGCATATGCACCGAGTCTAAGTTTACTCCTGGACTATGGCGTTATGCGATACGGAGACGGAGAGCGCGTGACGTCATGCAACAGAGTGCACCTCCTGCTCTCCATTCCCGGCACGGGAAGCCTAAGTTAATGGGTAATGGAGTCTGTTGAAAGAGTCCTGGCTTTCTAACATGTGTAGCATTTGTAGCATGCGTCATTTGAAATGATATAAAGTCTAGTCTTTCAGACTGACTGTAACTTTTTTGTAGAACTTTTCATGCTGAACAATTCTTACACTCATAGTATATTGATATTTTTAACGGTTTGCCCAGCGTAAGCTCACAAAGCGCACGGACGCCAGTTTCTTTTTTTTTTTTTCGACTTTTTCACTGAAATTGTTACTGCTTGGCTTCCTTTGATCATAAATAAATTATTTTCTACAGAAACCTTCATCGAGTTATCCTTTACAGAGTGGTGAAAACTGCATCAAAATCCATCCAGGGTTCTCGAGATTACCCGTGACATCCAATAATCGGGGACTTAGTTTTATACCAAGTAGAGATTAGCCGATGACGTGGTGGCTGCTGATCTCGTCATCCACTTTGTAAGTGAATATTGACTCAAAGACTTGCTTATTTTTTGTAAATTCTGATATTTCTTTTTTCCGTGATTTCTTTATTGTTATAATTATTAGTTTTATTTATTTTTTTGTTTTATTAGTTTTAGATATTTTTGAATATTTCGGCTTCCACCTCAAAATTTAACTATATATTCCAAATTTGTATCATTTAACATGAGTTAAAAAGGGCAGATTACCTCGTAGTTCCGCCCCTTAAAACAACAACAACAACAACTAACTAACTAACTAACTAACTAACTAACTAACTAACTGAACATTTCTATCAGGCAAAATTAATCTAATGTAAATTTTGAAAAAGTTAAAATAAACCGGCTGTGTTAAAATATAACACATATAAGGAGGAATTATTACTAAAACGTTCAGCTTTGTATGTTGAAAAGTTGAGGAAAACAGGGAATTCTTATATTAAAAAATGTATTTTAGCAAGAAACTGGAATGAAAGATTTTTACGCTAGCTGAGGTAACGGCGAATGTTTTGGTTCTACGACGAAGTCACCGCAACACCCGGTTTGCTTTCTTAAAACGTTATTGTGTCTATTGTCTAATAGAGAAAAAAAACATAAGAATCTAGAGAGAAATCTAGTGAAAAATCTACAGTGTGAGTTTCCTAATACGACGCACGATTGTAGGAAAAGAATAAGAAAAGTAGTCTTAAAATGAGCCATGAAGAAAATAAATGTACCGTTAGAAAGCCAAGGTTCTGTAGCTTAATATGACGTAAAAATGAAATTTTGAACATTTTGAAAATTCTACTAATTTTCAACAATTGCTTCCGGGTCTAATAATAATATTGCAAATTTTACCAACTATTTTATTAAAATAATATGGTCATTTACACATCCTACCTGAACCAAAAATGTTTTCATATGACTTTCAGTTTGTGAGTTTCAATTGGAGTATCGAAAAGAACAAGTAGTTCCGTGGAGAACTAAAGCCTATTTTCATATATCCTACTTATGTTAATTGCCACTATGAACATACAAAATTTCCCCGTGTGGGTGCGGGTTAGAATACACCCACGGTATGCCCTGCCTGTCGTAGGAGGCGACTAATAGGGTCGACATGGCCGAATAACTTGCCAGTTTTGATTTGTTCAGACCCCCTGTGGATGGGGAGGGCAGAATTCATCCACGGTATCCCCTGCCTGTCGTAAAAGGCGACTTAGAGGGGGCCTTATAAAGGTCAATTTTGGTTTTCTGGTCCCAGCTCTGGTTTGACCAATAGAAATAAACATGCGTGCTGTTAGGGGAAGGGCCACCAGCTTGGCCATCTGGCCAGAAAGCCTAGACGGTATGCCCCATCCCGTCAGGTGGGTGCGCCATGTACCCTACAGTAGTATCCGCCTTACAACGAAGGTCCCTGCATGGCCGAATACTGGAGCTGAATAAATCCTGTGCATGCCGAGGGGGAAGTGCCTGTTCGAGGCACTGGGACCCCGGGCAATATCTGCTATGCCAGGTAGGTATTGCCTTGGCTGGGTGGCGCCCTCAGTGATAGCCCCCGTTCGGAGTGGGCAGTATTCGGGGAGGATTTCGTCCGGGATGCGTAGTAAACGATCACGGACACCTGTACAGGGTGGCACCCTTAAAAAGCCGTCTCTGGAGTGTAGACCGAATCCCAAGGTGTATACGCCTTGGGATGAGGCATTTAATAAGAAGTTCCCTGTTGACAGGTCTCCTCGCTACCTGGTAGCTACCAGGACAGACGGGGGAGATTTTAAACAGGTAAAATCGATCCTATTTTCAGAGGAAATCGAGGGGAAATATCGCGACCTTAACGGGATTTCCAAGCTCCGGAACGGGCTGCTCCTGCTGCATACCGTTGACCGGCAGCAAACCGAAGCGTTGCTGGAATACACGCATTTCGGCGAAATTCCCGTTAAGGTTGAGAAGCACGATACGCTGAATGAGGTCCGTGGAGTTATATTCCATCGCGACCTCATTTTAAACAGCGACGCGGAATTGATGCGGGATCTGGGGAAGCGAGGCGTCACCAGGATTAGGCGCATCACCCGGAAAATTGGAAATGATAGCGTCGATACTGGCGCTTTCATTCTCCATTTTGAGGGTGATGTAGTGCCTAGGCAGGTGAAGGTCACGTCGTACCATTGCGACGTTAGACCGTACATCCCTCCACCTATGCGCTGCTACAATTGCCAGAAATTCGGTCATGTTTCTGCCAGGTGCACTGCCAAGGCGGTGTGTAGAGAGTGTGGCAAGGGGACACATGACGGTGTTGGGTGTACGCCTCCCCCGACGTGTCCTAACTGCCAAGGAAGTCACTCTCCGCGGTCGAAGCAGTGCCCTGAGTTCTGCAAGGAAGCAAAGATACAAGAAATCAGAACATTGGATCGGCTTTCATATCACTACGCTCGAAAGAGATACCGTGATATGACTGCACCCGAATTTCCGGTATCTTTCGCGGCTAAGGTGACGCCACCTATCACCCCTGCCACTTTCGTTCCCCGTGCTGTACCCTCGACGACGAACTACTCTGAGATCGTAAAGTCTCCCCTCGCTGTCCAAGCGAGACCTGTCAGCCCGAAGAAGGTTACACAACCTTCTTCGGCCATTGTGAAAAAGGCGCCGGTTATACCATCTAAACCGGCGCAATCGGAGAAGAAGTCATCTTCCTCTCCGAAACGGTCGGAGAAGAAGTCTTCCCCTGCCAACGAGGCAAAGAAGACTTCTGCGACCGGGGCTGGATCGTCATCCAGCCCACCTGGTAAGACAAAGATAGTGGAGAAGAGGGGGATGGAGCGGCGCCGTCTCTCTCGACCTCCGGCTGATGGGATGGCTCCTTCATCTGCTGGGCCTTCCGCTCCCTCGACCATCAAGGGAGTGATGCCCGCAGAAGCCAAACCCATTAGAGTGGAGGAACTCCCCTATAGGAAAAATAAGTCACCGGTGGAGAAGAGAGGGGCGGTTCAGCGCCGTTTCTCTTCCTCTCCTGCATACAAGGCAGCTCAGCCATCTGCTGGCCATTCCGCTCCTACCATCAACAAAGGAGCGGTGCCAGCTGGAGCGGCCTCGTTTTGCAAGGACCTGACGTATGTGGGGAAGGGACCACCTGCTTCCCCGAATAGACGCCTGCGTCGGTCTAGAAAGAAGCATGCTCGGGGCGTGTCGGGGACAAGTACCCCGTCTTCGGACTGGGAGAAAGTCCATAGACACCGCTCTCGCTCTTCTCCAAGAGCGAGACTCGTGAGGTCCGACGACGACCGCGCGCAACCAAAGAGAGCACCCGCTCCATTTTCTTCGTCTTCGGAAGGAGATGTGGAGATTGAGGTGTGCTCTCCTGCCCCATCATCTCCAACTAGAGATGGGGAAGGGTGGCAAACGGTCAAGCATAAGTAGAAGACCCACTTCTACTTAAGTCCACACCATGGCACTATTACAATGGAACTGTAATAGCTATTCTGTTCATCTCGCTGAGCTACGACAATTAATATCTTCGTTTTCGGCAACCATTGTCTGTCTTCAGGAATCCAGGTTTCGTCCTGGACATGAGACAACAATGCGTCACTTCAAACTCTTCTCTAGAGACCGGGTGGACGGAGCTGTGGCCGCTGGTGGCGTCTGCACTCTCGTCCACTCTAGCCTCTTTAGTGAAGAGGTGCCGTTGCGTACTCAGCTAGAGGCAGTTGCAGTTCGTACTTCGTTGCCAGTAATGGCAACAGTATGTAACGTGTACATCCCGCCTGATTCTCAGCCGGATTACGACCAACTGGTGGATCTAGTCTCTCAGCTCCCCCCTCCTTTCCTCCTTCTGGGAGATGTTAATGCCCACAACACCATCTGGGGCTCCGCTACCACTAGCGGTAAAGGGAGAGATTTTGAGAGGCTGATCAGGCGGCTGGACCTGTGTCTGTTGAACACAGGGGAGCCTACGCACTTCTCTATTGCACACGGTACTTATTCAAGTATCGATATTACCCTGTGCAGTCGTGCGCTGGTTCCCCTGCTACAGTGGGGTGTACACGATGACCTTTGTAATAGTGACCATTTTCCAATTATCGTTACTCTTCCGAACCAGAGAGCCATCGAGTTGCCAAGTCGATGGCTTCTCCGTCGGGCTGATTGGCCAACTTTCACGGCACGTGCGGTGTTTGCCGAAGATACCTTTGAGAGTGTCGACGATCATACCATTCACATAACGAATGGTATTTTGGCTGCTGCTGAGGAAACAATACCTTCCTCGTCCGGCAACTCACGCCGGAAGCTTGTCCCTTGGTGGACAGCCGAGATTGCAGCAGCCATTAAAGATCGTCGACGTGATTTCAAATGCTATCGGAGGCAAAACACTATGGCCAACCTTATCACCTTCAGAAGGATGCGTGCTAGAGCCCGATATCTGATTCGGGAGAGTAAGAAAACGACCTGGGAAAAGTATGTGTCGTCCATGACGGCGCATACTCCTTCATCTCAAGTGTGGACTAAGCTTCGTCGGATCTCCGGACTCCCGACATCACTGTCGATACCCGGAGTGTCCATCAATGGAGACATCATCACGGACCATCTCGCCATTGCCAACAGCATTGGCTCGCACTTCTCCGATGTATCCTGCTCCGGGAGTTACGATCCTACATTTCTGACTCTGAAGCGGGAGGCAGAGACTCACCCCTTGTCCTTTGCCACTGCTGCTTCGGAGTCCTATAATGTACCATTCTCTGAATGGGAACTGCGCAGTGCGCTTGCAATGTGCAGGGATACGGCTCCTGGACCGGATAACTTACATAATCAAATGTTAAAGCATCTGTGCGAATCCAGTATAAAACAACTGTTGATCCTCTTTAATCGTATATGGATTGAAGGGGAGTTTCCATCTCAATGGCGAGAGGGGATCGTGATACCGATTCCTAAGGCTGGAAAGGATCCCAAGTTTGTAAGCAGCTATAGGCCCATTTGTTTGACAAATGGCCTATGTAAGCTGCTCGAAAAGATGGTGAACCGTCGACTGGTGTGGTTCTTGGAGGATAAAGGTCTCCTGTCTGAGTACCAATGTGGATTTCGCTCTCATAGGTCCACCACTGACCATCTGGTGCGACTTGAGAGCGCCATACAGGAGGCTTTTTTCCGAAAGCAGCACCTAGTCACGGTTTTCTTTGACCTCGAGAAAGCCTACGACACCACATGGCGCTACGGGATCCTTTCCACCCTTCACAAGTGGGGACTCCGTGGTAACTTACCGACTTTCATTGCGAATTTCATGTCCGTCCGACTCTTCCGTGTAAGGGTCGGTAGGACATTATCACAATACTATACCCAAGAAAATGGAGTTCCTCAGGGTTCAGTGCTGAGTGTCACCTTGTTCGCGATTGCCATTAATGGCATTGTTGCCGCCGCCGGGTCCGCGGTAGTTCCATCGCTGTATGTAGACGATTTAGCTCTGCATTACAGCTCTGGAAGTATGGCAGTCGTGGAACGGCAATTGCAGCTAGCTATCAACCGGGTCGACAGGTGGGCTCACGACCGGGGTTTTCGTTTTTCAGCAGCGAAAACCTCCGTCGTCCATTTTTGTCGGCTCCGGAGGCTACATTTACACCCTGAACTACATCTCAGGGATGCTGCGTTGCCGTTGGTTGACACTTATCGCTTCCTGGGGCTCCATTTTGACAGCAAGATAACGTGGCAGCACCATATACGGCAATTGAAAATGACATGTCTCAGGAAACTGAACATGCTCAGGTTTCTTAGTGGCACTACGTGGGTGGCTGACCGTGCGGTGCTGCTACGGTTCTACCAAGCCCTCGTCCTGTCCCGGCTAGACTATGGTTCTGCGGCATACGGTTCAGCAAGGCCGGCAACCTTGAAAATGCTGGACAGTATCCACCATAGTGGCGTTAGGCTGGCTACCGGTGCCTTCCGGACCAGCCCGATACCCAGCCTACTCGCCGAATCGGGTGTTCCACCTTTAAATTATAGACGCCAACATATGCTTTTAGCATATGCTGCCAATGTGCGTCAAATGCCGCAACACCCGACCTATCAAGCTCTCTTCGGTACCCAAAACCACCAGGGTTACGCCAACCGGGCTCGTGCCACTCGGCCGGTTGGTATTAGACTTGATAGCTCGTGTACTGAAATAGGAGTGGCTGTAGGTCCCTGTATGATCCGGACATCTAGCGAGGTGCCTCCGTGGCAAGTCCCGCGTCCGGAAATTCGGTTAGATCTGCACCGAGGTCCTAAGGTGAACACGGATGCCTCCGTTTACCGGAGGCAGTTCCACAGCATAGTTCACCAATTTCCGGACGCTGGCATTCTATACACGGATGGTTCGAAGGTGGACGAGAAAGTGGGTTGTGCTTACGTTATTGATGGTGCAAATACCAAGATCTCTTTGCCTGAGGCCTGTAGTGTGTTTACTGCGGAGCTCGCTGCCATCTATGAAGCTCTGCAGTTTGCACTACAGGATGCACGAATCCACTTTCTCGTGTGTACCGACTCTTTGAGTTCGTTGCAGTCAATTGCTACATGTTTCCCGCAACACCCCCTAGTGCAGCGAATCCACGACCTACTAGCCGGGCTGTGCCACGCTGACACTCGAATCACCTTTCTGTGGCTTCCAAGCCACATGGGAATTGCGGGAAATGAGTTAGCAGATCAAGCTGCAAAAGAGGCGGTATTACTACCATCTCGACCAATGGAGGTACCCGCTAGAGATATTCGCTCTCAGTTACGCCTACAAGTTCTGGCTTTTTGGGAGAGTCAGTGGCTAACTGACCCACTGCCCAGTAAACTGAGAGCGATCAAGGGAACAACTCGCGTGTGGCGGAGCTCCTTCCGGGCCCGGAGAGAGTCCGTCATTTTGTGTAATTACCAGATTTCAAAAGTCACATAGGTGAACTTCTAGTAGTTGACATTATCACCTTACAAAATTCCAAGGTGGTATCGGTAATAGTTTCGGAGATATTGAATGCTGGTGAAATATTTCACACAGCCGCCATGTTGGATTGGTGAGACGTTACAAAATTTGAAGGGCACGGTCGGGGTCATCCGGAATAGTGCTATGAACGTACTAAGTTTCATTCAAATCGCTCCAGCCGTTTAGATTTTATTATGGGGGGGGGGCACACATACGAATCACACAGATACGCACACACACACAGACACAGACACACAGACAAAAGTTGATCTCATAAACGTTTATTTTTATTTTAAATGAAAATAGACTAAAAACGCCATTTCTAACTACAGATCAATTTGTGGGCACCAAACCAATGGAGTTTTCTTATGATTTTTTTTTTCATGTTTTCACGTTTTGGTAAGTTACATGAAAAAATATCCCAAAACGTTTCTTACCAATTCGTAGTGATTTTAGTACTTTTTGTAAACGGTAACAAATTGAAGCTAAGACTAGCCTATACGCGTTCACTGGTTAATAGTTTCTGTGAGGATTGAGCTTGCACAGCTGACCTTTCACCAGTCTGTAGCACAGGATTTTGCCAATACATGGTCTGCGTTAGCTCAACCCTAACAGAAGCCCTTAACCAGTGAACGCTTATAGTCTTAGCTTTAAGTTATTACCGTTTACAAAAAGTATAAAACAGACCACCAAATGGCAAAAATAAATTGGGATTGTTTTCATGTACCAACATGTGTATACTTTCTACAAAACTTGAAAACTATCATTAAAAAGATAACCCCATTGCTTCAGCTTCCACTAATAAATATGCGACTATAGCCTACTCCATACTCAAAATTTGAAAGTCATATCACAGTGTTTTTGCTACAGGTGGGATATCTAAATTACCAAATTAGATTAATAAAATATTTGGTAAACTTTGTTACAACACTCTGAGACCAGGAAGCTTTTGTTGAAAATATGCTACTGGTCTTAAAAGTATGGCTAGGCACTGTCTGTACATTGGTGAATTTTCTTTGAACATTTTTGAGCCAAGGTGGTCTGTAGAGCTCGACATGTTGCAACCATTCCTCACATAGGTTCCCAATAACACTTTTGGGTTGGAATATATCCTTCGCCTAATCTCCACCTGAGTGACTACATCCACAGTTATTCTTATGGAATACTGGTGTACTTCCTATCCTGTGTCCTTAACGCGAGAAATTCGAAGGCCTCAGTTTGCGTCAAAATTATAACTGTGTCTTCAGTAGTTCATTGCATAAAATTCACTTAACGGAGGGAATTAATTGCACAGGAAGTCATATGTCAAGTGGAGTTCACAAATAAAAGTATTAAGTTAATGATTATCTTGACACTAGCCACGTTAATTCTCTTAGAGCGAACTTCACAGATGCTCCAAATGTCACGAGTGCAAAGTCCCACGCAACGGTGTAGTGTGCAGAGCAACCAGATGTACTGTAGAATACCATGGTGTAACTACAATGGTGAGGCGGATCGCTCCCTCTCTCTCGTGCGGATGACGTCACAACGGGAGCGTTGCGTTCGGTGACACAGCACTCTGTAATGCGGCTCTAGTCATAATAATATAACTTGAAGGCATTAATAAAAGCATTTATTATAACACTGTACATACTTTGTATTGTAAACACTGATAATAATGTTGGTAATTATGAATACGGCGTACCTCTAAACAATAGTAATGGCCCTTTAACGAGATCCACTATTTTTTCACATTGGTGAATTTACACATTTTGCGATTCAATTTTCTCTGTGAATTGCCGAAACTTATTTTTCTGTTTAAGTCACGCAACCTAATATATGTTCGGGTTCGAGCTAAACAGTGAATAACCTCATATGCAATATTAATATGAGGCAATTATCTCAAGGTCCTGCTGGTTAATTCATTGAATATAAACTTATCAGTTGATAGCGAATTGCCATGAAATTTATGAAACTCAGCGTCCATTGTCTTTGCAACTTCCATAAGTTCATTAGAGGGATACAAAAGATTTCCCTTGAAATAAACTGGATCCAATCTGGGCCTTCTTTACTGGGTTCAAGTTCTTGAGATAATGTTCCCAAGTTTTTGTACTTATCCCTGAATCTGTGTGCTACATATCCTGTAATGTATTTTAAACCTTCGTGGTTCATTTCATCTTTAAAATCCGAGAGAACAAATTCATCGAACAATTCATTCTGATGATCGGTCATTTCAAACAAACTCATGTTCATTTCCTCAGTTTCGTAATTTGATTCAACAAATAAAGTAGAACCTAGTTTTTCTTCGTCAGGAGCATCCACGATATCAGGAATACGTTTGGCAACATTCACTAACGCAGTCTGCGAGAAACAGGTGTCAGTTTCTGTTTCCATTGGTTTAATCAGACACTTTTCGTCAATATCCTCCTCTGTATTTCTATTTACAGTAAAAATTGAAGCAGAGTGCTTGCCCAAAATGTACCATTTCAATCTATATTTAATGTCTAGAGGAGATGGGTGATCATTGGAGCCTCCCATTCCTCTAATATACGAGAAAAGGTTCTCCAAAATATCTTGATTTAGACGATAAGTTATTATGTACTCGACTTGGTATATCGGCTTCAAATATTTAAAAAGGTTAACTAGAGACGTGTTGCTTAGTAGAATTCCTTTTTGAAATGGGAGTAAGGCTTTATGTCGGCCAACTCTCATGGACGTTATCAACTCATTAACATTATTTAGCAAACTGATTTGCTTGTCTAAATCAGTACCAAATGCATTTCTTTCAGAATGACTCCCAAATTTGTTCTTAGCATTAAATAAGTCAAACCAGTCATTTATTAATTTTATACATCTAGCCGCTTCTTCCCAGTCAATGTTTTTCATCAACCCTTTCCCTCCACACCATTCAAGAGCCTTTGATACCTGGTTTGAAAGTACTTGAGCTGCAGGCCGAACTTTTTGTCTCTCTGATCCCTTTAAATCTAAATGATATCTGCTAATTTTGTGCGCAATAGTGAGTTCAGAAGAAGACATATAGAAATTAGTAGTTCCAAACATTCCTTGTTCACTTTTTTCCCATTGAGCAGCACAAATCCCTGATCTAACAAATGATTTCTCACAAGTTTCAATAAATGAGGAATGTCTGCAAACACAAACACTTTTAAGGAATCGTTGCTTGGATGATTGAAGAAACATTCCTTATTATGTCCAATATTAAGCTCTGACCACAAGCCCATATTCCCAGACCCCATATCACTTGTAATGGCTACAACAGTGAAGCCTGCAGAATGTAGATTCGATACTATTCCAAGAATAATATCCTTTTTCATTCTTTGGTCAAAGGAATAATAAAGAGGCTGCTTCCACTGACCAATCAAGCCTCGTGCCATGACAACTTGGCAAGTTTTGTGAGGGCCAATTTTCTGCTGGTTGCTTCTGTCGATACACATGCGATTTGAAATATAAATTTCGTCAAATGTCAATACAGTCAAGCGTTCCAATTCGGTTAGTCCTGCTGATTTATATTTCATTAGTTTCACAACATCTTGCAAAACACCCTGCTCTAAATTCAAACATTTAGCCCAATCACGTAACGTCGTCAGTCCTGGCAAGGGATAGTTATTAGCCCTTAAAAACCGGTAGGCTTTAGGGCTCACACTTCTGAGTGATATAGCCGCCGCTATATCGTCAGAACACCAATTAATTTTCTTACGTTTCTCTGTACTTAATAAATGTTTTATTTGACCTGGAGTGAAGACTTTACCCAGTATCGTCTGAATTTCTTTGCAACGACTGTTCCTCAGATCGGCGATTTCTTTCTTCAACGCCGAATGGTCTGCACATAAATCATCGTACTTTTGTTTCCAAGCTTCGGATTCACCACGTACCTCCTCAACTAATTTCTTCCAAGTGTTGACCTCATCTTCATGAGAACGAGTGCTTAAAAGGAAAGACATTCGTTGAATTATCAGGTTTATTTTTTGAACTTATATTGGAACTAGAGTAGCCTACGTTTCTATTCACAAGAGCAATATTTCTTTCATATGACCACTAAACTACGGCTGCATGAAGGTCAAAATTAGATTAATACTATAGCTACACCAGGCTTTAATTAAACTCATGATATCAATGTCTCAACGATCTGGTGAAAGCAGTGCTTTACTCCGCTAGTTACCTCTCTTCCAAGTATCATAATGGACCTTAGTTGTATTGTGCGTGTAAAATAAACAAATTCACCTTTTATTATTAAATGAGACTTCAATGTTCAAAAACAAAAAGAAGCTTACCTTATTAACTCCTTCGCATTCAAGCAGGTATGTTTAGATTGTATTCCTTCGGTGAGTGTTTCATTGTTATGTATAATTTCACTTATAACACTTTTACGACGCCTCTTTTCCAGCCTTATCGACCGACTTTCAGCTTCTTCCAGAGATCTTTTCCTTTTCCTTTGTGTAATTTGAGGGGATTTTGGTAGATTTTCAGTCGGAATGGCATCTAATTTTAAAGTTCTACTGTGCACTGGAGTATAGTTCAACAATTGCTGTCGAAGTGGAATAGCAAAACTGTCTTTAGTGAAATGAAGAGAACATACTCGAGCTGAAATAATAATAATAATAATGTTAATAATAATAATAATGCTAATAATAATAATCTCCACTCGTAATTGTTATTTGGTTTGCCTATTTATTTCTATAATATTCTTTAATATCTCAGTTTGAAAATGCGTCCAGAGCTATTGCAATGTTTTAATTTTAGAGAGAAATAATTTAAAGAATGATTTACTGTTCTGTTCACAACAGACAGATTAGTTTTAGAAATCATAACTTACCATACTTTAAATTAAACATGTCCTCCCTCCTGCAAGCTCTGACCCATGAGCTCGCTACATCTTTGTCTTGTGAAAATACATAGTATTTTATATTAGACCCTTTTGTTTTCCTGGAGTAGTTGTTGCAACCATACATAGCACAATTCGGCATTGCATCCCACTTTCCGTCGACAGAGATTAAGAAATACAATACTTTCACTAGCAACGCACACACTTGTCAACATTAGCATGTTTCAATCGACTGCTGATCACGCGCTTGACTCCCGCCTATAGCCACAACTCGCAGTTGCCCCCGTTCTGACGTCATCCGCATGAGAGAGAGGGAGCGATCCGCCTCACCATTGTAGTTACACCATGTAGAATACGGCTTAGCGATGTCAGTTCGAAACGGCATGGCCACTCCAAACATAGTGAGGGCTGGTAACGTTACATTTTAAAAGTGAATGGGAACGTCAATGATTTGTTTTGTGAAATACAAGTTATGTTAGTTATTGATGTTTTAAGTGGAGGAACAGCGTGGTCACCTGCCCCCGTTTGAAGTACAAGACACGAGAAAAACCATTATTCAAAGTAATCTGCTTAGGGAGGTTCAGAGAAGCACCACCACATGCAAATTCTTAAACAAATAATGTTTATTTGTGTCTATAATTCTACTTTGTGGAATTATCGCTTAAGAATACCACAATGGTAGTTGACGGAGAAGATCTTCCTGGTGGAGTTAAAGTATTTTGGCTCCACTTTTCTGTGGCTTCCAAGCCACATGGGAATTGCGTAAAATGAGTTAGTGGACCAAGTTTCAAAAGAGGCGGTATCAATACCACCTCGACCAATGGAGGTACCCGCTAAAGATATTCGCTCTCAGTTACGCCGACAACTACTGGCATTTTGGGAGAGTCAGTGGCTAGCTGACCCAATGCCCTGTAAACAAAGAGCGATCAAGAGAACTACTCGTCTGTGGCGGAGCTCTTTCCGGTGACGGAGGGAGTCCGTCATTTTGTGTAGGCTAAGGATAGGTCATACAAGATCCACCCACTCGTATCTAATGAGAAGGGAAGACACCTCACGTTGTACCTGTGGAGCCGTTTTCACCGTGACCCACATTTTATCCGAGTGTGTGGATCTTGCTAACTTACGAAGAAACCTTGGTTTGCAGACGACACTCAAACTTATATTAGCCGATGACGCCGTGGCTGCTGATCGCGTATTCCGCTTTATAAGTGACAGAGGGTCAGGGCCAGCAATCTAAATTTTCCAGTGTACATTGACTCAACGACTTGTTCCTTTTTTAATGATGATTTTTGTTTATTTTTATAAATATTAGTTTTATTTTTATTTTATTTTATTTTATTAATTTTGGATCTTTTCAAATTTTTGGTGGCAACCTCTAAATTTTAAATTCTATTCCAAATTTGTATGCTTTAATATGTGTTGAGAGGGGCAGATGACCTCGTAGTTCCCCCTACCCTCCCCCTTAAAACAATAATAACTAACTAACTTGGCTCCACTATCTCTGACAAGGGATGCCTTATCGACGATATCTACGGACGGACACATGCAGCTTGGTTGAAGTGGCGAATAGCAACAGGCGTAACCTGCGACCGTCGAACAACAGACCTCCTTAAATCCAAGATCTACCAAACGGTCAACCGTCCTGTCGTTCACTATGGCACCAAGTATTGTCCAGCTACAGAAGAGGTGGAACGTCGACTAACCGTTGTGGAGACGATGATGCTTAGGTGGACGTTGGTATCACTAGACTGGATCAGTGTCAAATCATGATATCCGGGAACGTTTTCTAGTTGCACCGATCCAGAAGAAAATGCGGGAAAGCAGTCTTCGCTGGTTTGGGCATGTGCTGCATGAGGCGGAAAATACAATGGCAAAGTCTGCATACCCCGTGGAGGTCATAGGAAAGAGGCCCAAGGAACGATGGGCCGATACAGTACTGTAAACCTCCATTAAGACATGGCTAAAGACAGCGAATTAACATCAGCCAGGAAGAAGAAGCAGAAGAGATCACACCCTCGCCGATTGGTGATGGAGTGCTGCGATTATTTGTGGGTGGCACTGTTGTTCTTTGCAGCGTTTGGTAAACCAATATTGTTGATTGATTGACCTTGATCTGATGATGATGTTTTCTTGAACGAAACATGTTATCATTGTGTCATCACCTCGTACTGTAGCAGCTAGCTGTCGCCCCGGAGGTCCAGGTTCGATTCTCGGCTCTGACAAGAAATTTAATTCTGGTCTGAGGTTGGAATGGCTTACATTCAACCTCGTGAGCCATAACATAGAAGAGGAGGGTTCGATTCCCATCTCAGCCTTTCTGGACATGGTTTTTCGTGGCTTCCCACTTCTACTCCAGACAAATGCTGGGATGGTTCCTAAATTAAGGCCACGGCTGCCTCCTTCCCAATCCTCACCTGAATTACAAACACACACAATAAAAAAATACCGCAAAAACACAGGTTATGAGAGAAATTCTGTACACACACACAAGTATTCGGGGCCACGATGTCAATTCCCCTCAAATGAAACAACAACAAAATAGGCTACATTTGCCTTGAGCTCATCTCTATCTAAAGTACTTCGGACTAGTAATCGGGAGTTCTCGAATTTGAGATTCTTACAAGTCAAACATTATCGGATTTACGTGAGTTATACATTGTTGCTATATATCTACTGTACTTCTGTCTGTCTCTGTTTTCGCTCACCATATAGACGCATTACATACTGTCATACTCATAGTTAATAGTTTTCTGTGAAATAATTTCACCCGTCTGCAGTTCAGTATATCTCCATTACAATGTGTTATTTATGTTTCACCTGCGCCACAACCTGAGGGCATTATCAAAGTGTCAAAAGGCTCTGCATTACAATAAATAATATTCCACAAGGTCTTCTGATGGAAGGGTATCTTAAGTATGTAATGCCAACGCTTGCAAGACAGCTTGTATCCATACTAAAATTAGATAGTAAGTGGTTATGAAAATACCTTGAAAATGGCGTGTTGCTATGATTTATGAGTCAGTGCTGTTGAATCAATACCGTGTCTTTGTTACATGTATCATTTATCGAGCGTGTGTGTATGTGTTTGAGTAAGGGATGGCTGGGCTGCCATATGTTAGATGGGGGAGAGATATCAAGCCTGCTTTGGTTGAGGTAATAAAGTCTCGGCTAAGTATTGTTCTTTACAATTGCGATCGTTGCCTCTGCAATCGATGGATAGAAGGTGTCAAAGATATGTCATGGTATGTCTTACCCACGTGTAACAAATGGCTTTCTACCTGGGTGACTATTAGCCAAAGCGAAAACATTCGTCGTATAATAACATAGAAGATGGTTGATGAATTTTGCGGGGTGCTAGTGCTGTCGTCTGTTTTGTTTTAATATAATCAAACTGCCACGCTAGCCTTCCCAGTTTAACATCGTGGGTTAGATCCTGAGTGGTAATGTGATGGGAGGGGAATTGCTTTCTTTCTTTCTCTTTGCGTTGAGCTCCTTATAGTTAAGCGTTGACATTCATAATCCAATATAATCGCCTTCTTTGGTCACGAGGTACGTATTGAGACTCCGGATCCATAGGTCCAGGGTTCGTTTCCTGGCTGTGCTAAGATATATAATTCTGTTCTGAGGTTTGGAACGCGGTACACTCAGCCTCTCGAGGCAAAACTGAGAAGAAATGGGTTCGATTCCCAAATCAGCCACCCTAGAAGTGGTTTTCCATTGCTTCTCACTTCTACTCCAGGCAAATGCCAGCTTAAGGTCATGGCTGTCTCCTTACACAATCCTAACCTCAATTACAAATGCACAAACACTAATAATGCCATCACAATGACACAAGTTATCAGTTAGATTCCACTCACACACAAGTACACGGGGCTATCTGACCACGATATCGCAAATGTCCCTAAATGAATCAACAACAATAGACTACCCATTTTAGTTGTTTCTGTCCCAGCTCAGTCTAGTGGCATTCAATGGTATTGAAATGAGACAAGCTCGTGACGATAGATTTGTAGTGTTGTTAATTCGTTTTATGGGCTTGGGACATCTTGGTCATCAGCCCATCAGTAGATTTTATTAATGTTTTGTATTTTTCAACCCTTTTGTGCCCTTTACTGTGAGGTTTATTGAATTAAGCCGGAATTTAGAACCCTGAACGTACTCTTTAACGCACCAGTAAATTTACTCGCATTTAAGCACCCTCAAATACAAAATCACAATTCCCCCTTGAGATTGCCTCTACATCCCAGACGATAGGGGGGAAACCTTGTTTTATAATTCAAAAATTTTACTCTCCAAAGAAATTTTACAACAAACAAATTTATAGTACCTACTCTTTAAATAAATTCTTTAAAATACCGCAGATATTTTTAGAAAATTATCTATAAGGAGAAGACCTTTTAAAAGGGGACCGTTGCACCACGTAGTCAGTGATCATCAGTAGATTTCCTGGGACGTTAAATAAGCTTCCTTGGGTAAAATGTTGGCACTCTGACGTCGGTAAAACCACATCAGCTCAAAGGGACATTAAATCAATTACATTTTCCTAGTATCGGAAAATAATAAGGATTCCTCAGGAAAACTCGAGCAGAAAATATTAAAGTGAGGAACCTTGCTTGCCTCTCAGTGGAAGCAACCTTACCCTGAACTCGGGACTATAAGATCGCCATACACGTCTCATCTGTTATAACTCGCTGCAGGTGGGCTGGAGTTGGATAGACCACTAGCTTGCCGGAAAGGGGATATGTTATTTGAAAGGACGCTACAACCGTAGCTCCACTTTGCTGTCCTCTATTTTATGATGACTTTTATGAATTTTCGTTTTACAGGAACAAGTCTGGGAGGAGGGGGGAATTGTCTTCCTTCTTTCTTTTTGCGAAACTTACGATCCTTGGGTTCCAACCCCACTAACTCATCTCTCTAGAGCTTACATTGTGTTACACCGTACTTACCTTGGGCACTAAAGTACTGTACAACACCAAGCGAAAACGCATGCAACTCCCAAACACTGGGACCTCCAAGGATCTTTTCATCCCATCACCAACTGGGCGCTTTACGAAGAGCAGTCGCCTTCCGATTCCAAGGTTCGAGAATTGAAATATGATGCAGTCGATTCGTATTTGAGAATGCTTGGATACAAAATTCCGTATAGGCCTATTTAGTGAAAAGTTAAAGGTCCCCTTTAGGGCGAAATTCAACCCCTCAGCTCAGATATTTCAAATGCAGTCGGTTTCAACTACGGCTCCAAATTCAAACTCTAATTTAAAATCATGGCCGAGGGCTGCGAATGGGTTGCACTCAGTCTATGAGGAAATCTGGAAAGAGATGGGTTTGAGTTCCTGATCAGCTATCCGCATAGCGTTCCGTCGTGATTTTCCACTTAACTCCAGGTACCTCAATTAAAACCATGCGTTATCCCTTGCCAACTCTCGTCCCAGTATTAGTGCATACACAACAATAACACTGGTTATCACATAGATTCCCTACACATAGGCCTACCAATGTACACTTGTTCGATGATGATAATGCACCATGCTCTTACATAGAATTGTAATATCAAAAGGAAAGAATTGATTATATCGACTTCGAAGGTGAGAATTTTGAATTTACTCCATTATCATCGCCCTAGAATATCAGTTGGTATTTCTAGTAGGGAGCCGTGTCAGTAGATTTACTGGCACGTTAAAGATCCCCTTCGGGGCAAAATTCCGGCACCCCGGCGTCTCTAAAAGCCAGTGTAGTTAAAAGGGACGTAAAACCAATAACATTATTATTATTATTGGTATTTCTAGTCGACTGGCTGCGTGGCTCAGCGGTAACGTTCTTGCTTCCCTTGCCCAAGGTTGCAGGATCGAATCCTGGCGCATTTGAGGGTGCGCAAATGCGAGGGAGCCGTGTCAGTAGATTTACTGGCACGTTAAAGATCCCCTTCGGGGCAAAATTCCAGCACCCTGGCGTCTCTAAAAGCCAGAGTACTTAAAAGGGACATAAAACAATTAATATTAACATTATTATTAGGTATTCCTTGAGTAACTGGTGCACCTTAGAGCCCATGAAGCTCTTGTCGTGTGAGGGTCACCCGCAGAACTGACAAGGCAGTACAGGCTGCCTAATCCAGTAGGGAGAGGAAAGGAAAGCTCCAGCCTGCTCTTACTGAAGGCCTAAATTTACTCGAACCGTAGAAAAGTTCTCGGGCACCATATACACATGGTCTTCATATTTACTTGGCAAGGACATTCTCGCTCACGCGCTCCGCCAGTGACGGCTCAGTTGCCGGCTGCCAGGCGCGCGTATATACGGCAGAGTACCGTGCTTAAAATCAGTATCATGCATTTTTACTCACCGTGTTTACAGTAGATGCTGAAAATGTTCCCCATCCGCTGCCAAACATAATCGGCATCTCCTTATGAAGTTTCCGGTTACTCCTGTTGATTTAGCTTCAGTAAGGAAATAGGTGTAAGGACCTTTACGTCTATTTTTTGTTTTGTTTTTGAACCTGTACGTTTGAATCTCTTAGCCAGTTCTTTTATTGTCCAATTTATGGAAATGTGTCTTCCTGGAATTTCACTCGAAACTTTTGTCTTGTTCTAGCGCACGATTTCCTGCACTTTGTGTACGTATTGTGCAGATATACACGTTATTTTTTTCCTTCCGAATTTGGCCGCCTGTGGACCGCATGGAACCTAAGGCTTTCTGGTTAATCTCCTCTTCTCTTCCCAAAACCTCTTCATTCGTTCACTTCTGATCTTTCGCTCCTCCTCGGATATTACCAGTTTGGCTCTAATTTTAGGTGTTTTCTCCTTGAACATCTTGATGCTGTCAATTCGGTTTCTAAACTCTTTTCTGTTGTGGATCACATTCACTGTGAGTCCACTTTCCTTGGCGTCTCTTTTAACCTCTTCTACCCACTTAGTTCAAGTAACGAATATTTCACATCAGTCATTACAGCACTATACACAATCACAATAAAACAACTGGCTAAGAGATTCAAACCTACAGGTTCGGTAAACAATAAAAATAGACGTAAAGGTCGTTATTTCCTTACTGAAGCTAAATTAACCGGAGTAACCAGAAACTACATAAAGAGATGCCGATTATGTTTGGCAGCGGATGGGGAACATTTTCAGCATCTACTGTAAACACGGTGAGTAAAAATGCATAATACTGATTTTAAGCACGGTATTCTGCCGTACATTAGCGGGCCCGTCGGCCGTCAACTGAGCCATTACTGGCGGAGCGCGTGAGCGAGAATGTCCTTACCAAGCAAATATAAAGACCTTGTAGTTTATTCCAAAAGTTTGCATATTGTTGCAGCATTGAAATATGGGTAGATAGGGTTACAAACAAAGAGGTATTAAGACGAGTAGGAGAGGATAGATGTTTCCGGTGACTGCTAATGAAGAGAAGAGATAGGTCGGTAGGACACATACTAAGACACCCAGGAATAGCATGCTTAGTTATGGAAGGAAGGGATGAGGACAAGAACTGTAGGGGTAGACCAAGGTTAGAATATGTTAAACAGATTGCCTCGGATGTAGGGTGTGGTAGCTATGTAGAGATGAAACGATTAGCTCATGACAGGGAGGAATGGAGAGCTGCATCAAACCAGTCAAAAGACTGAAGACTTAAACAACAACATTGAAATATCAACGAACGTGAGGGTGAATTAATTACTTTGCGGCAGGCACTGCTCAGGATATTAAAAAAAACAGTCAATATTAAGTTTTGACTCCTCCAACGGAATACGCCAAAATTGAAATTGATTGGTTATTTGGTTCTGGAGGTTAATGGATTGGCAGACAGACGGAAATGTCCTTTTTTGAGACTGCGAACTGTAATACACTTACCCTTCATTTCATTTCTAACTTGCTCACACAACTTGTACTAGACTGTGTTCAGGATTGTCATCAACGCTAAGGTGTATGTTTCACGGAATTCAAGCTCTTGAACGAGAGCGAGTTAGAAGGTGAGGTTTGTACCAAAATCTTCCAAATCGTCTCAATAATACAGGGAAAATCTTGCATTTCTTGAAATGTCAACGGAATTATATGCATTCGGTTAAAAAGTACGTTTAAACAAATAAACAAGACGATAGCCCCTGGCAGAACAGTGTTGCGTCCCGCCCGCATTACAATGAAGCCGGGTGGGTGGTCTGTACACATGGGGTGCTCACAAGTAACCGATTGTGCATTAGAAAGAAAGAAAGAAAGAAAGAAAGAAAGAAAACCGATGAATTGTACTAGGATTTCATATATATCGACAATTTGTTTACAAAGTGTGTTTAAACAAATAAATAAGAAGCCCGCATAACTGTAAAGCCCCCCCCCCCCCGGGGGCTCACATCTAGTGGGACGTGGGTTGGCGACCACGGGGCCCCAGCTGAGTCCGGCATTGCTTCCACTTACTTGTGCCGGGCTCCTCTCCGTCTTCTTTCCTGTCGACCTCACTTGGTCAACTCTTGTTCCCTTCCGACCCCGACGGTATTAGGGTATCCGAGGCCTAGTTAGTCTCTTCCTTTCCCGCCTTAATTGGTCCTTGTCTCATCTTTTGTGATACCCTCCTTCTGCGAGGGGTCAGCCTTCTTTTTCTTTTCCTGTTAACTCCTGCCTTCTGCTCAAGGCCCTCAAGGAGGCAGGGTGTATGTAGCCCCACCACTTCTGGTGCACCCTAGATATTGCTACACCCTCACGGGCTCACGGCCGGTGAGTTTGGGAGTTGGCAACCCCGTGGGATTCCTGAGCTGGGTCCGGTTTTCCACCTTTTATCCATTACCTCTGGGGCAGACCCTCTCCTCTTTCACTTTCCTATCTGCCTTTCATGGCTCACCTTCGTTCCAAGTCCCTTATTTCGCATTCTTCAAGGGTTGAGGGCATTTCTTTTCCTCCTGTCCTTTATTTGCCTTATTCTCCTTTTGTATTCTGTTTCTTCTTCTAGTATATAAGTTAGTAGTTAGTTTTAGTTATAGTTTACATTTCATTATCATCTTCACGATCAACCAAACCATTAGGGGCCGATAACCTAGATGTTGGCCCCTTAAAACAACAATTATCATCATCATAACTGTAAAGCCGGGCGGGTATAAGTTACCACCCGCACATGCGAGATTTCTCGCACAGGTTCTCTAGTTGTTGTTTTTTCTCACTGTTTAGTCCGCAGTTAAGTTGCGTGCGTTTAGGCCATGTCCCAAAGCTCAAGTCGGTAACTACTAACTAGGTGCTAGCAAATATTCACTAGGTATTTAGGGGCCGATAACCTAGTTGTTAGGCCCCTTAAAACAACAATTATCATCGTCATCATCATCACTAGGTACTACGCACTAACGGAGCTTTGGAACATCTGTACTTGATGCATGGCCTCAACTAGGCCTTGTAGAAGTCAACAATCAAATATGCACTTACATTCAATAGCTACTACAGACCTGATAGCCATATGCTAAGCAGCTTGAGATGAAGACTTGTAACGTCATATTCGGTCTATTAGTTGACTATCTAGTTAATTACGGTTGAAAATATAGCTCTGGGACACGGCTCTATATAGGCCTACTGCAACCCGTTGCGTGATATAAGAGGTATAGAACCTAAAATGAACGAAATGGGATATAAATAGTCCGCTTATCTTCTCGCATAATTGTCATACAGACAGCCACCATTGCATGTGACCACCTCGTGGTGTAGTGGCTGATTCCCGGCTCTGACGAGAAATGTAATTCTTGTCTGAGGGCAGGTACGGGTTACACTCAGCCTCGTGAGGCAAAACTGAGAATAGGTGGACTCGATTCTCACATCTGCCATCCTAGAAGTAGTTTTCCGTGGTCTCCCACTTCTACTTCAGGCAAATTCCAGGATGGTAGACCTACCTAACTTAAAGCCACGGCTGCCTCCTTCCTAATCCTAACCTGAATTACAAATTACTACGGGCTCCACAATAACACAGGTATTCAGACATTCTTTTTAGCCTACTTTTGATTTTTGCAAAAAATGAAAGTACGCTTATGAGATCTACACATGGCCAAAAATTGTGTGTCTGTGTGTGTGTGTGTGTGTGTGTGTGTGTGTGTGTGTGTGTGTGTGTGTGTGAGAGAGAGAGAGAGAGAGAGAGAGAGATAAATAATAATAATAATAATAATAATGTTATTGGTTTTACGTCCCTTTTAACTACCCTGGCTTTTAGAGACGCCGGGGTGCCTGAATTTTGCCCCGAAGGGGATCTTTAACGTGCAAGTAAATTTACTGACACGGCTCCCTCGCATTTGCGCACCCTCAAATGCCAGCTGACTGCGCCAGGTTTCGAACCTGCAACCTTGGGCTCAGCAAGCGAGAACGTTACCCCTGAGCCACGCAGCCAGGCAGAGAGAGAGAGAGTGTGTGTGTGTACTCTGAATGTATGCCCCCCCCCCCTTATCAATTCGAACACGGTGAAACCGAATTGAACGAAATTTGGTACAGAGTTAGAACTAGCAAAGGGCACCTCAGTGTCATGTTTTATATTGCCGCCATCTTGACGGAAACGTAATGGCGGCCACCCAAATGTTCATAGCTTAAATCAAATTACGACTATCCTAATCATTCGATATCTACCAAATTTTGCAGCAACATATATTTATATGGCGAGCCTCGTTTGACTAAACTACAAGGTCATCAGCTCAATAGTTTGCAGATGGCGGCTATGTATGAGTGCAATTCGATTCCCCCTATGAATTCAAACACGGTGAAACCGAATTGAACGAAATTTGGTACAGAGGTAGCACTAGCAAAGGGTACTCCAGTGTCATGTTTTATATCGCCGCCATCTTGACGAAAACGTAATGGCGGCCACCCAAATCTTAAAAGCTTGAATCAAATTACGACCAATCTAATCATCGGATCTCTACCAAATTTTGCAACATTATTTCTGTCTTCATATCTTTTTTTCTTTCTTTCTTTCTTTCTTTCTTTCTTTCTTTCTACGTATATCGGTCTAAATGACCACCACGCCCATTCCTCTGAAAATGAAATAACAACACTGCATGCGCTATTTCACAGCAAATTCAAATAGTGGCTGATTTACCATTATCATCTTATCCTATTGAAAGAACAATGCGATAATCGACCTGATGGGAGAGAAACTACCGATAACTACAGGCATCTCTTAGTTTATTTCAAAGTTACTCGTACAGTATAATGTAATGGAACAACATGTTGATCTATTGAGAAGAGTAACAATATACTGACAACAAATGAAAACCAAGCATAGTTTGTGTTACAAGTGGCCATTGATTACCGTGCGAGTTATTCTGAAAATATTGGTGAGGTAGTGAATGGCAAAATCATCTTTGAGCTACCGGGTGAGTTAGCCGTGGTCGTTACGGCGTGGCTGTAGGCAGTCGTTCACATCCACGAGGCGAGGAGGTTCGAATCCCTCCATCGGCAACCTTGACGATGGTTTTCTGTGGCTTCCCATCTTCCTTCCAGGCAAATGCAGGGATTGGTCCCTAACTATAGGCCACAGCCGCTACCTTCCAATTCCTCGTCCTTACATTCACACTTTCCTCCCCAGACAACCCACCACACACCACGGTACTTGTAGCTCACCACGTGGGTGTCCGCATAGAAGCAGCTACGACTCTGGCGAGCCGAACATGCCCTCGGACACTCCCGGCACTAAAAGCCATACGCTAAAAAACAAAAACAAAATCTTTGAGTTAAACCATCCTTGCAATAGGTTGTATTTTAACGAGGTGCTTACTATATTTTATATATTTATGTAGTTACCTAATTATATATTTGTTATTATTATTAAGTTAGTCTATTATTAGAGCCTCCGTAGCTTAGGCGGCAGCACGCCGGCCTCTCACCGCTGGGTCCGTGGTTCAAATTCCGGTCACTCCATGTGAGATCTTTGCTGGACAAAACGGAGGCAGACAGGTTTTTCTCCGGGTACTCCGGTTTTCCCTGTCAAAATTTCATTCCAGCAACACTCTCCACTATCATTTCATTTCATATGTCATTCATTTAATCATTGCCCCAGAGGAGTGCGTCAGGCCTCGGCAGCCGGCACAGTTCATATCCTCGCCGCTAGATGGAGGCTTCATTCATTCCATTCCTGACCCGGTCCGAGACTGGAAGCAGGCTGTGGATTTTCATTTCATTAGTCTATTATTGAAGCCTCCGTGGCAGCACGCCGGCCTGGGTCCGTGGTTCAAATCCCGGTCACTCCATGTGAGATCTGTGCTGGACAAAACGGAGGCAGACAGGTTTTTCTCCGGGTACTCCGGTTTTCCCTGTCAAAATTTCATTCCAGCAACACTCTCCACTATCATTTCATTTCATCTGTCGTTCATTTAATCATTGCCCCAGAGGAGTGCGTCAGGCCTCGGCAGCTGGCACAGTTCATATCCTCGCCGCTAGATGGGGGCTTCATTCATTCCATTCCTGACCCGGTCGGAGACTGGAAGCAGGCTGTGGATTTTCTTTCTTTTCATTAGTCTATTATTATTATGATCATATAGGCTATATGTATATAACGCTAAGATGCATGTTTCACAAATCTCAAGCTCATACATCACTGAGAGTTAGAAGGTGCGGTTTGTGCCAAAACTTTCCAAATTGTCTCAACACGAAAAATCTTATTTTTCTTGAAAAGTCAACGGAAGTATTTTTATTTTTATTTTCTTTATAAAGTGCGTTTATATTGTGAGGTTTGAAGCCGTTTAAACAAATGAACTAGAAGACAGCCCCTGCCAGAACTTTGTCGCAGAACAGTAAAGCTAAATTTTGACACATGCTAGTATCTTGAACTGGCCCTCTAATTATTATTATTATTATTATCTCTTTTTTCATGTATGTGAAGTTTGTGAACAAATCGTTCCAATGCTTGGGATTAATATCGAAGAGATGTAATGACATAAACTTGAAGTTTCTTGGGGAACCACTTCACGTAATCTAATCGGGTTGCAATTTTGCACGATTACCTGTAAACGTAGTCGTTATAGAGCATGAGACTGGCTAGAATCGAAAATCCCAAAATAAAGACCACCTATGTACGAGTATAATGCATAGATAAAATCGTACTTATTCCCTAAGATGTTCAATACCGTTGGTGTTTACCTCGTGGTGGTAGATTGACAATAGGCTACTTCGTTTCTGATGTCTTTGCCTACCTAGGTACTTCGTGGACTTTGCTCTCGAATATATCGATAATTGGCTCCGTATGTGTGTTTGCTTCCACCACCCTTATCCGATCACGTGTAAGCTCGATGTTTATGGCCTCTCTTGAGAGATCTAAATAACATGTACCGTACATCTCATCCACAGCCACGTGCGGATTTAGAAGAGAAGGGTGTGCGGGATGAACCCCTCCAATTCCCCCCAAATCTTCGATGTCTGTATTTTACTCTTGTCTGACAAAATTTATGGTTTAGATCATGTGTATTACCCTTGTTATGTGTGTATAGTAATCAACATGAAGGGTGCCTGGATCTCGTTTGAGCAGTGTGGCCTGCTCATTTCCTACGGACCATTCCTTTGCCTTGGTTACCGAATAGCCTTTGAAAATTCCTTGCTGTAGCTGGGATCAAACGTTTTAACTTACGGCACTGGACTCCTAGCAGGCATATGAGTCATGACTTACAACACACAGTGTTGAATGATTAGGTTCAAATGCATTTTTCATCGTGTTAATAAAGAACAGACCCATCTTCCCCAGGAATCAGGTATTCTCCATGAAAACTGTATAATCCTTTCCGAGTTTACATTTTTAGCCTATTTTCGATTTTTGCAAAAAAAAAATGAAAGTAGACTTATGAGATCTACACGGACCAAAAAATGTATTTCTGTCTGTGTGTGTGAGTGTTTGTGTGTGTTAGTGTGTGATTGTGAATATATGCCCCCCCCCCCCCTATCAATTCAAACATGACGAAACCAAATTGAACCAAATTTGGTACAAAGGTAGCACAAGAAATGTAAGGCTTAAATCAAATTACGACTAACCTAATCATCTGATCTCTACCAAATTTTGCAATAATATTCCTTTATGTGGGAAGCGTCTTTTGCCCAAACTAAAAGGTCATCATCCAAATAGTTTGAAGATGGCGGCCGTGTATGTGTGCAAATCGATACCCCTTATCAATTCAAACACAACGAAACCAAATCGAACATACAGTACTTTGGACAAGAGGTAGCACTAGCAAATGACAACTCTGTGTCATGTTGTATATCGCCGCCATCATAACTAAAAAGAAATGGCGCCTACTCAGATGTTCTGATCTTAAATCTAATTACGACTAACCCAATCATCCGATCTCTACCACTTTTTTCAACAGTAGGCTATACCTTAATGTGGGAAGCGTCTTTTGCCCCAACTACAGGGTCGTCAGTCAAATAGTTTCAATATGGCGGATGTATGAATCATGCAAGTATTATAGCCTAACCGTGACTTACGATTCAACAAGGCCTAGCCTCAACAAATCAGCTTATCGTAGAAAGGGAGGTATACACTGTCTTCAAGGAGATGACCAGTAGGATATTCGCATTTTATAATAGAATATGTAACCGTAGAAGTGACAAACAGGTAGGATGACCGTGCCATATATCGCTGGGCCGTCCCGTTGGGTCAAAATGGAGGCTATAGGTATTTGCTGGCTAGTCCATATTTCAGTAACTTCGTAAGTTTATATCTCTTTAGGAATATACTGCACAAAATAATACATATTTAGGAGCAATTGGTTTATAAAAACGGCAGAAAACGCTAATGAAATTGTTCATTCCATGATATAATATGTTATGCAGTTACACTAAGCCCGTTTTTAACCTAGTGGACGTATGTAGCGTAATGGTAGCGTTCTAGACTAATTATCTAGAGGTCAGTGGATCAAATTCATGCAAGTTCAGATTTGTGTACTTGTTTTTTTTTTTAGTTTTGTTTTGTGTTTGTATTTATTGATTTATAACTACTCTCACGTTATAATGTTAAGCATGTATAGTGTATATTGCCATCGAAAATGTTATTTATATATATATATATATATATACTTATAACACTACATATTTCAACACTCGACTACAGCGATTAACATTCCTAGTCCTTGAACCGCGATAGAGTCTATTGTTGGTGTTGTTTTTTTATTGTTTACGGGTTTTGTGTTATCATTGTAGATGCATTTGAGATGCATGGACATCAATGTCATTTAGCCCCGTGTACTTGGGTGAGGGTGAAATTTTGTCTGATAACCTGTGTTATTGTGATGGCTGTATTAGTATGTATGTGTGTGTGTATATATATATAATTCAGGCGAGGATTCAATCAATCTACGTATAATATCCGTAAAGCACGTTGTATTTCAACAAGCTACTACAACCAACATTCAATTATACTCCTTGAAGAGGACAAAGAATTAAGGAGAAAGTACGCTATACGTTCTTGACTGAACATCTTGTTTTGTAATACTGTATTAGAAGCAATGTTTCAGTGTTGCCTAGTAATCTATTAGTAGAATCGCTTTTCAATCGGTCAACACGAGTGGGCCGTGTTATATTGGGTGGGGATTGATTACTATTAGTGAACTAGTAGTCTATTATTGTATTATTACTATTATTATATGATATTTACATGAAATACCAAATCATTTCCGTCGGACTCCTTGCGAGCCAAAGGCACTGATGATAGCACTGGATTTCAAGATGTTCAGAGTCACTGAAGAGATAAAACTTTTCGTACTATACTTGCAGCACCAAGGAGGGCAGCTCTTTTCATTACCTGCATATGGTTCCTCCTCTAACCAAGGCTCTCCTTTGTATTATCCCAGTCCTTCGTGACCGAGACAACAACTGGGATAACGAAAACTTCCTTTAGAACGCGTATGTACTGAGCTCAGCGGCAAATGGCTGGCATTTGCGCCTTTTCTCAGACTCCGTATTCTGTAGGTTTTCATCGAGTAGAAAAGCAACATTGACGATGGTAGCCTTATTATTCTTCTTCTTCTTTCCAATGAGGCCTGCTAGGGACCACGTGCCAATTTCAATTCTTCACACTTTGTTGTTTTCTCTTCCGTTCCCTCCAGTACTCCTTTATCCGTTCACTGTGCTGCTTCTTTCTGTCCTCGGACCACTTCGCACCAGGTTTCTTTGGCAATATTCCTTGGAATCCTTTCATACTTAATACCCTTTTTCTGAAGATCTCTCTGTTCACCGTTTCTTCTTCACTTATATTATTTCTTTCTAAATCTTTCTTTACTTCTTGAATCCAGCTAGTTGTTGCCCTTTTCTCCCAAAGGTACTTGAATATCCTTTTTGTTAATCTGGAATCATCCATTCTGTAAATATGTCCAAAAAATTGCAATCTCCTTTTTCTTATCGTTTCTGTTATATTTTCTATGTTCCTGTATATTTCATCATTAGATCTTAATTTCCATACTTCTGCTGTTTTCACTGGGCCTAAAATTTTCCTCATGATTTTATTTTCTAGTACTTCAAGTTTATCTAATCTATAGTTTAGTACCAGACATTCACATGCGTATAGGCATTCCGGTTTCACCACTGTAGTGTAGTGCCTTATATTAAGATTTTTAGATAAGCACTTTTTGTTATAAAAATTCTTAGTGATACCATATGCTCTTTCCAACTTGTGAACCCTTTCTTCTACCGAAGATTTTTCTAAACCATTTTCTTGAATTATTTATCCCAGATATTTGAATTTCTTTACTTTTTCCACTGGGCCAATATCTGTTGCCAAATATTTTGAAGCGTTCTTGATGTTTGTAATAAATTTTGTTTTTTCTACGGAGATTCTCAAACCTGTTTTGTTGGCTATTTCTTCCAAGAGATTGATTTGTGTTGTTGCACTTGTTAGGTTTTCTGACAATATAGCAAAATCTTCTGCAAATGCTAGGCAACTTATTTCAATGCCTTTATTTCTTCTCCCCAAAGTTACTGGCGAAATGTTATGTTCTTTTAGCTTTAAATTCCAAATTCTTACAATTTTCTCTAAAACACAGTTGAACAGAAGGGGTGATAAACCATCACCCTGCCGTACACCTGTATTTATCTTAATAGATTTTGATATCTCACCCATAAATTTTACTTTTGAAATCGTGTCAGTAAGGGTTTCACGTATTAGGTTTGCCAATTTAGTTTTCACTCCAAATTCATGAATTGTTTTATCTATGGTTGCTCTATCAACCGAGTCAAAGGCCTTTTTAAAATCTACAAAAGTCACAACTATGTCCTTTGAATTCAGTATCCTATGGTGAATTATGGATTTTAAGTTACATATTTGTTCTGAACGAGATCTACCTTTTCGAAATCCAGCTTGATACTCGCTCAGTTGCTTGTCAAGTGATGTTTCTACTCTATTCAGCAATATTTTTGAAAATACCTTGTATGCAATTTGAAGAAGAGAGATGCCTCTATAGTTATCAACATTTTGTTTGTCCCCTTTTTTTATGCAATGGGTGTATTAGAGCCACTTTCCATTCCTCTGGAATCCTCTCTGTTCTCCAAATATCTTCAAAGATTAACTGCAGCTCTTCAATGATTTTTGATTGAGACCATTTTAAAAGTTCAGCTGTTATAGAGTCCTCTCCGCTAGCTTTATTATTTTTAGATTGTTAATTGCTTCTTTAATTTCTTCGGCATTGGGTGGTATATCTTCTTCCAGATTTTCTGTTGCTTGTGAGAATTCCAACTTATGATCTGGTTCAGGGCAGTTTAAAAGTTGATCAAAGTGCTTCGCAAGTATTTCACAGTTCTCAACATTGCTTAGGCCAAGTCTACCATTTTCATCTTTAAAGCATATGCTAGGCGCTTTATACCCTTTTAATTGACTCTTAAAAGTCTGATAGAAGTTTCGAGAGTTATTTTTAACAAAGCTGTCTTGCAGGTCAGTAAGTTGTGATTTTTCGAATGATCTTTTAACTCCCCTTATTATTCTAGCAGTGTCTTTCCTTTGCTGTTTGAATTGGTCATAATGTTCCGTCTTTCCAGAGCATTTCCATTTTTTCCATTGTTTTGTTCTCTCTTGTAACGTATCTTCACAAATTTGATTCCACCAAGGTTTCTTCTTAGGTTTGGCTAGCCCAAACGTCTTCTGAGCTGCGTTGGTTATTTCTTTAGATAAATCTTGCCACTTCCCATGATGAGTTACTTTTATTTCTTCCTGAAATTTTTCCAATGTTTCTTGTGTAATTTGAAGTCTATTTTTGTTATATTTACACACATCAAAAAAAGTTTTGCATCACCTCGGTTCCCAGATCTCCGGCATATAGACGTTGACTGTGTATATTGTATCCAAGATACAGTCCCTTTGACTGTTCATAGATGTCACTAAAACTGCTCAAAGATGTAAACAACTATGCATGAGCAGGGCCTATTAGACGGAGGGGGTACGACAGCCGATCAGTTCCAGTCATTCCACCAGGACGAAGGTACGCTGCTCATGTTGTCTGTAGTTCTACCATGCCTAGAAGGTCAATACCGCAGTTCGATCGCGTCCGCATTGTTACTTTGTGTCAAGAAGGGCTCTCAACAAGGGAAGTTTCCAGGCGTCTCAGAGTGAACCAAAGCGATGTTGTTCGGACATGGAGGAGGTACAGAGATACAGGAACTGTCGATGACAGGCCTCGCTCAGGCCGCCCAAGGGCTACTACTGTAGTGGATGACCGCTACTTACGGATTGCCGCTCGGAGGAACCCTGACAGCAATGCCACCATGTTGAATAATGCGTTTCGTTCAGCCACAGGACGTCGTGTTTCAACTCAAACTGTGCGCAATAGGCTGCATGATGCGCAACTTCACTCCCGACGTCCATGGCGAGGTCCAGCTTTGCAACCCCGACACCATGCAGCGCGGTACAGATGGGCCCAACAACATGCTGAATGGACCCCACGGAATTGGCATCACGTTCTCTTCACCGATGAGTGTCGCATATGCCTTCAACCAGACAATCGTCGGAGACGTGTTTGGAGGCACCCTGGTCAGGCTGAACGTCTTAGACACACTGTCCAGCGAGTGCAGCAAGGTGGTGGTTCCCTGATGTTTTGGGGTGGCATTATGTGGGGCCGACGTACGCCACTGGTGGTCATGGAAGGCTCCGAAACGGCTTTACGATACCTGAATGACATCCTCCGACCCATAGTGCAACCATATCGGCAGAATATTGGAGAGGCATTTGTCTTCATGGACGACAATTCTCGACCTCATCGTGCACATCTTGTGAATGCGTTCCTTCAAGATAACGACATCGCTCGACTACAGTGGCCAGCATGTTCGCCAGACATGAACCCTATCGAACATGCCTGGGATATGTTGAAAAGGGCTGTTTATGGACGTCTTGACCCACCAACCACTCTGAGAGATTTACGCCGAATTGTCGTTGAGGAGTGGGACAATTTGGACCAACAGTGTCTTGATGAACTTGTGGATAGTATGGCACGGCGAATACAGGCATGCATCAATGCAAGAGGACGTGCTACTGGGTATTAGAGGTAGTGGTGTGTACTGCAATCTGGACCACAAATGCTGAAAGTCTAGCTGTATGATGGTACAACATGCAATGTGTGGGTCTCATGAGCAATAAAACGAGCTGAAATGTTGTTTGTGTTGATCTCTATTCCCTTTGTATTTAACGGTTCCGGAACTCTTGGAACCGAGGTGATGCAAAACTTTTTTTGATGTGTGTATTTACTCTTTCCCCTCTTATGTGGTTTCTGTTGGGTAAGAATTTGAGTTTAATTTTAGACAAATAGTGATCAGAGTCAAATTCTCTGCTTCTTATAACCTTGACATTAAAATTTCTTTCATGTTTCTTTTGGATATAGCTACATGATCCAGTTGAAATTCACCTAGTATTGGATTTGGAGAAATCCATGTTTTAGCTTTTCTTGGCAATTTCTTGAAGAAAGTTGACATTAACTTAAGTTGAAAGTTTTTACAAATAGTAATTAATCTCATCCCATTTCTGTTTATTCTTTGGTGTGCAGCATATTCTCCCACTATTGGTCTATGAATCCTCTCTCTTCCAATTTGGGCATTGAAATCTCCAAGTAATATCAGCACATTTGATTTTGGAATTTTAGATATTTCATCATCCAGGAGGTCCCAGAATTCCTCTACTTTATTTGGGTTCTTCTTGTTGTCTTCCTTTATTGGCGCATGACAATTAACAAAAGTATATATTTTATTTTTGCATTTCATTGTCAAAAGAGACATCCTTCCTGAGCGTGATTTGAATTCAGTTACATTGGCTAATATACTTTTATGGACATAAAAGGCTGTTCCCAAGAGTGGCATTCCTTTCATAATTTTAATCGCAGGTTTACCTTTAAAGATTCTAAAATCTTTCGTTTCTGTCACATTCTCATCCAAATATCTTGTCTCTTGTACTGCTAAAATTTGAATTTCGTTTCTATCTAAAAGCAGTTCTAATTCCTTCTGTTTACTCACCTTCAGTAAAGAATTTGCATTCAAAGTTCCTGCAAAAAACTTACGTTTAAACTTATTATTATTATTATTTTATTATTTTCATTTAAGCGAAAATTCCCCTACAGGAGAGCGATTAAACTTGGATCACATGATGTCATTTGGAGGCGTGTCTCCTCCGCTCCTCCCAAAACCTCTTCATTCTCGCGGAATGTTCCCTCTTCCTCTCATCCGTCCACTTTTTTCCAGGTTGTCGTAATGATCTTGGTTCGGACTTAACATTCTTGATTTTCGTCTGGCACTCAGTTCGGTCTTCGAAATTTTGTATACTGATAATTTGTAAGTCTCTTTGTACCTCTTTAAGCCATTCTGTAGCTTGCCACGGTGGGTGAGTGGATAGCGTGTCGGTCTACTAACCCCAAGGTTGCAGGTTCGCCCCTGACCGTGGTAAGTGATTTTTGAAAGGCGGCAAAAATACGATACGCATGTCATACGATGTTGGCATGTCAAAGAACCCATTTGAATTCAGTAGGCCGAGTTCAAAATGGCAAAATTAATCTCGGGAGTTTCCGCCAGTACAAAGTTCCTCATTTCTCTACTAGAAAGCGCTATTGTGTTCAAGGAGATTAGATATCTAACATCTAACCTCCTTGACTTTCATAGACAAGGAACTACGAAATTCGACATGCAGGCTACCCTGTGGGTCAAATAACAAAGCTTGCACCCGGCACCCGAGGCCATACGATATTATTATTATTATTAATTATAGCCATTCTGTGCCGCATTTGCTCTGTGTTATGATACTGAGAAGTTTCTTGGGCAATCTGGAGGTGGCCATCCTGTGGATGTGAGTGTAAAATTTGGATCTGCGTTTTTTAATTCCGTCTGTTATCGTAATGGTGTTTTGATAGAGTTCAGTACTAGGTCTCTTCATCCAAATGCCGTTTCTGTTGATTGCTCCGTAGATCTTCCGGAGAATTTTTCGTTCCTGCTTTTCCAGTTCCCAGATCTGTTCAGCACACGATCGCCCTTTTCTGAATCCAGCCTGGTAGTCACCAATGAGTGGATCCATTCGGGGCTCTAACCTGTTCAGAAGTGCTGTGGAAAGGATTTTATAAGCAACCGGGAGCAGGGAAATTCCTCTATAATTGTTGATGTCCGTCTAGTCGCCCTTTTTGTGCAACGGGTGAATCAAAGCGCATTTCCAGTCATGTGGTAATTGCTCCGTTGTCCAAATAACTGAAATTATGGAATTATTATTATTATTATTCATATATTCACCATGCCATTGGGTACACTTCACCATTTCATCGGCATTTGTTGCAAGATGGAGTGGGATTTTTATTTTGGTAGGTTGAGGAACGAACGAACTATGGATCAGGTCTCTAAAATAAATACTTCCTGCATACTGGTATGGAGATTATGGTGGAGTCCCAGTTTATCGAGGTTGGCCTTTAGCGACTTCGGTATGATTCCTGTGGAAGATATTATGACAAGCAATACAGTGATAATTTCCTGTCGCCACATCAGTCGGAGGCATATATTTCGTCACTGTTTCAGCATAAATGTGTTGGATATTATGCGAGTTAGGGACCCAGAGAGTTATTTTGTTTTAATGTTTAAAATCGTATTTATGTGTAATGCTTTTCTCGGCAGAATTTTATTCAAAGGATTTAATTTTAGATTTTTTTCTGTATCTTATTTAATTATTTTATACATATTCCAGGAGTGTCAATAGCCCTAACATAGCCTGAGGACAATTACAGTACTTCATTCCTAAATTGCTTCATTTAAATCCTTAATATGCGACATCATTTCAAAACTACTGCATTTGGGAATTGAATCGGTTAGTTCTAATACCCCGTTAGTCACTCTTTTGTGACAAAATGAAAGTTTAAGGATAGATACATCATTATGTGTAGAAAACCCCGTAGGTCTGCTGTATACAATGGTCTTGAGGGGATTGTTTGATTTTGAACCTCTGTAAGTCACTGACCTGCCTACTGAGGAGGAAGTTAGTTAGTTCTTGGGGTTTTAAGGGTTGAAACTACGAGGTCATCTGCCTTTGATGAGGAGGAAATTAAAGGTTTTTTTCTTTTTCTTTTTTGAATAGTGTATATAACTGGTGCACCTCTAACAAGGAGTGAATTGCGAATTTTCTTTTTTATTTTAAGAAGCATGTTCCATGTATTAAATTATTAACATAGTTTTTTTGTGTGTGTGTGAAAGTTGAGCGCAATTTATTAGAACTGCAAGGGCCGTTTTCAATGACTTCAATTATCTCCTAATTCATCATTGCAGGTTATTTAACTTCACACGAGCATTTCATCAAGCTCGTTAACTTACCACTAACAAGGAATTACGTTAATGGCTATATCTGACCACTCAAATCTCTAAAGCATCGTTAAAGTCGAGGTAAACAGCTGAACTCTTGAAGAATCTATGCATAATTATGTGTTTAAAAAAACGTGTCTGCTGTATACATTGGTCGTGAGGGGATCGTAAATATTTACTTTGGTAATACTCTCGCAAATTCGGTTTGTTTCCGAGTTTCACACGAACTTTCATCCATCTAATATATAAAAGTGAAAGTCTGTATGTATGTATGTATGTATGTATGTATGTATGTATGTGGGTTGGTTCCGTATACAAATCTACACCGTTCCACCAATCTCAACCATATTTTGCATACACATAGTTTAGGACCCAGAAGGAACCACTGGCTACATGAATTTTCGATAGTCTTTCTCATCTTCTGATTTCGGTCCTTTTGTACTCGAGCAAAGGCTAAAAAGTCATAAAACATACTCATGAAGGAATGGCAAGGCAGATCATTTCCATGGCAACATAGCTCAAGTCGAGACACGGCCGACTGGATGCCAGATGCGCTCTGCACTACCGGTATAGAAAATGAGGATCTTTACTTGAAATCCCGTTAGTTACTCAACTGCTCACACAGCACTGTCAACCGAGTTTAGCATAACAAAGACTTGCCACTATCTACTATATATTTGTCAAATACCACTCACTCACTCACTCATTCATTCATCAAGAAATCTCAGAAACCACCGAACGGATTGGAATGAAATTTGGTATGCAGCTTCCTCAACGGCCGCAAACGCCCACTAAGAAAGGATTTTTGGATATTCAGGTTCTAAAGGGGTGTTAAGGGGGTCGACCTGCATTTCATTGAATAGCAATATCTCCCGATTGGTTTCATTGGGGGATGTGATACTCGGCATATAAACTCATCATTAAAAACAAGATGTTCAGTAAAGAACATATAGCCTACTTTCTCCTAAATGCATGGGTATAGTTATAACTCTTTGTCCTTTTCAAGGAGTATGATTGAATGTTGGTTGTAGTAGCTTGTTGAAATACAACGTGCTATAGGGATATTAAACATGAATATGAGGTGCCCTTTGCTAGTGCTACCTCTGTACCAAATTTCGTTCAATTCGGTTTCACCGTGTTTGAATTGATAGGGGGAATCGATTTGCACACATACTTGGCCAACATCTGCAAACTATTGGGCTGATGTTCTTGCAGTTTGGTCTGAATATGTTTCCCACATAAAGATATGGTGTTGCAAAATTTGGTAGAGACTAGATTATTAGGTTGGTCGTAATTACATTTTAGCTTTTAACATTTGGGTGGCCGCGATTACGTTTCCGTCAAGATATCGGTGATATAAAACATGACACTGTGGTGCCCTTTGCTAGTGCTACCTCTGTACCAAATTTCGTTCATTCGGTTCCACCGTGTTCGAATTAATAGGGGGAATCAATTGTGACATAAAGATGGCCGCCATCCGCAAACTATTAGGCTAATAACCTATTAGATTGGTCAAAGGATGCTCCCTCCATAAAGGTATGTTGTTGCAAAGTTTGGTAGAGATCGGATGGTTATGTTAGTCGAAATTTGATTTAAGCTTTAAACATTTGTGTGGCCGCCATTACGTTTCTGTCAATATGGCGGCGATATTAATCATGACACTGAGATGCCCTTTGCTAGTGCTATCTCTGTACCAAATTTCGTTCCATTAGGTTTCACCGTGTTTGAATTAATAGGGGGAATCGATTCTGACACAAAGATGGCCGCCATCCGCAAACTATTAGGCAAATGACCTATTAGATTGGTCAAAGGATGCTCCCTCCATAAAGATATGTAGTTGCAAAATTTGGTAGAGATCGGATGATTAGGTTAATCGTAATTTGATTTAAGCTTTGAACATTCGTGTGGCCGCCATTACGTTTCAGTCAAGATGGCGGCGATATAAAAGCTGACACTGAGGTGCCCTTTGCTAGTGCTACCTCTGTGCCAAATTTCGTTCCATTTGGTTCCACCGTGTTCGAATTAATAGGGGGAATCAATTGTGACATAAAGATGGCCGCCATCCGCAAACTATTAGGCTAATAACATATTAGATTGGTCAAAGGATGCTCCCTCCATAAAGGTATGTTGTTGCAACGTTTGGTAGAGATCAGATGGTTATGTTAGTCGTAATTTAACTTAAGCTTTGAACATTTGTGTGGCCGCCATTACGTTTCTGTCAATATGGCGGCGATATAAAACATGACACTGAGAAGCCCTTTGCTAGTGCTACCTCTGTACCAAATTTCGTTCCATTCGGTTTCACCGTGTTTGAATTAATAGGGGGAATTGATTTTCACTCAAAGATGGCCGCCATCCCCAAACTATTAAGCTAATGACCTATTCATTTGGTCAAAGGACGCCTCCGCTATAAGGGTATGTTGTTGCAAAATTTGGTACAGATCGGATGATTAGGTTAATCGTAATTTGATTTAAGCTTTGAACATTTGTGTGGCCGCCATTACGTTTCCGTCAAGATGGCGGCGATATAATACATGACACTGAGGTGCCTTTTGTTAGTTCTACCTCTGTACCAAATTTCGTTCCATTCGGTTACACCGTGTTCGAATTAATAGGGATAATCGATTTTCACACAAAGATGGCCGCCAACCGCAAACTATTACGCTGATGACCTATTAGTTTGGTCAAAAGATGCTTCCTCTATAAGGGTGTATTGTTGCAAAATTTGGTAGAGATCGGATGATTAGGTTAGTCGTAATTTGATTTAAGCTTTGAACATTTGTGTGGCCTTCATTACGTTTCCGTCAAGATGGCGGCGATATAAAACATGACACTCAGGTGCCCTTTGCTACTGCTACCTCTGTACCAAATTTCGTTCCATTCGGTTACACCGTGTTCGAATTAATAGGGGTAATCGATTTTCACACAAAGATGGCCGCCAACCACAAACTATTACGCTGATGACCTATTAGTTTGGTCAAAGGATGCTCCCTCCATAAAGGTATGTATTTCCAAAATTTGGTAAAGATCGGATGATTAGGTTAATCGTAATTTGATTTAAGCTTTGATCATTCGTGTGGCCGCCATTACGTTTCAGTCAAAATGGCGGCGATATAAAACATGACACTCAGGTGCCCTCTGCTAGTGCTACCTCTGTACCAAATTTCGTTCCATTCGGTTCCACCGTGTTCGAATTATTAGGGGGAATCAATTTTGACATAAAGATGGCCGCCACCCGCAAACTATTAGGCTAATTACCTATTAGATTGGTCAAAGTATGCTCCCTCCATAAAGGTATGTTGTTGCAAAGTTTGGTAGAGATCGGATGGTTATGTTAGTCGTAATTTAACTTAAGCTTTGAACATTTGTGTGGCCGCCATTAAGTTTCCGTCAAGATGGCGGTGATATAAAACTAGACACTGAGATGCCCTTTGCTAGTGCTACCTCTGTACCAAATTTCGTTCCATTAGTTTTCACCGTGTTTGAATTTATAGGGGGAATTGATTTTCACACAAAGATGGCCGCCATCCGCAAACTATTGGGCTAATGACCTATTCATTTGGTCAAAGGATGGTTCCTCTATATGGGTATGTTGTTGCAAAATTTGGTAGAGATCGGATGATTAGGTTAATCGTAATTTGATTTAAGCTTTGAACATTTGTGTGGCCGCCATTACGTTTCCGTCAAGATGGCGGCGATATAAAACATGACACTGAGGTGCCTTTTGTTAGTACTACCTCTGTACCAAATTTCGTTCCATTCGGTTGCACCGTGTTCGAATTAATAGGGGGAATCGATTTTCACACAAAGATGGCCGCCATCCGCAAACTATTACGTTGATGACCTATTAGTTTGGTCAAAGGATGCTGCCACCATAAGGGTATGTTGTTGCAAAATTTGGTAGAGATCGGATGATTAGGTTAGTCGTAATTTGATTTAAGCTTTGAACATTTGTGTGGCCGCCATTACGTTTCCGTCAAGATGGCGGCGATATAAAACATGGCACTGAGGTGCCTTTTGTTAGTACTACCTCTGTACTAAATTTCGTTCCATTCGGTTGCACCGTGTTCGAATTAATAGGGGGAATCGATTTTTACACAAAGATGGCCGCCATCCGCAAACTATTACGCTGATGACCTGTTGGTTTGGTCAAAGGATGCTCCCCCCATAAAGGTATGTTGTTGCAAAATTTGGTAGAGATCGGATGATTAGGTTAGTCGTAATTTGATTTAAGCTTTGAACATTTGTGTGGCCGCCATTACGTTTCCGTCAAGATGGCGGCGATATAAAACATGACACTGAGGTGTCCTTTGCTAGTGCTACCTTTGTACCAAATTTCGTTCAATTCGCATTCACCGTGTTCGAATTGATAGGGGGGGACAGACATTCAGAGTACACACACTCACACACACACAGACACACACACACACAGACTCACGCACACACATACACACACACACACAGACCCACACACACACATACACACACACAGACAGACACACTTTTTTCGCCCTGTGTTGATCTCATAAGTCTACTTTAATTTTTTGCAAAAATCGAAAGTAGGCTAATAAGAGGACACCTGTCTGAGGCGAGGAGTTTGAAACTCAGCGGAAAACAAGATGTTCAGTAAAGAACATATAGCCTACTTTCTCCTAAATGTATGAGTATAGTTATAACTCGTTGTTATTATCAAAGAGTATAATAGAACTATTCTTTGTTGAAGACCTTAGAAACGATTTACCTCTACCAAACGCCACAACCTAGATAAAAACTGCTACCATCATTGAAGAAAGAAAGATAAGAAGTATATCAAGAATGTTATGGATCTGGAGACATAATCGACCGGACTGGCGGCGTGGCTCAGCGGTAACGTTCTCGCTTGCTGGGCCCTAGGTTGCAGGTTCGTATCCTGGCGCAGTCAGCTGGCATTTGAGGGTGCACAAATGCGAGGGAGCCGTGTCAGTACATTTACTGGCACGTTAAAGATCCCCTTCGGGCCAAAATTCCGGCACCCCGGTGTCTCTAAAATCAGCAGTAGTTAAAAGGGATGTAAAACCAATAACATTATTATTATTATTATTATTACGACCTGCCGTGGGCAACATCCAACTTTGAGTTGAGGCATGTCTTTACACGTCTGGTTGTGCATGGCTTTCACAACCCTAATTGAATTAACAAATCTTTCCATGACCCTACAGAGACGTGTGTATACAAACTATGTGGATATTTTCGATAATATAATCCTAACAGAGCGAGTGCATTCTAGCGGCCAGAAGAAGAAACTTTTCAATAAAATCTGGAAGTTACCTTTTTGGCAGCTAGAAGTCCCGAGTAAATCTGCTGGCGAATTATGTTTTAATTAAATATATATTTTACACCATAATGTGCACAATATAGCGCTTAATTTTAAAACATCTGAGTCATTACAAAACAATAAACATATAACATTTCAAGCAAAAAACCTAGCTTTGATCGGGTTTGAACCATAGGCATTTGAGCGATAGGCTAACGCTCTACCACTGAGCTAATTGTGTCAATGAATATCGTTCTATTTAAAATGACTTACATAGAACTTGTTAGCAAATAATGATTTATACTAAACGATTTCATCACTGGAGTATATTATTTATATATAAAGCATTTCATACAAAGTTTATTTTTTTTTATCAGTACGCTATATTGCATGCAATACTCAAATTAGTGAAATATAAGTCCGGCACAAGATATCCGCTGCCATCTTGTCTTATTACTGAATCAGTTCAGCTTTTTAAAATCATGTCTGCACTATAGTATTACAAAATAAACTTTTAATTTCGAACGTGCCTCTTCCTTTAGAACAGTTAAAACGATTCTCGGCTCGATAATCGGAACTGGTGGGTCCCATGATATGGATTATAAAGTTTGCATAATTCGCACGGCCGCCATCCTGAAATGGTATGGCGGACGACCTTGTAATTTGGTCACAAGACGCATCCTATACGAAGGTATGTTGTTACCAAATTTGGTAGAGATCGGATGATTTGGTTAGTCGTTATTTGATTTTACGTTTTGAACGTTTGAGTGGCCGCCATTCAGTTTTAGTAAAGATGGCGGCGATATAAAACATGACACTGAGGTGTCCTTTGCTAGTGCTACCTTTGTACCAAATTTCGTTCAATTTGCATTCACCGTGTTCGAATTGATAGGGGGGGACAGACATTCAGAGTACACACACACACAGACACACACACACACACACACACACAGACTCACACACACACATACACACACACACAGACTCACACACACACACATACACACACACACAGACAGACACACTTTTTTCGCCCTGTGTTGATCTCATAAGTCTACTTTCATTTTTTGCAAAAATCGAAAGTAGGCTAAAAATGAAAGAATATGTCCTGACTCACTCACTCACACACTCATCATCGTCCAGCCAAAAATATTGAAGTTGGAAACATGGCATTTTGGGTATATGTTCGTTGTATGTCAAAACCGTACACTAAGGGAGGATTTTTGGATGTTCAGGTTCTAAAGGGGTCTTAAGGGGGTTAAACCTGCATTTCATTGAATAACAATATCTCACGAGTGGTTTCATTTGTGAATGTGATACTCGGCATATAAACTAATCATTAGAAATAAGCAGACATGTGTCTAAGGGTTTTTCGAGGTGGTGTATTATTATGAGGTGAAAGGGGTGAAAAGTGGGGGGTTGAAGGATTCCAAACGGAGCGTGTAGGCCTATCTCTTAAACGACATAGGCGAGAAATTTGAAACTCAGCGAAAAAAAATCAGCTTAAAAAATAAGTAAATCGGTGTTCAACCGTTTTTTCATCAATTAATTTAAGGGGCCAATGGGGTGTGGTGAAATTCTAGGGGAAAAAAAGGAGAGAAAGTGTCCTAACTGACTGACTAACTCACTCACTCATCAAACTCAGGGGAAAAAGACAGTTTAAAAATAAGTTAATAGGTGTTCAAGCGTTTTATCATCAATCCAATTTAAGGGGCCCATGGGGAGGGGTGAAATTGTGGTAAAAATAATTGAAAGAAAATGTCCTGTCTGACTCACTCACTCATCACGCCCAGCGAAAACTATTAACGTTGGAAACATGAAATTTTGAGAATATGTTCGCTGTATGTCGAAAACGTCAACTGAGGAATGATTTTTGTTTATTCGTGTTTTAAAGAGGTGTTAAGGGGGTAAACTTGCATTTCATTGAATAACGATATCTCATGAGTTGTTTCTTTGGGGATGTGATATTCGGTATATAAACTAATCATTAAAAATTATCTGACATGTCTAAGGGTTTATCGATGTGGTGTATATTATGAGGTGAAAGGGGTGAAAATTGGGGGTTGAGGGATTCTTTAGGGAGCGTGTATCTCTTAAACGACATAGGCGAGAAGTTTGAAATTCGGCGGGAAAACAGCTTAAAATATAAGTAAATAGGCGTTCGACCGTTAGTTTATAAATCCAATTTAAGGGGCCCTTGGAGAGGGGTGAAATTCTGGGGGAAAAACAGGAAAGAAAGTGTCCTAACTCACCCACTCATCAAACTCAGGGGGGAAGAACAGCTCAAAAATAAGTAAATAGGTGTTCGACCGTTTTTTTTTTCATAAATCCAATTTAAGGGGTTCATCAGAGGGGTGAAATTCCGAAAAATAAATGAAAGAAAATGTCCTGACTTACTCACTCACTCATCATCGACCAGCCAAAATTATTAAGTTAGAAACATGACATTTTGGGGCTATGTTCGTTGTATGTCGAAAACGTCCACTATGAAGGATTTTTGGATATTCAGATTCTAAAGTGGTATTAAGGAGGTAGACTTGCATTTAATTGAATAACAATATCTCCCGATTGGTTTCCTTGGGGATGGGATACTCGGCATATAAACTCATCATTAAGAATAAGCAGACATACTGTATGTCTAAGGGTTTATCGATATTGTGTATATTATGAGGTGAAAGGGGTGAAAAGTGGGGGTTGAAATATTCCTAATGGAGCGTGTATATCTTAAACGACATAGGCGAGGAGTTTGAAACTCGGAGGAAATCAATCAGCTTAAAAATAAATAAATAAATAAATAAATAAATAAATAAATAAAATACAATCTCAAATGGGAGACTGCCAATTCTAGGAACAGCTTTCGTGGTCAAGAAAAGCCTAATGAATTCATTCACAAAATTTAGCTCACCATCGGAGAGAATCTCATTCCTATCATTCAGATCAGGGAACAAATCCTACACAATCATCAATGCCCACGCTCCCATTAACCAAGACAATAAAAGGAACAAGGAGAAAGTGGAAGACTTTTGGGAAACACTCGAAGATGAGACATCAAAAATTACCCTTGGAAATGTAAAACTCCTGGTTGGTGATTTCAATGCCCAGATAGGAAAAGAAAGAAAATACAAAAGGATTGTTGGAGAATATCCTGCACATAACAGAACAAATCGAAACGGCGAGAGATTAATCAACTTTTGTAAGCAGTTCAACCTAAAACTTATGTCTACGCACTTCAAAGCCCTCACAAAGAAGAAAAAAACATGGATTTCGCCCAATCCAATATTAGGCGAATTTCAAATTGACCACGTTGCAATTACAACAAAAAACAGATGCGAGATCATCAACGTAAAAGTGAGAAAAAGTTTGAAAATCGACACAGACCACTTTCTGTCAGAAATTAAAGTAAAATTTCAACCGAATAGGCATCAAAAGAGAGGTAAAAGGAAACCAAGGATCGACACGGAAATTCTGAAACAAAACAAAAATATCTATCAAGAAAACCTGTCAAAGTTGGAAATGAATAACTGGGAAGAAATTAGAGAATCGTTAACTAAAGCGGTCGAAAACGTGGGGCAGCGAAAAAGAAAAAGAAACACAGGTGGTGGAACATACGATGTGACAACGCTGTTGACGAGAGGCTGAAGACATGGAAGAGGTGGTATTCCAACCCAACGAAGGAAAATTGGAATGATTTCAGTCAACAAAGGAAAGCCACTGCCAAGATCATCAGAGGAGAAAAGAGACAATATGATAAAGACCGGTTAGAAAGTATAGAAGAAGACTTCAAGAAAAATAACACCAGAAAGTTCTACAGAACTTTTAAGGAAGAATTACAACAATACCAACCTCCAAGTCTATGTTTTAAAAGGAAGGATGGTACACTCGCATTGAGTAACAACGAAAATTGCCACCTGTTGGCCAAGTATTTCGAAAGCCTGTTAAACTGCAAGGAACCACTGGAAAAACTGAAGTTCGAGAAGCCACCAAAGATGAATCGACAGTCTAAACCACCAAACCTCATAGAAATACAGAAAATCATTAAAGATCTCAAAAACGACAAAGCACCAGGAGAAGATGGTATAGTAGCTGAAATGTGGAAAATTGGAGGAGATAAGCTAGCGGAGAACTTACACCGTCTAATCTGTGATATTTGGGAAAATGAACAAATACCCAAAGACTGGAAAGGCGCACTTATACATCCGCTCCATAAGAAGGGAGATCGGACTGACCCAAACAACTACCGGGGAGTTTCGCTACTATCTATTGCTTACAAAGTACTTTCCAAGGCGTTGCTAAACATCGTAGAAGAACAGGTGGATCATCAAATAGGTGAATATCAAGGGGGCTTTAGAAAGGGAAGATCCTGTGTGGAACAGATCTTTGGTCTGAAAAGTATTCTGAGAGTAAGAGCTCTACGAAGCAAAAACACCGTAGTTGTGTTCATTGATTTCAGAAAAGCATATGATTCCATCGACCGGCAGACACTCTTCAATGTTTTTGGAGGAATTTGGAATAGATGGCAAAACGCGGGCAATTATAAAACAGACACTAACAGAAACCGTCTCCAAAGTAAAATTTCAAGGAGAAATCTCAGAGGCTTTTGAGATTAGGACAGGAGTCAGACAAGGAGACGGACTATCACCAATTTTGTTTAACATCGTCCTGGAAAAAATAATGAGAGTATGGAGGAAAGCAATAAAAGAAGAAGGTATAGAAGGAATCTGTTTAGGAACAAAAAAGCAAGGTGTAAAGGTGGATTGCTTAGCGTTTGCTGATGACATGGCATTGCTAGCCAAAGGAAAAGACGAAGCTCGAATAATGCTTGAAAAATTACATGAAATAGCTGAGAAGACTGGACTCAGGATCTCATACGAAAAAACAGAGTACATGGAGTACAAACACAATAAAGAAAAGCATCTGGAAACAAGATATGGGAAAATCAAGAGAGCTGATAAATTTAAATATCTTGGGAGAATGGATCCAGCCGAATGGACTTGATAAAGAAGCAAATAGAGGAAGAGCCTATAAATTAGTACAAAATAGATACAACAAGAGAACTATATCCTACAGGGCAAAGATAAGACACTATACCACGGTTGTCAAGCCAGAGGGACTCTATAGCTCAGAATGCTTGATATTGAATAAGAAAGGGGAAATCAAGGATTTAGAGAAGAAGGAAAGGAAAATCTTGAGAAATATCCTAGGACCTGAATAACAAAAAGATGGTACATGGAGGAAGAGGAGAAATGAAGATCTCTACAGACAGGCAGAGAAAATCACAGACACCATCCGTAAGAGGAGATTGAAGTTTTATGGACACCTCATGAGAATGAGCGAGAGTCGACTAACGAAGAGAATCTTTAACTACATCACCAAGATCAAGGCAACTACATTATGGATAGAGGAAACGAGAAAAGACATGGAGGAAGTGGGGATAAATCCAGAAGACATTTGGAATAGAGATGTGTTTCGAGCTAAGATTGATAAATTCAAGGGGTTCCAGGAAAAGCAATGTAAAAGGGCCAAAAACACCTGGTCAGATGAGAGGAGGAGGAACCACAGCGAAAGGATGAAGAAATTTTGGGAGAAGAAAAAAAGACTAACCAACAAATCAGTTGTTTTCCGTGGTCCACAGTAGGCCAAAATCGAAGGAAGAAGAAGAAAATAAATAGGTGTTCGACCGTTTTTTTTTTCATAAAGCAATTTAAGGGTCCCTTGGGGAGGGGTGAAATTCTGGAAGAAAAACTTCCACTAAGGAAGGATTTTTAGATGTTCACTCTCATCGACCAAACAAAACTAAAGTTAGAAGAATGATATTTTGGGGATATGTTTGTTGTATGTCGAAAACGTCTACTAAGGAGGGATTTTTGGATATTCAGGTTCTAAAGGGGTGTTAACGGGGTTAAACCTGCATTTCATTGAATAACAATATGACACGACTATGACGCGAGCGAAGCGAGACTAAAAATGAGATGGTGTGTGTCTGTGTATTACTCAATCACGCAAGTACCACTGGTCCGATTTACATGAATTTTACATGGAAGTAGCTGATTTACCTGGTTAACACATGGGCTACTTTTGATTTCAATACTTTGCACTATTTAAAGATGGCGACCATTTTAGTGACGTCACTACACCCTTTGGTTTCAAACTTTCATATTTCCATTTCAAATAAAAAGAGAACGCTAAGAAATAGCAAACTTTTGATGGCATATACGAGGTTTAGAATTACATTTTCTATCCGAAAGGTATCTCCAACGGTTAGCGAGTAAAACCTAAATTTGTGCTATAAAACACGGTCAACGCCGAGCGGTGTAGTTGGACAAAATGTTCCATCCTTAATCTCCCTCTGCGCAGCACCTCGCCTATCCCTTGTTTTAACTGTCACCTTCACATTTTAATTTATTTATGACGCGTAGCGAAGCACGGGTACTTCAGCTAGTATGAATATAAAATACAGTATGTTTATAACAATGATTATAAAAGATCATAGGTCCAATTTTTAAATGCATATAACTTCTACATTATCAATTGGAATTCAACCAAATTTCGTGTATGCTATGTGTACATAGATAGATATGACTGAGCGTATTCTTAAGAGCCACCAGGGCTGCCAACTGTTAATAAATGCTCTCAATTTATTTTATCCAAAACCAATATATAAGAAAGTATGCAAGCCGACAGCTTTAAACTATGCACACGTATATTACCTGATATTCTATATTAATTTGGAGTAACGTATATACGTCAGTGCTACCAACATGATTCTAAGCCTGCTGAGAGGTCCAACTTTAAATACATGTAACGTCTATACTATCACTTGGATTTCAACCAAATTTCGTATGTGCTATGTGTACCGTAACAGATATGACTATGCTTATTCTTAAGAGCAACCATGGCTGCCAACTGTTAGTAAATGCTGTCTCTATTTTTGTTACCCTAATATCAATATATCAGAAAGTATGCAAGCCAATAGCTCTAATCTTTGCACACGTATAGTACCTGCCTGGCATTGCATATTAATTTGGAGCAAGTAATATACGTCAGTGCAGCCAACATGATTCTAAGCCTGCTGATAGGTCCAATTTTAAAATGCATGTAACTTCTATACTAACTAATGGATTTCCTTCAAAATTGGCACAACAATTGATCATATTATTTCAGATTATTTCTGACCAATACATGGATGACATTATTGCTAACATGATTTTACGCGCGCTGTTAGATACAATGTTTAACTGCATGTAACGTCCATGCTATCCATTGGATTTCAACCAAATTTTGTATTCTGTACCTTAAGAGATGGAACTAAGAATATATTCAGTCACCAGGGCTGCCAACTGTAGTGCTCTATTAGGCTAAATTATGCCATGTATACAGTATTTCGAACTAATTTGAATTGTCGATATTACCAACTTAATTTCGTAATTATTCTAGATAAATCCGTATGGATTAATCATTGGCATGAATCTTAAATTTTAAGAAAAGTAGGCTCTTAATTCGTCAAGGAACTTCTTGTTTTAATCTTTTGCCACGATTAAGGTCCTTTCCCTTCCAGAAGATCTCAAGGAGACAGCGCAAACAACAATCAGTGCTACATGCTTCTTGATCTGTCTGCCATGTTTCCCCAAGATGAAACAGAGTTTACGCATACGCGCGAGTCGTAAAGCGTATTTAAGTAATTACGAACCCGAATGGTCTCGTGAAATGCATAGACGATAACCATTAACTCTCGTATTTAAGTTAATTAGGAATTAACTAACTAATCGTTAGTTAAGAGTTGGTGAAAACGACTCTAAATGTTTATTACTTCTTATACTCGAATAAAGTAGACACACTCACACCTGTAGCTTGCCACGGTGGATGAGTGGATATCGTGTCGGTCTACTAACCCCAAGATTGCAGGTTCGCTCCTGGCCGTGGTAAGTAATTTTTGAAAGGCGGCAAAAATACGATACGCATGTCATTCGTTGTTGGCATGTCAAAGAACCCATTTGAATTCAGTAGGCCGAGTTCATAATGGCAAAATTAATCCCGCCAACACAAAGTTCCTCATTTCTCTACTAGAAAGCGCTATAGTGTTCAAGGAGATTAGATATCTAACATCTAACCTCCTTGACTTTCATAGTCAAGGAACAACGAAATTCGACATGCAGGCTACCCTGTGGGTCAAATAACAAAGCTTGCACCCGGCACCCGGGGCCATACGATATTATATTATTATTATACTCACACCTGTAAGTCATATTATTATGAATGTTGTTCTTCCTTTAAGACAATAATAAAATGGTAGTCATTTTGTTATAAAATCGCGTAATGCACAGAGTTATAAACTTATTTATAGGCAAATTTAATATGTAATAAAATTCTTATCGTACTTCCATGATGTATTTCCATAAGTACTGTATTAATGCTCAGAGGGAAAATATTTTACAAATAGTTACTGGTTTATTAAGCAATCATTTTTTCCCTCTTTTCCCGCAAGTTTAAATTTCGTGTCTTAAGTTGTTTATGTATAACATATTTAATTAGGAATCTTGTTATGTAACAACTCTGCATTATTGATGTTAATTAATTATACATATTTATGTACAGTCTGCGTTGGAGGCAATTTCTTTAAAGAAATATTGTATGTGTTCTGTTATCACTACAGTGCCATTCGAGTGTCATATGATTAGCAGTAATTTGTGATAGGTAGAGGTGTTAGAAAGTGTTGTTATATTTTTGAAGATTTGTTGATTTAAAATTCAAAAGGTGGTGTTTTGTGTTTTTATTATTTTTTCGGGGGATGACATGTTAAAATTTGGAAAGCGATAAGGTTTGTACAATAAGTGCATTTAAAAATATAAACTATTAATAAAACAAAGTAAAAAACAAAACAGCAGGGTAAAACGTTAAACATGGCTATGGAAGAATGAGATAATACTTATATGGAAGTCACATTTTTATTTTACATTCACCATCTCGAAACACATTTCAGTGAATACCTTTTTCAGTTTTATCCAAATACTGCGGTCTTTCTTTATTCGTGTCAGAAGTATCGACTTTACACATAGATATTTTAAAATACACGATATATACATTGCTACTATACAAATATACACATATAAACAATCCTACTGAGCAACAAAATCGGAAGCTAGATAATTCTTGCCCAGTATTGGGCGACGACAATAGTATTAGAGGAAGCTGCAACCAAGTCTATCATAGTGCACTTTGAGGGACATAAGACACACTGACATAAATGTTGGATCGTTTGCTGCTTTCCACAATCACAGAGTGATGAGTCGCTCGAGAAACCCCACTTCCGAAGATTTACTTTTGTTCTGCCGACTTCTGTACGGAGTCTGTTAAGGGATTTCCAGGTTGTCCACTTCTCCTGGTGTCCACATGGAAGACTTTCCTTCGGCTCCATCCAGTTGGAGAGATGGCTGGTTCTTTCTTTCCACATCTTGATCCTAGCATTCTCCGCTTTCCCCTCAAGGTTAACTGATGTGCGGAGAAAACTTTTTCTGGATTTCAGCCTCCGGGTGGCTGGGTGGTATCCATAGAGGGGATGTGCTTCTGAAGTAGATGATTGGAGCCTTTCTTTGTTAGCTGCTACCTCCCTACGAATCTCACCAGGAGCAATACCAGCTAGAAGTTGGATCTTCTCAATGGGTGTAGGTTTCAGGCATCCAGTAATGATCCTGCAACTTTCGTTGAGAGCGATGTCGACTTGCTTCGCATGGGCTGACCTGTACCAAACCGGGGAGGCATATTCACCTGCAGAGTAGCATAAAGCTAGAGCTGATGTTCTGATTGTTTGTGGTTGTGTTCCCCAACTGGTTCCTGACAATTTGCGTAGAATGTTGTTTCTAGCAGCTATCTTTTGTTTTACGTTTTGGCAATGTTTCTTGTATGTTAGTGTGCGGTCCAGCATAACTCCCAAATACTTTGGTGTAAAGCAATGTTCCAGTAAGTTCCCTTTCCAGATAACTTTGAGTTTCTGAGATGCCTGTGCATGCCGCAGATGGAACGCGCAAATTTGGGTCTTAGCTGGATTTGGTTTCAGTTGGTTTTTCTCATAATAGGTACCTAGCTCTTCTAATGCAACAGTTAAAGAGGTCTCTGCTTCATCAAAGGTATTAGTCTGAGTAGTAAGTGCTAGGTCATCGGCATAGATAACGCTTTTAGTACCTTCTGGCAATGGCTGGTCATTTGTGTAGCTGTTGAAAAGAATAGGAGCCAGTACACTGCGTTGAGGGAGTCCATTCCTTTGATTTCTCCATCTACTTCGGCGTCCTTGGAATTCAACAAAAAAGCGACGATTTTCCAGGAGAGTAGCTATCATCTTGGTTACTTTGATGTCTGTAATCATTCTGTAGAGCTTGTGTAATAATATCCTGTGATTTACCGTATCGTAGGCGGCGGAGAGATCCACAAAAGCCACACCAGTGATCTTCTTCTTCTCAAATCCATCCTCAATGTGTTGAGTTAGATGTAGAACCTGTGCTGTGCAGCTCTTTCCTGGGCGGAAGCCACACTGCTGAGGTATTAGAGCGTGGTCTACTACTCCAATTAGGCGGTTTAACAGCATCCTTTCCATTATTTTGTACAGATGGCAGAGTAAGGAGATTGGTCTGAAATTTTTTGGGTCCGAAGGATCCTTTCCAGGTTTCAGAAATGCAATCACTTTGGATTTTCTCCATATTTTAGGAATTTTCAGAGAAGTAAAACAATTGTTGAAGAAGTTCAGAAGCCATCCCTGTATGGTTGAACTGAAGTGTTTTATTTGCTCTATTGTGATGTCGTCTAATCCTGCCGCTTTTCCATGTTTGGCACATTGAATAGCTTTCTGTAATTCCTGTATTTCAAATGGCCGGGAAAGGTTACTGGACTTCATTTCTCCATTTTCCAGGATATTGTGTTCCATTTTCCTTATTGGGCGATTGGTTTTCCCATTGGTGACAAGCTGATTTGCGATTTGTTTTGCCGTAACATTTGCATGGACTGGTACCTTGGTTGGATCGTTGCTAAGTCGTTTTAGAAGCTTCCAAGCCTTTCTGCTGTCCCTTGACATATCTGTTTCCTCCATGAGTTTGATCCAAGCAACTTTCTTTGCCTCTGCAATTAAGGAAAGCAGTTTCCTTCCAGCGGTGAAATCACTGGAAGTAGATCATGGTTAAAGTCTCAGCATTTGCAGCTGTCAATTTTCGCCTCCTATCACTTACTATGAGACTGTATTTCGAAAATGACCTTTCAGAATCCACATTTGAACAAGGATACCACACACACTTTAATGCAGCTGTTGCATAGTCTCGGTGAGCAGGCCTTAATCCCATGAGGATCTCTGGAACATTCACATTATCTTCATGACGCAGTTGGTTCTTGATTGCAGTCAGGTAAATGCTGTGAGCCTCTAAAAACTGTTGAGACTCCATCTTCGTAAGAAATGGGGCATTCTTCTTAAATTGGAGCAGTTCTGTGGGAGATACGTTGTTAGGTGCATGCCGAGGATCAAACAATGACCCGATGGCTTCTACAGTCTTCCTGGCTGGATCCGTGGTCCTTAAAGTCCTGACTTTCACTAGAGCTGACTGGGCAACACACGTAAGCTTGGACTTAACCTTTATCTGCATCTTTTGAGGAAGCTGTTCCAAGTTCTGGAGGATCGTATGATTGAACATTCCACCATCGCCTAATAGCTTGAGCTTTACCTCAAGGTCATCTAGCTTCCCAGTCAGTAAGTGAATTGTTGGGTACTTAGATCCCTCCAAGAAATTAAGCAAGTCCATAAGAGAGGCACCAACAACAGAAACATACAATGCTTGTAATTGTATAAATTGTATTGTTGAAGTCGATGCTTGTTGGAAAAATTTGACCCCAGAATTTGAATCTTCCAATGTTTTGAAAAATTCTACCAGATCTTCCACATACGTGGCCATATACATTGCAGCCTTAAACCATAAATTCCATCTTGTACATACAGGCATTGGGAAAGCTAGAATTTCATTCTCTTTTTCTGTGTTTTCATATTTCTCCCTTAGAAATGCAACGTAATTGCTTTTTCTTTTTCGCGTATTTAAAAAGGCATTCTTTACCTTTACTATAGACATGTTCAATTCGTCCAGCTCGTTTTCAAATACGCAGCCGATAAGATTGACTTTATGAGCCCAGCACTGGACATGACTTAATTCTTCAATCAATCCTTGAAGAGTAGTTACACATTTTGTCATGTAGCGTGCTGAGTCCGTAACTACTGCCACTACACGCTCCCGTTCAATTTCATAGGAATTCAAGGTGTCTAATATCGCATTGGAGCAATTTACGCTATTGGCAGAATCTAGAACAACAGAGGCAGCCAGATGGGTGTTCATTTCAGTTGATGGTACTGATGGACGAAAAAGAATGTTGAAAACACACCTACCATTCTTGTCAGTTGTTTCGTCACATAGCAGAAACACGTCTTTGTTTTTTATATCTTCCCTAATTTCTGACGAATCTGATTTGCTGATGGTAAATCTCCACTTCCGCGAACGAACTTATTAAACCAAGTACGGATAGCAGGATTGTCTAGTTTCTCTACTGGTATATTAGCTTTCACAAACGCAGTAGTAGTGTCCAAAATAAACTCTTCTTTCATATCCTTCACACGACTAGCATTTGATAATGTTTCTTTCAAGGTGGCCACTCTAGGAACACTAACTTCAAGACGCGAATTTTCTCGGCGTTTTGAATGCTTCTCCGATTTTCAATGTTTGTCTAATGCATCTTTCCTGCGATAATCTAACCGACAATCACAATATTTGCACATAAGAATGCCACAAGAAATTATAAATCCTTCATTCTTATATTCTTTAAGTCTGTCTGTGGCAGAAACAGCTACCTTCGGCATTTTTAAACTCAACTGAGCGATGCCCAGTAACAAACACTGTTATCACACGGTTGACTGTAGTCACACGCCAGTATAAATTCGTAACCACACGCAAAATTTATTTCTGAATTCGTGTCATAATATTTAAATTACGTCGCGTCTCATCTTCCTGTACTGCTAAGTTCGGAACTAATACGACGAACACGTGGTCGCCAACTGATTCACGCAAATAACACACTAGCTTCGATGATAACGCACAATTTGTGCACTTTTTATTAAATTATATAGAATTCTCTACTATAATTTACACTCGCTACCGATGTAACAGGAGGCAAACGTAGTTTACATTATGAACAACTATCACATAACCTTTTGGAGGTAGTCGGCCAAACTATTCACGCCGCGATATAACGGCTGTTTACCACAGCGCTAAAATCCAACGAGTAACGAGAATATCGACAGTATATCGTAATATGACGTATATCGTAGTATTACCCCTCGCGAAACTATACAATCGATCATTCTCTCGAATTGAACACCAACCAAATTCGATTATCGGCTTGTGGACAAAAATGTTGTGATTGGTGTGGGGAAAAAATATGAAAATTTTGTTTTTATTTCGCAGATTGCGGTATTTGTGGTGTTATTCACAAAATTCGCGTTATTTCGCGATTTAATTTCACTCCTGGGCGGCACGAAACATGTAAATACGTGAAAATAAAATATCCTAACCTCTAAATATGACTTTTCGTTTTATCGCGAATTAACAAAAACTAACACCTCTACTTATAGATATCAGTTTTATCTCAGAGACCGACCAGCACAGCCGAGCAGTTTGATGTACGTTCCACCAGTGGCGGTGAAGCATTCTATTAGTATAGGCTATATCTCAAACATGGTATTTTAATATAGGCCCTAGGAACAATTTTTAAATACACTAACGTATACCACATTATATGGTATGAGCCATTATTTTAGTTCCAAGAGTGACTGCTACTGTGTTTTACATCTAAACTGGGCATCTGATGTTTTTTTCCTTTTTTTCTTTTAGGAATTTGGGCCTTTGGAGGCTAAAAAAACTGAATTTTCATGCACCACAAGCCTTTATAATTTATTAATGGGGTCTTCCTCTGGATGGGGACTTGACACAACAGTGAAGGTCAGTTTTATTTGACGTGTATTGCGTTTCGTCTACGAGGTTTTCAATTTTATTTTCACGTCAGGAAGTACACGTTAGGTAAATTTAGTTTCAGAGCATATTTTAACTAATCATTTTTCTCTGTCGACACACAAGTTCCAAGTCTCTAATCATTGCAACAGTAGCTCAACTGATTACGTCTGGTTATTAATACCGAAGACCGTTCGAAGAATGGGTACTTCTGCTAGTATTTAATAAATTCGGGAAAATAAATAGGCTATTTATGAAAAGACATGGATGTAACCATTCCTGCCCAATTCATTATTGACAAAGTTTAATATACTGTACGTAATGATATGAACTTAATCACATTTTTATTTCCTTATTTGCAATCAATCTAAAAAGAAATAACCACAGGTATTTAATAAATCTAATGCACCTTAGTCAATATTTTTAAATTAATATTTATTATTTAAATAACAGTTAAAAAAACTAATGGAAAACTACGAGCAAAGCTTTTGAAACGAACATTTAAAGCTTAATATGTTATGAAAATGAATACCTTCAGTCAATATAATGTACTTGAAAAGTACAACTTCATTCAACGTAACAAGTTTCCTTGACTTGATTGGTCGCCTGATATTTAACACAATGTGGGTTATGGTCGTTGTAATTTAGGTATACAAATAATTCTGGTTCATCGGAAAATACAAAGATGTACTACCATATTATTCTTCAAATTTAGCTCAGGACAGGGAGCCATGGACAGGTGCATCAAACCAGTCAAAATACTGAAGACGTAAACAACAATATTAGCTCATTAATCTCATGTACTTTAAAAGTAGCCTACATTTCATTGACTTAAGGTATTCATTTTCATAACATATTAAACTATTTATTCTAAGAATCAGGTTTAATTATTACCATACTACAGAACCCTGAGGAGTTGTCAATGACGTGGGCCGTGTGGCGTTTGGTTCTTACTAGAGCTGTTCATAGTTGTACATTGAATTATTCGAAATCGAATATTTGATTCCAACATACGAATAGTTCGACTATTTGAATATTGAATTATTCGAAAACGATTATTTGATTCCATCATACGAATAGTTCGACTATTTGAATATTGAATTATTCGAATACGAATATTTGATTCCAATATATGAGTAGTTCGACTTTTTGACTAATTGAATTATTCGAATACAACTATTTGAATATTTGATGATGATGATGATGATGATGATGATGATGATGATGATGATGATAATTGTTGTTTTAAGGGGCCTAACATAATTGAATATTTGAATTATTCGAATTTCCAGCCTATTCGAACATTCGAATTTCGAAATATTCGCATTTGTTATATAACCCGACTATTCAGTCATAATCGAATGATTCGACAAAGAAGTCGAATCATTCAAATGTTCGAATAATTACAATAAAAATAGAAACAAAGAGAAAAGGAACAATAAAGGGAGAAACGAGAAAGAAAGAAAGAAAGAAAGAAAGAAAGAAAGAGATAACAAGTAACTTACTGCTTGTTATGAATGATATTTATTTTTAAGGATCAATCAGGCTGAATGGGGAAAGGGTTAATCCCCATCCAATCCCTTGGATTCGCTACTGCTTAGAACAACGCATCTGCTAAACATTTCCTTACACAAATTGCTGTAATTTCCAGGTACTTATCATCTTGGAATAATTCAAATTTTTAAACTATTCTATTTATTTTAATAATCGACCATTCAAAATACTCGAGTACTTTAATTGTTCGAATGATCGAACAACTGAAATAATCAAACATCTACATTGATCGAACGTTCGAATAATTTACTTGAATTTTGAATTGGTGAATATTTTAAGTAGTCGAATTAATCGAATATTCGAACAGTAGGCCTTCGTCAGCCAAAACTGAGAAGAGGTGGGTTCTATTCCCACCTCAGCCATCCTAGAAGTGCTTTTCTGTGGTTTCTCCACTTCTACTCCACGCAAATGCCAGAATGGTTTCTAACTTAAAGCCACGGCCGCCTCTTTCCACTACTACAGACATCACAGTAACACAGGTTGTCAGACAAGATCCTATATACGCACACACCCAAGTACGCAAGCCCCTAAATGACTTTTAACTGCAACACCTCTTACCGAGTGAACAATATTGGACGCACAGCTTCCTTTCACTAAAATGCACATCCCCCAAGTGTTTGAATCATAAGGCCTTGTTGCAAATCAAACATCTCCGACCTCGCTGAGAGTGATGATCAATGCAATGATGATTACAGATAGCGATAAAAGTAAATGTCAAGCCTTTCAGATGCCGACTGCGTACAAGAAAGGCGTATAAGAAGAGGAATGACCAATAGAATAGAATTGCTCGATCAAAGATAAAGTCGACCTTTTTGTAATACCACCGTATATTAGCTCTCAAAGCGAGGGATTTTTAATGGCCATAAAAGCGAAGCAAGACACTTTTTTTTGTTTGTTTGCTACCAGATAATATACAGGAGCTATGGAGTTCACTAGAACTTGCTTCTCATCATTTTACGCCCCACTGATTTGCTGGGGAAAATTGTCATCCCTTGCTGTCACATCTGCACCATTGCAATTGCACTTACGGTGTATAGGTTGTTACGGAGTCTTTATTTCTCCGTGACAAGTTTCCATAACTTGATTGGGGGGCGTGGTGGCGCAGCGGTCAAGCTGTATGCCTCTCACCAAGGCGGACCGGGTTCGATTCCCGGTCAATGCATGTGAGATTTTCGATGTGAAATGCCATGTCCTGTGGTTCGGATTCCACGTAAAACGGAGGTCCCGTGGCTTATGATCGCGAGATTAACGGTCACGTTAAACTACAATCTTCCTTCCTTTTTCCATAACTTGATTAGTCACCTGATATTTAACACAATGTGAGTTTTGGTCGTATTATTTTAGGTATAAAAATAACTCTGGTTCATCGGTAAATACAAATATGCCTTGCCATATTCTTCTTGTAATTTAGCTCAGGACAGAGTGGCATGGAGCGCCGCATCAAACCAGTCAAAAAACTGGAGACTCAAACAACAGCATTAGCTCATAATTCACATGATATATAGATTGAAGTGGTTTTGGTTTCTTTATTACGTCTTAGATATTTTCTGTTTTCAGTGATTTCTACTGAAAATGAAGGTCAAATATGCTGTCTCGTTAATAATAAAAATGGCTACTAATAACAATTATAATAATAAAAACCATCCTGGGTGATGTGGTAGTTCCCAATAGCAACAACATGAAGGCAAAGCACGACAAAAATATTTCCAAAAATGTAAAGACCTAGTGGAGTCTATCAGGAAGATTAGGAGTGTGATGGTCAAATATCATCTCTAGCACTGGCGTTGTACCAAGGAGTCTACTGCATGGTCGAAGGAACTTGATGAAGACACAAATTTTTACAAGTCGATGCAAAAAGCAATCATCATTTCGACAACTAGATTAGTCAAAAAAATCCCCCTCGGCACGCCGAAAGGCGGAGGTCGATTTCACCGGGCAAACTAGGGCATAGGTGAAAATAGGCAAAATATGGAGGTTTTTGTAGAAGGACCTGGTCTCGTTTTATACCCATTATTATGAGAAAGTATTTTACAATTTGAGCTTGAAAAGAAATTCGTTTTCCTTGTTTTTATGCAAATTTTTAATATTTTATTGTCTTTTGGGGACGGTTAAACTTTCCGGCATTTGGGGTCTATTTTTAGACTGGTGGTCACACTGTTCTAATGCAAGGTTTCGACACTGATGTCTAATTATCTAACGGTCCGTTACTTCATCACGCAAAATTTTATCTCCCACAGAGGCAGATGGAAAACTGAATGTGTTCTCGTGCAGTGGCGTTGTCATGGTAACCTCTGATGGCTCTTCCCTCATCAATTTCGTATTTTCTTATATCCCGAAAACATTTTGCTAATCTCTTGGCGTACGGTGGGTAATATAATAAATTATCTCAGACAATAGATTTAGGTAAATATTAAAGCGGTATGGACCATTTTAAACGGTTTTGATATTGTGCCTATAAAAAAGATATGATTTTTGTTTCTCTAAAAACCAACTTCTCCCCACCCCTTTGGTCAATGGTTGGTGCTATCAACAAACGTTATAAACATAAACTTTTGGCCCTTATCCGAAGAATTGTATGGAACTTGAATGGATTCGTTATTTCACATATTAAGAGATTTATAGCGATATTTCACTTTTTCGAATAGGACCCTTTGTCCGATTTTGCCCATTAACGAACTCGACCGATGTTTTAAAGAGATATATATCATGTATAAAGTTGAAAGTGATTGGTACAAAATTGTGTTAGTTACCTTGTCCACAAAAAAGTGATATAGATTTATAGATTGCAACCCATTGCAATAAGTAGCATTCTCATGAAATCTAGCTAAACTTTTCTTACTATTCGAAGTGAAAAATGGCACACAACGACACACTGGATTTGAGGTCTTTGGTGTTCAAACCATAGTTTATAATTTACTCCAGCATTTTACAATTCCATCAGCCATCACTCCAAACAACGTAGGAATTCAGTATGTTAACACCGACTACTTACAATAATTGAAACTGAAACAAAACTTTGTTTTGCTAAACGTATCACTGGGAGAATTACATTTAATAAACCTTATGCACAACTAATTTTTACTCGCGCCTATCTTTGGGGGTGAGTGCGCTCTATCGGCAACAAGAGCAAATTTTTCAATTACACTGTATGCATGGGTTCACTAACTGGGAATGTCAAGGCCGGTATAGAGCGCAGCTCGCATCTAGTAGGCCGTGGTTAGCACACGCATAGTTCAACCGGTTGCTAGTAGATGTCACTTATGCAGATCCGGTGGCCAATTGCTAATGATGATAATTGTTGTGTTCCATTGCAAAATGCACAACATAACGCACTCAGCACTTAAAAAACAATACATATAACGAAATCAATCAAAAAATATACAGCTCTAATAGGTTTTGAACCCCGGCCGTCCGGGTGAAAGACCAAAGTTGTAACCACAGAACCAAACGTGTCCACCGAAGTCAAACGTTATCAATCGATTCACTTACAACGTCTTAGCAAATAATGAATTGGATAAACGATTTCTTCACTGGAGTATATATTCACTATACCGGTGATCCATTTCATACAAAGTATATATTATTTCTATATGTTGGCTATATTGCATGCAACATACTCAAATTAGTGAAATATAGGTCAGAACGAGAGATCAGCTGCCGTCTTGTCTTGTAACCGAGACGGCTCAGATTTTTAAAGTCACTTCTGCAGTATAGTATTACAATATAAACTTTTAATTTCGAACGAGCCACGTCGTTTAGAACAGCTTAAACTATTCTCGGTTCGATAACAGGAACTGATGGGTCCCAAGGTATGGATTATAAAGCTTGCATATTTCACACTGCCACCATCCTGAAATGGTATATCTAATGACCTTTTAGTTTGGACGCGTCTATGAAGGTATGTTTTTACCAAATTTGGTAAAGATCCGATGATTAGTTTGGTCGTCATTTAATTTTAAGTTTTGACCATTTGAGAGGTCGCCAATAAGTTTTGGTAAAGATGGCGGCAATATAAAACATGACACTGAGGTGCTCTTTGCTAGTTCTACCTCTGTATCAAATTTCGTTCAATTCGGTTTCGTCGTGTTTGAATTGATAGACGGACACACAACTTTCGGCCCGTGTAGATCTCATAGGAAGTAGGAAATGGGAGTACTTTTTGTAGGCTACATAAAAGCGTGTTATTTTGTAATAAATTTCTTCTTTCTTTCAGGTTAGGGCATCGCCTATAAATACTTGCTTTCCCGCATAGTGTAATTGGACACAATTTGTGTTGACCTACGGAAAGCTTTCTTTAATACAACTAGGCGACGCTGAAAAATGGATACTGAAGAATGGATTCTATCACTTCAATTTTCAACATTTATTTTTGCACTCGTAGCTAATTAACTCTTTGAATTCAATTGGTAGGCAGGTAATAACGCATGACATTAACAAGATGTTCAGTAAAGAACCTATAGCCTATTTTCTCCTAAATGCATGGGTATAGTTATAACTCTTGGTCCTTTTCAAGGAGTTGTAGTAGCTTGTTGAAATACAACGTGCTATACGGATATTATACGTTGATTGTTTGAATCCTCACCTGAATTATATACACACACACACACTAGTACAGCCATCACAATAACACAGGTTATCAGACAAAAATTCACACTCACCCAAGTACACGGGGCTAAATGACCATGACGTCCATGCATCTCAAATGAAACAACAACAGCTTCCTATCCAAATCCTTCCTTTGTCTAAAAGTACACACACTAGTAAGCCTACAGACATCACTGTGACACAGGTGATCAAACAACTTCTACACATTCCCGTACACGGGGTTACAAGACCATGATGCCCCAAAACCCCTAAAGAATCAACAAAAACTAAAACAACAACAACAGCCTCTACCGCGGATCAAGGACAACGAATTTTAATCGCTGCAGTCGTGTGTTGAAATATGTGATGTTATAAGTATGTACCGGTATATAATAATTTCGATTGCAAAAACACACTACACTATATATGCTTAACAGTATAACGTGTGAGTAGTTATAAATCGATAAATACAAAAAAAAAAAAAACGAAGTAAAAGAAATTGCGACCTGCTGGAATTTGATCCACGAACCTCTAGACTATGAGTCCAGGTCGCTTCCACGCTCTACACTAGCACTTGGTTAACAAATGGTTTAGTATAACTCCATAATATTTTGTTTTGTCTTGCAATCGACGATTTCATTTGCGTTTTCTGCCGTTTCTATATACCGTTTGATACTAAATATGTATTATTTTATGATGAAATAGGCTTATGAGATCACCTCCTTTCCGTGTGTGTGGATGTGTGAGTGTCCCACCCCCAATAACTTCTAAATGGGTGGAGCGATTTCAGTGAAACTTGGTAAGGTCTTAGTACGATTTTGGCAGACCCTGACCGTGCCCTCAAGTTTTATTCCGCCTCACCATTCCAACATGGCGGCTGTGTGAAATATTTCACCGGCATTCTATATCTCCGAAACTATTAATGATATCACCTGAAATTGTGTAGGGTGATACTAGAAGTTAACCTATGAGACTTTCAAAATCCTGTTGACTACAAAACTAACATGGCGGCCAAGCGAAATTTATATTTTTAAATAGACTTTACTCGCGATTTAACTATCCATACGCAATGAAATTTGGTACAGCACATGTTTGAACATATTGTAATGCACTGGCATCTAATTTAGTTCAATTGTCTACATAACTTCAACATGGCGGCAGTGCGAAATATTTCACCGGCATTCTATATCTCCGAAACTATTACTGATATCACCCTGAAATTTTATACGGTGATAAAGAGTACTGCTAGAAGTTCAGCTATGAGACTTCGAAAAACCTGTAAAATACAATATGAACATGGCGACCAAGCGAAGGTGAAACATTTTAATAGACTTTTCTCGCGATTTAACCATCTGAGCGCAGTGAAATATGGTACAGTAAATGATTATACACATTGTAATGCACTGGCATCTAATTTAGTTCAATTGTTCACATAACCTAAAGATGGCGGCTGTACGCAATTTTAAAATTAAGTTGTTATTTCTTGTGTATTAATCATGCGATCGAAGTGAACGTTTTGAATAATGAACCTACGCAAATATCGTCGTATAATAGTGCACAACTCTATGGCCTACATGGCGACCAGCCGAAATATTTAGATGGTTCTCAATATTTACACTTATATATGATAGCAATTAAACTGAAATTTTGTATGTTGATAGAGGCTACGAACATAAGTTCACCTATGGGACCTTGAATAACCTGGTGAGCACAACTCCAACATGGCGGCGACGCGAAATATAAATATTGAAATGGACGTTTCTCGCGATTTAACCATCCGAGTGCAGTAAAACTTATTACGGTAAATGCTTATACAAATTTTAATCCACTGGCATCTAATTTACTTCAATTGCTTTCATAACCACAAGATGGCAGCTGTGCGAAATTTTAAAATCTGATTTTCATATTTTGTGTCCTAATCATGCGATTGAAGTCTCAATACTACTCCTACACAATAATCTTCATGTAATAGTACATAAGTCTAAGTCCTACATATATACAAATTCAACATGGCGACCATCCGAAATATTTAGACGGTTCTCAATATCTACGAATTTATTACAGCTTCAAACTGAAATTTTGTACGTTGATAGAAGCAATTAACATAAATAGGATATATAAAAATAGGCTGTATAGTTCTTCACTGCCTTTATATATATATATATTTATTTTATTTTTTCAGAAACTTCACTATACGTTGAGGTGCATTTGTTCACTACTTGTTGGCCCTGTGTAGATCGCATAAGTCTAGTTTCATATTTTGCGAAACTCGAAAGTGGCTAGAAATACGTGATTATAGGTGGTAACTAACAAAGGCTGTTTGAAGAACGGGTGAATCTTCTAGTACACTTGATAAAATTTTAGAAGTACTGTAATTCAACTCCTGAGGCATTCAATGAAGAAGCTTTGTGCCTTTATATATTTTTTTTTCTTCAGAAACTTCACTATACGTTGAGGTGCATTTGTTCACTGTCTACTAATAAGGTGTTGATTGTTATTTTCAAAGGCGGAACATTGAGGTCATCTGCTCGTTCGAATATCATGGTCCTGGTTCAGAATGAGCGTGTTTCGTTTCTCGTGTGCCTGCTTGTACATCATTTGAGTTTTCAATTTATTGGCTGTGCCAGCTCGGAACATCCCGTGATGGGGTGCAAATGGGCTGGAGGCAACTCCAGGTGCGAGAGGCGTGAGACGACATGTTTATTGCCGCAGAGCCCCCTTAATTGAAAGTCTTAACTATTGGCTCACTAGAAAGGTCACCGTGTTTCCAACTCTAGGGTTGCTTCTTTCCCACGTCACACATCCTATATTCCGTCTATTGTTATGTTCGATTGGTTATAATAAAAACACACAAGTTTGGCATCGATTTTCAGCAATGTGGGCGTGCACAAGTTTAAAGCTTCTACGTTAGGAAATATCTCAGTTTAAACTGGACACTGACAAATCTATAAATCTATTTTTGTATTTCATATTTTATCACTTGTTTACGTTCTTATTATTTAAGCGACTGGGTGCGTGGCTCAGCGGTAACGTCCTCGCTTGCTGTGACCAAGGATGCAAGATCGAATCCTGGCGCAGCTAGTTGACATTTGAGGGTGCGCAAATGTGGAGAAGCCCTGTCAGTACATTTACTGGCACGTTAAAGATTCCCTTCGGGGCAAAATTCCGGCACCTCGGCGTCTCTAAAAGCCGCGAAATTTTTATGTGTCCCTAAGTTAATTTTCACTTGTTTCACTTCGCTGAAGATGGCACCAAAAGTACCGAAACTAGTACAATAAACTTGTATATTAATTGATATGTTTTCATTCTTTAGTATTGATTAAGGCGTATCATTCGCCTGAGTCAGAGACAGAAAAATATTTCCAAATTCGTGAAAGTTACTGTGTACGGTAATTTTTCCGGAAATTTAAGGGTTTCTCCGAAAAACAACAGAACTGGCCCAAAATACACGTTTCTTAAAGTTAGCTGTACTATTTACTAACATAAACAAGCACCTTAAATGAAATATTGTGCAATTCCAGAAAAATGTGTATCCGTCACAGAGGAGTTTTACACTGTATGGGCTATTCTTGAAGCCTTTTCTGTAACAATATCGCACAGCTGATTGTCCTATCTTGCTCCTCCTTTCTGCACAAAATGTATATTCTAAAGGACCGGAGTTCGATTCCCGGCACTTCCAAGAAATGTAATTCTGGTTAGTCTGTGAATTGGTACGGAGTTAACTCAGCCTCGTGAGGATAACTGTGTCAAGGTGGGTTCCTTTCCTCCTCAGCCATCCTAGAGATAGTTTTCCGTGCTTTCCGAAATTTACTGCAGATAACTATCGGAATGGTTCATAACGTAGGACCACGACCGTCTCTTTCTCACTCCTAGTCTTAATACAAGTACCACAGACCCCATATTAACACAGTTTATAAGATAAATCTTACACACACTGAAGTACACAGGTCTAAATGACTACGATGTCGAAAGCCCCTAAATTAAAATAATGACATCTATAGCCAGGAGTGTTTCGTACTGTGTGTACCATTTGCTAGGAATTGGTATAGTAGTCTATAATGTACTGTAAGTTTCTTGACAAGATTTGAAAATGCTAAGCTTACTTTTGTCCATAAGCTGCTTTAAATCGTCTTGTTGTCTTTGTAATTAATCATTGCCGATACGATCATAATTAAAAGACAGCTACGTAGGAATGTCACGTTACGTACTTTAATGTTATGCGACATTGGTCTTAATGCCCCATTACCCATTTGTGTTTAATGAACTATGAGACTGGGTTTATTGTTCCTGTCTGTGTTTTATTGATTGTATTGTCTGTTTCTTGTAACATATTTCATTTGTTAATTTGGTTCATTAAAATGTCTACTTAACTGAGTCTCCGTGGCTTAGGTGGCAACACGCCAGCCTTTCACCGCTGGGTCCGTGGATCAAATCCCGGTCACTCCATGTGAGATTTGTGCTGGACAAAGGGGAGGCAGACAGGTCTTTCTCCGGGTACTTCGGTTTTCCCTGTCACATACATATTTCATTCCAGCAACACTCTCCACTATCATTCCATTTCATCTGTCATTCATTTAACCATTGCCCCAGGGGAGTGCGACAGGCTTCGGCAGCCGGCACAGTTCATATCCTCGCCGCTAGATGTGGCTTCATTCATTCCATTCTCCGAACCGGTCGGTCGACTGGAAGCGGGCTGTGGATTTTCATTTTTATTTCATTTTCAAAATGTCTACTTAACTATATTCATTCATTCATTCATTCATTCATTCATTCGTTTACCAAATCGCATGCCAATTCGATTTTCCTCTGCAGCCATTTCATGCCTGCCTTGCCACTATACTTAAATTGTTCTGTCCGAGTTTCATCTACCCCTGCTGCTTTGTAGCATTGTAGCATGACGATTGTAGTTCATTTACCACCCTCTCTACTTCCTCAACCGTGATCCTGTTCCCGTCCTCATTATCCTTCTGGATAATCTCAAAATTTGTCACTGCTATATAAGTTTGCCTATACATTTAGCAAATATACCGTATATACGAGGGCAGATCAAAAAATAAGTTGCACTTCCCAGTTATGGCCATTTATTACACCACCTATACAACAGCAACACGCCTATATCGACATACAATGTAACGTCACTTTTCCACATAGTTTCCAAGAGACTTCAAACATTTCTGCGAACGCACAACCAACTTGTCGATGCCGGATGTATAGAAAGTTCCTCCAGCGTTCTGCAACCACACGGGGACAGCGGCCTTCACCTCCTCATCGGTCTGGGTATGTCGACCACCGTTCTATCTAATGATCGCATTCACACTGTTGACATTTGCACGGGTCCTGGACGTTGCGGGCCTGCCCTCGCGATATTCGTGCGTGATATCCGTGCGTCCGGCTTCAAATTGCTGACACCACTTTACGATCCCTTGCCGGGAAATGGCCCGCTTCCCATAAACAGCACTAATTTCACGATGAATGTCCGTTCAATCTTCCTTTTGGCCCATAGGAATCGGATTGTCGCACGCACTTCATATTTGGAGTGAACGTGCAGTCGACGCGCCATTGCTTTTGGCCGCTATTCACACCATACAAGACGAGACACCACAGCAACCTGCCTAACAGACGTGTGGGCAGTGTCTGTCCCTTTCTCCGCTGTGCCCACGTTCGCGACACACAGCGCGCTGCTGCAGCGCGGTAGTGCAACTAACTTTTTGATCCACCTTCGTATAAATATATTACGATATATATATACAGGGTGTTTCGAAAAAAAAGTGTCCGATATTGCAACAGGGGTTGAGATTGTTCAAAACGGGAAGAAATGTCCCTATAAATATATGTCCGGAAACTAATACCTGTTGAGATATGCACCATTTCACCCGCGTGGAGGAGGCGTTATGTTCGGTGGTGAAGGCATCTTTCCGTTGAAGGTCTTTGCACGAGTTGGATGTTCAGTCATAGTATGCGGTTGTGCGGTTCGCCTGACCTTAATCCATTGGATTTCTGGTTATGGGGACATGTAATGACTTTGATATATGCCACACGCATTGACAATGTTCAGATGTTACAAGAGCGTATGACCAATGAGTGTGTCCACGTCCGCGAGCAGCCAGCCGTGATTGGACGAGATCGTGATTCCCTGCGAAGAAGAGCTGAAGCATGAGTACGAATTCGTGTAACCATGTGCAGATGGTATCCGCGGACAGACCGGCTGAAATTATCACAGCTCCTGGTTGGTGGTGTGGATGGATGTTTGCCCAACTCGTGTTCTGTTGAACGTGGGTGACAGTCAAGTGTTCATTAGAAGTAGCTGGTAGGATGACGTCCATTGTCTGAAGTGTAAATACACAACACAAGTAAAATGGCTTATATATCAACAGGCATTTGTTTCTGGACATGTTTATAGGAACATTTCTTCTCGTTTTGACCAATCCCAACCCCAGTTGCAATATCGGACACGTTTTTCGAAACACACTGTATACAGTATTTACAATATGTACAATTTTAATCACAGAAGTTTGGCTGGTTGGTTCCTTAGTTTAGGGGCTGTGACAGCGTGGTCATCTGGCCCCCTGTACTTTGGGTGTGTGTAGAATCTGTCTGATAACCGGTGTTAATTGTGGTGACTGTATTAGTGTGTGTTATCTGTTTTTAATTCAAGTAAGGACTGCAGACGATAGTTGCAAGTAGTACCTACTTTCGCTACCAAATGCTACCGTCCACAACACCTAGCTGCAAACTTGGCTACTACTAGATGCCATCGCAACCAGCGTCTGCTGACGAACGTTGGAACCTACAAATTTTGCTTCACACAAGTGCTGTTAGTTGAAGGTTCTTTTACATGCCATAAATCTATGACATGGACCCGCTGGCTTTACTTTCCCTCCGATGGAAGGCATACTGAGAGATTTTTAACGCTCTTAAAAATCTGACGACTTGTAATCTATTGCAACTTATTAGAATTTGTTAGTTTTATGTGATCGTTGTGATGATATTGTTGGAGGCTGTTGACTAGTGATCCAAGTGAATGTATCTTCCAGGTTTAGGGAATAACACCCATTACAATTGGATGCAATCCTGTTGACCGACAGAAATGCATTTCAAATGTCATTAAAAGATCTGTAGATAGCCTTGATGCCATTTTTTAGTGTTGCCGTATTGGTTGGTTGGTTGGTTCTTAAGTTTAGGGGCTGCGACAACGCGGTCATGTAGCCCCGTGTACTTTGGGTGTGTGTAGAATCTGTCTGATAACCGGTGTTAATTGTGATGACTGTATTAGTGTGTGTTATCTGATTTTCAATTTAAGTACAGACTGCAACTTAGAATTTTTCAAATAGTTCCTACTTTTGCCGCCAAGCGCCACCGTCAACGACTACTAGGCCAAGTTCAGAACTGAGCTACTAGACGCCGCCGCAGTCGGCTCTTGGCAACGAACATAGAAACCTAAGAGCGTTGTTTACGTTCTTAACCTATCCAATTTAGCTTCACACAGGTTCAGTTAGTGGAAGGATCTTTAACATGCCATAAATCTATGACATGGGACCGCCGGCTTTACTTCCCCTCCGAAGGAAGGCATACTGAGGGATTTTTAACGCTCTTAAAAAATCCGACGGCTTCGGCCGGGTTTGAACCCGCTATCTTGGGCATAGAAGCTCAGCTGTTGCCGTATTGATAATTGCAACTTTTCAGTCGTTTAACACAATATTATTCCAATTATTGAAACATGCAAAAAAATAACCTGAAAAAATGTACATGTGCTTAAAACTTTGTTATGGACTACAGAAGATGGAGAAAGCTAAGGGATGGCATGTTTCGCTCGTCAAGCGAGTATCATCAGATCAAAATATACAAGATGAAATAGCTCTACAATAATAATGTCCACACTTCCTAAGTTTCTGACGTGCTATTTGTTTTAGAAGGACTCTTATTAAATTCGAAAATTGGAAACCCGACAAACTTCGGATCTTATATAAATAGTGTATTGAAATATATTGTAGGCGACGCACCCTTCCTGACTCTCCACTAACGCCGCCTTCGACTTGACAATTTTCCAATGCTCTGCCAATATGTTCCGTACTTACCATTACGATGGAGAGAGTTTTTGCAAGTGAATAAAATCACCTGTGGTGAAATAATTATATTGTATCTCTCGGTGACAAATAGTTAATGGTTGTCACCTGCGCATCGTCGCATGAGTAATGACTTTCATCCGGTTTTACTAAGCGTGTCCTTGTCCATCTTTTTCATCTTAATTTCAAATTGAATTTTGACTTGATTATTCTAATGATATGTTTGCAGATGTGTCAACTTCATTTACAATTCATCTTGTATTAGCATGCAATCATCCTTCTGATAGTCCTTGAACCGGGACTAATGTAAGGCACTAGGTAACCAGTAGGCTATAGGATGAAGTTTGAAATTTCAAACAAATTCAGAGTGACTTTTCCTAGTTTTCCATCTTATTTCGAACACATGGAGCCCTCGGCAGCAGAGATAATTTCTATGTATACCTATAATATTTATGTACTGTATGTACAGTTTGAGGCTTCGTATTTGTTCTGGATGGGGTGCATAAGAACAAGCATACCCTCGGTTTAAATTGTTTCTTTGTTTGTTACGAGTTAACGTCACAATTCCATAAATTAGCGTCAACCAGGATTGATAGAAGAGTAATTTTACTGATTCGAGAATTTTTGACGGATCGTTCCTAGAAAGTTTATTTATTTATTTATTTATCTATCTTATGGCTTTTAGTGCTGGAAGTGTCCGAGGACATGTTCAGCTCGCCTGAGTCTGTAGCTACTTCCAGCGGACACCCCTAGGGTGAGCTACAAGTTCCGTTTAATTTCAAGTAGTTCCAACTTTCGCTACCAGATATCAATGATACCTAGTGGTGAACGTTGGAACTTTGATAGAGCGCTCCGACGAAATCTAACCTAACAATTTAGCTTCACACAAGTTTAGTCTGTGGAATGATCTTTTATATGCCAGAAATCTATGACATGGTACCGCCGGCTTTACTTCCACTCCGAAGGAAGACATACTGAAGGATTTTTAACGTTCTTAAAAATATCCGACGGCTTTGGCCGGGTTTGAACCCGCTATCTTGGGCACAGCAGTTCAGCATGCTACCAACTACGCCACTGAAGCCGCTTCCTAGAAAGTGAAAGTCTAAGACGTATTCTCGGATAAAATTACTGTAATATTGAGAAACCTCCAGAGTAGCGTGATTCGATCCTTGTTAATTTTTGCGTTTATAAATGACTTATCAAATGGGATTCACAATGACTGTCGATTGTTTGATTGTTTAATATATCAAAAGAAACATGACTCACAAGACAACTCAGTACTACAAGATGACCTGAACCTGATCCACCCAAGTGACGATGGATAATGTATGTATGTCTACCCCTTATTATTCCCGTTTTCCAACGGGGTCGGGGATGAGATGAGATGGAAGACTTTGTGGCGATGGTTTTTACGGCCGGATGCCCTTCCTGACGCCAACCTCATGAGAGGAGTTAATGAGAGATGAAATGAATGATGGTGAATGAAACTGGGCAAGGAAGTGGAAGGAAGCGGCCGTGGCCTGTCAGAAGGTACCGTCCCAGCATTTGCCTGGTGTTGAAAATGGGGAAACCACGGTAAACCATTTCAAGGACGGCCGACGGTGGGGCTCGAACCCACGCGTCTACCGAGTCAGCAGAGGGCTTGGTCCCATGACCTAATGCTGCGCTTTAGCCAGCGTAGCCACTACTGACGATGGATAATAAAAGTGAAAATAAATACAAGAAATTGTAGTCTCATAAAAATGGGGAAAAGAGGCGAAGGCAAGATGTTCAATATAGCATTGGCTCGCAAATAGGCTACTTGTAGAAGATAATGAGCGTGTGGTCTCCGGAGAAGCCGAGTGGGTCTTTCATGTTGATGCCAGTGGGCGACCTGCGCGTCGTAAGGAGGATGAAGTGATGGTGAAGACGTCACATACACCCAGTCCCCTAGACTCGGGAATTAACCCCAGGAGATTAAAATCCCTGAAGGCTCGGCCGGAAACCGAACCCGGGGCACTTCGGACCAAAGCCTAGCGCGCTAACCATATAGCCACGGAGCCAGACACTTCTAGAAGATGATTCGTGCAAATATTTGGGTGTTCACGTAAGGAATGATCTGAAATGGGGTAATCATGTAGGATGTATAGTTTCTAAGGCTTACAAATCTCTGCACTCGGTTGGTTGGTTCCTCAGTATAGGGTCTGTGACAACGTGATTATGTAGCCCCGTGTACTTTGGGTGTGTGTAGAATCTGTCTGATAACCGGTGTTAATTGTGATGGCTGTATTAGTGTGTGTTATCTGCAATTGAGGTAAGGACTGCAGAAGATCAAGTAGTTCCTACTTTTGCTGCCAAATGCTACCGTCAACGACACCTAGCCCCGAACTTGGCAACTTGATGCCACCGCAACCGGCACCCGGCGGCGAGCGTTGTAATTACAGAGCGTTAATCAAATCTAACCTACACATTTGGCTTCACGTAAAAGGTTCTTTTACATGGCATAAATCTATTACATGGGACCGCCGGCTTTACTTCCCCTCCGAAGGAAGGCTTCTGAGGGATTTTAACGCTCTTAAAAACTCCGACAACTTCGGCCGGGTTTGAACCCGCGATTTTGGGCACAGCAGCTCAGCATGCTACCAACTACGTCACCGAAGTCGCCTTCTGCATTTGTAATGAGGGTATTAAAAGGAAATACTACCTCAGCTAATGAATGAGGATATTTGTCAATCAGCAGTCTGCCTCTCACCAAGGCGCCCGGGTTTCATTCCCGGTCAATGCATGTGAGATTTTCGAAGTGAAATGTCATGCCGCCCCGGAGGTCCTGGGTTTGATTCCCGGCTATGCCACGAAATTTGAAAAGAGGTATGAGGACTGGAACGGGGTCTACTCAACCTCGGGTGGCCCAAATGAGTAGAGGGGGTTCGATTCTCACCTCAGTCATCCTCGAAGTGTTTTTCCGTGGTTTCCCACTTCGTCTTCGGGCTAATGCCGGGATGATACCTACTGTAAGGCCACGGCTGCCTCCTTCCCGCTTCCGTGTCTATCCATCCCAATCTCCCCCTCCCTTCCCGTCCCTCATGAGGACCCTGTTCACTTTGCAGGTGAGGCCGCCTGGCATAGGTGCTGATCACACTTCCTCAGTTGTATCCGACCAGATGTTCCCAGCTCTAGGACGCTGCCCGTAGCGGAGGTAGGGGTGAGTTCTCTCTCTGAGTCCGTGGGTTCCACCAACCTGGAGGGTAAACTCGATTTTTTTTTTAACCTTTGATGTGCGACGTGCTTGGGGTCGTTATAATTGTGGAACGGCGTATCCTTTCCCAAGAAATGAAGAATAGCAATGGATGTGAAAGATGGCTATTTGACATATGTTGACTTGAACTGTTTTTGGTTTTAGAAATCATACCTCGGTATTTAGTTTAAAAATGGGTAGGCTAAGAATTCAGTATGGCGTCTGTTTGAGGGTTTTGTACTGTACATGAAGTCATTCATCTTCAAGTACTTTTTTCTCTCTTGCTCTTTCGTTTGTGTATTGTCCTCTTATTTTATGTGCATTCCTGTACGTGTATTCTTTCCATTGTGGACGTGATTACGTCCTGACTGACACTGACTGAAGCTACTCAATCTCAATGCGCATGCGTAAGTCCTGTGTTCAGTGGACCGGTTTACCTGATCCCAGACACACTAAGCAACATTCCGAAACGGGCTTGTGGCTACTGCCAGCTTGGGAGGTGCCGTAAATTTCACCCGTGTCCTCTCATTTCCACAGGATGCGAATTTGTCTTTTCGCCTCTTTTTCCTAAATAAAATGAGGTAAAATTTATAAAAGTTGACATTCAAAAACTATAAAACTGTATTGATTACGTGGTGGTAGCCTATTAGATGCAGATGAACCATCACACAGGAAAAGAAGCAGTATTATAATTGCGGCCGGAGCATTCTTAAAGGAGGCAAGTACTGGGGTCAAATGGCCTCCTTACCATTACATGATCTATGTATTAAACAAGATGTGCCCTAAATAACACACACCCAACTTTCTTTGAAATTCATGATTACATTTCTATCTTCTGTTTGTATAGCGCAGGGAGATTCAGCTAAACTAATAATACTAATAATAATAACCCCTGGCACTACAGCCCATGAAGGGCCCAGGCCTACCAAGCGACCACTGCCAAGCCCTTTGGCCTGCAGATATTGGGGTGACACGCGGTCAGCGCATCGGGTCCCTTCGGCCCTGAATCTTGGTTTTCGTGACGGGGTGCTGCCTCACTGTCAGACAGCTACTCGATTGTCCTCACGAGGCTGAGTGCACCCTGTTCCAACCCTCACGTCAGTTTCTAAAATCCCTGACGGAGCCGGGAATCGAACCCAGGGCCTCCGGGTGAGAGGCAGGCACGCTACCCCAACACCACGGGACCGGCTATTCAGCTAAACTAGGGTGGTCAAAATTCTGCGTAGTGGCTTCGGTGGCGTAGCTAGCATGCTGCGCTTCTATGCCCAAGATCGCGGGTTCAAACCCGGCCGATGTCGTCGGATTTTTTAAGAACGTTAAAAATCCCTCAGTATGCCTTCCTTCGGAGGGGAAGTAAAGCCGGCGGTCCCATGTCATAGATTTATTACATAAAGAACCTTCCACTAATTACACCTGGGTGAAGCTAAATTATATATTGGTTAAACATTTGACTAACGTTCTTAGGTTCCTACGTTCGTCGTCAAGTGCATCTGCGGTGGCATCTGGTAACTAAGTTCTGAACTAGTTGGTCGTTGACGGGGGCGTTTGGCGGAACTACTTGAAAAAATTCAATATCTGCAGTCCTTACTTGAATCAAAACAGGTACACTCACTAATACAGCCATCACAATTAACACCGGTTATCAGACAGATTCTACACACACCCGAAGTACGCGGGGCTACATGACCGCGTTGTCGCAGCCCCTAACTGAGGAACCAACCAACCAAAATTCTGCGCGTCACATACCAAAATACGTTGGGAAACAATCATCATCATCATATATTCCTCAATCCTGAGAGTCTTGATCTACGATGAGGTTATTGTTAATTCAGTAACGCTGAATGAGACGTCATCGCACGATAACATTTTCTAAAGTACCGACAGGAGAGGCTACGCTCGCTAAAGTGCAGCGTTAGGTCATGGGGCTAAGCTCTCGGCTGACTCGGTAGAGCGTAGTTTCCTCCATCTCTTATCACGGCGCGACTAGAAAGACCTGCACTCGGCTTCTCCGGAGGCCACCTGAAAGAAAGAAATAGGCTATATAAATTACTGAAATTGGCAGAAATACATTTTCTACAGGGGCAGATGATCTCGTAGTTCCTCCCCTTAAAACGACGATAACTAACAAACTACATTTTCTACTGATGAAAAATAAATCAGGAACTGATGTAATAATAGATGTTGACTCCTTCGCTGTCCATAACCCACCCACTATCCCCTTTTTAGATTACGACTTATAGCCTTACTTATAGTAAAATCCCAGCAGTGTCCGCTAGGCCTATTATGCGCGTGTATTGTCACGCACAATGGGGTACTCACTCATCAATAATCTTTATCCAGACCAGACCTGTGTGGTGTATGTTGTATCCTACATGTTGGCAACTGCAGTGACGTCAATGTGTGCGCCTCGGTGTCTGCACCTTGGTAACAGTTGACGAGACCTCATGCGCTGTCGAACATGGCTGCCGTCGTTAAATGACCAATAAATAAAAACCCATATTAACGTAACTTGGCACGTATTTCTGGTGCAGTAGTGACCAGGGTTAGATAAAACGAGGTATGGAAATCATTTTGTTGTTTGAGTCCTCAGTCTTTTGACTGGTTTGATGCAGCTCTCCATGCCTCCCTGTCCTGAGCTAATCGTTTCTTCTCTACATACCTACCACACCCTACATCCGAGGCAATCTGTTTAACATTTTCTAACCTTGGTCTACCCCTACAGTACTTGTCCTGGCCCCTTCCTTCCATAACTAAGCTTGCTATTCCTCGGCGTCTTAGTATGTGTCCTACTAACCTCTCTTCTCTTTATCAGCAGTCGCCAGAAACATCTCTCCTCTCCCACTCTTCTTAATACCTCTTTGTTTGTACCCCTATCTACCCATCTGATCTTCATCATTCTCCTGTAACACCACATTTCAAACGCATCAATTCTCCCCTTTTCTGCTGCACCAATAGTCCAAGTTTCACTTCCATAGAGTGCCACGCTCCAGACAAAGGCTTTCAAAAATGACTTCCTAATACGTAAATCTATTTTCTATCTACATGCTTTCTTTGCCTGAGCCAACCTACTTTTTATATCCTCTTTGCTTCGTCCATCACTGGTTATTTTGCTTCCTAAGTAACAGAAGTCTTCTACTTCCTTCAGCTTTTCACCTGCCAATTTGATGTCCATAGAGGTTTCTGATTTTTTTCGTCTGTATTCCAATATTTTTGTTTTACATTTATTAATGTTCATCATGAATTTTTCCCTCGAGACGGAGTCCATACCATTCAAAAACTCATTCAAGTCCTCTGGCGTGTCAGCCAAGATGACGATGTCATCGGCAAATCTCAGAGTTGAGAATCATATATTATCGAAATGCAAGCGTGTGCAAGTGTAAAAGCCATGATGACGTCTCATTCAGAATTAATGTTTATTTTTCTCAGTCTCTCCTGGTCTTCAGACAAACGTGTTGCACTAAGAAGGTTCCGCCCATTTGCATTCTTGATAATGTTAGACCATTGGGCACTCGACTACGGTCTCTCTTTCCTGGGACATTTCTAAGGATAATCAGTTTCTATAAACTGTTTTTCCCACGACGCATTTAGTGTCCAAGAATTTGGTAATTCTTTATTCACGTATTGATGATAACATAGATCTGAGGTGGAGCTATATGGACTCTGGTGTGAAATGTCGTCCAAGGTATGCGCAACATCTTTCACTAGCAAGACATTTCAAAAGAATCAATCTTTTTCCGGTATATAGCATGGAGTGTCCATGTATCGGTGACATTTAGGCCTACAAACACTGAAGAAAATGGAAATTGCAACACCATGAAGGCATTGGTCGTTTGTGTTGATTTTCAAGATATGGAACGATGCCATGTAGGTATGTAAACGATCAAAGTTTCAGACCCATTGGATTGTTGCTATAGGTTCCCCACGTGATTGGTCGCGGGGGAATCAACTCCAGTATACGGACTCTGGTGTAGCGTAGTTGACTTACAGTCTGTGCAGTGAAGTGTTCCCTGTCAAACATGCCTCGACGACAGAGATGAGCAAGCTATCAACAACTGTCGCCGTTTGAGAGGGCTTGAATAATTGGGCTGTGTGAGGCTGGATTATCGCTAAGGACTGTCGCTGCACGTGTTGGCCGACGGGCATCTGCGGTACAACGTGTATGGCAGCAGTGGTCAAATGAAGGTACCCACACTCGTAGACCTGGCACAGGCCCAGCGCGACAGACAACTGTGAGAGAGAATCGCCGCTTCATTCGGATGGCCCGGATGGAACCCCATGCAACATCAGCGCAAATTCGAGCACCTGTGGCACCCCACGTTACACAACAAACAGTTGGCAATCGCCTGCGTGCAGCTGGCTTACGATCCCGTGTCCCTGCAGAAGGTGTTCCATTGACCCCACAACATCGACGTGTAAGGCTGGTCAGGTGTCGAGAACGATCGACGTGGGTCGACGAATGGCATAGAGTCGTCTTTATTGATGAATCGCGCTTCTGTCTTGCCCGCAGTGATCGCCGGAATCGTGTGCGCCGACGTACCGGGGAGAGGGGCCGCCCAGACCTTATTGTCGAGAGGCACACAGGGCCAACACCAAGCATTATGGTCTGGGGAGCTATTGGCTTTAATGTGAAATCCCAATTAGTGCTTGTTTAGGGCACCATGACTGCTCGACAGTACGTTGATAGGGTACTCAATCCAGTGGTTGTCCCTATGATGGCGAACATTGCTAAAGGAATGTTTCAGCAGGACAATGCCCGGGTTCACACTGCACGCATCTCCAGAGAAGCTCTCCACGACATCACAACCTTAGAATGGCCCGCCAGATCCCCGGACCTCAGTCCTATTGAGCATGTGTGGGACATGATGGATCGACAACTGGCCAACCGTCCTCAGCCACCCACAACTCTGGAACAACCGACCCGTGCAGTGCAGCAAGCATGGGCCACAATTCCTCAGGAAGCGATCCAGGGCCTTATTGACTCCATGCCTCGTTGAATTCATCAATGTATTGCAGCTCGTGATGGGCACATCCTGTATTGATTGTTGTCCAAACTTGCGGTCAGAGGGACCTGAAAGTGTAATCATCGAATCACAACCGAACACTCGTCCTGCATGTTCAATTGCAGCAATGTAGCACCACTCCTTCTGGGTGTTGCAATTTCCATTTTCTTCAGTGTAGATTATATCAGTACACGAGACTTATTTTTACGATGTCTCTTATATTGGCAGTTTACTTACGTGTAGGATAATTACATGCTGATTATTGGAATTAACTGTTTTATACATTCCGTTAAATCCATACTGGGAAACTCGGCTGTTGATTTTACTTGCCAGAAGCATGTTGAAGATGTCCAATATTATCAACGTTTCATCACACATAAAAGGTTTGCCTCATTTATGTTTAAAAGAAAATACTATTGTGATTTTGACGAACTCGCTTCACTAACCGTTTCATTTAAGACTCACGCCACAACGGAACCTAAATGGCTGCGAGGCACAAAACAACAGCAACAACAACAACGGTGGGCTAGCCTTTATCACCAGAACCGTCCACGACTGTTGTGTGTCTGTGAGCTCTCAGTGAAAAGGAAAGTGTACTGATTTGTAGGCAGAATCTTCATCATGCTTACTTGATTAAGGATCACTGATGATATTACTGACACTTATTCAATTATTTCACTGACACGAAGATTGTAGCAATTGGCGTGCTGCTTGTGGAAGACGATGGGAAGTGATATTTGAGTGCATATGTATAGCACACATACTTAACAATATTATATTTTGGAATAATATGCAGTAGTCGTCCACCTACCTGTTCGTCAATGCCCAATTCTTGTGGTTTCCCCGATAACCGTTCATCTCAGGAATAGTGAATAAAAGTGATAAGCGTGTGAATCTGCGGCAATCTAAAGGATCTTAAATGAACAGTTGCAACTTGCCGGAATACAAAGGGTGGCAGTTTCCAACATATAACGGTTGTTCTTTCTACTTTGCCATTTGCATTTCTATTGAGGGAACATAGTATATTGGGGTTTCTCGTTTTCTTCTTAATGGGTATCATTGCCATCAATCATCGGGAGAAGAAAACTGAGGGCATTGACCCAATTATTCGATTTGAATCCTACATGTATCAACCAGAAGAAGTAGGCAATGATATAATGAAAATATGTGAACCCACGATGCCCTATTTTTTAGAAAATTTCAGATGAATACAATAGCAGTTACTGGCTTATTTTTTGGCTCTAGGGGTACTACTGTATTTCGAAGTTATTTGTTAACTGGAGAGGGATTTAAATAAAAAAAAAAATGTTTGAGAAGAAATAGTTATAATAATAATTCTCAAATCATCAGTAGTCATCCTAATTGTAAGAAATCGTTTGTATAGACCACTTCAATACAACTAGCTTTGTAATAACTCTTGTTTTACGATCACTGTATCAGTCTTTATAAAATCATGTAACCGGTCGCGGTGGCCGAGAGCGCTAACGCGCTATCTCGTGCCTAGCTGGCATCGGGAGAGCGTGGGTTCGAATCCCACCTCGGCCGTCCTGAAAATGGTTTTCGTGGTTTCCCATTTTCACCACCAGGCAAATGCTGGGACGGTTCCTTTCAATAGGTCCACGGCTGATTTCCTTCCAATAGCCCTTCCCTGACCCGCCCTGAAATGAAAAATACATGGTCATTGGCTACATTAATAAAATTATTATCATAAAATCATGTAGGCCTAAATTATTTGTGTCGTTTGGCAAACCCCCTAGGGGTCAGACAAATAAATAAACAATAAAATTTGCCACAACAGGAAAACCTCTAGGATTGAATATAAATATAAGTATGGATTACTTGAAGCACTACATTGGTCAGTCTCAGGATTTCTATGCAAATGTTATTGAAACTTTATTGACGCGTTCTGTTAGAAACGCCTACGAAAGGATTTTGTTTCTAGGCGTGTTGCACATTTCGGATGTTGTGGCATATTTTCGATTTTCTTTAACATTCTGGTTACTTTTCGTGTTTTCAAATTCCCGAAGTGATACTGCAATTTTTGTGACCGTTTTCTTCGGTAGTTTGGCGTGTGTCGGGATTGTACATAAACTACTGCGAGGTCTGCTGTAAATCTTCTCCTACTATTTCTTTAAAAAGGCAATTTAAAGTAAATTTGATTTATTTTAACGGTTTACTCAGCGTAAACGTAAAATCCGTAAGCTTAAAAGGCGCACGGACGGGAGGTCCCAGACGCAATTCAGAAAATCCGAGGTCAACAGCGAAACTCCAAACACCTATACTCTTCTCTAAAGTCTTAACTCACGACTCTACAGTTTGATGCTGGCCGAAGCTGGGTTGGTAGACTCGTAAACTCGCTCCGAAGCTAGTCATTTCAATTTCCACTGAATGGAGATTATTGGAAGAAATGAACACGTAAAAACACTTATAGTGGGCGATGTAATAAAGATAGAGATATGGTGTCCAGGACGTTTTTGTAGAACTTTTCATGATGAACAATTCTTACATTCATAGTATATACAGTAGATATATTTAACGGTTTACCCAGCGTAAGATTTAAAGGCGCACGGACGGCAGGTTTTTCTTCGACACGATTCACTGAAGTCGTTACTGCTCGGCTTTCTTTGATCATAAATGAATAAACCTCCCTCGAGAAATCCTTTACAGAGTAGTGAAAGCCGTACCAAAATCCATCCAGTGGTTTTCGAGTTTACCCGTTACATCAAAGACACGGGGACTTTGTTTTATACCTAACTAGCTGACCCGGCAGACGTTGTCCTGCCAATCAAAGGAAGTGTTGTAACTTTGTTTCTTGAAGTGCTTTTGGATACACAATATTTTTTCAATTTCTGTTAACTGCCTCTAAACTATCGTGAAATGAATTAACTAATCTAGAAACATTCGTGGGAGCGTGCACAACAACTCTCCAAAGTTTCATCGCAATCGGATAAATGGCATATAACGCATACGGGATTTTGTTTAAATGATTCGTGCGCTGTCACCCATTTGTTGAATCTACTCGTGCTCTACCAACTGTGAAATGGATTTGTTAAGTTAGAAAGCTTCAAGTAAGTGTACACAACAACTCATCAAAGTTTCATCGCAATCGATGAATAGTATATGAACGCATACGGGATTTTGTTGAAACGCTTCGCGCGTTGTCACTCATTTGTTGAATCTAGTCGTGTGCTACCTATTGTAAAATTGATTTACTAAGCGAGAAGCCTTCTCTGGAGAGTACACAACATCTCACTCAAGTTTAATCGCTATCGGACAGATAGTATTTGAACGCATACGGGACCTTGTTGAAACGCTTCGTGCGTCGTCGCTCATTTGTTGAATCTACTCGTGCTTAACCTCATGTGAAATGGATTTACTAAGTTAGAAACCTTCACGTAAGTGTACACAACAACTCATCCAAGTTTCACCTCAATCGATGAATGGTATATAAACGTATACGGGATTTTGTTGAACGCTTCGCGCGTCGTCACTCATTTGTTGAATCTAGTCGTGCGCTACCTATTGTAAAATTGATTTACTAAGCCAGAAGCCTTCCCTGGAGAGTACACAACATCTCACTCAAGTTTCATCGCTATCGGACGAAAGGTATTTGAACGCCTACGGGACGCATAATATTTTTTTCAGCCCGAGCCTAGCCACAGTATGTATTTCCGAGCCTCTTATTGGCTGTTATGTCAAGCCATTCTCCTGGTTCCGAATCGAGACGGTAGATAGTAGCAGGGGTCACGTCCGATCAAACATGGAGGAAGTTTATCGAGTAAGATGTGGATAATATTCGATGTTGAATTGCATTATTAGCGTGAAACAGGCATGAAACTTGCTTTAGATCAAGTTTAAAACAACCCACGCAGCAAATGAATGCGTTCCAATCAACATTTTAAAGTCTAAGTGAAATCATTCGACATTTAACCACATGTATTAAGACCTATGTTAATATACTAAATATGCGAGCACAGATGATTTCAAGTGGTACCGTGCGAGCTTGGTAACTTTGTGTCCCGGATTCAAGACTGCCCTAGGGCAGAAATTTTTACTTCTTTTGGATTATTTTATTATATCCTCCCTGCCTTTTACAGCATGTTTTAGTATGCCTTGTTTTATTGAAATTATCCGTATGGGTGATTGAAATAATAAACATTGTCAGGCGGAATTCTTCCCTATTCTCACTTGAATTTATATTCCTCTGCTTACTGTTCAACGTGGCTAGCGTTCTTGGCTGTCTCCCCAGAGGTCCGGGTTCGATTCCCAGCTCTGCCGAGAAATTTCAATTCTGATGTGAGGGCTGCAACAGGGTACACTCGGCTTCATGAGCCAAAACTGAGTAGAAGTGGTCGACATTTCCAGACCGATGAGGAGGTGAAGGACGCTGCCTCCGTGTGGTTGCAGAACGCTGGAGGAACTTTCTATGCATCCGGCATCGACAAGTTGGTTGTGCGTTCGCAGAAATGTTTGGAGTCTCTTGGAAACTATGTGGAAAAGTGGCTTTACATTGTATGTCGTTATAGGCGTGTTGCTGTTGTATAGGTGGTGTAATAAATGGTCATAACTGTGAAGTGCAACTTATTTTTTGATATGCCCTCGTACATGAAATCGCTTACATAATTTGTGCTAACCCTGTATTATACCATAGAGGCTTAGATTATTAAAAAAGAAATCACTTTTCATTCATTGGAAATTCATAGGAATTTAGTCACGTCAGGAAAGAATATCCTGATATATATATACAAAAGTGACTTCGCCCGGGTGAACTCACTCCTCCCCCTCCTCCCGCAACTTTCAAACACCATGAAAAGTTTATTTATTATTATTATTATTATTATTATTATTATTACCATCATCGTCGTCGTTTTCGTCGTCGCTATTGTTATTGTTATTGTTACGTCGGCTTACCGACGTATCTTTAGGAACTCTCATAAACACGCAGAGCGCATGATATCTTAAAATGCAAAGAACGAAGTAAAGAAAAATATTTTACCGCTGTCCGTTAAAAACGATAAAAACCGTTTTGGAGCCAACTACACGTGGTGTTTCCCAGCAGTCACCCTTCCAAGTACTGACCAGGCTAAATGTTGCTTAACTGTGGTGATTGTGTAACATGGGAGTTTTCAATGCATAAAAATCCTGTTCCAAAGTTAACACATTGTAATCTATTATATGTTTCTTTTTATGAAAGCCTATTGTTGAATTAGGCTTATACTGAGTCTGAGTTCTTCAGACTAACCCCAGTGCAGGACCAGTACGCACACGAGAAGTCATGTTGCTTGATTTATTGGAAATGGTTCATGTAATAATTTTGGTTTAAAAGCGTTCCTTTTGTAGCCTGTACACGTAATGATGGTTACTTTAATATACTTATTGATTCAAATCTTGTTTAATACTGTAAGTTAGTACTGTATGTTGATTATGCTGCGAATACATTTTCAAGCTTTATGCATACCTTTGTCTGAATAAGGTCGTTAATGATAGCCGTTCAATAAGCATGGCTGCCTGAGTTGTATAGCTATATGAAGAGTAAGCACTTCTTATGTCATCCTCGTGCCTTTGTGTGTGTCTATCCCGATAATTGTGCCGCATGACGGATATCTTGAGGTCACTTTATGCAGAGCATGTTTGTGATACCCATCCCCATTCTGAAAGGCTAACAGTGCCCGATAACCATCTTGAGACTATTGTTCTGCTCTTTTCGCCATACCTCATCATTCTTTAGTTGTATTGCCTCCGAACGTGTGGTTCTCTACCAGACTACAACAGATTTTTCCATATTCAATACTTCTACGAATTCTTTAGTCGATGTGTATTAGCTTGATATTCAAATATGGATGATTTAAAGTTTCTCTCGTATTGATTTTCGTGTGGTAAATGAGACTGTAGTCCATATCGAGCAATAACTACTCCTCGTTGACGAGACAGGTCAGAACACATCAGATTACCATACATTGGACATTCGTATTCTTTGACATACATTACCACAGTATACGCTATCGGTACTTCTGTTCTATGCTCTCTTTAAATATACACAGCAATAACACTACCTCCTTACTTTGCTTCTCATAGGTAAACTGTTGTGAACACCAGTTAGGCCCTATTCCTCTTATGTCTAGAAATGTAATGCTTTTCAGTCGGTCAACACGATTGTACCTAATTGTAATGGATGTTTCCCTAATCCTGAAAAAATGTACATGATATTAATAAATACCCTTCGATGACCAGTTTCAATCGTCAAGCGATCATTATCAGTTCCTTTACACGTAGGCTGTTAAATCTATGTTTACAAGTATGTATGTGGGTGATGATATTTACAATAGTCTATGTACACTTATTTGGTTACAGCAGTTATTATACTCGCGCAACTTGTCTATATTTGTAGTATGTTGATTATGCCGCGAAGACATTTTCAAGCTTTATGCATACCTTTGTGGATAAACAAAACGTTATCCGCATCCGCCCCGCATCCGCCCCGCATCCGCACGACTGTTATCCGCATCCGCACGTTTTTATCCGCATTCGCACGTTTGTTATCCGAATCTACTGGCATTGCAATAATATTTTCAATTAGATAAGATAATGAAGCGACACATTTAGTTTTGAGGAGAAAGTCGTTTCCTTAGTCTATGTATGTCAAGTTCTATGTTTAAAATGAATGTTACACAGACAGAATTGCAACCCTTTTCGGTTCGGAGTGTTAATTATGCTTAATGACATAATTTGAATGAGATTAGCGTACGTCCTCTTACATTTGTGATGAAAAACAAACCATAACGGAAAAATATGATATGTCATAAACATCCGGGTCTTAGTAATGCTATTCAACAAGTTCGGATTGTATTCTGAAAGCCATCTGCTAATTTACTCCAAACATTATCCGCAGCTTATCCGCTATCCGCACAGCCATGCAAACTATATCCGCATGGCGAAAAATTTCGCGGATATTAACATCCGCGCAGGGCTTTAGTTATATGTGATTTCTTGTTAAAATCTTGACCTTCAAGTTTGATTGTTTAGTGTGATATCAATGTTTGTTAGTGAATAGTCAGGTTGAAATTTAAGATAAACTTGGCTTATTGTTTGAGCGATGTGGGATGTGTTTTTGTGCAACTGCTACCACGTCCACTGGCTAAACTGAACTGACGGAATTTCCTTGTGCACGCTGCTACTTCATTATTTTAGGTAACAACAAATCTTGGCAACTTGTGCAAGTTTATGGCAACTGCTGTAACTAAATGAAAGTAGGCCTACATGATGTAAATACCATCACCCATACATGTAGACATAAATGTAATAGTCCAAGTGTAAAGGATCTTGATCGCTTGACTATCGGAACTGATCATCCATATGTATTTATTAATCTTATTCATCTCCAATAGATAGGCTACATGTTCACCAAAATTGGCATTTCGGACTATTTAAATTATGTGCATGAGGTGCCTAAGTTCCAACGTCATATTAAATATTACACAATCGGCCATCTTGAGTATGGTGCCTAGAACACTAATATCGGTTATTCACCGTATAGTAAACTTATAATGCTGAAATTTCGAAAATGGGTTCTATTATGTGCGATATTCACTCTGCTAGAGGCACAAGAACATACATAGACTTCATACATTCAACACGATGGCACTGTTGAAACTTTAAAATCTATGAATAAATCTGTCTCGTAAATAAAGTCTAGTGATACTCTTCGAGAACGGGGTGCATTCAGCCTCGTGAGGACAATTGAGTAGCTGCTTGACAGTGAGGCAGTGCCCCGGTCACTTAGACCAAGATTAACGGCCGAAGGGACCCAACGCTGACCACGCGTCACACCATAATATGCAGGCCAAATGGGTGGGCGGCGGTCGCTTGGTAGGCCTAGGCTGTAGCGCCACGGTGTTTGGGGGCCAACTCTTAGAGATTGACACCGCTTGAGTGACTTGCATGTCAATGATGTTGTTCAGATACTTCAAACCAGGATTAAATTTCTTGACAGAGCCGGAAATCGAACCGGAGTCACCATGATTATGAGAGATTTAGTGTGGAAAATAATATTGGTTTTTATTTAAATCTGGGATAAATAGTGTTTCCATTAGCGGCTTCGGTGACATAGTTGGCAGCATGCTGAGCTTCTATGCCCAAGGTCGTGGGTTCGAACCCGACCGAAGTCGTCGGATTTTTTAAGAGCGTTGAAAATCCCTCAGTATACCTTCCTTCGGAGGGGAAGTAAAGCCGGCGGGCCCATGTCATACATTTATGGCTTGTAAATGAACCTGCCACTAACAAAATTTGTGTGAAGATAAATGTCTAGGTTAGGTTTGATTAATGTTCTTAATTTCCAACGTTCGTCACCAGGCGCTGGTTGCGATGGAATCTAGAAGTAGCCAAATTCACAGCTAGGTGTCGTGGACGATAGCATTTAGTAGCGAAAGTAGGAACTACTTGAAATTATCGTCTGCAGTCCTTACTTGAATTAAAGTTCGGCACCGTGGCTAAATGGTTAACGTACTAGGCTTTGGTTTGCTTTGGCCCCTGGTTCGATTACTGGCCGGGCCATCGGGGATTTTAATCTCTTGGGATTAATTCCCGTGGCTCAGGGACTGAGTGTATGTGCCGTCTTCATCATCACTTAATCGTCATTACGACGCGCAGGTCGCCCACGGGCGTCAACTAGAAAGACCTGCACTCGGCCTCTCAGGAAACCACACGATCATCATCACCTGAATTAAAAACAGATAACACGCACTAATACAGTCATCTCAATTAACACCGGTTATCAAACAGATTCTACACTCACCCAAAGTACACCGGGCTACATGACCGCGTTGTCGCAGCCCTTAAACCAACCAACCAACCAACCAAGAGTTTCCCTCAACAGTGTTTCCCGGTTGAAAGTGAGCTGATTGGTGTCGAGTCACGCTTCTCGTGCTGCTATTGTGTGCCATGATTCGCGTCACGTTCAGCCTTGTTTCAACTTAAAATGAATGAGCTATAGTGTCAATATTTCGTCTCTCGTCCCCTACCTGCCTGGCTGGTCCCTGAAAAACAAGAAAACAGAACAAGTGGGAGACGCGCTCGTTTTCGTTTCTTCTACATGGTTCACGGCGCTGTCCACTACAGATAAACATATTTTGAAGACTAAGCATTTCTCTGAAGAATCCCTAAAAAAGTCAAAGAGTTACGTTCTGACCTTCGTTCTAACAAGTTCGCTAGGATTGTCCTTTCGGTTGCGAGCCACTACATCTTTCGTCTTTTTTTGTTGAAATCTGGAGAGACTTCTCATGCACAGATTTTTATGCTGGAAAATAAAGTTTTATGTGATTTCCACTGATCGTGTGAGGTTTCTTAAATGGAGTGAGACCATTGTCTTTCATACTTACCATCATGTTCTTACAAGTATCAGACTGTTCAACAAATTCCAATTACAATTAATTTATTAGTGTGTGTGAGAGTTGTTTTTTTATTTCATATTTCAAAATCTTCTATTGTTTTAATCTATATTTGGGACTGAACAAATGACCACATGTATCAAACATGGGAACGAAGGGCTTTCATAATACCGTACATTGTTTTTTGCTCTTCTCTTGATTTTAGGAAACAGGTACTCATTTGAGGGAGGAACCATACAACTTAAGGATCCAAACAAATAACGATTTTAATATTATGGCTGTGACTGTTATAAATCTTGTACAACGATTATATACATTTCGAAAGAAACACATCTTGCTGTTAGAAGCAATTTTTTAGATTTTGAAATTTCAAATACTAACTATTTTTATCCATTTTTCAAAATTTGGTCCTTCGGTGGCGTAGTCGGTAGCATGCTGAACTGCTATGCCCAAGATCGTGGGTTCAAACCCGGCCGAAGTCGTCGGATTTTTTAAGAGTGTTAAAATCCTTCAGTGTATGCCTTCCTTTGGAGGGGAAGTAAATCCATTGGGTCCATGGCATAGATTTATGGCATCTAAAAGAACCTACCACTACAATTGGTAGTGTGTAGCTAAATTTGTAGGTTATTTGGTTAGAAACGCTCTATCAAGTTCCAACGTTCGCCGCTAGGTTCAGTGACGGTGCCATCTCTGGTATCTAAAAATGAGACTATTTGAAATTGAACTTGATGGGGAGCTTTCGGGCGTTCAATTCAAAATATCCCGCTATTGCCATTGGCTGCAATTCAAATAGGTTATAACAAAATTTTCCCTTGCTTTGTGCTGGCCTTCACCGTTTCCCTCCTATCTCCCAAGTTTATAGGATTTTTTTTTTACTTTTCGATTTTTAAAGTGGATATTAAATCTTCAGCTACAAAATGAAACTCACTCAATCTTGGTGGCTATAATTAATTAGGCTTTCTATCATACCCCTGTCCCTAATACAGCTGCACACACTACTACAGCCATCACATAAATGCAGGTTATCAGAAAAATTCAACACACACCCGACTAGATGGGGCTGATGACCAAGATTTCCCAAGCTCCTAAAACGAAATTTACAACAAACAATATGTTAATGAATTCAATTATACATTTTATTATCTAGTAAAATTTAATATTCAATGCATAATGGACAACATATTGTCATTCAATTAATTCTTTTATTATTCAAGTTCTAGTCCGGTCAAAATAGAGACATTCACCCTTGCATAAATTCCCAAGAAGCTGAATTTTTGCATCAACGTTAGGGATACCATTATAAAGAAATTGTGAAAAGTCCCCATCGATCCCATGTGTGCAAAACAAATTATGCAAAGTCAAAGTTCGCAAAAGTGGATTTTTTGGATTTTGTAGCGAAACGGTTAGTTTTATGATAAAATAGATCAGACAAAACTTGTATTATGTTGATATTATTTGTTATTGAAATGCTAGAATCCAGTTTTCAATGTCGCCTGTATAATCTATTTACATCATTGCTTTTCAGTCGGTCAACTCACTTTTGCCCAATTAGATTAGGCGGGTTGTCATCATCAAAACGATAAGGTGCATGTTTCACAAAACTCAAGAGGGAGTTAGTGTGTACAAAAATGTTCCGAATTGTCTCAATAGTACAGGAAAAATCTTTAATTTCTTGAAAAGTCAACGGAAATAGACTATATGTATTTGTTTATGAAGTGCGTTCAAACATATAAGCATCTATAATAGCCGTAGATGTTAAATGGGACGTAAAGCAAATAACATTATTATTGGCCTATTACTATTATTATTATTATTATTATTATTATTATTATTATTATTATTATTATTATTCAAACATCTAAAAAAGACGATAGCCCCTGTCAGAGCTGTGCCATGTCGAGCCCGCATAACAGTAAAGCTGTGTGGGTGCTATATAAACATGGGGCGTCTACAAGTAACCGTCCGTAACAAATGAGCATTTAAAAGAAGGAGGAGGACGCAGGAGTGACGAATCGACAATTTAAACAAATAAACAAGAAGCCTGCATAACTGTAAAGCCGGGCGTATGGTTTGTACAGATACGGGATTCCCTACACAGGTCCACTCCTATATTATATAGGTACACTTTCTAAAAACACATATGTTTATAATCCGCCTAATCTAAGTAGGCAAACGTGAGTTGACCGACTGAATAGTATAAATTGACAGTTTGTACAAGCAACACTGAAAAACTGGCTTCAAAACTTCACATTTTAACGACCTTCTGTATGAATTGTAGAGCAATTTTCTCTTGTATATTAGGATCTGATGATGCTCGCTTGACAAGTGAAACATGTCATCCTATTTGCTTGAGAAGTGTTTTAATGTATAAATAATTCTTGTAACTTCTCTTCTAGGTGGTAGGGTGATAAAATAATTGTTACTTCCCACCCAAACTAATTGGGCACACTTATGATGATGATAATTGTTGTTTTAAGGGGCCTAACATCTAGGTTATCGGTCCCTAATGGTTTGGGGGATCGTGAAGATGATAATGAAATGCAAACTACAACTAAAACTAACTACTAACTTATAAACTAGAAGAAGAAATGGAAAAATAAAGGAGATTAAGGCAAATAAAGGACAGGAGGGAAAGAAATGCCCTCAACCCTCGAAGAATGTGGATTGAGGGACTTGGAAGGAAGGAGAGCCATAAAAGGCAGATAGGAAAGTGAAAGTGGAGAGGGTCCGCCCCACAGGTAATGGATAAAAGGGGGGAAACCGGACCCAGCTCAGGAATCCCTCGGGGTCGCCAATTCCCGAACTCACCAGCCGTGAGCCCCTGAGGGTGTAGCAATATCTAGGGTGCACCAGAAGTGGTGGGGCTACATACACCCTGCCTCCTTAAGGGCCATGAGCATAAGGCAGGAGGTAAAAGGAAAAGAAAAAGAAGGCTGACCCCTCGCAGAAGGATGGTATCAGAAAAGATGAGACAAGGGCCAATTAAGGCGGGAAAGGAAGAGACTCCCTAGGCCTCGGATACCCTAATACCGTCGGGGTCGGAAGAGAACAAGAGTTGATCAAGTGAGGTGGACAGGAAAGAAGACTGAGAGGAGCCCGGCACAAGTAAGTGGAAGCAATGCCGGACTCAGCTGGGGCCCCCGTGGTCGCTAACCCACGTCCCACTAGATGTGAGCCCCTGGGGGAAAGGGCACACTTAAAAGCAATTCTGTTTATAATTATAGTTTTTAGTTATTACATTTTTGTATTAATTTTTGATAATCACTTGAATATATTTAACTTTTTTTTTGCTTCCTATTGTATCATAGGTATATTTTTGACGATATTTGTATGGTTTCCTCTGTTAATAATTTAGTTTTCTATACAGACTGAGTTAATAAAAACGTATGGAAATTTTAGAAGCCATTGTTCAGTTTTACCTTCATAATCTACTAAAATAATTGTTTTTCAGTCGGTCAACACGTTCATGTAACCAATTAAATTGGGCGGAGAATAATCTGTTCAACCTACTAGCCTAGAGAATATCACATGCATTGATTATGCACCTTTATACACTTCTCTCATATTCAGTATTCAGATACAGTAAATGTGCCAAGCTGTTTGCATGTCTTAACAAAATAACAAACAGTATTTATAAAAGCCCATTAGCAGTTTTCAGTTTGATGGATGGTAAAAAGAAGTTCATTAAATAATGTTTTGTTATTCATCGGCGTATTTAACTCTTGAGATAATGATACCGAATTTGTTTATTGAAACAATTTGTACCCCTGCCTGAGTCGACGAATAGCCGCCTGGAAGGTACGGGGCTTTTCTAAACTTTCTGCTCCTAAAGGAAATAAAGCACTGTCCTTCCAGTTAGAAAACAAACGTCTTACTCTTGAGGCACCATGCTTCTGTATAAAGGTTGTCGTCCTAAGTAGCCTATACATAAATGGTATTTGAATAATTCATCGGTTGCTTACTGGTAACTGCAACTAGGCAACGTGAAAATAATGACTTCACAACTCAACATCGGTTGGTTGGTTGGTTCCTTAGTTTAGGGGCTGCGACAACGCGGTCATGTAGCCCCGTGTACTTTGGGTGTGTGTAGAATTTGTCTGATAACCGGTGTTAATTGTGATGACTGTAATAGTGTGTGTATCTGTTTTTTTAATTCAAGTAGGGACTGCAACTTTGAATTTTCAAATAGTTCCTACTTTTGCCGCCAAACGCCACCGTCAACGACTACTAGGCCTAGTTCAGAACTAGCTACTAGACGCCACCGCAGTCGGCTCTTGGCAACGAACGTAGCAACCTAAGAGCGTTGTTTACATTCTTAACCGATCCAATTTAGTTTCACACAGGTGTAATTAGTGGAAAGATCTTTAACATGCCATAAATCTATGACATGGGACCGCCGGCTTTACTTCCCCTCCGAAAGAAGGCATACTGAGGGATTTTTAACGCTCTTAAAAAATCCGACGGCTTCGGCCGGGTTTGAACCCGCTATCTTGGGCATAGAAGCTCAGCATGCTACCAACTACGCCACCGAAGCCGCTAAACTCAACATCAGTTATTAATATGTTTTGGTTGATTCATGCTAGGGGCTTTGCGACATCGTGGTCATGTAGCCCTGTGTACTTGGCTGTGTGTGGAATTTGTCTGATAACCTGTGGTATTGTGATGGCCGTATTAGTGTGTGTATTTTTAATTCAGATGAGGTTTGGGAATGAGGCGACCGCGGCCTTAATTTAGGAATCATCCCGGCATTCGACTGGAGTAGATGCGGATAACCACGGAAAACCACTTCCAGGATGGCTGAGGTGGGAATCGAACCCACCTCTTCTTAGTTTTGCCTCACGAGCCTGAATGTACCCCGTTCTAGCTCTCAGACCAGAATTAAATTTCTTGGTAGAGTGGAGAATCGAACCCGGGACTCCGCGGTGACAGCCAAGTGTGCTAGCCACTACGCAATGAGGTGGCATAATTAATTAATATAGCATTCAGCAACCAATCAGTCTTTCTTTCTTTCTTTCTTTCTTTCTTTCTTTCTCTCTTTCTTTCTTTGTTCGTGTCACAAGTAGGCTACCTATACTTTAATATACAGAGTTAAGAATATGAATATAAATCTAAATAACACAGGAGTTATTTACAGAAATGTTTGTAAAACTAAGAGCCAAAGTCTCATAATTAAATATTGGTTGGTTGGTTGGTTCCTCAGTTTAGGGACTGCGACAACGCAGTCATGTAACACATGTTCTTTGGGTGAGTGTAGAATCTGTCTGATAACCGGTATTAATTGTGATGACTGTATTAGTGTGTGTTATCTGTTTTTAATTCAAGTAAGAACTGTATACATTCAATTTTCAAGTAGTTCCTACTTTTGCTACCAAACGCCACCGTCAATGACAACTAGTTCTGAATTTGGTTACTACCTAATGCCACCGCAGTCGGCTCCTGATGACGAACGTTAGAACTTAAGAGCATTGGTCAAATCTAACATATAATTTAACTTCACACACGTGTAATTCGTGGAAGGTTTTTTTACATGCCATAAATCTTTGACATGGGACTGCCGGCTTTACTTTCCATCCGAAGGAAGACATACTGAGGGATTTTTAACGCTCTTAAAAATCCGACGACTTTGGCCGGGTTTGAACCCGCGACCTTGGGCATATAAGATCAGCATGCTACAAAATACGCCACCGGAGACGGTATATTTAAATATTCTTTGCCCAGTAGCGGGCTACGTCAACAGTATTAAGAGAAGCTAACATCAAAGATCAAAGATGTCAAACTGTCAGCTGCTCTCCACAAACACATAAGGATGTACCTGTTGTAAAATCCCATTTCTGCAGATTCATAAGAAATCAATCAGTAAAAATGTATGGAGATTTGTGAATTTATGCAAGTGTCTCGATTCACATTACGAGTGAATATCGTATTTGAGGTGCAACAGAGCCCTTTACTGTAACTGATATTTGAGTAATGCCCTATTTGTCATGCAGAACTTTGCTATAGTGTGTCGGATCACATCTTTCCATTGAGAGCTAAGTTGAACGCAATCCATCCCTTATGCGTTTACACTTGATTTGTATCTGTAGAGCTCTGTCTTTAGTATCTACCGCCGCGATTTAATTGTTCATCGCCGCAGCGATACCTTCGCTTTGAAAAGAGGTATGAAATATGAAAGGAATGAATATCGATAGGTGATCCCTCATGATCCCCGGCACCATTATTTAAATGTCAGGTTAATACGTAGCGAGCCGTGCTGTGAAGATTTCCGCCCTTGTGCCTGAGTTTGTTGCGATTTCAGGGTGGTTTGTAACAGTGTCCCGGTGCATTGTATTGCGTGAGGGATCACGCCAATGAAGCAGATGATGCGTGCATCTGCAGTTCGCCACACAAAGGGTTACCTCGCACTTCTCTAAGACCAACGATCAGAGTTCCTTTTTATCTTGTGATTCTTTGTCTTCTAGATGGTAATATTTCGATATATTAAGTTTCACTGGCAATTCAAAATTGTACCATATTTAATTTTCATTTATGTACACTTGTAAGCATATTTAAGAAATTTTGTAAGTAATAGGCTATCTTTGCATATCATATTATGATCATTTGGGAAAAGGTAAAATTCATTTTGTATATTTTGACGATTTTTTGTTAATAATGTACACACAGTCAGTTATTATTTTGCGCATATACTGTCTACAAATGCATCTCTTTAATTATATGCCTGTTTAGTTAGTATGCTCCTCCGTGGTCATTACAGTAGATAGAAGACAGTTGCTGATTACGCAGTAATTAAAAAGACATGTTTTCTTGTGACGTCTATTTGATTGTAAAAATAAAATTATTCCATCCTATTTCCTTCTGTTTGAAACACACGTAGTTTAGCAACCGCATGAAGTAAAACGTGAAATTTCATAGCATTGCCCAAACTAAGCATGCTTCAGGCATTAAGTAATTAAATACCTATCTAATCTTCGCTTCCCTCCGATTCGCATTGTAGTCTGCTTGTCGACATCAGAAGTTATGAACTATCCTTGCTTTTCTTGTGTAGAAGTTAAGTGAAAGTGTTACAAAATACTTAAGTTCAAATACCAAAAGGAAAGTAAAGTCAAGCAGAAAACTCTTCATACATGATTATCACCCCGCCCTCCCCTCTCTCCTCCTACACACACAAAATAGTGTTTCCAAATCGATGACCCGTGTACACTACAGCCTATAGTCTAATGATTATTAATCACGATTGCAATGTATGTGAAAATGTTTTCTCAGTGCAATCGCAGAATTGAGTTTTGCGAAAAATTACTTATTTTATTCAAGTTTATAATGCATATATTTATCGTTTTGTGGCACTTTTTGCAATCATAGTGTATGTGCAGCCAAGGCAGCTGAGATCATGACATTATTAAAGAATCTTTAAGCTGTATCCCTGATGAGGTGCTCACAGTATACCTCGACACTTCATTAAAAGTTATCCTATTTTTATTTTATTTTTTCCTATTTAAAATTCACATCACTATTTTTAAGAATGCAAACTAGTGAACGTCTGGACCAAAAAAATATCTGTGAGGAAAAGTTTTTTTTATTTTTTAATGTTTATAAAAATGACTTCCCAGTTTTGTTGTAGGCAAATTCTGAGATATTATGTAACATGTAAAAATACACTCAGTAGTAAAGACAGTAAAATCTCAGTAGTAAAGATTCCCCTTAACAAAGGTGATCAGCAGACTGTTGATAAGGTTGCAGCGTTGCATAACTATCAAGTTTATTTACCCGGAAAAATTGATTTTTAAAAGAGAAGTAGACTATGCCATTTTCGTACGAAATATATGTTCTTACATTATGTGCATAGGAATTGATAGTTTTGTCCTTAAATAACACAAGAAATCCAGTTTGTACTACATTGGGAAAGCAAAGCGCGCCTAATGGTCGTTGCACGGTTCGAGCACCGACCAGATTTCTACAGTGACTGTTATAGCACAGATAATTAACCCAGAAACTCATATTCCTATCCTCCTGATCATTGCATGGCGGATGCAACAGGACTCTAGGTGGCATCAGAGCAAGAATATTCGAGCATCTCCGGATATTGACGATAATCCACTGCCACACAATGTAAAGGGACTGTACAATAAATTTAAAAAAAGATACGTGCCTCACAGTAGTTGCATATGATGTGTAACATCTGACATGTTATCCTACAATGAAATGGAGATGAAATATATGTGAAGTCATCAGACATGTTATCCTACTCGTATAGTACACAGCTTGGACATTCTTAAAATGTTAATTTACGCTCCATTTTCATACTGGTACTATGATGAATGTGTAGATTGAATTGGAGATACGTTACTGTCACACTCGTTTCAACAAGCATCACATATTATACTGTCAATTAAGAAGAGGAATGAAACCATAGTCTCTAGCCTAACTATACAGTATACTACTAGAAATAATGTTCAATACAATCAAATTTCCCAACTTCTGCTTGGTGCAAAATATTGTAATAAAAGTTAGATAGGTTGGTTGGTTGGTTGGTTTCTTAGTTTAGGGGCTGTGACAACGCGGTCATGTAGCCCCGTGACTTTGGGTGTGTGTAGAATCTGTCTGATAACCGGTGTTAATTGTGATGTCTGTATTAGTGTGTGTTATCTGTTTTTAATTCAAGTAAGGACTGCAGACATTGAATTTCAAGTAGTTCCTACTTTTGCCGCCAAACGCCACCGTCAACGACTACTAGTTCTGAATTTGGTTACTACTTAATGCCACCGCAGTCGGCTCCTGGCGACGAACGTAGGAGCCTAAGAGCGTTGTTTAACCTCTAATTTAGCTTCGCACATGTGTAATTAGTGGAAGGTAATAAAAGTTTAAATCTATGACATGGGACCGCCGGCTTTACTTCCCCTCCGAAGGAAGGCATACTGAGGGATTTTTAACGCTCTTTAAAGTTAGGTAAATCGTTATTTCACGTAGATTCTGTTAAAATGACGCATAATGTTATGATTAATATCGTTTAAATCGATAATCTGGTAGCAAGAATAATTGCCGGGACTGTGGTTCGAACCTGAGACCTTATGATTCGCAGAACAAGACGTTATCATCGCCTCTATTACAACCACAGATATTTAGAGTACAAGACGGTTGCTTATTTTCACGTACCGCCATGAAAGGCTAGCCCAGTTTCCGCGCAATGTGGGTTAATATCTGAATAGCCATTGTGCAGAAACATAATACCGGCATTGCCGACTAGTTACAATGTTTCACATTAAAGCATATGATCATTTAAATACTGATACGAATACTTTGACCATGTGATTTGTGTTTCAATCAGTTGACAGCAGAGTTCGCATAACTTTGCATCAAAAAACACGTTACTTGGGGAGTGGATGCCCATCACTTTTATCAAGAGATTGAAAAACAGACCCTTAATAAATCATAATTGTTTTCAGCAAATATGATATAATGAATATTTTCACACCAAAGAACGACGGCTTGAAGATGATTTATTGTTGGAATAGCGGTAATGGGGCCTCCAAACATTGGAGTAAACCATATGCGATAGTACGTCGTGGTACTAATCTCCGCCACCGCGCGCGCTCATTGTTTCCTGTTACACAAAAATATCCACTCTCGGCACTAAAAGCCATACGCTAAATACATAAATCCAGCAATCGAGCCGAAAGATATTACACATTAATAAATCTTGTTCTTTCTCGCGCTCAAAAATGTTGTTTTGTGTGATTGGCATTTAAATTAATTTTCATTATGTATAGTCAAAAGAGTGAAACAAACTACAGCTCCAAAAATTAATATCAAAAGGCTTACTGATCAAACTATAAAAAATGATTTTAAACTGAAGCTAACCAACAGATTCCAAATTTTAGATCAACAAGAATCAGAACAAACGGTAGAGGAAAAATGGCAAAAAATAAAGGATTCTATCACAACAATCGCCGAAGAAGTTGTAGGCTATCGAGAGGGTACAAAAGGGAAAAAACCTTGGTTTAATGAGGATTGCCAAAGATTAATAGACGATAGATTAACAGCAAAAAAGTTGATGCTTACCAAACAAACTCTAACCAACAAACAACATTACAAACAGATAAATAGGGAGACTAACAAAACATTACGAGCAGCTAAACGGAACTTTGTGAAAGATCAGCTAAGAAAAGCAGAAGAAGATAGCAACAAAAATAATACAAGAGAATTTTTTCGCTTTGTCAGATATTTTAAACAAGGGTACAAGGCAAGATCAGTAGGAGTAAAAGATAGGAATGGCAATGTTGTTTGCAACCAAACAGAAGTGCTAGCAACTTGGAAAAAATACTTTGAAGACCTCTTAAATTGTGAAGAAGTGGCAACAAACATTGAAGAGGAATTGTACCTAAATGTCCAGCCAAAGATTAACCCTCCTACCTATGAAGAAGTTGAAAAGGTAGTTAAAAGTTTAAAAAACAATAAAGCCCCTGGAGAGGATAACATAATAGCAGAACTTCTTAAAGCAGCTGGAAGCCCTTTGCTAAAAAGGTTACATAACTTAATTGTAGAAATCTGGGAGAAGGAAGAAATCCCAGTAGAATGGAAGATGGCAGTAGTAGTTCCGATTCACAAAAAGGGAGATAAATTCGAGTGCAATAATTACCGAGGGATATCATTAATAAGCAGCGCATATAAAGTATTCTCAAGAATAATCTACAACAGACTAGCATGTTATACAGAAGAAATTCTTGGAGATCACCAAGCAGGATTCAGAAGCCAAAGATCTACAACAGACCAAATTTTTGTCTTAAAGCAAGTAATCTCCAAATATTGGGAGTTTAACAAAACAGCCCATCTTCTTTTTGTAGATTTCAACAAGGCATACGATAGTGTCAATAGGAAACAAATGTGGAAATACATGCAGCGGAATGGAATACCAGAAAAACTTATCACTATGGCAAAACTGTGCACAGAAGGGTCCAAATGCAAAATTAGAATCAATAATGAATATACCGAAGAATTTAATGTCAACACTGGAGTAAGACAGGGAGATGGACTCTCGCCTTTATTATTCAATTAAGCTTTAGAAGAAACATTGAAACGAGTAAACCAGCTCCACCCAGGCCTTGAAGTGGGAACCAAGATAAACATATTAGCTTATGCTGATGACATAACACTCATGGCAGAAAGCGAATATGATCTAAAAATACTCACAGAAACCCTTATTGAAGAAGCCAAGGAGGTAGGTCTAATGATAAATGAACAAAAAACAAAATATCTAGTTGTAGGAAGGAATGCAGCCCAAGTACAAAACCCCTTAACAGTTGCTTCATACGCTTTTCACAGATGTACTGAGTTCAGATATCTGGGAATTATCATAGACCAGAATAATATGGAAGAAACAGAAATAAAATCAAGAATTCTCAGTGGCAACAAAAGCTACTGGTCTCTGCAAAATCTCTTAAAGAGTAAAATTATATCTAGAGAAACTAAAGTGAGAATTTATAAAAGCATTATACTTCCTGTTGTCACGTATGGCTCAGAAACCTGGGTATTGTCCAAGCAAACTGAACGGAAATTAGTAACTTTTGAAAATAGAATACTACGACGCATTTTCGGACCGATAGTAGAAAATGGCCAGTGGAGAATTAGAACAAATAAGGAATTGCGGGATCTCTACAAAGAACCGGATATTGTCGCCCGTGCCAAAAGCCAAAGACTACGCTGGGCTGGTCATGTACATAGAAGAAGTAGAGAATTGAATTTAAGGGCAGTTTTGGAAGGTGTACCCAGAGGAAGGCGACCATTGGGACGACCGAGACTTCGCTGGTGGGACCAAGTTCAAAAAGATATGAGAAAAATCGGAGTCACGGAGGACATAATGGATGACCGAGAAAGATGGCGCCGTGCTGTTGGCGAGGCCAAAAACCTGCTTAGGTTTGAGTGGCCATCTAGGTAAGGTAAGGTAAGGTATAGGGATATAGTCCTTTGTGGTAAATTACAATAGAACTACGGTTCAAATGGGCGTAAATGCACCCGATAATGAACAAAGTAAGTACTGTACTACTATGTAGCTCAGATAAGTAAAATAATAATAACTAGGGGACCCGTGCGAGAAATCAGAGTGTGATTCGTCACTGTTGCGGGCAATTATGTTTCTTCTTAATCCACTATCGGTTACTTGTGATCGCCCTATACCATACCAAATCATTTTAATATACAGTAATCAATATTTTATTAACACAACTCAACATCGCATCCAAAAGACATTCCAAAGACACTACACTCAAAGATAACAAAACCAAAACCATGTAAATCAAAACACTGACTATTTTCTAAATCAAAACACTGTCTATTTTCTACAGGAAGTAGATTGCTCGAAAGAGCTTTAGTTCACTATCTCCACATTCTCCCACCTTGCAAAAGGAAGTTTTGCAACACACACTCATAAACTGAAGTAAACATTCCAAAATTATAGTTGAACATTGAGCTCAGGAATGTGAACCACTCTAAGTCTAGTTTCTTGAGTTGCCTAACAGTTCTACCACAACGGGTCTTGAATTCACTCTCCTTTTCAGTTCCTGAGTTACTGCAGGGAATATCTTTATTAAGGACCGGCTCACTTAGTCGGTGTTGTGAAGTGTTGATAGAATCACCTTTGTTAACACAGTTTATCTCTAACGAATCAAGTCGCTGTACTGGACGAAGTAGAATGCCAGTTGCTGTCTTAATTTTAACCAGACGAGTCACACTGTCCCTTCCAGGTAACAGCTCCACCACTCTTCCTAAGGGCCAGTTGATACGTTTCTTGTTGTCGCTCTCCACCAGTACTATGTCTCCTACTTGTATGGATCCCTGTTGCTTTTTGCTCCGTGATCGGAGAAATCCCAGGTATTCTTTTTTGAAGCGATTTCTCAGGCTCTCCCGAACAGCTTGTAGATAACGCCATCTGTCGTTTAAACTGCTGGTTTGAATTTGGTCTAAGTCGGTTACATCATTACCCTCTAGGCTCTGTAGGAACATGGAGGGTCTGAGTGGCTTGAGTTCATCTTCTTCAGAAAGATAAGTCAAAGGTCGGTTGTTCATCAGGTTCTCACAATCGCACAGAAGAGTACACATTTCCTCATAATTTAGGCAAGCTTTACCCAAATTACGGCGAAGCAAATCCTTTAGAATCTTAATCAACCTTTCCCAGAATCCTCCCCACCAGGCTGCAGTCGGAGGGTTCAGCTTCCATTTAATCTTCAGAAGGCTGCACGTCCTCTCTATTTCAGTCCAACCCAATTGCTCCATGGTTCTGCGAAGTCCGGTGAAATTCGTCCCATTGTCCGAATACATGGTATTCACTCTTCCTCTTCTTGCCACAAATCGGCGTAGTGCTTGGATATACGCTACTGTACTAAGTGAAGTGATCAATTCCAGATGTACAGCCCGATAAACTGCACAAGTGTATATCACAATCCATCCCTTTTCTCCTCCTCGTAGAAACACAGGGCCGGCCAAGTCTGTGCCCGTGATCTGAAAAACACTCGATGCCTTGATTCGATCCTGTGGCAACGGAGGAAAAGGTACCTCAAAACCCTTAGCAGAGTTACGACGACAGATCACGCATTTCCGAACAATTGCTGCCACCGTCCTTCTTCCTCTAATTATCCAAACCCTTTGGCGCAACAAAACAAGCAGTGTGTGCGTCCCAGCATGGTTATGGAATCGATGAAATTGTTCAATCATTCTTTCAACCATCACATGTTTTGATGGAAGTATAACTGGATAGGTATACTCAGGAGGACACATACTAAGACATCCAGGAATAGCAAGCTTAGTTATGGAAGGAAGGGTCGAGGACAAGAACTGTAGGGGTAGACCAAGGTTAGAATATGTTAAACAGATTGCCTCGGATGTGGGGTGTGGTAGCTATGTAGAGATGAAACGATTAGCTCAGGACAGGGAGGCATGGAGAGCTGCATCAAACCAGTCAAAAGACTGAAGACTCAAACACATACTCAGGAGTGTCGTCAGAATCATCGACGCTTGACTTCATGCGTAGAATTCCTTCATCGTCTGTGAACACCTCCAGATTCTTCAATTGTTCTTTTCTCTCTTCTTCATAAAGCGTTTCATTCTGGATAAGGAAGTACAGTTTCTTCTCAGCATTGAGGAACTCTTCGCTATCAATTTCCGTTGATACGTGGTCTCTACGATTCCTTTGTTTCAATCTCAAAATCCAAGCAATGGTCCTAACGATTTTGATGTATCCAGAGAATCGTGAACTTAATTGCAGTAAAATCGTTTCCACAACAGTGTTCTTAGCAGCTACAACTGTTTTCTTCCTTTCCCTGTTGACTTCTTCCAACAATGGTTCAGGACGATTAAATACCCATTCTTCTTCTTTACGTTTAAGCCAAGACGGACCCTCCCACCATCTGGATCTCCAAAGTTGTGTTGGTGAACACCCTCTAGACAGGAGATCTGCTGGATTGAGGCTGCCCGGTATGTGTCTCCATGAACTAGCCTTACTGTACTCATGAATTTCCTTCACCCGATTCTCTACGAACACCGACCAAAGCTCTTTATTAGCAATCCAGGCCAAGACTACAGTTGAATCGGACCAAAACACTGTGTGTATGTCATTCCGGTGTAGGCATCGAAGGCTCAACCGAGACATTCTAACTCCAAGGAGCGCTCCCATCAGTTCAAGGCGGGGTAGTGTCAGTTCTTTGAGAGGCGCCACTCTAGATTTAGCCATCAGAAGACTCAGTTTGATCTTACCTTCTTCTTCCGTTCTCAGAAATATGCAACAACCAAACGCTCTTTTGCTAGCGTCCACAAATACATGCAAAGTGCTGTTGTCATTCAGGAAAATCCTTCTAGGTATCCGACAGTCATGTAGGTATTGCAACTGCTGAGTCCATCGACAGAATTCCTCACAAATGTCTCCTGGTAAAACCTCATCCCATCCTATACTTTTCTGCCATGTCTTCTGCAGAATGAGCTTGGGAATCAGAGTTACTGGGACCGAAAATCCAATCGGATCAAATATTTTTTGCACGCTGGATAGTACCACTCTTCGGGTTACTGAACCTGTAGTCGGGCTGAAGTTACATCCAAGTTCATCTACGTCGCAATACCAACGAAGTCCTAAGACATTCTCAGTTTTACCAACTCACAATCAAAGGAATTCACCCATCCCCTCAAATTGAAACCTGCGGATAACATCAATTCTTGTGCCTTTAAAATAAAGGGTCCAATTTCTTCCTTTGAAGCGACTCCAGTAAGACAGTTGTCCACATAAAATGCAGGTTTCATTTTTGTAGCTACTTCCTTCAAATGCGTTGGGGGTTCTTCCAGAAGGTTGTTCAGTACAGAAACCAATAGGATGGGACTGGAACTAACACCAAAAACCACCCGGCAATGTCGAAAAGTGGTAATCTTATCATTATCCCACCAGAGAAAACGGAGCATATCCCTGTCTTCAGGATCAATTATAATCTGCAGGAATGCCTTCTCTATAACAGCTATTAGACCTATAGGATAGGTTCGAAAATTGGTCAGCACTGATGGAACAAGGTCGATGAGGTTGGGTCCGGGCTCGAGGCAATCATTCAAGGAATGATCATTTCTGTCTTTGTTGGAAGCATCGAACACCGGCCTTATCTTTGTAGTGCAACCATCTTTCAGCACAGCTCTATGAGGCAAATAATGTGTAGGTCCATCCAAAACCTCGTTTTCAACACCTTCGATAATTCCTTTGTTTACCCATTCCTGTAACACTTCATCATAATCCTGAAATTTCTGCATCCCTCGTAACTTTCTTGAAGTGTTCAATAATCGTTTCTGAGAAATTTCACGATTCGTTTCCAGAGAAGTACAACCATCAATCCAGGGTAGTTTGACAATGTAGCGCCCAGATTCCTCTTCTCTCTTCACAGTCCTATCGAAGAACATCTGAACTTGTTGTTCCCTTTCTTCCTTTTTTATCTGTTCGCCAGGATCTTTAATACCCAAAGTCTCAATTTCCCACAAATCCGCCACTCTTGTTGATTGAGTTAAAGTAAGTAGAGTGTAAGACGAGGCAGTAGTTGTGGTGATCTCAGAAGAGCCCATAAGTGTCCACCCTAAACAAGTTCTCACAGCTACTAGACTCTGGTTTACATGTAGAAAGTCTGGCGTGATTATCTGAGCCCACACATCAGCTCCTAACAATACCTGTATGTCAGTACTGTTGCCACCATTATCTTGGCCAACATCACTAAGTTAAACTCCCTTGTCCCTCAGTAAATTAAACAAGTCAGCATCAACTAGGGGAGCACCTCCACAGATACTATCAGAGCCTAACACTGCAACCTCACATCTGTTTTCCTCGTTCATACCCAGCAAAGTTATTTGATAGGACTCGAAACAAACAGGCGCTGTTTTCCTACCTCCAAATAATTCTTGACTTAGTGTTACCTTTCCACTTTGTTCCAACTCTAATTTCTTAGCACAAGACTTCTTTATGTAGCTTCTCTGCGATCCACTATCACACAGAACTCTTACTCTGTGTGTGGATCCACCAACAACTACTCTAGCAACTAAAGTCTGCAGATAGGTCACATGTCCTTTATTACTACCTGCCATCATGCTAACTGTTTTTGGAACCGAATTACCTTTTGGTTCATCTGAGGCTGTTTCGCACACATCAAAGCGTAATGTTTCCCCTTGCAAAATGGGCACTTCACAAACGTCTTACTGACATGTCCCGGTCGTAGACACCTAAAGCAAGCTCCCTTTTTCTTTAACGTTACTTGGCGTTCATCTTGAGAATAATCAATAGCTACACCACAGTCTTGAGAAAGATGTGAGGTTCTGCCACAGAATATACAAGCCGTAGGCCTATCTTTGTTATTTCTGTTTCCCGTACTAACTGAAACATCCTCTATTGAAATTAAAGAAGCCGCTGAAGGTACGTCCTTATTCTTAGTCTTGGTCCTATCGTCTTGCTTAACTCGATCCGTCTTCTCGTTAACTTCAAAAGAACTATGTCTTAGCTTAAGCCGTTCTTCACCTTCTACCTCAGTATTTAAGAAGGCTAACAATTCACTCAAGCAACAGTCAGGTTCCTTGGTAGACGTTTCTTTTGATACACGATACCTGTCCCAAGTTCTAAACATAACCTCTGGCAAGGCTCTCTCTACTAATGGATATAATATTGCAGCGTATTTCTCCTTTGTTACTCCCAAGGAATCAAGTGCTCTCAACTGTCCCTCCAGACTGTCATACAGTTGGGCTATGGATCTTAAACTATCCTTCTTTAACACCAAGGATAAAAGTTCCCTAACATAGTACTCAATGAGTAACTCATCCTTCCCATACCTAGACTTCAACAATTCTATAGCCTTTTTGTAGTTTTCCTTTGAAGAAGGAAAGTTTTCTACCAACTTCTGAGCACACGAACCAGGTTCCATACACTGAATCAAATAAACAAATTTATCTTCATCTTTAAGGCTGCTATCTTCATGTATTTTAGTAAATTGCGCCCAAAACCCAATCCAGCACTTCACGTTTCCATCAATTTTTTTCAGTTCTAGTTTTGGTAGTCTTAGTAGTCTCTGATTAGAAGTACGTGAACAGTTACTCGTATTAGCTTCAGAAACGGCTTGATCTCCAACTTGTAAGGCCTGCACTTTTTCCCTAACCTTAAAATATTTCAAGTCGTACTCACTGCAATTGTTGATCTCTGTTTCAAGCACGATGTCTTCAAGGTCTTCCTTTTGCAGCAGCTCATTGTATACTTCATCATCCAGACGTTTTAACTTCTCGTAGCGTTCCGCAAGTGAAGCATATCTGCTACGAATCTCCACGTGGTCACCATCAGCAAGCGCCAACAGTTCTTCAAGCTTATTTACCTCACGTGTAAATACGCCGCGTAATACTCGACGTTCGGTCATCGTTGTTCTGTTTTATTTGATGTTGAGATTGACAATAGTCCTGTCACGGTCGCCAGTTATATACCATACCAAATCATTTTAATATACAGTAATCAATATTTTATTAACACAACTCAACATCGCATCCAAAAGACATTCCAAAGACACTACACTCAAAGATAACAAAACCAAAACCAGGTAAATCAAAACACTGTCTATTTTCTAAATCAAAACACTGTCTATTTTCTACAGGAAGTAGATTGCTCGAAAGAGCTTTAGTTCACTATCTCCACACGCCCCATGTCTTTTGACCACCCGCCGGCTTTAGTGCTGTGCGAAACTGGACGCAACACAGTTCTGCTAGAGGTTATCGTCTTGTTTATTTGTTTAAACGCACTTTTTAAACAAATAAATATATTTCCGTTAACCTTTCAAGAAATGCAAAATTTCTCCTGTACTATTGAGACGACTTGGAAGATTTAGGCACAAACCGCACTCCCTCTGGTTTAAGAGCTTGAGTTTTGTGAAACATGCACCTTAGCGTAATAATAATAATAATAATAATAATAATAATAATAATAAATAATATGTTGAAGCTTACAATGGTTTGGACATGCGAAAAGAATGCGAAATAGTAGAATTCCAAATTTAATGTTACATTGGCAAGCTGAAGGCTAACCAAAACGGAGTAAACCAAGAGAACAATGGATGGATGGTGTAAAGAGAAGTATGGCTACCCGAGGCTTAACCGAGGAAGATGCTGAAGACCGAAATTTGTGGAGGAGTAGAGTATTTTTAGGTTGAAGGAAAACTACTGCAATTTAGAATACTCCTAATAACGAAGAGAAATAATATGTTGCAATTCATTCCAATGTTCACAATTATTAATCCAATTACCCCTCCTCTCGGGAAGGTACAGTAGTTCAACACACCGGACATAAACCTACCGGTCGTGTCCTGATTGCGGTCATTCCAGATTGCGTTCACCTCATTAGCATTCCAGATTGCGGTCACTTTCATTTTAAGGAAGAACTATAAACATTCCAGCGTCCAGATTGCGATCACTTTTCTTGGGAGACCGGTCCTTGGTTCTTCCCGACTGACTCATACCTTCCGTAAGTTTTGTGGATAACAAGGGAAAACTTATATTTCACTACCTAACCGAAGAATACAGTTCAGTGTTTAGCTGAGCACGACCCAATAAACTTCGCTTAAAGAAATCAAGTCCCCTCCCAATCTGACGGCATCTCGTAAAGCAATGATTATAACATTTTCAGTATTAATAAACGTTTCAGGATCGGAATCAACGACCTTCACTTTCAACAAAATTGTTGTAACGGGAAATTTTATACTTACAGGGTATACTTTTTAATTTCTGCCCCTCCTCTCCCATTTGAGGCGCGAAACAGAAAAATTGAACACTATGGTTGCAGCTAATGTAGTGTATCAGGACCAAAGAGAACTGACACAAGACATGTACCTCAACATTGGCAAGAGGGGTGGAAGTGAAAGGTGAGGAAATCCCCAGGGGAGTTACAACCGGACCGGTCTCCCAAGAAAAGTGATCGCAATCTGGACGCTGGAATGATTATCTTCCCTAAAATGAAAGTGACCGCAATCGGGACTACTAATGAGGTGAACGCAATCTGGAATGACCGCAATCAGGAAGACACCAACCTACCAGCTGCCACTGGTTATCAGACTGATAACAACGATAACAACAATTAAAGCGAGTTTGCTGTGCAACACATTTGTCCTTACTCTCGGCTACAAAATTATTGCCGTCACTTTTTTGCATGACACTACATTTCCTACCTCAGTTATAACTCTCAAACAATACCTGACCGCTTCATCAGCACCAAACCCTTAGGCTATAGTGCTGTTCTGTTATTCCCGGCCCCGGTGTGTGCTCATCTTTTGTCTTTCGAGTCCATGGACTTCCTATGTTCTTAGGTGATAAATGTGTTCTTCCTGAAGACGTGCATTAACAACATGTTTGTGTTTCATTGCATGAAGAATTAGGTGTTAGTTTTGAGTTTTTGTTCATTAGCGTGCGGGACTCCATGGAGTGAACATAAAGATTCAGATTGTTATCCAGTAATATTGATAGCACGGGAGACCTCGGCGGCTTCGCGTGAGAGCTCCTCATTAGAACATCTTGTCAGTCCGTCATTTCGCCACTCGCCTCCAACACCAGCTCCCCGTGAGTTCCACGCCAAATCTGGTAACCCCCAGAAAACCAGACGGCTCCCTGGTTGCATGGCTCAGCAGCAGCGTTCTCGTCTGCAGGACCCAAGATAGCGGGATCGAGTCCCGGCGCTGTCGGTTGGCATTTGAGGGTGTTTAAATGTGAGGGAACCGTGTCAGTAGCTTTACTGGCACGTTAAAGAGGGGGATGGATGGTTCAGAACTTGAATTAAGTTAGCTTTCCTTGACTTTCCTGTAGTGCATGACTGAGTGATTTAGAAGAGAAACGGGCAGGAATCACATTCTAAATGCTCTGTGTAAGTGAGCATTGAGTCTTCGAAGTTAAGCCCTCCATACTTGTCTTGGAGCGTAGTTTAGCATTCTGGCTACGTAACTGGGTGTAAAACATATCCTTATTTTACTTCGATGATCATTTACTGGACTTGCCTCGGAATCATCCTCTGGTAAGAAGATGAAAGTGCCCTCAGCTATTCAGTTACTCGCCAGATTTCTCCCTCACTGTCTGGTCTGTAGCCTATAGGGAGCTGTTCGGTGTCACATTATGCACCTAACGCCCTTCCTCATTAAAGATGAGGATATTTCCATTTAGCCTTTTATAAGGCAAAGCTCTTATCGTACGTATTCCCTGTAAAAGTTGCACATCAGAAATCCCTCAGCTCTGTATGGAGGAAGATTTCTTCAGATCAAAACGTTTTGTGTGCCTCTATGTATGCGCTCCATTGATTATAATAGGCTTCTGGCTAATGTGTTGATGGGGGAGGGGATGGGCTTAAAGTGTCGTTAGGAAGGTATCCAAGTACACTCACGTGAAATAGATCTGCAGGCATTTCCATTTCTGTTTAGTTGAAAGGACGGAATATTGAAATAGGAAGATGCCTGAGTACACTCGCGTGAAATAAGTCTACAGGCATTTGCAATTATGTTTTGATTGAAGAACGGAACACTAAAATAGGATGGTGTCTAAGTACACTCACGATAAATAGATCTTCAGGTATTTTCGCTTCTGTTCGTTTTGAAGAACGGAATACTGCAATAGGAAGGTTTCCAAATACACTCACGTGAAATTAGTTTGCAGTAATTTTTACTTCTGTTTAGATTGAAGAACGGAACACTAAAATACGAAGGTGTCTAAGTACACTCAAGAAAAATAGATCTGCAGGCATTTCGACTTCTGTTCGTTTTGAAGAACGAATACTGCAATAGGAAAGTGACGTCCAAGTACAATCTCTGTAAATAGATCTGTAGGCAATTCCACTTCTGTTTAATTTCTAGATCGGAATACTAAAATAGGAAGGTGTCCGAGTACACTCGCGTGAAATGAATCTATAGACATTTCCACTTGTGCTCGGTGTGAAGGACTGAGGATTGAAACATAGAGGAACCGATTATGAATGCTTGACATTACTCTTTTCTAAAGACACTGTGTCCCACCAACCACGCTAGCTACATGTGCCGATTCGCAAGGCCATGGAACCTGGCATTGTCCGGACTTGGTAGACTAGTGGGTTCGAACCCCGCCGTCAAACGTCCTTGAAGTGGTTTTCTGTAGTTTCCATTTTTGAACTTCAGGCCAGTACCGTGGCGGCCTCTTCCTTTCAACACCTTCATACATCTCTCGTGAACTCCTCTGATTAGGTTGACGTCAGGAAAGGCATCCAACCGTAAAAACAATTCGCTGCATAGAAATTCATCACATCTCATACCCAGCCTTGTAGACATGGGAATTTTAAAAAATGTTAGGCTTGCATGCATGCAAATACTTTCATGTTATCCGTCTCGTTGCGTAGTGGTTAGCATTCTTGGCTGTCACTGCGGAGTCACGGGCTCGGTTCCCGACTCAGCCAAGAAATGTAAACTTGATCTGAGGGCTAGAACGGGGTACACTCAGCCTCGTGAGGAAAAACTTAGAAGAGGCGGGTTTGATTTCTACTTCAGTCATCCTTGGAAACCTACCTATTGCAGTATTCCGTTCTTCAAAGCGAACAGAAGTGGAAATGCCTGCAGATCTATTTATCGTGAGTGTACTTAGACACCCTCCTATTTTTCGGAGACCCTTTATAGGCTCTCGAGCTTTGTGTCTTACATTGAGGGGCTCAAAATAAGCTTTGGTCGTTTTTCTAGGATAAATTTTATATTTCTGTGACTTCCCACTTCTAATAGAGGCAAATGCCGGGATGGTTCCACAGCCTCCTCCTTCCCAATCCTCATCTGAATTACAAATACACACACTCATACAATCATCACCAGGGTTCGGAAGTTTAAGACCTAAAAAAGTACAAAATATGCAAGCAAATATGCCCAAAAAACTAGCTAAATATGACCTAAAAACTATATGACCTAAAAAACTAGGAAATATGACATGAATTTTTGGGATGGGTTATCACTAACGTACAGTAAATGCTATATGACGTCCGTAGAGGAGCGCGTTCTTGGAATCAGGTCTTCTAAACCTGCTATCTGCCTGTCCCGGGAAAAGAAAGAAAAATATATCCACAACACTATTCAGAAATCCTGTGTTTGAAACTCGACGCAGATAACACGTACCTTATTAAAGTATTAAAGGTGCCAGGACGTCCTCATAAGACCGTCAACGCTTAGTTCGAATGGGTTATGCTCCACGCGTGGCGAGGGCTAATCCACGGTCTTTAATAGTTGTAGACCCACCTCATTCAATAACATACATCTTATCTAGGTTGGCAACACCTCACATAAACACATGGCTATCACTCCCCACAGCACGTAGGGGCAAGGGGGGGGGGGAGAAGGCAGGAAAAACCAGTCGTTAAGATAACCACCGCAGTCGACCGCACAGTGAGTTCCAGTGAGCACGAAAACTGCGAGTAGCTGTAGTACGGAAGACAATCAGATAAGTAGTTAGCCTAAAATTTTATAGTTTAACCATAGTTTACAACCATATAATCTCTCTAAAGTACAATCTCCGGATAGCTATCACCATTTAGCATTTCACCTAACATCATATATACTGCATTTAGCATACACTGACAGTTGCAGTACCAATACTGCAACTAAACAATTGCACATATTGTAAATATTTTCACCTGTATTTCAAACATGGATTTTGTAGCCTAAGTGTAATGGATCTGATGATGATCGCTTGACGATCGAAACTGGTCATCCTAGTGTTTTATTAATCTCATGTAATTTATTTCAGGATTAGGGTATAACCCATCTCTTTTGGGTACATTCGTGTTGACTGACTGAAAAGCACTAAACTCTTGTTTACTAAGGCAACACTGAAAATATGGCTTCAAACACCACAATAACACGTACCTTGTTAACGACGCCTCAATTTAAACAAAAATGCTGAAATTATAACCAAATATGACCTTATATCACTAAAATATGACGAAATATGACCAAAACAATAAAAATGGCCGAAATATGCATTTATAGGCAACATCAAATTGCTTTGAACGTGGTCAGGGACCCGTCATTCAAACGTATTTTCCAGATTTCGGGTAAAATGAGCTCAGGAAAGAATATGACTTTTCCTTAACATCAGAACCTTAATCATCACAATAACACAGGTTACCGGATAAATTCCACACCCAAGTACACGGGGCTATACTACCACGATGTCGCAAAGCACCTGAATCCATCAACAACAACAGCAAAACGTTCATGTCACGATAGTGAGGTTTTCTCGAGGGACTACCATCCATATCACTACTTAGTCTAAATCAAAAGTCCCCGATTTTTGGATGTCACGGGTAATCTCGAGAACCACTGGATGGATTTTGATGCGGTTCTCACCATTCTGTAAAGGATATCTCGAGGAAGGTTTCGGTTGACAATAATTTATTTATGATCAAAGGAAGCAAATCGGTAATGATTTCATTAAAATAGTCGAATAAAAACCTGGCGTCCGTGCACTTTTTAAGCTTACGCTGGGCAAACCGATAAAAATATCTGTATACTATGAGTGTAAGAATTTTTCAGCATGAAAAGTTCTACAAAAAAGTCCGTGAGAGCAGATCTCTATCTACAATACATCGCCCACTATGTGTTTACGTTTTCATTTCTTCCAACAAGCTGCATTCAATTACTAAGGCGACAGTTTACGAGCTAGCTAGGGGCGAGCCTATCGCCCCAATTACAGCCTAGCCAGCGGGTGAGCCTATTACCCCAGATACAGCCAGCAGAAAACTGTCGAGTCGTGCTGAGTTAAGACTTCAGAGAAGAGTGGTTGTGTTTCGTGTTTCTCTGGAAGTGCAACTTGGCCTTTCTTCATTTCTCCTGTGAACATTTCGTTCCACAAAATACACAGTCAAGTTAAGATTGGATGGAAGGGGGATTTGTGTTTCATGCACCTCGCCATTCTTAAATTACGTCTGACAAGAATTCGTTGCACATGTATCTCCATGATAATATATTTAATAGTCCAGTCAGTGATTTTAACCGTCATGCCGAGACGTAAGACGGATAAAGTTCGTAGTTCATTGACATCGAAAAAATAGCGCTTATCACGTAATGCATTCATAACTCTTCCCGGGCGAATCCGGGGCGGGTTGCTAGTGAATATATAAATTAACTCTCAACGTTTCACGTGATACATTCTGGTTAAGATTGAGTCTGGGAGACGTTTTAAGCAAATAGCCTAGCCTGTAGTCCCACGGCAATACACTCGAAAGTTCAACTCCTATTTGTGTCTTAACACTACCTTGGGTGTTTGACGTTTTCCTATAACCACACACCCCATGGTGCGAACCTACTCGGTGGCCTTTAAAACCAGCCTTTAAGGTGAATTTTTGGGAGATATTTCGTTAAATTACTATTTTAGAAGAACTTTGTATGTATGCGTTAGGGCTCGAAGATTTTAAATAATGTTTAGCCTACTTAATGGTGCATAGTCTGAGTATCTGTAATCGCGCCGAAATTAATGCTTTTCAGTCGGTCAACACGATTATACCCAATTGTAATGGGTGTTCCCCTTAACCTGGATAAAAATTACATGAGATTAATAAATAAATTTTCTTGGCTGAGCAGTTTCGATCATCATACGATCATCATCATGCAGTTAGGCCGTTAAATCTACGTCTACAAATGTGGGTTATGGTATTTACCTCCCTCCAACTCCTTACCCGATTTTATTATATATTATTTCAGTAGTATAGATCCCTATTGGGGCGCTCACAAGTAACCGATCGAAGTAAACGAGCATTAAAAATAAATATAATTACTCGGAGCAGTGACGAATTGAACACTGATTTCACAAATATCAACAATTTGCTGATAATCAAATACAAATAAAAAAAGACGATAGCCCCTGTCAGAACTGTGTCGTGTGAAGACCTAGGCTACGGCCAAGCTAGCGACTTTGTTGCAGCGCCAGAAATCCCACGATCCGGTCGCATTAGTACGTTACATTCATTCTCATGTAGGTGGCCATGCTTGTTGGTCACAGCGACTTGACGCAACAGAGGTTGTTTTCTTGGCGCAGCGAAAAGTCGCTTATGGAGGTGGCCATGCTAGCGCGTCATAGGTCACATCATATCAATCAGCTTTTCATAAATGCCAAGTTGGTATAATCAAACATAGTGAATGCTTGTTATTCAATTAATAATTCGTTAAGTTGATAATCCACCACAGTTCTAAGCAAAATATTACGCAGAAGATTATATGTGTTGTCATAGCCGATTTTTGATCACAGTGTTACAATCTTTAAAAACTCTCACGATTACATCGCCCACCAAATTTCAAAACAACCACTCTGGTTTCTGGTATGGACTTCTCGTGCTATGACGTAGCCGTCCCACTACATAAAACAATAGTCGTGTGGCAGAGAATACATTATATTTGATCATGGCCTCGTAAATACTATACTATGATGCTATTGACACTATGAAATAGAACCCAATGGAAGATGCCGAGAGTCGCTCTAGCTTGGCGGTGAGATGTATCGCTACTGGGAGAAACCAGATCCGGGCTTTTCTGACGCCCTGACATGGCCGCAAGCTTGACCCTAGCCTAATTACTGTTGTACGAGGCTAATACACAGCGGAAATGATGTTGGAATGAGAGATATCCCGCACGGATCCACTAGTTTTCGTTAATGTCATCTCTCTTTAACCTCTCTTACGAGATTGGCGTCAAAAAGATTATCCTTTCAAAAATACCATCCGCAACATAGAATCGCTTCTCTCCTAATACACACATCACCGAAAACGGAAATCATAAACGGTAGAATGACAAAGAGGAATTAAATTTATTTCCATGCCACATTAACTTGGCATCACAATATTTTTAAGGGCAATAAAATTACTTGCCATTACATTTTGTGGGGAATACAACCGAAAGAAATCAGAACCCCCTATTGACGTCAAATTAGTAGGTGAGGAGCTAAAGGAAGTAGAAGATTTCTGCTACTTGGGAAGCAAAATAACCAGTGATGGACGAAGCAAGGAGGATATAAAAAGCAGGCTGGCTCAGGCAAAGAAAATAAATATGTTGACATCAAACATACAGTAGATTTAGTTAGTGGCTTCGGTGGCGTAGATGGTAGCATGCTGATCTGCTGTGCCCAGGATAGAGGGTTCAAACCCGGTCGAAGTCGTTGGATTTTTAAGAGCGTTAAAAATCCTTCAGTATGCCTTCCTTCGGAGGGGAAGTAAAGTCGGCGGTCCCATGTCATAGATTTATGGCATGTAAATGATCCTTCCACAGACTAAACTTGTGTGAAGTTAAATTGTTAGGTTAGATTTCTTCGGAACGCTCTATCAAAGTTCCAACGTTCACCACTAGGTATCATTGATAACTGGTAGTGAAAGTTCGAACTACTTGAAATTGAACGGAACTTGTAGCTCACCCTAAGGGTGTCCGCTGGAAGCAGCTACAGACTCAGGTGAGCTGAACGTGTCCTAGGACACTCCCGGCACTAAAAGCCATACGATAAATAAATAAATAAATAAATAAATAAATAAATGAATAGATTTAGTTATTAGGAAATCATTTTTGAAAGCCTTTCTCTGGAGCGTGGCACTCTATGGAAGTGAAACTTGGACTATTGGTGCAGCAGGAAATAGGAGAATAGATGCGTTTGAAATGTGGTGTTATAGGAGAAAGATGAAGATCAGATGGGTAGGTAGAGTAACAAACGAAGATGCATTAAGACGAGTGGGAGAGGAGAGATGTTTCTGGCGACTGCTGGTGAAGAAAACTGAAAAGGAAGGAAGTTTGTAGTTTTACGTGACCATGAAACTCGCGATCATGAGCCACGGGACGTCCATTTTACGTGGAATCCGAACCACAGGACATGGCATTTCACTTTGAAAATGTCACATATTGACTGGGAATTGAACCCGGTCCATCGTGGTGAAAGGCCAACAGCTTGACCGCTGCACCACTTCGTCCCCGAAGAGAAGTGATAGGTTGATAGGACACATACTAAGACACCCATGAATAGGGAACTTAGTTATGGAAGGCAGGTTCGAGTTATACCAAGATTAGATTGTTAAACAGATTACCTGGGATGTAAGGCGTGTTAGCTATGTAGAGATGAAGCGATTAGCTCAGATCAGGGAGCCATGGAGTGCTGCATCAGTCAAAAGATTGAAGACTCAAACAACGATGTGGCCATATTGTTTGCAGATCCCCGTAATATATTTACGCCATTTTACATATACTAGATGAAACCCGTCAAAACATGACGGACAATGGAAAACAAATTTACTGAAGAAGCTTCTTATATAAGTTACATTCTTTGTACGATTACTTTTTAGCACTATTGCAACTTTAAGGGCGTCAAAAGATAGCACTCTCAGCATTGCAACATATTGCTGGTCATGACTTGCACAGTTTCCAGCCACTGGCCGGGTCTGTTTGGAACACAAGCCTCTCCAACGTCTTTTGTCTTCCCACCATCTCTCAGCCTCCACCCTTGTCCAGTCTTCTCCTCTCTTCTTCACGCTTTCTTCCACCCCCTTCAGCCACCTGTCTCTCGGTCTCCCTCTTGGTCTCTTTCCTTCCCACTTCGTCTCGTGTATCCTCCTGGGTATCCTCTTCTCCTCCATTCGTTTTACATGTCCATACCATCTAAGTCTAGATTTCTCTATACCATCCTGTAATGGTTCCTCCTTCATTAATTCTCTGGTCCTCTCATTTCTTATTCTGTCCCTCTTTGTAGCTCCAATACTGCTTCTCAAGAACCTCATCTCACTGGCCTGTATTTTGCTCTTCTCCCTTCCTTTCATAACCCAGGTCTCCGAGGCATACGTCAGGATAGGGACATAGTACGATATATGATCTACTTGCTGTTCTGAGGGACATCCCTGCTCCATAACATGCTTCTCACACTCCTCCGGAATGCTTCTGCCTGTCTTCCCCGCTCATTTATTTCTCTACCGTTTCTTCCATTCTCTTGTATCAGGCTTCCCAGATACTTGAAACTCTCCACTTTCTTCAGCTGTTCCCCACCAATTCTTATTCCCGTTGTGGTCCTTTCCTTCTTCCTTGTTGTGATCACCGTCTCACTCTTATTTATGCTAAATTTCATCCCATATCCTTGTATTATTCCTTCCCACACGTCCAACTGTTCCTGTACCTCCTCCTCCTTGTTTCCACAAATCATCAAATCATCCGCAAACACCATTGCTTTCATCTTTCCTTCCCCAATTACTTGTGCCGCTCGGGTCATTATGTCATCCATCACCACAATGAAAAGTAACGGTGACAGTGCACTTCTTTGTTTCAGGCCGTTTCTCTGTTCCACCCAGTCCGATCTCTCTCCTCCCACTTTCACACAGCTCACGCTTCCCTTGTACATCTCCTTTATCCTCCTTATAGTCCATTTTTCTACTCCTCTATCCTCCAGGGACTTCCATACTTTGTTTCTGCATACACTGTCATATGCTTTCTCAATGTCCAGGAAGGCCATCAGTAGATCTGTTCCATACTCATAGTGCTGTTCTTGTAACTGACTTACAGCAAAAATCAAATCCACTGTGGACCTTCCTGCTCTGAAGCCATGTTGTTCTTCCCTCATCCCTCCTTCTATCCTTGTCCTAATTCTTCTTTCCAAAACTTTCTCAAACATCTTTGCACAATGACTCATAAGTGTTATTCCCCGATAGTTTCTGCATTCTGTTCTACTACCTTTCTTGAAGATCGGGACAATTATTCCCTTTTTCCAGTCCTCTGGGGTCTTCCTTTCCTTCCATGCTGCCTTCATCACTCGGTACAACCATTGTATCCCCACCTCTCCTGCTGCTCTCACCATCTCCACACTCAACTCATCCACACCCGGTGCCTTCCCTCCTTACATCTTCCTCACTGCATCTTCCACTTCTTTCCATGTTAACTCCTTTTCTGTTTGCAGTTCATCTACGGTACCTCTTCCCCGATTTCTTCTTCCTCGCCGTGGTTTCCATTTGGGTTCAGGAGTTCTTCAAAATATTCTTTCCACATTTTCTTCAGTTCTTCCCTATTTTCTATCCCTTGTCCCCTTTTGTTCACCATTCTAACATAATCCGTAGGATCCTTCCGCCTCTTATTCTTTACCATCCCATACAGGACCTTTTTTGTACCTTCACTATCCTGCTGGTCATGACTTAAAACGTGATGAGGTAAATAGCCCAATACGTTCAAGCGTTTCTCCTTGAGCTTGATTGATTGTGATAAAGTAGGCCGAGCGAATAGGATATTGTTGCCTATTAAAAGAAAATGTACTGTACCTGCAAGTGTTTTATCGGAAGGTGTTAAATCAAGTCGTAGGATTTGAGCTCTCTCCCTAATATTACTGCACCTATTATATCCGAATCCAAGCAATTTCTTACATATTTCTTACAATTAATATATTACCATATATGAGTCCTTGGGAAACGTTCAGATTTCTAAGGAGCATAACTATGGCTCATACGTTCGGAGTATGTGGAGGCGAATCACTTATTTCCAAGGAATTGAAAAATTCAATAATAGGGAAATGAAGTAGCTGGTTTTCATCTTCAGTATCCAATCTGTTAACGCTGATGTATGTGTTTGAACTACTGGATATAAGTTCAATGACTTTTAAATTAATATCATTACATTGTTGCAGCTTGGCAAATATTTTATATTCCAGCAGATCAATTTTACCCTCACAACAGTAAAGACCAAAGTAACCACGCATAGATTTTACGCAAGAGAAATACAATGTAGAACAATGTTTACATTTGATCGTCAAAGACCTTACAGTACACTGTACTGCATAATATTTGGAATTGTTTCTGAAATGACCTATTTATATTGGATTTTAAATGTGGCTTCGTATTGTTCGATAACACTATAGTGTCCTGCAATAACGGAGCCGCTAAATATTAAATGGCAAATAATACTTCCATTGCCGAAATCAACTGCGTAGTTAGGCTCAGTACTCTAAACAAATAATCATTAAACAATTGTCTTATACAATGAAGTTCAACATGAACGTCCAGAGACTTTCATACTCAAGTTGGTTGGTGAGGAGAATGCGATGAGACTGATCGCTTAAAATAAATTCCTTAAAATTGTTCCTGCCAGCGACATTTTTTGCGATAGCTAGAAAACGCAACTCAGAATGACGTTCTTCATTTTGTTATAAACAGTACGAAACTGCTCTAAATAAGCAATTTCCATCACCTGTTATAGGTTATGACAGTACATTTTGCAGGGGAACATAGAATCACTTCGCCAACTACTGGAACGACCATAGGCCTATACTCAATACTCACTTCGGCAGTCACCCTAATGGAGGCAGTTTTTGAATTATATGTCCCGTGCATGTCAAACATCGTATTAACACATGGAGGCCCACCTATTCTTGTCTATCGCCCCGGAGACCCGGGTTACATTTCCTGCTCTGCCAAGAAATTGAATTCTGGTCTGAGGGCAAAAACGGGGCACATTCAGTCTCTTGAGGTATAACTAAGAAGAGGAAGGTTTAATTCCCACCTCGACAATCTTGGATGTGGTTTTCCGTGGTTTCCCACTTCCACTTAAGGCAAATACCGGGATGGTTCCTAACTTAAGGCCTTGGCCGTCTCCTTGCCATTTACCACCTTAATTACAAATACACACAGTAATGCAGCCATCACAATAACACAGGTTATGAGAGAAAATTTCGCACATACACACCCAAGTACACGGGGCTGAGTGACCACGATGTCGGAGCCCTTCAAACGAATTATGTTTGCCAAGTGTCTCTTATGGCGAAAGCAATTGTGGACACGCGCGAGTGCCTGGAAAACTACTTTTTTCTTTAATAATTTAAGAGTATATCGACGATGCATAATTATAACTTTTAGTCTAGGACGCTAATAACTTGACCACCGAAGCATTGGGAAGAAATTGCAATATTAAGGTACATAAACAACATAGCCTACACATTCAACTGTCGGTTAATGTTCCTCAAAATTTCCCTTCTTAAATATTCCCCTCCTTTATAATTCTCCATCACGTGAAAACGTGCCATGTCTTGGGTTTTAAATATATCGATGCAATGGTGCTGCCATCTGCTGTCAGTTACTGGAACTATATGGGCGATGTACTGCCATCTGTTGTCAGTTATAGGAACTGATTGCAGATATTTAAACGGCGTACTGAGGACAACAGTTTGCTCTTTTGATCACATGCTGTAATGCAATGGTAAAACGGAAATAAAACGTATTGAGAGGGAATGTAGAAATATGTATCTTTTACAGACATAAAACCTTACTAATACTCCTTGATTAAACAATATTTCAGTGGTAAAAAAAAATATACATCGGCGAGGGATGGGATCGAACCGGTGAACCTTGGAACCACAGTCAATCGCCTTAACCACATAGCTACTCGCGCACTCTTGTTTTGCGGCAGACGCAGCCGTTCATTATCATCAAAAGCCGCTGTCTGAAGGAAATAATCCATTTCATTATCCAAATAAATCAATGTTGCACATTCGTATACGTTCATACTGTTATTATATTTTATTGTCAGAACTTGGTTAATGTATGTTTTCAATTACATGGAAGCTTATTAAATAACTTACATTTTAATGGACTTCTCACCGCCATTTTGTCATGACCCCAGGCGGATTGTGCGCATGCGTGAGGGGAAAAATTCTGCTATTTTCTATATGAATTCAAAAAAATACCGTAATATATTTGTTTATTTTATAGACACTCTGCAAATCTAGAGGCCAAGAGCTTTCGTTAGAGTGCTCTACGAAGTAAATCGGTTCTGTCGTTCTCTCAATCTCGTGGTAACAAAAATCACCTTGCTGTTTTAAATACACACATCAAAAAAAGTTTTGCATCACCTCGGTTCCAAGAGTTCCGGAACCGTTAAATACAAAGGGAATAGAGATCAACACAAACAACATTTCAGCTCGTTTTATTGCTCATGAGACCCACACATTGCATGTTGTACCATCATACAGCTAGACTTTCAGCATTTGTGGTCCAGATTGCAGTACACACCACTACCTCTAATACCCAGTAGCACGTCCTCTTGCATTGATGCATGCCTGTATTCGCCGTGGCATACTATCCACAAGTTCATCAAGACACTGTTGGTCCAAATTGTCCCACTCCTCAACGACAATTCGGCGTAAATCTCTCAGAGTGGTTGGTGGGTCAAGACGTCCATAAACAGCCCTTTTCAACATATCCCAGGCATGTTCGATAGGGTTCATGTCTGGCGAACATGCTGGCCACTGTAGTCGAGCGATGTCGTTATCTTGAAGGAACGCATTCACAAGATGTGCACGATGAGGTCGAGAATTGTCGTCCATGAAGACAAATGCCTCTCCAATATTCTGCCGATATGGTTGCACTATGGGTCGGAGGATGTCATTCAGGTATCGTAAAGCCGTTTCGGAGCCTTCCATGACCACCAGTGGCGTACGTCGGCCCCACATAATGCCACCCCAAAACATCAGGGAACCACCACCTTGCTGCACTCGCTGGACAGTGTGTCTAAGACGTTCAGCCTGACCAGGGTGCCTCCAAACACGTCTCCGACGATTGTCTGGTTGAAGGCATATGCGACACTCATCGGTGAAGAGAACGTGATGCCAATTCCGTGGGGTCCATTCAGCATGTTGTTGGGCCCATCTGTACCGCGCTGCATGGTGTCGGGGTTGCAAAGCTGGACCTCGCCATGGACGTCGGGAGTGAAGTTGCGCATCATGCAGCCTATTGCGCACAGTTTGAGTTGAAACACGACGTCCTGTGGCTGAACGAAACGCATTATTCAACATGGTGGCATTGCTGTCAGGATTCCTCCGAACGGCAATCCGTAAGTAGCGGTCATCCACTACAGTAGTAGCCCTTGGGCGGCCTGAGCGAGGCCTGTCATCGACAGTTCCTGTATCTCTGTACCTCCTCCATGTCCGAACAACATCGCTTTGGTTCACTCTGAGACGCCTGGAAACTTCCCTTGTTGAGAGCCCTTCTTGACACAAAGTAACAATGCGGACGCGATCGAACTGCGGTATTGACCTTCTAGGCATGGTAGAACTACAGACAACATGAGCAGCGTACCTTCGTCCTGGTGGAATGACTGGAACTGATCGGCTGTCGTACCCCCTCCGTCTAATAGGCCCTGCTCATGCATGGTTGTTTACATCTTTGAGCAGTTTTAGTGACATCTATGAACAGTCAAAGGGACTGTATCTTGGATACAATATACACAGTCAACGTCTATATGCCGGAGATCTGGGAACCGAGGTGATGCAAAACTTTTTTTGATGTGTGTATATAGATGGGGTCAACAAATCAAAGGAAACACTTCCTTATGTTCCATTTATGGAAACTGATTTGGGATTGGAGTTAAGGGGTTGCTTCTCCGTGAAAAATTATTGTGTAACAAATTGTTTTGGATTTCTTTTTTCAAAGCAGAATTCGGCGGAATGTTATCCATAGCCTTATGCTTATTTTTTTTTCTTTCTGGCGGGAACCTTAATCAGATTTGGACCAATATCATTCACCCGGATTCGATTGATATAAGTGTATCACACATACTAATTTCAATTAGGCCTAAGGTAGATGGAATAAATCCATTTTGAATCTAGTTTCATGCAAAAATGGTATTCGAAGTTTAAATGATTTTCAGTTGGTCAACACGATTTTACCCAAACTGTAATGTGTGTTGTTCCTAAAAACCTGAAATTAAATGAGATTTATTATTATTACACTTGGTACCAGTTTCGATCGTCAAGCGATTCATTACACTCAGGCTGTTAATCTATGTCTACGAATATGTGGGTTAACTGAGATATTGTTACGGCTGTGAGTTTGTTTCGTCGCTCGCCGCATGAGTCACAACTGCCCCCGGGCTGTGCTCTGCCTCAGTGTATTACGTGCGCCTTACGCAACAGGACTACTAGGACAAAGGGATGGTCCAGAATATTCGTGACCCAGCCAGTGATGGAAACCTCGAGAAGCCGTGAACCCTGGATGGGTCTAGAAGCATTTATTGAGTCACCGGCCTGCTATATAAGAGCGACCTGGCAAGCGGGGTCGAGAGTGTTTTTCGAGCTAGTGCGAGCGTTTATCTTGAGCGACAGTTGTTGGCGACGTGACTTGCGAAACCCCTAGTGAAGCTGATTCTCTTGACAGCGAGGGAGTGAGAAGCCTACAGAGGAACTGTGTCTTGAACGAGTGTGTTTTCCAGTGCGACAGAGGTGATTGTGGTGAATTGTGAAACAGTGTGTAGTACGGTGACAGGCTGAGTGCAGATATTTCCAGCCAGCGCACGGGGCCTCCTCATTACGAGGGATTAACTTCTGCGGCTTATTGACAAGTCAAAGGGAAGTGTTCTCTCCGTGAGGAAACTGGAGTAAGGTTCTAATTGCTTGTATTTGCTGTTGAGTGGTGTATCTTTCTGGCCGCAATAAAGCTAATACGTTTCTTTAAAGGAACAATCTGTGTTGTGCTTCAACCCCCCGTAATCCAGTTAACAAAAGTGCCACGATGGGGTGGCACGTAACAATATATACACTCTACATACATTTTTAGCTGCATGAGTTTATTGTAAACTTTCTTAAATAGTCAGGTTTGCTAGAATGTACCTTTTTGTTGTGACATGTTAGTGGCTGTTGACCTTCAAGTTTACTTGTTTAGTGAGATAAACAACCTGTCAAGTAAATGGTTAGGTTGGTGTTCTGACTTAGATGTGGTTTAAAAATACTTAGTTGATTGTTTGGGCGACGTGGAGTTCTTTCTCGTTCACCTTTTATCACGTGTAACCTATGAAGCTAACAAGTGTGTATACTGTAGTTAGTTAGTTATTGTTATTTTAAGGGGCACCTGTGTGACTAAAATGATAATCCCGAAGTTATGGCGTAAAGCAAAAGTTGTGGCCTTGCTCAAACCAGGTAAAGAACCAAATGAACCCAAGAATTTCAGACCTGTATCGCTTCTCTGTCATCTCTGTAAGGCCCTGGAGAGAATGATTTTGAACCGAATTTCCAACTTTGTTGACAGAGAGATCATTAAGGAGCAATCAGGTTTCAGACCAGGGAAATCGTGTACTGGTCAAATATTGAACTTAACCCAGTATTTGAGGATGGATATGAAAGGAAACAGATTACTGGAGTTGCTTTTGTGGACCTCACAGCTGCTTATGATACTGTAAACCACAAGCGATTGACAAAGAAGCTGTACTCAACAACTAGAGACTTTCGACTAACACAGTTTATTCAGTGTTTGTTGCAGAATCGACGATTTTTTTGTCACCCTCAAGGATAAGAAAAGCCGATGGAGGAACCAAAAGGATGGCCTCCCACAGGGAAGTGTGCTAGCTCCATTATTATATAATATCTACACTAACGACCAGCCACTTAACACGAGGACCAGAGCATTCATCTACGCAGAAGACACTGCTGTTGCTGCTCAAGGATCAACGTTTGAAGAAGTAGAGTTAAAGCTGACATCTGCTCTTGAAGACTTAGCCATCTACTACAATGATAACTACTTGAAACCCAACCCAGAGAAACCCCAAATATGCGCGTTTCACCTGCGCAATAGGGAGGCGAGAAGGCAGCTCAACGTCACCTGGGAAGGTCACAATCTGAAACACTGTGTTCATCCTAAATACTTAGGAGTAAAGCTGGATCGCACGCTGACCTATAAACAGCATTGCATGGACACCAAACGGAAGGTATGCACCAGGAACAACATCGTTCGGAAGCTCACAAACACCAGATGGGGAGCTCAGCCTAGTGTCCTGCGTACAACTGCCCTTGCTCTGAGTTTCTCTGCTGCAGAATATGCTGCCCCAGTCTGGAGGAACTCTGCTCATGCCAACCAAGTAGATGTTGCCCTCCATGAGACAGGCCGCATTGTGACAGGCTGTCTACGTCCAACTTCTGTCGATAAGATCTTTCCGCTTAAGGGAGTAGCACCTCCAGAAGTTAGAAGACAAGTAGTGGCAGAAGTAGAGAAGAAAAAGCAAGAAACAGATCCAAGACATCCAATGTATGGACTTGATGTCCATCCACCTAGGCTAAAATCAAGAAAGAGCTTCCTCCAAACAACAATATCAATTCATTCCTCAGCTGAAGCTCGCCGAATTGAACTTTGGAAAGCAAAATCACCAGGAGGATCGTGGGAAATGAAGGAGAAGCCGGCAGCTGGCTACCACCTACAATACGAATCCTGGAAGACGCTAAACCGACTGAGAACTGGTGTGAGTCGGTGCAAAAGCAATTTAATGAAGTGGGGATACAGTGCTAAAGAACTTTGTAGATGTGATGAAAGACAAGACCCTGAGCACCTTCTGAATTGCAGCATGTTATCAAGACCATGTACTACGCAGGACTTGATAGAAGCCAATGACTGTGCCATTCTAACAGTTGAACACTGGAGTAATGAAATTTAGTGTAATTTATATGTATATATGTATGTGTTTTGGACTCGGATAAATAAATAAATTTTAAGGGGCGGACCTACGAGGTCATCTGCCCCTCTTAACACTGATCAAATTATACAAATTTGGAATGGAATTTAAAATTTAGAGGTGGATACCTACATTTGAAAATACCGAAAATTAATAAAACAAAAAATTAAATTAAAAAACTAATAATTATTATATAAACAAAAATTACGGAAAAACAAAACATTCACCATTCAAAAACGAGCAAGTCGTTCAGTCAATGTTCACTGGAAAATTTAGATTGCTGGCCCTAACCCACTCTCACTTATAAAGCGGATTGCATTTATTTTAACCCATATATTCGTAGGCACGCACTAGATTAATAGGCTGAGTGCAAAAGATCTGATGATGATCGCTTGACGATCAAAACTGGTCATCCAAGTGTAATAACTATCCTCATGTAATTTCTTTCAGATATAGAGAAAAACACTCAATACAATTTGAGTACAATCGCGACTGAAAAGCGTTTACATTTCATTTAGAAAGGCGACATTGAAAATGGCTTCCAACTTGATAAAGAAATCCGCAATTCTTTCGCCAAAACAAAAATTAAACAAGTAACTATAAAAATAAAACAAAAGCTTTTTCAGTGGGCTAGCAACACAATGGAACTGTAGTGTATAAATTATATGTGCAACAAGTCATTTCCCTTCTTAAAGGAAGAGTGGGAGTTGCGTGATTTCCTTCCTTTTTCTTTGTTACAAAATTCCTATTAAGGCTTGTGACTTACCTTTTACCGTCACATGATGTAGTTTTGTGCCAGACATCCTCTAGAAGACGTAGTTTGATGTTTTTCAGTCGGTCAACACGATTGCACCCAGTCCTGAAAAAATGTACATGAGATTAATAAATACACTTGGATAAGCAGTTTCAATCGTCAAGCGATCATCATCAGATCCAAACACATACTCACTTCCTCGGCGTTACAGCCCTGGGTGAGCCTTGGCCTCCTTCACAATACACGTTCAATCTTCTCTCTTCTTTGGACCGCGCAAGACCCATCCAGATAAGTAGCCTGTACAATACAATCTGAACTGACCATTTAACAACAATCACATAGTCACTCTAAACAAGCAAATTTTGGAAGTCAACCACCAATTCCAGTATCTTAACAAAACATAACTTAGACTATAACTAACAAATATTGACGAGTTGCATTATCTTAACTAATACTGCAACTAAATAAGTGTATATATTGTAAATATTTTCACCCATACTTTCAGACATATATTTATAGCCTAAGTGTAATGGATTTGATGATGATCGCTTGACGATCGAAACTGGTCATCCAAGTGTATTTATTAATCTCTTGTATTTTTTAAATTTAAAATTAACCGACTGAAAACCAATCAAACTACGATTACTAAGGCAACACTGAGAAATGACTTCAGATATCATAACCCTCTGGAAGATACAATATGCAGTTGTTTCTGGAGAAAGTAGACACATATTGGTAAGAAAAGCTTCGAGAAACTTGCTTTGAAGGAGATTAGAAAAGAAGGTCGTCTGTTGTAGACCAATTTAGTAATTACTTTACGCGCCTCTTCTGAATGCTGTAATGGTTCTTGTTCGGATAAACGGCGACTGGCGGTTGATCAGTACTGGACGCAAGTTTACTTACCAATCGGAGACATCACTAGTCCAAAAATAACCCACAAATAGTCCACGGAACAAATGTTGGTCAAATCCGGAACTTCACATGATGCGACTAGAATTTTCGTGTACTGACGGATTTCGCATTCGGCCTTCGACTGATATAATTCAGTGAAGAAATATCCTTCTCAACGTACAGTATTTGTTTACAATCATCGTGAATAATAATAATAATCATGCATATTAAGGCTTTCACGGCCCGGATTATTATATAAATAATTCATGCTTTTGGGCTAATGCCGCGTGTATTTAGATTTGAACCATACGTTTCGGAGAAACCTTTTCCAATGGTAATAAACAATGTGGCCAAAGAAATTATATCAGAGCTCCGACGTGAGAGGAACTGCTTACCTCCCTTATATTCACAACACCACTGACCGCGTTGCTAAGATTCTCCACAAGCACAAGATAAAAACTGTTTTCGGCACTATGACGAAAATTGGTCAACGTTTAGCATCAAACAAAGATAAATTGTCCCCAATACTACAACCTGGGGTGTATGAAGTCCCTTGTACTTGCGGAAAAGTCTACATTGGACAAACAAAACGATCCATTGCAACTCGCATCAAAGAGCATCAAAGAAACATCCGTCTAAACCAACCTGACAAATCAGCTATAGCTGAACATGCCCTGTCTTCAGGCACGATGTATGTTTCAAGGATGCTGATGCGCTTGCCCTTGTTAAGCACAACTGGTCTGTATTTATAAGGGAGGCAGTTGAAATTCGTAAAAATCCCAATCATTTTAACAGAGACACTGGATATCAGCTAAGTGACACTTGGCTACCAGTTATTAAGGATCTAGGGAGATAGTTCCTCTCAGTCTCTCTGTTCTTCACCTATTTCAAATTGTACTTTTTCCCTCTAGGGCTCAGAGCCTGGATTTGATCTCCTTTGTTCGTCACTGGAGGATTTTCCATCTGTTTTTTCGCCGTTGCCTGTATGACGTTAGGTATCGTTCAGATACACTTCCCTTTAGTTTATGTTTCCTTATATCCATCTAACCCTCCCCCTCCCCTCCCCCCCCCCCCCTCCCTTCTTTTGGACATCCTCATTCTTCGAGGAGTCTCTATATTTTCACCCCGCCCCTTTACCTTCTCATTTCTTACTACTCTGTCCGCCGTTCTACCATGGTCCATACAGTAATTTCTGGCAGCTGCTCTCTGGTGACGAACAGGGGAATTTATCTATATTTTTTGTAATCTCATTGATATAATTTCTTTGGCCACATTGTTCATTTCCATTGAAAAGGAGGCAAGGTTTCTCCGAAACGTATGGTTTAAATCTAAATACACACGGCATTAGCCCAAAAGCATGAATTATTTAAATAATAATAATTATTATTATTATCGTGAATAATACTATAGTTTTACTGTTGCATTGATTATGTTTCTCTGCGTGCAAGAGTTCTATTGTCCATTCGCAGTTTTACCACCGGAACACTCGTTTGCCTTGAAGATGGTGGACTCTGTTTAGAAGTAGACTACACTCTTGTAGTGGAAAGGAGTGTACCGTACTTCCATTGCCGCTGCTGTTATATGTATATGCTCCATTAGCCAATTACCACTGCGCCTTGCCCTCTTTGCATCAGAAGAATGATCGTAATGGCACTTACAAAATCAGCCAAGTAGAAGAGGGAAAAAATGAATGCAAAATAGAGATATCCCATCCCATCACATCTTTCCTCGCTCTCTTTCCCTTTTCTTACCTCGAGAGCTGTTGGAGATGTCCTAAATAGCACAGCCGTCTCTTTATGTGTGCCTCCAGACGCAAAGCTCCACTATTGATGTGTGTTGCAACCGCTTTCGAATTATTGAACTGTGAATTATGCCCACTCGTAAATTTGAAGGTAATAAAACAATTTTTGATATATTTTGCAGTGCTATGGATCCTTGTTGTTGAGGTCACACTGACCCATGCTAGCAACTCATTAAATGCCTGACGTTTTGAAATTATAATTCTAGAGACAGTACAGTGCTTTCGTTAAGGACATTTCATAACTTATCTGTCCGGTAGCCGTGATTGTCCAGGCGTCATGTTTTTATGGTCGATGGCAGGTTAGCTAGTTCAAGTCCCGATAGGGATAATACAGGATGTTTCAAACTTGATTACAATTTTAGATAAATTATTTTTGTGGTTCATATTTATACAGTGATGGGAAAAGTACGGAAGTAAAGTGATAGGGGAGTATTAAATATTACGTGAGAAATATTTTTTTAAATTATAACTCCAAATTACATGTTAAAAAGCAATCAGGAAAATTACAATTACAATTACTTTACAAAATGGCAGTAATTAAAAATTATTTTTTTCTTTTTTCTTTTCACAATGAAGGCTGTCTATTAAGACTAATACAGAAAAGAACTAATTTTAAAATAAATCAGAAATGTGTACTATAGCCAGTTATTGTTGTTTTAAGGGGTGAAACGGCTAGGTCATTTGCCCCTAAAATGGATAGGCTACTATGCAAATAATTTTCCGTTTACTTTGAAAAGTAACTAGTGTTAAAGAGTGCCATTGTTTGGCTCCGATCTCTTGAATGAAAGTACATCTTGACATATACTGAAATGACACTTCACAAGGGTACGTGATATGATTATTATAATGTAACGATTACAACTTAATTTCCAGAAGTAAATTACGAGTAAAAATTACATTTTTGAAACCTTAGTCCATTCTAGTGCAGTGTATAATTATGTATTCGCCACATTGAGATTATAGCTAATTTACAATTATCACTATTATTATTATTGGTATTCTTCTCGAAGGCAGGTCCGTGTCTCCGAAGAGGCTACCTGGAGTTTACGTGCGGTAGGGTGACCAGCCTTTCCGCTCCTCCTTTCCCGCCAACAGCGTGCGGTTTCACTGAACCGGCATTCCATCTAAAGTCCAACCACGCCCAATGTTGCTTAACTGCAGAGTTCTCATGGGATCCGGTGTTTCAAGATGGCCAGGCTATTGGCAATTTACAATAGGCCAGCAATTTAAATAGGAACGGTGGATTTAGAACATAAATAACAAAATAGTGTAGACAACGTCATTCCTGAAGGTAATCATAATAATAATTTAATAGTTCACAGATTAACATACTTAATCTTCATTAATAACAACTCAGTAACTATATTAGTGAGCAATACTGTCTGTAAATAAGTTTGACATGGTACGCATGTTTTTACGAACTATAGCTATCTTTAATAGTTTTAGGCAACACTTAAAAATGACTTCTACCATTTACATTTTATGTAATCTAAACATTGTATATATATTTGTCCATAAGTGTGATTCATAAACATCGTGCATTAACTAAGCCTAAGTGAGCAGGATCTGATGATGATCGCTTGACGATAGAAACATGTCATCCACATAAAAGTGTGTTATTTTGTAATAAATATTGTATATACACTGGTCAAAACAATTAGGGGATCAGTTGAGATATCTAGGTTCTGACGTATTGTCATCGGCAGAATGACCTAAAATGGTTCGTCGTCTTTCTTGTCGGTTCTACGGAGTGGAGACAACAACAATACGGCAACCGAGATAGTGGCAATAACAGAAAGTTGCTGCAGAGGGGGTTGGTGTAGACGTGTGTTAACTCTACCAAACGAATGCCACAAGCAGTTGGGTTCAGATGGTGTAGTGAGCAGGTTGTGCAATGCAACAACAACGTGACTTACCCGAAGGTATGGCATGGAGAGCCATAGGAAGGTTGGTACCGGGACAGATACAGAGGGAGGTGGCTGCAGCTATTGGAGTATCCCAAAGTGTAATTTCCAGGACCTGGACCCGATTTCAGACAACAGGAACCGTTAAAAGAAGGCCAGGCCAAGGTCGTCCACGGGTATCATCAGCAAGAGATGACTGTTATCTCCGGTTAATAGCCCCTCCGAGACAGGAGGCTGAATGCAACTCAGCTGCAAAGCACCTTCCAGGCGGCAACAGGATGCGCAATATCAACACAAATAGTCCGAAATTGCCTTCGGGAAAGTGGCCTTTTCGCATGGAGGCCTATGGTGTGTGTCCCAATAAAACCACGCCACCGTTTAGCCCGCAGAAACTGGGCGGAGGAACATCAGGATTGGCGTCATAACGAATGGCACCGGGTTTTGTTCACAGATGAGTCAAGATTTTGTGTTCAGTCGGACATTCGTCGTTCCCTCAACTGGAGTGAACGTGGAACTCGGAACAATCCCGCTTATGTGCAGGAAACAGCACCATATCATGGTGGTGGGCGAATGGTGTGGCCAAGAGTCAGTATTGGCGGACATACGGACCTCTATGTCGTTCAGAATTGCGCTTTGACTGCTCAGAGGTATCGAGACGAGCTCTTTCGATCGTTTATTGTACCCTACGCTGGTGCCATAGGCGATGGTTTCATTCTGGTGGACGGTAACGCACGTCCCCACAGAGCTGCACTGCTGGACAACATGCTTGACGACGAGGGCACTGAACCAATGGAGTGGCCTGCTTGTCCACCGGACTTAAACCTGATTGAGCATGTCTGGGATGCACTTGGCAGACGCATTGCAGCCAGACCAGGACCTCCCACAAGGGTAGCCGAGCTGGATATTGCACTCATGGAAGAATGGCCAAATATCCCTCAAGAGCTGATTAATAACCTCATACTGTCCATGCCACGCAGGTGTGCAACTGTCCTGGCCGTCCGAGGTCATCACACACCATATTAGAGGGCAACGAGAATGACTTTATCACTATTATGGTAGCCCCATGGTGCCTCGCTCGAAGTAAACAATATGTAAACCTCCAGTAAAGAGTTGGGACAGCACAATATCGTACTGCAGCACACAGAAATTACAATTGTAACCGAACTCTGAATAAAAGACGTTACCATATGTATCTTGTGTATGATATCTCACCTGATCCCCTAATTGTTTTGACCAGTGTATTTCAGGTTAGGGCATGTACATACTTGTAATTGGGCACAATTTGTGTTGACTGACTTGAAAGATGTCTTTGATAATTTTCCAAGTAGTAACAATGACATGTAAATACACTGGAATATGTAATCGTTGCCCTAATCTGGTCACTGTTACTCAATTCCTTACTATCTGAATTTATATATAGGATACTTAACATAAAACTTAAGAGGGGTGCACTGTGGTAGTGTGAAAGCCAAATGTGGCCCGCGGGTCGTGTCTTTGACATTTCTGCCCGAAACAACTTTAGAGTATTCATATTTAGGTACATATCCGGCTGGATTGCCTAAGAGATTATTACTATGAAGGAAGCAGGTTTATTTTAGAATCTAACAATGAAAGAAAGAAAGAAAGAAAACTCATCCCAAAATGTGATTTTTAGGTTCAGATGACCTCGTAGTTCCGCCGCGTAAAACAACAATAACTAACTAAGTAACAAAGTAATATGATTTTTTGAGACAATATTTATTGCAACTGTCAACATTCAGCCTGAAATATTTCCGTCCTATATTCTGATATATGCACTTTCATTAAGCAGTGTTGCCATAGTTTTCATTTTAGATTGCAAAAAGGGCTAATATATTATTGTGTTTAAGCCACATGTCTCGCGTGCTAGATGGCTTTATGATTTACATGATAGGGTCTGGATTGGATAGCCAACCCAGCTAGATTGCCTTATTATTTATTTAAGCAATGCGCAGACTTTTTTCCCCATCTTCATTTCAACCTACACCACCTTCCTATTTCTTTTGCCTTCTCTCTTTCTTTCACTCCTGCCTTCTTTTTTTTCTCTCCTCCCGCAAACTCATAAAATTCCGCCACTCGACATTATTGCTTGAATTAATGCTTGGACCAAGGCCCTTGAAAAGAATGAAACCAAAAGAAAGAAAAAAGAAAGGAACTTAGCGGGAAGGGGAAGAAGGGGACATTTTCGTTTCTTCTCTCCTTCTCACTCTCACGCCATTCTTTTATTATCATCTTTTTCTCTCTTTTCTTTTGTCCTTTCTTGGTGTGAAATATTCTTTCTCTGCATGTGACACTGTAGAGGGTGGCCATTATTGTGGCCCCATGTATAGGCTTGTTTTCCCTCTCTCTCGTTTTCTTTTAGATTATATACATATTTTTTATGCTTCAGGGTTGCTCAAATACCGGAGCGAATATTTTTGAAGAGCAATTATATTTACTATCCCCGTAAACGTTGTCTTGATGTTAAATATTTCTCAGTGTCTAAATTAAAATTGGAATGCTCTCGTATTGAAATGATCTTGGAATGAAGTCTTTGTGCGTGATAAAACATTTTAATTGAATTAATTTTAAACTTAGGGGTAGCTGTGTTGTAGTTAACTGAGAACGCACTTGTTAGAATTTCCGGGAATAGTTTGAAAAGATGTTGTATTTAAGGGTGCGGAAACCAGTCGAATTGGATTTACGGGGACGTGGACCCCACATCTAGGACAAACGTTTGGTATCCCGGTGTCTCTAAATCCAAACCTGAGGGAATGACTTTATTATTATTATTATTCACGATTTTTAAATTTATTCATTTATTTATTTATTTATTTATTTATTTATTTATTTAGTTAGTTATTTATTTGTATTTTATAATATTTGCTTTTTAATAATAACGATAGTATTTATTTATTTATTTTTATTTAAATTTAATTTTAATATTTAGTATTTAATTTTTGATTTTTTAGCCTATTTTCAATTTTGAAAAAATAGGCTTATGAGATCACCTTTTGTCCGTGTGTGTGTGCGCGTGTGTGTGTGTGTGTGTCCCTAATAAAATCTAAACGGCTGGAGCGATTTCAATGAAACTCGGAAAGTTCATAGCACTATTTCCGGCGACCTCAACCGTGCCCTTCAAATTTTGTTACGACTCACCAATCCAACATGGCGGCTGTGCGAAATATTTCACCAGCATTCAATATCTCCGAAACTATTACCGATATTACCCTGGCATTTTCTATGGTGATAGAGGGAACTACTATAAGTTCACTTATGTGACTTTTGAAAACCTGGTAACAACAAAACCATCATGGCGGCCAAGCGAATTTGCGACTTTTAAATAGAAGTTTCTCGCGATTTGACCAACCAAACGCAATGAAAATTGGTACAGTATATGTTTATATACATTGTAATGCACCGACATTTAACTTGGTTCAATTGTTTACATAATCACAAGATGGCGGATGTGCGAAATATTTCACCGGCATTCTATATCTGTGAAACTATTAGCGGTAAACCCCTGAAATTTTGTACGGAGATAAAGGGCACTACTGGAATTCCATCCATAAGACTTTCAAAAACCGGTTAACTACAAAACGAACATGGCGGCCCAGCGAATTTGAAAATTTTAAATAGACCTTTCTCGCGATTTAATGTTCCAAGCGCACTGAAACCTGGCACAGGAAATATTTATACACATTGTAATCCACTGGTATCTAATTTAGTTCAATTGTTTACATAACCTCAAGATGGCGGCAGTGCGAATTTTAAAATTAAGATTTTATTTATTGTGATGTAGTCATGCGATCGAAGTGAAAGTTTGAATAATGAACCTACGCAATAATTTTCCTTTAATGGTACATGACTCTATGGCCTATACATTTAACAATCCAACATGGTGACCATCCGAAATATTTAGACGATACTGAATATCTACGAATCTATTTTAGCAATCAAACTGCATTTTTTAATGTTCATAGGGGCTATGAACTTAAGTTCACCTATAGGACTTTAAATAACCTGGTGATCACAAATCCAACATGGCGGCGACGCGAATTATAAATATTCACATGGACGTTTCTCGCAATTTAACCATCCGCGTGCAGTGAAACTTGGTACAGTAAATCCTTATACGAATGTTAATCCACTGGCATCTAATTTATTTCAATTGTTTCCATAACCTCAAGATGGCAGCTGTGAAAAATTTTAAACTCTCCTTGTTTTTTCTTGTGTCCTAACTATGCGATTGAAGTTTGAATACTACACGTTCACAATAATCTGCATGTAACAGTACATAACTCTAGGACCTACATATATAAAATCCAACATGGTGACCATCCGAAATATTTAGTCGGTTCTCAATATCTACGAATCTATTACAGCACTCAAACTGAAATTGTGTATGTTGATAGTGGCAATTAACATAAGTAGGATATATGAAAATAGGCTGTATAGTTCTTCACGGAACTACTTGTTGTTTTTAATTTTTAATTTCGAATTTTTAATTTTAATTTATTAGGAGCCTAAGAATTGAAAGTTAGACTGCCATTGTGACTCGAACTCAAATCCCCGCTTATCGCTGTGTAGCTTCAGCCATTACAAGGGTTGTCAATTAAGTTCTTTCGCATGCGGCCTGTCATTGTGTAAGGGATTAGCACACCTGTTTAGAATGCTGGGAAACCGGACTCGAGCCCCGAGTGAGGTCTCATTTACGACTCTTATGGTTCAAACAATCTTTGTTTTAAAGTAGCCGCCTTAAGAGTGGTTATACTGTAAAATAATTTCTAAGTTTGATTGATTCATTCATTCATTCATTCATTCTACTTTTTGATGGATGTGCATCAGTGTCAGACTTATGTATGGTTGGTACAGACTAGGCTACCAATGTATGAAGGGTGTAGGCAGATCATAGTTCTTATTTGTTGCGTTGGATACAGCCTCTCCTATCATGCTTGTTATATGGTCCCGATCATTTCATGAGAAAATGTCGGCTACACTGTATTTGATCAGCTATAATTCACTTGTATTTCTTCTTTCATATGAATAAGTAGAGGTAAGCGGCATCATTTTCGTAGTTAATAGCATGGTGAGCTTCTATGGCCAAGATGGCGTGCTCAAACCCGGCCGAAGTTGTCGGATTCTTAAAGAGCGTTAAAAATCCCTCAGTATGCCTTCCTTGGGAGGGAAGTAAAGCCAGCGGGCCCATGTCATAGATTTATGCCATTTAAAAGAACCTTCCATTAACTTCAATTGTGTGAAGCTAAATGTGTTGGTTAGATTTGATTCACGCTCTTAAGTTCCAAAGTTCGTCGCCAGGTGCTGGTTGTGGTGACATCTAGTAGCCAAGTTCACAGCTAGGTGTCGTTGACGGTAGCATTGGTAGCAAAAGTAGGAACTACTTGAAATTGATCGTCTGCAGTCCTTATCTGAATTACAGATAACACACACTAAAACAGCCATCACAATTAACACCGGTTATCAGACAGTTTCTACACACTCCCAAAGTACACGGGGCTACATGACCGCGTTGTCGCAGCCCCTAAATTGAGGAACTAACCAACCAACTCAACCAAATGGAGGTTAACTTCGAGTCTCTCCTCTGTACTTTAACGAGTCGCTTGGGGCACGCTTAACTGCTGTACTGAGTAGCTGGTGTTCCGAGAACTTAGGTTCGATTTAAAGAACCTCTCCAGGGCAAAATTCTGACACCCAAACCAGCAGTTAAATTGAACATTTAAGTCAAAACATTGTTATTATTATTATTACGTAAATTTTTACGACCATTTAATCCATAACGTAGCCTCAAAGCTCTCAGCCACTTTCACTAGTGCAAGCCACGCTGCGACCTGGACACATTTTCAGGTCTTGGATAAGTCTTTGAACGGTGACTTCTGGAATGACTTACGAGAGATGTCGTGATCTCGCTGACGATACTAGAGCCACCTATGCTCCGAAGTCGGAACCTTGCCCGTGATTTTAGAATCATAGTAATTATGACAAGGAAATGCTGTAGCCCCTTTTGGAGCGGCCTTATCTGTTGAGTATGACTTGGAAATGTGATCGCATTATATTATTATTATTATTATTATTATTATTATTATTATTGAAAGCCTCCGTGGCTTAGGCGGCAGCACGCCGGCCTCTCACCGCTGGGCCCGTGGTTCAAATCCCGGTCACTCCATGTGAGTTTTGTGCTGGACAGAGCGGAGGCAGACAGGTTTTTCTCCGGGTACTCCGGTTTTTCCTGTCACAAATTTCATTCCAGCAACTCTCTCCCCTGTCATTTCATTTCATCTGTCATTCATTTCATCATTGCCCCAGGGGAGTGCGACAGGCTTCGGCAGCTAGCACAGTTCATATCCTCGCCGCTAGATGGGGGCGTCATTCTGATCCGGTCGGCGAATGGGAGCAGGTTGTGGATTTTCATTATTATTATTATATAGTTCAGGAGTGTCCTGAAAGCGTTTCCTGGTGATGACGGATAAATCTATAGACCACACTCGTGGCCTGAATATTAATTTGAAAGTTAACTGTAATTATAAGGTGCAATTAGCAATGTAGTCATACGCTAAATAAATAAATAAAAATAAATAAATAAATAAATAAATCCATTATTATTATAGTTGGTGTTATTATTATTATTATTATTATTATTATTATTATTATTATTATTATTATTATTATTATTATTATTATTTTCCACCGTGTATATCCGACATATTGAGAAACGACACTATAAGCCTACCCGAAACACGAGCTTAATGCGCATATATTTTATGACATTGAGGAATGACATATACTTGTAGTTACTGTATGATAGACTTACTCGTGTTTTATGTTGTTTTTTTTTTCATATTTATTGTCATATATTGGAACTTTGGCCGATATATTTGGTGTGGTAGACGTTTATTTCAATGATAACCTCTGCGTTTTCTTGTGGCTAGCAATTATTGGTCTCGTTAACTATTAAGTATCACCAGGTGGTGTGGGAAAAAGAAAAGAAATATTATATTGATTTGTATGTGTATCAAAGTGTATAAATTATGTGAGTGTAGTACCTTCAAGCTCTCCCCAACATCAATTCCTCGCTTCCCCGCAGAGCACTACGAGCAGTTGATGTAAAGGTTGTACATTAACCTAAACAACAGGCGGTCGCCCCAACAACTTAATAAAGCAACGGATTAAAATACACCGCTCTGTATACACCTTGTAACTTACTAAAGGACACAAAAATATTCAGCAGAGGAATCCATGGCATCTCTATTGGTACTTTACTTCCATCTGCCGAGTATGGTTAGTTAAGAATTAGGGAAGGTACCACGTCATTGTGTCCACGGGCGTGCATCAATTCCGCTCGGGAATTGCAGTCAGGTAGCCAGGGTTACCTCAAATCCACTCGGTCCTCCAAGGGACCGAAAAATAAGTTCCTCAACTCCGCTCAGGTTTTGACAAGGGGTCGGCAAAGGGGTTGTCCCCAATGATGTAAACAAATGTCATAACCCTCCTGCTCGCATACCAAGGGCCGGGTCAAACACCTTATGCAGCGCATGAGTGAATTCTTGAATGCAGCTGATTTTTCTGTTCTAGGCTGGAAAACAGTATTTTCAGCATCCACAGCTGATATCGAAAGTATTTTTAGGTACAAATTATACACCTATTATTATCTAAATTTAATTTAATAATGTCTGACTAGGTTAAAAAACATACAAACATTTAATTATGCACATGTTAAAAACAATGTGTAAAATTTGTAGAAAAAAAAATAGAAAACTTGGCAGACTTATTTAAAAGAATATTATGCTTAATTTTAAATCACTTGTATTTTCTGCCATATAAGTTATAATGTGCCAAACACAGTATACCTGATTTAACGAATGAGCGGACTTGACATCAGAGCGGTTGACCAATGGCACAACAATGTCTTGCGAACACCACCACGCCATCGGTCAAGCGCTCTGAAGTCAAGTCCGCTCATTCGTTAAATCAGATGTAAACATAATACATTGAGAACTAGATATTAATCACTGTTGAAAAATAAAAATATGGACAGGAAATGTAATTAAATAAGGAAAATCAGCATCTTAAAATCACATAAATCTTTACTTCATTTCAAGCTATACAAAAAACATTAGATGCGCTGCAGAAGGTGTTTGACCCGGCCCTTGGTATGCGAGCAAGAGGGTTATGACATTTGTTTACATCATTGGGGACAACCCCTTTGCCGACCCCTTGTCAAAACCTGAGCGGAGTTGAGGAACTTATTTTTCGGTCCCTTGGAGGACCGAGTGGAATTAAGGAAAATCGAGCGGGATTGATGTTCGACCGTGTCCACATAAGGATCTTCGTGACACTGGTAAATTCATTATCGTAGCCACAGGACCAAGATATTTGTCCTGCATCTTCGCTGTGGAATTTCTAATTGAAAGTGCCTGGATCCACGGAAATAATCTTACTTTCGAAATTCTAAGTATTCGAAATTTTATTTAAGAACATAATGAACCCAGAAATGCTACCGAGGTAAATATAACGAAAGATAAAAGTAATACCCGTGCTGGCAGTCAAGTTGGTAACTAGTCTTTGTTTACGTGCGGTAGGCGTACGTTTGCACGATTGACAGCTACAGTAGGATAAGTCTCAGCTACAGTTGCCTCAGCCATTTTAGGGTGTTCTACAAGAGGATTTTTGGCTGCAATTAATTCTCCTGACATGGGCTTCTCGCATACTATCACCCTTAAAAAAAAATCCAACATCCCCGCATCGTTGGGCGTAGTAGGCGAGATCCTAACCGACTAAGCCACTCGGGCAGACAATGATTTTTTCTTAAATGGTGAATAGTTAGAATGAGTAGATCGTGGACTGTTAGAAGGCATTTGTGTGGAGTCATATGGAAAAGCAAGGAAAACTATATCATGTACGACCGACTGTGTTCGAACCCATTCGTCTCCCGAGTCTCACTGACAAACATTGCGGTTAGCACTTAATGACGTGGGCAATTATAAAATTGACTATTGGGTTGTTGGGTCAATGCTACAAATGCCTTTGCATATAGTACGTTCTTCGCCATACTGATTCGAGCCTCGTCTTTGCAGGTTTAAGGTAGAGATTTCAATGAAAGTTGAAACATCTATATTAAGTTGTTGTTGATTATTTAGGGACTTTGCGACATCGTGGTCATGTAGTCCCATGTACTTGGGTGCGTGTAGAATTTCTCTGATGACCAGTGTCACTGTGATGTCTATACTAGTGTATTTGTAATTTGAGGTAGGATTTGGGTAGGAAGCGGCCGTGGCCTAAAGGTAGATGCCGCCCCGGCATTTGCCTGAAGCAGAAATGGGAAACCACGGAAAACCACTTCCAGGATGGCAGAGGTAGGAATCAAACCCACCTTTCCTCAGTTTTGCCTCACGAGGCTGAGTGTACCCCGTACCAGCCCCCAGACCAAAATTAAATTTCTTGGCAGAGCCACGAATCGAATCAAGCCTCCTCGGTGACAGCCAAGAATGCTAGCCACTTCGCAACGAGGCGGACCATCTACTGAATATTTTCTTGTGTGGTATATATTACGTGTTTGAGTAACGAGTGGCACTGTGCTAGCGTTTGTTGATCGTAGATGATGATGATGATAATTGTTGTTTTAAGGGGCTTAACATCGAGGTCATCGGCCCCTAATGGTCTGGGTGATAGCGAAAATGTCAATGAAGTGGAAACCAGAACGAAAATTAAGTGAGAAGGAAAATACTTACAAAAGGGAACTCAGATTGAAACTACTCAGAAAATGAAGAGCTATAATACTGTAATCTATCAATTCTAGCCACAAGATGGCTTCACCCAGAGAAGCCATTTGTAACCTTGAAGATACAAAAATAAATAACAATGAATATTCTGCCTCATAAATGGCCTTTTTTAAATTTAAGCAAATGACATAATTAATACTGTAATTGAACAAATCCACCCTATTGAAACTCTTCTTATCTCCGGGCGTGTGCAGATATTCTGGAAGGACTGGCTCGTACATAGGCCTTACCAAAACCTCCTATAAATTAATAAAGATGAAGGAAGGTTTACATGCATCTAACTAAAAAGAAACTATCCAATTTAAATTTACTTTATATTCTGAAGCAGCATGCAAGAAATTGATTAATATAATAAAAAGAGTGACACACACGAAGTGCAATTAAAAATATATAATATAATAATATAATAATAATAATATTTATGCCTGCAGAGATTTATTATTTGTTTTTCACATTACCGGTAATGCCGTCGTCTGCCCACTATGTCCAGTTACACCACTTTGAAGCTGGTCAGCCATCCCTTCACATTTGACGGTTCTCTTCCACGTTGCCCAATCAGCCCTACTGTGATTGTGGCATAACAGTAAGAACCCAATCACGTGGTGCCCTCCATACTTAAACAAATCGGAGTCTTCAAGCTGTTTTCTTTCCGTATAAACACGAACCACTCCTCAAGAGAGACGGCACCCTCCACAACTCAACCAGTCATCTCAAAGTCCAGAGAGACAATCCCTTCCGCAGTGCATCCAGTAGCTTGCTACCACACGTCTGAAACCCACAGCTCCTTCTAGGAAGTCTTATTGTCATACGCCTGTTTGTCCATTCCACTCCTAGCAAGGCCCCCTGGCTGCTTCCTCATCACCCTCCCCGGGGTAAGCGAGCATACCTGCTCGAGACAATAGTGTCCATAAATGCTGCCTCCTGTACGTGTGACCAAAACATGAACCTGACTCCTGGTTCGGTGGTCTGAACAATATTAATAAACTTTCTTAGACAACATACGATTAGAGCTAGCTTCAGAATCTCGTCAAAAGTGACCTAGAATACATTGAATAATTAATAATAAAAAGTATTCGTATATGATAATAGTAATAATAATAATAATGACACTGCGTCTACTGCAGACGTGTCCAATGCAATTGAACACGTTGCCAACACGATAACATGATATAAAGAAATAATAAACCCACTAGCCTACATTAAAACTGTCATGGGGGACTCATAAAATATAGGTTACAGAACGCCCCCTTGCTTTTCATTCATTTGGTCCTATACCATAGAATAAAAAGCAATCCTTTTAGGCATGACTTCCCTTCCAAAATCCTAACTCCTTCCTTCTACAAATATATACACAACCAACAGGGCTACTAGGATATGTACATCCTCAGATTGGAAATATTGTAAATCCCTAGCACCCTTCCGTCCTTTGTAAGGAGCTCGTACGCACAGGCCCCTAATTTCCGTGCAACTTCATACGGTCCCTCATACAAATGAAAAAATTTACTCACCAATTTCTGGTCTGCGGACGAGACATGAGGCACCCTCAAAAGCACAAGGTCACCTACATCTAACTTATCTCCTGCCCGCTTCCCTTGCTGCTTCTGCCGTTTCTTACTGGCCTTACATAAATGTTCCCCAGCTAACCTGATACTTAAATCTCTGGGTACGGCCTCCCCTGTCCTCAAACCCAAAATCATAGCAAGTTCGCTGACAGGCTTCCTGCCCAGCTGGACTTCTATGGGAGTGCGACCCGTGCTCTCGTGTTTAGTTACATTGAGCCAACGCTCAACGTCCTCAAGCATCGAAAACCAGGCATTATGTCGCTCACTCACATAGGTCCTAAACATGCGCCCTAGTTCTCTCATTACTCTCTCAGACATGTTTCCTTGGGGATACCTAATAGAGGAATACGTACACTGTATTCCCAGTTCACTCAACTTGGTCCTCCATATCTTCGAGGTGAACTGAGAACCGTGGTCTGAGAGTATTCGGAGTGGCTTACCAAACTCCGGAACATATTTCCCCAGTATGCAATTTACACAACCCCTCCCCGTGGCCTGTCTTAGGGGATAGAGCTTAACATACTTAGAAAAGGCATCAACAACGACAAACATATATTGGTAGCCATACTGAGACTTCACCAACGGCCCATAGAGGTCAACACACACCAACTCACCTGGTTTCTGAGTTAAAACAGCCTGCCTTGGCCCTTCTAAATACCTTGTGGGGTGCTTGCACTTCTGACACAACTCACATGTTGCTAGGGTTTTTCTGACTTCCCTGCCCATGTTTTTCCAGAAGAAGTTCTCCTGAATAGCACCCAACACCTTCTCTGCACCATAGTGGCCTAACTCCTTATGATAAAACCAGATAATATCATACCTCAAAGACTTAGGAACCCACACGCACCATCTCTCGCCAAAGCATTTCCTAGTTAGCAAGTCGTTAAAAAGCCTGAATTCCTTATTACCCCTCTTAGCAATGCTCATATGTTCCATTTCCTCGAGTTCCCGATAAATGTCCTGAATCTCCTCGTCCTTGCATTGTTCCTCTCTCATTTTACCCAACTTTAACCTCTCCCCGTCCCTATCTGAAATCCTAGTTACACAGACCAAAATTCCTTCCTCTCTCCTAGCTTCAACTCCCTCCCCAGCAATTTCCGGGTGGCGACTCACAAAATCCGCGAATTCGTTTTCTGACCCTTTTACATGAAATATATCAAAATCGTACTCTTGGATCGCCAATATCCACCTAGAAAGCCGGTTCGAGGTTATCCTACATGTCCTAAGAAACGTAAGTGCGTTATGGTCTGTATAGATTAGGAATTTCCGGCCAAGCACATAGGTCCGGAACTTGCCCAGCGAATACACAATGGCTAGCAATTCCTTCTCACTAGTAGTGTATCTTCTCTCCGCGGAATTTAGACCTCTACTAGCGAGTGACACGATGCCTAGATTACCATCCCCATCCTTTTGACAAAGCACCCCTGCTAAACCTAAGTCGCTAGCATCTGTCATCACTATATACTGACTATCCTGCCCGGGGTACCTAAGTGTGACAGCATCCCTAAAACCCTCTTTAAGTTTGATGAATGCCTCATCGTGTTCCTTTTCCCAAACCCACTTAGAATTCTGTTTAAGTAACCCGCTAAATGGCCCGCACAGCTGCGAATACCGCAGTACAAACCTCCTGAAATAATTACATACCCCCAGAAAAGAGCGAAGTTGTTTGACGTTACGTGGTGTCCGAGTGTTGATTATGTTGTCTAATTTCGACCCTTCTGGCGTAACCCCCTGTGGTGTAATAGTGTGGCCTAGAAACGTGATCTGTTGTGCACAAAAGGTCGCATTCTTAAGTTTCACTGTGAACCCGGCCCGATGCAACTTCCCCAAAACAATTCTAAGGTGTTCCATGTGTTCCCCAAACGTACGTGATGCGATGACTAAGTCATCAATGTAACTGGCTGTGAAATCCCCTGTGTCGTGTCCCAGAGCGATGTTAAGTGCGCGAATGAGCCCAGCTGACGATGTTTTCATACCAAAAGGAATCCGTGTAAATTGTAACAGCTGGTTTTTGTAACAAAAAGCCGTGAATTGCCTATCCTCCTTCCGTAGGGGTACCTGCCAAAAACTAGCACTCAAATCTAATGTGGACAGCCATTCTTTGCCCCCAAATCTCTGAACTAAATCCTCAGTAGTTTCCGGTCGCTGATGATCCGGCGCAATGCGTTTATTAGCTTGTCTTGCATCCAAACATAGCCTAACTGACCCATCCTTCTTAATCACTACTACCAACGGATTGACATACTGGCTCCTACTGAATTCGATCACCTCATCGTCTAGCATCTGCGATATGACATCATCTACTGCTTTGACATGGGCGTGTGGTATCGGGTATCTAACACCATTAAAACTAGACCTATCGGTGATCTCGAAACTATGCTCGTAAACATGTGTCCTACCAGGTTTGTCAGAGAACACCTCACTGTGGTCTCTCAAGACCTCTAACAACTGAGCCTTCTGCTCTACCTCCAACATAGTATCTTCCACAACACTTGAAAATTCGCCTTCACGCTCCTCTTCCACTACCATACTACAACTTTGAATATCCTCTGATACCATGTCGCTACTAACCTCACTGACTTCTTCCTCTTCATTTAAAACCTGGACACACACTGATATACTCACAAAAGTTCCCGAGTCCACCTGATAACTCAGACTAATCGTATCAAAATTCTCACCCCACTTGAATCTCACCTTAGATTCGCCGTAATCAAGCTTACACATCTGACTGCTTAACCAATCCGCACCCAATATGATAGGATACACTAAATTCGCGACCACTAGAAAACTCTGACGACCACATTTCTCATCAATGTACATAGGTGCGACAACCTGTCTACGCACTCTCTGTGACTTAGTCCCAACAGCAGACAATATAAATATATTGGACACAGGAATCTCCTCTATGACTTCTCCTTTACTCTTAACCTCATCATAAAAGCCTGCCTTAATGCAAGAACACATGCTCCCTGAGTCCAATAAGGCATCGACGACTTGACCCCATATCTTCACCTTAATCACAGGACTGATCAACGTAGGCTCACATCTCTCCTGCATAACCTCAACCTGGTCATCTAACAATTCCTTTCTAACATCAAGGTCGTATTCTATCTTCTTCAACACATGAACTGGAATACTGGGATGGGACCCTCTATCTGACCGTCTTAAAGAGCCCTGTTCCCGTTTAAATTACTCGGCTGTGCTGGCTGTCTCTCTTCTTCACGCCCCCTATTCTCTAACTGCCTTTGTTCCCCAGGTCCCCGATTTTCTGCCTGCCTCTGTTCTCCGCGCCCCCTATTCCGAAAATTCCCTTGGTCACCCCTATCCCTATTTACAAAATTTCCTCTATCATTCCTCACAAAGTTACCTAGCCTATCAATATTCCTACGCTCATAATGCCTATTCCCTTCCTCCTGATACCCCTGATCGTAATTTCCTTCCCTTCCCTGTTCTTGCCTCTTACCTCCCATTCTACCCAAAGTATCAAACCTTTCTAACACACGTTCCATGTCCTTAATCGTATTTACATCCTGCATGACTACGGCCATCTTCACCTCATCAGAAAAATGACGGGCCATACGCCTAACAATATCACCTTCAGAAGAACTAGTGTCTAAATTCTGACTGATAAGGACATGTGTGAGGAAATACTCCGTCATGCTCACCCCCTGATTCGACTGATACCTCCCAAAAGAAATCTTGTCTCTTTCTCTTCCTTTAGTCTGTTCGTTCCAGAACTTTCCCTCAAACTTGTGCCTAAAATCTTCTAACCCCTGAAAACCTCCCCTAAAAACTTGATACCAAGATTTAGCCTCCCCCACAAAAGCTAATGATATGATTTCCTCAACAATATCCCAGTCTAAAGTCCCATCTTCTAACCCTTTCGAAAACCTCTTCTGAACAACTTTAACAAACTCCATAGGGTTAAACTGCCTTCCACTAAATTTAGGTAAGTCAGATTCCCTATAGAAGTTACTATGTCCTACAGAGTGATTACAATTTTCCTTATTTGACTTGGCCTGATTCAGCTCTCTTCTTAATTTCAAATTTTCGCTCTCATTAAAGGATTTCAGTTCACTAATCTCTTTTTTTACACTCTTATCTACCATCGTTACTCTGGCTGAAGACACCGCTAGCTCCTGTTCCAAAAACACCTGCTTATTTCTAATCTCAGTTATATCCTTCATCTCTCCCTCTACAACTATCAACCTCTCACTAACTTCTTTCGTGACAATGGCTACCTCATTACTCACCTCGCCTATCTGCTTATCAACAGTATCCATAATGCCCTGCCTCTGTAAGCTCATCTTCTCCTCAACTTGCTCGAATCTTTTATCTACCATCTCAATTCTACTAGCAATTTCCTGACGAATTTCCTTATAGCCTTTACTCATACTCTCTACAATCTTATTAATTTTGCTCTCTAAATCCGTACTTTGAATGTCTATCTTAGTACTAAATTCACTGCTTTGATTATTAATTTGAGTACATAAATCATTACTCTGAATATCCATTTTAGTACTTAAATCACTTAGTTTACTACTGAATTTAGACATCATCTGCTCCATTAACTTGATCATCTGTGAGTTTTCCCCCAGCCCTACATTTTCCTCGTAACTATTCACTCCCATTCCTAACTCCTTGCTAGTTGCAACATCATCTTTCTCGGCCCCCTCACGTCCCTCCAACGTACCAGAAATCACATCCTTATCTGCCATTTTACTAAGAACTACTTTCGAATTTGTGGAATCTGACCGCTTATTGGTCTGCCTGTTTGACTGACTCCTGCCTCTTCTAGAATGACCAAGAGTGCTTCGGTCAACACTTCTGGATCGCAACTTTAATAAATCAGGCTCACTCTTATTACTTAGCATACCCTCCAAAATCACTGAACATATATACCCTTCCTAAAATACACTACAAAAAGGAATTTAGAACGAAAATACCCACAAAAGGAATAGATTGACAAATACGCACAAAATGTAGGTTAAGTTCAAAATACGTACAAACTGCAATGTACAGTCGAAATACAAGTTAGATTCAAAATACTTACAAAATGCAAATGAGATTGAAAACACCTACAAAATGCAATTGAGGTTCAAAATACTTACAAAATGCAATTGAAATTGAAAATACACAATGCACTTTAGATTGAAAATGCCCATTTCAGATTCCAAATAATCACAAAGTGCAATTGATATTCAAAATACTTACAAAATGCAATTGATATTGAAAATGCTTACAAAATGTATGGTAGATTCAAACGACTCAATTGGATGGACAATACTTACAAACTGCAATTTAGATTGAAAATACTTACAAAATGTAATTTAGATTCAAAATACCCACAAAATGCAATTGAGAATCAAAACATTTGCAAAATGCGTACCATACAAAATGCAATTTAGATTGAAAGTACTTGCAAAAAGCGGTTTAGGTTGAAAATACAAAATACAATTGAAATTCAAAATACTCACAAAAGTCACCCTATATTGAAAGACTTACTAAAAAGCAATTTAGATTGCCAATCCTTACAAAATGCAATTGAGGTTGAAAACACTCACAAAATGCAATGTAGATCGAAAAGACTTACAAAATTCAACGGAGATTGAAAACACCGACAAAATGGAGGGTGGATGCAAAAAAATAAACTACTTGGAATTTAGATACACGGGGGGCCAATTAACAAAAACAGTGCGGGAATCTTAAAGAGAAAAAAATATAGTGAAAAGAAAACAAGAGGTCTGACCCCTCAAAGAAGGAGGGAACAGGAAAGATGGACAAGGGCCAATTAAGGCGGGAAAGTGAAAGACTCCCTAGGCCTCGGATACCCTAATACCATCGGGGTCGGAAAAGAACAAGAGTTGACAAAGGGAGGTCGACAGGAAAGAAGACGGAGAGGAGCCCGGCACAAGTAAGTGGAAGCAATGCCGGACTCAGCTGGGGTCCCGTGGTCACCAACTCACGTCCCACAAGAAGTGAGCCCCTGGGGGAGTTGATCGTAGAAGTTGGAGCCTTGCGGGACGAGGATGGGGACACAGCTGTGACGGAGTCCAGTGGTCACATAAGTACAACACTGCTGCAACAGGGGTACATGTTACCACGGAGATCAGAACGATATCTTCAGCCAGAGGCATGTATTTCGTCACTTTCTCAGCATAACTGTGCTAGATATTATGCGAGTTAGGGACTGCGATATCTATTAGAAGAGTTTTCTTCTGCACTTTATCAATAAGAATAATGTCCGGCCTGTTTGCTGATATAGGTCTATCTGTGATCACTGACCTGTCCCAGAGTAGCTTGTGTGTATCGTTCTCCAGAACATTATTATTACTAACCTATTATTATTATTATTATTATTATTATTATTATTATTATTATTATTATTATTATAAATATAATAAGTTCCCAAAGTACTTAGGAGTAATACTAGACCGAACGCTCTCTTACAAGCAACACCTCCAGAGCACAGCAGCTAAAATTAGAAGCCGCAACAATATATTGCTAAAGCTATGTGGAACATCTTGGGGAGCTTCTGCCACAACTACAAAATGCTCTGCCTTAGGTCTAGCCTTCTCTGTGGCTGAATACTGCGCCCCAGTTTGGCTCAATAGCCCACATGTCAAACTCGTTGACACCCAGTTGAACCACACTATGAGACTAATCACTGGTTCTATAAGAACTACACCAGCATATTGGCTTCCACCCTCAGCAATATTCTTCCACCCCACCTTGGTAGAGAAGTTGCCTTGCTACGGGAGTACAGGTCTGACGTTTGTTTATGGCCGGTGCTTGCTTGATGCGTAGAGGTCTCCGACCAGCCAGGAAACCTTCTTATTGTGAGCATGTGCTGTAACAACTGCATGCACGCACGCACGATCAGACGGAACGAGGGAAAGAAGGAAGGAGGTTGAACGGTTAGCACAGTGGATGCGCGGATTTTACGGCCACCGGCCAAAAACGAACGTCAGACCTATACTACTGTACAAGATTCTGGATCACCCTACACTACCTATTCATGAAGACATCCCCTGTCTTCAAATGAACAGGCTCAAATCCAGGAAGCCACCCATTTGTCATGCCCAGAGGCTTGTAAGAAACCATTTTGATTCCAGCATGCAGTGGATTAGTGAATGGACACTAAAAGCTTGTCCTGAGTCGAGCTCCTTCCTGGACCCTACAAGAACATCCACTCCTGGTTCCGATCTGCCTAGGAGGGCTTGGGCAACTCTCAATAGGATTCGGACAAACCACGGAGTATGCAATGGAACTTTGTTCAAATGGGGAAAAATTTCGTCTCCTCAGTGTGATTGTGGTGCTCCTATTCAAACCATCCAACACATTACAACTGACTGTCCTCTGAGGGCATATGGAGGGGACTGGATCGACTTCCTGTTGGCGACACCTGACGTGGTCCAATGGATAGACTCATTAGACCCGAGACTGTAAATAGTGTAAATAGTAAAAACAAGTAGTTCCGTGAAGAACTATACAGCCTATTTTCATATATCCTACTTATGTTAATTGCCACTATCAACATACACAATTTCTGTTTGATTGCTGTAATAGATTCGTAGATATTAAGAACCGACTAAATATTTCGGATGGTCGCCATGTTGGATTTTATATATGTAGGTCCTAGAGTTATGTACTGTTACATGCAGATTATTGTGAACGTGTAGTATTCAAACTTCAATCGCATAATTAGGACACAAGAAAAAACAAGGAGATTTTAAAATTTTTCACAGCTGCCATCTTGAGGTTATGGAAACAATTGAAATAAATTAGATGCCAGTGGATTAACATTCGTATAAGGATTTACTGTACCAAGTTTCACTGCACTCGGATGGTTAAATTGCGAGAAACGTCCATGTGAATATTTATAATTCGCGTCACCGCCATGTTGGATTTGTGATCACCAGGTTATTTAAAGTCCTATAGGTGAACTTAAGTTCATAGCCCCTATGAACATAAAAAATGCAGTTTGATTGCTAAAATAGATTCGTAGATATTCAGTATCGCCTAAATATTTCGGGTGGTCGCCATGTTGGATTGTTAAATGTATAGGCCATAGAGTCATGTACCATTAAAGGAAAACTATTGCGTAGGTTCATTATTCAAACTTTCACTTCGATCGCATGACTACATCACAAGAAATAAAAGCTTAATTTTAAAATTCGCACTGCCGCCATCTTGAGGTTATGTAAACAATTGAACTAAATTAGATACCAGTGGATTAAAATGTGTATAAATATTTTCTGTGCCAGGTTTCAGTGCGCTTGGAACATTAAATCGCGAGAAAGGTCTATTTAAAATTTTCAAATTCGCTTGGCCGCCATGTTCGTTTTGTAGTTAACCGGTTTTTGAAAGTCTTATAGATGGGCTTCCAGTAGTGTCCTTTATCTCCGTACAAAATTTTAGGGAGATACCGCTAATAGTTTCAGAGATATAGAATGCCGGTGAAATATTTCGCACATCCGCCATATTGTGATTATGTAAACAATTGAACGAAGTTAGATGTCGGTGCATTACAATGAATATAAACATACACTGTACCAAGTTTCATTGCGTTTGGTTGGTCAAATCACGAGAAACGTCTATTTAAAAGTCGCAAATTCGCTTGGCCTCCATGTTGGTTTTGTAGTTACCAGGTTTTCAAAAGTCACATAAGTGAACTTATGGTTGTTCCCTCTATCACCATAGAAAATGTCAGGGTGATATCGGTAATAGTTTCGGAGATATTGAATGCTGGTGAAATATTTCGCACAGCCGCCATGTTGGATTGGTGAGTCGTAACAAAATTTGAAGGGCACGGTCGAGGTCGCCGGGAATAGTGCTATGAACTTTCCGAGTTTCATTGAAATCGCTCCTGCCGTTTAGATTTTATTAGGGGGGGACACACACACGAATCACACACACACACACACACGCACACACACGGACAAAAGGTGATCTCATAAGCCTATTTTTTCAAAATTGAAAATAGGCTAATAATGTACAGTAGATTTTAAAGTGATTTTCTTTGTACTCTGAAATCTTGTATTGATTACATTGCCAAACGATAAATAATAATAATAATAATAATAATAATAATAATAATTATTATTATTATTATTATTATTTATTATTATTATCTTAACGATTTTTATGAAGTGACAGAGGCAGCCCTTCAATGGATAGATAATTTAGATATTAAATTATAAATTTAATGACTTAGTTAAATTAATTTTGTATATTTATTATGTTGTAATTCAGTTTTGTTATTGCCATACGCTAAATAAATAAATTATTATTTTTAGCCTACTTTTCACATTTTGCAAAAATGAGGAAAAAGTAGACATGAGATCGGGCAAATGTGTGTCTGTCTGTCTGTCTCTCCTTCTGTCTGTCTGGCTGGCTGGCTGGCTGGCTGGCTGGCTGGCTGTGTGTGTGTGTGTGTGTGTGTGTGTGTGTGTGTGTGTGTGTGTGTGTGTGTGTCCCTATCAACTCCTAAACGGCTGGAGCAATCGAAACAAAATTTGGTAGGAGTAAAGATCTATACCTGAATATCTCATGGCGATATTTGAAAATGATGTCAGTGCTATCAACTGCTGAAAAATCGCGATTGAAATTTGAGCTCCATGTTGGATATCTTGGAAGGTATGAATGGGAGCTATTTCAAAATTGGCACACGTATAGATAATAATATTGCAGTTTAATTTCCAGGAGGCTATACATGGCAGTGTTGCCAAAATGATTCTAAGCCTGCTGATAGGTCCAAATTTTAAATGCATATCACTTCTACACTATCAATTGGATTTCAACCAAATTTCGTTTGTGCTATGTGTACATAAACAGATATGACTGAGCATTTCCTTAAGAGCCACCAGGGCTGCCAACTGTTAATAAATGCTCTCAATTTTTTTAAATCCAAATACCCATATATCAGAAAGTATGCAAGCCGACAGCTTTATACTATGCACAAGTATAGTACCTGATATTCCATATTAATTTGGAGTAACTTATATACGTCAGTGCTACCAACATGATTCTAAGCCTGCTCAGAGGTCCAACTTTAAATACATGTAACTTCTATACTATCATTTGGATTTCAACCAAATTTCGTGTGTGCTATGTGTACCATAACAGATATGACTATGCCGATGCTTAAGAGCAACCAGGGCTGCCAACTGTTAATAAATTATGTCTCTATTTTTGTTACCCAAATATCAATATATCAGAAAGTATGCAAGTCAATAGCTCTAAACATTGCACACGTATAGTACTTGGCATTCTAGATTAATTTGGAATAACTAATATAGGCCTACGCCAGTGCTGCCAACATGATTCTAAGCCGGCTGATAAGTCCAATTTTAAAATGCATGTAACTTCTATACTAATTAATGGATTTCATTCAAAATTGACACAAGAATAGATCAGATTATTTCAGATTATTTCTGACCAATACATGCATGTCATTGTTGCCAACATGATTTTACGCACGCTGTTAGATCCGGCCCCGTGGTGTAGGGGTAGCGTGCCTGCCTCTCACCCGGAGGCCCCGGCTCCGTCAGGGATTTTAAAACTGACGTGAGGGTTGGAACGGGGTGCACTCAGCCTCGTGAGGACAATTGAGTAGCTGTCTGACAGTGAGACAGCGCCCCGATCACGAAAACCAAGATTAACGGCCGAGGGGACCCGACGCTGATCACGCGTCACCCCAATATCTGCAGGCCGAATTGCTGGGCAGCGGTCGCTTGGTCGGCCTTAGCCCGTCATGGGCTGGATAGTGCCAGGGGTTGACTTTTTTTGTTTTTTTTGTACCTTAAGAGATGGAGCTAAGAATATATTCAGTCACCAGGGCTGCCAACTGTAGTTCTCTATTAGGCTTTAGTATGCCATGTATACAATATTTCGAACCAATTAGAAATTTCGATATTACCAACTTAATTACGTAATTATTCTAGATAGATCCATAGAGATTAATCATTGGCATGAATCTTAAATTTTAAGAAAAGTAGGCTCTTTAGTTCGTCACGGAACTTCTTGTTTTTTCTTTTATGTTTAGTTATGCCCATCGAAGGAATGCGATTGAACCTATCTTGCTGATGCTGCTCTCTTGCCCTCCCAAAATATCTTCATCTTATCGCTATGGCTCTTTCTGCGCTCCTCCGTCCAGGTTCTTTTGGGGGCAATGTTTTGGTGGTCTGAAAATTGACGATTGTCAACTAGCTCCCTGAATTCAGTTCTGTCGACTACCGTATCACTCGAGGTGTCTATTTACTGAAGGTCTTTTTCAACTTTAAGCAGCCAGTTGTTCTTGGCTTTCACTAAGACAGTAAGATTTTGTATTTTTTAGTCAGCCTGTGATCGCTCATTCTCAGAATTTGCCCATCAAATTTCAAACGTCTCTTCCTGAATGTGTCCGAGATTTGCTCCGAAAATAAAGATCCTGGAATTTCCTTTTCATCCAAATTACCTCAGTACAAACGGAGCCAAAAATTTTCCTCAAGATTTTTCTTTCTTGTTTTTCATATAGTCTACTGTATCTTTTATTAGTGATCTGCCCCAATGATGAGTGTTTCAGAGCCATATTATTATTGAACAATTTGGACACCCTGGGTCACAAGTGTTAAGAACGTCCGCTGTTGAGCCTCAGGGTGTTTATCTCGGCTACAGGAAGCCCACTTGTTAATGAGCCTAGCTTCATACGAACGTGACGCACAGATACTTTTTTTTATAAAAAACAGTAATTAACACTTATATTTTGCAGCACTTTCTTTGTAAGTAGTTTGCTACATTAGAGTGCATGAGTTTCTTAGAATTTGTTTGTTTTTTCTGTCATTAATGACATTCTTTATGTGCCATTATGAAGCTAATGAAGGAGGATCGTTTGTTCAATAGCAGCCATGTTTGCGCAGGTAACGGCAGTTTTGTTTCAGTCGTTAGTGAAGACTAGCTCTAGATAGTTTTCTCTCATCGATATTATGTGTGGTATATATAGACTATCGATATGTTATCTGTAATGTTTAACTAATGGTCCCTATTGAATATTCTGTTAAATTACAGACAGCTGCCTACATACTGTAGGGGATCTAAATAGATCAGCATACAGATCAACTAGATGTTTAAATTGACAGAACTTTAGTTTAAATACGGTGAGTAAACTAATAACCATATCAGCAATTGTTCTAGGTTGTGCCGTGTCTTGTGTGGGGTTTCGCCTAGGAAATCAAGCTGGCTCATCAGTGATCCTATGGTGTCCCCGCCCGGACCCCCACAGGAGTAGTGAACTGCGCGCAACCTCCCTTTTTATGAAGCACACCTGCGCCTATTCACTGCGAGAACTAAATGCTCAAGGGTGGGGACACCAAGAGCCCGCTGATGAGCCATCTTGGCGTCGTAGGCGAACCCCACACAAGACACGGCACAAACCTAGAAAAATTGCCGAGTTTTAATTCACTGGCCGTGAAAGCCAATATAGGCCTACCATCTATTTAATAACCATATGTTATAGGACCTACTGTCGACCAAAATATTATGTGCACTCGAATTTGAAGGTTGTTTGTGAAGTAACCAATGGACCTACATAAACTCCAATAACATCATCATTTTCATCGTTCTATTTTACGTTAGTTCATGTAGGTTTGGAATGTTTAATTTTTATTTTAATATTTTTTATCGCAGTTGAAACACAAAAAGTGCCCGTTTTTAAGCGTGTTTCAACCATGCGTCACATTTAAGAATTATTATCTCACAATCCCGTCATCAGATCGAATCCAAATTTTAACACAATATACATTGGAATGTTGTATAACTGGTTTATCAATTTCAAAATTTTATGTGTTCAAGAACGATAGTTGTTATCATTTTTGTAAGGTAACTTTTTCTCGGCTCGGGGTCGTTGGAAAATGTAGTTCTTGGATGCACTGTAATCCTTATACATCAAAAGGTTATGCTGTATGACTGTGAAATACGTAAATGAATTCACTTATTTTACATCGGTTTAAATTTGTACGGGGAATTAAGACATGGTTCACCAGCTAGCCGCTCCAGGAAATGCAGTACAGCGTTGCTGATATGGAGCCCACCACTTCCGAGCGAGGCGTGCCATGACGCGTGATGGAGCCCATCTTGGCAACGTTGTACAGCTTTCACCGGAGCGGCTAACTGGTGAACCATGTCTTATTTCCCCGTACAAATACAAACCGATATAAAATAAGTGAATTAATTTACGTATTTTTTGATGTATAAGGATTGCAACACGACCAAGAACTACATTTTCCAGCCACCTCGAGCCAAGAAAAAGTTACCTTACAAAAATGATAACAACTTTGTTTTTGGACACACAACATTTTGAAATTAATAAACCAGTTATACAACATTCCAATGTATATTGTGTTAAAATGTGGATTCGATCTGATGACGGGTTTGTGAGATAATAGTTCTTAAATGTGACGCATGGTTGAAACATGGTTAAAAACGGGCACTTTTTGTGTTCCAACTGCGATAACAAATATTAAAATATAAATTAAAAATTCCAAACCTACATGAACTAACGTAAAATAGAACTACGAAAGTGATGATGTTTTTGGATTTTATGTAGGTCTATTGGTTACTTAACAAACAACCTTCAAACTCGAGTACACATAATATTTTGGTCGACAGTAGTGCCCTAACGCTTGTTAGGAAGCTAGATTCTTAACCCAAGTCAGGCCTCGTAACAGAATTGTGTGTAAATAATTTCTTTATATAGCCTAGTTATAAATATTCTTATAAATATAGTTTTAATATTGTATATTTCCTAAATATTTGAACTGATTAAATAAAATTAGTAGGATAAATTGTAGAGCCTCCGTGGCTTAGACGGCAGCATGCCGGCCTCTCACCGGTGGGTCAGTGGTTCAAATCCCGGTCACTCCATGTGAGATCTGTGCTGGACAAAACGGAGGCAGACAGGTTTTTCTCCGGGTACTCCGGTTTTCCCTGTCAAAATTTCATTCCAGCAACACTCTCCACTATCATTTCATTTCATCTGTCATTCAAGTAATCATTGCCGCAGAGGAGTGCGTCAGGCTTCGGCAGCCGGCACAGTTCATAGCATCGCCTCGCTGACCCGGTCGGAGACTGGAAGCAGGCTGTGGATTTTCAGTAGGATAAATTGTCAGCCAGAGACTGAGATTTAACCTGTTAGGATCTTATGAAATTAGTACGCCCCCATGGTACACTTTAACTACATACCTAAATCAATTATCATGCAGAAAGCGTACGGATGTACCGGCCAGAGTTGCTAACTTATATTTGTTAAAACTCCCACGGTAGTAGTGAAAATTCGCTAGGTTCTTATAACATAAAAATTGAGAAAAGATTTCGTTCGAAAGGGGCAAAATTGCTAAATCCTAATTTAAACAATACCAAAATCAATACATTTTGTCATCAAAATATTGTAACAATATAGTGAGTTGTCACTTGGTGGCCACTCTATCGGTCACTGATGACCTGAATAACCACAATGTCCAAGCTCCTAACATGAAACGCCAACAACAACTCGACTACGGGCGTCAACTCCAAAGACCTGCACAAAGTCTTTCCGGAAGTTACACATTATTATTGTTATTATTATTAATAAGCATAATAATAATAATATATTAACCCACTTCTTCTCAGTTTTCCTCATAAGGCTGAATGTACCCCGTTCCAGCCCTCAGATCAGAATTAATTTCTTGGTAGAGCCGAGAATGGCCAGGCGCTGCACCACGAGGTGGTCTGCCCATAGATGACCTGCCCATTGTTCTGAGGATTAAATGAATGGTGAAGATGTCTCAACACTCAATCCCTGAGCCTATGGAATTTACCGCTGCCCAGCCATTCAGCCTACAGATTACGAGGTGACGCGTGGTCAGCGCATCGAGTCCCCTCGGCCGTTATTTCAGGCACAAGAAAATTAATTGTAACTGCCCACCCAAACTAATTGGGCACACTCGTGTTGACCGACTGAAAAGCTTGCACTAATAGATGTAAGTTATTTCTGTAGAGGCTGTAAGCGGCTTCGCTGGCGTAGTCGGTAGCATGCTGAACTGCTGTGCCGAAGCCCGGCCGAAGTCATCGATTTTTAAGAGCGTTAAAAATCTTTATATATGCCTTCCTTCGGAGGGAAAGTAAAGCCGGCCGGCGGTCCCATGTCATAGATTTATGGCATGTAAAAGATCCTTCCACAGACTAAACTTGTGTGAAGTTAAATTGTTAGGTTAGATTTCGTCGGAGCGCTGTATCAAAATTCCAACGTTCACCACTAGGTATCACTGATATCTGGTAGCGAAAGTTGGAACTAATTGAAATTGAACGGAACTTTTAGCTCACCCTAAGGGTGTCCACTGGAAGCAGCTACAGACTCTGGCGAGTCGAACATGTCCTCGGACACTCCCGGCACTAAAAGCCATACGATAAATAAATAAAAGGTATAGGCTGTAATAGTGTGTATTACTGTATGCATTAGGGTCGGTCTCCTGTAGGATTGGGATAGGTGCCCCGGGACTTGAGATAAAGTACCATTTTTCCTGGAGAACGTGTGTAAAAACGCAGGGAAATACTATATTTAGGATGGCCCCTGTCAACACCAGATTTTGAACCTTCTGACTTCGAACTTCCAGCTCTTCCTTGCAGTTGCAGTGCGCGCTGTAACGAAGGGTTTGAACAGATATAAATTTAACTAAGGCCCTGGCGAGCCTCCTCTAGTACGTCCGTAGCTCGGAGTTTAAGGTGTCTCAAAACTTCGGGTTCGCTTGCTCCACGGGGGAGCTATATCAAGACACCAGTTGCGTGTGTAATCGGAGAGTGAGTGAATGCTTAATTTTATTTTCTTATACTCAAGGCTAAAGTAAGAAAACTTCACCTCTCGGTGTGCTAGATATATTTAATGAGATACAAGATCTGCATATTTCTTGTTACATTCCTTAATTTTTTGACGGGTACGTAACAATAAAGCAACAGCCAGAATTGCTGTAGCGGCTGCAGTCAAACTGGTCTGACTTGAGAAATGCAATATACAACTTACACACTTTTCCACAAGTGTTCTCTGTGTTCGCATACCTCGTACATCGTCATAAGTTATAACGCATAGCTTTAGGTGGAGGCATCTTAATCCATCTGGCTTGTATTATTAAATGTTTCCTCGTAGAATTTATATCCAGTACTTTTAAAAATAGTAGGTTAGCTCGTACTTAATGGATGTCATAGCATGACCGCGCCAAACTACAACAGGACTTGCGAATTTTCACCTTCTCCTTCATTCGGGCGTGTGCTCTGTTATGTCTGTTGCGTTTGTTTCTTCATTTTGTTTCTCTGTCTCCATTTCTCCCTATCTTTCTTCTTCGTCTTCTCTGCGTTAGATCTATACTTTTAAAAAGGAACTACATTGTAAATTATATGGAACAGGTGCGGTTGTACGAGATGATTACAAAGAAGAAGAGGTTAGCAATTAACATTTCAGGCGTCTATATGCATCATTATCTTTCTTTCTCTTTCTTTGATGGAAGTATAATTTTGCGCGTATTTCAGTCATTTACAATGTAATGATTTAAGTCCTTAATTATGTTTACAGAGTAAAAAATATTAGGAACCAAGTATAAGCAGGTATAAAGCTTATTTTTGTAATTGGTGGTCAAGAACGTATTTTTTTAATTGGAGTAATTCTAAGAGGCCCTGTGAAGTCAGTCTTCTTCCCTTTTATTATACAACGTAAGTTCGAATCTCAGAAGTAATACATCGTTAAGTTTAATTACTGCCGGCTGGGAAGTGAAGTGCTGGTTTAAAAGCAGTTTTTATGGTCAACAATTATTAGAAGCGCTGGAAAGGTTATTTAAACTTTTTTTCTTTCTTTCTTTCTTTCTTTCTTTCTTTCTTTCTTTCTTTCACTAGAGGTCATATATGGCTTACTTTTTGTTTCTGTGTGTTCTGCGTGAGTTTGAATCGGGCTAATACGAGCAGATTATAATGTATGATTACCTTCTCACATTTGCAAACTTGCTATAGAACCCATAAGATTATCACCTATGTGGTGTTTCCTTTTTTTTATCAGTTAATTTTAAGATTTTTTTGCAGTAGAATCTGGTTAGTTCGGCTTCGGTCAATCTAGCCGTGCTTTTATTTGGGTCGAACCCGGAAGAACGGAATTATATTTGCATGTGACATTTTAATTTCTCCGCTTATTTAAGTCATTTTAAGATTTATGGGGCTTATGAAGCCAATTGGTCAGAGTATGTTTGGTTAGTAAAATGCTGAATATCTTTTATGAACATTTTCCGTGTTGAATATTAACAATTGCACAAAACGTTTTCCACTTTACAACACTACTTACTTTATTTGAAGCTTTATGTCCTTTTCGGGTACATGTTTCGGACCTTTAAAATTGTTCTTCTTCAGCCCAGTTCAGCAAAATTTTAGTCTGTTATTTTCACCATTTTGGTGATCGTCATTAAAATACAAAGAAAACCTATTAAAATACATACAATATATGGAGATGAAAATGACACTGAACGATGGATGAATAGAAGTTTTAAGATTTTTTTAGAAACATATAAGGTGCGTTCAAAAAGTAACGAACCGGAGGCTGTAATGCGCAAACTGGTGACGACATCGGCTAATCGTGGCGTGTGTAACGAGGTGTGGTTCCGACCAGAGCGTGGAAGGTCACAGCCCGTCGCTAGAGGGCACGTCACGTGACGATACAAAGCGAGCAGCAGCAAGCATCAATCGTCCAACGCTGCTAGTCGCATTGCAAACAGTGATATGGAGGCGTCAAACGAAGAACAAAGAGGTGTTGTTCGGTTTTTGACAGCGAAAGGAGTAGGGGGAACGGACATTCATCGCTGAATGTCACAAGTGTACGGCGAACACTGCATGTCCCTTGCAAGAGTTAAGACGTGGCACAAGCGCTTCAGGGAAGGGCGGGTGTCGTTAGCCGATGATGCCCGGTCTGGGGCACACCCCTGCATTACTGATGACAACGTCCAGCTGGTTGATGCACTCATTACCCAGGACCGCCGAGTGACAGTGAACGCCATAGCCGCCGTGGTCGGATTGAGCGTCGGAAGTGTGCCCACCATCATGAAGGAACGACTGCACTTGCGGAAAGTGTGTGCCCAATGGGTGCCACACAGTCTTCAACCACACCAGAAAGCAGGTCGAATGGCCTACTGTCTTGGTCTTGGTTGGACGATTGATGCATGCTGCTGCTCGCTTTATATCGTCACGTGACGTGCACGTGTGCCCTCTAGCGACGGGCTGTGACCTTCCACGCTCTGACCGGAACCACACCTCGTTACACACGCCATGATTAGACGATTTCATCACCAGTTTGCGCATTACAGCCTCCGGCTCGTTACTTTTTGAACGCACCTCATACATAATAAAACGTTATGACGATTTTGGGTGCGGTGTTCCATTTTTTCCATGTTTGATTTGGGTGCTCCTAGTTCTTGTTATGAGCGAGGATATGGTCCGACCTGTGTGCCTACGTGTGGGCGACTTCTATTCATTTCTCCGCTTATTTAAGTCATTTTAAGATTTATCCGGCTGATGAAGCCAATTGGTCAGACTGTTTTCATCTCCATATATTGTATGTATTTTAATAGGTTTTCTTTGTATTTTAAAGACGATCACCAAAATGGGGAAAATAACAGACTAAGATTTTGCTGAACCGGGCTGAAGAAGGACCGTTTTTAAAGTCCGAAACATGTACCCGAAGAGGACATAAAGCCTCAAACAAAATAAGTAGTGTTGTAAAGTAGATTTTTTTTGTGCAATTAGTAAAGTTTTCTCAACATAAATCAGAGCGTTGCCCATTATGATTTCAAGAACTCTCCAGAAGGATAGTCAAAATTTATCCTGCAATGAAACTGAAGAAATTTCGAATTTGATTCTCTCAAACAGTCCTCGACACTGATGGTGGTCTTCAGTGCTAAAATTACACAGGAAAATTATAGAAGAAATTGTAGCAAAACAAGACGTATGGAAACCTTGCTGATCATAAAGAAGTGAATAATCACAATGTCAAGAAGTGTACTGGAGAACTGAGGCGCTGCTGTTGTATTGTTTACTCACACTCGACTAAAGGAATACTCAGTGCACATATATATATAAATGAAAGTTTGACTGTTTTTTCTGAATTTCTACGAAAATTTGCGTTATTAACGCGTTTCAGACTGTTTTATGACGAATGCGTGCAGATTTTTTTTTGTCTGTCTGTCTGTCTGTCTGTGGACAAATTTGTTCCCTTATAACTCGAGAACGGCTGGGTGGATCAAGGTAAATTTTGGTACAGATATCCATCAGAGGCACGACACCAATCATTGATGTAGCTCTTCTCCGTACCTCTCATAAAAGGGGGCCTACCCCCTTAAAATACATGTTGAAATAGGCGTAGAAGGGCGAGACAAAGATCATTTTCAGCCCCTCGATATGAGAAACAAAACTCGGGGCCCTCGAAAACCACATTTTAAGGCCCTAAATCCATCAGTTTTTAAGACATTCCCAGAAAACTAATTTCATTTCATAAACTAATGAATTACGTTATTTAATGGGCTAGGGTTCCGCCTGAATCAATACTTTTATTGAAAATGATAACTTATGTGGTCATTAGAAATGGTACACGTTTCGAGGACTAATATACATTTTTGTCCCCATGAGAAAATTATTGGATTAGCGTAGCATTAAACACAATCACCCTTCTCAGAAGTCTTAACTCAACATGACTCAACGGTTTGCTGCTGGCAGTATCTGGGGCAATAGGTTCACCCGCTAGCTAGGCTGTAACAGGGATGATAGACTCGCCCTTAGCTAGTTCGTAAACTGTCGCCTCAGTAGTTGAATGGACATGGTTGGAAGAAATTCAAACGTAAAAACACTTATAGTGGGCGATCTATTGAAGATAGACATATGCTCTCGCCGACCTTTTTGTAGAACTTTTCATGCTGAGCAGTTCTTACACTCATAGTATTTAGATATTTTTAACGGTTTTCCCAGCATAAGCTTACAAAGCGTTCGGACGCCAGGTTTTTTTTCGACTTTTCCACTGAAATCGATACTGCTCGGCTTCCTTTGATCATAAATAAATTATTTTCTACAGAAATAATCTCGTGATATCCTTTACAGAATGGTGAAAGACGCATCAAAATCCATCCATTGTTTCTCGAGTTTACCCGTAACATTAATGAACTTGAGATTTACAAAGAAAATTTTTACCCCCTGTTTGGTTTGGATTTATCATTCAATTGCTGGTCACATTGCATGGTTCCATACTTTTGAAATTGCGATGAATTATTTTATTGCATGAACTAGAGAAACTTCTAAGCAATCCTTTCATACAACAACCACATAACTGCGCGTCAAGCTTGTTGTTTGTTAAAACGCTTAATGGATATCATTTGGACTTCCATGGTGTTTTGAATGATATTTCAAGTGTAAAATTTGATCTGACTTTGGTTTTCTTTTGTTTTCAGGTAAGTGCAGCCACTGTGCAGCTGGTAAGTTATCAATACACAATTGTCGATTTTACAGTAACTAATTAACAATAGGAAATACATAATTACAATACATTAGAAAATTTGTCGTTGTTGATTTATTTAGGGATTTTGCGACATCGTCGTCATCTAGCCCCGTGTATTTAGGTGTGTGTGGAATTTTTCTGATAACTTGTCTTATTGTGATCTCCCCAGGGTCTCACTAATGGAACGTGGGTTGCGACCACGGGACCTTAGCTGAGTCCGAGATTGCTTCCACTTACTTGTACCGGGCTCCTCTCCATCTCCTTTCCTGTCGGCCTGTCTTGGTCACCTCTTGTTCTTTTCCGACCCCGACGGTATTAGGGTATCCGAGGCCTAGGGAGTCTCTTCCTTTCCCACCTTAATTGGCTCTTCTCTCATCTTTTCTTCTGGGGATAAGCCTTCTTTTTCTTTTCATTATATTTCCTTTTCTCATTCAGATTCCCGCACTGTTTTTGTGAATTGGCTTCCCTTGTATCTAAATTCCATTTTGTGAATATTTTGAATCTACACTACATTTTGTAGGTATTTTCAATCTAAGTTGCATTTTGTAAGCATTTCCAATCTAGATCGTAGACTTTCGCGGCCGGTGTCTAGTTTATCATTTTGGCTTACAGGATAATAATAACAGGTGTAAGTCAAGATGATACATTTCCAATCTAAATTGCATTTTGCGAGTATGTTCAACCTCAGTTCCATTTTGTATGGATTGACCATCTTTCTAGTAAGTCTTTGAATGTAAGGGCGCCATTTTTGTGAGTATTTTGAATTTCAATTGTATTTTGTAAGTAACCTAAACCGTATTCTCAATCTAAATTGCATTTTGTAGGGTGGGCATTTTGTAAGTATGTTGATTCTCAATTGAATTGTGTTAGTATTTTGAATCTAAATTACATTTTGTAAGTATTTTCAATCAAAATTGCTTTTTGTAAAGTACTGTCAATCCAAATTGCATTTTGTAAGTATTTTGAATCTAATTTGCATTTTGTGAGTATTTTGAATCTAAGTTGCACTTTGTACATTTTTTAAACTCTAACCTGTATTTTGTGCGTATTTTCATTCTAAATTACTTTTGTGAGTATTTTCCATCTCAATTCCATTTTGCCAGTTTCTCCACTCTAAATTCCATTTTGCGTGTATTTTCAATCTTTTGTCAGTATTTTCAATCTCCGTTATGGTTTCCATCTCATTCTCATTTTCACTATCACCCAGACCATTAGGGTCCGATAACCTAGATGTTAGGCCCCTTAAAACCACAGTTAGCATTATCATCATCATTATCTTATTGAGATGGCTGTATTAGTGTTTGTATATGTAATTCAGACGGGGATTGGGGAGGAGACGGCCGTGGCCTTAAGTTAGGTACCATCACGGCGTTTACCTGGAGTAGAAGTGGCAAACCATGGAAGACCACTTCCAAAATGGCTGAGGTGGGAATCGAAACCACCTCTTCTCAGTTTCGCCTCACGGGGCTGACTGCACCCCGCTCCTGCCCTCAGACCAATTTAAATTTCATGGCAGGGCCGGGAATGGAGCCCAGACCTCTAATGTGATACCCAAGGTTGCTAGCCACTACACCATGAGGTGGTCTAGTAGATATTTGCCAGACTTGGTGCATCTAGGTGAAAACCCGCAACAGGCACGTCAAACAACCAGAATTGTCTGGAGTAGTAGCAATAAAAGTTTTTTTAAATCTATTGACAAGACGGGAAGTATTCTTATTTATGAAAGCAATTCCACTTATTTAGAGCCTCCGTGGCTTAGGCGGCAGCAAGCCGGCCTCTCACCGCTGGGTCCGTGGTTCAAATCCCAGTCACTCTATGTGAGATTTGTGCTGGACAAAGCGGAGGCAGACAGGTTTTTCTCCGGGTACTCCGGATTTCCCTGTCACAATATCATTCCAGCAACACTCTTCATTATCATTTCGTTTCATCTGTCATCTGTGCGACAGGCTTCGGCAGCCGGCACAGTTCATATCCTCGCCGCTAGATGGGTGCTTCATTCATTCCATTATCTGACCCGACTGGAAGCAAGCAGTGGATTTTCAATTCCTCTTATTTACAATGTAATCTCACTGCTTTTTTCGTACCAACGCTCCATGTAGACAACTTTTCACTTCTCGAAGTAGGCTACTGCGAAGTAGGAACGAGATCGATGAACCATACACTGAAGAAAATGGAAATTGCAACACCATGAAGGCATTGGTCGTCTGTGTTGATTTTCAAGATATGGAACGATGCCATGTAGGTATGTAAACGATCAAAGTTTCAGACCCATTGGATTGCTGCTACACGTCTTCCCACGTGATTTGTCGCGGAGGAATAAGCTCCAGTATAGGGGCTCCGGTGTAGTATAGTTGACTTGCAGTCTGTGCAGTGAAGTGTTCCCCGTCAAACATTCCTCGACGACAGAGATGAGCACGCTATCAACAACTGTCGCCGTTTGAGAGGGCTTGGATAATTGGGCTGTGTGAGGCTGGATTATCGCTAAGGACTGTCACTGCACGTGTTGGCCGACAGGCATCTACGGTACAAAGTGTATGGCAGCAGTGGTCAAATTAAGGTACCCACACTCGTAGACCTGGCACAGGCCCAGCGCGACAGACAACTGTGAGAGAGGATCGCCGCATCATTCAGATGGCCCGGTTGGAACCCCATGCAACAGCAGCGCTAATTCGAGCAGCTGTGGCACCCCACGTTACACAACAAACAGTTGGTAATCGCCTGCGTGCAGCTGGCTTACGATCCCGTGTCCCTGCAGAAGGTGTTCCATTGACCGCACAACAGCGACGTGTAAGGCTGGCCTGGTGTCGAGAACGATCGACGTGGGTCGACGAATGCCATAGGGTCGTCTTTAGTGATGAATCGCGCTTCTGTCTCGCCCGCAGTGATCGCCGGAATCGTGTGCGCCGACGTACCGGGGAGAGGGGCCGCCCAGACCTTATTGTCGAGAGGCACACATGGCCAACACCAAGCATTATGGTCTGGGGAGCTATTGGCTTTAATGTGAAATCACAATTAATGCTTGTTGAGGGCACTATGACTGCTCGACAGTACGTTGATAGGGTACTCAATCCAGTGGTTGACCCTATGATGGCGAACATTGCTAATGGGATGTTTCAGAAGGACAATGCCCGGGTTCACACTGCACGCATCTCCAGAGAAGCTCTCTACGACATCACAACCTTAGAATGGCCCGCCAGATCCCCGGACCTCAGTCCTATTGAGCATATTTGGAACATGATGGGTCGACAACTGGCCAACCGTCCTCAGCCACCCGCGACTCTGGAACAACTGACCCATGCAGTGCAGCAAGCATGGGCCACAATACCCCAGGAAGCGATCCAGGGCCTTATTGACTCCATGTCTCGCCGAATTCATCAATGTATTGCAGCTCGTGGTGGGCACATCCTGTATTGATTGTTGTCCAAACTTGCGGTCAGAGGGACCTGAAAGTGTAATCATCGAATCACAACCGAACACTTGTCCTGCATGTTCAATTGCAGCAACGTAGCACCACTCCTTCTATGTGCTGCAATTTCCATTTTCTTCAGTGTAATTACCTGAGTGTCTGCTACACTTAAATGCGGGATAAATTCCGGAATTAGAGACAAGCATGATTTTTACTCTGTTACCGATATTGCGTAAGTTATAGCTGACTATCGCTCCGAGTTAGATGCCATCTAGTACTATAATGTACCGCGCGGAAGCCGTGTGCTCGGGGAATTGCAGCGACTTCGGAAATCAGAGGTTCAAAAACCGGAAGTGACAACAGCTATCCTGAGTGTGAATTAAACCGGGGCTTTCTCCACACTTCCTCCAGGCATATGCTGGGATAGATTCTTATCAAGTTCCAGGGCAGCTACCTCATTCCTGCCGTTACACACACTACTACAGACATTACAGAAACACAGGTTATTATACAAATTGAACATGCACCGAAGGGCTGATGACCAAGATATTCCAAGCCCCTAAAATGAATTCTTAACAACAATTTAATTTATTTGATAACCTGTGTTTCTGTGGTAACTGTAGTAGTGTGTAGCCTAATTGTTAGGGTTTGGCTGCGTGGCTCAGAGGTAACGTTCTCGCCTGCTGGCCCAAGGTTGCAGGATCGAATTCTGGCACAGTCAGCTGGCATTTGAGGGTGCACAAATGCGAGGGAGCCGTGTCGGTTGATTTACTGGCACGTTCAAGATCCCCTTCGGGGCAACGTTCCAGCACCCTGGTGTCTCTAAAACCCAGAGTAGTTAAAAGGGACGTAAAAGAATAACATTATTATTATTATTATTATTATTATTATTATTATTGTAATTGTTAGGATCGGGAATGGGGTTCTGTTTGCATTTATAGGGTCTATTTCATTAACAAATTGGAATAAAGTCCACCTCTTGGCGTAGTGACTATCATTCTTGATTGATATCGTGGAGGTCCGGGTTCGATTCCCGGCTCTGCCAAAAAAATCTGGTCTGAGGGCTGGGACGAAGTTCACTATGGTAAGTTAGTTAAGGCCACGGCCACCCCTTACCCAATTCGTTACCCCAATTAGAAATACACACATCCAATTACACGAGGGTACGTGACCACGATGTCACAAAGCCTCTAAGTGAAACAACAACTACGATTCCCTACTTAAAATCTTGGGGTAGCCTACTTACAGTTACACACATTATTATTGTCACCACAAGAACACAGGTTATCAGACAAACTCAAAACATACTCGAGTGCACGGAGATGATGATCGAGATATCCCAAGCCCCATGAACTACCTCGTGGTTCAGGTTCGAATCCCGACTTTGCCAGGAAATTTTAATTCTGGTGTGAGCGCTGGAATGGGGTAAACTCAGCCTCGTGAGGCAAAACTGAGAGGAGGATTCGATTCCCTGGAAGTGGTTTGCCGTGGCTTAAGGCCCCGACCGCCTCTTTCCCAACCTTCACCTGAATTACAAATGCACACAAGAATACAGCCATCACAATTACACAGGTTAGCAGACAAATCCCCCCCCCCACACACACACACATGCACACCCAAATGCATGGGGGCTACATGACCACGATGTCAGCCCCTTAAAATCAATCAACAACATTAACGTCTTTGGTTAATGAATCCACAATACTCTTGTTGGTATTTATTTATCGAATGGCTTTTAGTGCCGGGAGTGTCCGAGGCTGTAGCTACAAGTTCCGTTCTATTGCAAGTAGTTCCAACTTTCGCTACCAGATGTCAATGATACATAGTGGTGAACTTTGATAGAGCGTTCCAACGAAATCTAACCTAGGAATTTAGCTTCACACAAGTTTAGTCTGTGGAAGGATCTTTTACATGCCATAAATCTATGACATGGACCCGCCGCACAGTGGGTCAAAATCGAAGTCTAGATGGACAAAATTATTTTTACGTTTTAATCATGAATTTAGAGTGAAAGCAACGTATATAATTTGTTTACTTCATAATAAACATCAGTTAAGACCTTTTTAAGCTACGTCTACACATGCAAGAAATTGTCTATGACTAGGAGTTGGATAGAGCATTCAGTTATCTCTTCAGAACAATTTTCTACCCCCGATTTACTTTTCGCAAAGTCACAAAGTTCCACTTTTGACATAATCGTCGAACCCAGTGCTTCAAACAGTTGTAAATGTGTGAGAACTGGTTGCGTGGCATCTTTTAAAACGTAAAATAACTAAGAAAGTTGCAAAAAGATGCAAACAATCTTGTAACAGGCGTAAACTACAAGACTTTATCTACATTGTGAGGTTTGAAGCCATTTTTTCAGTGTTGCTTAAGTAAACAAAAGTTTGGTGCTTTTCAGTCGGTCAACACGAATGTACCCAAAAAGAGCTGGGTTGTGCCCTAATCCTGAAATAAATTACATGAGATTAATAAATACACTAGGATGACCAGTTTCGATCGTCAAGCGATCATCTTCAGATCCATTACACTTAGGCTATAACATCTATGTTTGAGAATACAGGTGAAAAATATTTACAATATGTACAATTATTTAGTTGCAGTATTGGTAATGCAACTGTCGGTGTATGCTAATTGTAGTATATCTAATGTTAGGTGAAATGCTAAAATGGTGATACAAATCCGGAGTTTGTCTGTTTGGGGTGATTATATGGTTGTACAAAATCAACTATGGTTATACTGTAATAGTACAGGCTGATACTTATCCGGTTTGTATTCCTTACTGGAACTTCGAGCAGTTTCGTGTTCGCTCTGGCACCAGTTTTAGTCGACCAAAACACAATTCTAAAGTGGCAAGAGTCACATCCGCGATTGTTCTTTGACGTGACGTGACCCGTGCATGCTATTGTGAGCCTTCCAGCCATAAGTGCTGTATCTGCCACGGGTTTGTCCTGATAGCATTTGTTTCAGGGGGATTCTTTACAGACCAGAATTTGGTCTAGTGCACTGGAGACTGGCATGAGTTCAGAAAGGACCTGATCTATGTTTACGGTGGAGGATAAGAATAACTATGCGAGAAGTTGTGTAAATGATATAAGAAATTACAGAAATGGCGAGGGAACTGATGGAACGAATTCCAGTGCATGGCGGCTATATCAAAACTAAATTGTAAAAAAGTGGAATTTGAGAGTTTGGACTACAATAGGCTGGAAGTGGCGTTAGGAGCATAACTCAGAGAAATGATTGAGGTGCTGTTACCTGCCGACAGGGAACATTCCACACTTCTTTTGAATAATGTCCGAAATATTCTTCTCCTCGCAGTCTACCCATTCGAGTAACACCTTGGTGATTAAATAGTATGCCACGTTTATTGTGTATCATTCTCCGAATGAGATCCCATTAGCAGTAATCCAGTTCCAAAGCCTAAGTATAACCAGTCCATTCTGGTAAAATCAAAGAAATCGCGTAATGTATAGGTACAAAGTCTGTATCGATATTACAGTCTGGGCTGCACTGTTCAGTACAGCATTTTGAGCTTTGTTCACATTGTAGGAACGCTTGGACAAGCAAAATAAAGACACACGCTTAAAATGTGTTTATGTTCGACCATGGCGAAATGTAAATATTATATGTCAGAAAACAAGTTTTCATTATGATACAGTTTCTCTCACCAATCAGTGCTCAACAAACAGCTGTGTGACCAATTAGGTAAGGATAGCATCGCACCTGCGCTGACTTCCACGGCCTCCTGTGGCTCGTGTCATAGTAGGGTATTCGAGGAGGCCATGGTATTCTCTGCGTCCCATGCGCTCTGTTCAGTAGCCTACATAAAACTGGCGAAATCTCGACAGATATTTATGAATATTTATGTTCCAACATAAAATAGTTATAATTATCGTCGAACATAAAGAGTCGTATGCAACTCGCCTATAATGGTAATTAAGACTAATCTCGACAGATACTTATGAATATTTATGTTCCAACATAAAATAGTTATAATTATCGTCGAACATAAAGAGTCGTATGCAACTCGCTTATAATGGTAATTAAGACTAAGGCTAATGTGTTTGAATGGACACCCTCCTCGCCCCATTACGTGCTCTATTGGGTTTATGTTGGTGAGAGTTTGATGGCCACATCATTCTTTGGAACCGTCCAGATCATTCCTTGGAACCATTCTGGACACCTTGAGCCTGATCACGTTGTGGGTTAAGCTGCGTGGAATATCCGATCGTTGTGAGAAGTGGAACACAAGATACATGAAGGGCTGCAAATGGGTACCAAGTAGTGTAACTTAGTGCTTCTCTGTCAACAGCATGTTTAGGGGATTCAGCGTAATCTTCTCATGCCATACCAGTATGGAACCGCCACCAGCCAGCACGTGCCTTGACGACAGCTGGGGTCATCATGAAGTTTGGGTTGTACCTGAACCCTGCCATCAGCCTGCACATGCCGTGTATGCTTCGTCGTAGAGTCAAGGAGTGACGGGAGTGGACTTCCTGCTCTCGGATCAATTGGAAGTTAAAGAACTTGACTTAGTTGACTTATATTCTGTAACTCCTAAGTGGAGCATAGGACATCAACGAATTTCCGCCATCGGACTCGTTTCTGCACCATGGTCTTGATCTCCGCCCTGGTCTTCCCACCATTCTCAATGCCCTCATCCAGGTGTTCCTCTTCTTCTAGTGCCTTGTGGGTTCCATTCCAGTGCTCGTCTTGCGATGTTGTTTTTATCACGTCTTAGCGTGTGCCCGATCCATCCGCTCTCCTGCGACGCATCTCAGTGTCAATAGGTGTTTGTTTAGTTCTGTTCCATAGTTCTTCATTGGAAATGATCTGTGGCCAACATATCCTCAGGATACTCCTCAGACTCTTGTTCACCAAAGTCTGAAGTCTTCTGATTAGTTGTTTATTTGTTTTCCAGGTTTCGCAACCATAGAGCAGGACCGACTTGACATTCGTATTAGTGTTGATGTTAAGCTTTCGAGATCTCCAGACCGGGCTTAACATTGCAAATGCACCTTTGGCCTTATTAATCCTATTCTTAATATCTTCTATTGTTCCTTCATCTGTGGTGACAATGCTTCCCAGGTAACAAAACTGTTTGACTCGTTCTAACTCGTGGTTTTCTAGGAACAGTTGAGCTAAGGAACGTTGTACTGAACTTTCTGCATTGTATGGGCATCGCTTGTCAGCTATAAGAACAATTTTAGCTAGACGTATTTCGCCATGATCCACAAGCGCGCATGGCCAGCTACTGTAATATCCACGATAGATGGTAATGCCTTCTACGGTACGCTTGTGACACCCTGGATCGACAATACTGAATGTCCTCACAGTTTCGGAAATCAGACACTCCACCCGTCTGGCATCCATTAGTAGACTAGATCGTGTTCAAACTCGGAAATCACCCTTTACAAAATTTTCTCTTCACAACATCAACTAAAGAAATCCAGATAGGATTCTCAGGTATTAGGTCCTATTATGAACATAAAGGACACGTCATACAGACCTAGTTTAAATATTTGATTAGGAGTTAGCATGCTTTATAAAATTCAATACATTGATCTCGGAAATTTCTAACCTAACGACTTTGCCCTACCGGTGTTGCTATTAATACCACCCTGCTATTTAGCACATGTTTAATGACTGCACTTACCACATTTTTACTTTATAGACTGACCAGTGGCATTATTTCCTCTTAAGCCATTTCCCGTAAAATAAAATGTATTAAATTGCCGTGGCTCGAATAATTATATTTACATCATAGCCTTCTTTGGTAGGTGTGGCGTTCGAAAACGTATCTTCTTTGAGTGGTCTCATGTGTATAGTAAGACTTGAAAATGATACCACATTTGAGGCTCGAACCCGAGTCTTCTGTATTCCGGGCAGGTGCGTTTTTTCCTCAGCGCCACGTAGGCCTACGCTCCACACCATGACCACAGCTCACTTCCAGTTCATAGAAAAAGGAGGCTTGGGTGTGTGTAGAATATGTCTGATAACCGGTGTTAATTGTGATGGCTGTATTAGTGTGTGTTATCTGTTTTTAATTCAAGTAAGGACTACAGACATTCAATTTTCAAGTAGTTCCTACTTTTGCTACCAAACGCCACCGTCAACGACCAACTAGTTCTGAACTTGGTTACTAGATGCCACCGAAGTCGGCTCCTGGTGACGAACGTTGGAACCTAAGAGCGTTAGTCAAATATAACTTATAATTTAGCTTCACACAATTGTAATTAGTGGAAGTTTTTTTTACATGCCATAAATCTATGACATGGGACCGCCGGCTTTACTTCCCCTCCGAAGGAAGGCATACTGGGGGATTTTTAACGCTCTTAAAAAATCCTAACTTCGTCCTGGTTTGAATCCGCGATCTTGGGCATAGAAGCTCAGCATGCTACCAACTACGCCACCGAATACTTCTTCCGTCATTTTCAGCACTCCCTCCCACTAATGCCTGTTTTGCTCATGTCAGTAGGACAGGAAATCTAACAGATTACATACACAGATCAATACGTGATAATAATATCGTATGGCCTCGGGTGCCTGGTGCAAGCTTTGTTAATTGACACCCAGAGGGTAGCTTGCATGTCGAATTTCGTCGTTCCTTTGAACGCTATGAAAGTCAAGGAGGTTAGATATCTAAACTCCTTGACACTACAGCGCTTTCAAGTAGAGAATGGAGGAACTTTGTGTTGGCGGAAAATCCCGAGATTAATTTTGCCATTTAACACGGCCTACTGAATTCAAATGGGTTCTTTAACATGCCAACAACGTATGACATGAGTATCGTGATTTTTGTCGCCTTCAAAAATCACTTACCATGGCCAGGGGCGAACCTGCGATCTTGGGGTTGGTAGTCCGACACTATAACCACTCACCCACCGTGGCAAGCAATACGTGATGATAGTGTTGGGATCAACAGGGAGATCTCTTCCTTACGTGCTGCTTTGTCCAGGATTTTCACGGTATTCACCTTATTTCTGCTGTTGTATCGGTCACCACATATTTCATAACACAAATGTTTCCCTTGCGATTCTCAGTCGGCTATTCTCCTTTCTTCCGGATGGTGAGTGGGAACTGGATTTCATGTCATTTGGGTTGAATGAATGAAATTCGATAAGTGGCTGCTGCCTGCATATGTCGTTAATGTGTACGCGAGGCTCAAGGTACAGAACTAGTGCCTTGTAGAATTGACAAACATAGTTTACCCATCTGACTGCAATATTTCCTGGCATATAACATAATTTTGTTGTGTTCTCAGGTGAGCTAATAAATCGTGCTCACGCATTCATGGCTGACGGAAGGAGGCAGTCTTGGCCGTATCCTGTTCGGCTAGCATAAAATTAATAAATGGCCTAGTCTTTCATATCGAAAATTCACATAGAAATAAGTGGTCATTAGAAAATAAATAAATCTTTGAGCTATGTGGTGCTTAGTTTAGCGTTGGCCTTCAAAAGTCAAATTGACCAGCTCCGTGACGACAAAAATGTGGCCAAACCTCGAACGACTGCTAATTCAATTATAACTCGTATGTAAGGCTATTTGAGGTTTATGATTACTCATCTGGTATTAAAATTGTACAATATAACACGGTGGGTCCAATATGGTGACACAAGTAGGCATATGTTAGTGGAAGTACAATGATTACTACTTGCACCGCTAGTGCGCTTAGACGTCTTCAAGTCGGTGCGTGCTCAGTAATCTGACAGTCGTTTCATAGTTCGACAAGAAGTGCAGTAGGACTGTTTTATCTGCATTTTTCAATATTTTTGATAAGTTTACATTATTATATTGTAAATCTCGCAATTACATTTTAAATGTTATGTGGTAAAATATTGAACTAGCTCGAAATTTATAACAACAACCGAAACTAGCTTCTACCGTTTATATGCGGCATTATTGAGGGTTGAATATACTATGTTCTTAGGTTTGTAACTTCTTTTCAAGTGTGACGTAATGTAAAGGAAACGAATTGTGTCTGTCAATAATAAGCCCAATCAAAAACAAAAATTAGTATATTTTTGTTTTGTACATATTTCGAGATGGCATTGATTTCTTCCTCAGCAAATTAAACTATCTTAAAGTAAATAATTATATAAACGAAACTATTCTAATTTTGTTGTTAGAATATACCGTTTTTCAGTTTACAAAATATATATAATGTATATATTTTCAGATTTAAAAAAAATATATAATTTATATTTTATTCAGATTCTAAAAAATAAATTATAATGTGCTGTAGGCTTATATTGTTGTCCGATTTAAAAAAAACTGTAACGTTACAATCCTGGTAGCGATGGTTAGCTATTGTCATAAATAAAACGTTGGAAATTTTACATTTATAGAAATATAAGAATTGTCCAAATGAAACATAGACTGACTATCTAGACATCAATAATTATACACATCAAAAAACGGTTTACATAATCCTTGTTTGCCATGCTGCAGAGCTTATTAGGGATATTGAAGGACTGCATTTTCAGAAATATCGTGAAGAATGTATTCATGTCTGGAAAGAAAATTACAAAAGACATTGAGAAAGAATTTCGGTTTGTTAAAAATGGAGCCTCAAAAATGCGGTGAGTTTTTCTTTCGTTCCATTCGTCGTTAAGCAAAACCCTTTTGGTATGTATATTTCATTTGAGCAACCCTTATAACTTGAGAGTATAGCTTCTGTTATGGCGGATGAGCTTTGAAGTGTAAATGTTTAAAATAAGACTGCCGTCTGGACTCGAACCCGAACCTTTGCATCTTAAACTGTTGCGCTTCTAAGTCAAGAAAATGAACCCCTATGCTAATAAAATTTATGTTTTGAAGCTTACTGAAACCACGCACCATTAGTAGCATCTTGATGATGAAGGAGATGATGATTATGATTGCTCTAAGGAGAGGAACTTCTAGGTCACCTGCCCCTAGCACTATCTTCTGCGCAGAGTTAAAATGTATTAGCTGTCTGTATGCCTATTCCATAGTGCCTGTGTAAATTTAGAAAGGAGGAGAGAACTGAGGAAGAGAACGTGAAGGAGTTTCTTTGAATAGAACGGCGCAAACTCATAATTACTTGTCTGTGCAGAAAATTACTTTTTAAGGTTCTGAAAGTTTAATTAGTGTCGTTGTATGTTGACTTATTTAATTTGCATATAAGATATATAATTATTATACCACTTCTGTCTCTGACACTCGGGAGTGAAACCTGTACAGGGAACAATTAAAATACTGCGGACATTAAAGCAGCAGGAAACCTCGGTTAGTTTTAACAGCCATAATAAATATTTTAGCTTTATGGAGATAAATGAAGATATTGTACGCCGCTTTTTATAGGTGTTGGTATGTTTAGAAAACAATATTTCACCTCAACTTTAACTACATAACCTTCCGAAGTGGTTTTAGATCTACTGTAGTTCATGATCTTGGGAACATCATAGTACTTGGCGATATAATAAAAATTTAATGCGTTTGTTATTTATAATGATGTGCTTTATGAATCATTTTCACCTGTTCTCCTTGATGTTAGTAATTTCTTAAGTAGCCTACGAACTGGCCAGCCACTTGGCAGATGCGGTCTGGGAGATGATATTGTTGATGAAAATGAGTGAAGAAACTGGACAGTGTATGGAATGGAGATTATTTTAATAATAATAATAATAATATTAATAATAATAATAATAATAATAATGTCCCCGTGGTGTTGGTTTAGCGCACTTGCCTCTCACCTCGAGGCCTTGGATTCGATTCCCAACTCCGTCAGTGAGTCCAGAAACCGACGTAAGGGCTAGAACGGGATGCGCACTTAGCCTCATGAGGACAATTTAGTAGCTGTCTGACAGTGAGGCAGTGCCCCGGTCAGGAAACCCAAGATTAGTGGCCGAGGGAACCCAATGTGCTGACCACGTATCACCCCACAATGTAGGCCAAATGGCTGGGCAGCGGTCGCTTGGTAGGCCTAACCCTTTCATGGGCTGTGGTGACACTGGGTATGTAATAATAATAATAATGATAATAGAAATAATAGTCATTTCTTCTACCGGCATCATCCCTATATAATTGACTCGCAATGTAGAAATATTGGGAATACATCCTGGTCTACATATCATCATGCAGAAGGCCGTCATCTTGGAGACCTGTTTCTCACTGTGCCACCTTGTAAGAAGTTGCCATACCATTTTGCAAACAAGCACTGCCATCGCAATGTACAACAAGCCGACGATATGCTGATTTGTCCCACTTTTGTGGTGAAATGAATGTGATAATAATATTAATAACAATTGCTATTTTACGGGCACATCATCCGTATGTCTGATGACCGGCTGACTAAGAAAATCTGGAATTTCACAAAGCCAAAGGCAACCAAATGGAGATGGTTCCAGAAATTTGAGAAAGACCTGTTGCCAATTGGTATTCCAAAAACGAAAATCCAAGACAGATTTGAATTTCGACAAATGGTTAAAAACTATCAAAATGTATAAACTGGAATCTGAACACAGGAAACGGAGAGGGCCTTGACCAGAAACACGAAAGAAGGCACTGATCGATGGACTCAAGAAATACTGGATTTATGTCAAGGCCGGTAGAAGAACAAGATATAGACACAAATGAAATTGAGTATTATTATGCAGTCCCTAATAATAATAATAATAATAATAATAATAATAATAATAATAATAATAATAATAATAATAATAATAATAATAATAATTACAATAATAATAATAATAACAAAAATCGCGAAGCCTATAGAACATCAATAAATAAATACACATTTTTAATGAAACTCAAGAAGAAATGGTCAGATGAACGCCAGATACCACGCAGGGATTTGATAAAGGTTTTTCGGAAAAACCATCAAGCGAATGTCAAGTCATCAAGCCAATTGACAAGCTTTAACGCCATCTTTGATAGGACAATACGATAATAATATGTATTTTATTTATTTATCGTATGGCATATAGGCCTACACATCAGTAAAATATAAATGGCATCATCGTAATTACGATAATAATAATAATTGAGCCGTTTCTCGGCTCACTCTACGACTTTCCCCTCAGAAAAGGTAAAGGGTAAGACTGTACAAGAAGTAATGTAAGGTATATAGTTGCTCCGGCGGTCACTAGATGGATCCACTTCCGGATTTGGCAAGTTGCATGAAAGATAGTTGCATGATTTGATGATAGAGCGCAGTATGAGGCTACTTAGCAGTAAGTTATTAACATAACTTGTATTTGTTCTGTTTTTAAAATGGCATGACGACAATTATTGAGATGGAATTATTAACAAGATGTTCATGACCTTAGAAAATGTAACTGCACGTACGGGAAGTTGGTTCGGGAAGAAAGGGGGCTTGCCCTCCTTATTTAATGTCCCGATATGTTATTCTGAACATCGAGATTATCTGATCAGCTGGTGACATTACTGGAAGTTGGAAATTTGGAAGCTTTATTGATACACTGCATCTGGGTGGAAATTAGGCCTAGCATTTAAGGAGCGAAGTATTGATATGAAGGCATTGATAAAATGAGTCAGTTCGACCTACGTAAGGAGATGTTTTATGAAGATTTGGTCCTACTTGTTAATATTTTAGCATGTTAACTGTGTTAACTATTGGAACTAGATCGAATGATGTCGCCGGTATATTGGTATGTGTATGTATTGCAGTAAGTAGATGTGCACTGGAAATTGATCAGAGGTAATGTCTTAATATTTATTGCTTTTTTTTGGAAGTGCGATGGCCTAGCTGAGAGAAGAAGCGTATTTAATTTATTGGTCAGGCTCGTGATTTCTCACTGTAACAGCTGACATTCATTTAGTGTGACGTAGTTAATGTTTTAAAATCTCATTTAATTTTGTAACGTTTGCCCTCTTTAACTACGAGTAGAATGATCCATATGATCCCGTATTATTTATTTTTTATTCAGTTCTTTAACTTGTGTGGTATCAGCAGCGCTGTAAGAGTTTCGTATGTCTTTTGTCAACTGTCATGGCAGCTATAAGATTATTAAGTATGTAGGCCGGCAATAAGAAATAGATACGAGAAGATCGACGTGGAGCCATTAGTAAAATTTACGGAATTGGGATCACTGTCATGTTATTGGAGATTGCTGATATGAATTGGTTCATATTTACTTAGGCGATAAGAAGAACATGATGAATAGATGTATTGAAGAAAGAAGATGTATGAGGAAATATTATATTGGAAGAGATGTGTTTGATCCTATGAGAGTCCGCATATCCACTGTTAGACAAATCTTGTCGTCGACTTTAAGAAGCTGCCGGTTAGAAAGATCGTATGTGAATGTTTAGTTATGACAAGGCAAATGGATTTAGGATACCGTACCCCTCAGAAGTGAGTACCTTTCCTAGGTCCGGAACGCACACCTTATTGTAAATGTTTTATATGTTGTATGTATTTATGTTTGTTTAAATATCTTTGGACTTGTAATAGTTTGGTGAATAGAGAAAGTAAGTTGAAATGAGCCTCTATATTATTTCCAAATGTAAATCTAAGGGATGTTCTCAAACAGATCTTCTGGGTTGCATTGCTAAAATATGGTTCCAGTCTTTCCAATCTTTGTCTGTAGGCAACGTGTCAATAATAATAATAATAATAATAAATATACAGTATGTCTACTGCAAGCCTCCGTGGCTTAGGCGGCAGCGCGCCGGCCTCTCACCGCTGGATCCGTGGTTCAAATCCCGGTCACTCCATGTGAGATCTGTGCTGGACAAAACGGAGGCAGACAGGTTTTTCTCCGGGTACTCCGGTTTTCCCTGTCAAAATTTCATTCCAGCAACACTCTCCACTATCATTTCATTTCATCTGTCATTCATTTAATCATTGCCCCAGAGGAGTGCGACAGGCTTCGGCAGCCGGCACAGTTCATATCCTCGCCGCTAGATAGGGGCTTCATTCATTCCATTCCTGACCCGGTCGGAGACTGGAAGCAGGCTGTGGATTTTCATTTCATACAGTATGTCTACTCATTATTATCCCCCCATCCCCGGCTAGCAATCTTGCCTGTTAGCCCAGAGGTCCGGGTTTGATTCCCGGCTCAGCCAAGAAATTTAATTCTGGTCTGAGGGGTGGAACAGGTTATGCTCAGCTTCGTGAGGCAAAACTGAGAAGAGGTGGGTTCGATTCTCACCACAGCCGTCTTAGAAGTGGTTTTCCGTGGTTTCCCACTTCTACTCTTGGCAAACGCCGGGATGGTTCCTAACTTAAGGCCAAGGCTGCCTCCTTACCAATCCTCACTGAATTGCAAATAGGCTACACAATACAGCCAACACAATAACTCAGGTTATCAGACAATCAAATACATGTACACACACCCAAGTAGCCTCACAGACAAAGTGAAACAGCAACAACAACGATTGAGATAAGAATCCCGGGAGGTGAAATATGGTGCTTTCAGACAAATTTTGGAGCCTAAGTGTAATGTATCTGATGATGATCGCTTGATGATCGAAACTGGTCATCCAAGTGTATTCATTAATCTCATGACTTTTTTTTCGGGATTAGGGAATAACCCACCTCATTTGTGTACAATCGTGTTGACTGACTGAAAAGCATGAAACTTTCGTTTATCAGTAGTAGACCTAATCAAATTGGTTATTTTTGCTAGAGAGCACAATGGACGAATGAAGAGAAGTGGTTCCCGACAGGCAAATGACGGGATGGTAGGCCTGCATAAATTAAGGCCTCGGCCGCCTCATTTCCCAATCCTAGTATCAAATACAATCTAATTCAGCCATCAAAATAACACAGGTTATCTGACAAATTGCATACCTGTTTGACCACGATGACGCAAAGTCCATAACCGAAACAGTAACAAACAACCATAGGGGCGATGTTAGACCCCTTAAAACAGCAATTATCAACAACCAACAACTATCCTGCGCTAAATGAATCGTTTTGCTGAAACAGAGTCCCAGTATAGATACTCTTCAACTGACGATCTATATGAGCCTTACACCTCTTATTTGTTTTGGTTTTTAAATTATTGCTTATCCTCCCAGCTCGGCTTCACCCACGGACTCTGTGAGGGATCATTCTTCTACCGTCTCTGGGAGCTGAACACACTTCAGCAAATACAACTGGGGATGGTGACAGGCCGATCGCCCAGGCGACCACTAATTTGGGTCTAATTAAGAACGGCTCAGGGTAGGAAGTTTGGAAGGAAGTCGGCCGTGGACCTGTTTAAAGGAAACGTCCCAGCATTTGCCTGGTGGTGAAAATGGGGAATCCTTGAAAACCATTTTAAGGACGGCTGAAGTGGGATTCGAGCCCATGCTCTCCCGATGCCAACTAGGCTAGCGCGTGGTCGGTCTGTTTGAATTATACCCTATTTAAATTGTCGTTGCCGGTACCAAACCTCTTATTGGTTGATGGCACCACTTTCCATCCTCCTCCTTACGACTAGTCACCTTCATCTTTTTCTTCACTCGTACATACATACCCCTGGCACTACACAGCCCATGACGGGCTATGGCCGACCAAGCGACCGCTGCTCAGTACGAGACAAAATTAGATCTTGGCCATAGGTCCAAATACAGTTCCGGTTATCCCTGCAAGATGGCACTGGAAATCAAAACGTTGAAATTACTAGTGTAGAGAGCATAGATCGCATCACTCCAATTATTGTTTTTCATTACATGGCTGAAGCCATACGAATAGAAGTGGTATTTGTCTATTACATTCACGACAAAAGCACAGGTTATCAGACAGTTCTGACACACACCCACGTACACGCGGATAATAACCAAGAAATCCGAAGCCCCTAGGATGGATTATACAGGGGAATTCTCATAAGTAAAGTAGTTTTTAAAGAAAATTGTATTTGGAATGTCTTCTGACAAGAGAAAAGATGATGGTATATTGGCTTTCACGGCCAGTGAATTGAAACTCAGTACTTTTTCTAGGTTTGTGCCGTGTCTTGTGTGGGGTTTCCCCTAGACACCAAGCTGGCTCATCAGCGGGCTCTTGGTGTTCCCGCCTGGACCCCCACAGAAGTAGCGATCTGCGCGCTACCTCCCTTTTTATGACGCGCATACGCACCTCTTTACTGCGAGAACTAAAAGTACAAGCAGCCACTACCTCCCTATGAAGGCTTCCAAAATGATGGTATATTGGCCAGTGAATTAAAACTCAGTACTTTTTCTAGGTTTGTGCCATGTCTTGTGTGGGGTTTCGCCTAGGACACCAAACTGGCTCATCAGCGGGCTCTTAGTGTTCCCGACCGGACCCCCACAGAAGTAGCGAACTGCGCGCTACCTCACTTTTTATGAAGCGCACCCGTGCCTCTTTACTGCGAGAACTAAAAGCTCAAGCAGCCACATCCTCCCTATGAAGGCTTCCAAAATTATGGTAAATTGGCTTTCACGGCCAGTAAATTAAAACTCAGCAAATTTTCTAGGTTTGTGGCGTGTCTTGTGTGGGGTTTCGCCTGGGACACCAAGCTGGCTCATCAGCGGGCTCTTGGTGTCCCCGCCCGGACCCCCACAGAAGTAGCGAACTGCGTGCTACCTCCCTTTTTATGAAGCGCACCCGCGTCTCTTTACTGCGAGAACTAAAAGCTCAAGCAGCCACATCCTCCCTATGAAGGCTTCCAAAATTATGGTAAATTGGCTTTCACGGCCAGTAAATTAAAACTCAGCAAATTTTCTAGGTTTGTGCCGTGTCTTGCTTGGGGTTTCGCCTAGGACACCAGGCTGGCTCATCAGCGAGCCTATGGTGTCCCCGCCCGGACCCCACAGGAGTAGCGAACTGCGCGCTACCTCCCCTTTTATGAAGCGCACCTGCGTCTCTTTACTGCGAGAACTAAAAGCACATTCCGCCACAAACTCCCTATGAAGGCTTTAAAAAAATGGTATATTGGCTTTCACGGCCAGTGAATTAAAACTCAGCAAATTTTCTAGGTTTGTGCCGTGTCTAGTGTGGGGCTTCACCTCTGAGGGTCCGAGCGGGGACAACAACAGCCCGTTGTTGAGCCAGCTTGATGTCCTAGGCGAAACCACACTCAAGACACGGCACAAACCTAGAAAAATTGCTGAGTTTCTGACAAGAAATTAAACTATTCTTAAAAGTAGAGACCATCAGATTATATGGTCTTGAGCCATCTTTCAGCTAAATTTATTGTTACGTGCCACCCCCTAGTGGCACCTTTGTTAACTGGATTACGGTGGGTATAATGCACAACACCAATTACTGCTTAAAGAAATAATTAACTTTATTGTGACCAGAAAATTACACTAATCAGCAAATACAAGCAATTAGGAGCCTTACTCCAGTTTCCTCAAGTCTCTTCCTTGAGCGCTCTTGGCCCTTCCACTTGTCAACAGATCACAGAAGTTAATCCGTCCTAATGAGTACGGTGGCCTTGACAGATACTACCTGCTCCTCTCCTTTATGTTCACCGACCACAATTACTTACGATCACTTGCTGCAGGCTATTTCGCTGTCCACAAGCTGGAGAAACAATGTCACTGGATTTCGTAACTCGTACAGCACTTCGTCACAACACTTCTGTCGCACAAGATAATCGCTCGCACTAGCTCGTAAAACACAACAACAACAACTGCTAGACAGGTCGCACTTATATAGCAGGCCGGTGACTCAATAAATGCTTCTAGATCCATCCAGGGTTCACGGCTTCTCGAGGTTTCCATCGCTGGTCCAGTCACGAATATTCTGGACTACCCCTTTGTCCTACTAGCCCTGTTGCATAAGGCACACGCAATACAGGAGGCAGGCCACAGCCCAGCCCTGGGGCAGTTGTGACTCATGCGGCGAGTGATGACACAAACTCACAGCCGTAACACCACCCCCTTCCTAAAAAGGCTGATCGTCCCGATCAATCATTGGTCCGTCTGTGTCCCTCCGTAGGCTGCCAGGCGATCTTGGTGCGCGATCTTCATCTTTGTCCTCGGGCTCCGCTGGAGCCTGTAGACGACATCGTTGATCCGTTTCACGACTCGGTATGGGCCCTCCCAGGACTTCTGCAGTTTGGGTGACAGGCCTTTCTTCCGTAATGGGTTGAAGAGCCAGACCAGGTCGTCCTCGTGGAATCCGCCGGCATCCGTCTGCTGGTCGTATCGGGTCTTCATTCGGTCGGTCTCGATCCGCAGTTTCCTCCTCGCGAACGCGTGTACGTCCCCCAGTTGGTCGACCAGTTCTTGACAATACTGGCTTACCGGGATCGGATCATTCCCAGGTCGGCCGAAGGCAAGATCGACAGGTAGACGGAGCTCCCTCCCAAACATGGCCCGGGCTGGTGTGCACCCGGTGGCTTCATGCACGGCGGCGCGGTAGGCCAGGAGAAATAGTGGAAGATGCTTGTCCCAATCCCTCTGGTGCTCGCTGACGACTATTCGGAGATGGTTCTCGATGGTGCGATTGAATCGCTCTACCATCCCGTCGGACTGAGGGTGTAGCGGCGTTGTCCTTGTCTTCCGGATCCCCAGCAGCTGGCATAGGTTCTGGAACACCTGCGACTCGAAGTTCCTCCCTTGGTCGGAGTGCAGCTCCAGGGGTACTCCGTACCGGCTGACGAATTCCTTCACCAGGGTCTCTGCAATCGTCGCGGCTTCTTGGTTAGGGAGCGCATACGCCTCCGGCCATTTGGTAAAGTAGTCGCTGACGACTAATATGTAGCGGTTCCCTGCCTCGCTTAACGGGAATGGCCCAGCAATGTCGATGGCCACTCTCTCCGTGGGGCCGCCCACGTTGTAGGTCTTCAGTGGACCCCGTCGTCTTCGTCCTGGGCCCTTGTTGGCTGCGCAATCGTGGCACCTCGCACAGTGGTTCTCCACGTCTGTTCGGCATCCGATCCAGTAGAACCGCTCTCTCAGCTTCTCCAGGGTATTCTTTATCCCTAGGTGTCCACCAGATGATCCTCCATGAACTTTCTTCAGGACTTCCTCCGTCATAGCCTTTGGAACGACGACTTGTTCCCGAGATGTCTTCCCGTCGGTGCTCTCCCAGGTACGGCAGATGAGGCCATCCCTTACAATCAGCGAGTCCCACTGCGCCCAGTAGGACTTAAACTTTGGGCTGCAGTCACTCACAATGTTCCACCCGGGTCTGGGGACACAGGCCCTCTTCCATTTGGCTATCAGTCCCAGGTCATCATCTTCTGCTTGTGCCCGCGTGAAAGATTCGCGGCTCCAGCTCCCTTGAAGTTCCACGGTAGTCCTTCGGCACTGTATCCCGGTGTTCTCCTCCCTCCTAGTACAGAAGGTGCAGTCTTCGGGGCACGGTCTTCGTGACAGGACGTCGGCGTTAGAATGCAGTTGGCCTTTCCTGTGCTGAATCTCAAAGTTGTACTGTTGAAGCCTCTCTAACCACCGCGCGAGTTGACCCTCGGTCTGCTTGAAGTTCAGGAGCCACTGCAGGGATGCATGGTCGGTCCTGATGAGAAATTCTTGCCCGTACAGGTACTTGTGGAAGTGTTCAATGGTCTTCACGATGGCGAGCAGCTCCTTCCTGGTGACGCAGCAGTTCCTTTCTGGCTTTGACAAGGCCTTGCTGAAGTAGGCCACTACTCTTTCCTCGCCGTCCACTACTTGCGACAGGATTCCCCCTATGCCGAAGTCGCTGGCATCGGTATCGACGATGAACCTTGTTCCAGGTCTGGGGTAGGCCAAAATAGGCGCGGTGCACAGAGCCTGCTTGAGTTGTTCGAAGGCACTGTGGCATTCTGCTGTCCACGTGAAGAGTTGGTCCTTCTCAGTCAGTCGATGTAAAGGTTTGGCGATGTCGGCGAATCCTCTCACGAAGCGACGGTAATAAGTGCAGAGTCCCAGGAAGCTTCGTAGTTGGGACTTGTCCTTCGGAACTGGCCACTCCCTCACAGCTGCGGTCTTCTCTGGGTCGGTGCGCACCCCTTCTTCGGAGACGATATGCCCAAGGTACTGGACCTGCTTCTGGAAGAGCTGACACTTCTTGGGGCTCAACTTCAGCTGGGCAGCCCGTAGCTTCATCAAGATCTCCTTCAGGTTGCAGTAGTGCTCCTCGAAGCTTTTTTCCCAGAACGATGACGTCGTCTAGGTAGACCAGGCAGGTCTTCCAGTGTAGTCCCCTCAGAATGGACTCCATTAGCCTTTCGAAGGTCGCAGGGGCGTTGCACAGACCGAATGGCATGACGGTGAACTGCCAGAGCCCGCTGCCCACAGAGAACGCCGTTTTCTCGCGGTCCTTAGGGTGGACCTCCACCTGCCAGTATCCACTCTTCAAATCCAAGGTGGAGAACCATCTCGACCCTGATATGGTGTCCAGGGTATCGTCGATCCGGGGTAGAGGGTAGCTGTCCTTCTTCGTGACGTCATTCACCCGCCTGTAATCCACGCAGAACCTGGTGGAACCGTCCTTCTTCTTCACTAGCACGACCGGAGAACTCCAAGGACTATGTGATGGCTCGATCACCCCTTGCTCCTTCATCTCTTCTACCATCCGGTCGACTTCGGCTTGCTTGGCGAGCGGGACTCGTCGGAATGGGGCCCTAATCGGTGCGCTGTCCCCAACGTCGATTCTGTGCTGGACCAAGCTTGTCCTGCCGAAGTCTTTGCTCCCCACGGAGAAAACGTCCTGGAATTTGCGTAGCAGGTCCTTCAGTTGGCGTGGTTGTTCCTCGTCTAAATGGTCCTGGGATCCTTGGTACAGCTTCTGTAGTTCTTCTGGCAGTGTGCGTCTTCTTCGGTTGTCCGTCTGCAGGTGTCTGTCCGTCGTGTCGGTGATGCGGGCAATCCAGGTAACGGGCTCGCAGACCCCTAGGTTGGTGTCCCGGTGAACCGTAATGTCGTAGTCGTTCAGGTTGGACAGGCGGACGTACGGCCGAGACGTCGTGTTGATGAGAGTCTTGGCAACTAGCAATCCTTTTGTCTGGATGTCCTCATATTTTGGTTCGATGACAGCCGCCACTCCCTCAGCATTTCCGTCGACAATTACGGCAGCGCTGACCTCCGTCCTGGAAGGAACGATGACGTCTTCTCTCAGCCTTACTCGTCGTGCGGTGATGGACTCGTGCGCAGGTTGCAAAGCAAGTTCCTCACCTCCGAAGTGCAGAGTGTTGGTACTCAGATCCAAGATGATGTTGTTCTGGTCCAGGAAGTCCAGTCCGATGATCACTTCATTTGATACGTCAGCCACAAGCACTGGATGCTTTATCGCCCGTCGACCAATGACGAACTCCAGTGATGCTTCGCCATGTACCGGTGCGGTCTCTCCGGTCGCGGTTATTAGCTGGAGGTTCCTTTGTGTGCGTTGCACTCTCCACTTCGGGATCACGGTGGGATTGACGATGGTCCTTGACGCTCCCGTGTCGATTAGCATGGGCCAGCTCTCTCCGTTGACGACTCCGTCGACCATCAGGCTGCTATTGTCCCTCCGTAACTTAGTCACACGCACTTGGACTGCCGGGGCTTGACGACTGTCACAAGCCAACCTTTGCCCCCCAAGGCTGGCTGATACTTGCTTTCCTGGGCCGCGCGGTTTCCCTACGACTGACTGTCCCGACGGAGACCCTTGGCGGCGGCGATCACCGCAGTCCTTGCTTAGGTGGCCTCTCTTACGGCAGGTCCAGCAAGTCGGTAGTCCTCTTCCGGGCCGCCTCTCCGGATGTCCTTCGGCTACGTTTTTGTTGGTGGTGCTGCGATTCTTGAAGAAACGGCTTAGCGCCTCCATCAATTCGTCGGCCAGGGGCTTGGTCTCGTTGGTTTTTACTGGTTCGTCGACGTCCACTTGACGCACCCGCGCTTGCATTCTGGATGCCTGTTTTGCCGTCTCGAACTCAAGTGCGTGGCTCAGCGCATCTGCCAGGGTCTTATTGCTCGCGAGACGCAGCGCCTGTTGAGTGTCCGAGTCCCGTAGCCCGTCGGTGAAAGTCTGCGTCGCTATCTGCTCCAGAAAGTCGGCCGGCGCTGTTGGGTGGGCGAGCCTTACGAGGCGTGCGATGTCCATCTCGAACTCCTGCAGGGTTTCCGCGTTCTTCTGTACCCGGGTCCGGAGCTGCATCTGATAGGCCTGCTGAAGATGGCTATCTCCATATCGGGACTCCATATGGGCGATCAGGGAAGCGTAGTCCTGGGATCCAGTCGGGATGGCCTGAAGGACGTTAAGGGCGTCACCTCTCAGCGCTACAATGAGAGCTGTAGCCTTTTCTGTGTTGTTCCAGTTATTTATGGAACAGGCCGCCTCGAACTGACGTAAGTAGGTGCTCCACGGGACCTTTCCGTCGAAGGTTGGGGGCGTCATTCTGCTCTGTCCCGTTCCTGATGTCCCCGGTGTACCTGTGGGCGGGCGTCGGCGCAGCTCGGCAACTTCCTCTTGAAGAGCGTTGGATTTCTCTTCCACCCCCGTGAGTGGGCGTTGGCGCAGTTCGGCAACTTCCTCTTGTAGGGCTTTGACTCTCTCATCCACCCCGGTCGGCGGGCGTCGGCGCAGCTCGGCGACTTCCTCTTGTAGGGCTTTGAATCTATCTCCCATCCCTGTCGGCGGGTGTCGGCGCAGCTCAGCAAATTCCTTTTGTAGAGCGTTGAATCTCTCATCCACCCCCGTCAGCGGGCGTCGGCGTAGCTCAGCAACTTCCTTTTGTAAGGCGTCGAACTTCTTTTCCACTGCCGTGACTTCCTCATGCAGACCCAGTTCTAATTTCTTCAGGTCCTGTGTCAACTTATTCTGACCGTCTTCCATCTTCTTCTGGCCGTCCTCTATCCGCTTCAGGTCCTCCGCTAGCTTATTTTGACCGTCTTCCATCGTGGTTTCCATGCCATTTAACTTTTCTAACAATGCTGCGAATTGCTCTTCCATTTTAGATGTTTGTCATGTAAGGGGCATGCACTCACAGGAAAATTAGAGAAAATGACCTGCTCGGGTTTTGAAACCAGGACCGTCAGGTGTTGTGCCTGAGTTCGTAATCCGGCTTCTGACACCAGTTGTTACGTGCCACCCCCTAGTGGCACCTTTGTTAACTGGATTACGGTGGGTATAATGCACAACACCAATTACTGCTTAAAGAAATAATTAACTTTATAGTGGCCAGAAAATTACACTAATCAGCAAATACAAGCAATTAGGAGCCTTACTCCAGTTTCCTCAAGTCTCTTCCTTGAGCGCTCTTGGCCCTTCCACTTGTCAACAGATCACAGAAGTTAATCCGTCCTAATGAGTACGGTGGCCTTGACAGAAACTACCTGCTCCTCCCCTTTATGTTCACCGACCACAATTACTTACGATCACTTGCTGCAGGCTATTTCGCTGTCCACAAGCTGGAGAAACAATGTCACTGGATTTCGTAACTCGCACAGCACTTCGTCACCACACTTCTGTCGCACAAGATAATCGCTCGCACTAGCTCGTAAAACACAACAACAACAACTGCTAGACAGGTCGCACTTATATAGCAGGCCGGTGACTCAATAAATGCTTCTAGATCCATCCAGGGTTCACGGCTTCTCGAGGTTTCCATCGCTGGTCCAGTCACGAATATTCTGGACTACCCCTTTGTCCTACTAGCCCTGTTGCATAAGGCACACGCAATACAGGAGGCAGGCCACAGCCCAGCCCTGGGGCAGTTGTGACTCATGCGGCGAGTGATGACACAAACTCACAGCCGTAACATTATTATCGCCCGGGGGTACCAGACTCTGGGTTTTGATGCGAAGAATTCAGCGAGACCCACTTCCACAGATTCAATGTTTTCAAAATTTCTGCTACGAAAGTGATTGGACATGGATCGATAAAGATGGTAATCTGAAGGCGCAAGATCAGGGATGTATGCTGGATTTGGTAGCAGTTAGACTCCTCCCAATTCCTGAATGGTTGTTCGTGCAGTATGAGGTCTCGCATTGTCCTGCTGCTAGACAACTCTATTTCGGTTAACTAATGCTGGGTATCTCCGTCTGAAAATTACATGAACTCGTTCCAGTTTTTGAGAATAAAGATCCACATTGACTGCACGCCCGTCTGGAACAAACTCCCAGTGAATCACTCCTTCAGAATTCCACCAGACACACAACACCCTTTTTGGGGCCAAACCGATCCGTTTTAACGATATACGTTGCGGTAATAGACGCATTTCTCATAACATGTAACTATTATCCTATTTACAGTGGCAGTGCTAGTGACTTTGCTCTCGTGACTCCAGAGACTATTGTCTATATTCAGAATTTGGATATACGTGTATAAATTCTCCTGTATCTCTAGCCATAAAAACTTTCTTCGGCTTTTCCCAATGAATTAGGGTCGCCGGAGCCAACCAGGCTCATTTTGGTTTTGGCCGGGAATTTAAGGCTGGATGCCCTTCCTGACGGCACGTGATTTGCAGGTGAAAATTCCACCCCGCTGTCACCGGGATTTGGACCCCGGCCGTCCGGGTGAAAGACGAGCAGCTAAGCCATCACGCTCCCCGTATCTCTAGCCATAAGATAAATAAATAATAATTATCCTATTAAATCTATCATCCATGGGGTTATCGATAAGCTGACAACAGATATCCACTCTACGTTGAGCCTGTTTGGGGGTCAATTCATGAGGAACAGATCTACAGTTTCTGTTTGATTTTCCGAGTTTCTTAAACTGGCGATGTATGGTACCTTTTGATCCACCAAGTTCTTCTGACAGCCTACGAATCCACTACTTCTTTACGGATTTCCTGCCAAAACTCTGCGTTTATTCTCAATATCCCATCGTTTAGGTTTTCCAGAACATTGTAAATCTTTACCAGTGTTAAAACGTTGGAACCATCGTTGTGCCACAACCTCACTAACGACACCTTCTCCTCCCACTTCACATAATCTTCGAGCAGCGGCAGCAGCTCTGCAATCTTGTTTCCAGTAGTGCTTCAGAAGGATCCTAACCTTCAACTTTGTAAGTTCCATTTGTAATTGTGTATCAACTGACGACTGATACATTCTCGCAATATACGCATTCTAGTCATGGCCTCCTGTAAATAGCATTGGCGAACCAAAGAAATTCAATTCTATCTTATAAAACACCAAACCTAAGAAACGACATTACTTATGAGACATCCTAATAGGCAATAACCACTTTTTATTTCTACTGGTACCTTATTTCACCTCCCGGGGTTCCTACCTCAATCGTAGACCGTAACAATTATTTATTTATTTATTTATTTTATTTATTTATTATTTATTTATCGTATGGCTTTTAGTGCCGGGAGTGTCCGAGGACATATTTGGCTCGCCTGAGTCTGTAGCTGCTTCCAGCGGACACCCTTAGGGTGAGCTACAAGTTCCGTTTTATTTCAAGTAGTTCCAACTTTCGCTACCAGATATCAATGATACCTAGTGGAGAACGTTGGAACTTTGATAGAGCGTTCTGACGAAATCTAATCTAACAATTTAGCTTCACACAAGTTTAGTCTGTGGAAGGATCTTTTACATCCCATAAATCTATGACATGGGATCGCCGGCTTTACTTCCCCTCCGAAGGAAGACATACTGAAGGATTTTTAACGCTCTTAAAAAATCCGACGACTACCGTAACAATTACAGTTATTCACACTATTACAGTTGTTGTTTCATTTGAGTGGTTTGGACATCATAATCATCCCCCCCCCCCCCCGTTTACTTGGGGGGTGCGGAATTTTGTCTGATAATGTGTATTAGTGTTTGGATTTGTAATGCAGGCGAAGATCAAGAAGGAGGCGGCCGTGGCCTTTCGTTGGAAATCATCAAGTCATTTGCTTGGAGTAGAAGTGAGAAACCACGGAATATCACTTTTAGAATGGTTAAGGTGGAAATCGAACCCACCTCTTCTCAGTTTTGCCTCACAAGGCAGAGTGTACCCTCGTTCCAACCCTCAGACCAGAATTAAATTTCTTGGCAGAGCCGAATATCGCACGCGGACCTGAGGGGGGACAGCCAAGAATGCTAGTCACTGTACCACGAGATAAACAACTATTACACTCTTCACAAGAACACAATAATCAGACAAAATGCAACACCAATATATCCCAAGCTCCTAAAATGAATTAAGTGTACTAGCCTACTACATTATTCTTTTCTTAAGAAAGTTTCGTTCTCTACCGAATAATGCTCATGAATGCAAAGATTTGAAAGGACCCTAATCCCTATAACTTAATCCGCCGCCACCAGAAAGTAGCAGATACAAAAGAATTTTAATGTCCACGAAACGAAATGCCCTCTTTCTTACGTATGTCTTGGTACAAGAGACTTTTTCCCCCCTCCCCTTTCTCTCCCCACTTGAGAGCAGGTAGTGAATGCACTTTGCACCTGAGCCCGTCTGCCCACCCACGTAGCTCATAAAAACACAGTTGCTTTATTGTACGCTACTATTCAATATGTTAATATTAATTTTATGAGTCAGAAACGTGGAGCTGTACTAGGGGAGCCGGGCTACAATGTGTAGGAAACAACCAGATGGGCGCTTACTCTCATTACCAGCTCTTACGCCCAAGTTCCTCCTTAAATCACCCTCTTAATGTACTTCTTGTGCACAGCATCCAGGACTGTTCACATAAAGGGGAGGACCGCCGCCGTGGCCGAGGAGTAAGCAGTGTTTAATCCAACCACTTCGTTTCGGGAGGAATATTGAGTCTCTGAGGAGGTAATAATAATAATAATATCGTATGGCCTCGGGTGCCTGGTGCAAGCTTTGCTATTTGACACCCAGAGGGTAGCTTGCATGTCGAATTTCGTAGTTCCTTGACTATGGAAGTCAAGGAGGTTAGATGTTAGATATCTAATCTCCTTGAACACAATAGCGCTTTCTAGTAGAGAAATGAGGAACTTTGTGCTGGCGGAAAATCCCGAGATTAATTTTGCCATTATGAACTCGGCCTACTGAATTCAAATGGGTTCTTTGACATGCCAACATCGTATGACATGCTTATCGTATTTTTGCCGCCTTTCAAAAATCACTTACCACGGTCAGGGACGAACCTGCAATCTTGGGGTTGGTAGACCGACACGCTATCCACTCACCCACCGTGGCAAGCTTCTGAGGAGGTGAGAGGGTGGTGAATATTTTCAAGAATACTAGTCGTCGTCGTCTTCTTCTTCTTCTTCTACTACTTCTTCTTCTTCTTCTTCTTCTTCTTCTTCTTCTTCTTCTTCTTCTTTGCGAATAGGTCGCTTAGGACCACGCGAAATCAACACTTTCTAGCCTTCCTGTTGGCCCAGTATTCCTTCATTCGCAACGAGTGGGTCTGTTTCCGTTGCTCTGACCATTGATGCTGTGTAGTCTTCTTCTCTTCTTCCTCGAAACCCCGCGTCTGAGTGATTTTCCTGATTTCCTTCCAGTCATGAAAGTTTGGTGATCCTATTTCCTTTAAGCCATCTTCTGTAAATTTATACCAATTCGGTCTAGTAGCCATGTTTTTTAAGAATGTATGTATTTTGTGTGTCAATCTGTTCGGGTCCATTCTTTCTATGTGTCCCATAAATTGGATTCTTCGCATTCGCATTGTGTCTGTGATTTTGGATTATTTTTTTGGTATATTTCTGTATTAGGCTTTGGATAATGTACACCATCTTTTGTTCTTGGTCCAAGGATTCTTCTCATTATTTTACGTTCTTTCACTTCTATTTGGCGTTTTAGTGTTTTGTGTTGCAGATTCAGTGTCTCTGAAGCATAGAGAACTTCGGCTTTGATTACAGTTACATAGTGGCGAATTTTGCAGTTCCAGAAGAGACTCGTTTTGACATAAATATTTTTTGTTGATTGAAAAGCAGTTTCCATTTTCTGAAGCCTCGATTCAATTGATTTCCTTTCGTTACAGTTCGCTGTAATCCATTCACCTAAATATTTAAATTCGTTTACTCGAAAGATTTTATTGTTGCCAATTTGAAGTTCATTTGATGGGGTTTTGATGTCAGTCATAAATTTTGTTTTTTCAAACGAGATTTGTAATCCAATTTTGCCGCTTGTTCTTGTAGTAGTTCAATTTGCTTTTGCGCGTCAGAGATATCTAGTCTATAATGAAGTATTTCCAGTTGGTCAACAGAAATTGTGCCCAATTATACAAGGCGGGAAAACAAATATTTAAACGCCCTATCCTTAAAAGAAATATTGGTTGGTTCCTCAGTTTAGGGGTTGCGGCAACGTGGTCATGTAGCCCTGTGTACTTTGGATGTGTGTAGAATCTGTCTGATAACCGGTGTTAATTGTGATGGCTGTATTACTGTGTGTTAACTGTTTATAATTCAAGTAAGGACTGCAGACATTCGATTTTCAAGAAGTTCCTACTTTTGCGACCAAACGCCTCCGTCAATGACTACTGTCGACCAAAGTATTATGTGCACTCGTGTTAGAAGGTTGTTTGTTAAGTAACCAATAGACGTACATAAAATCCAATTACATCATCATTTTCGTATTTCTATTTTACGTTAGTTCTTGTAGGTTTGGAATTATAAATTTATATTTTAATATTTTTTATCGCAGTTGGAACACAAAAAGTGCCCTTTTTTAAAGCGTGTTTCAACCATGCGTCACATTTAAGAATTATTATCTCAAAAACCCGTCATCAGATCGAATCCAAATTTTAACACAATATTCATTGGAATGTTGTATAACTGGTTTATTAATTCCAAAATTTTGTATGTCCAAGAATCAGAGTTGTTATTATTTTTGTAAGGTAACTTTTTTCGGCTCGGGGAGGTTGGAAAATGTAGTTCTTTGTCGCGTTGTAATCCTTAAACATCAAAACGTTGCTGTATGACTGTGAAATACGTATATTAATTCACTTATATTTAATCGGTTTGTATTTGTTCGGGGAAATAAGGCATGGTTCACCAGCTAGCCGCTCCGGGAAAAGCTCTACAGCGTTGCCGAGATGGAGCCCGTCACGCTCCATGGCGCGCCTCGCTCGGAAGTGAGGTGCTCCATCTCAGCAACGCTGTACAGCTTTCCGCTGAGCGGCTGGCTGGTGAACCATGCCTTATTTCCCCGAACAAATACAAACCGTTATAAAATGAGTGAATTAGTTTACGTACCTCACAGTATAACTTTTTGATGTCTAAGGATTACAATGCGACCAAGAACTACATTTTCAAACCACCCCGAGCCGAGAAAAGTTACCTTACAAAAATGATAACAACTCTGTCTCTTGGATACACACAATTTTGAAATTAATAAACCAGTTATAAAACATTCCAATGTATATTGTGTTAAAATTTGGATTCGATCTGATGACGGGTTTTTGAGATAATAATTCTTAAATGTGACGCATGGTTGAAACACGCTTTAAAAAAGGGCACTTTTTGTGTTCCAACTGCGATAAAAAATATTAAAATATAAATTTATAATTCCAAACCTACAAGAACTAACGTAAAATAGAACGACGAAAATGATGATGTTATTGGATTTTATGTAAGTCTATTGGTTACTTAACAAACAACCATCAAACTCGAGTGCACATAATCTACTTTGGTCGACAGTAACTAGTTTTGAACTTGGTTACAAGATGCTACCGCAGTCGGCTCCTGGCGACAAACGTTGGAACCTAAGAGCGTCAGTCAAATCTAACCTATAATTTAGCTTCACACAAGTGTAATTAGTTGGAGGTTCTTTATCATGCCATAAATCTATGACATGGGACCGCCCGCGCCGGCTTTACTTCTCCTTCGAAGGGAGGCATACTGAGAGATTTTGTACGCTGTTAAAAAATCCGATGACTTCGGCCGGGTTTTAACACGCGACATTGGGCATAGAAGCTCAGCATGCTACCAACTGCGCCACCGAAGACGCCTTAAAGAAATATTACGTGATATATGAATCACAAACTAACACGCATTTATGTACAAAAGGCGGGTACTTAATTAGATGACATGTTTCGATCGTCACCCGATAATCATCAGATCCTGCTAGCTTAGGCTTGGATAAGGTACGATATTTATGTATTACACTAATGTTATACAATCTGTAGATTATAGCAGTTTGTTATACTTGTGCAAAGTGTGAAACCTATTTACATGAAGTATAACATACATTTCTCGCCAAATCAATACTTTTTACTTACTTAAAAATTCTATAGGTACATGTTTCGAAAACACACAATGTTTTCTTCCTCAGCCCACTTATTGGTGTTAAACATCATAAAACATCGATAACCTCACTAAATAACAAAAAACACAGTTAAATGTGAACTGTGTTTTTGTTATTTAGTGAGGTTATCGATGTTTTATGATGTTTAACACCAATAAGTGGGCTGAGGAAGAAAACATTGTGTGTTTTCGAAACATGTACCTATAGAATTTTTAAGTAAGTAAAAAGTATTGATTTGGCGAGAAATTTATGTTATACTTCATGTTAACATGGTCAATACGGAACCTGGAATGAGTGCAATTACCTATTTACAAGTATTACTGCTAATTCAGGTTGATGCACTTCTATAGTTGTTGGGTTATTATTATAGTACATTATGCAACGAGCCTATAATGGGAATAAGTAAGACACGAGTATGTTTATAAAACGAGCGAAGCGAATTTTATAATTTCCATACGAGTGTCTTAATTACCATTATTGGCGAGTTGCATACGACTGTTTATGTTCGACGATAATTATAACTTTATTATATGTTTTAACATAAATATTCATAAATATACTGTATGTGAGATTCAGTAACCTCAGTTAGTGAACAGAGCGCGCTGGGGGTTTGCTGACTGAACAGAGCGCATGCGTGGGTCAAAGAATTTTGAAAGCAGAGGCCATTTACTTTGCTTGGCAATGCTATTGTTACAGCCTGCATGATGTCTAGTGCCGATCAGAACTAGCATTCACTAATATTGTCACCGAAGTCGTTTGAAAGCAATGCGCTGTGTAGACATTGGCGTTGGGGATATTAAGCTACAGTGCTATTTCTTGTCTCATATTCGCCAGTTTATTTACGCGAACATATGGTACGGTGCACTTTCCATGTCGGTAATGTATATAGAAGGATGCTGTGTTGCTAACTTCTGGACGTAGATTCATATTTTTCTTGCATATGTCATAGTATTTTCTTGTTACCGTAAAGGTTCGTGCTGATTTTGTCTTTGTGTTTGGGATTGTAACTACAATGTTTGATTCGATATCCAATATTTGAACTTTCAAATCATGTAATTCATGTCCGACATTTTGAATTTTGAGCGCATGCGCGAAGCTATCCTTACCTTAATTGGCCAATGACTGAGCTCTGATTGGCTGGAGAAACTGTTTCATAATGAAAAATATTTCTATAATGACCCTCATTATGATACAGTTTTCTGATATATAATATTTACATTTCGACATCGTCGAACATAAATGTAGTTTAAGTATGCTAACCTGTGGTCTATTGACTTATTATTGTGACGAACTTCAGGTATGTTGTTGTCTATATTGTTTTATTATTTATCATTCTAATTCATCCGTTCCTATTTAAACTGGTGGCCTGTTGTAATGTGGTTAATGTGGTAAATGTGGCGAATACACAACTGATATAATAGTCTACACTACCGAGCACAATCTGCGTTGACCGCCTATTGTGACTATACTAGTGCATAATGGTGTGAGTTTTACGTCCCATTTCGCTACTGCGGCTTTAGAGACGCCGAGGTACCCATATCAGTAGATTTGCCAGCGTGTTAAATATGCCAATATTTTGGCATCCCGACGTTTTTAAAGCCGCGGTAGTTAAAAGGGATTGTTAAACCCAAATCATTATTATTATTATTATTATCATTATCATTAGTATTGGGGAGCGTGTTGGTGCAGTGGCTTAGCTGCTCATCTTTTACCCGGACGGCCGGTGTTCGAATCCCGGTGATAGCGGGGTGGAATTCTCAACTGAAAAATCACGTGGTGTCAGGAAGGGCATCCGGCCTTAAATCCCCGGCCAAAACCAAAATGAACCTGATTGGCTCCGGCGACCCCAATTAATTGGAAAAAGCCGAAGAAAGTTTTTTAGTTATCATCATCATTAGAATTATTATTATTAGTTTTGTTATTATTATTACTATTATTATTATTATTATTATTATTATTATTGCTTGCTGAATTGACTGGTCACTGAAAGGCAAAACAGTTTCAAATGAAAATAAATATTTGGTTATTTTTTCTGTTTTTTTATTTTTTTATTTTTTATTTTTATGTTCATTTTTTGTTTATTATTATTATTTATTGTTTATTATTGCCATTATGAGTCGGCCTACTGAATTCAAATGGGTTCTTTAACACGACAACAACGTATGACATGCATGCCGTGATTTTCGTCGCCTTTCAAAAATCACTTACCACGGACAGGAGCGAACCTGGCAAGCAGTATGTATAGAAAATGGGCATCGTGATAGACCTAAATATTATTTTTCTTACAAGCTTAATCTACCGTTGTTATTAATTTACAAATCATTTTCTGTCTTGAGGTTTGTATGTCTTTGTTATTCATTTAGTTTGTTAGTTATTGATTAATGTACTTGTCTGCCTATTTATTTATTTATTTATATATTTAATCATTTATTTATATATTTATTTGTTTGTTTTTATATTGTACAAATAAAGTATTCTTCCAGACCTAGTGAAGATACGGCAAGCCTGATATACTGTACATAATTCATGCTTTACTGACTCAACATAGATCCACATTGTTCACATTCATATTACAGTATTTACAGATTTTATAAGAGCCTCCGTGACGTAGGCGGCAGCACGCCGGCCTCTCACCGCTCGGTCCGTGGTTCAAATCCCGGTCACTCCATGTGACATTTGTACTGGACAAAGCAGAGGCAGACAGGTTTTTCTCCGGGTACTTCGGTTTTCCCTGCCATCATTTCATTCCAGCAACACTCTCCACTATCATTTCATTTCATCTGTCATTCATTTAATCATTGCCCGAGGGGAGTGCGGCAGGCTTCGGCAGCCGGCACAGTTCCTATCCTCGCCGCTAGATGGGGGGGTCGGTCGACTGGAAGCAGTCATTTTCACATATTTTACTGTAGCTTATGTATGTCTACCCCTTAGCATTCCCTTTTTCAACGAGGTCGGGAATGAGATGCGATAAGAGTTCATGTGGCGGATGGATTTTACGACCGGATGCCCTTCCTGAGGCCAACCTCATGAGAGGAGTTACTGGGAGATGAAATGAATGAAGGTGAATGAAACTGGGCAAGAATGTGGAAGGAAGCGGCTATCGCCTTTCAGAAGGTACCGTCCTAGCTGTTGCCTGGAGTTGAAACTGTGAAACCACGTCTACCATCGCCTAGCGTAACTATCGCGGTTGGTCTATATATGCATTTAAAATATTAAAAATTGAATATTATTGTTTTATATACCCAAATCGTAACTTCAACTATTGATGCCATAGTACATGAATTAAATTTATAAGGGGACATTTCAGGCGAGTTTTCATCTACCGGCACCTTAATTATTTTGTGAAAAACTTATATAAAACTGCTGTACTCATTCGGGATACAAACTCAAGACCAGTTGGTTGCTAGCATACAGATCAAGTGACTGAGTCTCCAGAGAGTTTGACATTTTCAGCTCTCTTAATATGTGAATCCACATTTAAGTATATATATATATATATATATATATATATATATATATATATATACAGGGGGCCCGAGAATGTTCTCCGCAGTGGGTACGTGCATCTGAGAGTGGTTGAGTCATGAGTTTAGTTGGCTGCACTGCACTGTGTCCTTCAAAGTGGGACTCCCCCGTGAGGGCTGTCAGTGTGTATTTGCGATAAGCGAGCGAGCCTGCATGTCTTCAGTGTGTATTACAGTAAGCGGGCGTTCAGATAGATTATTGGAAGAGTGCAACATTATACAGGCGGTAATGTTTACTACTGTAGAGAGAGGTGCTTTTTTTTTTTTTTTTTTTTGTGGAATACGTTTTTCGCGAAGGCGATTGGTTTACAGAAAATGTAAAATTAAGATTTCAGGCGCGGTTTCCTAATTCAAAGTGTCCAAACCGTGATACCGTTCGGGATTTGGTACGTAAATTTCGTGAGACTGGCTCAGTTCACGATGTACCGGGAACAGGCAGGCCTACGCTTTTAACCGACGAAAAACTTGATGAAATATCCGATATAATGCTGCGTAGTCCAAGTAAATCAACACGAAAATTAGCTCAACAAACAGGAATCTCTAAGTCGACAGAACATAAAGCTGTAAGAGACAAGCTTCAATCGTTCTCTTATAAAGTTACCGTGGTTCATGAATTAAAACAAACTGATTACGGAAAAAGAGTGATGTACTGTGAATGGTTCCTGCATCTGTTATGAATGGCTGTGGTAAGTACAAAGTTTAGTGTTTATTTGTTATGATACAAGCGGCAGCCGTTCTACCAACGTAACTGCTGTAGCTAGCTCTCGCAGACGCATGTAGGCGCTGCGGAGAACATTCCCGGACTCACTGTATATTACGAGGGAAGTGGAATATCTTACATAAGACACTCGCGAAGAATCCGCACTCCTCAAGCGTGTGGGATTCGTACCCACTAAAAACTACACGCAATCCTCCTGATAAAATCCATCCTGGAACCACTTACGTATTACTTCAGGACGGTATCGTTTTCTATGCTTCTCGAACACCTTCTTACTCTCTATCCATACGCAGGCCAACGAACGGCCTGGCCATGTTGAAACACCGGATCCCATGAGAACTCCGCTGCTAAGCAGCATTGGGCGTGGTTGGACCTTGGATGGAATCTCGGTTCAATGGGACCACGCGCTGTTGGCATAAGAAAGGAGGAGCGGAAAGACCCAGGCCACCCTACCGCACGTTAACTCCGGCTGAGGATAGCACGGACCTGGGCAGAATACCAAGATTACCAATAATAATAATAATAATCCTTACGCAATCCGTATAATAATAATAACAATAGTATCTGTAATTTCAGAGTGATTTTGAACTTCTTTGTATTTCAAATAGCCTAATGGGTTGACAACGAGCTTACAGCGCAGTGGCCTCTTAAGACCTCCACCGTTTCTCACAATATAGGTTAACGAGCAGAAGATAAATAGTGAGGGAACTGTTCAAGGATTCTTTTTTGTAACCACGTAGACTAGCTATAATTAATGCTAGAGTTGGAGTTTGGAGTTATTTTCTTTTTGTATAAAATAGCCGGAGAATATCTTTGCATGACTTTCATCCCAATGGTCAGTATACAGCCACCAAATCAAGGATTGTGTCGAGATTCCCAGTGACATCTGAGCGCCGGAGACTTAACAAGGGAGACTGTGAGGTCCCCACCCCTCCTTTACCCCCTCCCCCCCCCCCTTTTCCTCTAACCTCCCGAACACAATGTATAGGCACAAAAAAATCGACAACGGTGAGATGGCTAGAGAAAAGGAGCAGGATGGAAGAAGTGTGTTTTTGCACACCTGTAACATTAGGTCCTGACAGTATTGAGCTTTGAAAGACTTAGTAATGAGTTTTCTTTGATTCAGTGGTCTGCTGCTTGTACGCTTAAAACCGAATAGCTGTCACATGCTAAAGAATAGAAACAGGCATGCTCAAATGAGAAAATTACCCTTTTTATACTTCCAAAAAAAATAAGATAAAATAAAAGGAGTTAAAAAGAAACGATACCTAACATCCAATAATGGATCGTAGAAATGTGTGGTATTTTTCATCAAGGAGGAGGAGGATGCTATGTGGTTTAGATACTGTTCCTCCAAGGGAAATGTGTCTCGATATAGTGCTGTCTCAAGAATGGGAATGGAAGAGGTTGACTTAAAACGATTTTATAAGAAAAGTGGAAAGTAGGTAAAATGCGAAGAAAAAGTTTGTCGTTTGTTAAAATACTTAGAGAAGGAAAAATGACGAACGAACGAAAAGACAGAAATGAATGCATGCATTATACATCAGAAAATAAATCGATTAAAAGGAGAAAAGTACTAAGTTGTAAAAGTCTGGAAGACCCGAAAACAACTCTGGAATAAGTTTGAGGCAAAATTGCAAGAAACAATACAAATCATACTTCTCTAAAAGAAATGAAGAATGCTGAACAAATAAACAGAAAGACATTTTTACAAGCGAGTCACGTCACCAAGAATATAGAAAGAATGTTGTAATGTACGAAAAAATATTTACCGTTCTAATGACGATCACAACAATGAACAGCAGCACTTATTAAACACGTGTAGGTATATGAAGCGAAACGCGATTTAGTGAAACAAAAGCGTTCAGAAACCACTGAAGTGCTCCCTATCTCTTCTTAAAGAAAGATAAATGTCTTAAACGGAGACCAAATATTCAATAAAGAATTACGTCTACGAACTCGAGAAAAATTCGTACTAATTCGTAAGCGATGTGATTACTCCTATTACTCCCCAACTGTTTCTGAAAAGATAATGAATCTTTCAACGAATGTGCAATGCCCCTGATGAACCCGAAAATCTGACAGGTTTAAAATATCAGTAAATAATATAGGTAACTAGGTACCCTATGGATATAAACAGAATTCCATAAATAATTCAGTGTAAAAGAAACAGGAGAACCAAATTCCTCTTTTGTTGTTGTTGTTGTTGTTAATTCATTTTAATGACTTGGAATGTGTCTTTACAGCTTATCTGACAACCTGTGCTCCTGTGTTCACTGCGGTAGTAAGTAATTATTTTATTATTAGGGTCGGGAATGGGGAGGTACCCCGGGACTTGATATAAAATATTATCCCGGCATTTGTCTGGAGGAAGTGAAAAATTCCCATGAAACCCACACTCAGGATAGCCGGGATTTGAACCTCTGTTATCTATACTCGCTGGTGAGCGACTGAAATCGCACAGCAATCCCGCGGAGGTTCTAGACAGGAGAGTGTATAACAATTTCAAAGTTGCTTTTGGTGTTGGGAATAAAAAAAAAGAAAAGCATTCACTGTGTCACACCTGGGCATTTTACATAAATTGTGTTCTATATGTCTCTTTTCTTGTGGTGATTTTTAGCCTATTTTCATTTTATGAAAAAATAGTCTAATGAGATCACCTTTTGTCCGTGTGTGTGTGCGTGTGTGTGTGTGTGAGGTGAGTGTGTGTCTCCTTAATAACTTCTAAACGGCTGGAGTGTTTACAATGAAACTCGGTAAGATCATAGCAATATTCTGGCCGACCCCGACCGTGCCCTTCAAATTTTATTGTCTCTCACCAATCCAACATGGCGGCTGTGCGAAATATTTCACCAGCATTCAGTATCTCCGAAACTATTACCGATATCGCCCTGAAATTGTGTACGGTGATAAAGAGCACTACTAGAAGTTCACCTATGAAACTTTCAAAAATCTGGTGACTACAAAACCAACATGGCGGCCAAGCGAAGTTGAGACTTTTATATAGACTTTTCTCGCGATTTAACTATCCAAACGTAATGAAACTTGGTACTGCAAATGTTTATACACATTGTAATGCACTGGAGTCTAATTTAGTTCATTGTTTACATAACCTCAAAATGGCGGCTGTGCGAAATATTTCACTGACAATCTATATCTCCGAAACTATTACAGATATCACCCTGAAATTTGGTACGGTGATAAAGGGTACTGATACACATTTATCTATGTAACTTTCATAATCCTTTAAAGTACAAAACGAACATGGCGGCCAAGCGAAGTTAAAACATTTTAATAGACTTCCCGTGATTTAACTCTCTGAGCGCAGTGAAATGTGGTACAGTAAATGATTTTACATATTGTAATACACTGGCGTCTAATTTATTTCAATTGTTTACATAACCTCAAGCTGGCGGCTGTGCGAAATTTTAAAATTAAGTTTTATTTCTTGTGTCGTAATCATGCGATCGAAGTGAAAGTTTGAATAATAAACCTAGGCAATAATTGTCTTTGAACGGTACATAACTCTATGGCCTATACATATAACAATCCAAAATGGCGAGCATCCGAAATATTTAGACGGTTCTCAATACTTATGAATCTTTTACAGCAATCAAACTGGAATTTTTAATGTTCGTAGAGGCTATGAACATATGTTCACCTATAGGACTTTAAGTAACCTGGCGAGCACAAATCCAACATGGCGGCGAAGCGAAATATAAATATTTAAATGGACGTTTCTCGCGAATTAACTATCCGAGTGCAGTGAAACGTTGCACGTTAAATGCTTATACAAATGTTAATCCACTGACATCTAATTTATTTCAATTGTTTTCATAATCACAAGATGGCAGCTGTGCGAAATTTTAAAATCTCGTTTTTACTTCTTGTGTTCTAATCATGCGATTGAAGTTTGAATACCACACGTACACAATAATCTTAATGTAATAGTACAAAAATAAAAATCCAACCTGGCGACCATCTGAAATATTTAGACGGTTCTCAATATCTACGAATCTATCACAACCTTCAAACTGAAATTTTGTATGTTGATAGAGGCAATTAACATGAGTAGGATATATGAAAATAGGCTGTATAGTTCTTCACGGAACTAGTTGTTCGATTTTTGTAGCGATCTAGAGGGCATATATTCCTCTGGTGCTAATTCTTATTTTCTAGGGTGGCAGGAATTTCCTTATAAGACTTAATATTTTCTTATATTCATACCTACCTTTGTTACACTCCGATCTTAACTCCTTAATATCACAATAATTTCAACATTTTCTTAGGGTTTGATGTTAAAAATTAATGTCGACTTGCAGGAAACTTGTAAGTCCACGAAAGGTATATATGATCGATATTAAAGAAATTCCTTGCATGTTTGCTTGCTAATACTGTTTTGCGTCTTAGACCCAATTTCGAACCCACTTCTCCCAGCTCGGCTCCTTTGGTGAGTTTTGGAAATTATCAATTTTTATAGGGATCAATTTCCTTTGAAACTTTTTTTTCGAAATTTCCAAGATGCATGGGAGTACCTCATTAATTACGTCTATCGTCATTTTTATACCTACTTTTATTGTAACTCGCTCCGTTTTCCAGTAGACTATTTTAATATACATGGAAGTCTACATGAGTGCAATGTGATGGTATAAATTTTGTAGATTTGAAAAAGTAATTTTATAGCCTAATTCATACAATTTTCAGGTAAATCCGGCAATTTTATTTTTGATCACTGGTAACACTTGGTTGGTTCCTCAGTTTAGGGGCTGCAACAACGCGGTCATGTAGCCCCGTGTACTTTGGGTGTGTGTAGAATCTGTCTGATAACCGGTGTTAATTATGATGGCTGTATTAGTGTGTGTTATCTGTAATTCAGGTAAGGACTGCAACTTTGAATTTTTCAAATAGTTCCTACTTTTGCCGCCAAACGACACCGTCAACGACTACTAAGCCTAGTTCAGAACTTAGCTACCAGACGCCATCGCAGTTGGCTCTTGGCAACGAACGTAGGAACCTCAGAGCGTTGTTTACATTCCTAACATATACAATTTAGCTTCACACAGGTGTAATTAGTGGAAGGTTCTTTAACATACCATAAATCTATGACTTGGGACCGCCGGCTTCACTTTCCCTCCGAAGGAAGGCATACTGAGGGATTTTTAACGCTCTTAACAAATCCGACGGCTTCACTGGTAACACTATATCGCTATCTGAAGGAGAATCGAACAGCAATCATTACCGTCCAGACACTGCAACAATTTTGTTTTATTCAATACATCACCTATAACAGCAAATCTGTTTGATTTCTTGCAACCTGGAGGTAGCCAAGGAATAACAAGAATCGTACATATTTCAACAAGCGTTTATTGCTTTGACTTTTCAGACAATACCAGTTCTTATTATCCTCGAAGAAAAGGTTGTAAAGAAGTTTTTAATCTTGAGTGGCAAACACCTTTCTGCAATTTTCTTCCTTGGCTGCTTCTAAAAGGCAATATCTGGCTTTGAGCGTCTCGCGTAAGTCAACAGCCCTGACAAACATCAATGTTCTCAGATCTCATTTAAATGTCGAAAGCTCGGTCGGGTCCTGTTGACATCTAACCGGCTCGGTGCTTTCAGGCGATGATAGTCGCTGTTCTTGACAGGCGGGCCGGGCCAACATTGCACTTCAAGCACGTTTATGTGGGCTGTCATCGCACGTCTTTCTTTCTTTCTTTCTTTCTTTCTTTCTTTCTTTCTTTCTTTCTTTCTAGACTGGCTGCATGGTGCAGCGGTCACGTTCTCGCCTGCTTTTTCCAAGATTGTAGGATCGAATCCTGGCGTTGGCTTTCCCTCACATTTGCACGTCCTCAAATGCCAACTAAAGCCCTGCGTGAATGCGGATATCCGCGGATAAACCCGCAGATATCCGCAACAATTTTCGCCATGCGGATATAGTTTGCATGGCTCTGCGGATGGCGGATAAGCTGCAGATAATGTTTGGAGTAAATTTGCGGATAGCCTTTAGAAAACAATCCAAACTTGTTGAATTCCATTACTAGGACCCGGATTTTTATGACATGACCTATCATATTCTTTCCGTTATGTTCTTTTACATGACAAATGTAAGATGATTAGTTAAGGTAATCTCATTCAAATTACGTCATTAAGGATAATTAACACTCTGAACTGAAAACGGTTGCAATTCTGGCTGTATAACATTCATTTTAAACATAGCACTTGACATACAAAGCCTAAAGGAACGACTTTCTCCTCAAATGTGTAAATGTGTTGCTTTAATGCGTTATGCTTTATCTAATTAAAAATATAGTAATGCCAGTAGATTCGGATAACAAACGTGTGGATGCGGGGCGAACGCGGATAACACTCGTGCGGATGCGGATAACGTTTTGTTTATCCGCGCAGGGCTCTATGCCAAGGATAAGGACTGTATTTGGAACTTCTGTTAAGATTAGGCAACTCCTGCGACCAACTAAGGACAGTTTGCCTAAGTTGCAATCTACATAGTTCCCTGTACTTGTGGCAAGGTTTATATCGGGCAGACTTCGAGAACGATATGCACTCGCATTAAGGAACATAATAAATGTATCAGGCTCATTCAACCTGATAAATCTGCTGATCATGCTTTAACACCTGGCCATGATGTCATGTTCCAAAGAGTGGATTTTCTTGCCCGTATAAAGCAATATCTTCCCAGGATCATCAGGGAGGCGGTTGAAATACGTAAACACCCAGATAATTTCAACCGCGACACCGGCTACAATCTCAGTGAGCCCTGGCTACCAATTATCAGAACCCTCAGAAAGTAATACACTGCTGCTTTTCGTTGTCCCTAACATGGGGCTAAAATGGCGTCCATCTTAGGGCACCTTTTTTAGTTTCTGTGTTGCTTTCTCTTAGCAACAATTTAGTCGTAGTTCCGTTTATTCCTGATGAAGAAAGACATGGTTTCTTTCGAAACGCGTCGAGTTTGATTAAATAAAACACGCCATAAGTCCAAATTCTACATTATGTATAGTATCACGGGCCGTGAAAGTCTAAATGATAATATTAGTCTATTAACATGGCTAAAAGTAATTATTGTGCAATGACTCCACCTTGAGAAGTTCTGCTTTGAACTGTTTCAATGTTTGGTAACAATAACTGCTTTGCTTTTTGTCTTTTACAATAAATAATAAATTAGCATGGATTTAAGGTAACATTGTCTCGGAATTAGGAGAAATGAAGGATTTTTTTTTTTCAAAAATGAATCGTTTTCAATGGCGATATTACTGTGGTTTGTTGACACGCGAGGACTCATTGAACATATATTAAATAGAAGGTAACAGTACAAGAAGTGTTCATACAGGCGTGGCCATATTATTGGAATAATGTTATGAAGCAGTCTGTTAACGTAGAATTTTAGTATTTTATCGTAGGTAGAATTTTAATATTTTGTTGTTAATATAATTTTTAGTATTTTCTTCTTCATTCCGCTGAGGCCTGCTATTGGATCTCGCGCCAATTTCAATTCTTCACTCTTTGTTGTTTTCTCTTGCTTTCTTCCCAATGTTTCTTCATGCTTAGACTTATGTGCTGCTTCTTTCTGTCCTCAGACCACTTCGCCCCAGGTTTCCTTTCCACTCTTCCCTGGAATACTTCCATACTTAACACCTTTAGAAAAATCTCTCTGTCCACAGTGTCTTCTTCTCTTATACAGGGTCTTTATATTTGCTTGGCAAGGACTTTCCTTCTCACGCGCTCCGCCAGTGACGCCTCAGTGGCCGGCTGCCGCGTGCGCGTATGTACGGCAGGGTTGGTGCTTACAATCAGTATAATGCATTTTTACTCACCATGTCTACAGTAAATGCTGAAAATGTTCCTCATCTGCTGCCAAACATAATGGATATCTACTTATGAAGTTTCCGTTTATTCCGGTTAATTTAGCTTCAGTAATGAAATAACGACCTTAACGTCTATTTTTATCGTTTACTGAACCCGTACGTTTGAATCTCTGAACCAGTTGTATTATTGTGATTGTGTATGGTGCTGTAATGCCTTATGTGAAATATTCGTTATTTGAACGTCTATATTTGCACCATACGTAGCCTACATTAAGTGCAGAAAATCGTGCGCTAGAACAAGAAAAAAGTTTCGAGTGAAATTTCCAGGGAGACCCATTCCTATAAATCGGGCAATAAAACAACTGGCTAAGAGATTCAAACGTACAGGTTCAGTAAACAATAAAAATAGACGTCAAGGTCGTTATTTCCTTACTGAAGCTAAATTAACAGGAGTAACCAGAAACTTCATAAGAAGATGCCGATAATGTTTGTCAGCGGATGGGGAACATTTTCAGCATCTACTGTAAACATAGTGAGTAAAAATGCATGATACTGATTGTAAGCACCGTATTCTGCCGAACATACGCGCGCGCGGCAGCCGTCAACTGAGCCGTCACCGGCGGAGCGCGTGAGCGAGAATGTCCTAGCCAAGAAAATATAAAGACCATGTATGATTTCCTTTTAAATCTTTCTTTGCCTCTTGAATCCAGCTTGTCGTTGACCTTTCCTCCCAAAGGTACTTGAATATCCTTTTTGTTAATCTGGAATCATCCATTCTGTAAATATGTCCAAATAATATCAATCTCCTTTTCCTTACCGTTTATGTTATGCGTTCTATAGTCCTCCTGTATATTTCATTATTGGATATTATTTCCCATACTTCCTTTGTTTTCACTGGGCCTAAGATTGTTCTCATAATTCTCATTTCTGGTATTTCAAGTTTGTTTAATTAATTTAATACTAGGCATTCACTCGCATAGCCTATAGGCATTCTGGTTTTACCACTGTAGTGTAGTGCCTTATTTTAGTATTTTATTATTCAGAATTTTAGAATTTTGTTGTTAATAGAATGTTAGTATTTTCGTTAGTAGAATTGCTTTATTACTTTATTCTGAAGGGGAGTAGCAGACTTTCAGAATTAATCAATTATTTACTTTTCCTATAGACCGTTAATGTTAATGTAATGTTTTTTCCGAAGATATGCAGAACTGTAGGGGTAGAACAATGTTAGATTATGTTAAACAGATTGCTTCAAATTTAGAGTGTGGAAGCTATATAGAGATTTAACGATCAGCTCTCGTCAGGGCAGGGAGGCGTGGAGATCTGCATCAAATTAGTCAAAAGACCGAAGACTCAAACAACAACAACAACAACAACAACACTGTTAACGATTCATTTTCATACCAGTATATTATGAATTGGGCCTAATTGTATTTAGGTTATTCCTTCGGCAGCATTTGAACCAAAAATGCCGGAAATAAATCAAAACAAATAAATTTGAAAGTGAGGTGGTCTTGCTACATTATTGCTCACAATTATTAATGTTATTGGATTATAAATATGTACTTTATATGGGGTCAATGTTGCATATAATTGCCAGGTTATTAAAATATATTTTATTATGGAAACTATGACAAGTAAGTTTATTTTCTGAATTAAAGTATTTTTCTATTGAGGAGAAAAAAGTGTGATAATATTTCACCTAACAATGGGGGTTAGAAAAGGCCCCATTGGCTCGACAAAATTGTATGAAATATAATTTAGTTCAAAATATGGAAATTCAACTCTCATCATTGACTGAAATAAAATTTATGGAAACACCGGTTACTATCTTAATTAGAGCTGCACGTTTTTAATGAACTGGGAAGTTTGGTTTTAATTCTAATAATTTGACCCCGTCTGTAGTACTTAATGCTGAAAATGAAATAGACTGCTTAATGTCACCGAATTATGTAGATGAGTTTACCCCACAGGAAACTGTGCTCGTACAGCGGGTCAGTATTCATACACATAGCAAGGAGATCTTTGCTCAGCGGATCAGTATTCATAAGCATGGAAAGGGCTGTCGACCAGTCACACGGAAAGGAAAGCAGTGGAATAATAACTTAACATAGCACGTTTTCAACTTGCAACGACGATATACCGAACTCTTGGGGAGCATTTACTGTAGGTGGGGGCGAGTGTCTTCCTGTCGTGTTCATAAACTGAATTGTTAACCTTTTAATTTGCTATATGACTGGCCCGCTGAAATTTTCGATCTGGGATTTTAATACCTAATTTCTTAAGGGGCGGAACATCGAGCTCATCTGTTTTTCTAATAGCTTTGTTTTGAACTTGGCCTTTAGAGGAATTCTGACAAGTAGGTGATAAGTTGGTAAGTGTATGATCTAGATGTACGCCTGGAACTCGTCAAGGCCTTACTGTAATTAAGTCAGCTTCACAATATGGCAGATTGATTATCATACCTGTCGATCATACTCAATTTCCTGAAGGCAGATGCGTGCCGAGACGGCGAAATAGAACAAATATCTCTGAAGCCTGCTCTGAGTGGAGTAGATATCTGATGAAAGTGTGTTTGTTTTTAGAAAGGTCTTGTTATAGGACGGATCGTTCCTGCAGGATAAAATACCTATAGATGACGTATATGGCAAGAAGATGTATTTAAAAATGCCAGACGGCTGTCTACGCCATCTGTACGTGGCAGAGAGAACTGCAAGATGGCGAGGAGGAGATACGCTGTAGCCACTCCTACCGTAGGCCGCCATCCAATGGTCTGGCCGCGTGACGCATGCGCTCAGATCACCCAACCTTCGTCCCTCTTCGCCTCTAATATATCGACCAATTATTCATGTGTACTGCTTTAGACGCTCTATTCTTACCCCCAAAAAGATATATATTATTTGTAATTTCATAAAAATCCGCATTGTAATAGCATTGACTCCAAGGCAGGTAGCAGTGTTCTAATGTAGTATTGATCTAATTGGCATAAGTTAATGCGTATTGAATATTCTGCTGGTCTCCGCATTGAAGATGAGATAAAGCAAGGAGACAGCATAAACAATTTGTTTGTTAAAGGTCGTTATGAAATTTATTGCGAGTATTGTAAAGTCTCTAGCAGACCCTTAGAGTCGCCGACTTAACTCCAATTGTGTGAATGTATTTCTATGGCTATAAAATATGCTTCGACATTGTGTTGAGCTCAGTCAAATGAGGCTTTTTAAACTTGCAAAGTTATATTTTATTTAAAGGCTTGAACCACTGGAGTAAAATAACATCTGATAAACCGTGTATGGAAGCATCCAGTTCTGACCTTTCTTACCAGAACTCACTTCTCCAAAATTTCTAAATTTACTGCTATGCCCAAGATCGTGGGTTCAAACCCGGCCGAAGTTGTCAGATTTTTAAGAGCATTCGGAGGGGAAGTAAAGCCAGTGGGCCCATGTCATAGATTTATGGCATGTAAAAAAACCTAACATTACAATTGGTAGTGTGAAGCCAAATTTGTAGGGTATATTTGGTTAGAAACGCTCTATCAAGTTCCATTGTTCACCGCTGGGTGTCAGTGACAGTGGCATCTGGTAGTCAAAGTTTGAACTACTTGAAATTGAACTTGTTAGGAGTCTACGGGCGTTCAGTTAGACTATAATACGCTGCTATGGCCATTGGCTGCAATTTCTAATTTTGAGACATAGCTGTTTGATTAGGAATACCCTAGTGATATTGATTTATTCAAATCTTGAGATTGTCGATCATGTTCTTCAATAAAGATCGTGCAGATTCTTTCGAAACTCACATTATTATGTTTTTAGCTTGCCACGGTGGGTGAGTGGTTATAGTGTCGGACTACCAACCCCAAGATTGCAGGTTCGCCCCTGGCCATGGTAAGTGATTTTTGAAAGGCGACAAAAATCACGACACTCATGTCATAGGCTACGTTGTTGGCATGTTAAAGAACCCATTTGAATTCAGCAGGCCACGTTCAATGGCAAAATTAATCTCGGGATTTTCCGCCATCACAAAGTTCCTCCATTCTCTACTTGAAAGCGCAGTAGTGTCAAGGAGTTTAGATATCTCACCTCCTTGACTTTCATGGCGTTCAAAGGAACGACGAAATTCGACATGCAAGCTACCCTCTGGGTGTCAATTAACAAAGCTTGCACCAGGCAACCGAGGTCATACGATATTATTATATTATGTTTATTACTTTTGCAACAGGGTCGTCCAAAGGGAGGAGAAAGGGGTGTGCAAAAGTGTGTGAAGAAGGGCCAAAGAATTGCAGGTAGGCCTACTAACAGACGAGTGTAGTAACAGAAAAAGATTAACAGAATTATGTACCCCGCAGCGTGGCCATGTGCGTTAAATTGGTCACCATGACCATGATGGGGAGCTGCAGCAAGTCTGGAGAAAAAGGGTTCGAATCATGGCGCTGACAGTGGTCATACTGAGTTTGGTTTTACCTGGAGTTTTACACACTCCCTCCAGGCAAATGCCATGATAGAGCATTATTTGAAATCCCGGGGCCCCTACCCCAATCCCTGACCCTAATGAAGTTACACACACACTACTTCAGTCAACACAGAAACACAGGTTATCAGACAAAATTCAACAGACACATCCAAGTACACGGGGATGATGACAAGATGTCCCAAGACCTAAAATGAATTAACAACATAATTTTGTGAAATAGGGCAAGCAATGAGAATAAAGACTGAAGGTTTTTAGTAAAAGGAAAATGAGAGAGTCAATTTGGTGATTAATAGAGGTAGGCTATAGCCTATAAGAACAAGGCATTGAGGAAAGTAGGAACATCTAATGCTGGCCTTTTATGTGGGAATGTTAAGGGTGCAGCGCATCTGTTCAATGAACGCGCTGAAATTAAGACAATAGCCTAAGAGCAAATTTTGTAGATGTGAACACATTAAAAGCCAAGCCAACTCGCTACAGTTCATGGAGATCTTCGAACAGTGGGAGGTAGAGGCTTTCACCCTTCGTGACATCGGCACTAGGTGGGATGTAGTTGTCAGTTCCATGCTCGACTGCGTTAGGATGTGAAAATGATCATCACGCTTTAATGAAATTGCTAAATAAGGAATGGGGGGAAACCAATGTTATAGGGGAGAATGTGATACGAAAGCGACGGATAAGAAATAAATCTAAGATGCATGTGAGACAAATGTGCGAGTGTAGATGGTATCCTAAATAATAAAAGTTAAAGAGTAGGATAACCACTCTGTACGGTTTAGAACTAGATAACAAACAATAATAGCCGACATGATTTTCATAACATGTAATTAACTTGCAACTTATTTGAAAGTTTAAAGATATAAAGCATTTAATAACAGTTAGCTTAGGCTATTTGAAAGTTTGATTGATTAATTGATTAGTGTTAGAACTATTTTTTACCTACAGTTGTTATTTTGTTGTCATTTCTTTCATCGTCGGCTATCTACTCCAGTTGCTCTCCACTTCTGTCTGTCCACGTACCATTTGACTCCTCTTGTTCCTATATCTACTTTAACTTGATCCAGACATCACTTCATAAGTCTTCCTACCGGTCTTTTTCCAACCACCACTGTCTGAAGCCAATGTTTTGCTCTCCAACCATCGCCCATTCGTTTGACATGGCCAAACCATTTCAAACGAGCCCATGTCTCTCTTTCATTCAAGGATGGGTACACACCTGCTTCTTCCCTTATTCTTTCATTCCTTACTCTGTCCTTCCTTGTTTTCTGGACCATAGTTCGCAGGAACTTGATTTCTGCGGCTTGCTGTTTGTTAACCATTTGTTTAGTTGTTACGCAGGTTTCTAAACTATATGTTATTTTGGGGGTGAAGAGGATCTGTTTTGATCGTAAGGGAACTTGTTCATTCCGGAAAAGATTCCGGACTTGATGATAGACTGAGCTGATTTTTTGTTCGGCTATTAATCTCGTGTTGTATTCTGTTATCACTCGAAATGATGCACCCAAGATATTTGTACTGGTCTTTCTTTACTTTTTTAAAATTCTTAGCATGAGGGTTTTCTGTATTAGGCTAAAGAGAATTAATTAATAATCACCTATATCAAGCGGTGATTGCAAAAAATAATATCTGGGAATCCGACATTCGGAACGAAAGGTATTCTATTTGTTTTAATCAAGTTTAAAATACCACATATTTTATTTTAAACATTACTTTCTAAAGAAAAAAATGATCCAATTCTCATTTCATTAATGGATCGGATTATTTTTTTTCGTACTCAATTTCTTGATTCTCTGGAAACAGCTGATGGACGCTTGTTGCGGTTGGATGTGAGTGATGCAAAATTTGAAATGACGATCACAAATATCGTAAAATAGAAGCTGACAAGGAAAATAATTTTTTAATCAGAGGAGTAGTTTAATGTTAAATTCCCTGACAATAATAATAATAATAATAATAATAACAATAATAATAATAATAATATCGTATGGCCTCGGGTACCGGGTGCAAGCTTTGTTATTTGACACTCAGAGGGTAGCTCGCATGTCGAAATTCCTTGATATCACCATGTTAACGAGCTTGTAAATCTGACGCCGGTCACTACCTCCATGTTTGTGCGCTACCTAAGGGATTTCCAATTCCATGCGTTCCGAGGGTCACAAATGTAGCAAGATTTCCAGCAGAAGGTGATTATTATGCCAAGAATTTCTCAGATTCAATTACTGATTAAGGAAGGTAACAATTAGTGCTAAAATGGAATTAACAATAGCGTATTACTTATGTTAAGAAATTATTTAAATATATTGGATAATGAAGCATTGCTTGAGTACACTTTTCAACTCGTTTTAGCTTAGTTATGTCATGTCATTCGGACCATAGGCTATTTATAATTCCTAAGTAACTTACTTCAATTGGCCTACCGAAGATTTCTAAAATCAAGTAAGTAGGCTATACATTTCTAGCAAAGACAGATGAACTGATACTTTTAACTGAAACACGTCATTTAACAACTTTTTTGAATGATTCTTTAAGTAGTCTACATCTCGTTATGGAACGCATGCTTTCATATGAGATTGTGCTACCAAATGTCGATATCGATTATTTTCCGAAATTATTTAGTTCTATAAAGTGTCAATTTGAAAGGCGCTTGTAAATACGAGTATAATCGGGTGACTTGTCTTATTTTTTGGAATGCATCAAACAACTCGCATCACAACTTATAATTCAGATTGAAAATAGCTTCTAGATAGTGTTATGGACGATGTCCTTAAGTTTATGAAATTATTTAATTCTAATATTGAAGTAATTCGTAATCATGAATGTATACAAATCTTTCCAAAAAATGAACAGAGTATTATATTATCGCCTTCTAACTCCATTCGACCTGCGATGATATCTTTCACCCCTAGCGTCAAACTGGAATTCCCTGCTTTCTGTCCAGTAATGACGATTTTAAAACAAAGGTAGACTACAACTAATAATAAACTAATATAATTCCCAGTATTGATACCCAACGGAAATTTGAAATATTGCCAAAAGATTCGCGCAGTCAGATATAATGATGAAAATTTCTTGAATAATTTTCAAAATTAAGTGCATGCAGTTATCAATATGGAAAACATCTTCAAAGATAAACCTTATCACACTCTGGGTTGTTGGCTGAAAGAAGACCATTAACTACGTTGGTAGTATAGAAAATATTTATCATCTCAAAAACCGTAGTAATTTTATTTATATCTCATAGCCATTTGTTGATATTTTTTCTGTAGGCTATCCTTTTTGAGGTTAACTTCTGTCCTGCATGGTATAGGCTATCTGAAAGACGACCATTATTCATTAGCTTTTACCATCTTTAACAGAATTGAAAATTATATTATTTCAATTATTTGTTTGAATTTAATGTTTTTGTAAGGATATAAATTTATGTATGTATTTATTTTACTGCATTTATTAATTTAATTAATTATTTATTTCTTCTTTGTTCGATTTTGGCCTACTTTGGACCACGGGAAACAATTAACTTGCTGATTAGTCCTTTTTTCTGCTCCCAGAAATTCTTCATCCATTCACTGTGGATTCTCTTCCTTTCTACCGACCAGATGTTATTGGCTCTTCTCCTTTGCCTTTCCTGAAACTCCTTGAATGCATCAATCGTAACTCGAAACATCTCTCTATTCCAGATCTCATTTGGACTGACCCCAACTTCCTCCATATCCTTTCTTTTTTCATCTACCCATATTGTAGTCGCTTTTATCTTGGTGATGTAATTAAAGATTTTCATCGTTAGTCGACTATCGCTCATTCTCGTAAGGTGTCCATAGAACTTAAATTTTCTCTTCCGTATGGTATCTGTGATTTGTTCTACTTGTCCGTAAAGATCTTTGTTTCGCCTCTTTCGCCATGTACCATCGTTTCTATTTTCGGATCCTAAGATCTTCCTCAAGATTTTTCTTTCTTTCTTTCTTTCTTTCTTTCTTTCTTTCTTTCTTCTCCAATTCCTCTGATTGACCTTTCTTGTTCAGTATCAAACATTCTGAACTATACAATCCCTCAGGCCTGACAACCGTGGTATGGTGTCTTATCTTCGCTCTGTAAGATATTGTTCTTTTTTTGTACCTATTCTGTACTAATTTATTTTATATTTATTTATTTATTTATTTTTAATCTAAGTTTTTATTAGAATATATTTACATTAGATAAAAGCTGAAGAAAACTCCATCTAATGGTCGAAACATAAACTTCAATTCTATATGTTTCATGCATTGTATTGATATGGGTATTATTTGTCAGAGTAACCTATAAATCAATACGGAAAATATCTTTCATTACCTTTTATTGGTAAATGTTATTGCTTTTTATCATCTTGGTATCAAAACAAATGTATTTTTGCCATGTTTCCTCAGGCCATTAGTATGTTTATATAAAACTTACGTAATAATGACATGAGAACTGAGGCCCTCTGTTAGTCTGTTCACATATGCACGCATCTATTCATTTTCACGACAACCTTTACTTCCATCTCTAATGATAAGAAATGATTAGCATTCTTCTTCCCACCACAAATGTCTCTTCATGAGATTTTTTTATTATTACCTATTGCGTAAGAATGTGATTACGTATGAACTGTTGGTACACGCTAAAGGAACTTCAGCTTGTGCAATTGAAATATTGGAAGATGACCGCTTTCATAAAAGTAGACAAATTATATTCTTATCTCTCGTCAAAACCAACATTCATTTGTGAACTAGGCTACTAGGTAGTAATTATTTGCTTGTACTTAAGCATTCAATTTATTATTTTTATTTTATATGCTTCCTCGATTTACAAGGCTGCTAATATACAAAGCTTTGCAATCGTCATAATAAGAGAAGTTAGAATGTTAACAAAATATGAATTATGAAATGTATATCATAAATAAGAAATAAACTGAACAGTGAGCAGAACGCAACTAAAATCATACAGGCTAATTAAAATAGCTGTTCAGCCTTAAAATTACTGTCATGTAGGCTATTAATGAATGACGATAATATATATGAGATCTGTCACAGTATAATTTTGAATAGGTTAATTCCAGATAGCTAAAAAAAAAAAAATTTCTAAGATTAGTTGGTTGGTTCTTGAGTTTAGGGGTTCCTACTTTTGCCGCCAAACGCCACCTTCAACGACTACTAGTTCAGAACTTGGTTACCAGATGTCACCGCAGTCGGCTCCTGGCGACGAACGTCGGAACCTAAGAGCGTTTGTCAAATGTTTAATCTACAATTAAGCTTCACACAGGTGTAATTAGTGGAATGTTCTATAACATGCCATAAACCAATGGCATGGGACCGCCGGCTTTACTTCCCCTCCGAAGGGGACACGACTTCGGCCGGGTTTGAACCCGCGATCTTGGGCATAGAAGCGCAGCATGCTACCAACTACGCCACCGAAGCCGCTGGCATTAAAATCTGAAAACACATTTTGGACTTACCAGCCTGACTCTTCATTTTTGTTTGATGCAGCTATGAATTTGTTTATTTCAGAAATTTATTTTATCCTCTTCTATTGGTAGCCTATTTTCATTATATGAGGTCAACATTTCAGTACCTCAGTATGTTAGTACCAAATTTTACATTTTTGAGGTAATAACATCACTGAATTCTCCATGTTATGCTCCGTTTTCTTACAGTGCATATATTAGAAGATTAGTTCATTTTTTTAAAGGAAAATGGGTTCCTTCTTGTGGGTATAGTGTGTGAAGTTGATTTAACCTAGGTTTATTTTGCGAATAAAACACCAAACGCATTGAAGTATACTGTGGTAACTGCATAATACTGGAGTAAGTAGTTTACACTTTTATGAAATCTGTCATTCTCCTCTCCCTTCTGTGTGGCATCACATACCTCTACGTGTTCTGTTATCCTTCTCTTTTCCCATCTCTACGGGATCACATCATAATCAAGCTGTTGGTTGTTCATGCCATGCGAAAATTAGTATAATGTTGCAATGTGCCAAGTAATAACAGAATCCCATGACTGCGCTGTGACATTCACTGTGAATGGGGCTCAATTTGATTGGTTTTTAACGCATTTTGGAGCACTGTGTGGATTTATTTTGTTGATGTGCTTCATGCAATGGTTCTTTATACAAATAAGGACTCTCTGAAGCTGAAGGGCAAATGACGTCGCTGCCGCCGCTGCTTTGTTTAAACGAAGACGCCATCCTGGAAAGAAAAAGTAAGCTGGTATACTAAAGGCTGCACCTTGGCTGCTTCAGATAGATCATGATGATGATGATGATGATGGTGGCTTCGGTGGCAGCATGCTGAACTGCTGTGCCCAAGATAGCGGGTTCAAACCCGACCGAAGTCGTTGGATTTTTTAAGAGCGTTAAAAATCCTTCAGTATGCCTTCTTCGGAGGGGAAGTAAAGCCGGCGGTCCCATGTCATAGATTTATGGTATGTAAACGATCCTTCCACAGACTAAACTTGTGTAAAGCTTTATTGTTAGGTTAGATTTCGTCGGAACGCTCTATCAAAGTTCCAACGTTCACCACTAGGTGTCATTGATATCTGATAGCGAAAGTTGGAACTACTTGAAATTGAACGGAACTTGTAGCTCACCCTAAGGGTGCCCGCTAGAAGCAGCTACAGACTCAGGCGAGCCGAACATGTCCTCGGACACTCCCGGCACTAAAAGCCATACGACAAATAAATTTAAAAAAATATATTGATTGCTGATTTTATAGTGGCTACGCTGGCAAAAGCGCAGCATTAGGTCATGGGGCCAAGCTCTCTGCTGACTCGGTAGACGCGTGGGTTCGAGCCCCACCCTCGGCCGTCCTTGAAATGGTTTTCCGTGGTTTCCCATTTTCAACACCAGGCAAATGCTGGAACGGCACCTTCTGACAGACCACGGCCGCTTCCTTCCACATCCTGGCCCAGTTTCATTCACCATCATTCATTTCAGCTCTCATTAACTCCTCTCATGAGGTTGGCGTCAGGAAGGGCATCCGACCTTAAAAACCATCGCCACAAAGACTTCCATCGCATCTCATCCCCGACCCCGTTGGAAAACGGGAATAATAAGGGGTAGACATACATATTGATTGCTGATTTATGATTTTCCTTGTAGTTTAAGTATATTACTCTCTGTATGTAACGTTTTGAAGCCACTTCTTTTAGTGTTGCCTATACAAACGATCAGTTGTAACTCTTCAGTCGGTCAACACTGATTTGCCCAATATGACTGGGCGGGGGTGCAAGCAAGGTATAGCCTATACATAAAATAAGCACTCCTTAAAAAATACGTTATTAGTTATAATCATTATTAAATAATGGTCAATTTAGAATGGTCCTAAAAATAAATACTCCTGAATGCTTATTTATACCGGGTGAACCAACTGCCCCTGATAATATTGTTTTATGCAGCCCAACTAACGCGTGTTATCAGGAATGTAGATATTTCTCTGCTTGCATCCCGTATAGTACTAATGCACTGCAAGCATATCCGGCGAACGATACTCAAAACTATTATTTTCCCCTCGTATTAGTCTGTAGTCACATCGAGGGGAAAAAATATTTAATAATAGTGTTCAATATTGTTTGCAGGATATGCTTGCTGTGCTACCATGCGGGATGCAAGCAGAGAAATATCGACCTCCCTTATAAGAGCGCAAGTTGAGCTGCATAAAACAATATTATTAGGGGCAGTTGATTCGTCTGGTATAGTTATAACTACGGTTCGGATGTTTAAGACTTAAGGAATAACACAATATGTAAGCAAATATGCCCAACAAATTAGTTTAATACGGCCAAAATTCGGGAAAATGTATGCACCTCTGCATCTTAGGGATGTGTAGCAAGTATTGGAGTGTTACTAACATAAAACGTGATAATACAGCAGACATCATTTAATCATGCTACTATACCTACCGGACCCATCAAGGGCAAACAGGAAGTAAGAAAAGTCGGAGTTTACTTACTTCCTAATTGATCTGAGCTAAATTTGTCTCCTTGGAGGCATCTTACACAGTGAGACATTTGTGCAGAAGATTTTTCTCGGAATCAGGTCTTCTAAACCTGCAAACTACTTGTTCCGGGAATGCAGAGAAAAATATATCTACTACACCAGTTACAAATCCCGTGTTAAAAACTCCACCCAGATAACAAGTTCCTAGTCCAAACATAAACAAATATAACAAAATATGATTTAATACCACTAAAATGAGGTAGTTGCTGTTGTTTGAGTCTTCAGTCTTTTGACTGGTGTGATGCAGCGCTCCATGCCTCCCTGTCCTGAGCTAATCGTTTCATATCTACATAGCTACCACAACCTACATCCGAGGCAATCTGTTTAACATATTCTAACCTTGGTCTACCCCTACAGTTATTGTCCTCAACCCTTCCTTCCATAACTAAGTTTGCTATTCCTGGGTGTCTTAGTATGTGTCCTACCAACCTATCTCTTCTCTTCCTTAGCAGTCGCCAGAAACATCTCTCCTCTCCCACTAGTCTTAATACCTCTTCGTTTGTAACCCTATCCACCCATCTGATCTTCATCATTCTCTTGTAACACCACATTTCAAACGCTTCAATTCTCCTCTTTTCTGCTGCACCAATAGTCTAAGTTTCACTTCTATAGAGCGCCACGTTCCAAACAAAGGCTTTCAAAATGACTTCCTCATACCTAAATCTATATTCGATGTCAACAGATTCATTTTTTGTAGAAATGCTTTCCTTGCCTGAGCCAACCTACTTTTTATATCCTTTTTGCTTCGTCCATCACCGGTTATTCTGCTTCCTAAGTAACAGAAGTCTCCTACTTCCTTCAGCTTTTCACCTGCCAATTTGATGTCCATAGAGGTTTCTGATTTATTTCGGCTGCATTCCAGTATTTTTGTTTTACATTTATTAATTGTCATCATGTATTCTTTCCGCAAGACGGAGTCCATACCATTCAAAAACTCATTCAAATCTTCAGTCGTGTCGGCCAAGATGACGATGTCATCAGCAAATCTCAGAGTTGAAATTATTTCTCATTGAATCTTCACTATAAAAATGGCCAATATATGCATTTATACGCAAAATTAAGTTGCTTTAAACGGGGTCAGGGAGCCTTTGTTCGCAGTTAGTTTTCAAATTTCGGGCAAAATAAGCTCAGGAAAATATATGATTTTTCCTTAACTTCCGAACCTTAGTTATAACGTATAGCCTACATCTTATCCCCACCCAGTCATATTGGGCAAGTTTGTGTTGACCGACTGAAGAGTTACAACTGATGGTATTACCCTCTGCGCAATTTAGTATTCGAACCACGGCCATTTATAGATCCCCTCCCCAGTCATGGATGTATAAATTAAGTATCCCAGTACATTGTATGAAAGTGTACCTTATTGAACGGAACTGCGAGCGTTATCCCGTATTAATCCCCATTCACGAAGACTATAAATTAAATCTAGTGAGTCACGGGTCTTTGCAAGTCACAGCTCGTGGCAGACCCTTAATCGGAAACAGAGAGGCTCAGTTTTACATTTGAAAACTGTCGATGGGAGTTAAAGATACGGAGCCCTCATTTACTCCATATGACATGCTGTGAATCAGACTTCCAAGGTGGTTAAGTAAATCCTCCTCCCCCTTATTCCGTTGCTGAAGTAATGTTTCACTGGATCTTTGTTCATTTAAATTAAAGAATCAATAGGAATAACATTTTAAGAGCCGCAGGCATAGAATTTCGGTGAAAATAAACTGCTAATATCGTCAGTTTTAAAAGTTAGTTATTGTTGATTTAAGGAGCGTAACCTTGAAAGTGGATGCTGATGAATTAGGACCACTAATTTTAAGAGAAGAATTTGATAGAGCCCTCAATGAGTTATGACACAGAAAGGCTCCAGGTTTAGATGGGAACCCTGCAGAGATTTTACAGGCCCTCGGAGATAAAACCAAGGACAATCTATACAATCTAATAAATGAAATATATGTAACAGGAGAAATGCCAAAGGACTTTGAGCAAACTATTCATATTCCCATACCAAAAAAGCGCAGAGCACAAATGCGCGAAGATTATAGAACTTTGAGCCTTCTCTCCCATGCCTCTAAAATTATAACAAGAATCATCTATCATCGGATCGAGAGAAAAGTAGAAGAAAATATTTCAGAAGAACAGTTTGGATTTAGGAAGGGAAGAGGTACACGAAAAGCCATCCTAAGTCTCAGAATAATTATTGAAAAATCCCTGGAAATCGACAAACTTGTTGTAATTGCTTCCATTGATTTAGCGAAAGCTTCTGATAATGTAAATTGGAAGGTGCTGTTTGAAACCCTAAGAAAACTGAAGATAGACTATAGGGACAGAAGAATACTCTATCAACTTTACAAGAACCAGACAGCATTAATTGGCAAGAAAAGAGTGGAAGCAAGAATTGGGAAGGGAGTAAGACAAGGATGTGGACTATCACCACTGTTATTTAATATCTACATTGAAGAAGCCATTCAAGAATTCCTAGCTAGCAACAGTCATGGCATAAAAGTTAATGGCAAGCTGTACAGTACCATACGATTTGCAGATGATATAGCCCTGATAACCGAAAATGAGAGTGATATGGAAAATGCTCTGAATCACATAAATGAATTATTGCAAGAGAAGTGTGTTTTGAGGATAAATAAAAAGAAATCCAAAGTATTCGCATGCACTAGGGATGGCGACCAAATAGTCAATGTGCTAATGGATGGTGAAAAACTAGCCCAAGTAAAGGATTTCAAATATCTGGGGAGCTTGATCACATCAAATGGAAAGTGTACGAGAGAAGTAAATGTTCGAATCGCACAGGCAAAAGAAGCCTTCTCAAAAAAGAAGTCTTTACTAACATCCAAGACTGTTAACTTAGAGGTGCGAAAACACTTCGTGAAAAGTTTTGTATGGAGTATTGCAAGTTATGGCTCTGAAACATGGACTCTGCGACAAGCAGATGTATCAAAACTTAGGGCATTAGAAATGTGGTGCTGGCGACGACTACTAAAGATACCTTGGACTGATAAATTCACGAATGAGAATGCTCAAAAGAGCAAAGGAGACACGTACCCTGTTTGAATCCTGAAATAGAAGAAGGAATAGTTTTGTCGGCCATTTGATTCGTCATTCTGACTGGTGCACCACACTCTTCGAAGGAAAGCTAGAAGGAAAGAGGTGTCGAGGAAGACCAAGGACTCAATTCATAGACAGCATTAAAGGCAAGCACACTTATTGCCATTTGAAACTCCAGGCCAGAGAAAGAAGACGTTTTGGAAGACATGCATGTTACCCACCAACCTAGCGGCTGGGGAGAAGAAGAAGAACCCAGTTTTAGAAGACCCACTGTGTTATGATTTAGCAAAAGGTATGCATTTCATCAGTTGTTTCATAACGTGGTCCATTCCTGACATATGCAGCTCCAAACGTGCTGTAGTTCGCAGATTGCTTGCTAAGACAGAAGGTTGGGAAATTGAATCGGCACACTCCCCACCACTTTTCAATGCCTACTGATTGGAGATGAAGGACTACAGTATTATTATATAGTAGCAATCAAACTATACAAGTCTGATGAATAAATCCGTCAACAACGGGCACTGTTACTATGCTGACAATTTTGTGAACAAAAGATCGATTGTCCGAAAACCTGTTTACCGTTATTTGAGTTGTTCACCAATTGCCTAATCTTGTTGAATGACGAAGCCTTGTACAGCGAAAGGATATGAAAGCCGAAGCTTAATGTTCTAACCCTGACCATGGTGACTTATAACTGTTTTCACTCCATGAAAATGCTAGATAAATTCTCTGTTTCAAATATCAAGGTGCTGATTACCAGTATGAGCCCAAGCTATAATAATTACACCAGACCTGACATCTTAATATCATAGGTTAATGGACATGTTTCGTACACACAAGTGTTCTGAGCTGGGCTAAAATGTCCCTAGTAATAGTTACCGGCAGTTAGCTCAGCACTTGTCCATCACACTGCCCCAGCATAAGTTACTACTGCAGCCTACAACATTTGCCACGCCGAATGGCACTGCCTTAGCCTAGTAATGCCCAAGGGAACACGATACTGTCGCGCGTCAATATTCTCAGACAGGGAAGTATTAGGTACGATCCCGCACCGCTCTACACCCCTCTCCTGCCGCTGAGCTCTCAAGGTTAGGTGCTGATTTAGTCGCCAGGATCTTTACAGGAGAATGATGAAGATCAGAGGGGTAGATGAAGTAACAAACGAATAGGTATTGAGACGAGTGGGCGAGGAGAGACATTTCTGGCGATTGCTAATGAGAAGAAGGAAGGAATCTTTTAGTTATACGTGACCGTTAATCATGGGATCATGAGCCACGGAACCTCCTTTTTACGTGGAATCCGAACCACAGGACATGGCATTTCACTTTGAAAATGTCACATGCTTTGACCGGGAATCGAACCAGGTCCACCTAGGTGAGAGGCCAACAGCTTAACCGCTGCGCCACCACGTCCCCTCTAATGAGAAGAGATCGGTTGCCTCGACACCCAGGAATAGCAAACTTAGTTATCGAAGGAAGGGTCGAGGATAAGAACTGTAGGAGTAGACGAAGGTATGTTAAACAGATTGCCTCGTATGTTGGATGTGGTATCTATGTAGAGATGAAACGATTACTTCAGGACAGGAAGGCATGGAAAGCTGCATCAAACCAGTCAAAAGACTGAAGACTCAAACAACAACAACAACAACAACAACAACAACAGTCTAATGAAGTAACACCAACACCAGAAATTAAGTTACTCCTGGCGTTATATTCAAATATTGATTGTACAACATTATTTCCAAATACGTCAGCAATTCATTCCCAAGCTTGCTTGAACACTCGACACTCTAGAAGAATGTGTTCTTTTAATTATGTCGGTGTTATATTCGGGTAAAGTTAGAGATTAGAGTGAAAATCGATGAAGTTAAGATGCGTGCGTCAGGTAGTATTCTGGATGATCTGTATGTTAACAAAGGACTATATGTAAAGATCGTGTGAGTCACAAATATAAATGAGAATCTGATGAGAGACGAGTTCAGGTTATCTGCAGCTCCTCTTTGTTATCCTTACTAGTGAACTGACATGAATCATGATGATAGATGAGCCATAGTAGTTTAACATCCAGACCTCGCAGCATCCACTGGAACAGTTGAGTTTAGAAAACTTTGAAGCCATCCTTTAATAGTGCCTTACTAACAATTGCATGGTAATGAAGGAAATGAAGGCGAATAAAACGATGTCTTCCCGTTTGCGACGATTCCCATTTGTGACGGATCATGAACTGATCATTAAGTGTCCCATTTGCGACGAGCTATACATTCCCATAGTCCTGAATTTCCCGTTACCTACGGAATATGCACTGACAGCTCCCAGTATGGTGAGACATATTTGGTTTGATAACTCGTAATTCTGTCTGTGTCTAACTTAGGTTCAGTGGAGTTGATATTCTGTCTGTGTCAACTCGTCATTCTGTCTGTGCCTAACTTAGGTTCAGACCGGTTCATATTCTGTCTGTGTGAACTCGTCATTCTGTCTGTGTCTAACTTAGGTTCAGTAGGATTCATTTTCTGCCTGTGTCAACGCGTATTTCTGTCTGTGCCTAACTTAGGTTCAGACCAGTTCATATTTTGTCTGTGTCAACGCGTCCTTCTGTCTGTGTTTAACTAAGGTTCAGTCCGGTTAGTTATCGTCAACTCCTCTCATGAGAGGGGTCGTGATGGCACACTGGTCGAGCTGCTTATATCCAAACAATGTGCTCCTGGATCGAATCCCTGGCAATGCCTGTGCGATTTTCGAGCTTAAAAGGTCACGGCAGGTGGTTCGTATTTCACGTAAAGAAAAGAGGATCTGTGTCTTATTATCTCGATATTAACAGTCACGTAAAACTACAAGCTCCCTGTTCTTCCCCCCACCCTCCAGGGTCGCACGGCTAGTGGAACGTGGGTAGGTGACCACGGGACCCCAGCTGAGTCCGGCATTGCTTCCACTTACTTGTACCGGGCTCCTCTCTGTGATCTTTATCCTGCCTACCCCCCTTGGTCAACTCTTGTTCTCTTCAAACCCCGATGGTATTAGGGTATCCGAGACTTAGGGAGTCTTTCAATTTCCCGCTTTAATTGGCCCTTGTCTCATCTTTACTGATCCCTCATTCCTCGAGGGGTCAGACGTCTTGTGTTTCTCTTCTAAAGGCCCTAAAGGAGGCAGGATGTGTGTAGCCGCACCCTAGATAGTGCTACACCCTCAAGGGCTCATGCCGGTATTCCTGAGCAGGGTCCGTTTTTTTTCCTTTTTCCATTGTCTTTGGGGCATACCCTCTCCTCTTTCCATTTTCTATCTGCCTTTCATGGCGCTTTTTCCTTCCAAATCTCCCAGTTCTAATTATTCGAGAGTCGAGAGCATTTCTTTATATTTTATTTCCCTTACCCTTGTTTTGTCCATTTCTTCTTCTGAATTAGATCTATGTACGTAGGGCCTAGTTAGTAGGAAGTCCATGCCTTCATCTTTCTTTTGAACTATCACAATAACATTAGGGACCGATAACCTAGATGTTAGGCCCCTTTAAACAACAACTATCATCATCATCATCGTCATCTTCTTCATCTTTCCCTTCCTCTCTCAAGGTTGACGCCAGGAAGGGCATCCGACCGAAAAATCACCCACCATATGGAAATAGCCTACGTAAGAGTTGTTGATCCAAATAGGGTATTTGTGACACCGTGGTCATGTATCCCTGTGTACTAGGGCGAGTCTTGAATTTGTCTGATAACCTGTGTTATTGTGATTGCTGTATTAGTGTGTGTAGTTGTACGAGGGCTATTCCAAAAGTAAGGCCCGATTCGCCGTAAATATTTGAAAGCGGCGTCAAGGGCAAAACACGCATGCGCGCCGACTCCTGGCATGCCTTGCGCGGCAAAAGCCGCCAGTAGCGTTGTTACTGTTGCAGTGTGCTGTTGATAGTGTCCGTTCACAATGTTTAAGACAATTAATCAGCCCGCCGATTGTGAAGTAAGGGCAGAAGAACAACTTTGTACAGAATTGTGTCTGAACATTTGCATTTTCGAAAATTATCGTCTGGAGTGTTGTTGTTGCATGACAATGCCAGACCCCATACTGCGAATGACACGCAAACTCTAATCAAGAAATTTGGATGGGAACAGATGGACCACCCACCGTACAGTCCGGACTTGGCGCCAAGTGATTTCCACCTGTTCCGCTACCTAAAGGAGTTTCTTGGCGACAAGCGCTTCGACACAGATGATGAAGTGAAAGAAGCTGTTAAAGACTGGTTAGCTTCGCAGGCGGCCGAGTTGTACGACTTAGGCATTCAAAAGCTTGTGAAACGATGTGACAAATGAGTAAATAAGTATGGAAATTATGTAGAAAAATAGAGGAATACGTAAGGAATGTCAAGAAAACAATTGTTTTGGAAACAATTTTGATTTTGGATGGTTTTTTTTTACCGGACCCTAGTTTTGGAATAGCCCTCGTAATTCAGACGAGGATTGGGAAGGAGTCAGTGGCAGTGGCCTTGATTTAGCATCCATCTCGGCATTCGCTTGGAATAGAAACGGGAAAACCACTGAAAGCCAATTTCAGGATGGCTGCGGTGGGAATCAAAACCGCCTCTTCTCTGTTTTGCCTCACGGGGCTAAGTGTACCCCCTTTGCAGCCCTCAGACCAGAATTAAATTCCTTGGCAGAGCCGGGAATCCAACCTGGGCCTCCAGTGTGATAGTCCACTACGCAACGAGGGGGGCGGAAATACATAAGATAAGACTAGTGAGCCACTTAGGCCTAAGTTTCATTAATCTTGAAGAGGTGGTGGAGTTGCTGATTGTTGTTTTGCCTTTTAAGTCACCTCTTACGTCATCAATAGCGAGAGATTTGGAGGGGGGTACAGAACATTCCAGACACCTTGAATATTTGAGGTTATGCATGGAAAAATTGAGATGCTGTGAACATTTTGAGTACGAGTGTACATGATTAAAGAAGAGGTTATTTGAAAGTTCACTGAATTCTTGAAACTAAATCTGAATTCTTATTCGTGCAAGAGAGAAATACAATGAGAAAGGGAGCAAAGAAGGGGAGAGATAATCTGCTCCAAAGGGTGAGAAGACGTTCGCACGTCCAGCTCCGTCATCTTGGAACAGTCTCTTTTTCTTCTCAGTTGTCTGGGATTCTTTCTCATATACCACGAAGCGTACTCGCATACCGCTACTGCCGGGTGGGAGGCTGCTGGAAGTGCAGAGATCAAAGGTTCAAATCCTGGTACTGACATGGGCCCCCCTCAGAGTGGTCCCGTCCACCTACCCTCCTCTCATCTGTTTGTTTTTGTTTTGATTTTTTTCGTTCTCCAGCAAATGCCTGGATGGTAGCGTATTTCAAATTACAAACGGCGACGGCTCGTCGAAATGAGGATGAGCATTCAGAGAGAGAGAGAGAAAGAGTTGCTTACAGTGCTACTCCACGGGCAAGAGTAAATAATTAGTGTTGCATTACCCTTCGCTGGGGCGTATATACAATTTTTTTCGGGGGGTGCTGATTATCCTGGAAAATTGTGAGTATTCTCAGGGGATTGTCAGCCCACAATACCCAGAAATATCAACCAATATCTTAGAGCATATAACTTTGTGTGATTATTTTAGATAAGTTTCAAAGTTTATATAGCCTACAATTACCGGCAATACCAAAAAAAAAAGTTGTAAAATACAACACAACTCACAAATAAAATGTTATACTTAATTAATTTTCTATTATGATCTATGGAGTATGAATGACAAATATCTAAATATTTGTCAATTTACTAAGCAGAAAGGTGTGTATATATATATATATTTTATTTTATTTTATTTTTACAAGTTGATAATTTATTTCTCAAAAGTACCTTACTGTGGAATTCACAGTTTTACCTCACAGACGAGAATCGAATTCGGACCTCCTCGGCGGCAGCCAAGAATCCTTTGTATCGTCACGTGACGTGCACGCCTGCCCTCTAGCGACGGGCTGTGACCTTCCACGCTCTGGTCGGAACCACACCTCGTTACACACGCCACGATTAGCCCATGTCGTCACCGGTTTGCGCATTACAGCCTCCGGCTCGTTACTTTTTGAACACACCTTATAATAACGCCTAATTAATTAATAGTGTGGAAATGAGTGAGATTCATTTTGTAGCTGTAGATTTAACACCCACTTAGAAAAGTTCGAAAATTCATATAAACTCGGGATATATGCGGGAAACGGTGTAGATCAGCACAGAGTAAGAACCAATTTTTGAAAAATGGATAAAAATAGTTGCGGCTTCGCTGGCGTAGTTGGTAGCATGCTGAGCTTCTATGCCCAAGATCGCGGGTTCAAACCCGGCCGAAGCCGTCAGATTTTTTAAGAGCGTATGCCTTCCTTCGGATGGGAAGTAAAGCCGGCGGTCCCATGTCATAGATTTATGGCATGTTAAAGAACCTTCCACTAATTACACCTGTGTGAAGCTAAATTGTAGGTTAGGTTAATCATTTGACAAACGCTCTTAGGTTCCGACGTTCGTCGCCAGGAGCCGACTGTGATGGCATTTGGTAACCAGTTCTGAACTAATAGTCGTTGACGGTGGCGTTTGGCGGCAAAAGTAGGAACTACTTGAAAAAAAATTAATGTCTGCAGTCCTTACTTATATTTTAAAAAAAGTCCTCTCGGCACGCCGGAAGGCGGAGGTAGATTTCACCGGACAAACTTGGGGATAAGCAAAAATAGGCAGAATATGCAGGTTTTCGTAGAAGGATCAGACCTCATTTATTGCGAGAAGATATTTTATAATTGGAGCTTAATTAACTTTGTTTTTCGTCATTTTATGCTTATTTTAAACATTTTATTGTCTTATGGGAACGGTAACCTTCTTGTCATTAGGGGTCCATTTTTATACTTGTGGTCACACTGTCCTTATGCAAGGTTTCGACACTGATGTGTGACTATGTAACGGTCTGCTACTTCTTCACGCAAAATTATATCTCCCGCAGAGATTTTGTTGGTTGCTCAGTTTAGGGGCTGCGACAACGCGGTCATGTAACCCCGTGTACTTAGGGATGGCTGTATTAGTCTGTAATTCAGGTAAGGACTGCAGACGGTCAATTTCAAGCAGTAGTTCCTAATGTTGGTACCAGGTACTACCGTCAACGACACCTAGCCGTGAACTTGGCTACTAGATGCCACCACAACTAGCAACTCGCAACGAACGTTGGAACTTCCCCTCCAAAGGAAAGCATACTGAGGGATTTTTAGCGCTCTTAGAAAATCCGACGACTTCGGCCGACTTTGAACTCGCGACCTTGGGCATAGACATTCAGCATGCTACCAGTTACGTCACCGAAGCCGCTTCACACTTAGTCAGATGAAAATCTGAATCTGATCTCGTGCAAGTGCGTTATCTTGGCAACGTCTGATGGCTCATCCCTCATCAATTTAGTAGTGTTGCCATGGCAACCACTGATAGCTCTTGGCATTTTCTTATATTTCCGAAATCATTTTTCTCATCCCTTGGCATAATGGTGGGTCATATCAAAAATTCTTTCAGACAAAAGTTTTAGGTAATTATTAGGGGAATATTGTCCATTTTGTACGGTTTTGATATTGTGCCTATTAAGAGAGATATGATTAATGTTTCCCGAAAAACCCACTTTTTCCCACCCCTTTGGTCAATGGTTGGTGCTATAAAAAAAACTCTTCAAACATACATTTTTGGGCTTTATCCGACACATAGTATGAACGTTGAACGGATTCGATATGTCACATATTAAGAGAGTTATAGCAATATTTCACTTTTTCGAAAAAAAAAAGCCCCCCATTTTCACCCCCTTCGACCGATTTAGCCCAGTAACGAACTCGACCGAAATTTTATAGGTATATATATTCGGTAAAAAATGCAAAGTGATTGGTGCAAAATTACGGCAGTTATCGTGTCCACAAGAAACTGATATATATATACATAAATTAAGTATAAACTTTTCAACTGACGGTGGTTTTGGGGTCTGGGGGATGTGAAACGCGAAGATATGTCGAAATTTTCCGGAAGTCGAAACATGGGACCCATTGCAATAGTTAGCTTTCTAATGAAATCTACCTAACAGATAACACACGCTAATACAGTCATCACAATTAACACCGGTTTTCAGACAGATTCTACACACACCCAAAGTACACGGGGCTACATGACCGCGTTGTCGCAGCCCCTAAAGTAAGGAACCAACCAACCAATTTTGAAAATTTCAAACGCTGCCTCTAATATTAAGTTTTGTTTGTTTCCATGGAAATGTATATAATTGTTACACAAGAAATTAGGAACGTTGTGTTGGCGGAAACTCCCGAGATTCATTTTGTCACTATGAACACGGCCTACTGTATTCAAATGGGTTCATTGACATGCCAACATCGTATGACATGCGTGTCGTAACTTTTGCCGCCTTTCAAAAATCACTCACCACGGCCCGGAGCGAACCTGCATGCTTGGGGTTAGTAGGCCGACACGTTAACCACTCACTCACCGTGGCAAGAATCAGAGATGTGTAAATTCCACACTGAATAAGGAATGTACACCATTTTATTTTTTCCGTTGAAGTTAGGTTTTACTGTACTATGACGTTGTTATAGTGTTTTGTTTCTTCTTCTTCTTTATCTTCTCCTAAGGGGCTTGGACATCGTCATTTTAGTCACTTGCATTTTGGGTATGTGTAGCCTATAATTTTCCTGATATCCTGTGTTATTGTGATGTCTATATTAGTGTTTGTGTGTGTAATTGATGCTAGGATTGGGAATGAGGTGGCCGTGCCCTTCAGTTAGGAACCATCCTACATTGGCCTGGAGCAAAGGTGAGAAACCTTGGAATATCATTTGTCGGATGGCTGAGGTGAGATGTACCCTGTTCCATCACTCAGTCTGCAATTGTCTAGGCTGAACCGGGAATCGAACCCAGGACCTTTGGATTCGGAGTCGTAATGCGTACCCCGAAACCATGAAAGACGGCTATACTGCTGTAGTACAGTAACCATACTGAAGAAACACAAGTTAGCAAATTAAACATACACTCACGTTCACGGGGCGGCCCAACTTGACGACCGCTACTTAATGGGAAACAAGTAGTTCCGTGAAGAACTATACAGCCTATTTTCATATATCCTACTGGTGTTAATTGCCTCTATCAACATACAAAATTTCAGTTTGATTCTTGTAATAGATTCGTAGATATTGAGAACCGTCTAAATATTTCAGATGGTCACCAGGTTGGATTTTTATTTATTTACTATTACATGAAGATTATTGTGTACGTGTGGTATTCAAAATTCAATCGCATGATTAGTACACAAGACATAAAAACGAGATTTTAAAATTACGCACAGCTGCTATCTTGTGGTTATGAAAACAATTGAAACAAATTAGATGCCAATGGATTAACATTTGTATAAGCATTTACCGATCAAATCGCGAGAAACGACCATTTAAATATTTATACTTCGCGTCGCCGCCATGTTGGATTTGTGCTCACCAGGTTATTGAAAGTCCTATTGGAGAACGTATGTTTATAGCCTGTATGATGATTTAAAAAAAACAATTTGATTGCTCTGTAAGATTCGTAGATAGTGAGAACCGTCTAAATATTTCGGATGGTCGCTATTTTGGATTGTTTTAATGTATAGACCATAGAGATATGTAGGCTACCATTAACGGAAAATTATTGCGTAGGTTCATTATTCAAACTTTCACTTCGATCGCATGATTACGACACAAGAAACAAAAACATAATTTCAAAATTTCGCACAGCCGCCATCTTGAGTTTATGTAAACAATTGAACAAAATTAGATGTCAGTGCATTACAATATATATAATAATTTACTGTACAACATTTCACTGCGCTCAGATGGTTAGGCTAAATCGCAAGAAAAGTCTATTAAAATGTTTCAACTTCGCTTGGCCGCCATGTTCGTTTTGTACTTAACAGGTTCTTGAAAGTTACATAGAAAGACTTGTAGTAGTGCTCTTTATCACCGTACAAAATTTCAGGTTGATAGCAGTAATAGGTTCGTAGATACAGAATGCCAGTGAAATATTTCGCACAGTCGCCATCTTGAGGTATTTAAACAATTGAACTAAATTAGATGCCAGTGCATTACAATGTGTATAAACATTTGCTGTACCAAGTTTCATTGCGTTAAATCGCGATTAAAGTCTATTTGAAAGTCTCAACTTCGCTTGGCCGCCATGTTGGTTTTGTAGTTACCAGGCTTTCGAAAGTCTCATAGGTGAACTTCTAGTAGTGCCCTTTATCACCGTACAAAATTGCATGAAGATATCGGTAATAGTTTCGGAGATATCGAATGCCGGTGAAATATTTCGCACAGCCGACATGTTGGATTGGTGAGACGTACTACAATTTGAAGAGCACGGTCAGGGTCGGCAAAAATGGTGTTATGACTTACCGAGGTTCATTGAAATCGCTCCAGCCGTTTAGGAGTTATTAGGGACACACATCACACACACACATACGCACACACGGACAAAAGGTGTTAAGCCTATTTTATTTTTTTCATAAAATGAAAATAGGCTAAACATTATTCGAGTTCACAAATTAGACAAAATACCTGAATTAATAGTCTGGGATAAATCTGGAGATGATGTAGTAATAGATGTTTACTCCTCCACTGTCGATAATCCACCCATCTATCCCAAATATGATCACGACTTACTTAGATGAATTTCCAACTGACTCAGCCATTTTGAACAACATGTACAGTATTGCCAACCCCACGCATTCGGTACTATTTCGTATCCGGTACAGTAAAATAAACGAGCGCCGTCAAGTTAATGTGAAGTTGTGCCAATTGTCATTACAACGGTGAATACTCTTCTACATACAAAGCAAACCTAACCTGGGACTTACGCCCCAGACCCCTTGCTTGTAGTGCAATCAGTAATTTTCGTCCAGACAGTCATCTAACCAAGTAGCGACCAATTATTTCGTCCACACCAATGGTTTAGCCCAGACACGCATTTTTGTTCTGGTGTATTTTGTATTGGACATGTTGGCAAACAGTGATATGACATCAATGTGTGTGTATCCAACATGGCTGCCGTAGTTGAATGAGCAAGAAATAAAAACATTTATCTACGTATTAAAACAAATGTGTCAAGCTTTAATTACGGGGCTAGTGACTAAAATGTCCCAAGCCCCGAAATTCAATGAATAACTCTTTTTCCAGAATTGTAAAATCAATGACCGCGTTGATGAAAATGGAGGCTTTCAGCTACGTCTCCTTTCCAATGGTAGTCTCAATTATAAATACACCCCCATACACCACAATAACAAAGGTTATTAGAAAGTATATTATATTTATTTGTTTATTTTTATGTTTAATTTTTATTTTTAATGTTTTATTTTATTTTACTTTAATTTGTTTAATTTTTTTAAACATTTCATTTAAAATTGTTTTTTTTTAGTTTTGATTTTTAATTATTATTTATTTTTTAATGTTTATTCTTACTTTTTATTTTTTATGTTTATTTATTTGATTTCATTTTTTTTTTAAAATTATATCCACACCCTACTGTAGTAGATGGGGTTGAACGACCACTTCTAAACGAAACAACAACAACAGCTGTTCCTGGGGCATGTTTTTAACCGCGAAGTTGGTGTTCTCGTGATTCTTCGTTCATTTAGGGGCTTGGTCATCTTGGTCATTAGATCCGTGTACTTGTGTGGGGGTGTAGAACCTGATTATGTGTATTTCTGTAGTAGAGTATTGAGGCAGGCATAGGGAAGGAGGATGCTGTGGCCTTAAGTACAGAACCATTCCTACGTTTGTATGGAGTAGAAGTGGGAAACCTTGAAATACCACTTAAGAAAAGTTCAGGTGGAAATTGAAGTCACCTCTTCTTAGTTTTGCCTCAAGAGGCTAAGTGTACTGCTTTCCTAACCATTGGGCAATAATTAATGTTCTTGTCAGGGCTAGGAATCGAGCCCGGACTCTAGGGGTGACAGCCATGAGTGCTAACCCTACACCACGAGGTTGTTGAGCATCTGCGCTTCTGTGTTAAAAAGCATGAAGTCCTCGCATTGTGGCTATTGTGGACGTGACGGATGGGTGTGGGTAACTAGTGCTACCTCTGCCCCACTCCTTGCCTACGCCACTGACTGTGGAACGTGCGAGCTACTGTGTTAGTGATCATGAAGTTCTCGAACAGGATTGTTCAATGTGGACGTCACGTACGGGTGTAGGTAACGTTGCGTGTGTTTAGGGAGTCTATTTACCATATTAGAGAAGCTGCGTGACCGGATACACATGTAAAGTGTAGCCACTTAATCACACGTTCACTCTCCCTGCTCGCTGTCGGGATCGACATGGGTACAACATTCTTTAATTAACCTTCATACGATCGTTCTGATCTCATGACCAATACGAAATATACGTGCTGTGAACGTACTGAAATTAATACAGTATACTAACAACGGAACTCTGGTAGTGTCATCCCCCAGATCGAATTGTAGCCTAATTGGCAGAATACTCTTGGAAGGTCACTGTATACGATGGTAGTAACAAAATCGGCTAAAATTAACATTAACCCTCTATTTAAGTCTATGTAAAAGACGCGAACCAGGAAGCGCTTGGAACTGGAAAGCTGGCGATTGCCTGGTCGTTTCGACTTGAGCTGCTAATAAGCGATCTTCCGTTAATCGATTAATAAAAGAAAAAAGTGCCAGTCAGTCTGAAAGACTAGACTTTGTATCATTTTAAATGCTACAATTGCTGAAAAATGCTAGAAAGACTCTAGACATGTTAGAAAATTATCTACATAATACTTATCTTGCTTTATAATACTTTACATTGTTTCAAATTACTCGCGAACGGCAAGTGCAAACCAAGGGCGAAGCAAGGCCAAGCGCGCGGGATGCCGTCACGCTCACCAGAGCGCGCGGGGACATGCCCCTTCCAGCCAGTCTAAAAGCACTTATAGTGGGCGATGTATTGAAGATAGAGATATGCTCTCGCGGACTTTTTTGTAGAACTTTTCATGCTGACCAATTCTTACACTCATAGTATATTGATATGTTTAACGGTTTTCCCAGCGTAAACTTAAGAAGCGCACGGACGCCAAGTTGGTTTTCGACTTTTTCACTGAAATCGTTACTGCTTGGCCTCCTTTGATCATACATAAATTATTTTCTACAGAATCTTTCCTCGAGATATCCTTTACAGAATGGTGAAAACTGCATCAAAATCAATCCAGTGGTTCTCGAGATTACCCGTGACATCCAAGAATCGGGGATTTTTGTCTTATACTAACGAAGTGAAGATTGTCGGGGAACACATGCACCAAGCGGTACTATGACGTCACACACCTGAGTGCATCTGGGTGCATTTCGTCCCGTCAGCGTAACGACGAAGTCAACAAGTTCATTTAAAATTATATATATTACGAGCCTTACAGTAGTCGTTGGTTGGTTGGTTCTTAAGTTTAGGGGCTGCGACAACGCGGTCATGTAGCCCCATGTACTTTGGGTGAGTGTAGAATCTGTCTGATAACCGGTGTTAATTGTGATGGCTGTATTAGTGTGTGTATCTGTTTTTTAATTTAAGTACAGTCTGCAACTTAGAATTTTTCAAATAGTTCCTACTTTTGCCGCCAAACGCCACCATCAACGACTACTAGGCCTAGTTCAGAACTCAGCTACTAGACGCCACCGCAGTCGACTCTTGGCAACGAACGTTGAAACCTAAGAGCGTTGTTTACATTCTTAACCTATACAATTTAGCTTCACACAGGTGCAATTAGTGGAAGGTTCTTTAACATGCCATAAATCTATGACATGGGACCGCCGGCTTTACTTCCCCTCCGAAGGAAGGCATACTGAGGGATTTTTAACGCTCTTAAAAAATCCGACGGCTTCGGCCGGGTTTGAACCCGCTATCTTGGGCATAGAAGCTCAGCATGCTACCGACTACGCCACCGAAGCCGCCTTACAGTAGTCGCATATGATGTGTAACATGTTACATGTTATCCTACTATGTGTCTGCCGGGAGTTCAAATCCCTTGATAACAGTGAACTCTGTTGGTCATTGAAATAACTACTTGTAAAACTCCAGTGCCAATGATTTATTGTAGGAATATCTTTACTTGGGCCTCCAAACCTTGAAGTAAACCGTATGCGATATACATTCCACATGGGGCTGTATATTGGCCGACAGTACCTCGAATGCTTACATTAAATAAGAATATTTAATGGGGCCTCCAAACCTTGAAGTAAACCGTATGCGATATACATTCCACATAGGGCTGTATGTTGGACTGACAGTACCTCGAATGCTTACATTAAATAAGAATACAGCAAAAGTGTAAAGATCTAATAACTCATAATATTGTTTTAAGCAAATATGATATAATTAGCCTAATATGTTCACACCAAAGAACGACAATTTGAAGATCATTTATTGTAGGAATATCTTTAATGGGAGGTTCCAAACCTTGAAGTAAACCGTATGCGATATACCTTCCACATGGGGCTGTATATTGGCGGACAGTACCTCGAATGCTTACATTAAATAAGAATCTTTAATGGGGCCTCCAAACCTTGAAGTAAACCGTATGCGATATACATTCCACATAGGGTTGTATATTGGACTGGCAGTACCTCGAATGCTTACATTAAATAAGAATACAGTAAAAGTGTGAAGATTTAATAAATCATAATTGTTTTAAGCAAATATGATATAATTAATATTTTCACACCAAAGAACGACAATTTGAAGATGATTTATTGTAGGAATATCTTTAATGGGGGTTCCAAACCTTGAAGTAAACCGTATGCGATATACATTCCACATAGCCACATGGCCGACAGTACGTCGTGGTACCAATCTCCGCCATCGCGCGCGCTGATTGTTACCGTCCAATTTCCGTCCCTTTTCCAAAATCACTCCCACAAAAAATATCCAGCTACCGAGTGGAAAGATGTTACACATCAAAATTTGAAATTCATAGAAAGCGATTAATGGATTACTCGACTGACTGTTCATTCGATTATTCAACTAATCGAATAATAGATTGATTGGCTAAGCGAAGAATTGATTAATTGATCAGTAGACACGAGATAAGAAAATAAGGTTAAATGAGAGATCGTCGCTTAAGTTGAGTTACGTTTATTTTCGGAATGATTTAGAGAAATATATAAAAGTTACTATTTGCCTAAATATACAAAGTGTCCTTACTTATCATTTTAACAATCACAGTTGAAGGACAATCATCAATCAAGTTGGAAAGGGTTTCGCAAAAAGGAAATGAAGAGTTTTCAGTAAAGATTTTGAATTCCTAATCAATGTTTACAATTTAGAAAAGGAACATTTTTGTTTTACTTTGTTTTAGCCTAGTTTCCACAATAAGGTAGGCCTACATTATTTTAAAAAATATAACTAATGATACAATAATTTTTAATTAAATACATGTCTGTTTTGCTCTTAAGCGAGCATAGTGAAAGGTGCGAGAAAAATAGATTAATCGATTAAACGTACAATCGATTAATCGTTATTTGTAGCAATTATTCGATTATCTTTCTCCTTCGATTAATCGATTGTTCGATAACTGAAATTAATCTATCAAAAGTACCAGCCCTAGTTTCGACAAGGCAGCATGCAAACGGCTGCCGTCTACTTCCACGCGCTGATTCCCTGTATATTTTTGATTGATTTAAATAGAGGCCTAATGTTAACTTTAGCCGTTGTTGTTGTTGTTGTTTTTTTTTAGCACAATCGTGCAGAGTGACATTTCTAGAGTATGCTATGCCAATTACAATCCGAAGGTGGGTAGACGTTACCAGAGTTCCGTTGATAGTCCCCGAGGTGGTCGTCATGGAGTGGCGTTCCCATTCCTTTCAAATTTGATAATGCGAGTTGATTCATTTTGGGGCTTTGTTACATCGTGCTCATGTACCCCCGTATATTTGCGTGTGTGTGAAGTCTATCTGGTAACCTGTACTAGTGAGAGCCTCCGTGGCTTAGACGGCAGCACGCCGGCCTCTCACCGCTGGGTCCGTGGTTCAAATCCCGGTCACTCCATGTGAGATTTGTGCTGGACAAAGAGGAGGCAGACAGGTTTTTCTCTGGGTACTCCGGTTTTCCCCGTCACAATTTTCATTCCAGCAACACTCTCCCCTATCATTTCATTTCATCTGTCATTCTTGTAATCATTGCCCCAAGGGAGTGCGACAGGCTGCGGCAGCCGGCACAGTTCATATCCTCGCCACTAGATGGAGACTTCATTCATTCCATTCGCTGACCCGGTCAGTCGACTGGAATCAGGCTGTGAATTTTTCAACCTGTACTAGTGTGTGTACAGTATTTATAATTCACCCCCCCAGGGGCTCACATCTAGTGGGACGTGGGTTGGCGACCACGGGGCCCCAGCTGAGTCCGGCATTGCTTCCACTTACTTGTGCCGGTCTCCTCTCCGCCTTCTTTCCTGTCGACCTCACTTGGCCAATGCTTGTTCTCTTGCGACCCCGACGGTATTAGGGTATCCGAGGCCTAGGGAGTCTCTTCCTTTCCTGCCTTAATTGGCCCTTGTCTCATCTTTTCTGATACCCTCCTTCCGCGAGGGGTCAGCCTTCATTTTCTTTTCATATTATCTCCTGCCTTCTGCTCAAGGTCCTCAAGGAGGCAGGGTGTTTGTAGCCCCACCACTTCTGGTGCACCCTAGATATTGCTACATCCTCAGGGGCTCACGTCTGGTGAGTTCGTGAGTTGGCGACCCCGAGGGATTCCTGAGCTGGGTCCAGTTTTCCCCCATTTATCCATTACGTCTGTGGCGGACCCTCTCCTCTTTCACTTTCCTTTCTGCCCTTCATGGCTCTCCTTCCTTCCAAGTCCCTCAATCCGCATTATTCGAGGGTTGAGGGCATTTCTTTTCCTCCTGTACTTTATTTGCCTTATTCTCCTTTTGTTTTCCAATTCTTCTTCTAGTATATAAGTTAGTTTTAGTTATAGTTTAAATTTCATTATCATCTTCACGATCACCCAAACCATTAGGGGCCGATAACCTAGATGTTAGGCCCCTTAAAACAACAATTATCATCAACATCATCATCATCATTATCATCAATACTTACCCCGTTCCAACCCTCAGATCAGAATTCAATTTCTTGACAGAGCCGGGAATCAAACCCGGACCTCCGGGATTTTAGGGAAGACGCTGCCTAGTTTGGTATATACATACTCGAACAAGCAGTTATATCAGAATTCCAAGCCTCGCAGAGAGTTTCTTCATTGGCATTACAGAGACTTTGAATTAGGAAATGTCGTCGCTCCCAATGTGCTAACTAGATCTTAATGTCGCTGTAAGGTAACATGGTGTATAGCCTAGTATAGATCGCTGTGTGACCTTGTGTGGTCCTCAAGAAACCACAGAAAGGTTAAGAGTCACAACCTTTCGACAACACTTAGCATCAGCAGGAGAACTTAAGACCATATTAACCTTAACACACCCTAACGATATATTGTACGCTGTCACCGTGGAGACCCGGGTTTGATCCCGACTCCGCCAAGAAATGTAATTCTGGTCTGAGGGCTGGAACGGGAAACACTCAGCCTCGTTAGGCAAAACTAAGAAGAGAGGAGTTCGATTTCCACCTCACCCACCCTGGAAGTGGTTTTTCGTTGTTTCCTACTTCTACTCCAGGCAAATGCCGGGATGGTTCCTAACGTAAGGCTACGGCCGCTTTTTATACAAATCCTAATACAATTACAAATACACACATGTCAGTGCAGACATCATATTAACACAGGTTACACTGGTCTACAAAAAGAACTTTTTGCCAGTTACCAAAACAAATAAAGCTGTTTCTGGAAGATAATTTGCCCCTGAATCCAGATCTAATCTCAGAATGTATGTTTCGGCGTCAGTTTCTATGTTATAATGGATTTTGTAAATGCTTGCGTCAGCCTTTATATTATATTACAAAATAACTCTGTGTTAGTACACAAATTCATCAAAGAAATGAGCTACATTAGAGTAAAGAAAAGTGAATCAACAATAAACAATGCAACAATCACCAGCGTGCTGCAATGTCTTGGAGTATGACTCATCCGCCTCATTCGTACTCTGGCGGTGGATTTGGGAACTGAGGATAATGAATGGACGTCCTTGTATATATATTTCGATTGTTTTCCTACAAATACATCCGCAATGGAAAACTGAAAGCAAATTAATTAAGCAATACCAACGTAACCAAAAGTGCAGCATTTTCAATGTGTTTAAAGATAAAGGGTACCATATTGCGCAAACTGAGCCGATAGATGAAAACTGATTTGGTTTTCGAATACAGGACCCACGACTTAGCTAAGAACACCATTCACGTTATTTATAACAAAAATGCTGTTATCAGAGAAATTCTACACACACCCAAGTACATGGGGCTACATGACCACGATGTCGCAAAGCCCCTAAACGAATCAACAACAACGATATATTGTACAATCAGAATAACCGATGCTCATTGAGAGAGACAGTTAGAGAAATTAGGCTATATGGTGGTTCTTAATATTTGTCATTTTACAATGCCTACGAATGTTACCTGAGGAAAGTTACTGTACCCTATTGGCAATGAATGATTTTTAGCCTCTATTCACTTTATGAAAAAAATAGGCTTTTGAGATCACCTTTCGTTCGTGTGTCTGTGTGTGCGCGTGTGTGTGTGTCCCCGTAATACATTCTAAACGGCTGGAGCGATTTCACTGAAACTCAGTAAGATCATAGGACCATTCTGGCCGACCCCGACCGTGCCCTTCAAATTTTAATCCAACATGGCGGCTATGCGAAGTATTTCACCAGCATTCAGTATCTCCGAAACTATTACCGATATAATTCTGAAATTTTGTACGGTGGTAAAGGAAACTACTAGAAGTTTACCTATGGGACTTCATAAACCTGGTAACTACAAAACCAACATGGCGGCCAAGCGAAGTTGAGACTTTTAAATAGACTTTTCTCGCGATTTAACCCTCCAAACGTAATAAAACATGGTACAGCAAATGCTTATACACATTGTAATGCACTGGCTTCTAATTTAGTTCAATTGTTTACATAACCTCAAGATGGCAGCTGTGCGAAATATTTCACTGGCATTCAATATCTCCGAAACTTTTACAGATATCACCCTGAAATTTTGCACGACGATAAAGGGCACTGTTACAAGTTTATCTATGTAACTTTCAAAAACCTTTAAAGCACAAAACGAACATGGCGGCCAAGCGAAGTTGAAACATTTTAATAGACTTTTCTCGTGAATTAACCTTCTGAGCGCAGTGAAATATGGTACAGTAAATGATTATACATATTGTAATGCTCTGGCATCTAATTTAATTCAATTGTTTACATAATCTCAAGATGGCGGCTGTGCCAAATTTTAAAATTAAGTTTTTATTTCTTGTGTTGTAATCATGCGATCGAAGTGAAAGTTTGAATAATGAAGCTACGCAATAATTTTCCTTTAATGGTACATAACTCTATGACCTATACATATAACAATCCAAAATGGCGACCATCTGAGTTATTTTGACGGTTCTAAATATCTACGAATCTTTTACTGCAATCAAACTGAATTTTTTTAATGTTCGTAGAGGCTATGAACATAAGTTCACCTATATGACTTTCAGTAACCTGCTGAGCACAAATCCAACATGGCGGCGACGCGAAGTATAAATATTTAACTGGACGTTTCTCGTGATTTAACCATCCGAGTGCAGTGAAACTTTGCACGTTAAATGCTTATACACATGTTAATCACTGACATCTAATTTATTTCAATTGTTTTCATAACCACACGATGGCAGCTGTGCGAATTTAAAAAAATCTCTTTCTTCTTTCTTGTGTCCTAATCATATGATTGAAGTCTGAATGCCACACGTACACAATAATCTTCTTGTAATAGTACATAAATAAATATCCAACCTGGCTACCATCTGAAATATTTAGACGGTTCACGATATCTACGAATCTATCACAACAATCAAACTGAAATTTTGTATGTTGTTAGAGGCAATTAACATGAGTAGGATATATGAAAATAGGCTGTATAGTTCTTCACGGAACTACTTGTTTTTCTTCAGATGCTTGTCACTGCAGGGGCGTGAAGGCGCAGCGGTCAAGCTGCTTGCCTCTTACCCGCGGGACGGATTCCGTACCAGTAAATGCATTTCTAATTTTCGAAATGAAATGTCAAGGACTGTAGTTCGGATTCGACATTAAAAAGAGTTATCTTGTCTTCTGATCACGACATGAACGGTCTTGTAAAACTACTTCCTTCCTTCCTTCCTTTTCCTTCCTTCCTTCCTTCAGGTAAAAAAAGTGTATTGTTGTTGTTATTAATTGATTTGAGTCGCTAGGGACAATTTGGTCATCTGCCCGTGTACTTGTGTGTTTGTTGGATATGTTTGATTACCTGTATTCTGTGGTGATTGTGGTTGTGTGTGTAACTGTAATTGTAAGGGTCAGGGATTGGGATAGTTGCCCCGGGACTTGAAATAAGGTACCATCCCGGCGTTTGCCTGTAGGGAGTGGGAAAATCGCGGGGGGCAATCAGACACAAGATGGGTGCTGTCATTGCTGTGTTTCAAACCACTGATCGCCCAACTTGTAGCTCCTCACCCAATCTTAGACACTAATACACTGAAGAAAATGGAAATTGCAACACCCAGAAGGAGTGGTTCTACATTGCTGCAATTGAACATGCAGGACGAGTGTTCGGTTGTGATTCGATGATTACACTTTCAGGTCCCTCTGACCGCAAGTTTGGACTACAATCAATACAGGATGTGACCACCACGAGCTGCAATACATTGATGAATTCGGTGAGGCATGGAGTCAATAAGGCCCTGGATCGCTTCCTGAGGAATTGTGGCCCATGCTTGCTGCACTGCACGGGTCAGTTGTTCCAGAGTTGTAGGTGGCTGAGGACGGTTGGCCAGTTGTCGACCCATCATGTCCCACACATGCTCAATAGGACTGAGGTCCGGAGATCTGGCGGGCCATTCTAAGGTTGTGATGTCGTGGAGAGCTTTTCTGGAGATGCGTGCAGTGTGAACCCGGCCATTGTCCTGCTGAAACATCCCATTAGCAATGTTCGCCATCATAGAGACAACCACTGGATTGAGTACCCTATCAACGTACTGTCGAGCAGTCATAGTGCCCTCAACAAGCACTAATTGTGATTTCACATTAAAGCCAATAGCTCCCCAGACCATAATGCTTGGTGTTGGCCCTGTGTGCCTCTCGACAATAAAGTCTGGGCGGCCTCTCTCCCTGGTACGTCGGCGCACACGATTCCGGCGATCACTGTGGGCAAGACAGAAGCGAGATTCATCACTAAAGACGACTCTGTGCCATTCGTCGACCCACGTCGATCGTTCTCGACACCAGGCCAGCCTTACACATCGCTGTTGTGGGGTCAATGGGACACCTTCTGCAGCCAGCTGCACGCAGGCGATTACAAACTGTTTGTTGTGTAACGTGGGGTGCCACAGGTGCTCGAATTTGCGCTGATGTTGCATGTGGTTCCATCCGGGCCATCTGAATGATGCGGCGATCCTCTCTTACAGCTGTCTGTCGCGCTGGGCCTGTGCCAGGTCTACGAGTGTGGGTACCTTCATTTGACCATTGCTGTCATACACGTTGTATCGTAGATGCCTGTCGGCCAACACGTGCAGCGACAGTCCTTAGCTATAATCCGGCCTCACACAGCCCAATTATCCGAGTCCTCTCAAACGGCGACAGTTGTTGATAGCGTGCTCTTCTCTGTCGTCGAGGCATGTTTGACGGGGAACACTTCACTGCACAGACTGCAAGTCAACTACGCTACACCAGAGTCCGTATACTGGAGTTGATTCATCCGCGATCAATCACGTGGGGAGACCTGTAGCAACAATCCAATGGGTCTGAAACTTTGATCGTTTACATATCTACATGGCATCGTTCCATATCTTGAAAATCAACACAAACGACCAATGCCTTCATGGTGTTGCAATTTCCATTTTCTTCAGTGTAAATACAATAACTGTACACACATTAATACATTTACAACAATAACACAGGTTAGTATACTGATACCCTACGTACACAAGTACACGGGCTGATGACCAAAGATGCCCAAAGAAAGTTGCCCAAAGCCAGTAATTCATACAACATTTATACATAATTTGTGTTCCGGAACGCGACTTGAATTTTATTTGCTTAAAGCTGACCTTTTTTTTACAAAAAAATATTCTTACATGTATATTTGGTCACACGTATCATTATTTTATTATTATTATTATTATTTATCGTGTTGGAAGCCGTTTTTCAGTGTTGCCTTACTAATTGAAATGTAAATGCTTTTCAGTCGGTCAATACGATTGTGCCCAACTTGTAATGGGTGTTGTTCCCTAAACCTGAAAGAAAGTAACTGGCTGCATGGCTCAGCGGTAACGTTCTTTCCTGCTGTTCCCGAGGTTGCAGGATCGAATCCTGGCGGAGTCAGTTGGCATTTGAGGGTGTCAAATGCGAGGGAGCTGTGTCAGTAAATTTATTGACACTTTTAAGATCCCCTTCGGGGAAAAATTCAGGCACCCCGGCGTTTCTGAAAGCCGCATTAGTTAAATGGGACGTAAAATTAATAACATTATTATTATACTATATGAAAACAAGTAGTTCCGTGAAGAACTATACAGCCTATTTTCATATATCCTACTCATGTTAATTGCCTCTATCTACATACAAAATTTCAGTTTAATTGCTGTAACAGATTCGTAGATATTGAGAACCGTCTAAATATTTCAGATGGTCGCCAGGTTGGATTTTTATTTTTGTACTATTACATTAAGATTGTTGTGTACGTGTGGTATACAAACTTCAATCGCATGATTAGAACACATGAAGTAAAAACGAGATTTTAAAATTACGCACAGCAGCCATCTTGTGATTAAGCAAACAATTGAAATAAATTAGATGCCAGTGGATCAACATTTGTATAAGCATTTAATGTGCAACGTTTCACGGCACTCGGATAGTTAATTCGCGAGAAACGTCCATTTAAATATTTATACTTCGCGTCGCCGCCATGTTGGATTTGTGCTCACCAGGTTACTGAAAGTCCTATAGGTGAACATATGTTCATAGTCTCTATGAACATTAAAAAATTCAGTTTGGTTGCTGTAAAAGATTCATAGATATTGAGAACCGTCTAAATATTTCGGAAGCTCGCCATTTAGGATTGTTATATGTATAGGCCATAGAGTTATGTACCATTCAAGGACAATTATTGCCTAGGTTCATTATTCAAACTTTCACTTCGATCGCATCATTACGACACAAGAAATAAAAACTTAATTTTAAAATTTCGCACAGCCGCCATCTTGAGGTTATGTTAACAATTGAATTAAATTAGATGGCAGTGCATTACAAACTGCAAAATCATTTACTGTACCACATTTTACGGCGCTCAGAGAGTAAAATCACGAGAAAGGTCTCTTAAAATATTTCAAATTCGCTTGGTCGCCATGTTCGTTTTGTACTTTACAGGTTTATGAAATATACATAAGTAAACTTGTATCGGTACCCTTTATCACCGTACAAAATTGCAGGGTGATATCTGCAATAGTTTCGGAGATATAGAATGTCAGTGAAATATTTCGCACAGCCGCCATTTTGAGGTTATGTAAACAATTGAACTAAATTAGACTCCAGTGCATTACAATGTGTATAAACAATTGCTGTACCAAGTTTCATTACGTTTGGATAGTTAAATCGCGAGAAAAGTATATTTAAAAGTCTCTAATTCGCTTGGCCGCCATGTTGGTTTTGTAGTCACCAGGTTTTTGAAAGTCTCATAGGTGAACTTCTAGTAGTGCCCTTTATCACAGTACACAATTTCAGGGCGATATCGGTAATAGTTTCGGAGATATTGAATGCTAGTGAAATATTTCGCACAGCCGCCATGTTGGATTGGTGAGACGTAACATTATTTGAAGGGCACGGTCGAGGTCGCCGGGAATAGCGCTATGAACTTACCGAGTTTCATTGAAATCGCTCCAGCCGTTTAGATTTTATTAGGGGGGGGGACACACACACCTCACACACACACACACACACGCACACACGGACAAAAGGTGATCTCATAAGCCTATTTTTTCAAAATTGAAAATAGGCTAAAAATTACATGAGTTTTATTATAAATAATAAATATAAATAAATAATAGAGAACAACAAAGCCAACCCGTACAGGCCATGGAGGCCCTGGGAGTAGTGGAAGGTAGAGGCTTCCACTTTTTGTGACAACGGCACTAGATGGGATGAAGTTGTCAGCTCCACGCCCGGCCGCTTTGCTCCCAGGAATCACCCTGGTACTCATGTTGGTGTAGGCTGAGTGAATCCCAGGGCTATTTGCGTTTCCGAAAGTGGTAGTATTGTTTCTAAAATCCACTTCCTGGGTGGGGATCGGACCCACTCCCTTTCAGTTAGAAGCTCAGCGCCTCTACTGACTGCGCCACGCAACCCCCAATAGAGAACAACACCAATTACAATAATAATAATAATAATAATAATGTTATTGGTTTTACGTCCCTTTTAACTACCCTGGCTTTTAAACACCAATTACAATTTGGGTACAATCGTTTGGACCGACTGAAAAGCATTCATATTTCATTATTATTTTGTGAGGTTTAATAGCTGGTGCTCATTAAAATTCATACAAAAGCTATAGATAATCGATTCGTTTAAGTTTAATGAAGGTATTGTAAAAAGGAAACAAATTTGGATATTTGTAAAAAAAATAATAGGCTACATATTTTATTCATGAAAACATTTCTTCAGATTCGATACTTAATCAATCATTCAGATTACGGGAAGACATTTCGATTGTCAACTTCGGATATATCATAGTGGACCAAATGTTTAAACCACAGGAGTTGTTTACGGGTGAAGTTGGCCTTATGTTTTTAAGTGTAGGAAATTTACCTTATAAGCCTGCTTGTAATTACATAATAGTACATTATGCAACAAGTCTATAAAGGCAATAATTAAGACACGAGTCTGTTTATAAAACAAGCGTAGCGATTTTTATAATTTCCATACGAGTGTCTTAATTACCATTATAGGCGCGTTGCATACGACTGTTTATGTTCGACGATAATTATAACTATTTTATATTCGAACATAAATATTCATAAATATCTGTCGAGATTTCACCAGTTTTATGTACTGAACAGAACGCATGGGACGCAGAGAATAGGCTACCTTGTATTTGACCATGGCCTCCTGGAATACCTCGCTATGACACTCGCCACGCAGTGAATTTTAAAATAGGGGGCCATGGAAGTGAGCGCAGGTGCGATGCTATCCTCACCTAATTGGTCAAAGAACTGTTTCTTGAGCTCTGATTGGTGGGAGAAACTGTATCATAATGAAAACTTGTACTATAATGAGCCTCATTATAGTACAGTTTTCTGACATATTATAATATTTACATTTCCCCAGGGTCGAACATAAATTATATTTACTACCACTTCGTTTACAAGTGCCCAATATTTCTATGAAAAATCATATTTAGGCCTACTTAGTACACACTACCATCACTACTTGTCGAGGATATGAGCGAGATTCGCTTCCTTGCGTTCTGTGAATAATGAATCTGTAGTTTGTCCAGCCAGAAGAGAGCACAGTGTAGAGGTGAGAGCAGGCCGGGCTAGGCTCTGTGTTCTATTCTCCCCGAGGCCTTCCTCCTCGCATCAACTTCCATCTTCCCGCCCGCACCCTCGCGTCGCTGTGTCAGCTCGCCCCGACATGCAAAAGACATAAGATTCCACTAAAAATGCATCGATTTCAAGTCTCTCTTCTCGCTCTCCGTCTCACTCTCTCCCACACACGTCCCCACCTCCTCCCCCTCCCCCCGAGAGACGAGCGACACCCAAACGATCGATAGTTTAGAGATGAAAACACCGAACGACAATTTTCAACCCTCCTTCTTCTGCCACTCCGTTAAAAATGTGACCGTACTGAACCTTATGACGTCTTGGGCAGCGCTGTGCGTCTTGTAGGAGCCCGCCTGTCATTAGCCTGTTTCTCAGTGCCGCCATCTGACCTACGTTTAATAGCAATCCCTCTCTCAGTCTTTTATGAAATGCGCGCTGTCTTATTGAAGTCTTTGCCATTGTCGTTATCCTGGTAATTTTGCCGTCCTTATATGCTTTATCCGACTAGTTTGATATGTAATGAAATGCAGCAATGAAATAGATATGAAGTTTCTATTCCAATAACTGTAAACTTGATGTACACCGATATTCTCATATAAATGAGAGGTTTTGTCATCCATTGTCTTACAAGGGTTGTACTATAAGAGGACAACGTGCGGAAAATCAGTTGTCAGATTGAACTGCAAGGCTCCGAAATCATGTGACGGATCTCTTATATAAATCAATTGGAGGTAGCGAGTACAGTACATGTTGGAATGGACAGCCCTGACCGCTCAAGCACTCAAGGCTGGTGGGAAGCAGCCGCACGCTCCAGTCAGCATATACGCCCTGCCTCGCTACTACTCCGAGTGCCACAGGGATGTCCAGCACCTCCAGCCGTCATGCCTGCGTACCAGGATGTCAGGTACGATTTCGGAGCCTTGCAGTTCAATCTGGCAGCTGATTTTCCGCACGCTGTCCTCCCATAGTACAACAATTGCGTCCACTAAGTTTCAAGATAGGTTTCGACCTGTCTTACCTGATACTTCCCTTGTTAGTAACGGAGAGAATTACAGTGTGTTTCGTGAGCTGCATGCTGACATCTTGCTATGTCTACATGCTAGATTGTATATCGACTACTTACGGCTGTTTGTTCTAGTCATATCGCCACAATTTGATTTGCAGGGACATGAGACACGTGGTTGCAGAACAGTCTTTATTTGGCATACTGGTTTACAGACAATAACTGTGGATATTGGGGTCGAAATGCTATTTCTTGTTTTACACCAGGATCAGTGATTTGTGTGTACACGACCTCTCGGACACGCTGCTCTCTTGGTCAGTTCCCTGCAAGCTGATAGTGCATTGGAGGGGAAATAGAGAGGGAGAGAAGAAGTCCAAACAGTCTGGAATCAACTCACACCACCGTATTTGTGCTCTTTCCTGACGTCACACTGCAGTAGCCTCTTACTTCACAAACGTCACACCTCTCTGACATATCCTGGGATGTTTTACACCTTGCCCCGACGCAGATTTAGGACGCCTTATGTGCATTGGACGGAATTTGAGGGTGGAGGGGTTATTTGAGATGTGGGTAGGCGGTTTATTCCATTCGTACAGAGCGATCCGTCGGTACAGTGCTGTACACTCGGCAACAGTGAATACCTGAAGGCCGTGCACACCGCAATTAGACAACAGGACTTCGGTATCTTATGAAGACAAGGGAGTGCTATCACCTCTACTGCATAGTGGTTACGATCACACAGTGACTTCCGTTGCGTTAGCGGAGCAATGCGGCACTGTCACAATTCATAGGTTGTCTTCGAGGCCGTCTGCTGAAGAGATGCTTGTTTACAGGCCGCCAATCTGTGTGATTGTTGTACATGAACATCAATCAAACTTGGACTTCCAACACAGAGTTTGGCATTATGAGAGGGATTGATTGACGAACCACGCTTCAACTTGCAACACCGCTATGATCAGATACGTGTTGAAAGTCATAATGCTGTACTACACCTGGGGTGTATACGATTGAGCAACATCGTACCGATCAGTGTCAAGATTTGGTGTTTGGTTGACTAACATTTTCGATCTCGCTTGGTATAAATTTAAGAATCAGTTAACAAGATTGGGAATGTTATTCAAAAAGGGATGGTACCCTTCCTACTCTACTGTGATATAGCCTACCTGTAGGCAGTAAGCAGCTCTATTTAACGCAAAATGCCAGCGAGTTCTTCCATGCAGAACTGAGATAATTCCTTTCGTGCCTGCTCTTTCACCAGATATGTCCCTAATGAATCAATCGTGCTGCACCTAATGCCTTGGCTGATGGAACTTTCAGACATCAGAATCCAACATTTCATCAGCAAGCTCGATGTTAGAGCTTATTTCCTCATTAAGATTGTTATAAACTCAAATCGTTTTCTGCACATTGAATATTTGAGCTGTGATTCTGAAAGTATAAATGACAATACTTGTAGCAATTTATACAATTTATACAACTCTTTCCCCGAGACTGAAAGCACTGCTATGTCTCGCCAGTGATTTTGAGTCTCCCTATATACAGGTTGACTCAGAATAAATGCGACAAATACTTAGGTATTGGAGATCGTTGCAAATGAATAACCCAGAGCGTCCGAACCGAATCGTTGCTGAAGATACAAAGAAGCAAAGACCCTTTCAGTTGGTGGTGTAGAAGTTATGATATATTGTTATTGTTTCATTTAGCGGCTTTGCGACGAACAGTATGATCCGACTGCCTCTGCTCTCGATGTATATGCGACTTCGCTAGGCGTTCTTCGGCAGATAAGACTTTCCTTAATGGCTTGTTCCCCCTCTCAATCGTAGCCCTGACACTATGAAAATCCTCAGGTGACATTCCCGTAAACTGTTTAAAGTTATCATCTGATTCATGTCCAGTCGCTTTTAACAATTGAGCATTGGATCTCTCTTCATGCGTTGTTTTTTTTTCTCCACCACCGCTTACTCCTTTTTGTTTTCAAGGAATACAAGAAATGCATATAAAAATAACTGGGGACGATCAATTTTCAGTTCACTATTGTAGCCTCAGGCCGCAAGGCACAGCACAGACGTGGATCCCTGTTCGGTCCGCACGAGGTCTGAACACAGTGGTTCCTTGCTCATGCGGGGCGTGATTGTACGCACCTCTCCATCGGCAACGCATGCTCATTCGGGGTGAATGGTCAAGTGTAAACGCGCCTTTGCATATTGAAGGCTTTTACGAATTCCAATACCGCACCACAGCTGTCCTTACCGAGCTCAGTTGCTAAGAGCATTGTCCCGGAAATCAGAAGGTCGCAGGTTTGTTTTCTGGTCACGTAAGACATTTTAACTCTCTGTTTAAAACATACTGATGGTTAGTACTTCATTTACACCACACGACCTAATAACTTAAAAACCGTATTTGATTTTCAAAAGGTCGTGAAATATACAAATTCTATTGATAATTATTGTTTTAGAATACATTAATATTTAATCTTCTTGTATAATGTATTTAGTAAGAACAGTTCCCGAGTCCCGAGTTGGCTGGCACGCCAGACCAGACATATCGCTTGTTGAAGATGTGGAGTGGACAGCACTCGCGGGCTAGTCTGATCTCCAGGGGCTCTTTACGATTATGGCACCATCTGGCTGCTCGGTGGTGCTCAACAGGCAACACGGGAACAGCTTATAGCCGCGACCGCAAACGTAAAACCTCTGGCGCCAAAACTTGAGATGCTTTATACACATGACACTTCATTCTTCATCTCCATGCACCTACTGTATGTGCATCTCTATGTGGGAATAGAAGTAAAGCTGAAAGATTTATCATTTACAGAAGTAGATTTCCTTTGTTTATCACATGAATCTCGTAAAATTTCATCTCTCTTTTCCACTGGTTATTACTTCGAATTGCTGTGTTCGCCATTGATCTTTGCTATTCGGCTCCATTAGCAAGAAAAATATGTTTTATGTTCGACCCTAACTATTATGTGTCAGAAAACTGTATCATAATGAGGTTCATTATAACACTTTTTCATTATGAAACAGTTTCTCCCACCAATCAGAGCTCAAGAAACAGTTGTGTGACCAATTACATAAGGATACCTTCGCGCATGCGCTCAAAATACAACATGTCTATATAAATTACCGAAATTGCACCGTCCATATGTTCGCGTAAATAAACTGGTGAATATGAGACAAGAAATGGCACTGTACCTTAATATCCACAAAATCAATTTCTACACAGCGCGTGGTTTTGAAACGACTTCGGTGACAGTTTTACTGAATACTGGAGCACAATCTGAACATATGGCATTGAAGCACACAGAGCGCATGCGTCGGTTGTCCAAAGAGCTTGGAAAACAGAGATATACTACCCACCGCAGCAGCCGATCACAACATTCTAGTGACTGAACAGATATTTATGAATATTTATGTTAAAACATATAATAAAGTTATAATTATCGTCGAACATAAACAGTCGTATGCAACTCGCCTATAATGGTAATTAAGACACTCGTATGGAAATTATAAAACTCGCATACGCTCGTTTTATAAAAATACTCGTGTCTTAATTATAGCCATTATAGGCTCGTTGCATACAGTACTATTACCATTCAATTTGAGTATCATCAGCACCAAGTACTTGGGTGTGAGTTGAATCTGTCCGAATAACCGTGTTGTTATGGTGACAATTTGCCTCATTTGTCTGTCTTACAATATTGCCCAATAACGTATTAGTACAGGCGGCTTCGGTGGCGTAGTTGGTAGCATGCTGAGCTTCTATGCCCAAGATAGCGGGTTCAAACCCGGCCGAAGCCGTCGGATTTTTTAAGAGCGTTAAAAGTCCCTCAGTATGCCTTCCTTCGGAGGGGAAGTAAAGCCGGCAGTCCCATGTCATAGATTTATGGCAGGTTAAAGAACCTTCCACTAATTACACCTGTGTGAAGCTAAATTGTATAGGTTAGGGATGTAAACAACGCTCTTAGGTTTCTACGTTCGTTGCCAAAAGCCGACTGCGGTGGCGTCTAGTTGCTAAGTTCTGAACTAGGCCTAGTAGTCGTTAACGGTGGCGTTTGGCGGCAAAAGTAGGTACTATTTGAAAAATTCAATTTGCAGTCCTTACTTGAATTAAAAAACAGATACACACACACTAATACAGCCATCACAATTAACACCGGTTATCAGACAGATTCTACACACACCCAAAGTACACGGGGCTACATGACCGCGTTGTCGCAGCCCCTAAGCTGAGGAACCAACCAACCAACGTATTAGTACAGTATGTGTTCGATTTCAACCAATCTAACCCATGATTAAGACGAAAGCAATCAACTCATAAGAAAAGCATTTATTGCTTGGATCATCACATCCTCTTGATTGCAACAGGTCTGCGTCAACACAGTTGGTAGACCAGCGGCGGTCAAAGCTGTCTGTACTAATGTGTACATATTTTGTAAACGAAGAAGGATTTAGGAAGGAAGCTGTTGTTGTTTCATTTCAGAGGCTTGGACATCGTGGTCATTTAGTCCTGTGTACTTGGGTGAGAGTTGCATTTTGTTTGAAGGAAGCGGCCGTGACAGCCAAGAATGATAGCCACTACGCAACGAGTCTACTTCGGCTGACATATTCTGACATCAAACGAAATAGTATCCTTTATATTACTAGTTGGTAAAGTATTTTTTGGCCAAGGCTCTGGTGTAGGAATCCTTTGTCAAATAAGTAGCCTCCTTGTTGTGGAAGCTTGCAATAAAACGGGCTGTGTAATTCGTAATACGTATTATACATGCTGTGCAAAACTTAAGGACGAACTGTCGCATGTTTTCTTTTTTTTTTACTGCCAGGAACACAGCTCGTTGAACCTCAAACCATACATGGGAATACCTGCTACACGCAGGCTGTTCCAGCCGAGCTGCTCGCCAGAGAGGACCGGAGTACTCGCCGCCTTGCGTGAGTAAACCTGCAACATGCAATACAGCTCTGCTGTGGGGGCTGCCGTCACTGTGCGGTGGATGCAGCAAGACTGACAAGCGAATGGACTTGTGCTATGACCTTCGCCCAGTGATGTATTGGCTATCACCCCCAGTCCCTCTCCAACCGTGCTCCGAGCATCACTGCTGAGTACTCGCGTGTACGCATTTGGAACAGCCTGTGCTACAGTATGGTACGTAAGGTCACTGAAGGGAATATTCGATGTGACGTTCTGAAATGCCACTTTCATACAGAGACAATATATTAGCCTACACGTAAGTCCCAGCGATCCATGATGGTCCCTTGGAGATCACAAAAGAGAGGGCATGGTTCATAAAAGGATGTGTGTTAACCACGGACGGCTCTGCATGCTCTGAAACGTGTTCCCATGCTAGCCAAAAGATTGGTAAGGAGTTATTGATATGTTATGTGGCTTCATCTATCTCATACTTACGTTTTGCACAGCAGTGTTTGTAATTATACGGGTAGTTATAAAACAACAAATAAAATAAAACGCAGTTAATATAAAATAAAATAAATATTCGTACCCCGACTGCACGGGTGAGAGTCAAGCATCCAGACCACTTGACCAAAGTACCACATTGACTTAAGAAGTCGATAATAGGTTCAGGAAGTACCGTAATAATGACTGGAAATAAGGAAACGTATTAGCATAGTATAACATATAGGCTTTACACGGTTCAACTCTTCAAAACAACAATGTTGGTTGGTTGGTTCTTAAGTTTAGGGGCTGCGACAACGCGGTCATGTAGCCCCGTGTACTTTGGGTGTGTGTAGAATCTGTCTGATAACCGGTGTTAATTGTGATGGCTGTATTAGTGTGTGTATCTGTTTTTTTTATTTGAGTGCAGACTGCAACTTAGAATTTTTCAAATAGTTCCTACTTTTGCCGCCAAACGCCACCGTCAACGACTACTAGGCTTAGTTCAGAACTCAGCTACTAGACACCACCCACCGCAGTCGGCTCTTGGCAACGAACATAGAAACCTAAGAGCGTTGTTTACATTCTTAACCTATACAATTTAGTTTCACACAGGTGTAATTAGTGGAAAGTTCTTTAACATGCCATAAATCTATGACATGGGACCGCCGGCTTTACTTCCCCTCCGAAGGAAGGCATACTGAGGGATTTTAAACGCTCTTAAAAAATCCGACGGCTTCGGCCGGGTTTGAACCCGCTATCTTGGGCATAGAAGCTCAGCATGCTACCGACTACGCCACCGAAGCCGCCCAAAAAACAATCAATCAACGTAGCCTATAGGCTAATACACCACGTTGTATTTCAACAAGCTACTACAACCAACATTCAATTATACTCCTTGAAAAGAGATGCTTCGGTGGCGTTGTTGGTAACATGCTGAGCATCTATGCCCAAGATCGCGGGGTCAAACCTGACTGAAATCGTCGGATTTTTAAGAGCGTTGAAAATCACTCCGTATGCTTTCCTTCGGAGGGGAAGTAAACCGGTGGTCCCATGTCATAGATTTATGGCATGAAAAAGAACCTTCCACTAACTACACTTTTGGAAGCTAAAATGTGTAGGTTAGTTTGATAACGCTATATTAGTTACAACGTTCGCCGCCAGGTGCTGGCTGCGAAGCTATCTAGTAGTCAGGTCCTCAGCTAGGTGTCGTGGACGGTAGCATTTGGTAACAAAAGTAGGAACTACTTGAAAAATTGATCGTCTGCAGTCCTTCTACCTGAATCACAGTTAACACACACAAATACAGCCATCACAATTAACACCGGTTATCAGACAAACTCTACACACACTCAAAGTACACGGGGCTATATGACCGCGTTGTCGCAGCCCCTAAACTAAGAAACCAACCAACCGACTCCTTGAAAAGGACAATGAGTTATAACTATACCCATGAATTTAGGAGAAAGTAGGCTATATGTTCTTTACTGAACATCTTGTTTTATTCTCTTTTACTGAATCGATCAGTATTCAATAACCTCCCAATAACTATCCAGTATTACTGTCCTGCACAACCTGTGAAAATAAAGTTCGGTGAATAGTCCTATACTATCAACATACAGTAGATGAACAATGCATGACAGTGACCCTATTGTCCTTCCCCCTCCCGTAACTATGCAATGCTGAGATCGGCGATACATGTCCTGGAAACTTAGCATGAAGGCGTCCTTCGGGATGGTGTTCAAAAGGCTCGTCACGTGACTGAAAAGTTCGGTGAATGGGTCTAGCCTATATTACGAACGGATTGTTGGCTTGCCTGAAACTGCAGTTACTGTTCTTCGAAGTAATCAACGTGGATGGTTATACACTTATGAGAATGTCTGTACAAGTCCTGGAAACTCTTTAGGGATAGCCTTCAGTTGGGTCGTCACATTACGTTGGATGTCCGAAATGTTCAGGGCTTTTCGGTGACCCTGGACCTAGTCCCCGCCACTCCATACTTTGACGCTTGACTTCGGGGTCGTACCTCAGACACCAGGTCTCGTCGCCCGTGACGATGGTTTTTAGATAAGCCATTCCATTCCACAGAACATTCACCCTTCTCACTGCCACCCGGCGAACAGGTGTGCAAGGTAGGTTGCATAAATGCATCCTTCTCACTGCAACCCGCCGAACAGCTTTGCATTGTAGGTTGCATAAATGCATCCTTCTAAACACGCACTGTCAAACAGGTCTTACACGTTGCGTTGTGTGTCGCCAATGTTGCCAGGTCGACCGTTCTTACTTTATTCGCCGAACGCAACGTGACGAGCCTTTTGAACACCATCCCAAAGGACGCCTTCTTGCAAAGTTTCCAGGACATGTATCGCCGATCTCAGCATTGCATAGTTACGGAAGGGGGCTATTTCGAAGGACAATAGGGTCACTGTCGTGCATTGTTCATCTATGTTGACAGCATAGGACTATTCACCGAACTTTATTGTCAAAGGTTGTATAATAGGTTCATTGGTGTGCAGCTAGTGTAAAATGTTGTGGTGTGTTTCTTGTTGCTGAGGTTTTAATTGGGATGGTTATTTTGTCCAAATAAGTACAGTATATTGGTTGGTATAGGCTATTTAATGCAATTGAAAAAGGTAATTTTAGCTTTGATTTTGTTACCGTTCGGTCAGCAATATTTTGGGTTATGCGTTCTACGTTGCGATAATGTCCTGTTTATTGGCAGCTGTTCGTGATGACTGGAATTCCGGTGTATTTTCAAGATATTCTTCTACTGGTACTGCTCTCCATCTATTGATAAATGTTTGAATTATTTTAGCAAAGTGGACCGGATTTGATTCCTGGTTAATAAATGTTATAGCCTATTTTTTGTTGTGAATTTTCACGTCCAGTGGTTCGAAGTCCACATAACAAGGAGATCTCATGGCGCATGACTGCGAGAATGACGGTCACCTAAAACTGCTAGCTGCCTTACTTCCGATCTTATTGTTAGCAGCGCTGTCATGTCTGCATGCAGAGTCTCTTGTGCAAGTAGGCCTACTGTGAATGTTGTTTATATGTGATCTGTGTTTTCTATTTTATATTGACACTTCCTACATAGTTCCGATATTATTATTATATTTATTATTATTATTATTTTCATTATTATGGTGTTTGAAGTCATTTTCAGTGTTGTCTTAGTAAACGAAAGTTTGATGTTTTCCAGTCGGTCAACACGATTGTACCCAAATGAGATAGAATTGGAATCTTCTCTAATCCCGAAAAAAAAGTACAAGAGATTAATAAATACACTTGGATGACCAGTTTCGATCATCAAGCGATCATCATCAGATCCATTACACTTAGGCTAGAAAATGTTTTTGTCTGAAAGTATGGGTGGAAAATATTTACAATAGGTACACTTCTTTAGTTGCGGTATTAGTTGAGATTTTGATGAGTTGAACTATCTGAACTAATGCCGCAACTAACGAAGTGTAGGCTACATTTTGTACATATTTTCACCCATACTTTCAGACATAAACATTTTCTAGTCTAAGTGTAATGGATCTGATGATGATAGCTTGATGATCGAAACTGGTCATCCAAGTGTATTTAGCCTATTGATCTCAGTTTTTTTTTTTTTTCAGGATTAGGGAATAACCCATCTCATTTGGGTACAATCCTGTTGACCGACTGAAAAGCACCAAACTTTCGTTATTTTCATTATCTTGGCTTAGCCTGGTTAAAGTTTAGTTACAGCCTGGTTTGGAGTTAGCAAGGAACCATTTGTACTGAATTACACAGTATGTAAATTACACTGTAAATACGCCTTACATATCCCCTTGCTCATCATGAGTCTCATTCATTCGTTGAATGAGAAAAAGTTCGTGTTATTATTATTATTATTATTATTATTATTATTATTATTATTATTATTATTATTATTATTATTATTATTATTATTACCGGCAGTATTGGCTACGCTGGTTAAAGCTCAGCATTAGGTCATGGGGCCAAGCTCTCTGCTGACTCGGTAGACGCGTGGGTTCGAGCCCCACCGTCGGCCGTCCTTGAAAAGGTTTTCCGTGGTTTCCCATTTTCAACACCAGGCAAATGCTGGGACGGTACCTTCTGACAGGCCACGGCCGCTTCCTTCCACATCCTTGCCCAGTTTCATTCACCATCATTCATTTCATCTCTCATTAACTCCTCTCATGAGGTTGGTGTCAGGAAGGGCATCCGGCCTTAACAATCATCGCCACAAGGACTTCCATCGCATCTCATCCCCGACCCCGTTGGAAAACGGGAATAATAAGGGGTAGACATACATTATTATTATTATTATTATTATTATTATTATTATTAGAGCTGGTGTTGGGGTAGCGCGCCTGCCTCTCACCCGGAGGCCCCAGGTTCGATCCCCGGCTCCGTCAGGGATTTTAAAACTGACTTGAAGGTTGGAACGGGGTGCACTCAGCCTCGTGAGGACAATTGAGTAGCTGACTGACAGTGAAACAGCGCCCCGATCACGAATACCAAGATTAAAGGCCGAGGGGACCCGACGCGCTCATCACGCGTCACCCCAATATCTGCAGGCCAAATGGCTGGGCAGCGGTCGCTTGGTCGGCCTTAGCCCGTCATGGGCTGTATAGTGCCAGGGGTTATTTTTTGTTGTTATATTATTACTAGAAATGAAATATACACAAAAAATACAAAAGCATTACCGTCGGACTCCTTGCGAGCCAAGACACTTATGGCAGTATTGGATCTCAAGATGTTCGGAGCAAATAACTAAAGGAACAAAACCTTACGTAGTAGGCCTATAATTACAGTAGGCTACCTTTTACATTACCTGCATATGGTTTCTCTTCAAGCCAATTTCTCCTTGGCATTTTGGCAGTCCCTTGTGATTTTGTGGTGTTTTATTAATCTCATGTAATTTATTTCAGGATTAGAGCATAACCCATCTCTTTTGGGTACATTCGTGTTGACCGACTGAAAAGCACTAAACTCTTGTCTCTAGTCCCTTGTGACTAAACCATTCACAGAGACAACAACTGGGATGTGACTGAGCTCAGCGGCAAGTTGGTATTTGTGCCTTTTATCAGACACCGTTTTGATAGAGTGGAAGAGCATCATCGACGATGGTACCGTTGTGTGTTTGCTTATCAAATATCTCAAGGTCTGGCCTGTTGGCTTTCTACAAAACGATCTGTTAGTATAGTGGAATCCCATAAGATCTTGGCTTCGTCATTGGTCTGCTACTATAATATGGGACTTCCTTTTAAAAATATATATATGACTATTATTATTAATCTTGATTGGTCACATTCGACCATTTGAGTTGTTCGTCACTTTCTTCTTTGAAGGTAGTAGGCCTACTGCTTGGTTCTTGCGCTCTTTCCTGTACTTTTTCATTTCTTTCAGATCGGGATTTTCTCAACTCATCTGAAATCTCCATAGGCTTTCTATGTGTCATTTCTGCAGAAAATTTGTGAGTTTTAAGAATGGTGTTAGTTTTATTTTTCTCCTCGGCATCTGTTATCTTGAGTCCAACTGCTTTGTGATCTTGTTGGATTTCTTGGATCCATTTTCCTCCAGTTTTCTCTCCTGGATTTCTCATCATTAGTTGGCGTACAATTCTGTTTTCTGGAAGCCGTAAGATGTGAAAAAAAATGTGAAATTCTTTTCTTCTTCATTGTGCTGGTGATTGGATCAATCTCACGATAGACAGTTTCATTTGGGTATTATTATTATTAATAAATGTACAGATAATATCAGCTAGTGTACATCGACTCAGGTACACCGGACCATTTAATCAAGTTAATGAGATATGGAGATATGGTGTTGTTTGCTGGGTTGCCTAGATAATTGAGCGGGAGGCGGTGGCGATATACTGGAGTGTTGAAATTGACGTCAGTTCCGAGTAGAGAAGCCACGCCCACCTTGTCGCCCTGGGAGATGAGGACATCCCTCCCCTCTTCTCCCTCGCCCACCCCCTCCCCCCTTCTGGTTTAACCCTCTCCGACTGGTCCGACAAAACAAACTGGACCGTGTTGCGTGGATATACTCTCACTATGTCCGAGACGTGCCTTGTAACTGACATCCGCAATTTCTCGTGCTCTCAGAAGCAACACGCGGGTCCAAAGCGGGGGTTGGGAGGCTGTGTTGCCTTCGACACTGATCACCATACGTTAAATAATACCAAAGGAATTAACAAAAATCGATCGATCGATGAGCCCTTTCCAACTTCGAGATAATTTTTTGTTGTTTTTGATTATTTAGGGACTCAGCGATATCGTGGTCATGTATCCCCGTATAATTGGTTGTGGGTATAGTGGTTTTAAGTGACGGAACGAAAGGGCCGTCTACCCCACTATTTCTGTATATGTGTTGTTGTTGTTGTTGTTGTTGTTGTTGTTGTTGTTGTTGTTGTTGTTTGAGTCTTCAGTCTTTTGACTGGTTTGATGCAGCTCTCCATGCCTCCCTGTCCTGAGCTAATCGTTTCATCTCTACATAGCTACCACACCCTACATCCGAGGCAATCTGTATAGGTATCTCGGATAAATAATAGATGATACCCATGTTAATTTATGTAAATGAACATCTCATACTCATGTTATATCTAGGCGGTCACTAGAATCTATATATATAAAGCTCAATGTTTGTCTGTCTGTCTGTCTGTCTGTCTGTCTGTCTGTCTGTTATGTATACAAATCCACACCGTTTCACCGATCCGAACCAAAATTTGTATACTTACCCTTCGGAACCCTGCGGGTAACCCTGTCCACTTGAAATTTCCGACAGACCACCCCATTCCCTGCATTTAGGCCCTTTGGCCCAAATCTACACCGTTTCACCGATCTCAACCAAAATTTGTATACTTACCCTATGTAACCCTGTGAATAACACTGTCCACTTAAAATTTCGGACAGACCACCCCATTTCCTGCATTTAGGCCCTTTGGCAAACATCCACATCGTTTCACCGATCCTAACCAAAATTTGTATACTTACCCTTTGCAACCCTGCGGGTAACCCTGTCCACTTGAAATTTCGGACAGACCACCCCATTCTCTGCATTTAGGCCATTTGGCCCAAATCTACACCGTTTCACCGATCAGAACCAAAATGTGTATACTTACCCTTTGGTACCCTGCGAGTAACACTGTCTGCTTGAAATCGCGGACAGACCACTCCATTCCCTGCATTTAGGCCCTTTGGCCCAAATCTACACCGTTTCACAGATCTCAACCAAAATTTGTTATTTACCGTCTGGAACCCTGCGAGTAACACTGTCTGCTTGAAATTTCGGACAGACCACTCCATTCCCTGTATTTAGGTCCTTTGGCACAAATCTACACCGTTTCACCGATCAGAACCAAGATTTGTATACTTACCCTTTGGTACCCTGCAAGTAACACTGTTTGCTTGAAATTGCGGACATACCACTCCATTCCCTGCATTTAGGCCCCTTGGCTCAAATCTACACCGTTTCACCGATCTGAACCAAAATGTGTATACTTACCCTTTGTAACTCTGTGAATATCACTGTCCACCTAAAATTTCGGACAGATCACCCCATTTTTCTGCATTTAGGCCCTTTGGCAAAAATCTATATCGTTTCACCGATCCGGACCAAAATTTTTATACTTACCCTTTCGAACCCTGCGAGTAACCCTGTCTACTTGAAATTGCGGACAGATCGCCCCATTCCCTGCATTTAGGCCCTTTGGCACAAATCTACATCGTTTCACCGATTAGAACCAAAATTTGTATACTTACCCTTTGGTACCCTGCGAGTAACACTGTCTGCTTGAAATTGCGGACAGACCACTCCATTCCCGGAAAGAGGACAGGGTCCGTCAGAAAGGCAATGGAAAAAAGGGGTAAAACCGGACCCGCTCAGTAAACCCTCAGGGTTGCCAGCTCCCGAACTCACCAGCCATGAGCCCTTGAGGATGTAGCACTATCCAGGGTGCACCAGAAGTGGTGGGGCTACACACACCCTGCCTCCTTGAGGGTCTTGAGCAGAAGACATGAGATATTAAGAAAGGAAAAAGAAGGCTGACACCTCGAAGAATGAGGCTATCAGGAATGATTAGTTAGGGCCAATTAAGGCGGGAAAGTGAAAGAGTCGCTAGGCCTCGGATACCCTGATACCATCGGGGTCGGAAGAGAACAAGAGTTTGACCAAGGGGGCTGACAGGAAAGAGAACTGAAAGGAGCCCGGCACCAGTAAGTAGAAGCAATGCCGGACTCAGCTGGGGTCCCGTGGTCGCAAACCCATGTCCCACAAGTTTTGAGACCCTGGTGGGTGGAGGGGGGAGGAGGCGGCAGGTGTGAGAATAGTGTTACGTTTACGGTTCTTGAAATAACCGGTCAGGCATATACAAATACACTACCGTACTTCTTTATTTAGCAAACCTTACACTACTAAATATTAATGTCGTGTTCATTAATATTTAAACTGGGAACGTCGAGCTCTAGTCTTTCTGAAACTACTACACTCCAAGTCTCAACACTGCCTTTCCACCGAATCCTAAATCTCTTCTCTCGTATCGTCGCCTTCTCGATTCATCCACTGCCAGCTTGCCGGCCCAACTCACAATTGCAGCCAGCGCGCCACGCGCTCGCACGAGTCTGCCACCAGGTGCGCTCACACGTGTCTGTCACACTGTCCCCTCCTTAAGATTGTTCCGTCCCGGAGCAGACACCTCGTCTTTGGGACCAGCAGCATGCCAGAATTTCAATCCCTGTGCGCCGAAAGACTTCTTCTAGCATGCTTCTTACGATCCTCCAGTCCAATCCATCCTGCCCACAGCCCAACTTGGGCACAGCTAATCTGGATATGTTCCGCTGCAGTAGGAGCTCTCGCATCGCAAGTAGACTATCCCAGACGGCACGATAGGTCGGTTTCTGATGGGAAAGTTCTTTCGTCACTAGATAGAATAGCGATCGCTCGTTCCTGGGTAAATACAACACGTTTCCGACACGAGGCTCTTGACGCTGCAGCTCTTCAATCCCACCATACTTCCGCCGGAATACTTGGGCGATTCCTTGGCTCATCCTCAGGTCCTTAGCCACAGAGTGAGCCAAGGCATACTCACTGGAGGTTTGGAATAAATCCTGCCGAATCTCAGTACTGACGCCATAACAAACATTGCGGTCAGTACCACATTGGGACATGAATTCTTCGAACGATCGTTCCGACTCCGGGACTCGACATATACGGGCGAGTTGCCCGTGCTCCTCGTCATGGTTGTCGCCCAGGAACGATGCCAGCCGATTGAAGTGGACCACTCGGGGTTTGCCATTCGGTCTCCTCCTGATACGGTAGACGACGTCGTTAATCCTCTTCAGTACCTCATATGGTCAGTCCCAGGAGCGTTGCAGCTTTGGAGAGAACCCTCGCCGTCGTTTAGGGTCGAAAAGCCAGACTAGATCTCCTGCTTGGTACCCGCCTGATTCGGCTCTTACGTCGTATCGCTCCTTCATCCTGTCGCTCGCATTCTGAATGTTTGTGCGAACGCGGTCGTGAATGTCATCCATCCTTCGACGAAGGCCGGAGATGTAGTCCTCCCCAACGACATTATCCTCAGGTTTGCAACCGAACGCCAGGTCACACGGCAACCGCAGTTCTCGGCCAAACAGCACATTAGCTGGTGTTTGGCCTGTGGTCTCATGGATAGAAGAGCGATATGCCAGTAGAAACAAGTGGAGAAACTTGTCCCAGTCCCGCTGGTGGTCGGAGACAATTTTCGACAGGTATTTCTCTACTGTCCTGTTCATGCGCTCCACCATTCCATCGGACTGTGGGTGCAGGGCAGTCGTTCTCGTTTTCCGGATTCCGAGAATCTGGCACATCTCCTGGAACACCGACGACTCGAAATTTCGCCCCTGATCGGAATGCAGTTCCAAGGGTACACCAAATCGGCTCACCAGCTCCTTTATTAGCGTCTCGGCAACCACCACAGCTTCTTGGTTGGGCAACGCATATGCCTCTACCCACTTACTGAAGTAATCTATTGCCACCAAGATGTATTTATTCCCACTCTCAGTCGTAGGGAAAGGGCCCGCTACATCGATGGCGATCCGTTCAAACGGGGCACCAACGTTGTACTGTCTCATCGCTGCTCTTCCCTTCTTCTGTGGCCCGTTCGCAGTGGCACAAACCACGCACTTCCTACACCATTCACGTACGTCATCTGAGTAATTAGCCCAATAAAACCGCTCTCGAACTTTCTCCATGGTTTTTCGAACTCCAAGGTGCCCCCCAGAGGTTCCATCATGCAGCAACTGTAGTACCTCGGGCACTCTGTTTCGTGGAACAATACCCTGTAGCCTCTCCTGAGCCCCGTCCTCTCTCCCCAGTACCCTCTTTAGCACCCCGTTTTCCAAAATCACGGAATTCCATTGAGCCCAGTAGGCTTTCACAGTGCGCGTGTAGGGTGCTACCTCTTCCCAAGTCGGTCGTTGCTCAGACGTCTTCCACCGCAGTAGGTGTTTTAAGTCCGGGTCATTTTCTTGATCCTTACGGATTTCCTCATCCTTCCAGTGGTCGTCGATCACAGTGCTTCTTCTCACTGCTGCAACTTTTTCGTCAATCCGATTGCAGTGCTTGCAGTCTTGTGCGCATGGTCTCCTTGACAGAGCATCAGCATTTCGGTGCTTAAGGCCAGCCCTGTGTTCAGTGTCGAAGTCGTACTGCTCGAGCCTTTCAATCCACCTGGCTACCTGTCCCTCCGGGTTCTTGAAGCTCAGTAGCCACGTAAGCGCTGCATGATCAGTCCGTAGAAGGAACTTCCTCCCATAGAGATATTTGTGGAAATGCTCCACTGACTTCACTACAGCGAGCAATTCCCTTCTAGTTACGCAGTAGTTCCTCTCCGGTTTAGAAAGAACCTTGCTGAAGTAAGCTATCACCTTTTCTTGCCTACCTTGCAGTTGGGAAAGCACGCCACCTACTCCCACATTGCTAGCATCGGTGTCCAAAACGAATAGTCCTTCCGGTTGTGGGTAACTCAGGATAGGAGCATTGGTCAATACCTCCTTCAGTTGTTCGAAGGCTTGTTGACAGGTCGCGTCCCACACAAAACTCCGACTTTCCTCGGTAAGTCTGGTCAGAGGCTTAGCAATGTTAGCATATCCTGGCACGAATCGACGGTAATAGGTGCACAGTCCGAGGTAACTCCTGACTTCTTGCTTATCTTTCGGTACTGGCCATTCCTTCACCGTGTTAATCTTTTCCGGATCCGCGGTGACTCCCTCTCCGGAAACAACATGGCCGAGGTAGTTAACTTGTTTCCGAAACAGGAAGCACTTCCTGGAGTTAAGCTTAAGGTTGGCTTGCTTAAGACGTAAGAACACCTGGTCGAGATTTCTCAGGTGATCTTCAAAAGTTCTTCCCAGAACGATGATGTCATCCAGGTAGACCAAGCATGTTTCCCAAGACAGCCCTTTTAAAACGCGATCCATCAGTCGTTCAAAGGTCGCAGGGGCATTACAGAGTCCGAATGGCATAACTGTGAAGTCCCAAAGCCCAGAACCAATCGTAAAAGCGGTCTTCTCCTTGTCCCTGGGGTCCAATCCTACCTGCCAGTATCCACTCTTGAGATCCAACGTGGAGAAGATCGTGCTCCCACCCAAGGTGTCTAGGGTGTCATCGATGCGTGGTAGTGGGTAACTGTCCTTTTTCGTTACATTGTTCAGTTGACGGTAGTCTACACAAAACCGTGTAGATCCATCTTTCTTCTTCACCAGGACCACTGGCGAAGCCCATGGGCTGCTTGAAGGTTCAATCACCCCATCGCGAGCCATATCATTTATTATCTGCTCGGCTTCCTCTCGCTTGGCTAGTGGTAATCTTCTGGGAGTCTGGCGAATTGGTCTTGAGTCACCCGTATCGATGCGATGTTGAACCACGTTCGTTTTTCCGTTACTGGTCCCGTCCTGGAAGGCATCCTTATGACGTCGAAGAAGTTCCCTCACTTCTCGGCTCTGCCCAGGATTAAGCTCTTGACACGCTGCCTCGATAAGACCGTCGAGCCACACCGAAGATATATCGGATGAGGAAGTAGCTGTTTGTACTTGGCGTACGACGGAGGACACAGACGAACAGCTTCCCAAACTGGTTCCTTTCCGAACGATTATCGAGCGATCATTAAGGTTCATTACTCGCACAGGAATTTTCGCCCCTGCACGGACCAAAGCTCTGGCTACCAGTATTCCACGTTCAGGTTCATCGTCAGCAAACCTAGGCCCTACCATGACGACACAGCCATGAGGAACTCCACCATCCAGCTTTCCTTCTACCATCACTTCACTAAGCCCAGGTAGTACAACATCTACCGCTGCGATCACCCGTACCGATGAGGCGTTCCTCCTCTGCAGCACTACTTCCTCGTTTCCGACTCTCAAAATCCCACTCTCCAGGTCCAGTCTAAATTTATACTCAGTCATGATATCCATCCCGAGAATGACGTCCTCCTCCACTTCAGCGACCAAGACACGATGGCGAAACTGGGTATCACCGATGACGAAGTTGACGTCTACCTCCCCGTGAACGTTGGCTGGTTCCCCCGTAGCCGTTCGCAGTGTCCATCTCGTGGTTGTTACTGTTCGTCTCACGATGCCTGGTCTGATTATTGTCATTGTGGCCCCTGTATCCAGCAGTAGGTCTCTGGGCTCTCCGTCCACATGGCCACTAATAAAAATAGATTTGGCTTGACAACCCAGAGACGCGACGATAGAAGTGGGGGCATTTCTGGTGTTGCCACTGGTTGACAGTCGCCCCTTTCTATCAACCCTGTTTAGTTTTCCTGTGGCTGGTGCTTCCCGTTCATAAACTTAGGGCATCGATCTCTGAGATGCCCCATCTCCCCGCAGCCCCAGCACCTCGTCCGTTTCTTCTTGGACTGCAAGGCTTGACGTACTTTCTCCACGATTTCTTCTATGGAAGGCACTGGCTGGACCTCCTTGTCTCTCTCCAGAGCTCGAATGCGAGCCTGGCCGCGCACGGATTGTTCGACAGCCTCAAACTCAAGAGCCAGAGTCAAGGCATCATTCAATGTTTGCGGACGCGCCAGTTTCACAGCCCGCTGCGTATCAATCTCGCGGAGCCCATCGAGAAACTTCTCGGTAGCAAGACTCTCATACACATCGCTGGGCACTGTTGGATAGGCGCTCCTAACGAGACGTACTATGTCTGCTTCGAACTCCTGTAGGTTCTCGTTGGGTCTCTGACAACGGTTTCTCAACTGGGAGCGATACAGCTGTTCCATGTGACGATGACCGAACCGCATTTCAAGTTTCTGTACAAGAATGTTGTAGTTCTGCCTTTCCGACAAGGGAACAGCCTGCAGGACTCGTAGGGCCTCCCCGCGCAGCGACAAACTCATCAATGAAGCCTTCGTGGCATCCGACCATCCATTAATCATGGCAGCGGTCTCGAACAAGGTGAGGTATTCTTCCCACGCAGACTTCCCATCGAAAGTCGGCAGGTCAGTCCGACCAAACGCGGAAACAGGTATACGCTCCTTACCTTCCGATGGTCCACCAGCGGTAATGATTTCGTTTTCCTGCTTGTCTTTATTTGGAAGCACACCGCTCGCAAGCTCGTCCTCAAACTTCCGCAGGGATTCTTGAAATTCTTCCCTCAGTTTGGTTTCGGTAGTGAGCGTTACTTCTTGAAGTTTCCTCTCGAGGTTGGCAGTATTTTCCATTAACTTCCTTTCCAAATTCTCTGAGTTTTCCGCTATTTTCTTTTCCAAGTTTTCTAATACCTGACACAAACCCTCAGTCCCACCAGTAATCTCGAAAAGAAATGTTTCTGGATCCTCACCTGTGTCCACCAGTACCTGTCTTAACCTCGCTTGCAGCACAGATTTTATTCCCGTAGAATCAACTTCCCTTTCTTCCAGTTCCTGACGTAACTCCGAAACCTTCAGTGCTGAAAGTTTAACTTTCCTGGTCGTCATTTCACACTCTAAAATGCGGTACCTCAAGACTTTCACTATGTATTTACTCTATAGCCTGACCCCACACGTCTGACACCAGTTGTTACGTTTACGGTTCTTGAAATAACCGGTCAGGCATATACAAATACACTACCGTACTTCTTTATTTAGCAAACCTTACACTACTAAATATTAATGTCGTGTTCATTAATATTTAAACTGGGAACGTCGAGCTCTAGTCTTTCTGAAACTACTACACTCCAAGTCTCAACACTGCCTTTCCACCGAATCCTAAATCTCTTCTCTCGTATCGTCGCCTTCTCGATTCATCCACTGCCAGCTTGCCGGCCCAACTCACAATTGCAGCCAGCGCGCCACGCGCTCGCACGAGTCTGCCACCAGGTGCGCTCACACGTGTCTGTCACAATAGCTTGCTGATTCATCGCGAGGTGACATGAGAGAAATTTCCAGACCCCGCCGTGTTACCTGGTATTGCTGACTATGCTGATGTTCATACAGGGTCTTTGCTCAAACCACTGTAGTGTTACGAAACAATGAGTGATTCACCGGTCAATGTGAATAGGACCGGGAACCCCCCCCCCCCCCAAACGTCTGTCATCATATATCGTCATCATCTGCGATATTCTCAGGTTCGTGCAGCTTGGACCCTAGCAGTACTCGATAAGCTCTTTCACTACACGCATCGAGTATAGGCCTAAGCCAGAAAATAACGTTCAGACTTTGGAAGACATTGAAGGTAGAAATCTGAATTACCTATATCAGATTTAAAATTACACCATGTTCGTTTAGTAGTAATTTTCATTACCTTATTATTATCATAAGGGCAAGTGACCTAGATGTTACGCCCATTATACCACTAATCACCAACACATAAAGTCTTCTACGACTGAGATGTCACGAATTCTGGGACCGCTAATGACTCGACTCGGACTGAAGACAAATATCATGAGAATGATCATTATTTTACAGAGCCTTCCCATAGTGACTTAAGTATAAACATTGTCACTGGGTTTGGTAATGTAAGAAATGAATACATAAATAAATATAATTTATGACGTTGAGTGTTAAGGAGACTGAAATATTATCATCATTCCACCGGGCGAAGCCGGGTACTACTGCTAGTAATTTATAAAAAGAACCAATACAATGAACGAAACTCTAATATTACGGTACATGATTCTTTAGTGTATTATTTTAGTAATAATAGGTCTAATAATAATAATGCTATTGGTTTTACGTCCCTTTTAACTACTGCGGCTTTTCGAAACGCCGGGGTGCCGGAATTTTGCCCTGAAGGGGATCTTGAACGTGTCAGTAAATTTACTGACATGGTTCCCTCGCATTTGCGCACCCTCAAATGCCAACTGACTGTGCCGGGATTCGATCCCACTGTCTTGGGCTCAGAAGGTGAGACCTTTACCGCTGAACCACGCAGCCAGTCGTTTTATTCTTGTGTTTTATACAGAACCTCGTCATGTCACTTTACACACATGTTTTCCTGTTCTTGAGGTGTGCTCATGTTAGTTAGACCTATTTAGAGTAACTTTGGCTGCTTTGATTGAAGTTCTAGCTCCTTAATTAACACCATTTCCTTATTTTATGATAATATTATGAACATTATTTTCAAAAAATGACTGCAATGTTTGGATATCGAATTATAAATTTATTACTGTTGTCCTGTATTTCATAATTATGCAGGCCGAAAAATTCCGTCACCCTAGCGTCTTTAAAATCCGCAGTAGTTGAAAGGGAAGTAAAATGTAATTTTTAACGTTTCATTATTTGCTCAAAACTATTTTTTAGGTTCAGTAGCAAGTCATTTGTAATTTCTCACTGAAGAATTGTATGCAATATTTATCAGTATTTGTATAGTTATTGAAATTAATTTTGATGTGAAAATATACGTGCTCTTTCTTCAAACAGCAGGCTTCATTAAAATATCTGATTGCATATTACATGGCATATTACGGAATACGTTCAAAAAAGAAGACTACGGTAATGCTGTTTGAACCTGAATGCAAAGTTCGCAAACTCTATGTACGAACTTAATTTTAAGAATCTATGTTTAACAAATAACTCATTGATGAATGTTCACTATCATTTTACAAGTTGAACCAGGAATACCTTACAATTATCTTAATCGTAAAAGTAATATACCTACCAATTTCTAAAATACGTTTTCGGTTGCTTTTGCTAATGGTCTTTACAGAGCACGCAATCCAAACTACAGTGCAGCATATTATAAGTAATTTTGAGGTTGTAGGGTCTGATGAGGAAATTATATCCACAGTTTAATGGCAAGAAGCCAATCTTTATGTAGCGCATTAGTAAAATAAAGAGGTTCGTCATTCTTGGCCTGCAGTGCACCGTACTTGGTCGAAATTAGGTTGAGCTGGAAATAAGCGATGTTGGGTTAATCGATTCTTGAGAGCGTAGTGAATGGAGCGAAGTACATCGAATAATCGAATAATTTGAAATTTATCGAAAAAGATTAATCGACTAACCGAATAATCTGGTTGGTTGGGTGGTTCTCAGTTTAGGGGCTGCGACAACGCGGTCATGTAGCCCCGTGTACTTAGGGTGTGTTTAGAATCTGTCTGATAACCGGTGTTAATTGTGATGACTGTATTGGTGTGTGTTATCTGTTTTCAATAACTCAAGTAAGAACTGCAGACATTGAATTTTTTCAAGTAGCTCCTACTTTTGCCGCCAAATGCCGCCGTCAACGACTACTAGTTCAGAACTGGTTACCAAATGCCATCGCAGTCGGCTCCTGGCGACGAACGTCAGAACCTAAGAGCATTTGTCAAATGTTTAACCTAACCTACAATTTGTCTTCACACAGGTGTAATTAGTGGAAGGTTCTTTAACACGCCATAAATCTATGACATGGGACCGCCGGCTTTACTTCCCCTCCGAAGGAAGGCATACGGAGGGACTTTTAAAGCTCTTAAAAATCCGATGACTTCGGCTGGGTTTGAATCCGCGGTATTGAGCATAGAAGCTCAGCATGTTACCGACTACGCCACCGAAGCCACCACAGAAGAATCTATTATTTGATTAGTAGATACGACGTAAAAAAAAAGAAGTTTAAATGAGAGGCCATCGCTCAAGTTGAGTTACGCTTATTTTCGGAATGTATGTCTACCCCTTATTATTCCCGTTTTCCAACGGGGTCGGGATGAGATGCGATGGAAGTCTTTGGTGGTGATGATTTTTACGGCCGGATGCCCTTCCTGACGCCAACCTCATGAGAGGAGTTAATGAGAGATGAAATGAATGATGGTGAATGAAACTGGGCAAGGTTTTGGAAGGAAGCGGCCGTGGCCTGTCAGAAGGTACCGTCCCAGCATTTGCCTGATGTTGAAAATCGGAAAACAATTTCAAGGACGGCCGACGGTGGGGCTCGAACCCACGTTACGCTTATTTTCGGAATGATGTTTAGAAATCTATAAAGTTACTTTTGCCTAAATATAAAAGATGCCCTTCCTTGTTTATGTTAACAATAACCAAATAAGAGTCAGTGACAATGAAATGACAAACATCAATAAATTGGGAAGGGTTTCGAAAAAAATACGAAGAGTTTTCATCAAAGATTTTGAATTCTTGTCCAATGATTACAATATAGGACGATAACATTTCTGGTTTACTTTGCTTTAGCCAGTTTTCACAAAGAATGTACATTATTTAAAATATATGATACAATATATAAGGTAAATGTGCCAAATAAGGCCCACTTAACTTTTAAATATTTTTTGCATTTCCACTAGAAGGGGAAACATCTGAACATTGTCCTGGATTTAACATGAAGGCAAGCAGTAATAAAAGCATGGGTTGATAATTAGAATCACTGGAAAATAATTCAGTAATAATACAATGTTTAAAATGTGAGTTCCAAATATGACCCACTACTTGTTCAAAATAAGGCCCATATTGCAAATGAAAAGAGATAATGAAATGCACATTAAGCAGAAAATATCATTACAGTATATTAATCTACAAATCACATTCTTTGAAATTATAAACACCAGGTTTATATCTAGTTCCGCCCCTTAAAACAACGATAACTAACTAACTAACTGGTTTATGTCTGTTAAATTTCAAAAACATGAAGAAGGTTTATTAAAATACCTAAAGATAGCAACAAAAAGAGCTTCGGACAGCGTTTACAACTCGACAGAAGCAAACATCGCGAAATCGTTCGCTTCAACAGTTGTTGTTTCTAGTCTAGCCGTTAAAGGCTAGTAGCTGTCAGAACCACTAAGAATCTTGTAGAATTTTGAATATTCTGCTAATAAAATCACAGATGGACCTTATTTGGCTCAAGCACCTTATTAATTAATTAAATATCTGTTTTGCTTCTGTGAGAACGTAGTGAAAGGAGCGAAGTACATCGAATAAACGACAAGGCAAGTAATCTATTACTAGTGGGCCCGTGCGAGTTTTCGCAACGTGAATGTAGGTTTATGGGGGTAGTAGGGAAGAATGTGGGAGAACGAAGTTTTAAATATTGAAGAAATGTATTTATTGTTGTTAAACGGCATACGTACATGAGAAGAACACAACGAATTATGTAGAACAGTGTTTTTTACTTGTCACAGCACCTCTTTGTAGACAATATTCGTTGTCACAACGAATTCATCGGTTATTGTTTCTCGGGAGTTTCTTTTACAGCAATGTTTACATTTGCAAAGGATTGAACCCTAGAGAAAGTCTTGGCGAGACCACACCAGAGCCATCTGCTGAGAGACTCCTCAGCTAGCAGTACGCCGCGCTCCCGCCAGATGGCTGCCGCTGCCCTGCGCTCTAGCGGCAGGCTCGCCAGGTTACGGTGCTCCCATTGTAAATGTACATTTTTAAGGTGTTTATTTAATTGTGAGGCATTTTAAGAGGAAGTGGGCGCGTTTCGGGCACACATGAGGTTATGAGGAACCTGTAGGTGCCCATATGTGTAGGTTGGTGTTAACAGGACCTTATTTTCGGTACAAAACCGGAATGGGACCTGAGCAGAATAATATAGGGAGGATTCAGACAACCGATTAATCGATTAAACGCACAAACGATTAATCCATATGTGTAGTAATTAATCTATTTTTCTGTTTCGGTTAATCGATTATTCAAAAACTAAAATTAATCGATTTAATGTACCAGTCCTAGCCGAAATGAAAGTGGTAAGCCCTGACGTCTGATACTGCTTATTAAAGTGAAAACATAGTTCATCTGTGTTGTCTTAAGACTAACTAGCGGACCCGTGCGAGAAATGTCGCATGTTCATAAACCACACTTTCCCCAATAGGTTTATAATGAGAGACTTAAAGAGGAAGGTTATGATTTTATTTCAACCAAATGATTATAGAACACTATTTACATTTCAGTTAAAATTCCAAGTTCTACGTTCCCTAACTTAAGAAGGCAATCACTGAAAATTGGATCATCATAACACTCCCCGGTTATTCGATATCTTTGAAATTATAAGAGTTGAGTACAGAATCCTTTGATTTACTGTTTCTGAAATCCATGCAAAATGATAAAGAAAAGACCCCAGAATGTTAAAATGACATGAAACAGGCGTCACAGTGGCCAAACTCTGAAGTGGACAGCAATTATGGAGCGTATTTTCCTACATCTGCAGTATCTGCAAATCACACACTTCGTACATCTTTTTAAAAGTCATTTTTTAAAGAAATTATAGATATTTATGAAATTAGAGTGCAATTCGTCACTTCTAATGTCTATTCTCTTTCATTTGAATGCTTATTTGTCTCGATCATTCGCTTGTGAGCGCCGCAGGAGGGATCAATACTACTGAAATAATATATATATTATTATTCTCCACATTCCTCTCACTATTTCTCACCCTAGGTATTTTTTGTTACACCAAAATCTGCAGAGTTATATTCTGTGGTCTAGGAATACGTAGACTATTGTTACGTGCCACCCCCTAGTGGCACTTTTGTTAACTGGATTACGGTGGGTAGAAAGCACAACACAGGTTGTTCGAAAACCTGCTACACGCTGCTTCGCTGTTCACGAGCTGGGAAACAATGTCACTGGGTTTCGTAACTCGCGCGGCACTTCACCACAATATCTCTGTCGCTCAGTGAAATCACACTCACTCAAAACACAGGCAGTCCCCTGTATGCTTCTCACTTCCTCGCACCAGGCATAGATGATATACCGATTGAGTTGCTACGCTGCATAGGAGATGAAGGTCTGATCAGGTTATTTCACTTGGTGTGTAGGATTTATGAGACAGGTGAGGTACCCCCTGATTTCAAGAAGAATGTAATCATCCCTATACCAAAGAAAGTGGGAGCTGACAGATGTGACGATTACCGTACAATCAGTTTGATTACTCACGCTTCAAAGATCCTGTCTAGAATAATTTACAAGAGGATTGAAAGCCAGATAGAAAGGGAGTTGGGTGAAGACCAGTTTGGTTTCAGGAGAAATGTAGGAACAAGGGAAGCTGTACTAAGTCTTAGGCTGATTTTGGAAGGTAGAATAAGGAAAGATAAGAGAACGTTCATGGCATTTGTAGACTTAGAAAAGGCTTTTGATAACGTTGATTGGACTAAATTGTTTGACATTTTGAAATCTATTGGAATAAAGTACAGGGATAGGAGGGTAATCTACAATCTATACAGAAACCAAACATTTGTCATTCGAGCTGAAGGACATGAGAGAGAAGCTGATATTCAGAAAGGTGTTAGGCAAGGCTGCAACTTATCACCCATACTTTTCAATCTTTACATCGAACAAGCAATGAAGGAAATTAGAGAAAAATTTAAAGTGGGAGTGAAGATTCAAGGGGAAATAATTCTAACTCTGAGATTTGCTGATGACATCGTCATCTTGGCCGACAAGCCTGAGGATTTGAATGAGTGTTTGAACTTGGCCGACAAGCCTGAGGATTTGAATGAGTGTTTGAATGGTATGGACTCAGTCTTACGGAAAGAATACAAGATGAAAATTAATAATTGTAAAACAAAAATACTAAAAGCCTCCGTGGCTTAGGCGGCAGCACGCCGGCCTCTCACCGCTGGATCCGTCGTTCAAATCCCGGTCACTCCATGTGAGATCTGTGCTGGACAAAACGGAGGCAGACAGGTTTTTCTCCGGGTACTCCGGTTTTCCCTGTCAAAATTTCCTTCCAGCAACACTCTCCACTATCATTTCATTTCATCTGTCATTCATTTAATCATTGCCCCAGAGGAGTGCGTCAGGCCTCGGCAGCCGGCACATTTCATATCCTCGCCGCTAGATGGGGGCTTCATTCATTCCATTCCTGACCCGGTCGGAGACTGGAAGCAGGCTGTGGATTTTCATTTTCATTTTCAAAACAAAAATACTAGAATGCAGCCGAAATAAATCAGAAACCTCTATGGACATCAAATTGGCAGGTGAAAAGCTGAAGGAAGTAGGAGACTTCTGTTACTTAGGAAGCAAAATAACCAGTGATGGACGAAGCAAGGAGGATATAAAAAGTAGGTTGGCTCAGGCAAGGAAAGCATTTCTACAAAAAATGAATCTGTTGACATCGAATATAGATTTAGGTATTAGGAAGTCATTTTTGAAAGCCTTTGTCTGGAGCGTGGCGCTCTATGGAAGTGAAACTTGGACTATTGGTGCAGCAGAAAAGAGGAGAATTGAAGCATTTGAAATGTGGTGTTACAGGAGAATGATGAAGATCAGATGGGTAGATAGGGTTACAAACGAAGAGGTATTAAGACGAGTGGGAGAGGAGAGATGTTTCTGGCGACTGCTAATGAAGAGAAGAGATAGGTTAGTAGGACACATACTAAGACACCCAGGAATAGCAAGCTTAGTTATGGAAGGAAGGGTCGAGGACAAGAACTGTAGGGGTAGACCAAGGTTTGAATATGTTAAACAGATTGCCTCGGATGTAGGGTGTGGTAGCTATGTACAGATGAAACGATTAGCTCAGGACAGTGAGGCATGGAGGGCTGCATCAAACCAGTCAAAAGACTGAAGACTCAAACAACAACAACTCCAGGCAAATGTTGGAATGGTACTGCCCCCGTAAATTGAATTATTCAGGGACAAAATGAGAGTATTTTCCGTCCCCATGATAAAATTTAACTAGCAAATATAATTTCTGGAAGTGTGACACAAGAGGGTCGTGTTACAAGCTCGACGTTGTGGGAGAGCCCGATCACGTGATTGATTGCACAATGGACGCTTCTAGGAGGCTATTCTTAGCATAGCAACAGCGAGTTTGGAAATTAATATTATAAATATTGTTATAAATTATGCTATTGAATCCCAGTCCACAGCCAATGAGGAGAGGTCTTATTGAAGACGGGATCAACTTTAATTACACAACATGAGGAAATTATGCATTTAGGCCCTTAGAAGAAAATTTTCTTATTTGGTAATGAAGAGAATATTAAGAGAAATTATGTCTGATACTTTAAAAACCACAGATCGGTTAATCTACGCAGTAATAAGCATTACTAATCTACGCGCTAAAATTATGGTGGGAGATTGATATGGCCGCCAAAAATACGACTTGGAGGGGGAGATCCAAGGATCGAGGTTCTTATTCCAGCAGACTTTGAAGAGTGAGGTAGTGATTTTACTGGGTTAACGGAGATTCCAAAGCTTAGTCCGAATGCGACGATTGTCGACTTGTGAAGACGCGAGTATAGTTAGGTGGAGCGTTAGAGATCACCGCACTTCCATTCTGTGTGAAGTTGCGAGGAACATAGTATTGATTATATCTCTTATAATATTGAGATTGGAAGTTAAATAAGTGAACATTTATCAAGAACAGGTCGCCTACTATATATTGCGAAAAGTCGAGCGCTTAAATATTCACCGTTTCGACAATATCAGCCTGTCTAGTTACATTTCCAAATGTGTTGGAAACAGAGCTGAAGATCATTATAAATTGCAACGTGAATTTGGCAAACGCAGTTCAAGTGAACAGTGGCGGAGAACTTTTAATATTGGCGCAACACATAAACATTAACAGTATGACTATAATTATTCTTCAAACATTATCATTCAACTTAATTAATATTGTTGATATGATGAACTAAACAGTCATGAGCCAGAGACATATTCAATAGCAGAAGTGAAGATACAACGATGGAGCTTCGTTAGACAACGTATTCTTGAATACAGACGTAGTGTACAGTCCACCTTGTGCATTTTCGTCAGTCTACGAATACTAATATAACATCAATTAGCAATGGAAACATTTCATTCACTATTTATATGAATATTTCCATAATTGTATTCCAATGATGAAGCCGATACATATTTATGACGGAGAATGGAGACTTTACAGAAGAGATTTGTCAAGATGCTAGGGAAGGTAACTCAGCAACCCAGAAGAATTTGCCGGAAGGATGTCTTTCGAGCCCAGGCGAATGTTGGTGATATCCAGAGAGAGACGTTTCTTATCTCTGAGGTCGCAGATCCAAGGTTCGAATGCAGCTCCATATCAGTGTCTTGTACTGAGGAAACATCTAAAGTATTGTGGCAATACTTACTTTGATCTTCAAGTTTTCGTCTAAATAAGGTATTAGTGTATCTCAATTGTTATATAGAGCTTGATTAGTGACATTCTGAGCAGCAATCTTATTCCATATATTCGGCGATTTTATTACATATTTCTATGTATCCACATTTCATGTATTTCAGTGCTTTTATGTATTTTACACTTCAGATGTGCGTTGAGATTTTTATACTGCAAGATTATTTAGAAGATGATTGCATTTCATCTATTTTTCAATTTTATTCTACGGATCAGTTGTGGAACTGACATTAAAATTTTGTTTGAGGAATCATATTGCCTCATAGGAGACTAGTCGTTTCGACTCTCGAATTTTAATAATTTCATTTAACCAAGTATTCTGACATTGTGTCATAGCTTCAAATTAAATTCTTATTAAATTTAATTTGAGCACTTTAATGTAACATCATATTACTTCAAGAAAAGAAGAAACATCGAATGATATTGTTATATCATTATTGTACATAAACTATCGACGATCTAAGAAATACTAGTCGTTTGATAAGACCGAAGTCTTAATTCCTATGAACATTCTTTGTGTAGAGTGGAAAAACATTACTACATTGACAAACCTTTCTTATTATCTGTAAAGCTAAGAGCTTTGTTCATTTAATATGTTAGAGGAATTACCTTTTGATAGAATATTATTCAAATCTTTGGCTAGGAATTCAAAGCTAGTTTATCCCGGTCAGGATTGAATTCTATCTGACACTATAAATAACATGTGTGTTATTTCATTCTATTTGTGTAACATCAAGTCATTTTGTGGACATGATATTACAACGATAAACAATTTATAGCTAGACAAGTGAGATGAAACAGGAGTATTAATTTTATTACATGTATTTGCGACAGACGAGTTAACAGTTAATTATCTTGTTGTGTAGTAAACTTTAGGATGTTAATCACGACTGTCTAATATCGTTCATTACAATTTGAAGTTTCGTTTGAAGAACTTACATATGCATAATTGTAGTCCAGTAATCATGTGCAATGATACTGAGGGTCATGCGAGTATTTGAGAGAAATTCCTACATAAGATATGTTAATAACAATTAATCCCTTTTGATTATTGTTTAACATAGTAGATGATAATAATTGTTTATGCCATATATACTGTTATAGGAGGTTTTGTATAGCTATGGAGTGCTCAGGCGAGGGAATTCCGCATTTTAAGGAAGTCAAAGTATTGTTGTTCTTTGATTAAAAGGCATGTATCATGATAAGAGCCGTTGTATACAAGTAGTTCAGTTCTTGTGAATTAACGATTTAGCTGTGTTAACAGGAGGGTTTCAGCGGAAATACAACTTGAGAAAGATTGTCTACTCACGTCTATAATACTATTATTAAATTTTATTAAACCCGAATTTAAGTAATTAAGTACAGTTCACCTTAATCAGTCGACTGTATTATACCGATAATGTAATGAAACCTATATAAGACGAGGTGTACGCAGTATATTAAAACTACAGAACGTTAAAGGATGGTTATGTGAAAAACCAGTGTATATAGTTAAGAATTATATTGTAACCGAGAAGTTAGAATCTCGAAAGTGTCACGTTAGCAACACTAGATAATGGATATTATTATAAACATATTACATGTAAATAATTTTTGTGGAAATGATTTAATTAGTTAAACAATTTAGTAGGATTTATCAATCAATTGTTTTGGAATAGAGTGTGTTTATGAGCGGATGTTTTGGGAATGAATGATTGTTTATTGTTAAGAGCATATGTGGAACCGTATTGGTCTAGAACAATCCGGAGTACGAATGAAAGAGTGTATAAATTTTTTTAGAATGATTGGTTAAGAAACAGAGCAGTTATATGAACTTTTGTAAGATCTCAATGTTAATTTTTACGTGTTTTATAAATGCACACCCTAGCAGCCTCTGTGGGCTAGCAAGCATGATTCACCGTTAGCTCTGGGGAGCGATGACATAATATTTAAGCAGGTGTAGACTCACAGCCTTCTGTTTATTGTATAAACCAGTTTCGAGTACGGCATGGTGCCGATATTTCATTGATAAAACCAAGTTTCTACACGTGCGTTCTACAACGCAGGTTTGTGAATGAAACCATGTGTATGGAATGCCATTCAGAGGCTTCACTAAACGTTTTTATTTCAACGCTGTGTAGGCCGAGAACAAGACAAGATCTATACTCATAATTTTAATACAGCATTGTAGTAATATGTAGAGTTGAAAGGAGGTGTGAATGAGTAGGTGTTTTTAATTTTAATGTTAATTGTTAAATTCATTTGTTGTTATTTTGTTTATAGTAGATTAGTTTACCTTTTTGTTAATATTTTTTTTCAGATTGTTTTCCATTGTTGTTGGAGTGATTCATTTTAAATATAAGGAGCAGAGTATTGTGGATATAGTGTAGGCGAAGCTGAAGTCCCAGTCCCCGAGGTAAGTAAAGGTGAGTGCCCCGTGTAGTTGGTTGTTGATCCACAATATTCTTGAAACTGCTGTCTGTAAATCCCTAAAGACCATGTTGGAAGCGATTTCTAATGTTGTATATGCCGGAGCAGTTAGAAATAGGCAATCCAGCGGGGGCAATGGATATTCCAACAGGATCCTTTCCGGATTATCGGGTACAGTACCTAACTTAAGACCATCACTTCCGAGCGAGACGCACCATGATGCGTGTGGGCACCATTTCGGCAACGCTGTACAGCTTTTCCCGGAGCGGCTAGCTGGTGAAACATGTGTTATTTCCCCGTACAAATACAAACCGATATAAAATAAGTGAATTAATTTACGTATTTCACAATCATACAGCATAACTTTTCGATGTATAAGGATTACAATGCAACCAAGAACTACATTTTTCAACCACCCCGAGCCGAGAAAAAGTTACCTCACAAAAATGATAACAACTTTGTTTCTCGGACACACACAATTTTGAAATTAATAAACCACTTATACAACATTCCAATGTATATTGTGTTAAAATTTGGATTCGATCTGATGACGAGTTTTTGAGATAATAATTCTTAAATGTGACGCATGGTTGAAACACGCTTAAAAACTTGCACTTTTTGTGTCCCAACTGCGATAAAAAATATTAAAATATAAATTTAAAAATCCAAACCTACATGAACTAACGTAAAATAGAACGACGAAAATGATGATGTTATTGGATTTTATGTAGGTCTAATGGTTACTTCACAAACAACCTTCAAACTCGAGTGCACATAATACTTTGGTCGACAGTAGTTGGTCGTTGACGGTGGCGTTTGGTAGCAAATGTTGGAACTACTTGAAATCGAATGTCTGCAGTCCTTACTTGAATTAAAAACAGATAACACACACTAATACAGACATCACAATTAACACCGGTTATCAGACAGATTCTACACACTCCCCAAGTACACGGGGCTATACGACCGCGTTGTCGCAGCCCCTAAACTGAGGAACCAACCATATTATGATCAACGGGCTTAAAACCAAAATGAAGGTCGGTAGATTTAAGGTGTCTATCTATCAAAGTTAAAGCTGAATTCTAGTTTATTGATTAACAGAAGCGAGTTGAGACACCTTAAAAAAACTAAGCTTTACACTAACTGCGTGCACATTGCTCTTTTTAATTCATAATGTTAATGTTATAGGCCTAAGTATTTAAGACAAACGTTGTCCAAGAAACTTTAAACCTACGTCATCAGTATTTGTGGAAACGTGTAAATTCTGTTTTTCCGGCTCCTTCAGGGATTTTAGAAACTGACGTAAGGGCTGGAATGGGGTGCACTTAGCCTCGTGAGGACAATTGAGTAGTTATCTGACAATGAGCCAGCGCCCCGGTCAGGAAAGCCAAGATCAACGGCCGAGGCGACCCGACGCGCTGACCACACGTTATCCCACAAATTGTTGGCCAAATGGGTTGGTAGTGGTCGCATGGTAGGTTAAGGCCCTTCTTGGGCTATGGCACCACGGGTTTTTTAATGGTTATCCCTGTATATAAATGAACATTTTTCTGTTCCTTTCTCAATTTCCTCAGAATTTTGAATTATTTACGCTTTTTAGACTGTTTTATGACAGATGCGCCTGTGTGTCTGTTCGTTTGTTTGTCTTTGAATCTGTTAGTATACTTATAGGGTAAACCTACCTAATTTCGCCTGTTATAGGCAATTGCGCCCCAAACCATTACATCAGGTGTTTGGCCGCTATGCCGCCCAACAATACAGTCTGCCTGATTGCGTTCTTCACGGCGGCGTCGAATGCGTATGCGGCCATCACTGTAGGACAGGTTAAAGCGGGACTCGTCCGAAAACACTACATTTCGCCACTCAGCCTGCCAGTGTTGGCGTGACGCCCATGGTAGTCGGAGGCGTCGGTGGTTCCCAGTCAATGGAAGCCGACGCAGTGGCATGCTTGCTACAAGTCCAGCCCTCAAAAGACGGCGCTGCACCGTCGACGCAGACATGTCCATCCCCGTTGCAGTGCTCCAACAACGAGCGAACACCGAGGACGACGCTGTTCTGTCCGATACGGCCATGCGGAGAAGATGGCGGTCGTCTCGCGCTGTGATCACATTGCGTCGTCCTGTACCCTGTCATCGCTGTGTACGGCCCTCCTCTCTCCACTGGATCCACATACGCTTTACTGTTCATGCAGCGTGTCCTGTACGAGCCTCAATGTCCCGGAACGAAAGACTCGCCTCCCGGAGCCCAAGCATTCTGCCCCGTTCAACCGCACTCACATGCTGATAGTCCACCCTGTGGTGTCGGCGAGGCATCGTTGCACTTGCGTACACGTTTCCACTTGGTATGACGACTGACGACCCCACGCCGACAGAGCTGTGCGGAACACTGGTCTGTCCGGTCTTGCGACAGAGGGTACTGGTGGGCCACGGTACACGCCATCTCTCTGCGATTACTATCACTTAGTATGGCACCGCAGGCCTACACGACCCCTGTTCTGGGAGTGTTTCCGACCATTTCTTCTGGCTGTTTCACTCTCTACAAACAGTAGTGTATTTCCATCAGAGGTAAGACACCAATCATTTATATAACTTTTCACCGTACCGCTCATAAAAGGGGACTATTGGAGAAACCCCCTCAAAATCATGCTAAAATAGGTGAAATGTCAAAATTATCGCAGAGAGACGATACAAATCTCATCGTGAGCCCCTCAGTGTGAGAAACAAACCTCGGAAGGGGACGACGAAAACCAGGTTTTAAGGCCCTAAAGCAAACAGTTTCTGAGATATTCCCAGAAAACTATATATTCGATCTGATAGAGTGATGAAGTTATAGCAAGCCCGTAACCATGACAACAGTAGCTCAAGAGGTGACATCTAACTTTGCATCTGTGTAAGAGGCAATACCACTCAAGTTATTATCTAAAATACTATAAGAATAATTAAATAAACAAATACATTAATAAATTATATAATTGTATAATTAAATGAATAATCATCCAACACTCAGAGTATTATCAGACCAGGGAGCTTAAAGGATACTTTGAGACTTCATGATAATTCGTCCGGGCGAAGCTGGGTTCTACTGCCAGTTTATTTTATAAAAGCGATCGCGCATATCGCGTCGTGTCGAAATATTTTGAATTCTTCAAAGTTATGTCAAAGTTTCGTGTTACCTCTCATGAGAGGGTAGTGGTAACTTGGCGGCCGCTGTTTGTTTGAGCTAGTGGAGAGCTCTTTTGCTGTGACTCAGCTGCTACACCGTCAAAACACTTCGAGTGCTGACAATCGATACTACAACACCATTATAAAAATAGAAAAAAGGAAGGCTATTGATTTTATAGCTAACAGCACGTCAGTATCTTGAAGCTTTAAACCGTTGCGATGTGCTATGTCTGCTTGGGTCTCGTATGAGAACACTGTAACTTGGTCAGATTTTGAATAATGTCCAGGGAGGTATCCTAGATACTTGACATCTTCACCAGATGTGCAAACACACCTTGAGAGTGAGTGGTTATCAATTAATTTAAAATGCTCGCCAATGTACTCTCGGGGAGCAGGAATGAGTAATTTCGTTATAGCCCTCCTCAAGTTGATTTTATGACCCTCATCGCCCTCGCCTCCAGAAATTCCTTCTGGTGTTCCTGTAGCCCAAGTGTTCAAATCTATTTCATCATGGTATAGGCTATTGGCTCTAACGGCCAGTGAATTAAAACTCAGCAATTTTTCTAGGTTTGCACCGTGTTTTGTGTGGGGTTTCGCCTAGGACACCAAGCTGGCTCATCAGTGTGCTCTTGATGTCTCCGTCTGGACCCCAACAGGAGTAGCGAACTGCGCGCTACCTCCCGTTTTTATGAAGCGCACCTGCGCCTCTTCACTGCGAGAACTAAAAGCTCAAGCAGCCATAACCATAAGTCTTGTCAATCTTAATTGCATTTTGTAAGTATAAGGTGCGTTCAAAAAGTAACGAGCCGGAGGCATAGTTACAGAAACCAGTACCTGTATGTTAGAACTCTATTGAGGCACTTGTCCAACTGTGACACGAGGCGGTGAATGGCTGTCTCCTAAAATTCCCCTGGGTTGCGATGTGAGCCAGTTCCGCACGTACAGCTGGACGTCGACGTCCGAGGTGAATCGTTGGCCCCGCCTAGCCCTTTTCAGGGGGCCAAACATGGGTAATCACAAGGAGAGAGGTCTGGACTGTATGGAGGGTGGCCGAGAACCTCCCATTTGAATGTCTGCAGGAGTGCCACGACTCTGTTGGCCGTATGAGGTCGTGAATTGTCGTGGAGCAGAATGACCTCACGGGTGAGATTGCCTGGTCGTTTTGTTTCGATCGCTTGGCGAAGGGTGGTCAAGGTTTGCGAGCAACGCTGGGCATTCACTGTTGTCCCGTGCGGCATGAAGTGTATCAGAAGGGGGCCATCTTATTCAAAGAAGAACGTCAGCATTACCTTTCCTGCACTCGTGTGGATGGCCTTGCCTTTTTTGGGTGGTGGTGACCCTGGATGCTTCCATTGGAGGCTTTGTCGTTTGGATTCTGGTTCGAAGTGATGACCCCTCAGGGGCTCACATCTAGTGGGACGTGGGGTGGCGACCACGAGACCCCAGCTGAGGCCGGCATTGCTTCCACTTACTTGTGCCGGGCTCCTCTCCGTCTTCTTTCCTGTCGACCTCCCTTGGTCAACTCTTGTTCTCTTCCGACCCCGACGGTATTAGGTTATCCGAGGCCTAGGGGGTCTTTCACTTTCCCGCCTTAATTGGCGCTTGTCTTATCTTTCCTGATACCCTCCTTCTGTGAGGGGTCAGCCTTCTTTTTCTTTTCCTTTTACCTCCTGCCTTGTGCTCAAGACCCTTAAGGAGGCAGGGTGTATGTAGCCCCACCACTTCTGGTGCACCCTAGTTAATGCTACACCCTCAGGGGCTCACGGCTGGTAAGTTCGGGAGTTGGCGACCCCGAGGGATTCCTGAGCTGGGTCCGTTTTCCACTTTTGTCCCTTACCTTTGGGGCGGACCCTCCCCTCTCTCCCCTCTCCTCTCCTCTTTTCCTTATATTTCGTTTTCTCTTTCAGATTCCCGCACTGTTTTTGTTACTTGGTTCTCCGTGTATCTAAATTCCCTTTTAGCGATTTTTTTGTAGGTATTTTTAATCTACGTTGCATTTTGTAAGTCTTTTCGATCTAGATTGCATTTTGTGAGTGTTTTTCAATCTCTATTGCATTTTGTAAGGATTGACAATCTGAATTGCTTTTTAGTAAGTCTTTCAATATCCGGGCCGGGGCTTTTGTGAGTTTTTTGAATTTCAATTGCATTTTGTATTTTCAACCTACCCCGCTTTGTTCAAGTAGTTAAGTCTCAATTGCAATTTTGTGGGTATTTTGAATCTCCATTACATTTTGTGCGTATTTTCAATCACATGTGCATTTTGTAAGTATTTTGATTTCACTTGCATTTTGTAGGTATTTCGACTGTACGTTGCATTTTGTATGTATTTTGGACTTAACCTACATTTTGTGCATATTTTTCAGTCTATTCCTTTTGTGAGTATTTTCGTTCGAAATTCCCTTATGTACGTATTACCGCTCTCCATTCGGTGAGTAATTTCAATCTGAGTTCCTTTTTGTAAGTATTTTCCCTGCTACATAAGGCATAGTTGTTGGGGGCTCACTGTCTATTTTATCTAAACCATTTTCGTTTCATCCATAGCAGTGAGTTGTTTTTTTAAATCTTCATCCTTTCATTTCACGCCATTTCATTTCATCAGGGGCCGATAACCTCGATGTTAGGCCCCTTAAAACAACAATTATCATCATCATCATCGAAGTGATGACACTATGACTCATCTCCAGCCACCACTAGTGCCATTCGGCATGCTTCCTGGTTTGGTTGAAGACTGTGGGGCACCCATTGGGCACACACTTTGCGCAAGTGTAGTCGTTCCTTAATGATGGTGTGCACACTTCCGACACTCAATCCGACCACGGCGGCTATGGCGTTCACTGTCACTCGGCGGTCCTGGATAATGAGTGCATCAACCAGCTGGACGTTGTGATCGGTAATGCAAGGGGGTGCCCCAGACCAGGCAACACCTGGTAACGACACCCGTCCTTCCCTGAAGCGCTTGTGCCACGCCTTGACACTTGCAAGGGAGGTGCAGTGTTCGCCGTACACTTGTGACATTCGGCGATGAATGTCCGTTCCCCCTATTCCTTCCGCTGTCAGAAACCGAACAACACCTCTTTGCTCTTCGTTTGACGCCTCCATGTCACTGCAATGCGACTGGCAGCGTTGGACGATTGACGCATGCTGCTGCTCTCTTTGTATCGTCACGTGACGTGCACTCGTGCCCTCTAGCGACGGGCTGTGACCTTAAAACTATTGGTTTTAGGGCCTTAAAATGTAGTTTCTCACATTGAGCGGCTGAAAATGAGCTTTGTCTCACCCTTTTACGCCTATTTCAGCATGTATTTTAAGGCTGTAGGCCCCCTTTTATGAGAGGTACGGAGAGGAGTTACATCAATGATTGGTGTCGTGCCTCTGATGGATATCTGTACCAAATTTTACGTTGATCCACCCAGCCGTTCTCGAGTTGTGAGGAAACCAAGTTGTCCCCAGACAGACAGACAAACAGATAGACACAAATTTTATTTTCGTTCGCCTCCGTCATATAACAGTCTGAAATGCGTTAATAACGCTAATTTCTGTAGAAATTCAGAAAACAAAACAGACAAACTTTCATTTATATATATATATATATATATATATAGGGATTATTCTATTCATACTGTTTGAATGTTGGAATTATAGAAATCAATTGACAAAAATATTAACCATTGCGGTAATGTTGTATACGTTGTTGTTATTATTAAGCTCGTGGCAAAGTACACAAAATACATAACATGTTACAAACAATACACATCTTTAAAACAATCAACTAGGCATCATTTAAAGTTTTAAATCTAATGTTCTAAATTCTATACGTTGATCCGTAATGACTTGTATGAGTTAATCCAGAAATATAGACACCTATCAATACTTATATTGAATAGGCTACATAGTTAATAACAAATCATGTTTACAATGAACGATGTCTTCTTCAGCATATTAATCAATTAAAACCTACAACTAATATGTCAAGAATAATTTTTTATTGTAATTTTGCCACAAGGGACTCTGTCCCCATTTGCAAATAAATCTATTCTATTTATTCTATGCATAGTGTTTGAACGTTGAACTTATAGAAACTGCTTGTCCACAATGCTTCATTATGTCAATGGAGGTATTTTAATAAGTTAAGTATCCCCCGAACGAAAAGGCATGGAGGTGGAAATTATCTTCCCTCTTGCCCATGCTGTCTCCTTGCGGGTATCTATGAAGTTACGTGATGGATGCCAGAGACTGATCCTGAGGAAGCTTAAATGTTCCAAGTATGCAGGCCGTAAAACTCTAAGGTATTCCAATTTTATAAAATGAGAAGACGTATTTCTTCCTACTTTATTTGCATGTTATGCGCTAAATGTGGACGGCCATGGCTTGCATTTGCAACATGATGCAATATACTCACGAAATGCATTGTGTTCGTGTCACAGTCATAAGGTGACCCATCCCACACATCCATCTCTTTATTATTTGTTGGAATAAATAATGAGAAGGCGAAGAAGAGGAAGAAAGAGAGGAGGGAATAATTTGATAAGCTGCATTGTTATAATAGGTGTGAGTTATTTTTGACGAAGAGAGGGGAAGGGGATGGAATTACTAGCCTTCTTTTCTTCGTGAGGTGTAGCCATATAATAAGCTCATGGCTTTCAGGAAAGAAAGAATTATGGCCACTAATTGTTGTAATTTACATCTCTGCGGAGTGGCAGGTCCGAGTGCGGGTGTAAGCACTTGTTTCCCTGCAGCGATATTCAAAAAGGATCGGTAATATGTTTCCGAAAATGTTGTTCTTTACCGTGCCGGTGTGGTGGATGGGAGACGAGCGAATGAAGGGCGGAGATAGCAGAGATGAGAGAAGATGCCTCTCGCCAATCACGCAATCAACAAATTATTGCTTTATGCACCATAGGCTTTGTATAATAAGGATTGGCTATCTGACGTCAACTCTCAAGTATTTCAACAGAATATTAGATAGTTTCATTCCTTCTGCCTGTGATTATAGCTCGCTAATGAAAGGCAAGAAGGCTGTACATTCGATGTGCAACTCAGAGGGCTTGATTAGTTTTCGAGGATTTTTTTATATTAACTGTATATTTCTATTTTTAAACCTATTGCCTCTTGGTTGGAATTATATCTTCGCATGACAGGACTACAAGACTATTTTGTCAGTGTTTATGAAGTCCGTGTGATCTAATTCATGCCAGATATATAGAAGTGAAATACTATAAGTATTTATTATATTGGTACACCTTAGTCAATAATAGTGAAAGAGTAGGCCTATATGCTTTCTTCAGTAAGTATCTAAAGTTAACAAAAACTAATAGAAATACGAGCAAAGTTGATGATAATTTTTCCTAAATGATATTCCAAAAAACATATCTGTTAACAAAGTGTGCTTTAAATTGAAGATACAGTACTATTTTTTTCTGAAAAATATGTTTTATAAAAGGAGCATTTTTTTTAATATCTTGTGGAGAATTTTCATATGATGAATGGTGCTCTTTACTGAGGGTAACATGCATGAGGATGACAAAAATCAGGAGTCTATTCAAGTTAAAGAAAGTACACTTTGTTAACAGATCTGTCATTTTGAATATTTTTTTTATAAAAATTATCATCAAATCAACTTTGCTAGTATTTCTATTAGTTTTAATTAACTTTAGATAGTTACTGAAGAAGGCCACAATGTGGTCTAAAATTGTATAACATACTGTATACCTCTTTCACTATTATTGACTAAGGTGTACCAATATAATAAATACTTACCGACAGTAGTGGCTACGCTGGCTAAAGCGCAGTGTTAGGTCATGGGGTCAAGCTCCCTGCTGACTCGGTAGACGCGTGGGTTCGAGCCCCACCGTCGGCCGTCCTTGAAATGGTTTTCCGTGGTTTCCCCATTTTCAACACCAGGCAAATGCTGGGACGGTACCTTCTGACAGGCCACGGCCGCTTCTTTCCACATCCTTCTCCAATTTCATTCACCTTCATCAATTCCATCTCTCATCCCGACGCGCAGGTCGCCCACGGGCGTCGAATAGAAAGACCTGCTCTAGGTCTCTGAGGAGACCACACTTCTATTATAACGCTTGTCGCCTAGCGGCGTAACCGTGCTCAGTAAATCGTGCACCACGGCCGCGAGAGCAGCTGCAACAAGTCCGGAGATCACAGGTTTGAATCCCGGCGCTGACAGTGGCTATTGTGAATGTGGTTTTTCCCCGGGATTTTCCACACTCGCTCCAGGCAAATACCGAGATAGTACCTTACTTCAAGTCCCAGGACACATACCTCATCCCTGTCCCTAATACAGTTACACATAGGCTGCTACTACTACAGTCGTCACATAAGTACAGGTTATCAGACAAGCTCAATACACAGCCAAGTACATGGGGATGATGACCAAGATATCCCAAGTTACTAAAATAGATTAACAACTTCTTGTCTCTGTCTCGTCCGCTGCACGTATGAAGTGTTCTCCTGTGCTGTTGCCTGTGGTTCATTGCAACCCCCCGAAATAGTATCTAGATGATACTAGCTTTCAATTCTTCATGGAAGGACACGATATTCCTTGATGAAAATCACTTTCAGATGTCCCAGTCGATTCTTACTTTACAGTCAACATGCATACTGACGTCAAAGCTAAAGGGAAATAACGTTTGTTATTATACAACAAGCGAAATAATCAATACAACAGGCTCTGATTCTCAGCAATTGTTGTTTATATGGTTTATTCTTATTGAACTGGCTGGGGCACAAGCTTTGTAATCTCATGCTAAAAAACCCTCAAGAAGAATTTAGTCCGATATCCTAAGTCCCTAAATGAATAACCAATAGGAATTCCTGTAACTTGTAGTAATGAAAACAACGGTTGTTACAGGAAGGACTGAAATTCTGTATTGTTTAGGGAATTGATCTGTTAAATGCTAACGGACAGTTTACAAGAATTCGATCAGGAAGTAATCGGCACGTCGAGAATTTAATGACATGCCTTGTTACCGAAACTTTGTAATTGGTTTCATTGAACTTACAAGTGAAAACAAAAAAATAAGAAGTGAACTAATGAAAACATGACTTCATTAACTGGTAGAACTGAAAGTCATTGCTCATTAATTAGGAGGTCTGCAAATGAAAGAGACTTAGAATGTCTGTCACCTTTGTAAAATACATTCCTCAATCGAAGGGATTTTTTTATTAATTAACAGTGAAACACGTACACAAAAGTTAATGGAAATCGCTTATTTGTTGCGAAGGTATGAATTCCGTCGCGTCGTTGCAAAACCCCAGCACGTGGTGTCGTATTGTCTGAAGTAAAAAGGCCAAGTTCAGACGTTTACTTGCTCGAAGGTTTTTAATTCACTGGCCATGTTTCAAACGTGGCCTCATTTCCGCAATCTCTTAGTTTTTATTTCACTCCGTTTAGTCACGCTTGTTGTCGAGTTCTTGTTTCAGTTTATTGGGACTGAAGTCTGGAACGGGGTACACTGAGCCTCGTGAGGCAAAACTGAGAAGAGGCGGGTGTGATTCCTACATCAAGCAAATGCCGGGATGGTACCTAAATTAAGGCCACAGCCGATTCCTATCCAAATCCTACTTCAATTACAAATACGTGCACACACTAGTACAGACATCACAGTACTACAGGTTATCACACACATTCAACGTGGAGCTACATGAGCATGATGTCGCAAATCCCTTAAATAATCAACAACAGCAGTTTATTGGGTTCACGAGGGACGTCCGAAAAGTAAGCAATCCTTGCTATTTATTACACTATGGTATTTGGACCTTTAGACAACAATCGCTGATGAGTGTCAGTGTTGATACTGAATTGAGCAACTTTGACCTTCCTGTTCATCTGTTGTATATTGGTGGTTTTCTTTTGACAGCCATCTGACAAGCGTTCCGTGACATGAATTTGTAACTTTGTAGGTAAACAGCGGTTCATGTTCTGTGTAAAGGGCCATGGTGACATGCAAGCATATCTTTCTGATAGTTAATCCAACGGTTTTACTGTTATTTTATAGAATGCAAAGACATTTGCCGTATTAGTAAAGATCTATATTAAAGAACTTACAGTAATCGGTTTTCTCTTGCAGCATTGGCACGTCAAGCATAATGCCAAATAAGAAAGTTTTGTTGCCCATTTGGTTGTTCGCAGATAATAGACTTAAGGTAAATCAAAATTTCATATACACCAACTGTTTGGCACCTGATAAAAAGCATACGTCAAACATTGCAACAACCTTACAGAGTTATTTTAAGATTTTTAAATTATTCATTTCCTTCTTGCAGCTTTAGCAACGTATTTGCATGATAAACTGTGTTTGATATTCTAAATTACCTATTTTGATTTCTGATTTTTTCATGTGAAACCCTATATTACAATTAAATAATTTAATTATCGTTGTATGGATATCCTTTTCGTTACATTATTTTATAATTAACTAGCAACCAGCCCGGGCTTCGCCCGGGAACAGTTATGAATGCATTACGTGATAAGCGCCTTTATTTTAGATATCAATGAACTACGACCTATATCCGTTTTACGTCTCAGCATGATGGGTTAAAATCACTGACTGACTATTAATTATATTATGATGGAGATGCATGTCAACAAATTCTTGTCAGACATAATTTAAGAATGGCGAGGTGCATGAAACTGAAATCTCCTTCCGTCCGATCTAAAAAGACTTATAGTAGGCGATATATTGAAGATAGAGATATGCCCTCGCGGCTTTTTTTGTAGAACTTTTCATGCTGAACAATTCTTACACTCATAGTATATTGATATTTTTAACGGTTTGCCCAGCGTGAGCTTAAAAAGCGCACAGACGCCAGGTTTTTCTTTCGACTTTTTCACTGAAATCGTTACTGATTGGCTTCCTTTGATCAAAAATAAATTATTTTCTACAAAAACTTTCCTGGAGATATCCTTTACAGAATGGTGAAAATCACACCAAAGTCCATCCAGTGGTTCTCGAAATTACCCGTGACATCCAAGAATGGGGGGCTTTGTTTTATACTACTGTAAGTAGAGATTATACGCCAATCAGTATAATGTAATCTTATATATAAAAGTGAAAGTCTGTATGTATGTATGTATGTATGTATGTATGTATGTATGTATGTGGGTGGGTCTGTTCCGTATACAAATCTACACCGTTCCACCAATCTCAACCAAATTTTGCATACGCATAGTTTAGGACCCAGAAGGAACCGCTGGCTACATGAATTTTCGATAGTCTTTCTCATTCTTCTGATTTCGGCCCTTTTGCACTCAAGCACAGGCTAATCAAATCATAAAACAAGTAGTTCCGTGAAGAACTATACAGCCTATTTTCATATATCCTACTTATGTTAATTGCCACTATTTAACATACACAATTTCAGTTTGATTACTGTAATAGATTCGTAGATATTGAGAACCGACTAAATATTTCGGATGGTCGCCATGTTGGATTTTATATATGTAGGTCCTAGAGTTATGTACTGTTACATGCAGATTATTGTGAACGTGCAGTATTCAAACTTCAATCGCATAATTAGGACACAAGAAAAAACAAGGAGATTTAAAATTTTTTCACAGCTGCCATCTTGAGGTTATGGAAACAATTGAAATAAATTAGTTGCCAGTGGATTAACATTCGGATAAAGATTTACTGTACCAAGTTTCACTGCACGCGGATGGTTAAATTGCGAGAAACGTCCATGTGAATATTTATAATTCGCGTCACCGCCATGTTGGATTTGTGATCACCAGGTTATTTAAAGTCCTATAGGTGAACTTAAGTTCATAGCCCCTATGAACATTAAATAAGTTCATAGCCCCTATGAACATTAATAAAATGCAGTTTGATTGCTAAAATAGATTCGTAGATATTCAGTATCGTCTAAATATTTCGGATGGTCGCCATGTTGGATTGTTAAATGTATAGGCCATAGAGTCATGTACCATTAAAGGAAAATTATTGCGTAGGTTCATTATTCAAACTTTCACTTCGATCGCATGACTACATCACAAGAAATAAAAACTTAATTTTAAAATTCGCACTGCCGCCATCTTGAGGTTATGTAAACAATTGAACTAAATTAGATACCAGTGGATTACAATGTGTATAAATATTTCCTGTACCAGGTTTCAGTGCGCTTGGAACATTAAATCGCGAGAAAGGTCTATTTAAAATGTTCAAATTCGCTTGGCCGCCATGTTCGTTTTGTAGTTAACCGGTTTTTGAAAATCTTATAGATGGACTTCCAGTAGTGCCCTTTATCTCAGTACAAATTTTTGGGAGATACCGCTAATAGTTTCAGAGATAAAGAATGCCGGTGAAATATTTCGCACATCCGCCATCTTGTGATTATGTAAACAATTGAACGAAGTTAGATGTCGGTGCATTACAATGTATATAAACATATACTGTACCAAGTTTCATTGCGTTTGGTTGGTCAAATTGCGAGAAACGTCTATTTAAAAGTCACAAATTCGCTTGGGCGCCATGTTGGTTTTGTAGTTACCAGGTTTTCAAAAGTTACATAAGTGAACTTATAGTAGTTCCCTCTATCACCATAGAAAATGTCAGGGTAATATCGGTAATAGTTTCGGAGATATTGAATGCTGGTGAAATATTTCGCACAGCCGCCATGTTGGATTGGTGAGTCGTAACAAAATTTGAAGGGCACGGTCGAGGTCGCCGGGAATAGTGCTATGAACTTTCCGAGTTTCGTTGAAATCGCTCCTGTCGTTTAGATTTTATTAGGGGGACACACACACACACACACACGCACGCACACACACACGGACAAAAGGTGATCTCATAAGCCTATTTTTTCAAAATTGAAAATTGGCTAAAAATATACTCATGAAGGAATGGCAAGGCAGATAGTTTCCATGGCAACATAGCTCAAGTCGAGACACGGCCGACTGGATGCCAGTTTTGCTCTGCACTACCGGTATAGAAAATGAGGATCTTTACTTGAAATCCCGTTAGTTACTCAACTGCTCACACAGCACTGTCAACCGAGTTTAGCATAACAAAGACTTGACCCTATCTACTTTGTCAAATACCACTCACTCACTCATTCATTCATCACGAAATCTCAGAAACCACCGAACGGATTGGAATGAAATTTGGTATGCAGCTTCCTCAAGGGCCGCAAATGCTCTCTAAGAGAGGATTTTTGGATATTCAGGTTCTAAATGGGTGTTAAGGGGGTAGACCTGCATTTCATTGAATAACAATAACTCCCGATTGGTTTCATTGGAGGATGTGATACTCGGCATATAAACTCATCATTAATAATAAAAAAGTCATGTGTCTGAGGGTTTTTCGATGTGGTGTATATTATGAGGTGAAAGGGGTGAAAAGTGAGGATTGAAAGATTCCTAACGGAGCGTGTATCTCTTAAACGACATAGGCGAGGTGTTTGAAACTCAGCGGAAAAAAATCAGCATAAAAATAAGTTAATATGCGTTTGACCGTTTTTTTCATAAATCCAATTTAAGGGGCCCATGGGGAGGGGTGACATTCTGGGGGGGGGGGGACAGGAAAGAAAGTGTCCTAACTGATTGACCGACTGACTCACTCATCAAAGTCAGGGGTAAAAATGCTTTAAAGTAAGTAAATAGCTTTTCGGCAGTTTTTTTATCAATCAAATTGAAGGGGTTCATCGGGAGGGGTGAGATTCTGAAGAAAAGGAAATTGAAAGTAAATGTCCTGACTCATTCACTCACTGATCATCGCCCAGCCAAAAATATTGAAGTTGGAAACATGGCATTTCGGGGATATGTTCGTTGTATGTCAAAACCGTACACTAAGGGAGGATTTTTGGATATTCAGGTTCTAAAGTGGTCTTAAGGGGGGTAAACCTGCATTTCATTGAATAACAATATCTCACGAGTGGTTTCATTTGTGAATGTGATACTCGGCATATAAACTAATCATTAAAAATAAGCAGACATGTGTCTAAGGGTTTTTCGATGTGGTGTATTATTATGAGATGAAAGGGGTGAAAAGTGGGGGGTTGAAGGATTCCTAACGGAGCGTTTAAGGCCTATCTCTTAAACGACATAGGCGAGAAATTTGAAACTCAGCGAAAAAAATCAGCTTAAAAGGTAAGTAAATCGGTGTTCGAACGTTTTTCCATAAATTAATTCAAGGGGCCAATGAGGTGGGGTGAATTTCTGGGGGGAAAAAGGAGAGAAAGTGTCCTAACTGACTAACTCACTCACTCATCAAACTCAGGGGAAAAAGACAGCTTAAAATATAAGTTAATAGGTGTTCAAGCGTTTTTACATCAATCCAATTTAAGCGGCCCATGGGGAAGGGTGAAATTCTGGTAAAAATAATTGAAAGAAAATGTCCTGTCTGACTCACTCACTCATCACGCCCAGCGAAAACTATTAATGTTGGAAACATGAAATTTTGGGAATATGTTCGTTGTATCTCGAGAAAGTCAACTAAGGAATGATTTTTGTTTATTCGGGTTTTAAAGAGGTGTTAAGGGGGTAAACGTGCATTTCATTAATAACGATATCACATGATTTGTTTCTTTGGGGATGTGATATTCGGTATAGAAACTAATCATTAAAAATAATCAGACATATGTCTAAGGGTTTATCGTTGGGGTGTATATTATGAGGTGAAAGGGGTGAAAATTGGGGTTGAGGGATTCTTAACGGAGCGTGTATCTCTGAAACGACATAGGCGAAAAATTTGAAATTTGGCGGGAAAGAACAGCTTAAAATACAAGTAAATAGGTGTTCGACCGTTTTTTTTTGTTTTTTTCATAAATCCAATTTAAGGAGCCCTTGGAGAGGGGTGAAATTCTGGGGGGAAGTACAGGAAAGAAAGTGTCCTAACTGATTGACTCACTTAGTCACTCATCAAACTCAGGGGGAAAACAGCTTTAAATAAGTAAATAGGTGCTCGACCGTTTGTTTCATAAATCCAATTTAAGGGGTTCATGGGGAGAGGTGAAATCATCAAAAATAAATGAAAAAAATGTCCTGACTGGCTCACTCACTCATCATCACCCAGCCAAAATTATTGAAATTAGAAACATGAAATGTTGGGGATATGTTTGTTGTATGTCGAAAACGTCCACTAAGGAAAGAGTTTTGGATATTCAGATTCTAAAGAGGTGTTAAGGGGGTAAACGTGCATTTCATTGAATAACAATATCTGACGAGTGGTTTCATTTGGGGATGTGATACTTGGCATATATACTATTCATTAAAAATAAGCTGACACATGTCTAATGGTTTTTCGATATAGTGTATATTATGAGGTTAAAGGGATGAAAAGTGGGGGTTGAAAGATTCCTAACGGAGCGTGTATCTCTTAAACGACATAGGCGAGGAGTTTGAAACTCGGAGGAAATCAATCAGCTTAAAAATAAATAAATAAATAAATAAATAAATAAATAAATAAAATAAATAGGTGTTCCACCGTTTTTTCATCAATGCAATTTAAGGGGCCTATGGGGAGGGGTGAAATTCTGGAAGAAAAACGTCCACTAAGGAAGGATTTTTGGATGTTCACTCTCATCGACCAACCCAAACTATTAAAGTTAGAAGAATGATATTTTGGGGATATGTTTGTTGTGTGTCGAAAACGTCTACTAAGGAGGGATTTTTGGATATTCAGGTTCTAAAGGGGTGTTAACGGGGTTAAAACTGCATTTCATTAAATAACAATATGACACGACTATGACGCGAGCGAAGCGAGCCTAAAATGAGATGGTGTGTGTCTGTGTATTAATCACGCAAGTACTACAGGTCCGATATACATGAATTTTACATGGAAGTAGCTGATTTACCTGGTTAACATATAGGTTACTTTTGATTTCAATACTTTGCACTATTTAAAGATGGCGACCATTTTAGTGACGTCACTACACCCTTTGGTTTCAAACTCATATTTCCATTTGAAATAAAAAGAGAACGCTAAGAAATAGCAAACTTTTGATGGCATATACGAGGTTTAAAATTACATTTTCTATCCGAAAGGTATCTCCCACGGTTAGCGAGTAAAACCTAAATTTGTGCTATAAAACACGGTCAACGCCGAGCGTTGTAGTTGGACAAAATGTTCCATCCTTAATCTCCCTCTGCGCAGCACCTCGCCTATCCCCTATTTTAACTGTCACCTTCACATTTTAATTTATTTATGACGCGTAGCGAAGCACGGGTACTTCAGCTAGTATACTATAATCCTCCTTCCATCCAATCTTAAATTGACTGTGAATTTTGCGGAACGAAAAGTTCACAGGCGAAATGAGAGTTGCACTTCCAGGGAATGGCGAGTTGAATGAAATTCAAATCCCCCTTCCGTCCAATCTTAACTTGACTGTGTTTCACAGGCGAATGAAGAAAACCCGAGTTGCACTTCCAGGGAACACCAAACACAACCACCCTTATCAGAAGTCTTATCTCAACACGATTCGACGGTTTGCTGCTGGCTGTATCTGGGGCAATAGGTTCTCCCGCTAGCTACGCTGTAATAGGGATGATGGACTCGCCCTTAGCTAGCTCGTAAACTGTCGCCTCAGTAGTTGAATGGACATGGTTGGAAGAAATTAAAACGTAAAAACACTTATAGTGGGCGATGTATTGAAGATAGACATATGCTCTCGCGGACTTTTTTGTAGAACTTTTCATGCTGAACAATTCTTACACTCATTGTATTTAGATATTTTTAACGGTTTGCCCAGCGTAAGCTTACAAAGCGCTTTTTTTTTCGACTTTTCCACTGAAATCGTTACTGCTCGGCTTCATTTGATCATAAATAAATTATTTTGTACAGAAATTATCCCCGAGATATCCTTTACAGAATGGTGAAAACCGTATCAAAATCCACCCAGTGGTTCTCGTGTTTACCCGTAACATCCAAGAATCGGGGACTTGGTTTTATACTAAGTAGTGACTAGCTATTCCCGGCATGCGTTGCAATGCCAAGACAGAAAGGAAGATAATAATAATGCACCCCCGACCAAAAACCGTGACGTGAACTGTATTGGAATAGACAGCGATACTAGATAACACCGAGGGCTGCTGACAGTTTCCTCATGTCACCTCGCAATGAATCAGCAAGCCTTTCTCACACCTTGCATTGCGGTGTCATAAGTATACTGATTGTTCAATTGGGTTACTGTGGGATTTAAGGGTCCCTGTTAAATCCCTCGCCTTGTGTGTTACATAAGTAATTTGTAGCAAGAATCCTTGCCTGGAGTGCCCACTACAACTCACTCAAATTTCATCGCAATCGGATGAATGGTATATGAACGCATAGGGGACAGACCGACAAACATTCCCATAACATTGATTTAATTTATACTTAATATATAATTATTAAATTATATTTTGAGAATTTATACAATGGTATAAAGAAGGACTCCAGTCCTAATGCACAGATTCAGTCAACTGATAATATATCCGAAGAAACGCCACCATCTTGGAGTGAAGTAGAATCAGTCCTTAAAAGTATGCGCAATGAACGAGCTACTGTCTTTGATGAACTAAGTGCAGACATGATTAAAGCTGTTGGCCCACAAGGAATTCAATGGCTATACAGGGTGATAAGGGCAATATGGAAGGATAACATAATACCAGATGACTGGAAGAATGGAGTTATAGTTCCCCTGTTTAAGAAAGGAAGTCGAAAAAAGTGCAACTATAGAGGTATTACTTTACTGTCTCATGGTTTAAAAATATTTGAGAAGATTCTTGAGAAAAGATTACGGAAAATGATTGAACCCCAACTGCTAGAAGAACAATATGGATTTAGGAAAGATAGATCAACTTTAGACCTCATATTCGCACTGAAAATGATATTGGAAAAGCACTGGCAGAAAGATCTTAATTTGACATTTGTGTTTCTAGACATCGAAAAAGCATTTGATAGTGTCCCTAGAACAACTATATGGGAGTGTCTTAAAAAGAAGAATGTGACTATGGAACTCATTCAGAGAGTAAAAATGCTTTACGATGACTGCTACAGCTGTGTTCAAGTAGGAAATGGATATTCAGATTGGTTCCAGACATCTAGAGGAGTGCAACAGGGCAGTGCCCTTTCACCATTACTATTCTTCACCATCAAGGATGAAAACATAAAGGAAGTGAAGCAAAACACCCATATGGATCTTCAAGCATTTGCTTTTGCAGATGATATAGTTATCTGGGGAAATAAAGAGCTGGAAGTCCAGGAAAGGCTGAACGTCTGGAATGATCATTTGAAAAAATATGGACTGAAAGTAAGTGCTACGAAAACTGCTGCAATGTCTGTTAACAAACAGAGAAGTAAAGATAATATAATGCTGGAGGGTGTACAATTGGAAACAGTAAACCAGTATCAGTACCTTGGATGCTTAATATCATGTGACAATAGAATACAGCTTGAATTAAATAGCCGTATTCAGAAATCAAGTCAATTCTATCAAGAGTTTAGTGCTTTTCAGTCGGTCAACACGAATGTACCCAAAAGAGATGGGTTATGCCCTAATCCTGAAATAAATTACATGAGATTAATAAAACACTAGGATGACCAGTTTCGATCGTCAAGCGATCATCATCAGATCCAATACACTTAGGCTATAAAATCTATGTTTGAAATACAGGTGAAAATATTTACAATATGTACAATTATTTAGTTGCAGTGTTGGTACTGCAACTGTCAGTGTATGCTAAATGCAGTATATATGTTAGGTGAAATGCTAAATGGTGATGGCTATCCGGAGATTGTACTTTAGAGAGATTATATGGTTGTAAACTATGGACCGCACAGCGAGTTCAAGTGAGCACGGAAACTGCGAATAGCTGTAGTACGGAAGACAATCAGATAAGTAGTTAGCCTAAAATTTTATAGTTTAACCATAGTTTACAACCATATAATCTCTCTAAAGTACAATCTCCGGATAGCCATCACCATTTAGCATTTCACCTAACATATATACTGCATTTAGCATACACTGACAGTTGCAGTACCAACACTGCAACTAAATAATTGTACATATTGTAAATATTTTCACCTGTATTTCAAACATAGATTTTATAGCCTAAGTGTATTGGATCTGATGATGATCGCTTGACGATCGAAACTGGTCATCCTAGTGTTTTATTAATCTCATGTAATTTATTTCAGGATTAGGGCATAACCCATCTCTTTTGGGTACATTCGTGTTGACCGACTGAAAAGCACTAAACTCTTGTTTACTAAGGCAACACTGAAAATATGGCTTCAAACACCACAATTCTATCAGCAAATTCGATATCTACTCTGGAATAAGCAAGTGCCACTAAGATCAAAACAAACTCTGTTTCGAACATACTTTTTCCCTATATTGACTTATGGGTTGGAAACATGCACAACTACCAAAAAAGATGACAGCAGACTTCAGGCTTCAGAAATGAAGTTTCTAAGAAGCATGCTTCAAAAAAACTAGGAAAGACAAAGTAAGAAATGAGAAGATAAGAGAACAAGCTGGAATAAATCAGTCCCTGAAGGAGACCATAACTAGGGCTCGTTTGCGATGGTTTGGCCACGTCAAACGTATGACAGAACGAAGAATTGCAAAACAATGGTTAAATACTGAGATTACTGGAAAGAGACCTGTTGGAAGACCCAGGAGGAGACGGCTGGACCAAGTGAAGGAAGATATCACATCCAAGGGAATCGACTGGGATGAAGTCTTGAAGGAGCAGTGGTACATGAATCGACCAAAATGTAGAGCGCTCGTAAACCACACCCGGGAAACTGGAGTGGAAACTTGATGATGATGATGATGATGATGATGATGATGATGATGATGATGATGGTATACTTATCCGACATTTGGATGAGCTACGGGTAGCTATACTATCACAAAGGTCTCCAATCCGTGTTCTTCAAGCGGGAGCACTTCTGACGGCCCAAAGCTCGGTTCTTATTTTTCCCCTAGCACCCGCCTGCCTTGTCCCGACAGGTAAACTAGCTTGCTATCATTGGTGTCGACTCAAACTCGCCACACCTCTTCACCTCAAGATAAGACCACTCACACGCACTACTTAGCAACCCCGAGTGGGTCAGCGGGCAATTGAGATGTAGAATCCCATAGCTTATCCCGCTTCCGTACAGTATATTTACTTTGAAAAAGACACAGACTTACACACCTTGCACGGCAAGTTCGTCAAAAATAATGAAATATTGAATGATGTCTTATTTAGAAATACACCCCTGACTCAAACGGATAGTTTAATTATGTCATTTTCCATACACAGTCGACTTTCAGTAATTTGAACCTCAAGGGTCCAGAGAAAAAGTTCAATTTACTGAAAGTTCAAAATGATAGGAGTTCAAATAACCAAGAGGGAGGGAGGGAAAAATTCGAATAAACAAGAGTATGATTTTCGTGATTTTATTTACTGTAGTTACTGGTTTTTATTTCACAACATTTGTACAATTATACACAAACGTTCGTTTTGAAGAAAAGTCTGTAATTTCCTTTTGTGAGAGTGACTTCCATCTATCATTGTTCAATGAATTTTCGATAGTGGTGAGAGCTGAGAAGAAATCGTCACTTGTGTCGGTTTGAGGGCGTAGGAGCGAGATGTAAACAAACGACAGGTGTATGCATGATAACAATCACCGACTTCAAATTATAGAGAGTAGGGAAGTCAGACTTCAAATTATAGAATGTTGGCGAGCAAGATGCCATTCTTACAACTTCAGATTAAAGGAAGGAAGGAAGGAAGCTTGTAGTTTAACGTGACCGTTAATCTCGCGATCATAAGCCACGGGACCTCCTTTTAACGTGGAATCCGAACCACAGGACACGGCATTTCACAACGAAAATCTCACATGCATTGACCGGGAATCGAACCCGGTCCGCCTTGGTGAGAGGCATACAGCTAACTTCAGATTACCGAGGGGACCAATTCACATTACGTTTTTTTTAATTTATCGAGTATTTTTCAAGAGACAAGGAAAACACTTCAAATTATCGAGAGATTCAAATTAACGAGTGTCAATTTATTGAGAGTTGACTGTACCGCCATTTTTAAAGTCCATCTATGGCTGTAAATGTTCAGACTTTAGAGAATAATTCCCTCTAGATTAGTCACATCTGTTGAATAAGATGTGAAAATTAGGTGGTGATAGGAATTCGAACGCTAATTCTGAGCCAGTCCGTTAGTCATGTAGCCAACATGTTTTCATAAAATTGCATTTTTTCTCAGTTTTTCAATTTTGCGATAAAATATGCTCCTCGCGCAGCAATAACGCTGAAGATATTTCTGCGTGTTCTTAAATAAATGTTTCTAGAGTTTATTTTATAAAGAAATGTTGATATTGCTGTTTGCTTTGAGTGTACAATTATATTTCGCTGGCATTTCTTGTATTGTCTTTATGGTCGAAAATCGCATGCCGAGAGCATTTCATGTAAATGTGTTGTAATATGGCAATGCGATTCTATTTAATTTGTTTATGCAACTCAATTTATTAGTTTTAGTGTCATGACTTTTGTTCCATCATCATAATAATTTATTGCATTTATTAGGCTATTAAGGCCCAGGTCAGAAAACAAGAGAATAGAAATTAAAACTAAAATACAAAATAACACAGGTATTAATTACAGAAAGAGGGACTGAGACTTGTACACAAGTATTGATCACAGATGTTCTTCCAAACTCCGTTATGGCTTTTGTTATTAAAATTATTTAATTGGGTAATTAATGGAAGAAATTCAAATACAAATTATATTAATTTCTTTCTCAAAAAGTAGATAAAACATCAGTGCTTGAATTTGTTTTTATATTAATAACACATAAGTAGGGGCCATGAGCTACCGGTACCTCAATTTGTTTGACGTAAAGAATCTTTTAAAAATGTGTTAATCTGCATATAAAAACAGTCCTGTCTCAGAAACCTATAAAGATAGATAAGTTTAGGTGAGTAGAATTATGTACATTTATTTAAGGATTCTTTGAACAAAATTATAATAAAATCCAGAGAAATTTGAAAAAATCCCTTAAAATGACAGATTTCGCATGCGCGTTTTTAGCAGAATAATTCGTATATATCCGATCATCCTTCTGTATTGTGCAGAGTTGGTCTTTTTGAGTTGTTGTGTTCTTGCTCAAATATCCTCATATGTCATCGAACCTCGTGAGTGTTTTGATTTTTGCTGGGAGTGTACATTGGCTGTTTCGCTGGCGTTTCTTGTATTGTTTTCATGGTCCGGAAATCGCATGCCGAGAGCAATTCATGTAAATGTGCAGTAATATGGCAATGCGATGCGATGGTTCGCCCTGCAATTGGCTGCTGGCTGCTCGACTGAACGGAAAGGTGGGTAATTCTGTTCATTAGCGAGCTTTTCCTGGACACGAACACCAACTGCCGGAACGGAGGGGTTTTTAGATGTCGGCTCCCCATATTATAGACATTTCCATAACACAGCTATTTGCATTTTGAAAGCAGTCTGATAGCTCACGTTTGTTGTTGTACCAATCATAACTAAACTGAGTATTGATTTGGCTGCAGAAGGCACGGTGTCAACACACTCGAATATTATTACGAGTACTGACTGGATATCCGTACTATCTTGGAAGAGAATTCCGTCTATGAACACAATTTATGTTCCATTCTTTATTTTATTTTTTTGTATGTCTCATGGTGTTGTGGTTAGTGTCATTGGTTGCCAAATAATTTTATCTTTTTAATAATAAATAAAACAATCAACGAGATATCGTTCAGGCTTATGGCCGTCTAAAGTGGTGAGAGATGATCGAGGAGGAGGAGGACGAGGTCGATAAGGACGTTAAGGAGGGGGGGGGGAAACGAGGACGAAGACGTGGAGGAGGGAGAGTAGGAAGAGGAAGAGAAGTAGTAACATGAGTAGTCGAAAGACGAGGAAGAAGAGGACAAGGATGAGGAGAGGGACGAGGAGGAGGAGGAAATAGACAAGGCCGAGAAGGACGTGGAGGACGAGAGCAAGGACAAGGAGAAGGAGAGGGACAAGGAAGAGGAGAAGAAGGACGTTGTGGTTGGTGTCATTGGTTGCCAAATAATTTATTTTTGTATTAATAAAACTATCAACCGGATACCGTGTGGTAGGATAACTTAAAATCGACGCCTCTCTCCGTCCAGGCTTATGACCGTCTCAGGTCGTGAGGAAGAGGAGAAGGACATGGAGGACGTGGAGGAGGAAAACGAATACGAGGATGTGGAGGAGGAAAATGAGGATCAGGAGGATGAGAAAGAGAAGGACGATGAGGACAAGGAGGAGGAGAACAAGGAGAAGGCGAGGGATGAGGAGGAGAGGAAGGACGAGATCGAGAAGGGTGCGGAGGACAAGGAGGAGGGGGAGGAAAACGAAGACGAGGAGGAAAACAAGAACGAAGACGTGGAGGAGGGCGTGGAAGAGGAGAACAGGGAGGAGGAGAAGAAGGACGTGGGGGACGAGGACGAGCAGAAGAAAAACGAAGACGAGGACGTGGAGGAGGAAGACGAGTAGGGCAGTCAGTCAGTTATTGAGAATTTAAGGGGTGGAACTACGAGGTCATCTGCCCCTAACGAGTAGGGCGAGGAAGAATAGAACAAGAAGGAGGAGAGGGATGAGAAGGAGAGGAAGGACGAGGCCGAGAAGGGCGTTGAGTACGAGGAGGAGGGGGAGGAAAAAGAGGACGAGGAAGAAAATAAGAACGAGGACATGGAGGAGGAAGGTGAGGAGAAGGACGAGGAGGGTGAGGAAGAGGAGAACAAGGAGGAGGAGAAGAAGGACGTGGTCGAGAAGGACGAGGAGAAGAAAAACGAAGACGTGGAGGAGGAAGATGAGGAGAAGGGGGATGAGTACGAGAAGGACGAGGAAGAAGAGAATAGGGAGAAGGATAGGGACGAGGAAGAGAAGGAAAACGTGGATGAGGTAGACGAAGAGAAGGAGGATGGGGAAGAGGAGAATAGGGAGAAGGAGAGGGACGAGAAAGAGAAGGAAAACGAAGACGAGGAGAAGAACGTGGAGGAGGTAGACGCGGAGAAGGAGGATGAGCAGTTGGAGAACGAGGAAGAGGAGAATAGGGAGAAGGAGAGGGACCAGAAAAAGAAAGAAAACGAAGACGAGGTGGAAACATGGAGGAGGCAGACGAGGAGGAGGAGGAGGATGAGCAGGAGGACGACAAGGAAGAGGAGAATAGGGAGAAGGAAGATAAGCGAAGGAGGACGTGGTGGTCAGCTGTGGCCCCCTCCTCGTCCCTCAAGGCTCCCGTTGCTACGATCAACAACCGCTAACACAGGAAAAATTGTCTCTCGAACTCGTAATAGTAAGAATAAGACCACCTCGTGATCTAGCGGCTAGCCTTCTTGGCTGTCGCCCCTGTGGTCCGGGTTCGATTCCTGGCTTTCCCAATAAATGTAATTCTGGTCTGAGGGCTGGAACGTGGTACACTGAGCGTTGCGAGGCAAAGCTGAGAAGAGGAAGTGCTTTTTGTGGTTTCCCACTTCTAGTCCAGGCAAATGCCGGGGTGGTTCTAACTCTTAAGTCCACAGCCGTCTCCTTTCCAATCCTCACCTGAATTACAAATACACTAATACAGCCACCACAATAACACAGGTTATCAGACAAATTCCACAAACACACAAGTACACGGGACTAAATGTCTACATTTCCTCAAATGAGCAACAATAGGAGTTATATCAGTAATAGTAGTTTTTGTTCCATTACCATTTTCACTATCACCAATATCATGAAGGGTAGATGACCTACACGTTTCGCTCCTTAACACAACAATCGCTATCACCATTTTTGTCAAGCTCCAGGCTTTAAATGCAAAACACAGGCTAGAATGGATTTTTCCCCTCGAAATTGGCCATTGCAATTTTTTAATGCAAGAAGAATGACAAATTGTTATGTTCGAGTTCTATATTCAATAAATGTGATGTCTGGGATGTGATTTATATGTCTGTCAGTCTGAGAGAGCGCTAGTAAAATGTCAAATGCTTGTCAACGTTCTATGACGTCCTCGTCTATTTTAGAAGTATACAGCTGAATTTATTACCCTGTCTTGGCCTGGAACTTCAACAGGACAATCTGCTGTGAGTGAAAGAGCTCTCCATGATCTCTTAGAGTCTTGTTATTTGCCCTGCTTTGACATTTTGAAATCATGAAGAAATTGGTCCCGAAAAGACTATCATAATTTATTGGAGTACTGCATTAAGCGGCGTAGTTCTGGTAGGGCCGCAGAGAGCGACAAGGACAAGGTCCCTCCATTTTTATTCAATCTGGGACATGGAATTAAGGTTGCAAATTTTTAACTAGCTGGAATCTTAGCGGTTACAGTTGTCATCCCTTCTCTTCAGGTCTAAAAGCCATGACGGAGCCGGGAATTGAACCCGGGACCTCGTAGGTAAGAGGCAGGCGCACTACCCCTACACTACGGAACCAGCCAAGTCCACTGCAAAAGCAAATTTTATTTTGTAACTTTTATTACTGCGTCCACCTCCTGGTGAAGCGGCTAGCATTCATGGCTGTTGCCCCGAAAGTCAGAGTTCGATTCCCGACTCTGTCAAGAAATCTATTCTGGTCTGAGGCCTGGAAAGGGGTACACTCAGTTTCGTGAGTGGATTTCAGTGCCACATTAGCCATTCTGGAAGTGGTTTCCCGTGGTTTCCCACTCTGACTCCAGACAAAGTCCAAGATGGTTTCTAACTTAAAGTCACGCCGCCTCCTTCTCAATCTTCATCTCAGTTATAAATATACACACTACTACAGACACCACATTGACAACGTTATCAGACAATTTTATATATGCAGGTTGTAGGCTAACTAAATAATGTGGGGAAATTCGGGGATCCGATCGAGGGCCTGACAATAAGCAAAACATGTCCTGTAAACATACGGTGTATGTGCGTTCGTTGCCGTGTTAACAGCATTGTTTGTGGTGTGCATAACACAGACGGTGGCACGATGCTGGTTGGTCATTTGTAGAGGGCACACAGGCCACTTGCTACTAGAGCAATTTTACATCATCGCTTCCCAAACATAAGGATAGGGCGACCAACACCGTGGCCCGCTCGTTCTCCCGATCTCAACCCATTAGACTTCACTTATGGGTAAATCCCTGCGTGGATGCGTATATCTGCGGATAAATCCGCTGATATCTGCAAAATTTTTTGCTATGTGGATATAGTTTGCATGACTGTGTGGATAGCGGATAAGCTGCGGATAATGTTTGGAGTGAATTTGCGAATAGTTTTTAGAATACAATCCGAACTTGTTTAATATCATTATTATGACCCGGATGTTTATGACATATCATATTTTTACACTAATCACTTTCAAATTATGTCATTAAGCACAATTATTATCACTCCGAACTGAAAAGGGTTGCAATTCTGGCTGTATAACATTCATTTTAAACATAGAACTTAACATACATAGCCTCAAAACTAAATGTGTTGCTTTAATATTTTATCTTATTGAAAATATTATTGTAGATTCTGATAACAAACGTGCGTATGCGGGGCGGATGCGGATAACAGCCGTGCGGATACGAGGCGGTTGCGGATAAGGTTTTGTTTACCCGTGCAGGGATCTACTTATAACAATAATATCGTATGGCCTCGGGTGCCGGGTGCAAGCTTTGTTATTTGACACTCAGAGGGCAGCTTGCATGTCGAATTTCGTTGTTCCTTAAAGCACTATGAAAGTCAAGGAGGTTAGATATCTAAGCTCCTTGAACACTACAGCGCTTTCTAGTAGAGAAATGAGGAACTTTGTGTTGGCGAAAAATCCCAAGATTAATTTTGCCATTATGAACATGGCCTACTGAATTCAAATGGGTTATTTAACATGCCAACAACGTATGACATCCGTGTCGTAATTTTTACCGCTTTTTAAAAATCACTTACCAAGGCCAGGAGCGAACCTGCAAGCTTGGGGGGGGGGTGGCAGTCCGACACGATAACCACTCACCCACCGTGGCAAGTAGGGCTCTACTTATCGGGTCATTGTGTGTGCCACACCTATTCATAACGTGGACATACTGCGTCAGCGAATAGAGCAAGGCTGTCAGCAGATACGACAGACGCCAGGAATATGGGAGCGTGTGAAACAGTGAATGATGCGGCGCATAGATGCCTGCATTACAGCTCGTGGTAGCCATTTTGAGCACCTTCTCTAGAGATCTGTAAGTAGTAACGTACACTTTATCAACGACTGGCTGCGTGGTTCAGCGGTAACGTTCTCGCTTGCTGTGGCCAAAGTGTTGTCGTTTGAGTTTTTTGAGTCTTCAGTCGTTTGACTGGTTTGATGCAGCTTTCCCGGCCTCCCTGTCCTGAGCTAATCGTTTCATATCTACATAGCTACCACAACCTACATCCGAGGCAATCTGTTTAACATATTCTAACCTTGGTCTACCCCTACAGTTCTTGTCCTCAACCCTTCCTTCCATAACTAAGCTTGCTATTCCTGGGTGTCTTAGTATGTGACCTACCAACCTATCTCTTCTCTTCATTAGCAGTCGCCAGAAACATCCCTCCTCTCCCACTAGTCTCAATGCCTCTTCGTTTGTAACTCTATCTACCCATCTGATCTTCATCATTCTCTTGTAACAACACATTTCAAACGCTTCAATTTTCCTCTTTTCTGCTGCACCAACAGTCCAAGTTTCACTTCCATAGAGTGCAACGCTCCAGACAAAGGCATTCAAAAATGACTTCCTAATACCTAAATCTATATTCGATGTCAACAGATTCCTTTTCTGTAGAAATGCTTTCCTTGCCTGAGCTAACCTACTTTTTATATCCTCTTTGCTTCGTCCAAAGTTGCAGGATCGAATCCTGGCGCAGTCAGCTGGCATTTGAGGGTGCGCAAATGCGAGGGAGCCGTGTCAGTAGATTTTCTGGGACGTTAAAGATCCCCTTAGGGGCAAATTTCTGGCACCTCGGCGTCTCTAAAACCCAGAGTGGTTAAAAGGGACGTAAAACCAAGGACATTAATATAGCCTACACTTGGTCAAGACAAATGACCAACCTGCATAGTGATGTTGTCTGTGTCATGTAGGCCAACACCACAAACAATGCTTGTAACACGGAAACGAAAGCAAATACACCACATGGTTAGAGGACATATTTTGCATATTGTCAGGTCTCGATCGAATCCCTGGAGCTTTCCCACATATTTAGTTACACCCTGACACACAAGTCCTAATTAATGTTATGCTTTTAGAGACGCCGGGGTGACACTAAAGTACATCATGATGAAACATCATCATCTTATTAGTCTATTCCCGTTTCTACGGATTCAGGGATGAGATGAAATCAGTCTCTGGATGGTGACTGGATTTTCCGGTTGAATGCCCTTCCCGATGCCAACCTCATTGGAGAGTAATGAGAGTAAAGGGAAGGAACCGTGTAGTTTTTCGTAACCGTTAATCTCGCGTTCATGAGCCACGGGACCGCCAGTATTACGTGGAATCTGAACAACAGGACATGATAATTCAATTCGAAAATCTCTCTTGCATTGACCGAGGATCGAACCCGGTTGGCCTTGGAGAGAGACAAACAGCTGGAACTACACCACCACGCCCCTAGATAATGAGAGATAAAATGAATTAAGGTTAATGAAACTGTGCTAGAAATTGAAAGGAAGTGGCCGTGACATGCTAGAAGGTACTCCTCTGACATTTTCTCGGCAATGGAAAAAATGAGAATCATTATTTCAAGGACATTCTCCGTTGCTTAGGCGGCAGCACGCCGGCCTCTCACCGCTGGGTCCGTGGTTCAAATCCCGGTCACTCCATGTGAGATTTTTTGTGCTGGACAAAGCGGAGGCAGACAGGTTTTTCTCCAGGTACTCCGATTTTTCCTGTCACAATTCCATTCCAGCAACACTCTCCACTATCATTTCATTTTATCTGTAATTCATTTAATAATTGCCCCAGGGGAGTGCGACAGGCTTCGGCAGCCGGCACAGTTCATATCCTCGCAGCTAGATGGGGGCTTCATTCATTCCATTCCCTGACCCGGTTGGTCGCTTGGAAGCAGGCTGTGGATTTTTAGCCTACTTTTCACATTTTGCAAAAATGAGGAAAAAGTAGACTTATGAGATCGGGCAAATGTGTCTCTGTCTGTCTGTCTGTCCTTCTGTCTGTCTGTCTGGCTGGCTGTGTGTGTGTGTCCCCTATCAACTCCTAAACGGCTGCAGCAATCGAAACAAAATTTGGTAGGAATTAAGATCTATATCTGAATATCTCACGGCCATATTTCAAAATGATGTCAATGCTACCAACTGCTGAAAAATCGCATTTGAAATTTGAGCTCCATGTTGGATATCTTGGAAGGTATGCATGGGAGCTATTTCAAAATTGGCACACGTATAGATAATAATATTGCAGTTTAATTTCCAGGAGGTCATACATGGCAGTGTTGCCAAAATGATTATAAGCCTGCTGATAGGTCCAAATTTTAAATGCATATATCTTCTACACTATCAATTGGATTTCAACCAAATTTCGTATGTTCTATGTGTACATAAACAGATATGACTGAGCGTATTCTTAAGTGCCACCAGGGCTGCCAACTGTTAATAAATGCTCTCAATATTTTTTATCCAAATACCCTTATATCAGAAAGTATGCAAGCCGACAGCTTTAAACTATGCACACGTATAGTACCTGACATTCTATATTTATTTGGAGTAACTTATATACGTGAGTGCTACCAACATGATTCTAAGCCTGCTGAGAGGTCCAACTTTAAATACGTGTAACTTCTATACTATCATTAGGATTTCAACCAAATGTTGTGTGTGCTGTGTGTACCATAACAGATATGACTATGCCGATTCTTAAGAGTAACCAGGGCTGCCAAATGTTAATAAATACTGTCTCTATTTTTGTTACCCTAATATCAATATATCAGAAAGTATGCAAGCCAATAGCTCTAAACTTTGTACACGTATTGTACCTGGCATTCTAGATTAATTTGGAGTAACGAATATAGGCCTACGCCAGTGCTGCCAACATGATTCTAAGCCTGCTGATAGGTCCAATTTTAAAATGCATGTAACTTCTAACTTATACTACCTAATGGATTTCATTCAGAATTGACACAACAATAGATCATATTATTTCAGATTATTTCTGACCCATACATGCATGTCATTGTTGCCAACATGATTTTACGCGCGCTGTTAGATCCAATGTTTAACTGCATGTAACGTCCATGCTGTCCATTGGACTTCAACCAAATTTTATATTCTGTACCTTAAGAGATGGAACTAAGAATATGTTCAGTCACCAGGGCTGCCAACTGTAGTACTCCATTAGGCTACATTATGCCAGGTATACGAACTAATTAGAAATTTCGATATTACCAACTTAATTTCGTCATTATTCTAGATAGATCCTTATAGATTAATCATTGGCATGAATCTTAAATTTTAAGAAAAGTAGGCTCTTTAGTTCGTCACGGAACTTCTTGTTTATTTCAAGGACGGCTAACGGAGCGGTAATCATGAAAGGGGGACGTAAGTTACACCTTTAAGGGTCAAAATATGTCGTTGTATTGTAATAGGTGTTTCCCTAAACCTGAAAAAAAGTTAAATGAATGAATAAATAAATTCACTTGGATAAGCAGTTCCGATCGCCAAACGATCACACAAATTCCACACCCAAATGTCGCAGCTCCTAGAATAAGCAACAACAGCAAATGTTACCGCTAAATGTAACTATTACTAGTAGCAGCGGGCGTTACAAGTAACGCATATTGTACTCACATCGTATTGAGAGGAACAGTTACTTTATTAGCGATTGACTCGTGTTGTACCCTCGAGCACCAGACATTGCCGGGTCAAATGCTGTCGTTATTTGTAGTTATTGCCCATAAACGGCAAGCCTGTTACATAAAATCGTACGCCAAGGGCGCTGTTTACGATGTCCGCCTTCGTCAAGTGATATTCTTGTTTTTTTCTTTCTTCATAGAATCCAGGGCCCTCTGTATTGTTTCTCGTTTGAAGTTGCATAATGCTCGGAAGATGAAGTCTAGGCCCTGTATGCAGAATAGCTGCGGTGGAGGGTTGCCATGGTAACCGGGCAAGGCGGCTCTTGGATGGGCTGTCAACTTCACGTCTCACTGAGTGACGTCATACATGTTCGACAGGTGGAAATACCGCCATCGCACAGCATTAACAAAGCTTCACCAAGGAGGAATTCCATAAGGTGGTTTATCACGTCAATCTTCCGTAAATAGAACTTTCCATTGTGGGGCATATTATCCAATGCTCAGTTGTTGACTATAAATGTGGCCTAATAATTTTCCTTCTGTAGTTAGGAACCAGAGCATTTAATAAGCGATGTATGGTTAATCGAATCTTCTGAATTTAATCGAAAACGATTTATCGATTAATTGGCTAAGCGAAGAATCTATTAATCGGCTAACCAAAGATTCGATTAATTGATTAGTATACACGAGATAAGAAAATAAGTTTAAATGAGAGACCATCCCTTAAGTTGAGTTACGCTTATTCTCGAAATGATGTATAGAAATCTATAAAAGTTCATTTTAGCCTATTTTCATTTATGAAAAAATGGGCTTATGAGATCACCTTTTGTCCGTGTGTCTGTCTGTGTGTGCGAGTGTGTCTGATGGTGTGTGCCCCCTCCCCTAATAACTTCTAAACGGCTGGAGCGATTTCAATGAAACTCGGTAAGTTCATAGCACTATTCAGGGCAAACCCGACCGTGCCCTCCAAATTTTGTTACATCTCACCAATCCTACATGGCGGCTGTGCGAAATATTTCACCAGCATTCAATATCTCCGAAAACCGACAGTAGTGGCTACGCTGGCTCGCAGCATTAGGTCATGGGGCCAAGCTCTCTGCTGACTCGGTAGACGCTTCGTTTCGAGCCCCACCGTCGGCCGTCCTTGAAATGGTTTTCCGTGGTTTCCCATTTTCAACACCAGGCAAATGCTGGGGCGGTACCTTCTGACAGGCCACGGCCGCTTCCTTCCACTTCCTTGCCCAGTTTCATTCACCATCATTCATTTCATCTCTCATTAACTCCTCTCATGACGTTGGCGTCAGGAAGGGCATCCGGCTGTAAAAACCATCGCCACAAATACTTCCATCGCATCTCATCCCCGACCCCGTTGGAAAACGGGAATACTAAGGGGTAGACTTACATACATTCAATATCTCCGAAACTATTACCTATATCACCCTGGAATTTTGTACGGTGATAAAGGAAACTACTATAAGTTCACCTATGTGACTTTTGATAACCTGGTAACTACAAAACCAACATGGCGACCAAGTGAAGTTGCGACTTTTAAATAGACGTTTCTCGCGATTTAACCAACCAGACGCAATGAAACTTGGTACAGTATATGTTTATACACATTCCAATGCACCGACATCTAACTTCGTTCAATTGTTTACATAACCTCAATATGGCGGCTGTGCGAAATATTTCACCGGCATTCTATATCTCTGAAACTATTACCGGTATCACCATGAAACTTTGTACGGATATAAAAGGCACTACTGGAAGTTCATCTATGAGACTTTCAAAAACCGGTTAACTACAAAACGAACATGGCAGCCAAGCGAAGTTGAAAGTTTTAAATAGACTTTTCTCGCGATTTAATGATCCAAACGCAATGAAACTTGGTACAGCAATTGTTTATACACATTGTAATGCACCGGTATCTAATTTAGTTCAATTGTTTATATAACCTCAAGATGGCGGCTGTGCGAATTTCGAAAATTAAGTTTTATTTCTTGTGTTCTAATCATGCGATCGAAATCAACATTTGCATAATGAACGTACAAAATAATCATCATCTAATAGTACATAACACTTTGGCCTACATATATTAAAATCCAACATGGCGACCATCCGAAATATTTAGACGGTTCTCAATATCTATTAATCTACTACAGCAAACAAACAGAAATTTTGTAAGTGTATAGAGGCTATAATCTTTAGTTCACCTATTGGACGTTCAATAACCTGGTGAGCACAAATCCAACATGGTGGCGACGCGAAATGTAAATATTCAAATATTCTAAATATTAAATATTCTTGCGTTTTAACCATCCGAGCGCAGTGAAACTTGATACGCTATATGCTTATACAAATTTTAATCGACTGGCATCTAATTCATTTAAATTATTTTCATAACCACAGGATGGCGGCTGAGCGAAATTTTAAAATCCCGCTTTTATTTCTTGTGTCCTATTCATGCGATTGAAGTTTGAATAAAACACCTACACAATAATCTTCATGTAATAATGCCTACATCTAAAGCCTATAATATAAAAATCCAACATGGTGACCATCCAAAATATTTAGACGGTTCTCAATATCTACGAATCTATTACAGTAATCAAACTGACAATTTGTATGTTGATAGAGGCATTTGATATTAGTAGGATATATGAAAATAGCCTATTTATTTCTTCACGGAACTACTTGTTGTTTAAATATACAGTACAAAGTGTCCTTCCTGGTTTATGTTAACAATAACCAACCAAGAGTCAATGACAATGGAAGGGCAAACATCAATCAAATTGGGATGGGTTTTGAAAAAAGAAAACGAAGAGTTCAATGTTTAATGTTGCAATTTAGGACAGGAAAATTTTTGTTTTACTTTGTTTTAACCGAGTTTTAACAAAGAAGATACCTTATTATAATATGATACAATATATTAATTAATTAAACGTCTGTTTTGCTTCTGTTTTGAGCGTAATGAAAGGAGCGAAATACATCGATTAATCGACAAAACAATTTACCAATTATTCGACCAACAGATTAATCGATTAAGACAAATCGATTTAACAGCTTTTTGTAAATAATAATCGTTTTTTCTTCTTCGATGAATCGATTACTGGATAACTGAAATAAATCGATTTAAAGTACCAGCCCTATTAGGAACTGTAGACATCTTGATCATACATTAGATGCCGTTTATTTTCTGTGTTTTTCAAACCTACTTGATTACTTGTGTTATTTTAGTGTCTGTCCTTTAGGAATCTGTATGCGCGCCCGCCATTTTGACTTCTTGCTGCATTCTGCTCCATCATCGATTTTCAGGAGAACCTTAATTTATGTCTGCCTTAGCTGCTGTTTGCTGCATCAAACAATGCAAATTTCTTGAGTCTATTTATGCTCAAAGTACTTTCTTTTTAATTACTTATTGTCAATTAAATTGGCCGCCCCCAAGATGTATTGCTTAGCAATGCAAACTCGCTCATTGTGAATATGTATACTTTTAAGCCATCGACCACCTCGTGGTGTAGTGGTTGTCGCTCCGAAGGCCCGGGTTCTATTCCTGGCTCTGTCAAGAAATGTAGCCTAATTCTGACCTGAGGGCTGGAACGGGATACACTCGGCTTCGTGAGACAAATCTTAGAAAAGTTGCGTTCGTTTCCCACCTCAGCCATTTTGGATGTGGTTTTCCGTGGTTTCCCACTGCTACTCCAGGCAAATGCCAGGAGTGTTTCTAACTTAAGGCCATGCGAGGGAGCCGTGTCAGTAGAATTACTGGCACCTTAAAGATCCCCTTCGGAGCAAAATTCTGGCACCCCGGCGTCTCTAAAAGCCACAGTAGTTAAAAGGGGCGTAAATCCAATAACATTATTATTATTATTAACTTAAGGCCACGGCCGACTCTTTCCCAATCCTATCCCCAATTTACAAATATACAGACTACTACAATCATCACAATAACACAGGTTATTACACAAATACACGTGGCTACATAACCACGATGTCGCAAAGTCCCTAATTGAATCAACAACAACAGTGTCTCTTTTAATTTAAATGCAATCATTGTATGCTGCAGAGGCACAGGATTGGACTTGTTCCTCCATCGACTGAAGTCTAGTATGCTCGCGGCTCCTGTGATGAGATCCCTGCCAGGTGTTCTAATAGTTTCAATTGCTATGGAATTCCATACATTACATCGTGATAACACTTTTGCCCTTGAACATTCCTCATCTTCACATAGGAACTGAGCTAAACGTGAGCAAACTACAAAAGTGATTATACACTGCGTGCCTGCTCCGTCACGCATCTCCCGTTCCCGTGGCGTGTAATCAACAAAGAACATCCTCGGGATAACAAGACTGGAGTCGAACTGATCACCTCTGCACAGAATGATACCTAATTATCGCTGTATATTAGAATATGCAATTGTGTGATTCAGTTGCGTGTGCACTCGAGTCATATGCCTTAAGGTTGTGGGATAAAATTCACGTACAGTCGGTTGGTATTTAAAGGTCTTCGTTGCCAGAGACCCATGCCGGTGGATATTATGGGAATACTCGAGCATTCCGTTGTGTCTAAGACCATAACAGGTAAATGATATTATTATTTGTTTTGTGGGGTCATGTGAAGAGAATGGGGGTGGAGTGATTACCTAAGTGGTTAATGAGTTCGGCTGTTGAGGGTAAGAGAAGTAGAGGTAGGCCTAGGAGGCGATGGTTAGATTCAGTGTTGAACGATTTCAAAGTGAGAGGTGTAGAAGCAGAGGAGGCCGCAGTGCTAACTGCTAATAGGGGATCATGGAGGTGACTTGTTCGCAAACAGAGGCTTGCAGACTAAACTGGACGCTGATAGGCAAAATGAAAATGCATGTAATGTTATGTATGTGGTTATTATTATTATTATTATTATTATTATTATTATTATTATTATTATTATTATTTCTACATTCATTTCACCACATAAGTGGGACATATCAACATATCGTCGGCTTGTTTGCAAGACGGTATGGCTAATTCTCTTAAGGTGGCACATTGAGAAACGAGCGAACAATGGAACAGGTCTCCAAGATGACGGCCTTCTGCATGGTGATATGCAGACCAGGATGTATTCCCAATATTTGTAGATTACGAGCCAATAATTTGGGGATGATGCCGGTAGAAGAAATTACTATGGGCAGAACCACTACACTTTCCTGTCACCACATTTGCCGTATTTCCTCAGCCAAAGGCAGATATTTGGTGATCTTATCACAGCAGGTTTGTTGCAGATAATGGGAATTGGGCACTGCAATATCAATTAGGAAGGTTCTCTTCTGCACCTTGTCCACAAGAACGATATCTGGTTGGTTTGCTGCAATGGTTTTATCAGTAATAACTGATCGGTCCCATAACAACTTGTGACTGGGATTTTCCAAAACGGCGTCAGGAACATACTGATAGTAAGGCAAAATATTATCAGATAATAAATGCTTTTGAGCAAGGTGTTGGTGCATTATTTTGGCCACTTGGTTGTGCCTTTTCATGTAATCAGTACAGGAGATTGCTTGGCAGCCTCCTGTGATATGTTGAATTGTTTCCGGTTCTAGTTGGCATCTTCTGCATTTATCATCCTGAATATTTGCCTTAACTATATATTTCAGGTAGTTTTTGGTAGCCACAACTTGATCCTGGATTGCAACCATGAATCCTTCAGTCTCAGTGAATAGGTCAGCATGAGTCAACCAGCTGTTCGACGCATCAATGTCGACATGTTTCTGGTTGAGATCATACGGATGACGACCGTGCAGAGCTTTCTGCGTCCACTGCTGAAGCTTGATGGCTGAACATTCCTCATCAGTGGCTAACTGTATATCCCTTACGTGTAGAAGATCCAGCGGTGTGCACTTGTCATCTGCCTTCACAGCGGCTTGATGTATGGGAGAGTCATGTCTTCCCTGAAAATATCTCTGAAGGTTCCTCACTTGCCTTGCATGCAATTGGATAATGTCCGTGAGCCCTCGTCCACCTCTTTGACGCGGGATTGTCAATCGCTCAACAGCTGACTTAGGGTGGAGACATCTGTGTTTTGTTAAGATGGTACGTGTCCTAATTAGGATGTTCTCCATTCTTCTTCTTCTTCTTATTATTATTATTATTATTATTATTATTATTATTATTTTCCTTTCGGTCGTCTAGGGACCACGAGCCAATTTCCATGCTTTGTCCTTTGCCGATCCTTCTTCTTCCTCCAGTATTCCTTCATCATCACATGTTTCCTCTTCCTTTCCTCGGACCATTTCGAGCCGGTTTTCTTTCCCTTCCTCCCTTGGAATCCTTCCATTTTTAGCACTTTTTGCCTAAAAATATCTCTCTGTGGTGTATCTTCTTCTCTGATATTGTTTCGTTCCAAATCCTTTTTGACTTCTTGTATCCAGGTTCTTGTTGACTTCTTGTTTGACAGGAATGTGAAGATCTGCTTGGTTAACCTACTGTCATCCATCCTGTGAAAAAAATCCACAGCCTGCTTCCAGTCTCCGACCGGGTCAGGAATGGAATGAACCGGTCGGAGACTGGAAGCAGGCTGTGGATTTTCACTGCCATCCATCCTGTACAAATCCAAAAAATAACAATCTCGTCTTCCGTATTGTTTCTGATATGTTTTCTATTTTTCGATATGTTTCATCATTACTTCTTCATTTCCAGAATTCTGTAGTTTTAAAAGGACCGGGCATTCTGCGTATAATTCTTCTTTTTTACTACTTCTAATTTATCCAATTTATAGTCCAGTACGAGACATTCACTCGCATACAGGCATTCATGTTTGATTACGGTGTTGTAGTGCTTCATTTTAAGATCTTTAGACAAACACTTTTTGTTGTAGGTATTCCTAGTTATGCCATACGCTCTTTCCATCTTTCATATTCATTCTTCTAAAACAGAATTTTCCAAACCATTTTCTTGAATAATTTCCTCCAAATTTTTGACCTTACTTGCCCTCTTTATTTGACCAATTTTTGTTACCAGGATTGCTGGAGCATTTATTATGTTTGTCATAATTTTGTTTTTTGTTTTTTTCTACAGAAATTCTTAAACCTGTTTTGTTGGCTATCTCTGTATTGCTGTATTGCTGAGTTTGCCAGATTTTCAGAAAGTATGGCAAAATCATCCGTAATTGCTAGGCAGTTTATTTCAATACCTCTGTTCTTTCTTCCCATTGTTATTGGTGATAGATTATGTTCTTCCAGTTTTTCATTCCAAATTCTTACTTCTTTCTCCAGGACGCAATTGAAGAGGAGTGGAGACAAGCCATCACCTTGCCTTACACCTGTATTTATTTTGAATGGTTTAGATATTTCACCCTGAAATGTTATTTTTGATATAGTGTCTATGAGGGTGTCACGGATCAGGTTTGCCAATTTTGATCTAACTCCAAATTCTCGGGTTACATTATCCAGGGCTTCCCTATCAACAGAATAAAAAAGCGTTCTTAAAATATAAAAATGTCACTACTATGTCTTTATTATTATTATTATCATTATTATTATTATTATTATTATTATTATTATTGTGTGTGTATGTGTACGTCTGTCTGTCATGGTAATGACTAGAGAATATCTGGTTAATGCACTAGAGATTTTCGAAATGAAATGTCCAGTTCGATGCTGTGAACATGTTACCTTGCTCTTTTGGAAAGAAGGCGACGGGTGGGGGATTTTTGCGGCTCACCAAGTAACTTACAATCTTCTGGTTTAAGTACTTCAATAGTAGTACCATGTAGGCCTAATCACTGTGTTTTCATAAATATCATAGAATTATATTCTCCTGGAGAGAGATTACGTCATAAAAACGTAACTGACGAATATTCAATTCTCGTGCTATGCCCCGAGTATTTGAGTGCCGGTAATAGTTTTATTTCAATTGTTTCTTTTAGGGGCTTGGACATTGAACTCTGCATATTTTAGGGTATGTGTGTAGTTTGTCTGATAAACTATGCTGATTTGATGACTGTAGTCTATTAGTGTGTGTGTAATTGTAATTCAGATGAGGATTGGGAAGGAGGCGGCAATCGCTTGGAGTAAAAGTGGGAAACCACGAAAACCACTTCCAGGATAGCTGAGGTGGGAATCGAACTTGCCTCTTCTCAGTTTTGCCTCACGAGGCTGAGTGTTTCGTTTCGGTCTTCAACCCAGAATTAAATTTATTGGCAGAGCTGGGAATCGAATCTGTGTCTCCGTGGTGACAGCCAAGTGTGCTAGCCACTACGCAACTCATTCGCTTGTATTAGTGTCTTTATAACGCTACTCATGCATGCGCGCACCACACATTATTTTATTACTATAACCGCCCACCATTGGTCGAACTTGGCTACGCTACTGATTTTCACGTACCTCTGATAACATGAAATCTGTAACGTATGCAACATGGTTTTGTTCGTCTCAAGCTTTATGTTCTATCAGGTAGTGAGGCTGAGGCCCAGCCTTGCCCGGCATCTTCCGCCGTGTGAGATCAATATGAGCGATGATATGAATGTTGTATGCGAAGCAGCATCGGGCAGGGGAGGGTGAAAATGAGAACACCCCTTCCATCCCCTCCTCTTCTTGTTGCTGTTGTTTTCTTTGAAAATAATCCCCAGTTCCTCCTCCGGCCCTGTCCCCAGAGACCCAATAAGATCGAACTCCGGAGTCAGCGGGGGAATACTAATTGAGCATTAATAACAACAAGGCTATGTTCCTCTTTGATAATACCACGCCTCACTGAACCTTGTTTGAATCTTGTCATCACCTACGTCTTCTGTAATTTCCATTATGTTCCGCTATATTCTACCTAGGGATGCCTCCGTGGTGTTGGGATAGTGCGCCTGGCTCTCCCCCCGGAGGCCCGGGTTCGATTCCCGGCTCTGTCAGGGATTTCAGGGCTGGAACGGAGGTGCACTCTGCCTCGTAAGGACAATTAATTGAGTAGCTGCCTGACAGTGAGGCAGCGCCCTGAACAGGAAAACAAAGTTTATCGGCTGAGAAGACCCTACGCGCTAACCACATGTCATCACGCAATCTGCAGGCCAAATGGCTGAGCAGCGGTCGCTTGGCAGGCTAAGGCCTTCATGGACTGTGGTGTCACAGTTTTTTTTTTTCTTATATAGTCTACCTAGTTTGTGTTTCCTTGTTCCAAACTATGCAAGTTCAGTAGTCCCTCACAGGCTAACAACTTGTAGTATTTTGTTGTTGTTGATTCATTTGGGGTTTTCCGACATCGTAATCATGTAGCCTCGTGAATTTGAGTGTATGTAGAATTTATCTGATGACCTGTATCACTGTGATGTCTATACTAGTGTGAGTATTTGTAATTAATGTACGATTTGGGTAGGAAGCGGCCATGGCCTTCAGTTAGGTACCATCCCTGTATTTGCTTGAAGTAGAAGTGAGAAGCCACGGAAAACCACTTCCAGGATGGCAGAGGTAAAAATCTAAACCACCTCTACTCAGTTTTGCCTCACGAGGTTGAGTGTACCCTGTTCCAGCCCTCAGACCAAAATTAAATTTGTTGGCAGAGCCGGAAATCGAACCCGGGCCTCCGCGGTGACAGCTAAGAATGCTAACCACTACGCAACAAGGCTTACAACTTGTGGTATGGTAACGACGGTAATTAGCTCACAATTCGGATAACAGGATGGCTATAAGAAGCACGGCATTGCTTTCACTAACGCATGCTGAGTTCCTCTCTTCTTTCCTGTCGACTTCTCTTGGTTCTCTTCCGATCTCGACGGTATTAGGTCTCCAAGGCTTCGTGCGTCTTGCACTTTCCTGACTTCATTGGTCCTTGCTTTTCCTTTCCTGATACCCCCATTTTGGAGGTGTACATTCTCTTTTTTTTTTCCTCTTTATCCAAGAAGTAATGTAAAAACAAGCTGGAGGGGATAGATTATCAAAAAGAATATTCCCATAAAAAGGGGAAGATGATAGACGCCAAGTCATTTTGAGAACTCGGATGAAAATTACTTCTATGCACGGATCAGATTGAATGAACTTTCTAATATTAAGAGTAGTGTACATGCATACGTTCATCGGAATTAAATAGGATGGATTCGAACGCCGGGCATAAGACGTAATTAAAATTAGTTTCCGAATTTCCAATTTCATCCATCATAAGAGCTACTGCGCTCACTGAAGTTTTTATTGAACTACTGTGCTATCCATCGTACGGATTATTAAGGATACTACTGTATATAAAATTAATTAAAAGCGTACAAAGCACCTGATCAATTTATTAATTTCACATAATTACAAGCATATAAAGCAGCTAACCCATTACTTATATTAACATTTCATGAGTCATGAGTGTTAGTTTAAAACTGACATAGCACTGTCTCAACAGAGACTTACTGATGGGAGCACACTTGAATACTAGTCAGAGGAATGTAACCGCCGAAAACGTGGCGCCTCGTTGTCTGGCTGAGGGTCAGTGATATCTGCCGTCTCAAAAACATTACGCCATTGTTTCCTACTCGTCCTAATGTGTACGCAAAGGAGAGTATTAAGTAGGTTACCATGGCAACGGAAGGAAAGCCGAGTTTAGAAAGCCCCTGTTCCTCACTCTCCGCCTCACCCCGCACTTGCAAACAAGTGAGAACCCCTTCTGTCATGGCAGGGCAACACCCATTTGGGTTCTAGCTAGCCACAGTGTATGCAACACGCGGTGCATCCAATAGCGGAAACTCTCTTTAGTTACATCTCGGACTGCTAGAGGCAGTATCAACAACTATCATCTCTATTAGGATTGTAGTTACACTGTACGTTTCTTTCCGCTTTGCATAGCAAACGTAGACTCCTTCCTTGTTTGCAAGTGATTTAACACGCTTGGCTACGCCGCGGGGTTAAGACAAAATTCAACACTCACCCCAAGAGCAAGGCTAAAATGTCCCAAGTTTCTAAAGGATTTGTTAACAACAACAAAAGAGGAATGTAGCCGCCGAGAATTTGGCGCCTCGTTATCTGGCTGAGGGTCAGTGATATCTGCCTTTCGCCATAGAATTACAATGCCGAATCTCGGATTGCCCGAGGTTAGGGAGAGAGTGTTATTTATTGATACCGTATATGTGATGACTAGGGCTCGGATTTGAGCATATTTGCAAAAAAAATTCCTGAATAGTACACATTAAAAGAAGCCTTTCGGTGGTATTTTCTCCTCTCTGGGACCAACAGAATTGAAATTTATCGAGCATATAAATGCATAAAACCGCGGTTTTCAGAATAGAAGCATATAAATGCATATTCTTGTGGTTTTCGTCTAAATAGTTTGTTTTCCTTCGAATTCCTCCATCCCCCCAGCCCCTCTCTCCCTGAATTCGGGCCCTGACCATCTTTAAGGTTCGAAAACAGAAATAATTGAAAAGCCTATCTGGTGCGAATAATAAAACCGCAGTTTTTTAACCTTTAGTGAGGTCGTTCTCGTCATTGAAACTTTTATTGACTGATTTAAGAAAATCATTCAAAACTGAAAACATATAAAAAATTCTTGTTGTACAGACCAATGCAGATCTACTTCATTGACTCGCCTAATTCTGAACATTTCGTAAGTTAACTTTTAAACTGTAACTTTTATAAGAAAACTTCTCTTATATATACTGTACTTGAAACTTGAATGCGACTATATTGCAGTGTATCATACATGCAATTAGAAAATAAAGGCCGTATATAAAGATATGTTATTGTTTTTTTCGTTTCACTTTCCTTTCTATAGTTTTTAACGGTGTTTTTCGAGCATATTCTGCATATTTAACCGCATATAATGTTTTTTTCGAGCATATCTATCGAGCATATAATGTTTTTTTCGAGCATAACTATCGAGCATATAACACATGGTTTTCGAGCATATCTGGAGATTTTATCGAGCATATCGATCCGAGCCCTAGTGATGACTAATTACAGCAATGCACACACTAAACATGTTTGAAGCTAAATTGTTAGGCTAGATTTCGTCGGAACGCTCTATCAAAGTTCCAACGTTCACCACTAGGTATCATTGATATCTGGTGGCGAAAGTTGGAAGTACTTTAAATTGAACGGAACTTGTAGCTCACTCTGGAAGCAGCTACAGACTCAGGCAAGCCGAACATGTCCTCGGACACTCTCGGCTCTGAAAGCCATACGATAAATAAATAAATAAATAAATAAATAAATAAATAAATAAACAGCAGTGAACTAATAGCGTAGTATAGAGGGAGCTTTCAAACCATTTTTCAATCTTGCCTTATCGACAATATTGCAACTTTTCAATCGGTCAACTCACAATAATCAATTGCTGATAGCGTAGTACAAACAAGATGTTCAGTAAATGATATGTAGCCTTCTTTCTCCTAAATGTATCGGTATAGTTACTTAAAATTATTTCTCCTTATCAAGGAGTTTAATTGAATGTTCTTGTGACAAACGTTAAGTGTCGTATCCTACATCAGATTCCCCGTTTATTAAGTTTCATTAATATTACGCTTTTTTTTATCCAGAGGATTGATTGAAACATTAGAAAAAAGTCCTCTCGGCACGCCGGAAGGCGGAGGTAGATTTCACCGGACAAACTTGGGGATAGGCGAAAATAGGCAGAATATGCAGATTTTCGTAGAAGGATCAGACCTCATTTAATGCGAGAAGGTATTTTATAATTGGAGCTTAATTAACTTTGTTTTTCGTCATTTTATGCTTATTTTAAACATTTTATTGTCTTATGGGAACGGTAACCTTCTTGTCATTTGGGGTCCATTTTTATACTTGTGGTCACACTGTCCTTATGCTAGGTTTCGACACTGATGTGCAACTATGTAACGGTCTGTTACTTCTTCACGCAAAATTATATCTACCGCAGAGATTTTGGTTGGTTCCTCAGTTTAGGGGCTGCGACAACGCGGTCATGTAACCCCGTGTACTTTGGGATGGCTGTATTAGTCTGTAATTCAGGTAAGGACTGCAGACGGTCAATTTCAAGCAGTAGTTACTAATGTTGCTACCAGGTACTACCGTCAACGACACCTAGCTGTGAACTTGGCTACTAGATGCCACCGCAACCAGCAACTCGCAACGAACGTTGGAACTTCCCCTCCAAAGGAAAGCATACTGAGGGATTTTTGGCGCTCTTAGAAAATCCGACGACTTCGGCCGGCTTTGAACTCGCGACCTTGGGCATAAACATTCAGCATGCTACCAGTTACGTCACCGAAGCCGCTTCACACTTAGATGGAAATCTGAATCTGATCTCGTGCAAGTGCGTTATCTTGGCAACGTCTGATGGCTCATCCCTCATCAATTTAGTAGTGTTGCCATGGCAACCACTGATAGGTCTTGGCATTTTCTTATAATTCCGAAATTATTTTTCTCATCCCTTGGCATAATGGTGGGTTATATCAAAAATTCTTTCAGACAAAAGTTTTAGGTAATTATTATGGGAATATTGTCCATTTTGTACGGTTTTGATATTGTGCCTATTAAGAGAGATATGATTAATGTTTCCCGAAAAACCCACTTTTTCCCACCCCTTTGGTCAATGGTTGGTGCTATAAAAAAACTCTTCAAACATACATTTTTGGGCTTTATCCGACACATAGTATGAATGTTGAACGGATTCGATATTTCACATATTAAGAGAGTTATAGCAATATTTCACTTTTTCGAAAAAAAAGCCCCCCATTTTCACCCCCCAACGACCGATTTAGCCCAGTAACGAACTCGACCGAGATTTTATAGGTATACGTATTCGGTAAAAAATTCAAAGTGATTGGTACAAAATTACGGCAGTTATCGTGTCCACAATAAACTGATATACATATACATACATAAATTATATATAACTTTTGAACTGACGGTGGTTTTAGGGCCTCGGGATGTGAAACGCGAAGATATGTCGAACTTTTCCGGAAGTCGAAACATGGTACCCATTGCAATAGTTAGCTTTCTAACGAAATCTACCTCTGGTTGGTTCCTCAGTTTAGGGGCTGCGACAACGCGGTCATCTAACCCCGTGTACTTTGGGTGAGTGTAGAATCTGTCTGATACACGGTGTGAATTGTAATGGCTGTATTAGTCTTAATTCATGTAAGCACTGCAGACGGTCAATTTCAAGCAGTAGTTCCTAATGTTGCTACCAGGTACAACCGTCAACGACACCTAGCTGTGAACTTGGCTACTAGATGCCACCCCAACCATCAACTCGCAACGAACGTTGGAACTTCCCCTCCAAAGGAAAGCATACTGAGGGATTCTAGTGCTCTTAGAAAATCCGACGACTTCGGCCGGCTTTGAAACCGCGACATTGGGCATAGACATTCAGCATGCTACCAGTTACGTCACCGAAGCCGCTTCCCACTTTATCAGGCGGCTTTGGTGGCGTAGTCGGTAACATGCTGAGCTTCTATGCCCAAGATACCGGGTTCAAACCCGGCCGAAGCCGTCGGATTTTTTAAGAGCGTTAAATATCCCTCAGTATGCCTTCCTTCGGAGGGGAAGTAAAGCCGGCGGTCCCATGTCATAGATTTATGGCATGTTAAAGATCCTTCCACTAATTGCACCTGTGTGAAGCTAAATTGGATAGGTTAAGAATGTATACAACGCTCTTAGGTTTCTGCGGCGGCGTCTAGTAGCTCAGTTCTGAACTTGGCCTCGTAGTCGTTGACAGTGGCGCTTGGCGGCAAAAGTAGGAACTATCTGAAAAATTGTTAGTTGCAGTACTTAAATTAACAAACAGATAACACACACTAATACAGTCATCACAATTAACACCGGTTATCAGACAGATTCTACACACACCCAAAGTACACGGGGCTACATGACCGCGTTGTCGCAGCCCCTAAACTTAAGAACCAACCAACCAACCACTTAATCAGATGGAAATAATGAATCTGATCTCGTGCAAGTGCGTTGTCATGGCAACGTCTGATGGTCCATGCCTCATCAATTTAGTAGTGTTGCCATGGCAACCACTGATAGCTCTTGGCATTTTCTTATAATTCCGAAATCATTTTTCTCGTCCCTTGGCGTAATGGTGGGTCATATCAAAAATTCTTTCAGACAAAAGTTTTAGGTAATTATTAGGGGAATATTGTCCATTTTGTACGGTTTTGATATTGTGCCTATTAAGAGAGATATGATTAATATTTCCCGAAAAACCCACTTTTTTCCACCCCTTTGGTCAATGGTTGGTGCTATCAAAAATCTTATTTGACATAAATTTTTGGCACTTATCCGACACATATTATGAACTTTGAATGGATTCGATATTGCACGTATTAAGAGAGTTATAGCGAAATTTCACTTTTTCGAAAAAAGCCCCCCATTTTCACCCCCTTCGACCGATTTAGCCCAGTAACGAACTCGACCGAGATTTTATAGGTATACATCTTCGGTAAAAAATTCGAAGTAATTGGTGCAAAATTACGGCAGTTATCGTGTCCACAAGAAACTGATATACATATATATATACATATATATATACATAAATTATATATAAACTTTTGAACTGACGGTGGTTTTGGGGTCTGGGGGATGTGAAACGCGAAGATATGTCGAAATTTTCCGGAAGTCGAAACATGGGACCCATTGCAATAGTTAGCTTTCTAATGAAATCTACCTAAAATACGCCCATCCACCCATGGTTGTAGTTATACCATGCATCCACCATCTTGAATGTATGGAATCGTTAATCTTGCGCCTTCTGCAGAGAAAGCCTTACAAATATATTTCCGGTAAAAGTTAGTGCATTTTCTTAGCACAGTATATCTTCATACAAGCCTTAATATATTGACGACTAATTCAATGGAATTTTATGAGAACTTAAAATGGCGGCTGTGCAAAATTTTTAAAATTTGGTATTTCTACCAACGTACCTTGATTAGGACGCGAGAAATAAAAACGAGATTTTTAAAATTTTGCACAGCCGTCATTTTAAAATCCCATAAAATTCCTTATTTCTACCAACCTACCTTGATTAGGACACGAGAAATAAAAACTAGTTTTTAAAATTTTTGCACAGCCGCCATTTTAAGTTCCCATAAAATTCCATTGAATTAGTCGGCAATATATTAAGTCTTGTGTGAAGATATATCGTGCTGAGAAAATAAACTAACATTTACCGGAGTTATTCCTTGTCTGGCCAAAAAATTACCAAATACTTTATTTTCTTTCTGAGTATAATAATATGGCAGATGACTGTATGTTAGACTACATATTTGTTGCGTTTCGTGATTGCAACTGTAATAAATAGTGGATTGTCGATATTAATGTCTTATATATTCAAGATGGCAGTTACGTGCTATATGTAATGTTATAGTCTTATGATTTACGCAAGCGAGGTATATTGTCAATTTCACCCCTATTACAAAGTTTCGTGTCAATTGGGCACGTAGATCCTGAGTTATTGATTTTGAAGTTTTAATAGCATGCTCAGTCAGCATCTTCAATGTATGGTGGGGTGTTATCTTGGCAAAGCATGCAAAGCTCTTATATGTTTCTACATTAATGCTAATTTGAGATGTTTTATCTCTAAAATATATAAACTCTTTGTTTGTATATTTTATAATTTCAAAATGGCCACTGCGCGCTATGAATAAGGGTAGCGAGGTCTTTCGTATGGTACTCCTCTCGCACTAAATAACGCATTAATTGATACGTAGTAAGTTAATTGTATTCCTTGTCACTAATTTTCGTTGCAGTAGCTCTTTGGTGTTGAGAAATATTAATTTGTATATGCTATACATTCAATATGGCGACTGCGCGTAACATACAGTCTCATGTTGTTGTCACGTTGACAAAAGATAATCCTTATATAAAAGTATCTGAATGCCAAATACTGTGAACATTGATTCATTGGATTACAATGTATGGACTATAATGCTTGCATGATTCACACGACCGCCATCTTGAAAGTGTTTACCTGATGACCTTGTGGTTTAGCGCCTGACTCTTCCCACATAAAGACATGTTTTCCCAAAATTTGGTCAAGATCTCATAATTAGTTCAGTCGTAATTTGATTTAAGCTTTTAACATTTGGGTGGACAGCATTATGGTTTAGTTAAGATGGCGGCGTCCTTTGCTAGTGCAACGGCTGTACCAAGTTTGGTTCAATTCGGTTTATCGTGTTTGAATTGATAGGGGGACAAACAGACAAACACAGACAGACACAAGGGTATTTGGCCCGTGTAGCCCTCATAAGTCTATTTTTTTTTTTTGCAAAAATCGTAATTAGGCTAACAACATGCTGTTATATTTTTAAATGGTAAAAAATCAACTAAACACATCATTAATTTTTGAAGTTTAAAAAATCGATTTAACTATTATTAAAATGTCTTGAACAATTAAAAACTAGGTAAAACCTGGTTGTACGTTGATATTGAGGTATAGTGTACTTTTCTTTTTAGGAAGGGTGACATTAATGACGGCTATTAATGTATGTTCCATCTTGTTCAGATTGGAACAGAGAGGCTATCCTACACTTAAACTAAAGCAACAACATCAACAACAAATGTCAGGTTCTGATTTAAGCTAACATAACAAATGGAATATTGGGGGATATAGTAAATTACTTTCTCACTCCACACCGTTTCAATTGTATGCCGTCTGGTTACTTGTGTCGCTTCTGAATGTCTTTGTCACTTCTTGACGCTCCGTAGAATGGTGAGACCTAATGAACATTCAGTGCAATAAAGTTTCTATGCTGTACGTGCTTCGTTAACTCTATTGTACTTGCCGTGGCTGCCTGACTTTCATTATTAAACCAATAGGAACATCTGTCGAGGTGATGCGGCACAATTTGCTGAGTGCAATTACATATTCTTCTTCATCATCATCATCGTCATCACAGTCATCAAAATGCCAAGGACCTTAAAACAAACAACAACACCTCCTTGTTCGTGATGTGATGTGATGAAATAAACATGACATTAGTGTGTAACTTCATTCTCCACGGCTTATTGAAAACTCATCAATATTGCGCACTTCAAAGTCATTGTCCCACTAGATAATGAGACATGACTTGTGAAGTTTCAGCTATTGTTAAATCCCTTATTTCATGCCCTTATAAATTAGATATTTGATTTTGTTGTCAGATGGGATTTGAACGTCACTGGAAATTTTTGATAAGTTTACCAATATATTGAGCTCGGTTCTCCGTCGTTTATCATAATGGATCTATTATTTGTAGATGTAAGATTTTAGGTAAGTTCCAAACCATTTGTTCCTCCACAATTTAATGTTAGGTTTAGGAGTATTCACGATACTTGTTACTTCCGAATTATTAGCCCCGCTGCTTAGCCGAGCTCGCCAATTCGCGCAAAGCTGGAAATCTCTCTCTCTCTCTCTCTCTCTCTCTCTCTCTCTCTCGCTCGCGAATTTGCGAATTTGCGACTTTAAATAGACGTTTCTCGCGATTTAACAAACCAAACGCAATGAAACTTGGTACAGTATATGTTTATACACATTGTAATGCACCGACATTTAACTTCGTTCAATTGTTTTCATAACCACAAGATGGCGGATGTGCGAAATATTTCACCGGCATCCTATATCTCTGAAACTATTAGCGGTATCACCCTGAAATTTTGTACGGAGATAAAGGGCTCTACTGGAAGTTCATCTATAAGACTTTCAAAAACCGGTTAACTACAAAACGAACATGGCGGCCAAGCGAATTTGAAAATTTTAAATAGAACTTTCTCGCGATTTAATGTTCCAAACGCAATGTTATCTGGTACAGGAAATGTTTATACACATTTCAATGCACTGGTATCTAATTTAGTTCAATTGTTTACATAACCTCAAGATGGCGGCTGTGCAAAATTTAAAATTAAGTTTTTATTTCTTGTGTCGGAATCATGCGATAGAAGTAAAAGTTTGAATAATGAACCTACGCAATATTTTTTCCTTTAATGGTACATGACTCTATGGCCTATACATTTAACAATCCAACATGGCGACTAAATTAAATATTTAGACGGCTCTGAATATCTAAGAATCAATTATAGCAATCAAACTGAATTTTTACGTTCATTGGGGCAATGAACTTAAGTGCACCTATAGGACTTTCAATAACCTGGTGATCACAAATCCAACATGGTGGCGACGCGAAGTGTAAATATTCACATGGACGTTTCGCGCAATTTAACCATCCGAGTGCAATGAGACTTGGTACAGTAAATCCTTATCCGAATGTTAATCGACTGGCATCTAATTTATTTCAATTGTTTCCATAACCACAGGATGGCAGCTGGGCGAAATTTTAAAATCTCCTTGTTACTTCTTGTGTCCTAATCATGCCATTGAAGTTTGAATGCTACACGTACACAATAATCTTCTAGGACCTACATATATAAAATCCAACATGGCGACCGTCCGAAATATTTAGTCGGTTCTCAATATCTACGAGTCTATTACAACAATCAAACTGAAATTTTGTATGTTGATAGGGGCAGTTAACATAAGTAGGATATATGAAAATAGGCTGTATAGTTCTTCACAGAACTACTTTTTTTAAATACTGATGAGTAGAACGTTTCATTACTTCAAGCTATTTTATGCAATTATTCTGGATTAAAGGAGTTATTTCTACTCCATTGTTTCCTCTAAAATCTATAAATATTCTTACTAAGAAAACACTCAAATATATACTGTAATTGTCTAGAAAAAATTAAATGTATTGTATATTTTGATAACTAAGGAATGCTGTTAGCATGATTATGAACATTTAAAATCCAGTTACAGAATCAATAATTTTGAGCGATTTAACGACAAGACCTCCTCACATCCTAATTTAAATGTTTTGATTTATTCCCATCATTTTTTGGTTTAAATGTACCTTAAATATACCAAAGAAATCAGAAACGCGCATGTACATTGGTTTGAAAATGAATAGTTACCAGTCTGCATCAGAATTCATTTATCTGTCTGAAAACTAATATAGCATATTATTTTGATAATATTACCACGTCTGTAGATACCATTTTGAAAATGTCAGTCGCACTTGCTGGTGAAACGTCAGGATCATGAATCTGATTTGTTGCAACAGTGGTATAACTAGAAATCTGTACTTATTCAGTTCTTACATTAATGTAACTTAGTGCTAGGAAATATTCTTCATCGATTGGTTAAATTGACACTAATCTATCGTTATTGTTGGCAACGTGAGGCTACATAATTCGTGGTGCCAGTTTCCGAAGATATTGCTATTTCATCGACAACACTGATACTTCTTGGTGTCTGTTACACTCTTCGGAAGCAAGATAATATATCCCTACTTCAATATGGCGTCAAAATCTTGTCTATATTTAAATAATCCTCAGATTAGTGAACGCCTTTAAATCCTTAAATGCAGCTTCACACAAACCTCATATTTAGGTTACTTTTGCAGCAAATAAGCGATAAGTCGCTCTGAAGGATCTAACTACTGCTGCCATATTATGATACAACAAACATGCTCATGCATGGGTGATATAATAATGTTTATAATAATTATTTAACACAGCTCTCTCCTTATAATAATTATGTATGGGAATACGGATAAAAAGAAATCCCGGGAGCTTTAACAGCATTCAGAGAAAATCTCGGACACATTCAGGAAGAGACGTTTGAAATGTTATGGGCATATTCTCAAGAAAGAGTGATCACAGACTGACTAAAAGAATTTTAAATCTTACTCTCTCAATTATTTATTTATTTATTTATTTATTTATTTATTTATTTATTTATTTATTTATTTATTTATTTATTTATTTATTTATTTATTTATTTATTTATTTATTTATTTATTTATTTATTTATTTATTTATTTATTTATTTATCGTATGGCCTTTAGTGCCGGGCCCATTCTGTCTCGACACCATCAGCTCAGAAGTGTCAACACCACACCCTTGGACTCGACTCTTTGCTGATGATGTTATGGTCGCCTGTGAATCCCGTCAAGTTTTGCAACACCTAGTCCAACGTTGGAAAGACTCCTTGGCTTGCGACTTAACGTCAGGAAGACTGAGTACCTAGAGTGTGGGGTACAAAGTGATGGGTCAATTAACTTCGACGGCATTGCGATTCCTAAAACATCTCAATTGAAATATCTGGGGTCACTTCTCCAATCGGATGGTGACACCCACCCAGATGTTCGAAGCAGAATCAACGCTGTCTGGATGAAGTGGCACCTTTTCGATCGGAGGGTGCCAATGTACCTGAAATATAAAATGTATAAAACCATCATTAGACCAGTGGCACTGCATGGAACCGAATGTTGGCCAGCCACAAGGAGTCATGAACAACAGCTGCATGTCATGGAAATGAAGATGCTTCGCTGGCCAACAGGACTCACAAGACTGGACCACTCCCAGGGGCTCACATCTAGTGGGACGTGGGTTGGCGACCACGGGGCCCCAGCTGAGTCCGGCATTGCTTCAACTTACTTGTGCCGGGCTCCTCTCCGTCTTCTTTCCTGTCGACCTCACTTGGTCAACTCTTGTTCTCTTCCGACCCCGACGGTATTAGGATATCCTAGGCCTAGGGAGTCTCTTCCTTTCCCGCCTTAATTGTCCCTTGCCTCATCTTTTCTGATACCCTCCTTTTGCGAGGGGTCAGCCTTCTTTTTCTTTTCCTGTTAACTCCTGCCTTCTGCTCAAGGCCCTCAAGGAAGCAGGGTGTATATAGCCCCACCACTTTTGGTGCACCCTAGATATTGCTACACCCTCAGGGGCTCACAGCTGGTGAGTTCGGGAGTTGCCGGCCCCGAGGGATTCCTGAGCTGGGTCCGGTTTTCCCCCTTTTATCCATTACCTGTGGGGCAGACCCTCTCCTCTTTCACTTCCCTAACTGCCTTTTATGGCTCTCCTTACTTCCAAGTCCCTCAATCCGCATTCTTTGAGGGTTGAGGGCATTTCTTTTCCTCCTGTCCTTTATTTGCCTTATTCTCCATTTGTTTTCCATTTCTTCTTCTGGTATATATGTTAGTAGTTAGTTGCATTTCATTATCATCTTCACAATCACCCAAACCATTAGGGGCCGATAACCGAGATGTTAGGCACCTTAAAACAACAATTATCATCATCATCAAGACTGGACCACATCAGAAATGAAGTGTTCGAATGACATTTGGTGTGTCCCCAATCCCTAAGAAGATGAGAGAGAACCGTTTGCGATGGTATGGCCACGTACTACGGAGAAGCGGTTCCTCCGTTGCGAGAAGAGCCTTAAACAACATCAGTCCTGAGGACCGCAGACCACGAGGGCGACCAAAGAAGCTCTGGCTCACTCTGCGGGAGGATATGCTTGTCTCTCCTGGAGATGCACAAGACAGCATCAAATGGAAAGGAAAGTGCAGAACAGCAGACCCTCCAATTCAGTGGGATAAATGCTAAGAAGAAGAAGAAGAAGAAGAAGAAGAAGACGATTAGAAAGGTCCATTGAAGAAAGATCAACAGAAAAAATAAGAGCCAACCAAGAGTTTACTGAGGAGCTTGAGTCTTTGAATCCACAGAATTGGAACAACTACAAGAGACCCTGGTTAAAACAGCTTAGGTGACAATCCCCCTTAAATATCAAGGAAACATGCATGGTGGACCAGCGAGTGTGATGTGGCAATAAGGGAAAGACATCTTCCCTGGCAAAGATGGAACTCGGTGAAGAACGCAGGTAACTGGGAGAAGTTCCTAGATACAAGAAAAAACATAGCAAAAACTATCCGTTGAGTAAAGTGTGCCTTTGACAAGAACCGGTTAAAACAAATTGAGCAAGACTTCGAGAAGAGCAACGCCCGCGACTCAATGAATACCCTCCACCAATGGAAAAATTGCTCACAATGTCAAGGAATACGTTCACGCAGATTCACTTCCATTAACAAAAGAAGAAATCAAACTGATAATACGGACACTGAAAAGCAACAAGGCACCACGTGAGGATTCGATAATCTCTGAACTAGGACTGGAGACAAGACTGCTGAGAAGTTAACTGAGATGTGTGTGATTTGGGAAACAGAGAAACATCTTGGAGGCTGGACCTCAACCCTCAATCACCTCCTTCATAAGAGGGCAACAGAATGGTTGTACACAACTACCGTGGCATTTCGCTCCTCATAATAGCCTACAAAATATTCCCAAAAGCTCTTCAAACTAGGGTAGAACAACAACTGGATCCAATATTGGGAGAATTCTGAGGAGGTTTTAGGAAAGGACTTTCTGGTGCCGAACAGATCATGAATGTTAAATCGGTCCTTTCGTATCTCAAACTTGAAAACAAAGAGTTCGTAGTTACCTTCGTTGATTTCAAGAAAGAGTATGACACCGTTAATCGATTCACCCTACTTCAAATACTAAAAGAAGTAGGCTTGGACAGCAAAACGAAGGGGTTAAAATGAGGACAGACTGGACTACGGAAACATGAATCTGAAGGTTGACTGTCTAGCCTTCGCAGATGATCTCGCGATTTTTTCTCATTCGTTTCTGCGGAACAGTTCAATGAACTCCAGAAACAACTTTGAAAAACCCGACTTTATAAGTAACATCAAGCTGGCATGAAAACTAGACGTTGGACTGGGAAAGATCAAGCGGGCAGAAAAGTTCAAATACTTGGGCGATTGAATAGAGCCCAACATCTCCGAGAAGAAAGATTTTGCGTCACGAATGAGAAAAACTGGAAACCGTGTACCAGTTAACCAAGCGCATCTACATCAAAAATCCATATCGCTAAATTCCAAGTATAGACATTTTTGCACATTCATCGGGTTATAAGCCTTATACGCTACAAAATGCCTTTCAAGGCAAAGGCAAAGTCTCATGGAGAGACTCGAAGTCGAAGATAGGAAGATTCTAAGGAAAACCTTGGGTCCAGTCAAGAAAAACAGTGAATACAGACGACAGCACAGCTATGAACTCTATACTCACGTAGGAAAAGTAACTAACATGATGGTAAGAGCAGGGTCGTATTCTATGGCCACGTAGCACGAATGAGCCTAATGAGATTGACAAACCTACTTTCTGGGGGAAGAAAACCTAAGGAGCCTGGTTTGCGGAGGTAGAAAGGGACTTACAGGAAGTGGGAATTATATGTGACAATATTCAGAAGCAAACACCCCTTAAGTTAAAACACAAAGAGCACCGGAGTTTACAGGAAAAGCCTAATTGTAGAATATGGACCGAAGACAGGAAGTAACACCATCGAGAACGAATGAGACGCTACTGGGCAAATGGTAAATCTTGTAGAAGAAACAAATTGGATTAACGTGGTCCATATCTTGTCAAAACGATAATGATAATAACAAGAAGAACAACGTATGTTCTCTGACGAGGCCTGGTGCAGGTCTTTCAAGTTGAAGCCTGTATGCGGCCTGAACGTCTTGATCGAGCATGAGATGAATTATGAAGACGTAACAAACACCCAGTTCACAGTCACGGGAATTAATAATACGAAGCTAAAATCCTACGACCCCTCCGGGAATTGAACTCGGGGCTTCTTGGACAAACGTTTAGCGCTCTATCCACTCTCTATCCACTATCCCACCAAGTCATAAGTCAAATACAATATTGGTTATAAGATGTAGCACGTAAATTTGTGAAGATGAAAATTCAAGTTAAGTTGTCTGGATGTAGTTCCCATGGAGCAAAAATCGCTCTTTTTTCGCGTTATTTGAATCCAGCCCTAGCGCATAACACAAGGCAACCACAATAACTAAATGTATACCCTTGTTCCTCAAACCCACGCGGTTTGGTAAAAATATAGAAGATCACCCTTAAGCCACTGGGATACGAGCTATGTGTTCAAGTTACGACACTAAAATATCACCACCTATGGCATGTCTAGTTCTCATAAGAGTTACCATGTTGCACCAAGTGAAGACAGACTACCCAAAACCCCTACGTTTTCAAATGTTTCATAGAAGAAAATCACTTCTAGTTTTAGTTTTCAAACTTCGTGTTCTCTCGATAAAAAAAGAAAAAGTATTTCACTTTTCTTTGTCTTAGATTGTATTCTTTACCGTGTTTACCCATAATCATGGCACTAGTTGTAATAATCGAATTGCAGTAGTTACCTTTGTGTACGAGCATCATCCTCACTTTGAAACAACCAGCCTTCGTTTTGATTTTGTGGAACCATGTCGTGCATTTAACTTGTTTTCATTAAATTCGATATTAAGAAACACCCACGTTTTTATTAGATCTTTGTTATTTCTCTTTTCTTCCCACCAAACGTGGAGTATTATTATATAATTGAATTCGCCACAGACGTCTCAACAGTTAATTAAATGACCTTTTTAAAATTAAACTCACCAATGTTTCTCATGTACTGTAGTTTATTTGAATCATTAAACAAGTGATTGTAAAATGTGTTGTTTTAATACTGGATCTAATAAAATTATACGATTGTATTAGCTATGCTTTCCAGTCTTTAATATATTAGGAACTTGACATGTCTTACAAGGGGACCGCGCCTACTCGTCATCACCGATTTCGTCCAAATTTATGGTATTTTCAGGTCTTGACTAGAAATTAAAGTGAGAGCAGTGGGAGCTCCAAATGTCAAAAGTTTGGAAAAAAATAGCTTTTTAGAGCGGGTCAGCGTAGTTTCCAGACAGGGGTTGGAGCAGCGGAAAGAGTACAGAACGGTAATCCGAGTGTCATGGGGTGAAGTCCGTATGCGAAAACCATATTTAGCCTACTTTTCACACTTTGCAAAAATGAAGAAAAAGTAGACTTATGAGATCGATCCGGGAAAATGTGTGTCTGTCTGTCTGTCTGTCTATCTGGATGTATGTGTGTGTCCCCCCCCCCTATCAACTCCTAAACGGCTGCAGAAATCGAAACCAAATTTAGTATGAGTAAAGATGTATACCGGAATATCTCACGTCCATATTTGAAAATGATGTCAGTGCTACCAACTGCTGAAGAAACGCACTAGAAATTTGAGCTCCATGTTGGATATCTTGGAAGGTATGCATGGGAGCTATTCCAAAATTGGCACACATGTAGATAACACTATTTCAGTTTAATTTCCAGGACGCCATACATGACAGTGTTGCCAAAATAATTTTAAGCCTTCCGATAGGTCCAATTTTAAATGCCTATAACTTCTACACTTTCAATTGGATTTCAACCAAATTTTGTATGTAATATGTGTACATAAACAGATATGACTGAGCGTAATGTTAAGAGCCACCAGGGCTGCCAACTGTTAATAATTGCTCTCTCCATTCTTTTATCCAAATACCAATATATCACAAAGTATGCAAGCCGACAGCTTTAAACTATGCACACGTATAGTACCTGACATTTTAGATTAATTTTGGAGTAACTTATGTTGGTAGAACTGAAGTATATGATTCCAAGCCGGCTGATAGGGCCAATTTTTAAATAAATGTAACTTCTATACTATCAGTTGGATTTCAACCAAATTTCGTATGTGCTATGTGTAACATAACAGATATGACTATACGTATTCTTAAGAGCAATCAGGGCTGCCAACTGTTAATAAATGCTGTCTATATTTTAACCTAATATCAATATATCAGGAAGTATGCAAGCCAACAGCCCTATACTTTGCACACGTATAGCACCTGCCATTCTAGATTAATTTGGAGTAATTAATATAAGTCATTGCTGCCAACATGATTCTATGCCTGCTGATAGATCCAATTTTATATTACATGTAACTTCTATACAAACAAATGGATTTCGTCCAAAATTTGCACAACAAGTTAACATAATATTTCAGATTAGACTATTTCTGACCAGCACACGCATGATATTGTTGCCAACATGCTTTTACGCGTGCTGATAGATCCATTGTCTAACTGCATGTAACGTCCATTTTTTTTATTCTGTATCTTAAAGATGGAACTAAGAATATATTCAGTCACCAGGGCTGCCAACTGTAATGCTCTATTTGGCAACTTTATACCAGGTATATTTCGAACATTTCGATATTACCAACTTAATTTCGTCATTTTTCTAGATAGGTTCATATACTGTAGAATAATCATTGGCATGGAAAGTAGGCTCTTTAGTTCGTCACGGAACTTCTTGTTTTTCTTTTTTTTAGATTTGTACGTTACTTACACTGCTAATAAACCAAAACCAAAATAATGCTCAGTAGGCCTGTCTATTAATATTTGCCACGGAAGGGCAAAGGAATACTCTTCCAGGAAGGGATTGCAATTAAGGCATACACGAGAGCGACGCATACAACATTAGGTACATTTATGGCTTTACTGTACAGTTAATGAGTTACACAAGCGTGGGTGATATTCATCGTAAAATCAGGGGAAGCAGTAATTTTCTCGGCATCTTGTGCACACTATACACTTTAAATGGTGGTTTTAAAGTTGCTATAGGAAATCAAAAAACATACGTGGCTTATGCCTCGCTCGACTCGCGCCAAAATGTCCTATTTTCAGCCTATTTTCTTTTATGAAAAAAATAGGCTTATGAGATCACCTTTTGTCTGTCTGTCTGTGTGTTTGTAGGGGCAGATGACCTCGTAGTTCCGTCCCTTAAAACAGCAATAACTAACTATAACTGTGTGTGTTTGTGAGCGTGTGTCCCTAATAAAATCCAAACGGCTGGAGGGATTTCAATGAAACTCGGTAAGGATATAGTACTATTTTGTCCGACCCCGACCGTCTCCTTTAATTTTTAATACGTCTTACATCTCACGTCTCACGTCCAACATGGCGGCTGTGCGAAATATTTCACCGGCATTCTATATCTCCGCAACAGTAACAGATATCACCCTAAGATTTTGTACGTTGATAAAGGGTACTAGTAGACGTTCATCTGTGTAACTTTTATAAACCTGTTAAGTACAAAACGAACATGGCGTCCATGCGAAGTTGAAATATCTCAATGGCATTTTGTCAAGATTTAATCAACGTAGCGCAGTGAAACATGGTAGGATAAATGTTTATACAAGATTTAATCTACTGGCGTTTGATTCAATTCAATTTTTCTCATAACAAGATGGCGGCTGTGCGAAATTTTAAAATTGTTTTCTTATTTTTTTGCTTCCTAATCATGCGATTGAAGTGAACGTTTGGATAATAAATCTATGTAATATTCTTCATCTAATGGTGCATAACTCTATGCCCTACATATAAAACAGGGGCGTGGTGGCTCAGCGGTCTAGCTGTATGCCTCTCACCAAGGCGGTCCGGGTTCGATTCCCGGTCAATGCATGTGAGATTTTCGAAGTGAAATGCCATGTCCTGTGGTTCGGATTCCACGTAAAAAGGAGGTCCCGTGGCTCATGATCTACAGATTAACGGTCACGTTAAACTCCAAGCTTCCTTCCTTCCTTTTACATATAAAACAGTCCGACATGGCGATCATCTGAAATATTTCGACGGTTCTCAATATCTCCGAATCTATTACAGCAATCAAACTGAAATTTTGTATGTTGATAGAGGCTATGTACATAAGGTCACCTACTGGCTTTTCACTGACCTGATGAACGCAAATCAAACATGGCGGTGGTGCGAAATTTAAATATTTATATACTGTAGATGTTTCTCGGAAGATCCTTGTAATAGGCAGGAGAATATTTTATGGAAAAGGCCAGTGGGATATATGAAAATAGGCTGTTTAGTTCTTCACGGAACTGCTTGTTTTCTAAACGCTTGGCCAACTGGAGGTCGTACTTCTGTCACTTTCATTTCTGGCCAAACCGTACATATACCATAAATTTTGACGAAATCGGTGATGACGAGTAGGCGTGGCCCCCTTGTTACACCTTCGGTCAGATCAGTAGGTGCAGGTGAAAATTTAAGTCCACTTCATCTGTTTCCGTTGAGCCTTGAGCCTGTACAGTAGCAGGTAAAATTTATGAGGCACTAGCTACGTATTGTTACGAACGATAGACTATTGATAAGACGAGTTCTGTTTTCATAAAAGGACGGTACCAGGCCAGAGGCAGAAATTAAATGTTGTAAATCTTTTCAAAGAATCGCCAACGCATAGATGACGGGTTCGTTTCACGGCTCCATCAGTGATTCTAGAAACTGACGTGAGGGCTGGAACGGGGTGCACTCAGCCTCGTGAGGACAATTGAGTAGCTGTCTGACAGTGAGGCAGCGCCCCTGTTCGGAGACCAAGATTAACGGCCGAGGGGACCCGAATCTGCAGGGCAAATGGTTGGGCTGTGGTCGCTTGGTAGGGCTAGGCCCTTCATATGTTACATAAATTGAAACAGTATGATGAACCAAATATGCTGGAACCTAATTCTTTCATGTTGGAATAATACATTATTTACGGCGTGAGCGCTAATTTCTAAAGATTTATTTTGCATTTCACTTGTACTGAAACTATCACAATTAAACTTATAAAATACTAATTTAAACCTTCCGATAATGAATTTTTCTTTACGTAGTGGCTAGCATTCTCTGCTGTCACCACGAAGGTCCAGGTTCGAATCCCGGCTCTGCTAATTCGGGTTCGAGGGCTGGAACGAGGTACACTCAGCCTCGTGAGGTAAAACTGTGAAGATGCGGGTTCAATTCCTATCTCAGCCATCCTGGAAGTTGTTTCCGTTGTTTCATACTTATACTCCAGGCAAATGCTTGGATGGTCCTAACTGAAGACCACGGCCGATTCCTACCCAAATCCTATCTTGATTACAAATACACACAATAGTACAATCATCACATTGACACGGGTTATCAGAAAAAAAACCACACACAAACAAATTCATGGGGCTACAAGACCACGATGTCGCAAAGCCCCTAAAATAATCAACCACACCATTTTTTTTAGATTCCACAAATCATAGCTAGAGCGCATGTTATTCTTCCACAACAGAATAGCCGCAACAGAAGGATCTCGGCGCTAGTGTTTAATTAACACCGTTAAGATGAATATTCCTGTTATGTAATATGTTGTGTTGCTGTAAAATATGAACATAAAATGCCTCATAAAATAAAGCATTTTTTTCTGTAATAGTAAGAGGACATTTTGAAGTTGAGAAAAGAAGGTAGGAAAATGTGAAATTGGTGGATTTGCACTAGAGCAGTTCCATTGTTCTCCACCATTACTGGATGTCGCACTACGTGTTATGAAAGTGAGGCCGATTTTGCCCGCAATACCTGGCAAAGGTAATCGAGCTAATCCACTAATTCCAACTTCGAGCGGCAAATTGTTTTTTTTAAATAATATTATGGACCCAAATACTATACACATGTAGCCTATGGTAAAAAAAAAAGGCAATGTGTTCCAAGGATAATGCCCTTTATAATACTAATTTGATCATAGATTTGGTAGCTTTTGCCAGCGATACCTGGATAAACTGCGCCAAAATATCCTGGCTTCATGTAGTAAGGTATAGAACTATAAGGAGAGCTACATCTAGTTAAATATAGACAATAATGAGAAGGGTGGATGGTAATCTTGCATGCAGCAATGCATTTACGTCCCTCCTCCCGAAAATAAATTCAGTAAAGTTTTCGTGAAGGAAGCACTGCTTACTTGCACATAGACACACGCTCTACAATAGGCACACATACGCACATCCAGTTAAAGAATTAAAGCTAGTTACCACAACTTCATCAAACACTCACGGTTCGGGCGGAACAAATGGAGTGTTTCCTCATTCTCACTGAGCGAGACCATCTGTCTGTGTGAAGCTGATCACCTGCTAATCATATCAGGTGGTAGCACAGCACATCTGTCGGTCATTATCCTAAGTACTTCTACTGCATTATTTCACACCACCACATGTTCGAACAAAACACAAATATGTCAGTACCTGGGATGTGTCATAGTTGATCCTCCGGTAAAGTATTACTTTTAAAAATTTCGTAGTAAACCCAAAGATATGACAAAAGGGAAAAGACAGACCTATTTGAACAGCTCTTGGGGAAAATATTATAAATTTTAAATCATTTAATATTAGGCTACAATTAAATTCAGGATTTATAATAATCGTTGGAGATTGTCCTGATATAATATTCATTATAATAAAATCATGTATAAAATCCGCAAAGTAAACTCGTTTAAACATTTAGGTGCATGGATAGCTATTAACAACAATGAAAAAGAAACTTAGAGGTCAGAGCAAACGTAGCAATTCAGATCACCAGAAATTTATACATGAAAAAGAAATTATCATGGGACACCAAAATTAAACATAACAATACGGTAGTGAGACCTGAGGCTCTCTTTGGTGCAGAAACACTAAAACTAACTCAGAGAGGTGAGATAAACAAAATCATGGCCATAGAGAGAAGACTGATTAGAAGCATTCTTGGCCCAAGGAGAAGTGAAACAGAATTCAACAGGCCACGACCTAACAAAGAAATATACACTTATGTAGAGAATAGATAGGCTGACAAAACAAAGTTTTAATGAAATTGTAAAGCTTAAAGTACAACCAGCGTGGTTTACACAGACATGGAATGTCCTAAGGGAAGCCAACATTGACATTAAGGATACACACAATAGGGATTTATTTAGAGGCAAACTTCAAAAAGTGATCTTCAGAGATGATGATGAAGAAGAAAGAGTAATAAAGCAGCCACGTAACATCGAACAACTCAGGAAGCGAATGAAACAAATGTGGGCAGAGAGGAAGAATGCATTCAGCAAGAATTGAAGTGTTTATTTAACGTGCTCTGTAAAAGTGCTATTCGATTAAACAAATATTATTAATAATAAAATTCACGTTTGATTAAAGGTTTGCTAGTTTTGATTGCATCAGTCTGCTGCTTACAATGGTCTCCAGAATCGTTTTTCAGCACAAATTATTGTTGTACGTCAAACTGTTACCTGATAACAAATTAGCCTATTAGGTGGTGTAATGCATTAACTGCCATAGCCGAAGGTTCGACTTCCGCATGCATCAGTCAATTTGATTCTCTTACACGACTTAATATCTGAAAGCTTCTTGAGTCATGTGTCGGCAAACGAATAGGGGAGCTATTTTTTCAACAAGCTCAACCCACAATTTGTTCGTAGTTCATAGAAAGCTAAATAAAGAACAAGGATACTTTTAGTATTAGTCGATGTATTGCACATTGAGTTCCAAGACATATACCGGAACAGATAGCTTTGAAGCCATTTATGATGTGTAACATCTTTCCACTCGGTAGCTGGATATTTTTTGTGGGAGTGATTTTGGAAAAGGGACGGAAATGGGACGGAAACCATGAGCGCGCGCGGTGGCGGAGATTGGTACCACGACGTACTGTCAGCCATTATGATTATGATTTATTATATCTCCATACTTTTGCTGTATTCTTTTTTAATACAAGTATTCGAGCTATTTATTTATCGTATGGTATGGTACACACTTACAGTACATCATAATACATCTTAATGAAATATTGAAGAAAAAATAAATAAACAAAGAGAACAGATAGGCTCATAATTTTATATCTAAATTCAAAATGTAGTCCACTGATGCAGGAGTCGCTGAGAGAAAATCCAATATGTTGCCTCCATAGGATCTTAGAGGACAGTCGTGAATGATGTGCTTCACCGTTTGTCTATCGCCATCACAGTCACACCTTGGAGAGGGTAACCTGTTCCACTTGAACAAAGAGTCCGCACAAACACCAGAATTGGTCCTGATACGGTTTAATTTCGACCATATCCGACGAGGAAGATCAAAGCCAGGCAGTTTGGAAGTGACAGATGGCATGTCTCGGCACTCCTGTGGAGCAAAAATCTTCCAATCATGAGACCACTGCTGGACTATGTCAAAGTTCTCATTGATACGTCTCGTAGCTGTGAAGACAGGCGGCTGCCTTGAGCGAAGTCTGGGTAGACAATCAGCAGGTATATCAGCATGAATAGGGAGATCCTGATTTTGAAGTATCTTTTGGTATGTTTTGACCATGATATTACACCTGCGGAGATGGGGTGGAGGAACGTAGCTCAGAACAGGAAGCCATTGAATGGGGGTGCATTTAATTGTATCAGATATCAATCGCATGGTCTTGTTGATTTCAACATCGATCTTCACTATGTGAGAGCTGTTTAACCACACAGAGGCACAATATCCAGCTACAGATAGAACGAGGCTAATTGCAGAAGATCGAAGAGTTGAAGCATTAGAGCCCCATTTTGTTCCACATAGTTTCTGGATGATGTCGTTGCGTGACTCAGCTTAGCAACAGTCTTCAAAAGGTGTTTTTTGAAGGATAAGGTTATGTCTAAAGAAACACCCAAATACTTGGGATGCCGATTGTGTGGCAGAAAGACGTTATCAAAGTACACCCTGAGATCCATGTTAGCCATGCGATTATTCAAGTGGAAGGCACAACTTCTGTCTTGGTCATACTAGGCTGTAGTCTCCATTTGCGAAAGTACTCCCCTAGGATACTCAGGTCTGTTGTTAGTGTGTTCTCAGTTGTTGTTATGTTTGAACTTCTTGTAGCTATCACCCAGTCGTCTGCATACCCAAATGTCCTTGATTCCGTCCTTGGCATATCAGCTATGTACAAGTTGAAAAGAAGTGGAGCCAGGACAGAACCTTGTGGTAATCCGTCATTCAATTTCCTTTGTGCACTAACTGTACTACCCATGACAACTCTAAACAGTCTGTTACTCATCATGTTTTTGACTAGATTGGCAATGGTCTTGCAGGTAATTACTCGAAGTAGTTTGTAAATCAGACCTTCCCTCCAAACAGTGTCGTATGCAGCCTTGAGATCAATGAATGCCACTGATGTCTTAAGGCAATTTTGAAATCCCTTCCTCAATAAATGTCGTTAGTGACAACACCTGGTCTGGACAGCTGCGATGAGGTCTAAATCCCGCTTGCTCAATGGGTATCTCCGCAAGCAATCTTGGAGCAATTCTGTTCAGGAGGAGTCGTTCCACTAATTTGTAGCATACACTGTGACTCTCTAGCTTATTATTTGGTTTCCCAGGTTTCAAAACAGCGATGATTTTTGTTTGCTTTAACAAGTGAGGAATCGTACCAGTCTGCATGCAGGATATTGGTTGCAAACTTACAGAGCCATGATCGTGCATTTCTACCACAATTGACAAGAAATTCGGGATGAAGTCCATCAAATCCCGGTGCTTTACCAATTGGCATATCCTTCAAAGCTACTTCAACATCGTCAAGAGAAAAGGGACGAGCATATTCTGAGTATGATTGGCTTTGAGCTTTCAAACATTTCAGTTCCTTTCGGACCTGTCTAACATGCTTCACATCCATTGTTGCTTTGGACACGGAAACTATGTGCGCAGCAACTTTATTAGGAGTTATTGTAGGTGTCCCACGAACTGCTGGTTGACCATTACCCAGTTTCCTCAGCAAGAACCAAGCTTGTCTACTTGATTTCTTAATATCCAAAGATTCTACAGTCTCAACCCATTTTTGTCTTCGAGAGTTATCCAAGCTTTGGAGGAGTTCATCAGCAATATCCTGGTCTCCATTAGTGATAAATTCCTTGTAAAGCTCCTCAGAAACATCAGTCCAGCCAGGAATGTACTCTTTCCAGTAGCCTCTTGGAATATATATTTTTAGCAACAGCTAGAACGGCACCAACGAATCTGCCATAATTATCGGCATTTGGAGGAATCCATCTAACGTATTTATCGAGGTCTCGTGAGAAGTCATTCCAATTTGCTATCATGAAATTCCATCGAGGTCGTGGGTAGGAGGTCACAAAATGGATTTGAGTGCCAACTTCTAGGACAACATATTCATATTCATTCATTTATTTGCAATGGGGGTGTGTCCTCCGGTGGCAAATTGTATATACATAACAAATAAATAATTATACATAACAATTCAATAACAATTATACAACAATTAAACTGGAGTATTTACACAAATAGTCAGTCTTTTCTTAAACACACCTATATGTTTGGGAAAAGGCTCTAAGACTGCGGCAGGTAGAGAGTTCCAGTTATCAATGGCACGGTTTACAAAAGAATATTTACCATAATTTGTTCGCTGTGGTCGGCCCTTAACTTTGAAAGGATGATCGCTCCTACCCATGTAAGTGGGCTTTCCCAATCGTTTGCTAAGCTCACCCCATGCTGGTTGATTTGTATACGTGTTGTACATAGCGCAGAGTCTAGATTTCATCCTCCTAGCCTCCAGTGATTCCCACCCAAGTTTCTTTAACATACGGCTCACACTGCTCCTGGGATTAAAGTCACTGAGCACAAATCTAGCGGCCTTTCTTTGTACCATTTCCAACTCATTGATGATCCCTACTTGATATGGATCCCAAACCGCCGAGGCATATTCCAGAATAGGTCTTACAAGTGACAAATAGCCTAATTCTTTAGCAGAGGTACTACTTCCTTTTAATACCCTCATTACAAAGTGCAGGGATTTGTAAGCTTTTGAAACTACACATCCTACATGACTACTCCATTTCATATCATTCCTTACGTGAACGCCCAAATATTTGCAAGAATCTTCTTCTACAAGTATTTCCGAGCCAATGTTATATTGAAAATCCTGCCTTCGCACTTTCCCTATTTTTAAGAGACAACATTTTCTTGTGTTTATTTTCATTTTATTTACAATCGCCCACTTATAGACCAGGTTCAGGTCCTCTTGAAGCACTGCATTGTCTTGTGAGTCATGTATCTTTCGATATATTACACAATCATCCGCAAACAATCGACAGTCACTGCGAATCCCATTTGGTAAGTCATTTATAAACGCCAAAAATAACAAAGTTCCGATTACGCTGCCCTGAGGGATACCCGACAGTAGTAAGCGTTTGCTACACTCCAAATATTGCATCATCATGACCAGAAATTGCGTAATCCTGATGACGTCATGGGTCCTTAGAGCGACCACGTGGTCCAGGAGCGGGGCATGTGCACTGCACGTGTTAGCGTGGGAAGGGGTTGACCTTTTGGCATGTTTATGTGATTGTGATAAAAAGTTAATGGGTGTTGACGGCATGGGGGTTGTTTATTAGGATGGTAACTCGAAATTCAGACTCCTCTTCCACTCCTACAGGGGAGTTTCTTGGTTCGATTCTGTGTTTTGTTATTTAATTCCCGGGGCAGCCTGTGTATCATGGTTATTAAGTATTGATTGATTATTGAATTATATTTTGGTAATTTCCCAAGGAAGTGTAGAGAGTCTTGTGTGTCATAACTTTTGAATGAGAGTGTACGGTGAGGCACTCGACATAGCCGGATCGCTACCAGACATGTGGTGTGCAGCTGTTCCGTTTTTGCTCGCGCCGTGCGGCAAGCCATGAGAGTAGCCAGCGCATGTAGTGCATGGTTGTCGTTAAAGTTTTTGCTCGCGCAAGCTAAATAAGTAATCAGATGTTGTAATGCGACACTCTGTTTAAGTACGACATATATTACCACAGCGTGGGAGTGGAGTTGTGTTACTCCTTCTCGCTATGTTATGTCTGTTTAATTTAAATGATGTTAACATTTTTTGTGTTCTGGCTTGCTTCATGATCTCAATCTGGTTAAAGTGTTTTATATGACATGTATAACTTTGAGTGTGTGAAATGAATTTCGATCTGTTTGTTTTTAGATTCCCAGATGTCATTAGTCAAGTCTGTAATTTTTAATGCGAGAACGAGATTGGATGTCGGTTCCCAGAGCTCCATGTGAAAATGTTTAAAATAGCTTTTTGCAGTTTGATATTCGCAATATATAAGAGCACATAGCTATGAAGTAACACTTAGTTTCAAAGCAACTCAGTTAACAATCAACATGACCATGTATGGAAATCTTTTAGTTAAGCTCCAGCAGCTCTATGAGATAAAATCTCTGAGAGAACAATCAGAGAGGCTGGGGCTAAACTTCGCAGTGAGCGCGTTCAAAGTGGAAGAGGACGTTTGGTTCAACGGGCTTAGCAATCTTCAGCAGGACATGTATAATTGCGAGTTATTGGAAATAATTCGAGACCGCCAGCATTGTAGAGAGTTGACGGCGGATGGCGTAACCCCCCACATATTGGGGGTGATCATTCAGCGGCTGGAATCAATCGACTCCGACAGTATCGAGCTGCTCGATTTTCCACCGCTGGAGGAAGAGAGTGTGGGGGGTGAAGATCGTATGGATGCCGAAGAAGGTGGAGAAGAAGAAGAAGAAGAAGAAGAAGAAGAAGAAGAAGTCCAAATGATTAATTAAATGGACGTTGGACAGTGGGTGTTTAAAAAAAAAATAAAAAAAAAAAATAATAATAATAATAATAATAATAATTTGTGTGGTGTAAATCTTTTTTAAAAATATATTTATTTGATCATTTGTGGTTTACATTAATTATATAATATGAATTAGTGAAAAATGATATGATCTTCGTTCTTAAAGTGGTAAGTAGTTCTTTTTCCAACAAGCGGCAGAGAGAATTGAAGATGCTGTGTTGTTTGCAGAGTGGAATATGCTGGTCTTGTGCACGGGGTAAGTACAATCATTCTTTTCTTTCTTGCGTGTGTTGGTTTTAGTGAGCTGAAAAATATATATATAGAGACACATTAATAATAATAATAATAATAATAATAATAATAATAATAATAATAATAATAATAATAATAATAATAATAATAATAATATCTTTTGTGAGGAATAAAAAATAAAAATAAAAAAACTTACACTGTTCTAATTATAAGATATTTTTGTTGGGGATCCAAGAGTTGTGAGTTGAATCGAATCCAAGCCAAGATACGAAGGCTCGGGTTCCTTTTCTACGTAGTACTTTGTCGACTAAGTAAATATTAGGATGTTTTGTTCGTTGTAACTCTGCTTCGTAGAACGCACCAAATATTGGGATATTTTTATTATCTTTTAAAAGATATGTTCGTGGATTAGTATTTTGAACTTTATAAATTGTAAATAATTCTGTTGTCCAATTACCTTCGTACCCTTTACTGAAGTGTTTCTTGATTTTTGATATTCTTACAATGTCGCCGATTTTATATTTTGGTTTTCTTAAAGTTTCATTATATTGTGTTGGCAAGCGGGGTGGATTGTTTCTTTTCACATCATTAGGTTTCATGCCAATGCTGCGATGTATTTTGTGATTATACTTTACTAGTAACTCAGGCAAAATATGTACCCATCGGTAAGAACCTCGTGTTGTGAATTCTTTCCACATCGATTCCTTAAGAGTTCGATTAAATCTTTCTATCACACTCGCTTTAATGGAGCTGCCAGTGGAATAATGCTTTAGATTTTGTTTCTGAGACCATGTTTTGAATTCACTGTTATAAAATTCCGTTCCTCGATCGGTGTGAAAATAATTGGGCAATCTTTTACTTTGAGAATAAACAAATTTTAAGCTTTTCACAATCTCACTTCCTTTTTTGGTTTTAAGAGGAATTGCCCATGCATATTTCGAGTAAACGTCAATAATGGTTAATAAATATTTAAATCCATTATTCCATTTTGCAAGTTTGGACATGTCCACAAGGTCAGCTTCATGGAGGTCATCGATTCCTTTGCTAATAACACGTCGTCTTTTAAACTTTTTTCTAAGCGGTGCGTGAAGTTCTTTTGCAATTTCTCGTCTGATTTCGTTCATAGTTATTTTCCAAACAATGTTTTATAACATACTGTGCATTGTTTTACAAACGTTGGAATTTTTATTCAATATATCCAGCATTTCTTAGTTCTTCTTCTATTGCAAAGATTTCGCTGTCTAGTCCTGTGTGACCTGCAGCTTTCGATGCAATTAATGTTTTAAGTCTTGATACCAATTTGTTTGGTTCATTCCAGTGAACGAATTCAATATTGTTTCCGCCTTCAAATTTCCAAATGGCTTGTGGCGCGATGTGTTTTTTTTGACCATATCCAGTATGCATTGTAGTATTTGCTTCTTCATTTTCATCTGCTGTTTTTATAATTCTATCTATGTCTTCAGTGAGAAGGGGTTCAATTATATGTCTATACTTATAAGATTGCGTTCCTCTTGGAGCTGCATTGCTTGTATAATTTCTTTTGTGCACGTTTGAAACATTTAATAATTTCAAATATGAACTTAAATCACTCCTATCTATTAGAGTGGGGTCTGGTACTTTCCTTTGAATCAATTCAAGTAGACCTTCTGTAATAGGAAATTTTTCACCGCCAACTTTTATCCACTTTTTATCGAAGAAAACTCGTTCGCGTCCCAAGTATTGTTTATCATTTCTTATCGTTATACCAAATGTTCTATCCACGTTTTGTTTAATGAACGGATCAAAGTAGCGGTTAAGTAGTGAAATTATTTTGATGCTATCTCCATCTTCTTCGTCTGAAGTAGCAGTGGATTCAGAATCGTCATATTTTCCTTTTCTTTTTCGATTTTCTTTATTTTGAGTCGACGTATTAGCAATAGCTACAAGTTGATTTAATGAACTTGTTACTGGTTTAAAGTTAGTCTCTATATCTAATTCTTTTCGTCTAACATCATCTTGAAGTGAAAGATACTTGTCTTTAACATCTTTTTTTAAGCGAGAAAGTTTATCCTTTACTCGACTTTCAGCTTTAATCTTTGAGCTCTTCTCCATGACTAAACGGAAATTGTGGTTGTTTTACTTATTTATAGTATATTCAAAATCGATTTGAAGAGGAAGATCATCAGTTTTATGTTTTTTCGGGTCTCTAAGTCGAAACTGAATTTCATCTTGCTCTTCAACGACAATATCACTGCCATCCAGTTCAATCTCTTGACGTATATTTAAAATTGCATACACAATTGGAGATCTTGGTGAAACAAAAATTGGTTTTAATACACCTTTGTAGGGAAGTTGGTACTGTATGTTATGATTATGAAGCGTGTATACTGGTGAATGGATTGATGGTGTGTTGGAGAATTTCAGAATAAATTTCGATAAGTTCTTTTTCTTTACTTCATCTTTTAATATACCATATTCTTCTTTGGATGCAGTAAAACTTTCGAGTGGTTCTTTGTTAACCATTTGCTCAATTTTTTCCAGTTCAGTTTTTAACTTGTTATATTCTTCTTTGGATTCAGCAGCATAACTTTCAAGATCTTCTTTTTTAACAATATTGAGATTGTTAGCAACACCCTCAATACGAGTTTGTAAATTGCTTAAAATTTCTTTTAGTTGATTAACTTCAGTTCGTGACGCAGCATAGTGTTCTACAAACCGTTTATTTGTCACGTCTTGGTCGTTAACAGGGAACTCAACATTTGTTTGTTTTTGATGTTGTAGATTGTTTACAGTTTGTTTCAATTGATCAAATTCATGTTGGGAAGCGGCATATTGCTCAACAAACGTCTTATTTGCAACATCGTTATCGTATATGGGGTTGTTTACGTGAGTAATTCGTCTACTCATCATATTTAAAGTTCCACCATCGTCTACGTTTAAAACGTTTTGTTTATTAAATTTAGCGATTAAGTCTTCTAGATCTTTTCGAGAGGCAGCAAAGTTTTCTAAGTAATATTTGTTTATTGCATCTAACGAATCGATTGGTTGAGATATGTTTGTTATTCTTCTATTTAACATATCTACAGTTTCATCATCTCTGTTTATATTCAAAAGAGATTTTTTAATTTCATCGAGTTCATTTGTTACATGAGTTTTAAGAAAAGAATACGTTACCGCATCTTGATTTTGAATTGGATCTTTAACATTTCTTATTCTTTTGTTACCCAAGTCGAGAGTATCTTGATCATACGGAAAGTGATCTTCTGAAAATTCTCGCACTAAACCATGAATGAATTCTACTCGTTGTAACACTTCTGTTATTCGGGTCTCAAGATATTTTTTTATATTCGATGTATGTTGCTGCATTGCAATAAGGTTTACTGCATCATTTGCAGATGATGGTAAAGCTAAGCCCGCGAGACGTTTGTTTTGAAAGTCAAGTTCTTTTTTCTCTATTTTACAAATTGAAAACATTAAACCTTTAAGCTCGTTAAAGTTTCGTTGTATGTCTTCTTTAGACTCGATTTTATTTAGCTCATTTAATAACTTCACTACATAACCTTTGTTGCATGCATCTTCAACATGTATTGGCATTCCAACATTTTTTAACCGTTTGCCGTTAATACTTAGATGTCCGTCGCTTGTTGTTGTTGTTAGTTGATTTTCATATTGCACTAGCTTATCATCAACATATGATTTAGTTGCAATATCATGTCGTGAAGTCGGTCGTCCGATAGACACATTATTGGTTTTGTTAAACGATGTCATAGTTAAGTTGTTAACCACGCAAAAGCTATAACACGAATGGCCATTTACCTCTTTTTGAAGTCATATTTATAACTGAAAATAAACATCAAATCCATTGCGATATCGACCATTTTGTAAATCGCTATCTTTATCGATAACCAAAAAACCAAACTTAGAGTTTTGCCAACAATACGAACAAATATCAAAGAACTGTTCATAGCTCATATCTGTATTTACATGATCGTTATATACGTGACGCAAGTTTGTTCCGTCTTGTTTAAAAAGAATTAAAAAATTAGCGTTATCTCTAATTAGATGTTTAGGTATACAAGAATATGTTTGACAAAGATAAAATACGTCAACGTCGTGATGACGACCTCTACTGAAATAATCTTTCATGTGTTGTTGTTTATTGCTGGCTACATCATCAAAAACAAATATAGAGTTTTTTCTAGCCATTTCTGGAGGCATTACTTCATCATTATCGGAAAAAAAATCACTTTTTATTTCTTTTATGGAGTCCAAAAACTTTTTTAATTCAACATATTTACTTTGAGCAAGTGATTTAGAATAAATATAAACGTTTTCAAAACGAACTCCATTTTTGTGGCATAATAAATTTAGCATTACGTTTGTTTTACCGCAGTTCGATGGACCGCAAATGATACATCGAATTGTGTTCGGTAGTAAAACACCATGCTTTCTTTTTTCACTTTTACTCTGGTTTTCAGCATTAGTAAATGAAATTACTGGTAGAGTGTTTGACTGCTTAACAAACTTCAACATGTCTACGTTTACGTCTGAGAATGCACACTGCACAAAAAATCACATCACATCAACATATATTGCTTCCACACGTATCATAACTTGTATTATGTGGAATAATAGTAGGATTTTCAGGATTTAAATCAACGTTGCCGACGTAAAACCCTCTTATATATGGACAATATGGCGCCCATTTTTCATGATCATTTAAAGGATTATCGTTTTCCCTCCAATTTTCAATTTCAATCTTACAGAATATACATTTCACCTTATCACCATGTCCAGTATAATAAAACCCTGCTGGTGCTAAACAAAATTCGTTTGGACAGGGAAGAGGCCAATTTTGAAAAGTTTTAAGTCTTTCATATTCGCATTTCAATTCTATGCTAGGAGAAATATTGTTTACGTAGGGGCAAGAAAAAGCCCATTTCTTATGTTCTTCAAACGGATCATCATCTTCTTCCCAATAACTAAGTTGCAGATTACAGAAAGCACACCTAACCATATCCTTATATCCAAAATAGAAAAATCCTGCAGCTGCTAACCATGCAGTGTTCGTAAAACTGTCTGAAGACCAGGTCTTAAATGTTTTTAGCCGATCTCTTTCAGATTTTAAATTCATTTCTTTTTGACTCAATATCATTTGCATTAACTGTTTTTTGGAATACTTTACACAATTAAAATACTTCATGATGCTGGTTTACTTCACAAAGAAAAGATGTTCACCACACAAAGCTAAATGCGAACTGACATGAATCAACAAAACACGTTGGCTAATATGCACGTGTTGGGTTGGCCGAGCGGTCTAAGGCGTTAGACTTAAGATCTAATTTTCAGAAATTGAAAGCGAGGGTTCGAATCCCTCACCTGACAATATTATTATTATTATTATTATTATTATTATTATTATTATTATTATTATTATTATTATTATTATTTTATTTACATGTAGAGTGAGGAGGTAATTGATCATTAATAAGAACTTTCATATGAAATGGTACAAAAGACATTTTTTTTTTCTTCTTTATTCATTTAGAATTACAATTAATACAATTTTATTTCTCTTGAAGTAATCTCATTCTTTTTTTAGTTGTCCAGATGAGTGTGGCTGTGTTGAGATGATCTTCTTCTTTTTAGTTGTCCAGATGATTATTTTCTGTAGACAAAAAAAAGATACACTGTGTTAAAAAGCAAACTAAAAACAAAATATGTATAGCTGTCAACTACAGTAGTAGATCTAAATTATTCACCTTTTATAGATAGCGATTACAGTTGTCACATTTGCAGCGAAGATGAAACAGTTGAAATTTCCTCTTTAGATGATCTGGTAGATGTTCCCACTCTAGACGAATTCGTTGTGGTTCATATATAGTCAGCACGTTTATAGGAAAGTAGTTCCAATCAAACTTATTAAAACCTCGAAGTCCACTGTTTCGAAACTTGTTTATTATCGAACACACGATTTTCATGATGCCATCAGAAGAATTTAACCAATGTTGAACAGCATTGACGTTGAATTTAGCACAACTATTGCTTCCCATTGCTAGAGATGGTAAATGTTTTGGACAATCTGTAGGTAAACGATGGCTATGCCTCAACATTAGGTCTGACATTCCATCAATCGTATTAAGATCGAATAATGAGTCTGGGGAAAGTGCTTTTAGTGCAAACAAAGAAAATTCCTGTGGCAAATTATATACAACTAAATAATCATATTTATTCTTAATAGACTCAAAAAAAGAAGAAAGAGTTTTTTCACAATATGCTGCAACCCATGTGATCACGGGGCTGAATGAAGGTATATTGCCGTTATTTAACATACAGTAAGCAAGTTCCAAACTGCCGTTTGGTAGCTTGCGAATGTCTGCAACTATTGGTTGCTTCTTATTCCACGTGCCAGCATCAGTAGAAGGAGAGTTTGTTGTTGTCAATTCCATGATTGCAACTAAAGTGAGAATACTTGTTTACTTGCTTGCTTATAACTTAGCAAATATTGGTTTAGATAATTACTTCATTCGTTAATGGTCTGTAAGATATTTGACGATCATGAATAAGAACACAATAAAGAGTTGTATCTTCAGGTATATTCTCACTTGTCTCGATTTCAATTCGCACATCGACTGAAGATGTCTTCACTGCTTCCACTTGTTCGAGACAATTAATTACAATAATAGGACAAAGAGACTTAAATTCATCTCGTGAAACCAGAGTCTCTGAACGAACATCATCGATCTGATAATATACATTACGAAATTTAACAAACATGTCATACAACTCGCTGTAGTCATTTATGGCAATTTCAGAAGTTGGCATTTCATAGGGATAAAAAATTGAATTTAAAAAAACTCTTATAGATTTAATGTTACAATGGTCGAAATAGGAAGAGCATGTGTTTAGTAAATTTCTTCTAGTTTGAAAACCTAATAAAAATTGACGCGGTTTTTGAGTTTCAGAAGTTGTCATTACAGTCCAACTATATTTAGTTGTTCTAGGAAGAGAAGGCAAGACGTGAACATCCCACGATCGATAACCAACCTGAATGGGAATATTTTTCTGCATTAGTTTTAATCTTTTAATTTGTTCTTCGTCTGATAATAATAAAACGGGAATTTTTAGATAAACTTTAAATAACTTGACCTTAGAAAGATCGTTTTCGGTTGTCGATTGCAACGCACGTGCGTCACTTGACGATCGGAGAAGTATTACCTCATGCTTGCAGTTTAAAATCGGCTTTCTGTAATCCTCTGCTATTCCTAACAGGTTGCTTAAAGGAAGTATTATATGAAAACGTTTTGTGTTACTATCAACAATATTTGCTTCACTTGCTGGCGTTGTTAAAGAGGGAAAATAACCGGCATTTTGTAAAGCTGTATATTCGTTTTTTGAATATGATGCAAAGGTTTTTATAGAACTTGTTATACCTAGATGGCGTGTACGATCAATTTCTTTACCATTTAACGTGATGCGAATTTCGCTAAAAAGATTACCCCCAAAATTTTGGTCAGGATGCGCTGTAGTAGAAGCAGCTGGATTTATGTTAGAAGTAATAATTTGACCTTCTAAGTGAAGAACACCTTCTGATAATAAAACTATGTTTTCTTCATTTTGAATCGGTATTCGAATTTCATCATTATTTTCGAATTTATTAGCTGAATAAGGTTGATAAACTCTTTCTTCTCGTCGCACAACTCTGTTGTCAACCTCTCTTTTATCTGTTATGTTAAACATGTTAACAGCTTCAACTATAGATAGAAACTAAATAAGATTAACAATTGCATATATATTTATATTGAAATTAAAGTACGCGATAGCCTAAAGACTGTAAGAATTGTTTGTTGTTACTCGATAACTGTTTCTTAGATTTCAAGGTGCGATGTCGTTGTTTGTTTTTTTTACAAATTTTAGCTGATTGATTTATATTATTTTTTCGAATCAGAGTCGACTTCTTTTTTTTCAAACTTTGAGTATTATATAGTATAACCATATTTGTGATTGTTTTCTAGTATGCTTACTCAAGTAGAATGAAAACATAACAGTATTTCATTACTTTATATAGCAAGATATCGTGCTGGACGAATAATTAATTCTACAGTTAAATCTTCATCTTGCAAATCAATGAGCTGTTGAAGATGATCTTCAAGTTGCACAGATACATGTTGAATAAGCTTGGTGTTCATGGGCAAAAAATTAATCGTTGTTGGTTGTACAACAATCGGGTAACCAGCAGGAACATGAGCTTTAAAATTATATAAAGAGTGTGTTGGTTTATGGTTCAAATAAGAACTCGTACCAAGCACAAGGTTGCAACATACTCGAATACTATTAACAGTGTTAATTTTAATCATATATTCAGAATGATGAGTTGTGTTTGCCTTGAACTTTCTATGAGAAAAGCCTAACAAATCTGCAATAGAATCTGCAACACCAAAATCTATAGCAAACACTTTCGAATGTAGTTTACAATGATAAAAGACTTTATCATAATTAATATAAAATGATGGGAATTTGTCTTTGTCGCCTAATAAATGTTCAACTAATAAATCATCAATCTTTTCACTTAATTGTTTTAACGTATAGCTAGCATTGGGTATTATTAAAATCGCTCTATCCGCTTCGTTCAACTTTATAGCCAAAATGTTATTATTCTCGTTAATTGCAAACTTCATTATCGATTCTATTTTTCGATGAATTTCAATTTCTCTTTTATTCTCTTTAGGGTAAACTTTCTTTTCAATACCTAAAGGCCCTGCTACACTGTTGGCTACAGTGAAATCAATATTAAACGGGGAAGACAAAACGAGACGGTTGTCTCTTTTTCCATCTATATCCTCTTCCACATACAATTTTGTTTTTTCTAAATGTTCTGGTATAAGTTTCGACAATGAGTGATAACTAAGTAAATCATCAAAAGCTGAGGCTAGATCTTCAAATTCATAAATACCCGGTGGTACCACTAAATCAATTGATAAAAAATTAGTAAAATGAATGCGAAATTTATTATTTCTGTTGGTAACATTTCGAATAGAATTAGATGTATACAATCCTGCAAGTCCTATTTCAAAAAACTCTGCTCCTACAAGATGAATCGGGTTCTCCAATGTAACATCAATCTTTGAGCCTTTACCTTCAAGAGTTATCCGTCTTTCGAAAGCCATCTTTGAAATGTTTAAAGACGGTCTGTGTTTCCCTTATTTATACAATACAAGAAGACTAAACATAAATGTCCACAAATCGAAGAAGTAATCGATTGATATGAATGAAAATTATATTGTAGATAGCAATTTTTAAGATATGTTAAAATTTCAAATGGTGGTCTTAAATTACCAATACTATCGAAATAATGCACATATTTACCATGTTTACTGAAAGCTACCCAATGTGAACCGGATTTATCCATCGGTTCAAGGTTAACAATACAGTTTTCATTTTTTCGAGGATATCTTGGTAACGTATCTCGCATAAAGACTCCTCTAAAATTTGGAATCTTTAATTGATGTGCGTATTTAGCTAAATCGAAATTACTTAATGCTTTATTTGGTATTTGGTTAATTATCTTTTGTATGCAGGAGGATTTAAATAAATGCCTTGACCTCCTTTTCCTCGCATTGCTTCTATCATTCGATTGTGTCTTTTCATTTCTTTTAGTTCTTCTTGAGCAGCTTTCGCCTTGTTTATAGCAGACGCCACCCCTGCTGCTCCGCCTGCTAGACCCCCCAAGCCCGACAAGGCTGCAAATATCGGAAGTAGGGGTAAAATACCACCTTGCTTTTTCGATGTTCTTCTTTTTTTTAATCTTTTCTTGTTTTTTTTTATTATTTAAGTTTCGCTTACCTCCTCCAATCTTAGACTTAGCTTTCATGATGCCACCCACTGTTAGTGCAGCCGCTCTCTCTCCAAATGATGCGTCACGGGATTTTACACGAGACCAAGCTTTTGAAGCTAAAATTTCATCAGCCTCTCTTCTTTTGTTTGAATCTTTATGCTTTGCGTAAGCAATGTCGTGCTCTTTGCACGCTTTATCTAATATATTTATTCCTGGATCACCACGGCTCAATCGCTTTTCTAATTTTGTTCCTGGTCCACAATATTCATATCCCGGGATGTGTAATTCCACGGGTAAATTATCAATAGTTTTATTAAGTACACGACTGATTAATGATCCACTTCCTGTTCGTTTATATTGAGTGGTAGAGTTGCTCCTCTTACAACGCACCATTACTAAATGATATGTAATATAAAGTAATTATACATATATATATCTGGAAAATGGGAAATGGTGGGGGGGGAGGTGTTTTTTTTTTAAATAATACACACAAAATTTGGGTTATTATTTATTCTTTTTTCATAAGCAAAGGAACACACAAAAAATTAGTAATATTACCGGCATAAAAGTGTGTGTGTGTGTGAAAGAAATAAAGTAAGTGAGATGAACTGCTTTAATCTCAATTTGTTTCTAATCATTTTTCAGAGAAAAATGACCAAACGGTAAAGTATCAATTCCGTTTTCAGTTATGTGTCTTTTATCTTCGTTTGATGAAATTGCCAACTTATTTTGCCGAACAGTAAATACAGAATGAGATTTTGAAATTATACAAACTTGAACTTTGTTGACTTTTTCTCTGTTATAAAGACACTTTCGATACTCATCAATATTCATACTTTTACTCACACTCTTCTTAATGCCTTTAGCCTTACACAAGCTATTCATTTCATCACACAATTTTATTGCATACATTTTGGGTCGTAACCCCACAAATTCTTCAACAATCCTTCCAGCATTTTCATCTTTCATTAAACCAATTTCACCTTTATTTTGTCTCACAATGCCAAAAGGATTGTTTGTTTCATAGTTTCCAGTATCAAACAAATTTGAATGTTGTTTCATGAACTCATAAATATCATAATAGAATATATACATAAAACTATCGGTGTCTGTGTATAACAACCTCACATTTGATTCAGGATTTGCTAAAATAACATTGTAATGAAAGTCATTCATTTTACATTTAGACAAATCTAATATAGATGCACCAACATATACTGGTTGATTGTGAAAAATCTTTAGTCTACTCATCTCGATGACCATACATTGTTCATCGAATATAATTCTATGTTTAAAATTAGCCTTAGCTATTAAAGACCTAGCACCACGAGCTCCATGCCATTTGGTGACCCATTTGATGTCCCTTAACTTCCTCACATTCATCAGTGAACGACCAAAAATTGCATTATTCATCAATTTATAAAAATTCTTTTCAAAATCATTTTTGGCTTGTTTTCGTTTCTCTGTGTTCACATCAATATATGGTTTTAGCCATTGGCTCTGATTGAATTCAATTATTCTGTGAATACGATCTAATTTCATTCCTAGTTGAATACATTGCTTTAACAATCTATAATGCAAAACATAACGTTCTTTATTATCTAGGGTAGCCATTAGCTTTGTCAACTTTTCGGGACATAGAGGGTAATCTGAATGTTTGTCATGTAACTCTTGAGGATAAGTCAAATCTACTTCCAAAATATATCCAATTTCTGAAGTATCATCAATAGTTAAAACATCAAAGCCTTCAACATTTGCAATCCATTTAAAGCCACCCGTTGGAAGATATTCCATCATCGCATATCCATACAAATTATTAACGTCAAAGTACATTATGTAGGACTCTTGCTTTTTCTCATCATAAGTTTTCATATACTTATTATTAGCAATCGCATGTCGTGTTATACACTGAACATTTCCTCCTCGAATAGATCGTTCAAAAAAGTGTAACATATCAATATCTTGAAGCAATTCAAGTTGAACGTTGGTTATCTTTTTCATAGCACACCAAGACATAGATGGAGCAGTGTAAAAATGAGCTGCATCAATGCCATAAGTTTCCATGCCATTCGATCTAAAATTTTCAAAGACATCCGCCAAAAGAAGTGTGTCAACTTTTAAATACAAATCTGCGTATTCTCCTAATGTTTGACAGGAAAACGTTTCCCACACCGATTGAGCAAACTCATACTCTTCATTCGATATTGTTTGATCATTAAGACTGCTATAAAACTTGGATATTTCAGGTAATTTAGTTTCGTTAAGAACATCCATACTCGTGACGTATTCATAGGGAAACACACCTTTTCTCGCAGTAAGTCGAAACTGTGCATCATCATTAAAATAACGTCGTGTTATTTGCTTTGAATCTTCGCTTAACGAAGATGAACATTGATCTAGTGAACAGGACAAGAAATTATATGTATCGAAAAATCTTAACTGAATGAATCCATTCTTAGCCCGTACATACTTTGTAAACCCTTTGTAACGTTCCATATTCATCGCTAACAATTTTATATGACCAGGATTATGTAACACCTCTCCATCACGTTTCTCGCAAATTTCTTTAATTATAAAATGTCCATCATAGGCTGTTAGATTATGAAATGCTATAGGCAAAACCTTTGTTACTTTGTAATTTAAATTACAACTATTGTGTGCGCTTCCTCTATATTTTCCAGTTAAGTGACAATGATCGCGTACTTTGAGTTCATTAACTGCAATCGGTTTCTCGCAAATGTGACACATTTTACTTGACAAAAATAATCTTTCTTCATTTTCGGTCATCTTTAACATTGGCTTAACCGATAAGTAATATGTTTGAAGTTTATCCGTGCATCATCATTAAAATAACGTCGTGTTATTTGCTTTGAATCTTCGCTTAACGAAGATGAACATTGATCTAGTGAACAGGACAAGAAATTATATGTATCGAAAAATCTTAACTGAATGAATCCATTCTTAGCCCGTACATACTTTGTAAACCCTTTGTAACGTTCCATATTCATCGCTAACAATTTTATATGACCAGGATTATGTAACACCTCTCCATCACGTTTCTCGCAAATTTCTTTAATTATAAAATGTCCATCATAGGCTGTTAGATTATGAAATGCTATAGGCAAAACCTTTGTTACTTTGTAATTTAAATTACAACTATTGTGTGCGCTTCCTCTATATTTTCCAGTTAAGTGACAATGATCGCGTACTTTGAGTTCATTAACTGCAATCGGTTTCTCGCAAATGTGACACATTTTACTTGACAAAAATAATCTTTCTTCATTTTCGGTCATCTTTAACATTGGCTTAACCGATAAGTAATATGTTTGAAGTTTATCCACAATACTATAAAGTTCCTTTACAAACAATTCAATGCAATTATTTCCCCTAAAGAGCTTGAAACTGCACAATTCACTATCGAAATTACAATGAAGGTATAAAGAAATGCTGTAAGGAATATGTTTATGTGTTAAAGTAGAGTTATGATTGTCACTATTTGGAAAACATGAGGAAATTGGAGACAAGAGGCATTCAGTGTCTGCATATATTATAAATGGAACTGTATCTTTAACTCGGAATTCTGTAAAATTAACAAATCTTTGTTCATCAGTCGGCATTATGCTTTTTGCAACAGGAAACTGTTTACAGTCTGCAAAGTGAACATTTAACTCATCCTCAAGAAAATAATATGACAAACAACGTCTACATATATAAATCCTTCTGTGAGTGCTAGTGAGGCTTGAACGCACAAGGCGAGCAAGATTTCTAATTAAACAAAAGTGATAACTTTCACTGTTTCCAATCTGCAACATCAATAAGTCTACACTCCTTTCATATACTTTATCTGATACATACAAAGGTACAATAGTAAAAGTTTTTTTTCCTTTTACTTCGTTTGTTCCCATACATACCCAATTGTTTTCATCATATTGTGCTCCAAACACATTTACAGAAATATTGTTTTGGTTTTCAAACTTGTTTAAATATTTCATTTCCATCGGAATTGGAATACCATCTAAATTTAAAACATCTCTGTAATTAGGATAGGAAGAAAGATGATTCACGTTTCGAGTTTTTGGATACAAACCAGCAACCACACTCCACGCAAAACAAGCTTCCTTTGTATCATACAAATTTAGCACTGCATTCTTATTGACTATTACATCAGGCAATCGACTAGTATTGGACATTCCTACTCGAAATCCAACATATTTATTTATATTAATTCTCAAACTATGAATTTTTTCTAAAGCCCACCCGGAACCATTTGCTTCAAATTCGCTCATTTTTGTCAATGTACCTTCAATGATATTCTTATTATAAAATTCATTTAAATCAGTATACTCGAAAACTACCTCATTTTTGATAGCAAAATATTTTGTTTCTGATATGTCGCGAAGCACGTATTGTGCACACAAAACTGAATTCACCTTTAAAGCTTGTACAGTTAACGCTTTCTTAACATACTTTGTAAACCAAATATTAGCATTCGCTAAAAATTCGCGAGGATCCAAAAACTCATTCTTAACATTTGATACTGCAAGTGTGTACACTCTAGAATTGAATGCCGTTTCAATTAACTCACAGCTCAAGAAAGATTCATCCTTTATTTGAATTGTAATTTCTTTGAAATTCACAGCTTGTTGCAATATATGCTCACTAATAACTCTCCAACATTCAATCAACTCATCACTGTTCTCAATCAACTCGGTTTGAGTGTTTTCCCCGATTTGGTATGATACTGAAATAGCACCGTTTAGTTCACTTCGAAAATTAGAAACACTTTCAAATGCATTGTCCAATTGGTTTCTTATATTTTCACTGTTATTATTATGTATTACAATATCGACCTTTCTACGTTTGCTAGGAGGCGAGGTCATTGTTGCTGTTGTCTAAGCAAATGTCCAATTTGCACTAAAGTTAATACACCACCAACACTTGGTGTACCATCACTGATGTCTAAGCATACGTCCAATTTGCACTATTGTTAATACACCACCAGCAGTTGCTGTAACATCGGTTTACCATAAACCTATAATCTTTTAAAGTATATTCAAGCCATTGTGATAAATTACTGCCTGTAATCTCCAATGAACAATGAACAGCCTCAAAAGGAAATTCATCCTGAAGTTTACCAAGCAAATTGTTTCTATACACATTCAATTTTGTTACATCGTAACACGTCATGGAAAATTCGATTTTGAAAACTTCATCAAATGTATTGTATCCGAAGAAACAAATAAAATGTTCATCTTCACATAATTCTTTCAATAGATATCTTAGAACTGTTTCTGTCACCTCTCGCTGACTATCCTCTGATTTGCTAACATTGGTAACGTAGACTGAAAATGTTGAAATTCCACTCGAAGATGTCCATTTGTTAAAACAAGCTTCTTTCTCATTACGACTCACCTCGTTATCATCTTCTTCCTCTTCTTCCGGTTGTTGAAAGCATACACGATGATACTCTATTAGCGGGTGCGATCGATGATCAGTTCCACTCAGGAAATTAACAGTTTTCCACTTCATTATGCTGGTTGTTTTATTAGTTTTTTAGATAATCTGAAAAATTAAACAAATTAAGAAATAATTAGCAACTAAATATATCAATCGTTATATCAATCAATACATAATATATATAATCCAATACTCACCAAAACATGTCGATGTGAGCGGTTCTTCAACCCAAAATACACCGTCATCAGTTTGCCTTCGAGTACTGTTTCAAAATGACTTGATGTGAGCGGTTCTTCACCCCTAAATACACCAGCATCAGTGTGCCTCCCATTGAGTTTAGTTCATCGATCTCTGATGTGCTTAATTTTGAAAATACTGCTGGTAGAAATACACTTGTTACTTCATCTTCAATGTTAATATCCACAACTATTTTTCTTCCAAACCTCGTCTGTACGGGGCGAATAATTTGGACCACATATGGTAAATCAATGACTAGTTCAGCTAGTTTCTTATTAGAATACTCAGTACAAGATGATAAGTTATTGAACTTCGTTAGAGCTTCCATCACACAATTTGTTCCTCGTCGTTGACTTTCTTTATTTCTTTCACACACACACACACTCTTCGCGCAAAAGTAAAAGTTAAACTCTTCCATGCACTCATCCATTTATATATCCTTCACCCCCACCCACACTCCAGAAACCATATGCTGCAAACTAGCTTCTAACGCAATCATTTCTTTTTTTCCACTATTGCTTAAAGAAGTCAAAGATTACATTCTTAGCCAATGACGTTAAAGGTCAACTCTGTCTCACGCGAACACAGCAGACGAGATCAATCACACTGCTGCACATGGTCAAACTTGCACGGGTGTCAAATGATGGTTAGCATCCAAAGCAAAAAAAAAGAAAAACAATAACAGCAGCACACCACATGTGTGGATGGGAACCGCCTCCCCGCTCAGCCCACCCATCGCGGGCATAAACAAAAACATAACAGCAGCACACCACATGTGCGGATCGCTGGCACTGACACGGGTGTCAGATGACAGTTAGCATCCAAATAAACAACCCCCATGACGTCAACACCCATTAACTTTTTATCAGCTTCACATAAACAAGCCAAGAGGTCACCCCCTTCCCACGCTAACACGTGCACCGCACATGCTCGCTCCTGGACCACGTGCTCGCTCTAAGGACCCATGACGTCATCCCATGACGTCATCAGGATTACGCAATTTCTGGTCATGATGATGCAATATTTGGAGTGTAGCAAACGCTTACTACTCCCGACGTTACGGTAATTTCATCCGAGAATATGCCTTCGACTTTCACTTTCCGGGAACGACCCGTCAAAAATTCTTGTATCCATAAAATTACTCTTCTATCAATCTTCGTCGAAGCTAATTTATGGAGTAGCATGTCATGCGGAACGACATCAAATGCCTTCGCAAAATCTATAACCACGGCGTCGACTGAAACTCCATGGTCTAACGATTCGCTAATGTCTTGAAAAAGTGATAGCATCTGACTCTCGCATGAGTAACCTTTCCGAAATCCATGTTGCCTATCATTAAACCATGATAATGTTTCCCACTGTTCCCTCAAGTAGTCGCAAATGAGATGCTCCATATGTTTACAAACGACGGACGTAAGGCTAACCGGCCTGTAGTTGCCCAATTCAAGTCTGCTCCCTCCCTTAAATATTGGGACTACCGTAGTTCTTTTCCAGTCATCTGGGATTTGCGCATTGTTTATGGACACATTAAACATCACCTCCAAGTATCGTGCCACGGCCCCACATCCTAGTTTAAGTACTTCACTAACAATATTATCAGGACCCTTTGATACATTGAAACGTAGTTTTTGTATTAGCTTTACAATTGCTGACTGGTTTATTTGGAACAGGGGAGCCCCTGATTCGTCGTTAAGGTCCAACACACAGCTATTGGATTTATTGAACACACTACCGTAAAAGACATTTAATTCATTAGCAATGGCCTGTTTCTCAGTAATTAATTTACCGTCACCGGACATTATCATCGACAAATTATTTGAATTTCCCTTTCTTCTCCTAACATAACTGTAATTTTTTTTCCACCCATCACCTCCCGAACCAAGTAAACCTTGCATATAACTGTCATGAGCAGCCCTCTTTTTTAAGACGAGCTCTCTTGATAAGGACTTAAATTTCAACATATACTTGTCGCTATCATGTCTTTTATTGTATAATTTCCTAATTTTCCGTTTTAGACTCCTAATTTCTCGTGTGTAATACTCAGGATCTGGGTTTTGTTTCAGCAATTAAAATGGGACAAATTTATCAACAGCGCTATTTAAAATTTTCAAAAAGTTAGTCCACAGGATATTAATGTGATTTCCTTCCGATGCCCATCCTACAAATAGCTCATTCAAATACCCCTGAAACTTGCCCTGATCCGCCCTGCGATACTGGAATATGATCTTTTTTGCTACATCGGAGTCTAATTTTGTAATGTCACCATATCTAATATTTAATTCAACCCCAGAATGGTCACTAATTCCTGGTACTTTCAGACAGTTAATATACAGCTCTACAGGCCTTACGAGATAAACATCTAAGGTATTATTGTCTCTAGTTGGGAAGTCAACTACTTGGGAAAATCCCCCCTCCCTTAAGAATTTATTTGCAGCGCTCTGAGCCTGACCACAGCTAGTTAACTCACCAGACCAGTCTACTTTGGGGAGGTTTAAATCTCCAGTAATTATTATGCTCTTTTTCATAGCATTACCCGTACAAGTTTTATCATACAGTGTTTCGAGGAGAGAAAGGTTATCTTTCGGTGCTCTATACGCCCCTATCACATGAAGAGGGATTTTATTTCCTTTATCCGAAATTTGTACACATAACATTTCATGATCCATATCAGCCCACTTTAAGAAACTAGCTATATTTCTGCGCACACAAATAAATAGCCCACCACCTCACTTCCCCCGATCCCTTCTGTACATCTCGTAGGTCCCTTGAATTATTTCGCTGCTATTTATGTCCTCATATAACCAAGATTCAGTTGCAATGACAATGTCCGGAAAATACGTCTCTACAAGATTCCAAAATTCAATTAATTTATTTCCTAAACTCTGACAATTAACCTGCAGTAATCTGCACGGTTCGCAGACGACATTGTTTTGGTGGCTGAATCAGCGAAAGAGCTGGAACAAATGATAAAAGAATTAGACAAAACAAGTAAAGAAGTGGGCCTTACAATGAACCCGAAGAAAACGAAGCTGATGACCAATGCGTTAGAAGCCCCAATTAATGTGAACGGAGAAACACTGGAATATGTTGAAGAATATGTATATCTCGGTCAGAACATGTCATTTTCAAGTCGTTCAGAGAAAGAGGTCAAACGAAGAATAGGACAAGCATGGAAGAGCTTTTGGTCCCTAAAGTTTATACTGGCTGACAAGACCCAAAAACACACTTTAAAGGCTGAAGTTCTGGAAAAATGCATTATACCGGTGTTACTATATGATTGCCAAACTTGGGCATTAACATCGAAACAAAGACAAATGATCCAGAGATGTCAACGGAAAATGGAAAGGAAGATACTTCATGTCTCATTGAGAGATAGAATACGGAACGAAGATTTAAGAAGGAGAACCGGCATGAAAGACGCTATGACATCAGCAGACCAGCTCAAATGGAGATGGGGTGGACATGTAGCGAGATTAGATCCTAACCGATGGACGTACAAAATGACGATGTGGGACCCAAGAACAGGAAGACGAAACGTTGGGAGACAAAGAATCAGATGGGCAGACTGGTTCGTAAAATGGGGAGAAAAACAATGGACAAGAACAGCGAAGATGAGGCAGGAGTGGAAAGACCTAGGGAGACTCGCATGCAGTGACCAATAAAACAATGCATCAACTAGAAAGACACCGTTCAGTGGGCATGCAGCAAAGCGGTACATATCTCTGGTGTGCAATAAAGGCTTCTCACAGAGCGGTGACCTCAAGAAGCACACTGTTGTTCATACTGGAGTGAAGTAATACACTTGTAGCACATGTGAGAAGTCATCTGCATGGCGGACAGAACTAATGGAACATTGTCTCGCGCTCTAATTTGAGGAAACATCATCGTGTTCACTAGGGAAAATAACCTTACTGCATCACAAGGAATTCAAAAGGTTCAACTATCTTGCGAAACACTTGTTAATTCGTTCCGGGACCACATGTGCACAACATAGTGAATGATTTGTGGGATGTTAAAGAACGTGTATAGGTATCTGCATCCAAACTAGATGTTAAAACTCCACCGGTAAGGTTTTGTATTGCATTTTAAAAAGACCTATTTGAAACGGTTCAATATACGTAGATTTTACTGAAGAGTGAAGACTTGGCAGTTTCTGTCATTGTTCAAGTGCTTAGACAGGGTACGCTTTGTGCTTAGTGGCAATGGGAAGCTCCCAGATATTGGTTGATGGCTATTATGATTTCCGTAATACTAATGGATATTTGAGGCCTTGATATCGCCAGACTCAGAAATGAAGATTGTTGTAGCGAATGTTATGCCATCGTAATATAATTTACTTAATCTTTAATCAGCTGCACATCTATATAGAAGGCCCAATCAGAAAGAATAACCCCGAATGCTCCTCAGGACTTGCTCACCTGATGAGTTAAAACTGAGCAATTCCCTGCAAAGCAGGAGGCCATAGCCCTTATGGGATTTGTAAGGCTATTTATTTATTTATTTATTTAATCTTAGAGTCTTACCTCCGCAGCAAATATCTAGAAATAGCTCCTTCTGTTCCCATCGGCTGGCAACCTCTGGACCTGCTCCTCCTCACAAAAGCCGGCACGAACCGATGACCCTGTCATGTAGGCTCCCTAGATTGAAAGCGCCCCGTCGATTTAGATGCAGCCCGTCTCGGGCGAAGTCATGGCCACCAATCCAGCAGTCAGCTTCTACGTACACTAATCCCAGTTGTGCACATACCCAGTCCATGCGGTCATTTACAGTCTTAACTCGCCTCAACGGAACATCTCCCCGCCGAACAATGCCACTCATTATAATTTTTGCATTTCTAAACTTGCTTTTAGCTTTTCTGCCTAGTTCGTAGAGCTCCCCCATGATGTAATCAGCTGTAGCCCTCTTCTTCAAATCGTTCGTCCCAACATGGAGCAACAACACTTTAACTTTGTCACAGTCCTCTACATTTGCTTCTTCCACTTGTTGGGCAAGCTGGTCAATCTTAATCCCCGGGTAACACCGCACTTTCGCACCTGATTTCCTCGAGATATTCGCACTCCATCGTATCATAGAATCACCCATTATGATAACGTCATCCTCAGTTTGCTCCTGCACGCCCTCTTCCACACTGATCCCAGTAGAAAGCCGTTCAGTCTCATCCTTCACCGTTTCTTCTGATTCACGAAGCTTTGCTCTAAGTTCCTGCATTATTTGATCCCTTGCTTTGATTTGCACCCTCAAACTGTCCGGCGTATCACATACTTTACAAAACCAATTTCCGACATCACAATCCTCCTTCTTGACCTTAATACAGCCGAAGTGAAACCATTTCTCACATAGTCCACACTCAACACCAATCTTCAATGTTTTACTGCACGTCGAACACTTTAAAGATGCCACTGGATCATTTGCCTGATTCACATTTGGAGTAACAGGCCCTGGATTCACTTCCACTCCACCAATAACTAACAACGCAGCTATCACTAGGGCTATAAACTACAAGTTACTATGTCCCGTATGCACACACAAACACCGGAAATCCCGACTACCCTTCGCATACCACAGCCCGATCCTCGCCCGATAACACTCCAGAGAACAACCCATTTCAGCACACCTGAGAGCTCGGGAAAAACACGACCTTTCACTTTGACTGCCAACAGGGCAATGTTGACTGTGGGGAAAATCAGATGAAACTTCCCGTGTTGGCCGTATCTGTCTGTGGACACGAAGGACAAGTCAGGATTAAAATCACGTCTCCATGCAGCGGATCGAAATGTAGCTCTGTCTTTTGCATCAAAGATAAGATAGAGGCCATTTTCCTCAGCCCATTGTGAGACAGATTCTCCATTTACATCATTTGTCTCGTATTTCCAGTCAACATGGTGGCTGTTGAAATCACCTACATAGATTGCAGGATGAGGATACGGTTGTAACACATGATTTGGCCATTCCATTGCTGGTGGCTTATACACGTTGGTAATTACAATGTCCCCTATCTTAATTGTGACTAGATGTATATTGTCAAAGCTAGTTGCTGAAAGAAGTGAGACATTCTGTAGATTTTTCCGGACGTAGGTAGCTGTCCCATATGCATGATGATAAGTCGCACCAATAATGCTAAATCCTGGTATTCTGCCTCTTTGCTGAAGTTGACCTTGATCCGCAGTATGAGTTTCTTGGAGTGCAAGCACATCAATATTGTCATTAATCAGCATTTTGGAAAGATATTGGCACTTTGATCTACTTAAGTCTTCTACATTTAAATGACAGATACGTAAATTAGGACCAAGCTTTCTTGTCAATCGGTCCTTAAAATAACCTTTTTCTTGAGTTTTCATTGTAAGTGTGTTTTGGTCAGGAGATCTATATAGATAGTCTGGCCACCTAGTGCTGATGCTCAGTTCAGTATTGTAATTTTGATTCCAATACCTATGCAGGGGCACCACTTGTAGGAATCAGCTTCACCCCCAGCATTCGAGCTACTGTCGGCCAACATACAGCCCTATGTGGAATGTATATCGCATACGGTTTACTTCAAGGTTTGGAGGCCCCATTAAAGATATTCTTACAATAAATCATTGGCACTGCAGTTTTACATTTAGGACGTAGTTGCATCTTCCTTTCTGCTGTCCATCTCGTAGTGACTAGCATTCTTAGCTACCACCGAATTCGATTCCTGGCTCTGCCAAGAAATTTAATTCTGGTTTAAGAGCTGGAACGGGGTGCACTCAACGTCGTGGTGCAAAACTGAGAAGAGGTGGCTTCGATTCCCACCTGAGCCATCCTGAAAGTCTTTTTCTGTGGTTTCCCACTTCTACTCCAGGTGAATGCCGGGATGGTTGCTAACTCAATGCCACGGCTACCTCCTTCCCAATCATCACCTGAATTACAAATGCGCACACTGATACCTCCATGACAGTGACACAGGTTATCAGACAAAAATTCCACACACACCCAAATACACGGGGATAAATGACCTGTATGTTCAAGCCCCTCAAATGAAACAACTATCATCATGATCATCAAATTAGCGTATCTGTGTGGCAGGTCAATTTGCGGAGGCCTTGCGCGCATGTGCTAGTTAAAGTTTAACACTGACTTGTAACGGAGCCAGGGGTGTTTGTTTCCAAGCTCTGCTACCCGGGTCTTGGGGACAACACTATGCATATTCATGCCATCGCCCTGTCCTGCCTTCGTGAAGAAGTTACACCACTGTCCAGCTCTGATACGAACTGTAGCTCGCTAAATATTTCATCTTACTGGTACATTTATCCTTAAATCGAATTCTCTTTTACTCACTCACTTTTACCTCTGCTATTTACACCTAGCGTATTATCCCAAGAAGACAGCATGCTCGGTATATAACTGGACTTAGCTGAGATGAAAGAATACTTTCAATGGTTAATGATGATGATGATGATATGATTGATACCTGGCTGCGTGGTTCAGCGGTAAAGTTCTCGCTTGCTGTACCCAAGGTTGCAGGATCGAATCCTGGCGCAGCCAGCTGGCATTTGAGGGTGCGCACGAGGGAGCCGTGTCAATAGATTTACTGGCTCGTTAAATCTCCCCTTAGGAGCAAAATTCCGACACCTTGACGTCTCTAAAAGCTGCAGTAGTTAAAAGGAACGAAAAACAAATAACATTAAATAGCATTATGATATGGTTGATGATGATGATGATGATGATGATGATGATGATGATGATGATGATGTTATTTGTTGTTTTAAGAGACCTTCCGTCAAGGCTATCAGTCCTTAATGATGGGGTTGATTATGATTTTCTGCTGACTATTTTTGAGGGTTTCTACTGTGAAACACAATATTATATTTGTATAAAAATAATTTGTATTTCTGTTTGCTAGGATATCCATTTCGATTGATTATTTATTTCAATTACACATTTATTATATAGTTTGTCTCACCCAATATTCCAATTAGAACATAATTGTTCAACAATCTTCTATTTTTATTACTGACTGAAGAAGGCCTCGCCTTAGGTCGAAACATGTATCATCATTAATATTTAAATTAGATATGTTTCAAAAAGTATTCATTGGCGTATTCCTTAAAATCTTATAATTCTTCTATCAATACGGATATCTAATTAATACTTTGCTATCATGGCAAATATATATTTCATTCTATGATAATGATGACAACTAGTATTGGTTCTTCAATAAAGAGTTAGAAGAGAAAATGTCCTTTGCCTGCGAATACGAAGGACTTGAAAGTAAGAAGGACCATGAAAGACATAAAGATAAGAAGAGAACGAGTGTGTGAACCCCAAAGTCACTCGAAGAAAGAAAGAAAGAAAGAAAGAAAGAAAGAAAGAAATCTCCCTCCAGTACCTTACTTCAAGTTCCGGTGCACCTACCCCATACCGCATGATTAGTCATCACATAGATACGGGTTATCAGACAAAATCAATACACTCCCAACTACACGGAACTGATGACCAAGATGTCCCAAGTCCCTAAAATGAATTTACAATATCTTGTCGTCGAAATGGTTGTATTAATAATCATCTGAAGATTCAACGTATCGCGCATGCGAATTAAGACATCAATGAGATGCGGGTAGTATCCTTGCCCAGTTTCATTCATCTTCCTACAGTTTGTCTTTCATTATCTCCTCTTATGATGTTGGTTTCAAAAAGGGAATCCCGCCGAAAAGACCATCTTCCACTTAAAAAACTCATATCACCTAGTAACAAGAAGTTCCGTGAAGAACTATACAGCCAACTTTTCATGCCAATGATTATTCTACAGTATATGAACCTATCTAGAATAATGACGAAATTAAGTTGGTAATATCGAAATATCTAATTACTTCAAAATATACCTGGTATAATGTAGCCTAATAGAGCACTACAGTTGGCAGCCTTGGTGACTGAATATATTCTTAGTTCCATCCCTTAAGGTACAGAATACAAAATTTGGTTGAAGTCCAATGGTCGTTACATACAGTTTGACACTGGATCTATCAGCACGCGTAAAAGCATGTTGGCAACAATGTCATGTGTGTGCTTGTCAGAAATAATCTGAAATATTATATCTTGTTGTGCCAATTTCGGATGAAATTCATTTGTTAGTATAGAAGTTACATGTATTTAAAAATTGGTCTTATCAGCAGGCATAGAATCATGTTGGCAGCACTGACTTATATTAATTACTCCAAATTAATCTAGAATGTCAGGTGCTATACGTGTGCAAAGTATAGAGCTGTTGGCTTGCATACTTTCTGATATATTGATATTACGGTAAAAATAATATAGACAGCATTTATTAACAGTTGGTAGCCCTGATTGCTCTTAACAATACTTATAGTCATATCTGTTATGTTACACATTGCACATACGAAATTTGGTTGAAATCCAACTGATAGTATAGAACTTACATGTATTTAAAAATTGGTACTATCAGTAAGCTTATAATCATGTTGGTAGAACTGAAGTATATAAGTTACTCCAAATTAATCTAAAATGTCAGGTACTATACGTGTGCATAGTTTAAATCTGTCGGCTTGCATACTTTCCGATATATTGGTATTTGGATTTAAAAAAATAGTGAGAGCAATTATTAACAGTTGACAGCCCTGGTGGCTCTTAAGAATACACTCAGTCATATCTGTTTATGTACACATTTTACATACAAAATTTGGTTGAAATCCAATTGATAGTGTAGAAGTTATATGCATTTAATCATTGGACTTATCAGAAGGCTTAAAATTATTTTGGCAACACTGTCATGTATGGCCTCCTGGAAATTAAAGTTAAATAGTATTATCTACATGTGTGCCAATTTTGGAATAGCTCCCAAGCATACCTTGCAAGATATCCAACATGAAACTCAAATTTCTAATGCGTTTTTTCAGCAGTTGGTAGCACTGACATCATTTTCAAATATGGACGTGAGATATTCCGGTCCACATCTTTACACATACTAAATTTGGTTTTGATTGCTGCAGCCGTTTAGGAGTTGATAGGGGGGACACACACACACAGCCAGCCAGACAGACAGACAGACACACATTTTCCCGGATCGATCTCATAAGTCTACTTTTTCCTCATTTTTGCAAAATGTGAAAAGTAGGCTAAAAATGGGAATAATCAGGGCTACTATTGGTACATTGATAGTTCTGTGCATTCAAGTTGGCGTAATGAAATGCTGCAAAACGTAGTTCCTACTGTTACAAGAATATCACAAGATTGATGTGTGTAAATTTCCTTCTTCTTCTTTTTGCGTTTTGCCCATTATAGAGCGCGCTTGAACTTGTTCTTCGGCTTGATGATATTCGCCTTCCTATCTTCCCAAAATCTCTTCATGAAGTCACTGTGCTGCTTCTTCCGTTCTTCTGTCCACTTGGTTCCAGTCCTGTCACTAGTTTTCACCCTAAACTTGTGCTTTGTTACTGCGGTCCTGAAGATTTTGCGGTTTCTCAGAATATTTTCTCCGATGTTCAACTCTTGCAGGTCCTCTCTTGATTCATCCAGCCAGGCTATCCTTGACTTCTGAGAATTTATTACAATGAATAACCTTTTTGTAAGTCTATAATCGTCCAACCTGAAGAGGTGTTAAACGTCTTCTTCGTACAGTGTTGCTGAAACTATCTGTGTGACGGTATAGATCTGAATTTCGTATTTTAATCCAAATTCCTTTTTCTTGTGTGGGGCCGAATATTTTTCTAAGAATTTTACGTTTTTGCTTTTCTATATTTGCAATTTTAGAATGACCTCCTAAAGCTATGGTTTCTGAAGCATATAGAGCTTCCCGTAGTACAACTGTTTTGTAGTGTTTCAGTTTTGCATTATGTGACATTACTCTTTTATTATAGTGATCCCATGTTAGTCTGAATGCTCTATGATGTTTTGAGGCTCTTTCTGTGTTAGCCAAATTGTCCAATCCTGAAGGAAGAATTATTTCTCCAAGGTATTTAAAAATTCTACTTGTGATATGGCCCCATACGCTGTTTCTATTTTTAGCCTACTTTCGATTTTTGCAAAAAATGAAAGTAGACTTATGAGATCACTACAGGGCCAAAAAATGTGTGTCTGTGTGTGTGTGTGTGTGTGTGTGTGTGTGTGTGTGAGTCTGTGTGTGTGTGAGTGTGTGTACTCTGAATGTCTGTCCCCCCTATCAATTCGAACACGGTGAAACCGAATTGAACAAAATTTGGTACAGAGGTAGAACAAGGAATGGGCACCTCAGTGACATGTTTTATATCGCCGCCATCTTTACCAAAACTGAATGGTGGCCACTCAAACGTTCAAAACGTAAAATCAAATAACGACTAACCAAATCATCCGATCTCTACCAAATTTGGTAACAACATACCTTCATATAGGACGCGTCTTGTGACCAAACTACAAGGGCATCCGCCATACAATTTCGGGATGGCGGACGTGCGAATTATGCAAACTTGATAATCCATATCATGGGACCCACCAGTTCCGATTATCGAGCCGAGAATCGTTTTAACTGTTCTAAAGGAAGAGGCACGTTCGAAATTAAAAGTTTATTTTGTAATACTAGAGTGTAGACGTGATTTTAAAAAGTTTAGATGTCTCAGTAACAAGACAAGATGGCAGCGGATATCTTGTGCCTGACTTATATTTCACTAATTTGAGTATTGCATGCAATATAGCGTACTGATACAAAATAAATAAACTTTGTATGAATGCTTTATATATAAATAATATACTCCTCGGTTGAAATCGTTTAGTATAAATCATTATTTGATAACAAGTTCTATGTAAGTCATTTTATATAGAACGTAAAGCGTTGCTCTATCGCTCATATGCCTATGGTTCAAACCCCATCAGAGTTAGGTTTCTTTGCTTGAAATTTTATATATTTATTGTTTTGTAATGACTCAGACGGTTTAAAATTAAGCGTTATATTGTGCATATTATGGTGGAAAATATATATTTAATTAAAACATAATTCGCCAGCAGATTTTCTCGAGACATCTAGCAGCCAAAAAGGTAACTGCACGCCGACCTACTTATTAACTTCCAGATTTTATTGAAAACTTTCTTCTTATGGCCGCTAGAATGCACTCGCCCTGTTAGGACTATATTGTTCGATACTTCTCCACTAGATGTCACGAATGGTCTACGTGGGACTCCATTGATTACTATACCATTGGCATTCTATGCGCATCGAATTTGAAGAATGACAAGTTGATACTACAATACATTTTTACTTTTTATTTTAATGGGTTTGTAACAGCCTATTGTGCGTTATTTGAAAATGTTATTTGAAGTAAAGAACAAAACGATTTCACATAGTAACTGAATTCTAGCCGTTGGTGCTAGTTCAGGTTATTAATTAATACTTTCATTTCAGGCAAATAGCAATCGAAAATATCCACATAATTTGTATACACACGTCTCTGTAGGGCCATGGAAAGATTTGTTAATTCAATTAGGGTTGTGAAGGCCATGCACAACCAGACGTGTAAAGACATGCCTCAACTCAAAGTTGGATGATGCCCACGGCAGGTCGATTATGTAATAATAATAATAATAATAATGTTATTGGTTTTACGTCCTTTTTAACTACTGCTGCTTTTAGAGACGCCAGGGTGCCGGAATTTTGGCCCGAAGGGGATCTTGAACGTGCCAGTAAATGTACTGTCACGGCTCCCTCGCATTTGTGCACCCTCAAATGCCAGCTGACTGAGCCAGGATACGAACCTGCAACCTAGGGCCCTGCAAGCGAGAACGTTACCGCTGAGCCACGCAGCCAGTCCGGTCGATTATGTCTCCAGATCCATAACATTCTTGAGATACTTCTTATCTTTCTTTCTTCAATTATGGTAGCAGTTTTTATCTAGGTTGTGGCGTTTGGTAGAGGTAAATAGTTTCTAAGGTCTTCAACCAAGAAATGATTCTATTATACTCTTTGATAATAACAACGAGTTATAACTCTGCTCATACATTTAGGAGAAACTAGGCTATATGTTCTTTACTGAACATCTTGTTTCTTTCTTGTTCTTTTGCTGAAAATTCTGCATGTACTTGGTTTTTTCAAATGATATTTGAAGGCCTGCTTGTGATGCTATTCTGTATAATGTCTCAATAGCATGCTTAGTTTCTTCTTTGTTCCTAGTGATAATCGCTAGGTCATCTGCGAAAGCCAAGCATTTCACATTGATTTTGTTTCCAGCAGTTCCTATGCTAACGCCTTTGATGTTCTTTTCCCACTCTCTGATGGCTTTATCTAGAACCAGGTTAAATAGAAGGGGTGAAAGTCCGTCGCCTTGGCGAACACCTGTTCGTACTTCAAAAGAGTCAGAAATTTCCCCAAGAAACTTCACCTTCGATGTTGTATTGGTGAGAGTCTGACGAATCAGTTCTCTGGTCTTCCTGTACACTTGAAGTTCTTCTAGCGTCTCAAACAGGGTCTGCCTGTCCACAGAATCATATGCTTTCTTTAGGTCCACAAAGGTGACAATTGTGGGGTTGGATCTGCGGATCTTCAAAATCATCTTCAGATTCCATATCTGTTCAGCACATGAACGCCCTTTCCTAAAACCCGCTTGATATTCACCAATCAAATGGTCTGTTTGTTTCTCTAGTCTGTTCAGAAGAGCTTTAGATAGAATTTTATAGGCCACAGATAATAGGGATAAACCTCTATAGTTGTTTGGATCAGTTTTGTTACCTCTCTTGTGCAATGGATGTATTAACGCGCACTTCCAGTCCTGAGGGATCACTTCTGTTTCCCAAATTGCTTTTAAAATTGCGTGGATTCTTCTGGTGACCTCTTCCCCTCCGAGTTTCAACATTTCAGCGGTAATACCGTCTTCTCCTGGTGCCTCCACCAGTGTTGCGGCGAAGTGATTTTCAAATATTTCAAATGCATTTTCTAGCGATCTAATCATCCGAGAGAAGTGATGCTAAGAACAGCGATCTTAATATTGATACATCTCATGTTCAGTGGCAGATGATCTCGTAGTTCCGACCCTTAAAACAACAATAACTAACTAACTAACATCTCATGTTCAATTGTTTTCAAAAATTCAAGATGTCATCAGTTCGAAATTTTGAAACCTTGTTATTTTTATCTCACGTACCGTACCCTATTCAAGCGATTGAAGAGAGTAATAATAATAATGTTATTGGTTTTACGTCCCTTTTAACTACTCTGGCTTTTAGAGACGCCGGGGTGCCGGAAATTTGCCCCGAAGGGGATCTTTAACGTGTGAGTAAATCTACTGACACGGCTTTCTCGCATTTGCGCACCCTCAAATGCCAGCTGACTGCGCCAGGATACGGACCTGCAACCTTGGGTCCAGCAAGCGAGAACGTTACCGCCGAGCCACGCAGCCAGTTCGATTGAAGAGAGGATTCGTATGTTAGGTTTATAATAATCATAATTTAATGGCATTACATTCTGTAACTTCCTTTGACTTTTCTTAAAATAAAACTGCCGTTATACGTCACAGAAAGATGTCATCTCGCGGGAGGAGTCTTATTTGCCGATACTGAAAGTTATATATTCTAGCACATACTCTCTCAGTGCAATGGTATTGGTGGAGACATAGGTCGTTTATCAAAAGCTATTTAGTATAGGCCCTACATCACATGGTAAATCCTTTTAATAGCCGGGAGAGCTTTTAATGGAAAAGAGAAGTAGGATTTATGAAAATAGGCTATATAATAGACGGAATTACTTATTGTATTTGTAATATTTGTTCTCTTAACAATATTGGATTAGATACCATTCATAAATATTTCATTTTAATTGTTTCGGAGTATTTTATTTTGGTGCATACTTTACAAACCCCTGCATATTCGAAGTGATATTTGCTGTTTGTATTTCTCTAATCTTTATTTCAGTTTCTTAGACATTTATCGACTTATCGTGTTGGTGGTAGTGGCGATTGTTGCTTTAAGAGGCAGAACATTGAAGTTACAACGTAACAAATTACGATGCCTGGGGATTATGTGCCACTTGCTCACTAGTTGCGCGTCCTATCGTCGCTTTGCCAATGTCAGTATGGCATGTACAGGGAATACTACATTTCCTCCCACCAAAAGCCAGACATAAAATTTCGGATTACACCAGGCATAGAGCATACATTTCACAGACACAGATTGGAAAATTTCACAAGACACAAGTCTTAGGGAACAATGGCCACACAACGTCATTCCCTAACTAGGGCGAATTGCTACATTAGGCCGCTAGGAATCCAAAACAATGACCACACTTGCATTCGTGCAGAAAGGCACATACCAGCGGATGACAAACAGTAACTTCCCAGCCTGGTATTACACATACCAATTGCTGACTGCAGACTATTCACACTGCAATACTGCGGTGACGAGTCACTATTGCGTATCGCCCGTGACCGTGAAATTACACACACATAACAATTATAACACCATACATTTTTTTTTCCACACTGCAAAAACATTTGGCAATGGACAAGACGTGACACAGCGGAACTTATCTTGGGCCTATAGGGCACGGTCGCAAGGACGTTGGCAAGCCACGGGCGCCTTCTGCCCACACAGGCGATACATATTACGACTTGGCCTGCAACAGACCAACCGTCCGCGTGGTGTAGCGGTACACAGGCACACACACGCACACGCACTCAACAATTAGGAGCAAACACAGACAAGATCTCCCCCCTAATAACTTCTCTTATCAATCGCAAGGCATAGGAGTCATTCCAGATGACTAGCACATGACCAGTCGCAATACGACCACTGGCCACATCTACACTACAAATGGCAGACCAGATTAGGTCATGCAGCTCTACTATCCCAAGGCGCGGATAGAAAGCCAACATGGACCAAGGGAGGATAACAGGAGAACAGGCTACCAGCGTACCACCTTACTCCCTTCCCATAACCTTCTCACGCCCAACATACACAACGCAGACACATCTACACGACCAAAAACAGCTACACTACATTACAAAATACACACAAGGGGTTGATGGACTTCATGCGTCTAAAGAGCAGGCATGCTACGCCTTGAGCCACGGTGCTACCACCCGAGTATTAGGGGTGGCTCAGCAAACATTAAAGAAGCATAATGCGCCTCTCCAAATGAGAGAGGAGGCCATAGATATATATTAACCATTCTTTAGTACTTAAACACTCCCGCATGAAAGGAATATATTGGTATTATGCCCCACCCTACACCTATCCGTACATGAAGGCAGAAACTTCATATCCAGACACATGCATGAGTATCCCATCCATTTACCAGGGATTTTAATATCAAACCTGCATGAATTTTCGTATCTTTGCAATCCCGGGAATTACCTCCCCACTCCACTCACTATAGAAGCATCCCAGTGGCATCACCGGTTTCAGGCCACCACTAACGTGGAACCCAAAGGTGCGTAAACCCTTCCTACCATACTTTAAGCCCACTCAACAAATAATTACCCCCAAATCCTAATAACAGGGTACCTGACATTACAGACCCTACTAACACCTCCATTAAAGTAAAGAAAGCATTATTGCTGGAAAGCTGACGTAGCGATGGTAGGTCAGAAGTAGCCTATGTACTTAGAAGATCTACAACCCCGCAACACTGGAAATATTTTACATTTTACACAGAGATTGAACCATTTACTCAGGTTACGACACATTTTTTTTTCTTACAAAGGAATCTGATACGACCTGATGGTTGACAACGGTGTAAGCCGAAGGTCAGGAGGGACCACACTGGAGCAGAGCTGGGGAAGGCGATGTGGACCCTTACCCCAGTTGGCTCACCAAATCACTGACCTGACCAAACAGACGAACTACGTAAGGTCAAAGCATTCGCGGCCTGGTCGGGCAAGCTCTGGAATCCTAGGTGCGCATAAACCGCCCCTGGGAGGAAGGGATGCTACACCCACTTTGTGCCACGGTCGTCGAAGCCAAGACCTGCAGGGTGACTTTCTGAGAATGGCGGGAGAAATAGCTCACTCACCGCCGGCCTCGGGAACTATCCCTAGAGACGACCCCATTATGACTAGACTTCTAGTTAAGTTTAAATTTAAGTCGGCACGGCTTCCATAGCGGGAAGCAAAACCCCTATGCGTTGGAGTGGAAGATAACTGCGAAATACATATTACTGCGGCCCATAGTGGCAAAATCATATATCAATGCGAAAAGCATACTACGGCGGCCCATAGAGGCAAAATATTACTGCGAAAAGCAGATTGCGACGGCCGATTAAGGCGAAGACGATATTATGCCATTGGACCACACTGTCCAATGCCCACATAAATGGCGACGCATCGGGCAACCAGAGGGCATTAAGAGAGGGGCAGTGCGCGCACCTCACAGGAGCCAAGTGGGCGGCTCAACTACGATAAATCGGAACAGCAAACGGTCATGAACAAGGAAGTTACAGCGGGCGAAACGGTTAGCTTAGTGGCACCGTAAGCCGCCTGCGAATAGATTAGTACTAGTAATAGACGTCGACACCTAGAATTAAGGGGACGGAATCTAGCGACCCTAGAGACAACCGGTGTTTCTGGGGCTCGTGCGGGTGGTGTCCTGGGGATTTAATTGCCCCAGGCGATCGTCCTAGGCCAAATTTAGTTGTAAGACGGTTGCATTTGACACGCAACCTAGGATTAAGCAAATTTATTCACCGCTGTTGCCAGGTATGGCGCAGCACATTTCGGCAATAGATTAAGGCAACCCTCTCGGCTTAGAAATAGCATTTTTTATTTTTATTATTAGACCATAATTAAGATAGATAGTATTAAGTAACGCCGGTCGGCTCCTGATGACCGCCAAACCCGGCATCAGGGTAAGTCCGACAATACACTATAATATAGGATAATATATCATATAGTACAACAGGCATAATCAAAGTGGAATATATCGGCACCCGGTAACCACAATTCCGCTACCGGGGTAAGACCAACTACATATTATTTACGGCATTACGGCACCGTATAGGGTAAGCCCGGTCATGCAGCAAATTACCATTAATCATGCTATTTTTTTTCAGAGAAAGAAGAGCTTCAGCCTGTAAAAACTATGGCACAGGAAGCGACATAGAGAATATGGCATACTAACATGTTTTTTCTAAACCTCGCCATTTTTTCACAGGCATCGTCACCAGATACAGGAAACTGGTGACAGGAATTTCACTACCATATAGCAGTGTCATATTATGTACGGCATGCCATGATGGTGTACTATTTTTTTATTTTTTATACGTCAACTTGCACTAATCCCAACACACTCTCAAACACTCACCACATTTTTCTTTTTCAGCTACACACTCCAAAAAAAATCTGCACAGCAGGACTGGTGCCTGTGGGGTACCAGGCTTACTGGCAGATCAACTAAATAGAAACACATAAAGCGTCAAAATGTGACGCAGATTACGACAATGAGGGCGCAACCGGTTTGTGGCAGTGACTCTCATTGTCAAGTGTGAAAGCATTCACCCACAGAGGATGCTTCACAGATTAAGTATTAAGAATACATGCAAGCGGTACGACCACTATACCGTACCAAGAAGTGGCCGTACAGGATCAGCCGTGAGACGGCAAGCGTACGTACAGACGGGTAGCGTGCACGCGAGGTACCTCACAAAAACTAGAATTATAAGGGATTAGCGCACTTAAGTTAGACATAAGTTCACTGTAATTCATAATTTTAAGGATAAACTTCATACAATTATTCCACTAGACGTAAGGTCATTGTAATTCATAATTTTAAGGATAAACTTCATACAATTATTCCACTGGAAAGCGACAATATGCCTAAATGTCAGAATCACAACATAGTACATTAAACACTATATATTTTTGTTTGTTTATCAAGATTCCAATGTACATAATGTGTATGATTTGTTTTCTTTCATTTTTCCTTCTTCTAACTTCCCCATTTGTCAGGGTGTTCCGTTTTTTCCCAAACAAATAAATACTTTGAATATTTCCCTTAAATTATACCCTGGAACACCCATTTTTCTATTTTCTTCTACCTTTCTTATTGCAGGGAGCACTTTTTCCCTAAGATAGGGCGGACGACGCAATCATCCGTTCGGCCCTGGGTTTTTCCTCCCTGCACAACTATGTAACGAATCACCATCAGAAACCATGTTTTTTTTTTGAAACTAGCAATATGCCAGCAACAGCAAGGGCAATTTTTTTTTTTACATGTCGAATTTCTGTTGATGTTAAATTTTTCTCAAATGTCAATTTTTTTTTCCCAATGTTAATTTTTTTTCGATATCCAATCTTTCGCAATGTCAATATTTTTGTTTGTTTTTTCACAATGTCAATATCAGTGTATACATATATCTGTACATCCCATAACCCTCCCCTCTGAACACGGGCTGACCTCACACCCACACTTCGATACGACACCACCAGGAGATACGAGGGGGTTTCAAGGACCACTACGTCAACACCCCAACCTCCAGTTCCGTTCCCTTTCGCGAGGACGCGAACAAATGAAGGAAGACGCTTGTACAGCCTCCCAGGGGTATGCACCCCTTGGAGTCCATCCCCCCGGCATCTGGCTAAATCCCCTAAATGGCAACCCTTGGAAAGCCGGCCCAACATCCATAAAACTTAGCAGGGACAGCTTGCCACTCTAAGAAGCAGCTCAGTCCTTGCACAATGGTTACACATACCTACATACTAGTAACTGGGCCAACACATTGCTGACAACATAGCGCCAGAGAGTATAAGAAGGCATCCTAATGAGGTCAAAGGGTCTCTCCATTGTCAGTGCTTCATCGAGACGGCCCGAGGCTACGCTGGTGTCAACCGAGGTGAGTCAGTCAATCGTGTTCAGAGTTCCTACTTATGTAACCTGTAACCCACAACTTGTATTACATTGTGAACATAATTTCATTCCCTACAAGGGACTCACACTCAGAATCACAGACCAATAAACACTTGGTCCACACTCTACACACGCTTTACTGTTTATACGCCTTTTTACATCCCAACGCCCTTCCTTATTCCCGTCACGGAAAGACGTGACAGACGGTAGCCCAATAGCGCTAACTCAGGTACCTTTGTGTTCCCCGAGCCGACTCGGCTGCCAGCAAGCAGCGCGTGCCACTCGGCTGATACGAACAGAGTCAGTTACATAATAAGCAGTCAGCTGAGCTAAGCGACCAGCACAGCGACCCTGTGCATTGGGTCCCATCCCTTCAAACGCTACTACATTATTTATAGGAACGCCCCCTAGTTCCTAGCACACCACAACACTCTACACTGGTCAGCTTACCCTGACAAGGGAAGCTACCCTTTTAGGCACCACCTTATAAATTAGTACAACAACTCTCCCTTTTAGATCCACCCCCAAATAAGGGATCTAAAACACTGGTTTATCAAAAGCTATTTAGTATAGGCCCTACATCACATGGTAAATCCTTTTAATAGCCGGGAGAGCTTTTAATGGAAAAGAGAAGTAGGATTTATGAAAATAGGCTATATAATAGACGGAATTACTTATTGTATTTGTAATATTTGTTCTCTTAACAATATTGGATTAGATACCATTCATAAATATTTCATTTTAATTGTTTCGGAGTATTTTATTTTGGTGCATACTTTACAAACCCCTGCATATTCGAAGTGATATTTGCTGTTTGTATTTCTCTAATCTTTATTTCAGTTTCTTAGACATTTATCGACTTATCGTGTTGGTGGTAGTGGCGATTGTTGCTTTAAGAGGCAGAACATTGAAGTTACAACGTAACAAATTACGATGCCTGGGGATTATGTGCCACTTGCTCACTAGTTGCGCGTCCTATCGTCGCTTTGCCAATGTCAGTATGGCGCTTGAAGTTCAAACGCTAGTTCTGAGAAATGACGTTCATATAATTTTAGGGGCTTAGGATATATTGGTCAATAGCCACGTGTACTTAGCCGTATGTTGAATGTGTATGATAATCTGTGTTTCTGTGATGACGGTACTAGTGAGTGCTATTAGGGTCTGGGGGAAAAATTTTCACTATTCGCTTGGCTTTTTGCGGTACGGATGCCTTCTTATACTCTCTGGCGCTATGTTGCCAGCAATGTGTTGGCCCAGTTACTAGTATGTAGGTATGTGTAACCATTGTGCAAGGACTGAGCTGCTTCTTAGAGTGGCAAGCTGTCCCTGCTAAGTTTTATGGATGTTGGGCCGGCTTTCCAAGGGTTGCCATTTAGGGGATTTAGCCAGATGCCGGGGGGATGGACTCCAAGGGGTGCATACCCCTGGGAGGCTGTACAATATTCATATGCTAGTATATAATTCTATAGCCTATATAATTCAACATGGCGTTCATAGAATACTGTATATTCCACCGGTTCACAATATCTCCTAAACTACAGTATTTATGGAATTAAACTGAATTTTTTGTATGGTCATAGAGGACTATTAACTAAGTCCATATAGGCTATGTGGCTGTCAAAATACTGAGAAACACAAAAGCAACATGGCGGCGAAGTGATTTTCAAATATTTCAAATGCATTTTCTAGCGATCTAATCATCCGAGAGAAGTGATGCTAAGAACAGCGATCTTAATATTGATACATCTCATGTTCAGTGGCAGATGATCTCGTAGTTCCGACCCTTAAAACAACAATAACTAACTAACTAACATCTCATGTTCAATTGTTTTCAAAAATTCAAGATGTCATCAGTTCGAAATTTTGAAACCTTGTTATTTTTATCTCACGTACCGTACCCTATTCAAGCGATTGAAGAGAGTAATAATAATAATGTTATTGGTTTTACGTCCCTTTTAACTACTCTGGCTTTTAGAGACGCCGGGGTGCCGGAAATTTGCCCCGAAGGGGATCTTTAACGTGTGAGTAAATCTACTGACACGGCTTTCTCGCATTTGCGCACCCTCAAATGCCAGCTGACTGCGCCAGGATACGGACCTGCAACCTTGGGTCCAGCAAGCGAGAACGTTACCGCCGAGCCACGCAGCCAGTTCGATTGAAGAGAGGATTCGTATGTTAGGTTTATAATAATCATAATTTAATGGCATTACATTCTGTAACTTCCTTTGACTTTTCTTAAAATAAAACTGCCGTTATACGTCACAGAAAGATGTCATCTCGCGGGAGGAGTCTTATTTGCCGATACTGAAAGTTATATATTCTAGCACATACTCTCTCAGTGCAATGGTATTGGTGGAGACATAGGTCGTTTATCAAAAGCTATTTAGTATAGGCCCTACATCACATGGTAAATCCTTTTAATAGCCGGGAGAGCTTTTAATGGAAAAGAGAAGTAGGATTTATGAAAATAGGCTATATAATAGACGGAATTACTTATTGTATTTGTAATATTTGTTCTCTTAACAATATTGGATTAGATACCATTCATAAATATTTCATTTTAATTGTTTCGGAGTATTTTATTTTGGTGCATACTTTACAAACCCCTGCATATTCGAAGTGATATTTGCTGTTTGTATTTCTCTAATCTTTATTTCAGTTTCTTAGACATTTATCGACTTATCGTGTTGGTGGTAGTGGCGATTGTTGCTTTAAGAGGCAGAACATTGAAGTTACAACGTAACAAATTACGATGCCTGGGGATTATGTGCCACTTGCTCACTAGTTGCGCGTCCTATCGTCGCTTTGCCAATGTCAGTATGGCGCTTGAAGTTCAAACGCTAGTTCTGAGAAATGACGTTCATATAATTTTAGGGGCTTAGGATATATTGGTCAATAGCCACGTGTACTTAGCCGTATGTTGAATGTGTATGATAATCTGTGTTTCTGTGATGACGGTACTAGTGAGTGCTATTAGGGTCAGGGATTTGAAATAAACCAGATGACCTCGTAGTTCCGCCTCTTAAAACAACAATAACAACAACAACAAACCAAAATCAATTTAATCCATCTCATAAAATCTATTTTTTGAGGGAAGTTTTGAAATAGAAAGGATCAGTAGAGTATATGAAAATAGGCTATATTAGTTCCTCATGGGACTATATGTTTTGAAACTCTTATGTAGATTAGAATTACGTCCTTAAATATTAATCCAGTTAGGCATGCCGTAATTTGTTCTCTCTCCCCACTCATCAGAATATTTTAAAAACATATCCTACTTTATCATACCATGCTCAATAGTTTCCTGTTAGTTACGGAGAAGAGGTCACGGTATTGTATAAGCGCTGTGGAGTGGACTTCATTGCACTTGACCTCATCGTAACAGGCAAAGTAACTCTTGACTCTGTATCTCCCCTTCAACTGAAGTCTCTTCTGTATAACATATGCATACATCAGTGTGGGAAGCAACTGATCAGCCTGTGCTTAACATACCATTTCTGTAGAAATATAGCTTCCAAATTACATATCAAAAGGGAGTATTAATCTTACTAATACAATATGAATGTATGTCTGGCTGTGTATTTGTTTTGTTTAATGTTTGAAATGTTTGTAGTATACACATTACAGACAAAATATCCATCATTTTTGAGAAACATGTCCGTTCTTTGTTTGGTTTGATTTTATTAAATAATAATACTAATACTGCTAACCTGTTTGTTATGAAACTTGTCAGTAGTGCAGTAGAGCAGTCTGAGGTTTCCTACTCTTTGTTGTACGTATTTCAATAAGTTCAATATGAGTACAGAAATAGCATATAAATAGCTCAATAATGTCTGCTGCAAATCAGAAGAGGGAAAGTGTAATACATAAACATCGTACATTGCAGTATATAAGCCTAAGTGAGGAGGATCTGATGACGATCGCTTGACGATCGAAACATGTCATCCAATTAATTACCCCCTGCCTCATTTGTGTACATAAAAGGGTGTTATTTTGTCATAAATATCTTAATAGTGTTTCTCATGTTGGGGCATTAATACTTTTTTCCCCGGCTAATGTAATTGGGCACAAAAATTTGGGTTAACCAACCGAAAATCTTCCTTTATTAGGGTGTTTAAATGTAAATGTAATTGGGCACAATTTATATTGACCATCTGGAAAGCTTTCTTTAATACGTACACAGGACGCTGCTGACCTAATATACACTGATTGCCAATGGTGTCGGGAAGTTGATGATGCTATTTCTAGATTACCTACAGCCTAAGAACATAACCATGTTAATAATATTATGTTCCGTAAAGAACACATAGCCTGTTTTCTTTCAAATTCATGACTTGATTCATATTTTCTGTTCTTGTTGAGATGTAAGATTCAATTACAATAAATGGTGGTCACATTTCTGGGTCATATGCAAACATCACATTGTGAGAAATAATGTCTATATATTTCATATTGGTGTACGAGACTTCTCTTTTAGCAAGTTTGTTATACGAACCACCCCGCGACGTAGCCGTGCTCGCTAAATCGTACAGCACTGCTGCGAGGGCAGCTGCACAATTCCGGAGATCGCAGGTTTAAATCCCAGCGCTGATAGTGGCTACCCTTAGTGTGGTTTTTTCACGGGTTTCTCCACACTGCCTCCAGGCAAATCCCGGGATAGTACCTTACTTCAAATCACGGAGCGCCTACCCCATCCCTATGCCGAATATAGTTACACACAATCATCGCAGGAATACAGGTTATCAGATACGTTCAACACACACCCAACAATACGGGGATGATGACCAAAATATCCCGAGCCCCTCAAATTAATTAACAACAACTCTTATACAAACCGGACACACAGAGACTGAGACACATATGCATATCTCATTTTTTAGAATAATAATTTAATGTTATTGGTTTTATGTCCCTTTTAACTATTGTGGCTTTTAGAGACGCTGGGGTGCATGAAGTTTGCCCTGACGAGGGATCTTTAACGTGCTAGTAAATCTACTGACACGGCTCCCTCGCATTTATGCACCCTCAAATGCCAGCTGACTGTGCCAGGATTGGATCCTGCAACCTTGGCCACAGTATGTTTTTTTTTATGAAAGTAGACATTTAAGGCTGTTACGAAATAATTATTGATAGACTGTTTGAAATACTACAATATTGATTATTTTTCTGACCTCGATCACAGACAGCGACATTCTTCTGGAGGTGGTAAGTTCATTGTGCTTGTCCTTACCCTAGGTTCATTTGTTTAGTGTGTGTAGATTACTTTGACCTAATTTAAGTGGATATCAAGTTGACATTCTCGAGGACACTGAGCCTCTAGACGTTCGCGCTTCGGTTGTCACCTTTCCCATTTTCATGGCGGGGGTGGGGGAGGGCGGGATGGAGGGGGCAAATCTTATTAAATTGCCCGGGAGTCCTTCGTCTTCTTCTTCTGCTTCCCTCACTCTACTATGCCTACTCCAAAGCAGTCGGAATATCTCGAATAGCCATTTCAACCGTCACCATGGAAACGGACTGAGTTCCCTACCCCTCTCCTAGACCTCCCACCACCACCCCCCATACTTTTTGAAAGTCTAATGCATTTGCAGCGAGTGTGAAAACATTTTGTTTTTTTCAATAGAGGAGATTTTCGAGGCCTCCGCTACTGTACGTTTACCCCCACCCCTAGTCTTCGGCTAGTCTTCTCTTTTCTCTTTTTTTTTCCTTCTTTCTTTTCAGATTCAGTGTGTCCTCGTTTAACATTTCTTTTCTTTTCATCGCTAACACCCTCCCCTCCACTACCACCCTCACCCTCATCCCCGTGTGTTTTTGAAGCTCCGGGGGTTGGTGATGGCGACATTTCTTCCGGATGAACTGGACTCTTCAATTCTGGATTCCCAGGTGGCTGCATCATTCTTGTATTATAGCGTTTGCTTTCTTCCTTTTTTTTGTCCTCTCTTTTCTTTCTAAAGTTGCTCTCAACACCCTTCGTCTTTCTCTCCTTCTCTTGTCATTCAATTTCGGTCTTCGCTCGATTGGCATTTGGATGTGTTTTGGATGCCGTAAGAGGGGATTTTAGATATCTCTACAGCCACGCATTTCTTGCTGTAATGGGTTTCTATATCTCTATCGGGCGGTCCGACAGTTGTGTCCAGATATAATTAGTAGGCCAGCATTTGCTACAAGCGCTTGTCGTTAATTGGTGGTTCATTAACTAGAGTATTGGGACGTGGAAACAAGGGCGTTGAGTGAATGCTTCAGGCTAACGATTGAGTGATGGTGTTGGAGGTGTGTACGATAAGGAAACCAGCATTCTTTACCGTCCATGTTCACTCCTTATGTACTGGTTGTAGGCCTCCTCTTGAAATATGCCGTCACCATCGCCTCTGTTCGTGATGTCATTGGGTGTTGTTACTAGCTCCATCAGTCATAATGTTCGTGCACTTATGGTGTTAATATTATCGCAATGTGTATATTAATGAAGTTGTGAATTTTGGTACAATTTTGTTATAAATACAATGTTATTAAACTCAAATTGTGCACTTTAACAAATGAATATTCACATCGTGCAATAATTAATAATTGTGCATTTTTGAACATGGTACCGTTCACAATGGTGATTACACAGCTGACAAACACAATCAGCTGAAGGCCCATGATAGGACTTGAGCTTGCAAACTCTATGATGATAGCCATGCACGGCCATGGATTAACGAAGTGTCGAAAGTTCTGGTTCCCATCTGACCATGTCCTGTTCATCATGGCTTCTTTTTATAAAGAGAACAGCCTAATTTTACGTGCGAATAACATTCAAAATTGTACGACATTTATTCAAGAATTTTCTCGAAATCATCACAATAATGGCTACAAAATGAACACTGTATTGTACAACTAACTACAAGTTTGGAGGATACTCTCCGAAGGGCTAGAAGAGCTTATATGGAAGGGATGAGCATATTAGGTACGTAGATAGATTAGATGCTGGATCGTACTGTACGTTTCGCTTGGCCGCCTCATTGGGTAGTGGCTAACGGTGTCCTGCAAAACGCGCCTAGCATGTTCTCTATCTGTAATATTTGTGGGTGATACGGACGAAACCATTTGTCGCTTCTTGGTTAGACTACTGTCTGGACGAAACTATTGGTCTGGACAAAATCATTGGTCGCTACTTGGTTAGATGACTGTCTGGACGAAAATTACTGATTGCACTACAAGCAAGGGGTCTGGGGCGTAAGTCCCAGGTTAAGTTTGTTTTGTATGTAGAACAGAATAGGGATGTAGCGGGAGAAAGTTCGCGCCAGATAGCGCTCGTGTAGTACTGGGTAAGCGCAAGGCGATCGTCTTATGTTTCTCCCAGTCAGCTGCGAAGAATGTATAAATTGTGACCGAGTTTTCAAAGCTAAAGTAAATTATATCTTCTTTAATTTTACTCCAAGACTTTATTAATTAATTCTATAGGTATATCTCCTAATATATTATGGACGATTTTCAGCGTTTAAGCGTTAAACAGCTGCAAAATGAGCTACGGACTAGAGACACTAAAACTAGCGGGAGGAAGGAAGAATTAATGGCCTACAGCGGTAATAACAAAATTCTAACACGCTTTATTATTCAAATAATCAATATGATTCAGCATGCTTTTTCCTAAAGATTACAATTACTAGAGTATTGTAGGCCTATATTGATAAATATATCTCCTTAAATCATAAACAGAGATTTAAATATTCACTTGCTCCCCCTGCTTACAGACTTCGATTCATGTTTTTTTTTTTTTTTTTAGGTTGATAGCTTACATGAAACTGTCGTGTTTTAAGGTAAACATAATCAAAGAAAGTTGATACCGGTAATGTGTACCTCGAAAATGCATCGCAACGTTTGGTTCTTATGTAATTTTGCCAATTTCTCAATAAGAATCGTTCCCTTACCTCTGGAAAAGGACTTGGGGGAACAATTTTTTAAAAGTTTGAGAATCCCTGCTTTAGAGCCACGAACTGTTTCCATTCATCTGACTATGTCTCAAGAATGTACTGTAAAAGTCAGTAGCTACCACATTCTCCGTCGGCCAGATGGAAGTTGACGATTAATTCTGATTTCAAGAAACCAACCATAATACGTTTGTGACTGTTAATGTTGCGACATTTATTCTTGAAGTATTTGACCGAGTAGCCTATTGATGTCTTTGAAAATGGGAGTCAGAAATGTTACTTTCATATCTTCGTGTATATTGACGATTTCTTCCCGACTTCAATGGAGATGATTTCTGCAGATTCCGATTTTGTAGGCTTATCGTGATAATCGGGCAATTTTCTTGTGTATGGCCTCTTCCTAAATAATTCTTTTTGTTGTGTTCGTGGTCCACGGAAAAAGCGATGGAACAGCGCCCGGTTTTTATCTTGCTCTCTCATCTTCAGATACAAACGCATAAATTCAGTGGTTGTTATCGAAATGTCTAATCAGTTTATAGGTACAAAAAAGGAATTATTTCCCTTTGTAAGTCACACTAATCCAACACAGTTTTCGTGAATTCATCGGGTTGTAAATGATGGAAACACACATTAATATATTCGGTCAGATTTTTCTCACCGAAATTTTTCCTTCTGATAACATGTGATCATTTCTTCTTCATTTCTTTATTTTGTGGAAATCGGTGAAACGAAAACGGGCTTCCCTGATTTTTGCAAAGAGGAACACTGCAATAGCTCGGCATAGTCACGAAAATAACAATTTAAACAACTTAAATTCGTACATATTAGCGGCATGAGAACACAGGAGACAAATGAAGAGCGCCATGCGCTTACCCAGTACAACAACAGTGCGCTCTGTCGGTGCTAGTTCTATACATCCCTATTGTCACGAGGACAATTTCTAGACTGGGTGCGATTTACGCACATTCCTCAGTGGGCGCTATTTTCCCTGGGCACGATTTTCGTACAACCGTGACTAACATTCTTGACTGTCACCGTGAAGGCCCGGGTTCGATTCCCAGCTCTACCAAGAAATTTAATTCTGGTCTGAGGGCTTCGTGAGGAAAAACTGAGAAGAGGCGGGTTCCATTCCTACCTTTGCCATCCTGGAAATACACACACTAGTATAGACATCACAGTGGCACGGGTTTTCACACAAATTCTACACACACACAAGTACACGGGGCTACATAACCATGATGTCGCAAAGCCCCTAAAGAATTAATAACAACGAGCGTTTCGCTAGACTGGGTGCGTTGATCACTTCCAAAATAAAGAATCCAACGCAATCCTACAAATAAATGTTATAAATGTCAGATCAGAATGCGTTGAAAACTTTAGTAGCCTAAAAGCTGTTACTGCATCCTGTCTAGAGCAGAGCTCCTCCAAGTGGGGGGCGCAGAGAGTGATAAAGGGGGGGGGGGGGGCGCCAGCTCTGATTGAAATATTTATATTTCATAATCTGTAACAAATTCTGTATTGCTATCCTCATATTCATGAATCATCATAGGCAGGAAGCTCCCACGACCATTCAAAACTAATCGTACTTTTGCTGTCTTATTTCACAAGAACTGACCAGTAGATTCTGCCAGCAGGAATTCTGAGGAAGGTGTAGGGTAACATTTCACACGGCAGCCTTTCTCCCTTCACCCGCAGCGATATCTCCGTAACCAAACACTTAACAATCACTAATGACGCTAGACAATGTGACCGCCACTTCCTTACAAGAATAGATTCGTCTATTTCTGCCATTGTCAACTTGAATTCAGCCAGGCCTTTGCCGTCAGTTCAAAGGCTGTAAGTGGACAGGTGAACTCGAGTGCGTGTTCAATGGAAGTGGTTCGCCCGATTTACAATAAACTGATACAAATAACTCCATTACCCAAGGATAAGTGACTTGTTAGTAGTGGTAAAAAGAGACCCGATGACAGTGATAGTGCTTGCCCTCCTTCGGAAATATTCAGTCTTAATAAAGAACAAGATTCGAATGTATTATTATTATTATTATTATTATTATTATTATTATTATTATTATTATTATTATTATTGCAGTAATTGGACAGAAGCAAATATCGTAGATCTTGTTATGGGTTTATTTGTGTGCGAAGGAGCCTATGATAAGTGCTAAGAAAGGATATAATAGGGTGGAGAGCTAGATATTTCATGTTTGAGAAGGGGGTGCGACAGAAAAAGTTTGAGAACCCCTGGTCTAGAGATTCGGAGAATCCGGGTTCTAATCCGGCAGTGGCGCCAGTCGTTACATATGGAATTGCATTAATTTGGGGAAAACTCAAGATAAGCGACTTGAAAAGACTTGAAAAAGTCAAGACATTGTTCATGAAACGAGTATTAGGAGCTGCAAAAACAGCGCCATCCCGGCTAGTTTATGAACTAATGAGGGAGACCTACTTTATAGAGGATGTTAGACTACGCCACTGGGCGCCATCTATAGGACCCTACCAGGATCTGGTTAACATTCGAGAAAAAAAAGAAAATGGAGTTCTACACCTCCTCAGCAATGATAGATGACGGATGGAAGAAGGAATGCCAGTCCCAGAGACATGTTATCACAAGAACTGCAATTCACGGATTCCATCACAAGATATGCAATATCAAAACATACCATAATCCGACTGAAGATTGTCAATGTGTGCTGTGCGGTCAGACCTGTGACAAAAAGGGCTACCACTTATTGACATGCGTAAAGAGGACAAAATCGCTTACAGAATATAGCAAAGAATAATCTGTTATTTTAGATGTGCTTCAATATGTGTAAATTAATGCTCAACTCGAGCCATGCGCATATATGGCTGTGCGGATAGCGGATAAGCTGCGGATAACGTTTGGAGTAAATTTGCGGATAGTTTCGGGAATGCAATCCGAACTTTTTGAATATCATTACCAGGACCCGATTGTTTATGATATAGGCTATCATTTTTTCCCCGTTATGCTCTTTTCCATGACAAATGTAAGATGATTTAAGCTAATCTCATTCAAATTATGTCATTAAGCATAATTAACACTCAGAACTGAAAAGAGTTATAATTCTGGCATAACGAATAGAATAAGAAGTATTGTATTCTCGAACGTGCGACTCTGGTTTAATCTTTAATATAATTATATTCTTGATTAAGTTAGTCTCCAAGCTGTGCAATGGTTAATCAGGTTCGTTTTAGATTAAATTTGAAACTTTTGTTACTTTTCGAAGCAAAACTATATTTTACCAATAATTTTGTGCGAAGGTGGATCAAAAAGTTAGTTGCACTAACGCGATACAGCAGCGCGCTGTGTGTCGCAAACGTGGGCACAGCGGAGAAAGGGACAGACACTGCCCACACGTCTCGTCTTGTATGGTGTGAATAGCGGCCAAATGCAATGGCGCGTCGACTGGACGTTCACTCCAAATATGAAGTGCGTGCGACAATCCGATTCCTGTGGACCAAAAGGAAGAATTGCACGATTAAAGAGAAGCGCCGGGGGGAAATTGAGCGCCGGTGTGATTTTGTTGCATGATAACGCAACACCTCGCAAGGCCCACCAAACGGTCAAACTGCTGCAGCGTTTCAAGTGGGAGGTCTGGCAAAATCCACCCTACAGTCCCGACCTATATCTGTATTTTCCAGAGTTGGAATCTGACAGTTCAGCGCCACTGGGCAAAAACAGATCACACGCATGGCTTGTTGCCATGGAAAATATACAGCGCTGCCAATTTGAATGATGCTATTTGACCACGTGCTTGTCGCCGATCAGTCGCTTGTTTGGTTGCCTCCAGTGCACACTCACCTTGCTGCGTTTCATAATCTGTTGTTTTTATGAGTTATAATTGTTTGATACCGACAGTAGTGGCTTCGCGGGCTAAAGCGCAGCGTTAGGTCAAGGGGCCAAGCTCTCTGTTGACTCGGTAGACGCGTGGGTTCGAGCCCCACCGTTGGCTGTCCTTGAAATGGTTTTCCGTGGTTTCCCACTTTCAACACCAGGCAAATGATGGGACAGTACCTTCTGACAGGCCACGACCGCTTCCTTCCACATCCTTGCCCAGTTTCATACATCTTCATCCATTCCATCTCTCATCCCGACGCGCAAGGTCGCCCACGAGCGTCGACTAGAAAGACATGCACTCGGCCTCTCAGGAGGCTACACGACAAAAAAATGATTGATTTAATTCGTTAATTACTTTTTCGTGTAGGATTTATACTTATTTATACTTTATACTTATATTTATACTTATAATTCATTAGAGACAGTTATTTATGTATGTAGCAGTGTTAGTGTCCGTTTAAACTTAGGTTTGTGTTCATAAGCTAGATTGAATTAGCTTAAGGTTAGCTTTCTTTTTGCTTGCGAATGGTGACGTTTTTAAGGATAATTTCTCGTAGAGGTAGGCTGAGGATCCATCCAGTTTGGGAATTGTCAAGACCTGGTCGAGGTGTACCTATTCGAATCCATTGAAGGAAAATAATTATCGCCGCGCGGGATTTTTTGAAAGGGAGGTTGAAAATATCTGAGCATCAGGTGAACCATTAATTCCATTCAGTCGCGCGCAGGAGCGTAGGCTACCGCCTCTGCTCTTGTAATTAGTAAGACTACTGTGATTAGCTTCCGTCTTCTATTGGGTGAGTTAATAGTCTCCACAATGAGCCGATATTTTGTAATACATTTGTGTGTTTCTTGTGACTTGAAACTTTTTCTACAGGAAATATAAATAACTAAATATCACGGAAACAATCACGTGTTGTCGTTTCGCTTTGAGCATTTTTGCTTTATGATAGTATTTGTAATATTGTTATTGCTATTCATTACAATAATTTAGGCCTCTCCTCAATTTGACGGGCTAATATTTTATTTTACAGTGTGCACCGAACAGATTTAAGCATTGGTTTGTTTAAGATTTTTGAAAACCATCTCAGTAAAAATGTAATAGGCCCTAAATGTAATAACGGTGCTAATGATATTATGAGCACGAGGAAAAGAGCGGGAGGGTGGAAGTACGCACGTGCTGGCCAGCAGCATTCGTGGCAACGCTGCCTTTAGTTCAACAGTTCTCAGCCGAACTGTCAGAATCCAACTCTGGATAATACACCTATAGCGCCATGTGACTTTCATCTGTTCGGTAAGCTCAAAACGGAGCTCGGTGGTCGACGTTTCCAGACCGATGAGGAGGTGAAGGCCGCTGTCTCCGTGTGGTTGCAGAACGCTGGAGGACCTTTCTATGCATCCAGCATCGACAAGTTGGCTGTGCGTTCGCAGAAATGTTTGGAGTCTCTTGGAAACTACAGTATGTGGAAAAGTGACGATACATTGTATGTCGTTATAGGCGTGTTGCTGTTGTATAGGTGGTGTAATAAATGGCCATAACTGGGAAGTGCAACTTATTTTTTGATTTGCCCTCGTATATCACTCTGCTGTATGTCAGTGAGTATCAAAACGTGTAGGCTATATGAGTTACTGAGCTATTCAAGGAATCGCATGACTTACTGTATATAAAAGAAAAGCATGGTGACAATACATTGCTATTTCGCAGCTCTTTTTTTTTTCTTTAATTTAAAGTAGACTCGTTTCGTCTGTTTGAGATATTGTAATCCTATCAGTCGTTTCTTGTTTGTAACACCCAGTTCATGTCGGGATTTAAATGATGGCTGCTAGTAATGGTGATTCGTGAAGTAACCCCTCTGCTCGTATCCGTCCGTTCCACCCCATCATTTCTTTAATTCTCTGTCTTGCCTTCCCTTCTACAGTTTGCAGTGTCGTGTGTGTGAGAGTTAAATGGGGTGGTAGCAAGCGGTCTTCAGAACAAAGGGAAACCATACATTCGGGGAATTCGTTAAAATTGCAAACCAAAGACATTTGTTTTCAAAGATATTTCTCTCTATCGCATTGAAGCTCTGCTATCCCTGTTTACAGCTGAAATTGATGCTCCTTGTCTGTGTTGATATTGAGCTTGGTGGTACAGTTACCTAACTTTCAAACCTTCAGCGTGCTTCGTTTATTATATTGTGGTGGGTGATGGACGAATAAATAGGTGAAGTGATAGACCTTGCAATATAAAACCATTACATATGCCATTTTTAAAATTACATGAATCGTATCTCGTCCCCTCTAGGTTGGAATCGAACACGTTACACATTAGGTAAAATATGCAGAGTTAAAGAGAAGCTTAGCTGCTAATTCATTATAATCGCTCTTAATCTGATTACATAGATACCTAAGTACACGGGGCTACATTACCACAATGTCGCAAAGCCTCTAGTTAATATTCAACAACTACTACAAATAAATACATAAGTTAAATACAGTTTGGGCTTCCACTTCTTATTTAAGATTTAATTCCGAGTGGCTTCACCTTTCGGCATAGTTATGTGATGTGATGTGATGCGATGTTATGTGATGTTATGTTATGTTATGTTATGTTATGTTATGTTATGTTAGGTTAGGTTAGGTTAGGTTAGGCTAGGCTAGGCTAGGCTGGGCTGGGCTGGGCTGGGCTGGGCTGGGCTAGGCTATGCTATGCTATGCTATGCTATGCTTATGCTATGTTACGTGCCGATGCCGAATGGCGAAACCAGTCGTATTTAAAATTTTATATAAGCTAAAATTACGATGTGAACCGTATTTATTTGATATTATTTTTATAAAATCGTACTTATTGTGTACTTTTTCAGCACAAATTAGAGATAAATAGTGAAGAACAACACGCTTGGGGGAGCGAGTGTTGAAAACGACCATCGATTATATCAATTGCAAGAGACCTGTTTTTGATTACCTATTCACAGTCGTGAAGGTTCCTACTGTAGTACACAAGGAAGTAAAGCTGCCAATCTGTGAGCGGAGAGAGCTGCCAAGGGCGACGAGCGGATTGAAATTTAACACGGTTGACTTTCTGAGAAGAGCACTTTTATAATCTACGAATATCGACCGGGATAACATGCTATGATGCAGTACACTAATAAGTACTGATCAACCCTGTTACTACTACTACTACTAATAATAATACTATCGTATGGCCTCGGGTGCCTGGCGCAAGCTTTGTTAATTGACACCCAGAGGGTAGCTTGCATGTCGAATTTCGTCGTTCCTTTGAATGCTATGAAAGTCAAGGAGGTTAGATATCTAAACTCGTTGACACTACAGCGCTTTCAAATAGAGAATGGAGGAACTTTGTGTTGGCGGAAAATCCCGAAATTAATTTTGCCATTGAACACGGCCTACTGAATTCAAATGGGTTCTTTAACATGCCAACAACGTATGACATGAGTGTCGTGATTTTTGTCGCCTTACAAAAAATCACTTACCATGGCCAGGAGCGAACCTGCAATCTTGGGGTTGGTAGTCCGACACTATAACCACTCACCCACCGTGGCAAGTTAACCCTGTTACTAATAGAATAGTACACGCACTTTAAGCGTACTGCTTCGTATCGAAGTTAAAAGAGAACTTAAAAAGAATCTGCAATGAGATTTTTCATTCTAATATTTCTTGACGCTGTTCCAGAAGATGATTGACAAATGTTTTCATTTGTTTTATTATCGTGTTGTATGCTACTTTTCAGTGTTGCCTTAGTAATCGAAATTAATGCTTTTCAGTCGGTCTACACAATTATACCCAATTGTAATGGGCGTTTCCCTAAACCTGCAAAATTGCACATGAGATTAATAAATACATTCAGTTGGATGAGGAGTTTCGATCGTCAAGCGATCATCATCAGATTCTTTACACTTAGGCTATTAAATCTATGTCTACAAGTATGTGGTGATGGTATTTACAATAGGCTATATGCATTTATTTAGTTACAACAGTTATTATAGCCTTGCGCAACTTGTCAAAGTTTGATAGTTACCGGTATATGTGATGTTTTGTAAAGATATTGTTAGTGGTTATTGACCTTCAGATAACTAATGCTTGCTTATTGCGATTGTGATTGTTGTTAAATGGTCAGGTTAGAGTGGAATGTATTCTTAGCTGCTTAAGTGGTATGTGGTCTGGATGCGAGTAGCTACTCTCGGCAACCGCCTGCACTGAGCAAATTTGAAGGTCAATCGCCACTTTCAGTATCTTAACAAAGTGTCACATATTGACTAGTTGTGTAAGTTTAACTACCACAGCAACTAAATAAGTGTACACATTGTAAATACTATCACCCATACTTGTAGACATAGATTTGATGGTGTAATGGGTTTGATGATGATCACTTGTCGATTGAAACTGGTCATCCAAGTCTATTTATTAATCTCGTGTAATTTCTTTCAGGGTTAGGGAACCACCCATTACAATTGGGTACAATCGTGTTAACTGACTGAAAAACATTAAATTTCGATTGCTAATGCAATACTGAACAAGTAGTTCCGTGAAGAACTATACAGCCTATTTTCATATATCCTACTCATGTTAATTGCCTCTATCAACATACAAAATTTCAGTTTGAAGGCTGTGATAGATTCATAGAAATTGAGAACCGTCTAAAAATTTCAGATGGTCGACAGGTTGGATTTTTATTTATGTACTATTACATGAAGATTATTGTATACGTGTGGTATTCAAACTCCAATCGCATGATTAGAACACAGAAGTAAAAACGAGATTTTAAAATTTCGCACAGCTGCCATCTTGTGGTTATGAAAACATTTGAAATAAATTAGATGCCAGTGGAATAACATTTGTGTAAGCATTTAACGTGAAAAGTTTCACTGCACGCAGATGGTTAAACCGCGAGAAACGTCCATTTAAATATTTACACCATGTTGGATTTGTGCTCACCAGATTACTGAAAGTCATATAGGTAAACTTATGTTCATAGCCTCTATGAACACAAATAATGTCAGTTTCGTTGCTGTAAAAGATTCATAGATATTGAGAACCGTCAAAATATTTCGGATGCTCGCCATAGAATTAAGTACCATTAAAGGAAAATTATTGCGTAGCTTCATTGTTCAAACTTTCACTTCGATCGCATTATTAAGACACAAGAAATAAAAACTTAATTTTAAAATTTCGCACAGCCGCCATCTTGAGGTTATGTAAACAATTCAACTAAATTGGATACCAGTGCATTGCAATATGAATAATCATTTACTGTACCGCATTTCACGGCGCTCAGAGAGTTAAATCACGAGAAAAGTCTATTAAAATGTTTCAAATTCGCTTGTCCGCCATGTTCGTTCTGTAATTTACAGGTTTTTGAAAGATACATAGATAAACTTGTACCAGTGCCCTTTATCACCGTACAAAATTTCAGGGTGATATCTGTTATAGTTTTGGAGATGTAGAATGCCAGTGAAATATTTCGCACAGCCGCCATTTTGAAGTTATGTAAACAATTGAACTAAATTAGACGCCAGTGCATTACAATGTGAATAAACATTTGCTGAACCAAGTTTCATTACGTTTGGATGGTTAAATCGCGAGAAAAGTCTATTTAAAATTCGCAACTTCGCTTGGCTGCCATGTTGGTTTTGTAGTTACCAGTTTTTTGAAAGTCTCATGGGTGAATAGTGCCCTTTATCACCGTACGCAATTTCAGTGTGATATCTGTAATAGTTTTGGAGATAATGAATGCTGGTGAAATATTTCGTACAGCCGCCATGTTGGATTGTTGAGACACAATAAAATTTGAAGGGCACGGTCGGGATCGGCCAGAATGTTGCTATGATATTACCGACTTTCATTGAAATCGCTCCAGCCGTTTAGAATTTATTAGTGGGGGACACACACACGAATCACACACACACGCACACACAGACTGACACACGGACAAAAGGTGATCTCATAAGCCTTTTTTTTTAATGAAAATAGGCTAAAATGGCTTCAAATGCCATAGTAAAACGATGAAAAGTGGCCCAGTGTGGATCTCTGTACAGGAGGAGTGGTTCTCCCAAAATGCATGATACTAAAATCGCTCTTGCCTGGTAGACAGGTTTAAATTGTATTCTTGGCAGAGCCGGAAATCGAACCCGAATCTCAGGGGTGACAACCATTACAGTCACTGCCCCGTGAGGTGGTCAAATGTGATTCTGATCTGATGGCTGGAACAGGGTTTATCTAGCCTTGTGAGGATCGATGAGAAGAGGCGGGTTCGATTACCAACTCAACCACCGTAGAAGTGGTTTTCCGTGGTTTCTCATTTCTACCACGCCGCGTAAATGGCAGAATGGTACTGAACTTAAGCCTAAGACCACCTCCTTCCTTACTCTAACCCCAATTACAAGAACGCGTGCCAGAGACAAAGCAGTAACACAGGCTATCAAGCAAAATTACACACACACTCTGTGCATGGGACTGATGACCACAGTGACGCAATCCCAAATGAAATAGCCAAAACACATTATTCTGTCTTTTTAAGAACACTCAACAAACTTAAAGGTTTTGGTGACAAATTCTTCGCATCCCCTCTGAGAGGCAAGTCCACGGTCGTCTCTGCAGGAAGGCAATGCTTATTGTGAATCAATGAGTTTAGGGTAGTGACGACGTGAACTTCAGTTTATGCATATTTCTAATAGTTTTATCCTATCCGGCGTGGCCAGCTAATGGCAAAGCAGTCTTCCATTCTCTGGGTTAAAAGTCCGTCAATGTCTCTTTTGCTTCAAAGAACACATTGAAAACCAATCGATCCTTTCTACAGTAAGTTCCGAGAACAACGGCATACAGTATTATGTAGTGTTGGGGAAGTGGTCTCCATTTCCTCGCAACTTCTTTTGTGACTTGAAAATGTAAAACTACGACTTGGAATCATTTCCCTTTCCCAGATCGTCCCATCGTTTACTGCCTCCCTCTCCACCGTACCCCTTCCGAAAGCCATCTTTTGTTTGAAATCTGGAATACTTTATCAGCCCTTACTCATCGCCAGTTCTTCTTTGGATACTTGCCACTGCGTCTCCCTACCCTATAATGGAGTACAGAAGTTAGATTCCTCAGTGGGGAGGGGATTGGCGATTAAATTTAACCCCTCTGTCTTTTGCGGCTTCGACCAGAAATTTGTTACATTACGAGCTAGAAAGGCGATAGTAGTATTGGCAGATTCAGAATCGAGATCTTGTGGGCATGCTCAGTTGTCTGACTCTTATCGTCTGTAACAAGTCAGTACATTTGATTGGATATTCGAACTTTTATATTCATGAAAGTACAGTCAATTCCACTTATAATGAACCTCTACGGACTCTTAACTTTTAACTCACTAATACCGAAAGGTCTCATCTTAAAGTTAATTATTAACTGATGGACAAATTCAACATTATATGAAACAAATAATACGCAAACAAGTGCATGTGTTCTTATAGCAACATACTGTACAGGAGACGCTACTAACCTATTATGCATAGCTGAACAAACAACACGTAACTAAGAGCTTGCGTTCCTATAGCAATATACTGTATAGGTGACGCTATTGACCTAGTATGTATAGATGAACAAACAACTTGTAACCAAGAGTTTGCGGTATAGATGTCGCTACTGACCTAGTATGCATAGATGACAGTGGCGGCTGGTGACATTGTTGCAGCGTTGCACTACTCCCAATAATTTTACACCTAATTCGTAGTTTCTTTTCCTTTAATGTTTTAGTTTTATAGATCTAATGCACTCAAAAATGTGTTAAAATCATCTATATTTTGATATTATTTATCCTAATGCTTCACACTGTACCTATAAAAGCTGCCGCCTTCAAATCAAACTCCAGGGGGTTAGCTCTCTTGTGGCGACTCCCAAGCAGACAGCGCGGCGTACAGGACGAGGCTGGACGAGGCCAAGCTTGTGCATAGCATACCGACCAGCATGGGTAGCAGGGAGTTGCAGACGAGCTGCCATCCCCCTGGCAACACTCAGTTCCAAATGGCCCCGTTAGACTGCACCACTCTTTGGAAATGACAACACCCTCGATTTCTCTTACCCCGCGAAGGGTAGTTTAGTTATTTAGTTATTTAGTTAGTTAGTTAGTTAGTTAGTTATTGTTGTTTTAAGGGGTGGAACTACGAGGTCATCTGCCCCTGAAGGGTAGTTTCTTTCCCACACCACTAGAGAATGCTACACCACCCACAACGGTACAAATATCGGAATTTCATAGGGAGACATTAGTTGGTTCACACCCAATTATTTTTGGATGTTTTCTCATCATAACTTCATTTAATATTTTTTGTCAATTGTTCTGTGAAGCGAGCCTAAGAACGCCACCGTGCTATAAGTACAGTAGATAAGTGACTGAACTATTTTGCGACGTATTGTTGGTGTTACTGTAGCGGTTTATGTTTGCTTTTACCACTCTTTTTCTTGCGCGATTTGAGTTGCGATTAGCTCTGTATTTAGTTGATTTGAGTATTTTGGTTCCAGGCAGATACTTAACTGTGCATTATTATTAAGATTATTATTAAGATTATTATTATTATTATTATTATTATTATTATTATTATTATTATTAATATTATTATTATTGTTTGGTTGATTGTGAGTAGACCTATGCATTCACTACGAAATTTCTTGGCTAGCAAAATTCAGTGTTTTGTTAGTTTGCTTTTCGCGTCACTTTCCGATGTAGCACCCAGATTTATCATCTGTGCATCTTGTAAGTTACCGTAGTATTTTATTTTAACGGAATGTTTAGTTTGAAACATTAGTTGTATTGTGGAGTGTGAGTGAAAATGAATAGAGTAAGTAATTTGCTAGTCAGACAGTTTTTCCAGCTCCCTGATGACGATAAACTTACAGTAAAAACACTCTGTACACCATTACCGGATAAGTATTGTCCAAAATATAAGTATACGAGGGCGTTTAAAGGAGATATTTAAGGCAATAATAATTGGTTATGTGAATGCGATATTTAAAACGCTTTATTCTGTTTTACATGTTTGTTGGTGGAGAATTCGCGTGGACCAAAATAGGAGTTACGGAAAATAATCCCTAAAATAAAGAAACATGAATCTTCAGCTGAGCGGCTTCGGTGCCGTAGTTGCCCAAGATCGCGGGTTCAAACCCTGCCGAAGTCATCGGATTTTTTTAAGAGCGTTAAAATCCCTCAGTATGCATTCCTTCGGAGGGGAAGTAAAGCCGGCGGTCCCATGTCATAGATTTATGACATGTTAAAGAACCTTCCACTTATTACACCTGTGTGAAGCTAAATTATAGGTTAAAAATTTGAACAACGCTCTTAGGTTCCAACGTTCGTCGCCAGGAGCCGACTGCGGTGGCGTGTAGTAACCAAGTTCTGAACTAGTAGTCGTTTACGGTGGCCTTTGGCGGCAAAAGTAGGAACTGCTTGAAATTCAATGTCTGTAGTCCTCACTTGAATTAAAAACAGATAACACTCACTAATACAGCCATCACAATTAACACCGGTTATCAGACAGTTTCTCCACACACCCAAAGTACAGGGGGCTACATGACTGCGTTGTCGCAGCTCCTAAACTGAGGAACCAACCAACCAATCTTCAGCTGTTTGAAATTGACACTTTTTGGAACTGTTAACGAAGATGCACAATTGGACATTGCCTATAGAAGGTAAATTGCGGAATATAACGAAGATGTTAGGCACAATAGATATGTGTTAAATATTGTAATAAACTGTATTCGTTTCTGTGGTTCTTTCGGACTGGCCTTGCGTGATCATGATGAAAGTGTAACATCAACAAATCCAGGTGTTTTGAGAGAACTAATTAATTTTACCGCTGAGTTGGATGCTGTGTTAAAGGTCATTTGGTAAGGGCAACTGTTTTCAAAGGAACGTCCAAAACAATTCAAAATTAATTTTTACAGATTATGTTGGAGGTTTGCCAAGAAGAAGAATCAAAGCAAATAAAGGAATCGGAAATTTTTGCCATTATAGCAGATGAAACTAGTGATATTTCAAACATATTTCAGATGGCTGTTGTGTACCGATACGTAGTAAGAGGCAAACAAAACATGATGCACACACATTAGCAGCGTGTTTACTGGATGAATTAAAGAAGTAGAAATTGAACGAAACTCCGCAAAAATGAATTGAGCCGACGTATGACAGAGCGCACTTCATGGCTGGTTCCTCTGATGGGGTTCAAGCTATAGTAAAAAAAAACTGATAGTCAGTCTGAAAGACTAGACTTTATATCTTTTTAAATGCTACAAATGCTGCGTGAACTCAAAGTCCGTTAGCAAGTGCAAACCAAGGTCAAAGGAGGTAGCTGGCTAGATGACGTCACGCTCACCGGAGCGCGCGGGGAAAGGAGGAAGCTCAAGCAGTATTATGACGTCACACACCTCAGTGCAATCTCGGTACATTTCGTCCCGTCACCGTAACGTAACGCCAGACCCCAGCGTAACTACGAAGTCGACAAGATCATTTAAAATGATAAAAATCCTATCCTAATGCAGAATATGTGCCCGTCTTTGTTAGTAATAACATTTTTCGTTAACGTACAAACTTTTCGGTTGCCATGTTTTTATGTTGAGAATGTTTATTATCCCGGAGATTGAGACCCAACCTTAGACAACCTGCTGTGTTTAAAATTCTTCCCATGAACTCAGGCATAGGGCTTAAATACACAAATCTGATTTTTTTAATGAATTCCGATAGGAAGAAGCCCAAAAGAGCCATTAAAATTTGTCTATTTGTCGAACGTACAGTTATTTTGGAAAACCCATGTATTTCAGTTTTTATAGAACTGTAGTTTATCTAACGTTAATTAATTTTTGATACATGTGTAAACTTCCCATATAAAATTGAGACATCAGAAATGTTGGTGCAACACCCAGCTTTACTTACCACCGGCCGCCACTGATAGATGAACAAACAGCGCGTAACTAAGAGCTTGCGTTCCTATAGCAATATACTGTATAGGTGACGCTACTGACCTAGTATGCATAGATAAACAAACAAACAAACAAACAAACAACAACAACGTAACTAGGGATAGATAACCACGCTGTTCCGCCCCTTAAAACAACAATAAATAACATAACAACGCAACTAAGAGCTTGCGTTCTTATAGCAACGTATAGATGATGCTACTGACTTAGTATATATTGTTGATCTCCACCATTAGTGGATGTCGTACTCGTAATTCAAAAGTGAGGCCTATAAGTTATTACCGCAATACCAGACGAAAGTTATCGAGCGGCAAATTGTTGATTCATTTTATAATATCATGGGCATAAGTAGACATCTATAGTAAAGGGGGAATGTGTTGCAGAGAGATTTTAGTTAATAGTGCCGTACTAATTTCATTAGAGTTTAGGTAACTTTTGCCAGCAATACGTGAAAAAACTGTGCCAAAGAAATCCTGACCGCATATATTAAAGTACTGTAGCCTATGCAACGACTGGAAGAGCTCATCCAGTTTATTATAGCGCTCATAGATGACGAACATTGGTTGTCAGCCCAAATACATTTTAATGTTATAGCATCCAGGACACGACATTATCATGAGCGTGTAGCTTCCTATGAGTTCTTTCCTATTGACTCGTCGAAAGACTTTAGAGCCCTGCACACTGAATAAATTTGGTTGTATATGGAAACTGGTTGACGCAAGAACATGGGACTGACAGCTGGGATGATCCTAGATCCTAATTAAAGGCAAGACTTAAACAACCTGCAGTAATTCATAGAGGCTCTGATCTCGAGGCTCGTAGGTCTACTGTAGTTAGTTAAATCATAGGTTTCCAGCCGAGCCTGGCTTGCTTTCATTTACTATACTTGAGACTGTCGCCTCTCTTTCATATTTTCTATCCGATGCCTCTCGGTCACCCTTGATCTCTTCCTATCCGGACGGTATTAAACATTCGACCCTCTAATTGAGTCCTTCTTAATTAAATATTTATGATAGTCTATATAATCTGCCTCGTCAATACTAAAATATGTGGTTCTATATTAATTAAACGAAATACAATGATATTATCTTCAGCGTTCAAATTAAAAGCGTGCAATACTAATAAAATAGAAATTGATATCCTTACAAACAATTATATTAAAGTTCCAATTACATAAATTAAATTTTCAAACATTAGAAAATGTTGCATCTAGATTGGAGTTGCGATGGATTGTGTTGAACTTGTAAACACTGATACAGGAAATTTAGATTTCTACTCTCAACATCCGCCAAAATCACAACCTCACTAGCCGGCCCACTCTCGCTACTTGAATAGGGGCTGTTTGAATAGCTTCAAGAAACATAATGTACCCCACAAGGAACCAACACTTCCCCGCTGATATATGAATGATTCCCTGTATTACAAGTCTCGCTCGAACCAATGCTATGCTTCTTGTGTCAAGCAGGTTAAACTTGCATCGGAGTTGAAATGAATGGTATTGTTCTGACGCTAAATTGTAGGCTATCTTGAGAATTCGCTGTTCATGGAGGTATTTGAATGAATTTTTGAATGGTATGGACTCCGTCTTACGGAATGAATACATGATGAAAATTAATAAATGTAAAACAAAAATACTGGAATGCAGCCGAAATAAATCAGAAACCTCTATGGACATCAAATTGGCAGGTGAAAAGCTGAAGGAATTAGGAGACTTCTGTTACTTAGGAAGCAAAATAACCAGTGATGGACGAAGCAAAGAGGATATAAAAAGTAGGTTGGCTCAGGCAAGGAAAACCTTTCTACAAAATAGGAATATGTTGACATCGAATATAGATTTAGGTATTAGGAAGTCATTTTTGAAAACTTTGTCTGGAGCGTGGCACTCTATGGAAGTGAACCTTGGACTATTGGTGCAGCAGAAAAGAGGAAAATTGAAGCATTTAAATGTGGTGTTACAGGAGAATGATGAAGATCAGATGGGTAGATAGGGTGACAAACGAAGAGGTATTAAGACGAGTGGGAGAGGAGAGATGTTTCTGGCGACTCCTAATGAAGAGAAGAGATAGGTTAGTAGGAAACATACTAAGACACCCAGGAATAGCAAGCTTAGTTATGGAAGGAAGGGTTGAGGACAAGAACTGTAGGGGTAGACCAAGGTTAGAATATGTTAAACAGATTGCTTCGGATGTAGGGTGTGGTAGCTATGTAGAGATGAAACTATTAGCTCAAGACAGGGAGACATGGAGAGCTGCATCAAACCAGTCAAAAGACTGATTACTCAAACAACAACAACAACGGAGGTATTGCAATGTATGGCGTATACAGAAGGGTAGGAAGAGATCAAGGGTGACCGAGAGGCATTGGATAGAAAATACAGGGTGCCAAGAAATGTTCTCCACAGTAACTACGTGCAGCTGCGAGAGATTGCGTCATCAGTTTAGTTGTCAGCACAGTGTCCTTGATAGGGTGAAGGCCACATGTGTGGGCTGTGGGCTGTCGAAATCGCCAGTGCGTATAGTTAGATTATTATTGGAAGAGTGCAACAGTATGTTTTGAATGGCTGTGGTAAGTATAAAGTTTACTGTTTGTTTGTTGTGATACAAACGACAGCCGTGCTGCCAACGTAACTGGTGACGCAATCTCTCGCAGCAGCTTGTAGGCACTGCGGAGAACATTCCCTGGCACCCTGGAAAGAGAGGTGACAGTCTCAATTATAGTAAATGAAAGCAAGCCAGGCTCAGCTGGAAACCTATGATTTAACTAACTACAGTAGGCCTACGTCCCTCAAAACAGAGCCTCTATGAATTACTGTAGGTTGTTTAAGTCTTGCCTTTAATTAGGACTAGTGGGCCTGTGCGAGCTTTTGCAACCTGAATGTAGGTTTATGGGGTAGTAGGGATCCGCGCTGCCCTGCGCTCTAGCGGCAGGCTCGCCTAGCAGTACGCCACGCTTCCGCCAGATGGCTGCCGCCGCGCTGCCCTGCGCTCTAGTGGCAGGTTCGCCAGGTTATGGTGCTCCCATTGTAAATTACATTTTTTGAGGTATTTATTTAATTGTGAGGCATTTAAAGAGGACGTGAGTGAGTTTCAGGCAGACATGGGGTTATGCGGAACCTGTAGGTACCCCATATGTGTTAACAGGACCTTATTTTCGTTACAAAACCGGAATGGGACCTTAGCTGAATAATATAGGGAGGATCTAGGAACATCCCGGCCGTCAGCCCCATGTTCTTGCGTCTGATAACCAGTTTCCGTATACAATGTATGTATGGTTGTGATAACTATATCTATAGACATATATCATGGTGTATGTACAGTACTTTCAAATGCAAATGCTAGTTGTATCATTGTGACTAGTAAATTATTGAGTGCTTTAATTATTGAGAATCTTAAATGAATACCATTTCTTTCTGATAACAGTATAGGGTCCATATGAGTTGGTTATAATTTATGACAATTATGAGTATGTAAGGGGATAGTATAATTGTCTTTGCTTTTCTTGTCTTGATACTACCACCCATCGAAGTGTCGGAACGCTTTGATTTTAACGTTAGTAGTAATGATACGAGGAGCTGATAACCTCCATATTTTGCGCTTAGAAACAACAGATGGGTGTAATTATCAAAAGAGAAAGGAGTGTCGTGGCCTTGAGACGGGACAGAAGGATTTGAAACCAGCAATTAACACGTCATGTCATCTGACTGTGAAATGTGTCGGCTTCGACATCCATATAAAGTTAATATATTCAGCTATTAAATATCCATGCGTTCATCAAGTCTTATATTATTTAGACTGTGGAACATACAATAGTTTGTGACGTAAGTGTGTTCCCAAATAGAGAATGTCCCTGCCAGGAGGTTCGTGCTGCCACTACCACGTATTCTGATGCGTATCCATTGTATTAGCAATTATCAAGAATTGAATATAATATCGTAAATAATTTCGAGAATTAATTGAAAGGAATCGAAACTGTGTAGCATGGTTTGTTGAGACTCTCGCTCATTGTGCCTAAGATTGCGTCTGGATTCGAACCTTTGATCCCCGGACTTCCATCTTTCCCGTGTGGTCATGGGGGTGTGACTCAATGAGCACGGCTACGCTACGGGATTTTTCGTCATTGAACGTTCGGTGGAATTAACATACCATTTTCAACAGATATTCTATAGCGATCATCAAATGACTATCTCATATTAGCTATCCCAACGGTACCGGGATGACTCCCACCTGAAACTATCCTGGGTATGGTTCCCCCGGTACTCCGCACTCACTTCAGGCAAATGCTGGGATGGTACCTAGTTTCGTTCACTCCGTTGACTTAATCTGCTGATATTGATCTCAAATATCGTGTTGGAAGTCATTTCTCAGTGTTGCCTTTCAGTCAGTCATCACTAGTGTACCCAATTGTATTGGGTGTTATGCTCTAACCTCCAAAAACAAATACATGAGATTAATAAATCCACATGGATGACTAGTTTCGACCGTCAAGCGATTATCTTTAGATCCTTCACACTCAGGCTATAAAATATATGTCTACATACAGGGGGCAACACAAATGTACGGCACTAAATGCAGGACACATTCCTCTCACGTAGACGAGAAATTTTGTTATATGAACATGGGTCCCGAAACGCTTTGTTTCCATGTTATACCCACTGATCTCTATACATGGATGGCTGGTAGCTAAGGCAGCAGTAAGCCGAATAGGCGATGACAGGTATAGCAAGATGGCAGCGAGCGCATGGTGCAATATTGCGAATCCGGCTCTGTGATTGGTTACTGGTAGTTTGATGTTATCCATATATTTATACTGGCAGTAAATATTTTGTGTTCCTTGTAGTTGTAAAATGGGCTGAATTTGGTTATTTAAAGCGTAAAATCTTAGTTTTAAGTACCGGTTTGGTGACCCATCAACCCAGGCAAGCCGGTAATACCTTTACTTCTCAGGTAGATAGGTCACTTAGCCGTAATTTTGAAGTTATTGTGAGTTTTAAGTATACATATGCGGTGGTGCTGAAGCAGACGTGATCGGCTAGGCTATTGCGTGTTTAAATTTGATCCCATTTCAGGGTTTTTTGGTTCTGGGTGCGAATAGTTCGCTTAATAGTTGTAAAACGGTGGGGAGAGTATATTTTGAGTAGGTTTTTAGTTGTGTTAAGTTTTATGGGAAGCTGAGGAGTGAAATTGCTTTGGCTTAAAGTGCATTTTTGGCACTACTTCCCGTTATTATTAAGTTTATTGTGCTGCTAGCCTGATTAGAAGCTGTAGTATTTGATGTAGAGTGCTGGGATTACTTGGGGGAAGTGTTGGTTATTTCATGGAAACAGGAATTCATTACCAAGCACCGATTACGATATGTCGAATCTAGGTCTGTATAGCCAAAAATGCACTTCAAGCCAAACCAATTTCACTCGTCAGCTTCACATAAAACTTAACACAACTAAAAACCTACTCGAAATATACTCTCCCCATCGTTTTGCGACTATTAAGCGAACTATTCGCTCCCAGAACCGAAAAACCCTGAAATGGGATCAAATTAAAACACGCAATAGCCTAGCCGATCACGTCTGCTTCAGCACCACCGCATATGTATACTTAACTTCACCATAACTTCAAATTTACGGCTAAGTGACCTATCTGCCTGAGAAGTAAAGGTATTACCGGCTTGCCTGGGATGATGGGTCACCAAACCGGTACTTAAAACTAAGATTTTATGCTTTAAATAACCAAATTCAGCCCTTTTTACAACTACAAGGAACACAAAATATTTACTGCCAGTATAAATACATTTATACGTTTATAGGTACATCATTTGAAGAATGCATAATTTCGTGGCATATAATGTGCATGTATACCTATATACAATTTACAAGAATGTTTCCAGAAATTGTTTTTCACTCGTTACTCTGTTACTGATCGCTAATTGCGTGTACTCAGCATGGGCGCCCTAAGGGGGGGGGGGCGGGCAGGGGGGGGGGGGGATCTAAAAAGTAAAACGATATGAAAATTAGACTGAGAACAAACGTGTTGTTTTTTTTTTTGTTTTTTTTTTGCAAAAGTGCGTAGGCTACTGTATTCTAATGAATTTTGTTATTTAACATTCCGTCGGGCGCAACATTAAATATAGCAGCTGTGGGTGCATTAAGCCTGTCTGGCACACCTCAGAAATCTGAATTTTTTAAAATTACAATATTTGCTGAAGAACAGTTTTGCTACAATTAGTGAATACACTCATTCGTTCTCTACATATTACGTAATGGTGCTCGATCAGGCACAATCTGCCAGGCAGATCACTTTTGCAACGACAGCAAATGTGTAGGAGGGTCATTGACAAACTGGCCGATATGGACTTGAATGTCATGTGGAAAGAGGTAACTACTGAAAGGTGGATAGTCAACTGACAACTGTTAAAACAAATAGTTTCTGTAATGTTGCTGATGTAAAATTGTATTTACAATTTAAACAAGATGTTCAGTAAAGAACATATAGCCTACTTTCTCCTAAATGTATGAGTATAGTTATAACTCGTTATTATCAAAGAGTATAATAGAACTATTCTTTGTTGAAGACCTTAGAAACGATTTACCTCTACTAAACGCCACAACCTAGATAAAAACTGCTACCATCATTGAAGAAAGAAAGAAAGAAAGAAAGAAAGAAAGACAGAAAGAAAGAAAGAAAGAAAGAAAGAAAGAAAGAAAGAAAGAAAGATAAGAAGTATATCAAGAATGTTATGGATCTGGAGACATAATCGACCGGACTGGCTGCGTGGCTCAGCGGTAACGTTCTCGCTTGCTGGGCCCTAGGTTGCAGGTTCGTATCCTGGCGCAGTCAGCTGGCATTTGAGGGTGCACAAATGCGAGGGAGCTGTGTCAGTACATTTACTGGCACGTTAAAGATCCCCTTCGGGCCAAAATTCCGGCACCCCGGTGTCTCTAAAAGCAGCAGTAGTTAAAAGGGATGTAAAACCAATAACATTATTATTATTATTATTATTATTACATATACGACCTGCCGTGGGCAACATTCAACTTTGAGTTGAGGCATGTCTTTACACGTCTGGTTGTGCATGGCTTTCACAACCCTAATTGAAAAAAGTCCTCTCGGCACGCCGGAAGGCGGAGGTAGATTTCACCGGACAAACTTGGGGATAGGCGAAAATAGGCAGAATATGCAGATTTTCGTAGAAGGATCAGACCTCATTTAATGCGAGAAGGTATTTTATAATTGGAGCTTAATTAACTTTGTTTTTCGTCATTTTATGCTTATTTTAAACATTTTATTGTCTTATGGGAACGGTAACCTTCTTGTCATTTGGGGTCCATTTTTATACTTGTGGTCACACTGTCCTTATGCTAGGTTTCGACACTGATGTGCAACTATGTAACGGTCTGTTACTTCTTCACGCAAAATTATATCTACCGCAGAGATTTTGGTTGGTTCCTCAGTTTAGGGGCTGCGACAACGCGGTCATGTAACCCCGTGTACTTTGGGATGGCTGTATTAGTCTGTAATTCAGGTAAGGACTGCAGACGGTCAATTTCAAGCAGTAGTTACTAATGTTGCTACCAGGTACTACCGTCAACGACACCTAGCTGTGAACTTGGCTACTAGATGCCACCGCAACCAGCAACTCGCAACGAACGTTGGAACTTCCCCTCCAAAGGAAAGCATACTGAGGGATTTTTGGCGCTCTTAGAAAATCCGACGACTTCGGCCGGCTTTGAACTCGCGACCTTGGGCATAAACATTCAGCATGCTACCAGTTACGTCACCGAAGCCGCTTCACACTTAGATGGAAATCTGAATCTGATCTCGTGCAAGTGCGTTATCTTGGCAACGTCTGATGGCTCATCCCTCATCAATTTAGTAGTGTTGCCATGGCAACCACTGATAGGTCTTGGCATTTTCTTATAATTCCGAAATTATTTTTCTCATCCCTTGGCATAATGGTGGGTTATATCAAAAATTCATTCAGACAAAAGTTTTAGGTAATTATTAGGGGAATATTGTCCATTTTGTACGGTTTTGATATTGTGCCTATTAAGAGAGATATGATTAATATTTCCCGAAAAACCCACTTTTTCCCACCCCTTTGGTCAATGGTTGGTGCTATAAAAAAACTCTTCAAGCATACATTTTTGTTCTTTATCCGACACATAGTATGAATGTTGAACGGATTCGATATTTCATATATTAAGAGAGTTATAGCAATATTTCACTTTTTCGAAAAAAAAAAAGCCCCCCATTTTCACCCCCCAACGACCGATTTAGCCCAGTAACGAACTCGACCGAGATTTTATAGGTATACGTATTCGGTAAAAAATTCAAAGTGATTGGTACAAAATTACGGCAGTTATCGTGTCCACAATAAACTGATATACATATACATAGATAAATTATATATAACTTTTGAACTGACGGTGGTTTTGGGGCCTGGGGATGTGAAACGCGAAGATATGTCGAAATTTTCCGGAAGTCGAAACATGGTACCCATTGCAATAGTTAGCTTTCTAACGAAATCTACCTCTGGTTGGTTCCTCAGTTTAGGGGCTGCGACAACGCGGTCATCTAACCCCGTGTACTTTGGGTGAGTGTAGAATCTGTCTGATACACGGTGTGAATTGTAATGGCTGTATTAGTCTTAATTCATGTAAGTACTGCAGACGGTCAATTTCAAGCAGTAGTTCCTAATGTTGCTACCAGGTACAACCGTCAACGACACCTAGCTGTGAACTTGGCTACTAGATGCCACCCCAACCATCAACTCGCAACGAACGTTGGAACTTCCCCTCCAAAGGAAAGCATACTGAGGGATTCTAGTGCTCTTAGAAAATCCGACGACTTCGGCCGGCTTTGAAACCGCGACATTGGGCATAGACATTCAGCATGCTACCAGTTACGTCACCGAAGCCGCTTCCCACTTTATCAGGCGGCTTTGGTGGCGTAGTCGGTAACATGCTGAGCTTCTATGCCCAAGATACCGGGTTCAAACCCGGCCGAAGCCGTCGGATTTTTTAAGAGCGTTAAATATCCCTCAGTATGCCTTCCTTCGGAGGGGAAGTAAAGCCGGCGGTCCCATGTCATAGATTTATGGCATGTTAAAGATCCTTCCACTAATTGCACCTGTGTGAAGCTAAATTGGATAGGTTAAGAATGTATACAACGCTCTTAGGTTTCTATGTTCGTTGCCAAGAGCCGACTGCGGCGGCGTCTAGTAGCTCAGTTCTGAACTTGGCCTCGTAGTCGTTGACAGTGGCGCTTGGCGGCAAAAGAAGGAACTATCTGAAAAATTGTTAGTTGCAGTACTTAAATTAACAAACAGATAACACACACTAATACAGTCATCACAATTAACACCGGTTATCAGACAGATTCTACACACACCCAAAGTACACGGGGCTACATGACCGCGTTGTCGCAGCCCCTAAACTTAAGAACCAACCAACCAACCACTTAATCAGATGGAAATACTGAATCTGATCTCGTGCAAGTGCGTTGTCATGGCAACGTCTGATGGTCCATGCCTCATCAATTTAGTAGTGTTGCCATGGCAACCACTGATAGCTCTTGGCATTTTCTTATAATTCCGAAATCATTTTTCTCGTCCCTTGGCGTAATGGTGGGTCATATCAAAAATTCTTTCAGACAAAAGTTTTAGGTAATTATTAGGGGAATATTGTCCATTTTGTACGGTTTTGATATTGTGCCTATTAAGAGAGATATGATTAATGTTTCCCGAAAAACCCACTTTTTTCCACCCCTTTGGTCAATGGTTGGTGCTATCAAAAATCTTATTTGACATACATTTTTGGCACTTATCCGACACATATTATGAACTTTGAATGGATTCGATATTGCACGTATTAAGAGAGTTATAGCGAAATTTCACTTTTTCGAAAAAAGCCCCCCATTTTCACCCCCTTCGACCGATTTAGCCCAGTAACGAACTCGACCGAGATTTTATAGGTATACATCTTCGGTAAAAAATTCGAAGTAATTGGTGCAAAATTACGGCAGTTATCGTGTCCACAAGAAACTGATATACATATATATATACATATATATATACATAAATTATATATAAACTTTTGAACTGACGGTGGTTTTGGGGTCTGGGGGATGTGAAACGCGAAGATATGTCGAAATTTTCCGGAAGTCGAAACATGGGACCCATTGCAATAGTTAGCTTTCTAATGAAATCTACCTAATAGCTTTCTAATGAAATCTACCTAAAAAAGGAAGGAAGATTGTAGTTTTACGTGACCGTGAATCTTGTGATTATGAGCCACGGGACCTCCTTTATACGTGGAATCCGAACCACAGGACATGGCGTTTCACTTCGAAAATCTCACATGCTTTGACCGGGAATCGAAAACCCTAATTGAATTAACAAATCTTTCCATGACCCTACAGAGACGTGTGTATACAAACTACTATGTGAAATCGTTTTGTTCTTTACTTCAAATAACATGTTCAAGTAACGCAAAATAGGCTGTTACAAACCCTTTAAAATAAAAAGTAAAAATGTATCGTAGTATCATCTTGTCATTCTTCAAATTCGATGCGCATAGAATGCCAATGGTATAGTAATCAATGGAGCCCCACGTAGACTAGTCGTGATATCTAGTGGTGAAATATCGAACAATATAATCCTAACAGAGCGAGTGCATTCTAGCGGCCAGAAGAAGAAACTTTTCAATAAAATCTGGAAGTTAATAAGTAGGTCGACGTGCAGTTACCTTTTTGGCAGCTAGATGTCTCGAGTAAATCTGCTGGCGAATTATGTTTTAATTAAATATATATTTTACACCATAATATGCACAATATAACGCTTAATTTTAAAACATCTGAGTCATTACAAAACAATAAACATATAACATTTCAAGCAAAAAACCTAGCTCTGATCGGGTTTGAACCATAGGCATTTGAGCGATAGGCTAACGCTCTACCACTGAGCTAATTGTGTCAACGATTATCGTTCTACACACATCAAAAAAAGTTTTGCATCACCTCGGTTCCCAGATCTCCGGCATATAGACGTTGACTGTGTATATTGTATCAAAGATACAGTCCCTTTGACTGTTCATAGATGTCACTAAAACTGCTCAAAGATGTAAACAACCATGCATGAGCAGGGCCTATTAGACGGAGGGGGTACGACAGCCGATCAGTTCCAGTCATTCCACCAGGACGAAGGTACGCTGCTCATGTTGTCTGTAGTTCTACCATGCCTAGAAGGTCAATACCGCAGTTCGATCGCGTCCGCATTGTTACTTTGTGTCAAGAAGGGCTCTCAACAAGGGAAGTTTCCAGGCGTCTCAGAGTGAACCAAAGCGATGTTGTTCGGACATGGAGGAGGTACAGAGATACAGGAACTGTCGATGACAGGCCTCGCTCAGGCCGCCCAAGGGCTACTACTGTAGTGGATGACCGCTACTTACGGATTGCCGCTCGGAGGAACCCTGACAGCAATGCCACCATGTTGAATAATGCGTTTCGTTCAGCCACAGGACGTCGTGTTGCAACGCAAACTGTGCGCAATAGGCTGCATGATGCGCAACTTCACTCCCGACGTCCATGGCGAGGTCCAGCTTTGCAACCCCGACACCATGCAGCGCGGTACAGATGGGCCCAACAACATGCTGAATGGACCCCACAGAATTGGCATCACGTTCTCTTCACCGATGAGTGTCGCATATGCCTTCAACCAGACAATCGTCGGAGACGTGTTTGGAGGCACCCTGGTCAGGCTGAACGTCTTAGACACACTGTCCAGCGAGTGCAGCAAGGTGGTGGTTCCCTGATGTTTTGGGGTGGCATTATGTGGGGCCGACGTACGCCACTGGTGGTCATGGAAGGCTCCGAAACGGCTTTACGATACCTGAATGACATCCTCCGACCCATAGTGCAACCATATCGGCAGAATATTGGAGAGGCATTTGTCTTCATGGACGACAATTCTCGACCTCATCGTGCACATCTTGTGAATGCGTTCCTTCAAGATAACGACATCGCTCGACTACAGTGGCCAGCATGTTCGCCAGACATGAACCCTATCGAACATGCCTGGGATATGTTGAAAAGGGCTGTTTATGGACGTCTTGACCCACCAACCACTCTGAGAGATTTACGCCGAATTGTCGTTGAGGAGTGGGACAATTTGGACCAACAGTGTCTTGATGAACTTGTGGATAGTATGCCACGACGAATACAGGCATGCATCAATGCAAGAGGACGTGCTACTGGGTATTAGAGGTAGTGGTGTGTACTGCAATCTGGACCACAAATGCTGCAAGTCTAGCTGTATGCTGGTACAACATGCAATGTGTGGGTCTCATGAGCAATAAAACGAGCTGAAATGTTGTTTGTGTTGATCTCTATTCCCTTTGTATTTAAAGGTTCCGGAACTCTTGGAACCGAGGTGATGCAAAACTTTTTTTGATGTGTGTATATAAAATGACTTACATAGAACTTGTTAGCAAATAATGATTTATACTAAACGATTTCATCACTGGAGTATATTATTTATATATAAAGCATTTCATACAAAGTTTATTTATTTTGTATCAGTACGCTATATTGCATGCAATACTCAAATTAGTGAAATATAAGTCAGGCACAAGATATCCGCTGCCATCTTGTCTTATTACTGAATCAGCTCAGCTTTTTAAAATCACGTCTGCACTATAGTATTACAAAATAAACTTTTAATTTCGAACGTGCCTCTTCCTTTAGAACAGTTAAAACGATTCTCGGCTCGATAATCGGAACTGGTGGGTCCCATGATATGGATTATAAAGTTTGCATAATTCGCACGGCCGCCATCCTGAAATGGTATGGCGGACGACCTTGTAGTTTGGTCACAAGACGCATCCTATACGAAGGTATGTTGTTACCAAATTTGGTAGAGATCGGATGATTTGGTTAGTCGTTATTTGATTTTACGTTTTGAACGTTTGAGTGGCCGCCATTCAGTTTTAGTAAAGATGGCGGCGATATAAAACATGACACTGAGGTGTCCTTTGCTAGTGCTACCTTTGTACCAAATTTCGTTCAATTCGTATTCACCGTGTTCGAATTGATAGGGGGGACAGACATTCAGAGTACACACACTCACACACACACAGACTCACACACACACAGACTCACACACACACACACATACACACACACACACACATACACACACACACACACAGACAGACACACTTTTTTCGCCCTGTGTTGATCTCATAAGTCTACTTTCATTTTTTGCAAAAATCGAAAGTAGGCTAAAAATATGGTTCTAATGATGTGATGCACTCTGCCACCAATGGATGATGATGATGATGATGATGATGATGATGATGATAATTGTTGTTTTAAGAGGCCTAACATCTAGGTTATCGGCCCCTACCACAAATGGAAACATAGCTCCAATTTCCAACACGGTTATGCCTAGTGTTAAATACCGTATGTAACACCAACACTATCTCGAGTGGCTACTACTTTTGCCACCTCACTTCGGGGAGGTATGAAAGCACGTTCTGGGGATATTTTTAGACATTCCAACACCGCTAGCGGATCTAAATCCCTAAAATACGGTTTTCTATGCTGACTACTAAACACTGGTCCTGTAAGGTCGTGCTTGCAACATTAGATATTTAACTGTATTCAGGCCCGTATTTACGGGGAGACAAACTTGGAAACTGCCCAGGGCGGTAGGTTTTATGGACGGCAAATTTTCTGGAAAACTGCACTAAACTGCTTGGCCATTAGATGTCAAGTTATTAAAGTTTAATTCCTCCACGAGAGAATATACTTTGGCAATATTGATTATTTAAGGACATGAATAAAAGGGTCGTCTTAGTCACCTTGGTGTTCTTGCTGTTGATCTGACTTGAATGTGAAATTGTACTAACTTAATGAGGAAATCCTAACGTTGTTAGCGGTATTTTAATAATTGTTTTGCACATGGTTGTATAATGATATCTGATAAAATGTAATGTAAATTCTTTGTATTAAGTATTTTTATTTGTAATTTTAGTAAACGCATATTTATAATGTACTAGCAGAAGTACCCGTTCTTCGAACGGTGTTCGTTGTTAACACCAGACATTATCAATTGAGCTACTGTTGCAATGGTTAGCGGTTTGTCATTCCTTCAAGTTTATCAGAACGAAGTTAGTTTACTGGGAATATCACACACACTGTTAATTTAAGGCCCTTAAAATGTAGTTTTCGGAGACCCTTTATAGATTCCCGAATTTTTGGTCTCACGTTGAGAAGCGCAACATATGCTTTGGTCGTCCTTCTAGGATAATTTTTATATTTCGCCTATTTTAGCATGTATTGAGAAGTTTTTCTCTATATCCACCCTTCTACTGTATGAAAAGTACGGTGAAGAGTTTTATAAATGATTGGTGTATTGACGCTCATGGTTACCATACTTAATTTTACGATGCACCAAGCATCCGAACACGAGGTTTAGGCGTACATAAAGATACACAGAAAGACAGACAGACAATTCTATTGTCTACAACATATTACCCAGATATCCAACATGGGTATATCTACCGCACAGTATCAAATAAAATCATCCTTACGATGAACCCGTATGTCGACAAAAAAAAATTGTTAAAATGTGCTCTCAGACTAAATTCACCTAACGTGTACTTCCTGACGTGAAATACAATTGAAAGCCTTGTAGACGAAACGCAATACACGTCACATAAAAACTGAACCTCTACGTAGTGCTAGGTGCCCATACACAGGAAGACTCCTTTCATAAATTATAAAGGCTTGTGGTGCATGAAAATTCAGGTTTTTTAGCCTCAAATTGCCCAAATTCCTAAAAGCCGCAAAAAATGCTGGTTCAATTCAGGAATTTTTGAAAATAATGTTGCTGTTTGGAGATATAATAGACCTTCTGTACTATATGTCGAAAGTGAAAATTGCATGAAAAAATTCTAGGTTACCCCTTCACCCCCTTAATTGCATTGATGAATTATACGGTCTACGTTAGTTCCGTGATAACCTTATAGCCATTTGCAAACTTTCACAGAAATGTAATAAATGGAGTGACATTGCTTCTTACAGAAATAGAAGGAAAGTTGTATGCCACCCCTTGAGATAATGTTCTCATGGTTACCGATCTGCATTCCTTCATTAGTTTGTTAAATTAAATTAGTTTTCTGGGAATATTTCAGAAACTGTTGGCTTTAGAGCCTTATAATGTAGTTTTCGAGGACCCTTTAGGGCCCCCGAGTTTTGTTGCTGGCACCGAGGGGATTTATCTCGTCGTTGTACGCCATAATATAATACTAATAATAATATAATATAGGGAGAAATTATAACACCTAATTTTTTATTATTTGTTTTATTATTTTTTATTCAGCCAATGGCCATGTACTTCAGGACGGGTCAGGGAAGGGATATTATCAGAGAAAGAGGCATTCATATCATGCATGAGCAAAATGGAAATGGCCTACCATTTAACTAAGGACATCTATAAGAAAAGGTCAATATCCTTCAACGCAAAACTAAAACATTACTGCAGTGTCATCCGTCCGGAGGTCTTGCATGCTTCTGAATGCCTAACGATGAACAAAAAAGGCTTGGTCGAGAAACTGGAGGCCAAAGAAAGGAAAATTTTGAGAAAGATATTGGGTTCCATCAAAGACAATGGGGAATACAGAAGACGGCATAACCATGACCTATATACTCATGTGGAGAAGATAAGCAACGTCATCCGGAAGAGGAGGTTACCATTTTTTGGGCATGTGAAACGATTGAGCCCAGCGAGACTGACCAACCGCAACATAACTTACTTTCAGGAGAGGAAAACAAAATGGGCCTGGTTCATTGAACTGGATAAAGATCTGAAAGAAGTGGGGATTACACCAACAGACATTCAGGAGCGCGCCCCACTCAAAAGGAAACTTCAAGCTTGTAAAGGTTTCCAAGAAAAACCGAAGCATAAAACGGGAAAGATTTGGACCCAGGAACGGAAGGAAGTCCACCGAGAACGAATGCGGGCGTACAGGGCAAACATCAAAGCCAGTAGGAGACGGTTGGAATGACGCGGTCCATAGATGGCCTATACGAAATGAATGAATGAATGAATGAATGAATGAATGAATGAATAATACGGGGATAGGAATATAATAGACCTGCCGTACCACACCCGCAGGTGTAAATCGCGTGAAAAAATTCTAGAGTACCCCTTGATCCCCTTAAGCGCATATACGTATTGATGAATTTTACGGCTTAATTTGGTTCCGTGATAACCTTCTAGCCGTTTGCAAACTTTCACACTAATGTAATTAATGGAATTGCATTGCGTCTTACAGCAATAGATGGACCTCTGAGAATCCGTTGGCATGGTTACTGGCTTGCATTCGTTCATTAGTTTATTAAATTAAATTAGTTTTCTGGGAATATCTCAAAAACGGTTGGTCTTCGGTCCTTAAAATGTGGTTTTCGGGGCCCCGAGTTTTGTCTCTCACATTGAGGGGATGAAAATGAGTTTTGTCTCGTCCTTCTACGCCTATTTCAGCATGTATTTTAAGGGGGTAGGCCCCCTTTTATGAGAGGTACGGAGAAGAGTTACATCAATGATTAGTTTCGTGCCTCTGATGGATATCTGTACCAAATTTTACGTTGATACACCCAGCCGTTCTCGAGTTATAAGGGAACAAATTTGTCCACAGACAAACAAACAAACAAACAAACAAACAGGCAGACAGGCAAAAACTTTATTTTCGCGCGCATCCATCATAAAACAGTCTGAAACGCGTAAACAACTCAAATTTCCGTAGAAATTCAGAGAAAAATACACAAATTTTCATTTTTATATATAGAGAGATATACTGCTCCGCTCGGTGTTGACCGTGTTTTATTGCACAGATTTTGGTTTTACTCGCTAACCGTTGGAGATATACGAAAAGTGATAAGGACCTTTCGGATAGAAAATTAAATGTTAAAGCTCATGTATACCATCAAAAGTTTGCTATTTCTTAGCGTTCTCTTTTTATTTGAAAAGGAAATATTAAATTTTGAAACTAAAGGGTGTAGTGACGTCACAAATGTCGGTTTTACTCGCTAACTGTTGGAGATACACGAAAAGTGATAAGGACCTTTCGTATAGGAAATTAAATTTCAAAGCTCATGTGTACCATCAAAAGTTTGCTATTTCCTACCGTTCTCTTTTTATTTGATATGGAAATAGGAAATTTTGAAGCAAAGGGTCTAGTGACGTCACTAAAATGGTCGCCATTTTTTAATAGTGCAAAATTTCGAAATAAAAAGTATCCTATATGTAAACCTGGTAAATCAGCTACATCCATGCAAAATTTCATTTAAATCGGACCTGTGGTTCTTGCGTTATTGAGTAACACACAGACAGACAGACACACACCATCTCATTTTTATATATTAGTATGATGCCTCTCATAGTTAAATACACACTCAGGTGAAGAAACAGCCCCATATGTTATGGAAACTTTAATAAATCTTCATATTCCAAGTCAGGGGCAGCAAGGTTTTATTTTTGGCCCAGAGGCGTCAAGAACCCTAAATATGGGCCTGACTCTATTATACTCTCGCCATTTATTACACCGGTTTGCCTTTCGGTGATCGTTATTCGTGCCGCGAAATGCTGTTCATTTTTATTTTCAAGGTGTGCAATAGTACAGTGACTCATTTCTTGAGAATAAAGCGATTATTGCTACGAATGAACAGCAATCTACCATTGTAGTTGTAGATTCTTAACCTGCAGTGTTACATTTTCTACAATTCAAGCAATGTATACAGTGGTTAAATTGTCCTGCAATGTTTGTGCCGTAATCAAAGTGACTGAGATTCGCACTCTTGAATGTAGACAAAATGGTGAAACAATGGTGATAGACTTCTTAATGTTGTATATGATTTCAATGGAACCCCCTTGCAAGGCAGACAATTTGGGATGTGTTACATGTACTTATGAGACATAAATAGGCCTACATACATTTAAAAAACTCAAAAGTATTTTGTATTAGATTGGTTAGACTAGGTATTATTCACAGAATAAAGATTAATCTCGACTTGATGCTTAATCGTAACAAACAGCAACTGAAAGGGGTAGGTACGGTACTTCAACAAATTCAAAAATATATCTGATCATCAGCAACCATAAAAATCATAACTGGCATATTTAGGCTTATTCTGTGCAATAGCCTGACAATTCTGGGAAATAGTGTAAAAAGGAAACTTATAAATGAAGAGTATAACAAGTAGTTCCGTGAAGAACTATACGGCTTATTTTCATATATCCTACTTAAGTTAATTGCCACTATCACCATATAAAATTTCAGTTTGATTGCTGTAATAGATTCGTAGATATTGAGAACCGACTAAATATTTCGGATGGTCGCCATGTTGGATTTTATATAATGTAGGTCCTAGAGTTATGTGCTGTTACATGAAGATTATTCTGTACGTGTAGCATTCAAACTTCAATCGTTTGATTAGGACACAAGAAGTAACAACGAGATTTTAAAATTTCGCACAGCTGCCATCGTGTGGTTATGGAAACGATTGAAATAAATTAGATGCCAGTGGATTAACATTCGTATAAGGATTTACTGTACCAAGTTTCACTGCACTCGGATGGTTAAATTGCGAGAAACGTCCATGTGAATATTTATACTTCGCGTCGCCGCCATGTTGGATTTGTGATCACCAGGTTATTGACAGTCCTATAGGTGAACTTATGTTCATAGCCCCCATGAACATAAAAAAATCAGTTTGATTGCTATAATAGATTCGTAGATATTCAGAGCCGTCTAAATATTTCGGATGGTCGCCATGTTGGATTGTTAAATGTATAGGCCATAGAGTCATGTACCATTAAAGGAAAAATATTGCGTAGGTTCATTATTCAAACTTCCACTTCGTTCGCATGATTTTGACGCAAGAAATAAAAAACTTTATTTTAAAATTCGCACAGCCGCCATCTTGAGGGTATGTAAACAATTGAACTAAATTAGATGCCATTACATTACAATGTGTATAAACATTTCCTGTACCAGATTTCATTGCGTTTGGAACATTAAATCGCGAGATAGGTCTATTTAAAATTATCAAATTCGCTTGGCCGCCATGTTCGTTTTGTAGTTAACCGTTTTTTGAAAGTCTTATAAATGAACTTCCAGTGGTGCCATGTATCTCCGTACAAAATTTCAGGGTGATACCGCTAATAGTTTTAGAGATATAGAATGCCGGTGAAATATTTCGCACAGCCGCCATCTTGTGGTTATGTAAACAATTGAACGAAGTTAGATGTCGGTGCTTTACAATGTGTATAAACATATACTGTACCACGTTTTATTGCGTTTGTTTGGTTAAATCGCGAGAAACGTCTATTTAAAAGTCACAACTTCGCTTGGCCGCCATGTTGGTTTGGTAGTTACCAGTTTTTCAAAAGTCACATAGGTGAACTTCTAGAAGTTCCCTTTATCACCGTAAAAATTCCAGGGTGATATCGGTAATAGTTTCGGAGATATTGAATGCTGGTGAAATATTTCGCACAGCCGCTAAATTGGATTGGTGAGACGTAACAAAATTTGAAGGGCACGGTCGGGATCGTCCGAAATTGTGCTATGAACTTACTTAGTTTCTTTGAAATCGCTCCAGCCGTTTAGAAGTTATTGCGGGCGGGGGGCAAACACGCACACACTATCACACACGCACACACAGACAGACACACGCACAAAAGGTGATCTCATAAGCCTATTTTTTCAAAATTAAAAATAGGCTAAAAATGTACATTTTAAGTTCTACAGCTGCATGAGTAGCAGTTTTCTTTTCCAGGCTCCTATCAAAAATCTGGAAGATCTGAACACCATAGATCTGCCATTTTGCCAAAATATCACCAATTCGACGTAAGAAAGGACACAATGTAGTAATTTGATCCTTAAACCAATCGTGTGTACCTGAGTACCTCAATTAAGCTCCACGATGGGTCGATGAGGACTGGTTACCTGAATATTCGAAATGTAATTGCCGACGCTGACAGCAGCCATACCTAGTACGATATTTGCAACACTATCTTCAGGGAAATGCCACGTTTGTTTCATGTTTCATGTTCCGGGGTACTCATCTCAAAACTACGGTACCGGTGCTCTGAAATAACATTACTTACACACACTCGCCTACTGACACCACAGATTATTACATAAACCGGAATTTCTCTCAGAGTCAAGTACAAGGGGTGAAGTTTAAACCTGTTCACAAATAAAGCAACAACATTTACAACAATGCCAGTTATTGAATATAAGTAGGATAATTTTCCCCTCTTTAAGGGTAGCCTTAACATACAAAAATTAATAAAACTCAAAAGTATTTGTATTAGATTGGTTAGAGAGTGTAGCCTATTTACGTCACAGTTACAAAAGCATACTCGCTGGCCTGGTAAAAGTAATCATCCTATGTAAAACGCCGATCTGCGTATTTCTTAGAAGCCGGTCGAGTGTCACGACGCACTCGATCTTACACCATGTCTTAACATTTCGGAACAAGATGTTCAGTAAAGAACATATAGCCTATTTTCTCCTAAATGCATGGGTATTGTTATAACTCTTTGTCCTTTTCAAGGAGTATAATTGAATATTGGTTGTAGTAGCTTGTTGAAATACAACGTGCTATACGGATATTAAACATGAATATGAGGTGCCCTTTGCTAGTGCTCTCTCTATTCGTTTAGTCGATACTCTCCGTGACCCCATGTACTAAACTACGCCAATTTCTTCTGTCCTGCACTGCCTCCCGAAGATTTTCCAAGCTGGAATTTAGTGCTTCTGTGATGCCATCCATCCATCTCATTCTTTGCCTCCCTCTTCTTCTTGTGCCTTCTATCTTCCCCAGCATTAAGGTCTTCTCTAATGAATCATGTCTTCTCATGATGTGTCCAAAGTAGCCCAGTTTTTGTTTCAGGATTAAGCCCTCCAAGGAACACACTGGTTTAATTTGCTGTAAAACTGACTTATTGGTTCTCTTCGCAGTCCATGGAACTCTAAGAACTTTTCTCCAACACCATAATTCAAAGGAATCTATACTACGGCGTTCAGCTTTTCTTATGGTCCAGGTCTCACATCCGTACATCACAACTGGAAAAACCATAGCCCTTACTATACGGATCTTTGTTGTTAAGGTTAGGTCTCTACTCCTTAAGACATTGTCCAGATTTGAAAATGCCTGTCTACCAAGTAGCAATCGTCTTTTGATCTCATGACTGCAGTCACCATCGGCAGAAATCTGTGAGCCAAGATAGTTAAAAACAGAGACTATCTCCATTTTTTCTCCTCCTACTTGCCATGAATTGACAGTTGTAGTTGTCATAATTTTTGTTTTCTTGACATTCAACATTAGTCCAGCCTTTGAACTTTCCTCTTTCACTTTCAGTAAGAGGTTTTTTAAATCTTCTTCAGTTTCAGCCACCAGGATTGTATCATCTGCATATATCAGGTTGTTTATATTTAACCCAGCTATTTTGATTCCTGTTCCTTCTTCATCTAACCCCACATTCCTCATAATGTGTTCTGCATACAGATTGAAAAGGTAAGGTGACAATATACAGCCTTGCCGTACTCCTTTTTGAATCTTACCCCATTTAGTTGTTCCATATATGGTTCTCACTGTAGCTTCTTGATCAGAGTATAAGTTCCGGATGAGGTTAATGATATGTTCTGGTACTCCCATGTATTTTAGTACTTTCCATAACTCATTATGATCAACACAGTCAAAAGCTTTAGCATAATCAATAAAACAAAAATATACATCTTTCTGGAGCTCTCTTGCCTTCTCCATTATCCATCGTACGTTGGCGATTTGATCTCTGGTCCCTCTTCCTTTACGAAATCCAGCTTGTTCTTCAAGTAGCTCTCGGGCTACATACTGGCGTAGTCTATTTTGTAGGATTTTAAGCATGACTTTGCTAGCATGTGAGATAAGTGCTATTGTTCGGTGATTCGTGCATTCTTTAGAATTTCCCTTCTTAGGAATTGGGATGAATACTGAACTTTTCCAGTCTTTTGGCCATTGTTGGGTTTTCCATATTTGCTGACATATGGAATGTAAAATTTTCACTGCACTATCTCCAACTTCTTTGAACATTTCTATTGGAATTCCATCATGTCCACTTGCTTTGTTTTAGCAATATTCTCTAGGGCCCATTTGACTTCAGTTTCCAAAATATCTGGTTCTGGTTAGAAGGGCACATGAACGTCATTATCCATAATACATGGTTCTTTCTTATACAGATCTTCTACATATTCCATCCATCTTTCCTTAATGTCCTCTGCTTCTGTTAGATCTTTGCCATTTTTATCTTTTACCATCCCAAATTTTGCCTGAAATTTTCCTTTGATATCCTTAATTTTCTTGTAAAGTTCCCTCGTCTTGCCCATTCTGTTATTATCCTCAACTTCCTTACATTGATTAGTTATAAAAATATTCTTATCTCTTCTAGCTAATCTTCTAAACTCTGCATTAAACTCAAACATTGCTGATCCATCCCCTTTAATTTTTGCATTCCTTCGTTCTTCTGCAATTTGCAGTGCCTGATCCGATAACCATTTGGCCTTCTTCATATTCTTTTCCTTGGGAATGTATTTTTCTGCTTCCTGCTTAACAGCAGCAGATACTTCTGTCCACAACTCTTCAGGGGTTTTGTCTCCAATCTGTAATGTATTAAATCTGTTCCTGACTTCTACTCTATAATCACAAGGAATTCTTCCCAGGTCAAATCTGTATGAGGAGGCAGTTCTAGCCGTTTTCCTCAACTTCAACCGGAATTTTGCAATTAATAATTCATGATCTGATCCGCAGTCAGCGCCTGGTCTTGTTGTAGTAGATTGAATAGCACTTTTCCACCTACTATTACAAATTATGTAATCAATTTGATTCCGGTATTGGCCATCTGGTGAAGTCCAAGTGTATAGACGTCTTTTGGGTAACTGGAATAGTGTGTTGGTAATAATCAGTGAATTATCTAGGCAGAATTCTATGAGTCTTTGTCCTGCTTCATTTGTTGTACCTAGACCAAATTGTCCTGTTACACCATTTACTATTTGATTTCCCACTTTAGCATTCCAATCTCCAACTATGAACACGATATCCTTGTTTGGTGTCGACCGTAGTAGTAGTTCTTGTAGTTTGAATTGATAGGGGGAATCGATTTGCACCCATACATGGCCACCATATGCAAACTATTGGACTGATGACCTTGTAGCTTGCTCAAAGAACGCTTCTCATATAAAGGTATGTTGTTGCAAAATTTGGTAGAGATCAGATGATTAGGTTAGTCGTAAATTTAATTTAAGCTTTGAACATTCGGGTGGCCGCCATTACGTTTCCGTCAAGATGGCGGCGATATAAAACATGACACTGAGGTGCCCTTTGCTAGTGCTATCTCTGTACCAAATTTCGTTCAATTCGGTTTCACCGTGTTCGAATTGATACGGGGGGACAACCATCCAGAGTACACACACTCACACACAGTCACACAATTTTTGGCCCTGTGTAGATCTCATAAGTCTACTTTCATTTTTTGCAAAAATCGAAAGTAGGCTGAAAATAATACTGCGAAATATCACTTGTTAATTTTAGAAAACTCTACGGAATTGTACAATGTCTGTTAGTTTCTTTTTATCGTCTATTATTTTCATAGACAGAGAAAAGCTTGAGCATTACACATTGAAAGCAGTGGTTTGTTTGGCAGCACCGCCACATGAGAACGCGAATTCCGGTAGTAAGAAGTACTTGATATAGTGGTTGTTATCTATTTTACTTTGTGGTTAGTAATAATCAAGCAAAATATTTTTATTGCCAAAACTAAGTTTTACTAAAACCATGGGCTCACGCTACGATGTTATCACTTCGTAGGCTACAAGTGTTTTATGATTCTAAAGCGAAGTGTTTCCGATTGGTTGTGTAGAAGAGGAAAAACGTGACGATCTGCTGTAACGGCCAATACAAACTAGATACCGTACCGTATTTGGAAACAGTGCTATTTAAATAATAAATTGGTCTGATTCAGATGTAGGGATATTTCCACAGTTTAATTTATGTCCAGTTACTTAGAAATTTGGCAAAATGGATTAACAATACAATTTAATAAACTATGATATTTTATTTTTATTTTTGTCGGTACCACTAATCTTTACTGTTTTTAAGAACTGAACATTACGACGATGAATCATGAAGAAAAGCGAACTTTAATGGACAAAAACTCAAACAAAATATTCCTCCCATTCTTGCAACAAAGTAGCCAACGTTTTCAGACCAGTCAAATAATGAATTTCGCGAACAAGTACGAATTGAAACGATTATTTTAGGGGTGAGTGAGGGGGGGGGAGGTGGAGGGGAAAGGGGGAGGGCGGGTGACAGGTATGTAATGAAACGAATTTTTTGCTTGCCCCCCCCCCCCCCCCCTGAAAAAAATCCTGCGGGCGCCCATGGTACTCAGCACATAAGTTGATATTTGTCAGCCGTTATTATACATTCATTTTTATTGCTATTCCGGAGATTTACTGACCTCGGAATGACGTGTCAGTGATCCCAATAACCTTATGCTATGAGTGAACATATCTCTATATTTTAATTTGCTCCAAAGCACCATTAATTACGATTTAAAATTGACTAGATTATCATTGCTTCCCCATAAGGAGAGCTCAAGACGCCAACATGGCGGACCGCGCGCTCAACCTGGCGTACTTTCTCGTGCAGCGGAGAGCTGCCATCAGCGATCCATGTATAGAGATCAGTCGTTATACCTCATTGTTTCCAACTCATTAATCATGGGAAACATACAAGAAGAGAACGTGAGAACCATGGGGAATATGCACTCTTGGTTACGTCTGGTTACGTTGTCATTATTGTAGGTGCACCACCTAGTGTTTTGTTTTACATGGCCCTGTAGACATGCGACTTAGCGGATGTGCCTTTAGCTGTGCGAGAAAACATGTACTTCATGCACGATGGAGCACCTCCTCATTTTAGTATTAATGTCCGTCGGCTTCTAAATAACAGATTTGGTGACATATGAATAGGTAGAGGTGGACTAATTGCCTGGCCTCCACGCTCTCCGGACCTAAACCCACTGTACTTTTATTTGTGAGGGCATTTGAAAGCTCTTGTCTATCGAACCCCAGTACAAGATGTTCAGAGTCTCCGTGCCCGTATTATGGAAGGCTACGAAACCATACGCAATACTCCAGGGATCCATCAGCGCATCTGAGATTCACTACGACGGTGGGTTGATGCATGCATCAATGCACACGGAGGGCATATTGAACATTTCCTGTGAGAAAGAGTTGCATTTGGTATGATGGTACATTCTGTTGTGTGTTTCCCATGATTAATGAGTTGGAAACAATGAGGTATAACATGGAAACAAAGCGTTTCCGGACCCATGGTCATATAACAAAACGTCTTCCGTCTTCGTGTGAGGAATGTGTCCTGCATGTTGTGCCGTACCTTTTTGTTACACCCTGTATATACTGGATGACCAAAAGTCACGGGAAGCGTAGTTCCATGAGAAAATGTGCCGTGTATGACTCCTGAGCGCTGCGGCGGAGCAGAGCAGTCTGTCACAGACACGTGTGTAGAGAAGTTGGCAACACGTCGCGAGTTAGCTCACTTGGAACGTGGGATGATCATCGGCGCACGGTGCATGAGTCATAGTATTTCGTAGATTACTCGTGAATTCGGGTTTCCGAGGTCAACAGTGTCGCGAGTGGTTCTCCAATATCGTAGAGATAATGTTACCATCCGGATAAACCGCCGCACGGGACGACCACAGGTGTTTAACGAACGGACATCACGTCACCTCAGCAGAGCCATACGGGGCAATCCAAGGGTTACTGTGAGTCATATCACCGTCCAGTTGAATGTTGGGAGTCAGGAACCCATTTGTGTTTGAGTCGATGCCTCGTCATATTGCTGACGTTTTGAGGGCTCGTGAAGGAGCAACTGGTTATTAACATCATAGTCCGTGCATTCCCATGATTTTTGGCCATTAAGTGTATGTGGGTTAAGGTATTTACAATATCTACACTTATTTAGTTACAGAAATTTATTGTTAACTTCTGCAAAACAACAAGAATCACACAAATTGAAATTCTTGACAAACTTCTGTAACTAAATAAGTGTACATATTGTAAATACCTTAACCCCCATAGGCTATTATGTATGATTGTGAAACATAAATTTCGTTGGTCTCAAGCAGATAATGATTTTAAAATCAATCCCGGAAGCATTCCTGTACATTTTATTTAGTTTAGCCTATATACAAATAATAATCCCACCTGAAAATTCATTCAGCATGGGCTCGTTCTATCACTAACTAGCTTTCTTTTCTAATAATTTCATACTTCGATCTGATGGTTTCTTCTTTAGTGAGAGAAGACACGTTAAACGGCATTCCGTATAAATGGATCAAAAGTACTGTTTTAAACCTAAGAACGGCTGTGACTAGCGCAGATCACGGCCGCGCGCTCCCGGTCCATCTGGTGCAATAACCCGCTCCGCTGACTCATATCGTTAGTTCACACGTGTTTTGTCATTCATATGGGCGTGTATTTGAAAGCTTAGACTTTAGTGTTGCACGTTTAGTGAGTATTGTGATTACTGTGATTGTTGGTCATGCCTAGACACCAATTCACATTGTGCGAACGTGTGTATATCTATAATTGTATATGAAAAGCAGAAAATCTTGTTCTGAAACGAGACAAAAATTTCTAATCAAGTTTCCAGGAAGACCTGTGTCTAATGCCAGTACAATTAGGAGGCTCGATGAACGATTCAAGGATACAGGCTTCGTAAATAATAAGAGAGTTGACAGACATTCTTTCATCAGTAGATGTCAGGTGTGTGTTACAAGAGATGAAGGACATTTTCAGCATGGCCTATGAGCACTGTAAGTACACATTATTGAACATGTATGGTAAAAGTGTGAAAGTGCGCGCCTAACCACCGGCTGAACCGGGTACGCGCGGCCGCAATCTGCGCTAGTCACAGCCGGCTTAGCTTGCCGTGTTTACTGGCTCGCTCACACATAATAACCCTGTATATCTAAATAAATCAACGATCAATAGGTAGGTAGTCGCTATCATTTTGCAGCCTATTCTAGGCACAATAAAATTAAAACTAATATAGCTGAATTCCTATTCATAATGGACTAATGAAATGTTCACTACGTATTTATGCAGTATTCGTGACTGATATTGTACATGTTAAAATCTTAATGCAATTGGTTCGCCTAGAATCGATTTTAATTTAAAAATACTGTATATAAAATTAATTTCATTTCACGCATGCTGTTCTTTGGGTACACATTTCTCAGCAACTATTCATGATCGAATTCTGATAATTTCAATTATTTTTTCTCCTGAAATCATCCTCAAAGTGGTGAATAAAACTATATATTATTTGAGTTGAAAATATGTCAATTATACAAATAATATTAGCAAACTTTCATTGTAAAATAAATTAATAAAATAGATCTTTTTAATGAATAATCGGTTAATTTAAGAATAATATTTTTTTGTTCAGTAGATTACAGTTGTTGTAGTTTATTATCTCAAAACATTTTGTACTCGCAGGTGTGCAATTTTATGATAAAACTGTACCTAAAGATAAACATGCATAAAATGTATTTTTATGATATATTAAACAAATCGATTGTAGGTGAACCAATTGCATTAGGATCTTTAAAATGTACAATAACAGTCAGGAATAATCGACAAATATGTGGTGAAAATTATATTATGTCATTATTAATAGAAGCCCGGTTGTATTATTTTAAATGTTGTCCAAAATAGGTTGCAAAGAGGTAGTGATTACCTGCCTTCTGTCCTTATACTGATGACTCGAGTATAAATCAATCAATAAATCAACCATCAATATGTCAAAAGTGTCATTTGTAGCACTTGAAGTTTGTTTGCTCTTTCCTTCATAATTATTTTGAGGTTTCTGTGCTCTTTACTTCGAAATATTAGAAGATGTCAAGATTAACTTTCTTAACACCAGCAGCCTCCTTGGTACAAAGATAATTTTAGGATTGTCTCATACTGCTTTGCGCTTTCCGCCATCCTGTTCGCTCGTATCTCCACTCCACTCCACGTCTCGCTGCTGCCACACGTTGTCCCAGTCATCCCGCGCTGGCAGGTTGGCACCTCGACGCAGGCAGGCAGCTCGCGCTGTCTCGGAAGACACATGGAGGCGCACCTCACACACACAGAACCCATCATTAGGCAAATGAGAATCAAAACAATTTTATCCTGATCTAAACAACAAAAGATTATAAGAAAAAGAAACACCTGTTGTATAATGAGGCTGAGGCCTGGCTGGCCTGGTCCCTTTCTTCTAATATGGCTCAAGTCTTAGCGGCGCGATTGCTGATGTGGTTTAAAAGGAAAAGGACTTGCTTTATTTCAGAACTTGTTTTCTGTACTTCAAGATCTCTTGAACTGTTTCCATCTCCTTTTTCAATGTGATCCAATTTAGAGCGCTGCTGTGTTTAAAATTTAAATACGGGATTCGTTTGATATGTCGTCTGTCTTTTGTTTCCATTCAGGCTTTACTTTGAAAACTATTTCATGGACTTTGGATGTAGATTGTAGGTGATACCGTTGCTTTAAAATTTGTCGTTCACCGACTTGGAATCCTTTGTATCTTGCAGGTGGTGTGTGTAGGAAAAAACAGCTATTCTTAGGTGCCAAAGTTGGGTCATTTCAATTGTTTGTTTCAGTTTGTTTGGGCCGACTGCGTGGAGAGGTGGTGAGGTTCTTGCCTGTCGTACACAAGGTTGGCGGGATCGAATACTGACGCAGTCGGTTGGCATTGGGGGTGTTTAAATGAGAGAAACTCATGTCGGTAAATTTACTAGCATGTTTAAGATGCCTTATGGGCATTATTCTGGCATCCCGACATCTCTAAAGCCACAGAGATAATAAAATAGGGACGTTAAACATTATTATTAGTCTATTATTATTATTATTATTATTATTATTATTATTATTATTATTAAACTACGTTAGTACCAGTACCATGAAGGTAATGTGGTAAAGGCGTGGGCTAGAGCAGTTGTTTTGATTGGTTCATTTTTATATAGATCTTCCCCAAATTCCTTATAGGCTTAGACCAATATATTCTCCATGTATTAGCATACAGCATTCAGGATGCATTTTTACCATTTATTTATAGGCACAGATTACGCAGCAGTATGCCCGTTAAGCATTTAATTTTACTTAGAACCAGAACTCCATATAGTTTTGTAGTTACATTACTGCTTCGTTTCCAAACCTCTTTCTACAACGTGGTAGGAATGAATCAAGAATCAAAAATTCCAAAGAATCAGTCCTTCAAATAAGATGATTAAGTACAATTGTCACGCTAAACTTTGACGGTAAACTAATTGAATCATGGTTGGTTGGTTCCTCAGTTTAGGGGCTGCGACAACGTGGTCGTGTGCCCCGTGTACTTGGGTGAGTGTAGAATCATAATATGACCGACTTTGCATTTATTGTTGTTTACACACAATACTGCGTCTACTTGTGTGAGTTATTGTTCTGACTGTCCTACTAACCAATGTGTTGCCATGTAATTGGGACTTGGATTGAAAGGAGATAGCCGTGGCCACGACATTCGCCTAAAGGTGAAGCAGTAAACCACAGAAAATAACTTCTAAAATGGCACAGAATGGAATTCAAGCCCACCTCTCTTCTCACTTGTCCTCGCGAAGCTGAGAGTATGTCTTTCCAACCCTCTTACTTATAGGTTGTTTAAATTATCCAAGGCATAGCAGGGAGTCTAATCCGAACCAAATGGACTTTTAGCTATTACGCCTTCTCCTAAGTCACTAACGGTGTCAATCCTGCATTTATCAGGATGAAAATGTGAGAGTCTTACTGTCTGTTATAAAAGCTAGACTTTCCTCCGATAGGAAATAACTGGACAATTGAAAGGAGACATGCTCACAGTATGTAAAACGTTTATAGCGTTGTCATATTGCCCATGTTCATCTGCGTCCTCAAACTAGTTATATTTAATATTGTATTTCGCATGCTGTGCAAAATTGTGTGCTTGCAAAGAAAATACTACGTACGAACTCACTCAAACATTTACGCGGTATTCGAAGCACGCGATCCATTCCTTGTTGGTTTTACTTTTTTATTTTCAAATACATCTATGAGATTTGCGCTGGTAGTTAGTTGGTTGTAGGTTGTAGTGTGGGTGTAACCATAGTCACTAGCAACGGTTGGCCACAACTAGCGTACAAAGTAAATGTTATGTGGCAGGAATATTGACCTTGCGACGTGACGTAGGCTATTGTAAATTCAACGCACAACGTAAATTTTTTAATTGTGTAGATATGGCTTTCCGCAGCGTCTCTTATATTTTGCGCTTAAATGGGGGAATGGAGATTAGTATTTAATATTTGAAGATATCCAGAATACTTTAACATACACTTTGTCAGGACGTACCTGGCTAGCACAGATATATCTGACCAGCGAGACGATCAGGACTAGCCCCACAAAGAAAGTTCCGTGTCAGTTCATATCCGACAGTGAATTGTGACGGAAGCTGAAGGACAACGACACCACATCGACCAAATAACCAGCTAAGTTCTTTAATCCATTTTCAAATAGAACACCAACCTGACCATTTACTAACCATTACAGATTATCACACTAAACAACATTATCAAAACAAAAAGATCACATAATACTAACAAATCTGGCAAGTTACGCAAGTTTACAATAAACTTCTGTAACTAAAAGAATGTATATCTTAACCCGCATATTCGAAGGCATAAATTAACCTAGCCTGAGTGTATAGAATGTAATAATGATCGCTTGACGAAAGAAACTTGTCATCCAAGTGTATTAAGTAATCTCGTGTATTTTTTCATAATAATAATGTTATTGGTTTTACGTCCCTTTTAACTACACTGGCTTTTAGAGACGCCGGGGTGCCGGAATTTTGCCCCGAAGGGGATCTTTAACGTGCCAGTAAATGTACTGACACGGCTCCCTCGCATTTGCGCACCCTCAAATGCCAGCTGACTGCGCCAGGTTTCGAACCTGCAACCTTGGGCTCAGCAAGCGAGAACGTTACCCCTGAGCCACGCAGCCAGACGTGTATTTTTTCAGGTGTAGGAAATAACACCCATTACAATTTGTGTACAGTCGTGTTGACCGACTGAAAACCATTTCAATTTCTTATCATTCAGTTTGATTACATCACTTGCGAGCGACGGTAAACGTTAGGACGTAGTCTATTACCCCTCCCTCCATCGCCCAAAATAAGCGAATAATAGACCTTAGTTTCATAAATACATTTTATATCCGACGATGTCGAAATGTAAATATTATATGTCTGAAAACTGTATCATAATTAGGGTCATTATAACACTATTTTTCATTATGAAACAGTTTCTCCCACCAATCAGAGCTCAAGAAACAGTTGTGTGACCAATTAGGCAAGGATAGCATCGCACCTGCGCTGACTTCCACTGCCTACTATTTTAAATTGCACTGCGTGGCTTCTAGTGTCATAGTGGGGTATTTGAGGAGGCCATGGTATTCTCTGCGTCCCATGCGCTCTGTTCAGTACATAAAACTGGCGAAATCTCGACAGATATTTATTTATGAATATTTATGTTCGAACATAAAATAGTTATAATTATCGTCGAACATAAACAGTCGTATGCAACTCTCCTATAATGCCATTATAGGCTCGTTGCATAATGTAAACAAAGTGGTTTTAATGTGATGGGTGAGAAGGTTGACTCCAAGAAGTACCGACCTGGGTTACACCGAGCATAGCCTAATCATCTCCAATGACGTGCACTATGATTTTCTCGTTAAATCTGCGAATGCACAGAGCTCCTAACACTAGTACAGGCTACATCTTAATGTTGATGTTTTTGTTCATTTGAGGTGTTTGGACATCGTGATCATTTAGCCCCGTTTACTTGAGTGTGTGTGTGTTTTTTAATAACCTGCGTGTATTTGAAATTTAGGCTACGATTGGGAAGGAGGCGACCGTGGCCTTACGTTAGAAACCACTCCAGCATTTGATGTAGGAGTGGGGAAACCACGGAAAAACACTTCCAGGATGGCTGAGGTAGGAATCGAACCACCTCAGTTTTTCCTCATGAGGCTGAGTGTACTTCGTTCCAGCCCTGAGACCAGAATTAAACTTCTTGGCAGAGCCAGGAAACGAACCCGGACCTACGGAGCCACAGCCAAGAACGTTACCCGCTACACCACGAGGTGGACAAGAAGGCCTACATCCTATTAAAACTATCGCTTACGTGAAGAAATGACTTTCACTTTTGTGACAAGTCCACCTGGCAGTGATTATGTTATCACGTGTCGTAGTGAAGCGAGGCGAACCCCCATTGTAATAGATCCCATCTACACGTTTATGTCGTATTTAAACGAGACTTTTGTTGATCTAACATATGATGGAGCGTTCATTGCAGTGAATGTTTAACTTACTTGTTGTTTTTCTGCCATTTCTTTGTCCAAGAGCATAGCACAGCAGTCCAATGGGTTCCCACCATCGCGCCATCGCGCATGCCCGGACAATAATCCTGTTCCCCCTGCATTAAGCATTGGCCACACGTATCAATCAACCACCAACCTATTGTCACACTCAAATTACGTACACAACAAACTTTTTGGGTGAGAAAAGAAACTTTTTTTCAGAATTATTTACGGTACAGAACAAAATTAGAATTTTTATAAAGATATCCCTGAAGGAATCCGAATAAAAGCACGAAAAATGTCGGTCATAACGTGCGAAGCTAAATGCTGTTGGCCAGATATTAAACAATGATGGTCTGAGTCTGGCATGCCACGATCAAAACATGCACAGTGGAGGTAGCTTTTATCTTTATTAAGACCGTGAACAGGTCCTCGTTTTGAAGTGGGGCCGTCCCTGAGTAAGGCTATTTTTATCGCCCGAATAATGAACAATGCTCACGATCACGGACACCGACCTTATGGATTGAGGCAGATGACCTCGATGCTCCTAAACGACAATCACCAGTGTGACCATAGACCTCTTGGACACGGCAACAGAATGATGTTGCAGTCGTTGATTGATTTAGGGGCTTTACGACATCGTGGTCATGTAGCCCCGTGTAGTAGGGTGTGTGTGTGGAATTTGTCTGATAACCATTGTTATTGTAATAGCTGTATTAGTGTGTAGCCTATTTGTAATTCAGATGAGGATTGGGAAGAAGGCGGTCGTGGCCTTATGTTAGGAACAATCCCGGTATTCACCTGGAGTAGAAGTGGGAAACCACGGAAAAACCCCACCAAGATGGCTGAGGTGGGAATCGAAACCGCCTCTTCTCAGTTTTGCCTCACGAAGCTGAGTATACCCCGTTCCAACCCCCAGGCCAAAATTACATATCTTGACAGAGCCGGGAATCGAACCCGGGCCTCCGTGGTGACAGCCAAGTGTGCTTGCTAGGCACTATGCAACGAGGCGGACGTAACTGAATGAAATTGGGTCCACCTCTAGTATTCTTGGTTGTCGCTCCGGAGGTCTAGGATCGTTTCCCGACTCTGCCAAGAAATTTAATTCTGGTCTGAGGGCCGGAACGGTGTGCACTCAGCCTCGTGAGGCAGGACTGAGAAGAGGTTGGTTAGTTAGTTAGTTAGTTAGTTAGTTATTTAGTTAGTTAGTTACTTAGTTAGCTAGTTAGTTGTTTTAAGGGGCAGAACGGCGAGGGCACTTTCCCCACTTCTACTCCAGGCAAATAGTGGGATGGTTCCTACCTTAGCCCACGGCTGCCTCTTTCCCAATTCTTACCTGCATTACAAATACACACACGTCACCACACCACAATAACACATGTTATTAGACAAATTTAATTTTACTTCGTATATATACGAAGTCTGTAGGGAAAGATCGAGGGAAAGATAATAGTGTTCAGTATCGTTTGACGGATATGCTTGTAATGCATACGGGATGCGAGCAGAGAAATATCGACCTTCCTGACAACACGCGTTAGTTTGGCTGCATAAAACAATATTATTAGGGGCAGCTGATTCACCTGGTATACACCCAAGTACTGTACATGGGGCCCGCCTCGTTGCGTAGTGGCTAGCAATCTTGGCTGTCACAGCGGAGGCACGGGTTTGATATCCTTGCGCTGCCAAGAAATGTAATTGTGGTCTGAGGGCTGGAACGGGATTTACACAGCCACGTGAAGGAAAACTGTGAAGAGTTGGTTTCGATTTCGAGATCTCAAATTGGGGGTCCTTAAACGATGTTTAGCCTACTTTTCTCATTTTGCAAAAATGAGGAAAGAGTTGACTTATGAGCTCGATCCGGGAAAGTGTGTGCGTGTGTGTCCCCCCTTATCAACTCCTAAACGGCTGCAGCTATCGAAACCAAATTTGGTAAGAGTAAAAGATCTATACCTGAATATCTCACAGCCATATTTGAAATTGACGTCAGCAGGGCTGCCAACTGTTAATAAATGCTCTCTCTATTTGTTTAATTCTAATATCAATATATCAGAAAGTATGCAAGCCATCAGCTCCAAACTTTGCACACGAATAGTAGGCTACCTGACATTCTAGATTAATTTGGAGTAACTAATATACCTCAGTGCTGTCAACATGATTCTAAACTTTCTGATAGTTTCAATTTTTAATTGCATGTAACTTCTATACTAACAAATGGATTTCATCCAAAATTGGCACTGTTGTAGATCGTACTGTTTCAGATTAATTCTGAGCATCACATACATGACATTGTTCCTAACATGATTTTACACGCACTGATTAATCCAATATCAAACAACATGTAACGTCCATACTATCCATTAGACTTAACCAAATTTTGTATGTGCATTATATACCTTGAAAGATGGAACTAAGAATATATATGCAGAGTCACCAGGTCTGCCAACTGTAGTAAGTTACTCTATTAGGCTACACTATTTCAGGTGTATTTCAAACTGCAGTACTCAGAAATGATTATTACCAACTTGATTTCGTCATTATTCTAGATAGGCATGAATCTTAAATTTTAAGAAAAGTAGGCTCTTTAGTTCGTCACGGAACTACTTGTTCATGGTCTGGTCGTTGACAGGAAAACTGCCTTTCGAGTAGCAGTGATATGAAAGGGATTCCTTTCAACCTCTGCCACTAAATTGGTATCCTGTTTTTCGTGTAGAAATTTTCCTTCTAGCACTCCCAGCTTTCCGGCCAAAAGTTCCTCAACGTCGGTAATTTTGCATTCCACTCCAAGCTGTCCTTCCTGAAGCGCGGAAACGCCTAGCAGCCTGAGTGAACAGAGTTGGGGGGGGGGGGGGATTTGTGGTTGATTCATTCAGTGTCTTACCCTCCTCAGGGGCTCATATCTAGTGCTTCCACTTATTTGTGTCAGGTTCCTCTCTGTCTTCTTTCCTGTCGACCTCTCTTGGTAAACTCTTGTTCTCTTCCGACCTCGTCGGTATTAGTGTATCCGAAGCCTAGGGAGTCTCTTCCATTCTCGTCTTAATTGGCCCTTGTCTCATATTTTCTGATCCCTCATTCTACGTGGAGTCAGACCTCTTGTTTTTCTTTCAGGTATCTCCTGCCTTTTGCTCAGGGACCTCAAGCCCCACCACTTAAAGTGCACCCTCGATAGTGCTACACCCTCAAGGGTTCACGGCTGGTGAGTTCGGGAGTTGGCGATCCTGAGGGATTCCTTAGCTGGAGCCGTTTTTTTCCTTTTTCCATTGTCTTTGGGGCGGGCCCTCTCCTCTTTCCCTTTTCTTTCTGCCTTTCGTGACTCTACTTCTTTCTAGGTCCCTCAATTCTCTTTCTACGGAGGTTGAGGGCATTGGTTTCCCCTGTCTTTCGTTTTCCTTTCTTTTGTTTTCCATTTCTTCTTCTAAAGTGTAAGCTGTAGTTAGTTATAGTTGTAAGTTCGTAGTTAGATATACTTTAGATTCATTTTCATTTTTCATGATCAGCCATACCATTAGGGGCCGATAACCTAGATGTTAGGCCCCTTAAAACAACAATTATCATCATCATCATCATCATCATCAGAGTCTTACCGATATTGTTGCCATGTGGCCCCGTATACTTGGGTGTGTGTAGAATGTCTAATAACCCGTGTCATTGTGATGATTGTACTAGTGTTTGTATTTGTACTTACAGTAATTGAAACTAGGATTTGGATAGTGGATGGCCGTGGTCTTAATTTAGGTACAATCCTGGCATTCACGAGAAGTAGAAGTGGGGAAACAACGGAAAACAACGGAAAACAACTTCTATCTGGCTGAGGTAGGAATCTAATACACCTTTTCTCAGCTTTGCCTCATGTGCCTGAGTAAACCCCGTTCCAGCCCTCAGACCGCAATGAAATTTCTTCACAGAACTGAGAATTGAACGTGAAATCTCAGGGATGGCAGCCAATAACGCTAACCATTACGCCACAAGGTTACCTTCACCGCATTGATGACCTATGTGTCCCAAGCCCCTAAATTAAGCAACAACAATAACCTGCAGAACTAATTTCACTTTCACTGATATATAATATTTGAAGCCAGAAAGCAGCTGGCTCATAGTTTGGAGTAATATTTTTAACACTGGTCCTGCGGCGTAGCCATGCTCGATAAATCGTGCACCACGACAGTGCGGGCAGCTGCAGCAAGTCCGGATATCGTTGGTTCGAATCACGACGCTGACAGTGGCTATCCCGAGTGTGGTATTCCCCGGGGTTTTTCCACATTCCTCCTGTCCCTAATTTAATGACGCACACTCCTAAAGTCATCACCAAAATATGGGTTATCAGACAAATTCAACACTCACCCAACTACACGGGGCTGATGACAAGATGCCCCAAGTCCCTAAAATAAATTAACTACAAACAACTCTTAACGCTGAAGGTGGTTATGAAAGGGCATGTCCCACACGTGCTAGCGGGGTCCTGCAGAAACATAGAAGGCAAGGAGGGATACTTATTTACATTTAGAACTGTGGACAAAAGCAAATTTAAATGCAGGAGCTTATCCGTTCCCTTTTATGCATGCGCTGGCGACTAGTTGTCAGCAATTAACTATCTCAAGTCCTGCTTGCCTGCCTGCCTGCACCCTTCGCCGCCTTGCACCAAAACAATGAAGGAAGGCGAGGGACGCGTTCGGGGCGAAATTAATTGTTCCTACCTCTTTGACTTGACTTGTATCAGCTTTTAATAGGTGGCGGTGGGGAGTCACCGGTACCGTGACTCGAGCGTATAAATCAGGACCACTCTGGCTGTGTCGTGCGAGCCACCGGGCGGCTCACAAGTAGTGTCCTCGCTACTTAATATCATTATCCTGTCTAGTTCCTTTTCCTAGATCCCGCTGTGTAACAAACTCCGGACATCGAAGTTTCAAATACAGTGGCCATCTTCGGTATTGTTTTCCACACTCCTTCCAGGCAGTACCTTATTTCAAGTCTCGGGTCACCTACCACTCCTTTCTTTGGTCAGCAGGAGGGAAAGGAGCGGAACCCTTGATAATGCCGGACGCAGTTTCCGGTGAAACGTCGGGAGATATCCTGTCTGGACCACGGCCTACAAGCCCGAAAAACGTGTACTTAATTATGAACGCCGGCCGTGAAAGCCTAAGCTGCTATACCTAATCATTAATAATAATAATAATAATAATCACCAAACCGTCCTTCATAGTCATTTAGCCCCTTGTGCTTGGGCGTGTGTGTGTGTGTGTGTGTGTGTGGGTGGGTGGGTGTAGAATTTGTATGATAACTTGTGTAATTGTGGTGTGTGTAGTAGTAGTAGTAGTAGTAGTAGTAGAGTGTGAATTTGTAATTTATTTATTTATTTATTTATTTATCGTATGGCTTCTAGTGCCGGGAGTGTCCGAGGACATGTTCGGCTCGCCTGAGTCTGTAGCTGCTTCCAGAGGACACCCTTAGGGTGAGCTATACGTTCCGTTCAATTTCAAGCAGCCTAGTTCCAACTTTCGCTACCAGATATCAATGATACCTAGTGGTGAACGTTGGATCTTTGAAAGAGCGTTCCAACGAAATCTAACCTAACAATTTTGCTTTACACAAGTTTAGTCTGTGGAAGGATCTTTTACATGCCATAAATATATGACATGGGACCACTGGCTGTACTTCCCCTCCGAGGGAAGGCATACTGAAAGATTTTTAGCGCTCTTAAAAAATCCGACTAATTCCGCCGGGTTTGAACCCGCTATCTTGGGCACAGCAGTTCAGCATGCTACCAACTACGCCACCGAAGCACTTATCTACTGATAAGTAGAGGAGAGATGTTTCTGGCGACTGCTAATGAAGAGAAGTGATAGGTTGGTAGGACACATACTAAGACACCCAGGAATAGCAAGCTTAGTTATGGAAGGAAGGGTCGAGGACAAGAACTGTAGGGGTAGACCAAGGTTAGAATATTTTAAACAGATTGCCTCAGATGTAGGGTGTGGTAGCTATGTAGAGATGAAACGATTAGCTCAGGTCAGGGAGGCGTGGAGAGCTGCATCAAACCAGTCAAAAGACTGAAGACTCAAACACCAAACACATATATTTTATGTTAGGCCCTGGTATGAGGCTACATGACCACAATGTGGGACCCGAGAGAAGGACGAAGAAACGTGGGACGCCAAAAAACCAGATGGTCAGACTACTTGAGAGCTAAATCTGGAAACCAATGGTCGAGAGTGGCAAGAGACAGGGAAGCATGGAGACAGCTGGAGCCAAACAAGAATCAACATGCACCAAACAGGACAGAAAGACAATGCCAGTGAGTGCAACAAGACAAAAGCTCCCAACGATGCTCACCTTCGGAGCCTAATCACGAGCACGTCTCTGTGCATTCAGGAGGCCTTTGCCCTTAAGGGATGTCTATAGGCTAATTTTATTATTATTATTATTATTATTATTATTATTATTATTATTATTATTATTATTTTATTAACCTTGGTCTACCCTACAGTTCTTGTCCTTGACCCTTCCTTCGATAACTAAGTTTGCTATTCCTGGGTGTCTTAGTATGTGTCCTACCCCTAAATCTTCCCTTCATTAGCAGTCGCCAGAAATATCTCTCCTCTTCCACCGTCTTAACACCTCTTCATTTGTTACTCTCTCTGTCCATCTAATTCTCATCATTCTCGTTCTCGCTTGCTGTGCCCAAGGTTGCAAGATCGAATCCTGCAGATGCGAGGGAGCCGTGTCATTAGATTTACTGGCACGTTAAAGATCCTCTTCGGGGCAAATTTTCAGCACCCCGGCGTCTCTAAAAGCCTCAGTAGTTAAAAGGGACGTAAAACCAATAACATTATTATTATTATCATAATTCTCCTGTAACACCACATTTCAAACACTTCTATTCTTCTCTTTTCTGCTGCACTAACAGTCCAAGTTTCTATTCCATACAGTGCCACGCTTTTTTTTTTTACTTTTTTCTGTTTAGGCCTATTGTATTCGATTTCAGTTTTTTTACATGATAACGTCACAAACACCCAGTCCCCGAGCCAGAGGAATTAACCACAGGATATTAAATTCCCCATGGCCCGGCCGGGAATCGAACCCGGGACCCTTCGGGCCAAAGCCTAGCACGCTAACCAATTAGCCACGGAGCCGGACACGCTTCACACAAAGGATTTCAAAAATTACTTCCAAATACCTAAATCTATACCGTACTCAATGTCAACAAGAATGAATTTAGACAGAAGTTCAAAAACTACCGGTATATTAACGTAGGGGCAGAACACTAAAAACGGAGAGGACGTCTTTCAGAAGAGAAGTCACTGAGTGATGGGCTCAAGAGATACTGGCAGTACATCGAAGCTGGCAGACGGAACAAGAGCAACACACAGAAAATGATATTGATTGTTAACTCGTAGTCCCTTACAGCTAAATTAGAAAGTAGCCTATAAATACAAAAATAATTTAAAAAAAATAGAGATGTAACTTATGCTGTCGCGGACTTTTGTTGTTGTTGAAAGTTGTAAGGTGAACAATTGTATTGATATATCTTTAACAGTTTAGCCAGCATAGCACAATATCCAGTGTTATTTAAAGAAATGCTAACTAGCGAGCGAGCCTTTACCAGAATCAGGTGGTCATGGCCAGAGAAACCATTCACGTGAAATCTTCCGAGTAGAATAGATGTGTTGCCTCTGTAAATGATTTAAATCAGAATTTGTTAAACATTGTCACTACAGACGTGACCATTTCATTACAATAACGTGCTATATTTGTTTTCCAAAAGGAGAAATTAATTCTGAAACAGTTTGTTAACGATTCATTTTCGTATCAGTAGCCTATATTTTGATATTCCTTGATTTTTTTAAAATATTTCGGCAGCATTTGACCCCAAAACGTGGGAAATAAATTAGGCAGTGAGGTGGTCCTCCCACATTAATGCTCACAATTATTAATGTTAATGCATTATATTTATTTATATTTAGTCAATGTTGTATATAATTGCCTAGTTATTAAAACCTTATTTATTTGCCTTTATTATGGATAGTGTGACATTTATGTTTATTTTCTAAATTGAAGTATTTTTCGAATAAGGAGGAAAATGTGTGGTAATTTTTTGTAAAACAATGGTGGTAGCAAAGACCCCATTGGCTCAACATAATTGTATAAAATGTTATATAGCTCAAAATATGGAAATTCCACTTCCGTAATTGACTGAAATAAAATGTATGGAAACGCCGTTTACTATCTACAAATTGTTAGAGCTACAAATTGTTAATGAACTTGGAAGTTTCATTGACCACGTCTGTAATTGTAACATACAATCCTGTCGAAATTGAATGTTTTTCAGTCGGTCAACACTGTATGTATGTGTCTACCCCTTATTATTCCCGTTTTCCAGCGGGGTCGGGGATGAGATGCGATGGAAGTCCTTGTGGCGATGGTTTTTACGGCCGAATGCCCTTCCTGACGCCAACCTCAGGAGAGGAGTTAATGAGAGATGAAATGAATGATGGTGAATGAACCTGGGCAAGGATGTGGAAGGAAGCGGCCGTGGCCTGTCAGAAGGTACCGTCCCAACATTTGCCTGGTGTTGAAAATGGGAAACCACGGAAAACCATTTCAAGGACGGCCGACGGTGGGGCTCGAACCCACGCGTCTACCGAGTCAGCAGAGAGCTTGGCCCCATGGCCTAATGCTGCGCTTTAGCCAGCGTAGCCACTACTGTCGGTTCAGTCGGTCAACACTATTGTACCTAATTGTATTGGATGTCCCATAATCTTGAAAATAATTTACATGAGATTAATAAACACACTTGGATGACCAGTTTCGATCGTCAAGCGATCATCATCTGATGATCAGCCATTTGAGTGCAGGCAGCGAGAAGTGGCAGCTGCGCGGAAACGGACGACGCATTGCTCAAACAGCTAAGTGCACAATCCACAATAAACTGACCATTTAATAACAATCATATAATCGCACTAAGCAAGCAAACTTGAAGGTCAATCTCCACTGTCAGCATCTTAACAAAAGATCGCATATCTTGAATAGTTGTGCTAGTTTAATTACTACTACACAACTAAATAAGTGTATATATTGTCATAACTAGGGCCCGGGTGTTGATGCCGTAAGAAAGTTTAAAAATGCAATTAAAATTTTCAAAAATGACTGTAATAAATGTCCTAAAAATTTGAAAAATTCACTCTACCTAGGCAAAATGGAGAAAATGATCTTATAATAGTACATTATGCAACGAGCCTATAATGGCTATAATTAAGACACGAGTATCTTTATAAAACGAGCGTATGCGAGTTTTATAATTTCCATACGAGTGTCTTAATTACCATTATAGGCGAGTTGCATACGACTGTTTATGTTCGACGATAATTATAACTTTATTATATGTTTTAACATAAATATTCATAAATATCTGTGGGATTCAGTTAATTCAGTTATTAGTGAACAAGGCTTGGTGACTGAACAGAGCGCATGCGTGGTCAAGGCACTCCGGAAGCAGAGACCATTCACTTTGTTTGACAACACAGAAATATGTTGGATTTTGAGCGCATGCGCGAAGGTATCCTTATCTAATTGGCCACACAACTGTTTCTTGAGTTCTGATTGGTGGGAGAAACTGTTTCATAATGAAAAATAGTGTTATAATGACCATCATTATGATACAGTTTTCAGACATATAATAGTCAAGGTCGAACATAATAATAATAAAAACACCGATATTTCAAAAATTCGAAAAATGCAGTATAAATGGAGGAAATGATCTTATAATAATAAACTCACCAATATTTCAAAAATGACATCGTGCTCAAACTGAAAAGTCGATCAAAATAGATTTCTAGCACTTAACAAAAGGTTTATGTTCACTATACTCTGAGTTGCACTGCATTAAGCATGCCATTCTGATGTTGTCAAATGTAAATAATCTGCGATTATCAGCCAACGTTTTTATATCTCGAAAAGCTGCGTTCAACATCCACTGATGTGATCGGAGTGTACTTGAAGTGAGGGAGGTCGTTTGTTGCTAAATCCTCCTCAATCCCATCCGTGCAGTAGTTTTCACCAGAAAGAATCTCTGAGATTTTGCATAATGTTTTATACCCGGTGTTTTTGTCCGGCATTTTTTTCAGTTTTGATGCAATACCCGCAGCAATTTCGCCACGATTAATGCTAAGACTAGTTTCCACCCGGTTGATTAAGGAAATGGAGTCAATATTTCAAATTATCTTGTATCAGCTACTAACTTCTTCTTAATTCTGAGAGACGTAACTCCCTCATATAAAGCTGTGGCATGACTAAATTGGGAAAAAAATTACATCAAAAGGCCGATTTCTCTAAAATAAGACCAAAAATATATACCAAACTTTAAAAAAAAATGCTCTTAAAATGGAAAAAAAAGGAAATAATGCAAAAAGTTGCAGAATAATAATGACATATTTGAAGACGGGGTGGCCCGTCCGGAGTTTATTTGTACTTCAGCATTGTTTCAGACAGCTCAGTAAAAAGATGACATGTCATCAACATCCGGGCCCTAGTCATAACCCATACTTGTAGGCATAGATTTAATAGCCTAACTGTAAAGGATCTGATGATGACCACTTTACGATTGAAACTACTCATCCAAGTGTATTTATTAATCTCATGTCAATTTTTTCAGGATTAGGGAAACACCCATAACAATTGGGTACAGTCGTGTTGACCGACTGAAAAACATTAAAATTCGATTACTAAGGCAACGCTGAAAAATGGCTTCCAACACAATAACATAAAAACACTGTTTATTACCCATCATATCCAGAAGGAAACCAAATATAAGTCGTAGTACACCTGACTCTATAAAGAGCGTAAACTGCTCCCGTGAGAAGCCGGGGTGGGGCGTGTATAGGCTAATAAAGCTATAAAATGTTATCGAAAGAAAGTACAGATAAATCTGCTATTTTATTAGAAGTAGTTGTATCCTCAGCATGTGCTTTATCCAATTAAATCAGTCCATACTTTCTTGAAAGTATTATTTCCTCTTGGGTTTAAACGAGGCAATGGTTAATTTATGGAACACGCTTATAAACTCGGACATTGTGCAGTGTATTTGATATGGTGAGGGTGGGGAGGGAAGATATCTGAGCGATAGCGATACCTGAACCTCCTGTGGAGATGTGTGACTTGTGATTATTGTCTATTCAAAGTACTGTATTATTGGTGGACTAATATTAGTTTTAGGGTCAGCCTCGCCTCGCGCGCTGAGATGCTGCATAAATCAAGCCCACTAGGAGGGGAGCGGGAGGCAGGTCGCCCAGGTGCCATGCTGTCCACCGGTAGCTCACACACAGCCAGTTTCAGCAGTGCGGTCCACATGTTTTGGAATTTTGTTGTGTAGAGTCGTTACATTGGCCATAAGAGCCTGGGACACATTAAAAAAGGGACCCCTATCCTCAAGAAGAGAAGCTTAGTTTCTACTGAAGACATAAAATAAAATATAAATATAAATAAATAAGTTCTTGAAAAATTGTTACAAAGTAATATCTCTACTTAGTATAAAACTAAGTCCCCGATTCTTCGATGTCACGGGTAATCTCAAGAACCAATGGATGGATTTTGATGTGGGTTTCACCATTCTGTAAAGGATATCTCGAAGAAGGTTTCTGTAGAAAATAATTTATTTATGGTCAAAAGAAACCAAGCAGTAACGATTTCAGTGAAAAAGTCGAAAAAGAACCTGGCGTGCGTGCACGTTTAAAGCTTACGCTGGGCAAACCGTTAAAAATATCAACATACTATGCGTGTAAGAATTGTTCAGCATGAAACGTTCTACAAAAGAGCATATCTCTATCTTGAATACATCGCCCACTATAAGTGTTTTTACGTTTTTCACGTAGGCCTAATGAATTCATAACTCGTCCCGGGCGAAGCCGGGGCGGGTTGCTAGTAAAAATATAAGGTGTGAAGAGAAAACTCAGCAATTCTTCTAGGTTTGTGCCGTGTCTTGTGTGGGGTTTCGCCTAGGACACCAAGCTAGGCTCATCGGCGGGCTCTTGGTGTCCCCGCCCGGACCCCCACAGGAGTGACGAACTGCGCGCCACCTCCCTTTATATAAGGTGCAACTGCACCACTTGACTACGAGAACTAAAAGTTCAACCAGCCTTAACCTCCCTATGAAGGCTTCCAAAAAGATGGTATATTGGCTTTCACGGCCGGTGAATTAAAACTCAGCAATTCTTCTAGGTTTGTGCCGTGTCTTGTGTGGGGTTTCGCCTAGAACACCAAGCTAGGCTCATCGGCGGGCTCTTGGTGTCCCCGCCCGGACCCCCACAGGAGTGACGAACTGCGCGCCACCTCCCTTTATATAAGGTGCAACTGCACCACTTGACTACGAGAACTAAAAGTTCAAGCAGCCTTAACCTCCCTATGAAGGCTTCCAAAAAGATGGTATATTGGCTTTCACGGCCGGTGAATTAAAACTCAGCAATTCTTCTAGGTTTGTGCCGTGTCTTGTGTGGGGTTTCGCCTAGGACACCAAGCTAGGCTCATCGGCGGGCTCTTGGTGTCCCCGCCCGGACTCCCACAGGAGTGACGAACTGCGCGCCACCTCCCTTTATATAAGGTGCAACTGCACCACTTGACTGCGAGAACTAAAAGTTCAAGCAGCCTTAACCTCCCTATGAAGGCTTCCAAAAAGATGGTATATTGGCTTTCACGGCCGGTGAACTAAAACTCAGCAATTCTTCTAGGTTTGTGCCGTGTCTTGTGTGGGATTTCGCCTAGGACACCAAGCTAGGCTCATCGGCGGGCTCTTGGTGTCCCCGCCCGGACCCCCACAGGAGTGACGAACTGAGCGCCACCTCCCTTTATATAAGGTGCAACTGCACCACTTGACTACGAGAACTAAAAGAACCTAGAAGAATTGCTGAGTTTTAATTCATCGGCCGTGAAAGCCAATATACCATCTTTTTGGAAGCCTTCATAGGGAGGTTAAGGCTGCTTGAACTTTTAGTTCTCGTAGTCAAGTGGTGCAGTTGCACCTTATATAAAGGGAGGTGGCGCGCAGTTCGTCACTCCTGTGGGGGTCCGGGCGGGGACACCAAGAGCCCGCCGATGAGCCTAGCTTGGTGTCCTAGGCGAAACCCCACACAAGACACGGCACAAACCTAGAAGAATTGCTGAGTTTTAATTCACCGGCCGTGAAAGCCAATATACCATCCTTTTGGAAGCCTTCATAGGGAGGTTAAGGCTGCTTGAACTTTTAGTTCTCGTAGTCAAGTGGTGCAGTTGCACCTTATATAAAGGGAGGTGGCGCGCAGTTCGTCACTCCTGTGGGGGTCCGGGCGGGGACACCAAGAGCCCGCCGATGAGCCTAGCTTGGTGTTCTAGGCGAAACCCCACACAAGACACGGCACAAACCTAGAAGAATTGCTGAGTTTTAATTCGCCGGCCGTGAAAGCCAATATACCATCTTTTTGGAAGCCTTCATAGGGAGGTTAAGGCTGCTTGAACTTTTAGTTCTCGTAGTCAAGTGGTGCAGTTGCACCTTATATAAAGGGAGGTGGCGCGCAGTTCGTCACTCCTGTGGGGGTCCGGGCGGGGACACCAAGAGCCCGCCGATGAGCCTAGCTTGGTGTCCTAGGCGAAACCCCACACAAGACACGGCACAAACCTAGAAGAATTGCTGAGTTTTAATTCACCGGCCGTGAAAGCCAATATACCATCTTTTTGGAAGCCTTCTTAGGGAGGTTAAGGCTGCTTGAACTTTTAGTTCTCGTAGTCAAGTGGTGCAGTTGCACCTTATATAAAGGGAGGTGGCGCGCAGTTCGTCACTCCTGTGGGGGTCCGGGCGGGGACACCAAGAGCCCGCCGATGAGCCTAGCTTGGTGTCCTAGGCGAAACCCCACACAAGACACGGCACAAACCTAGAAGAATTGCTGAATTTTAATTCACCGGCCGTGAAAGCCAATATACCATCTTTTTGTGAAGAGAAAGTTTCCGTTTGAGGGCGTTGATGCAGCGTATAGGCTATGCAACGTAGCCCGACTCCGATGAGGGTATATAGGCCTAAGCACGGACACGTAGGTAAGGGATTAGTGTGGCAGTCGTGTCTTACCGGGGTGCATGCATTAAATTCGACACCGGGAACTATGGTGATTTAATTACCAAATGCGTTCAAACAGGACCAACGTGCAGTTATTCTTTTCTTGGATGCCGAAGGACAAACACCGATGGATATCCATCGGAGAATGACAAATGTGTATGGGGCAGCATGTCTGTCGAAAACCACTGTTGTGGAATGGTGCGCCAAGTTCCATGCTGGTCGCGTTTCGACACAAGACGCCGGTCGATCTGGGAGGCAATACTGGAGAAATTACGGCGTGCAATTAAAGCGAAATGTCCGGGAAAACTGTGGCAAGGGGTGCTGCTGCTTCATGATAACGCACGTCCCCGTACCGCAAAGGTCGTAACGCAGAAGGTACGCCAACTCAAGTGAGATAACTACCCTATAGGCTTGATCTCTCCGAATGTGATTATCACGCCTTTGGTCCCTTAAGAAAGGCCTTGGAGGATCGATGATTCATGTCGGACGAGGATGTGCAGCGCGCGGTTATGGACTCCTTCACTCAGCAGGACACAGTGTTTTACCACACGAGGATCTTCACCCTGGTGTGTCGGTGGGATGAGGGTCTCAATGCTCATGTAGATTTTGCCTGATTGGCATAGCCTAGCTATTCTGGACTCTACGACCCTCAAATGGAAACTTTTTGATCACCCCTTATAGATATTTCAAGGTGTTATGCAATATTTCCAAGTTTCTTTCATCTTCATTCATTTCATTTTTCATTAGCTCCTCTGATAAGGTTGGCGTTGGGAAGGGTATCCGGGCGTAAAAGCCTCCCGCCTCCTAGAGATTCATCGCGTCTCATCCCCAATCCCGTGGAAACTGGAATGGTGATACTATTACTACATTACCCACTAGCGTAGCCGGGTGGCGTAGACGCGCTCCTCAACTGGACTGGAGATTCCGAGATCTGACGTTCGAAACCTGGCGCTGACAACAGCCATTCGGAGATTGGTTTGACGCTGTGAGGCGTCAGAATTGAATACGAGACCACTATCGTAACCCGAATCTGCATTTTGGGCTAGTGTGATAACGAACTACACCACAGCAGTTCACACCCGAAACTGATGTAATATCTGAAGTTATAAAGCGCCATGCGGGCAATGACCAAAGCTCAATAGCTTTGATTAACTTTGCTCGCGCACCTGGTCACTATTATTTCAACTAGCATTAGTATTTTAATTTTCATATTGTGCCCAATTAGACACGACAGACTGGCATCGAACTCGGGTCTTATCAAAGAAGACCAGGCCCATGATTCTGCCCAGAATCGAATCATTGATCTCTGAGGGGGAACAGCTACAATGAACCCGAGGAACAATGAGTTATATGTGCATATAATCATAATAGCAGGATTTCACGGCTAGAACGGGAATATCATAGCTTTTAAGGTGGATCATTGCAAGAAAATACAAGCCCATGTACGTTTTAGAAGCCTGAATGCAAGAAAGCAAACCAGCTTGACAGTTGACAAATCGTGGTTAGCGAAGGGGCGTTCTTAGGTGACGCCAAGGAACTAATTTTCGTCTGGACTGCAGTAGCAGCCCAAGATTAATGGCTCTGGGATTCACAGTCTCACAAGGCATAGAAGTGGAGTGGGGGCAGTCGCCCACAGAAATTAATTGATTACAGCCAATTGGAGCAATGAATTGAAATGAAACTTACACCCAGATGAATATATTCTAGGGAAGATAATTTAGGAGTGTTCTCACGCCTAAATTAAAGCCTGCATCTATAAACGAACCTCTGCACAGACTTCTTCCGCTTCGGAGGAAGGTTTTGTAGATGAGCCGAGGGGATTTACCAGAATAGCGTCATGACGCCATGGAAGAAGGCAATTAATTATAATTAATTGGCCGAAGCGATCGCTTGCACGCGAGTGATTTTGGGACCTGCACACCTAGACAAACGAGGATGATACTTCACTTTGTCTGGAAATGTATTATTTCAAGAAGGGAGTCGGTCCTGGGCGTCCAGTGGACTATGTTTCACAAGGAAGCCTTATATAGGGAAAGCTTCGCAGGGAAGTTAGTTCGTCTTCAGTTCGTCTTGACTCAACACGTGAACTAACACGCTGCCAGATCATGCAAGAAAGTGTGCGAATTTATAAAGTATCGACGCTCAAATGTATTAGTGGAGAACAATGAAAAGCGCATCATGCAGCTTCACAACAGTAATTATGCATCGTATAAGATTTAGTCTACAGCAGACGTTTAACCAGTAACATACGCGAGTATAAATTCAGTAAAGCGTAGAGATAATTTAGAGTGTTTATAGACAATGAACATACCAGGAGGTGTTGTCATAGTTAAAATGACACATTATTGTAAGGATCACTACAGTTTCGGGAGCCTGGAAGGCGTCACAAATAGTCGTGACATATGATTGAACAGATTTGCAGTAGAGGAGATATAAACTGTAGGTGACGGGAGTCGAACACACACACACACATGCAAGATAGACTTTCATGGAGACCAGCGGTTGTCAGGAGTTAGCTGCATCGCATCTCTGCGGTCAGGCGATAGTTGGAGTCCAATCAAGGATCCATGTGTGAAATAGTGCGGGAATTGTGTATAAAGTTATATTACAGTGATTTTAAAAGTGTGTATGTGTATATGGTAAAATAATATGTATTGTGTCAAAGTGAGAAAAGCCAGTGATGAAAAATATGATTACCATGTGTAAAGTGTATACAATGCGTCGTGTGAAAAATATCATGATGGCTTAAGCCAAGCATCATGGTAGGCTCGTGGCTGGCGTGCTGGACTAACCCAGCAAAAATGAAAGTGAGTACAAATTTAATATGTTGATATGATTAAATAGCTCACCATACAACGAAACATCACTCTAAGACTAAGAATTAACAGTCATTTATGTACGAGATCACACCCCTCGTATTTTGGTAAAATATGGCTTGGAGGGTGATTTGTTTATGGCCATTTAGGCGTAAGACATTGATGAAAGTAACGGTAACGTTAAATAATAATAATAATAATCTGCGGTCGGTAACAATAATGAATAAATAAATGGGCATGTCAGGCCTATAGTACGTGCAAAGTGTGTCATGTCTAACGTAAGAATACTGTGTTATTGTAAACAGTAAGAAAGAAACGTAAAATATCGAGATAATGAGAGTTTTTCAGTGTCATTGAATTATTGAATGAATGTTTATTATGGTATATTCTACAGGGTTGTATTTGAGAGCCATTAAGGTAGTTAATGTAAGCCAGTAAATGTATACTTGTTTTGGGAGCTACGTAGAGCTTTGGCTTATAAGTAATTGCATAGAGGACGTGAGTGCTTTAATAATTGAGTCATCTACAAGAAGTATTGTTTGAGCCGCGTTCAGCGAGCATGTAACGTAGAATCAAGAGATTTACGTCAATAAGTTGCGGGGATCATCCAAACATAGCTTGCGCGTTAGGCGAATCTAGTCGGCTAATCTTCGAAATCTACGAGATAGTATCGCCTTGGAGCATACTTGTATTATTCGCAACGAAGTTGGGACAGAGTCTGTCTGTATCCACCGTTTGCAGAATTGTTGCCACCAGGGATAACTATTAGAGACCCTGTGTGAGCCCATATATTAATTGATCTGCCCTTAGTGGTAAGACTAATGGTTCTTCGTATAGGAAGCGTCGATTTCCTCTTGTTATAGGCAGCTGCACCAGTGAGAGAACTTTGATACTCACTTGAGATGCGCGCCAGAGCCACTAATGTCGCCCACAGAACGGCAAAGCTATTTCGAGATCCATCCCCTGCCATGAATATTAATTAGGAGCCGAGATGAGCCCATTATACTCTAAATGTAGGTGTTAAATAATTAGATTGACTCAATTACTAGGGACACGACCCACTCAGGGTACCTCCAGCATACTGCACCAGTAAATGAACTTGACCTTGCGAGAAGCCAGATGGGGTGGCAGGGAGGCCACTAGACCGGCGGCCATCTTTCTGAGGCAGCCGAGACTAATTTATTGTCAGCTTGGAAAGGAAGCCCATTGACCTGATCCTTTTATTTTAAAATGATAGTGGGACACTGAAGAATCTCGATATTTCGAAAAATAATTAAGATATGATTGATGTGATGATGCCAATTGAATTACATGCATTATTTCCACACACATACCATGTTGGAACGTTGTGATCGGATAATATTTGGCCCAGTTATTCTCTGAGGAGGAATACTGCACCAAATAAATATAGGCATCTTTGTAAAGTGTATTTGCCCAGTTCGCACTAATTTATTCATACGGGTAGCGTAATTTTAATGACATGACACGTTTGTAACGATAATGTTTTGACCAGACCCAGAAAATCGTTGTATGGTGAAGCTATAAAACGTCTCTATCCATGTGTATTTTGGAAGGGAAAGCGTACCACTTCAGCGTTTCAAATTGATGGGAAAAAGAATACGATTCGCACGACACAACACTTATTAATCAAGGCATAAGATAATGAATTAATGTTACTGAAAGTAAATGCCCCGTGTAAAACGGATAAATGTTTAACAATTGCAGATTTAATGTCATTTAAATATAATTTGTGTTTATTGTGTTGTGATATTCCAGTTTGTGTTAAATTGTGCCACGTGAAGAACACTATGGACACTCGCAAATGTCAGAGAGTATCAAAAATAGGATGTTTTGAATAGACGTGAGTGCGGTAAAGCACTAATTTTAAGGAGAGACTCACATATAACTTTGATTTTCGTTGTGGGAAGTAAATGTAAAGTATCTTTTTTTGTGTTTTATGTTGTATTGCCATGATTTTCTATCATTAAATGTTATACTTAGGAATATGTTGTTTCTTTCAAGTAGAGTAGTCACTTGACAGACTCAAATCCTTAGCATGTGATCGTATGGTGGGAATGAACGCCCCATACCTCGAAAGACCGTGAGTTAGCTGGGATACGAACACATGTTCCATATGATGACGATTGGGTACAATATCTATGTCTTCAGAGTACGAAAGAATTCCTTACGACAGACATACCTAAGAATCGTGACTGTTTCAAAATTCAGCTCATCATCGGAACTGGAACCCATATCGCCTACATTCCGGGAATTAGTTGATGTCTTTATTTAGCACACTGTTCACATGTTGCAAATATTATTTTTAAATAAATTGTAGACTCATGAGATCAATCTGTGGCGATGTGTGTCTGTCTTGTGTGCCATCCCCCCCTCTCCTTGTCAACTCCTAATCGCTTGCAGCTATCAATACCAACTGCTGAATAAACACCATTCAAATCTGGACCCAAGGTTGGTTATCTTAGAAAGTATAGCCTATATGGATAGGTCGTTATACAGCAGATTCATTTTTGTTCAACCCATGTATGACAGTGTTGCCAACATAAAAATATAAAGAACTTCATGCAACTTCCATACTAACCAATGGATTTCAACTAAATTTTGTGAATGCCAGAAGTTACAAGGGCTACAGACTGAATGTTAATGACCTTTTAACTATAAACGCAATATCTCGGAATATATGCTTGTTACCAACTTCAAACTTAGCACACTGTTAGCCAAAGATGTTTTAGACGTATTTAGAGTAAATCGTCAATGTTAGAACTAGCCAACATAATTCTAAGCTAATTAATGTGCGCAAGATATGCTTCAATGAATATTACAATGCATATTGCTAGAGTTACCAATTATCGTCAAATTAATTATCTCAAGATGTTTGAACCCTAGACTCAATATCTCAGAATCCATACATGGAGCCTATGCCAAACTGGTCACTATTAGGCCAATATGTTTATGTATGTTTCGCAGGAAATTCTCTTTCTTTTGAATGCTCATTTGTTACGATCGGTTACTTGTAGACGTCCCAAGTGTATATACCACCCAGCCGGCTTGACAGTTACGCGAGATCGACGCGATGCAGTTCAGGCAGAGGCTATCCACTTTGTTTATTTGTTTAAACGCGCTTTATGTTCGACCATGGCGAAATGTTAATAGTCTATTATATGTCAGAAAACTTTACTATAATGAGGCTCATTATAGTACAAGTTTTCATTATGATACAGTTTCTCTCACCAATCAGAGCTCAAGAAACAGTTGTGTGACCAATTAGGTGAGGATAGCATCGCATCTGCGCTCCTTTCCATGGCCCCCTATTCTAAATGGCACTGCGTGGCGAGTGTCTTAGTGAGGTATTCTAGGAGACCATGATCAAATACAAGGTATTCTCTGCGTTCCATGCACCCGGCCGAAACCGTCGGATTTTTAAGAGCGTTAAAAATCCCTCAGTATGCCTTCCTTCGGAGGGGAAGTAAGGCCGGCGGTCCCATGTCATCGATTTATGGCATGTTAAAGAACCTTCCACTAATTGCACCTGTGTGAAGCTAAATTGGATAGGTTAAGAATGTAAACAACGCTCTTAGGTTTCTACGTTCGTTGCCAAGAGCCGACTGCGGTGGCGTCTAGTAGTTAAGTTGTGAACTTGGCCTAGTAGTCGTTGACGGTGGCGCTTGGCGGCAAAAGTAGAAACTATTTGAAAAATTCTAAGTTGCAGTACTTAAATTTAAAAAAAAAAAAACAGATAACACACACTAATACAGTCATCACAATTAACACCGGTTATCAGACAGATTCTACACACACCCGAAGTGCACGGGGCTACATGACCGCGTTGTCGCAGCCCCTAAACTAAGGAACCAACCAACCTGCGTTCCATGCGCTCTGTTCAGTGCATAAAACTGGTGAAATCTCGACAGATATTTATGAATATTTATGTTCGAACATGTGATTGGCCCATACCTTCTTCCACGAAATCTCACGGGTGCCGCTTAGGCCTACTTGGTATTCCTTGAAGTCGTACTGCATGAGTTCTTATACGATGTGCCACTCCATGTGCGTCAAAACATGTGGTTTCAGCACAATGGCGCACCACCTCATTTTTCACTTTCGGTCTGAGATCATCTGCACCACAGATTTGGGCAACAGTGGATAGGTTGTGGTGGACTGATTGCTTGGCCTGCACGTTCACCCGACTTTACACCGCTAGATTACTACATGTGGAGTCACATGAAAACCTTGTTTGAAGAGACCCCTGTGGAATTCGAGGAAGATCTACTTGCGTGGGTTATGGCTGCGGCGGATGTTGGAGCACCAGGGATTGGTGATCGAGAGTACCAGAACATGGTACGGAGGTACCGTGTTTGTGTTGACGTTGGTGGTCGTCACATCGAGCCCCACCTGTAATTGGACCCATACAAAAAGCAGCAGGAGTCGGACAGAGTGCCGAAAATGTGGGAGCTATGAAGTTGTGCTATGGTGGTTTTTTGTGGGTAGCGGGAAGATGGTACCTTTCTTGACACAAGTTCCTATGTTAAACTTAACCGTCTTGGTCCTCACTACAAGCCCTCGAAGTCTTCAATGGCACGGTAATTTAGAAACACCCTGTAATACGATAGGCGATATTCTGGTATTGAATCTTAATTTTTGGAAAAGTAGGTCCTATAGTTCTTCACTGAACTTCTTGTTCAAGTTATGAAACAGGCTAAACTATCTGTGACGTTGTAATGTATAACGGTGGAGCTAGCTGAGAAACGGGATGCAAACAAAACAGCGTACTAAATACAGAGAGTTTAGTTTGTATGTAACGGAGACCCTCGCTTGCTCGCTCGCCCGCGTTGCGCGCCTGTCTCCCGCCAGGCACTTTGCCGTTATGCGGCGCTCGCGCGGCACTGAGTCATTGAGTATAGCAATGTGTACTTAAATTTGTACTTCAATGTGATCCTTGACCAATTTTTTGACGAACTGACTTACGGAGAGCGATTGTCAAATTACTTTCAACAAGATTCTGCCACTGCTCACACTGCCGAAGCATCCATGACAGAATTGCGTCGCATTTTCGGTACGAGGATTATAAGTCGGAACGTGTGGCCTCTGTGAAGCTCAGACTTATCACCATGTGACTTTTATTTGTGGGGGACGCTTAAAAATAGAGTGTATGCGAGAAACCCTCACACTAAAAATGAGCCTAAAGACTATAGCCTATTACAGCTGAAATACAGTCAATCGGTGCTGAGGAACTTCAGAGAGTAAATGCCAGTTTCATAAAAAGGTTCAACTATTGCAGTACTATTATTATCATTATGATTGATCGCGATAGCTACGCGCGCCAAACTGCAAACCATGGGGCCAGGCTGCTCCAGACTCGATGGGCATGGGTTCGAACACCACTGTCGGCCGCTCTTGAAATGGTTTTGCATGGTTTCCCATTTTCAACTCCAGGCAAATGCCGAGATGTTACCTTTTATTATAATAGTCTAAGGACGCTTCCTTTCCAACTCTTTGGCCTGTTTCTTTCATCTTAATTCATTTCATCTCTCATTAACTCCTCACATGAGGTTGGTGTGAGGAAAGGCATCCGACCATAAAAACCACACGTCACATAGGAATGCATCACATCTCATCCCCCTCGAAGAAACATAATTAATAATGGGTAGACATATACTATTATTATAAATTATTATTAATAATGAAAATGAAAATCCACAGCCTGCTTCCAGTCTCCGACCGGGTCAGGAATGGAATGAATGAAGCCCCCATCTAGCGGCGAGGATATGAACTGTGCCGGCTGCCGAGGCCTGACGCACTCCTCTGGGGCAATGATTTAATGAATGACAGATGAAATGAATGATAGTGGAGAGTGTTGCTGGAATGAAACTTTGACAGGGAAAACCGGAGTACCCGGAGAAAAACCTGTCTGCCTCCGTTCTGTCCAGCACAGATCTCACATGGAGTGACCGGGATTTGAACCACGGACCCAGCGGTGAGAGGCCGGCGTGCTGCCGCCTAAGCCACGGAGGCTTATTATTAATAATAATAATTATTATTAATAATAATAATTATTAATAATAATAATACCGACAGTAGTGGCTACGCTGGCTAAAGCGCAGTGTTAGGTCATGGGGCCAAGCTCTCTGCTGACTCGGTAGACGCGTGGGTTCGAGCCCCACCGTCGGCCGTCCTTGAAATGGTTTTCCATTTTCAACACCAGGCAAATGCTGGGACGGTACCTTCTGACAGGCCACGGCCGCTTCCTTCCACATCCTTCTCCAATTTCATTCACCTTAATCAATTCCATCTCCCATCCCGACGCGCAGGTCGCCCACGGGCGTCGAATAGAAAGAACTGCACTAGGTCTCTGAGGAGACCACACGATAATAATAATAATAATAATAATAATAATAATACCGACACCGGTATCTACGCTCACTAATGCGCAGCGCTAGGCCATGGGGCCAAGCTCTCTGTGGACTCGGTAGACGTGGATCGAGCCCCACCTTCGGCCGTCCTTGAAATGTTCTTCCGTGTTTTCCCAGTTTCAACTCTAGACAAATGCTGGGACGGTACCTTCTGACAGGCCACGGCCGATTCCTTCCTCATCCTTGACCAGTTTCATTCATCTTCATTCATTTCATCTCTCATTAACTCCTCTCGTGAGGTTGGCGACAGGAAGGGCATCCGACCGTAAAAACCATCCGCCACATAGACTTTCGTTGAATCTCATCTCCGACCCCGTTGAAAACGGGAATAATAAGGCTAGACATGCATTAATAATAATAATAATAATAATTCATTGTGATCATGAAAATTTAGCTTTCAAAGATTTTCTGTTGTGATGAGAGATGACGTAGTGTTAAATCAGTCTTCACTGTAGCTGATGAAATCACAATCAAACGTATGAACTACCGGCAACATGCAAAGAAACAAAAGAAAACAATTCCCTTCTCATTTCAACTTATTCTTGTGTGTGTTTTTTTCATTTTCCCAATTTGTCCCATTCTTGTTTCCGCCTCCTCCCCCCGCTACCTAACTTGTTCCTGGCTGTAGGAAACTTTCTCTATATCCCGTCTGCATGCTAGCTCTCCACCCCCGGCCTGGCATAAGCGAGTCCCCCAACAATAGACCACGCGACTCCTCGATTAAAAACACTCAGCCGATACCTGGACGACATGACAGCTCAAATGCTGTCCCTACGGGGTCGGGGATGAGGTGAGATGATTTTTTATGTGACGGAATTTTATGGCCGGTTGCCCTCCCAAGCTTGTAGTTTTACATGACTGCTAATCTTGCGGTCATGAGCCACGGGACCTCTTTTTACGTGGAATCTGAACCAATGGACGTGGCATTTCCCTTCGAAAATCTCACATGTATTAACCGCGATTCGAACTTTGGGAGGACGCCAAACTTGATTGGCGAAATAAGTGAAACTCAGTAAAGAGTGGTAGACTAAGATCTCTTTGAAAGCACCGTCCGGAAATTAGCCTGAGTTGACAATGGGAAACCAAGGAAAATCAATTCCTTACCTACACTCCACTTCGGTGGCGTAGTTGGAGGCATGCTAAACTGCTGTGCTCAAGATAGCGGGTTCAAATCCGACCGAAGTCGTCGGATTTTTTAAGAGCGTTAAAAATTTTCAGTACACCTTCCTTCGGAGGGGAAGTAAAGCCGGCATGTAAAAGATCCTTCCACAGATTAAAGTTGTGTGAAGCTAAATTTCTAGGTTAGATTTCGTTGCAACGCTCTATCAAAGTTCCAACGTTCACCTCTAGGTTTCAGTGACATCTGGTGGCGAAAGTTGGAACTACTTGAAATTGAACGGAACTTGTAGCTCACCCTGTGGGTGTCCTTTCGATGCAGCTACAGCCTCTGGCGAACCGAACATGTCCTTGGTCACTCCTGGTACTAAACGCCATACGATAAATAAATAAATAAATAAATAATACCTGGTTTCCATACGTTTTCACCGGTTGTAAGCGTTCATTTCTTTATTCCCTGTTTTATCCTTGTATCTTTTATAATGATCTTCCGGGATTAGTATTATTAGTTGGGCTTTTATTGCAGGTTGTTCTTGTTTTTCGACTAATTTTGGAGTTTTCTTGGGGTGTCTGGCGTGCAACCTCAACCTGTTTGTGGGCCTACCCGCGTCCAAAAAAATTATGAGCTAGCTGTTGTTGTAATTAGGGGCAGCGACATCGTGGTGTGTGTAATTTGTGTGACAACCTGTGTTATTGTAATGACTGTACTGGCGTGTAAACTTGTAAATCGGGGATATAATTGGAATGGAGGCGGCCGTGGCCTTATGTTCGGAACCATTCCAGTATTTTCCTGGAGTAGACGTGGGGGGAGAAACCACGGAAGACCCCGTCCAGGATGGCTGAGGTGGAATTCAAACCCACCTCTTCTCAGTTTTGTCTCATGAGGCTGAGTGTGCCCCGTTCAAGCCCTCACACCAGAATTGAAATGTCTTGGTAGAGCCGGGAATCGAACCCGTATCTCAGGGGAGACCGTCAAGAATGCTAACCGTTACACCACGAGCTGATCATAGATTATTGTCAAACACAGTGTGTTATGTAGAATTCAAATGTAAAATCTTATGCAGTAGGTACCTTCCACTCTGTACCGTTGTTCTCTAGTGTTGTATTATTGTTTCAGACCTTGAGGAGTTAGTTGTGTTTTATTTAGCTGCTAGCACGATGATAATATGCCGGTATTTAAACAGGTTTGTATACGCACTCATCTCATTTCCATGTTATTTCTCCCGGGCTCTTAATGAATGCTGAGGTGAGTCTGTCCCCCCTGTCAGCTGACAATGTTGAGAACATTTATCCTCACCGCCTCAACCATATAGCATCACCGACTTTATCTGATGGGATCAAACAGCCGCCATAAAACGGATTTCAATCTACTACTCGCTCGCAAGATCTGTAGACATAGCACAAAGAAAACAAATTCAACTTTCAAATGGTTGAGCACAATAACATTTGATTATTTTAATTATAATAAGCTCCCTTTTTCGGTGCCGACCTATTATACTGCGATATTCTGATTAGCATCCAGGAGAAGTTTTTTTTTCTTTTTTTCTTTGTGTCCTGAGGCAGATTGTCGCTTTTAGTTTAGGCAGTTCCTTGGAACAGGAACGTGTGGAATATATTAACTGTTTGACTTACAGTAAGGCGAAATAATTGAAGATGTGCCCTCCGCCCCTGGACTTGAACCCAAAGCCCCTTCAATTTGAGTAGGTGCCTTTTCCCGTTGCACCAAAATAGTTCACGTCGGGAAAAGTGCACTTTCAATTCTTAAATATGGTATATTGGCTTTCACGGCCAAGGAATTAAAACTCAGCATTTTTTTTCTAGGTTTTTGCCGTGTCTTGTGTTGGGTTTCTCCTAGAAACAGCAAGCTGACTCATCTCCGGGCACTTGGTGTTCGTTAAAGGTGGTGAAAGGGAGGTGAAAGGCTGCTTGAGCGTTTAGCTATCGTAGTAAAGAAGCGAGCTAGCACAGTTCTCTACTTCTGTGTGGGTCCGGGCACGGACACCAAGAGCCCACTGATGCGCTAGCTTGGTGTTCCTAGACGAAACCCCACACAAGACACGGCATAAACCTAGAAAAATTGCTATGTTTCAACTCTTAAACAAAGTTTTTGGTATAAATCACTCTTATCTAGGCTACAGAGATTACGCCTGGTGATACCCACGTGCCGTGTGTGCCATTATCAAAACCAGCATGTGTGAATTCAAAATCCAATAAGTCCTCGCTAACGATTGGGATTACAGTAGGATTAAAAAATCAATAATGTGTGTCATTTTACGTTAACGGTGGGGAGACGGATCGCCTTTAAAACCTAGCTGGGCGGATATGTTTACATTTCATGTCTGCGAGCAGCCAAGGCTTTCCTATCTCGAGGAACAGTGTTGGCAACTCTCCACCGAGCCATTGAAAGCAACTGTGCAACACTGGACACTTAACACGCTAGCGGGCTGCCAGGACCGGGCTCTATGTTATAGTTATAGTTGTTGTTGTTTTAAGGGGCAGAACTACGAGGTCATCTGCCCCTAGGACCGGACTCTGAAATCCACGTGGAGAGATAGAGGAAGCATGCTATTGGTCAGCATCGAAAAATGGTTTTTGTCGGCGCGTGCTACTGCCTAACGTTTGAGTCGCCGCTCGTTAACTATAGTAAAGCCATCATTACTTCCGACTTGACGTTTCAGTACTAGACAAGAGTTTAGTTCGCTAAATCGCAACATCGCGAACGAAACTTAATTTGTCGTGATATGTCGATTTGAATTGCTGCCTCTTATTGTCTAGTTAAAGTGATTTTCCTTCTGACCGCTAGATAATATCTAGAGTAACACTGAAACGTCAAGTCGGAAGTAATGATGGCTTTACTATAGGAAAGTGAGAGAACTATACCTAAAACATTGTTTCGTTACTCATCATTTCAACCTCTACCATCTGGTTCTTATATTGTCAGTGGCGGTTGGTGGATATTTACTCTGAGTGTTGCAGTAGACTACCTTCGAGAGGGGAGAGATGGATGGGGATTTTAACATCGCAATGGATGTTTCCCTAAAACGTAAAACTCTGCTCATTTATCAGGTGCATTTATTCAAAGTTGAACGGTATTTTTATTTTTTGTAATTAAACACGCTGGACTATATTCATATTTATAACGTCGTCGTTTTCCAAGCCATTTTTCAGTGTTGCTTTATTAAATGAAATGTAAATGCTGTTCAGTCGGTCAACACGATTGTACCCAAATTGTGATGGGTGTTATTGCCTAAACCTGAAAAAATTACATGAGATTAATTAATGCACTTGGATGTCTAGTTTCAATCGTCAAGCGATTGTAACAGCTGAACGAGAACGAAAACCACATCGTCCAAATAACCAGCTAAGTACTTTAATCCATATTCAAATTAGAACACCAACATGACCAATTACTAACCATTACAGATTATCACACTAAACAAGTAAACTTGAAGATCAATAGCCACTAACATCATCATAATACAAAATCACATAATACTAATAAACTTGACGAGTTACGCAAGTTTACAATAATCGTCTGTAACTAAAATAGTTTATATAGTGTACTAGCAACCCGCTCCGGCTTCGACCGGCATCTTAAACGGTTTAACCAGTGTAAGCTTAAAAGGCTCACGGACGGCAGATCCCAGACGCAGTTCAGAAAAGCCGAGGGGAACAGTGAAACTCCAAACACATATACTCTTCTCTGAAGTCTTAACTCGACACGACTCGACAGTTTGATGCTGGCCGAAGCTGGGGTGATGGGCACGCTCGCTAGCTCGTAAACTCGCTCCGAAGCTAGCAATTTAAATTTTCACTGAATGGGGATTGTTGGAAGAAATGAAAACGTAAAAACACTTAACTTATAGCGGACGATGTATTAAATATACAGATATGCCATCGTGGACTTTTTTGTCGAACTTTTCATGCTGAGCAATTCTTACACTCTTAGTAGGCCTATAGGTTATAGATATTTTTAACGGTTTACCCAGCGTAAGCTTAAAAGGCGCACGGACGGCAGGTTTTTCTTCGGCTCGATTCACTGAAATCCTTCTACGAGAAATCCTTTACAGATTGGTGAAAATCGCATCAAAATCCATCTAGTGGTTCTCGAGGATACCCGTTACATTCATGAATCGGGAACTTTGTTTTATACAATGTAGATATATATCTTAACCCACATATTCGTAAACATAGATTAATAGCCTGAGTGTAAGGATCTGATGATGATCTCTTGATGATCGAAACTAGACATCCAAGTTTATTAAATAATCTCATGTCATTTTATTTCAGGTTTAGGGAATGACACCCTTTACAATTTGAGTTCGATCGTGTTGACCGACTGAAGACCATTTACATTTCATATTTATGAATAAATAAATAAATCTAAATGGCAATCAAAATTAACATGTGTTCAATAGCATTCTGAGAAAGTCTACACATTTCGCAGCAGTGGAGGATCGGCAGTACCCGTAGCACCTCGGGTATTCCCGCTCTCTTACCACTTCGAGCCTTGTTGCAACCACCATGCAACTGCTGGGATAAGAGTTTCCCGTCTTACCATCTGTGCCATGCTACTCACTGTAGAAATCTGTTTGACCACATCATGGTGTAACAGCTAGCATTCTTGGCTGTCACCCAGTAGGTCCTGGTTTGACTCCTGACTCTGCCAAGAAATGTAATTCTGGTTTGAGGATTGGACCGGGATACACTCAGCCTCAAAAGGCAAAACCGAGAAGAGATGTGTCCAATTCGCACCTCAGCTGTCCTAGAAGTGGTTTTCCATGGTTTACAACTTCTATTGCAAGCAATGAATAGAATGGTTCCTAACACAAGTACACGGCTGCTTCCGTCCAGTTCCTAATATCAGTTACAAATATACACACTACTACAGCCATCACAATGACACAGGTTATCAGACAGATTTTACCCACTCTCTATTATACGATGCTACATGACCTATATGTCCCAAAGCCCATAAATTATTTTAAAAAAATCAACAACGTGTGAGCTGGGTGAAAAAAAAACAGTTTTCACGATTATTATTGTGTTTAGGAAACTGAATATAACTCCATAGGATACCATGTTCTTATTGTTGACGTCCTGAGTCAGTCTATTCATTCTGCTCACTCATTATTATTATTATTATTGTTTTTGATTCATTTTAGGGGATTGTGACATCTTATTGTTGACGTCCTTCGTCAAGTCTATTCATTCTGCTCACTCATTATTATTATTATTGTTTTTGATTCATTTTAGGGGATCGTGACATCTTGGTCTACGATAACGTGGTCATATAGCTCCGTGTATTTGGGTGTGTGTGGAATTTGTCTGATAGTCTGTGTTATTGTGATGGCTGTACTAGTGAGTGCGAGTATTTTTAAACTGGGGATAGAAATAGGAAGGAAGCGGCAGTGGCCTTAAGTTAGGACCCATCCCAGCATTTGCCTGGAGTAGAAGTTTGGGTGGGAACCACGAAAAACCCCTGAGTTTGGAATCGAACCCTCCTCTTCTCAGTTTTGCCTGCTCAGTGTACCCTGTCCCAACCCTCACACCAGATTTAAAATCGAACCCGGACATCCGGAGCGACAGCCAAGAACGGTAGCCGCTGCACCACGAGGTGGTCTTGAAGTGGATGAACCGGAACTTGAAATAAAGTTCAATCCCTGCATTTCCCTGGAGAGAGTGTGATAAACCCCGGGAGAAATCCTCACTTAAGACTGCCGCTGTCAATCTCAGATCTCCGGACATCCAACTCTCCCTATCATGGCTACTAGTGTGCTGATTATTATAAGATTAGTGGTAGGTGCAGGGGGTGTGAACGGGGCACCTGACAATAAAACAGAGAATTGCGGGCGTGTGAGGTCCGCATGCCTGCCCACACTCGGCAGGTAACAACAGCTTGTGCACTGTATGTAATCTGCACGGATCCGGTTTGTGCGGGACCATGTCACTCATCGCATTCCACACATACTTCACATCGCTACCTGCCCCCCTCCCCCCTCGCCCTTCGCTCATCGTTATTCATAATGCTGTAGTCCAATAAATTATGTTAAACTTCTCACAGCGGCGTGCTCTTCCAAATTATAATGCAATATAAAAATAGCAATAGACATTATGGGGTTTGAAGCCATTCTTCAGTGTTGCCTTAGTAAACAAAAGCACCAAACGTTTGAATAGCAATAGAATTAAAATACACTGTATAAAGTTAGTAAGTTAACTGGTCTAAAATTCAGCCCATCCAAAATAATATGGTGACCGGTCAAAATAAATTGTATAAAGGTTTGCGATTCTTTGCACAGGTTGAGTGCCATCTCGTCGATATTTAGCTTACTTTTATCATTAAAAAAAAGGGATGGTGAGATCTATCAAATACTAGCTTACTTTTCTCATTAAAGAAATGGTTAAAATAGAATAAGATCAGTCAAATGTGACTTTTATTTTACTTTTATCATTTCAAAAATAGTTTAAAAGTAGGATTGTGAGATCTGTTAAATGCAGTTTGAGCTTACTTTTAACATTTTGATAAAAGTATAAAAGAAGGATTGTTAGATCTATCAGTTTAGTTTATCTGACTAATGGCAGGTTTACTCATGAGTTTTCTCCCCATCGTATCTGGTCTTCTGCGCAACGTTTCATTAGGTCATAAGATTTATCAATCTTTATAGTATCAATCAGCTGAAAACTTCTTCTTTCTCTTCTGAATTTACCATTTACTGTCCCCTCCAACGCTCTGGTCACCAAACTATTTCCTCTTATGCTGTGTCCAATCCAATTCATTTTTTATTTTCGTATCTTTTTTAAAATCATTCTTTTTGCTCCTATTTTCTGCAATACCTCTTATTTTCTTATATTTTTCTTTCCAACTTATTCCCCTCATCCGCCTCCAGATCCACATTTCTTGAAGCTCTATTTTTCTCCCATCTTCTTTTGTACTAAGTGCCCAGATTTCGGTGTCATACATACATTGCCACACTCCAAACATAACACTACCAAAATAATGCAATTTTAGAGATCTAACAAATGCAATTTTAGCTTACTTTTATTTTATTTTGTTAAAGTTATAAGATGGATTGTGAGATTTATCAAATGCAATTTTAGCTTACTTTTATCATTATTTTTTAAAGTTATAAGAACGGTAGTGAGATCTATCAAGTTCAAGTTTACCTTACTTTTATAATTTTAAAAAATTGTAAGAGGAATTGCGAGATCTATCGAATGCAACTTTTTGTGTCGATCCACCAAAACTTATAACAGCCCATGTCGTAACTTGGTGCTTTGAATCGCTCTCCACGGCCGTGATGGGGAACTAAAGCAAGTCTGTAGATCGGACGTTCGAATCCCAGCGCTGACAGCGGCTATATTGAGTGTAGTTTTTCCCAGTTCTTTTCACTCCCTCCAGTAAACTTTTTTCAAATCCCGCGGCATCCACCCCATTTCCGACGCTGATTATTAGACTACAGTTACACACACTTCTACAGTCACCACAGAAACATGGGCTATCAGATAAATTGAACATAATATACTCAAGTACACATGACGTTACAATCCCCTATAATGAACGAAAAATAACTAACAAGCTCCTAACTCTGTGAAAATTGGTATACTTCAAGCCCTGATGAAGGACATCGCACTCATAATTTCGGTTACACCATTGCCGCCAAACGCAAAAAAGACACCATTTCAAATGTTGGTAATAATCTCCGTAGTTCCAAAATTATTTAGCGTAAACAACTATCCAACTCGCAAAAAAGTATTTCTTACAACAATAAAAAGTGACATCAGTGTTACCAACACTGAGCATGGTGCACTGATTATTCCATAGTAAACTGATTTTAACTTCAAACCCATGGACCAACATACAATTTTGTATACAATAATAACATTATTTTAAGTAAGATAGCATGATTGCAGGAACATTGAATACGAACACTTCCGCTATTTTGAATATGCTAAACGTTAAGTTCGATAGTTCACTGTGAAATGTTCTGCAGAAAGAAAGAAGGTTGATGAATCCGATGCTCCAAGCTCCTAAGTGAATTAATTAATTATGTACTGCCCGTAAAAAAAAAAGTGGATCACATGTAGGCCTAATTCATTTGTAAAATGTAGTTATTTTTTCCTTAGCAAGTGTGTTTTAATGACAGTTGGTTTCAACATGATATGTATAAGATAGAAGACTGACTTTAAGGTTTATACACCTACAAACGCTATATAAATTCAATAAAAAACACATTTTAACATTACAGTTTATCACAATAAGCTAGTAAACTTGAAGGTCAATAGCCACTAGCATATCACAACAATAACAAAATCAGATACTAACAAACCTGACAAGTTACGCAAGTTTTTAGGGACAGATGACCTCGCTGTTCCGCCCCTTACAACTTCAATAAATAAATAAATAAATAAATAAATAAATAAATAAATAAATAAATAAACTATCTAACTTACGCAAGTTTACAATAACGTATGTAACTAAAAGAGTGTGTTAATCCACAACGGTGCGTCCGATTAATAAATCCACTCATGTAAATTTTTAGGAAAACGAAACGAGCGTTGCGGTGTCGGAACGCACCTCGCCCAAACACCAAAGCTCCTCAGCTAGCGGAACAGTTCCTTGCTAATATTTATTTTTAATACAAAGATTACTTTTTCGGAACTTTTCAACTTTTAAAGGTAAAAATTTTAGCAGTGCTGTAGCCTATTTTAACACAATCGTTTTTCTAAATTTAGTTTAATTTAATTTTGATTTTAATTTTAATTTAATTAATGTTGATGAATATTATGCCATATTTCAGAAATATTGAAAAACTAGCAGAAGTACCCGCTCTTCGAACGGTCTTCGGTATTAATAACCAGACGTTATCAATTGAGCTACTGTTGCAATGGTTAGGGGCTTGTCATTCCTTCATAAGTTTATCAGAACGAAGTTAGTTTTCTGGGTATATCGCAGACACTGTTAACTTAAGGGCCATAAAATGTGGTTTTCGGAGACCCTTTATAGACTCCCTAGTTTTGTGTCACACATTGAGAAGCGCAACATATGCTTTGGTCGTCCTTCTAGGATAATTTTTATTTTTCGCCTATTTTTGCATGTATTTTGAAAAGTTGTTCCTTATACCTACCCTTCTATGAGAAGTACGTTGAAGAGTTTTATAAATGATTGCTGTATTGACTCATTGTTAAAATACCTAATTTCACGATGCTCCAAGCACCCGAACATGAATTATAGGCGTATATAAACATAAAGATATATCAACCACACAGTATCAAACAAAATCATCTTTACGATGAACCCGTTTGTCGACAAAAATATAATTAGTTAAAATGTGCTCTCAAACTAAATTCACCTAACGTGTACTTCCTGACGTGAAAATAATATTGAAAACCTCGCAGACGAAACACAATATATGTCAAATTAAAACTGACCCTCACCGTTGTGGAAAGTCCCCATCCCCAGGAAGAACCCTTTAATAAATTATAAAGGCATGTGGTGCATGAAAATTCGGGATTTTTAGCCTCCAATGGTCCAAATTCCCAAAAAGCTGCAAAGACACTATTCCAATCCAGGAATTTTTGAAAATAATGTTGCTGTTTGGAGATATAATAGACCTTCTCTACAACATATCGCATATCGCACGTGTAAGTCACGTGTAAAAATTGTAGGGTACCCCTTGACCCCCTTAATCGCATTGTTGAATTTTACAGTCTATGTTTGATTCCACGATAACCTTATAGCCATTTGCAAACTTTCACAGTAATTTAATAAATTGAGTGGCATTGCTTCTTACAGAAATAGATGGAAAGTTGGATGTCACCACTTGTGATATGCCTACAGTTGTCATGGTTACCGGCTTGCATTACTTCATTAGTTCCTTCTTGTTGTTCTACTTTCGGATGGGCTAGCTAAGGACCACGACATTGAACTTTTCAGCTTGGCGAGGGACTTGATGTTTGCCCAATATTCACGCAGTCTCTGGCTATGTTTCTCCTTTCCCTCTTTTATCCAGATGATGCCGGTTTTCTTACAGGATGGTCTGTCCTGAAAACTCTTCTGTTTAAGTATCTTTCTGAGATGTGTACGGCTTCTAATATCACTTTTCATTATCTTCAGTTCTTGGATATCCTTGTTAACTACTGATTGTGACGGTGTCACGCTCATTCTATTCCCCCAGTAGTTGAGAAGCCGGTTGGTTAGTCTTGTTGGGTTCATCCATGAGGCATGTCCGTAGAAAGCCAGACGTCTCTTCCTGGCCACATCTGTGATTTTATCAGTATATCTGCATAGCTCCTGATTTGGTCTTCTTCTGTACTTGTCATCAATTTATTAGTTTGTTAAATGAAATTAGTTTTCTGGGAATATCTCAGAAACGTGGTTTTAGAGCCTTAAAACATAGTAGCCTCCGAGCCACCGAGGGGCTGAAAATGAGTTTTGTCTCGTCCTTGTATGCCATAATATAATAATCAAAATAATAATTAAATAATATAGGGATAGGGATATAATAGACCTTTCCACACCCGCCCGTGTAAATCACGTGAAAAAAATCAAAAGTACCCCTTGACCCCCTTAAGCGCATTATATAAGTATTGATGAATTTTACAGCTTAAGTTGGTTCCGTGATAACCTTATAGCCGTTTGCGAACGTTCACAGTAATGTAATAAATTGAATGGCATTGCGTCTTACTGAAATACAGTAGATGGACTTCTGAGATTGTGTTGCCATGGTTACCAGCTTGCATTCTTTCAATCATACTAATATATAACAAGAAGTTCCGTGACGAACTAAAGAGCCTACTTTTCTTAAAATTTAAGGTTCATGCCAATGATTAATCTATATGGATCTATCTAGAATAATGAAGAAATTAAGTTGGTAATATTGACATTTCTAATTAGTTCGAAATACTGTTTACCTGGCATAATGTAGCCTAATAGAGAACTACAGTTGGCAGCCCTGGTGACTGAATATAATCTTAGTTCCATCCCTTAAGGTACAGTATACAAAATTTGGTTGAAGTCCAATGGATAGCATGGACGTTACATGCAGTTAAACATTGGATCTAACAGTGCGCGTAAAATCATGTTGGCAACAATGTCATACATATATTGGTCAGAAATAATCTGAAATAATATGATCTATTGTTGTGTCAATTTTGAATGAAATCCGTTAGTTAGTATTGAAGTTACATGCATTTTTAAAATTGGACCTATCAATAGGCTTAGAATCATGTTGGCAGCACTGACGTAGGCCTATATTAATTAGTTACTCCAAATTAATCTAGAATGCCAGGTACTATACGTGTGCACAGTTAAGAACTATTGACTTGTATACTTTATGATATATCGATATTAGGGTAACAAAAGTAGAGACAGTATTTATTAACAGTTGGCAGCCCAGGTTACTCTTAATAATCGGCGTAGTCATATCTGTTATGGTACACATAGCACACACGAAATATGGTTGAAATCCAAATGATAGTATAGAAGTTACATGTATTTAAATTTTGACCTCTCAGCAGGCTTAGAATCATGTTGGTAGCACTGACGTATATAAGTTACTCCAAATTAATATAGAATGTCAGGAACTATACGTGTGCATAGTTTAAAGCTGTCGGCTTGCATACTTTCTGATATATGGGTATTTGGATTTTAAAAAATTGAGAGCATTTATTAACAATTGGCAGCCCTGGTGGCTCTTAAGAATACGCTCAGTCATATATATTTATGTACACATAGCACATACGAAATTCCGTTGAAATCCAATGGATAGTGTAGAAGTTATATGCTTTTATAATTTGGACCTATCAGCAGGCTTATAATCAGTTTGGCAACACTGCCATGTGTGGCCTCCTGAAAATAAAACTGCAATATTAGTATCTATATGTGTGCCAATTTTGAAATAGCTCGCATTCATACCTTCCATGATATCCAACATGGGGCTCAAATTTCAATTGCGATTTTTCAGCAGTTGGTAGCACCGACATCATTTTCAAATATGGCCGTGAGATATTCAGGTGTACATCTTTACTCCTATCAAATTTTGTTTCGATTGCTGCAACCGTTTAGGAGTTGATAGGGGGGGACACACACACAGCCAGACAGACAGACAGACAGACAGACATTTGCCCGATCTCATAAGACTACTTTTTCCTCATTTTTGCAAAATGTGAATAGTAGGCTAAAAATGAGATGGTGTGTGTCTTTCTGTCTGTCTGTCTGTCTGTCTGTCTGTCTGTGTGTTACTCAATAACGCAAGAACCACTGGTCCGATTTCAATGAAATTTTGCATGGATCTAGCTGATTTACCAAGTTTACATATAGGGTACTTTTGATTTCGAAATTTTGTACTGTTAAAAATTGGCGACCATTTTAGTGACGTCACTACACCCTTTGGTTTCAAAATTTCATATTTCCATATCAAATAAAAAGAGAACGGTAGGAAATAGCAAACTTTTGATGGGACATACGAGCTTTGAAATTTAATTTCCTATCCGAAAGGTCCTTATCACTTTTCGTGTATCTCCAACCGTTAGCGAGTAAAACCGACATTGTTTGACGTCACTACACCCTTTGGTTTCAAAATGTCATATTTCTATTTCAAATAAAAAGAGAACGGTAGGAAATAGCAAACTTTTGATGGGACATACGAGCTTTGAAATTTAATTTCCTATCCGAAAGGTCCTTATCACTTTTCGTGTATCTCCAACGGTTAGCGAGTAAAACCGACATTTGTGACGTCACTACACCTTTTGGTTTCAAAATTTCATATTTCTATTTCAAATAAAAAGGGAACGCTAAGAAATAGAAAACTTTTGATGGCATACACGAGCTTTAGCATTTAATTTTCTATCCGAAAGGTCCTTATCACTTTTCGTATATCTCCAACGGTTAGCGAGTAAAACCTAAATTTGTGCAATAAAACGCGGTCAACATCGAGCAGTGCAGTATATCTCTCTATATATAAAAATGAAAGTTTGTCTGCTTTTCTCTGAATTTCTACGGAAATTTGAGTTGTTTACGCATTTCAGACTGATTTATGAAGGATGCGCGCGAAAATAATTTTTCTGTCTGTCTGTCTGTCTATCTGTTTGTTTGTTTGTTTGTTTGTTTTTCTGTGGACAACTTTGTTCCCTTATAAATCGAGAACGGCTGGGTTTACCAACGTAACATTTGGCACAGATATCCTTCAGAGGCACGACACTTATTGATGTAACTCTCCTCCGTACCTCTCATAAAAGGGGGCCTACCCCCTTAAAATACATGCTGAAATAGGCGAAGAAGGACGAGACAAAGCTCATTTTCAGACCCTCAATGTGAGAGACAAAACTCGGATCCCCGTAAACCACATTTTAAGGCCCTAAGACCAACCGTTTTTGAGATATTCCCAGAAAACTAATTTCATTTACTAAACCAAGTAGTTCCGTGAAGAACTATACAGCCTATTTTCATATATCCTGCTAATGTTAATTGCCTCTATCAACATACAAAATTTCAGTTTAATTGCTGTAACAGATTCGTAGATATTGAGAACCGTCTAAATATTTCAGATGGTCGCCAGTTTGGATTTTTATTTTTGTACTATTACATTATGATTATTGTGTACGTGTGGTATTCAAACTTCAATCGCATGATTAGAACACAAGAAGTCAAAACGAGATTTTAAAATTACGCACAGCAGCCATCTTGTGATTATGCAAACAATCGAAATAAATTAGATGCCAGTGGATCAACATTTGTATAAGCATTTAACGTGCAACGTTTCATGGCACTCGGATAGTTAATTCGCGAGAAACGTCCATTTAAATATTTATACTTCGCGACGCCGCCATGTTGAATTTGTGCTCACCAGGTTACTGAAAGTCCTATAGGTGAACATATGTTCATAGTCTCTATGAACATTAAAAAAAACAGTTTGGTTGCTGTAAAAGATTCATAGATATTGAGATCCGTCTAAATATTTCGGAACCTCGCCAATTAGGATTGTTATATGTATAGGCCATAGAGTTATGTACCATTCAAGGACAATTATTGCCTAGTTTCATTATTCAAACTTTCACTTCGATCGCATGATTACGACACAAGAAATAAAAACTTAATTTTTAAATTTCGCACAGCCGCCATCTTGAGGTTATGTAAACAATTGAATTGAATTAGATGGCAGTGCATTACAATCTGCAAAATCATTCACTGTACCACATTTCACTGCGCTCAGAGAGTTATCTCACGAGAAACGTCTATTAAAATATTTCAAATTCGCTTGGTCGCCATGTTCGTTTTGTACCTGACAGGTGTATGAAATATACATAGGTAAACTTGTATCAGTACCCTTTATCACCGTACAAAATTCTGTAATAGTTTCGGAGATATAGAATGTCAGTGAAATATTTCGCACAGCCGCCATTTTGAGGTTATGTAAACAATTGAACTAAATTAGAATCCAGTGCATTGCAATGTGTATAAATATTTGCTGCACCAAGTTTCATTACGTTTGGATATTTAAATCGCGAGAAGGGTCTATTTAAAAGTCTCAACTTCGCTTTGCCGCCATGTTGGTTTTGTAGTCACCAGGTTTTTGAAAGTCTCATAGGTGAACTTCTAGTAGTGCCCTTTATTACCGTACACAATTTCAGGGCGATATCGGTAATAGTTTCGGAGATATTGAATGCTAGTGAAATATTTCGCACAGCCGCCATGTTGGATTGGTGAGACGTAACAAGATTTGAAGGGCACGGTCGAGGTCGCCGGGAATAGTGCTATGAACTTACCGAGTTTCACTGAAATCGCTCCAGCCGTTTAGATTTTATTAGGGGGGGGGGACACACACACACCTTACACACACACACACACACACACACACACACACACGGACAAAAGGTGATCTCATAAGCCAATTTTTTTCAAAATTGAAAATAGGCTAATAAAGAACGAATACAAGCCAGTAACCATGGCAACAGATTCTCAGAGGTCCATCTATTGCTGGAAGACGCAATGCAATTCCATTAATTACATTAGTGTGAAAGTTTGCAAACGGCTAGAAGGTTATCACGGAACCAAATTAAGCCGTAAAATTCATCAATACGTATAATGCGCTTAAGGGGATCAAGGGGTACTCTAGAATTTTTTCACGCGATTTACACCTGCTGGTGTGGTACTGCAGGTCTATTATATTCCTATCCCCATATTATTCATTCATTCATTTCGTATAGGCCATCTATGGACCGCGTCATTCCAACTGTCTCCTACTGGCTTTGATGTTTGCCCGGTACGCCCGCATTCGTTCTTGGTGGATTTCCTTCCGTTCCTGGGTCCAAATCTTTCCCGTTTTCAGCTTCGGTTTTTCTTGGAAACCTTTGCAAGCTTGAAGTTTCCTTTTGAGTGGGGCGCGCTCCTGAATGTCTTTTGGTGTAATCCCCACTTCTTTCAGATCTTTATCCAGTTCAATGAACCAGGCCCATTTTGTTTTCCTCTCCTGAAAGTAAGTTATGTTGCGGTTGGTCAGTCTCGCTGGGCTCATTCGTTTCACATGCCCAAAAAATGGTATCCTTCTCTTCCGGATGACGTTACTTATCTTCCCCACATGAGTATATAGTTCATGGTTATGCCGTCTTCTGTATTCCCCATTGTTTTTGATGGAACCCAATATCTTTCTCAAAATTTTCCTTTCTTTGGCCTCCAGTTTCTCGACCAAGCCTCTTTCGTTCACCGTGAGGCATTCAGAAGCATGCAATACCTCCAGACGTATGACACTGCAGTAATGTTTTAGTTTTTCGTTGAAGGATATTGACCTTTTCTTATAGATGTCCTTAGTTAAATGGTAGGCCATTTCCATTTTGCTCATGCGTGATGTGAATGCTTCTTTCTCTGATAATATCCCTTCCCTGACCCGTCCTGAAAAGAAAAGTACATGGTCATTGGCTGCATTAATAATTTAAAAAATAGGTGTTATAATTTCTCCCTATATTATAATATTATTAGTATTATATTATGGCGTACAACGACGAGACAAATCCCCTCAGTGCCAGAAACAAAACTCGGGGGCCCTAAAGGGTCCTCGAAAACTACATTATAAGGCTCTAAATCCAACAGTTCCTGAAATATTCCCAGAAAATTAATTTAATTTAGTTTAACAAACTAATGAAGGAATGCAATTCGGTAACCATGAGAACATTATCTCAAGGGGTGGCGTACAACATTCCTTCTATTTCTGTAAGAAGCAATGTCACTCCATTTATTACATTTCTGTTAAAGTTTGCAAATGGCTATGAGGTTATCACGGAACTAACGTAGACTGTATAATTCATCAGTGCAATTAAGGGGGTCAAGGGGTAACCTAGAACTTTTTCATGCAATTTTCACGTTCGACATATACTACAGAAGGTCTATTATATCTCTAAACAGCAACATTATTTTCAAAAATTCCTGAATTGAAACAGCATTTTTTGCGGCTTTTAGGAATTTGGGCAATTTGAGGCTAAAGAACCTGAATTTTCATGCACCACAAGCCTTTATCATAATTTATGAAAAGGGTCTTCCTGTGTATGGGCACCTAGCACAACGTAGAGGTTCAGTTTTTATGTGACGTGTATTGCGTTTCGTCTACAAGGCTTTAAATTCTATTTCACGTCAGGAAGTACACGTTAGGTGAATGTAGTCTGAGAGCACAGTTTAACTTTTTTTTTTTTCCCATACGGGTTCATCGTAAGGATGATTTTGTTTGATACTGTGTGGTAGATATACCCATATTTGGATATCTGGGTAATATGTTGTAGACAATAGAATTGTCTGTCTGTCTTTCTGTGAATCTTTATGTACGCCTATACCTCGTGTTCGGATGCTTGGTGCATCGTAAAATTAGGTATGGTAACCATGAGAGTCAATACACCAATCATTTATAAAACTCTTCACTGTACATTTCATACAGTAGAAGGGTGGATATAGAGAAAAACTTCTCAATACATGCTAAAATAGGCGAAATATAAAAATTATCCTAGAAGGACGACCAAAGCATATGTTGCGCTTCTCAATGTGAGACACAAAATTCGGGAATCTATAAAGGGTCTCCGAAAACTACATTTTAAGGGCCTTAAATTAACAGTGTGTGTGATATTCCCAGAAAACTAACTTCGTTCTGATAAACTTGAAGGAATGACAAACCGCTAACCATTGCAACAGTAGCTCAATTGATAATGTCAACAACGAACACCGTTCGAAGAACGGGTACTTCTGCTAGTAGCTTAATAAATGAAATTAGTTTGTCATTCCTTCAAGTTTATCAAACCGCTAACCTTGCAACAGTAGCTCAATTGATAATGTCAACAACGAACACCAACAGTTTTTGAGATATACCCAGAAACTGCGCTCTCAGACTAAATTCACCTAACGTGTACTTCCTGACGTGAAATAGAATTTAAAGCCTTGTAGACGAAACGTAATACACGTCACATAAAAACTGACCCTCTACGTTGTGCTAGGTGCCCATACACAGGAAGCTAGTCTCCCATTTGAGTCTTTGAACTGTAGACTCGGAGGATTGTATTTGCTTGGATTGCGTTTAACGAAGTTAGTTTTCTGGGAATATCACACACACTGTTAATTTAAGGCCCTTAAAATGTAGTTTTTTTTGTCCCATACGGGTTCATCGTAAGGATGATTTTGTTTGATACTGTGTGGTAGATATACCCATATTTGGATATCTGGGTAATATGTTGTAGACAATAGAATTGTCTGTCTGTCTTTCTGTACTTCTGCTAGACAGACAGACAAACATTTTGTTTTTGCGCGCAACCGTCATAAACCAGTCTGAAACGCGTTAATAACTCAAATTTCCGTGGAAAATGAGAAAAAACATACAAACTTTCATTTATATATATAAACTTACTTCTTATTTTCAAAATGTCTGTGTTAGAGTAGGAGAAAGCCTCAAGGAACAACTCTGAAAAAAATCAATTAGTTTCTATTAATAGTTACTGAGAAAAAGGTAAATGCAGTCCAAAGTGGAAAATGATCATGGACAGTATAGAATATTCCGAAGCCCCTTAAGTGATGCGTCAGAGATTAGTGGGTTTGTGATGTAATAACGTTCCAGTATTTAAGTGATCCACTTTTATTTATCGAGCAGCGTATGTAGATATTCTTCTTCAATGATGGACATTTCGAAGATCGATGCGTGTTGATTTTATAACGTTCTGATCTTAGGTTGCTGGGCCGAGGCTCCATGTTCGTGTTCTCGCTGGACCAATTTTGCCAACTTCTGGGTGTTGGCGAGACTTGGCGAGGAGATTCGCTGATGGATCTCGGCGCGGGAGACGGAAGGGCCACTGAGGCTATGGCACCGCTCTTCCACAAAGTCTACGTCACAGAGATCTCCTTGCCCATGAGGTGGATACTGTCTAGACGAGGCTTTCAGTAAGTATTTAGCCATTTTCAGTACCATCATATACTACATAACATTACAGTAGTGGAGACTTTGCTGGATTTAACACTTGGTCTTAGTAGCTTGGCGACAAGCTGGAAGAGCTCAGCGTAGCAAACTAGTCTTTTAACTGGCCTTCGAGCACTTACGAGGACCGTTCTAGCTTTCTTCAAACGTATAGTATTTATTTCATGAAAATTAGTACTTTAAAAGAAAATTGTACATCAGTACTTTTTCAGCTTCTTGACAGTTGCAGAATAAGTCAGTTCACAAGAAAACCAAGGTGATCGCTGCTAGCGGAAATCATTCCTTCTAGCATGTAATATAATCTCGTAGAGAATACATTGACGCAAAGCTTTTAATGTAAGACCAAGTTGCTAGGAACACCACTAACTTAACATAGATTTCACCTGATTTAGCAGGGATTGCCCAGTATTAGTGGACTATTCTAAATTGTCATATTTGATTATATTTTAAGAAAATAGTAATTTGCAATATTCTACTTCGTCAGAAGTGAACTCCTGGAACAGGGAGGGTATCATGGGGCTCGGAGCAGTTGAAATAAACTCTAGATGCTGGTGTAATGGTATACTGTACAATCGGTTCTCTGAGGGCTGCTCGTGCTTCTCGGAGATAAACTTTTGATGTTATTCGGTAAAAAAAAACACACACACACACAATACCGCGTTCTGTTTTCTCGTACTGTATAAGTCGTCATCTGGGCGACCAGTGTACTTTCTCCCATTAAATTACAGCTTCAGCTCACGTCGTTTGTAACATTGACGTTAGAGCCAGATTAATTTGAAATTTCGTTATATTTCAAATTTTCCTTGGAACCTTGGCTCCGTCGGATTTATAATCAACTGGTTATTTAAAATCTTGTTTAATTCATAATTTGAAAGATGAATGTTCCCTCTCATGATAATTCCTACAATTCCCCCCGAAAAAAATCGTAATATTCAATACCTTCTTCAAAGGTTTTTCCGCCAAAATGACATCCTCAAGGCGGCCGGCGAGACGCACGACTTCCCTGCGGGAATCTCCCCAGACGGACCAAGATCGGTACCGGTTGCTTAAAATCGTAATATTTTTCCGTGCCCGATCGTAAACTTGTGACCACTAGGACTGCGTGAATGTTGTCGTACGAGAATGGACGCCGCACGATCGCGACTTTCCCCCGCCCCATGTCCAACTTAGAACCTTACGGAGATTGAGACGTGTGTCAACCAGTTAACAGCAGCATTGCCAGCTTAGCATCGCGATATTACCTCGTTGTGATCCACCACGAACTTGTGACCACGGCATAGTGCCAGCGAGAATCACGTCAACCCACTTGCCAGCGGCGCTGATCATATAACATGGCCATATCTGCTCTCGAGTTTTGACCATGCTCGACCTTGAACTTGCGACCGCCACTCTGGTAGGACAGCTGGAATCTCGTCGATTGGCCTGGTGCAGCGGCGATTACGTAGCATCGCGATATTTCACCATGTACAACCGTGAGGACAACGTGAAACTCGTCAAACGGACCGCATGTGGCGCCGATTGCGTACCATTGAATATTTTACTGTGCCTGACCGCGTGAACAACGGGGATGTCGTCAAGCAGACATGAGTGGTGCCGATTGCGAAAATCGTAAATCCGGATGTTTCTCTACGTTTTACCGTGAAGACTACGGGTATCTCATCAAAAGGCCAAGAGCAGATAAACCTCTGAGTATTAATAACTTCCTGTTCACAACATGACCGAATAGCTGGAACAACGCATTTGGTATTAAATACAAATCATTTATTTAACATTTATTCGTTTAATTTTTAGATATTATCAATTTATTATTTTTATTATTTATTTATTAATTTAATTATTATATGTTGTTTGTAATTTATTTATAAGTTCATTACTTTCATTATTTGCTATTTACTTATTATTTAATCATTTAAGAATACACAGTTATTTATTATTTATCGCTCTAAATTTATTCATAAAGTATTCTCCTTCTAAAAGTGTCCGTAAAATGTTTTATTATTATTATTATTATTATTATTATTATTATTATTATTTCTTTAATCGTATCGGCCAACTAAGGACCACGTTATTTCAACTGGCTTCTCTGGGCTTTGATCTTTGCCCAGTGTTCCTTCATACGTTGCCGGTGTTGCTCTTTTCTTTCTTCCGTCCACATCTTTCCCGTCTTCAACTTCGTTTTTTCTTGAAAACCCTGGTGGTCGTGTAGTTTCTTCCTGAGGGGATTGCGTTCTTGAATATCCCCACAGGTAATTTCCATCTCTTGCAGATCACTTTCCACTTCTTATTTTTAAAATAGTTAAAGATCCGGTTCGTCAATCGTGCGGGTTTCATTCTAAGCAAGTGGCCATAAAATGCAATCCTCCTTTTCCTCATTACATCCGAGATCTTCTGGACATGAATATACAGCTCATAGTTATGCCGTCGTCTATATTCACCGTTGTCTTTAATCTGGCCAAGAATTTTCCTCATGATCTTTCTTTCCTTGATCTCCAATTTTTCTACCAGGCCTTTCTTGTTCATGGTGAGGCATTCCGCTGCGTACAGAGCCTCTGGTCGTATGACAGTGCAATAATGCCTAAGTTTTGCGTTCAGGGTTATTGACTTTTTGTTGTAAACGTCCTTGGTGAGTTGGTACGCCATTTCCATTTTGTTCATGCGCGAAGTAAAGGTTTCTTTCTCACATACGTTGGGTTCTACCCACTCGCCAAGATATTTACACTTATCTGTCCGTTTGATTTTCCCCTGGTTTACTTTTAGCTCCCTTGGTGCTGGCTTGATGTTAGTTATGAAGTGTGTTTTCTCCAAAGAGATCTGAAGACCAACTTTTGTTGCCTGTACCTGCAGCTGGTTAATTTGTTTTGTGGCCATGTCTAAATACTCGGAGAAAATTGCAAGATCATCTGCAAAAGCTAGGCAATCAATAGAAAGGTTCATGTTCTTGTAACCCAGTCGTACTCCATTTTGGACCCCATCGTTCATTTCTTTGCGCCACTCGCGGATGACTTTTTCAAGTGCACAGTTGAAGAGCAGGGGTGAAAGCCCATCTCCCTGCCTAACTCCTGTCTTAATTTCGAAAGAGTCTGAAATTTCTCCTCTGAACTTGACTCTGGAGGTTGTGTTAGCTAAGGTCTGTTGAATGATTGCCCTGGTTTTATTATCCAATCCAAATTCCTTTAGAATTTGAATAAGAGCTATTCTATCAATCGAATCATAGGCCTTCTTGAAGTCGACGAAGTTTACCACAAATTTCTTGTTCCTTAGCTTCAGATAGAAAAGGATGGATCAGATTCATAATTTGTTCGGCATATGGACGCTCTTTCCTGAACCCTCCTTGGTACTCTCCTAGTTGTGGATCAAGTTGTTGTTCTGCCCTAATCTGCAGAGCTTTTGAAATAATTTTGTAAGTTATCAGTAGGAGGGAAATGCCGCGGTAATTGTTAACGTCCGTTTTGTCACCTTTCTTATGGAGGGGATGAATCAAGGCAGAAGTCCAGTCACGGGGAAGTTTCTCAGTTTCCCAAATCTCCTTGATAATGTCAGTCAATTTATCAATCATCTTTTCACCAGCATACTTCCACAATTCGGCGATTATCGAGTCCTCACCTAGTGCCTTGTTGTTCTTAAGTGACTGGATAATCTGTTTGATTTCTTCTTTCGTTGGAGGGGATGAATCTGGATGGACTTGTATGTTGTCTTCAAATGAGAAAGTGGAGTTTGGAGTCTCACAATTAAGGAGGGATTCAAAGTATTTCGCTAGAATCTGGCAATTTTCTCTTTCACTGTAAGCTAGTCTCCCATTTGAGTCTTTGAACTGTAGACTCGGAGGATTGTATTTGCTTGGATTGCGTTTGAAGGTTCTGTAGAAGTGCCTTGTGTTGTTCCTCTGAAAGTTTGGCTCAATTTGAGTTAGTTGGCTCTTGTTGTAGGCACGTTTTACATTGCGGATGATTTTTGCAGCGCGTTGTCTCTCGTTCACGAAGTGTTCCCACTTATCTTGGTTATTTCCCGAGTTCCATTTCTGCCAGGCAAGTTGTCTTTGTTTTACCACTGAATCACATGCATTATTCCACCACGCATGTTTCTTTGACTTCACCAGTGGAACTGTCTCCTGTGCTGTTGTGACCAAGGCCTGTTGTAGTTCATCCCAGTTTTCGGGATTCCAAGATTCTAGTTTTTGAGTAAATTCAGGTCACAATCGTAGTTTTTCAGTATCAAATCGATTGATATTTTTTAAGTCGGCTTTTCTGGTGTTTCTCGGAATCAGTTTAACTTTTATTTTGGATAGATAGTGATCCGAATCTAGATTGGCATTTCTTAGAACCTTTACATTCTGTATTTCTCTCTGAGCTTTACGTGATCAATTTGAAATTCGCCGAGATTTGGATTCGGAGATGTCCAAGTCTTCTGTTTTCTGGGAAGGTGTTTGAACGCTGTGGATTTTATAACAAGATTGAAAGCCTTACATAGTTCTACGAGCCTCTCACCATTGCGATTTTTTCTCTGGTGAGCTGGATAGTTTCCGATAATGTTTTGGAACTTTCTTTCCCTACCCAGCTGTGCATTGAAATCTCCAAGAAGCATAATCGTGTGTTTGTCTGGAATCTTACAGAGAACATCTTCAAGGTCTTCCCAGAATCTATCCGTTCCTTCCGGGTCTCTCTTATTCGCTTGATTGATTGGCGCATGGACATTCACAACAGTATAAACTTTGTTTGTGCTCCGGAAGGAGAGAGTTGAAACTCGACTGCTAGGCGAGTTGAAGCCAATGATTGAATCCAAAATCTTCCTACTGACGATGAATCCTGTGCCAAGGTTGGGAACTGTTTTTATTACACGTTTGCCAGTTTTACCTTTAAAAATTCTGTAGCCTTCTGACTCAAATGCTTGTTCATCTGTGAATCTCGTTTCTTGAATTGCTGCAATCAGGATTTGATGTTGGGATAAGGAATCAGTTAGTTGTTTCAATTTACCAATCTTCCGAATGGAATTCGTGTTAAGGGAAGCAAAGAAATTCCGGCGTTTGTGTTGGATCTTTCCTGGAGTCTCCGATACCTCCATGCATGTCGGCGCAGGCTCCCCAGATTCCGAAGGCCTGCACGCTTCGCTCAAGGCGAAGGTGGATTGGTTACCACCTGGGGTAGTAGCTTTTGCTGAACTTTCCTCCATGCTTTGAACAGTTGAAAAACTGTAGTTTGGGGTCAGTGATGTTTCACACCGACCAGGGTACTACCAAGGTTGTGAGCCTTGGAGCCCCCAGCACTGATCGGTCGCCGACCCAGTTTCCCGCTGGGATTGGTTACCCAACCTTCCACTGAGTTGCTCGGCTTAACAGGGGCACCTCTTGTAGGTTATGTGCTGGAGTTGGAGTGAAAGAGGCTAGTTGGATTCTCTTGGTGAATCCAATATGTTATGGTTGCAGATGACAGGCAACGACGCATTTCACTCCCATTTGCCCAGAGCCACAAGGACTCCTCCCAGGTTAATTCCTGGAACCTATTATTATTATTATTATTATTATTATTATTATTATTATTATTTTCAAATTGTGTACAGGATGAAATGCATTTTAAACAAGCCAAATCATTATATATTATCAGAATATTTATGTGAAATAACACCGTAAATGAGTTTTATTTTCCGTTTTAAACACCACTCGTTTTTCCACCGCTATTTCATTTTTTTATTTATTTTTTATTATTATTTACCGAAATCCAGGGTCCCTAAATATTATGAGTATGATAGTGAGTTGAATGAACACTCGTATTCAACTGTGCGGCAAGGAGTGAGTATTTTGGCAATCTCGCTCTCTGACCACATGGAGAGACAAGAAACGTCAATACTATTCTTGAAACATACAAAATATAGGATATTGACGTATGTGTTGTCAGTATTAAAGAGAGCCTCAGTGATAGTTTACTCTTACTGGCTGAATTGGTTTCTATCAAACTTGGTGATCATGTCTTTAGAGTGCCAGAAATCGGGTTAAATCCTCGATGATAAGTTATGTTTTTGTTTTTTATTAGTTTAAACTTATTAGCAGGCTATGCTAGAATTTCATGTACATAAATCCTGACTAGTCAATGTCTAACCGTCTTAGTTATAAGGGTGGCTGAAAAGTAAACAAATGATCACAAAGATATATTTATGTGTTGCAGCATATTATTCTTCATCTACAGTAGCCTCTCTCAATAATATATATTCACATTAGAACTCCAAATATGTTTGTTTTTTATCAGCGAATGAATCAGCACTTCTTAAAAATAACATTGTGATGGCCGCCGAGAGAGAAAAATAAATCACTCTTCTTAAATGATGACGGAAACATCTTTTTAATGCATGCTGTAGTAGTAGTATTATTCAAGAGAAGGCGCGCGCGAGAATTTTTCGTGAAAAGCATTCTCGAGTAAAATGCAAGAAATGCTCACAATGTAGATCTGTTTACGAATAATACATAGAAGATGATGGAGTGTAATATTCCAGGACGAGGAGGTAGCAAGTAATGGAGTATCCATGCACATCTCCACACACAATAAACATGTTTACACATGAAAGAGGATGGCCCGTCGGCACGCCGCGTCGTTCCATATGCATGACTGGCCAGTCTAGATGATACATTCGCTGGACGTGGCTGGACGGGTGTAGCGAGGCGAACTGTCTGAAGCGAGTCCATGGTGCTTCATTTCATGTATGTGTGCTCTGTTCTTTGCTGCTACTGTTAGCCTGCCCTTCATGCGTGACGTACACGCAGTCAACAGGACGTCATCATTCCCTTATATTTCCTACTCTTTAGTTCACAATGTTTGCTGCGAGAAAGTAAGGTAGCGCTGTGACGAGTGGGAGTAAATGCAATCGAACCTCGATATCTCGAATTGTTAGGGATGTCAAAATAAAAATTCGACCTATAGAAAGTATATACTCTAACCTGCCCATTTAACAACAATCACATAATCATACTAAGCAAGCACATTTGAAGTTCTATCACCATTCACCACTTTCATTATCTTAACAAAACATCACATATAACTAACACATATTGACTAGTTGTGTTAGTTCAACTACCACAGCAACTACACACATCAAAAAAAGTTTTGCATCACCTCGGTTCCCAGATCTCCGGCATATAGACGTTGACTGTGTATATTGTATCAAAGATACAGTCCCTTTGACTGTTCATAGATGTCACTAAAACTGCTCAAAGATGTAAACAACCATGCATGAGCAGGGCCTATTAGACGGAGGGGGTACGACAGCCGATCAGTTCCAGTCATTCCACCAGGACGAAGGTACGCTGCTCATGTTGTCTGTAGTTCTACCATGCCTAGAAGGTCAATACCGCAGTTCGATCGCGTCCGCATTGTTACTTTGTGCCAAGAAGGGCTCTCAACAAGGGAAGTTTCCAGGCGTCTCAGAGTGAACCAAAGCGATGTTGTTCGGACATGGAGGAGGTACAGAGATACAGGAACTGTCGATGACAGGCCTCGCTCAGGCCGCCCAAGGGCTACTACTGTAGTGGATGACCGCTACTTACGGATTGCCGCTCGGAGGAACCCTGACAGCAATGCCACCATGTTGAATAATGCGTTTCGTTCAGCCACAGGACGTCGTGTTTCAACTCAAACTGTGCGCAATAGGCTGCATGATGCGCAACTTCACTCCCGACGTCCATGGCGAGGTCCAGCTTTGCAACCCCGACACCATGCAGCGCGGTACAGATGGGCCCAACAACATGCTGAATGGACCCCACAGAATTGGCATCACGTTATCTTCACCGATGAGTGTCGCATATGCCTTCAACCAGACAATCGTCGGAGACGTGTTTGGAGGCACCCTGGTCAGGCTGAACGTCTTAGACACACTGTCCAGCGAGTGCAGCAAGGTGGTGGTTCCCTGATGTTTTGGGGTGGCATTATGTGGGGCCGACGTACGCCACTGGTGGTCATGGAAGGCTCCGAAACGGCTTTACGATACCTGAATGACATCCTCCGACCCATAGTGCACCCATATCGGCAGAATATTGGAGAGGCATTTGTCTTCATGGACGACAATTCTCGACCTCATCGTGCACATCTTGTGAATGCGTTCCTTCAAGATAACGACATCGCTCGACTACAGTGGCCAGCATGTTCGCCAGACATGAACCCTATCGAACATGCCTGGGATATGTTGAAAAGGGCTGTTTATGGACGTCTTGACCCACCAACCACTCTGAGAGATTTACGCCGAATTGTCGTTGAGGAGTGGGACAATTTGGACCAACAGTGTCTTGATGAACTTGTGGATAGTATGCCACGACGAATACAGGCATGCATCAATGCAAGAGGACGTGCTACTGGGTATTAGAGGTAGTGGTGTGTACTGCAATCTGGACCACAAATGCTGAAAGTCTAGCTGTATGATGGTACAACATGCAATGTGTGGGTCTCATGAGCAATAAAACGAGCTGAAATGTTGTTTGTGTTGATCTCTATTCCCTTTGTATTTAAAGGTTCCGGAACTCTTGGAACCGAGGTGATGCAAAACTTTTTTTGATGTGTGTATATAAGTGTACACATCGTAAATACGAGGGCAGATCAAAAAATAAGTTGCACTTCCCAGTTAAGGCCATTTATTACACCACCTATACAACAGCAACACGCCTATAACGACATACAATGTAACGTCACTTTACCACGTAGTTCCCAAGAGACTCCAAACATTTCTGCGAACGCACAACCAACTTGTCGATGCCGGATGCATATAAAGTTCCTCCAGCGTTCTGCAACCACACGGAGACAGCGGCCTTCACCTCCCCATCGGTCTGGATACGTCGACCACCTGTCTAATGATGGCATTCTCACTGTTGACATTGGAATGGGTCCTGGACGTTGCGGGCCTGCCCTCGTCATATCCGTGCGTCCGGCTTCGAATTGCTGACACCACTTTACGATCCCTTGTCGGGAAATGGCCCGCTCCCCATACACAGCACTAATTTCACTATGAATGTCCGTGCAATTCTTCCTTTTGGCCCATAGGAATCGGATTGTCGCACGCACCTCATATTTGGAGTGAACGTCCAGTCGACGCGCCATTGCATTTGGCCGCTATTCACACCATACAAGACGAGACACCACAGCGACCTGCCTAACAGACGTGTGGGCAGTGTCTGTCCCTTTCTCTGCTAAGTCCACGTTTGCAACACACAGCGCGCTGCTGCAGCGCGTTAGTGCAACTAACTTTTTGATATCAGCCATACTTGTAGACATAGATTTAATAGCATAAGTGTAATAGGTCTGATGATGATCGCTTGACGATCGAAACTGGTCATCCAAGTGCATCTAATGTATTGTTTTCTTAAGGATTAGGGAACCACCCATTACATTTGGGTACAATCGTGTTGACCGACTGAAACACATTAAATTTCGATCATTCGCGTTATTAGGAACAAATTTCATCCGAAAAGCCATAAAATTCTACACATAAGTTGTGATATAACACAGAATGCTCTATGCTTTACTGTAGTCATTTAGCGACTCTCTCTCTCTCTCTCTCTCTCTCCTGGCATTTCACAAAGTGGTACCGTTCACATTTTTTTTTCACTGAGGGTACACACACACGCGCTGGTCATCCGGGTCATGGAATTTTGTCCTCTGGCACATCTTATGATGGAAGCCATGCACCGCCAATCTAGTAATTGCGGCCCTCATCCGGAAGTTTCGTCCCATCCAATCTCTAACGCACATCGTATCTGTGGCTTAGAATTCGCTTTCTATGTATTCTGCCTTCTCTTTTCGTATCTTGAGGAGTTATTGTTACAATTTTGTGGTTGGAAGCAATATTTGCGTTCTCAGGTCTTCTATGAAGAATGGCTCTCTGCATAAGCTAATCGAGAGTATGAAATTTGGAAATACGTAGCAAAAATGTTAAATTTGTGATGTCCGTCTGTCAGGTAGTCAGCTCGGAGGCTGGTCGGATCCTCAACAAGCACCGCCATAGGTTAGCCTAAGTGGGTGGACACCACAAAAACCCAAGCCAGTGCAATAATGGGACAAGGTGAGGAGTGAGGTAGTCTGGCAATGCTTTCCATACGTAGTCAGAACAATGGCACTGATCCTATGAGTAGAACCTCTCACAGCATCCACAGGCACTGGCTGTGCCCTAAATGTCATTACTCAGTACTACCCATACCTGAGTAGCTTCCCTATAACACAGGCATGGTTGAGACTGAGACATCGGTGATATACCGGTCGCAAAGTACTGTACATAGGCTTACACCATTGTTGTCTAAAAGTATGTGATAACAATGAATGTTGGTAATGATGACAGCTTTATTAGTGAACATTATCTAAAGCGTGGGTCACACTAGGCTGGTTGCCTGCCACTGGTGATCAGCGGCTGGCAGTAGCACCAGCAAGCAGCGGCTGGCGACGCAGTCAGGATTTTTAGTTCAAGTCAACATTTCGTCTGTGGGTCCACGTAAACGAAAAATTATGCGATTATTAAGGATTAAGTGTACCAGGCATCCCAGCATCCTTTAGGTTTTCTAACAGTTTATTGTAAGCTGCCTCTTTCACATTCCTATTAAGATATTCCTTCGACGAAACGGCACACAAGCACGGATAATTTTGAAATACATGTAGAAATTCAATAATATCCTTCCCCGACCACTTCAAATCAGCCACATTTACCGTATAAATCGAAGCCACGTGGTGTTTTATTGGCGGTTGGTGATCTACTGAGGTTAGGAAGGTATAGTTTTGAAAGGGTTGCATCCTTTAAGTATTTAGGGTCAGTCTTGACAGAGAAAAACGAGACGCATTTGGAAATAAAAGAAAGAATTAAGGCAGGCAACAAGGCTTATAACAGCTTGCAGCATCTTCTGAAATCTCGGCTGATCAGCAGAAGGAGCAAGACACGCATATAGGACGGTGTTACGACCCATTGTAATGTACGCATTTGATAGGCCTACATGGGCAATGACAAGACGTGATGAGATCCTTCTAGACACCTGGTCCTGTACAGGAAGAAGATGGATGTCGTATTAGGACGAATACCGAGGTATACGAGATGTATGAAGAGCCTAGTGTTGTGACGGAGATCAAGAGAGCAAGACACAGATGGCTGAGACACATCGAACGTATGCCAGCTGAAATAACTGTAAAGAAGGTATATTGCCAGAAACCAGAGGGACGTCGCCTGCCTGGATGTCCAAGGAAGAGATGGCTTGACGAGGTGGAGGAACATCTCCGGTAGATGGGTGTGAGAGGCTGGCGCCGTCGTTCCCAAGGATCATGTAAACTATAAGAGATTCGTCACTTTTGGTTATAGAATTTCCGAGAGAGAGCAACGTCTGAGGCTATGTACTGCTCCGACAAGTCTGGCAACATAAAAAGTAAAAAGCCACATGAAAGTAGCCTTTATTACACGTAATTGAACAGTATGTATGCGATGAGTTATTGATTATTCATGAAAATAACACAAACATAACTGCTCTTTTCGCTTGGCGCTGAAATATACGTCCAGATAGGAAAAAAAATACATTTTGATATATATCAATGTTGGCAATAGATTTGTCACGAAGGACACAGTTATGCCGTTCTAGAGCTTAATTCACCTTTAGGCTAATTAAACATTGCTCTCCTACTCTACAGAATTGTTGGGATATTCGATGAATATAGAGAAATCTGTCCAAATGCACACTATACTGCCATAACCTCACTTTTTGCCTAGCATACCGGCTGCCACCCACCCATCCCTGTAGCCATAAACCACAAATTGTATTGCAATGCAAAGGAGAATGGGTAAGAAACCAAACAAGAGATGAAATGCACATATTTATTCTCTATATATTTTTATTCGATAGTCCATATTGCCCATTCGTTTTACACATGGTCAACACCAGGAAGATGAAAATTGCCGTATTGTTCTTACATCCCGGTGCTTGGCAATTTTTCCTCCCTTTCAGGGGCATGATTGACTCTCCATTCAATTCAAATAAATAATCAAAATACCGAACAAATCAAAACAACCAACAACACCACGAGGAAAATCAATCAAACCCGCTTCCACCAGTCAGTTTGATGTCAGCGTTCATGAGTGCCAACTACGGAACCTTAGTGCTAAAATTAATTCTTCATTGGTTGGCAGAACATTCAGAGCAGAGCTTTACCGCGACCCACGCGCTCCCTATGAACTGTCATCCCCCTGGTCGTTCCCGGGACCGGAACGAGTGGAAGAGGATCGTTGAGGCGGCCAAGGCTCTACATGGGCCGTAGTGCCAATGGGTAAGGTAAGGATCTACTGAGGTGGTCAGACTTGGCTGCTAGGTGGCACCAGCGGATGCCAGTTGAGTCACGTGACCTCCTAGACGCCGCTACCTGCTACCAAAAGAGCTGAACATGTGCTACTTCGCCAGCCGCTGACAAATACTCGCCGGCTGCTTGTGCCAGCTGCGAGTTCTATGGTCACATCACGCTGATAGTAGCAGCTTCCTTTATTCGCGGCTGGCAACCAGCCTAGTGTGCCCCGTGCTTAAGTAAGTTCCATTTAACAATACAAAATGCAGACGGGCCTTTATCTACTTTGTCATGACTTGAAGGATTCCGTGAACTTTTTCCGCTTAATTTTCTGTGCACGTGCTTCCGCCACCACAAAGTTCTCAGCCACATTCATTGATCTATGAAACAAGTTGCACTAAAGATAGTTTTGAAGCCATTTTTCAGTGTTGCCTTATTATTGGAATTATTTTTGTGTTGACCGACTGAAAGCTACAATGCTAATTGTTAATTACAAGTTGCACTGTAAAAATACGCTAATGTTCGAGATAAATAAGAAGTTTAAGTCCGAGGCAGCGTGGCTGATAGGTAACGTTCTCGACTCCTGTGTCCAAGGTTGCAGGATCAAATCATGGCACAGTCAGCTGGTATTTGAGGTTGTGCCACGTTAAAAATCCCCTTCGGTACAAAATTCCGGCATCCTGGTGTCTCTAAAAGCCGCAGTAGTTAAAAGGGTCGTAAAACCAAGACATTCTTAGACGTAGTTTGATGTTTATCAGTCGATCAACACGATTGTACCCAAATTGTGGGTTATTCCCTAATCCTGAAAAAAAATATTACAAGAGATTAATAAATACAGTTTTGATCGTCAAGCGATAATCACCAGATCCATTACACTTAGGCTATTAAATCTATGTCTGAAAGTATGGGTGAAAGCATTTACAATATATACAATTATTTAGTTGCAGTATTAATTAAGATAACAAGCCTCCGTGGCTTAGGCGGCAGCACGCCGGCCTCTCACCGCTGGGTCCGTGGTTCAAATCCCGGTCACTCCATGTGAGATCTGTGCTGGACAAAACGGAGGCAGACAGGTTTTTCTCCGGGTACTCCGGTTTTCCCTGTCAAAAATTTCATTCCAGCAACACCCTCCACTATCATTTCATTTCATCTGCCCCAGAGGAGTGCGTCAGGCCTCGGCAGCCGGCACAGTTCATATCCTCGCCGCTAGATGGGGGCTTCATTCATTCCATTCCTGACCCGGTCGGAGACTGGAAGCAGGCTGTGGATTTTCATTTTCATTAGTTACGATAATGCAACTCGTCAATACGTAACTTTCTGTATTTCTCACCAAAATTATATAACATTCTCCCAATTACATTAAAAGAATTTAAAGGAAATCATGCAAACCTGAAGATGCATATAAAGCATTTCCTCAGAGAAAACTAAATTAAAATTGAAAATATAATTGATTGAGCCTACAAGTTTACACAAACACAAATTCAATTTTCCTTCTTATTCGTTATTTTTATTGTATACATCATTTACATAGAACGTGTTATTCGGCTAAGCCATTATACAATTTTTTGAAATAGTAATCAATGATATGCTTGCCACACACAAGGTTGCACCTTTTAGTGGCATATGTGATATCTCTTTCTGCTCTGTATGAATTTGATATCCTATTTCGACCTGTTTTTATCATATTGTAACAATTTAATTTAATAATTGTAAATTTACAGGTTAAACAATGAGTAGGAAGTGTAAGGAAATTCATAAAATGTGTACAGTTATTCTGAATTTTGTAAAATGTATGTATTTGTAACGATTTAATAAATAATAATAATAATAATAAAGTTATAGTCTAAGTTATGTTTTGTTAAGATACTGGATTTGGTGGTTGACTTCCAAAATTTGCTTGTTCAGAGTGATTTTGTGATTGTTGTTAAATGGACAGTTCAGATTGTATTGTACATTACAGGCTACTTATCTGGATGGGTCTTGCGCTGTCTTGGAGAGAGCAGTTAACTTCGTCACTAACTGCTCCCAACTGATGAGAGTTTTCTGTATGTGAGGGTCCCTTATATCTCTGGGCTTTTCCCCCCTCCCGCATGCCTGTGTGTGTTCATCCTACAAAATGTGACTGTGTTTTGCCAAGTCTAGTCTCCCTAATGTGGTGTATGTTACTGAACACTGGACAATCTTCAACTTTTTCAGGTTTTTTTTTCAGCATTAGGGAATAACCCACAATTGGGTACAATCGTGTTGACCGACTAAAAAACAGCAAACTACGTTTACTAAGGAAACACTGAAAAATAGCTTTAAATACCATAACATTCTTAGATATAATTTAAGCTTCGAGATATTCGAGTTATAGAAAGTCGAATTAAAGAGAAAAACTACATGTAAATTATAGGAAGATTTTGGGGAAATAATAATAACTACGAGTTATCGATAATTCAAGTAATAGAGGTTCGAGATATTGAGGTTCGCTGTAGTCCATTAACACCCATTACCAATTCGGGCAGTAATGCATTACTTCTATGAAAATCCACAGCCTACTTCTAGTCGACCGACAGGGTCGGGGATGGAATGAATGAAGCCCCCATCTAGCGGCGAGGATATGAACTGTGCCGGCAGCCGAAGCCTGTCACACTCCTCTGAAGAAATGATTAAATGAAAAACAGGTGAAATGAAATGATAGTGGAGCGTGTTGCTGGAATTATTTTTTACAGGAAAAACCGGAGTACCCGGAGAAAAACCGGTCGACCTTCTTTTTGTCCAGCACAGATCTCACATGGAATGTCCCGGATTTGAACCACGGGCCCAGTGGTGAGAGGCCGGCGTGCTGCCGAGGCTTCGTGTTACTTCTATGAGACCGCTAAATATTCGGCCATGCTCTGCCCACTCAACTTCGTTAGTCTAGAACCGCTCTTGCTACAAAGCTTGCCCGGATCGTGATTTTAGCATTGGAATATTTGGAATCCACTTGGCAGCAGTTATCGAAGATGTTTGACTAATGAAGACGATTCTTAAACCATTGAATAGGATACTCTCTCCATGACCATCATAGTTGTCAAGTAAACTCGAATAGTCCTGAGTTCTGCACAAGAGAGCAGTCGCAGAGACATTTGGGCATTTTTTTTAATCGCTTATTCTCCTAGCTCGGCTTCACCCATGAATTCTGCGAGGGATCATTCCCTTACCGTCGCAAGGACGGGGACTGGAAGATGAACACACTTGGTCAGCAGGTACAACTGGGGATGGTGACAAACCTATCCATGGGTCTAATTAAAGGAAAGGTCAAGTAAGGGATTTTGGACGGAAGTTGGCCTTGGGCCTGTTGAAAGGAACCGTCCCGGCATTTGCCTGGCGGTGAACATGGGAAACCATGAAAACCATTTTCAGTACGGCCGAGGCGGGATTCGAACTCGTGCTCTCCCGATGCCAGTGAGGCACGAGTGTGGCCGGTCATGTGGACAATACCAATCCTGATTTTACGCAGAAACATAAATAATGGTGTAAGAAAAAAAAGTCTAGCTTATCAAAGAATCTTCATGTGCTACACAATGGGAGCAAGGATCTCCGGAAGTAGTTCAAACGTAGTGCAATTGGGGCGAGCGACCAGGACATGTAGGCCTAGATGAAGTGCAGGAGCTAATCTATATTGTCACTAAGTCTTAGCCATGGTCTCTAATAACTCATAGAGCTTAAACGAGTTCCTCAGCATGGCGCTAGTGCAGAGAAGTTCGAGAACCGAGAGCATTTTCTTGCTCTTGGTTGTTCTAGTGGAATCTATTTTACCAAAAACCAAAGCGGCTTCGGTGGCGTAGTTGGTAGCATGCTGAACTGCTGTGCCAAAGATAGCGGGTTCAAACCCGGCCAAAGTCGTGGGATTTTTAAGAGCGTTAAAAATCCTTCAGTATGCCTTCCTTCGGAGGGGAAGTAAAGCCGGCGGTCCCATGTCATAGATTTATGGCATGGTAAAAGATCCTTCCACAGACTAAACTTGTGTGCAGCTAAATTGTTAGGTTAGATTTCGTCGGATCGCTCTATCAAAGTTCCAACGTTCACCACTGTGTATCATTGATATCTGGTAGCGAAAGTTGGAACTAGGCTGCTTGAAATTGAACGGAACTTGTAGCTCACCCTAAGGGTGTCCGCTGGAAGCAGCTACAGACTCAGGCGAGCCAAACATGTCCTCGGACACTCCCGGCACTAAAAGCCATAGATAAATAAATAAATAAATACCAAGAACCAAACTCCCTGACATCACAGCCCCATGAAGGGTGGCCTACCCAGCGACCGCTTACCCGCCATTTGGCCTGCAGAATGGAGGGTTACGCGTGGTCAGCATATCAGGACCTCTCGGCCGTTAATCTTGGTTTTTCTGACTGGGGTGCTGCCTCACTGTCAGACAGCTACTCAATTGTCCTCACAATGCTGAGTGCACCCCGTTCCAACTTTCACGTCAGTTTCTAAAAGCTCTGACGAAGCCGGGAATCGAACCCGGGGCCCACGGATGAAAGGCAGGCGTGCTACCCCAGCATGATGGGGCCATTTTACCAAGCAAATTACGAGGACATTTTGTGAGCAATTTAACATATTCTGATACCTGGTGTTAATGACGAACTTGCTGGCTTGTTAGAACGTGGTGATGAGAGTGGTTGTTGTTTATGATGTTGTTTTAAGGGACAGTGCATCTAGATTATCTTTTTCTAATGTTGGAACTTGAACAGAAATGCTGAGAATATGGTGTGAAAGTTAGCATTTAAAGAACGATGGTGATGTCGATAGTGAAGAAACATAAGAAGGTCCAATATCAGGTACGCGATACTAAATTAAACCATTAAAAAAAAAAAAGTCCTCTCGGCACGCCGGAAGGCGGAGGTAGATTTCACCTGACAAACTTGGGGATAGGCGAAAATAGGCAGAATATGCAGATTTTCGTAGAAGGATCAGACCTCATTTATTGCGAGAAGGTATTTTATAATTGGAGCTTAATTAACTTTGTTTTTCGTCATTTTATGCTTATTTTAAACATTTTATTGTCTTATGGGAACGGTAACCTTCTTGTCATTTGGGGTCCATTTTTATACTTGTGGTCACACTATCCTTATGCAAGGTTTCGACACTGATGTGTAACTATGTAACGGTCTGTTACTTCTTCACGCAAAATTATATCTCCCGCAGAGATTTTGGTTGGTTCCTCGGTTTAGGGGCTGCGACAACGCGGTCATGTAACCCCGTGTAATTTGGGATGGCTGTATTAGTCTGTAATTCAGGTAAGGACTGCAGACGGTCAATTTCAAGCAGTAGTTCCTAATGTTGCTACCACGTACTACCGTCAACGACACCTAGCTGTGAACTTGGCTACTAGATGCCACCGCAACCAGCAACTCGCAACGAACGTTGGAACTTCCCCTCCAAAGGAAAGCATACTGAGGGATTTTTAGCGCTCTTAGAAAATCCGACGACTTCGGCCGGCTTTGAACTCGCGACCTTGGGCATAGACATTCAGCATGCTACCAGTTACGTCACCGAAGCCGCTTCACACTTAGATGGAAATCTGAATCTGATCTCGTGCAAGTGCGTTATCTTGGCAAAGTCTGATGGCTCATCCCTCATCAATTTAGTAGTGTTGCCATGGCAACCACTGATAGGTCTTGGCATTTTCTTATAATTCCGAAATTATTAGCCTACTTTCGATTTTTGCAAAAAATTAAAGTAGACTTATGAGATCAACACAGGGCGAAAAAAGTGTGTCTGTCTGTGTGTGTGTATGTGTGTGTGTGAGTCTGTGTGTGTGTGTGTGTGTGTGTGTATGTGTGGGTGTGTGTGAGTCTGTGTGTGTGTGTGTGTGTCTGTGTGTGTGTGAGTGTGTGTACTCTGAATGTCTGTCCCCCACTATCAATTCGAACACGGTGAATGCGAATTGAACGAAATTTGGTACAAAGGTAGCACTAGCAAAGGACACCTCAGTGTCATGTTTTATATCGCCGCCATCTTGACGGAAACGTAATGGCGGCCACACAAATGTTCAAAGCTTAAATCAAATTACGACTAACCTAATCATCCGATCTCTACCAAATTTTGCAAAAACATACCTTTATGGGGGGAGCATCCTTTGAGCAAACCGATAGGCCATCAACGTAATAGTTTGTGGATGGCGGATCTTTGTGTGAAAAACTATTCCCCCTATTAATTCGAACACGGTGCAACCGAATGGAAGGAAATTTGGTACAGAAGTAGTACTAACAAAAGGCACCTCAGTGTCATATTTTATATCGCCGCCATCTTGACGGAAACGTAATGGCGGCCACACAAATGTTCAAAGCTTAAATCAAATTACGACTAACCTAATCATCCGATCTCTACCAAATTTTGCAACAACATACCATTATGGGGGGAGCATCCTTTGACCAAAGTAATAGGTCATCAGCGTAATAGTTTGCGGATGGCGGCCATCTTTGTGTGAAAATCGATTCCCCCTATTAATTGGAACACGGTGCAACCGAATGGAACGAAATTTGGTACAGAGGTAGTACTAACAAAAGGAACCTCAGTGTCAAGTTTTATATCACCGCCATCTTGACGGAAACGTAATGGCGGCCACACAAATGTTCAAAGCTGATGTTAAATTACGACTAATATAACCATCCGATCTCTACCAAACTATGCAACAACATTCCTTTAAGGAGGGAGCATCCTTTGACCAATCTAATAGGTCATTCGCCTAATAGTTTGCGGATGGCGGCCATCTTTATGTCAAAATTGACTCCCCCTATTAATTCGAACACGGTGGAACCGAATGAACGAAATTTGGTACTGTCCCCGTTTACCTGGACAGTAGGCTGTCAGATATCCGCCCCCTCAATCGGATTGCCAATTATAAATCGCACCGGCATAGTTACATCAATGAAAATGGCACTGACAGATACTATCGAGATAAGAGCACAGAAGTTCACAGGAAATCATTGTGGAACACACCAAAATAGACGGGGGTTCATACTTACCGTTACTTACCTCTTAATTATCTCGGGGTTTGAGTTGACAACAGGATCACTAAAAGTCTGTTCACACAATAACCTCCACCATGACATTTAAAAATGAACCAAAACGAAGACGAGAACTTTGAACTGTACAAAAGCTTTATTTCTAATAAAGGGTATGATTTTACTAACACAACAAAATCAACGTGGCTATCAGTAGCCCAAGTCAATCTGACTACGTCCTCAGTAGGACTTGCAAAATTTATCATACAACATGATATAAAACATTTTAGCTCCCATGAGCTCCAAATAACGTAATATTATTAACACAATTGGATTGGAGAAGGACGTCAGGGTGTGACATATATAAAGCATTTGGTTTCCTTTTAATAAACATGAGAATGGTATTTATAGTCGCAAGGCCGAAGTGTGTACGACCTCACTCTCTGTGAACCAGATGTTGGCCCAGCTGCGAGCTACCTTCCAACCTGTTGCATCCTGGTCAAATGCACTCCCTTCTCACATGCTGTTACGTAACATACAGCTTGCTCTCTCAAACTTTTATCTGTCTACAAGACAACTCACATTATATTTACGCAAATCTTTCAAGTACTTTGCTCACATCCTATTGAATCATTATGTTAATTCCATAAACTTGTTAAGTTCAATCCAAATATTTAATTAGCTCTTAAATGTTTATAACAAAATCACATAAATTATTTATAACAATTAGAAATTGTTTATAATGTTTGTCAAAGACAATAAAAATATTATAAGCACGTCTTTAACATCACTCTCGTATCACATTATTTTCAAAAATATTTACAGCACTTATTTACAATATTAACATTTAAATTGTTTAAATTATTAATTTAATAAATACATTGACCACATGTTCATTCGGTTGATAATTTTCATAATCGTGATTTATATAATCGACCAATGAAGGTTAGTTATACATGTTAATGTCACAATCTGGTTTAATAAAGGTTTTAATAATGATTTGTGACGGCAACCTTCATTCAAAATCTTATCTCAAATTCTTTCAAAACTCGTGTTAATTATAACAGTAAATCACTTGATTTATTTTCAACGAACTATGACAATCTTACTCCAGCGGAAAATCCTTCGCTAACAAGTTAATGCACAAACTGCATCACAAATATGCCCAAAATCATCATATATTAATCTATATGGCATTCAACTTCCACGTAACTTACAAAACTTCCACAAATAATTCTTTAACATTTATTCCTGTGGGAACTTCCTTCATATTCAAGGGCATTATATCTCAGCGACTTTCAACACGCGCTGCACTAGCGATTATACATTCATAGTTCCACTTAAAAAATTTTATAATCATTAATTGTTTCAAAACTGTTTTTCTTTTAACCCTCGTGGATTTCATTCATGAACCGAAATGAAGTCAAAACTTGCCAATCACAAACAAATTTAATAGTGAATACGCTTATATACGCCTGTCTGGTCTATCAAATTTAAGATTAACATCTTAAAAGAAATGTGTAGTATGAAAATACTATCTTCAAATAAAGTGCGACTAAAACTGCAAAGTAGTCGAATAGAATCCAATTAGACTGGGGAATGCAAACATCGTTATATAAATCTCTAATTGAGAAAAACTCCTAACAAAAGTACTTGACTTTAATGCATTCAATAATTCATTATTAAAGTTACTCTTTCACAAAAGTGTCTGTAATGCAATGTTCATTCATAACTGACGATAAATGTCTGTGTTGCAATCAATACAAATAACGACTAGTATTTCCAAGATCGTCGACAACGTAAGAGATTTTAACGCTCTAAAATCATTTAAATGTTCTTCCTTCTTGATGATGACAGAAAATTGGTCAAAGTAATTAAACTGGGGTAGAATTACTTTAATAAAATGACACGCTGTCTGAATTTAAATCTGCCATATAAAAATCATTAACTTACAGTCAAATCGTGCTTACAAAAATATTAATTACTTGAAAAATCCAAATATCAGTCTCAACTGATTCAAAATCGTTAACTATGCCCATGACATAACAATGTGTTAATAAATCGTCGAAAAATGCAAAACTCATCAAAGTGTACTGAGAATAAGAATCTCAACAAGAAAATAGGGCAAAAATACATGAGGATAAAAATATGGGAAAAATGGTTGCTCAAACATCATTAATATACTCAAATACAATAAACGTTCACGACTACCTTATCTGCCGATTGACGTTCCAGAGGAAAATTCCCCAAAGAAGACTGCTGATGGATCCATTTCACCACGTTAAAGTTGAGCTCCATCCTCGAAATAGGAAATAGCACCCTCAGAGAATCGAACTGCTTCCTTCTCCGTGAATCGCTCTGCTCCTCGAAGACGAATAGACATCCTTCCGGCAATAATCTTCTGTGTGAGTCGGGATATCCCTGACCTCTCTTGAAAAATTCCCTGAAGTTCCAGTAGACAATCGCCATGAAGTTTTGTAAAAACTTCCGAAGAAATTATTCATATTCAGAGTATGAATTTGTTTCTATGGCTGTTCGATGGTATTCAGCCTTTAATTACGAAACATGGGTGTAGATGGTATTCACCGCATGTTCGCTTGTGTGGAATAGCAATTAGCGAAGTTCCATGTCGCTATCTTACTCCGTTGAAGTATGTCCCAATTGCAATAAGCGCCTTAGCCTTCCATCTGCTCTTCGGTTGTAGTGTCAGAAGAACAAACTGCCGTATTCAATTGCTCCATTATACTGTATCGTTGTGTAACCAAGCAATCTGAAGTCTTTCTATTCCACTCGCAGCGTCAGCCGTTGCGTTGATTCTGGCTTATACAAAAGTGCTTCTCTTGTGGCGAGATAATCACTTTTCTCAGTCGTATAAAACTGCTAATATCTTTTAAACTAATCGGTCGAAATTGTTCAGCTTTTCTCTATAACTGCATGTAGCACAGCACAATACAATTAGCTTATCGTAGACCGCTAACTGTTCGAAGCTAAACTTGTAGAAGCTTTCTAAGGTCCGTTTCAACTTCACCTAGTTTGACTTGGATCTCGTTAATATAGTGGCCTCGCCACGCGTTATAAAGACGATTCTTTTCACTGCTGTTCACTTCGACGTCTCACTATAATGAATGTATAAGAAAAGAACTTTCACAATTATACTTCGATGATCTGAGAATGAGATCTCAGAATGATCAGAGAACGAAAAGAAACTCCTCTCTTCTGCGCAAGCCCTTTTATTAACTTCACGAGGGGCGTTTCCATCCCTTCCAAAGCGTGATACTGCGTCATCGCTAGAAGTTCCAACTTCGTTAATACATGACGGATTTTCAAAATTCAAAAACTGAAAATAAATTTCACCAAAATTCCAAATCAATGCTTTTACTGCAAAAGGATTTCCACAATTCTGCATTCCAAAAGTAATAACAAGTAGTTCCGTAAAGAACTATACAGCCTATTTTCATATATCCTGCTCATGTTAATTTCTTGTAACAACATACAAAATTTCAGTTTAATTGCTGTAACAGATTCGTAGATATTGAGAACCGTCTAAAAATTTCAGATTGTCGCCAGGTTGGATTTTTATTTTTGTACTATTACATTAAGATTATTGTGTACGTGTGGTATTCAAACTTCAATCGCATGATTAGAACACAAGAAGTAAAAACGAGATTTTAAAATTACGCACAGCAGCCATCTTGTGATTATGCAAACAATTGAAATAAATTAGATGCCAGTGGATCAACATTTGTATAAGCATTTAACGTGCAACGTTTCACAGCACTCGGATAGTTAATTCGCGAGAATCGTCCATTTAAATATTTATACTTCGCGTCGCCGCCATGTTGGATTTGTGCTCATCAGGTTAATGAAAGTCCTATAGGTGAACATATGTTCAAAGTCTCTATGAACATAAAAAAATTCAGTTTGGTTGCTGTAAAAGATTCATAGATATTGAGAACCGTCTAAATATTTCGGAAGCTTGCCATTTAGGATTGTTATATGTATAGGCCATAGAATTATGTACCATTCAAGGCCAATTATTGCCTAGGTTCATTATTCAAACTTTCACTTCGATCGCATGATTACGACACAAGAAATAAAAACTTAATTTTAAAATTTCGCACAGCCGCCATATTGAGGTTATGTAAACAATTGATTTAAATTAGATGGCAGTGCATTACAATCTGCAAAATCATTTACTGTACCACATTTCACTGCGCTCAGAGAGTTAAATCACGAGAAAAGTCTATTAAAATATTTCAAATTCGCTTGGTCACCATGTTCGTTTTGTACTTTACAAGTCTATGAAATATACATAGATAAACTTGTACCAGTACCCTTTATCACCGCACAAAATTGCAGGGTAATATCTGTAATAGTTTCGGAGATATAGAATGTCAGTGAAATATTTCGCACAGCCGCCATTTTGAGGTTATGTAAACAATTGAACTAAATTAGACTCCAGTGCATTACTATTTGTATAAACACTTACTGTACCAAGTTTCATTACGTTTGGATGGTTAAATCGTGAGAAAAGACTATTTAAAAGTCTCAACTTCGCTTGGTCGCCATGTTCGTTTTCTACTTTACATGTTTATGAAATATACATCGGTAAACTTGTATCAGTACCCTTTATCATCGTACTAAATTGCAGGGTGATACCTGTAATAGTTTCGGAGATATAGAATGTCAGTGAAATATTTCGCACAGCCGCCATTTTGAAGTAATGTAAACAATTGAACTAAATTAGACTCCAGTGCATTACAATGTGTATGAACATTTGCTGTACCAAGTTTCATTACGTGTGGATAGTTAAATCGCGAGAAAAGTCTATTTAAAAGTCTCAACTTCGCTTGACCGCCATGTTGGTTTTGTAGTCACCAGGTTTTTGAAAGTCTCATAGGTGAACTTCTAGTAGTACCCTTTATCACCGTACACAATTTCAGGGCGATATCGGTAATAGTTTCGGAGATATTGAATGCTAGTGAAATATTTCGCACAGCCGCCATTTTGCATTGGTGAGACGTAACAAAATTTGAAGGGCACGGTCGAGGTCGCCGGGAATAGTGCTATGAACATACCGAGTTTCATTGAAATCGCTCCAGCCGTTTAGATTTTATTAGGGGGACACACACACACGAATCACACACACACACACACACACACACACACACACACGGACAAAAGGTGATCTCATAAGCCTATTTTTTCAAAATTGAAAATAGGCTAAAAATACCATAGTTACAGCAATCTCCGTCTTCCTTTAAACTATCGTTGATTGGTTCATGCCTCTCCTCCAATAGCATAGTTTCTTCCTCAGCCGAATTCCTCGTTTCCTGCGACTGCGTCATAAATCTTGGAACATTCTCGACTAAATGCTGACGTCACTGAGAATCTCAGCTCAAGTAGCCTGCTGGCATAACATTTACGTCATCCGTGCTTACGTCATGACTACCCACGTCATAACTATGACAGCCATAACTCTCCTTATAATTTCAAATATAGCCACCGTGGTCTCTACATAATTCAATTACGGGGGCATTCTCCTCCCACCACGTTTTAAAAACAGTTGCAAATTGTTTTTAAACTCAGTGTTACAAGTATCTCAACTCTCTTGAACACGAAATTGAATTATTACTGGCTTACTCTAGTATGATATTTCCTCTATGTTCCTTAATCTTATATTTCTTCTACTCTGGGTTTATGTGGTTAATGTATTCTTTCCTCTCTAATTCCTCTTCTGACCAGTATTTCTATTTTCTAAGTTCTGCCGGCTCGTAGAAGGACCAGGATCGATTACAACCTCCTGCCTTTTCTTTTGATTCTCAGCTTCTTTATCTCTTAATTCTTTTAAGTATTGCTGGCTTTCCTTTTCTCTTTGCTGATATTGATCGGGTGTCATAACCTGACTTTGAGTATTCTGGTTTCTATTTTGGTTTTGGTTATTCCTATTATAGTTACGGTTATACCCATTATTGTTGTAATATCTGCCTCTTCCATTATAGTTTCCTCGGTTGTAGTTCCAACCTCTTCTCTGTTGATACGGTCGGTAACCTTGTGATCTGTAATTTCTAAACTGATTATTCCTGTGAGGACCTACATTGTCATTTTTCTCCTCCTCTGGCTTGTCAGTTTGTTGGACTTGGTCCATGTATACCGTATTGATTTCCTTAAACTCCTGCCTTTGACCTTTCTGGACTACGTTAGGCATTGGACGTGTGTAGTCTAATCTTCTTAGTAATTCATCCATGCTGGATAAATCCCTGATGTTGGACGAAATTATAAGTCTCCTCACCTCAACTGGCAGCATACGAGAAATCGCATCTATTAGTTGCTCCGTGGACAATGGGGGTTGCAAAAATCTCAAGCGGGACAACTGACTCGTAAAGAAATCAGCGTACCTCGTTGGAAGAGTACCTGAGTATTTTCTTGAATACACCTCCGCTCTTAACGAATTCTGCGCTTCTATAGACCAAAATCGTTTGATTAATGCCTCTGCAAACTCGTCAAAGTTACTGAATGTGTATCTAAATGCGCAAAACCATTCAAGGGGTCCTCCAATCAGATATCTCTCTACTATCTTCATCTCTCTCTCTCTGGGAATGTGAGCTTCGATGAAATAATCTTTGAGATTCCTTACATACTCTATAGGTGTCAAACTATCAGTGTTACTGAATTTTTGTGGTTTGTCTTCGAAATTCCTAATGACCGTCACGTTCCTCGGATATGAATCCGGATAGTTTTTCCCACTATCTCGATAATTCCACTCAGGTTCCATATTCCTCTCGTCATCCTCCTCTCTGAATCTGGATACACGTTCTTCAGGAGTCACGTCTCTCTCTTCTGGCTCTAGGTTATGTCTTCTAGCATAATTCCTATTTAATTCACAAGCTAAGCCTTCTGTATCCTTGTCGGTGATTTCTGTTAAGACTTTCTTGATAATCTCTTCTTTGTAGTCCTGCATTAAACTAGCCTCTCCTAACTTCAAATTTTTCAGTTTACTCGTCGTTTCATTTACATCCGAGACAACTTTATGAATTTGATCCTCTAATGTAGATTTTAAAGTTTGCATATCCTGATCTAGTTGTGTTCTATCGTCAACTTGTTTTTCGGATAACGAATTTATCCTGACGCTTAAATCTTTCCTAATCTGTACTACTTCATTGTTAATTTCTATCTGCGTACTGGCAAGTTTTCTTTCAATCCTTTCCTGATTTTGGGTTACATGTTCCCCACTTGACTTATTCCACTCGTCTTTCCATACCGCTACGTTTGCTGTTAACATTTCGGCTATGTCTACTTCGATATCCTCCTTTAATACTCTATTGTGGTCTAATACCTGTGTTCTCATGACCTCTACATCATACTTCAACTCTGCTAAAGACGTTGTTGTTCTAACTGATTCATCGACTAACCTAGTCGCTAATGCAGTTATATTACGCGTACAAAGAGTTTTTGAGTTTTCGATTTCTTCCCTGACTTTATTTACATCAGTTTGGACTTTAGTGATATCTACGAAAACTGTGTTGACCTCTACCTGAATCTTAGTTATGTCACTTTGCACCTCAGTTATATCCGCATGAATGTTATTAATGTCTACCTGAACATTGGATACGTCAGTTCTAGCTTTTTGAATTTCTTTTTGGACTTCCTCGACCTTGTCTTGGACAGTCGCTACATCGTTTTTGACAACTACAACTTCGGCTCTAGCACAAGAAATATCCCCTCGGACATTAGCTACATCTAGATTTAACATTGTAAGGTCTCTCTGTACCTTAGACACATCATTTTTAACATCAGACACATTTGTGCGGATGTCACTTACAGTACTCTCAATTCCTTGGGTATTAATCTGCAAACGCGACATATTCTCCTCTAAATTGGCAGCACTAGTATGAAGAACCTTCATATTCTCCTCCATTCGACTATTATTCTCCTTCATACTACTATTCAAATTAGCAGACATATTACTAGCATTCTCCTCCATCCTTGCATTCAAATTACTAGCATTCTCCTCCATCATCTGCTTCATGTTAGCAGACATCTCCTCTAACATTTTCTTCAAACTTTCATCTGCCATTACAATATTATTCAAAAATGGATTGCTGTAGGGACATACATCAAAAGAGCAAAATAACAACATTTGAGCAACACTTTTCACCATATATAATTTTGATCAATTTTCTGTCTTAAATCTAACTTATAACTACCTTATAATTAACCTTCTAAGATACTTCATGTTGAAACAAACTCAAGCACATGTTCAAATTTCTCTGGCTCATTTTAAAATATCCTAACACCAATAATTTACATTTACAATCCAAATAATTTAATTTTATCTTTAATATGACTAAAATGTCATAAGCCGGTCAAATAAAATAAGATTCCAGATTATAGGCGATTTTTCTAAGTTTCCAGCCTATTTAACCTTTCTCAAGTTGTATAAAATCTGATCTTTTCTGAGTGTAACTTTCCTAATACAATACAATATTTAATTCCTATATAATTACACTCTTAAATACTACAATTGGCCTAGACATCTAACAAAGAATCAACCTCTTTATTTGAGTCTAATCGAACCTCACGTTTTAGGTTTGCCACTCTTACTGGCGTTCAACCTGGTAATCCAGTTATGTTGAATCGAGCCCCAACGTTTTAGATGCGCCAATCTTTCTGTCCCCGTTTACCTGGACAGTAGGCTGTCAGATATCCGCCCCCTCAATCGGATTGCCAATTATAAATCGCACCGGCATAGTTACATCAATGAAAATGGCACTGACAGATACTATCGAGATAAGAGCACAGAAGTTCACAGGAAATCATTGTGGAACACACCAAAATAGACGGGGGTTCATACTTACCGTTACTTACCTCTTAATTATCTCGGGGTTTGAGTTGACAACAGGATCACTAAAAGTCTGTTCACACAATAACCTCCACCATGACATTTAAAAATGAACCAAAACGAAGACGAGAACTTTGAACTGTACAAAAGCTTTATTTCTAATAAAGGGTATGATTTTACTAACACAACAAAATCAACGTGGCTATCAGTAGCCCAAGTCAATCTGACTACGTCCTCAGTAGGACTTGCAAAATTTATCATACAACATGATATAAAACATTTTAGCTCCCATGAGCTCCAAATAACGTAATATTATTAACACAATTGGATTGGAGAAGGACGTCAGGGTGTGACATATATAAAGCATTTGGTTTCCTTTTAATAAACATGAGAATGGTATTTATAGTCGCAAGGCCGAAGTGTGTACGACCTCACTCTCTGTGAACCAGATGTTGGCCCAGCTGCGAGCTACCTTCCAACCTGTTGCATCCTGGTCAAATGCACTCCCTTCTCACATGCTGTTACGTAACATACAGCTTGCTCTCTCAAACTTTTATCTGTCTACAAGACAACTCACATTATATTTACGCAAATCTTTCAAGTACTTTGCTCACATCCTATTGAATCATTATGTTAATTCCATAAACTTGTTAAGTTCAATCCAAATATTTAATTAGCTCTTAAATGTTTATAACAAAATCACATAAATTATTTATAACAATTAGAAATTGTTTATAATGTTTGTCAAAGACAATAAAAATATTATAAGCACGTCTTTAACATCACTCTCGTATCACATTATTTTCAAAAATATTTACAGCACTTATTTACAATATTAACATTTAAATTGTTTAAATTATTAATTTAATAAATACATTGACCACATGTTCATTCGGTTGATAATTTTCATAATCGTGATTTATATAATCGACCAATGAAGGTTAGTTATACATGTTAATGTCACAATCTGGTTTAATAAAGGTTTTAATAATGATTTGTGACGGCAACCTTCATTCAAAATCTTATCTCAAATTCTTTCAAAACTCGTGTTAATTATAACAGTAAATCACTTGATTTATTTTCAACGAACTATGACAATCTTACTCCAGCGGAAAATCCTTCGCTAACAAGTTAATGCACAAACTGCATCACAAATATGCCCAAAATCATCATATATTAATCTATATGGCATTCAACTTCCACGTAACTTACAAAACTTCCACAAATAATTCTTTAACATTTATTCCTGTGGGAACTTCCTTCATATTCAAGGGCATTATATCTCAGCGACTTTCAACACGCGCTGCACTAGCGATTATACATTCATAGTTCCACTTAAAAATTTTTATAATCATTAATTGTTTCAAAACTGTTTTTCTTTTAACCCTCGTGGATTTCATTCATGAACCGAAATGAAGTCAAAACTTGCCAATCACAAACAAATTTAATAGTGAATACGCTTATATACGCCTGTCTGGTCTATCAAATTTAAGATTAACATCTTAAAAGAAATGTGTAGTATGAAAATACTATCTTCAAATAAAGTGCGACTAAAACTGCAAAGTAGTCGAATAGAATCCAATTAGACTGGGGAATGCAAACATCGTTATATAAATCTCTAATTGAGAAAAACTCCTAACAAAAGTACTTGACTTTAATGCATTCAATAATTCATTATTAAAGTTACTCTTTCACAAAAGTGTCTGTAATGCAATGTTCATTCATAACTGACGATAAATGTCTGTGTTGCAATCAATACAAATAACGACTAGTATTTCCAAGATCGTCGACAACGTAAGAGATTTTAACGCTCTAAAATCATTTAAATGTTCTTCCTTCTTGATGATGACAGAAAATTGGTCAAAGTAATTAAACTGGGGTAGAATTACTTTAATAAAATGACACGCTGTCTGAATTTAAATCTGCCATATAAAAATCATTAACTTACAGTCAAATCGTGCTTACAAAAATATTAATTACTTGAAAAATCCAAATATCAGTCTCAACTGATTCAAAATCGTTAACTATGCCCATGACATAACAATGTGTTAATAAATCGTCGAAAAATGCAAAACTCATCAAAGTGTACTGAGAATAAGAATCTCAACAAGAAAATAGGGCAAAAATACATGAGGATAAAAATATGGGAAAAATGGTTGCTCAAACATCATTAATATACTCAAATACAATAAACGTTCACGACTACCTTATCTGCCGATTGACGTTCCAGAGGAAAATTCCCCAAAGAAGACTGCTGATGGATCCATTTCACCACGTTAAAGTTGAGCTCCATCCTCGAAATAGGAAATAGCACCCTCAGAGAATCGAACTGCTTCCTTCTCCGTGAATCGCTCTGCTCCTCGAAGACGAATAGACATCCTTCCGGCAATAATCTTCTGTGTGAGTCGGGATATCCCTGACCTCTCTTGAAAAATTCCCTGAAGTTCCAGTAGACAATCGCCATGAAGTTTTGTAAAAACTTCCGAAGAAATTATTCATATTCAGAGTATGAATTTGTTTCTATGGCTGTTCGATGGTATTCAGCCTTTAATTACGAAACATGGGTGTAGATGGTATTCACCGCATGTTCGCTTGTGTGGAATAGCAATTAGCGAAGTTCCATGTCGCTATCTTACTCCGTTGAAGTATGTCCCAATTGCAATAAGCGCCTTAGCCTTCCATCTGCTCTTCGGTTGTAGTGTCAGAAGAACAAACTGCCGTATTCAATTGCTCCATTATACTGTATCGTTGTGTAACCAAGCAATCTGAAGTCTTTCTATTCCACTCGCAGCGTCAGCCGTTGCGTTGATTCTGGCTTATACAAAAGTGCTTCTCTTGTGGCGAGATAATCACTTTTCTCAGTCGTATAAAACTGCTAATATCTTTTAAACTAATCGGTCGAAATTGTTCAGCTTTTCTCTATAACTGCATGTAGCACAGCACAATACAATTAGCTTATCGTAGACCGCTAACTGTTCGAAGCTAAACTTGTAGAAGCTTTCTAAGGTCCGTTTCAACTTCACCTAGTTTGACTTGGATCTCGTTAATATAGTGGCCTCGCCACGCGTTATAAAGACGATTCTTTTCACTGCTGTTCACTTCGACGTCTCACTATAATGAATGTATAAGAAAAGAACTTTCACAATTATACTTCGATGATCTGAGAATGAGATCTCAGAATGATCAGAGAACGAAAAGAAACTCCTCTCTTCTGCGCAAGCCCTTTTATTAACTTCACGAGGGGCGTTTCCATCCCTTCCAAAGCGTGATACTGCGTCATCGCTAGAAGTTCCAACTTCGTTAATACATGACGGATTTTCAAAATTCAAAAACTGAAAATAAATTTCACCAAAATTCCAAATCAATGCTTTTACTGCAAAAGGATTTCCACAATTCTGCATTCCAAAAGTAATAAAAATACCATAGTTACAGCAATCTCCGTCTTCCTTTAAACTATCGTTGATTGGTTCATGCCTCTCCTCCAATAGCATAGTTTCTTCCTCAGCCGAATTCCTCGTTTCCTGCGACTGCGTCATAAATCTTGGAACATTCTCGACTAAATGCTGACGTCACTGAGAATCTCAGCTCAAGTAGCCTGCTGGCATAACATTTACGTCATCCGTGCTTACGTCATGACTACCCACGTCATAACTATGACAGCCATAACTCTCCTTATAATTTCAAATATAGCCACCGTGGTCTCTACATAATTCAATTACGGGGGCAGTACAGAGGTAGCACTAGCAAAGGGCACCTCAGTGTCATGATTTATATCGCCGCCATCTTAACAGAAACGTAATGGCGGCCACACAAATGTTCAAAGCTTAAGTTAAATTACGACTAACATAACCATCCGATCTCTACCAAACTTTGCAAGAACATTCCTTTATGGAGGGAGCATCCTTTGACCAATCTAATAGGTTATTAACCTAATAGTTTGCGGGTGGCGGCCATCTTTATGTCAAAATTGATTCCCCCTATTAATTCGAACACGGTGGAACCGAATGGAACGAAATTTGGTACAGAGGTAGCACTAGCAAAGGGCACCTCAGTGTCATGTTTTATATCGCCGCCATCTTGACTGAAACGTGATGGCGGCCACACGAATGTTCAAAGCTTAAATCAAATTACGATTAACCTAATCATCCGATCTCTACCAAATTTTGCAACTACATACCTTTATGGAGGGAGCATCCTTTGACCAATCTAATAGGTCATTCGCCTAATAGGTTGCGGATGGCGGCCATCTTTGTGTCAAAATAGATTCCCCCTATTAATTCAAACACGGTGAAACCGAATGGAACGAAATTTGGTACAGAGATAGCACTAGCAAAGGGCATCTCAGTGTCATGTTTTATATCGCCGCCATATTGACAGAAACGTAATGGCGGCCACACAAATGTTTAAAGCTCAAATAAAATTACGACTAACCTAATCATCCGATCTCTACCAAATTTTGCAACAACATACCTTTATGGGGGGAGCATCCTTTGACCAAACCAATAGGCCATCAACGTAATAGTTTGCGGATGGCGGCCATCTTTGTGTGAAAAACGATTCCCCCTATTAATTCGAACACGGTGCAACCGAATGGAACGAAATTTGGTACAGAGGTAGTACTAACAAAAGGCACCTCAGTGTCATATTTTATATCGCCGCCATCTTGACGGAAACGTAATAGCGGCCACACAAATGTTCAAAGCTTAAATCAAATTACGATTAGCCTAATCATCCGATCTCTAGCAAATTTAGCAACAACATACCTTTATGGAGGGAGCATCCTTTGACCAAACTAATAGGTCATCAGCCTAATATTTTGCGGATGGCGGCCATCTTTGTGTGAAAATCGATTCCCCTTATCAATTCGAACACGGTGAAACCGAATGGAACGAAATTTGGTACAGAGATAGCACTAGCAAAGGGCACCTCAGTGTCATGTTTTATATCACCGCTATCTTGACGGAAACGTAATCGCGGCCACCCAAATGTTAAAAGCTAAAATGTAATTACAACCAACCTAATAATTTAGTCTCTACCAAATTTTTCAACACCATATCTTTATGTGGGAAACCATATCCTGACCAAACTGCAAGAACATCAGCCCAATAGTTTGCAGATGGTGGCCAAGTATGTGTGCAAATCGATTCCCCCTATCAATTCAAACACGGTGAAACCGAATTGAACGAAATTTGGTACAGAGGTAGCACTAGCAAAGGGCACCTCATATTCATGTTTAATATCCCTATAGCACGTTGTATTTCAACAAGCTACTACAACCAACATTCAATCATACTCCTTGAAAAGGACAAAGCGTTATAACAATACCCATGCATTTAGGAGAAAGTAGGCTATATGTTCTTTACTGAACATCTTGTTTTTCTCATCCCTTGGCATAATGGTGGGTTATATCAAAAATTCTTTCAGACAAAAGTTTTAGGTAATTATTAGGGGAATATTGTCCATTTTGTACGGTTTTGATATTGTGCCTATTAAGAGAGATATGATTAATGTTTCCCGAAAAACCCACTTTTTCCCACCCCTTTGGTCAATGGTTGGTGCTATAAAGAAACTCTTCAAACATAAATTTTTGGGCTTTATCCGACACATACTATGAACGTTGAACGGATTCGATATTTCACATATTAAGGGAGTTATAACAATATTTCACTTTTTCGAAAAAAGCCCCCCATTTTCACCCCCTTCGACCGATTTAGCCCAGTAACGAACTCGACCGAGATTTTATAGGTATACATATTCGGTAAAAAATTCAAAGTGATTGGTGCAAAATTACGGCAGTTATCGTGTCCACAATAAACTGATATATATATACATAGACATACATAAATTATATATAACTTTTGAACTGACAGTGGTTTTGGGGTCTGGGGGATGTGAAACGCGAAGATATGTCGAAATTTTCCGGAAGTCGAAACATGGTACCCATTGCAATAGTTAGCTTTCTAATGAAATCTACCTCTGGTTGGTTCCTCAGTTTAGGGGCTGCGACAACGCGATCATCTAACCCCGTGTACTCAAGGTGAGTGTAGAATCTGTCTGATACACGGTGTGAATTGTAATGGGTGTATTAGTCTTAATTCATGTAAGTACTGCAGACGGTCAATTTCAAGCAGTAGTTCCTAATGTAGCTACCAGGTACTACCGTCAACGACACCTAGCTGTGAACTTGGCTACTAGATGCCACCCCAACCAGCAACTCGCAACGAACGTTGGAACTTCCCCTCCAAAGGAAAGCATACTGAGGGATTCTAGCGCTCTTAGAAAATCCGACGACTTCGGCCGGCTTTGAAACCGCGACATTGGGCATAGACATTCAGCATGCTACCAGTTACGTCACCGAAGCCGCTTCCCACTTTGTCAGGCGGCTTCGGTGGCGTAGTCGGTAGCATGCTGAGCTCCTATGCCCAAGATAACGGGTTCAAACCCGGCCGAAGCCGTCGGATTTTTAAGAGCGTTAAAAATCCCTCAGTATGCCTTCCTTCGGAGGGGAAGTAAAGCCGGCGGTCCCATGTCATAGATTTATGGCATGTTAAAGATCCTTCCACTAATTGCACCTGTGTGAAGCTAAATTGGATAGGTTAAGAATGTATACAACGCTCTTAGGTTTCTATGTTCGTTGCCAAGAGCCGACTGCGGCGGCGTCTAGTAGCTCAGTTCTGAACTTGGCCTCGTAGTCGTTGACAGTGGTGCTTGGCGGCAAAAGTAGGAACTATCTGAAAAAATGTTAGTTTCAGTACTTAAATTAACAAACAGATAACACACACTAATACAGTCATCACAATTAACACCGGTTATCAGACAGATTCTACACACACCCAAAGTACACGGGGCTACATGACCGCGTTGTCGCAGCCCCTAAACTTAAGAACCAACCAACCAACCACTTAGTCAGATGGAAATACTGAATCTGATCTCGTGCAAGTGCGTTGTCATGGCAACGTCTGATGGCCCATGCCTCATCAATTTAGTAGTGTTGCCATGGCAACCACTGATAGCTCTTCGCATTTTCTTATAATTCCGAAATCATTTTTCTCGTCCCTAGGCGTAATGGTGGGTCATATCGAAAATTCTTTCAGACAAAAGTTTTAGGTAATTATTAGGGGAATATTGTCCATTTTGTACGGTTTTGATATTGTGCCTATTAAGAGAGATATGATTAATGTTTCCCGAAAAACCCACTTTTTCCCACCCCTTTGGTCAACGGTTGGTGCTATAAAAAAAACTCTTCAAACATGAATTTCTGGGCTTTATCCGACACATAATATGAACGTTGAACGGGTTCGATATTTCACATATTAAGAGAGTTATAGCAATATTTCACTTTTTCGAAAAAAGCCCCCCATTTTCACCCCCTTCGACCGATTTAGCCCAGTAACGAACTCGACCGAGGTTTTATAGGTATACATCTTCGGTAAAAAATTCAAAGTAATTGGTGCAAAATTACTGCAGTTATCGTGTCCAAAAGAAACTGATATATATATACATATATACATAAATTATATATAAACTTTTGAACTGACGGTGGTTTTGGGGTCTGGGGGATGTGAAACGCGAAGATATGTCGAAATTTTCCGGAAGTCGAAACATGGGACCCATTGCAATAGTTAGCTTTCTAATGAAATCTACCTAAAAGTTTGGTGCTTTTCATTCGGTCAACACGAATGTACCCAAATAGAGCTGAGTTATGCCCTAATCATGAAATAAATTACATGAGATTAATACATATCCTAGTGTACCCAAATAGAGCTGGGTTATGCCCTAATCCTGAAATAAATTACATGAGATTAATACATATTAATACATACATTAATACATATTAATCTCATGTAATTTATTTCAGGATTAGGGCATAACCCAGCTCTATTTGGGTACATTCGTGTTGACCGACTGAAAAGCAGCAAACTTTTGTTTACTTAGGCAACACTGAAAAATGGCTTCAAACCTCACAATGTTAAACCATTTCAATAAATTGGCCTGTGTAGGCTGTCTCCCAGAAGGGGTATAGTCAAAGTGTGGCAAAGCCAATGCAGTGAGTTTTAAGTTGCAATCTACTTGACTGTACAAGAAGGAAGCTAGTCTCAGACCAAGCAGTCTTTTCATCACTCAGCGTTCAAACTGGCATTGCTTCATGGAAGTGAAAGTCCAGTGGATTCTGTAACAGGCTCTCAACCCCCCTTACCCTGTTTATTAGCCAAAATGATAATAATAATAATAATATTAGCATATCAAAATTACAATTTAATTTTCGCTAGGTCACCTGAGTTCACAGCAAAAGAACCTAGGCAGAGAATATTCCTAGTTTCATGGTATTGTGGAAATACTCTGGTCTAATTTAGAATAAGGGAAAGACGGGACGTAACCGGGGTCAAGGCCAGCTTGTTGAGAGGAAGGCCTGATGCGTACCTCAGTAGGCCGTATTAAAATGACCCTGCCACACATGCTGAAAGGAACAGAATAAATCTTCCTACTGACTGGTATCATTAAAATAAAAAAACAACATCCAAATGTCAAGGTATAATAGGGACCTAGGAATGATGCAATTGAATTACAATTAAATTACAACTAAAACCTCTAACCGCTTAGGCTAATATTTAAGGGTAATGCGGAAACAAGTTCCGGGTAATACAGTGAATAAAATAAGTCAGACATTGCCCAGTTGGCAATATTACATTTCCCCATCATACGATTAATTGAATTACTGAATTGAGGGTAGTTTCATCCCCAAGGATAAAGGAAATTTAACAACATGAAATTCAGGCCCGGTGCCGTTTCACAAACAAATTGCATAAAGCAACAAACGCGTTCCTTAGTGAACGAAAGCGTCTGAGAAGCTTCAGAATCCAGCACTGACTGTCTTTTTGAAGCTTATCTGACCAAAGTTAAATCCACGAGGTTCCCATCCAGGTAACGGGAAATAGGGCAATAATAACCCACCCTGCAGTAACTACATATAAAGGTACCACCAAATTATACAAACCCTTCCAAAATATTACATACTAATATACTAAAATAAAAATGTCAGTCCGCTCAAAATATGGTCCACCGACACATGGCCTTAACGACATAGCAAATGACACAGTTTAATGTTCCATCGAACGGTTGCCCCTTCTAAAAAATTGAGTTCATACCACCTGGTGTATTTCAGCCCTCCGGAGAAGCTGCCTTCCGTCAGCAAACTTCCTCTCGCACTGTTCCCCCAGCCACAGATCGCACCCCTTTGTATTCCAGAGTCCCCCACCACCCTACTCCAGTCATACCACCTGCGACTAGTGGCACAATCGGCCAACACAAGGGCAGAGCCCAAGGCCAGAGTCCAAGGTTTTGAGTTGGTAGTATTGAATATCAGCCCACACAGGTTACTGCGTAGAAACCTTCTAGGAGTTGGGGCGTCACACAATGTTCTTGCAAGGGTGTTCTTAGAACAGGGGCTTGGCGAATGTAGAAGACAGGAAATGTTCAGCTTTCCAATGTTCACAGATCAAAGCTTGACTTATCCCTCTTTTCCATTTGCGATAATACCTTAAGTGACAGTTCGCACGAAGGGTAGAAATCCTGGCAGAAAGGCTTGGCGATCCCATTTCACCAGTACTCAGGCGCCAGGTTGGCGAAAGGAATTCTCAGAAGAGGCCTGGTGTATGCTCTCATGATGATCCGGCCAGACCTGGAGTTCTTACTGCGTCTCGAAGATAAGATGAACATGTACTGATTTGCAAAATCGGTACATCCTCCTCCTCCAAAGGAAGACGATGGGGAGATGATGAACAGGGTGATGGTGTCCAGCTGGTCTCTTGGCAGCTGAAGAGGCTACTCCAATCTCCGCCAGCAGACCTTGAAGTAGATCTCCTCGGGTAGAATGATGCCATGGGACCTAGATGGTTCCTCCAAACTGGGCCCAGATTGGTAGTACGCGTCCCACATAGTGACCACTGAAACACACATCAGAACAGCAGCGTATGGTCCAAATACAGTTCCCTTAGAGGGAACGAGCGTTCCAGGCCAGTCAGCCTGCCCTAAACAACTTAAGTTATCCCAAGAAGGATAAAAAAACATCACACGAAGCATTAGTGTGCCATTGAAGTTCACTTAAGAGTCTTTCAAGCCACACACGGGATGCTTGAGGCCACGAACAAGGTTCTGTGCCAAGACAGGGGTTCCAGGGCATAATGAAAGGTTCGCTGAAGTATTAAAATCACACGAAAGGGGCAACCAACTATACGATATGACTGACGTTAACAAGCTTAACAGAAAGTTCACTACAATACTTAGCAAGGATAACCAAATCAACTTATATCAACCAATTTTTGACTAAAACATCCAGAAACCATAATATTTACAAAATTTCAGATATTTTCCCACCGAAATTCCCTGAAATTTTATGGGCAACACCATCAAAATAGAAATAATGCAAGGGGGAACTCACTGGTACCCTTCCAAAACAGTTAAACATACTCAAAAATCAATTTACATTTACTTTGATGGCCTCACGCAGTACCGTAGGAAAACAGAACACATTTAGGAAACACCAAAACATTTTAAAACAAACACAACATACCATAATCAAACCATATGGATCGTCTCAGGTATGTGACACATATAAAAACATAAAGAATACTAAAAGTCACTGTCTCATTTCACCAGTCGCTGCCCCTAACCGTCCACGGTGGCCATCCGACGAACGACAGAAAACAGCAACTACCTTCCACGAGAACAATAACCAAACGGGGAGACCACGTTAAACAATAGACACCACGATCCAACCAATTTACATACCAGCACCAAACCAAATTTCACCGAATAACTTCATCGCTACTCGCCAACGCATCCTAACAGATTACAACTCCCCAAGAGTTCCTGTAGGATGACCAACCGAACTCAGGACACTAAGGTGATCACACCTATCCTGAGAACCAACTCACAAAAGTTACACCAATGTTCAAAATTAAAACATCTTCTCAAAATGAAGATGCCACCTTCCAGGCACGGAACCTAACCAATATCAAACCAACAACAACTACGAGCCCGGTGCAGAGGCTACACTAATTCTACTCCCAAAGCACATAGCTCAGCAGAATTAGACACAAATTCAAGTTGGTACCAACCAATTTTCAAGACATACCTAAACGAATGTGGCTCCACCATTTAAAAAAAACACAAATTACTTATAACTTTTACACCCACACAGACAACAAACCACTTCCATGGTCCCATACACAGATCTACCTTACTACAACGAACACCCATAGGTGTCATGTGACACATTTCTACAAGCACAAGGTGATTAATATCCTCAAAACTTCAGATTCTCTAACCTAGCGGTCCTCGACATGCCACAGCATGCTCAAAATACAGAATTACAGGATCACAGATGTGATGGCATGATAATTTTTTAAAATGCACGGGGCGGTTACTGTCCCCCAAATTCACATGTTCTCCACTTTCAACATCTCGCACACACTGCATCATGTTCCACACACAGAATTACAAGGTCACTGAGGTGACAAAAATGATAAATTTTCAAAATGCACGGGGTGGTTAATAGTCCCCAAAGAAAATGCACCTTACACAGAACGAGAGTTAGCTCACCAACTAATAGATACCTCAAATTTCTCCAGAACAGGCACGAGATCTCCAGTGCAACACTATCTCGATGCATAGAACAACTGACTAACGCTATAGCCTGGCTACCAGCTCGAAGCTGATGCTAATCGAACTTATTTTTTCCTTTTCACACCCAAGTATACGGGGATACATGAACTATGATTCCAACTACAATCACATGAACGTTGTGACAATACCAGCAAGTCAGCAGTCTAACAGTATATACCGCAGATTACAAGTAACCTACTGACTAACCTAACCAGATACATTTTCAACCGACAAGAGATTGCAATTCGAAGATTTTCCAGATCACTGATACAATTTCTAAAGCCCTCACGTCAGCAGCTGAACAACACAGCGAAATGAGCATCACTCTGAAGCATTACACCTTATTTTCACATAAAATCGAAATTTCACTACCAACCTAACAAAATTATCACTAAATTATCCAAAAAATTTACTCAAAAATATCAACCACGAATACGATGAACAAAACTCAGCTAACAGAAGCAGATCACAGCCTTTCTTGAGGATTACTAAAGATGACATAAGAGATTTGACTTCAGCGGAACAACTAGACCATCTCCCATCGCTCTGAACTTCATATCATCGCATTTACAGGAAATAGAACATCATAATTTCACCTTTTACACATCTCGAGTTTCTCGTTCACTAGCAGGTTTACAATTCGATATATGAGTCCAAAAAACACGTTTCCTAGACAGATCCTCTAATAACACTGTTACTTCAGAAGGAAAGGACAGAATCTCATAGGGGCCCTCATATTTTGGCTGCAGTTTACCTGATACCTGACGACCTGGGGCCTTAGCCCAGAAGTTTTTTGCATACACAAAATCTCCGACAGAATATCCACCGTGTTTTCGGCCCAAATTATATCTCTCAGCCAGCTTATCATGCGAGATCTTTATAGCAGCTTTGGCCTCCTTCCAGATTTCTCTGACACGATCAGGAGAGGGTTGGTCAGGAAGCAGATCATGAAGTGACCACAGATTCGTTAGAGGGGAATTTGGGACGAACGCATACATAAGTGAGAACGGCGTTTTCCCATGGGATTCATGCTCAGCAGTATTGAAAGCGTAGGGTAACCAATGTAATGACGAATCCCACTTGGCATGATTGTCACGATGATATGCGATAAGTGCAGCTCTCAAATTTCGGTTAACTCTCTCTGCCAAACTAGGGTTGGGGTAATAGGGTGTCGTGGTGACATGGGAAATAGCATAATCAAAACAAAATTTTCTAAACTGATGAGAAACAAAAGCCTTGGCATTATCTGACACCAAGTATTGACTAGGACCAAAGGAAGATAAAATAGACTTTAAACATCTTATGACAGTAGCAGAGTCACAATTTCTAGTGGGAAACATCCATGAAAAGCGAGAGAAACCATCAACACAAACAAAAGCAAAACGATTACCCAGTTAAGACCTCGGCAGGGGCCCAACGAAATCCACATACAAGCGTTCCATGGGCCTAGACGCAGATTCAGAAGCTAACTTACCAACCTTACCACTGACGGTAGGCTTACTTACTTTACAATCATGACACCCCAGCACGAATTTTCTCACATCCTTATCGAGACCCTTCCAAACAAAGGACTGCCTTATTTTCTGTCGAGTTTTGAATATTCCTAGGTGCCCTCCAGCGGGTGACTCGTGAAAATACATTAGCATGCCATTTATCAGCTGAGTAGGCAAAACAACTTTAGGCTTTCTATCACGCCTAGTTACACAACATAATACACCAGACTTTAAAATATAAGGCTTTATCTCTTCTCCAGAAACTAATCGAGCAATTAAATCACACAAGACGGGATCTTCCTTCTGATGGTCAGCAATGTCTCCAAAAAATAACGGTGAATTTACTAACATGTGTTGAGCTGAATTAGCCCCAACAACAACAGGTTCCTCTAAAGAGGGAGTTTCATACCTGTCAGGAATTTCTCCATAGAGACGCTTAAGTGACACAGCACAAATATTTTCATGATTTTCCTCGGGAACGAGATTCTTACATTTATTAGGAACTTCTTCATACATGCTGCTAAGGGAGTCGGCTATGACATTTTCACAACCCTTTATATGACGGACGGTGAACTGAAATGATGAAATACGGGTTGCCCACCTGGCGATTCGGCCAGTGGTTCGAGGTCTAGCCAGGACCCAGCTCAGGGCCTGGTTATCGGTTTCAAGTTCGAAAGGAACATGTTCGACATACATTCGGAATTTCTCCAGTCCAAACATCACTGCGAGCCCCTCAAGCTCATACACGGAATAATTTACTTCAGCAGGGGACAGAGTTCGAGAAGCAAAACCAATAGGTCGTCTACCTAACTCACTTTCTTGTAACAACACAGCAGCTACAGCACCGAGCGACGCATCAGTCTGGATTATAAACTTCTTACTGAAATCAGGCACAGCGAGGACAGGAGCGCTACACAGTGCCTCCTTCAAATCGTCAAAAGCTGCTTGCTGCGACGGACCCCATTCAAATTTCACGTCAGACCTTCGCAGATGATTAAGTGGCAACGCCCGCTGTGCAAAATTGGGTATAAATTTGCGCAGAAAGCCAACCATTCCCACGAATCGGGCTACTCCTTTCACATTTTTAGGGGGTGCAAAATCTCTAATTCCTTGGGTTCGGGAGTCTTCGACCGAAACACCTTCAGCAGAAACAACATGTCCAAGAAAGGCAATTTTAGGTTTATCAAGGGACACTTTAGACAACTTAACGGTTAGACCAGCAGATTTTAACCTCTCAAATACTTCACGAAGATGGCGCACGTGGTCTTCGAACGTCTCGCTATAAACAACAACATCGTCCAGGTAATGATACAAATAATCAAATTTTATGCCAGAAAACACGTGATCAAGAAGCCTACTAAGCACAGCGCCCCCTGTAGAGATGCCAAAAGGTAATCTGCAATACTCATAGAGATTCCAATCGGTGGCGAACGCAGTCAGATGCTTAGATTCTTCAGCTAACGGAATTTGGAAATATGCCTGCGTCAGGTCAATGAGGCTATAATAGGAGGCGTTTTTGAACCAGGAAAAACAGCTATGTAAATCAGGAAGAGGGATAGATTCTAAAACAATCTTTTTGTTTAACCTACGATAATCCACGACTGGCCGAAAACCACCATTTGGCTTAGGTACTAAGAACACAGGTGAGGAATATGCTGATGTGGAGGGTCGAATCACTCCATCTAGTAACATCTGATCGATTAATTTCTTTAATTCCAACATTTTGGGTGGACTCAAACGGTAGGGAGGATGTCTGACGGGTATAGTATCCGTTACTTCAATTTTATACTCCAGGATCTTAGTCATTCCTAATTCGTCAGTGAACACCCCGGGAAAATACCCACACAAATCTCGAATCTCTTTAGCTTGAGCGTCAGATAAATTACTTAAATCCAAGGATTCAACCCCGGTGGACAAGACGGGTTCAGCATCACGGTTGGCAACATGAGCACTCGCGCTAGGGACAGCAGTAGAAAAGAATTTAAATTTTACCTCAGAACAAAACCTGAACCAGAATGATTCGTGTTGCATATCTAGCAGTAAGCCAGTATGAGCAAAAAAATTAGCGCCCAGAATAATAGGACATGACAAATTCTTAATGACCCAAAAGGAAAATTTCCAACAAAATTTATGAATCCGAACCTTAAACTTCACCGAACCAAGAACGTCCAATTGAGCACCGTTGGCAGAAACCAACTTAACATCTACATTTGACAGGTTACTGAATTTACAAATGAGTTTCATAGACAAATACCAATTCTCGCTAACCAATGAAGCAGCGCTTCCTGAGTCTAACAAAGCTATCACACATGCGTCATTAATTGCAATTTCAACCATAGGAGAGGGTAGAACTACATTTGAAACTTTAGAACAGACACCATTTGCTCCGATAACTTTGGCATCATCCCTCGTCATCTCATTTCCCAATGCACATCGCTGATCCTTGGCAAGGAGGATTTCAGGATGCTTGTCTCGGAATAGTCAATTCCTTTTTACCGGACAGTTCCACGCTATGTGGCCCTGCTGCCCACAGTTGAAGCACGTCACAGGACGATTACTACTACTCCTAGGCGAATTATGGGAAGGACGACCGGCCCCAGGTGGTGGTCGAACCGAGGGAGGTCGAACAAACGGAACAGGGTTAATGAAGGGAGGGGGCATGCTAGTTGCATACCTTATGATATCAACCGAACGCACGGATTCGGCCTGAATAGCGGCTTCACGTAGTTCCCTAATCGTACTCGGATTAGTTCCAACACATAGGCAATTCCGAAATTCCGGCGTAGCACCGGCCAAAATAAGCCTTACCACTTCTGCCTCTGGCATATCTACTCTAAAGACTTTTACAAACCTGGATATGTCCACAATGTATGAATTTAACGGCTCGTTAATACCCTGTGCTCGGTACAGGTAACGTCCCTTCACAGTATCGAGCGACCTGATGGGCACAAATACTCGCAACACCTCGGACATAAAATTCTCCACACTCCAACCTTCACACATGGCACTAGTCACATAGGTCCCCAACGTATCAGACACATGGGAGGATATTAATTGAAAGACCACTTGGTCGCTGACACCGAATTGGATAGCACACTCATGAATATCGACCAATATTCTCAAAAAATCAACGACGCCTTCAACCGTGTCCATACTTCTACCCGATAACTTTGAAACAAAACCCAAAATGGGGTGACTGACAGAACCAAAGCTGGCCTTAGAAAAAACAGAATAATTAGAATGCTCAACATTGGACACGTTACGACCTGGCATCTCGGCACATGGATTTCCTTGCACATAATTTTGGTTTCCGGAACAAGATAAAGAAACGAGGTTACGCCCTGAATTTGAAACACTCCCCTGAGAGTCTCGATAAACCGAATTTAAATCCCTAACCGGTTCGGAAGGAGAATTTTGTGTCACTGTAGGCCCCTGATGACCTGAGTTACCCGGCACTTTAAATGATGAAACAGACCCGGAATTATCTCTAGAATTTACTTCTCGAGCACCGACACTAACAGGATTACAACTAGATGAGGGGATATTTAAGACAGACTGCGGTTCGATTACCGACCTCCTTACACGAGGCGAGCCGACAACAGCAGAGAAGGAGTTACAAGTTACACAGTTACAACTGCAAGTACAATTTTCACGTCCGGGGAGGTTGAAGGTTACGTTGCTGGTATTATTTGGCACAGAAGTCATCACAGCATTAGGGTTAATGGTATTCGAAACTGGTATCACCGTATCAGGACCTAACGGTGCCTGGTCAAGCCCAGAATTTGTTGTCACAGTTTCATGATTAAAAGTACGGTTACCGACAATAGGAAGAATCTCTCGACTCTCACAGCTGTTGGGCAGGCGCGCTATTCCATTGCCACGGAGCGCGGCAGGTTCAGCGACACGATTACCAACTTGGCCAGTGGCATTTTCAGCCAGACTGGCGCCTAGATTTGTCGAGACATTACGGCTACATGCAGGAGTTGAATTCAATAAATCCCCACTTCCACTAACACGATTAACAGTGTCCAAGGTCTGAGCACATTCCACTAAATTAACTTCAGCCTCTAATAAACCTTTCAAATCGGCGATGGGACGTTCTTCATCAGATTGCAACAAATCCACACATCGAAGATATAGGTAATCAATTCTAGCTTTCAATTTGGTGAGATCAACAGGGCTACATTCTACTTCACTGAAACAATACTTAATTACATTACAAATTTCCTTAACTGCGTCACATAACCTTGACTCACCGAGTTTGAATTCAGCAGTTGACAGCTTTGGAAGGGTTGCTGCAAAATTCACGGCATACTCTAGACTCTGGCGCGCTAGTTCTGCGTCCCTGGGCACTTCAAGGTTACGTAACAGCAATTCGTAGGTTACCTCTTCATCCGATAAGTATTTCACGATGATTTTGCGGGAAGCCATCGTACATAAATTTCATGTAACAGAACACAAATTAATCATTACACAGAGTTTGAAACAATCCTACCTATGTGGAGAAAAGATTAATAAGGAGGAGGGCCCAACCTACGTTAATTAAGTTACTGAATTTAATTTTAATTGATTACTGCAATCAGTCAGCAGGAAAGATTATTTGCTAATGGCAAGATCACAGAACAAACCATGCTCCCTGCTACCACTGTAACAGGCTCTCATCCCCCCTTACCCTGTTTATTAGCCAAAATGATAATAATAATAATAATATTAGCATATCAAAATTACAATTTAATTTTCGCTAGGTCACCTGAGTTCACAGCAAAAGAACCTAGGCAGAGAATATTCCTAGTTTCATGGTATTGTGGAAATACTCTGGTCTAATTTAGAATAAGGGAAAGACGGGACGTAACCGGGGTCAAGGCCAGCTTGTTGAGAGGAAGGCCTGATGCGTACCTCAGTAGGCCGTATTAAAATGACCCTGCCACACATGCTGAAAGGAACAGAATCAATCTTCCTACTGACTGGTATCATTAAAATAAAAAAACAACATCCAAATGTCAAGGTATAATAGGGACCTAGGAATGATGCAATTGAATTACAATTAAATTACAACTAAAACCTCTAACCGCTTAGGCTAATATTTAAGGGTAATGCGGAAACAAGTTCCGGGTAATACAGTGAATAAAATAAGTCAGACATTGCCCAGTTGGCAATATTACATTTCCCCATCATACGATTAATTGAATTACTGAATTGAGGGTAGTTTCATCCCCAAGGATAAAGGAAATTTAACAACATGAAATTCAGGCCCGGTGCCGTTTCACAAACAAATTGCATAAAGCAACAAACGCGTTCCTTAGTGAACGAAAGCGTCTGAGAAGCTTCAGAATCCAGCACTGACTGTCTTTTTGAAGCTTATCTGACCAAAGTTAAATCCACGAGGTTCCCATCCAGGTAACGGGAAATAGGGCAATAATAACCCACCCTGCAGTAACTACATATAAAGGTACCACCAAATTATACAAACCCTTCCAAAATATTACATACTAATATACTAAAATAAAAATGTCAGTCCGCTCAAAATATGGTCCACCGACACATGGCCTTAACGACATAGCAAATGACACAGTTTAATGTTCCATCGAACGGTTGCCCCTTCTAACAAATTGAGTTCATACCACCTGGTGTATTTCAGCCCTCCGGAGAAGCTGCCTTCCGTCAGCAAACTTCCTCTCGCACTGTTCCCCCAGCCACAGATCGCACCCCTTTGTATTCCAGAGTCCCCCACCACCCTACTCCAGTCATACCACCTGCGACTAGTGGCACAATCGGCCAACACAAGGGCAGAGCCCAAGGCCAGAGTCCAAGGTTTTGAGTTGGTAGTATTGAATATCAGCCCACACAGGTTACTGCGTAGAAACCTTCTAGGAGTTGAGGCGTCACACAATGTTCTTGCAAGGGTGTTCTTAGAACAGGGGCTTGGCGAATGTAGAAGACAGGAAATGTTCAGCTTTCCAATGTTCACAGATCAAAGCTTGACTTATCCCTCTTTTCCATTTGCGATAATACCTTAAGTGACAGTTCGCACGAAGGGTAGAAATCCTGGCAGAAAGGCTTGGCGATCCCATTTCACCAGTACTCAGGCGCCAGGTTGGCGAAAGGAATTCTCAGAAGAGGCCTGGTGTATGCTCTCATGATGATCCGGCCAGACCTGGAGTTCTTACTCCGTCTCGAAGATAAGATGAACATGTACTGATTTGCAAAATCGGTACAGATTCAAATATGTCATTCGCAAACTGGAGGTAACAGATATGAAAGTAGTTCTTGTGTAATGATTGCAGCGACAAACAGATAGGAGCATTGACGGGAGGGTGCTCTTCTTCATAAAGAGATGGCAGGTAGGTGAGGAGGCTGTTCTTGCGAACAGGCTCATATAGTGGGGCCATGTGATGCGAATGGAAAAGGAGAGATTAAGTGGCTAATGCACTTCAGCTGTGGTGGGTAGGAATAATCATCATATATATTATTTCAGTAGTATAGACCCCTCCTACGGCGCTCACAAGCGACCGATCGTGACAAATGAGCATTCAAATGAAAGAGAATAGACATTAGCAGTGACGAATTGCATTCTAATTTCATAAATATCTAAAATTTCTTTAAAAAATTACTTTTAAATAAATGCACGAAGTGTGCGATTTTCTGTAGGGAAATATGCTCCATAACTGCTGTCCACTTCTCATTTTGGCTGCTGTGACGCCTGGTTCATGTCATTTTAACATTCTGAGGCATTTCCTTTATCATTTTGATTGGATTTCAGAAACAGTAAATCAAAGGAATGAGTACTCAAATCGTATAATTTCATAAATATCGAATAACCGGTGAGTGTTATGATGATCCAATTTTCAGTGATTGCCTTCTTAAGTTAAGGAACGTAGAACTTGGAATTCTAACTGAAATGTAAATAGTGTTCTATAATAATTTGGTTGAAATATAAACATAACCTTTCTCCTTAAGTCTCTCAATATAAGCCTATTGAAGAAAGTGTGGTTTATGAACATGCGAGATTTCTCGCACGCGTCTGCTAGTAGAGGTAAATTTAAGAGACGAGCGGTTAAACTTGGTGATCATCGATTACAACGCGAAAGATGTAGAAGCATAGGAGGCTACAATACTAATTGCTAATAGGGGATCGTGGAGGCACCTCGTTCGCTCGAAGATTGAATGACCACCACAGCATAGCCGTGTGCGTTAATTAAGCTGAACTATTAGTTGAGTGTAGATCAAGGATCATGTAAGTATAAGAGATTCGTCACTTTTGGTTATAGAATTTCCGAGAGAGAACATCGCCTGAGGCTATGGATTGTACTGGCACGTCTGGCAACATAAAAAGTAAAAAGCCATATGAATGTAGCCTTTATTACACGTAAATGAACAGTATGTTCTGCGATGAGTTATTGATTATTGATGAAAATAACACAAACATAACTGTGCCTTTCGTGAGGCGCTGAAATATACGTCCAGATAGGAAAATAATAAATTTTGATATATATCAATGTTGGCAATAGATTTGTCACGAAGGACACAGTTATGCCGTTCTAGAGCTTAATTCACCTCTAGGCTAATTAAAAATGCTCTCATACTCTACAGAATTGTTGGGATATTCGATGAATATAAAGAAAACTGTCCAAATGCACACACTACATTGCCATAACCTCACTTATTGCCTAGCATGCCGGCTGACACCCACCCCTCCCCGTAGCCATAAACCACAAATTTTATTGCAATGCAAAGGAGAATGGGTAAGAAAACAAACTAGAGATGAAATGCACACATTTATTCTCTATATATTTTTATTCGAGAGTAGTCCATATTGCCCACTAGTTTTACACATGGTCAACACCAGGAAGATGAAAATTGCCGTATTGTTCTTACTATCATTATAATTCTTACATCCCGGTGCTTGGCAATTTTTCCTCCCTTGCAGGGGCATGATTGACTCTCAATTCAATTCAAATAAACAATCAAAATACTGTGCAAATCAAAACAACCAACAACACCACGAGGAAAATCAATCAAAACAGACTATTCCCGCTTCCGCCAGTCGGTTTGATGTGAACGTTCTTGAGTGCCAACTACGGAACCTTAGTGCTAAAATTAATTCTTCATTAGTTGGCAGAACATCCAGTTCAGGGCCTTACCCCGACCCACGCGCTCCCTATGAACTGTCATCCCCCTGGTGTAGATAGTGACGAAGATAACTGCTCTCCCCACGACACGCAAGTATCCTGTACAATACAACCTGAATTGACCATTTAACTACAATCACATATTCACTCTAAACAAGCAAGTTTGGAGGTCAATTACCACTTTCAGTATTTTAACAAAACATCGCACAGCCTATAACTACCCCACAGGGGCTCACATCTAGTGGGTTGGCGACCATGGGACCCCAGCCGAGTCTGGCATTGCTCCACTTACTTGTGCCGTGCTCCTTTCCGCCTTCTTTCCTGTCGACCTCCCTTGGTCAACTCTTGTTCATTTCCGACCCCGATGGTATTAGGGTATCCGAGGCCTAGGGAGTCTTTCACTTTCCCGTCTTAGTTGGCCCTTGTCTCATCCTTCCTGATCCCTCCTTCTTCGCGGAGTCAGAACTCTTGTTTTCTTTTCATTATATTTCCTTTTCTCTTTAAGATTCCCGCACTGTTTTTGTTAATTGGCTCCCCGTGTATCTAAATTCCCCTAAGCGAATTTTTTGTATTTACACTCCATTTTGTAGCTATTTTCAATCTACGTTGGATATTGTAAGTCTTTTTGAACAAAATTGCATTTTGCGAGTATTTTCAACCTCAGTTGCCTTTTGTAAGGATTGTCAATCTAAACTGCTTTTTAGTAAGTCTTTCAATATAGGTGCTGGGACTTTTCTGAGTATTTTGAATTTCAATTGCATTTTGTAAGTATTTTCAACCTAAACCGCTTTTTGCAAGTATTTTCAGTCTAAATTGCATTTTGTATGGTGGGCATTTTGTAAGTATTTGATTCTCAATTGCATTATGTGGGTAATTTTGAATCTAAATTACATTTTGTAAGTATTGTCGATCCAAATGAGTAGTTTGAATCTACCATAGGCCTACATTTTGTAAGCATTTTCAATTTAAATTGCATTTTGTGAACATTTTGGATTTCAATTGCACTTTGTGAGTATTTTGGATCTGAAATGGGCGTTTTTCAGTCTAAATTGCATTGTGTATTTTCAATTTCAATTGCATTTTGTAAGTATTTTGAACCTCAATTGCATTTTGTACGTTTTTCAATCTCATTTGCAATTTGTAAGTATTTTGAATTTCAATTGCATTTTGTAAGTATTTCGACTCTGCATTGCATTTTGTACGTATTGTGAACCTAAACTACATTCTGTGCGTATTTTTCAATCTATTCCTTTTGTGAGTATTTTTCCTTCTAAATTTCCTTTCCATTTTGTGAGTCGTTTGAATCTGAGTTATATTTTGTAAGTATTTTCAGTCTCACTTAATTTTCGTTCTGGTTTCCATTTCATTGTCATGTTCGCTATCACCCAGACCATTAGGGGCCGATAACCTAGATGTTAGGCCCCTTAAAACAACAATTATCATCATCATCAGACTATAACTAACAATTATTGACGAGTTGAACTATCTCAACTAATACCGCAAGTAAAGAAGTGTACATAACTTATTGTGAATATTTTCACCCATACTTTCAGACATAAAAAAATTGTAGCCCAAGGGTAATGGATCTGATGATGATCGCTTAACGATCGAAACTGGTCATCCAAGTGTATTTACTAAGTCATGTAAATTATTTTCAGGATTAGGGAATAACTCATCTCATTTGGGTACAATCGTGTTGACCGACTGAAAAGCATCAAACGTTCGTGTCTGAACTATTTGTTGACAACAAGTAGATTGAACGCTGAAAAACATAACAGTCTCTTAAGAAAATGAATCAAGTAGTGAAAATAATAGGCTACCTTTATCCCTTGGATTCTATATTCATGGAAAATCTATCTGCCAACCTCCTGGTGTAGCGGTTAGTATACTTGGCTGTCGCTCTGGAGGTCCGGGTTCGATCCTGGCTCTGCCAGGAAATTTAATTCTGATCTGAGAGCTGGAACGAGATACACCCAGCTTTGTGAGGCAAAACTGAGAAAAGGTGGGTTCGATTCCCACCTCAGCCATTCTGGAAGTGGTTTTCCATGGTTTCCCACTTCTACACCAGGCAAATGCCGGGATGGTTCCTAACTTAAGGTCACGGCCGAGTCCTTTCCCATCCTCACCTGAATTACAAATATACACACTACTATAGACACCACAATAACGCAGGTTTTCAGACATTAAAAAAAAAATCTATATATACATCCAAGTAGACTGAACTAAATGACCACGATGTCCAAGCCCTTCATCTGAAATAACAACAAGCAAGAACAAAAGACCTATCTGAATACTGAACGGAATGGAAGGTGGCTTCTGTGTCGTAGTTGGTAGCATGCTGAGCTTCCAAGGTCGCAGGTTCAAACCCGGCCGAAGACATCGGATTTTTAAGAGTGTTAAAAATCCCTCAGTATACCTTCCTTTGGAGGGGAAATAAAGCCGGTGCGCCCATATCATAGATTTATGGCATGTAAAGGAACCTTCCACTAACTACAATTGTGTGAAGCTAAAATTTGCAGGTTAGATTTGATTAAAGCTCGTTAAGGTCCTACGTTCACTGCCAGGTGCTGGTTGTGGTGCCATCTAGTAGCCAAGTTCGCAGCTAGGTGTCGTTGACGGTAGCATTTTATAGGAAAAGTAAGAAATAGTTGAAATTGATCGTTTGCAGTCCTTAACTGAATTACAGATAACACACACTAATACAGCCATCACAATTAACACCGGTTATCAGACAGATTCTACACACACCCAAAGTTCACGGAGCTACATGACCGTGTTGTCGCAGCCCCTAAACTGAGGAACAAATCAACTGAATGGAATGGAGAGAGTAAAATTTAATTTTGTAAATACTTGTACGAAGTGCAATACTTATTTGTGTTCATTTTGCTAATTTGAATTTACTCTGGTGCACAAATTAGCAAGTAGCTTGAAGATTCCAAGAGTATTTTAGTAGCAAGTCTGAAGCTCTTGCCTGAGGCACCTTGGTAGAAACTTCACTTCTAAGTAACTTGTTGAAACAGAGATAGAACTAAGTCCATTTAGAAAGAGCTTATCCAATAAAGCTGCCTCGTATCGCCGAGATATAAGCAAATTATTTTGAAAGCTTTTTTAATGTCTGCTTGCCATTAACTTTACGTGACATTGCTTATCCCTGAGGAGCAGTTTGCGTTAAGACTTGTCGCAATCAGGTTAATTTACACGCAGAACGTCTTGCGACTCTAAAACTCGTCTTATGTCCAGCAATAAGACACGCTCAGATGAGACTTAGCACTCTGGAGGTACCGTAATCAGTTTTAGTGCGCGTCTTGAGACTTCTTGCAAAGTAGTTAAAAACACTTAAATTCTGCTTGACTTTTTTTAAATATACAGTGTTGCTAAATGAGGAGGAGGAATGGACGAAGATTCAATTACCTCGCTCAATTATTGTTGGTGTTGGCTGGAATATTGTGACAGTTATAAACAAACTGATATTTGTAACTCTTCAGTCGGTCAACACGAATTTGCCCAATGACTGGGCGGGGTAGAATATATATATATAACTAGCTGACCCGGCAGACGTTGTCCTGCCAATCAAGGAAAGTGTTGTAACTTTGTTTCTTGAAGTGCTTTTGGATACACAATATTTTTCAATTTCTGGTAATTGCCTCTAAACTATCGTGAAATGAATTAACTAATTTAGAAACATTCGTGAGAGCGTGCACAACAACTCTCCAAAGTTTCATCGCAATCGGATAAATGGCATATAACGCATACGGGATTTTGTTTAAATGATTCGTGCGCAGTCACTCATTTGTTGAATCTACTCGTGCTCTACCTACTGTGAAATGGATTTACTAAGTTAGAAAGCTTCACGTAAGTGTACACAACAACTCATCAAAATTTCATCGCAATCGATGAATAGTATATGAACGCATACGGGATTTTGTTGGAACGCTTTGCGCGTCGTCACTCATTTGTTACATCTACTCGTGCGCTACCAATATTGTAAAATGGATTTACCAAGTTGAACACCTGCCCTGGCGTGTACACAACTCATCAATGTTTCATCGGAATCGGATGAATGACATGTGAACGCATACGGGATTTTCTTTAAACGATTCGCATGCCATCACTCATTTGTTGAATCTACTCATGCGCTACTTATTAAAAACTGGATTTACTAAGCCAGAAACCTTTCCTGGAGTGTACACAACAATTCACCAAAGTTTCATCGCAATCGGATAAATGGTATATGAACACCTACAGGACTTTGTTGAAACGATTCTCGCGCCATCGCACATTTGTTGAATCTACTCGTGCGCTACCTATTGTAAAATGGATTTACTGAGCCAGAAGCCTTTACTGATGTGTACACAACAATTCACCAAAGTTTCATCGCAATCGGATAAATGGTATATGGATGCATACGCTACTTTGTTGAAATGATTCGCGTGCCGTCACTCATTTGTTGAATCTACTCGTGCGCTACCTATTGTAAAATGGATGTATTAAGCCAGAAACCTTCCGTAGGGTGTACTCAACATCTCACCCAAGTTTCATCGTAATCGGACGAATGGTATTTGAACGCATACGGGACCTTATTGAAACGCTTCGCGCGTCGTCGCTCATTTGTTGAATGTACTCGTGCGCAACCTCATGTGAAATGGATTTACTAAGTTAGAAAACATCACGTAAGTGTACATCTCACCATAGTTTCATTGCAATCGGATGAATGGTATTGTAACGTAATCTTGATTACGGTACAAATTATTATTATTATTATTATTTTTAAAGTCATTGTGTAATTATTATTATTATTATTATTATTATTATTATTATTATTATTATTATTATTATTATTATTATTATTATTATTATTATTGAAATATCAAAGTTATATCGTTTTATTCACCCATTAATATCAAGGGAGGGGCCATACCATATTCACGTCATTACCATAATCATATATAATATTGTCAAGTGTTTAGATTAAGAAACAGGGTTTTTATAGAGGTCTAGGGCTGTTTTATTAGTTAAATTGTAAAGACAGGACGGGCATGGTTGGAAGAAGTTACGGACGGTGAAGCAACATATTGCAAGAAAATGTATTTCTGGAACGAAGCCACGCTGACTGGAGACAAGGGCTTGGAGAAAGATTTGGGCGGAATATATATATGCGCAACGAGAGGAATAGCGGGTTCTGAGTGGAATATTTGAAGTACGCGGGCCTGTATTCCCGCTCGGAGAAGTTTCAGCGTCGCTTGAGGACTAAGAAATGCTTTGCTATAATTGGTCTGATGGGTCGCGGGCAAATTTATGCCGCGAAACATTGGGACCATTCAGAGTGTATAAAAGCCCAGCGCGACTTCAGCACTGGCTATTCTATAGATTCTATTCTGTCATTCACTTATTCGATCACGCACTCACTCATTGACTTTGTGAGTCGTAGACTCTGTCAGTCCCTCAGTAAGATGGGACTTAGTGAATTCAATTAGCCTGGTTTGTTCAAATTTGCTTACCATGGTGATCAAACTCAGAAACAAGCAGCAGCAGCAACAACAACAACCACAACAACTAGACAAAGTACAGTTAGCAAAGTGAAAACATATGTTTTCAAAGGTCAATAAACGCGTGTTGGCGTAAGATCTCAAATTAGCCTACAAGCAGACCAACGAGATGGACTTTGAACCACAAGGCACCAGGTATGTGGACCGAGTTATTATCAACACAGAAGATCAGCGCTAGCGAGAAGACAGTCAATATTGCCTAGCAATTAGGGAATATTAATGCACATATTGTACACAGCTCGAAACCTCAGATCAAATGTTATTAATAATTTTGTTGTAAATAAACCCGTATTAGTTAAAATGTCTTGTTCATTGGGAGTTGAATATATAGGATAGTTGGAATGCAAAGAGTATCTCATGGAGCAAGTTTATTGCCCTACGCTCCGATGATAGATCTTGGCTCAAGGAAGGGAGCGGCCGTGGCTAAATAAAATTGTAATGTGTTATCTCTACGATAACTGGCGCCCAGTAAATCTAAATTAATAAAGTGTATGTCGTCTGTCTAGACAGGCCAATGCTAAATAAGAACGATGAGGTGGTTTTAAGGAGTCTTGAGAGTAATATCTGTAGAAACGTTATAAATGATCGCCCAACTTGTAGAGCGATATCCAACGACAAAGGTAGCCGTTACAGTATATGAACGCATACAGGACTTAGTTTAAACGTTCGCGCGTCGTCGCTCATTTGTTGAATCTACTCGTACGCTACCTATGGTAAAATGGATTTACTAATCCAGAAGCCTCCCCCTGGAGTGTACACAACATCTCATTCAAGTTTCATCGCGATCGGACGAATGGTATTTGAACGCGTACGGGACCTTGTTGAAACGCTTCGCACGTCGTCGCTCATTTGTTGAATCTACTCGTGCGCAACCTCCTGTGAAATAGATTTACTAAGTTAGAAACCAGGTAAGTGTACACAACTCATCAAAGTTTCATCTCAATCGATGAATGGTATATAAACTTATACGGGATTTTGTTGAAACGCTTCGCGCGTCGTCGCTCATTTGTTGAATCTACTCATGCGCTACCTATTGTAAAATGAATTTACTAAGCCAGAAGCCTTCCCTGGAGTGTACACAACATCTCGCCCAAGTTTCATCGCAATCGGACGAATGGTATTTGAACGCATACGGGACCTTCTTGAAACGCTTCGTGCGTCGTTGCTCATTTGTTGAATCTAGTCGTGCGCTATCTATTGTGAAATAATTTACTAAACCAAACACCTTCCCTGGAGTACACTCAACATCTCACCCAAGTATCATCGCAATGGGATGAACGGTATATGAACGCATACGTTACTTTGAAACGCTCCAACGTGCAGGGACAAACAGTAGAATTCGACATCACTGCCACCTTTGGTATAAAACACAACTTTCCGCCACGGGCGTGTATGTTATGGCGGTAGTTGCACAGGTTGTGACCAGGTGGCTCTAACGTGCAGAGACAAACCGTCCAAAGACATCAGCTTTCACCAAGGCCAAGGCTAGTGGTTTCCATGACGACTGTTTTTGACTGTATATTGTGGTTCTAAAATTGTGTTCATTCCACCTACCGGGTCAGATTGTGAATCTAAACCATACATGGACCCACCCTAATGTACATATCAAATTTCATCAAAATCGGTCCAGTCGTTTAGGAGGAGTTCAGTCACATACACACGTGTCGAAGAATTATATATAACGAAGATAATACACTAATAAATTGCCCCATTATAATTTACACGAATTACAAATATACACACTGCTACAGATACCACAATAACACAGGTTATCAGACTAATTTTTTTAAATATATATATATACACCCACACACATGCAAGTAGACGGGGATAAATTACCACTAATGAATTGCCCCATTATAATAGTGATCATAAACAAAATAATAACGCAGAATATAGGTTACGACCAAATAGAGAGTTATATTTGAAATGTGCAAAATTAACTGATGTAATGAGAAAGAGAAGATTACAGTTTTGGGCACATTTATATAGATTGGAAAATAGTAGACTAACTAAACAGATCTTCAACTTACTGACTAGTTACAAATCCAAAACCCACATGGTTCATTGAAATTGACAAAGGTTTGACAAACGCCAGAATTCAGACAGACACAATAGCAAACAGGTCACTCTTCAGAGAAGCTATTCAAAAGGCAAAATTTCAAGAAAGGAAGAAACAAACAACTCGCAGAAAGTGAACTCAAGAGGAGAAAGATCGTCACTCGAGAAGGATGAAAGAAATTTGGAAACAAAGGAAATTGAATAGAATGGACAATAGCCAACGTTGATTCATCGTACTCTCCAAATGGGTTATTCGAAAGAAGAAGAAGAAGAAGAAGAAGAAGAAGAAGTGATCATAACTAATACATGTAACTTTTTCCACGAGTGTTATAAAAAGGGAAGGAAGCTTTTAGTTTTACGTGACCGTTAATCGGGCAATCATGAGCCACGGGACCTCCTTTTTAGGTGGAATCCGAACCACAGGGCTTGGTATTTAACTTCGAAAATCTCACATGCATTGACCGGGAATCGAACCCGGTTCAACTTGGTGAGAGGCCAACAGTTTGACCGCTGCGCCACCACGCCCCCAGGAGTGTGATTTCCATATTATATACATAGTACCCCGCCCAGTCATTAGGCAAATTCGTGTTGACCGACTGAAGAGTTACAACTGGCAACACTGAGAGAATGGCTTCCAAACTTGGCAACGCCAAGCTCCGAATGTATGCAGACGATATGACCTTGTCGTCAGGAACCCCACTAATCTGCAGACAGCCTTTGACAGAATGAGCAAATGGGCAGAACCCTGCTCTATGGAAATCAATAGTTAGTGCAAAGAGTGATGAATTTCTGGAGAGGGTAGAAAATCGTAAGAAATTACCACTTATCATGCAGAAACTCAAAGCTGGAAATAGCCCCTCACTTCATAAGAGGACCGGAAAGAAAGCAGTGTGAACGTTGTCATCTCTCCGAGTAGGTATCGTCACCTACAGGACCATACAAGAAAAGGAACGTACAAGGAACCGCGCCAGCTTGCTGAAACCGCGTCACGCAATGCGACATTGACTTGATACTCGACCCAGCTTTTCACGGGAGCACTTAAATCACTTACAGGGGCTACACATCTACTCTAATCCGAAGTATTTACTTAAATGTTGCGTGAGTGTTGGTCCTAGCCTTGACCGCCTGACTCTGAGAAAGGCTCGCTCGCTAGTTGACTGACTCGCGTTTTTCCATAACTGAAAATTGATATTGCGTTATGAAACTGGAGTTAGCACTATGCAATCAAAAAGTTTATTTAGGTATGTTCAGTTTCAGTAACAATATGTTTAACCAATTCTAATTTTAATGTAATTTTATTGCAGCCAATTTCCATACAGGAAAGTAATATAAAACAGCAAATCACACATTTGCGGAAGTGTTCACTCTTACAGTCACTGCATAATCTTGTTAGAGAACATGGCCTCATCGCACACTGCAAGGGGTGATAACGATCACATAACTTACCACACCATCTGCACATACACTCGTTCGGTGCGTGATATCGAAACAAGATGTTCAGTAAAGAACATATAGCCTACTTTCTCCTAAATGTATGAGTATAGTTATAACTCGTTGTTATTATCAAAGAGTATAATAGAACTATTCTTTGTTGAAGACCTTAGAAACGATTTACCTCTACCAAACGCCACAACCTAGATAAAAACTGCTACCATCATTGAAGAAAGAAAGATAAGAAGAATATCGAGAATGTTATGGATCTGGAGACATAATCGACCGGACTGGCGGCGTGGCTCAGCGGTAACGTTCTCGCTTGCTGGGCCCTAGGTTGCAGGTTCGTATCCTGGCGCAGTCAGCTGGCATTTGAGGGTGCACAAATGCGAGGGAGCCGTGTCAGTACATTTACTGGCACGTTAAAGATCCCCTTCGGGCCAAAATTCCGGCACCCCGGTGTCTCTAAAATCAGCAGTAGTTAAAAGGGATGTAAAACCAATAACATTATTATTATTATTATTATTACGACCTGCCGTGGGCAACATCCAACTTTGAGTTGAGGCATGTCTTTACACGTCTGGTTGTGCATGGCTTTCACAACCCTAATTGAATTAACAAATCTTTCCATGACCCTACAGAGACGTGTGTATACAAACTATGTGGATATTTTCGATAATATAATCCTAACAGAGCGAGTGCATTCTAGCGGCCAGAAGAAGAAACTTTTCAATAAAATCTGGAAGTTACCTTTTTGGCAGCTAGATGTCTCGAGTAAATCTGCTGGCGAATTATGTTTTAATTAAATATATATTTTACACCATAATGTGCACAATATAACGCTTAATAACATTTTCAAGTAACGCAAAATAGGCTGTTACAAACCCTTTAAAATAAAAAGTTAAAATGTATCGTAGTATCATCTTGTCATTCTTCAAATTCGATGCGCATAGAATGATAATGGTATAGTAATCAATGGATCCCCACGTAGACTAGTCGTGACATCTATTGGTGAAATATCGAACAATATAATCCTAACAGAGCGAGTGCATTCTAGCGGCCAGAAGAAGAAACTTTTCAATAAAATCTGGAAGTTACCTTTTTGGCAGCTAGATGTCCCGAGTAAATCTGCTGGCGAATTATGTTTTAATTAAATATATATTTTACACCATAATATGCACAATATAACGCTTAATTTTAAAACATCTGAGTCATTACAAAACAATAAACATATAACATTTCAAGCAAAAAACCTAGCTCTGATCGGGTTTGAACCATAGGCATTTGAGCGATAGGCTAACGCTCTACCACTGACCTAATTGTGTCAACGAATATCGTTCTATTTAAAATGACTTACATAGAACTTGTTAGCAAATAATGATTTATACTAAACGATTTCATCACTGGAGTATATTATTTATATATAAAGCATTTCATACAAAGTTTATTTATTTTTTATCAGTACGCTATATTGCATGCAATACTCAAATTAGTGAAATATAAGTCAGGCACAAGATATCCGCTGCCATCTTGTCTTATTACTGAATCAGTTCAGCTTTTTAAAATCACGTCTGCACTATAGTATTACAAAATAAACTTTTAATTTCGAACGTGCCTCTTCCTTTAGAACAGTTAAAACGATTCTCGGCTCGATAATCGGAACTGGTGGGTCCCATGATATGGATTATAAAGTTTGCATAATTCGCACGGCCGCCATCCTGAAATGGTATGGCGGACGACCTTGTAATTTGGTCACAAGACGCATCCTATACGAAGGTATGTTGTTACCAAATTTGGTAGAGATCGGATGATTTGGTTAGTCGTTATTTGATTTTAGGTTTTGAACGTTTGAGTGGCCGCCATTCAGTTTTAGTAAAGATGGCGGCGATATAAAACATGACACTGAGGTGTCCTTTGCTAGTGCTACCTTTGTACCAAATTTCGTTCAATTTGCATTCACCGTGTTCGAATTGATAGGGGGGGACAGACATTCAGAGTACACACACTCACACACACACAGACACACACACACACACACACACAGACTCGCACACACACACACACACAGACACACACACAGACAGACACACTTTTTTCGCCCTGTGTTGATCTCATAAGTCTACTTTCATTTTTTGCAAAAATCGAAAGTAGGCTAAAAATATAATACACGCCTTTTGATGGAATCCATGAACCGCCGGACGTGTTACCATGTATCTGAGTTTGTAGCAACATTGACTACAATTACTGTCCATTATCGCATCTGTGATGTAAATATCACTCCAAATTTATATTTCTTTAATTTTAATTCGTATGTATGTATTCTTTATTGTCAGACAGATAGACTCCACTAGTGACAATATAATAATTAACAATAAAATTTACAATTATAAACAAAACAAAAACAGCAAACACGTACAAAAATAGAAATACACTAATCTATTATAAATCTATTATCAGTAACCACAACCATACAGACACGCACTCAAACATCCTATCTCAAGCATTCATTCATGCAATCCATTTGTACAAGAAACATTACAATAATTATTACAGAAAAAAAAACTATCAACAGTAAACGGAAAAAGGCAAAAACATAAAATAAAAGATAAGAAGAAAAAGTTCAGAAACTGGGGAAAGTAATACAAGAGCGACATTCAAGAATCTAGATAACAGCAAACAAACAAAAAACAATAATTCAGTCGTTCGTACATTCAATCAAAAAATCAATCAACCATTCATTCAACCACATGTTCAATCAATCAACGCAATTATAAATTAACACAATATGCACACACTATTTTACTGCCCACTTGAGATGTTTCTCATAACAGTTGATAGAGAGTCGAAGTGAATATCAGTAGCACTTTTACTCTTCATCAAGCTGTATGTTGACTGCAACCGGATCAGACATGAATATTTGTGCACATTAATTCTCGATCTGACCCCATCGAACGTGTGCTTCCGTCTGGTGGTTCTCTGAGGGACGTGAAAACCCAAGTCAGCTAGCAACTGATTAGATTCAATTCCTCCATTTACCAGCTTCCAAAGGAATCTCACGTCACCCACAGTGCGCCGACTGCTAAGTGGAGGAAGACCGTACACGTTGCAATAACTCTCATACTCAGCTCCTGGTATTCTTTCGTGGGATATAGGTTCATGTTACATCTTAAGTCCTCAATGAAAAATAGCTCTAATTTTAAACACTTACAGAGGGCTATGCATTTAAGGTACTGTATATTATGCTGTCGCGAACTTTTTGTAGAACGTTTTATGCTGAACTATATTTTTGATTAAATATTGATACATCATCATCATCAAGTTTCCACTCCAGTTTCCCGGGTGTGGTTAACGAGCGCTCTCCATTTTGGTCTCCTTCAGGGACTGATTTATTCCAACTTGTTCTCTTATCTTCTCATTCCTTACTTTGTCTTTCCTAGTTTTTTGAAGCTTGCTTCTTAGAAACTTCATTTCTGAAGCCTGAAGTATGCTGTCATCCTTTTTGGTAGTTGTGCATGTTTCCAACCCATAAGTCAATATAGGGACAAAGTATGTTCGAAACAGAGTTTGTTTTGATATTAGTGGCACTTGCTTATTCCAGAGTAGATATCGAACTTGCTGATAGAATTGACTTGATTTCTGAATACGGTTATTTAATTCAAGCTGTATTCTGTTGTCACTTGATATTAAGCATCTTTAACGATTTGCCCAGCGTAAGCTGAAAAGGTGCTCGTATATTGTTGTTTTCCTTCGGCTGCTTCACTTAAATCGTTATCGCTTGTTTTCGTTTGGTGATAGATGAATGTTTCTACAAATAAGAATCTTTGTCAAGAAATGCTTTATAGAATGGTGATAACCGCATGAATATCCGTCCAGTTGTTCTCCAGATTAGCCTGGACAAACAGACAGACAGAATCTAGGACTTTATTTTATACTACAGTATGTATAGATAGTATACCTAAGCTTGTGAGATACCACGAAACGAGATACCAAAGCTCAGCGACACCAACTTCTCCATCAGTAAAACAAGTAGTTCCGTGAAGAACTATACAAGCTATTTTCATATATCCTACTCATGTTAATTGCCTCTATTCAGTTTGATTGTTGTAATAGATTCGTAGATATTGAGAACCGTCTAAATATTTCATATGGTCGCCATGTTGGATTTTTATTTTGTACTATTACATGAAGATTTTTGTGTACTTGTGGTATTCAAACGTCAATCGCATGATTAGGACACATGAAGTAAAAAACGAGATTTTAAAATATCGCACAGCTGCCATCTTGTGGTTATGAAAACAATTGAAATAAACTAGATGCCAGTGGATTAACATTTGTATAAGCATTTACTGTACAACGTTCCACTGCACTCGATGGTTAAATCACGAGAAATTTCACTTAAATATTTATACTTCGCGTCGCCGCCATGTTGGATTTGTGCTCGCCAGGTTATTGAAAGTCCTATAGATGAACGTATGTTCATAGCCTCTATGAACATTAAAAATCAGTTTGATTGATGTAAATGATTCGTAGATACCGATAACCATCTAAATATTTCGGATGGTCGCCATTTTGGATTGTTATATGTATAGGCCATATAGTTATGTACCATAAAGAAAAATTATTGCGTAGTTTCATTAATCAAACTTTCACTTCGATCGCATGATTAAGACACAAGAAACAAAAACTTAATTTTAAAATTTCGCACAGCCTCCATCTTGAGGTTAGGTAAACAATTGATCTAAATTAGATGCCAGTGCATTACAATGTGTATAAACATATACTGTACCAAGTTCCATTGCGTTTGATCGGTTAAATCGCGAGAAACGTCAATTTTAAAGTCGCAACTTCGCTTGGCCGCCATGTTGGTTTTGTAGTTACCAGGTTTACGAAAGTCTGATATGTTAACAACTAGTAGCTCCCTTGATCACCGTACAAAATTTCAGGGTGATATCTGTAATAGTTTCGGAGATATTTAATGCTGGTGAAATATTTCGCACAGCCGCCATGTTGGATTGGTGAGACGTAATGCAATTTGAAGGGCACGGTCGGGATCGGCCGCAATGGGGCTATGAACTTACCGAGTTTCATTGAAATCGCTCCAGCCGTTCAGAAGTTATTTGGGGGGGGGGGGGGCATACACACGAATCACACACACGCACACACAGACACACGGACAAAAGGTGATCTCATAAGCCTAGTTTTTCATAAAAAGAAAATAGGCTAATAAATAAATAAATAAATCTAGTATCTACTATATACAAATAAATAAATGAATGTTTGTTTGTTCGTTCCTTATGCGTACATATACCATTCATCCGATTGCGATGACATTTTGGTGAGTTGTTGTGTACACTCCTGCGAAGGTTTCTGACTTAGTAAATCCATTTTACAATAGGTAGTGCACGAGTAGATTCAATAAATGAGTGACAGCGCGCGAATCGTTTCAACAAAATCCCGTATGCGTTCATAAACCATTCATACGATTGCGATGAAACTTTGGTGAGTTGTTGTGTACACTCCTGCAAAGGTTTCTGAGTTAGTAAATTCATTTTACAATAGGTAGCGCACAAGTAGATTCAACAAATGAGTGACAGCGCGCGATTCGTTTCAACAAAGACCCGCATGCGTTCATATACCACTCACCGATTACGATGAAACTTTGATGAGTTGTTGAGTACACTCCAGCCAATATTTTTGACTTAATAAAGCGATGTTACAATAGGTAGCGCACGAGTAGATTCAACAAATGAGTGACGGCGCGTGAATCGTTTCAACAAAATCCCGCATGCGTTCATATACCACTCATCGTATTAAGATGAAACTTTGGTGAGTTGTTGTGTACACTCCTGCAAAGGTTTCTGACTGATTAAATCAATATTACAATTGGTAGCGCACGAGTATATTAAAAGAAATGAGTTACGGCGCGCGAGTCGTTTTTACAAAGTCCTATATGTGTTCATATACAATTCATCCGATTGCGATGGAACTTTGATGAGTAGTTGTGTATACTCCTGCAAAGGTTTATGAATTAGTAAATCCATTTTACAATAGTTTAGAGACAGTTAACGGAAAAAGAAAAAAATATTGTGTATCCAAAAGCACTTCAACAAACAAAGTTACAAGTTGCTCTGATTGGCATTGCAATGCATGCCGGGTACAGCTAGTAAATAAATAAATAAATAAATAAATAAATAAATAAATAAATAAATACATTTTCTTGTATCGATTTATTATTTAGTAAAATCCCCCGAAGGTATAAACACTAGGATATTCCCAGGAAAATCCAGACGTCTGGTAATCCTAAATGTAAACAATAGATGAACTGAAAATATTCCAGACTCACTAGATCTATAGCAACAAGATCGCTATATTAGCAAAACTGCCTGGTTGCCACATTTCGTATTCGTTATGACAGAAGGAATGATATGTGAAGTGCCAGTGAAAGGTGAAATGTTGGAGTGGTATGGCCTTTTGACTGCCTCCGTCTCTGTTGTCGAACAGTTCTGGCTCGCGAAAACGCTTGTAAAACAGTCCGCGCTGGATCGTTCCATAAGAAATAACAGCCTGAATGGGCTGTAGTCTGCGAGTTGGGACTCTCTTATTCCCTCGTTACGGTTCATCTCAGATCGCGGTCTTCTTGTACCGCATGTTTTATCACGGACACAGCTGTTTGTACACACATTCCTTCTTTCATGTATGTGTATGTTGACTCGGCTGTCACTAACTTGGCCGAGGCTCTCGTTCCCTGAGTCCTAGTTTGCGAAATAGAGTCCTGACACAGTCACTTTGCATCTTATGCTGAATGAAACGGGAGACTCGTGTCAGCAAACCCAGGTACTTGTCTCACCAATGAATTTCATATGGTTCTTTTAAAGTGTAGTTTTCCCTCTGAGTTACATTTTTGGAAGGTTTCATTGTAAATCAGCTTTTTGGCTGATACTTCGCCATTCCACTGCATGCGCACTGATTCTTCATATCTTGTCCGCAGTGATAAGTATTTTTTCAAACCCCCATTCGCACCTCTAAAAATTCATAAAATCAGAAATTCCTCTAACATGTCTGTTTTCAATTTTGTCAAAGAGCTCCAATGTCATATTTAATGCTTGTAACTCGACCAGTTTTCAAAGAAGGAACATTATTTTTCATCCACTATTTACACCCCTTTGGCATATTTTTTTTAAATCCTTCTTTTATCCCTTGCCTATGAACTGAAAGGAACCACCATGAAAGATTTTTTAGCCTACTTTTCACATTTTGCAAAAATGAGAAAAAAGTAGACTTATGAGATCGATCCGGGAAAATGTGTGTCTGTCTGGCTGGCTGGCTGTGTGTGTGTCCCCCCCCTATCAACTCCTAAACGGCTGCAGCAATCAAAACCAAATTTAGTATGAGTAAAGATGTGCACCGGAATATCTCACGTCCATATTTGAAAATGATGTCAGTGCTACCAACTGCTGAAAAACGCACTAGAAATTTGAGCTCCATGTTGGATATCTTGCAAGGTATGCATGGGAGCTATTCCAAATTTGGCACACATGTAGATAAGACTATTTCAGTTTAATTTCCGGGAGGCCAACCATGACAGTGTTGCCAAAATAATGTTTAGCCTTCTGATAGGTCCAATGTTTAAATGCATATAACTTCTACACTATCAATTGGATTTCAACCAAATTTTGTATGTAATATCTGTACATAAACAGATATGACTGAGCGTATTCTTAAGAGCCACCAGGGCTGCCAACTGTTAATAATTGGTCTCTCTATTTTTTATCCAAATACGAATATATCAGAAAGTATGCAAGCCAACAGCTTTAAACTATGCACACGTATATTCTGACATTTAGATTAATTTGGAGTAACTTATATACGTCAGTTCTACCAACATGATTATAAGCCTGCTGATAGTACCAATTTTTAAATACATGTAACTTCTATACTATCAGTTGGATTTCAACCAAATTTCGTATGTGCTATGTGTACCATAACAGATATGACTATAAGTATTGTTAAGAGAAATCAGGGCTGCCAACTGTTAATAAATGCTGTCTATATTTTGTTTACCCTAATATCAATATATCAGAAAGTATGCAAGCCAACAGCTCTATACTTTGCACACGTATAGCACCTGACATTCTAGATTAATTTGTTGTAATTAATACAAGGCAGTGCTGCCAACATGATTCTATGCCTGCTGATATGTCCAATTTTAAAATACATGTAACTTCTATACTAACAAATGGATTTCGTCCAAAATTGGCACAACAAGATATCATAATATTTCAGATTATTTCTGACCAGCACACGCATGACATTGTTGGCAACATGCTTTTACGCGTGCTGATAGATCCAGTGTCTAACTGTATGTAACGTCCATTGGACTTCAACCAAATTTTGTATTCTGTACCTTAAGAGATGGAACTAAGAATATATTCAGTCACCAGGGCTGCCAACTGTAGTGCTCTATTAGGCTACATTATACCAGGTATATTTTGAACTAATTAGATATTTCGATATTACCAACTTAATTTCGTCATTATTCTAGATAGGTTCATATTCTGTAGAATAATCATTGGCATGAAAAGTAGGCTGTATAGTTCTTCACGGAACTTCTTGTTGATTATGTGCAGGTTCAAAGTGGCTTTATAAATTAAACTTTAAGTACATCATATGAGCTTCATTTGTGATAGTAGTAACCGTTTACCCATTGTTTGGGTTTTTAGTAGATAAGGCATGAGAAGTTTCAGTAAAACGGTATATAGAAATGGTTGACTATATCAAAATCTCAGTAGACGGTAATAAAAGTTTCACCCATGCAATATTCACCTCAATTGGTTTAATAGGTATTGCGTGAAAGAAACACAGACAAACTTTCAGATTATATATGACTGTGACTATAGAATTGTAATAGCCTCTTTCTGATTGTATCTGTAATTTAGTAGATTTACTGTGGCTTCTTTTTAAACCAAATTATCCCATTTTGGTTCTAAGACATTTTGGAGTTTTCTCTTCTGTTTTTCTAGGTTTCTCATTTGTAAGCTGTCCGCGAGAGACATGGATTCAGATGCGTAAAAGGCCTTTGGTTAGACGATAAGTAGTAGTATTGTCATTATCAAAAGTATATTGAAATCTACTACCTCATTTCAAGTATTTATAACGGTAAACAGCAGTCTATAGGTTGTCGAAAACTTTGTTAGTTCCACTTCATTTTACGACCACCATTGTTCAGGCAATTTTATCAGGCACTTTCAAGATTCACTTTGTATCATACAAGTGCATGCAAACTTTTGAATCGAAGGGTTGAGCGATTCCAGAGATATGGCTATGATCATCGTGCAGTGCTATGACACACAAACAGACATCCGAGTAACCCCTAAGGACGTCAAATTAGCAGGTGAAAAGCTAAAGGAAGTTCGAGACTTCTGTTACTTAGGAAGCAAAATAACCAGTGATGGACGAAGCAAAGAGGATATACAAAGCAGCAAGCTCAGGCAAGGAATGCATTTCTACAGAAATGGAATCTGTTGACATCGACTAAAGATTTAGGTATTTGGGAAGTAATTTTTGAAGCCTTTGTCTGGAGCGTGGCACTCTATGGAAGTGAAACTTTGACTGTTGGCGCAGCAGAAAAGAGGAGAATAGAAGCATTTGAAATGTGGTGTTACAGGAGAATGATGAAGATCAGATGGGTAGATAGAGTAACAAATGAAAAAAAATGAAAATCCACAGCCTGCTTCCAGTCGAGCGACCGGGTCAGGAATGGAATGAATGAAGCCCCCATCTAGCGGCGAGGATATGAACTGTGCCGGCTGCCGAAGCCTATCGCACTCCTCAGGGGCAATGATTAAATGAATGACAGACGAAATGAAATGATAGTGGAGAGTGTTGCTGGAATGAAATTTGTAACAGGGAAAACCGGAGTACCCGGAGAAAAACCTGTCTGCCTCCGCTTTGTCCAGCACAAATCTCACATGGAGTGACCGGGATTTGAACCACGGACCCAGCGGTGAGAGGCCGACGTGCTACCGCCTAAGCTACGGAAGAGGTATTAAGACTAGTGGGAGAGGAGAGATGTTTCTGGCGACTGCTAGTGAAGAGAAGAGATAGGTTGGTAGGACACATATTAAGACACCCAGGAATAGCAAGCTTAGTTATGGAAGGAAGAGTCGAAGACAAGAACTGTAGGGGTACACCAAGGTTAGAATATGGTGGTGTTTGAAGCCATTTTTCAGTGTTGCCTTAGTAAACAAAAGTTTGATTCTTTTCAGTCGGTCAACACGATTGTACCCAGACGAGATGGGTTATTCCCTAATCCTGAAAATTATATGAGATTAATAAATACACTTGGATGACCAGTTTCGATCGTCAAGCGATCATCACATTACACTTAGGCTACAAAATCTATATCTGAAAGTATGGGTGAAAGTATTGTAAATATTGTAATGACCGACTGAAAAGCATCACAGGTTGTCTCGGTTGTAAGGTGTGGCAGCTGTCTAGAGATGAAACGATTAGCTTAGGTCAGTGGGGAAATGGAGTGCTGCATCAAGCGAATCAAAAGACTCAAGGCTCAAACACACATTTGTAATTGATAACCTTAAAGTGTGTCTAAAAAATGTATACAAACTTCTAATACTGCTCTACGATGATGTTCTAGTTAAGACAGTTTTTACAACAACAACCCAATAAATTCGAAGAGGGGATGAGGTTGGGATTTAACCCTAAAATGTCCATTTATGTGGGTGGCATCTAACTGCTTGTCCGGTGTGCTTGTATGCAAGATTGTTCTCTGCAATACCCCAAATGATATTTCAAGAGTAATCTCGGACGTGTTCGTTTCCCTCCGTCTTTTTAAAGTATCCCCGGGGAGTGCACTATGTGCTCTAATTGTGTCTGTCTCAAGACGAGGGGAGGGTGTTACTTCATTAGCTTGAGTAGCTCTGATTTTTAATTATATAAAAACCTCGCAACAAGTGAGTCATCCTTAATTATTAAGATTAGTAGAAGAACGTCGTGGTACGGCAGGCTTAAAATTTACTAACAAGTTAAGATACATTAGAGATTTCGGCCTACCAAAATCCAATCTTTTACAGTCTCTTATTTTACAAGGATACTTTGGTATGTGAACTCGACCAAATGTGTAACTCACTGCATCATGTTTCAGTAACCAATTTATCAATTGAACTGCATTACAACACAACTTTCTCCTACGGTATATCAGTACCTCTACGTAAAGTACATGGTTCCTTTTAAAAACTGTCCATAAACTGATTATAAAGTAGCCTACACGGTGCTACATGACCACGATGTCACAAAGGCACTCAATGAATAATAATAATTATTATTATTATGTTGGAAGCCATTTTAGCCTTTGAAAAAAATAGGCTTATGAGATCACCTATTGTCCGTGTGTGTGTGTGTGTCCCTAATATATTTTTATAGCCAGAGCAACTTTTAAGAAAATCACTAAGGACATAGTAGTATTTTGTCTGACCCCGACCGTGCCCTTCAAATTTAAATATGTTACACCAATCCAACATGGCGGCTGTGCGAAATATTTCACCGACATTCTATATCTCCGAAACTCGTATTACCGATATCACCCTGATATGTTGCATGGCGATAGAGAATACTAAGGTAAGTTCACCTATGTGATGCTTAAAAACAAGATGTTCAGTAAAGAACATATAGCCTACTTTCTCCTAAATGTATGGGTTATAACTCTTTGTCTTTATCAAGGAGTATAATACAACCATTTCTTGGTTGAAGACCTTAGAAACTATTTACCTCTACCAAGGACCAGAGCCTCGGAAAAACTACTAACATCAATGAAGAAAAAAAGAGAAGACATTCCTCAAGAATTTTATGGAACCGGAGACACGATCGACCGGACGTGGACAACAATCAACTTTGAGTTGAGGCATGTGTTTACACGTCTAGCTGTACATGGTTTTCACCACCTTAATTGTATTAGCAAATCTTTCCATGACCTTACAGTGACGTGTGCATGCCAACTACAGTATGTGGACAAGCATTTGAACGCTACCACTTAGAGCTATGTAGTAAAAGAAAACAATCAATCAATGACTATGCAATTCAAATCGCCAGAGCGCAATTTTAGCGTACATATTCATTCTTTATTTTCGATTGCTATTTGGCTGCAATAAAAGTATTAATTAATATCCTGCACTAGCACCAACAGCTATAGTACAGTTACTATGTGGGATCGTTTTGTTATTTACCGTACTTCAAATAACATTTTCAAATAACGCACACTAGGCTGTTACAAACGCTTTAAAATAACAAGATGTTCAGTAAAGAACATATAGCCTACTTTCTCCTAAATGCATGGGTATTGCTATAACTCTTTGTCCTTTTCAAGGAGTATAATTGAATGTTGGTTGTAGTAGCTTGTTGAAATACAACGTGCTATAGGGATATTAAACATGAATATGAGGTGCCCTTTGCTAGTGCTACCTCTGTAAAAAAAATCATTCAATTCGGTTTCACCGTGTTTGAATTGATCTGGGGAATGGATTTGCACACATACATGGCCGCTATTTGCAAACTATTGGGCTGATGACCTTGTAGTCATAAGATGCTTTCCACAAAAGGGCATGTTGTTGCAAAATCCGGTAGAGATCAAATTATTAGGATGGTCGAAATTTGATTTAAGATTTTAACATTTGGGTGGCCGTCATTCCGTTTCCGTCAAGATGGTGGCGATATAAAACATGACACTGAGGTGCCTTTTGCTAGTGCTACATCTGTACCAAATTTCGTTCAATTCGGTTTCACCGTGTTTGAATTGATAGGGGGAATCGATTTGCACACATACTTGGCCACCATCTGCAAACTATTGGGCTGATGATCTAGCAGTTTGGTCAGAATATGCTTCCCACATAAAGATTTGTTGTTGCAAAATTTGGTAGAGACTAGATTATTAGGTTGGTCGTAATTACATTTTAGCCTTTAACATTTGGGTGGCCGCGATTACGTTTCCGTCAAGATGGCGGTGATATAAAACATGACACTGAGGTGGCCTTTTCTAGTGCTACCTCTGTACCAAATTTCGTTCCATTCGGTTTCACCGTGTTCGAATTAATAGGGGGAATCGATTTTCACACAAAGATGGCCGCCATCCACAAAATATTAGGCTAATGACCTATTAGTTTGGTCAAAGGATGCTCCCTCCATAATGGTATGTTGATGCAAAATTTGGTAGAGATCGGATGATTAGGTTAGTCGTAATTTGATTTAAGCTTTGAATATTTGTGTGGCCGCCATTACGTTTCCGTCAAGATGGCGGCGATATAAAACATGACACTGAGGTGCCCTTTGCTAGTGCTACCTCTGTACCAAATTTCATTCCATTCGGTTTCACCGTGTTCGAATTAATAGGGGTAATCGATTTTGACACAAAGATGGCCGCCTTCCGCAAACTATTAGGCTAATGACCTATTTGATTTGTCAAAGGATGCTCCCTCCATAAAGGTATGTTGTTGCAAAATTTGGTAGAGATCGGATGATTAGGTTAGTCGTAATTTGATTTAAGCTTTGAACATTTGTGTGGCCGCCATTACGTTTCCGTCAAGATGGCGGCGATATAAAACATGACACTGAGGTGTCGTTTGCTAGTGCTACTTTGTACCAAATTTCGTTCAATTTGCGCTCACCGTGTTCGAATTGATAGGGGGGGACAGACATTCAGAGTACACACACTCACACACACACACACACACACAGAGACTCACACACATACACACACACAGACAGACACACTTTTTTTCGCCCTGTAGTGATCTCATAAGTCTACTTTCATTTTTTGCAAAAATCGAAAGTAGGCTAAAAATGTATCGTATTATCGTATTCTTCAAATTCGATGCGTATAGAATGCCAACGGAAGGCAAACCAATGGAGTCCCACATAGACCAGTCATGACATCTGGCGGAAAAGTTTTGCATAAGATAATCCCAATAGGACGAGTGCATTCTAGCGGCCATAAGAGGAAATTTCTCAATTACAGCTGTTCCAACGTCCAAGCGGTCCATCTAGTTGGCCGTGTTTGTCACCCTCATAGTTCAACTGGTTGCTGTTAGATGTCCCTCGTGCAGATCCGGTGGTGAATGTTGTTTTAATTACATATTTTCCATTGTAATATGCACAATATAATGCTTAATTTTATAACGTCTGAGTAATTACAAAACAATAAAAATAAAAAAAATGCAAGCAAAAAAAACACTCTGATAGGTTTTGAACCCCGGGCAAACGGGTAAAAGACTACCGATTTACCGCAGAGCGAAACATGTCCACCGAAATCCATCGTTATCAATTGACTTACATACAACCTTAGCAAATAATGATTTGGACTAAACGATTTCTTCAGTGGTGTATATTTTTATTATAAAGTATTTCATACAAAGTTTGTATTATTTCTATCAGCAGGCTATATTGCATGCAATATTCAAACTAGTGAAATATAGGTCAGGCACAAGATATCAGCTGCCATCTTGTCTTGTAACCGAGACGGTTCGGCTTTTTAAAGTCACTGCTACCGTGTAATATTATAATATGAACTTAAAATACCAAACGGGTCACGTCCTTTAGGACTGTTTAAATCATTCTCGGTTCGATAATCGGAACTGGTGGGCTCTAAGTTATGAATTATAATGCTTGCACAATTCTCACGGCCGCTTTCTTGAAATGGTCCGACAGATGACCTTGTAGTTTGGACGCAAGACGCGTCCTATTTGAAGGTCTAAATTTAGTAGAGATCGGATGATTAGTTTAGTCGTAATATGATTTTACGTTTTGAACGTTTGAGTGGCCGCCATTCCGTTTCGGTCAAGATGGCGGCGATATAAAACATGACACTGAGGTGTCCTTTACTAGTGCTATCTCTATACCAAATTTCGTTCAATTCGGTTCTGTCGTGTTTGTGTTGATTGGTGGAGAGGGGGGGGGGCACACATAGACTATACACACTCACACAGACAGACTGACAATTTTAGGGGCAGATGACCTCAGAGTTCCGCCCCTTGAAACCTCAATAACTAACTAGACTGACAACTTTTGGCCCGTGTGTATCTCATAAGTCTACTTTCATTTTTTGCGATAATCGAAAGTAGACTAATATGTTAAGAACAAAACCAACATGGCGGCCAAGCGAATTTAAAATATTTAAATGACATTTTCTCGAGATTTAATCAACCGAGCGTAGTGAAACTTGGTACGATGAATCTTTATACAAGATTTAATCTACTGGCATCGTATTCAATTCATTTTTAGCCTACTTTTCACATTTTGCAAAAATGAGGAAAAAGTAGACTTATGAGATCGATCCGGGAAAATGTGTGTCTGTCTGACTGTCCTTCTGTCTGTCTGTCTGTCCTTCTGTCCTTCTGTCTGTCTGCCTGTCTGTCAGTCTGTCTGTGTGTGTGTGTCCCCCTATCAACTCCTAAACGGCTGCAGAAATCGAAACCAAATTTAGTATGAGTAAAGATGTATACCGGAATATCTCACGTCCATATTTGAAAATGATGCCAGTGCTACCAACTGCTGAAAAAACGCACTAGAAATTTGAGCGCCATGTTGGATATCATGGAAGATATGCATGGGAGCTATTCCAAAATTGACACAGATGTAGATAACACTATTTCAGTTTAATTTCCAGGAGGTCATATATGACAGTGTTGCCAAAATAATTTTAAGCCTTCTGATAGGTCCAATTTTTAAATGCCTATAACTTCTACACTATCAATTGGATTTGAACCAAATTTTGTATGTAATATGTGTACATATTGAACCCTTTATCCACAGGATGTATAAAGGATTCTAATAAATTATTCATCATCTTTTGATACATTTATACAGACAGCATATATGAGAGCCAGACGGAGTTGGGAAATATTGAGAAACCAGTGGCCGGGAGGACACAATGGTTTAAGCTCATGTGGTATTTTAGAAAGTAGCATAATATTCATGACACATAGAACAGGTGCAACTTTTAGCGCGGAGATGGCTTGGGTACGCACAATATGGCTTGTTGCTATGAGTGTTGACGCCAAGAAGAAAATCGAATGCTACGATGTAATTGGTCAATCTTCATGTTAACCACTCCCTGTGGCAGAAATACAAGTAAAAGCGCGCAAAGTTCTACAAGAGTCTGAACCAATAATATCAAGACGGCCCTGTTTATGCGGCAACCACGCGTGGTAACGCACCCTGGTAAATTAACGCGGGAGTTATCTACGGATTAATTCCACGATCGATTCGAGCCAGCTACAGCATAATCGTAACCTCCACATTGCTACGAACTCAATGATACCGATCGCATGCTAGTCTGATAATTATTATGGAATATTTTTTCATAAACCCCCTTCCACACCTACCTTAGCCAGTTTCATTTATAATGATCCAGGAAGATTCGAGAGATGACTTTTATTTGAGCTTTTGAGGAAGTAAGGCCGTTATTCAGGTGTCTAAGGACACGAGGCACAACTTCATATTTTTTCATGTATTTGAACATGGAACATTTTCGTCAAGTTATAAGTGTAACTTCAGTGATTTATTTGTAGTCCCAGTACTACCAGATAGGACCAGTTCATCGAAATAATTCACCAATAGACTGTCAAGGAATTTAGTACTTGATCGGTGAATTTAATAGGAAATATATCGTGTGTGTATCTGACAAACTTTATTTAATTCAGCACGAGATGACGTCTAGGAACGAGGCCGGATTTTGGAACCAGCAGGCCATTTGCCAGAAGATGTCGATGACGAGCTAAGCATTTTAAAGGAGTGATGGCTGCAGATGTTTTTCCTGACGCTGTTCTATAGGAATGAGTACAAATGAATTTATTTACTTATTAAGTCAGCTATGGTATTATGGGACATATTTTTGTAGATATTTGTTTGCTTGTTTGGTAATGTAGATTCTTAGTTCTTGTTTTACTGACACGTTAAGTATGGGACAAGCTGAGCACTTTGTATTTTGTAAATATTGTGATTTTGTTTGGTTCAACTATACGGGGCGACGCGCAGCTCGTGCTCGCATTCGCTTGTGTAAAATCACGGTCAAGCATTTTAATTCGGAAGTATGCCTTATAACAAAAATGGAACTGATTTAATTTTGAGATTAAAAATAGAATTTGGAGGGTAAAGAGTATTTGTGAGCAGAATTTATGACGGATCAGGATTATTTTGATAGTTGCTTTTCCAGCAGATCTGTACGGGATGGCACTTTGCACCCGAGTTTTTTGTGTATTTTGTTTAATGTGTCTATGGACGCAATGTTGGTTGATCTGTTTTGAGCTGACCCAGTTGGTATGTTTATGAGTGAGTCAGTCCAAGCTTTATGGTGCGTAGTGTGATTTTATGATGTGTTAGCGAGAATATATCATTGTGATTATTCTGACTTGCTCCACATCAGCCCAGTTCATAACCTCGCGAGGCTGAACTCGTGGTTTATATTTGTGTTTTCTTGCCATCCAAGTGGATGAGTGAGATATGTCTGCGTTTCCAGATGGAAATAGCACCAAGCTTGAAGGACTGAGAGAGATAGTTGAGGCAGCGATGACTCATACAGGAGGGGTGTGCTCAAATCAGATAACGCGACTTGTCATTAGTAACAGGCCAGGGTCCTGCACTTCAGTTTAAGACGTTGTTTAAAATTCACAAAACCTGATCGGTTATAATGAGTATTTGATTGATTAAATGGGTGTTGTCCATAGTTGTAAGGTAGCTCCCGAAACATCTGTTTGTCTGGCGTTTTATAAAAATGTAAATATAGTTTTCAGCCGTTAGGCTTGTATTGTGTTGCTGTTGCTTCACTTCTTGTGTGTTTATTTTACGCGTTCAATGACCCCGTGTGGCATTAGGGTGCGCGAGGCTGTGTTCCCAATTTTGTGATGAGAGCGTTTTGGCCTATTTTCGGCATGCTCTTTTTATTTTTGTGTGCGTTGGCACGAGGTAGAACCTCAGGGAGATTCTTCATCTTTTTGTATTATTAGATCTTTCATGTGTCAGTAGTAATTATAGTGTGTTAATTAAGGGTGGGTCCCATAGCCGTAGTGTGATTTAAAAGATGCGACTCCGTGAGCAACATGACTGTTTCAGTTGTAAACGGACTCGCATCAGTACTCATTTTCTTATTAAAGAGCAGTACACCACGCATTACATAACTTCCTGACCAGGAAAAATGGACTTGCATCCATAAGTTGTGACGAGCGAGTTCCTACCGCTCAATTTTATGTCATGGTTAATCATTTTGTGTGAAGCTGTATTCACATTGTTTTGTTGTGTGGAGCGAGTCTTACCGCTTAGTAATATATTTGTTTCTTAAGGGGATGAAAGTCAGGGAGGATTTCTTTTTTATTATTATTATTATGCACATAATTTTCATTCATTAAAATATCTTTTATTCTACTTGTTATTCATTTTATTTCTAGTATAGCCTCTGTCATGGACCTTTCTATTCATTAGAGCATGTTGTTTTTATGCGAACTTTGCTGTGAAAAGCAGTCAGGACTGAACACGACCCCGTAGATGAACCTTGAGAAAACAATGCTTAACTGAAGGGTGCAATATATAGATATGACTGAGCGTATTCTTAAGAGCCACCAAGGCTGCCAACTGTTAATAATTGCTCTCTCAATTCTTTTATCCAAATACCAATATATCAGGAAGTATGCAAGCCGACAGCTCTAAACTATGCACACGTATAGTACCTGACATTATAGATTAATTTTGTAGTAACTTATATACTTCAGTTCTACCAACATGATTCTAAGCCTGCTGATAGTACCAATTTTTAAATACATGTAACTTCTATACTATCAGTTGGATTTCAACCAAATTTCGTATGTGCTATGTGTAACATAACAGATATGACTAAGTATTCTTAAGAGCACTCAGGGCTGCCAACTGTTAATAAATGCTGTCTATATTTTTAACCTAATATCAATTTATCAGGAAGTATGCAAGCCAACAGCCCTATACTTTGCACACGTATAGCACCTGACATTCTAGTTTAATTTGGAATAACTAATATAAGTCAGTGCTGCCAACATGATTCTATGCCTGCTGATAGGTCCAATTTTAAAATACATATAACTTCTATACTAACAAATGGATTTCGTCCAAAATTGGCACAACAAGATATCATAATATTTCAGATTAGGCCATTTCTGACCAGCACACGCATGACATTGTTGCCAACATGATTTTATGCGTGCTGATAGATCCAATGTCTAACTGCATGTAATGTCCATTGGACTTCAACCAATTTTTTATTCTGTACCTTGAGAGATGGAACTAAGAATATATTCAGTCACCAGGGCTGCCAACTGTAATGCTCTATTGGGCTACATTATACCAGGTACAGTATATTTCGAACTAATTGGACATTTCGATATTACCAACTTAATTTCGTCATTATTCTAGATAGGTTCATATACTGTGGATTAATCATTGGCATGAAACTTAATTTTAAGAAAAGTAGGCTGTTTAGTTCGTCACGGAACTTCTTGTTTTCTCATAAGAAAGATGGCGCCTGTGCAAAATTTTAAATTTAAGTTTAAATGTTTGTGTCCTTATCATGTGATCAAAGTGAACGTTTGAATAATAAACCTAGGTAATAATCTTCATCTAATGGTACATAACTCTATGGCCTACATATAGAACAATCCAACATAGCGATCATTCGAAATATTTAGACAGTTCTCAATATCTGCAAATCTATTACAGCAATCAAACTGAAACTTTGCATGCTGACAGAGACTATTAACATACATTCACCTATGAGCCTTTCAATATCCTGATGAATACAAATTTAACATGGCATTGACGCGAAATACATATATATGGACTTTTCTTGCGCCTTGATTATCAGAGCACAGTAACATGCAAGCCTTAAATACCGGCGTCTATTTTAATTCAATTTCTATGCGAAATTCGAAATGGCGGCCGTGCTAAATTTTTGAAATCACTTTTATATTTCTTGTGTCCTAAACAAGCGATAGAGACGTAGGTTGATATAATGAGCCACGATTATAATATTCATCTCTGGCATAAAATTCTATAGCATATATGGGTTATAAAACAATCCTACATGGCGTCCATACGATACATTTCAATGGTTCTCAATATCTCCGATACTATTCAACGTGAGCAAGTTCCGAGTGGGCGTCAGGCAGACTGTGTACCCAACACGACTTAATAAGAGTCCCGCACCCAAGATTTGTGTACAGCCCTGCAACTGCTAGGGCAGGCCCTGACTACAATGACCAGTACAGTGCTTTTATTAGTCACTGAAAAATTTTACAAAGCAATCAACATATAGGCTTTTGATTTAGGTCTTTGTACTTTTAAATGCACTGTAATACAAAATGTTGATTTAATAACATTAAAATGCATTGTGTGTTAATTTTGCTTATATGTTGCACTTTCGTATCCGTACCACACTAATAAATATGTATTGTTTGTTTTAGTTTATTGGATGTGGAGACGTGGAAAGAAGAGGGTATCAAGTTCGATGTGATTTCTTGTCTGAACCTGCTAGATCGTTGCGACCGACCGCTCACTCTTCTACAAGAACTACGTGAGGCGCTAGCTCCAGGAGGCAGAGTCATCATCGCTCTAGTTTTACCTTTCCAGCCCTATGTTGAGATAGGTGAGTGACCCAACTCAGCTCCCTGCTGCCTTCAATGGTATTGAGGTCCGTTTTGAGACTTGTGTCCCGAGGGTATTGGGTTCAGTTCACGGGTATTCCAAGTAATTTAATTTTGATATGATTATTGAAACGGGATGCAGTCAGCCTCGTGAGGGATCGATTTCCAATTCAGCTATACTATCCTACAAATGGTTGTTAATTCGTTTTAGGGACTTGGAACATCTGGCGTCTCTAAAAGCCAGTGTAGTTAAAAGGGACGTAAAACCAATAACATTATTATTATTATTATTAGGGACTTGGAACATCTTGGTCATCAGCCATATGTGCGTGGGTGTGTGTTCAATTTTCTGTGGTGACTGTCGTAGTATTTGTAACTGTAATTATTAAAGTCGCAAGGTGCCCCGGGACTTGAAATAAGGAATTTTACCGGCATTTGCCTGGAGGGAGTGTGGCAAAACCTGGGGAATACCACATTCAGAAAAACCGCTGTAAGAGCCAGGATTCGAATCTCCAATCTCTGGATTTGCTGCAGCAACCCATCGCGGTCGTGGTGAGCGAATAAACGCGTATGGCTACGCCGTGGGGTCTTACATTAAGTGTTCCGTGGTTACCCCACTTTTACTCCAGTAAAATGGTGGGATGGCTCCTTACCTAAGGTCATGGCCATCTTCTTCCCAAGCCTAGTTCCAAATACAAATAGCCTATACACAATAGTCTCATAAGTAATAACCAGAGTAAGATTATCAGACATTTTACACACACCCAAATATATGGGGCTGATGATTGCAATGACCCAAACTCATAAATGAAAACTGAACAACAACAACAACAGTAGGTCGGCTATATATAGGTAGATAATATACAACCCAGGTATTGTCATCATGCCAGGAGAAAGCAGTTGAACACGCTGCAACGGGGTAAGAGGGGTCTTGCAGTGCTTATGCGGGCCGCCTATTCCAAACCTAAATATATCGGCTGGCAGTCAGTTGCCGTTACTTCCTGCATGATAATTTGTTATCGGTCTTCAGGTGTGTGCATTGTTACCTTCCTTCCTACTGTCGATATTCTTACAAGCCATTGTGTTTACTTTTAACAGTGTGGCAGTATCAAGTACAGTAATGGAAACAGTAACCAACTTAATGTTTTTGGAATGCGCGATACGCAGTGAGCGGGAAGACAACTGCAGTTCAAACCCTACTGCCATCTCCTGGCGAGATATCATAATAGATGATTGTTTGTGAATTCTCAAGAATGTGCAAAGGTGAATCAATAAAAATAAAAAAAAGCTATACTTAATTATCAACAGATAAATAGAACATAAGTTAAATTAAAACCTAAATTTTGATGAGTAAATAGCAGTCTTCTTAGATGAAGACAGATTGGGGGGCGTGGTGGCTCAGCGGTCTAGCTGTATGCCTCTCACCAAGGCGGTCCGGGTTCGATTCCCGGTCAATGCATGTGAGATTTTCGAAGTGAAATGCCATGTCCTGTGGTTCGGATTCCACGTAAAAAGGAGGTCCCGTGGCTCATAATCACAAGATTCACGGTCACGTAAAACTACAATCTTCCTTCCTTTCCTTCTTCCTAGATGAAGACATGTGTCTTCAAAGCAAATGGTTAGGGCATTGTGTAACTTGTGAAATTGAATTTGTGTGGGATTTATGTAAGGTATTTTTGTCCTTTTCGGAGCTACTTTTTAGTAAAAGCATTATCTAATAATGTAATAAGTAAGAGCAACATTAGGTGGATCACAGATCTTAAGGAAGACATGAGAGAGTTACATATTACAATAGAAGACTTAATTTGCAATACAGATGCTTTAAAGATATTGAAAGACAAACACACTATGCTGCAGACGAAGATCAACAAACGGAGGGTAGGAAGAGTGGTTCCAAGGGAAGAAAAAAATGCTGAGAAAGGATAAACCATAAACCTGATGCAGAACATAAAATTAAAATAGATGAATAAATATAATAAGTAGGTTAAACAAAGATTTTCCAAATTGAGATGAGTAAAATTTATTCACATGGAAATATTGTAGTACATATACCATTTTGTAAAATACAGTATTTTTAACATGCTCTTAATGTTTTTTACAGGTCGTGTTGACCATCGGCCAACGGAATGGCTTCCTATCCAGGGCGTCACTTTTGAAGACCAAGTTGTTAGCGCCATCACCAATGTCTTTGAACCAGCAGGCTTCCATGTAGACAGGTGGTCAAGAGTTCCGTACCTTTGTGAAGGAGATCTCAACCAAGCTTTCTACTGGCTAGACGATGCCATCTTTATTTTAAGAGCACAGGAACAACCTCAGAATGGAGACAGCTGACAACTAGATAAATTTAATGTGAATGTTCCTCAAATGAAACTTGAATTTTATGTTCCCCAATAAAGTACAAGGTTGATACTTATTTTCTGTGTGTGATTGTGTACCATACTTAATAATGATATTGATATATGTGGCTCTCAAGCCATCTAACCAAGGGCTGGTATTGTGGTTTCGCTGTAGGTTAGCACATCAGCTCTAGAGATGCTGGGGACCTAAGTTCATGTCTACATTAACAGCACTTCAATTTTAGATTGATGAAATTGTTGTTTCTGTACTATCAGACATGGACAAATAGTGCAGGAATATTAGACAGAATTTGGGCCAAGTGAGGAAAATTAGTTTATCAAGCTAAAAATAGGTGGAGAGGTTCCTTGAATAGCCTGGATGAAAATACTAAAAGTCCCAAAAAATTCCTCTTGGGGAACATGCCGCCATCTTGGTAAAATGGCCGGCATCTTGGATTTCGTATCCAGCATCGCATTGAACGTCATAACTCGGTACCTAAGGGTGATAGGGACATGCGGTTTGGGCAGGATAACTTACCAGAATGCAGGCTATCATTTTGACACTACTTAACCTAGATAACAATCGAAATAGTTAATATAAATTAATTAAACAAACTCTCATAGGGTAACGTTCAAAGCCATCTTGATGTTCAATGTCGATTTTTCACCTTTTACTGTCATGGGATTGAAAAAGTACTGAAATAAATGTTGTTAAGCACATCAAAATGCATAAAAATATGTAATCAGCACTTTCGTAAACTAAAAATTACGGGTGTGAGAAGTTGTTAAACAAGCGCTTGCAACTCGAGGAGCGGCGCCCCGAGGAGGGAAGCTTCACAAAGCCGGTGCAACTCGTGATGTAAACATATTCTGTAGGCGCAACTATGCCCCATTTTTAATGATAAGTAAACAATTGACACTTTTATATAGAAGGATAGCATCTTATAACCTAATAAAAATAATAAAAAACTATAATTAATTTGTTAATACAGTAACTTTGCACTCCAAAACTCTCTTTCTTAGCTACTTATATTGAATGTATAAAAGAATATTTCCTTTTAATTTTAATATTTAGTATTTTTTGCGCTACGCTCGTATGTAATTAAACTAAGAAATTAGGCCTACTGTCCGTCCACGCGTTGCCGAGTGACATCCCTGCCGCTAGGCCGTCAGAGCGCTCTCGTTCCCCCACTCCACCTTCCCTGTGTTGCTTAGCAGTGGCGCCGGCCGGTCGGCCGAAATGAACGTCTTTACGGTAACGTTTATCATTAAATTTATCTTAAACGGCACGCCACAGAAATGAATCACAAAAGCGAAAAATGTGTGTTTCAGTTTGAACTGTCCCTTTATGCTTATTTTGCCGATGTTTAGCCTACAATCCGGTTTAAAAGTTAATGCCGTTTCCTGTACTTTATAAAAGTCCTACATCAAAAACGATTTTGCCATTAAATTCCATGCAACACGTGGAACTTTGGCAAGCTTGCCAAAGGCGAGACTTCAAGCATCTCGAGAAATTCACAGAATGGCTACGTATAGGCCTACATTCTCCCTTCGACAAACCTCAAGATATTTTGGTGTCCTTATGAACCGGTGTTATAGGTGACGAAACGGTGACCTGCGACTCAGCTTGGGAGATAGGATCCGCGACTTTGAAGAAACTGGAAGGGAAATCGTTCGCCGAAGTTAAACTCCAACGAAAGGACCAAGTTGTCACTCTTGCAGCTCTTGTTGTCCGAGGTGAGACCCTGCCTGTAAATCCGAACCAGCTGTTTCATCGGATTGCGTGTGTCGCTCGCAATGAAGAGGACCTTGAATCTTGCTTTGAATACGAGTTGGCTTTATTGCCGCCAGTGTTGTTCGATGCTTCAACTATCAGAAAAGGTACAAAATCAACTTTACGGATAGTGATAGAGAAGTTGTGTGCACAAATGACCTGTCTTCCCGAAGACCTTACCTGCGTGTTTGACGGTGGAGATCTCCTGCACCGGGTGGTATGGCCGAAATCGGGAACCTTCGATGATGTTTGTAAGAACTACATTTCGTACATCAAGGCGAACTATCAAGGGAAAGCTATTGTAACTTAGTGTTCGACGGCTATTCCGAAAGTACCACAAAAGACGTGGAGCATATGAGACGACGTGCTAAGACGTCATCTTCTGAAGTTTTGGTGGATATGGAAATGCAAGTGGTCTCGTCGCAGTATCAGTTCCTAGCCATCACTTCAAACAAATCAAGATTCGTCGCACTTTTAGGTCGTTGTTTCGAAGAAAAGGGGATTCCAGCTATTCATGCCAAGTCTGATACTGATCGTCTCATCGTGGCAACAGTGATCAAGGAAGCAAAGAAGGGAGGTCATGTAGCAATTGTTAGAGATGATACCGATTTGTTGATATTTCTTTCGAGCCTTGCAGAACGCGATAGAAATGTCCATATGCTGGTGCCACCATCAAAAGCCCATCCGAAGAAAGTCTTTGGCTCTACGGAATTGCAGAAGGCTCTTGGGAACATGACCGACAATCTTCTCTTCCTCCATGCCATGTCCGGTTGCGACACAACTTCGGCTCCCTACAGGAAGAGGAAAGTACACTTGTTCAAGACTTTAAACAATAACCCAGGTCTTCGCCAAAGAGTTGCTGTTGTTAACAGCGCAGACGCTGCAGTGGAAGAGATCGTGAAGGCAGGGGAAGAATTCTTCGTAGCATTATACGGAGGTAGAACTACAGATAGCCTAAACAAGACAAGGTATAGTCAGTACCTTAAGACCATTGCCAAGCAACGTCTTCATGCAGACTTCGACCTCTCAATTATTCCATCAACATCAGCAGCATCTCGACAGCATAGCCTAAGAGTTTACCTCCAAGTGCAGGAATGGCTCGGAATCTCTCTTCCACCTACAGAGTGGGGATGGAAGAAGTACAGAATCGGCAATTTTTTACCGATTCCAACAGAATCTTCTCCCGCACCAGACTTCCTCCTAAACCTCATCATCTGTGAGTGCAACGCAGGATGCTGCAGCAGATCTTGCGGTTGCCGAAGACAAGGTCTCTCCTGTTCAGCAATGTGCAGCAATTGCACTGGTGATGGTTGTTCTAACAAGCCAGAGCTAGATACTCTTGACGATATGGCGAGTGAGGAACAGGAGAACAACCCCAAAGAATTGCCATGCAGATCCTCGCCACCTCTTCGCCGCAGAGTAGACTCTTCTAAAAGTTCAACCTTACCAAAGAAAAAGCGTCAAGATTAAGGCAAGTGTCACGTTCTTTTACCAACACATGACCAATATTAAACGCGTACGATATAATTAATTCCTTTACAGGCACACCGCACTACAGCGTCCCGTGGCAGCAGAATCTCCTCTTTTCCGTGTTTGTCATGTTTGTACAAAAGAAATTGTAATGTGCTTAAACGTTAGTGTGTTTATGGTGTTTCTATATAAAAGTGTAAAATGTTTCATTATCATTAAAAAAAGGGGCACAGTTGCGCCTACAGAATATGTTTACATCACGAGTTGCACCGGCTTTGTGAAGCTTCCCTTCTCGGCGCGCCGCTCCTCGAGTTGCAAGCGATTGTTTAACAACTTCTCACACCCGTAATTTTTAGTTTACGAAAGTACTGATTACATATTTTTGTGCGTTTTGATGTGCTTAACAACATTTATTTCAGTACTTTTTTCAATCCCATGACAGTAAAAGGTGAAAAATCGATATTGAACATCAAGATGGCTTTGAACGCTACCCTATGAGAGTTTGTTTATTTAATTTATATTAACTATTTCGATTGTTATCTAGGTTAAGTGGTGTCAAAATGATAGCCTGCATTCTGGTAAGTTATCCTGCCCAAACCGCATGTCCCTATCACCCTTAGGTACCGAGTTATGACGTTCAATGCGATGCTGGATACGAAATCCAAGATGCCGGCCATTTTTCCAAGATGGCGGCATGTTCCCCAAGAGCGATTTTTTGGGACTTTTAGTATTTTGATCCAGGTTATTCAAGGAACCTCTCCACCAATTTTTAGCTTGATAAACTAATTTTCCTCACTTTACCCTATTCTTCTTACACTAAAAAGGGAAGTGGAACAAGTAGCTGCTTGGTGTGCCACAATTGGACAAGAATAATGGATGCAATTTTGTAATCATAGCACTTTTACCAATTGTTATAGCAATGTTCATTGAATACATTTTTCAAATTATCTTAAAATTTATTAAAATTAATTCTTTCTCGAGAAGATTTGCACTTGACAGTTCTAAGAATGTTCTTAATTCATTGGAAACAGTACTGCTATCATTCAACCAAATTTGTTGGGGAGAGGCGTGATGGTCAAACCACTTGCCCCTCACTGGTCCAGGTTCGATTCCAGGTCAATGCATGTGAGATATTCGAAGTGAAATATCTTATCCTGTGGCTCAGATTCCACATAAAAATAGAGGTCTCAAGGCTCATGATCGTGAGATTAACGGTCACGTAAAAGTACAAGCTTCCTTCCTTTTCAATAGAATTTGGATTAAAAGTTTCTGATAGCTGCTAAACTAAAAGAGAATTTGTTTCATGTTGCTCTTCCTATAAGTGTTGTTCATATAGCTTTGAAGCCATAGAATGATGCCTAGAAATGGTACACCATTATCACAATGACAGCATACATGTGATTGTTTAAGGGAGTCTAGAGATAGGCACCAGTCCCCATGCTCCACCTCCGCGAAGAAAGACGCTGGTTTTTGGTGAAACCACTCTTACATCCCAAATCTCTCTCCTTATAACTCTTACGTGTTTGGTCCATTGAAGAAGTTGATGAAGGATAAGCACTTCATCACTTATCAAACAGTTCACGATGCTGTGGAAGATCTGCTTCAAAAGCAGCCATCACCCTTCTTCATAGAGGATATGGGGAAGCTTATTTTCTGTTGGGACAGGTGCGTGGACAGTGGAGGTGAATACTTGTAGACTCCCTCGAACTTTGATCTGTATGCTGCCATTATAGCAATTGTGATGGTCTCCGGGAAACCATACCTTAAATTGGAAAATCTCATGGTTTATTTTATAATTTGATGCATGAGTGGGAAGAGACAGAGGAGGAAGAGAGGAGATTTTGGGACCATATAGTTATGGCAGTAAAAATCCAGAAGGGGATTTCTTAATGGACTTCTGTCAGAGGAACCAATTAATTTTTCTTGGTTCAGAAAGAAAAATAGTCAGAAGATTACGAGGTATGGATGGGGAGATAGAAGAACGAAAACTCTGATAGACTATGTATTAGTCGAAAAAGGACTTCAGAAAGAGCTAATGGATGCCAGAGGAAGCCTTTGGAGGAGACCATAGGGCAGTGATAGCAAAATTAAAAGTAGGAAAGGTCATGAGATTAACAGAAAAAAAGGGAAAGAAAGATTAAGGCCAGGAGACTAAAGGAAATGGAGGTAGCAGAAGAGTTTAAGAGAGAATTGCAACAACAGATACCAAGGACGGATATTACCCATGTGGAACAAGAATAGGAAAAGTTTAAGAGTGCATTTGTAAACAGCGCAGAGAAAACATGTGGTAGAACATCAGGAAAGGTACGGGAAAAGGCGACAAAATGGTGGAATGATAGAGTGAAAGAACAGGTAAGAGAGAAGAAGAAAGCTTGGAAGGAATGGAAAATAAAAAAGACTGAAAAAAGTAGGGCAAAAGATATAGAAGCAGTCATACAAGATCCACCCACTCGTACCTAATGAGAAGGGAAGACCCCCCACTTTGTACCTGTGGAGCCGTATTCACCGTGGCCCACATTTTCACCGAGTGTGTGGATCTTGCTGACTTACGAAGAAACCTTGGTTTGCAGATGACACTCAAACTTATATTAGCCGATGACGCGGTGGCTGCTGATCGCGTTATCCGCTTTATAAGTGAGAGTGGGTTAGGGCCAGCAATCTAAATTTTCCAGTGAACTTTGACGCAACGACTTGTTCGTTTTTGAATGATAATGTTTTGTTTTTTCCGTAATTTTTGTTTATTTTATTAATTTTTATTTTTTATTTAATTGTTTGTTTTTTTTAAATTAATTTTTGGTCTTTTTAAATTTAGATGTCCACCTCAAAATTTTAAATTCAATTCAAAATTTGTATTCTTTAATCTGTGTTAAGAGGGGCAGATGACCTCGTAGTTCCGCCCCTTAAAACAACAATAACTAACTAACTAAACAGAGATTGTAAGAAAGTAATTGCAGAAGAAAAGAAGAAAAGCTGGGAAGAATTCACTCAGGAAATAAGGGAGGATTTACATTGTGGAAAGAAATTGCTGTTTGGAATTATAAAAAGCAGAAGGAATGAAAAGGTGAACACTGGGTTCGTGAAAAACAAAGAAGGTGAAATATTGACAAAACCAGAAGAGATAACGGACAGATGGAAAGAATATTTCAGCGAGCTGTTGAAGGTGAGACGCCAGGCATGCGGGTAAGTTACGCAAACAGCCAAAACGGTGGGGAAAGAAATAGAAGAAGAACCAGACATTACTATGGCTGAAGTGGAATGGGCAGTTAGGAAGATGAAGATGGGGAAAGCTGTGGGATTCGACGAAGTGGCAATAGAAATGATCAAGGCGGCAGGACCAGTGGGACTGCAGTGGACATGCAGACTTCTCAGGAGTGTGTGGAGAGAGAAGAAAGTACCTGAAGCCTGGAAAAAGGGAATAATATTGCCAATATTCAAGAAAGAAGACAGGAAGGTGTGTGGTAACTACCGAGGAATCACCACCATCTCGCATGTTTCCAAAGTAATGGAAAGAATCCCTAGAAAAAAGAATTAGAGTAAAGGTAGAAAGCCAAATAGAGGAGGAGCAGTTTGGATTTAGAGGGGGCAGGTCAACAGTGGAACCCATTTTCATTCTGAGACAGAACATTGAAAAGAGTTGGGAATATGGGAAGGATATGGTAATGACTTTTATTGATCTAGAAAAGGCCTATGATAGCATCCCTAGAACAAAAGTTTGGGAAAGCTTAACAAATAGGGGGATAGGCCAGGAACTGAGAGACATGATAAAAGGAATGTGCATGGAGTGCTACAGTAGTGTGAAGACTAGAGTCGGGACATCGGAATGGTTTAAAATTGACACTGGACTAAAGCAAGGAAGTGTGTTGTCACCATTATTGTTCGTAATGGTGATGGATGACATCATGAAGGCAGCAATGAAAGAATATAGTAGGGCAAAGATGAAGGTAATATTGTTTGCAGACGATGTTGTGATCTAGGGCGAGGATGAGATGGAGGTACAAGAACAGTTAGACGTAATAAATGAAAAGATTGAGCAATGGGGATTGAAGATAAATGTGGAGAAAAGTAAAACAGTGGTGATGAGTAGAGATAAGAAAGAAGGAAAAGGAGTAATCAAAGTAGGAGATAAGGAATTGGAAGTAGTGAAACACTTCAAATACTTGGGAAGTGAACTGACTGAAGATGGAAGACTAGATTTGGAAATTAGCAGAAGAATACAACTCGGGAGTGCTTTCTACCAACAGGTACGGGGACTAGTATGGAACAAGGATATACCAATTAAGGCTAAAGAAGTTATGTTCAAAGCATATTATGTTCCTATAATGACATATGCAGCAGAAACTTGGACACTGACTAAGAGAGATGAGAGCAGAGTACAAGCAGCTGAGATGAGATTCCTTAGAAGTATGGTCCAGAAAACGAGGAGGGACAGAGTGAGAAATGAAGATATACGGAAAGAACTGGGAGTACAGAAACTAAATGACAAACTGGAGCAAAACAGATTGAGATTGTTTGGACATGTCAAATGGATGAATGAAGTAAGGCTACCAAGACGAGCACTGGAACGACGGATGACAGGGAAGAGAGGACGAGGAAGACCAAGAATGCGTTGGATGGACTCGGTGGAGAATAGTATTAGAAGACGGAACCTGGATTGGAATATAGTGTCGGAAGAGGAATGGTGGAACGACAGAACAAAGTGGAGAGGAACCATATTTGCCCACACCCAGTGTCAACTGGAAAAGGGGAAATGATGATGATGATGATGATGATGATGATGATGATGATGATGGTGGTGGTGGTGGTGGTGGTGGTGGTGGTGGTGGTGGTGGTGATATGATGACGATGATGACGAGATGATGATATGATGATGATGATGATGATGATGATGATGATGAGTAGGTAAATTTGTGATCAATTTTGTGAAAACCAGAAGTCTCTTGCTTAAAAATCATCGTAGTCACTTTAATTAACTTTGAAGTTGTATGACAAAATTTACTGAATTTTGAGGAAATTAAAATGAAATTTCCGTTTAGTACTGCGACAATATATTGAAGATTTAAGTAAATCTGGCTATTTCACTAGATAAAGAAATATCTGCTTTGCATTTTAAAATGATTTTCATAAATATTTAACATTTTTATTCACTGGAAAATAATATTGAAACATGTTTAAATGCAAAAAAAAATAAAAAAATGAAACTGGAAGTTCTGGTCTTGCGACACTCATACACACAGATAACCTGTCATAGGGTGTACAAACTACTAAAATAGGACACAATGATTATAATAATAGAAGTAATAATAATAATAATAATTGACAACATAATATTGTTGGAAATTATAAAAGTTAATTCCCTAACAACACACCATCAGTATCCAATTAAGCAGTGGCGTACCGACAGGGGGGGGAGTTTAGGGATTTAACCCCCCTCAGAGACATTTCTTTACTTGGATCTTTATATTGTCCCATCTATCACTTGTTTTACAGGCTAATGAGGCGTCTTAACTCCTGTATATATTTTAACAGTAATCACGTTCATCACTTGGTAAATGCCCTGCACTCTACTCGCAGCGAGACGACTCCTTCAGAGTAACTTTTTTCACGTCACTTCGGGTTGCTTTAATTGCGTGTGTTCGTTTCGTCAAAGATAATTCGGTACATGAGGTTTCTGCAATTTATTCCTATCATTGATACAGATTGAATGGATGATCGTGTGGCCTCTGTAGAGGCCGAGTGCAGGTGTTTCTAGTTGACGCCCGTGGGCGACCTGCGCTCGTAATGAGGATGAAATGATGATGAAGACGTCACATACACCCAGTCCCTGAGCCATGCGAATTAACCCCAGGAGATTAAAATCCCTGCTGGCTCGGTCGGGAATCGAATCCAGGGCACTTCGGGCCAAAGCCTAGCGCGCTAACCATTTAGCCACGGAGTCGGACATTGATACAGATAGAGTCAATAGTAAGAACATGGAGAGCAGAACATTATTTTTCTCTCACATAATATCAATATTAGGTTGGTTGGTTGGTTCTTAAGTTTAGGGGCTGTGACAACGCGGTCATGTAGCCCTGTGTACTTTGGGTGTGTGTAGAATCTGTCTGATAACTGGTGTTAATTGTGATGACTGTCTTAGTGTGTGTTATCTGTTTTTTAATTTAAGTACAGAGTGCAACTTAGAATTTTTCAAATAGTATCTACTTTTGCCGCCAAGCGCCACCGTCAACGACCACTAGGCCAAGTTCAGAACGCTACTACTAGGCGCCACCGCAGTCGGCTCTTGGCAACGAACGTAGAAACCTAAGAGCGTTGTTTACATTCTTAACCTATCCAATTTAGCTTCACACAGGTGCAATTAGTGGAAGGTTCTTTAACATGCCATAAATCAATATCAATATTATAAGCAACCATGTATGGACATTATGATACCACTGCATCATTTCAGTTACTGTTTTCCTTATTTTATAGATTTTTTTCATTTTTTTATTGTGCTGAGAAAATAATGAGGCCTAAAATAGTTTTTATGCTTTTATGCTTTGCCTAGTACGCCTCAATATAGCGCTGCCTTGGGTTTTTGTGGATATCTACTCACATAACCTAACGGCGGTACTTTTTGAGGATCCAACCAGCCTTCGGGCTGACTACCTAACAGACAGACATTTAATTATTGCTTTTTAAGAATATTAACCAAAATATCATTTAAATTACGCATTATGATGTCTGTCGTTTTAAGGAGTGGAATAGCAAGGCCAACTGCCCCTTTAATAATGTACACAATTACTCTACAATATTAATGAAACCAACACCCCCCCCCCAGAGGGAAATCCTCCATACGCCACTGCAATTAAGTATTATCAAGGATCAGGCTAACAGATGGGGTTCAAATCTAAAAATTGATATTTCTCGGCATACTCACCTTTCTCCTTTGTGGCGACCACTGCTCAGCCATGTGGCCAGCAGATTAGGGTACAGGGTGATTAGTGCAACATGTTCTCTCAGCTGCTAAATTTGGTTTTCTTGACTTGGGTTACTGTCCTTTGGAGACAGCTACTCAGTTGTCCTCAAGAGGCTAAGTGCATCTTGTTCCAGCCCTTATATCAGTTCTAAAATCTCTAACCGAAACGAGAATTGAAATGAAAAAAAAACAATTAATTTTACAAATAACCATTGTGATTTTTGTTTTCCTTCCAGGGTTGTCCATTTAATTTATAATGTGCTAAAGTTCAAGAGCTCTTTCTGGAGCATAATGTTTCTAATTCAATTTCAGAAATTTTGGCTCTTAACTTTATACATTTCTGAAAGGAGTGTGGCTTATTCTTGTGGTGCCTGAACACACTCAGATAGAATGAAAATGGAATTTTAATGCATGGTGATCAAAATCTTGAAGTAAGAGAACAACCCATGATAGAGAAAGACAAAGAAAAAGAGGATGAGAGTGGCTGAATAACTAGAAACAAAGTAAATTAGTAATCAGTTGGGCAAGCTAAATTCCAATTTTTTTGGGGGGTGGGTGGGGAAATTAAAATTTGCAAGCTTAATACCATAATTTGAAAATTATGTCACAGATTGAATCAAAACAGAGGGGCCAGGAATGTCTTGTCTTAGGGCCCATGATCGCTCTCTAGGGCCCTGCATATTACCCCTATATCGCAGTATTTGACACTTACTGTACAGTACGTCAAAACATCACATCACAGTTCATATTATAAGTGTTGTTACTACAGTATAAACATTTCTTCAGAGTAATGGTTCACAGTTGGATTGAATAGAGCTTAAACTGCATTGATCTCTCTGGTCGCAAACTTATTTAATTCTCCTAGCACAATTTATCCATTGTCCATGTTGGTGATGATTTTGCCAATGGTCTTGCCATGAGTAAATTTTGTTTACCATTAGAATACTGGTCAAGGTTGTTATATGACCAGAACTGATAACCGTCCTTAAGTAAATCTCAGGAAATCTTCAGTGAATTTAATTAAGGAAATAAACAATAAAAAAAATACAGAGTATAATGGAAATCTATACTTTTCTATACTAATATAATAAAGCTGATGAGTTTTTTTGTTCGTTTGTTTAAACGCGCTAATCTCTGAAACTACCAGTCGGATTCGAAAAATTATGTTTGTATATGATAACCAGATTCAAGAGGAATAGTTTAGGCTATGTAGCATTAGGCTACACTTCTCAGGTAACCTTAAAGATTGATTTTTGTTCAGTAAGTCGGAAGAACAAGCGCTCCCGAACAGCTCTATCTACATACGATGGCGTTATCGTTAGTGATACGTACACCGTTTCACCGATCTGAACCAAAATTTGTATACTTACCCTTTGGAACCCTGCGGGTAACACTGTCGACTTTAAATTTCGGACAAACCACTTTATTTTCTGCATTTAGGCCCTTTGGCACAAATCCACACCGTTTCACTAATCTGTACCAAAATTTGTATACTTACCTTTTGGAACCCTGCAAGAAACACTGTCTACATGAAATTTATGACAGGTCAGTCCATTCCCTCCATTTAGGCCCTTTGGTACAAATCTACACCTTTTCACCGATCTGAACCAAAATTTGTATACTTACCCTTTGGAACCCTGCGAGTAACACTGTTTACATGAAATTTCGGACAGACCACTCCAGTCCCTGCATTTAGGCCCTTTGGCACAAATCTACACCGTTTCACCGATTTGAACCAAAATTTGTATACTTACTCTTTGGAACCCTGTGAGTAAAACTGTCCGCATGAAATTTCGGACAGACCACTCCATTCCTTGCATTTAGTCCCTTTGGCATAAATCCATACCGTTTCACCAATCTGAACCAAATTTTACATACACTGTCTGCTTGAAATTTCGGACAGACCACTCCATTCCCTGCATTTGGGTCCTTTGGCACAAGTCTACACCATTTAACCGATCTGAACCACATTTTGTATACTTACCCTTTGGAACCCTGCGGGTGACACTGTCTGCTTTGAATTTTGGACAGACCACTCCATTCCCTGCATTTAGGCCCTTTATCACAAATATACACCGTTCCTCCTAATTGCACCAAATTTTACATACACTTTGAAAGCCTGCTGGTAACAATGTCCACTTGATATTTTGGACAATGCTCTCCATTCCCTACATTTAGAATAACAGAAAAAATGAACTTGAAAACCACATATTAAGGTCCTAGAACCATTCATGTCCATAGTAGTAAGAGTAAGAGTATTAATTCTATTGTTGACTGGCAATTCGGGCTGCATCACGTCGCCCCTACCAGTGTTCTGGTATTATTTATCGTATGGCTTTTATTGCCGGGAGTGTCCGAGGGCATGTTTGGCTCGCCTGAGTCTCTAGCTGCTTCCAGCGGACACCCTTAGGATGAGCTACAAGTTCCGTTCAATTTCAAGTAGTCCAACTTTCGTACCAGATATCAATGACACCTAGTGGTGAACGTTGGAACTTTGATAGAACGTTCCGACGAAATCTAACCTAACAATTTAGCTTCACACAAGTTTAATCTGTGGAAGGATCTTTTGCATGCCATAAATCTATGACATGGGACCGCCGGCTTTACTTCCACTCCGAAGGAAGGCATACTGAAGGATTTTTAACGCTCTTAAAAATTCGACGACTTCGGCCGGGTTTGAACCCGCTATCTTGGGCACAGCAGTTCAGCATGCTACCAACTACGCCACCAAAGCATACGGAATTGCGAAAATAGTTAAATTTTGCACTGCTTACAAATTGCAGTCACTGGGAGTAATTAGTACAAAAAGAATTTCTTATGCCCCTTAAAAAAGTTATCATCATGAAAATATTATGCCTCTGTTTAAGTGCAATGGTGTTGGTGCTGTACATTGAGGTTATCAGCTGCAATAAGCGTTGGTGCTTTCAAATTTACCTTCATTTATTCCGAACCTTATTGTTGAGTGCTATGTGGCGATAAATGATACTATTGCTACCTCAGGAGCTCGGGACAGCCGAAGTTTTCCAAAGTGTTCTAATTATTTTGCTACGGCGTTATGCGACAAAATACGACACTATTGGTCTCTACATTTCTAACAGCCAATGAGATATAGGCCCTAGGCAGTGTCTTTTATTTCACTTACTCCTCTTTCTAATAATTTTTTTAAAATTCGTTTGTAAATTACATGTGTCAGTGCTGTAGTTAGTAACTAGCCGTTTCCCTATTCATTATTGTTATTATTATCATTACGGGAAAATTACCTTAATGTTACGTCCATTATACTGTACTACTCATCACCCCCACTACAACCAACACCACCACCACCACCACCACCACCACAAAAATTTATATTTTTAATTTTTTTTCTGTAAGTTTAAATATCATGTGCCAGTTCTGTAGTTGTATTCATTCTCATCCATAAAACAAATAAATCCACCGGGCAAAGCTGGGCACTACTGCTAGTTATTCCACAAAGCAGGCTGGAGTTGTAGATTCTCGCAAGCCAGTTTTTCAATTTTAAGGTTGTTTCGGACTAGGAGCTTGGGAAGACCAAAACTTGTGGGGTTATATTCAGGCCCGGTGGACCAGTAAATGTTCTGTTGAGATCCAGGCCCGCCAGCTGATTGGTTTCCTTGACCTTCTTTCCCTATGTCTGAGGCTCAATAACTTAGATTTAATTACTTGATAAGTGGACTGTATTGGATGGTCAGTTGTGCATAGCATTTGTAATTTACTCACATGAATAGAATGAGTTGTATGTAACTATTATGTAGAAAGCTAGAAAGTAACATTCGTTTATTGCTATGAAGAAGTACATACAATTAAGAACTGTACCTGGTACATTCTGGGAGTGTCTTTGATGCCAATAGAAGCTTGTTGTATTGTCATACAGGTCGATACTATCTCCCTTCGAAAGGAACAGATATTGAATCATATTATTGTCAAGCCTGAATGCGATTGAGCATAATATTTGATGCTAGCCATAAGGTGTATGGTAGCAGGATAACTGTATTTGATAACAGTGAAGCTTATGTGAAGCTCTTTCTTCTTCTGTAAGAAGCCATTCTTTTTTCAACAATACTTTTCTTCTTGCTACGGAATACTCATCCCAACTTACCCCACTGCCATTCCCTTCCACTGCCATCTCCAGCTGCGAATCAGGCACAAGGAGTGCACTACGCTCTGTCGGAAGAGTGGAGAAGGAACCGATCAGAGTAAATCAGAATGAGCATCCCATACAAGCAAGAGAAAGAATAAATACTGGCCATAGTGGCACAAACATATGACCTAAAAAGAGGGCAGAAACATGTCATATCAATCCGCAACAAAGGTTAATGAATAATTTTCATCTCAAAGAACGCAGCTTGGGCTTTCTCTATCCTAGTTTTCATTTTTGTGTTCAGGTAACTGTAATGTAATAGGTATTATGTGTGTGTATATGATATGTGTAAATTGTAAGTGTAATGTAATAGGTATTATGTGTGTATATATGATATGTGTAAATTGTAATGTTGGTACTGCTTCTTATGTTATGTTGGCACGTCTTATAAATAAATCAGTTGAGTTACAAATGGACTAGTATGAAGGAGTCATTACACTGGCGACGAGTGGAAAACGGATTTAATAAAAAGAACCTTCAGAGTGCAGTGGTTAAAAACGTAAGTTAAGTGAAAAGGACAAGTAAATAGTGATTATGTGGAAAGTACAGTTAAATGGAGTCAATTAAATATGATGGACCTTGATTTCGAAGGATTTGAAATGGACGAGTGCATTGTTGAAAGCCGCGATCAGCTCACGGGAGCACCAGCACTTCAAAATATAATAAAGGAACTTGAGGAGGACATTCAAAATATGGTCCAACCACCTTGGAAACTTGGACGTTTTCAATCCAAAGGATGAGAAAATAGAAGACATTTACAGCAGATTCAAGGACTACTGTTTAATGAATAACCATGCGTTGGGTCCGGACGCACCGGCAACTGAATGAAACGATTCTCCTGCGGATGGATCAAATGCCTGAGAAAAAAATTGCTTTTTCTTAATCATTTAAATCGTGAAGTACGGGCAACTCTAAATCGTTTGTGCAGACCTGTGGAACCCAGAAATCTTACCCTTGTGGACCTTCAGAAAAGATTAAAGGAACATTTTAATCCTGCCGGTTTGGCGCTCCCTGAGACAGTGCGATTTCAACGTGTGACACAACTGCCATATCAGACAGTTGCGGAATTTGTGCTTAAACTTAATGACGCAGCTCAGACGTGTGATTTTGAGAACAATTTGGACTCTCTTCTACGAGATCAGTTCATGTTTGGTCTCACATCAGACAAAACTAGAGATCGATTATGCCAAGAGCCAAATCTTACTTACGATAGAGCGGTGGAGGTGGCTAAACAAATGGAGAAGTGGCAAACACAGTCACAACAGATGGCCACAGAACAGGAAAGGATATCAGGTCAGTAAAATTCAGCATGGGCCTGTAGGCCTATACAGTGAAAATTGCGGAGGTAGCCGTTTCACCAATAATAGCAGGACGCGAGGACGGGCTTGGGGACGAGGCACTATTCCAGGACGCGGAGCTTTTGGTCTACAGTTTCAATATCCGGCACCAAACAGAGGAAAGGAAATCCAGGGAAATTCCGAACGAGTACACGCAGTACCTCGAGGTCAACACTTAGGGCGGAGACAACCTAGCAAGGCGTCACAAGGATGCTGGAGATGTGGATCGTCAAAGTGTCACCCAGATAATTGCTGGTCCAAAAGTGTAAATTGTTTTGCGTGTGGAAAAATAGGTCATACGGCTCGTTATCATAGAGAGCAAATTAAATCAGTTGTCAGTGACGAAGGGCAACAAGAGGAGTGTAGTAAACATTGGCGGTATGCTCCGTATTGTAGGGAATCAGCTGAAGCTATTGTTATCGGCGACCTACGATGAGAACACACGTGTGATAGGCTTAAACAGGAGCAATGTGAGGAAAGTATTCTGGACTATGACGTGAGTAGTGATTATGATCAATTAGTCATAAACAGAGTAAATAATGGGGATGTAATAGAAGAGTCATGTGAGTGGGAACTATCATTTAATGAGGAGAAAGAAGCAAGGGAAATGTGTAGGCTAGTAGATGAGGACATGCGTGTAGTAGAAGGAGGAATAGGATTTAAACAAAACGACACTGAGGATTGTAATAAAAACAGAAATAATTAGGTATTTCGAGATACTGGAAATTATTTGAACGGAGTGGAGGTAAACCTTGTTACACATAATAATGAACCATTGTTAGTGAAAGCCAATATTGATGGTGTAAAGGTATTAATGGAATTTGATACGGGCTCAGGATACAGTTTAATTCATGTAAAGCAGTTGCAAGAATTGTTTCCACATTTAAGTATTAGTGGATGTGATGCTAAACTTAAAACAGTAGATGGTAGCCCGATTAAAGTGGAAGGAACAGTAACAGTTAAGGTTAGTGACAATGTAGGAGATAAACATGACCTGAAGTTGGTAGTATATGACACATCTCAGTTGTTTTTGCCTTTGATTGGTAGGGATTGGTTGGAAGAAATAGTAGTAAATTGGAGGGATGTAGGAGAAAGACTGGGAAAGTCAAAAAGAAAATAAATGGGAGAGTTGTCAAGTGGTCATGGTCTGACGAGTGTAATACTAGTTTTAAAAATAGTAAACAGTTGCTGATAGGGAGTAATGCACTCATGCATTTTGATCCTTGTAAACAATTGGTACTCTGTTGTGATGCATCACAATATGGACTAGGCTGTGTCCTAGCTCATAGACTAGATGGAGTTGAGCATCCTATTTATTTTGCTTCGTCAACACTCTCCGAAACACAAAAACAATATTCACAAATTGAAAAAGAAGCATTGGCTATAATGTATGGGTTAACTAAATTCTATAAGTATTTAGCAGGTAGAGAGTTTATATTAGTTACAGACAACTTGCCATTAAAATCCATATTGTCACCTGAAAGACCCATGCCAGTAGTAGCGCTACTACTTTAGCAGCATTCAAATACAAAGCAGAGTATAGGAAAAGTGAAAATATGGGACCCGCAGACATGTTGTCTAGACTTCACAGTCAAGATGACATTATAGAAAGTGTAAAAAGTGTAATATCTGAACTGTCAGGGTTACCCATAAATGCTGAAATTGTAGCAGATGTTACTCTTAAGGATCCTGTATTGACAAAGGCTATTGAGTTAACACAGTCGGGTTGGCCACAACAAGTGACAATGCCAGCACTCAAACCATATTATGAAATACGCTATAGCCTGTCAGTGGTAGAAGGGTGTCTTCTTTTTTGGAGATCGTGTGGTAATCCCCTTTGAATTAAGAAGTAAAGTACTGGATACCCTTCATGGTGGACATCCAGGTAGTGTAAGGATGAAAATGAGCGCAAGGAATGTGGTTTACTGGCCAAATTTTGCCAAAGATATTGACGAGTATATTAAACTGTGTGAACAATGTGCTAGTGTAAATTTTCAAGCGATTTCACCAATACCACATGTTTGGCCTTCAACGAACAGTAATTGGACTCGCATGCACTTAGATTTCTTTTATTTTAATACTGGGACAAGAAGGTGTGTGATAACTATAGAGGGATCACCCTCATATCACAGATAGTAAAAATACTGGAAAGGATATTAGAAAGAAGAATGAGAAGAAAGGTGGAAGGAGAGTTGCAAGAGGAACAGTATGGCTTCAGGAGTGGAAGATCCACAGTGGACCCAATCTTTAGCTTGAGGCAGGTGATGGAAAAGAACTTGGAATATGGAGAGGATTTGATCATGACTTTCATGGATCTAGGAAAGGCATGTGATAGTGTCCCCCAGAGAGAAGGTACGGGAAACCATGGTTAAGAAGAGACTGAGAAGAGAAATGTTAGAAATGGTGCAAGCAATGTACAACAACTGTGTTAGCAGGGTACTGACCCCAGTTGGAAAGACAGATTGGTTTAGGAACAAGACTGGACTAAGACAGGGGAGTGTGCTGTCACCTCTCTTGTTCATAATGGTGATGGATGAAATAGTAAAGGAAACAAAGGAAGCATATGGACATAAAGAAATGAAGTTACTGTTATTTGCAGATGATATTGTGGTCTGGGGAAGGAACACCGAAGAAGTGCAAAAACAACTAGATGCACTGAACGAACATATTCAGAAGTACGGCCTGAAAATCAGTATAGAGAAAAGCAAGACCATGGTGATGACAAGAGGGGAAAGACAAGGAAAGGGCACTGTGAAAATTGGAAGTCAGAGTTTGGAAATTGTGGACACGTTCAAATACCTAAGAAGTGAATTGATGCAAACTGGTAGGTTGGACATGGAGATTGGCAGGAGGGTACAGCAGAGCAATGCATTCTATCAAAGTGTAAGAAAACTTGTTTGGGATAAGGAAGTACCAAGGAAAAGCAAGGAGGTAATGTATAAAGTGTACTATGTTCCCATATTAACTTATGCAGCTGAGACTTGGACACTGACAAGCAGGCAAGAGAGTGGAATCCAAGCCAGTGAAATGAAATTCCTAAGAAGTATGATAGGAAAGACAAGGAAAGACAGAGTGAGGAATGAAGATGTTAGGAAGGAAGTTGGGATGGAAAAACTAAATGAGAGAATTGAGAAGAATAAACTAAGGTGGTTTGGTCATGTAAAGAGGATGGAGGAAAATAGAATACCAAGACAAATGCTGGAGGCGAAGTGCAAGGGTAAGAGAGCAAGAGGAAGACCTAGAACAAGGTGGATTGATTCAGTGAAGAACAGCGTAAGAAAAATAAATCTGGACTGGGACAAGATCGTGGAAGAAGAATGGTGGAAGGAAAGAGGAAAGTGGAGAAGTGCCATAAATACCCCGACCCGGCAGGAGCTGGATAAGGGGAAATGATGATGATGATGATGATGATGACTGAAGTGTATTTGATATTGCTTGACAGTCATAGTAAATGGCTGGAAATATGGGACAGCTGTAATTGACAGATTGAAAGCATGCTTTGCCACGTTCGGACTTCCTGCTCAAATAGTGACCGACAATGGTCCCCCCCCTTTGATTCCTTCAATTTCTTGTCATTTTGTACAGATAATGACATAATAGCTTCTAAAAGCCCACCTTATCATCCTCAGGCGAATGGCCTTGCAGAAAGGGGAGTGCGAACAGCAAAGACTGGTCTTAAGAAAATGCTAATGTCTGAGTCAAAATTGTCAATTAAGCATAAAGTTTATAATTTCCTTTTCCAGTACCGAAATATGCCAAGCACAGTAACAAATATCACTCCAGCAGAAATGATCTTTACCTTTCCGGTACGAACACCTCTCAGCAAGCTGAAACCAGCTGCTAAGCAGTCTTATGTGCCAAATGTAATTACATTTCAGATAGGGGAGCAAGTTCGCGTACGTAGGAGAAAGGAAGATATCCCTGAAGTGGGTACAGTGTTAAAAGCCCTTGGGCGAGGTACATACTTGGTAGATTTAAAAGGTAAACAATCCTTATGGCATATAAATCAAATGAATATGTATTATTCTAAGCCAATTACCCAAGTTGGAGAACAAAGGTCTAATCAAGATGTTCCAAACGCAGACAAACTAGTTGTGCCCCATAACCAGACAACCATGTTAGCGAAACAGGCAACTCCGCTAGCAATAAACCTAGAAGCTGAAACTATACCTCAACCTAACCCTGAGGTAGCACCTGTATCAGAATCATCCAGTCAGGACATGAAATCAACAATTATCGTTCCCCCTGCTGGAACTCAAGTGCGCAGATCTGAGCGCATCAGTCGACCTCTTGTTAGACTGAATTTATAGATTTCTAACGAGTATATATTGTCATTGAAGGGAGGAAAGAGTGTAATGTAATAGGTATTATATGTGTATATATGATATGTGTAAATTGTAATGTTGGTACTACATCTTATGTTATGTTATATTGGCACATCTTAGAAATAAATCAGTTGAGTTACAAATGGACTAGAATGAAGGAGTCATTACAGTTTTGACCATTTGAGCGGCCGTCATTACGTTTTGATAAAGATGGCGGCAATATAAAACATGACACTGAGGTGCCCTTCGCTAGTGCTACCTCTGTACCAAATTTTGTTCAATTCGGATTCACCGTGTTTGAATTGATGAGGGGGACGGGGACGGACAGACATGCATAGTACACACACTCTCACACACACACACAGCCAGACACACAACTTTTGGCCCTGTGTAGATCTCATAAGTCTACTTTCATTTTTTGCCAAAATCGAAAGTAGGCTAAAAATATTAAGTTGCATATTATGCATATTATGCATATTATGATTATGATTAAACCATGGTTAAGAAGAGACTGGGAAGAGAAATGTTGGAAATGGTGCAAGCAATGTACAACAACTGTGTTAGCAGGGTTCTGACCCCTGTTGGAAAGACAGATTGGTTTAGGAACAAGACTGGACTAAGACAGGGGAGTGTGCTGTCACCTCTTTTATTCATAATGGTAATGGATGAAATTGTAAAGGAAACAAAGGAAGCATATGGACATAAAGAAATGAAGTTACTATTATTTGCAGACGATATTGTGGTCTGGGGAAGGAACACGGAAGAAGTGCAAAAACAACTAGATGCACTGAACGAAAATATTCAGAAGTATGGCCTGAAAATCAGTATAGAGAAAAGCAAGACCATGGTGATGACAAGAGGGGAAAGACAAGGAAAGGGCATTGTGAAAATTGGAAGTCAGAGTTTGGAAATTGTGGACACGTTCAAATACCTAGGAAGTGAATTGATGCAAACTGGTAGGTTGGACATGGAGATTGGCAGGAGGGTACAGCAGAGCAATGCATTCTATCAAAGTGTAAGAAAACTTGTTTGGGATAAGGAAGTACCAAGGAAAAGCAAGGAGGTAATGTATAAAATGTACTATGTACCCATATTAACGTATGCAGCTGAGACTTGGACCCTGACGAGCAGGCAAGAGAGTAGAATCCAAGCCAGTGAAATGAAATTCCTAAGAAGTATGATAGGTAAGACAAGGAAAGACAGAGTGAGGAATGAAGATGTTAGGAAGGAAGTTGGGATGGGAAAACTAAATGAGAGAATTGAGAAGAATAAACTAAGGTGGTTTGGACATGTAAAGAGGATGGAGGAAAATAGAATACCAAGACAGATGCTGGAGGCGAAGTGCAAGGGTAAGAGAGCAAGGGGAAGACCTAGAACAAGGTGGATTGATTCAGTGAAGAACAGCGTGAGAAAAAGAAATCTGGACTGGGACAAGATCGTGGAAGAAGAATGGTGGAAGGAAAGAGGAAAGTGGAGAAGTGCCATAAATACCCCGACCCGGCAGAAGCTGGATAAGGGGAAATGATGATGATGATGATGATATGATTAAAAGCATATTTGCTACAGTTTACCAGAAGAGGGAGAAACTACAGGTTGACATGGTTTTCTCACCAAGCAAGCATCATCAGATCCTAAAGTTCAAATCTACAAAACAAATCAGTTTTACAAACACTACTAAATTCCACAATGTCAACCATGAAAAGGAAACGACCCTCAAACACAAACACTCATAGGATCGACAGAATCTGACAAAGTTTTAAGCCTTACGCAGCAGCGGCTCATCCAAAATGTGGGCTGGTGGTTCTGCAATACAGATGCGACAGTACTACTACACAGACAAGGCATATTAGCCTTGCATTGTGAGAGCATAGCACTGCAAAACCTGGGTCAATATTTAACTTGAACGTTACTCATTGTTCACAAGCAGTGAACCCCCTGCTGCATTTGGACCAGTCACAGCTGGCCTTATGGTACTTTTTGCAAAACTGAAGTGATTTGATGAGCAGCTGTTAGTTTTTCAGGCTTACTGGCAATAGAAATGGTGTCATGAGCATATCTGAAGTTGTTGATGGTGCGCAGATCTGAGCGCATCATTCGACCTCCTGTTAGACCGAACTCAATTTGTTGTCAACTTCCATCTTCTCCACAGTCTTTGCGAAGATTTCATCTGAGTATATACTGAAGAGAAGTGGAGACAAAATACAGTCCTGCCTGGGGTTGCCAGACGTTCCACATTACCCGGAACAATTCCGTTTCTTCTTGTTTTGTTCTGCATTCCGTTTCAATCTTTTGGTTAATTTGCTAATATATTCAATTTCGCACCAATTTTCAAATGTCCCGCTTCAGAATTGATTGTAATATTTAGCTTGTTTTCTGGTGATACAGGTGCAAGTTTCAAAGAGAAAATTATTTCTATGTCTGTATCAGATAGATGGGTAGATGATGTAGATTTATTAGAGGCAAGAGTTTAGTGCTTTTCAGTCGGTCAACACGAATGTACCCAAAAGAGATGGGTTATGCCCTAATCCTGAAATAAATTACATGAGATTAATAAAACACTAGGATGACCAGTTTCGATCGTCAAGCGATCATCATCAGATCCATTACACTTAGGCTACAAAATCTATATTTGAAATACAGGTGAAAATATTTACAATATGTACAATTATTTAGTTGCAGTATTGGTACTGCAACTGTCAGTGTATGCTGAATGCAGTATATATGTTAGATGAAATGCTAAATGGTGATAGCTATCCGTAGGTTGTACTTTAGAGAGATTATATGGTTGTAAACTATGGTTAAACTATAAAATTTTAGGCTAACTACTTATCTGATTGTCTTCCGTACAACAGCTACTCGCAGTTTTCGTGCTCACTGGAACTCACTGTGCGGTCGACTGCGGTGGTTATCTTAACGACTGGTTTTTCCCCGCTTTCTCCCCCCTGCCCCTACGTGCTGTGGGGAGTGATAGCGATGTGTTTATGTGAGGTGTTGCCAACCTAGATAAGATGTATGTTATTGAATGAGGTGGGTCTACAACTATTAAAGACCTTGGATTAGCCCTCGCCACGCGTGGAGCATAACCCATTCGAACTAAGCATTGACGGTCTTATGAGGACGTCCCGGCACCTTTAATACTGCCGCGAATATGGGCCTTGGTTTATTGCAGAAGAAAAGTACATCGTACACCTGATCCAGATAACATTTACCTATTAAAAAACCCCTAATTTCCCCCCTTTTTTATCTAGCTTGGCTGTGTCGCTAAATTGTGTTTTGTTTCCGACAGGGTGTGTTTTTTAGTAGCGTGAAGAGGGGTGAGCTCTCCATGAACGTGTGTTCATTTAGATTGTTGGGATTGTTTCGTTTGGCTGGGTGTATCTCGATTGCTTCCTTTATGTCAAGAGCTCTACCTTTCGATTCGTGATGGATTATTTTAAGGTCCGACTCTATGTTGGTAAAGCTGTGCCCTGCGTCACACATATGTTCGCACACGGCTGAATGTGTTCCGTATCTTATCGCATTCCTATGTTCATTATAACGTGTGTCTACTCGCTTTCCACTCTGCCCGATGTAATTAGCTTGACAGTCGGTGTCTTGGCACGTTATAGAATATACCCCCGACCTTGAATACGGGTCACGTTTATTTAGATTACTATTTAGGAGGTGCCTAGCGGTTGTGTTTTTCGTCGTGAAAGCTATCTTTATGCCTTGCTTTTTGAATAGGTTAGTGATTTTATATGTATTCGCATTCACATAGTTGAAACGCGCAAATTTTTTCTCATTACTGTCCGGTTTGGGAATCGTTTTATCTTTATTTTTATGTTTGGCTATAATTTGATTTATTTTGCTTGGCGAGAAGTTGTTTTCCTTTGCTATTTGCATAATAGTTCTTATTTCCTTATTATAGTTGTCTTTTGACATGGGTATGTTTAAAGCCCTGTGCACCATTGAATTGAAACCCGCTAGTTTGTGCGTACTGGGGTGATTAGACTGATTGTCGATTGCATGCGAGGTTTGTGTTGCTTTCCGGAATATGGAATATGAAAGGTCGTTGTCTTTACGTTCAATAGTTATATCGAGATAATTTATTTTCCGGTCTATTTCGGATTCCTTAGTGAATTTGATAGAGTGGTGAAGGCTATTAATGGATTGGAGAATTGTTTCTTCGCTTGTTAGTTCAGTATCGTAGATGCAAATTACATCATCTACGTATCTTTTCCATATTACTATTCCCTTTGTTGAAGTCTTTTCTATGAACGCATTTTCTAGTGCATTGATGAAGATGTCAGCGATTAACCCACTTAGTGGCGATCCCATTGCTAGGCCTTCTCTCTGTGTGCATATTTTATTGTCGAATTGAAACACGTTTTGGGTGAGAACGACCCTCAGTAATCTCACAATCTCTTCAATTTCTTTTACCGAATTGTTGGGTTTTAAGTTGTTTTCGATAGTGTTGATTGCTTCAATAATCGGAATATTGGTGTACATGTTAGTTACGTTGAAGGATACTAGCCTGAAGCTAGGTTTCATTTGTAGGGTGTTCAATGCTGTTACTAGTTCTGTTGTGTTCTTTACAGAGTTGTTTTTGTCGTTGGAAAGACGGCATTTTAAGATGCCCGTAATTACAAAATCAGAAAAAGGAGCTACTAAAAATCTTAAAATGCCGTCTTTCCAACGACAAAAACAACTCTGTAAAGAACACAACAGAACTAGTAACAGCATTGAACACCCTACAAATGAAACCTAGCTTCAGGCTAGTATCCTTCGACGTAACTAACATGTACACCAATATTCCGATTATTGAAGCAATCAACACTATCGAAAACAACTTAAAACCCAACAATTCGGTAAAAGAAATTGAAGAGATTGTGAGATTACTGAGGGTCGTTCTCACCCAAAACGTGTTTCAATTCGACAATAAAATATACACACAGAGAGAAGGCCTAGCAATGGGATCGCCACTAAGTGGGTTAATCGCTGACATCTTCATCAATGCACTAGAAAATGCGTTCTTAGAAAAGACTTCAACAAAGGGAATAGTAATATGGAAAAGATACGTAGATGATGTAATTTGCATCTACGATACTGAACTAACAAGCGAAGAAACAATTCTCCAATCCATTAATAGCCTTCACCACTCTATCAAATTCACTATGGAATCCGAAATAGACCGGAAAATAAATTATCTCGATATAACTATTGAACGTAAAGACAACGACCTTTCATATTCCATATTCCGGAAAGCAACACAAACCTCGCATGCAATCGACAATCAGTCTAATCACCCCAGTACGCACAAACTAGCGGGTTTCAATTCAATGGTGCACAGGGCTTTAAACATACCCATGTCAAAAGACAACTATAATAAGGAAATAAGAACTATTATGCAAATAGCAAAGGAAAACAACTTCTTGCCAAGCAAAAAAATCAAATTATAGCCAAACATAAAAATAAAGATAAAACGATTCCCAAACCGGACAGTAATGAGAAAAAATTTGCGCGTTTCAACTATGTGAATGCGAATACATATAAAATCACTAACCTATTCAAAAATCAAGGCATAAAGATAGCTTTCACGACGAAAAACACAACCGCTAAGCACCTCCTAAATAGTAATATAAATAAACGTGACCCGTATTCAAGGTCAGGGGTATATTCTATAACGTGCCAAGACACCGATTGTCAAGCTAATTACATCGGGCAGAGTGGAAGGCGAGTAGACACACGTTATAATGAACATAGGAATGCGATAAGATACGGAACACATTCAGCCGTGTGCGAACATATGTGTGACGCAGGGCACAGCTTTACCAACATAGAGTCGGACCTTAAAATAATCCATCACGAATCGAAAGGCAGAGCTCTTGACATAAAGGAAGCAATCGAGATACACCCAGCCAAACGAAACAATCCCAACAATCTAAATGAACACACGTTCATGGAGAGCTCACCCCTCATCACGCTACTAAAAAACACACCCTGTCGGAAACAAAACACAATTTAGCGACACAGCCAAGCTAGATAAAAAAGGGGGGAAATTAGGGGTTTTTTAATAGGTAAATGTTATCTGGATCAGGTGTACGATGTACTTTTCTTCTGCAATAAACCAAGGCCCATATTCGCGGCAGTATTAAAGGTGCCGGGACGTTCTCATAAGACCGTCAACGCTTAGTTCGAATGGGTTATGCTCCACGCGTGGCGAGGGCTAATCCACGGTCTTTAATAGTTGTAGACCCACCTCATTCAATAACATACATCTTATCTAGGTTGGCAACACCTCACATAAACACATCGCTATCACTCCCCACAGCACGTAGGGGCAGGGGGGAGAAAGCAGGGAAAAACCAGTCGTTAAGATAACCACCGCAGTCGACCGCACAGTGAGTTGCCGGGGGGCACGAATACTGCGAGTAGCTGTTGTACGGAAGACAATCAGATAAGTAGTTAGCCTAAAATTTTTTAGTTTAACCATAGTTTACAACCATATAATCTCTCTAAAGTACAATCTATGGATAGCTATCACCATTTAGCATTTCACCTAACATATATACTGCATTCAGCATACACTGACAGTTGCAGTACCAATACTGCAACTAAATAATTGTACATATTGTAAATATTTTCACCTGTATTTCAAACATAGATTTTGTAGCCTAAGTGTAATGGATCTGATGATGATCGCTTGACGATCGAAACTGGTCATCCTAGTGTTTTATTAATCTCATGCAATTTATTTCAGGATTAGGGCATAACCCATTTCTTTTGGGTACATTCGTGTTGACCGACTGAAAAGCACTAAACTCTTGTTTACTAAGGCAACACTGAAAATATGGCTTCAAACACCACAATTTATTAGAGGCAACAAAATTAAGGAATATCTTAGTCCTTGTGAAGTTCATAATCAGCATTTTCCCCTCCAATGCTTTTACAAAGAGAGTTTTTTCTGTCACGAATATCAAATAGAGAGATGATAGAAACAGAAGCTCCATTCGTTTGATAAAACAAGAATTGTTCACATATTACAATTATGATGAAAATTGTAGTGAATTTTATCAGAAGGTACCGGTACTTAGCCTACAAATAAAAAATCCTTGCAAAGGGTCGTTCAAATGGAAAGCATAATTATGATATGTCAACAATATCTAGTTTTAATTTTGTGTGTTTGATTATGTAATGCTTATTTAATACATGTGTGTATTAATTACAACATTTAACAACCTTGGTTAAAAGAAACAATGTTTTGGGACGTGTGTTCCGTTTTTCCATTCTTGAAATCTGGCAACCTTAGCCCTGCCTAACACCTCATCGTACGAGTATTACAGTACAACAAGATCCAGTGCCTTATGGCCTATTCTAACAGTAATTATTACTTCCACATGATTAATACCAATATGACATTCATGTGGGAAAGGTTGTAATAAGTCATGAAGTGTTTTTATTTTAAAAATTGCATGTGTTACTTTAAAAAAAAACAATTTTTATGTGCTTTCGTTGTTGTATAAATATGTGTTTTTTTGACTTTTGATAGGGTTTTGTAACCTTGTCTTTTATAGATGTTGTGATGGGCTGAAGAAGGAATTGAGAGAATTCCGAAACATGTACCCACAAGGACACTAAAATAACAATAAAAAGTGTTGATTAGGCGGAAATACAGGAAATTCTTATATTTCACAAAACTGTCAACACGGAACCTGAAATGAATACTTCTTCGAATAAATTAATCACCAAATCTTTCCTTTATTCAAATCTTAATTTTCTTCAGAAAATTCTATGACTATTGCAGAATTGTGTACATCTTTCAATAAACACACCTGACATTTCTTTTTTCCTATAAAAACTGTTAGTTTATTTGAGCAGTTCAGTATCCTCCGTGTTTCCTCTGGTATATGTGAAGTTTTGAAGCCATTTTTTCAGTGTTGCCTGTACAAACTATCAATTTATACTTTTCAGTCGACCAATATACTTTTTGACGAATTTTATTAGATGGGATGACTATATTTATAACTAGGGCCCGATTTATAAGTTCTATCCGTCTATGGTTGAGGTCTTCTATAACTTACCCTTAAAATAGGATTTTTTAGGTTTTCCTTGTGGATCATTATTACTTTTCTGTTTCTCTTATTTTAGGTCACGTGCCTATGATTAGGGTTTAAGAAGCTGAAAATAGGTTTTAATGAATAAATAACTTTTCTGTTCTTTTTATTTTGGTAACATTTATTGATAGCCCAATTTCACAAAAGCACACCTTATCAATAACCATCAGAAATCACACAGAATATATATATACAGTATATAAATTGTTGTTGTTAACAACGCAGTAGATAACTTAATTTTGAGCTTGTCCACATAATTACTTACATATGGCATGAATAATTTCCTGTTATATTTCTGTTTTTCTTATTTTAGTAAGATTTATTTAATGGTAGATATTTCACAATAATTTACGGTACCCCATCAAAAACAACTCACAAGAAAACACACACAGAATAGGGTTTAGTATTCCTATTGTTATTTACTTGCATTGCAGTAGATAACTACATACATGGCCGAGAAAGGTTGTCTTTATTCGGGTGAATACGTATTTATCATATAAAGAAGTAGAGAAACGATTTAGGACATTTGAAGTCGCAACCCTCACTTAGGCATTTTTAGGTTCTATGAAATTCATATATTTAGCCCCAGGAAGTGTGATAGATAGCTGAAAGGAGTGGAGGAATGTGTCAAGAAGAGAGGCGAGGACTGGACCAGAGTGACAGCGGAGAGGTGGTGGGAAGAAAGAACTAATTGGCGAGGCTTATGTTCCAAACAGAACCAGCCTGGGCCTGGAAACTGTACAAGATGAAGAAGAAGTGTGAAATATATCCTGAGATTGGTTCATTAAATGGCAATAATAGGTTAAAATCTAGGAATCCGGGCCCTATTTATAACACACTATTTATTTATTTTAATTTTTTAGCCAACATAGGACTACATTAGTCAGGTTTATGGAGGTTTTTCTTCTTTTTGTCAGCCCAATATTTCTTCATTTTTTCTGAACGTAATTTTCTTTCTGCTTCAGGAATGACTCTTCCTATTCTCTTCTTGTTGATTTTTGTCTGTAGTCTAGTGTGTTAGTCTTTCAGAATCTTGAGTGTGTCTGTCTTGTATTTTAAATCTTCTATTGTAATATGTAACTCTCTCATGTCTTCTTTAAGTTCTGTGATCCATCTAATATTGTTCTTACTCTTACTCGTCCATAATTTTTCTATTATTTTTCTACTGATTCTATTTTCTGGTGACCGTATTAGATGCCCTAAGAATGATATTCGTTTCTTTTTCATTGTGCTTGTCACTGGTTCTATTTCTTTATAAACTGTTTCGTTGGAAGCTAGTCTCCAGACTCCATTTACTTGATAACTTTTATTTAAACAGGTTCTCACTATTCTCCTTTCTAACTTGAGTACTCTATCTATTGCAACTGTGTTTGTTGTCTTGAATAATGTTTCACATGCATATGTAATTTGTGGCTGGGTGACTGTTTTGTAGTGCTTTAATTTGGTTGCTATCGAGAGACATTTTTTATTATATGTATTCTTGGTAACATGCTGTGCTCTAACCAGTTTATCTATTCTATTTTGCCATGCTGGTTTCTCGTTCAGGTTGTATGTGATTACATCACCTAGGTATTTAAATTTTTCTACAATTTTTATTTCTTGGTCTTCCAGCTTAATTTTGTTTGCAAGCGGAGGTTAAGTTAGCATAACTTCTGTTTTTTCAAATGAAATTTTCAAATCAATATTTTGAGCTATTTCCTGTATAGATTTTATTTGCAGTTTTGTTTCCTGAATATCATTGGCCAGAAGAGCTAGATCATCAGCAAATCCTAGACAGTTCAGATGTATGTTGTCTTTCTGGGTTCCAATTTTTATATTTTTCGAGTTGTTCTTGTACCACTCCCTCATAGCGTACTCCAGCGCACAATTAAAAAGTAGAGGTGATAATCCGTCACCCTGTCTCAAACCAGTTGTTACCAAAAATGGTTCAGAAAGTTCTCCTCTGAACTTAATTTTAGAAATTGTATTCGTTAGAGTAAGTTCTATCAATTTGATCAGCTTTGGGTGAAGTCCGAAATGTCTTAACATTTTTAATAATGATGCTCTGTGGATGGAGTCATAAGCTTTCTTGAAATCTATAAATGTTATTGAAAGGGGCTTGTTTCGTTTTCTGTAATATGCCATGATTAGCTTCAAAGTTATTATTTGTTCAGCGCAGCTTCTCCATGGTCTGAAGCCTCCCTGGTATTCACCTAACTCTTGATCTAGTTGATCTTTAATCCGATTATATAGTATCTTAGAAAAAATCTTATAAGTGATATCCAGAATGGAAATACCTCTATAGTTGTCTGGATTACTTCTGTCACCATTCTTATGAATTGGGTTAATTATAGCTGTGGTCCATTGTTCTGGGATTTTTTTTGATAACCAAATCTTTTTTAATACCATATGGAGGGACGTTTGAGTCGAACTGCCGGCGTATTTCCACATCTCTGCAAAAACCTGGTCTTCACTACACGCTTTGTAGTTCTTCATTTTCTTAAGCGCTGTTTCAACTTCTTTCGCTGTAGGTGGGTTTATGTTTTCTGGTTTAGTTTTTATTGGGGTATGTGTATCAATGAATAAAATCTTTTCAGGTTCATCATTGTTCAAGAGCTTGTTAAATGCTTCCGCCATGATTTCTGCATTTTCCTTATTGTTATGTGCTATTTTTCCATCTTTATTTTTCAACAATAATGTGGGGGAGCTGTATTTTTGCAATTGTTTATCAAAGGCTTTGTAATAATCTCTAGAATTGGTTTTGTAATTATTTTCCTCAATAGAGTTTATTAAATCATTTTGATATTTTCTCTTTATTCTTCTAATAGTTCGGGTGAATTCTTTTCTGACATTCTTGAGGTTAGTGGCGTTCTCTTCTGTTCTGTGGGCTTGAAATTTCAACCAAGCTTGATGTCTTTCTTCATGCATTCTATCACAATCAGAGTTCCACCAGGCATGTCTTTTCTTTGGATTTAATGGAGCTAGATCTTCTGCGTTCTGTTTAAGTATTGGTATTAGTTCATCTAAATTGTCTGTTAGTCTTGTAGTTCCTGTTCTTTGCCGGTACTGGTCATTCTGGATTAACTGATGAGGGTCGTATGTCCTTTTCCCTCCAACTGTATTTTGTCTTTTTCTTCTTAACGGAGTAAATTTGATCTTGATTTTAATTAAGTAATGATCTGAGCCAGTGTCGGTTCCTCTTAGAACTTTGACATTGTGGATTTCTTTGTGATAGAATTTGTCCATACATACATGGTCTAGCTGAAATTCTCCTTTTGTCCAATCAGGATGTTTCCAAGTTTTGAGTTGGTGTGGTTTTCTTTTAAAATAAGTAGATTTGGAGATTAGTCCATGGGTTCTGAGAATTTCTACGAGTCTTTGGCCATTTCTATTAGTATATTTGTGAGGAGCCCACTTTCCTACTACATCTCGATACTTCTTTTCTTTGCCCAGTTGAGCTTTAAAGTCCCCTATAAGGATTTTGATGTTATAAATATTTATTTTATTCATAGTCTGATCCAGGAGATCCCAGAAATTATCGACTTCTTGCAGAGTTTTGGTTAGGAAATTTTTTTCATTTGTAGGGGCATGAGCATTAATGATGGTGTAAATTTTGTTTGTGGCTTTTAAAGTTAGAATTGCAATTCTTGGTGAGATGGCTTTAAAATCAATTATGGAATTTATTATTTTCAGACTGACTATAAATCCTGTACCAAATTGGGGGCAATGTTTCATGACTCTTTGTCCTGGCTTCCCATTGTACACTCTATAACCCTGAGATTCAAACGGATCTTCTGTTAAATTTCTCATTTCTTGGAGTCCTACCAGAAGAATATTCTGCCTATCTAACTCCTCTGTGAAGTTCTTGAGCTTTCCGGTTGTCAGTAAAGAGTTTATGTTGTGCGTTGCAATGTAGTTTTTATTTATTTATTTATTTATTTATTTATTTATTTATTTACATAGGTCCCAATGAGCCTGAGCTCGTGTTAGGGACAATCAAGTAACATAGTTACAGCATGGCATATATATAATTTTTGTAACATTATTGTTTAATTTAATAGTAACTTATATTAGATTGCTAGTGACTAACTTTACAGAGATAATTCGGTATGATACATTGCATTTCTTAAGGCTATTGTACATGGGCTATTCATTCCTTAATAGGAAGTCTTTTGTTTTCCTCTTAAATGTTTTTATAGAGAAACTTTCCCTTATGCCTAATGGTAGCGAGTTGTATTCTTTTATTATAGAGGACATAATTCCTTTAGTTCCAAATTTAATGGATTGGGAATGGCTGGTGAATATTTGATTTACTCCTCTTGTTGCATAATGATGAATGTCATTTGCATGGGTAAAATGGATGTGTGTGTGTATCAATTTGTTTTCTAATTTGTATACAAATACTGTTGCTGACATAGCTATTTGTTTTTGCAGTGGCATAATTTTAGTTCTTGAGTATAATTAATTTGAGGGTGTGAGCCAAGGAAGTCCAAAGATAGATTTTATAGCACGTTTCTGGAGTATCTCAAGTTCTTTTATCAGCTCCTTCTTAACAATATCCCCATATGAAATTCATGTACATTAGATGTGAATGTATCAGAGCAAAGTATATATTTTTCAATTGTTGGCTAGTAAGACAGCTATATCTTAATCTGAAAATAATACCAATTAAAGGGCTGATTTTATGTTTTACATTTTCTACATGATTTTCCCAGGTTAGTGTACTATCTAGTGTGATACCTAAGTATGTTGCCGATTTAACCCTTTCTATTTCTTTGTTGGCTATGTTGACTATGTTTGTGGTCTCAATCTTGTATGATGGTTTATGGAAGAATAAATATTTTGTTTTAGTGATATTGATAACCATTTTGTGTGCTCTCAACCAATCCACCAGCTTATTGAGATCATAATTAATATTTAGCATAATTTCCTGTTCAGATGTTCCCAGATAGAGTATAAAAATATCATCTGCAAATAGTTTAAGCTTGCCTTTCAATTCTAATAATACTATATCATTAATATAGGCCAAGAAAAGAATTGGTCCTAAGACAGAACCTTGAGGTACTCCTGTGTCAATTCTCATTTGAGACCCTTTTACATTATCGATTGCAACATATTGTTTTCTGTTAGTGAGGTAGTTCTTGAACCAATCATGTGCCACTCCTCTGATGCCTGCAAATTCTAGTTTATTAAGGAGAATCTTATGGTTAACCAGATCGAATTCTTTTTGAAGGTCAATTAGTACACCAGCAGCTAGTTTGTTTTCATCTAATGCCTTTTCTACATCAGTTACTACTTCAAATATAGCACTATCAGCTCCTCTATTTGGAATAAACCCATATTGGCAGTTTGCAAAGTAATCATTTTTCATGAAGAAATTCATAAGTCTTCGTTTAACAACGCTTTCTAGAACCTTGCTGATGGCAGATATAATATTAATGGGTCTGTAATTTGATGGGTGGGTTTTGTCTCCTTTTTTGTAGATCGGGACCATCCTAGAGACTTTACAGGCATCGGGGAATATACCAGTCATCAGTGAAAGATTTATTATTTTGACAAGATATGGTGTAAGGCCCTCAAGACACAATTGTAGCATGACATTAGTAGTGTTGTCCTCACTTATATTGTTTTTGTGTTTTAGGGAGTTTATAATTGATTGTATTTCATTAGCATCAGTAGGTAACATAAAGATTGTCTTAGTGCTAGTAGTATTTTTATAGCTTGCAATGTCCGAGGTAGAACCGTTTCCTTGATTTTCCCATATACTGTTAGCAATATTGACATAATATTTATTAATTTCATCACATATATTTTCCTTTTTTTCGACATTTGTGCCATCGACTATAAGTTTGACAATTTCATTTTTCCCCTTCTTTGGCCTATTTAACATCTCATTAACAACACTCCACACTTCCCTCTGATTATTTGCATTTTGAATTTTTTGGTCAAAGTAGTTTCTTTGTAGGTTTCTCTTAAGTTTTGTAACTTGGTTGCTAATAATTTTATATTCTTCTAAAATTTCTGCAGATGGATTTTTAACTTTGGTTTTTGTATATATCTTATCTTTCCTGTGTATTAGTGCTAAAAGATCTTGTGTGATCCAGGGTTTTATTGGTGGGGCACTTGGCTCCTTATTCGTATATTTCATAGTACAGGCTTCTATTCCTTTATTAATAAAATCACAGAATTTATTGTAGTAGTCATTGATGTTAGTTTCATTGCATACAAATTCTTGAGTTATTAAATATTTATTAAGTTTTTTGTAGTTTATTTTATCCTTTTCTATTGGCCTATCATCACATATTGAGTTCCTGTTTATCTTTTTGTTTCTCATTTCACAGATTAGTAGATGGTGATCACTCAAATCATTATCAATATTATAGACATTACATATTTTGTCACAGTCGTTCACCAATACATGATCAATTAGAGTAGAGCTAGTTTGTGTTACACGAGTTGGATATTTTGTATTACATAAGACTAGGCCGTATGATTTGACTAGGTTAATATAACTACTAGTATATCTGTCCCCAAATAATAGATCGATATTCATATCACCTAGTATTATAACAGGATTCGTTGAGTAAGAACTAATAATTACTTCGAGATCAGTTAGAAAGTGTGGAATGTTGCTTTTATGAGGGTTATAAGCAGTGATTATATTGTATTCTTGATGGCCTTTTCTCACAGTAATGTGCAGTATGCTGTGGGTGGAATTTATTTCCTTTACAAGGGTACTGCTACATTTGTTTGAAATATACAAAGATACTCCCCCTCCAGTTTGCTTTCTAACTATGTGATATGCAACATATTTCTTAATATTGAAAAACATTTTTGTTTGTTCTGTTAACCAATTTTCTGAGATTGCTAGGACATCTACACCTTTGATTCTGTCTAACATTATTTGGATATCATCGAACTTGTTTTTTATGCTATGTGCATTTATGTGTACGCATTTTAGTGTACTGGTATCGGTTATTATGTGTTTACTGTCCTTAATTTTATAATAATCGCTAAGTGTATTACAGTTACACTCGGTTAATTCTAGTGTATTATTATTTGCATTACCTAAAAAATTTAATTTCTGTAATTCTAGTTCCATATGGGATAATACTTAGTAGATATCTTACTATTCCATAGATTTTAGTTTGAGAGGGTGAGTGAATCCAGTATTTCAGCACTTGATATAAGCTTTGAGGATCCATTTTGATTTTTCCGAATGTATATTTTGCAGTCTCTGACCCAAGTTGCAAAGATTTTTCCCTGTTGTCTCAATTCACGGCACTTTTTGGCGATGGTTTCATTTCTTGGGGTCAGGTGTTCATTGATATATATATTACCACCATCACTGTAACCAATTTCACTCGTCTTCAGGGTCTTCTTTTGTCTTCTGCCACTGAGAATCTCTTCCTTCTTCCACCTATTATTTAATTTCACAATTATCGGTTGAGGCCCAGGCTTTGTTGACGGGAGGCGGTGAGCTGCGTCTATGTTTGCCCTGGTGATTTCAACTCCTAACGTCTTGCCAATGTCCGAGATTTTGTGAAATACATCCTCCTCTCTTTCAGTGGGTATTCCATACACTATCAAGTTGTTCTTGCGCTGGTACTGTTTTAGTTCCTCCAATTCATTGATAGCTCTAGATGCTGCCATTTCTGCGTCCTTGACGGTTTTTCTCTCTTTCTTCAGAGTTTCAATTTCCCGGTGGAGTTCATCATACTTTTCTGATAAGAAAGTTGCTAGTTTTCTTACCTCGTGGTTTTCTTCTCTCATCGCCGAAAGGGATTCCTCAAGTTTCTGGGAGAAAGATGCCATAACCTCTTTGAGGTTAGGTTGCGGGAGGCAGTCTTCACGATTGCATGACCATTTGAAAGTATCATCTTTCCGGAATTGTTGGTACGTGTCTTTACTCATTTCCATGCATGTTACATGAAACCAGCGTCCACACTCACCATCACATCCTACAGCCTGCTGATTGTTCTTGATCTTTTTGCCGCATGGAGCACAGTTGACCGTCATGATATTAAATGTTATATGTCTTCTCTTTTAACAAGTTATGTATTGTATTTCTCCTACGTATTTTATCTACACTGTTCACACAATATTTAACACTTTAGTCACTCGCGTAATCCTCGGTAAACCTGCGTAATTTCTTAATTTTGCTTACGTTTAGAATATAAACCTTTTACATATCCGCCATTTTTTCTTGAAGTTAATATGCTTATGTTTGATTCTTTGTTTCTGTGTTTGGTTGTATGCATTTGAATGCTTAAATTCATTCTTGTCTTTTAGGCGACTACCCACCGAGTCCGATGTAGTCCCCTCCATCCTTAAGTGGTTGGACAGTGGAATTCCTTTACTACTTAAAGACTTTTCCATATCTGACTGTCGAAGGTTATCAACCTTAAGTGGAGCAAGCTCCAAATTACAACTGCGGTTGTTAGCCGCAGAGGACAACCCCAGTTGTTCAGTGTTCTGGATATCTATCAAAGAAAGATCATATAAAATTGGTAATAATTCAAAATGTAGGGATCATCATCCTGAAAGAAATTACATGTTTTAATATTATTCACTGTTAAAAGGGAAGTATTTCCCCCTCTATCAGTAAATCAGAGAGGGAGACCGATGTGGAGATGGCCCGACTTCTATTCTGCCTGGGCAGGCCCATAATGGACCAGAGCAGCAAGAAGCAGGAACACATGGAGAAAAATGGAAGACAGAATATCGAGTGAGTAAAGGCAGGTACACAGTGGACCAGAGAAGCAAGAGCAGGAGCAAGTTGAGGACCATGGAAGACAGACTATTGAACGTGTCAAAGTAATTAAAGTCAAATGAAATGTTAGTAAATCCCAGAAAGAAAACTCAAAGTACAGCAGACCAAAATGAGACAACAATTATGTGCAAATGTTATTTAATGAACAATACAGGCCGAACAAAAGACAAAACAAATCATACAGTTACCATGTACAAACCTAATGTGAATAGCTCACCGCATTAGCGAAATAAGAGCTACCCTCTATGTAGGAGGCCTTTGCCCTTCTAGGGACATTGAGACTATTACTATAAAGAATTATATATCAGTGAATAATATTAATTCCCCCTTTATCAGTGAATAATATTAATTCCCCCTTCCCCTTCCTCTTCTATAGTTCACCTCCAAGTCTTTCTTGGGTGACCGCATCTCCTTGTACCTTGCAGGTTCCAATCCATCGCCGACCTTTCAAACAGCTCCGTGAGGTTTTCTTAATGTGTGGCCGATCCACCGCCACTTCCTCTCCTTGATCTGAATTGTAACTATTATAGAGCTTGTCACCTCAGGGTAGTGAGCCGACACACTCGCCAAAAATGAATCCACAAAGAACAGTTGCACTGACTTCACTAATCATCATCATCATCTTCCTTCCAAGTATTGGGCCAAATGTCCCGTTACGGTCTTGCACTTTCCCTCCATCTCTTCATCGGACGTCCTATCGATCTATTTCCCCGTGGCTGGTAGCGAAGGATCTCCTTTGGAAATCTTCCAGGTTCCATCCTTTGGACATGATGCTTCCAGTTCTCTTGGTAGTCACAAATGTATGCAGTTATTGGTTTCACTTTTAGTTCCTTCAGCACATCCTCGTTTCTCTTATGATCCCATTTAGTATAGCCTGCTGTTCGGCGCATAAAGGTCATTTCGCGTGCTGTGAGTCTGGAGATGTCCTGACATCTTATTGTCCATGCCTCGCTGCCATAGCATAGGGTTGGTCTGGCTAATGTGTTATACAAACGCAAGCGTGTATGCCTTTGGACAAGAGATGGCTTCATGACGTGATTGATGATTCCTGTTGTTCTGGTATAATTAGTTATTTTTGCAGTTATGTCTCGTTCTTCTTGAAATGATAAATGATATCCTAAATACACACATCAAAAAAAGTTTTGCATCACCTCGGTTCCCAGATCTCCGGCATATAGACGTTGACTGTGTATATTGTATCCAAGATACAGTCCCTTTGACTGTTCATAGATGTCACTAAAACTGCTCAAAGATGTAAACAACCATGCATGAGCAGGGCCTATTAGACGGAGGGCTACGACAGCCGATCAGTTCCAGTCATTCCACCAGGACGAAGGTACGCTGCTCATGTTGTCTGTAGTTCTACCATGCCTAGAAGGTCAATACCGCAGTTCGATCGCGTCCGCATTGTTACTTTGTGTCAAGAAGGGCTCTCAACAAGGGAAGTTTCCAGGCGTCTCAGAGTGAACCAAAGCGATGTTGTTCGGACATGGAGGAGGTACAGAGATACAGGAACTGTCGATGACAGGCCTCGCTCAGGCCGCCCAATGGCTACTACTGTAGTGGATGACCGCTACTTACGGATTGCCGCTCGGAGGAACCCTGACAGCAATGCCACCATGTTGAATAATGCGTTTCGTTCAGCCACAGGACGTCGTGTTTCAACTCAAACTGTGCGCAATAGGCTGCATGATGCGCAACTTCACTCCCGACGTCCATGGCGAGGTCCAGCTTTGCAACCCCGACACCATGCAGCGCGGTACAGATGGGCCCAACAACATGCTGAATGGACCCCACGGAATTGGCATCACGTTCTCTTCACCGATGAGTGTCGCATATGCCTTCAACCAGACAATCGTCGGAGACGTGTTTGGAGGCACCCTGGTCAGGCTGAACGTCTTAGACACACTGTCCAGCAAGTGCAGCAAGGTGGTGGTTCCCTGATGTTTTGGGGTGGCATTATGTGGGGCCGACGTACGCCACTGGTGGTCATGGAAGGCTCCGAAACGGCTTTACGATACCTGAATGACATCCTCCGACCCATAGTGCAACCATATCGGCAGAATATTGGACAGGCATTTGTCTTCATGGACGACAATTCTCGACCTCATCGTGCACATCTTGTGAATGCGTTCCTTCAAGATAACGACATCGCTCGACTACAGTGGCCAGCATGTTCGCCAGACATGAACCCTATCGAACATGCCTGGGATATGTTGAAAAGGGCTGTTTATGGACGTCTTGACCCACCAACCACTCTGAGAGATTTACGCCGAATTGTCGTTGAGGAGTGGGACAATTTGGACCAACAGTGTCTTGATGAACTTGTGGATAGTATGCCACGGCGAATACAGGCATGCATCAATGCAAGAGGACGTGCTACTGGGTATTAGAGGTAGTGGTGTGTACTGCAATCTGGACCACAAATGCTGAAAGTCTAGCTGTATGATGGTACAACATGCAATGTGTGGGTCTCATGAGCAATAAAACGAGCTGAAATGTTGTTTGTGTTGATCTCTATTCCCTTTGTATTTAACGGTTCCGGAACTCTAGGAACCGAGGTGATGCAAAACTTTTTTTGATGTGTGTACTTGAATTCGTTAACTCTTTCTAAAATTTTACCATCCAGACAAATTTTACTGGGGATAGGGTCCTTACCTTTAAAGGCCATTACTTTAGTCTTTTCAGTAGAAATGCACATGCTGAATTTTGATGCCACTTTCTGGAGGTTGAAAACTGACCACTGCAGATCATCTTCAGAAGATGCTACCAATGCAACATCATCAGCAAATAGTATAGCATCTAAATTTTTTAGATGCCTGCTGATAGGTATTGAACCATGTCTTTCACACCTCCATTCCTTTATTATAGCATTCATGTAGATTATGAATAGCAATGGAGAGAGTCCACAGCCTTGTCTTACCCCTCTGCTGATTGGCTTCCACTCAGATTTATGATTACTTAACCTTACTGAAATAAGAGTACCACTATACATGTTGGAAATGTTATCAATTAACTGTTGGGGGACACCATCTCTGGCCAATATGTCAATAAGTCTGTTTCTGTCAACAAAATCAAAGGCTTTCTTAAAATCAACAAATGATATGTGTGTTTCCAAATTGAACTTCCTGCGTTTTTCGATCAAAATTTTTAAGGTGAAGTAGGCATCTGCACATATGCGACCTTTTCTAAACCCATGTTGTTCATTCCCTATTAACTCAGAGTAATGTTTCAGTAATTTTTCTTTAACAATGTTTGCAAAAATTTTGTATCCAGAGTTAAGTATACTTATTCCTCTATAATTTTCCAAAACTTTCATATTTCCCTTCTTATGAAGAGGAACTACTATTGCCTTTTGCCAATCTTCTGGAGGCCTGTTACCCATCCAGATTAAATTCAATAATCTGAGAAATCTTTTCTTGAAGGCATCGCCTGAATATTTTAACATTTCTGCATTTATCGAATCTTCTCCAGGTGTTTTCCCATTTCAAAGTTTCCTCAAGACCCGTTCTAATTCTTCGAGTGTAATATTTTCCGATGACTTGTTGTTAGATGCTTGTAAAACAAGTTGTTCAATATTTGGACTTGACCAAAGGCTCTGAAAATACTCAAGCCATTCTTTGTGGGATATTGCATTAATTTTTACATCTTCTTTTACTTCCCTATTTAGTTTTTTCAAAATTTTATAGGTTTGTGGTTGTGGTCTTGTTATGTCAGTCTCCAGGTACGAGACAAAGTTTTCCCAACTTTCCCTGTGTTTCTTCCGAACTTCTCTTTTTGCTATTGCTCTCTTATGATGGTATTCAATTTTATCTTCTAATTTACCAGTTGACAGAAACTTTTTATATGAATTTCTTTTTTCGGAGATTACTTTTTTAATTTCTTCGTCCCAAATTCTTAAACCTTTTTCTTTTTCCATTTTCTTTTTTCTCCCAAACTTTCAAATGCTGACTGTTTTAGAGCTGAACTCAAATTGCACCACTCGTCTTCCACATCGTCAGAAAGTGGAATCATCTGAATGTGATTATCAAGCCTGTTTTGGTATAGCCATTTTATACTGGGATCATTTAAAAGGTTAACCTTATATAAAGTTTCGTTTTCCTGTGTTCTTTGTTTCTTTTTCTTGAACCACCGTGGTTTTAAACGAATAGGAGCAACTAATAAATAGTGGTCTGTTTCCAATTCAGGTCCTCGATAAACTCTTGTATCCAAAACTAAATCTGCCAATTTTCCATTACAAATGATATAATCAATAATTGATTTCTGATTTCTTGCGGACCACGTATATTTATGACTGTCCTTGTGTGGAAATAGTGTGTTCATAATCCGAAACTGATTGAAGATAGTGAAATCTATTAATTTTGTTCCATTATTATTGCGGGTTACCTCTCCATGAATACCAATGTTATTCTGAATTTTCTCATTACCAACTCTGCCATTAAAGTCTCCCATTAACAGTATCATATCTTGTCTATTAGTAATATTGATTATCTTCTGTAGATCATTATACAAAATATCACTTTCTTTCGAGTATCCTTCAACCGGTGCATATACCCCTATAACTGTCAAATATCCTCTGGATAGTTTTATTCTTACTTGAATGATCCTTTCATTCCAAAAAGCATAGCTATCAATATTTGATCGTAATCTCTTGTGAACCATAAACATAACCCCTCCTGTGCTCTAACATTTCGTTGAGCACCACTATAAAACTGTAAATAATTTCTTGTCTCCTTGGATCCCTGAAGCTTTTTCTTTGTTTCAGAAATAACTGCAATTGAAATATCTTTTTTAGATAGAATATCGTCTAATTGATCATCTTTGTGTCCAATACCCTGAACATTCCAGGCAGCACATCTAATAATATCCTTCCTTTTCCAATTCGTGTCCTTTCTTTGCTGATGTTAGGCCCCTTAAAACAACAATTATCATCATCATCATATCCTTTCTTTGCCAAGTTCGTCAACTGTAGAATCCGTCCGGTTTTTTCCTTTACAAGACTTGAAAGCAATAAAAATGTCCTTCCAACGGGTTGCTAGCCTGAAGAAAGTAAGTCCATTAATGGGGATGCCATCTCTCAGCCCATGGTCAGGCTGTAATACAGCATTTCCTCTGTACTTGATGTAACGGTTATCCCGCCGTGCCTCGGTCGCCAGAGCCTCGTCTGTGGAAACGGGCAAGTTCGCCACGTGAAGGAGAGGATGACATTTGGGTAGGAGAGGTTATAGATTGCACATCACTACCCCTTGAACGACCCTTCACTAATTCACACACTATTTATTTATAACCAATACTAGACACACATATAACAATAATAATTCCTCTCTTCTGGTTGATCTCGAGCAATCAAAACTGGCAATACCTTGTGTGTCAACATATAAGCAAGCTTCCATTCTCTGCATCTGTTGTGCAGTATCCACAACAATTCATGAGGAAAAGGGGCTCTTCACTATATTTTAATATTCTTCTCCTCCTTTCTTTTCTGGATGTAACAACTATTCTTCAAATCCTCACCAACACACCACAGAACATAACATATGATCATCAACCCATTTTTCTAAAAAACAGCCCATTCTGCATGGCATCAACACTATCAACCTTTGCCATTAGCCAAAGCCACCTGGTCCACCCACTGGCTGACCGCCACCAAAAAATCTCAAGGCACGAGACACAACATTCTCTGCGGTAACCTACCATAGCTGGCAACCTGAAAACAAAAAAAATACCACCAACCGCACAAAACCACAATAGTTCGGTTATAGAATGCTTATTGGCTGCTGGTTTGTTGTCTTCCATAGTTCTTCATTAGAGATCACCTCTGGTCAACTCACATTTGTAATTTTCCGGAGACACCGGTTAATGAAGACTTGTAATCTAGTTGTTATTAACTTTGTGTCCTTCCAAGTTTCACAGTCATACAAATGAACTGACTTTACAATGGTATTTTACAGGTGCATTTTGGTTTTTCTTGAGATGTTCTTATTTCGCCAAACAGGATACAATTGTACAAAGCCCCATTTGCTTTCCGAATTCTGATCTTAACATCTTCGTCTGCCTCTCCATCCTTTTGAACAATCGGCTACTGCCAAGGCACACAAAGGAATCTGTCTCGTCTACTTCCTTTTCATTCACCATCAGTTTGGTTAAGTTTCAGCTCCAAAGTTTATTCTAATTTCCTTGGTTTTTCTGACATTTATCTTTAAACCTGCTTCCTCTGCTTCCTGTTAAAACTTTGCCAGCCTTGCGTCCATGTCACAAAATCTTTGTGCAAGTAGACAGATATCATCTGCATAACCAATGTCCTCTAGTCTGTCTTGCATTCCCCACTGTATACCTCTGTTTCTACCAGCAGTAACTTTCCTCATCACACTGTCCAATACTAACAGAAAGAGGGTGGGTGAGAGTATACAGCCTTGTCGCACTCCAACATTAGTTTGTATAGGTTCTGTTAACTTCCCATTGTAGCTTGCCACGATGGGTGAGTGGTTATAGTGTCGGACTACCAACCCCAAGATTGCAGATTCGCCCCTGGCCATGGTAAGTGATTTTTGAAGGCGACAAAAATCGCGATACTCATGTCATACGTTGTTGGCATGTTAAAGAACCCATTTGAATTCAGTAGGCCGTGTTCATTGGCAAAATTAATCTCGGGATTTTCCGTCAACACAAAGTTCCTCCATTCTCTACTTGAAAGCGCTGTAGTGTCAAGGAGTTTAGATATCTAACCTCCTTGACTTTCATAGCGTTCAAAGGAACGACGAAATTCGACATGCAAGCTACCCTCTGGGTGTCAATTAACAAAGCTTGCACCAGGCACCCGAGGCCATACGATATTATTATTATTACTTCCCATTGTGCAACACTTGGCATTCATATCCTTCATACATCTCCTTGATGATATTTGTAATTTTGGAGGGTATCCCATATTCTTTCAAGACATGCCACATGACATTTGTATTAACTGAGTCAAAGGCCTTTTCGAAATCAATAAAAGTCAGGTACAATGTATTCTGCCATTCAGCACTCTGTTCTATTATTATACACAATTTGTTAATGAGTTCAATGTTTTCGAAATCCCGCTTGCTCCTTCCTCAAACGTGTTTCTAGGATGTCCTTAATCCGATCCAAAATTATCCTCGACAGCACTTTACTTGGCACAGACAGGAGAGTGATGTCTCACCAGTTATTACAGTTGGTGGTGTCTCCTTCTTTGGGCAGTTTAACAACCAGTCCCTTTCTCCAGTCATTTGGCAACTTTCCCTCAGTACATATCTTCTGTAACAATGGATGGAGTAGATGGATAGTGGTCTCAATGTCTACTTTCAGTACCTCAGGTGCAATATTATCAGTCCCTGGTGCCTTTCCATTGTTTATTTGCTTGAGATTCGTTCTAATTTCCACTTGACTTGGTTCATGTTCATTTATATTTACATCATCTATTTCTAGATTATCTTGTACGGTATCTCTCCTCCCTCTGTCTGTTCTCTATTAAGGACTTCAGAGAAATGTTCTTTCTATCGCTTGAGTTGGTCTTCTTGTGTTGTTAGAATTCCATCCTTGCTTCTCACTGGCCTATTCCTATTAAAGCCTCTTTTTGACAGCATCGTTGTACTGTAATTCTATATAGTTCCTTTGCGTCACCTCTTTCTGCAGCTACCTCTGCTCTCTGGGCCTGTTCATCTATCCATCTTCTCTTATCATTCCTTACACTCCTTTTAACTGAACGGTCAGCAACTGTGTACTCTGCCTGCACTGAAACTTCCTGTTGTCTTGTTTTACACATGTTTAATTTGGCTTTCTTCTCTTTTCTGTGATTTATTAAGTCCCAGGTGTTGTTGGTCATCCAATCTTTCTTCAAGTAGTTTTTAAATCCAAGTACACATTCTCTAGTTTCTGTGTAGACATTTTTAACTCTGTTCCATGTAGTCTCAATTCCACTATCATCCTGTACTTCCTGAAGTGCTTCAAATTGATTCCTTAGTTCTATACGAAATGTATCTTGTATTTCTGGTGACTTCAATTTTCTTACATCGAAACGTTTGCTTGATGGTTGAAAACGTCTGTTGGTAGTATTAATTTTTAACCAAAAGTTTGCAAAAACTAAATGGTGATCACTAGGGCCCGGATTTTGATGCCGTAAAAAACGTTTTAAAAATGCACTTATAATTTTCAAAAATGACTGTAATAAATGACCTAAAAATTCAAAAAATGCACTATAAAAAGGAGAAAATGATCTTATAGTAATAAACTCACCAATATTTCAAAAATTCGAAAAATGCACTATAAGATGAATAAAATGATCTTATAATAATAAACTCACCAATATTTTAAAAATGACATCTTAAGCTCAAACCGGAAAGTCAATCAAAATAGATTTCTAGCACTTAACAAAAGGTGTATGTTCACTTTAGTCTGAGTTGCACTGCACTGATGTCCAATGTAAATGATCTGCGGTTATCAGTCAACAAGTTTTTATAGGCCACCTCGAAAAGCTGCTTTCAACATTAACTGATGTGATCAGAGCGTAATTCAAGTGAGGAAGGTCATTTGCTGCTAAATCTTCCTCAGTCCCATCCATCCAGTAGTTTTCACCAGAAAGAATGTCTGAGATTTTGCATAATGTTTTATACCCAGTGTGTTTGTCCAGCACATTTCTGTTTTGATGCAATACCCGCAGCAATTTCGCCACGATTGTTGTTAAGACTAGTTTCCATCCGGTTGATTAAGGAAATGGAATCAATATTTCAAATTATCTTGTATCAGCTACTAGCTTTCTTCTTAACTCTGAGAGACCTAACTCCCACATATAAAGCTGTGACATGACTAAATTGAAGAAAAAAAAGGCCGATTTCTCTAAAATAAGACCAAAAAACTCTACCAAACTTAAAAAATAGCAAAATACGAAGTACGTCCAGAAAGTAAGTTCCGTTTGGTAATAACATTAAATTGTGTACAGATACAGAAAAATTATTTATTGCACAAAATTCTACAACCCTTAAACTACTTTTCAACATAACTGCCGAAATGTTGCAAGCATTTGTCGTAGCGTGGCATGAGTTTTTGTATACCTTCTTCATAGATGGGTGCCGCCTGTGTCTTCAACTAGTTGTACGTTCCGCTGCAGCGCAGTTCCGCATATGCGCGGTAGACACTCTGTATCAAGGAGAAGAAACGTGCGCCATTTGGAGAGCGCTGTCAGCCACGTACGCGTGTTGTGCATGTTTACTCGTACAATGTCGGTGTTGATTGAAAATCCCGCTTGTGAAATCAGATCTGTGATTCGTTTTCTGAATGCTAGGAAATGCACGAAAGATTTGTCTTGACAAGCACTTAAAGTGACCCACTTTTAAAATGTTGTTTTAAAGTGTTTTTCATGATTATGTTCCATTTTCATCCATTCTTTTTACATGTTAGTTTTACCTTTTATCAATGTATCCTATGATTATACTGATCATCTGTATGTTTTTGGCTGATGAAGGGGCCATCATAATAGGCCCCGAAACATGTACCAAATGGTTTTAATATAGACCCATATATAAATATAAATGTAAAGTTTGTGTATTGATCAGGCAGATACCCCAATTTTATTATACTTAGGTAGTTATACTTACCAATGTATTGAAGTTCAGTAAAGTCTTAATTACCTGGCGTCATAGTTTCATTCAAGTTATCAGGAAGGAAATTTCACAAAATGAATATATTAGTGCACTGATATTTTCTTCAATAAATAAATTTAAAAAAAAAATATTGTCCAGTGGGATAAAATGGAGGAATGTTATGCACAGTTATCCCTATTTAATCAATATACAGGTGGGTGGCACATCGACCAATGGAGGTACCTGCTAGAGATATTCGCTCTCAGTTACGCCTACAAGTTCTGGCATTTTGGGAGAGTCAGTGGCTAGCTGACCCACTGCCCAGGAAACTGAGAGCGATCAAGGGAACTACTCGCGTGTGGCGGAGCTCTTCCCGGTCACGGAGAGAGTCCGTCATTTTGTATAGGCAAGGATAGGTCATACAAGATCCACCCACTCGTACCTAATGAGAAGGGAAGACCCCCCACTTTGTACCTGTGGAGCCGTTTTCACCGTGACCCACATTTTAACCGAGTGTGTGGATCTTGCTGACTTACAAAGAAACCTTGGTTTGCAGATGACGCTCAAACTTATATTAGCCGATGACGCGGGGGCTGCTGATCACGTTATCCGCTTTATAAGTGAGAGTGGGTTAGGGCCAGCAATCTAAATTTTCCAGTATAAATTGACTCAACGACTTGTTCGTTTTTGAATGATAATTTTTTTCCCCCTAATTTTTGATTATTTTTATTTTTATTTAATTTTTTGTTTTTGTTTTATTCATTTTTGGTCTTTTTAAATTTAGGTGACCGCCTCAAAATTTTAAATTCAATTCCAAATTTGTATTCTTTAATCTGTGTTAAAAGGGGCAGATGACTCGTAGTTCCGTCCCTTAAAACAACAATAACTAAATAACAGGTGGGTGGGATATGTCTGGGCAGCTGGGAACATATGATTCTTCAAGTCACAGGTCAGGAAGCAACAAAAGACAAGAATAGCGTACAGTAAATGGTACTTGGTTTAGCAGGAGAAAGATAGTTTCATTATGATATTTATACACGCTTAGCAAACTAACTGTACGAGTACCTCCTATAGACTTAAGTGGCGAACCCTGACCTCAGAATCATGTAATGCAAAAAAAAAGCCAACTCCGTACAGGCCATGGAGGCCCTGGGAGTAGTGGAAGGTAGAAGCTTCCACTGTTTGTGACATTGGCAAAAGATGGGATGGAGTTGTCAGCTCCATGCCTGGCCACCTTTGCTCCCAGGAATTACCCTGGTACTCATTTCTGGTGTAGGTTGAGTGAACCCCAGGACTATTTGCATTTCCTAAAGTGGTAGTTTCGTTTCTAAAATCCACTACCTGGGTGGGGATCGAACCCACTCCCTTTCAGTTAGAAGCTCAGTGCCTCTACCGACTGTGCCACGCAGCCCCCTAATTAGGTAATGTTGTAACGTGTTTTTCGAGGGTTTTTTATGCAACTGGCATAAGTCAGTAGGAAGCCATTCTATATTTATTTACGCGGCAAATTGTTCAGCCAAGAGAATTTTTCATGTTAATTTATTATTATTATTAATTTATTATAATTATTATTAAGGTATTTTCGGAGCATTTTATAAAAATTATTAGCATTCAGATAGGTTTTCTATGTCTTAGAAAACGCTATCAAGCAAATTATTACGAACGACAATATCATAGAAAATTATGTGATTGCGGAATTTTACGGAGTTTTCGTCAGTTAGGGTATATCGAGAGACGTGACTCACTGGGAATTCAAGTACACGCTTAATCTTGTCGGAAAGCATGACGCAATCCTGGGTCGCAGCGTCCAGGAAAGGCGAATAGTTGGAACGGAAATCGACTTCATCATCGCCGCACCGTGTGTAATGACACGGAGGAGGGGAAGATCGCGTGGTGGGTCAGCCAATCAGTGAGACCACGTAAGCTGGAAGTCGGTACCATGGTGGGGGAGCCGACGTGTGCATATATCGTTCGACGCGCCGTGGTACGTGGACAATCTGTGAAATACTTGACGAGTATGGGTGCGCGTGCGAGTGGCTCCGATGTTCGGTGGAGTTAGCGACTATCTGTATAGAATTTAACGAGTACGGTTGTACGCGGGAATCGCTCCGATGTTCCGTGGATTGGAGGACTAACTTTTGTAAAACTTAACCAGTGCGGTTGTACGAGCGTTTGGGTCCGAGGTACGGACCATAGAATTATCTAATCTACCAGAATCTCATCAAACATCGACGAAGATGACGACATCCAGGAGACTGTGGGAAGCTCACAGCATCATCCAGTACGAGGGAAAGGCTTCGGGCATTTCCAGTGGTAAGCGCTAATGACGCAGAAATACGCAATCTCTCATTTCTCTTGGTTTTATATTTCATATTTCAGTAACTTCATAGCTTGGGAATAAGAGTAAAATCAATAATTTATCAGACTCCGTTTTCACGTAATTTTCTATCGGTAATATTCAAATTACAACGCTCCAATTTAAATTTTATACTTATTATTATTATTAATTTTGCTATACTTGTTTTATATAATAAATTAATTTCTTTTACAATGCAATCTTTGCTTTCAGTAGGTAGCATTTGATATAGACCAATTCCTTCTCCTGATACAATTGTTTGTCGGGTTAATGATCAAATCATACCACGATCTGAGTGAATAGAGTCTTGAATGTGTTCTGCCAGAGCTAGACGTTGTTAAATACAAATTTAGATTTCAACATTGCGTTGAGGTCTTGGCGCCCATTAAAACAACATAGCTTAGGCAAAGGTAAACAGTTACATTTCTCACCCAACAGTTAGGGGCTAGCAAAACGTTTCATTTGTCGCCGACAACTTGGGGCTGAAAACCTAATAACATTTGTGGAAGGAGAAGGGTATATATTTCTGTGCCTGTATTTTGGGGGTTATTTGTCTGTATCAGTGTATATCATTATGGGGGATGAGAAAGAAAGACAGATGAGGTTACGTAGTGGTCATCAACGGGAGAGTGATGATACGAGCAGTATGTCGAGTGATGGTAGTACCGGGGTAGCGGAGGTAAATCCCGATACTGAAACAGGGAGTGTAGGCGGCCAACCAGAATTAAAAACTTGCCTTCTCGAGTTCATGTATCAGAACAAAGTTAGTAGTGATGCCTTAAATGTAAAATTAGAACAGAATAATGCAAAATTAGAACAAAACAACGCTAAATTAGAACAAAATGGTAGGGAAAATAAAGAAAGTACAGATGCCTTAAATGCTAAATTAGAACAAAACAGTAGGGAAAATAGAGAGAGTAATGAAACTTTAAACGCCAGATTAGAACAAATCAGTAAGGAAAATAGAGAGAGTACTGAAACTTTAAATGCTAAATTAGAACAAAACAGTAGGGAAATGAGTGACAAATTCGAACTGATTAGAGGTGAGATCAGGGGGGTGATGGAAGAAAAGGCTAAAGAGATTATTGCAGATGTAGACAGAAAATTAGGAAAAGTACAGGAGGAGTTGGAAATTAGAATCAGTACACAGGCTGAAAATTTAAAAGAACTAGTGCAACTGGAAACACAGCAGGTCAAAAAGCAATTGGGGGGAGAAATTGACAAAATTCAGGTATCTACTAAAGAGGTTAAGGAACAGCTGGGGGGTAGAATTGAGAAAGTCCATTCACAAATAGTTGCAGAAGTAAATGATTTAAGAGAGAGTAATAAAGAGAGCATTAGCAAGATTGAGGAGAAACAAGCAAAGCTATATGATAAAGTAGAAGAATCAGAAGGAAACATTAAATTAACAGTAAACAGTATTGAGAGGAAGGCTGAGGAGAAAATCGCAGAATTAGAGTTAAAATTAAAAGCTAGGATCAGGCAAGAAAATAGTCAGAATAGGCCAGTTTTTGTGAATAGCACACACAGGGAGGTAGAACTGGGTAAGTTCAGCAATCGACAGGGGAGCCCAATGGAGTTCATGAACACTATAGAAAATAAATTCGGGGAAAGGCTGGAAAATAGTAGTATTGAGTGGTGCCAGGTAGTTGAAATTTTAGAACAAGTGTTTGTGGGGGAAACGAGGAATTGGTTTGCTGTCTACAGAGACAAGTTTACTGATATCAATGATTTTAAAATGAAATTCTGTGAAAAGTTCTGGAATGAGGTTATTCAGTCGCAGCATCGTGAGGGAGTAGTGTGTGGTAAATATAACCCTAAAGGAAGCTCCACCATGACCGAATACTTTTTAGGGCAGGTATTAGTGTGTAAATATCTGGATGGGTTGAAGGAGGAAAGTGATGTGGTGAGGTTGCTACTTAGGCACTTTCCCTATAGGATCAAGGAAGCTGCTTGTATCCAGAATGTAAAGACTATATCACAAGTAGAAAATTTGTTAAGCACATTTGATGCACTAGGGAGAGGGGGTTATGAGGACAATTTCAATCGGAACCGGGGTAATAATAATAATAGACCTAATGAAGCCAGGCATCAAGAAGTTCAAGGGAACGGTGGCGAAGGGGCCAACGCTCAAAATAGAAATAATAATAATCAGCTAAATCAGAACAGAGGAAATGGCTATGGTAATCAGTATCAAGGAAGGAACAATGATTTCAGGGGAAATCAAGGGAGGAACAATGATTACAGGGGAAATCAAGGGAGAAACAATGATTTCAGGGGAAATCAAGGGAGAAATTATAATGACAATAATTACAACCAGAATAGGGGTCAAGGAAGAGGACAGCCTAGTGGTAGTAATATACAGCCAAACAATGACAACACAGCCCAGAATAACCAGACCAGTTTAGTAGTTAGTAGTACTACGGCCAGCTGTAGCGGTTCTTTAAACGCGAACCAGGCTGCGAAGTAAGGTCAGAATCTCAGTCTGTAGCATGCCCTGTCCATACAATTATACAGGAACCCTATGACCTAAATGTGAGAAATGAATTATTACATGAACTAAATGATGAAGGTATTATTCAGGAAGTGGTTAGTAAGAGCCCCATAGTTAAATTTAACGTGTCCGAGGCGTACAAAGATGTTTTAATTGATAGTGGTTGTATGAAGAGTTGCATAAGTAGTGCATTTTATGATAAAATGAAAGGAACTGGAGTAAATTTTGAGGAGATGCCAATTAAAAGCACTTTTGTTATCACAGCTGTTGGGAAGAGGTCTAAAGTAATTTCTAAGCAAGTTTTAGTAGACATTAAAATTAATAATCATGTAGAGAAGCAGATTTGCCTTGTAATTCCAAATTTAGTATTCAGTGTTATCTTGGGTTCAGAGTGGCTAAGTAGAGTGTCTGGTAACTTATGTTATGATGTAGGGAGTATGAAATTTAAATGGGGAGATTCTGAAGTAGAAGTAGCGTTCAATGACCTTATTCAGAGGAGTAGTATTGTAGGTGTGATTTGTACTTTAAATGAGATATCGCCAGCCGTAGAGCAGGGTTCTCCATGTTTTGTGGGCAGTGTGATTACGAACGGAAGTCTAGAGGACTCGTTACGTGATGCTGCATTTCAGGGTAATATAGAGGTGGAACAATGTGTTCGGCTCTATGATGTGTTATTGTGTAATAGGAGAGTTTTTGAGGATCGCATTGGTATGGCCAATTGCTATACACATTCATTGAACGTTATTGATAGGTCAGTATTCACAGGACATAGATATCCTGTACCTTTCGCTTATCAGAGTGCAGTTGAGGCACAAATTAACCAGATGCTTGAAAATGGGATTATTGAGCACTCTAACAGTCCATATGTTAATTCTTTGATCACGGTACCCAAGACCGACGGCACTGTTCGTATTTGTTTAGACGCTCGTTTGGTTAACAGTAGAATTAGTTCAGATCAGCTGAAATCTATGTCAATAGAGGAATTAATGCAAACATTTGAGGGGAAGAAGTATTTCACTTGTGTAGATTTGAGTTCCAGTTTTTGGCAAGTGCCACTTATGTACGAAGATAGACCATTTACAGCTTTTAGTCATAAATATAACCTTTATCAATTTTGTAGAACACCTTATGGGTTAAAGAGTAGTTCAGCAGCTTTAATTAGGGCTTTAAACATCGCATTAGGGGATGACACAGGAGAGTTTGTAACCATTTACATAGATGATATGGTAATTAGTTCACGCAGTTTTGAGGAGCATCTACGTCATTTAGATATAGTTTTTCAGAAGTTAGATCAGGCAGGGTTCACTTTGAAGCTGTCTAAGTCGTCATTCTGTCAGTCAGAAGTGACATTTTTAGGTCATAGAGTGTCGAGTAGAGGTGTAACACCAGAAGAAAGTAGGGTTAATAAGATACTTAACGCAGAGGTGCCACAGAATGGTAAACAGTTAAAAACTTACCTGGGAATTTGCAACTTTTTCAGGAGGTTCGTTCTTAAATACTCTGGGTTGGTAGAACCATTCAGGGAATTGCTTAAAAGTGGGACTCGGTGGAGATGGGAGTCCAAGCATGAACAGGCTTTTAGAGCGCTGAAGGAAGGTTTTGAGAAAGCTGTAGTGCTGAAATATCCGTTAAAAGATAAGGAATATGTGGTTATGACAGATGCTTCACATATAGGCATTGCTGGAGTATTATGTCAGAAAGATGATGAGGGTAATCTGTGCATTGTATCTTTAGCCTCGCGAGGACTGACAGCAGCAGAGAAAAGATACACGATTACTGAGTTAGAGCTTTTAGGTATTGTTTTCAGTTTAGGGAAATTTAGAATGTATTTAGTAGGGGGGAAATTTGAGATCCACACAGATCACCATGCATTACTGTATATGAGGACTTGTAAACTCAGTTCTAACAGAGTTAGTAGGTGGATTCTTGCTCTGCAGGAATACGAATTCACAGTAAAATATATTTATTTACTCGTGTCAGGAACAAAAATATTACATAACAAACTATGTACAAAATGGGCAAAACAATGGTAACACTTGAACATTTAAGGTTCTAAATAATGCTTGACCAATATTTTGCCATGTCACGTCCATTTGGTGTAGCCTTCACCAGATCCTCCATGGTGCACAGTATAGGACACAGACTGCACTGAAGCAGATGACCCATAGTCTGTTCTTCACCGCATTCACAAAGGACCGGGTCGCAGCAAAAACCCCATTTATGAAGAATGGACTTGGATCTGCCAACACCAGATCGCAATCTGTTGAGAGACTTCCAAGTTGTCCAAGCCTCTGTATGTCCTGCTGGGAGCCTTTCAGATGGAACCATCCACTGGGTAATGTGGGGGCTTCTGGTCAACCAAGATGTAATCCTCAAAACCTGAGGTTTGTCAGTTAGGCACTCAGTTGTGTGAAGAAAGCTTCTTCTGGACTTCAGTCGAGAGTGGGCTGGTTGAAGGCTAAACAATGGATGTGCTTGAGACACATCTACCCTAGATCTCTCACATTTAGCTGCAATTTCTCTTCTGATATCTGGGGGTGCAATGCCTGCTAAACAATACAGATTATCACATGGCGTGGGTCTCAGGCAGCCAGTGATAAGTCTACACGTTTCATTTAATGCAGTATCAACCTGCTTGGTATGACACGACCTATACCACACAGGACATGCATATTCTGTTGCAGAGTAACAAAGTGCTAAAGCAATGGTTCTTATTGTTTGAGCTTGAGTCCCCCAGCTGGTACCAGAGGCAGGCAGGAGGCAGTTTCTTGCGGATACCTTATTTTTGGTGTTTAGACAATGTCTTTCATACGTGAGTGCACGATCCAATGTAATCCCTAAGTATTTGGGATTCGCACAGTGATCCAACAGCATGCCTTCCCACGTTACATGCAGTTTCCTCTTTGCCTGTCTGTTCTTGAGATGGAAAGCGCAGACTTGTGTTTTCAAAGGGTTTGGTTTCAATTGGTTTCCTCTATAATAATCACTTAGTTCCCCCAGAGCTTCAGATAGACGTCTTTCCACAACTTCAAACTGATCCGCCTGGACGGTAATGGCACGATCATCCGCATAAATAAAGCTTCGAGTACCTACTGGTATTGGCAGGTCATTCGTATACAGTATATGTTAAAGAGGATAGGGGCCAGAACACTACCTTGAGGCAGTCCATTTCTTTGATTCCTCCAACGGCTGTGCTGCCCTTGAAAGTCTACAAAGAGTCTACGATTTTGAAGAAGACACCTGACTATTTCAGTTAATTTATAGTCCTTTGTCATCAAGTAGAGTTTATTCAGCAGAAAGTGATGATTGACTGTGTCATAAGAAGCTGTTAAGTCAATGAATACTGCCCCTGTGATCTTCCGGTTCTGGAATCCATCTTCAATATGCTGAGTAAGATGTAGGATTTGTGAAGTGCAGCTTTTACCTGTTCTGAAGCCAGCCTGTTCAGGGATTAGGAAAGGTTCAATTACCTTTGTGAGCCTACTTAGATCTTCGCTCCAGTATCTTGAAAAGGTGGGAGAGCAATGAAATAGGCCTATAATTCTTAGGATCATGTGCATCTTTCCCGGGTTTGAGAATCGCTATTACTCTGCTCTTCCTCCACATTTTGGGTATTTTACAGGTAGTAATGCAGTTATTAAACAATTCTAGCAGCCATTCTTTAGCCCCAGGTCCAAAATGTTTGATTTGATCCACACAAATTCCGTCCAATTCCATTCTTACAGTAATTAATAGCTATATTCAGTTCTGAAAGTACAAAGGGTTTAAGGAACATGTTGTCTTCCTGTTCATGTTCCCTTAACAACTTCAATTTAGGTTTATGGATTGTCTTTCCAAAATTACCATTTCGAATAAGTTGATTAACAATTTGGTTGGCAGAGACATTAGAATGTGAAGAAGTTCTATTGTGATCATTGTTAAGGCGTCTAAGAAACCTCCAAGCTTTCTGGCTGCTCCTTCCCATATCCAAATCTTCCATAAGCTTTAACCACTGTTGTCGTTTTGAGTCTGAAATAGAAGAGAGAACACGTTGTCCGCTAGCAATAGTTTCCTCACTGAAAGGATCTTCGTCAAATGATTTGCAGTAATTTGACAAAAGAGTCGTTGTCTGAGGAGTAAGACCTTGTATGTAATTTGTTCTACATCCTCTATGGATGGCTGCATTGGAACATACTTTAATCACATCAATGAATTGCTCATAGGATTCTGGAATGGGACTGACTGAGGTGATCTTCTCATCAAGTAATGAGGTGAACAGTGTCCAGTTAGCCTTCTTGAAGTTGTATCTTCTTCGAAAAGGGACAGTCTGTGGTCTGACAGCTGGAAATAGCTGGCACATTATGGGACGATGTTGAGTATTTGGGATGGGCGGACAAACCGATTTCACACATTGGCTGGTGACACTCTCACTTACAAATATGAGATCTGGGTTGTAGCCACGCTTCCATCTTCCACTGTTAAATGATGAAGGGAGTTTACTGTCATGTATGAGGGACAGCTGAAGTAATTCTGCCCATTTTAAAACAGCTTCCCCATTTTCATCATCGTGGGAATATCCACACACACTACTATGGCTATTAAAATCACCAATGATAACAGACACTTTTTGCGAACTTAAATTGTCAGGAACTTTGAATGAAAACTGTGACTTAGGTGGTTTGTATATTGAGAAAATGATCAAATTGCTCAGTTCTACGGCAATGATTTCTATATCGTTTTCTTCTGAAATGGATGTCGCCTGGATCATGATGTCTGGTTTCGTGAAGATAGCACTACCATATTGGCCATGAGGACGTTCCACTACCAGCTTCATACCTGGAATTTTAGGTCGGCGTTGGTTAATGTCTCTGTGCGTTTCTTGTATGCACAATACGTCACAATTGTGTTTGTGGCATATGTCATGTAAGAGTTCTTCCTTATTTATAAAAATTCCCTCAATGTTCACAGAAATTATAGTCATTTTTTTGGCTCTGATAAGAGCCTTTTCCATTTATCATGGACCATTCTGGTATGTAAATATACTATGTTCCTGGAATGCTGACGTTCAGTTCAGTACTGGAAATTTGAGTCCAAGTACCTATGCAGGGGCACCACGGGCAGGAATCAGCTTCACCCCCAGTAAAATATATTAAAGGTAAAGATAACATTCTTGCAGACATGCTATCGAGGGACACTAATTTATGTAGGGATTATCCTGTGGTTAAAGCAGAGGATGGTATTTTAATATGTGCATGTGTGGACAGTAGCAACAGGGCATTGTTACAGACACTGAGAAATATGCTAGTGGAGCAACGTGATGACGTTAAGTTAAAGGAGCCACTGGCTAGGTTGGAAATAGGTGAAGAAGAGTATGTGAAAGTAGGACGGTTCACGTACAAGATGCAGGATGGGCTTCTTGCAAGGAAATGTAGGAATAATCGGTGGGCAATATGTGTTCCTGCCACTTTGCGGGAGGAGCTAATTTGGTTCATTCATAGGGAATTAGGACACTTTGGTGCTGCCAAGGTCTTCTATGAAATTGGTCGTGACTTCATTTGGAGTAAAATGGGAAGGGATGTTAGGAGGATTTTAGCTAAGTGTGACACCTGTCAAAGGAGTAAATATCCAGTTAAATATTTAGTGGGGGAGAGATCTGCAGTTCTCACCAGTAGTCCCGGCGAACTACTGTGTGTGGATTTATTTGGCCCGATCGTTAAAGGACAGTACGGCTACGAGTACATTTTTATAGTTATTGACGCTTTTAGTAAGTATGTCAAGCTATATCCGCTAAGGAAAGCCACGGACTAGCGTGTAGCCGTCTGATCATTAATAAGTATGTACCTGAGTTTGGCATTCCTCTCAGGATACTTTCTGACAGTGAACCACAGTTTACTGCAAAGAAATGGAGAACCAGTATGCAGGAAGCTGGTATAACACACGTTCATTCCTCTATAAGGTACCCTCAGGGTAATTCTGCAGAGCGTCCATTAAGGGAAGTGGCTCGTCTTTTTCGGACTCTAGTGCATGACAAGCATACGGCCTGGGTTGGACATCTGCCCAAGGTCGAGACCTGGCTGAATTCTGTCCAGCATGAGAACACGAAATTGACGCCATACGAAGTTCACTTCGGAAAAAGACCACAAAATGAACTAGCGAGGGTGTTGGGATTAAATGAGGGTAAGCAACCGGGGATGGATTACATTGTCCAGTTGGCGAAACAGAATTTATCTAAGTCAGCACAAAAGAGAATTCGCCAACAAAAAGAAACTAAATTTGACCTATTCGAGCCGGGAGACAGAGTCTTACTTAGAGTGCCGAAACAGTCAAATAAGCTAGAGAAAGTCATGTCCAAGTTCTTTTATCTCTACGAGGGCCCATTTATAGTTGCCAAACGTATTGGGAAAACAGCATATGTGCTGGAGAATAGTGAGGGAAACAGATTATACGGAACGTATAATATACATAGTCTACGAAAATATGTGTCATAAAGTGAGTGTGTTTAGCTGGCGAGCCAGCCTATCAAATGAGTAAGTGTGGTGTCTGGTGCGTGGAAGATCTGGTCTTCAAGGCAGACGTATCAGAAGTCGCACAGGGGGGTAGTATGTAAGTAAATGAGAGTTTTTAAGGTACAGGGAAATATGACGGGATTGTCGGATGCTCTTGAGCACTAAAATGTCTCGATACACCAAGGCCAGAATTTGGTAGCGCTGGTGAATTCCCATTTGCCTCCAAGAGTTGGGTGAGCGCTTGAACAGGGTATTTTTGCTTAAGGCGTCCACGAGGCAAAAGATGGGCCATCAGAATGCGAGACAGTCCTTCATGAAACTCATACATATCAGCACACGTGATTTCTGTTTACGGCCTCGCCATGTAAGATTTGTAAGTGTGTAATTTAAGGTAATTTGTACAAAGGTATTATTTGTGTGAGAAGAATTGATCTGTGTTGAGAACTAGTATTAAGTAGAATATGGTCTACGGGAACTTAACAAGACAGGGCGATTACGGCACAGAAATATTTGGTGTTATATGTAATGCACATTTACTGTTTTTTTTTCAGAAGTCAATATTAATTTAATCATCTTTTATAAAGAGAGATCATGTATTATGGTCACGAGGCGCTGCCACAATAGTGTGATCGTGTGCTCAGTGATAAGTGAGATTAAATTTCACCATAAGGAAGGGACCTCCAGTGAAATTAGGAAGTTCTATGGTGATATAAATATATCAGAACACCTTCAATGCGTGTGATATGACATCATAAATACATAGTGCTCACACATTAATTATGTCTATTTCTCCAACATAGAGGAATTTGAGAGGCGGAAATATCCGTGGAACACTATTTTATATGAGAAACATTGGACTGGTTGCAAAGTGCAATCCATAGTGACAACAAACTTTGACGCAAAGTGCGTGAAGAAAAATTATGAGTGTATATATCTGTAATTTAGGGAGATTTCATTTATGTAATATGTATTTTGGATGGGGTTTATTAACGTGTCTGGGATAATCGGATAATGGACCGTCGTCACGGTAAATCATCCGATGATCCGAGGCGAATATGTAACGTGTTTTTCGAGGGGTTTTTATGCAACTGGCATAAGTCAGTAGGAAGCCATTCTATATTTATTTACGCGGCAAATTGTTCAGCCAAGAGAATTTTTCATGTTAATTTATTATTATTATTAATTTATTATAATTATTATTAAGGTATTTTCGGAGCATTTTATAAAAATTATTAGCATTCAGATAGGTTTTCTATGTCTTAGAAAACGCTATCAAGCAAATTATTACGAACGACAATATCATAGATAATTATGTGATTGCGGAATTTTACGGAGTTTTCGTCAGTTAGGGTATATCGAGAGACGTGACTCACTGGGAATTCAAGTGCACGCTTAATCTTGTCGGAAAGCATGACGCAATCCTGGGTCACAGCGTCCAGGAAAGGCGAATAGTTGGAACGGAAATCGACTTCATCATCGCCGCGCCGTGTGTAATGACCCGGAGGAGGGGAAGATCGCGTGGTGGGTCAGCCAATCAGTGAGACCACGTAAGCTGGAAGTCGGTACCATGGTGGGGGAGCCGACGTGTGCATATATCGTTCGACGCGCCGTGGTACGTGGACAATCTGTGAAATACTTGACGAGTATGGGTGCGCGTGCGAGTGGCTCCGATGTTCGGTGGAGTTAGCGACTTCTTCTTCTTCTTCTTCTTAGCGTTATCCCGTAGGAACGGGGTCCGCTTTTCGGATCAATGCACGCCATTTCTTGCGATCTAATGCTTCGCGTGATTTCAAGTTTCTTGATCGTAAATCGGCGTTAATGGTGTCGAGCCACCGCAATTTCGGTCTCCCACGCTGTCTCTGGCCGTCGACCGTTAGATGGTAGGCCGAGCCGATGACTGAACTTTGTGGTGCACGGACAACGTGCCCATACCAACGGAGTCTCCATTCCTGCATTTTCTCATTGATTGGAGCCACGCCAGCTGTATGTCGAATCGTTGTGTTGGGGATATGGTCGAGCAGAGATATGTCTAATGATCTTCGCAGCATCCGCATTTCCATGACATGAAGTGAGTGCTCAGCACTTCTAGGTGCTGGCCAACACTCTGTACCATATAATGCAACTGGTCTCACCATTGTGCGGTATATCTTTGATTTTAAGCGGATAGGCATCTTCTTATCACAAAGAACACCGGTGACATCTCTGAATCGCATCCAAGTCGCATTGATTCGTGCTCGCACATCTTCATTCACAGAGCTGTCGCCATTCAATCGTGAGCCTAGGTATCGGAATGTATTTACCTTGGTAAGAGGAGCTCCATTAATACCTATAGTTCCAGGGGATGGAATCGTTTCGAGGTATTCAGTCTTGTGGATGTTCAAACGAAGACCAAATCCTTGCAGACGATCATGCCATGTCTGCACTTGGGTTTCAAGATCCATCCTGGAGTCTGCCGCAATCATCACATCATCAGCGTATAGCAATGTCCATGGGACACACTTCTGCAGGTCTCGCGTTATGGAATTCATGACGATAACAAAGAGCAGGGGAGACAGAGCTGAGCCTTGATGAACCCCAACTGTCACAGGGAAGCTGTCAGTCAGTCCTGCAGGGCATCGCACGTGGCTTTTGGTGTTGTTGTACAGCATTTTTATCCAGTTTATATACATTTCTGGAACTTGATGATCTCGGAGAGCGTACCAAATCATCTGGTGTGGTACTCGATCAAATGCCTTCTCGAGGTCAAGGAAAGCAAGATGTAGTGGCCTCCTCTTCTCTCGGAATTTCTCCATCAGCTGGCGCACAGCAAAGATTGCGTCTATCGTGCCACATCCCTTGACAAACCCACATTGATTTGCTGAGAGCTGTACGATGTTCCTCAGCCTATTGTCTAGGATACGTTCGAATATTTTCATAGTGTGGGAGAGAAGTCTAATTGGACGGTAATTGGTACATTCAGCTGGGTCACCCTTACCCTTAAAGATAGGTACTGTGATACTAGTTGACCAATCTGTAGGTATTTGACCACAGAGAATAATTGAATTGAAAAACTCTGTCAGCCAGGTGGTCGCGTTGTCACTAAGTTCCTCAATTTTCCAGATGTCTGCAGGAAGGTCATCTAGCCCTGGGGCCTTTCCATTTTTCATGCTACGAATGGCAACTTTGACTTCATCTTCAGTGATACAAGGTACTGGTCCAGCTGTAACATTGTTGTCTGGTATTTGTGGGTGAGGGAATTCAGTGTTGAATACTTCACTAAAATACTCTCGCCAACGGTGCAGAATCATCTTGCTATCGTGAAGTCGTCGACCATTCTTATCCTTCACACACATATAGTGTTCTATATCCTGACCTGCTCTACACCGTGCTCGGGCTAGTCGGTAGATAATTTTGTCTCCGTCTTTAGTTGTCAGTTGATCATATAAATGTTTGTAGTGATCTACTTTAGCCTCAGCAACTGCTATTTTTGCCTCCTTCTTAGTAGCTTTGTATTTCAGAAGATTCTCCTCAGTCGGTGATGTTCGCAACTGTTTAAAAGCTGCTTTTTTTTCATGCACCATTTCCTGTACCTTGTCTGTCCACAACCACGTCTGTTTGTCAATTCTACGTGTGCCGGGCTGTGTTACACCAAGCTCAGATTGAGCTATACTAGTTACGCAGTTGTTGAATGATGCCCAAGTATAATCCGTATTTACAGAATCAACTGGAGGGAACACAATCTTCTCACTGAATGCCACTTTATGGTCTTGTAGCTTCCACCATTTGATTTTGGCATGACCTTTCACATAGGGTTTTCTTATGTAACCTTTCATTCTAAGATCGGTAACTAGCAGTTTATGTTGAGGGGCTAAACATTCAGATGGTATGACCTTAGTGTCTATGACAATTGGGAAATCTCTCCTACGAAGTAGTGCATAGTCAATCTGAGTATTGAGTTAGCGACTATCTGTATAGAATTTAACGAGTACGGTTGTACGCGGGAATCGCTCCGATGTTCCGTGGATTGGAGGACTAACTTTTGTAAAACTTAACCAGTGCGGTTGTACGAGCGTTTGGGTCCGAGGTACGGACCATAGAATTATCTAATCTACCAGAATCTCATCAAACATCGACGAAGATGACGACATCCAGGAGACTGTGGGAAGCTCACAGCATCATCCAGTACGAGGGAAAGGCTTCGGGCATTTCCAGTGGTAAGCGCTAATAACGCAGAAATACGCAATCTCTCATTTCTCTTGGTTTTATATTTCATATTTCAGTAACTTCATAGCTTGGGAATAAGAGTAAAATCAATAATTTATCAGACTCCGTTTTCACGTAATTTTCTATCGGTAATATTCAAATCACAACGCTCCAATTTAAATTTTATACTTATTATTATTATTAATTTTGCTATACTTGTTTTATATAATAAATTCATTTCTTTTACAATGCAATCTTTGCTTTCAGTAGGTAGCATTAGATATAGACCAATTCCTTCTCCTGATACAATTGTTTGTTGGGTTAATGATCAAATCATACCACGATCTGAGTGAATAGAGTCTTGAATGTGTTCTGCCAGAGCTAGACGTTGTTAAATACAAATTTAGATTTCAACATTGCGTTGAGGTCTTGGCACCCATTAAAACAACATAGCTTAGGCAAAGGTAAACAGTTACATTTCTCACCCAACAGTTAGGGGCTAGCAAAACGTTTCAATGTGGTAAAGGTTTATATCTTGATTTTTCAAGGGTACAAAAGCTGTTTAGACTACTAATACCACTACTATTTTCACTCCTCTTCTAAATGCTACTATGAGGATTACAAGGAAAATAACCTATGCGTGGGTTATGTGCTGTTTTGGATGCACACTAAAATTTCTCAAATTGGCTGGATTTTGTACGCTATTATTGTTAGTTATTTGGAGATAATCTATCCTGTTTCTCATGTTATTATTATTATTATTATTATTATTAACTTTATTGGCCACATTGGACAACTTGAGTCTTCCATGTACACATTTTCTTTGAAGGTTGTATTGATTGATTCTTCTTATCTGCCCAGTACTTCTTCATTCGTTCTGATCGCAGTCTTCTTAATTCGTCTGAATCTCTACAGGCTGTCAGTGTATCATTTCTGCTGAAAATTTGTGATTCTTAAGAAGGGTGGTAATTTTATTCTTGTTCTCTGCATCTGTAATTTCGAGTCCAACTGTTTTGAGATCCTCTTGAATTTCTTTGTTCCAATGCCCTCCAGTCTTCTTTCCCAGATTGCTCATCACTAGTTGTCGTAAAATCCTGTTTTCTGGTAATCGTACGATATGATAGAAATAAGAGATTCTTTTCTTCAAGAGTTTGGTGCTTTTCAGTCGGTCGACACGAATGTACCCAAAAGAGCTGGGTTATGCCCTAATCCCGAAATAAATTACATGAGATTAATAAATACACTAGGATGACCAGTTTCGATTGTCAAGCGATCATCATCAGATCCTGTTTGAAAATACAGGTGAAAATATTTACAATGTGTACAATTTTTTATTTAGTTGCAGTATTGGTACTGCAACTGTCGGTGTATGCTAAATGCAGTATATATGAGGTTAGGTGAAATGCTAAATGGTGATAGATATCCGGAGTTTGTAATTTGGGGTGATTATATGGTTGAAAAAATCAAGTATGGTTAAACTCTAATATTACAGGCTACTACTTATCTGGTTGTCTTCCTTGCTGGAGCTAAGGGCAGTTTTCGTGTTCACTGTTACTCCATGTAATTTTTTTCGGGATTAGGGCATAACCCAGCTCTTTTGGGTACATTCGTGTTGACTGGCTGAAAAGCACTAAACTCTTGTTTACTAAGGCAAAACTTAAAAAATGGCTTCAAACACCACAAGATTCTTTTCTTCTTCATCGTGCTGGTAACTGGGTCAATCTCTTGACAGACTGTTTCATTGGAGAGGATTCTCCAGACTCCTTCAACCTGGTACTTTTTATTTATGCAGTTTCTGATAATTCTTCTTTCAGTTTTGAGGAGCTGATCAGTTCTACTTTCATTTTTAATTTGGAACAAGGTTACGCTAGCATAAGTGGCTTTGGACAAAGTTACAGTTTTGTAGTGTTGGATCTTAGCGCCTATTGACAAGCATTTTTAGCCTATTTTCAGTTTATGAAAAAATAGGCTTATGAGATCACCTTTTGTCCGTGTGTGCATGCGTGTGATGGTGTGTGTGTGTCCCCCCTAATAAATTCTAAACGGCTGGAGCGATTTCAATGAAACTCGGTAAGATCATAGCACCATTCTGGCCGACCCCAACCGTGACCTTCAAATTTTATTGTGTCTCACCAATCCAACATGGCCGCTGTGCAAAATATTTCACCAGCATTCAGTATCTCCGAAACTATTACCGATATCGCCCTGAAATTTTGTACGGTGATAAAGGGAACTACTAGAAGTTCACCTATGAGACTTTCAAAAACCTGGTAACTACAAAACCAACATGATGGCCAAGCGAAGTTGAGACATTTAAATAGACTTTTCTCGCGATTTAACCATCCAAACGTAATGAAACGTGGTACAGCAAATGTTTATACACATTGTAATGCACTGGCGTCTAATTTAGTTTAATTGTTTACATAACCTCAAAATGGCGGCTGTGCGAAATATTTCACTGGCATTCAATATCTCCGAAACTATTTATGATATCACCCTAAATTTTTTTACAGTGATAAAGGGCACTGCTACAAGTTTATCTATGTAACTTTCAAAACCCTGAAAAGTACAAAACGAACATGGCGGCCAAGCGAAGTTGAAACATTTCAATAGACTTTTCTCGTGATTTAACCATTTGAGCGGCGTGAGCGCAGTGAAATGTGGTACAGTAAATGATTATACATATTGTAATGCACTGGCATCTAATTTAGTTGAATTGTTTACATAACCTCAAGACGGCGGCTGTGGGAAATTTTAAAATTAAGTTTTTATTTCATGTGTTGTAATCATGCGATCGAAGTGAAAATTTGAATAATGAAGCAACGCAATAATTTTCCTTTAATGGTACATAACTCTATGGTCTATACATATAACAATCCAAAATGGCGAGCATCCGAAATATTTTGACGGTTCTCAATATCTACAAATCTCTTACTGCAATCAAACTGAATTTTTTTAGGTTCATAGAGGCTATGAACATAAGTTCACCTATAGGACTTTCAGTAACCTGGTGAGCACAAATCCAACATGGCGGCGACGCGAATTATAAATATTTAAATGGACGTTTCTCACGATTTAACCATCCGAGTGCAGTGAAACTTCACACGTTAAATGCTTATACAAATGTTAATCCACTGGCATCTAATTTATTTCAATTGTATTCATAACCACAAGATAGCAGCTGTGCGAAATTTTAAATCTCGTTTTTACTTCTTGTGTCGTGATCATGCGATTGAAGTCTGAATACCACACGTAGGCTACACAACAATCTTCATGTAATAGTACATAAATAAAAATCCAACCTGGCGACCATCTGAAATATTTAGACGGTTCTCAATATCTACGAATCTATTACAACAATCAATCTGAAATTTTGTATGTTGATAGAGGCAATTTACATGAGTAGGATATATGAAAATAGGCTTTAGTTCTTCACGGAACTACTTGTTTGTTATAAGTTGACCAGGTTAGAAATTATGCTATTTTCATTTTGTTGGTTCTATTTATCCATGTTGTGTTTTCTCGTAAGTGATGCATAACGATTTCTCCGAGGTATTTAAATTGTAGAACTATGTTAATTTTTCCATCATTTATGATGACTTCCTTTATGTCAAGAGGTTTCATTGGCATGATCTCAGTTTTCTCAGAAGATATTTTCAATCCTATTTTTACTGCAATTTTCTGGAGACTGGTGATCTGAGCACTAACTTCTTCCATGTCAAGGGCTAAGAGACCTAAATCATCTGCAAACCCTAGGCAGTTTGTTCTTATTGAGGGTTTTGCTCCAATTTTGATTTTAGGTGGGTTTTCTTTTTGCCAAATTTTCACGATGTAATATCAAATATGCATTCTATAAAGTTTCCCTAAACCTGAACTTAATTTAGTGTTTGAAGTCACCCAAGTCATAAAGCTGTTTAGGAAATGCATTCCATTGCTTTGTCTTATTCTATCTGGGAAAGGTGGTGGAATGTGCTTGGTATTATTACTTTGGCATGTGTCATTCCTTCTTGGTAAATGGGTATAGGTAATACAGGAATAAGAATAAGAATATTTTATTCACCAGTGATCATTTATGTGAAATAGGTTTCATCATTCATGGTACCATATTATTACTAGTTTCCTCTATATACAGTTAATAAAAATCCATACTAACAATTTTTTTATCCAAGAATTATTTTATGGTATAAAATGGATTTTATAACATCCGGTTGTACAGGTTTCTTTTGAACGTATTGAAGGTGGGCAATGAGAGAGTGCAGCTCCTGGAGCCAACTGCATGAGCGCGAGCGGAGCCAAGGAGCCGGGACCAGCTGACTGCTCGCTAATAGTTTGTGCTGGAACGACTAGATGGCAATATACGCAGTCAAGGCGCAAGCATAGGTACAGCATTGTACTGGGCTGAGTAGACCTATATTACGTGTTTGGCTGTATGCTAAATATGAATCACGAACAAGCTTAGCACATTTTTATGAACAGCTTTTGCAAACAGATTTCCCAAACATGCACAAAATGACTGCCAAACTTCTATCAATGTTTGGTTCATCATATCTGTGTGAGAAACTGTTCTCTCTAATGAAGATAAATAAATCTCCATGAAGAGCCACTCTAACTGACGCACATCTCACTGCCGTTCTTCAAACTGCAAGTGCAAGATCGATCGCTCCAAATGTAACCTGTCTGCTTCAGCGAAAGGATACGCACACCTCCTCATCATCTGCAGAATGACAGTTCAGATATATAAGAACACATAGGCATATGTTTTGTTTATAATGAATGATACTTATCCATGTATTTATTTCTGTACTCCTAGAGCAAGTTTTCGTTCCTTGTGTTATAAACAAGTTGTTAGGTTACCTTATTGTAGTTTTAGGACTATCGGTAGTGGGCAAAGGAGTGTGTACTTATTAGCTGTCAAAGTAATTATTTATGTTTCCTACACAGAACCTAATAAAAGGAATATATATAATTAATCGTGTACGTAGCGCCATAATCTAATCATCTAATGCACAACAAATGAGGCACAAGTATAAAGCTGTTGGGATACGCCGCTTGTAACGGCAAGCTGTGCAAGCAGCTACAGGTTTAACTTTGGTGAAAGCGCATACTCGGCTCTTTCTCCTGCCGGAGCAGGAGCACTGCTCAATGAGACGAATTGTGTCCATATCTGGCGTAGACTGTGCAGAATGTGGTAATTTATTTACTTTATATGAGCTACCAGATTTTGCCAGTCAGTGGCTTGGGATATCAATGTTTCCTTTACGGTATTTCGTGTGTTGTGATGGTGTATGTTTTTCCTAGTGATAAATTCACTTAATTTGCTTTTGACAAACAGTAGCAAGATAAAAATATATTGATTTTTAATTGCTAATATTTTAAGTCTAATAAGAAGGGGATGACAGTGCTCCCTAGGATCAGCTTTACACATTACACAAACAATCTTCTTCTGTATCAGTAGGGACCGGAAAAATTCGCATTTGCGATAAATGCGAATTTTTGTAATATGTGTTAAACCCATTTTTTAAATAGTTTTAAGGTGTTCTGAAGCACTGTGGTACCTAAATTCAAAATGCGAATTTTGACCAAAATGCGAAATTAGTACAAACATGCGATTTTGGTGCGAATTCTGCGAAAATGTGATATTTTAGTGGCGAAAACCACATATTTCGGCGAAATCATGAGAAATACTGCAAATATGACGCATATATTTTTCAACCGCTCTAATCGATATACCGTATTTGCTCGCGTATATCTCGCCCCCGCGTATATCTCGCACCCCATGTTTTTAATTGAAATTTCAGGGGGAAAAGTACTCGCATATATCTTGCATTCATTACTGACACCGTCATATAAGTGACCGTAATAACCTTCAGGTAGAAACACGTTCGATTTAGCGCTCCACAACAGTCGTCATTGTCCAGGAACTTACCCGAAGCGATACTAACAGGAAGAGCGAGCAACAACGAGTTGGTCCGAACTTCGATGCAAGCAAGCATACGGCGCAGCGTGAGTGTTAGCACGCTATACATCGTTCGCCGCGTCTCCGGCCAAGATTGGCTAAATTCGCCGCCTTGAGACACGTTCGAATTAGCGATTAGCACGCCACAACCGTTCTGCAAGTAGGCCTACTGTTACATCGCAGAGAAACGCAGTTCAGTCTTCTCGAATCTCAATGATTTCGTCTTTACGCATTGGTTCGCATCAGAGCTCGGCTGTGTGCAAGCATTCGGCGCAGCGTGAGTGTTAGCACGCTGTGCATCGTTCGCCGCGTCTTCGGCCACGGTTGGCTAAATTCGCCGCCTTGAGATACGTTCGAATTAGCGATTAGCGCGCCACAACAGTTGCGCAAGTAGGCCTACTGTTACATCGCAGGGAAACGCAGTTCAGTCTTCTCGAATCTCAATGATTTCGTCTTTACGCATTGCGTCGCATCAGAACTCGGCCGCGTGCTAGCATACGGCGCAGCGTGAGTGTTAGCACGCTGTACATCGTTCGCCGCGTCTTCGGCCACGGTTGACTAAATGCAATTCAAACCCAGATGAAAGAAAGTGAAAAATATGATATCATACTTGCATTAACTGCAGTTCAGACAGAGTTCAGCATATTTGCTAAATACTGTTTTGTGGACCCCAACGAACGATGTTGATAGCGAGCGTGTGTTGTCCCATTACAACACAGTGGTTACAGTCAGACGGTGCAATTTGAAAGAAAGCAATGCTGAACTACTGACAATACTTTCGTTTGAGGACTATAACTGCACTTCATAACCTTGAAGTCGTTAAAATAATATTACAATGTGATGATTTTTAACTTTGTAAATAGATGCTAATTTTGAAGAAAATAGATGCTAATTTTGAAACAAATAGATGCTAATTTTTCCGGTCCCTATGTATCAGTAACACATTATGGACATACGGTGAGTGTCCCCATAGTAGTGGCCCATAAGAAATATGGGACTGAAAGTGTCCAAAATGTGCCATTCTCAGATAGTCAGTTGTCACTAATTCCCTCAATTTCCACATGAGATAAGAAACCTCTGATACCTTTTTACAGACATGATCAACGTGTACTTCCCAGTTTAAATTTGGATTCGATATGAATGCCTAATAGCTTAACTGACAGAATTTCTATGTTATTAGACAATCCTAACAGAAGGTGTTCAGTTTTATCCTCATTGCAAAGTAATTTATTGGATGAAAACCAACTTACTACAGTTCTTGTGATGAATTAATTTGTATTACTGCAAATATTTATAAGCACATTGGATAAAAATAAGTTTACCTTACTACATATTGTAATTCACACCTGAACATCATCTCTGTGAGTACCATTGTTCACTGTCAACTGACTAATATAAGGCATGGATAGTTTGAGTGATGCATCAATTGACCATTGCAGCAATATCAGTTTATTTATTTATATATCGTATGGCTTTTAGTGTCAAGAGTGTCCGAGGACATGTTCGGCTCACCAGAAGCTGTAGCTGCTTCAATGCGGGCACCCATGGGGTGAGCTACAAGTACCGTTCAATTTTATGTAGTTCCAACTTTCGCTACCAGATGTCACTGACATCTAGTGGTGAACGTTGGAACTTTGATAGAGCGTTTCAATGAAAGCTAACCTGCAAATTTAGCTTCACACAAGTTTAATTAGTGGAAGGTTCTTTTACATGCTTTACTTGCCCTCAGAAGGAAGGCATACTGAAGGATTTTAACGCTCTTAAAAAATCCTACGACTTCGGCCGGGTTTGAACCCGCGATCTTGGGCATAGAAGCTCAGCATGCTACCGACTATGCCACCAAAGCCGCTAATATCAGTTTATAAACTCATCATCTTGCACAGTTTCCAGCCACTGGCTGGGTCTGTTTGGAACACAAGCCTCTCCAACGTCTTCTGTCTTCCCACCATCTCTAAGCAAGGGGTGCAAGGAAGAAGCCTCCCCGAAGATTGTATAATTTACACTATGGAAAACCAGTACAATCGGGCGCATCCTGGGCAACGTTGCATAGCAGCGGCAGATTCTTCCACTACCGGTCAACACAGAAGTAGTAATCTCCCTAAAGGGTCTTTTTTAAGACCACTTGTTATAGTCTCGATTAATATCGAGGGATTCTCGCGTGTCAAAGAGACCTTATTGGCTGATTTGTGCAACGAATGTAAATGTGACATACTCCTAATGCAAGAGACTCACCGGGTCTACAACAGCCATCGGCCCAAAATCGCAGGCATGGAGCTTGTTCTGGAAAGGCCCCACGATAAATACGGCAGTGCCATTTTTACCAAACCAAACCTAAATATCACATCAGCCTCGCTGACTGGAAAGGATGACATCGAGATTCTTTCAATATCTACACCACACTTTTGCGCCACTTCTATATACAAGCCCCCCAATGTCGACTTCACGTTTGAGGAACCTGCCAACTTCAACTACCAGGACGTAAACTTCATCATTGGCGATTACAACTGCCGAAGCACATCTTGGGGATACCCAGATTCAGATATAAATGGCGAAAAACTGGAAACCTGGGCAGAGAATCATGATCTTCAGCTAATTCATGATCCAAAGCTGCCAGCATCCTTCAACAGTGGCCGATGGAGGAGAGGCTACAACCCCGATAATATCTTCGTGTCATCCAAAGTTGCTGGGAGTTGTTTGAAGATGATGGGTAAGCCCATTCCATCTACCCAACATAGGCCCATAATCTGCACAGTGAATGCCATGGTTGTGCCAGAGGAGGTGCCTTTCAAGCGAAGGTTTAATTTTCAGAAGGCCGACTGGGAAAGATTTGCCAAAGAGCTTGATACAGAAGTTGCCAAAATCCCGCCGCAACCTGAGATGTATGAGGCATTTGTCAAATGCGTCCATACAGTTTCTAGAAGGACTATCCCAAGAGGTTGTAGAACAAGCTACATACCAGGACTGACTGATAACAGCAAACAGCTGATGAACCACTACAAAGATCTCTTTGAGGCAGACCCATTTTCTGATGATACTATCCATGTTGGCGAGGAATTGTTGCAAACTATCTCAGCACATTGCAAAGCTAAGTGGACCTCACTGGTGGAGAATCTCGACATGAAGTTAAATAGTAGGTGGGCCTGGAATCTCCTGAAAAACCTCAGCGGTGACCCAACGACATCTAGAAACTTCACCACAATAACAGCAGACCAGATTGCAACCCAATTACTCATGAACGGGAAGACTAAAGGTCGGAGCTCACGGGAGCAACTGGAACGAACCTTAGGACATGAGAACCATAACCTACGAGAACCTTTCACCTTGAATGAACTAGAATCTGCCATCTCCACGTTGAAATTGAATAAAGCTGCTGGCATCGATGACATCAGAGTAGAACAGATCAAAAAGTTCGGCCAGACCACCCTACAATGGCTGCTTACGATGATTAATGAGTGTGTATCTAAGCTTTATATCCCCAGGCTCTGGAGGAAAGCCCGAGTGGTTGCACTGCTTAAGCCTGGTAAGGAGCCAAACGATCCTAAAAACTTTCGCCCAATATCCTTATTATGTCACTGTTTCAAGATCTTCGAGCGCCTTATCCTGAACCGAATTAGCGGCATCCTTGAAGATAAGTTCATTCCCCAACAAGCTGGGTTTCGATCTGGAAAGTCATGTTGCAGTCAGATACTGAACCTCACTCAATACATCGAGGATGGGTATGAACAAGGTGAGATAACTGGAGTTGCCTTTGTCGATCTAACAGCTGCTTACGACACTATCAACCACAGAAAGTTGCTGAGGAAAGTGTACCAGACCTCCAACGACTACCAACTAACATCCCTTATTGGCACTCTCCTGCAGAATAGAAGGTTCCAAGTCTTTCTCCATGGTAAAAAGAGCAGATGGCGCATACAAAAGAACGGCTTACCTCAAGGCAGTGTAGTCGCTCCTGTGCTATTTAATATTTACACTAACGATCAGCCCATACCAGAACATTCTAGGCTTTTCATCTATGCTGATGATACTGCAGTGGCTGCCCAAGGGAAAACATTTGAAGAGGTGGAGGGAAAGTTGAATTCTGCACTAGATACCCTTGGATCTTACTATGAAGCCAATCATCTTAAGCCAAATCCCAACAAGACTCAAGTATGTGCATTTCCCTTAAGGAATAGAGAAGCTCGGCGGGAACTGGATGTTACATGGCAAGGCAAACAACTCCAACATTGTCCAACACCCGTGTATCTAGGTGTTACTCTTGACCGAACACTGTCCTTCAAGAAACATTGCCATAAGACCAGGCTGAAAGTTAGTTCACGGAACAATATTTTGAGGAAGCTCACAGCCACCACCTGGGGGGCAAGTCCTCACGTCCTAAGAACTTCTGCTCTTGCTTTGTGCATGTCTGCTGCAGAGTACGCTTCACCTGTGTGGAGTGCATCCAGTCACACCAAGCAGATTGACATTGCCATCAACGAGACCATACGAATCTTGTCGGGATGTATGAAGCCTACTCCAGTCGACAAACTCTACCCGATTGTTGGGATAGCTCCCCCAACTATCAGAAGGGCTGTTGCTGCTGATGCAGAGAGGGCGAAGCAGATTAATGATCCCCGTCATCCACTGCATAATCGTCAGGCTGTTGTCCATCGACTGAAATCAAGAAAGAGTTTCATCGCCAGGACTCAACCACTGGAGGGAACATCGGAATCTAACCGCATCTCCAGGTGGAAGAGCAAGCTGCCGCCGGATATCCCTGTTAAGGAAGAGCTAGCCCCAGGAAATGACCTGCCTTACCCTGTTTGGAAATCACTTAAATCGTCTCAGAGTAGGCGTCCCTCGTTGCAAGACCAACATGCAGAAATGGGGTATCCTTCCAGCTGATGGAGACACGTCCTGCGAGTGTGGAGCAACACAAGACCCAGCCCACCTGCTCATTTGTCCACTACTAGAACAACCCTGCACTACCCAGGACCTGATCGAGGCAAACAACAAGGCCATCGGAGTTGCTACATTCTGGAAATGATCGGACACGGAAATGAATGAATCTCTAAGCCTCCACCCTTGTCCAGTTTTCTCCTCTCTTCTTCATGCTTTCTTCCACCCCCTTCAGCCACCTGTCTCTCGGTCTTCCTCTCGGTCTCTTTCCTTCCCACTTCATCTCGTGTATCCTCCTGGGCATCCTCTTCTCCTCCATTCGTTTTACATGTCCATACCATCTAAGTCTAGATTTCTCTATATCATCCTGTAATGGTTCCACCTTCATCAATTCTCTGGTCCTCTCATTTCTTATTCAGTCCATATTTGTAGCTCCAATACTGCTTCTCAAGAACCTCATCTCACTGGCCTGTATTTTGCTCTTCTCCCTTCCTTTCATAACCCAGGTCTCCAAGGCATACGTCAGGATAGGGACATAGTACGTCCGATATATGATCTTTTTGCTGTTCTGAGGGACATCCTTGCTCCATATCATGCTTCTCACACTCCTCCGAAATGCTTCTGCCTGTCTCGCCCGCTCATTTATTTCTCTATCGTTTCTTCCATTATCTTGTATCAGGCTTCCCAAATACTTGAAACTCTCCACTTTCTTCAGCTGTTCCCCACCAATTGTTATTCCCGTTGTGGTTCTTTCCTTCTTCCTTGTTGTGATCACCATCTCACTCTTATTTATGCTAAATTTCATCCCATATCCTTGTATTATTCCTTCCCACACGTCCAACTGCTCCTGTACTTCCTTCTCCTTGTTTCCCCAAATCATCAAACCATCTGCAAACACCATTGCTTTCATCTTTCCGTATTGAAGCAGCTACAGCTTCTGGCAAGCCGAACATGTCCTCGGACACTCCCGGCACTAAAGGCCATACGATAAATAAATAAATAAATAAATAAATAAATAAATAAACTGATAATGCTGCAATGGTCAATTGATGCATCACTCAAACTATCCATGCCTTATGTTAGTCAGTTGACAGTGAACAAAGCACATTAGATAAAAATAAGTTATAAACTATTGCTTTTAATTAGCATACAAGTAGGCCTAAGCCATTATACATACTGTACCTTCCATGTGCCACCAAGTCGTTAGTCTGTATACTGGATTGATGCAGTTTTCCATTCTCCCCTATCCTACACCAATTGTTTCACCACTAGATAACTACATTAGGTATCTGAACATGCATTGCAATCAAACATATTCTGACCTAGAACTTCCTATATAGTTCTTGTCCTCCACCCTTCATTTCATAACCAAGTTAGTTATTCATGGATGTCATAATATGTGTCTCATGAACCTATATATCACTTCTTTTAATTGGGAACACCACAAACTGGCAGATGACCTCAATATTTCACCTGTGTTCTTCTTCTAAACTGTCTTCAACTTTAAAGAAATGTTGGAAAAAAGCTTTATGTTATATAATGAATTAACTATCATACTTGATCAAACTCATTAACCAACTACGGTACTTAATCGTTCAGTGGTAGAGCATTGGTTACAGAAACCAAAACCTCCAGGTTTGTGTTCCGATTGTTCTACGCTAATACAAGTCTCTAGTTATTCATGGATGCCACAATATGTGTCCTATGAACCTATCACTTCTTTTAATTGGGAACCTCACAAACTGGCAGATGTCCTCAATGTTTCACCTGTGTTCTTCTTCTAAACAACAGGCTAGCAATGAAGGAACCCATTTAATAACAATTTTAGAACTCTTTATCTACCAATATGGTTTGTCTATAACCAGTGGCATACCGACAGGGAGGTTTTAGGGTTTGAACCCCAACTAAAGATATTTGTTTATCTGATTCCTTATACAGTATTGTCTCATCTATCACAAGGTGTAATAAATATGAACACTTTGATAAACCTGTTTGTTAGGAATAGGAATCTCCGTTTCGCGGGCTTATAGGTCGTGTTCCAAGGACATTTTGTCGTCCTGACGTTTCGCTGAATACGTCAGGACGACAAAATGTCCTTGGAACACGACCTATAAGCCCGCGAAACGGAGATTCCTATTTCAACGCCGGTCGTGAAAGTCTACATTTTTACTGTTTGTTAGGTTTTATTAATCTTAACTTAACTCATACTGGTACATGATGCGTATCAGACATCTACCAAAGAATACAGAAGAAACAAAGACAATTAACTATGGCTGATCCATAGAGATCAAGGAGTCTATAAAAAGGAAAAGACATATCATTCACCCCCACCTAACTGATAAGTATAGTCCTTGAGGTAAGGGGGAGGACGACGGATTCTAGTGCTCTGCCTAGGTTGTTGGCCTGGAGGAAGTGTAACTGGACTCTCTGTCGACCCCTGAGATTCTGGAGAAGTCAGGAATCTGGTGATTCGCCTAGGTTGCTGGTCAGGAGGAGAAGTCGCAACTGGACTTCCTAACAACCTCTGGGATTCTGGAGAAGTCAGGACGTGGGGAGCCAGAGTCAAAGATTCCGATGGTCGAGGAGGGACCATTGATATTGAAGGCCAGTGATGTCCAAGAGATCTGTTGGAATGCTGCTCTTCTGTTACCTCCCTTTCTTCTTCCCATTCTTGAGAAATGTTGCCTGGAGAAGATACTGGAGCCAAGTCTCTAGTTGAAACGGTAGTCTCCCGTCCATCAGCAAGTTGTACGTGAGCGTACTCGGGGATCGCTTCAACAAGAGTGACCTCTTGGACAAATGGTTCATACTTTGAATGCCTGATATGATTCCGCAGAAATACAGGTCCTGGAGTTAATAACCATGAAGGGGTTGCTTGTCCGTAAGCCGATCTCCGTTGTTGTTTAAACATTCGCTCATGGGGAGTTTCGTTTGTTGCGGTACAAAGTAATGACCTGATAGAATCGAGGGTATCATCTAAAACTTTTTCCCACTGTCGGATATCCAATTGTCTTGATTTTATGGCAAGCTGTATAGTTTTCCAGACAATGCCTACGTATTTTTCTGGCTGACCATTGCCTCTGGGATTATACGGTGTCGTTCTGCTCGTCGCTACCCCAACAGTCGTTAGATATGACTTCAATTCTTGGGACATGAAGGCAGAACCTCGATCTGAATGAATATAGGAAGGAAATCCAAAAATTGAAAAAAGAATTTTCAGTTTTGAGATAACGGTGGAGGAAGTAACATCCGTGCAGGGAAAAGCAAAAATAGTGTAAGAAGAATAGGGTAAAGTGAGGAAAATTAGTTTATCAAGCTAAAAATTGGTGGAGAGGTTGCCTGAATAGCCTGGATCAAAATACTAAAAGTCCCAAAAAATCCCTCTTGGGGAACATGCCGCCATCTTGGAAAAATGGCCGGCATCTTGGATTTTGTATCCAGCATCGCATTGAACGTCATAACTCGGTACCTACGGGTGATAGGGACATGCGGTTTGGTCAGGATAACTTACCAGAATTCAGGCTATGATTTTGACACTACTTATCCTAGATAACAATCGAAGTAGTTATTATAAATCACTTAAACGAACTCTCATAGGGTAGCGTTAAAATCCATCTTGATGTTCAATGTCGATTTTTCACCTTTTACAGTTGTACAGTCATGGGATTGAAAAAAGTACTGAAATAAATGTTCTTAAGCACATCAAAACGCACAAAAATATGTGATCATCACTTTAGTAAACTAAAAATTACGGGTGTGAGAAGTTGTCAAACATGCGCATGCAACTCGAGGAGCGGCGCGCCGAGGAGGGGGGCTTCTCAAAGCCGGTGCAACTGGTGATGTAAACATATTATGTAGGCGCAACTATGCCCCTTTTTTAATGACAAGTAAAAATTTGACACTTTTATATAGAAGGATAGCATCTTATAACCTAATAAATCATTTAAAAAAACAATAATTAATTTGTTAATACAGTAACTTAGCGCTTTAAAACTCTCTTTCTTAGCTACGTATATTATATTTATATAGAAAAGGAATGATAAACGTTTCTATTAGAAAATAAATTAAGCAGCTATTTGCTTATTTGCTATCTTATACAACACCATAAACACACTAACGTTTAAGCACATTACAATTTCTTTTGTACACACACGAAAAACACGGAAAAGAGGATATTCTGCTGCCACGGGACGCTGTAGTGCGGTGTGCCTGTAAAGGATTAAAGCCAACTATTAATTATATCGTACGCGTTTAATATTGGTCATGTGTTGGTAAAAAAAACGTGACACTTTCCTTAATATTGACGCTTTTTCTTTGGTAAGGTTGAACTTTCAGAAGAGTCTACTCTGCGGCGAAGAGGTGGCGAGGATCTGCATGGCAATTCTTTGGGGTTGTCCTCCTGTTCCTCACTCACCATATCGTCAAGAGTATCTGGCTCTGGCATGTTAGAACAACCATCACCAGTGCAATTGCTGCACATTGCTGAACAGGAGAGACCTTGTTTTCGGCAACCACAAGATCTGCTGCCGCATCCTGTCTTGCACTCTCAGCTGATGAGGTTTAAGAGGAAGTTTGGTGCGGGAGGAGATTCTGTTGGAATCGGTAAAAATTTGCCGATTCTGTTCTTCTTCCATCCCCACTCTGTAGGTGGAAGAGAGATTCCGCGCCATTCCTGCACTTGGTGGTAAACCCTTAGGCTATGCTGTTGAGATGCTGCTGATGTTGGTGGAAGACTTGAGAGGTCGAAGTCTGCATGGATATGTTGTTTGGCAATGGTCTTAAGGTACTGACTATACAGTGTCTTGTTTAGGCTATCTGTAGTTCTACCTCCGTATAACGCTACGAAGAATTCTTCCCCTGTCTTCACGATCTCTTCCACTGCTGCGTCTGCACTGTTAAAAACAGCAATTCTTTGGCGAAGACCTGGGTTATTGTTTAAAGTCTTGAATGCGTGTACCCCCTTCCTGTAGAAAGCCGAAGTTGTGTCGCAACCGGACATGGCATGGAGGAAGAAAAGATTGTCCGTCATGTCCCCAAGAGCCTTCTGCAATTCCGTAGAGCTAAAGAGTTTCTTCGGAAGGGCTTTTGATGGTGGCACCAGCTTATAGACGTTTCTATCGCTTTCTGCAAGGCTCGAAAGAAATACCAACAAATCGGTATCCTCTCCAAGAATTGCTACATGACCTCCCTTCTCTGCTTCCTTGATCGCTGTTGTCATGGTGAGACGATCAGCATCAGACTTGGCATGAATAGCTGGAATCCCCTTTTCTTCCAAACAACGACCTAAAATGGCGACGAATCTTGATTTGATTGAAGTATTGGCTAGGAACTGATTCTGCGACGAGACCACTGGCACTTCCAAATCCACCAAAACTTCAGAAGATGACGTCTTGGCACGTCGTCTCATATGCTCCACGTCTTTTGTCGGACACTAAGTTACAATAGCTTTCCCTTGATAGTTCGCCTTGATGTACGAAATGTAGTTCTTACAAACATCATCGAAGGTTCCCGATTTCGGCAATACCACCCAGTGCAGGAGATCTCCACCGTCAAACACGTAGGTAAGGTCTTCGGGAAGACACCTTTTCTGATAGTTGAAGCATCGAACAGTGCTGGCGGCAATAAAGCCAACTCGTATTCAAAGCAAGATTCAAGGTCCTCTTCATTGCGAGCGACACACGCAATTCGATGAAACAGCTGGTTCAGATTTACAGGCACGGTCTCACCTCGGACAACAAGAGCTGCAAGAGTGACAACTTTGTCCATTTGTTGGAGTTCAACTTCGGCGAACGATTTCCCTTCCAGTTTCTTCAAAGTCGCGGTTCCTATCTCCCAAGCTGAGTCGCAGGTCACCGTTTCGTCACCTATAACACCGGTTGATTAGGACACCAAAATATCCTGAGGTTTGTCGAAGGGAGAATGTATACGTAGCCATTCTGTGAATTTTTCTAGATGCTTGAACTCTCGCCTTTGGCAAACTTGCCCAAATTCCACGTGTTGCATGGAATTTAAATCAAATAGAATTTAATGGTAAAATCATTTTTGATGTAGGACATTTATAAATTACAGGAAACGGCATTAACTTTTAAACCGGATGGTAAACATCGGCAAAATAAGCATTAACACACATTTTTCGCTTTTATGATTATTTTCTGTGGCGTACCGTTTAAGATAAATTTTATGATAAACCTTACCGTAAAGACGTTCATTTCGGCCGACCGGCCGGCGCCACTGCTAAGCAACACAGGGAAGGTGGAGTGAGGGAACGAGGGCGATCTGACGGCGCAGCGGAAGGGATGTCGCTCGGCAACGCGTGGACGGACAGTCCATTCTTAGTTTAATTACATACGAGCGTAACGCAAAAAATACTTAATTATTACAATTAAAAGGAAATATTCCTTTCTCTTTATACATACAATATAAGTAGCTAAGAAAGAGAGTTTTAGAACAAAATGTTACTGTATTAGCAAATTAATTATTGTTTTTTAAAAATTATTTATTTGGTTATAAGATGCTATCCTTCTATATAAAAGTGTCAAATTTTTACTTGTCATTAAAAAAGGGGCTTAGTTGCACCTACAGAATATGTTTACTTCACCAGTTGCACCGGCTTTGAGAAGCCCCCCTCGTCGGTGCGCCGCTCCTTGAGTTGCATGCGCATGTTTGACAACTTCTCACACCCGTAATTTTTGATTTACGAAAGTGCTGATTACATATTTTTGTGCGTTTTGATGTGCTTAACAACATTTAATTTGGTACATTTTTCAATCCCATGACTGTAAAAGGTGAAAAATCGACATTGAACATCAAGATGGATTTTAATGCTACCCTATGAGAGTTTGTTTAAGTGATTTATATTTATAATAACTATTTCGATTGTTAAATAGGTTAAGTAGTGTCAAAATGATAGCCTGCATTCTGGTAAGTTATACTGACCAAACCACATGTCCCTATCACCCTTAGGTACCGAGTTATGACATTTAATGTGATGCTGGATACGAAATCCAAGATGCCGGCCATTTTTCCAAGATGGCGGCATGTTCCCCAAGATGGATTTTTTGGGACTTTTAGTATTTTGATCCAGGCTATTCAAGGAACCGCTCCACCAATTTTTAGCTTGATAAACTAATTTTCCTCACTTTGACCATATTCTGTCTAATATTCCTGCACTAAAAGGATATCTGGAATATTCATCTACTAAGATGAGGAGGTATCGGTTCCTGGAAGTGGATGGAAGAGGTCCCTTGAAATCCATGTTTATTCGCTCAAATGGATGGATAGCTTTAATGAGACTTCCCTCGTGTTGGATAAATCTGGGTTTTAGCACAGACTTTACACGCTGATAAAACCTTCTTTATATCCTCCAACGAATAGGGCAAATTCTTTGACTTAACGAAGTGATTCTCTCTCGTCAATCCCGGATGACATAAGGCTTCATGAATGTTCTTAAGTCGTAATCCGTAGCACTGGGTAGCTGAACAGATTCTGGATAAAGCATCAGCTGCTTCGTTGTGTTGTCCGGGTCTGTAGATGATTTCATAGTCAAAACATGAAAGTTCCAATCTCCAACGCAGTGTTTTCTCATTCTTTACCTTGCCATGACGCCTGCTGTCGAACATGAAGGCCACTGACTTCTGATCGGTGATGAGGCAGAAATGTCTTCCTAGTAAATAATGCCTCCATTTCTTGACAGCTTCGATAATAGCCTGAGCTTCCTTCTCCACAGATGAATGTCTTTGTTCTGACTTGTTGAGGGTTTGTGAAAAAAAGGCTACAGGCCGCCCATTTTGTGACAGGGTGGCTTCAATAGAATGTTCTGAAGCATCAGTCTCCACGGTGAACATAACCTTCTCATCTATAGCTGAGACGAGTGCGTTTTCCACATCTTCTTTCAGAGTATTGAACGCTTCAACAGCCTTTTCGTTTAATGGAAAGAGACCACTAGAAAGGATATGTATTTTCTGTGAAAATCTTGGAATGAAGTTTGAAAAATGTGCGAACATGCCCATTGCTCTTCTAAGAGAAGCAGTATCAGATGGAACTGGAAGTTCTCTCAAGGATGTGAGTCGGTCAGGATCTGGACGAATTTCATGATTGGAGATTATATAACCCAACAGCTTTACTGTACGAGCTGAGAAGACACTCTTCTTATCATTAATTGTCAAGCGATACTTTTCTACGGCTTTTAGGAACTTTTTCAGATTCATGTCATGTTCTTTGATTCTTGCCTCCTACTATGACATCATCTAGGTAAGCTGCTACCCCAGTGAGTTCCTCTTTCTGGATGATCAAATCGATAGTTCTTTGGAAACAGGGCACACCATTAGTTGGGCCAAATGGAATTCGTTTATACTGCCAAAGTTTACCACTAGCTTCAAATGCTGTGTACGGACGGTCCTCTTCACAGATAGGGATATGATGATAGGCGCTCTTTAAGTCGATAGCACTGAACACTTCATAATTCGCCACTTTATTTACGATATCCTCAATGCGTGGAAGTGGATATGCATCTAGTTGGGTATACTGATTTACTGTCCGAGAATAGTCGACTACCATGCGGCGCTTGTGGTTCTCGGTGTGGGTGACAAGAACTTGTGCACGTAATGGAGAAAAGCTTTCTTCTATGACATCTTCCTTTAAGAGTCGTTGAATTTCTTGATCAATGAACTTGGCATCTGAAGCTGTGTGACGTGGAGATTTAACAGCGATTGTTTTACAGTCTGGAGGGATGTTACGATAAAGTTGACAGGTTCTACATTAGCCACTGTCAATCCGCAGATATTCAACGGTTCTTTGCTGAAACCAAACTTTACTTCTATGGATGAATGGCGATCAAGAATGTCGTGACCCAAAATAACGTCCGAGCATAGATCTGTCAGTATATTTAGCTGAACGTCTTCATATACATGGTCCTTGACTTTTAGATTGATTGAACAAACTCCCTTAACAGATGAGCTAAGAGATGTTGAGGCCATTGTTACTGTGAGACTATTAGCACACACGGGGAGCCGGAGCTTCCGGACCAACCTCTCAGAAATAAAACTTGTAGAACTACCAGTGTCTACCAGAGCATTGGCTTTCGTTCCATTTAAGTGAATGGGAATTATTGCTTTTGCTAGACAAGATAGTGTGGAAGAGGCAGAAGATAAGACTACAGTATGGCAATGGTAAGATTTTTGGGAACAATTCGGTTTGGAACTTCTACAAACTTTGGCGTAGTGACCAGTTTTCGATCATGCACGACAAATAGCTTCCCTTGCTGGGCAATCATTCCTCTTGTGATAGGCAAGTCCACAAAAATAGCACTTCCTGTTTGTCACTGCAACAACTTCACACGAGGCTTCACTATTCCCTGAGCAGCTGTTACAGCTGGCATAAGTAATTGAGGGTGGTCTGGGTGAACTAGCACGACGGTTCTGAACAGCACTGACTGAAACAGGCTCTTGATACTGAAGGGACTGTTCCATCGCTGACTCTAAAGCCTTTGCCTTTATTGTAGCCTCCTCAAGAGTGAGGTTAAGATTTTCGAATAGTCTCTGACGAATATTGGAGTTAAGAAGACCGGCAATGAAAGCGTCGAGAATACAATCATCTCTATTTACTTCCGCTGTTACAGCCTTAAAGTTACAATCTTTGCTCAGAAGTTTCAAAGATTCTATATATCTCGACACCGCTTCTCCAGCTAGCTGCTTTCTGGTTGCTAATTTGTGATGCGCAAATATTTCGTTCACCGGTTTTGTGAACGTGCTAACCAAAATGCTTATTGCGTCATTGAATGTTTTAGCTTCATTGAAATATTCGTATACTGAAGATGAGACATGATTTATCAGGATTCTTAATTTGTCGGTGTCACTTGCTTGGTAAGACACTATGAAGTTCCTGAACGTACTGTACCAGTGATTCCATTCTTGTTGTGCGTTGCTAGATTCTGGGTCGATGTTCAGACGCTCGGGTCTTAGTAGTCGATCCATTCTTAGTTGAGATTAATAAATTGTAATAAATATGAACACTTTGATAAACCTGTTTGTTAGGTTTTATTAATCTTAACTTAACTCATACTGGTACATGATGCATATCAGACATCTACCAAAGAATACAGAAGAAACAAAGACAATTAACTATGGCTGATCCATAGAGATCAAGGAGTCTATAAAAAGGAAAAGACATATCATAAGGATTGTATGCAGATAAAGCATCAAGATAGGCAGATTTTGAGAGTCAATAGTAATGCAGTAAAAACTTTATTTTTCTAGTCACTGTTTTCCATATTTTTAATTGATTTTGCACACAACTGTGAATGAACCCCACCAGAAAGAAATCCTGCTTATGCCACTGTCTACGGTATGATCAATGCTGGCAGTTTTCAGTCTATTACCTCTCACTTTTGACAAGTGGGTCTGCAGCATTTTGAGTTGGCGATTAATGTCCAGGTTGAGTTGGTATCAAATGGACAGATATGTTCACTGGCCATTTGGTAGCTAAAAGAATAATGGTAAACCGACATGTATTTTTTCATTTCTAAAAATTAAATGATTATAATAATAAATTTTGTTTCCTGACATGAGTTAAAAGAATAGAGATCATCAGAAAACAAATAGTGCATTGCAATATCCTTCTGTACAACTAGTTTTTAATGTTGTTTGTGTGGAGTACGGTACCTTTTGTTTGGCATACCGATACTATACTAACTTGATTCAATCACTATTTTCCTCCTCTAAATGTGGTTAGATACAATCATGAAAACGTTCCTCAAATGAAAGCAAATGAAGCAAGAACAACAGATAAAGGCCTCATTTAAGATAAGGCAGTCATGAAAATCCAGTACTTCAGAAAAATCAACTTAATGGAGCTAATAAATATTCCCCGAGGATGCTTGAACCACAAACCGACCACATTGTTGGCACCATTGACTGAATATGTTATGATATGTTCAATGCGAATAACCTATTCAAACTGAATATTCCAAAAGCCAGTTTAGGTTCTTACGAAGAAGGGTGTGATGTACTAACCAGTGAGTTTCTATATTAATGGCTATTTTTATGTATCCAGTGACTGCCTCTCTGAGCTCCTTTTGTTGTTCTGTATGGAAGGTATCTAGGTATCTTATGGAATATATCAGGTTTTGAAAGATTGTAAATATTTGTCTTTTTTTTTAATAAATATGAATTGAAAATCTTGTTTACTATTTTATTTAACTAATGTCATTTTTTTCTGAAAAGTAACAATGAGCTATCAAAGGGTCTTGGAGAAACATGGACCCATGTATCACATGAGTGTCTTGGTACCCATGGAGTTTATGTTTTCAGCTTTTCTAACTTTTCTGGACCAAATATTGCCAGAGGAATTTTGTTAAAATATAATTAATACTTTTGATTCATACTTTTTCATCCTCACTTCAAGTGTCAATTGATAACTCTTCAGTTGGTCAACATGCTTTTGCCCAATAGGATTGGACAAGGGTACAATATGTTGTTGTTGTTGTTTGAGTCTTCAGTCTTTTGACTGGTTTGAAGCAGCGCTCCATGCCTCCCTGTCCTGAGCTAATCGTTTCATCTCTACATAGCTACCACACCCTACATCTGAGGCAATCTGTTTAACATATTCTAACCTTGGTCTACCCTTACAGTTGTTGCCCTCGACCCTTCCTTCCTTAACTAAACTTGCTACTCCTGGGTGTCTTAAGTATGTGTCCTACCAACCTATCTCTTCTCTTCATTAGCAGTCGCCAGAACTCTCCTCTCCCACTAGTCTTAATACCTCTTCGTTTGTAACCCTATATACCCATCTGATCTTCATAATTCTCTTGTAACACCACATTTCAAATGCTTCAATTCTCCTCTTTTCTGCTGCACCAATAGTCCAAGTTTCACTCCCATAGAGTGCCATGCTCCAGACAAAGGCCTTCAAAAACGACTTCCTAATACCTAAATCTATATTCAATGTCATCAGATTCCTTTTCTGTAGAAATGCTTTCCTTCCCTGAGCTAACCTACTTTTTATATTCTCTTTGTTTCGTCCATCACTGGTTATTTTGCTGCCTAAGTAACAGAAGTCTCCTATTTCCTTTAGTTTTTCACCTGCCAATTTGATGTCCATAGAGGTTTCTGATTTATTTCGGCTGCATTCCAGTATTTTTGTTTTACATTATTAATTTTCATCATGAATTCTTTCCTCAAGACGGAGTCCATATCATTCAAAAACTCATTCAAATCCTCAGGCGTGTCCACCAAGATGACTATGTCATCGGCAAATCTCAGAGTTGAAATTATTTCTCCTTGAATCTTCACTCCCACTTTAAACTTTTCTCCAATTTCCTTCATTGCTTGCTCAATGTAAAGGTTGAAAAGTGTGGGTGATAAGTTGCAGCCTAGCTTTACACCTTTCTGAATACCAGCTTCTCTCTCATGTCCTTCAGCTCGAATGACTGCGTTCTGGTTTCTGTATAGATTGTAGATCACCCTCCTATCCCTGTACTTTATTCCAATCGTTTTCAAATTACCAAACAATTTAATCCAATCAACGTTGTCAAAAGCCTTTTCTAAGTCTACAAATGCCATGAACGTTCTCTTATCTTTCCTTATTCTACCTTCCAAAATCAGCCTAAGACTTAGTACAGCTTCCCTTGTTCCTACATTTCTCCTAAAACCAAACTGGTCTTCACCCAACTCTGTTTCTATCTGGCTTTCCATCCTCTTGTAAATTATTTTAGACAGGATCTTTGAAGCATGAGTAATTAAGCTGATTGTACAGTAATCTTTTCACATCTGTCTGCTCCCACTTTCTTCGGTATAGGGATGATAACATTCTTCTTGAAATCAGAGGGTACCTCCTCACCTGTCTCATAAATCCTACACACCAAGTGATATAACCTGATCAGACCTTCATCTCCTATGCAGCGTAGCAACTCAGTCGGTATATCATCTATGCCTTGTGCTTTGTTCCTGATTAAGTCTTCCAATGTTCTGTCAAATTCTGATCTCAATATTAAATCTCCTTTTGCATCCTCATCAATTTCCTCCTCCCTTTCCATTACATGATTCTCAATCTCCTTTCCCTTATACAAACACTCTATGTAAGCTTCCCATCTCTCAACCTTTTCTTCCCTATCTGTTAGAGGCTTTCCATTTGTGTCCTTAATATTACAGCACTTAGTCTTCTTTTCCCCAAAAGTATTCTTAATCCTTCGATAAGCTGTGTCCACTTTTCCTAATTTCAGACAATTTTCTATGCCTGCACATTTCTCTTTCAACCATTCTTCTTTCACTTCCTTGCACTTCTTGTTAACCTCATTTCTCAGACGTCTGTATTCTGCTTTCCCCTTTTCATCTCTTACATTCTTGTGTTTCTGCCTTTCGTCCATCAATTCTAGTATATCCTGAGTGATCCACGGTTTTTACCTATTCTTTCTTTCCTACCAATGTTTTCTTCTGCGGATTTGTTATTTCATTCTTCAAAAGTGCCCAATCATCTGCAATTGTAGTTTGTTTAGGGTTTTTCATTGGTCCTTCCTTTATACTCTCCTTGAATCTTTCGTTTACATCCTTCTCTTTCAGTCTGTCTATTGCCCACCTTTTTGGCTTTTGACTTTTCTTCAGTTTTTTCAACTATAATCTGCATTTCATAACAACCAGATATGGTCAGAGTTTATGTCAGCACTGGGATATGTTTTACAATCCCAAATCTGGTTTCAAAACCTCTGCTTGCCCATAATGAAGTCTATTTGGTAACGGCCTGTATCTCTTGGTCTCATCCATGTGTATATTCTTCTATTGTGGTTATTGAATAAGGTGTTAGCTATGACTGAAACGATTATTAATGCCCCATGTTGGTAGCGACAAATGAAACGGTACCTCTTAGGCTGGGATGACAAGTGAAACGGTATTTACTTTGCTCCACGTTGAGCGTACAAATGAAACGCTTTGCTAGCCCCTAACTGTTGGGTGAGAAATGTAACTGTTTACATTTGCCTAAGCTATGTTGTTTTAATGGGCGCCAAGACCTCAACGCAATGTTGAAATCTAAATTTGTATTTAACAACGTCTAGCTCTGGCAGAACACATTCAAGACTCTATTCACTCAGATCGTGGTATGATTTGATCATTAACCCAACAAACAATTGTATCAGGAGAAGGAATTGGTCTATATCTAATGCTACCTACTGAAAGCAAAGATTGCATTGTAAAAGAAATTAATTTATTATATAAAACAAGTATAGCAAAATTAATAATAATAATAAGTTTAAAATTTAAATTGGAGCGTTGTGATTTTAATATTATCGATAGAAAATTACGTGAAAACGGAGTTTGATAAATTGATTTTACTCTTATTTCCAAGCTATGAAGTTACTGAAATATGAAATGTAAAACAACGAGAAATGAGAGATTGCGTATTTCTGCGTCATTTGCGCTTACCACTGGAAATTGCCAAAGCATTTCCCTCGTACTTGATGATGCTGTGTGCTTCCCACAGTCTCCTGGACGTCGTCATCTCCGTCGATGTTTGATGAGATTCTCGTAGATTAGATAATTCTATGGTCCGTACATCGAACCCAAACACTCGTGCAACCACACTGGTTAAGTTTTACTAAAGTTAGTCCTCCGATCCACGGAACATCGGAGCGACTCCCGCGTGCATCCGTACTCGTTAAGTTCTACACAGATAGTCTCACAGAATGTCCTCGTTCCACGGAACATCGGAGCAACTCCCGCGTATAACCACACTCGGCAAGAACTACACAGATTCTTCTCGTTCCACGGCGCGTCGAACGATATATGCACACGTTGCATCCCCACTCCAGTCCAGACTTCCCGCTTACGTGGTCTCCACTGATTGGCTGAGCACGCCGCTACTTCCCCTCCTCAGGTTCATTACACACGGCGCGCGAGAGGGAGAAGTCGTTTTCCGTTCCATATATTCGCCTTTCTTGACGCTGCAACTCCGCTTGCGTAATACTTCCCGACAAGATTAAGCGTGTACTTGAATTTCCAGTGACTCATGTCTCTCAAATACCCTAACTGACAAAACTCCGTAAAATTCCGTAATCCGATAATTTTCTATGATATCGTCGTTCGTAATAATTTGCATGATAGCGTTTTCTAAGACATAGAAAACCTATCTGAATGCTAATAATTTTTATAAAATGCTCCGAAAATACCTTAATAATAATTATAATAAATTAATAATAATAATAAATTAACATGAAAAATTCTCTTGGCTGAACAATTTGCCGCGTAAATAAATATAGAATGGCTCCCTACTGGCTTATGCCAGTTGCATAAAAAACCCTCGAAAAACACGTTACATATTCGCCTCGGATCATCGGATGATTTACCGTGACGACGGTCCATTATCCGATTATCCCAGACACGTTAATAAACCCCATCCAAAATACATATTACATAAATGAGATCACCCTAAATTACAGATATATACACTCATAATTTTTCTTCACGCACTTTGCGTCAAAGTTTGTTGTCACTATGGATTGCACTTTGCAACCAGTCCAATGTTTTACATATAGAATAGTGTTCCACGGATATTTCCGCCTCTCAAAACTCTCTATGTTGGAGAAATAGACATAATTAATGTGTGAGCACTATGTATTTATGATGTCATATCACACGCATTGAAGGTGTTCTGATATATTTATATCTCCAAAGAACTTCCTAATTTCACTGGAGGTCCCTTCCTTATGGTGAAATTAATCCCACTTATCACTGAGCACACGATCACACTATTGTGGCAGCGCCTCGTGACCATAATACTTAATCTCTCTTTAAAGATGATTAAATTAATATTGAGACCGTTTAGTTGATGTCAACAACCACGATGACTCAACTAACGACACATAAATCGAATAAAAAGTACCGTGAGGATCAGGTGACCTTCCCAAAAAGGCTAAAGCGGCACGAGAGTCCGTAGTCCACAGGGATCGTGGTACATGGTGACGATGGTCATAGACCGCCTAAGGAAAGGTTCACCTTAAAACTAGACTGAGAAAATAAACATCCAGACTCATGTAAAACACCGTGAAAATTTATTATAATTCACAAGCCCCTAGCCTAGTTCGGAGGGTTATAATCGGCTAGTCCGCAAATTAATAAATAAACAAAGTTAAAGAACAGGTCCCCTACCTGAGAAGTTACTGAAAACCCTCGCGAAAGATCTAACTCACAATGGTAAAGCAACAACAGCAACGCTAGGAATATGGCACGACGCAAGTCCCTAGTTCAGGTTACAAGATCAAGCTAATATCTGAATTTACATTTAACAGGGTAGCAAAACAAATCTAGGTTAGGATGGTACCATTTCGACATTTAAATTTAACATTAATTCAACTAGCTAAGTCCTATCAATTAACAAAATTTACGGCGATGACGTCCGTAAAAGAAAACAATTACATCCAAAAGCTAAGTGTACAGCCATGAAAAACAAACAATTTAATTATGCTTAATAACTATGTGCTAACAGCACACAATAAAGTAACATGTAGGGTTTAATACACTTGACATCATAAATTAATAACGAAATAGACACAGTAGTTTTATTAAAAATTCCTGCCTACACCTTGGTTTACTCTTTGTAAACCATAGTCATCTAATGTGTATAGTTACGGTGACGAATGCGCAGTTGAGACCACGTCTGACATCGCATGGCCTGAGCTCCACAAGCTACGAACTCTAGGTTCGCACATGCTTCAGGTCGCTACAAAAATGTCAACTGTCCTAGTCATTTCCTCACAAGGAAATTATCTTCAACTGCACGGCTATGTCAACAGTTCCAGAATGCAAAGAACAAAGTTAGATAGAAAGAATCGTTAGTTAGGCTTGTTTTACAACAATTATGCATTTTCTTATTAGAATGTCGGTTTATAGGTTTATCGTAGGTTTATGGCGAATAACATTGACAATAGCCTGGGCAAGGAGTGTCTCCAACTGAGATCATTCTCCACCAAAAAGCCTCGACTCAACAGTCGGAATATAATCAACGAGTATAACAACTCGGACACACAATAACACGGGTTACCAGCGGCGCTAAGCTCGCGTTCAATAACTCAGGGATAGGCCTGTACAACAGTTACCTTCCAAAAACATCTGGTCAACGGGATCATCCCCGGACAAAGCATACAATAACATCCTGCTATAACAGGGTAGACTTCACCATCCTATAGAAAACCTTACATAACTGTACCTGTCATACGACAATACACGCAACAGAGCGCTAAACTAACAAAAACCGATCCATAAAACAAGTGATCAAATACAAGAGTGGAAACTGGTTTCCATAAGCAAAATAGCAATGAAAGGAAGAGCGAATACAAATCGTACTCTGTCCTCGTCTATAGTAGTTTTGTCTCACAATGAAGCAGGCGTGCTCTAGGTCACTGGGTTACATAACCAGTTTATTCAAGGCCGGCGATTTAATCAATACAAAACCTGCACTTGGCCGGTTCATAAAAAACATTACCATCTGTTACGGATCTCTACAGAGTCCGTGTATCAAACGCACGCTATAAATCTGAGTATAGTAATACACTTCCGTCTTTCTACCAAAGACGTCTAAATGAAAGTAAACTTACAATAACTGAAGCTCTTTGCTTTAAAAATGCAACTCAGTAGTTGCTAGAACATCAAATAAAAACGTGTCTCATACGACACAAGGAAAACAAGAAGTTCCGTTAAGAACTATACAGCCTACTTTTCATGCCAATGATTATTCTACAGAATATGAACCTATCTAGAATAATGACGAAATTAAGTTGCTAATATCGAAATTTCCAATTAGTTCGAAATACTGTATACCTGGCATAATGTATCCTAATAGAGCACTACAGTTGGCAGCCCTGATGACTGAATATAATCTGAGTTCCGTCTCTTACGGTACTAAATACAAAATTTGGTTGAAGTCCACTGGATAGCATGGACGTTACATGCAGTTAAACATTGGATCTAACAGCGCGCGTAAAATCATGTTGGCAACAATGTCATGCATGTATTGGTCAGAAATAATCTGAAATAATATGATCTATTGTTGTGCCAATTTTGAATGAAATCCATTAGTTAGTATAGAAGTTACATGCATTTTAAAATTGGACCTATCAGCAGGCTTAGAATCATGTTGGCAGCACTGACGTAAATTAGTTACTCAAAATTCGTCTAGAATGCCAGGTACTATACGTGTGCAAAGTTTAGAGCTATTGGCTTGCATACTTTCTGATATATTGATATTAGGGTAACAAAAATAGGGACAGCACATATTAACAGTTGGCAGCCCTGGTTGCTCCTTAGAATACGCATAGTCATATCTGTTATGGTACACATAGCACATACGAAATTTGGTTGAAATCCAAATGATAGTATGGAAGTTACATGTATTTCAAGTTGGACCTGTCAGCAGGCTTAGAATCATGTTGGTAGCACTGACGTATATAAGTTACTCCAAATTAATATAGAATGTCAGGTACTATACGTGTGCATAGTTTAAAGCTATCGGCTTGCATACTTTCTGATATATTGGTATTTGGATAAAATAAATTAGGAGCATTTATTAACAGTTGGCAGCCCTGGTAGGTCTTAAGAATACGCTCAGTCATATCTGGTTATGTACACATACAACATACGACATTTGGTTGAATTCCGCTTGATAGTGTAGAAGTTATATGCATTTAAAAATTGGACCTATCAGGAGGCTTATAATCATTTTGGCAACACTGCCATGTTTGGCCTCCTGGAAATTAAACTGAAATATTATGATCTGTACGTGTGCCAATTTTGAAATAGCTCCCATTCATACTTTCCAAGATATCCAACATGGAGCTCAAATTTCAATTGCGATTTTTTAGCAGTTGGTAGCACTGACATAATTTTCAAATATGGCCGTGAGATATTCAGGTATAGATCTTTACTCCTACCAAATTTTGTTTCGATTGCTGCAGCCGTTTAGGAGTTGATAGGGGGGGACACACACACAGCCAGACAGACAGACAGACAGAAGGACAGACAGACAGACAGACAGACAGACATTTGCCCGATCTCATAAGTCTACTTTTTCCTCATTTTTGCAAAATGTGAAAAGTAGGCTAAAAATGATAAATGTGGCACAGATTCACACACTAGATCTTCTTAATGATACGTTGGGAACCGCGTTCGATGCTAGGCAACGAAACATTCCTTCTTGTTGTTAGGTTCAAACATGACCAAGAATAGCTTCTGAGCTTATTCAAAATGAAATATAATGCATTTACAAACTGGTAGTTACTGTCGACTACCTAAATGATACGACCGTTCTAACGACAGTCAGGGGTGTAACAAAGGATGGCTGCGAAGAATGCAGTCAATTAATAACCAAGGCATCTGATTGCCATAACTACAGTCAGCAAAGACATGAAAATTACCCCAAGTAGGGTTGAACAAAATAGCCTCAAAATGACTACGATCAGGTTCAGCAAAAAGGTAGGCATTGACGTTCCGCGACGTTCACCAAGCTGCACCAGGGCTGACCAAAATGTCTGACCCCAAGGTGTCTCACTCTAAACTGCAATAAATGACATCTAACTAATCTAGTTACATCCCTACCTAGAAAAATGGCTGACACTGAGTGTGGTTGATTCACAAACTACATTAAAACTACTATACCACCAGAAACTAGAACAAAGAAGGGGTGTGACAAAAACTCACGAAATGGAGGAGCTCTCACTCAGCTCTCTATTCCACAACAAGGGTTGTACATAAACCTCTCTGGCTCTCTGGATCGGTATCCTCCTCATCAGGATTCCCATCTGGACTCCCCCAAAGACCAGGGTTCGATTTGTCCCTGTCGACATCTTCGTGGACATGCCTGGAAATGGCATTTTGGCTCCTTCCCTCTCGTTCATCGTTCTGGAAGTTCCACCATCATGCTGGTTCCTGTAGAAACGTCACCCCCCCATACTGGGATGGTATTAGCCCATGGTGACTGCTTCAACCATGGTGAATAAAAGTCCAATCACGTGGGTAGCGAAATAAGTTGCGTGATTATTCATCCTCTCACTTCCAAAATTATAATGTCCGTCGTGACTATTATAGGCTTCAATTATAAAATACGACACAGCCTTAATCTTGCAGATGTGGATTAGCATATGAGCTAATACTATTTTATAATGCTGCACGTGCTAGTGACGCTACTTTTGTATCACGCAGCATCCGTGAATTATACGACGTTTCAAAGATGAAATTTCCACTTTGGCAATTTAAATATCTCATACTATTATAATCACACTTATTCAGGATAATTGTAACACTATTACCTGTATATTTCCACTAGGCATCTGCCCTCCACATACGCGTGGGTAATATGTGATGTCACAGCAATGTTGTGCAATACACTATACTTGCCAATAATTATTTCCCAAGCTTCTTATTTAATTCACTGGACTTCATCGACAGTGAATATTAGTATTTGCTTGCTCGATGGCACCTTATAATCACTTTTAACGCTAAACAGCGGATATTCTTCTACGTTTCGTAGGACAAATGTAATTCCACGCCTACACAAGGCGGATTCTCAAGACGCAGTGCTCCGGTACTGGGTGTCTCTAGAAAGTAGGTCGTCAAAACGAAAACGTTGAGCGACTACTTACATTCCTTTTTGCGTATCTGCAAGGGTATTACCTTACCTAAAGTAAAAATAAACATTCTCCAAAATGTTTTAATAATGCAGCATGACGAAATGGAATATTCTGAGTCTCGTAGGAAAGATAAAAATAATTAATAAGACCTCAGATAATAATGAGCAGTTTACACTAAAGTCAAAAGTGCGATTCACCGCTACTTCAAAGTATCGCGTGATCTCTCAGCTTCACATGGCTTCCTGGGTGTGTTCAAAAGTACAACATCCCCTCATAAATGCTCTGTCATAAAAAAAATATCACATGAACCATAGCTCAGCGGGTTCAATATTGACTTCTGAAAAAAAAAAACAGTAAATGCGCATTAAATATAACACCAAATATTTCTGTGCCGTAATCGCCCTGTCTTGTTAAGTTCCCGTAGACCATATTCTACTTAATACTAGTTCTCAACACAGACCATTTCTCCTCACACAAATAATACCTTTGTACAAATTACCTTAAATTACACACTTACAAATCTTACATGGCGAGGCCGTAAACAGAAATCACGTGTGCTGATATGTGTGAGTTTCATGAAGGACTGTCTCGCATTCTGATGGCCCATCTTTTGCCTCGTGGACGCCTTAAGCAAAAATACCATGTACAAGCGCTCACCCATCTCTAGGAGGCAAATGGGAATTCACCAGCGCTACCAAATTCTGGCCTTGGTGTATCGAGACATTTTAGTGCTCAAGAGCATCCGACACTCCCGTCATATTTCCCTGTACCTTAAAAACTCACGTTTACTTACATACTACCCCCCTGTGTGACTTCTGATACGCCTGCCTTAAGACCAGATCTTCCACGCACCAGACACCACACTTACTCATTTGATAGGCTGGCTCGCCAGCTAAACACACTCACTTTATGACACATATTTTCGTAGACTATGTATATTATACGTCCCGTATAATCTGTTTCCCTCACTATTCTCCAGCACATATGCTGTTTTGCCAATACGTTTGGAAACTATAAATGTTACTGCGTCACCTGCTTCCAACCTTGCCAGTGGCTCCCTTTAAATGAACGTCATCACGTTGCTCTACTAGCATATTTCTCAGTGTCTGTAACGATGCCCTGTTGCTACTGTCCACACCTGCTAACCCTACTTTCCTATGGTGTCATACCTCTACTCAACACTCTATGACCTAAAAATGTCACTTCTGACTGACAGAATGACGACTTAGCTTCAAAGTGAACCCTGCCTGATCTAACTTCTGAAAAACTATATCTAAATGACGTAGATGCTCCTCAAAACTGCGTGAACTAATTACCATATCATCTATGTAAATGGTTACAAACTCTCCTGTGTCATCCCCTAATGCGATGTTTAAAGCCCTAATTAAAGCTGCTGAACTACTCTTTAACCCATAAGGTGTTCTACAAAATTGATAAAGGTTATATTTATGACTAAAAGCTGTAAATGGTCTATCTTCATACATAAGTGGCACTTGCCAAAAACTGGAACTCAAATCTACACAAGTGAAATACTTCTTCCCCTCAAATGTTTGCATTAATTCTTCTAGTGACATAGATTTCAGCTGATCTGAACTAATTCTACTGTTAACCAAACGAGCGTCTAAACAAATACGAACGGTGCCGTCGGTCTTGGGTACCGTGATCAAAGAATTAACATATGGACTGTTAGAGTGCTCAATAATCCCATCTTCAAGCATCTGGTTAATTTGTGCCTCAACTGCACTCTGATAAGCGAAAGGTACAGGATATCTATGTCCTGTGAATACTGATCTATCAATAACGTTCAATGAATGTGTATAGCAATTGGCCATACCAATGCGATCCTCAAAAACTCTCCTATTACACAATAACACATCATAGAGCCGAACACACTGTTCCACCTCTATATTACCCTGAAATGCAGCATCACGTAACGAGTCCTCTAGACTTCCGTTCGTAATCACACTGCCCACAAAACATGGAGAACCCCGCTCTACGGCTGGCGATATCTCATTTAAAGTACAAATCACACTTACAATACTACTCCTCTGAATATGGTCATTGAACGCTACTTCTACTTCAGAATCTCCCCATTTAAATTTCAAACTCCCTACATCATAACATAAGTTACCAGACACTCTACTTAGCCACTCTGAACCCAAGATAACACTGAATACTAAATTTGGAATTACAAGGCAAATCTGCTTCTCTACATGATTATTAATTTTAATGTCTACTAAAACTTGCTTAGAAATTACTTTAGACCTCTTCCCAACAGCTGTGATAACAAAAGTGCTTTTAATTGGCATCTCCTCAAAATTTACTCCAGTTCCTTTCATTTTATCATAAAATGCACTACTTATGCAACTCTTCATACAACCACTATCAATTAAAACATCTGTGTACGCCTCGGACACGTTAAATTTAACTATGGGGCTCTTAGTAACCACTTCCTGAATAATACCTTCATCATTTAGTTCATGTAATAATTCATTTCTTACATTTAGGTCATAGGGTTCCTGTATAATTGTATGGACAGGGCATGCTACCGACTGAGATTCTGACCTTACTTCGCAGCCTGGTTCGCGTTTAAAGAACCACTACAGCTGGCCGTAGTACTACTAACTACTAAACTGGTCTGGTTGTTCTGGACTGTGTTGTCATTGTTTGGCTGTATATTACTACCACTAGGCTGTCCTCTTCCTTGACCCCTATTCTGGTTGTAATTATTGTCATTATAATTTCTCCCTTGATTTCCCCTGAAATCATTGTTTCTCCCTTGATTTCCCCTGTAATCATTGTTCCTCCCTTGATTTCCCCTGAAATCATTGTTCCTCCCTTGATACTGATTACCATAGCCATTTCCTCTGTTCTGATTTAGCTGATTATTATTATTTCTATTTTGAGCGTTGGCCCCTCGCCACCGTTCCCTTGAACTTCTTGATGCCTGGCTTCATTAGGTCTATTATTATTATTACCCTGGTTCCGATTGAAATTGTCCTCATAACCCCCTCTCCCTAGTGCATCAAATGTGCTTAACAAATTTTCTACTTGTGATATAGTCTTTACATTCTGGATACAAGCAGCCTCCTTGATCCTATAGGGAAAGTGCCTAAGTAGCAACCTCACCACATCACTTTCCTCCTTCAAGCCATCCAGATATTTACACACTAATACCTGCCCTAAAAAGTATTCGGTCATGGTGGAGCTTCCTTTAGGGTTATATTTACCACACACTACTCCCTCACGATGCTGCGACTGAATAACCTCATTCCAGAACTTTTCACAGAATTTCATTTTAAAATCATTGATATCAGTAAACTTGTCTCTGTAGACAGCAAACCAATTCCTCGTTTCCCCCACAAACACTTGTTCTAAAATTTCAACTACCTGGCACCACTCAATACTACCATTTTCCAACCTCTCCCCGAATTTATTTTCTATAGTGTTCATGAACTCCATTGGGCACCCCTGTCGATTGCTGAACTTACCCAGTTCTACCTCCCTGTGTGTGCTATTCACAAAAACTGGCCTATTCTGACTATTTTCTTGCCTGATCCTAGCTTTTAATTTCAATTCTAACTCGGCGATTTTCTCCTCAGCCTTCCTCTCAATACTGTTTACTGTTAATTTAATGTTTCCTTCTGATTCTTCTACTTTATCATATAGCTTTGCTTGTTTCTCCTCAATCTTGCTAATGCTCTCTCTATTACTCTCTCTTAAATCATTTACTTCTGCAACTATTTGCGAGTGGACTTTCTCAATTCTACCCCCCAGCTGTTCCTTAACCTCTTTAGTTGATACTTGAATCTTGTCAATTTCTCCCCCCAATTTCTTTTTAACCTGCAGTGTTTCTAATTTAACTAATTCCTTTAAATTTTCAGCCTGTGTGCTGATTCTACTTTCCAACTCCTCCTGTACTTTTCTTAATTTCTTGTCTACATCTGCAATGATCTCTTTAACCTTCTCTTCCATTACTCCTCTGATTTCTCCTCTAATCTGCTCCATTTTCACACTAATTTCCTTGTTGTTCTTATCTAATTTTGCATTATTCTGTTCTAATTTTTTATTTAAAGCTTCTGTACTTTCTTTATTTTCCCTACTGTTTTGTTCTAATTTGGCGTTTAAGGCATCTGTACTTTCTTTATTTTCCCTACTGTTTTGTTCTAATTTGGCGTTTAAACTATCGCTCAATTCCCTATTACTCTCTTTATTTTCCCTACTGTTTTGTTCTAACTTTGCATTTAGGGCATCACTACTAACTTTGTTCTGATACATAAACTCGAGAAGTAAAGTTTTTAATTCTGGTTGGCCGCCTACACTCCCTGTTTCAGTATCGGGATTTACCTCCGCTACCCCGGTACTACCATCAATCGACATACTGCTCGTATCATCACTCTCCCGTTGATGACCACTACGTAACCTCATCTGTCTTTCTTTCTCATCCCCCATAATGATATACACTGATACAGACAAATAACCTCCAAAATACAGGCTCAGAAATATATACCCTTCTCCTTCCACAAATATTATTAGGTTTTCAGCCCCAAGTTGTCGGCGACAAATGAAACAATTATTAATGCCCCATGTTGGTAGCGACAAATGAAACGGTACCTCTTAGGCTGGGATGACAAGTGAAACGGTATTTACTTTGCTCCACGTTGAGCGTACAAATGAAACGCTTTGCTAGCCCCTAACTGTTGGGTGAGAAATGTAACTGTTTACATTTGCCTAAGCTATGTTGTTTTAATGGGCGCCAAGACCTCAACGCAATGTTGAAATCTAAATTTGTATTTAACAACGTCTAGCTCTGGCAGAACACATTCAAGACTCTATTCACTCAGATCGTGGTATGATTTGATCATTAACCCAACAAACAATTGTATCAGGAGAAGGAATTGGTCTATATCTAATGCTACCTACTGAAAGCAAAGATTGCATTGTAAAAGAAATGAATTTATTATATAAAACAAGTATAGCAAAATTAATAATAATAATAAGTTTAAAATTTAAATTGTAGCGTTGCGATTTTAATATTACCGATAGAAAATTACGTGAAAACGGAGTTTGATAAATTGATTTTACTCTTATTTCCAAGCTATGAAGTTACTGAAATATGAAATGTAAAACAACGAGAAATGAGAGATTGCGTATTTCTGCGTCATTTGCGCTTACCACTGGAAATTGCCAAAGCATTTCCCTCGTACTTGATGATGCTGTGTGCTTCCCACAGTCTCCTGGACGTCGTCATCTCCGTCGATGTTTGATGAGATTCTCGTAGATTAGATAATTCTATGGTCCGTACATCGAACCCAAACACTCGTGCAACCACACTGGATAAGTTTTACTAAAGTTAGTCCTCCGATCCACGGAACATCGGAGCGACTCCCGCCTGCATCCGTACTCGTTAAGTTCTACACAGATAGTCTCACAGAATGTCCTCGTTCCACGGAACATCGGAGCGACTCCCGCGTATAACCACACTCGGCAAGAACTACACAGATTCTTCTCGTTCCACGGCGCGTCGAACGATATATGCACACGTTGCATCCCCACTCCAGTCCAGACTTCCCGCTTACGTGGTCTCCACTGATTGGCTGAGCATGCCGCTACTTCCCCTCCTCAGGTTCATTACACACGGCGCGCGAGAGGGAGAAGTCGTTTTCCGTTCCATATATTCGCCTTTCTTGACGCTGCAACTCCGCTTGCGTAATACTTCCCGACAAGATTAAGCGTGTACTTGAATTTCCAGTGACTCATGTCTCTCAAATACCCTAACTGACAAAACTCCGTAAAATTCCGTAATCCGATAATTTTCTATGATATCGTCGTTCGTAATAATTTGCATGATAGCGTTTTCTAAGACATAGAAAACCTATCTGAATGCTAATAATTTTTATAAAATGCTCCGAAAATACCTTAATAATAATTATAATAAATTAATAATAATAATAAATTAACATGAAAAATTCTCTTGGCTGAACAATTTGCCGCGTAAATAAATATAGAATGGCTCCCTACTGACTTATGCCAGTTGCATAAAAACCCCTTGAAAAACACGTTACATGACCAACTCATGCTCGGTGCAGAATTCCATCGGCCTGCTTCCTTGATCATTCCTTTCACCTAATCCGAAATGTTCTACTATCTTCCCTTCTCTTCCTTTTCCTACCACAGCATTCCAATCTCCCATTACTATAACATTTTCATCACTAAGGTTCGGATGTTAAGGAAAAGTCATATTTTTTTCCTGAGCTCCTTTTACCCGAAATCTGAAAAATAAGTTTGAATGACAGGTCCCTGACCACATTTAAAGCAATTTGATGTTGCCTATAAATGCATATTTCAGCCATTTTTATTGTTTTGGTCTTATTTTAGTGATATAAAGTCATATTTGGTTATAATTTCAGCATTTTTTTGGTTAAAATTGAGGCGCCTTTAATAAGGTACGTGTTATCTGTGTCGAGTTTCAAACACAGGATTTCCGAATAGTGCAGTAGATATATTTTTATTTCTTTCCCCGGAACAGGCAGATAGCAGGTTTAGAAGATCTGATATCAAGAAGATGCTCCTCTACGGACGTCTTTCTGGACAAGTTGGATTGCGACACTATACGCATGAGGTCACGGAACATGACGATAGTGTGCTTCCGCCTTACAACAGGATGTCACTCCAGTAGATATATTTAGTTCAGAAGCAATTAACAAACAAGGAAATTGTTTTTATCCATAATGGTCGTATTGAATTTAAATTCCACTTACTCTTATTTCCCTCTTTTCAATATTATTAGCACTGTTTAGTACTAGTAGTCTATATGTTTCGAACAATAATACAGATATACATATTATAAACACTTATGGGCATAAAATACATTGCAAATATACATAGTTCATTAAAAAATCACTTGTAAAATGGAAATATCACACACTGGAAAATTGTTTTGGCACTTAAGACAATTACTGTATGTTTGTGATACTCTACCTATCTCAAAAATTCATGTCATATTTAGCTAGTTTTTAGGTCATATTTTATAGATTTTTAGGTCATATTTTACAGTTTTTAGGTCTTATTTGCTTGCATATTTTGTACTTCTTTTGTACTTCCGAACCCTATTCATCACCCTTGATATACCTCAGAATTTTATCTATTTCTTCGTAGATCTTTTCAACATCTTCATCATCAGCTTGACTGGTAGGCACCACTGTGGTGCACGTAGGTTTTGTATTGATTTTTGCTACAATAATCTGTTCACTATATTGCTCATAATATTCCACCTGCTGTCCAAGTTTCCTACTCAATATGAGACCCCCTGCTTGCCCATTGTTTGATTTAGTGCTAATATATACAGTATACATTCCATGTACTAGTTATTATTTACTGATAAATAAGGGGCAATTTTGGATTATGCATTTCGACCATCAAACGTTCATCATCAGATCTTGATCACTAGGGTTGAGGTTTAAATTTATATAAAATATTTTATTGTAATCTTTTTATACTATAGTATAACTTGTCTTGTTAATGTTAGTATTCACGATTCACAGCGAATCTCGTTACTTAAAAGTACCGGTATCCTGTTCTATAATGTTGTATTATAGATTGCGAGATACATACGAAAATTATGCATGTGTTAAAATTTAAGCAACAAAACACAATACAATAAATTAGAGCATGCACACTGGGTTCTACTATGATTATATGAGTTCCAGTACTTATCCATTTGAGCAATCATATTCACAGCATGGTCGCTGTACAGGTATATACTGGTAGCTTGCCTCCACCTGACTGACTTGCCAATGAGTATGTCAGCTGGACCTGCCTTACTCACAGGAACTGGAATCTATTGACGGAAGTTGTGACTACGCCTAATTTATCATTTGAAATTGTGGAAAAGAATATGAGGCTGGAGTGACTACAAAGTAGTGTGCGTTATTGTTTCAGAAACTCTCCCATTACTACTGTAGTCCATTTACTTCACCCGCTACAGCTTAGACAAAAGGTCCATTTATGCATGCAACTGGTCTTAAAGGTGAGAGAGGACCCTACAGAACTGCCTGTCTGAGGCCTTGGTTTGTTGAGAACTAGCACAGAGTGCATCCTACTCAAATAACATATTTTCCTCATTATTCCTTCCCATATGCATTCATTGCCAGTGGGATGCTCTAGCCAAGCGTCTTGGTGAGGTTGTACCTTACCAACTGACAATCCTAATGGTACTTTGGGGTGAAAGTCTTCTTCAACTTTTGTGCAGAATTGTAACGTTTCTAGAAACCTTGAAGGTTGTGTTGTAGTAGTCTGCAGTGTGCTTTGTGTTCTTTGGAAGTGGTGTAAAGCTGAACTAAAATTACTATGTAAGGAAGACAAGTAAGATGGCTAACACGGCATTGGAACACTTGAGTGGAGGTAACTGGAACTAGATCATTATTCTCCATTTTAGGTCCGTATTGAATATATTCACTAACAAAACTATTAATAATTTCTGTCTTTTCAATACAATATTGTATTGCAAAGACGGAAATTATTAATAGTTTGTTAGTAACTTGAACTAGTCGAACGGGAGTGTCAACTCTGGGGATTCCAGAGGTGAGAGAGACAATAGAAAGAACGAAGGGTGTGAGGTTGATTATACAAAATTATGGTATGAGACATATGTGAAGGAATATATAATAGGAGATATTCTGTTGTCTTTACTTCGTTGCATCAGTTGTATCTTCCTACAGCATATTATATAACTCCTCCAAAGAAATAAAACTAGAATGAATGTGAAATCGATGGGTGCTATAAATTGAAAATAATATCTCTTTTTGATAGTGTTACTGTTACTACTTATATTACATCCCTTTCTTCTTCCAAAAAGTAAGTTATATTTCAATGAACTATAATTATATTGCAGTACCGGTATATTTAAACTTGCCTTGTTCTCTGATGTGTCCTGGTTGTTGATGAAAGCACACCATCCCTTGAGATGGAAGAGTTCTTGTGTTCTCTATTTAAATAGTATATGTTTTATTCATTCATAAGTAATCTGTTTATGAACTGGCACCCTCCCGGATATCATATTATTCCTAAAAATATTACATTTTGACACCTCAACGTGTGGCACCAGAACCAGGATTCATCAGTGTAGGGGTAGGAATATGTATACATTGTGCAAGTGATTTTGGGGGCTGTTTTAACTTTGTTACAGAATGGATGAGGAGAAAATGATGAAGCTCAGAAGTGGTGTTGAGGTGAATGCAGAGAGAATGGAGGTGAAAAAGGAAGCTGCGAGTGATGAGAATGTGGAGAATGGTGAAGTAGACCTAACTAGGAATAACGTGGAGATAAATCAAATCAAATCACTTTATTTGCAATGAGGTGTTGACCTCGGTGGAAAATATACAAAAGTACATGAGGTACATAATTTACAAACACTAAAGTAAGTTCACAATATTAAAAGAATACAGCAATATACTATTTAAAACATTGATTAAATGCCCTTCACGTCCTTAGGGTTTTAGGCAACTGCTATAGGACTTAACACGACTGCTGTAGGAATTACATAATGTTTCTAGGAAACAGCACTATACCACTTATGCTTAATACTCTATTTACACTAATTGAACTAATTGAATAATCAGGAATTTAGCAGTAAATTTGATAATATAAATCAGAAACTAGATAACGTGGTCAAAGTGAGTGAGAGGCTAAGTGAGAAGTATGAGAAGCTTAATGAAAGCTTAGAGCAGACGAAAGGTGAAATGAGAAGTGAAATTCAAACTCAGTTGCAGGAGAGATCTAAGAAAATTATAATAGAAGTAGAGCAGATTGCTGATGAAAGCAGAATAGAGAAGAATGTAGATTAATGTGACTTAGAAGTAAAAAAGGAGGTAGGTGAAAGCAAAATAGAGGAAGAAAAGACTGTAGGTGATAGTAGTTTGGAGTTAAAGGAGATGGTAGATAAAGGTAGCATAGAGTTAGAGGTTATTGTATGTGAAAATAGAGTAGATAAGAGGAAGAATCTTTTAGAGGAGACGTTAGACGAAAGTAGCGTAGAGTTTGAGGAAATTGTAGGTGAGAATAGAGTAGATGAGAGGAAGAATCTGTTAGAGGAGACGTTAAGAGAAAGTAGAATAGAGTTAGACGAAAATAGAATAAAGATAGCGGAGATTGTGGCAGAGAAAAAACGAAAATCCACAGCCTGCTTCCAGTCTCAGACCGGGTCAGGAATGGAATGAATGAAGCCCCCATCTAGCGGCGAGGATATGAACTGTGCCGGCTGCCGAGGCCTGACGCACTCCTCTGGGGCAATGATTAAATGAATGATAGATGAAATGAAATGAAGGGGAGAGTGATGCTGGAATTAAATTTTGACCGGGAAAACCGGAGTACCCGGAGAAAAACCTGTGTGCCTCCGTTTTGTCCAGCACAGATCTCCCATGGAGTGACCAGAATTTGAACCACGGACCCAGCGGTGAGAGGCCGGCGTGCTGCCGCCTTAGCCACAGAGGCTGCTATTGTGGCAGAGAATAGGGTAGATCAAAAAAAAGAAAGAAAGAAAAAGGAACAATGAAACGGAAGAGAGAGAGGGAGAAGAGTGAATATAACTTAGATATGTATGTAGGATTTGTCGAGACGAATTTATATTCGGACGTGAAGTTACATGTGTTGGGGACACGTGTCGCTAGTTTGATGTTCTTCTAAAAAATTAGGTGTTTGAGGCATTTAGATTTTTTTACTTCGGGATACACTTGCACAATTCAAATTTTTTTTTTTTTTTTGCTGTAATGTACATATTTTTTATTGTTTATGTTGCTTGTTGTTTTTTTCTTTGTTGTGTACTTTTGGTGGATCCTATCATATGAGGCTATTCATGGATCTTTTCGTTTTTCAAATCTCTGACTTTTTGTCTTTACCTATTATTCTGGCTTTTGTATACTTTCAATTTGATTATAAGTAGTAGTATTAAACTATTGAGATATCATTTTCAAGTGTTCACATTCTGTGATTCTAAGATGTAACATAGGCAGGGAAATTTCTTTGTTTGTCTTACACTGCAAACACTGCAAACTTAAGTGGAGAGGTTTGACAAGTTTTTGAGGAGGAGCAATATTTACAGTCTGCTGCAAGCAATTGGGGATTTGAGGAGTGCCATCCAAGGTTTCTGCATGAAGAATGAGAAGGTTTGGCTGGGAATGTAGGATCATGGAAGTGTGGTATGGTAATATCATTCTACAGGTGACAAGTTCATGAAGACTAAAAAAATTGTAACAGTGCATGAGATGGAGATTAATGATGATGAATTGGAGAGGGACTTTATGCTTCTAAGATAAGGAGTCCAGATCTACAAATTAAGAAGGAATGAGAAAAATATGATGTGCTGTTCCTGAATTGGTGAATGAGAACCTGATCAGGTGGTTAACAACAATGAACTGTGTGTTGCATACAAGAAAATAGGGATTCGACAGGAGAGGAAATAGTGTCTGGAGATATTCTATGCAAAATTGCTCGTTCAACCAAAACCTAGCCTTGCAGTAGTGATTACGATAATGGCAGTGATGGCAGTATACTGTGCAATGTCACGAGAGGGACAGTTATGACTAAGCCTCCTATTACATTTAACAGTAAAGGTGGTAATTATGATTTTGTATACTGCTACAAACTCCAGGGCTTCGAGTACACATTCCGTGTCCGAAGCGTCTTGCTCTCGCATCCAGAGGTTAGAGGGGACATCCCGTGTGGATTAGGCATCAGATGAGGATGAGTGTATTCCACGTTTTGTCTAAAATAATGTTACATGCGTATCAGAAAACCTTCCAATATTACATAGTTGTCGGAATTTCTTGGGGTGAATGTAAAGTTTCCAGAAACCATGAAGCTTGTGTTGTAACAGTCTGCAGTGTGCTTTGTGTTCTTTAGAAGTGGTGTAAAGCTGAACTAAAATTACTATGTAAGGAAGACGAGCAAGATGGCTAACAAGGCATTGGAACGCTTGAGTGGAGGTAACTTGAACTAGTCGAACGGGAGTGTCAACTCTGGGGATTCCAGAGGTGAGAGAGACAATAGAAAGAACAAAGGTTGTGAGGTTGATTGTACAAAATTATGGTATGAGACATATGTGAAGAAATATATAATAGGAGATATTCTGTTGTCCTTACTATGTCGCATTGGTTGTATCTTACTACAGCATATTATATAGCTCCTCCAAAGAAATGAAACTAGAATGAATGTGAAATCTATGGTGCTATAAATTGAAAATAATATCTCTTTTTGATGAAGCCTCCGTGGCTTAGGCGGCAGCACGCCGGCCTTTCACCGCTGGATCCGTGGTTCAAATCCCGGTCACTCCATGTGAGATCTGTGCTGGACAAAACGGAGGCAGACAGGTTTTTCTCCGGGTACGGTACTCCGGTTTTCCCTGTCAAAATTTCATTCCAGCAACACTCTCCACTATCATTTCATCGCATCTGTCATTCATTTAATCATTGCCCCAGAAGAGTGCGTCAGGCCTCGGCAGCCGGCACAGTTCGTATCCTCGCCGCTAGATGGGGGCTTCATTCATTCCATTCCTGACCCGGTCGGAGACTGGAAGCAGGCTTTGGATTTTATTTTTATCTCTTTTTGATAGTGTTACTGTTACTACTTATATTACATCCCTTTCTTCTTCCAAAAAGTAAGTTATATTTCAATGAACTAAAAATTGCAGTATATTTAAACTTGCCTTGTTCTCTGATGTGTCCTGGTTGATGATGAAAGCACACCATCCCTTGAGATGGAAGAGTTCTTGTGTTCTCTATTTAAATAGTATATTTTTATTCGTTCATAAGTAATCTGTTTATGAACTGGCGCCCTCCCGGATATATTATTCCTAAAAATATTACATTTTGGCATCCAACTGTGGGATGTGTTTTTGTTGGTTTGCCCATCTTAAAAATATTACAGAATATGAAATGTTCCACCAGTCTGCTATCAGTTATCAGTTGGAAAGGCACTGAGTGTCTGTATGTGGTTGAGGGAACAATGCAGCAGGACCAGTACAAGGGAGTGTCTCCTACTACTGTAGAACTTGCATCGGCCTGCCAAGAATGGTCAGTGCAGGCCATCTGGACAGATCTAACTGAAACCCATCTAAGACCCAAAAGCCCACTGAATGGCCTGAGCACTGATACGAGTACAAGTCTACTCCAAACCCAAACTCAAGAAAACAGATCAACATTACCAGTCACCCAGTGTCTGGTCTCCCAATGAAGTCTTATCTGTCGGACAGCTTGTGCGGTGTAGCCTATTTGTACTACAGGGTGCCAGGAAATGTTCTCCGTAGTGGCTACGCGCTGCTGCGAGAGGTAGCGTCATCAATTTAGTTGGCAGCACAGTGTCCTTGATAGGAGGAAGGCCACATGTGTGGGCTGTGGGCTGTCGAAATCGTCAGTGTGTATAGTTAGATTATTGGAAGAGTGCTACAGTATGTTATGAATGGCTGTGGTGAGTATAACGTTTATTGTTTGTTTTGATACAAGCGACGGCCGTGCTGCCAACGTAACTAGTGACGCTATCTTCCGCAGCAGTGCGTAGCTGATGCGGAGAACATTTCTGGGCGCCCTGAACATTCAAAAGCATGTTGTGGAACTGTAGTACTGAATGTTTTAGAGATTCTGTTGTGGCCATTTAACCCTCTCAGTGCCACGCGCCGATCAGATCGGCTCTCGCTGCTCGCGCCAAAAGTGCCAAAGCCGATTCAATCGGCGCGCTGTTTATCGTATATTTGTAGATTTCTGTAGGCATATGTCCGTGACTTTCTCATACTGTTGGAAAGGTGATGTTTCAAGCTTGCCTGTGAGGTGTGTACTTTCTTCCTTCGAAATTCGTTACGCAATAGGTTTGAGTTTGTATTCATGCCCTCCCTTTTCGCTCCCCCAATCACGCATGTTCCCGCCAAAATTGCGGTGCAGTTGTTATCTTCTTGTTGACGTTTTCTGCCTACAGGTGTTTTTAAGAACTTTCTACAGCTGGAAACATAGTGGTTCTTCGAATATGACTCTTAGGTGTCCTTAATTTAGGCTCAAAACTGATTTTTTACAAAAAGATATTAAAAAATTGAACAATTATCAGAATAACCTCAATTAAAAAGGTTTATCTGCCGTATTTACTTGTATGAACATAATGTATGAAAAAATGAGGTATTGGTTATAATGCAAAGCAAAAATAATGATTCTATCGTTGGAAATGTGGTATTTATGATTTTTTTTCGAATAGCCTGCATATCATTGAAAATGGCTTGGCATTCTTGGCAAGTATTTCAGGAAATGGCTTGGCACTAAGAGGGTTAAAGAATGTGGGCTATCTTGTCTACTTTAGTTCTTCTCAAGTGCTAATTTATTTGCATTCATCTTTCACCTCTATAGTCTCGGTGGATGGAACTTTTTGGTTGTGGTTGCTATAAAAAAAAGAAAGGAAGCTTGTAGTTTTACGTGACTATTAATCTCACGATGATGAGCTACAGGACCTCCATATATTTTTGCGAACCGAACCACAGGACGTGATATTTCACTTCGGAAATCTCACATGCATTGACCGGAATCAAACTCGATCCGCCTTAGTGAGAGGCAAACTGCTTGACCACAGCACCACTACACTCCTGTGTTTGCTGAACTAATCAATATAATTGATATCTTCCAGAAAACAATTTTCTTGTGCCAACAGGTTTGGAGTTTCATTTAGGGGCTAGCAATCATGTGGTCAACAACCCCATGTAGTTGGGTGTGTGGGAAATGTGTCAGATAACCTGTGCTATTATAATAAATAACAGGTTAATGCAGCCAATGGCCATAAAATACATCTTAATTTCTTTAGGTAACAATCGCACGATTACTATTAATACATTGTAAATTAGATCTGATCACTGCTGTACTCCAACAGTGATTTCGTTCTTTTGGAACATTCACCAAAATGGTATCGTGAGCACGATTTGTTACACAATTTGCATACGAATTCTGGTGACGGGTCGTGAAAGTCTGTCCTGATGCAAAGCTTATGGTGATATCCATATATAGCCAGTCTCGTCACTGCGCTGCGTATCGCGACGTTTGGTTGAGTCCAATTTCGGTGGAGCATCCCGTTTTTTTAAAGTGGCTCTAGGATTGAGAAAGAGGTGGCTGTGGCCTTGAGTTGGGTAACATTCCAGCATTTGGATAGAGTATGAGAGGTAAACCATAGATAAAATGTGAACCAAACCCACCTCTACTCACCTACCCTTGCTATAATACAGGGTCTTTATATTTGCTTGGTAAGGACATTCTCGCTCACGCGCTCCGCCAGTGACGGCTCAGTTGCCGGCTGCCGGGCGCTCAAATATACGGCAGAATGCCGTGCTTAAAATCAGTATCATGCACTTTTACTCACCACGTTTACAGTAGATGCTGAAAATGTTCCCCATCCGCTGGTTGGTGCTATAAAAAAACTCTTCAAACATAAATTTTTGGGCTTCATCCGACACATAGTATGAACGTTGAACGGATTCGATATTTCACATATTAAGAGAGTTATAGCAATATTTCACTTTTTCGAAAAAAAAACCATTTTCGCCCCCTTCGACCGATTTAGCCCAGTAACGAACTCGACCGAGATTTTATAGGTATACATATTCGGTAAAAAATTCAAAGTTATTGGTGCAAAATTACAGCAGTTATCGTGTCCACAAGAAACTGATATACACATATATATACATATACATACATAAATTATATATAAACTTTTGAACTGACGGTGGTTTTGGGGTCTGGAGGATGTGAAACGCGAAGATATGTCGAAATTTTCCGGAAGTCGAAACATGGTACCCATTGCAATAGTTAGCTTTCTAATGAAATCTACCTCTGGTTGGTTCCTCAGTTTAGGGGCTGCGACAACACGGTCATCTAACCCCGTGTACTTTGGGTGAGTGTAGAATCTGTCTGATAAACGGTGTGAATTGTAATGGCTGTATTAGTCTTAATTCAGGTAAGGACTGCAGACGGTCAATTTCAAGCAGTAGTTCCTAATGTTGCTACCAGGTACTACCGTCAACAACACCTAGCTGTGAACTTGGCTACTAGATGCCACCCCAACCAGCAAATCGCAACGAACGTTGGAACTTCCCCTCCAAAGGAAAGCAAACTGAGGGATTTTAGCTCTCTTAGAAAATCCGACGACTTCGGCCGGCTTTGAAACCGCGACCTTGGGCATAGACATTCAGCATGCTACCAGTTACGTCACCGAAGCCGCTTCCCACTTAGTCAGATGGAAATACTGAATCTTATCTCGTGCAAGTGCGTTGACATGGCAACGTCTGATGGCTCATCCCTCATAAATTTATCATTTTTCTCATCCCTTGGCGTAATGGTGGGTCATATCAAAAATTCTTCCAGACAAAAGTTTTAGGTAATTATTAGGGGAATATTGTCCATTTTGTACGGTTTTGATATTGTGCCTATTAAGAGAGATATGATTAATGTTTCCCAAAAAACCCACTTTTTCCCACCCCTTTGGTCAATGGTTGGTGCTATAAGATAACTCTTCAAACATAAATTTTTGGGCTTTATCCGACACATAGTATGAACGTTGAACGGATTCGATATTTCACATATTAAGAGAGTTATAGCAATATTTCACTTTTTCGAAAATAGCCCCCCATTTTCACCCCCTTCGACCGATTTAGCCCAGTAACGAACTCGACCAAGATTTTATAGGTATACATATTCGGTAAAAAATTTCAAAGTGATTGGTGCAAAATTACGGCAGTTATCGTGTCCACAAGAAACTGATATACATATATATATATACATATACATATATACATACAGGGGGCGTGGTGGCGCAGCGGTCAAGCTGTTGGCCTCTCACCAAGGCGGACCGGGTTCGATTCCCGGTCACTACATGTGAGATTTTCGATGTGAAATGCCATGTCCTGTGGTTCGGATTCCACGTAAAAAGGAGGTCCCGTGGCTCATGATCGCGAGATTAACGGTCACGTTAAACTACAAGCTTCCTTCCTTTTTTTTATATATACATACATAAATTATATATAAACTTTTGAACTGACGGTGGTTTTGGGGTCTGGGGGATGTGAAACGCGAAGATATGTCGAAATTTTCCAGAAGTCGAAACATGGGACCCATTGCAATAGTTAGCTTTCTAATGAAATCTACCTAAAAGTAGGTTAGCACAGGCAAGGAAAGCATTTCTACAGAAAAGGAATCTGTTGACATCGAATATAGGTTAGGTATTGGGAAGTCATTTTTGAAGGCCTTTGTCGGGAGCGTCACACTCTAGGAAGTAAAACTTTGACTGTTGGTTGGTTCCTTAGTTTAGGGGCTGCGACAACGCCGTCATGAAGCTCTGTGTACTTTGGGTGTGTGTAGAAACTGTCTGATAACCGGTGTTAATTGTGATGTTTGTATTAGTGTGTGTTATCTGTTTTAATTCAAGTAAGGACTGCAGATGATAATTTCACGTAGTTCCTACTTTTGCTACTGTCTACGACACCTAGCTTGCGGACTTGGCTACTAGATACCATCGCAGTCAGCACCTGGAGGCGAACGTTGGAACTAATATAGCATTATCAATTCCAACCTACAAATTTTGGCTTCACACAAGTGTAGTTAATGAAAGGTTCTTTTTCATGCCATAAATCTATGACATGGGACCGCCGGCTTTACTTCCCCTCCAAAGGAAGGCATACTGAGGGATTTTTAACGCTCTTAAAAAATTCGATGACTTCGGCCAGGTTTGAACCTGCTTGCTTGGGCATAAAATCTCATCATGCTACCAACTATGCCACCGAAGCTGCCAAACTTGGACTGTTGGAGCAGCAGAAAAGAGGAGAATTGAAGCGTTTGAAATGTGGTGTTACAGGAGAATGATGAAGATCAGATGAGTAGATAGGTTTACGAAAGAAGAGGTGTGGGAGAGGAGTGATGTTTCTGGCGACTGCTAATGAAGAGAAGAGATAGGTTGGAAGGACACATACTAAGACACCCAAGAATAGCAAACTTAGTTATAGAAGGAAGCATTGAGGATAAGAACTGGAGGGGTAGGCCAAGGCTAGAATATGTTTAACAAATTGCCTCAGATGTAGGGTGTGGTAGCTATGTATAGGTGAAACGATTAGCTCAGGACAGGGAAGCATGGAGCGCTGCATCAAACCAGTCGAAAGACTGAAGACTCAAACACACACACCAACAACAAGTTAAGTGGGTCAATATTATGGTATTAAGCTGAAATAGACTTTAACTGCTAAAAAGAGAGTCTTATTCTTTGAAAAAATTTGTCATCTGGGTTTATGCTGACCGTAGTAAATCCACAATGCAATAACAATAGGAGGTCAATTATAGATGACATAATCATGCGCTGTAACGTGTTTTTCGAGGGGTTTTTATGCAACTGGCATAAGTCAGTAGGAAGCCATTCTATAATTATTTATGCTGCAAATTGTTCAGCCAAGAGAATTTTTCATGTTAATTTATTATTATTATTAATTTATTATAATTATTATTAAGGTATTTTCGGAGCATTTTATAAAAATTATAAGCATACAGATAGGTTTTCTATGTCTTAGAAAACGCTATCAAGCAAATTATTACGAACGACAATATCATAGAAAATTATGTGATTACGGAATTTTACGGAGTTTTCGTCAGTTAGGGTATATCGAGAGACGTGACTCACTGGGATTTCAAGTACACGCTTAATCTTGTCGGAAAGCATGACGCAATCCTGGGTCGCAGCGTCAAGGAAAGGCGAATTGTTGAAACGGAACCCTCCCGCCGAGTGTAATGACCCAGAGAAGGGGAGTATAGCGCGTGGGGGTCAGCCAATCAGTAGAGGACCACGCATGCTGAAGTCGGCTGAAGAGGGGGGGAGCCGACAGGTGCATATATCGTTCGACGCGCCGTGGAACCAGGACAATCTGTGAAATACTTGACGAGTATGTTGTACGCGAAAATCGCTCCGATGTTCCGTGGATTGGAGGACTAACTTTGGTATAACTTAACCAGTGCGGTTGTACGAGTGTTTGGGTCCGAGGTACGGACCATAGAATTATCTAATCTACCAGAATCTCATCAAACATCGACGAAGATGACGACATACAGGAGACTGTGGGAAGCTCACAGCATCATCCAGTACGAGGGAAAGGCTTCGGGCATTTCCAGTGGTAAGCGCTAATGACACAGAAATACGCAATCTCTCATTTCTCTTGGTTTTATATTTCATATTTCAGTAACTTCATAGCTTGGGAATAAGAGTAAAATCAATAATTTATCAGACTCCGTTTTCACGTAATTTTCTATCGGTAATATTAAAATCGCAACGTTCCAATTTAAATTTTAAACTTATTGTTATTATTAATTTTGCTATACTTGATTTATATAATAAATTCATTTCTTTTACAATGCAATCTTTGCTTTCAGTAGGTAGCATTAGATATAGACCAATTCCTTCTCCTGATACAATTGTTTGTTGGGTTAATGATCAAATCATACCACGATCTGAGTGAATAGAGTCTTGAATGTGTTCTGCCAGAGCTAGACGTTGTTAAATACAAATTTAGATTTCAACATTGCATTGAGGTCTTGGCGCCCATTAAAACAACATAGCTTAGGCAAAGGTAAACAGTTACATTTCTCACCCAACAGTTAGGGGCTAGCAAAAACGTTTCATTTGTCGCCGACAACTTGGGGCTGAAAACCTAATAACATTTGTGGAAGGAGAAGGGTATATATTTCTGTGCCTGTATTTTGGGGGTTATTTGTCTTTATCAGTGTATATCATTATGGGGGATGAGAAAGAAAGACAGATGAGGTTACGTAGTGGTCATCAACGGGAGAGTGATGATACGAGCAGTATGTCGAGTGATGGTAGTACCGGGGTAGCGGAGGTAAATCCCGATACTGAAACAGGGAGTGTAGGCGGCCAACCAGAATTAAAAACTTTACTTCTCGAGTTCATGTATCAGAACAAAGTTAGTAGTGATGCCTTAAATGCAAAATTAGAACAGAATAATGCAAAATTAGAACAAAACAGTAGGGAAAATAAAGAAAGTACAGAAGCTTTAAATGCAAAATTAGAACAGAATAATGCAAAATTAGAACAGAATAATGCAAAATTAGAACAAAACAGTAGGGAAAATAAAGAAAGTACAGAAGCTTTAAATGCAAAATTAGAACAGAATAATGCAAAATTAGAACAAAACAGTAGGGAAAATAAAGAAAGTACAGAAGCTTTAAATAAAAAATTAGAACAGAATAATGCAAAATTAGATAAGAACAACAAGGAAATTAGTGTGAAAATGGAGCAGATTAGAGGATAAATCAGAGGAGTAATGGAAGAGAAGGTTAAAGAGATCATTGCAGATGTAGACAAGAAATTAGGAAAAGTACAGGAGGAGTTGGAAATTAGAATCAGTACACAGGCTGAAAATTTAAAAGAACTAGTGCAACTGGAAACACAGCAGGTCAAAAAGCAATTGGGGGGAGAAATTGACAAAATTCAGGTAGCTACTAAAGAGGTTAAGGAACAGCTGGGGGGTAGAATTGAGAAAGTCCACTCACAAATAGTTGCAGAAGTAAATGATTTAAGAGAGAGTAATAGAGAGAGCATTAGCAAGATTGAGGAGAAACAAGCAAAGCTATATGATAAAGTAGAAGAATCAGAAGGAAACATCAAATTAACAGTAAACAGTATTGAGAGGAAGGCTGAGGAGAAAATCGCAGAATTAGAGTTAAAATTAAAAGCTAGGATCAGGCAAGGAAATAGTCAGAATAGGCCAGTTTTTGTGAATAGCACACACAGGGAGGTAGAACTGGGTAAGTTCAGCAATCGACAGGGGTGCCCAATGGAGTTCATGGACACTATAGAAAATAAATTCGGGGAGAGGTTGGAAAATGGTAGTATTGAGTGGTGCCAGGTAGTTGAAATTTTAGAACAAGTGTTCGTGGGGGAAACGAGGAATTGGTTTGCTGTCTACAGAGACAAGTTTACTGATATCAATGATTTTAAAATGAAATTCTGTGAAAAGTTCTGGAATAAGGTTATTCAGTCGCAGCATCGTGAGGGAGTAGTGTGTGGTAAATATAACCCTAAAGGAAGCTCCACCATGACCGAATACTTTTTAGGGCAGGTATTAGTGTGTAAATATCTGGATGGGTTGAAGGAGGAAAGTGATGTGGTAAGGTTGCTACTTAGGCACTTTCCCTATAGGATCAAGGAGGCTGCTTGTATCCAGAATGTAAAGACAATATCACAAGTAGAAAATTTGTTAAGCACATTTGATGCACTAGGGAGAGGGGGTTATGAGGACAATTTCAATAGGAACCAGGGTAATAATAATAATAGACCTAATGAAGCCAGGCATCAGGAAGTTCAAGGGAACGGTGGCGAAGGGGCCAACCCTCAAAATAGAAATAATAATAATCAGCTAAATCAGAACAGAGGAAATGGCTATGGTAATCAGTATCAAGGGAGGAACAATGATTTCAGGGGAAATCAAGGGAGGAACAATGATTACAGGGGAAATCAAGGGAGAAACAATGATTTCAGGGGAAATCAAGGAAGAAATTATAATGACAGTAATTACAACCAGAATAGGGGTCAAGGAAGAGGACAGCCTAGTGGTAGTAATATACAGCCAAACAATGACAACACAACTCAGAACAACCAGACCAGTGCAGTAGTAACTAGTACTACGGCCAGCTGTAGCGGTTCTTTAAACGCGAACCAGGCTGCGAAGTAAGGTCAGAATCTCAGTCTGTAGCATGCCCTGTCCATACAATTATACAGGAACCCTATGACCTAAATGTAAGAAATGAATTATTACATGAACTAAATGATGAAGGTATTATTCAGGAAGTGGTTACTAAGAGCCCCATAGTTAAATTTAACGTGTCCGAGGCGTACACAGATGTTTTAATTGATAGTGGTTGTATGAAGAGTTGCATAAGTAGTGCATTTTATGATAAAATGAAAGGAACTGGAGTAAATTTTGAGGAGATGCCAATTAAAAGCACTTTTGTTATCACAGCTGTTGGGAAGAGGTCTAAAGTAATTTCTAAGCAAGTTTTAGTAGACATTAAAATTAATAATCATGTAGAGAAGCAGATTTTCCTTGTAATTCCAAATTTAGTATTCAGTGTTATCTTGGGTTCAGAGTGGCTAAGTAGAGTGTCTGGTAACTTATGTTATGATGTAGGGAGTTTGAAATTTAAATGGGGAGATTCTGAAGTAGAAGTAGCGTTCAATGACCATATTCAGAGGAGTAGTATTGTAGGTGTGATTTGTACTTTAAATGAGATATCGCCATCCGTAGAGCGGGGTTCTCCATGTTTTGTGGGCAGTGTGATTACGAACGGAAGTCTAGAGGACTCGTTACGTGATGCTGCATTTCAGGGTAATATAGAGGTGGAACAATGTGTTCGGCTCTATGATGTGTTATTGTGTAATAGGAGAGTTTTTGAGGATCGCATTGGTATGGCCAATTGCTATACGCATTCATTGAACGTTATTGATAGGTCAGTATTCACAGGACATAGATATCCTGTACCTTTTGCTTATCAGAGTGCAGTTGAGGCACAAATTAACCAGATGCTTGAAGATGGGATTATTGAGCACTCTAACAGTCCATATGTTAATTCTTTGATCACGGTACCCAAGACCGACGGCACAGTTCGTATTTGTTTAGACGCTTGTTTGGTTAACAGTAGAATTAGTTCAGATCAGCTGAAATCTATGTCAATAGTGGAATTAATGCAAACATTTGAGGGGAAGAAGTATTTCACTTGTGTAGATTTGAGTTCCAGTTTTTGGCAAGTGCCACTTATGTACGAAGATAGACCATTTACAGCTTTTAGTCATAAATATAACCTTTATCAATTTTGTAGAACACCTTATGGGTTAAAGAGTAGTTCAGCAGCTTTAATTAGGGCTTTAAACATCGCATTAGGGGATGACACAGGAGAGTTTGTAACCATTTACATTGATGATATGGTAATTAGTTCACGCAGTTTTGAGGAGCATCTACGTCATTTAGATATAGTTTTTCAGAAGTTAGATCAGGCAGGGCTCACTTTGAAGCTGTCTAAGTCGTCATTCTGTCAGTCAGAAGTGACATTTTTAGGTCATAGAGTGTGGAGTAGAGGTGTGACACCATAAGAAAGTAGGGTTAGCATGTGTGGACAGTAGCAACAGGGCATCGTTACAAATACTGAGAAATATGCTAGGTAGAGCAACGTGATGACGTTAAGTTAAGGGAGCCACTTGCAAGATTGGAAGCAGGTGACACAGAAACATTTATAGTTTCCAAACGTATTGGGAAAACAGCATATGTGCTGGAGAATAGTGAGGGAAACAGATTATACGGGACGTATAATATTCATAGTCTACGAAAATATGTGTCATAAAGTGAGTGTGTTTAGCTGGCGAGCCAGCCTATCAAATGAGTAAGTGTGGTGTCTGGTGCGTGGAAGATCTGGTCTTCAAGGCAGGCGTATCAGAAGTCGCACAGGGGGGTAGTATGTAAGTAAATGAGAGTTTTTAAGGTACAGGGAAATATGACGGGATTGTCGGATGCTCTTGAGCACTAAAATGTCTCGATACACCAAGGCCAGAATTTGGTAGCGCTGGTGAATTCCCATTTGCCTCCAAGAGATGGGTGAGCGCTTGTACATGGTATTTTTGCTTAAGGCGTCCACGAGGCAAAAGATGGGCCATCAGAATGCGAGACAGTCCTTCATGAAACTCATACATATCAGCACACGTGATTTCTGTTTACGGCCTCGCCATGTAAGATTTGTAAGTGTGTAATTTAAGGTAATTTGTACAAAGGTATTATTTGTGTGAGAAGAATTGATCTGTGTTGAGAACTAGTATTAAGTAGAATATGGTCTACGGGAACTTAACAAGACAGGGCGATTACGGCACAGAAATATTTGATGTTATATGTAATGCACATTTACTGTTTTTTTTTTTCAGAAGTCAATATTAATTTAATCATCTTTTATAAAGAGAGATCATGTATTATGGTCACGAGGCGCTGCCACAATAGTGTGATCATGTGCTCAGTGATAAGTGAGATTAAATTTCACCATAAGGAAGGGACCTCCAGTGAAATTAGGAAGTTCTATGGTGATATAAATATATCAGAACACCTTCAATGCGTGTGATATGACATCATAAATACATAGTGCTCACACATTAATTATGTCTATTTCTCCAACATAGAGGAATTTGAGAGGCAGAAATATCCGTGGAACACTATTTTATATGAGAAACATTGGACTGGTTGCAAAGTGCAATCCATAGTGACAACAAACTTTGACGCAAAGTGCGTGAAGAAAAATTATGAGTGTATATATCTGTAATTTAGGGAGATTTCATTTATGTAATATGTATCTTGGATGGGGTTTATTAACGTGTCTGGGATAATCGGATAATGGACCGTCGTCACGGTAAATCATCCGATGATCCGAGGCGAATATGTAACGTGTTTTTCGAGGGTTTTTTATGCAACTGGCATAAGTCAGTAGGAAGCCATTCTATAATTATTTATGCTGCAAATTGTTCAGCCAAGAGAATTTTTCATGTTAATTTATTATTATTATTAATTTATTATAATTATTATTAAGGTATTTTCGGAGCATTTTATAAAAATTATAAGCATACAGATAGGTTTTCTATGTCTTAGAAAACGCTATCAAGCAAATTATTACGAACGACAATATCATAGAAAATTATGTGATTACGGAATTTTACGGAGTTTTCGTCAGTTAGGGTATATCGAGAGACGTGACTCACTGGGATTTCAAGTACACGCTTAATCTTGTCGGAAAGCATGACGCAATCCTGGGTCGCAGCGTCAAGGAAAGGCGAATTGTTGAAACGGAACCCTCCCGCCGAGTGTAATGACCCAGAGAAGGGGAGTATAGCGCGTGGGGGTCAGCCAATCAGTAGAGGACCACGCATGCTGAAGTCGGCTGAAGAGGGGGGAGCCGACAGGTGCATATATCGTTCGACGCGCCGTGGAACCAGGACAATCTGTGAAATACTTGACGAGTATGTTGTACGCGAAAATCGCTCCGATGTTCCGTGGATTGGAGGACTAACTTTGGTATAACTTAACCAGTGCGGTTGTACGAGTGTTTGGGTCCGAGGTACGGACCATAGAATTATCTAATCTACCAGAATCTCATCAAACATTGACGAAGATGACGACATACAGGAGACTGTGGGAAGCTCACAGCATCATCCAGTACGAGGGAAAGGCTTCGGGCATTTCCAGTGGTAAGCGCTAATGACGCAGAAATACGCAATCTCTCATTTCTCTTGGTTTTATATTTCATATTTCAGTAACTTCATAGCTTGGAAATAAGAGTAAAATCAATAATTTATCAGACTCCGTTTTCACGTAATTTTCTATCGGTAATATTAAAATCGCAACGCTCCAATTTAAATTTTAAACTTATTGTTATTATTAATTTTGCTATACTTGTTTTATATAATAAATTCATTTCTTTTACAATGCAATCTTTGCTTTCAGTAGGTAGCATTAGATATAGACCAATTCCTTCTCCTGATACAATTGTTTGTTGGGTTAATGATCAAATCATACCACGATCTGAGTGAATAGAGTCTTGAATGTGTTCTGCCAGAGCTAGACGTTGTTAAATACAAATTTAGATTTCAACATTGCATTGAGGTCTTGGCGCCCATTAAAACAACATAGCTTAGGCAAAGGTAAACAGTTACATTTCTCACCCAACAGTTAGGGGCTAGCGAAAACGTTTCAGCGCCAATAAAATACAATAATGCATAATATATAGGCTACATGAAAATGTATCAATGTTCCAACATTATAGGTTATATTATGCACTGTTATTTGGCCAACAATGTGAAGATTGGTGACCATGGATGACATCACAATGGACAGCAAACAACTTTGAAGTTAAACTGCCAGTTCCATTGTTTGCAAGTACAGTAATGGGTAAACACGGCCATTTTGAAACATGGGTGGCGAAAGTGAATGCAGTCCCCTGGTTCAACCTAACAGTAAGAAGATTACTATAAATCACCATGTTTGTTGTGACGCTAAAGATGTGGTAAGCTTTCATACTTAGTAACTTATTTACGGTGATGCGAACTATATTCCTGCTTACAACACCGACAGGTCATTTTAAGGGCAGATGACCTCATTGTCCAACTCTTGAAACAACATACATTTTCATTTGAGACTGTTTTGCCTTTCAGTCTCCAGTCTAGCCTCTGTTTGTGAACTAGTTGCCTCCACGATCCCCTATTAGCATTTAGCACTGTGGCCGGCTCATTTATCTTTTTTCTCCATTTTTAAGATTCTTTTACTAGGATATGCACTTTATCCCAGGGCTGGCATGCGAAATGAAATGTATTATGAATTTAATTTTGTGTTGCGAAATTAAATTGTTCAATGGAATAAAATGCGAAATAAAATTCGTTACAGACTTTTAATTAAGCTCCTGGCACGAAATAAAATTCATTACAGACTTGTAATTTCGCTCCCAGTGCAAAATAAATTTCGTTACAGACTTTGAATTGTACATCATGCGTGAAATGATATTCTTTACAGACTTTTAATTTCGCTCCCGGTGCAAAATAAAATTCATTACAGACTTTTAATTTAGCTCCCGGCACGAAATAAAATTCTTCACAGAATTATTATTTCACTCCCGGCTCAAAATAATATTCGTTAGACTTTTAGTTTCATTCCCGGTGTGAAATAAAATTCATAACAGACTTTTAATTTTGCTCCTGGTGTGAAATAAAATTCATTGCATGACTTTTAATTTCTCTCCTGGCGCGAAATACAAATTGTTACAGTCTTTTAATTTCCTTCCCAGTGCGAAATGAAATTTGTTAACAACTGTTAATATTGCTCCTGGTATGACACAAAATTCTTCCCCAGCGTTTTTTTTTAATGCATGGAACATTTCATTTTGTGTCTGAAATTAAATCTGGGCTGGCATGTGAAACGAAATGCATTGCTGTGGGTGCATAAACATTTAAATTTTGCCGTGAGAGTGATATTCGGGTGCGAAATATTGATTGTCGGCGTGAAAATCTATCTATATAATTATATAAAACGCCAAGGTGTATGTTTCACAAAACTCAAGCTCCTAAACCAGAGGGAGTTAGAAGGTGCGGTTTGTACCAAAATCTTCCAAATCGTCTCAATAGTAAGGGAAAAATCTTGCATATCTTGAAAAGTGAACGGAAATGTTTTCAAAATTAAATATTTACCTTGCACTCATAAATCTTTGACTGTTGCCATCCAAACATGGCCGAGCCACTACTCGTTAAATAACTGTTGATAAAGCTTCCGTGTATTTGAAGACGGACATCAGGCAAGTCCAGACAATAAAGTATAATAACAGTATGTAGCCTATGTATAACAATGTGCAACATTGATTTATTTGTTAATGAAATAAAGGACTATTTTCTCCAGACAGCGGGTTATCGAGATAGTAAGTAGGAAATATCTGTTCCCATAGGAAACATGATGTAAAATTGGCCGATTGAGCTATGTACATTAACAAATTCACAAAGAAATTTGATACAATGGTCCGGCTAGCTCAAAACAGTTGCCAGCGTTTCGCCCCAGTGTACCAATGGGCTCTTCAGTTGGTTATGGTACACCTCACCAAGACGCATGGCTAGTACATACTGTGAAGGCCCTGCAAGGCACAAATGTTGCCACGAGCAGCGCCAATGTACTACGGAAGTCAAAACTTCCTTTCAAAAATAATGTTAGCTTACCTTGCTAATCCATATTGGAAATATCTGTTCCCATAGGAAACAGGATGTAAAATTGGCCGATTGAGCTATGTACATTAACAAATTCACAAAGAAATTTGATACAATGGTCCGGCTAGCTCAAAACAGTTGCCAGTGTACTAATGGGCTCTTCAGTTGGTTATGGTACACCTCACCAAGACGCGTGGCTAGTACATACTTTGAAGGCCGCTGCAAGGCACAAATGTTGCCACGAGCAGCACGAATGAACTACGGAAGTCAAAACATTATTTTTGAAAGGAAGTTTTGACTTCCGTAGTACATTCGCGCTGCTCGTGGCAACATTTGTGCCTTGCAGCGGCCTTCACAGTATGTACTAGCCACGCGTCTTGGTGAGGTGTACCATAACCAACTGAAGAGCCCATTGGTACACTGGGGCGAAACGCTGGCAACTGTTTTGAGCTAGCCGGACCATTGTATCAAATTTCTTTGTGAATTTGTTAATAGTAAGTAGGTTCACCAACGAATACAGAGACGTGCACCATTAGCAGTCCGGCTCCGTGGCTAATAGGTTAGCGTGCTAGGCTTAGGCCCGATGGGTCCCGGGTTCTATTCCCAGCCGGGCCATGGGGAGTTTAATCTCCTGAGGTTAATTCCTCTGACTCAGGGACTGGGTGTTTGTGACGTCTTCAATGTACAAAGAAACCGAAGACTGGAAACATATAAACAGAAACAAGTAAAAAGAAAACAATTAGCACAGTGGGTAAGATAAGTAACTCCGGACCACAAGAGTCCAGAATCGATCGCACCTCTTGGCGGCTACTTTTTTTTTTACCACTGAAATATTGTTTTATCAAGGAATATTATTAACGTTTTTACCGACAGCAGTGGCTATGCTGGCTAAAGCGCAGCGTTAGGTCATGAGGTCAAGCTCTCTGCTAACTCGGTAGACGCGTGGGTTCGAGCCCTACCATTGACCGTCCTTTAAATGGTTTTCCATGTTTACCCATTTTCAACACTAGGAAAATGCTGGGACGGTACTTTTTGACAGGCCACGGCCACTTCCTTCCACATCCTTGCCCAGTTTCATTCATCTTCAACAATTCCATCTCTGATCGCGACGTGCAGGTCTCCCACGGGCGTCGACTAGAAAGACCTGCACTCAGCCTCTCAGGAGGCCACACGACGGTGACGTCATGCAGCCGCGCGGGAAGCCTAAGTTAATGGGTAATGGACGGTGAGTGCGTGACGTCATGCAGCCACGCGGGAAGCCTAAGTTAATGGTTAATGGAGTCTGTTGAAAGAGTCCTGGGGCGTCGAGCGACCTGGGGCTTCGAGCGTAGCGAAAAGAATACAGGGTGACTCCTAAAGAGGTGTACAAGATGCCAGATAAGAATACAGGGTGACTCCTTATGAGATATACAAGGTGACTCTTCAAGAGGTGTACAAGATGGCAGAGAAGAATACAGGGTGACTCCTAAAGAGGTGCTCGAGATGTCAGACAAGAATACAGGGTGACTCCTAAAGAGGTGTACAAGATGCCAGATAAGAATACAAGGTGACTCTTAAAGAGGTGTACAAGATGGCAGAGAAGAATACAGGGTGACTCCTAAAGAGGTGCACAAGATGTCAGACAAGAATACTGGGTGACTTCTAAAGAGATATACAAGATGCCAGATAAGAATACAGGGTGCCTCCTAAAGAGGTGTGCAGGATGTCAGAGCAAAATACAGGGTGACACTTAACGAGGTGTGCAGTATGTTAGATTCAAATACAGGGTGACCCTTAAAGAGGTTTGCAAGGTATCAGATTCAAATAATGGGTGACCCTTAAAGAGTTGTAAAAGATGTCAGACTCAAATACAGGGTGACCCTTAAAGAAGTGCCTGCGTGGGAAGCCTAAGTTAATGGGTAATGGAGTCTGTTGAAAGAGCCCTCCTGAGCCTTTCTAACATGTGTAGCATTTGTGGCATGCATCATTTGAAATGATATAAAGTCTAGTCTTTCAGACTGAATGACTAATTTTTTAAATATAAAACATGCTAAGGTGTATGTTTCACAAACTGCAAGCTCTTAAACCAGATGGAGTTAGAAGGTGCAGTTTATGCCAAACTCTTCCAAATTGTCTCAATAGTGCATGAAAATTCTTGGATTACCATACCTGAAAAACCAACGGAAATATATTATGATTATAAAGTACGTTTAAACAAATAAACAAGACGATAGCCTCTGCCAGAACTGTGTCGCTTCCAGCCCACATAACAGTAAGCTGGGTGGGTGGTTTATACACGTGAGAGTTGTCGCATGGGTCCACTAATTAGAATTACAATTGTTGTAACTTTGGTGGTTTTATTCTTATTTATCAAGTTTATGTGATTCTATTTTATGTAAGGTGCTGCCACCTGCCCTTTTATGTTTCAGTTTGTCTAAAACTCATGCCATGTTCGCACATGTTTAGTTTGCCCGGTTCCGCTATTGCCATCCATGTACATCAGTTCGTTATTATTATTGAACTCACATCAGTTCGCTTTGCTTATATATCTCTGGTTTCCTTATATCCTCTTACAGGTTATGGACCCAGATGCGCGTGACTAAGTGCGTAAATAACAAATCGTAATTATTCGTAAAAACGTGCCAGAAGTTAACCTCAAAAATGAACGCCGGAAGTATTGGGAGAATTGAACCCCTCGGTAAGGATAATTTCGACACGTGGGCTGTGCAGATGCAGGCTATCCTCATTACGGGAGATTTGTGGGAATTCGTCGGCGGGAATTCTACGAAACCAGAACCAGCGGCTGGAAATGCAAATGCGGCGGCAATTCAAGAGTGGGACAAGAAGGATCAAAAAGCTCGGTCGCTGATCATTTTGTCGATGTCGCCAAGTGAAATAAAGCAAGTCAAGAATTGTGTCACGGCACGTGATACATGGCAACAACTGAAACTGATCTACCAATCCCAGAGACCGGCTCGGAAGGCGACCTTACTGAAAAGGCTAACCTTACAAAAATTGGCGGATGATGGCGACGTGCGTGACCATCTGAACGATTTCTTCGACACCGTGGACAAATTGGGAGATATGAACATCACGATCAATCCGGAATTGTTGACAGTTATGTGTTTATACAGTCTGCCGGCACGGTTCGAGAACTTTAGGTGTGCAATAGAGTCACGTGACAACCTACCGTCCCGAGGCTCTTCGGACCAAAATCATCGAAGAGGATGATGCACGAAAATCGAGCACACAAGGTGAAATAGCGGGAGCTATGTTCGTCAAGAAGAAGAATGGTCCAGGTAACAAGAACTATAAGAAACAAACACCTAAACTAAACAACAGTGAAACAGAAGGAGGCGGATTTGAGTTCCGGTGTTACGTGTGCAAAAAGCAAGGTCATCGAGCCAGCCAGTGCAGATTTAAACAAAGAGATCCATCGAAGAACAAAGGTAAAGAGAGTTCTAATACTCAATTGGCAAATTTCACTCGAGAACTATGCTTACAGGCGACGACAACTCAGAGCAGTGACGTACGCAGAATATGGTGCCTCGACAGTGGCGCCACTTCACATATCTGTGGCTACCCTGCGATTTTTTCGAAGATCGATGAGTCACGAAGGGGTGTGGTGAAATTGGCTGATGATTCAACGGCAGAGATCATGGGAAAGGGCAGTGTTCGCTTATCTACCCGCATTGCGAACTAAGAGATTGATGTCTCTCTCTCAGATGTTTCTCACGTTCCAGACCTCAGGACAAACTTGCTGTCGGTGGGAAAGATCACCGACCGCGGCCACGAGGTGATTTTTGACAAGGAAGGTGCAGTCGTCATGAACGAAAAAGGAGAAGTCTTGATGCGAGCTGAAAGGAAGAATAACCTATATTACGTCAGTGAGAGTCAAGAACGTGAAAATATGGCTGCATCGCCAAAAATAATTGATCTAAAATTGCTACACCGTCGGCTCGGACATGTCAACGTGGGCGACATCTTGGTAGCTGTGAAAAAAGGGAGGGTTTCTGGCGTTGAGCTGAGGAATCCATCGATGACTCTGGACTGCAAAGTCTGCCTCGAGGGGAAGATGTCCAGGACGTAGTTTCCAAAGAAATCCGATCGACGGACGGAGCTACTCGATTTGATCCACACGGACGTGTGTGGACCGATGCCGACTCCATCTATGGGAGGTTCAAGGTACCTCTTGGAATTCATCGACGATCACTCTCATTGGTGTGAAGTGAGATTTCTGAAGGCAAAATCAGAGGTCTACGAAGCTACCGTCGAGTACGTTACCAGGATGGAGAATCAGAAAGGAAAACTGGTAAAGGTGATCCAGTCTGACAACGGCAGGGAATACCTGAATCGAGAGTTCGACAACTACCTGAAGAAGCGCGGAATCACAAGACATCTCAATTGATGCAAGGACCTGGTCGACCCAAGATTCTGCGAACTGGAAAAAGGGGAAGACCGAAGAAACTTTTTCAAACAAATCTCCAAGATGTGGAGGAGCAAGAAGAAGACGAGGAGATTTTTCTAGCAGAGATTCCATTCAAGGAGGCAATAACAGGACCAAACTCTAATGAGTGGCATGGTGCCATGGTCATGGAAATGGAATCTATCCTGAGAAACAATACATGGGTGCTGGTGGTTCCTCCCCGTGATGCCAAAGTCATCGGATGCCGGATGGTGCTGCGCGACAAACTAAAACCTGATGGAACACTTGAGAAGAGAAAGGCCAGGCTGGTGGCAAGGTTTCAACCAGGAGTATGGAATCAACTACTTTGACATGTTCGCACCGGTGGCGCGAATGGAATCAATTCGATTGATGGTTTGTCTCGCTGCCAAGCTCGGTGTAAAAATCAGACAGTACGATATCACAACGGCTTATCTGTATGGTGACCTAGACGAGGAAATATTCATGAAACAACCGAAGAACTTCAGGGAGATGTTAGAGAGCATTGCGATGTCTGGAACTGACGACGAAACCAAGGAGAAGGCCAAGAACATGCTTCGCCAGTTGCAGGGAGGCGACAAGGTCTGCTTACTACAAAAATCACTGTACAGATTGAAACAGGCCGGGAGAAACTGGTATGCCAAGCTGCGTGAGGTCTTGAGGAAGTGCGGTGCCAAACCAACCACATCGGATCCTTGTCTATTCTGAATTGGTTCCGGAAATAACATAACTTTGATTGCCGTTTACGTTGACGACATGATGGTGCTATCAAAATGCAAAAAGACGATCGCCGAGATTTCCACAGTCCTGAGTGAAAATTTCAAGGTCAAGGACTTAGGATTGGCCAAACACTTTCTAGGCATCGAACTAATCCAGGAGACCGGATGTATAGCCATGCAACAGCAAGGTTACATTGAAGAGCTTCTCCAACGCTACGAGATGGCCGACTGCAACCCTGTAGTCACACCACTCGACCCTGGAACGAAGTTGAGCAAAAATGAGAATCCCAGTACTGACGAGTTGAAGTTGCCTTACCACGAATTGGTAGGCGCGCTGACATACCTGTCGACAACTACACGCCCGGACATTTCGTTCGCTGTCAGCTACCTGGGACAGTTCAACAATTGCTTCGGAGTCGAACATTGGAAAGCTGCCAAGAGAGTGCTGCGGTACTTGAAGGGGACTTCGAACATCGGGCTGATCTACGAAGCAGACACCGAACCGATCCAAGGATTCGTCGACGCCGACTGGAGAAGCTGCCAAGAAGATAGGAGGTCCTACACGGGGTACGTGTTCCTGCTCGGTGGATGCCCTATATTGTGGGACTCAGGAAAACAAAGAACCGTGGCCCTTAGCACCATGGAGGCCAAGTACATGGCATTATCAGAGTGCGCCAAGGAAGCTGTGTACTTACGTCGATTTCTGCTTGAGTTAGGCTTCAAAGACTTAGCCACTATGTTCATCTTTTGTGATAATCAAAGTGCAATTAATTTGGCAAAGAACGCGGTGTATCACACTAGAAGCAAACATATTGATATCAAACATCACTTTGTTCGCGAAGTCTTTGAGTGTAAATTTTTTGTTTTGAAGTATATCTCTACGAACGATCAAGTTGCTGACTTTCTCACGAAGAGTTTAAGTCAAATGAAACATGAACGTTGCTGGTTTGGAGAGTGTAAAGATTGTATGAACCTCTACTTGAGGGGAAGTGTTGTAACTGTCGTGGTTTTATTCTTATTTATCAAGTATGCGGTTCTATTTTATGTAAGGTGCTGCCACCTGCCCTTTTATGTTTCAGTTTGTCTAAAACTCGCGCCATGTTCGCACATGTTTAGTTTGCCCGGTTCCGCTATTGCCATCCATGTACATCAGTTCGTTATTATTATTATTAAACTCACATCAGTTCGCTTTGCTTATATATCTCTGGTTTCCTTATATTCTCTTACAACAATCAAAGCAAAACGTAATTCAAAGCACAATAACGTTGTGAAAAGCGACGAGAAACTAAATGCAGTGCAAAACGAAATACGTGGCACAAGGGTTTGTTTTTGTGCCACGGTCAGTATAAATGAGCTGAGGGTAAGAAGGAAATAGTAAGGAATGCCAAGTTTCTCCGATACTTCGAGGGAGCAGGGAACATTTCCGAGAGTCATGCATTTCACCGGCAATAGTTCTATCCAGTGGCGTACACAGGCGAGGTGTGTTGGGGGTCAACCTCCCCCTCAGAATTTCCAGAAGTGAAGAAAAAAAGAATGTAGAAATGAGAGGAATGAATCCCCACCTCCATTGTTCGAGCAACCCCCCTCTGAAACAGAACTCTATATACGCCACTGGTACTATCACGGACGAGTTACTGTTATTTGTAACTCTTCAGGCGGTCAACACTAATTCGCTCAATAACTGGCGGGATACAATGTAGGCTATAATAATATGTAAACTCCTGGAAAAAACTACATGTATTAGTTTATGATCATTTCCCCATTATAATAGTGATCATAAACTAATACATGTAATGTTTTCCACGAGTGTTTTTTACATATTACAGTAGAACGTTGTTTATCCGGACGTCAAACAACCGGAACGTCAATTATCCGGACGAGCAAAAAAAAAAAAAAAAGATGGAACAGTGCGCGCTGCCTACAGTAGTGAGTCGGTTCTCGTTTTCAATGTTGTCTCGGTTGTCTCCTACCGGTTGTTTACTCTATAATGTTTTAATGTGTTACAGTATGTGAGCGTGTGTATTGTACTCTACAGTACTGTATTACGTTGTGAAAATGGCTTCTACGAGTGACAAAAAAGAAAAATGAAATCGCAATGTTTTATCCATTGAGAAGAAGGTGGAGGGAGATCATTAATTAACTGGATAAAGGTGAGAGAGTGCAGTGTGTAATGAAAACTTAGTGTTGAAAAATCCACAAATTGTGATTTGTTGGAAGGAAAGTTGAAATTCTGAATTATGCATCGACGTTAGATAGGGAAGAAGGGTCTAAAAAGAGTAGAACCATGAGATCAGCTAGGGATAAACATTGGAAGGAGCGGTGTACTTACGGTTTATTCAGACAGGAAGTAAGGGAGATCCCATTTCTGGACCTTTGTTCTGTGAGAAAGCGTTGCAGCTAAATGAGAAGCTTGGTAATTATTACTATAATGTACTGTGCATGTTTTTTCCTATGAAATAAATCGATGTTTGATTATCTGGAAAAATCGTTATCCGGAGCACTGTCGGTCCCAATTAGTCCGGATAAACGACGCTCTACTATATCAATTTACTGACTCAACCGTTACAACTGACAGTTTGTATTGTAATGGGAGTTCTTCACTTATCTTGAATGTCTGTCCGCACGGCTCATTCGTCTCCTTGTTCGCTATGGAACAAGTAGTGGTAGGCTACGTGTTGCCCCATTGTACACTAAGTACTGCATTATGAACGTAAGGTAGGGCCGGCACCGATTCCGAGGTGCAGTCGACGATGATGGTGATGTTGATGCCACAGCACTGACTTTCTCCTACACTGAAGTGATGACCATTGAATGACTCCCGTTGCAGTTGTGGCCCAGCATATTGTGCAGGTGGTCTACGCTAATACTGTTGTCAACGTCAGAACTTTGTGAACATCGTACCGAACATAATTTAACTCTCGAAACGAATATATTTTAATTTCAACAACGAAATGAAATGTTTCATGCGTTTTAAATTCATGTCGGGAGGTGAAACTAAATACCGTTTGGGAATTTTATTTCGCCTCGGGAGCAAAATTAAAAGTCTGTAACTAAATTAATTTTGCACTGGGAGTGAAATTAAAGTCTGTAACGAAATTTATTTTTCTTTGATTTAATTACGCACCGACAATCATTATCATTTCGCTCCCGAATATCGTGCTCATGTCAAAATTAAATTATTTTTGCCCCCACAGTCGTACATTTAATTTCGCATGCCGGCCTTGCTTTATCTTGACTTTACAAACTGTTGTCCAAAGATATGCCTTTGCTACTCCTAGTACTGCATCCCTGTATCCTGACCACTCCGTATCAATGTCCTGCAATTCCTTACCATCTGCTCTGTTGAATTTCTGATCAATCATTTCCATGTGTTTCTGCCTACATTCCTTATGAAGGAGATTTTCAACCCTAATCCGTCTGCAAACAGGCCTCACTTTCTGCACTTGATATCTATGCTTAATACATAGCAGATCAGTTTGTGGTCTGTTCCATCAAAAAAGTTCCTGAAAACCCTGCAATTCCTTACCAATTTGCTAAATCCAAAGTTAGTATTGATAGTCTCTTATTGACCTGGTTCCTCTACCCTCCCATTTGTACCTATGAATCTCCTTATGCTTCAAGGAGTTTGCAACAGATAATCCCCATGCTAGAACAAACATTTCCCATTGGTGTTTGCTTCCCTACCCTCACCCCACTTCCTCACAACCTTATCTTACTCCTCAGTCATACAAGGGAAGAGTATTAAATAGGAAATCAAATAGGAATACATCGTTGATCAAACCAGAACAAAATGAGTTCAACTATAAAGCAGTAATTCAACCAAGACACCTAGCTTCTAGTCCAGTCAATAGAAGAATTTCACCCTACATCAGATGCGGGATCGTTTTTTTATTTTTGGAGGTTGTTTAGGACCATTAGGTAGTTATTAATCCAAGTTTCCGTCATCCCCCACCTCTTGCTTCATCCGCCATCTTGAAAAAACTGTCAGAAATCAGCACTTTTTTCAGTTTTTGGCCTCTAGCTCATTCCCAGTTCATTTGTTTGAAGATATGTTTTAATAAGAAAATGAAGATTACTAAGTTTCCAACAACTTTGATATGAAAGTTTGTTTTGTAGGACCAAGCATATTCGAGATACGAGAAGGCGAAAAAGGGCGAAAATTGGCGATTCGGCAAATTTTTCACACTCGCTCCACTTTCCATCGCAAAAACAGGGGGAAGACTTGATCTCAGCAAAACGTTTATTGAATGAAAGTTGTAGAGAATTTAATATTCCTTTGAAACTCATGTATCAAAAAATAATTACGAGCAATGGGTAGAGGTGGGGGTAAATTTAAGAAAACTAGAGGAAATGCGTTTTTTGTGATTCAGCCATGGAGTGCCGTGTTGGTGAAATTTTTTCCTTTTCATTATATTACAACCATTTTCTGAACACAGCAGTGCATCTAAATAATATTTAAACCATTTTTTGGACAAATATGAATAGATGGGAGAGAACAAATTAGTTACACATTCATTTAAAAAAGAGACAGTCAGTCTCCGTCAAGGAAGTGTATTGTCCCCCTTACTATTCATCATAGTCATGGATGAAATCCACAAGAATGTTAAACAGAGATTGGGACAAGAGGCAATAAAGGCCATGCTGTTTGCAGATGATATAGTGATATGGGGTGAGGATGAAAAGGAAGTACAAAAACAAGTAGATGTATGGAACCAAGAGATTGAGAAGTTTGGGATGAAAGTTAGCACAGAGAAGAGCAAGACAATGGTAATGTCAAGGGGAAGTAAGGAGGGAAGAGGAAAGATAGAAGTGAACGGAAAAATTCTAGAAGTGGTGAAAAGTTTCAAGTACTTGGGATGTGTGATCACAGAAGATGGAAAGATTACTGAGGAAATTGGAAAGAGAATACAACAAGCGAACAGCTTCTACCAGAGTGTTAGGGGTATTCTGTGGAACCAAGATGTCCCAAAGAAATGTAAGCAGGTATTATATTCAACCTATTATGGACCCGTACTAACATATGCAGCTGGAGCATGGACCACTACAAAAAGAGAGGAGAGTAGAATACAAGCAGCGGAGATGAAATTCCTAAGAGGTATAGAAGGGAAGACCAGAAGAGATAAAATCAGAAACGAGGAGATAAGAAGGAGGACAGGAATCTTGAAGCTGCAGGACAGGATAGAAACAACCAAGTTAAAGTGGTATGGACATATGATGAGAATGGGAGAGGAGAGAGTGCCAAAGAAAGCTTTTCTGGAAAAGGTTTCGGGGAAGAGACCGCGCGGAAGGCCCCGAAAGAGATGGGCAGATACAGTGTGGGAGTGCGTGGAGAAGAAGGGAGGAAAACCTGAAGATGTACTTAAAGGGGGAGAGGAGTGGTGGAGAGACAGGCAACGTTGGAGGTCCTTGATTCACAACCCGACCCAGGAAGCTGGAAACGGGAAATGAAGAAGAAGAAGACAGTCAGTCTGAAAGACTGGACTTTATATAATTTTAAATGCTACAAATGCTGAAAAATGCTACAAAGACTCTTGGCATGTTAGATGATCAAGAAACAATCAGAACGCTAGAAAGTTACAAGTCATGAGGGAGCTGGAGCGCGTGGTGAAAGGAGGGAGCTGGCTGGATGTGGTCACGCTCGCCGTGTCGATGCCGTCTCGTAACTCCAGAGCTCACCAGTGAACTCAGTACACATGCACCAAGCGGTACTGTGACGTCGCACACCTCAGTGCATTCTCGGTTCATTTCGTGACGTCACCGTAACGTAACGCCAGCCTCAACGTAACGACGAAGTCGACAAGATCATTTAAAATGATAAAAAGTTAGTGTGTATTTACAAAATATAGATTACAATACAATGCGTTTTATATATTAACTATTTACATATTAATTGTTAGGGAATAATGAACACACTAAAATAAAAACTTTAAAATAGATGGGGTGTTGCTACAGTAACCGGAGACGTTTCGCAAGGGGGGTCGGGAGGGCTGACTCTTCGGCAGGGTCTTCGTAGAATGGTATGGACGGGTCGTCGATGTTTTCCTCTTCCTCGTCAGCGGCTATCAAGGGACGGTTGTCACATGACTTTCCGCCGCAGCAAAATTTGCAGAAAGTGGAGCAATGCAGACCGGGTTTTCTGCATCCACATGCTGCGGAACAGCCGGTGACACCTGCATGATACCGTCTTCAGCAGGGTATGAGGAGCAGCATCTCTGGAGGTTGTTGTCGGAATCAAGCCCCTGCTTCCTCTTGTCCAGCCAAAGATGTTCGGGTCTTTCTTCCTGCTCATCCAGGACGTCACTTGGTGGTATACTCTCAAGGAGTGGTATCGCGTTGCATCGGAGGATGGGGGCAGCTTTTCCAGGTTCAAGTTTGTCATGGTGGCAACAAATTTTGTGTGACGGAAGTCAGAAAGTGAGTGGTCGATTTCCCCACTGTAGAGGACGACCAATATTTGCTCTCCTGCTTTGGAGATGTCCTCTAATGTGGCTTCTGGGTCCATGAAGACATCACTTATCTCCAACAATAATGGATTCCTCCGGAACAGGGAACAACATTTGGTTTTACCAAACCCATAAATGTTTGACGTTGTGTCACACCCGCTGATGGCGTGGATGAGCAGCAGGCTCTCGGCGAAGTTATACATAAATGATGAGGGGGAGTACATGACGTCAAGTGAATTGCCTCTTCCTGGTTTTTTAAGGTACACGTTGTTCATCGTATTTGCTGTCCCAGTGAGGATGACTAATGAATCGATGTCTTTCCCCACAATAATTACAGCGTCGTACGAAGAAGCCATCGATGTTGCAGTGGTCACAATGAGCACGTCAGCATCCTCCTCAGCTTGCTTGTTCATGACTTCAAGTGTTGTTCTGAGGAGGGCAACAAATCGTTTTTTATTGCTCTCATTGGACAGAAATTTGTCTTGAGGAGTTGTGTTGACTGTGGCTTCATCAAATATCACATCTGCTGAGGCGTTCAGCTTGCACCTTCTTGCTCTTCCAGCATTCTTGGTACTTATCGGAAGATTGTCTGGGTACCCGTCGAAGATGACCATCACCACTGTCCCATTATGCTGTTGGATGTACTTGATATAATCGGCACAAATTTGCCCAAAAGTCGAGTTTCGATTCCACACAACTTTGTGGAGCAGATGCCCACCATCGATGACAGTGAGGTGATTTGAGGGGAGCTCGAAATCTATGGGCAGGGGTGTGAACGCTGCATATAAAGCAGACTTGTGCCCTTGCGCATGCCATCCTCGTTGAACAACGACATAGGGTACGGTGCAAGCTCATAAGAGAGGTATTCCTCAAGGTCATCCTGGGTTGTTTTTGCTATGCTCATCCTGTGATTGAGTGTGAGTGGGTCCACAGCAATCTTCTTCTCCCCAACTTTCAAGATGTTCTTGTCAGCTGCTAAAGATATCACTTTGTCCTTCTTTTTGAAGGACACTTCGCCGAAGGTTGTTCCCACTATTCTTGAGAGTCCAGCCATACCGACTTGCTGAGCCTTGTAGCAGCTCACCTGCTCACTTCCAACTACACCAGAGCTGATGTTCATAATTTCCTCTGCTTCAGGGAAAGTGGGGTGTTTTGAAAACCATTCGAGCAGCCATTGTACAACTAGGTCATACTTACACGTGACAGCAACTATGCTTTACAATTAAGTGAGAGAAACAGTTTTTGCCAATTATCTCAATTTTTACAAAAATGACTTAGTGCCTTCTCACAATGACCGATTCAATTATATATGCCTGTGTGAGAGAGTGTGAGTGTGAGTGTGTGGTTACATTTACACCAAAAATGGTTCAAATATTATTTAGATGCATTGCTGTGTTCAAAAAATGGTTGTAATATAATGAAAACGAAGAACTTGCACCAACACGGCGCTCCAGGGCTGAATCACAAAAAACGCATTTCCTCTAGTTTTCTTAAATTTACCCCCCACTCCTACCCATTGCTCGTAATTATTTTTTTGATACACGAGTTGCAAAGGAAATTAAATTATCTACAACTTTCATTCAATAAACGCTTTGCTGAGATCAAGTCTTCCCCCTGTTTTTGCGATGGAAAGTGGAGCGAAAGTGAAAAATTTGCCGAATCGCCAATTTTCGCCTTCTCGTATCTCGAATATGCTTGGTCCTACAAAAGAAACTTTCATATCAAAGTTGTTGGAAACTTAGTAATCTTCATTTTCTTATTAAAACATATCTTCAAACAAATGAACTGGGAATGAGCTAGAGGCCAAAAACTGAAAAAAGTGCCGATTTCTGACAGTTTTTTCAAGATGGCGGATGAAGCAAGAGGTGGGGGATGACGGAAACTTGGATTAATAACTACCCAATGGTCCTAAACAACCTCCAAAAATAAAAAACGATCCCGCATCTGATGTAAGGTGAACCCCCTTTTCGAGCCTCTATTGACTGGACTATTCATCAAGGAAGAATTCTACATACAATCAACTACAGTTTCCATCTTATCAACATCATCATCATCATCTTGCACAGTTTCCAGCCACTGGCCGGGTCTGTTTGGAACACAAGCCTCTCCAACGTCTTCTGTCTTCCCACCATCTCTCAGCCTCCACCCTTGTCCAGTCTTCTCCTCTCTTCTTCACGCTTTCTTCCACCCCCTTCAGCCACCTGTCTCTCGGTCTTCCCCTCGGTCTCTTTCCTTCCCACTTCGTCTCATGTACTCTCCTGGGTATCCTCTTCTCCTCCATTCGTTTTACATGTCCATACCATCTAAGTCTAGATTTCTCTATACCATCCTGTAATGGTTCCTCCTTCATTAATTCTCTGGTCCTCTCATTTCTTATTCTGTCCATCTTTGTAGCTCCAATACTGCTTCTCAAGAACCTCATCTCACTGGCCTGTATTTTGCTCTTCTCCCTTCCTTTCATAACCCAGGTCTCCGAGGCATACGTCAGGATAGGGACATAGTACGTCCGATATATGATCTTTTTGCTGTTCTGAGGGACATCCTTGCTCCATAACATGCTTCTCACACTCCTCCGAAATGCTTCTGCCTGCCTCCCCCGCTCATTTATTTCTCTATCGTTTCTTCCATTATCTTGTATCAGGCTTCCCAGATACTTAAAACTCTCCACTTTCTTCAGCTGTTCCCCACCAATTGTTATTCCCGTTGTGGTTCTTTCCTTCTTCCTTGTTGTGATCACCATCTCACTCTTATTTATGCTAAATTTCATCCCATATCCTTGTATTATTCCTTCCCACACGTCCAACTGTTCCTGTACCTCCTCCTCCTTGTTTCCCCAAATCATCAAATCATCTGCAAACACCATTGCTTTCATCTTTCCGTCCCCAATTACTTGTGCCACTCGGGTCATTATGTCATCCATCACCACAATGAAAAGTAACGGTGACAGTGCACTTCCTTGTTTCAGGCCGTTTCTTTGTTCCAACCAGTCAGATCTCTCTCTTCCCACTTTCACACAGCTCACACTTCCCTTGTACATCTCCTTTATCCTCTTTATAGTCCATTTCTCTACTCCTCTATCCTCCAGGGACTTCCATACTTTGTTTCTGCATACACTGTCATATGCTTTCTCAATGTCCAGGAAGGCCATCAGTAGATCTGTTCCATACTCATAGTGCTGTTCTTGTAACTGCCTTACAGCAAAAATCAAATCCACTGTGGACCTTCCTGCTCTGAAGCCATGTTGTTCTTCCCTCATCCCTCCTTCTATCCTTGTCCTAATTCTCTTTTCCAAAACTTTCTCGAAGATCTTTGCACAATGACTCATCAGTGTTATTCCCCGATAGTTTCTGCAATCTGTTCTACTACCTTTCTTGAAGATCGGGACAATGATTCCTTTTTTCCAGTCCTCTGGGGTCTTCCTTTCCTTCCATGCTGTCCTCATCACTCGGTACAGCCACTGTATCCCCACCTCTCCTGCTGCTCTCACCATCTCCACACTCAACTCATCCACACCCGGTGCCTTCCCTCCTTTCATCTTGTTCACTGCATCTTCCACTTCTTTCCATGTTAAGTCCTTTTCTGTTTGCAGTTCATCTTCCTCTTCCCCGATTTCTTCCTCCTCACCATCTTTTCCATTTGGGTTCAGAAGTTCTTCAAAATATTCTTTCCACATTTTCTTCAGTTCTTCCCTATTTTCTATCTCTTGTCCCCTTTTGTTCACCATTCTAACATAATCCGTAGGATCCTTCCGCCTTTTATTTTTTACCATCCCATACAGGACCTTTTTTGTACCTTCACTATCCTCCTCCATCATCTTTGTCCACTCTTCCATCCACTTCCTTCTCTCCTCAGCCACCACTCTCTTCGCCTCCTTCTTTCTTTCCTGGTACTCTTCCCTTGTCTCTACCGTCCTATTTTGATACCACCACCTAAAGACTCTATTCTTTTCCCTTACTATATCTTTTGTCTTCTCATTCCACCATGGTGTTTCCTTCCACCTCTTCTTACTACTTGTCCTCCCACATACTGCTTCTGCTGCACCCACTAGTGTCTTCTTAAATCTAGCCCATTCCTCTTCCACCACTCTTTCTTCATCTGTTGGAATTCCCTCCTTTACCATTTTGAGGTACTCGACCCTTCTATCCCCTTCTTTCAGTTTCCATATCCTTATACGTCTTTCCTGGTTCTCAGTCCCTTTCTTCTCCTTACTCCCTCTCAGGTTCATTACCAGTAATCGATGGTCGCTATCCAGGTTCTCCGATGGTATAACCTTGATGTCCGTGATGTTCTTATTTAGTTCTTTCTCATACAGTATATAGTCGACCACCGACTTCCTGGTCAAGTCATCACTGTACCATGTGATTGTGTGGCTCTCTCTTTTCTTAAACCAGGAGTTCCCAACTAGCAGACTGTTCCTCTGGCAGAAGTCCAACAGTCTCTTTCCTTCCTCATTTCTTCCACCCCAACCCTCTGGTCCTAGAACACTCTCATAACCTTGTCTTTCTCTTCCTACATGGGCATTGAGGTCCCCCATAACAATCATATTTCTTCCTACCAGCTGCTTCTGCAATTCCTCTTCAAACTCCTCCTTCTCTTCAGAAGCGCAGCCTACTTGTGGAGCATATACTTGCACTATTTCTACGGTCTCTCCCCTCAGTGCTACTTTCACTTTCATCATCCTATCACTTATTCTCCTCACTTCTTCTTTTAAACCATCTCGTACTACTACTCCCACTCCATTCCTCTTTCCCTCTTCGTTCCCACTCCAGTACAGTCTATAGCCTTTTCTCAGTACTCTCCTTCCTTCCCCTTTCCACTTTGTTTCTGCCAATCCCAATAAATCCAACTTCCTTCTTTCCATCATATCCACTATCTCCTCCACCTTCCCCGTCAGCGTTCTTAGGTTTAAAGTTCCAAATCTTAGTCCGTGTGTACAGCCGTGTCGTCGTCTATTAAATCCATCCTGTCCGAGGCTCGTTCTATTTTTGAAAGCATTTGGTTTTATCCACTACTGGCTTGCTGGGCCTATCGTAGCTTCACCAGAGCCCCGTTAGCCGTCACTTTTCAGGGTTCCTGTAGGACCTTCACAGCTACCGTAACGGTCCCGGGGCACACGAAGTCCCCACTGTACTTCGCCCCTACAGGCAATCCCCTACTTTGTGCCGTTGCCCGTCTCCCACGACGTGGACGAGGGGTTGGACTTATCAACATAAAAAGGACTAATTGTAAATTTTGACAGTTTCAATACAACAAGAAAAGAACACAACTAACATGAACCAAAGAAGTTTCAATGGATACCATCATCATCATCATCATCTTGCACAGTTTCCAGCCACTGGCCGGGTCTGTTTGGAACACAAGCCTCTCCAACGTCTTCTGTCTTCCCACCATCTCTCAGCCTCCACCCTTGTCCAGTCTTCTTCTCTCTTCTTCACGCTTTCTTCCACTCCCTTCAGCCACCTGTCTCTCGGTCTTCCTCTCGGTCTCTTTCCATCCCACTTCGTCTCGAGTACTCTCCTGGGTATCCTATTCTCCTCCATTCGTTTTACATGTCCATACCATCTAAGTCTAGATTTCTCTATACCAGGGGTCTCCAAACTTTCCAGCCTTAGGGCCATACTGATTACTCCAGTAAGTTCCGAGGGCCAAAACCATATTATCATTGTTGCCGGAAATAGTCCACTGATGAAAAAAAAGTCCGAAAAAGTACGCAACGTTGAAAAAAGGCTGCAAATCGGACTAAAGTCCGCAAAACGGCAACACTGCATATTATTAATTTTCCTGTCATTATCTGTAATTTCTAGATTAGTCGTAGAGTACAAGCCATGAGGAGTAACGTGACACGACATCTGGTGGACACAAGCGGAAATAGGTAGTACCTTCTATCGCTAACAGATGGCGCTAATAGCACGTACAGAGTAATCTCGTTGGTTCGAGAGAGTTCTGGTGTCTTCCACTCACTTCTAGATGGCAGTAATTGGAATATATAAGAAGGCTAGTTGCGCAACCACAAGTCAGTTCCTATGACACTGTTGTGAAATAAAATAGTGCGTACCTCCTTAAAACGTGTTTGTGCGTGTTTAAGTTTAAGACATCTTTGTAACAGTATTTTGATTTGAATTGTTGCTTTTGTGTGTGATTTAGTAGTATGGAAAAGAAGCGAAAAATTGATAGTGAATGCAGAAAATTCAAAGATGAGTGGAACATTCAGTATTTCGTAATTGAGTCCAGTAACAAGGCGCTATGTTTGATTTGCAATGAAAGCATAGCCGTTCTCAAGGAATATAACATTAAACGTCATTATGAAACAAAACATTTTCAAAATTACTCAAAATATACAGGAAGTTTGAGGACAGAAAAAATCGAAGCTATGAAGCGCGGATTGAAATCGCAGCAATCTACATTTACAAAACTCAAAACCGAACAAGAGGCTGCAACTCGTGCCAGCTTTCGTGTGGCTCTTGAAATTGCAAAACGTGGAAAACCATTCACCGATGGAGAAATGATCAAAGAATGCATAATTGCAGCAGCCGAAGAAATGTGCCCTGAAAAGGTAAATTTATTAAAAACTGTCAGTATGTCAGCAAATACTGTGGCTCGAAGGGTAGAAAACATCGCTGAAAATATATCCTCTCAACTGTTCGACAAAAATGGAGATGTTGAGTGGTTTTCTTTGGCCTTGGATGAGTCAACGGATGTGTCAGATACTGCTCAGGTGTTGATTTATATTCGAGGAGTAGATAAAAGCTATGAAGTGCATGAAGAACTTCTTGATATGTATAGTATTCATGGCACAACTACTGGTACAGATATTTTTAAAGGAGTTGAAATGGCCATTAATCAAAAGAACCTTCGATGGAAAAACTTGAAATGTATTACAACTGATGGAGGCAAAAACATGAGTGGGAAAGATAAAGGAGTGGTCGCTCTTGTGTCAAAGGCTGTAGAAAATGACGGTGGTTCAAAACCATTAGTCTTACATTGTATCATTCATCAACAGTCTTTGTGCGGAAAATGTTTGGATATGTCTGAAGTTCTGAAACCAGTCATATCAACTGTTAATTTTATGAGATCTTTTGGGCTGAATCACCGACAATTCCGACAATTTATTGAAGAGATTGGAGAAAATGACTTACCTTATCATACTGCCGTACGTTGGCTTAGTTGTGGGAAAGTCCTTCAGCGCTTTTTTGAACTTCGAGCAGTGATCGAAATTTTTTTGAATGAAAAGCATCGCCCTCTTACTGAATTACAAAACAACGCATGGCTGTGGAAGTTAGCATTCTATGTTGATTTGACAAAACATGTGAACGAACTGAATTTGAGATTGCAAGGAGAAAACCAGCATCTTCCTGATTTATACACTAATATCAAATCATTCCGGAAGAAATTGATACTGTTTCAATCACAACTATGAAGTAAATGTTTTTCACATTTTAAAACATGTGAAATATTCAGCCACACCACTGAGACTGAGTTTCCTATCGATTTTGCAATCGAAACTTAAGAGTGCTTTGAAAATAAATTTTGATACTCGTTTCTCGGACTTCGATGCCTTTGCGAATCAAATTAAGATTTTTCAGGATCCTTTTGATACTGACATTGAAACCCTAGCCCCGGAACTTCAAATGGAAATGATTGAACTACAGTGCAGTGATATAATTAAGAACAAATATCAAAACTCATCTTTGTTGGAATTTTATAAGAGTCTTCCACTGACACAATTTGATAATTTGCATAAATTTGCTCGTGGGCTGTTTTCTGTTTTTGGTACTACTTATTTGTGTGAGAAGACCTTCTCCAAAATGAAGTACACAAAAAATGTTTACAGATCTAAATTAACTGATGAGCATCTTAAATCTCTTTTAATAATTGGTACAAGTAAAATTAGTCCACAACTACAAACTATTGTCAGTGGAAAATCTCAATTACATAAATCTCATTAGTATTTCATATGTCTGCATGTTATACATGTCTTTACTCATTACAATTCTGTGTTTCTTTATCCAACTTATCACAAAAACAATAACAATAAGCCTACAACAATGTTATGAGTAGTTAGCCCATGACCATATCAATGTAGATGTCATATTAATAAGTATTCAACATAAAATTAGAATACTTCAGTAAACTAAATTTAATTTGCTATAAAAAAAAATGTTCTCTAAAAGGAGTTTTCAAGTATGCTAGCTCTCCGCGGGCCGGACAAAATCTGTCCGCGGGCCGGATGTGGCCCCCGGGCCGTAGTTTGGAGACCCCTGCTCTATACCATCCTGTAATGGTTCCTCCTTCATTAATTCTCTGGTCCTCTCATTTCTTATTCTACCCATCTTTGTAGCTCCAATACTGCTTCTCAAGAACCTCATCTCACTGGCCTGTATTTTGCTCTTCTCCCTTCCTTTCATAACCCAGGTCTCCGAGGCATACGTCAGGATAGGGACATAGTACGTCTGATATATGATCTTTTTGCTGTTCTGAGGGACATCCTTGCTCCATAACATGCTTCTCACACTCCTCCGAAATGCTTCTGCCTGCCTCCCCCGCTCATTTATTTCTCTACCGTTTCTTCCATTATCTTGTATCAGGCTTCCCAGATACTTGAAACTCTCCACTTTCTTCAGCTGTTCCCCACCAATTGTTATTCCCGTTGTGGTTATTTCCTTCTTCCTTGTTGTGATCACCATGTCACTCTCATTTATGCTAAATTTCATCCCATATCCTTGTATTATTCCTTCCCACACGTCCAACTGTTCCTGTACCTCCTCCTCCTTGTTTCCCCAAATCATCAAATCATCTGCAAACACCATTGCTTTCATCTTTCCTTCCCCAATTACTTGTGCCACTCGGGTCATTATGTCATCCATCACCACAATGAAAAGTAACGGTGACAGTGCACTTCCTTGTTTCAGGCCGTTTCTCTGTTCCAACCAGTCTGATCTCTCTCCTCCCACTTTCACACAGCTCACGCTTCCCTTGTACATCTCCTTTATCCTCTTTATAGTCCATTTCTCTACTCCTCTATCCTCCAGGGACTTCCATACTTTGTTTCTGCATACACTGTCATATCTCAATGTCCAGGAAGGCCATCAGTAGATCTGTTCCATACTCATAGTGCTGCTCTTGTAACTGCCTTACAGCAAAAATCAAATCCACTGTGGACCTTCCTGCTCTGAAGCCATGTTGTTCTTCCCTCATCCCTCCTTCTATTCTTGTCCTAATTCTCTTTTCCAAAACTTTCTCGAAGATCTTTGCACAATGACTCATTAGTGTTATTCCCCGATAGTTTCTACAATCTGTTCTACTACCTTTCTTGAAGATCGGGACAATTATTCCCTTTTTCCAGTCCTCTGGGGTCTTTCTTTCCTTCCATGCTGTCCTCATCACTCGGTACAACCACTGTACCCCACCTCTCCTGCTGCTCTCACCATCTCCACACTCAACTCATCCACACCCGGTGCCTTCCCTCCTTTCATCTTGTTCACTGCATCTTCCACTTCTTTCCATGTTAAGTCCTTTTCTGTTTGCAGTTCATCTTCCTCTTCCCCGATTTCTTCCTCCTCACCATCTTTTCCATTTGGGTTCAGAAGTTCTTCAAAATATTCTTTCCACATTATCTTCAGTTCTTCCCTATTTTCTATCTCTTGTCCCCTTTTGTTCACCATTCTAACATAATCCGTAGGATCCTTCCACCTCTTATTTTTTACCATCCCATACAGGACCTTTTTTGTACCTTCACTATCCTCCTCCATCATCTTTGTCCATTCTTCCATCCACTTTCTTCTCTCCTCAGCCACTACTCTCTTCGCCTCCTTCTTTCTTTCCTGGTACTCTTCCCTTGTCTCTACCGTCCTATTTCGATACCACCTCCTAAAGGCTCTATTCTTTTCCCTTACTATATCTTTTGTCTTCTCATTCCACCATGGTATTTCCTTCCACCTCTTCTTACTACTTGTCCTCCCACATACTGCTTCTGCTGCACCTACTAGTGTCTTCTTAAATCTAGCCCATTCCTCTTCCACCCCTCTTTCTTCATCTGTTGGAATTCCTTCCTTTACCATTTTGAGGTACACGACCCTTCTTTCAGTTTCCATATCCTTATACATCTTTCCTGGTTCTCAGTCCCTTTCTTTTCCTTACTCCCTCTCAGGTTCATTACCAGCAATCGATGGTCGCTATCCAGGTTCTCCGATGGTATAACCTTGATGTCCGTGATGTTCTTATTTAGTTCTTTCTCATACAGTATATAGTCGACCACCGACTTCCTGGTCAAGTCATCACTGTACCATGTGATTGTGTGGCTCTCTCTTTTCTTAAACCAGGAGTTCCCAACTAGCAGGCTGTTCCTCTGGCAGAAGTCCAACAGTCTCTTTCCTTCCTCATTTCTTCCGCCCCAACCCTCTGGTCCTAGAACACTCTCATAACCTTGTCTTTCTCTTCCTACATGGGCATTGAGATCCCCCATAACAATCATATTTCTTCCTACCAGCTGCTTCTGCAATTCCTCTTCAAACTCCTCCTTCTCTTCAGAGGCGCAGCCTACTTGTGGAGCATACACTTGCACTATTTCTACGGTCTCTCCCCTCAGTGCTACTTTCACTTTCATCATCCTATCACTTATTCTTTTAAACCATCTCGTACTACTGCTCCCACTCCATTCCTCTTTCCCTCTTCGTTTCCACTCCAGTACAGTCTATAGCCTTTTCTCAGTTCTCTCCTTCCTTCCCCTTTCCACTTTGTTTCTGCCAATCCCAATAAATCCAACTTCCTTCTTTCCATCATATCCACTATCTCCTCCACCTTCCCCGTGGAGGATACAACGGGTGAAAAAGGTTTTTAACATGATTTCAATTTTATAATTTTGATATTAAGCAGGATAATTTTATAGACTAGAGCTCGAGTCAGCCGGGAAGGCGGTGCGCAGAACACAACGCTGCCATTATGTCATGCCTCACTTCCATCCCACCAATCACAGTCAGTCTGTCTTGAGAATATGAGCTAGTGTGTTGTCAGAAAAGCGAAGTGATTATATCGTAATATTTAAAGATCCAGTGGAAGTGATTGTGTACATTTTGAGTGCTATGGAAGCAGAGGGAAGTAAACGACAGGTTGTGCATAGGCAAGCCCGAGAAATAGTTTACAAAGTGCACGAATACTTTAAAAGTGTAAAGCAGCGTGAAAAAGACGAGCTCGATGAGCTAAGCGGCGGTGTTGCCACACCTCAGGAACTCACGGCAGCAGCTCTCGGTGTGGGGGCTTGGACCTGGTGGACCTGTTGCAACAGTTGCGCAGTTCCCAGCTGACCAGAGCTCTAGTGGCATAATAACATATCTTAACATTTAAGTTGAAGTGCTAATGGACTATGTGTGTTGTGCGGGTTTTTCCATGTTTTTATTGAGTGCATCTGGCTGAGGAAGAGTGTAATAAATCGCTCGTAGCATATCCCAGGTTTAAAATATTAATAAACAAACAGTATTGAAAAGATGGAAAAAGTATAATAATTGTAGTAGAATACAAGGGAAGTTCCGAAAGTAAGTTCCGTCATATTTAACTAACAGATGGTACACCTGGTGACACAATCAGCTTAAGAATCCACACTCGTGGCTGATTCAACGACGGGAGTGTCAGCAGAGGGGGAACGACGAATGTGCAGAGTGCCGACGATGAGAGAGCAGCAGACCGGCATGTCCGATATCATTTGAGTACAACGCACGATGGCAGACAGACGTGTACTGACAATGTGGTTGCCAATGGAAGTGTGTGCTATTATCTGGTATGAATGGCACATTGGACTAGTGTGTCAGTCGTCCATGAACGCCTACAGACCGTGGCTGGTGAAGCGGTCATGTCTCATCACATAGTCGGTCGCTGGTGTTGCATTTTCGGTGAAGAACGGCAGAGTGTGGAGGATGAAGATCGAAGTAGGCGTCCCTCCACATCTATGAATGAAAACAACATTGCTTGAGTACAGGACATGGTGTTAGCGAACAGGCACATAACACTGCGTATTGGTCATGCCTGGGCTCATCACATGCTTCATGATGGGTTTGGTTACCGAAAAGTGTCTGCAAGATGGGTACTGAGAAACTTGACTCCAGAACACAAGAGTGCAAGAATGGGCATCAGACTCGATCACTTGAAGCGGTACTTGCGAGAGGGAAACGTGTTCCTGTTCAGAATCATCACTGGCGATGAGACATGGGTGCAACACGTCACCCCCGAAACCAATGCCGAGGTGGAGCAGGCTGTGCGACAATTCCTTGCATTTCAGGGCACCGAGTTTTACCGGAGTGGTTTCTTCAAACCAATTGCTAGGGATAGGAAAAATTCGCGAGCACGAATTTTTAAAAGAAGTAATACACAGGTGATAATGTGTTATAATAACCCTAAAAATGGCGAAAATAAATGTTTTTGAGCTCGCGAATTTCGCATGAAACGCGAATTTTGCATGAAAACATGAATTTCACATGAAAACGCGAATTTTAGCTTTTTTTCTTTATAGTGCACTTCCGATGATTTGCGGCAATTAATGCACGAATTTCCGCGGATTTTTGAAAGCCGCGAATTATTTGCAGTAATGTTTTTAAGCCTAGCAAAAAGAAAACTATTGGTTAAAATATTGAAATATATTTTAAGAACACGCAGAAAAAAATAATTACAATACTTTATAACATAGTATTGTAAGAGACACTACATGGATTAGGCCTATACCAATATTAAAAACTAAGAGAAAGACTGTCATCACTTTTTGTTTCTTAGATAGTTTATTTTTTCTAATTTTAGATTGTATAATTCTGAAGAAAACAATATATGAGAACGAAAATTCATCTCGATTTTCTATATAAGAGATTGTGTGACTATAGACACACTAGCTTGACTGTGGGAACTTTCGGGATTTCCGTTGCATCACTCCTTCACTTGACATGCACTGGATCTCAGTTTACCTCACCGACAGTCAAATTCCATACAATATCCTCATCGCGTTCATGTCTGAAACCATGATCGTCTTTATCGAAGTCTAACTACTGAATGTCACTTTCTTCTGCATCTTGGCATTCATCCAGGTTTTGCCCTAATGTCATCTTGCCCATTTGAAATATTGTCGTCACAGAAGCCGACAAACACTTGTTTTTGTGTGAGTGTAGTAGCGGTAATTTTCTCTCATGACTTGACTGCATGTAGAGCATCCAACAAACACGGAATGATCGGAAACTTAACGGTAGATAGCGGACCTTGCTTTCTGCATACAGCGATCTTTATCAATCTGGGCGGTCATCCTGGTAGTGTAATGGATTTAAAAACCCCAAGTTGGTAGCGACAAATGTAATGCATTTACTGCTCCTTGCGTTGAGCGTACAAATGTAATGTTTTCTACTTGGGCGGACTATTCGCCAGAAAATACTGCTGCTAAGTTTGATGTATGTTGGGCGCCAAGCTGGATACACTGTGTTCCAAGCTAAATTTATATATATAATATCGACCCCTAGCGTGAGTAGAACCTATGAGAAACTCTTAATGACTGGGCCGTGGGATGATTGAATCATCAACCGAGACAACATTTGATTGTGGAGAAGGATGAGGTATTATAACTATTGCTACCTACTGGAATTAAAGAATCTACTTTGTAACAATTGAATTTAATACACTTAGAAAATATGTCAGCATCCTGAATAAAATTTACACTGTTAACGGAGCATACAACTTTAACCATTGCCACGAACAAAATTACTTAATACGCCGGACGGGAGAATAACGTGAATTTAACTTATTTCCAAATTAATGCTTAAAGAATTTATACTGGCCCTATCGAAAAACAGAGAGTGTGTGTCGCAGATCACTTATGCTTACCAACGGAAACATTGTCTCCACGTTGTTGGAGTCTCGTAGCGTCTGGAGTTCTGCCTTGGTGTTGACGGCGTCCTGGTCCTTCCTCGTACATTAACAGTGATAGTTACAGCTCGTGGTGGAGTATACTCCATGAACCACGACACGTCGCTTGCCTAAACACTGCAAGACGCGTGGAATCCATGATCTGATGTGATCAGCGGAATTAGCGTGAATAAAATTGTCCCACTTGGGACTAACGAACCAAGTACCTCCTTACTGCTCCAAGCGTAAAGTCTTCAAGATTCCTTTCTCTCACGCAGTGCGCTGACTATATGCTTCCTTCTTCCCCCACCAGGGTCGAGCTTAACACCGCGGCTTCGCTGCTTCGACCAATCCGCGTGCGTCACGTATCTCGTCATGCCCCGACCTACGTTGCTTCCTCTTGTTTGATTGGCTGGTCACCTTACGTGGCTCTTCCCTCCATGATACTCCTTCCCCGTTTTATATTTTCCGCTTCCGGGCAAGACGTAAATCAGACACGTTTTCTTGCTTTGAAGTGTTCCCTTGGATTTCGTAATTCTATTGTACTTCAATCTATTCTAGTATTGAAATACCCAGTGAATCACACACCTCTCTCTCTTACCCCTAATGAATAAAATCCCGTCTTTACGTATGAAATGATTCGCCGTGCAATATTATATTGGAATCATCCAATATAGATACGGATTTCTACTAGTAGAAATCCTATCTGTAATCTTCCAAATTTAAAAGCTCCAAAAATGACGTTATAAATATTAATAATAATAATAATATGAAATTGAATAAACTGAAATAATAAAACTTGGCCGAATTATTGCCGCGTTTAACAAATATGATATAGTCCAACTAACTTGTGTTAGTGGCATAAAACCCCCTAGAAAACCATGTTACAGTAGGTTACTAAGTTATTGAGGTTTTAAAGGTCATAACAGCAAGGTCACCTGCCTCTTCATCCTAGTGACTACTCGACGCGTGGCGTCATATAGTGCGCCTTTCAGACATGAATATCTAGATGGCAAGTATCCAAATGTGCCACTGTTTCCTGAACCCGTCTTAACCAGGTGGTCTTCTTGGTTTCATTCTGCAGTGTACCTGTCAAAGTACTTGAAAGATATTGTGCAATTTATGAATGAAGTAGTAGGGACTGATAACTCTAGTGTTGATTTCCTGAACAATGTTTCACATGACGAAATACTTGAGATTCAAAGAATTTGGCACAGACATCACTGAACTCATCCCTTTATTAGAAGGCCAGTCTTATCAGACTGTTCACCTTCTAGATGGACATCTACGGAGAATTCAGCAAGCCCTTAAACTTACGGTACCATCATTAAGGAGCTGTTGGAGGGTTGTGGAAATGTGTTAAAAAGAGAGAAAATACATTCAGTTTTAGTAAATGCTGGGTCCCATGCTCTTAGAATATTAATCAACCTGAGATCCGTTGACCCTGGGAACAAGATTTACAAATGTGTGCGTTTGATCCAGCAGAAATAGTGCCAATGAAAATCAATGAGGACCTTGCAAAGAAAATTAAGAAGTTGCCATTCTGTGGAACACTGGAAGAAAGTGAGGTCATAAGAGGATACAACGAACTGCAAACTTGAATCAAGAAGCAGATGCATGACAGGACCAAGACAGACATTGTTGGAGTTTTGCAAGGAATGACATTTGTATTTCCAAAGTTCTCAGAATCTGTGTTGAAAACAATTTTGATACCCTGTTCAAAAGCTAACTGTGAACTTTTGTTTTTCAGCTTACACTAGCATGTTAAATGATATGTGTCACTGTTTGTCACAAGAGAATTTGGATCTCTTCACTGAAGTATACTTTGAAGGATGACTGAAATGTGTTATGTTATCCATGATATTTAAAAAATCCTGCCTAAAATTTAACATTTTGAAAGTACCGAAAAGTGCACTTGAAACCACCGAATTTGCCACTTTAAAATACCGCTTTCTTCACTCTGAAATCACCGAAAAATTCCTATCCCTACCGATTGCACATTACACAAATGTCTCAAAGTCAGAAAGTAGTGCAAGTGTATAGTTCATGATGGCATGGTGTATGTCCCTGGGGGGGAAAGAAACTTATTTTTGGAACTTCTCTCGTATTTCCTATCCCAGCATTGATATCCCCCATCAGTACTACATTACCCTTGTTGTTAACTCGAATTACCACATCACTCAATGCCTCATAAAATCTGTCTACTTCATATAGAGTGTACACTTAAACAATCCTGACATTTCCACATCCATCCACATTAATTGTTAATTTACATACCTCACAGAAACTATGTATTGCTCTAATGTTCTCTTGACATACAGCCCTAGTCCCCACTTTGCCCTGTCTTGTTTTACACCTGACAGGTACACTTTGTAAACTCCTACTTCCTCTCTATATCCCCCTTTGTCTGAACTTCACTAATCTCTAGAATATCCAATCCCATCCTACTTGCTGACACAGCTAGCGCTACTTTCTTCCTTTCATAACCACCATCGATATTAATAGCACCCCATCAAATACAGTGGGATGTGGGTTGGCGACCACGGGGCCCCAGCTGAGACCGGCATTGCTTCCACTTACTTGTGCCGGGCTCCTCTCTGTCTTCTTTCCTGTCGCCCTCCCTTGGTCAACTCTTGTTCTTTTCCGACCCCGACGGTATTAGGGTATCCGAGGCCTAGGGAGTCTTTCACTTTCCCGCCTTAATTGGCCCTTGTCTCATCTTTCCTGATCCCTCCTTCTTCGAGTGGTCAGACCTCCTGTTTTCTTTTCATTATATATCCTTTTCTCTTTAAGTTTCCCACACTGTTTTTGTTAATTGGCTCCCCGTGTATCTAAATTCCCTTCAGCAATTTTTTTGCATCTACACTCCATTTTCTCTTTAAGATTCCCGCACTGTTTTTGTTACTTGGTTCACCGTGTATAACTTAGCGATTTTTAAGGTATTTATAATCTACGTTGCATTTTGTAAGCTTTCTCGATCTAAATTACATCTCGCGATTGTTTTCAACTTCAATTGCATTTTGTAAAGATTGACAATCTAAATTGCTTTTTGGTAAGTCTTTCAATGCAGGCAGCCGGGCCTTTTAGTGAGAATTTTGAATTTCAATTGCATTTTGTAAGTATTTTTAACCAAAACCGCATTTCGCACGGATTTTGAATCTAAATTGCATTTTGTTTGGTGGGCATTTTGCACATATTTTGATTCTTAATTGCATTTTGTGGGTATTTTGAATCTAAATTACATTTTGTCAAGTATTATCAATCTAAATTGCATTTTGTAAGTATTGTCAATCCACATGAGTCGTTTGAATCTACCGTACAATCTGTAAGCATTTTCAACTTCAATTGCATTTTGTAAGTATTTTGAATTTCAATTGCACTTTGTGAATAATTTGGATTGGAACTGGGATATTTCAATCTGAATTGCATCGTGTATTTTCAATTTCAATTTGTAAGTATTTTGAACCTCAATTGCATTTTGTACGTAATTTCGATCTCATTTGCATTTTGTAAGTATTTTGAATTTCAATTCCATTTTGTAGTTATTTCGACGCTACATTGCATTTTGTACGTATTTTGAACCTAGCCTTCATTTTGTGGGTATTTTTCAATCTATTCCTTTTGTGAATCTTTTCGTTCTAAATTCCCTTCTGTAAGAACATTTGATTTTCATCTTCACGATCACCCAAAACATTAGGGGCTGATAACCTCGATGTTAGGCCCCTTAAAACAACAATTATCATCATTTTGTGGGTATCGACCGACCTACCTAGAGATCTCGGGTTCGAATCCCGGACGGGGTAGATATTTTTGCTACCAGATTATCATTTTAAATTTTGTAAATATTGTCAATTCAAATTACAGTACAGTAAGTATGTAGTTAGTTTTAGATGTAAGTATGAAGTTAATTTGTTTATTAGATATATGTCATTGTTCTATTAGACTGTGGTGTGTGTGTGTGTCTGGTGAGGGTGCATGTGAGTGGGCCTGGTGACAGACTGTTTTAGTGGTAGTGAGTATTTGTTTGTTGGTGAAACTTTAGTATTTTTCGTTAGTAGAATTTTGGTATTTAATTGTTAGTACAAGGTTAGTATTTTGTAATAGAATTGCTCTTTACTTATTCTGAAAGGGAGTAGCAGCCTTTCAGAATAAATCAATTCTTTACTAGTCTAATAGACGGTTAAGATATTGATAATATAAGCCAACTAATGGCTACACTGCGTTCTGCTGCACGGCTGAAAGCAACGGGAAACTACAGCCGTAATGCTATTCCCGAGGATATGCACCTCTCTATGCATAATTACATGAGATGATGGCCTCCTCCCTTGTAAAATTTCAATCCGGAGGTAAACTAGTCCCCCGTTCGGATCTCCGGGTGGGGACTACTCGAGAGGGGGTTAACATCACAGAAGTGACAAAGAGGAAATCTGACATTCTACGGATCGGAGCGTGGAATGTTAGAAGTCTGCTAGGAAGTGGAAAGTTAGAAAACTTAGAAAGGGAAATGGATAGGTTGAGGTTGGATTTGGTTGGGATTAGTGAAATGCGCTGGCAGGAAGAGCAGGACTTTTGGTCAGGAGACTATAGGGTCATTAGCACTAAATCAAACAATGGCCAAGCAGGGGTTGGTCTCATATTGAGTAGGAAACTTGGACAGCGGGTGGAATATTATGAGCAATACAGTGAACGGATTATTGTAGCAAAAATCAATACTAAACCTACGTGCACCACAGTGGTACAAGTCTATATGCCTACCAGTCAAGCTGATGATGAGGATGTTGAAAAGGTCTACGAAGAAATAGATGACATTCTGAGGTACATCAAAGGTGATGAAAATGTTATAGTAAAGGGAGATTGGAATGCTGTGGTAGGAAAAGGGATAGAAGGGAAGATAGTAGGAGATTTCGGATTAGGTGAAAGGAATGATCGAGGAAGCAGGCTGATGGAATTCTGCACCGAACATGAGTTGGTCATAGCTAACACCTTATTCGATAACCACAATAGAAGAATATGCACATGGATGAGACCAGGAGATACAGGGTGTTACCAAATCGACTTCATTATGGTCAAGCAGAGGTTTCGAAACCAGATTTTGGATTGTAAAACATATCCTGGTGCTGACATAAACTCTGACCACAATCTGGTTGTAATGAAATGCAGATTAAAGTTGAAGAAACTGAAGAAAAGTCAAAAGCCAAAAAGATGGGCAATAGACAGACTGAAAGTGAAGGATGTAAATGAAAGATTCAAGAAGAGTATAAAGGAAGGACTAATCAAAACCCCTAAACAAACTTCAATTGCAGACGAATGGGCACTTTTGAAGAATGAAATAACAAAATCCGCAGAAGAAAACATTGGTAGGAAAGAAAGAATAGGTAGAAAACCGTGGATCACTCAGCATATACTCGAATTGATGGATGAAAGGCGGAAACACAAGAATCTAAGAGATGAAAAGGGGAAAGCAGAATACAGACGTCTGAGAAACGAGGTTAACAAGAAGTGCAAGGAAGCGAAAGAAGAATGGTTGAAAGAGAAATGTGCAGGTATAGAAAATTGTCTGAAATTAGGAAAAGTAGACACAGCTTATCGAAGGATTAAGAATACTTTTGGGGAAAAGAAGACTAAGTGCTGTAATATTAAGGACACAAATGGAAAGCCTCTAACAGATAGGGAATAAAAGGTTGAGAGATGGAAAGCTTACATAGAGTGCTTGTATAAGGGAAAGGAGATTGAGAATCATGTAATGGAAAGGGAGGAGGAAATTGATGAGGATGCAAAAGGAGATTTAATATTGAGATCAGAATTTGACAGAGCATTAGAGGACTTAGGCAGGAACAAAGCGCCAGGCATGGATGATATACCGATTGAGTTGCTACGCTGCATAGGAGATGAAGGTCTGATCAGGTTATTTCACTCGGTGTGTAGGATTTATGAGACAGGTGAGGTACCCCCTGATTTCAAGAAGAATGTTATCATCCCTATACCAAAGAAAGTGGGAGCTGACAGATGTGAAGATTACCGTACAATCAGCTTGATTACTCATGCTTCAAAGATCCTGTCTAAAATAATTTACAAGAGGATTGAAAGCCAGATAGAAACGGAGTTGGGTGAAGACCAGTTTGGTTTCAGGAGAAATGTAGGAACAAGGGAAGCTGTACTAAGTCTTAGGCTGATTTTGGAAGGTAGAATAAGGTAAGATAAGAGAACGTTCATGGCATTTGTAGACTTAGAAAAGGCTTTTGATAACGTTGATTGGACTAAATTGTTTGACATTTTGAAATCTATTGGAATAAAGTACAGGGATAGGAGGGTGATATACAATCTATACAGAAACCAGACAGCAGTCATTCGAGCTGAAGGACATGAGAGAGAAGCTGGTATTCAGAAAGGTGTAAGGCAAGGCTGCAACTTATCACCCATACTTTTCAATCTTTACATTGAACAAGCAATGAAGGAAATTGGAGAAAAATTTAAAGTGGGAGTGAAGATTCAAGGAGAAATAATTTCAACTCTGAGATTTGCTGATGACATCGTCATCTTGGCCGACAAGCCTGAGGATTTGAATGAGTTTTTGAATGGTATGGATTCCATCTTACGGAAGGAATTCATGATGAAAATTAATAAATGTAAAACAAAAATACTGGAATGCAGCCGAAATAAATCAGAAACCTCCATGGAGATCAAATTGGCAGGTGAAAAGCTGAAGGAAGTAGGAGACTTCTGTTACTTAGGAAGCAGAATAACCAGTGATGGACGAAGCAAAGAGGATATAAAAAGTAGGTTGGCTCAGGCAAGGAAAGCCTTTCTACAAAAAAGGAATCTGTTGACATCGAATATAGATTTAGGTATTAGGAAGTAATTTTTGAAAGCCTTTGTCTGGAGCGTGGCACTCTATGGAAGTGAAACTTGGACTATTGGTGCAGCAGAAAAGAGGAGAATTGAAGCATTTGAAATGTGGTGTTACAGGAGAATGATGAAGATCAGATGGGTAGATAGGGTTACAAACGAAGAGGTATTAAGGCGAGTGGGAGAGGAGAGATGTATCTGGCGACTGCGAATGAAGAGAAGAGATAGGTTGGTAGGACACATACTAAGACACCCAGGAATAGCACGCTTAGTTATGGAAGGAAGGGTCGAGGACAAGAACTGTAGGGGTAGACCAAGGTTAGAATATGTTAAACAGATAGCCTCGGATGTAGGGTGTGGTAGCTATGTAGAGTTGAAACGATTGGCTCAGGACAGGGAGGCATGGACAGCTGCATCAAACCAGTCAAAAGAATGAAGACTCAAACAACAACAACAACAAATACCAGTTCGATTGCCTGTTTGTTCCCAAGGAGTCCCTGATGTGTCAGATGGAAGTGGGACTCCATCACTCCCATAGGTCCAAGGCTTGCTCAAGAAATTTTTAGCAGGTTTAGAAAGTATAAGTGAAGCAGATTGGTAGTCTTACTTACACAGGACCCACAAGTTTCACCCCAGGGAACAAACAAGTGAATTTAGCCCTAGCCACCCGAGCATAAGGAAGGTCACGACTTGGAATATATCCAAGATGCCCACTCCTATTTCATTGTAACTGGTATCTCGACTGCCAGGAGCACTTAACTTACTAAGGCCACTCAGCCGTTGCCCATTGTCTACAAACTAAGACGTGACTACACCATGAACCATACATGGTTTGTGAATAATATTAAATACCATATGAAATCAGACCTTACTTCCTTTTTAAGCATTTCAAAGCCAATGTACCTATTAATTGTCACCAGTACTTACATGCAATGCTTTGTTAATATTTTGAGCATTTCAACTGTCGACAGCTGTTGTCTTTTGATTTATTAACACCTTTTATTGCAATTTTTAGATAGTAACCAATAAATTATCATAAATTTTTAAAATTGTACAAATGATTTTTGAATGATATTTTCAACACAATGGAAGATATCTGTCTATAACATTGAATAGCCATTGAATTGATGACATGAAGATGGTGAAGTGTCCAGCTTTAGTGTTAATACACAAAATATTCAAAACTGAGAAAACAAAATTAAAAAGTAGTAAGATTCAGCGACGACCTTGCCTGTCCTTACTGTTTCTCTCTCCCTCAGGTCCCATCTAACTTGCATAGTTTTTCTTCTTTTCATCATGTTTCTATCCTTGTTTCCCCCTATCTGATAATTTGTTGTTTTAATATCAAATAAGTAGACTCATATTTAATACAGTTTATTGTTTGACAAGTACATAAAGGTAAGCTGCAACAAGCTATGTACATTTTATAAACTGTGTATCAATATATAATATATGCATTTTATTTTCACATGGAAGAATTTAACACAGAAATACATAACTGAATATTTAAAATATTATTTTCTAACATAAAAACACAAGCTATCAACAATGTATAAACATAGAACAAAGATAGTATACTGTATTTTGATAAAAATTGACCGATAGTACAAAGAACCTTAAGCAGTACCAAGGAGTGTAGTCGAACACACTTTACATTGCCTTTCAAGTTAAGCCAACACAAACAGGCCAGAAGACACAACAAAATGTCCTAAACAACAAAACACAGACACTGTACAATGTACTGGAAGTTTTGCTATAAAAGAGCTTTTTATGTTTTTGTAATACACTCACTGACATACAATGTGGAATGCCCTTTTAGAACTGTGTCTGATCATTAGTCAGAGGCTGGAAGCTGTCAACCATCCCAAACATTCAAAGTTTCAAACATAAGGTAAACATTGTATGGTAGAATTTCATTGATTCGATCTTTTGAATTCAGTATCATGAATAATTCAAACTTTTCATACAGTCCCTGGACATTGAAATGAAAATCCACAGCCTGCTTCCAGTCGAATAGAATGAATGAAGCCCCCATCTAGCGGCGAGGATATAAACTGTGCCGGCTGCCGAAGCCTGTAGCACTCCCCTGGGGCAATGATTAAATGAATGGCAGATGAAACGAAATGATAGTGGAGCGTGTTGCTGGAATGAAATTGTGACAGGGAAAACCGGAGTACCCGGAGAAAAACCTGTCTGCCTCCGTTTTGTCCAGCACAGAACTCACATGGAGTGAAAACTTAATGGGATAACTTTCTGCCCAATCAATACTTATAAATAAGTATTAGAAGCATCAATAAGGACCAAAAATGAATAATAATCCAATCATTCTCACACGGAGCGACCGGGATTTGAACCACAGATCCAGCGGTGAGAGGCCGGCGTGCTGCCGCCTAAGCCACAGAGGCTCTTGTCCCTGGACATACCTATACATCAAAATAAAACGAGTATAAATGGAATAATTAGATTTTTTTCAACCCATGCAACAAATTTTGACTGTAGATAGATATTACCAGTGATGGAAAGAGTACTATAAAATTTACAATTATTTCACAGAAATTGTACCTAGGTAATGAATTGTAATAGACAGAGATGATGATCATGAAGTTCTAAGCCCAGAAATGCAGGAGTGGGGTGGAAACCTGTTCAATTTTTAGTTTTATTATTCATTTTCATTCAAGACAGTTTTGGCTTTCAGTGTCCAGTCTAATCTGCAAGCCTCTGTTTGAGAACAAGTCATCTCCAAGATCTCCAATTAGCACTTAGCACTGTGGCCTCGGTAATCTATTGTACACCCTCTCTAGATCTACAAAACACAAATGTCTATTCCTCTCATAGCATTTCTCAATAACTTGGCGCATACTAAAAATTTGATCCTGATATTGTCGTGGTCTAAAGCCACTTTGGCTTTCAACCATTTTAATAAACTTTATTGCGCACAATGTGCATAGAGGATCACAATACTATAGTAATACAGCAAAATATAACATATAACAACGTGACGACCAATGAGCTCTCAATAAGTGTTAGTCCTTGATAAACTCACTAATCGAACCTGACCTCTAGGAACATTTCTGGATGTGATATCTTTCACATATCTGGTCACATAGCCTGAACACACAGTTTGTGTTCGGTTCATGGAAAACTTTGTTTTTACACATCTTGAAGTGGAACCCGTGGACAGCCAGTCTCGTGACTATATGCCTCAGTTGATAGCCCGTTTCCATCCATTTCCGATCCGTCATGGCCTCCGTTGAATAGAAGTCCTCCCAAATGTCCCTCATTTTTTCCCTTAGCTTATGCAACAGATTATCATATGCTGCTCCTCCTGGTAGAATAAGGTTGCATCTCAGGTCCTCGATCAGGAAAGTCTCCCTCGCGAGCTCATATACGAGTCGGGATCTTGTAGTTTTTTATACACTCAGGACTCGCTTCAGGTATCTGGATTTAATCTTTTCCAGATCTTCTAGTTGCTTTGCACTCAGGAATTCTCCTATGATTTTGAGTCCATAGGTTAATACTGGTAGCACTTTAACTCGAAAAAGCACCATGGCTGTCTCAACTATTTTACTCTAGGCCAATGATCAAACTTCCTTTTCTGCAATGCCCAAGTACACTTATCAAAGAAATACCTCCGTAATTGTTGTAATCTCTGAGGTTAGCATCCTTATAAACTGGAGAGATTACTGCTTTTGTAAGTCGGAGGGTACCTTTCCTAAACCCCACGTCAAATAGATTATCCTGTGCGACCATTTCATCCCTGCTTTCGCACTATAATTTACCATTTCTGGCTGAATTTCATCTACTCATGTTGCTTTGTGACATTGCAGTTTATTTACCACTCTCTACTTCCTCAACCGTGATCCTGTTCCTGTGCTCATTCTCCTTCTGCATAATCTCAATATCTGCCACATTGCCAGATAAGTCTCCATTAACACGTAGCAAGTTTTAGTTCTAAAATAACTTTTATTTGTAGGATTAACAGTTGTTGATGGGACATTGGAGGTACTATAACAGTACAGTAGAATATCTAATTAGAAATCAGTCTTGGGTTAAAGTCCTACATTTTATTTTATGTTATTTACAAGGTAGGCTGTCATGATTATTAAAAGTATACCAAACAAAATTATATACTTCAAAAATAAAACTGGACTACATTAAAACTATTTTAAATAATATAAAATAAATCTGATAAAAAAAAATGTACTGTAGGTAAATGTTTTATGCTAACTGTACAAATGGTTTCTCAGAATAGTGATTGTCCTCAGACCTCAATTAGTTTTGTGTCTAAGCCTAACTGCTAGCAGCAGTGGAAGAAATGATGAGGGATGGTATCTCTCTAACCCATTATGAGATCAACACTGATATGTCTTATCAGTATTTTTCCTTGTACAGTAATATTGTATTGTAGGATTATGTCACACATTTCATTGTCATTGTCAGGTGGAGGAATATCATTAAAAACATACTACACGGTTTGCTGGAAGGAAATTATGATGACGATGATGATGAATCAAAATATTGGGGCACATTCTGCTGTTACTTTCTGGCCTGCAACTACATTTCTGAAGGACATTCCACTGTTCCTTCATTTCTTACCAGCAAATATACTGTAATTTTATTACGAGGCAACAAATGGAATTCTTCTCCACATATAGGCTCTACCACAATTTGAAATAAAATACACAAATATTTCATCAAGCCTGTCGATGTCTACGAGTGTCATCAGTTTATATAATAGTGTTTAGTGAACATGACAACATTTAAAATTAGAATTACCTGTACCATAATCCAGCGTGTGGTTAGCATAGATTCACCTGGTTGTATTATATTTCTACCACTTATTATTGGAATATGAATTATTAAAATCAGAACATGTTGTACAATACTTGAGAAATACAGAATATACTATAATTGGTTTGAATTCATATACTGTATTATGTGTTTACAAAGATTACATTTTGCATTATCCACTGCTTTGTTTCAGTTAACAGTCTTGCAAGACCCCTTCACTGATAGGATATTAATAGAGAGACTTATTCCATTTCTCCACATATAGCAAAGGGATAGGATAACAAACACCTGACTAAGAATATTCAGAACAACATTGTTTTGGCTATGTCACTACTTATGCAGAACTAAAAACCTGGATAGGACAGAAAGTAGGTATACAAATTAGAGAGAAAATTGAACAAGACTCATCTCGTTCCACATCCTGGATTATTATGATAGAGAAGACATTAATATAAATCATATTGCATATCTAGCATAACTATTAGGATGATGATGATGATATAGAGAGACAAATTAACAACATTCATAAATATGCACATATTTCCATACCAGGACGATGTTAATTTCTGAGAGATTTCAGGATGAAAAATATTGCCCTGGAGGGGATCTTTAACACACAAGAAAATCTAACGACATCAGCATTTAAGCATCCTCAGGATTCAATCCCACAAACTTAGGCACAATAGGCAACAGCCTTACAGACTACACCACACAGCTGGCCCATCTCCAGATGTTCTCCTCAGTTTTATATAAAAGTCATGGGAGATTCAATAATTATACCACAAAACTATTGAGATCAGATTTCCATTAGATTTAAAAAAATGTAAATGATTTCAAGTTGAAATATCATTAGATTTTCTATTCATTTTTCAGTAATGCTAAAACAGCAAGCAAGTTGCTTCTGGTGTGGCTGTATGGTTCAAGTTCTAGAGTAAAACCTTCAATCCACAGCCTGTGTGCAGCCCTCCAAGTTATTTTCAGTGGCCTACATCTCCATGGTTCTTTTGATATTAAAGTTCCATTATACATTCTAAAACCAGTATTGATACATTTCAATTCTCAATACCTGGTGAGGAACAATCTTTTAAGCATGCATTCTAATGCCATGGAGATGTTTTCTTCCCTCTTATACAAGGCTACTTATGTCGGAGAGCAGCTTTGTATAGCTTCAAATATACAAATAAAAATTTGCTGTACTCTATATACAGTTTATTAATGTGAATACCTCTGTTATTTTCCTATATATTGTATATTTATGTACATTTCCTGTAAGATATTAAAAAAAAAAAAGAAAACACATTAAAAGCAAAGGCTTTCTTCCAAAGAAACACAAACTATAGATTAGGTTTAAAAGCTTAGGCAATAGTACCATCAGCCAGAAAGCAGGTGCCAAGTTAGAAGGAAGAGAAGTAATTCTTGGAAGAATAAAAAACGGCAGTGTGATTTCGGAGGTCAAATGACTTCTTATTTCCCCCTTTCTATGTACGAATATCTACCTAAATGAGCCATTGAGAGCCCATCTCGGAATCTTAAGAAAGTCTAACCCTTATGGCAAGCAGGCGTAGCTCGGGGCCAGTGTGTGTGAAACATTGGAAGTGAGCATCCCGTCTGTTGGTCACAAAGTTTCTTGCCTGTTATTCCGAGAGGAAGTACACCACTTGGGTGAGGCGATGGCCACAATAGTTCTATTAAAGGTTATTTACCTCTGTAGAACATGGAAAACTAGCCATTAGCAAATTGTGGATTAGGCCACTATTGCATTCATAGCCTCATATATATTTTCTATTTTCATCTTTTCAACCAGTTAGGAAGATTAGTATATTTTCTTTTTCTCTCTCTGAGTGGTGGTTTGGATACACCAATGGTAGAAAGTACTGAAGTCGTATTTTTCAGTGTTGCCTGGGAAGTCTCTCCTCAGTCTGAGGATAAACAAATGCCATCCGCTGTATGTAGCAAGTGGTAACTAAAAGCTACCACAAAGTGTACTCAAAGTAATGCCAGACGTATTACACTCACAAGGGCTCACAACTAGTGTGTTCAAAAATCACATCTCCAAAGTATTCCTTAATGGGCCCATTTTCTTTCTCCAGTAACTTTAATATTATTTAGTCTGTAAAACATGATCGCCAAAGAAAAAAAAAAGTGCCCATTAATTTCATAATAAATGCGGTCATCCAAGCTTACATGTAAATATTTATGAATACTGTACCGGTCCAGTATTTGAATGTTAGAACAATTGACAAATTAGTTCATAGCTTCAAAATATTGTTTAATAATTATTAATTAGGGTCAAGATGTTTGCTTGCCCAAACGAAACATAACTTCCCTCTTGCTTACTGCTTGATTATCATTTATTTATTTATTTATTTCTGCTACTGAGTAGTATATAAATCAGTGTTTTTTGTTCCTCCTTATTTCAATTAATTGTGAAGTAGTGTTGCCTATACTGGTATACATATCTTTAACTGTTGCTGCTACTTGCCCAAGATGTAACCTATCATGGAAACTGTGTATGTATATATATCTTCTTCTTTTTCATTTCCCTGTTCCAGTGAACTGAATCAAGGACCTCCATACTTTTCTTTCTCTCCACCACTCTCGTCCTTTCATTATATTTTCCACTTTCACTCCTCTTTTCTCAATGCCCTCCCTCACTGTAACCATCCACCTCATCCTTGACCTTCCCCATTGTCGCGTTCCTGTAATTTTCTCAGTAAATAATCGCTTTGGGACTCTGTTTCTTCCCATTCGTATCATATGTCCATACCATTTTAGTTTACTGATCTCAATTTTGTCTTTGAGTCTTTCCAATTATACCTCTAAGGAACGTCATCTCTGCTGACTGGATTCTTTCATCCTGTTTAATTTTTGTCCACGTACCACCTGTGTATATATATATAGGGGTATAATACGTGGAATACAAGATTTTTTTTATGTTTCTCAGGAACTTCCTGGTTCCACACCAGATCCCTCACACTGGTAAAACCCATTTTCATGTTGGATCCTGTTATCAATATCCTCACTTATCCTTCCATTGTGTGTGAGTACACTCCCTAAGTATTTGAAGCCTTTCACAACTTCTAATAGTTTTCCATCTACTACAATATTCCCCCTACCATCTTGCAAATTTCTCGTCATCACTGCTGTCTGACTCTTCTCCACACTGATTTTCTATCTCCTGGTTCCAAACATTAACTTGTTCTTGGACTCCATTTCATAATCCTCCCATATCACTATGTCACTTGTTTATGGATTCCATCCATGACAGTGAGGAAAAGTATAGGGGACAATACACTACCTTGTCAGAGACCTGTTTCTACATTGAACCAGTTTGTTGGTCTTAACGCTACTGACACACTGGCGTTACAAGGCTTTTATCATTTCCACTTCAGCTCTACCTACTTTCTTCATTATCAATGCATCTCAAACCAGTAGTCTTGGCACACTATCATATGCCTTCACAACAACTATTAAGGTCATCACCAAATCCTTCCTGTATTCATGCCTTTTCTCCATCATGTTCCTCATCGTGAAAATTTATTTACTCGAATCAGAGGCAGATAAATAATATTGTACATACAAAATCAAAGGAGAAACATGGAATTATACATATATAATCAAACTGTCTTTGCCCAGAAACAAGCAACTGCTAAAGCATTTTCTTGTGCCTTAAACAACTCCTCCTCACTGCAAGAATCAGGGCAGATGCTTTGTTCTCTGTACCTCTCCACATTCACAAAGTGTTCATTCTTGTAGGTATCCCCATTTCATTAGATTATCCTTAGTTTTGCCAACACCTGCTCGTAATCTGTTAAATGATTTCCAAGTGGTCCAGTCCAAGCTGTGCCTGGCTGGTAAGCATTCTGCTGGTGTTACCCCTGTTGGAAGATGATTGATTTTGGCTGCCCACAGTTCTTCTCTGGCTTTGTTGGAGGATGTGGTAAGTGGAAATGTTGACTGTAAAAAGCTCTTCCTAGATTTCAATCTATGATCGTGAAAATAAGATCAATATATACACAGTATATACTAATTTAATCTATCAAGAAATTTCAAATACAGCATGATGTTGTGGTAGACTTGATGCCATAAAATAGCCACTGTTTGCCAGCACCAGACATTGCCATCAAATGGCAGCGCACGTCTCCAATGACTTGAGAGTTCATATCCTAATCTCCATGACGTCGATCAACAATACCTGCATAAATGGATTGCTAACTTGTTTTCTGTCCTGATGGAGCCATAATCCATTAAGGTCCATCCTCCTCTTATTATTTCAGTTGCACCTATCAATGCCAGCGTACTCGGAGATATTGTAAAAGAAATTTGAATATGTGAAGTTTTACGATCAAATTTGGCTTATCGTTTCATAGTTCCGAACACAACCCTGTATGACAAGCAACATGCATGATCATCCTGTATCCTGCAGAATGGAGAACTGAAGGTATTGTACCAAGGATCGACACCAGGAAAAGCAATGATGCATCAAAAGATAAAGTCTTCTAAATTTTTCGAAAATTAATGTATGAGTTCAATTCAGTAAATGTGATACAGCTTCAAGCTTGGAGCAAATTAAACTTTTCAAGAATAAATTCAAATGTAACAGCAAACCTTAGCTTACATGTCTTTTAAAAAGAAATTAATATTAACAATGTGAAAGAAATTTAAGAAAAGCATTTAAAATTTCATTTACTAAGGCAACACTGAAAAATGACTTCTAACACGATAGTGTGTAAACTATTATTTAGCAAATCACAGTAGCAATAGCTAGATGTTTCCGATTAGGTTTGAAGTGTTGTTTCTCAAGTGAGCTTATTGCATTTCCACCCTGGGAGGAAAGATTAAGGCTCTACATAAATAACAAAAGAAAATAAATGGTTTATCATTTTGATGATCTGGTGCCTGGTCTCTTAACATCAAGAATCAACGAAGTGGTAAGAAGGTGGCTGGTAGGATGCAAAGGCAATTGAATAATTCTCAATTTAACATTTTTAACCAACTGAAAAGCTAACCTACACTGCTGTACACAGGACTATTCTTAAATGGAAGTGCTGAAAAGTGAGTATCACAATAATTCGAATCTAGATCCTCAATTTTCATAGACCAGCTGTATTGCCTCTTTCGCCACAACAACCTTGCATGGTGACTCAATATTTACAGCACTTGTTTTGATGGCTTGATAGCAGTGCTTATGGAAGAAGATGAATTGGCTAAGAATTCTTGATGCATAAAGTTACTTTCAAGTGCCTGCAATCCGATGTATGTTACGCCATAGTACACTTCATCCTCTTTGAAGAAATACACAACTCATGGACCCCAACAGCCACTTCAACCATACAGATATCTAAGCATCCCAAGAATTTCAACCGCTACCAGCACTTACATGCTCTAATGTCTGGAAATTGGCATTAAATTGTCATCCAAAAACAAAACCAGCCAGCAAAAGGTTTCCTAAGCAGTCCAATACTACTGCTAAATGTGAGGAACCGATTGCCTGCCAGCCATTCTGCCATGACTAAGCCTACTGTAACTATGGAGAAACGTTGGCAACCCGAGACACTACACCTAACAGAATGTAGGGGATTTGGATTCGAGTTCTGATGCCTTGACCAAACCCATAAGCACTAATAGTCTGTGTTAAGACCCATGACCAGGTAGAATAATATTATTATGAATGGCTTTGGAGGATAACCTCTCATTATCTAGATAATACAAACAATAATCAAGACACATAAAGGAGATAATGTTATTGGTTTTACGACCCATTTAACAACTGAGGCTTTAAGAGAACCTGGGGGTGCCGCAATTTCACCCTGAAGGGGATCTTTAATGTGCCAGTACATCTACCGACACGGCTCCCTCAAATGAGGCGTTCCGTAAGAGAAGGGTGATCCCGCCGTGAGTCTTTTTTTCTCAAATTTATGCATCGGGTAGCTTATGCTCTATAGCGTAAGGGTGCCCCATGCTGGTGAGCTCGCCCTTATCGTCCGGAAAGTGAACATTATGGCGGCCTCGCCCTTATCCAATTCATGAACACAAACCTTCCACACTGTTTATCTCCAAATGTACATGTGGCAGACTCGCCCTTCTCTTACAGAACGCCTCAAATGTCAACTGACTGCACCAGTATTCGATCCTACTATCTTGGGCATAGCAAGCGAGAACATTACCACTGAGCCACGCAGCCAGTCACATAAAGGAGAGACACATAAAAGGTCAAACACAACAACAGGCAGAGGAAGGAAGTACAAGATCAAACAAAGTTGTTTGCATTATCTAATATGTGGTATTATTCTACACAGAGCTTTTTAAATATATGGATCAGATTTTCAGGACGTGTTCAGTAGGAAATATCGGTCTAGTCTGAAATCGCAATATTCATCCTGGAGATAATTTCAATATTTTATAGACCTCATGCATACAATGGGATTTCCAACTCCAGTGCTCCTAGTGGATGCACTATCGTTATTGTGTAGGAGCATTGTAAAATTAGACTGCTACTATTGTGGGCAATATGGGTAAACTCAGTCACAATATATTATTTAATGAACTAGCGATGACTTCTGATAATCATGAGGGATTTCAAAGACTCAAGTGAAGTTCTTAATAATTTCAACAAAACAAAAGCCAACTCCATGCAGGCCATGGAGCTTCGTAGTATAAAAGGATGATAAATTTGCAATTTTATTAAAAAAAACTTTAGGAGCTAGGATTGGAGTAGGCACTTCCGACTTGAAATAAGATACCATTCCAGAATAAGTCTTTGATGAATGTGACAAAATTTGGTGGAAACTATACAGTATTTGGGATGGCTGCTATCAGGATCCTCGAACAGAGCAGCTTTCCATTCTGCTGCTCTGCCATCTGAACTTCTGCAGTGGGTCTACACTGGTTCAGAATCACGCATACATTGTCATTATATATTTACTCTAGGGACTGATAACTCACACATGCTTAAATGGTCTTAAGTTCAGCAATAAGTAACTGCTAGCCGCATTGCATTTGGAAAAGGGAAAATTTTAGTTGCCGAAGGACTGCTGTTGTTAGTATTATTATTAACTTTATTGGCCACATAGGACCACTTGAGTCTTCCATGTACACTTTTTCTTTGAAGGTTGTATTGTTTGATTCTTCTTATCTGCCCAGTACTTCTTCATTCGTTCTGATCGCAGTCTTCTTAATTCGTCTGAAATCTCTACAGGCCGTCTGTGCATCATTTCTGCTGAAAATTTGTGATTGTTAAGGGTGGTAATTTTATTCTTGTTCTCTGCATCTGTAATTTCGAGTCCAACTGATTTGAGATCCTCTTGAATTTCTTTGATACAATGCCCTCCAGTCTTCTTCTCATCACTAGTTGTCGTAAAATCCTGTTTTCTGGTAATCGTAGGATGTGAAAGAAATAAGAGATTCTTTTCTTCTTCATTGTGCTGGTAACTGGGTCAATCTCTCGATAGACTGTTACATTGGAGAGGATTCTCCGAACTCCTTCAACCTGGTACTTTTTATTTATGCAGGTTCTGATAATTCTGACTTCTCTCATCCGACAAGGTAGAATCGCACCATGCATTCAGTTAATAATAAAGCAAAATTTCTAATGCTGGAAGTCATTGTATTTCACTCTCTTGGGACTCATGCCTGTGCATGGGACTCATGAAACATGTAATTCCACCTGTTAATGTGACTGTAGCTGGGACAACACTGGAACATATTCAACAAGTGAAATACCTTGGATACATACTTAATCATAATTGGAATAGTTCATTTTTAATTTGGAACAAGGTTTCACAAGCATAAGTGGCTTCGGGCAAAGTTACAGTTTTGTAGTGTTAGATCTTAGTGCCTACTGACAAGCATTTTTTTGTTATAAGTTGATCAGGTTAGAAATTGTGCTATTTTTATTTTGTTGGTTCTATTTATCCATGTTTTTTTTCCGCTTAAGTTATGCATAATGATTTCTCCAAGGTATTTAAATTGTAGAACTATGTTAATTTTTCGATCATTTATGATGACTTCCTTTATGTCAAGAGGTTTCATTGGCATGATCTCAGTTTTCTCAGAAGATATTTGCAATCCTATTTTTACTGCAATTTTCTGGAGACTTGTGATCTGAGCACTAACTTCTTCCATGTCAAGGGCTACGAGAGCTAAATCATCTGCAAACCCTAGGCAGTTTGTTCTTATTGAGGGTTTTGCTCCAATTTTGATTTTAGGTGGGTTTTCTTTTTGCCAAATTTTCACGATGTAATCGAGAGCCACATTGAAAAGTAGTGGGGATAATCCGTCACCTTGTCTAAGGCCTGTTTTTATTGGAAAAGCACTTGACATTTCTCCCCTGAACTTGACCTTTGAAATTGTGTTGGTTAAAATTAGTTCAATAATTTTTGTTAATTTAGGATGAAGGCCATATGATCTGAGAATTTTTAAAAGAGTAACTCTGTGTATACTATCATAAGCCTTTTTGAAATATATGAATGAAATAAACAGTTGTTTATTTCTGTATTTGTAATATTCCATTATTAGTTTCAGGCTGAGAATTTGGTCTGGGCAACTTCTGTATGGGCAAATTCCTGCTTGGTATTCTCCAAGTTGTGGTTCCAGAATGTTTTTTATCTTATTGTAAATTATGTTGGAAGAACATTTTGTAAGTGCAGTCCAGAAGAGTTATTCCTCTGTAATTGTCTGGATTAGTTTTATCTCCTTCTTTGTTGTTAGTATAATTATAGTCGGATACAAAACAATTAACGTGGCTTTCAGAACGCTTATTGCATGAATAGCGTATTTAGTAAATAAAGGCACATGTCAAAGTTTGATGATGATGATCAGGTGCCATCAAGTCAGCATCGACTCCTAGCGACTGCATGGATGGACTGTCTCCATATGATTCGGTCTTCAGCCATATACTTCGGATCCTTCACTGACATATTCATGTTGGATTTGATGGAGTCGATCCATCTCGATCCTGGCCGCCCTCGTCTCCGAGACCCTTCCACCTTTCCAAGCATAATTGTCTTTTCCAACGAATCAGAACGTCTCATAATGTGTCCAAAATATAACAGCTGTAATCGTGTTATCAATGCTTCAAGAGACAGATCTGGTTTGATTTTTTGAATTACCCATACATTTGTCTTCTTGGCTGTCCAAGGAATATGCAGTATCCTTCTCCAACACCAGAGCTCAAAAGTCTCAATATACTTCCTATCTCGCTTTCTTATGGTCCAGCTTTCGCAATCATATGTAGCTATGGGAAAGACTAGTGCCTTATTGGGTCACAAAGAAGTTATAACTGAAATTCTCCTACTGTTACTGGGCTATCAATAGATGGTAGCACCAACCTGTTGCACAAGTTCTATACTACCATAGGGGTAACTATCGTAGGCCTAGCTTTCAGAAGTACTGTATTGTAGATATGAACTAGAATGTGAGTACCGTATATTTTAAAGCACTGAACACATCCTCTTGATTGAAGAAATGTTTGCTTTCAAACTTGGAAATTTTTCGTTACTGAGCTGGATGTCTGTTTATGCTGTTTCACGAACAGTAATAGATAAGACCTCATGTCATATATCATGACAACTCCCATAAGAACCCAGGCCACACACTATGTAAACTTCTCTGTATGTTATTGTAGTTCCTACAGTGATATGCTTTTCTCTTATCCGACAAGGTAGAATCGCACCATGCATTCAGTTAATAATAAAGCAAAATTTCTAATGCTGGAAGTCATTGAATTTCACTCTCTTGGGACTCATGCCTGTGCATGGGACTCATGAAACATGTAATTCCACCTGTTAATGTGACTGTAGCTGGGACAACACTGGAACATATTCAACAAGTGAAATACCTTGGATACATACTTAATCATAATTGGAATAATGCTATCGAAATTAGATCCCGCTTTGAACAGACAAGAGCTGCATTCAAGAAAATGAACAAACTGTGCAAGAGAGACTTTAACACTGTTCTTCCTCTCCGTTTACTACGGTGTTACATTTTTGCTATCCTGCTGTATGGTGCTGACACCTGGACTCTCACGAAGACCACCAGCAAAAAACTTCAAGCCTTCAAGATGTGGTACTATAGGCGCCTAATCACAATATCATGGATTGATAAGAGTACGTAACACTCAAGTACTCGAACGCCTGCACAAAGAACTGGAGATTTTGCATAACATTAAAAAAAAAAAAAAATACCGGTATGTCCAAACTCTTTCGGATCATAATTGAAGGTAGGAGAGGTCAAGGAAGGAGGAGAATATCCTGGCTATAAGAACCTATGGAATCAGTATTCCTGCACTATTCCAAGTTGCTAAAAATAAGCAAGAAATCACCCTGATGACAGCCAACATCCAATGAGGATATGGCACAAGAGGAAGAAGAAGAAGAGCTGAACATGTAGAACCAGCCAATATTTAAACCCCACTGTAAAAGACCAACTATAAAAAGACCACTAGTAATGAAAACTTTGGTGAGGTTTACTTTCCAATGACAGAAAATCACCGAAAAGGAAGTAAAAAAAGGTCAGTACCAATATTTTTCTTTTTCTGTGCTATTCAGATATAGAGAAATCCTGCACAACAGTTTTATGGCAAGAACTGCAAGTTGTACAAAATGTTTACATTCATAAAAATGAAACAATGGATCATTGAGAACTAAATATGATTTAAAGCTAAGAAACACAATAAAGATAAGATGAATTAATTTCATCAGTTCTGAATAACTATGTACCATTCATAATTTTAAATAAATTCTATACACTAACTCGCAGTAACTGATGCAGTAACTCGGAAATACTTATGCCACATCTTAGTGATATTACTTTGCTATGCACAAGCATTGAGACAGAACACTTAAATTGCACATCCACTGAAGTTTAACTTCATCTATACAAGAGATAATAACAATTATACCACCCATCTTACAGTAGTACAAACATCTGGAAAAACGATTTTCATTATCTACAACAATACTTAAACATAGGCTGCTTAAACACCAAATAAACTATTTTAATTAAATGTCATAAACATCCATGAAATAATAATAGCTAAGATTAAATGAAGAATTATACTGGTTTCTTAACAAGAGAGAATAAAAGGTAGGCTAATGACTACTATAGAGAGATGAAACAAGAGCTCAGTATAAATTATATTTTGGGCTTACAAGCTTTAACATCTGAAATGGAGAATTTGATAAAGAGGGTCACCAGAAGTACCAAGAAATGTTAGTCTCTTTTTTTCAAGAGAACTAATTTAATTTCTCTTTTCTCTTAAAGATCACTGGCTATTAGTTTGTATAATCAAGCTTCCACTGTGATTCAAAATCTTTGATTTCGAAGTATTTTAGTTTTCATTAATATCCAACAAATGTTTATGGAGCTTGTATGAGTCTTTTAATTACCCTTTCAGTCCTGTTCCCAAATTAGTTTACAAACATTTTTCCTGTCATGCATAGCACTGGATTTATATTGTGGAAAAATGTTCAGTATGTTTAGTCAAGTCTTCTACTTGATAATAGTATTGCAATAGCACCAATGAATTAACAAAATCTAAGCAATATATAAAAGAACATTGATATTCATTTGCAAACATGCACTATTTGACACACTAATAGAAATGGCTTCTAAATAGAAAGTAACTGGTAATTTCCCCAGAATTTTCTAATATAAATTCATATCCATGAAATCTAAAATAAAGATTATGATGAAAAGTTGAAGCTAAAAAAAAAAAAAAAACATAATTTAGAAACTAAGCTTAATGCATATATCTAAATAATACTACAAGAAATTTTGTAAACTAAATCAAAAAGTTCCTTTTGTAAACAGTTACGAGCAAATATTCCCATTGTTAATACAAAATTGAAAAGAATGTCTGGCCTTCAATTGTATTGAACTTCATAAATTTAATTCAATATATAACAATAACAAAAAGTAAAGCTGCCCCATTATCAAACATGAATTAAAGAGAGTTCTACTATTATACAATATATATATATGACAACAAACAAACTAATGCCGGCCCACTATGTAACACCTACAAGAAAGTTTTAAAAAGAGAACATGGAATGGAGCTATAACATGGAAAAATTGCCTTAAGTACTGTACATACTAGAAGAAAAAATAAAATAATAAAAAATAACCAGTTATGCTACCTGCCAAATACACTGACAAAAAAATCATCTAAAATGATTTTTGCACAGTCACAAATAAAAAAAATACACATTATATGTGTACGAAAGAGTATTTTCTGCATTCCTTTCACATCATTTCCATCTCATCTTTTTTTTTATTTTTTTATCACAGATATTTCCGTCACTCATCCATAGTCTTTGGTCTGACTAGAATATTGTCTCCATCGAAGCCGATGCCTTCTTCAATTCCCCGAGTGACAGGGAGGGCAGGGCTACAATATGGCTCGGATCAGTCAATCTTACGCCCGGGGTCACACAATTCTTCCATACTGCTCTTTCTAGAAGGGAACAAACACAGGACTGCATTGGTAACCATTTGATATTCAATAAAATTAAGGTCATGGATATGTGCACAAAAATACAGGAAGAAAGAACATTGGACACAAACAGTAATATTTTGTTTATCATTTTTTAAGTCTGTTACTGCAGGGAATAATACAAGGATATGGGATGAAATTTAGTATAAATAAGAGAGAGATGGTAATCACAACACGGAAGAAGGAAAGAACCACAACAGGAATAGCAATTGGTGGGGAACAACTGAGGAAAGTGGAGAGTTTCAAGTATCTGGGAAGCGTGATACAAGATAATGGAAGAAACGATAGAGAAATAAATGAGCTGGGGAGACAAGCAGCAGCATTCCTGAAGAGTGTGAGAACCATGATATGGAGCAAGGATGCCCCTCAGAACAGCAAAAAGGTCATATCGGACGTACTATGTCCCTATCTTGACGTATGCCTCGGAGACCTGGGTTATGAAAGGAAGGGAGAAGAGCAAAATACAGGCCAGTGAGATGAGGTTCCTGAGAAGCAGTATTGGAGCTACAAAGATGGACAGAATAAGAAATGAGAGGACCAGAGAATTAATGAAGGAGGAACCAGTACAGGATGGCATAGAGAACTCAAGACTTAGATGGTATGGACATGTAAAACGAATAGAGGAGGAGAGGATACCCAGGAGGATACACAAGACGAAGTGGGAAGGGAAGAGACCGTGAGACAGGTAGCTGAAGGGGGTGGAAGAAAGCGTGAAGAAGAGAGGAGAAGACTGGACAAGGGTGGAGGCAGAGAGATGGTGGGAAGACAGAAGATGTTGGAGAGGCTTGCATTCCAAACAGACCCGGCCAGTGGCTGGAAACTGTGCATAATAATGATGATGATGACTGCAGGTAACTGGGTTGCTAGGCATCCTGGATTAGAAGGGAAGGTCCCATATTTAATTAAAGAGCTCCACACTCTTCTTTCCTGCGATACCAATGTTCTATATTTCATCCCCAAACATACAATAGTGCATATCTTACAATGCCCTTCCTTTCTATTCTTTTTCTTATGATTGGATGTGGATATGCAGGCCAACCGAACTATTTTCATTATGCTCCTTTTCCTATGACTAAGAACGGTAAATGAAAACCTTAAATATACTGTAGGAATTTTTGTTTGCATGTAGTATTATTCATCACCCAAGCATAACATTCATATATACTAACACACAGTATAATACCGTATTTCCTTGCATAATAGTCACCACTGCGTAATCGTCGCACCCCACTTTTCAAACACTAAAATAGGTTTATAAAATTTCATCGCATAATCGTCGCATAGCATGTTCGTATTTGTGCGCCAGTCAGTTGCACACGCTGCCGCGACTTTGTCAGACGAAAAATATCTCGTCTTTATGCTTGCGGGCAATGAACTGTGACGCGAGCGGCAAGCTTCGTCACTTAGCACATTCCGCGAGCGTATAATCTGGCGTGATCTTGTCAGGAGAAAGTAATCTTGTCTCTATGCCTGCCGGCTATGAACCACGACGCGAACGGCCATCGCACATTCCGCGAGCGTATAGGCCTAATCTGGCGTGGTCTTGTCAGGAGAAAGTAACCTCATCTTTAAGCCTGCCGGCTATGAACCGCGACGCGAACGGCCAACGCACATTCCGCGAGCTTATAGGCCTAATCTGGCGTGATCTTGTCAGGAGAAAGTAATATCGTATTTATGCCTGCGGGCTATGAACCGCGACGCGAATGGTCAGCGCACATTCCGCGAGCTGATAGGCCTAATTTGGCGTCATCCTGTCAGGAGAAAGCAATATCGTCTTTATGCCTGCTGGCTATGAACCATGACGCGAATGGTCAGTGCACATTTCGCGAGCTTATAGGCCTAATCTGGCGTGATCATGTCAGCAAAAAGTACTCTTGTCTTTATGCCTGCGGGCTATGAACTGTGACGCGAACGACCAGCGCACATTCCGCGAGCTTATAGGCCTAATTTGGCGTGATCCTGTCAGGAGAAAGTAATATCGTCTTTATGCCTGCCGACTATGAACCGCGACGCGAACGGACAGTGCACATTCCGCGAGTTTATACGCCTTATCTGGCGTGATCTTGACAGCAGAAAGTAATTCGTCTTTATGCCTGCGGGCTATGAACCACGACGCGAATGGCCAGCTTCGTCAGCACATTCCGCGAGCGTTAACCTGTCGTGACCTTGTTAGAAGAAAGAACCCCGTCTCTCACTGCGGGCATGACTCACGCCAGACTCATGCTACGCGAATGACTGGCCCGTGCAGCAAATAATGATACAGTATATTCTTTGAAATTAAATATTCTTCGCATAATCGTCGCACCCTGCTTTTTTCCACAACATTTTGGCAAAAAAAAAGGGCTATGATTATGCGAGGAAATACGGTACATCATAGAATAGACAAACTGTTCAAATAACAGGATTCACTGCCAATCATAAATACTAACATTAACAAGACAAGTTACACAAAAAATAGCAAAATCATTTTTTAAATATTTGTATAATTTTAACATCAACTCTAGAGATCAGTATCTGATTATGACCACATGACGGTTGAAATGAATAATCATAGAATTCCCCCTTTATCAGTGAATAATATTAATACTTGTAATTCTTTCAAGAAGTGTGTATGTAAGTTACCACTTTATCTAATTGGGCAAAAGCTTGTTGACCAACTGAAAAGTATAAATTGATAGGTAATATTAGGTATCCAGCTTATGAATAAAGTATAAATTTTGTCCTTTGTTGACAGTTTGTACAAGTGAGAAAATGATGATTATTTTCTGAATGATCCTTCTCCCAATTATAGTATGGTAATTATTGCTCAAAGCTACATGTACAGGATGTATTAAGAGGCTTGTAAATCTAAATGCAAATCATGAACTAAGGGTTGAGTGAAATAGGATGAGAGCAGATTACCTGTGCTTATCTTCATTCTTCCAACTACTGACTGCGATGTGAGGTGGCGGAAGGAAGGACCGGAGAGATTGTACCAACTGGATTGTATCCACCAAAGCTGAATAAAAATTAAAATGAAACACAGTACGTTAGCCACCTCACTAAGGCAAGCCAAAACACAATACAGTATAATCCATTTATATATATATACACTTAGTGACCAAAAGTCACGGGAAGGATAGTCCCATGAAAAAATGTTGGCTAGTGAAACCTATGAGGTGCAGGTGCTTCCTTACAGTCCTGGTAGAAATGGGTTCCTGATTCCCAACATTCAACTGGGTGGTGATCTGACTTGCAGTAGCCCTTCGATCGCCCCGTATGGTTCTGCTGAGGAGACGTTATGTCCGTTCTTGAAACGCCTGAGGTCGTCCCGTGCAGTGGTTTACGCGGATGGTAACACAACCACTGCGATATTGAAGATCCACCCTCGACACTGTTGACCTCAGAAATTTGAATTCACGTGTAATCTCAGAAATGCTATGACATGCACCGTGTGCCGATGATCATCCCACGCTCAAAGTCGATTAACTCGTGACGTGATGCCGTATTCACTACACTCATGTCTGTGACAGACTGCTCTTCTCCGCCGCAGCTAGCCGCAACTCTCAGGAGTCTTAGTGTAAGGGCACACAGGAAGCAGCACGGCGCGGGCTGGGCCGGGGCGGGATGAACAAATACGTACTGAGCTATGGGACCGCACAAACAAACAGCAATTTGAAGCGGGCCGGACTGGGGCGATGCGGCGCGGGTCAAATTGGAACAGTCTAGTTTGTTTTCTTGAGGCGGGTAGACGCGGGCTGCACGTTGCATCATGGACGGTGAGCTACTTATTAATGAAGTATTTGCTAGACCACCGATTTGGCAGTCTAGTCACAAGCATTATCGCAACAGAGTTGTGATTGAGAATCTGTGGGATGAAATAGAAAGAGCAATGAATACAACAAGAAAATATAATTCGTATATTTTGTAAAACAACACAGAATACTGGAATGGTTATATATGTTGATGTTGGAATATTTATAAAGAAATCATTTTCAATTCCAACTACTATGGTTTATGCAAAAATTATATAATATGATACAATCATTTAATCATACTTTCAGACACTATAGTCTCCCTTTAAAAGTCTTTGTGTTTTTAAATAGTTGGAAAATTTATCACGGATCTCCTGTGCTCGAGATGTGTATCTGTTATTTCTCCTATGTCTGTGTAGAGTCGTGGCTGGAGGTGCATTAAAACGCACATCTCTGAATACGGGGTCATTTTCACCATCTTTGTCCCTCACAACATTGTGAACACAAGCACACTTTATTATTGTTATGGATATAACCAAAAAATTTTTTTTTAGATGGGGAAAATTGGAAAACCAAAAGGAGATCAGAGAAAGTAAAATAAAAGTATGGAAATTGAAAGACAAAGCTGTACAGGAAGATTTTCAGGAGAGATTGAAGCAACAAATCCCAGTTATTGAAGTGGAAAATGTAGAAGAGGAATGGTCCCACTTTAAAAAGGCATTTGCTGGTGCAGCAGAGAGTGCTTGTGGTAGGACGTCAACAAGAGTGAAAGAGAAGGAGACACCGTGGTGGAATGAGGAAGTGAGGAAAGCAGTGAAAGAAAAGAAGTCTGCATGGAAAGAATGGAACCGAGATCAAACAGAAGAAAGCAAAAGGAAGTATCACGACAGCAAACGGAGGTGTAAGAAAGTGGTAGGAGAAGAAAAGAAGAAAAGTTGGGAAGAATTTACACGAAGAATGGAAACAGATGTAAGTGGCAGTAAAAGGATGCTGTATGGGCTTCTAAGAAGTAAGAGGAAAGAAAGAGTTCATACAAAGCTGGTGAAAAAGGAAGATGGAGAGTTGTTAACACACCAAGAGGAGATAAAGGGACGATGGAAGGAGTATTTCGATAAGCTATTGAATGTGAGCAATTGTACTGGTGAGATCGAAGTGACACAGCCAGACGCCTCTATAACAGAAGATGATATAACAATGCTGGAGGTGGAATTAGCAGTACAGAAAATGAAGATGGGAAAAGCAACAGGGGTGGATGAAATCAGTGTAGAAATGATAAAGGCTGCTGGACCTGTTGGTATGCAATGGCTGTATCGACTGCTAAAGTGTGTGTGGAAACGGAAATGTGTACCAGAAGACTGGGAGAAAGGGCTAATAATACCAGTGTTTAAGAAAGGGGACAAGAAAGTGTGTGATAACTATAGAGGGATCACCCTCATATCACAGATAGTAAAAATACTGGAAAGGATATTAGAAAGAAGAATGAGAAGAAAGATGGAAGGAGAGTTGCAAGAGGAACAGTATGGCTTCAGGAGTGGAAGATCCACAGTGGACCCAATCTTTAGCTTGAGGCAGGTGATGGAAAAGAACTGGGAATATGGAGAGGATTTGATCATGACTTTCATAGATCTAGAAAAGGCATATGATAGTGTCCCCAGAGAGAAGGTATGGGAAACCATGGTTAAGAAGAGACTGGGAAGAGAAATGTTGGAAATGGTGCAAGCAATGTACAACAACTGTGTTAGCAGGGTACTGACCCCAGTTGGAAAGACAGATTGGTTTAGGAACAAGACTGGACTAAGACAGGGGAGTGTGCTGTCACCTCTGTTATTCATAATGGTAATGGATGAAATTGTAAAGGAAACAAAGGAAGCATATGGACATAAAGAAATGAAGCTACTATTATTTGCAGACGATATTGTGGTCTGGGGAAGGAACACCGAAGAAGTGCAAAAACAACTAGATGCACTGAACGAAAATATTCAGAAGTATGGCCTGAAAATCAGTATAGAGAAAAGCAAGACCATGGTGATGACAAGAGGGGAAAGACAAGGAAAGGGCACTGTGAAAATTGGAAGTCAGAGTTTGGAAATTGTGGACACGTTCAAATACCTAGGAAGTGAATTGATGCAAACTGGTAGGTTGGACAAGGAGATTGGCAGGAGGGTACAGCAGAGCAATGCATTCTATCAAAGTGTAAGAAAACTTGTTTGGGATAAGGAAGTACCAAGGAAAAGCAAGGAGGTAATGTATAAAATGTACTATGTACCCATATTAACTTATGCAGCTGAGACTTGGACCCTGACGAGCAGGCAAGAGAGTAGAATTCAAGCCAGTGAAATGAAATTCCTAAGAAGTATGATAGGTAAGACGAGGAAAGACAGAGTGAGGAATGAAGATGTTAGGAAGGAAGTTGGGATGGGAAAACTAAATGAGAGAATTGAGAAGAATAAACTAAGGTGGTTTGGACATGTAAAGAGGATGGAGGAAAATAGAATACCAAGACAGATGCTGGAGGCCAAGTGCAAGGGTAAGAGAGCAAGGGGAAGACCTAGAACAAGGTGGATCGATTCAGTGAAGAACAGCGTGAGAAAAAGAAATCTGGACTGGGACAAGATCGTGGAAGAAGAATTGTGGAAGGAAAGAGGAAAGTGGAGAAGTGCCATAAATACCCCGACCCGGCAGGAGCTGGATAAGGGGAAATGATGATGATGATGATGATGATAACCAAATGTTGAGATTGACATCCTCGTGTAATGCACGAAGTGGTGCTTGTGCTTTCTTAAAACTGGAAACAAGTGATGATACTCCCCATAATCGGCTCTCCCCAAATACACTTAATTCACCCACTCGCTCCTCCGCCGTCGTTTCAATAATGTAAATTTTAAAAAGTTATTTTCACAGAGGATACTTGTTTGTGCAGCTTTAGACAGCGCCATATTGTCGACTGCCGCTCGTACGATGTTGCGTCTTGAGTGTGCATTACCCGCGCAGATGACGCGCCGCCCCGGCCCGCCCCGCGCCGCTTCCTGTGTGACCTTACACATACACGGTACATTTTCTCATGGGATCCTTCCCGTTACTTTTGGCCAATAAGTGTATATTTTCATAAGAATATCTGCCTGGCATTCTGGGAGACCATAATGATCCTGAATGACATACAATGTAGGGTCTAGTCATACATTATCACAAACCATTATATGATAATGCAGCATATACCTAGATTGAGGCTCTTTATATGCTAATTCATATTAATTCATCATCATCTCTCAACTTAAAAGGTTATGTTTGTAGAACGGGTTGCTTTTTAGTGTAATACAAAATTCATGGAAGGTGAAATATATGACAAATACCCAGCTTTGCAGTGTATTTACAATAACGATCTGTTATTCTTATATTTTATTTAGCTTATTCAACAGATAAACTGCACATACAGAACACCTATTTATGCAACCAATAGAGGCAATTTACACTTTGAGGAATCATAATTAGTGAGGAATACTTAATCAATTGTTTTGGATGAAAGGATCAAATTATGCTAACACTTCATCGCATAAATATACTTGAAACTGAATGGGTCATTTCTTGATATGCTGGAGCCTTAGTTCTTGACATCTAAAAGATTTAGGTCTAGCCTATGCATAATTTCCTGAATTCACCTTTAAAAAATAAAACTGGTGAATTTTTTTTATTAATAAAAAAAATTATTTGCTTTCCATACCCATTCTTGTGTTTGAGATCTGGGGCTAAAATAAAAGTAACGCTTGGGAGATTGGTGACATCATCATCTCTCAACTTTTAAGGTTATGTTTGCAGTAAGTGTTGTTTGTTTATTATAAATGTAATAACAAAGTGCATGGAAGGTGAGACATATGACAAATACTCAGCTTTGTAGGGTGTTTACGATGCCATTCAGTTGGACAAATATCGGGTACGATACCTGTAAGTTCAATCTGATATTCTTCTATTTTATTTAGCTTATTCAAACATTAGACTGCACATACAGAACAGTGAATGGGTTATTTTTTGATGGGCTGGAGCCTTATTATTGACTTCTAGAAGATTTAGAACTATGCATAATTTCCTGAATTCACGTCTTAAAAAATACATTTGGCCCTTTTGAAGCCATGCAGCCAGCTCAAATTTAATTTATTTTAACTCGAATTATGTGTCTTGTTACACTGATGATAGTTTGGTTGGAATGTATTTATTTTATCATAGAAATTACATGAATTTACTATAAAAGCCAACATACAAATCCATGAAAAAAACAAAAAAAAAAAACTATGGTATAATGACCGTACAATTATTTTACTTTCCTGGACAGATTTCCACATTTATCTCAGTAAGGCTTCATTCCATCAAACATTATTAGCTGGAAATTGTCATAATTAATTCCAATAACTATTGCTCTGTACAGTTGGTAAATTAAACCAACTGTTTTGTAGAAAAGAACTACCTCAAGGTCATGGGGCCAAGCTCTCTGCTGACTCGGTAGACGCGTGGGTTCGAGCCCCACCGTCGGCCGTCCTTGAAATGGTTTTCCGTGGTTTCCCATTTTCAACACCAGGCAAATGCTGGGACGGTACCTTCTGACAGGCCACGGCCGCTTCCTTCCACATCCTTGCCCAGTTTCAATCACTATCATTCATTTCATCTCTCATTAACTCCTCTCATGAGGTTGGCGTCAGGAAGGGCATCCGGCCGTAAAACCATCGCCAAAAAGACTTCCATCGCATGTCATCCCCGACCCCGTTGGAAAACGGGAATAATAAGGGGTAGACATACATACAACAATAATAATAATAATAATAATAATAATAATAATAATAATAATCATCAACTAGAGCAGTTTCCAGCCTGTCCATCGTTTTCTTCCATCCACCACTTCTCATCTGACACTGTTGTCCAATTATCTCATTTTCTCTCGACACTTTTCTTCACCCCCTTTATCCACCTACCCCTTGGTCTTCCTCTAGATCTCTTTTTCTTCCACTCCATTTCCAATATTTTCCGTGGTATTCTTTCTTCCCCCATTCTTTTCACGTGACCATACCACTGTAGCCTTGATTTTTCAATTCTATCCTGTAGGGGTTCTTCTTTTAATATTTCTCTGACTCTTATTCATTTCTGACTCGGTCCATCCTGGTTACACCAATACGACTCCTCTGAAACTTCATTTCCACTGCTTGTATTCTGCTTTTATCTCTCTCCCTCATCACCCAAGTTTCTGATCCATACGTTAGGATCGGCACAAAGTAAGTCTTGTACATGATCCCTTTACATTTCTGTGGCACATCCTTGCTCCATATCAGGCCTCTAACACTCCTGAAGAATCCATCAGCACACCTTCCTCTTTCATCAAATTCCAAGGCATTTCCCCCATTTTCTTCAATGGCACTTCCCAGATACTTGAAGCTCTGCACTCTCTTCAACTGCTCTCCGCCTAACTTTATCCCAGAGTATACTCTGTCCTTCTCACGTGTTATCACCACTTCACTCTTTTGCGTCGAAAACTTCATTCCATAGGATGACACTACTTCCTCCCATGCATCGAGTTTCTCCTGTACATCCCATTCCTTGTTTCCCCAGATCATCAAGTCATCTGCAAACACCATTGCCTTCATTTTTTCCTTCCCAATATGCTGTGCTACCTTTTGCATCACTTCATCCATCACCATTACAAAGAGCAAGGGTGAGAGGGCACTTCCCTGCTTTAGACCATTAGTCAACTCAAACCATTCTGTTCTTTCCATACAGACTTTCACACAGCTTCTGCTTCCCTCATACATATCTTTCACTCACATCACTATTTCTTCCGTTATTGCTTTGGCTCTCATCGTTTCCCATACTCTGTTTCTTACGACACTGTCGTATGCTTTCTCAATGTCCATAAAGGCAATACCAAATCTTCCCCATACTCGAAGTGACGCCCCTGTAGCTGTCTCCTCCAAATATGAGGTCAGTAGTGGACCTCCCCTGCCTGAATGCATATTGCACCTCCCTCAGTTGCTGTTCCGTTACCTTACTTATCCGTTTCTCCAACACCTTTTCATAAATCTTAGCACAGTGGCACATCAGTGTAATTCCCCGGTAGTTTTGGCATTTCTTCCTGTCTCCCTTCTGAAGATGGACACTATCACCCCCTTTTTCCAATCTTCTGGGACTTTCTTCTCCTTCCATATAGCTCATATCACCCTATACAACCACTGTGTTCCCACTTCCCCTGCAGCTTTTATCATCTCCACGCTCACCTCATCTATACCTGGAGCTTTTCCCCATTTTCATCCTCTTTATTGCTTCTTCCACTTCTGCCCAGGTTAGGTCTTCCACTTGCACTTGTTTCCTGACATCAACCCTTCCAGTATACTCTTCGTCCTTACTTGGTGCTGTCACATTCAAGAGGTCCTCAAAGTATCCTTTCCAAAGTGATTTAGTCTCTTCTTTTCTCTCAATAATATTGCCATTTTTGTCTTCCATTCTCTCTCTGTGGTAATCTTCTCATTTATCCTTTTATTCTTCACCATAGCATACAATAGTTTTCTATTACCTTTACTGTCCTCTTCCATCATCCTTGTCCATTTCTCCATCCACTTCCTTCTTTCCTTCGTTATCACCGTTTTGGCACCCTTCTTTCTGGCTATATATTCCTCCCTGGCATCTGCTGTTCTAAGTTGGAACCAAATCCGGAAAGCTTTGTTTTTGTTTCCCACTACTTCAGTTAGTTAGTTAGTTAGTTAGTTAGTTATTGTTGTTTTAAGGGGCGGAACTACGAGGTCATCTGCCCCTCTTGACACAGATTAAAAAATACAAATTTTGAATTGAATTTAAAATTTTGAGGTGGACATCTAAATTTAAAAAGACCAAAAATTAATAAAACAAAAACAAACAATTAAATAAAAAATAAAAATTATAAAAATAAACAAAAATTACGGAAAAAACAAAACATTATCATTCAAAAACGAACAAGTCGTTGAGTCAATGTTCACTGGAAAATTTAGATTGCTGGCCCTAACCCACTCTCACTTATAAAGCGGATAACGCGATCAGCAGCCACCGCGTCATCGGCTAATATAAGTTTGAGTGTCGTCTGCAAACCAAGGTTTCTTCGTAAGTCAGCAAGATCCACACACTCGGTGAATACGGCTCCACAGGTACAAAGTGGGGGGTCTTCCCCTCTCATTAGGTACGAGTGAGTGGATCTTGTATGACCTATCCTTAGCCTACACAAAATGACGGACTCTCTCCGGGCCCGGAAGGAGCTCCGCCACACGCTTTGTTTTTGTTTCCCACTACTTCCTTCACTCTGTTGTTCCACCATGGTGTCTCCTTCCATCGTTTCTTATCACTGGCCCTCCCACATACCATTTCTGCTGCTTCCACTAGTGTTGTTTTCAGCCTTTCCCATTCCTCTTCCACAGTTCCTGTTTCCTCTCTGGGAAGCCTGCGCTTTACTATTTCCTGATATTCTGTTTTGGTATCTTCCTCTTTGAGTTTCCATACTTTTATTTTCCTCTCCTGCCTTTCTATCACTCTCTTTCTGACTTCATTCTGTAGCTCATAACCACCAGCCGGTGATCACTGTCCAAGGCCTCCGATGGGATAACTTTAATGTCCATAACATTTCTCTTCATTTGCGCATCAAAAATTACATAGTCTACTATCGATCTCCTACTCCAGTCACTGCTATACCAGGTTATCTTATGGCTCTCTCGTTTCTTGTACCATGAATTCCCAATGAGGAGCCCGTTTCTTTTGCAAAATTCCAGTAACCGTTTTCCCTCCTCATTTATACTTCTCCATCCTTCTGCTCCCAGCACACTTTCATAATCCTGTCTTTCTGTACCTATGTGGGCATTTAGGTCTCCCATAATTATAACCTCTTGACCATTCAGTTGTCTTTGCACTTCGTCCTCAAATTCTTCTTTCTTCTGTGAAGGACAGCCTACCTGCGGGGCGTACACTTGCAGAATCTCCATTCTTGTTCCCTTGATATATACTTTAATCTTGATCAATCGATCATTAATTCCTACTACTTCTTCTTTTAACCCATCTCTCACAACTACTCCTACTCCATTTCTCTTCCTCTCATCGTTCCCAATCCAGTACAATCGGAATCCTCTTCTCAATTCTCTTTTACCCTGTCCTCTCCATCTAGTCTCTGCTAATCCCAATATATCCAGGTTTCTTCTTAGCATGAAGTTGACAATTTCCTCTTCTTTCCCTGTGAGTGCCCTTACATTCAAGGTGGCAATTCGTAGTCCATGTTCATAGCCAGGTCGTTGTCCTTTAGATCCATAATTTTCAAGGCTTGTGTGTGTGTTTTTAAAGCAGTTGATTTATCCACTACTGGCTTGCTAGGCTTATCATAGCTTCACCAGAGCCCCGTTAGCCGACATATTTCAGGGTTCCTGCAGGGCCTTCACAGCTAACGTAGCGGTCCAGGGGTTGGACTTCTAATAATAATAATATTATTTGGTTTGGCGTCCCTTTTAACCACCACGGCTTTTAGAGATGCCAAGGTGCTGGAATTTTGTCACAAAGGGGATCTTTAATGTGCCAGTAAATCTACTGACACGGCTCCCTCACATTTGCTCACCCTCAAATGACTGCACCAGGATTTGATCCTGAAACCTTAGGCACAGCAGGTGAGAACGTTAATACTGCACCATGCAGCTAGTCTGTTTTATTTTAGGGATGCCTTCTACTTAAATACAAATTTGTATGCCATTCACTCCAGTAATTTTGACGCCAACCCATAACAAGCAAACTGACAAAAAGGAAAGCGAGGGTATATTTAGTAATACATCTCACCCGGCATAAATACAAAGTTTAAGCTGAAGATTCATTATGTTCAAACAAAAAGCTTACTTTATTTATAGAGATTTTAGTACTGTAATTCGTTTAATTTCTCCTGATCAGTAATTATAATTAATGCCACTTGGACTTTGTGCCCTAATTGCAGACGACAACAACATCATGATGATATAACAAATAGCGAAAGAAAAGACGCGCACACATCTCCAATAAATAATTTAATCCTGGCTATGCTCCTTAGCAGTACAGATCTATTGCCACTTCTTCATTATTCCTTTAAATATCGGTATCCTTATAAATAAATAGATGAGGGTTGAATACTTCCTCTAACCCGGTGATGTTCAGATCTTTGCTCGTAAGATAAGGTTGTTACACACTGAGACGGACTGTAGCAAGGAAACTAGTTGAGGGCATGCCTGTGAGGCAATGACACAACAAACAAGACAGAGTTATCTGCTACAAATGCAAGGAATCGCTGTAAGTAGTACGTTAGGTAGGTGGGTGTCAGTGTACCTATCAGGCCAAGGCAGAGAACAGGTAAGCCACTGGTAGCTGAGTTTGAAACTATTTCTTTACTCCTTTATCTCTGTCGTAATCCCCTAAACTTCAGTTTATCTTACATTCAAAGTCCTTCAGAACTCTAAAGAGTTTTTTTTCCCCCCCCATCTTTATTGCCCCAATAATTTTCAATACATCTTCCCCTGACTGTAGTATAACTACCAGACGAATACATTCTCTTCCACTTTTGAACTCATCTTGCCTCAAATAATAATTTTCTATACTCTATTCTTCTGCTTGAGGCCCCAAATAACAAAATAAGAAGCCCTTCATTTTACTTCCCCAAGATAGTAATGAAATAATCTTGATGGTCCTATGCCCTAGTAGCTTACTCTAATCGGGTCTAACCATTGAGTCATACACTTTCCTTTACCTCCTTAACCCTCATAGTCATCCTCTAATCCACCTCATTGCATAGTGCCTGGCATTCTTGGCTGTCACCACAGAGGAAATTTAATTCTGGTCTGAGGACTGGAATGGGGTACACTCTGCCTCATGAGGCAGAACTGAGAAGAGGTGACCATATTCATCTTAGGAGTGGTTTTCTGTGGTTTACCAATTCTGTTCCTCGAAAATGCCAGGCTGGTACATGAAAACTAAGGTCATGACCCACTGCCACACTAATCATAGCCTCAGTTATAAATATACACTTTAATACAGCCATCATAATGACACAGGTTATCAGACAGATTCCACACATCCAAGTACATGGGGCTTTATGACCATGATGTTGCAAAGCCCCTTATTTCCATGTAACTGGTTTGAAATATTTAATGTTCATTTAATTTATATAAAAAACAAAGGGGAGGGGAGAGAGTTACCTATCACACCTAGATACAGTTCTTACCTCAATAAAGCCACTCATCCATATCTACACCCAGTTATTTAGAGTAGTTACTTCTTAACTCACTTGGAAAATGATAATGTTGTTGAAAGAAAGAAAGAAAGAAAGAAAGAAAGAAAGAAAGAAAGAAAAATGTTGTATTTCACTGGTTTGGCACATGTTAAAACTATGAGTAGTTCACCAAAATTCGCACATGTTCATTTACAACAGCTCCCATCAAGGAACTACTTGTTTTTAATGAGGTGTTAAGTGCCAAAATGACCTAAACTTCTAACAACGATTTTGAGTTTGCGAATACATCCTGTGTTCACTGGAAATTTCTGTGGGAGTAGGGGTCATGATAATTTATGATCAGTTCTTAAGCTTATTGACAATATTCACATTATCCCAAAGGTCCCAAGTTAGAAAACATGCGTTTCGCTCATTGTTATCAGGCTGCCGTTCTGTCAGGAGAAGATAATGTGATGCTCTCAAGTTGGTTTCTGAGATACTGTATTTACTCGCATATGAGACCCGTTTTTTAAATCCTATTTTTAATGCTCAAAAATTGAGGAACGTCTGATATGCTCATATCTCAAAAATTAATAGCATATCAAGATATCTATTAAATAACTGTACATACTAACCTCTGTCAACATCCTCGAAAATACATTTCAAAACAGAAAATTTATCATTCAGGTTTCATCATCATCATGTACAGTTTCCAGTCCCAGGCTGGGTCTGTTTGGAGCATAAGCCTCGCCACTTAGTCCTTTCTTCCCACCACCTCTCCGCTGTCACTCTGGTCCAGTCCTCGCCTCTCTTCTTGACACAATCCTCCACTACTTTCAGCCATCTATCTCTTGGTCTTCCCCTTGGTCGTTTCTTCTGAATCTGCATCTCATGTATCCTCTTGGGAATCTTCTTCTCTTCCATTCTCTTTAAGTGTCCATACCACCTCAGTCTTGATGTTTCAATCCTACCTTGCAAGGGCTCCTCTTTCACTATTTCCCTGACCTTTTCATTCCTCACCCTGTCTCTTGTTGTTACTCCTATCCTACTTCGCAGGAACTTCATTTCACTTGCCTGTATTCTTCTTATGTCTCTTTTCTTCATTATCCACGTTACTGATGCATAGGTCAGTATCGGGATATAGTAGCTTCTGTATAACACTTCCTTGCTTTTTTGTGGGACATCTTTATTCCACACTAAGCTCCTAATGCTTCTCAGAAATGTTTCTGCCTGTCTGCCACGTTCCGTAATCTCTTTGTCATTTCTCCCATTTTCCTCCACTATACTTCCCAAGTACTTGAGACTTTCCACCTTCTTCAGCTGTCCATCTCCAAGTGTTATCCCACTCATTGGTCTGTCCTTTTTCCTGGTCGTTAACAGGATCTCACATTTACTTATGTTGAACTTCCATCCGTATTCTCCCACTGTTTCTTCCCAAGCCTTCAGTTGCTCCTGAATTTCCTCCTCCTTTTTTCCCCAGACCATGAGATCATCTGCAAATACCATTGCTTTCATCTTATCTTCTCCTATCTTTCCTGCTACCCGTGTCATTACCTCTACTACATAACGCTATATAAGAAAAAAACAACATGGCGACCATCCGAAATAATTTGACGGTTCTCAATATCTATTAATCTATAACAGCAATCAAACTGAAACTTTGTATGTTGATAAAGGCTATGAACCTAAGTTCACCTATGGGACTTTCAATAACCTGGTGAGCACAAATCCATCATGGCGGCGACGCGAAATTCAAATATTTAAATGAACGTTTCTCGCGATTTAACCATCTGAGCGCAGTGAAACTTGGTACGGTAAATGCTTATACAAATTTCAATCCACTGGCATTTAATTTATTTCAATTGTTTTCATAACCACAAAATGGCAGCTGTGCAAAATTTTAAAATCTCGTTTCATTTCTTGTGTCCTAATCATGCAATTGAAGTTCGAATAATACACCTATGCAATAATCTTGATGTAATAGTACATAACTCTAGGACCTATGTATATAAAAATCCAACATGGCGTCCATCCAAAATATTTAGAAGATTCTCAATATCCACTAATCTATTAGGCATACAGCAATCAAACTGAAATTTTGTATGTTGATAGAGGCAATTAACATAAGTAGGATATATGAAAATAGGCTATATAGTTCTTCATGGAGCTACTTGTTAACACTTACAACACTACGCCCGTAACGTATACGGAAGCGCTTGCTTTGGCCTAGCGGACCACGCCCGCATGCCGTACGGGCACGTCTTTAACATTGGTTTAGGCGGATTCGCTCATATTCCATACGGGTGCAGCCTGCAGCTTAGCAGTACTGGTTTATCTATAAGGTGCGTTCAAAAAGTAACGAGCCGGAGGCATAATTACAGAAACCAGTACCTGTATGTTAGAAGTATTGGCCCTGGCTGTTGAGGCACTTGTCCCACTGTGACATGAGGCGGTGAATGGCTGTCACATAAAATTCCCTGGGCTGCGATGTGAACCAGTTCCGCACGTACAGCTGGACGTTGGCGTCCGAGGTGAATCGTTGGCCCCGCAGAGCCCTTTTCAGGGGACCAAACATGGCGTAATCACAGGTAGAGAGGTCTGGATTGTATGGAGGGTGGCCGAGAACCTCCCATTTGAATTTCTGCAGGAGTGCCGCGACTGTGTTGGCCGTATGAGGTCGTGCATTGTTGTGCAGCGACCACGGCTGCTATGGCGTTCAGTGTCACTCGGCGGTCCTGGGTAATGAGTGCATCAACCAGCTGGACGTTGTCATCGGTAATGCAGGGGGGTGCCCCAGACCGGGCATCATCGGCTACCGACACCCGTCCTTCCCTGAAGCGCTTGTGCCAAGCCTTAACCCTTGCAAGGGATGTGCAGTGTTTGCCGTAAACTTGTGACATTCTGCGATGAATGTCCGTTCCCCTTACTCCTTCCGCTGTCAGAAACCGAACAACACCTCTTTGCTCTTCGGTTGACGCCTCCATGTCACTGTTTGCAATGCGACTGGCAGCGTTGGACGATTGATGCATGCTGCTGCTCGCTTTGTATCGTCACGTGACGTGCACGCGTGCCCTCTAGCGACGGGCTGTGACCTTCTACGCTCTGGTCAGAACCACACCTCGTTACACACGCCACGATTAGCCGATGTAGTCACCAGTTTGCGCATTCCAGCCTCCATCTCGTCACTTTTTGAACGCACCTTATAGATTCCACCAGGATGCAGCAGTTATCGAAATATTCATCATTGCGACAGTAAACGTTTCTTCAAGTGCCCTTCCTTGACATCTATGAAAGCGTGCTTTGCGTGGCGGGAAGCTCACTCACCAGTCAGCAGTTCGTGCACAAAGTTGTATTAGCTTGTGTAATCTACCATAAATATGTCATCCGGTCGATATAGTGGACATGTTATCGGGAGAGGCTGGTTCTGAAATAGATGAGAGTGATCAAGATCCTTCTTATGAACCATTCGGTGTTTCCAGTGATAGTACAGGTAGGCCTAACGTGTTTTATTATGGCATTTGTATTACTATTTATTTGATATGGGTCTACCGTGAGCCACGGGAAACTATTGGTTTGCCTGTCAGTCCTTACTTCTCCTCCCAGCGTTTCATTATTTGCCATTATTCCTGACGCAAGTTGGTGTATTTTTCATTATACCGGTAATAGAACATTTTCCTGCTGCTACAGGGTTGGTTTTATTCTTTCGTTTAGATGAAGGGACGTAAGCTGACGATGAATTACCGGCTCAAGTAGCTTCAGTGCCGGCACCTAGGGCAGTTGCTCGAATTCGAACTCCTGACTCAGACTGGTCGGATACTGACACCCAACCTCAGCTACCCGTATTCCAATCGAGATCTCGTGCTACGAAAACGGGTAAGTTTCCTGAGCTAGAAGACTAGTTGCTTCATTACGTTACAGAGTTGTGAAATGATGGCTTTAGTATCTAGTAAGAAATGCTACATTTCAAAGCGTGTGAATTAGCGATTAAACAAGGCATTAGCCGTTCAGATCTGAAAGTGAGCCATGGTTGGATCCATAGATTCATGACACGAAAGAGATTGTGTCTCCGTAGGCGAACATCTCTCTGTCAGAGAATGCCAAGCCAATTCAATTACAAGATCATAGATTTTCATCGCCACGTGAAGAAATGCGGAAGAAAAACAATTACCTCTCATCTCAATTGGCAATGCAGATCAAACCCTGATAAACTTTGACATGCCAAGCAATACCACCATCAGCAAGAAGGGAGAATCTAGTGTGCTTGTACGCACAACTAGGTGTGAAAAACAGTGTTGTACTGCCATGGTAGCAATAACTGCAGATGGAAAAAAATTGCCACCGTACGCTATTTTCAAAGGAAAAACTATGCTTAAATCGAAGTCACCCAAAGGCATTCATGTATGGGTTCAAGAATGAAAGATTGAATGAATAAATTAATAAATAAACTAAATAAATAAATAAACTAACATCTTGGTACGGCGGAACTGGCAGAAGAGGCATACCATTCTGCGAAATCCACATTGCGTCTGACTTGAAACAAGCGGCAAAGTGGTCAGCGTCTGTTTCTCTAATTGAGGCGGCTGCACTAAAATCTTCTCAAACTCAAAAATCGAGTCGTATACCTGTGGTCTCAACTGAGATCATCACAAAAAACAAAACTCAACTTGAGCGCATGATGGAAAAGACGATCACAGAATCACTACCCCAGGCACCAGTCGATAGACTGGACTCACCTGATCATCGGATTCTGGGGGATCAGGGACACCATGCGGAGAAGAATCGGAGCTTCTCAAGAACTCTTCACACTCTCAAAACTCGACGCAAGAATTTTATTGGCACAATTAATGTGAACACCCTCACTAAAACAGGCAAATTAAAACAACTCACCAACGGCCTCGAAAAATTTGACCTCAAAATCACCGCACTTCAAGAGACACGATTCACGGATGAAGAACACTTTATTTATTTATTTATTTACATATGTTACGCCCTCATTGGAGCACTTAACCAAAACAAGTATATACATATCTCAAAAACAATATTAAAGATTCAGCTTCTTATTTTTCTTCTTTTCCCAAAATATTTTCATTCTAGTCGACCTTGCCAATCTCTCTGCATCGCTTATGGTGTAAGTTTTGCGGGTAAAGGTTTTTAAGGGAAGTCGGATGTTCTTGTTTTTCAAGATATTCTTCTCATCTTTGTTAGCAATTTGGGACATTGCCAAGCCGAGTTCATCCAGATCATTTTGAATTTCCATAAACCAAGAGTTCTTTGTTTTACTTTTGAAAAAATAATTAAATAATACTTTTAATTGTCTGGTATCCGGCAGGCGTGAGATATGACAAAAAAAAAGCAATTCGCCTTTTTCGCATAGTATCGACTATAGACTCAGTTTCTTTATAAACCACTTCATTTGGTAATAGACGCCATTGACCATCCACCTGATGTTTTTTATTAATTATAGTTCTGAGAATTCTTCTATCAATCTTCTGTAATGTGTCAGTAACTGATAGAGTGTTTAACTTGGAAAGTGTTTCACAAGCATATATTGCTTCCGGTTTAATAACTGATTCGTAATGTCGTAATTTGGCATTTAGGGAGAGTGATATTTTTTTGTAACTAGACCAAGTAATATATTGCACTGGTCTTAACTTTGTTGTTCTATTTTCGATTGACGCTTTCTCATTCAAATTCCATGTTATAATCTCCCCTAAATATTTAAATTTATGTACAACTTTAATTTCTTTATTGTTGATCAATGTAATAGCTTGTGTTTCCACATCAAAGGATGCCATTATTTCAGTCTTTTCAAATGAAATTTGAAGTCCTACTTTTGCTGCAATAGACCCAAGTTCTTCAATTTGGTGTTTAGCCTCATCTATACTGGTTGCAAGCAGTGCAAGGTCATCCGCAAAGGCCAAGCAATTCAGTTTTATATTAGTACCAATCTTTACATTTGGAGGACAAGTTTTGTTCCACTCACGCATGATCTTTTCAAGAACACAATTAAATAACAACAGTGATAGACCATCTCCCTGTCTAAGTCCAGTCCGGATATCAAATGGTTCAGACAAGGCGCCTCGAAATTTAACCTTTGATTTAGTATCTTTCAAAGTAACGCCGATGAGGTTGATAAGCTTTTGATGTAACCCAAATTTCCTAAGGATGTTAAGTAATGACCCTCGATGGATACTGTCATAAGCTTTCTTAAAATCCACAAAAGTAATGACCAAATCCTTTTGTCTCATTCTATGATATTTCATTATCCATTTCAGACTGATGATCTGATCCGGACAGCTACAACCTGGTCGGAACACTCCTTGATATTCTCCTAGTTCTTGATCGAGTTGTTGTTGAATTCTTGTCAAGATAATTCTAGATAGAATCTTGTATGTTACATCAAGCAAAGAAATCCCACGGTAGTTGTTCGGGTCTGACCTATCACCCTTTTTATGAATTGGGTGGATTACAGCCATTCTCCATTCCTCTGGTATTTGTTCCGAATTCCATACATCGATGAGGCGTTTATGGAGGTTGGAGATGGTTTGTTCATTTGCATATTTCCATAGTTCTGCTACCAATGAATTCTCTCCTGCTGCTCTATAATTTTTGAGCCAATTAATCGCTGCACATACTTCAGTCAAGTCAGGAGGAATAATGTTCTGTAAATTTGTTTTATTTTTTGGATTAGGCTCAAAATCAAGATATTCCTTAGGTTCATCAGCATTTAGTAGTTCTCTAAAATAATCTGCTAGAATTTTAGCATTATCAGTATCATTGTGGGCTAGTTTACCTGATTTATCTTTCATTAATAGTGTAGGAGGGCTGTATTTAGAATGATATTGACGAAATGTCCTGTAATAGTCCCTTGTTTTGTGTTGCTTAAAGGAATCATCAATAATTTGTATGGATTTTTTTATTTTCTCTTTTAATTCTCCTAATTTCTTTGGCAGTTTCCCTTCGAACAATGGTTAATTCTTCTCGCGATTATGTGTTCCTCCTTTGCTGATCATTGAGCCATGCTGTGTGTCTTTTCCGAATTGCAGCATCACATTCCGCATTCCAACATGCATGCTTTTTCCTTTTCCTAATAGGGGCATTTTCGACAGCAACGGTTTTCAGTGTGTCAACCATCGTTTCTAGCTTGTCACTTAAGAGAGTTTTAGACTTTTCCTTATAGGACACATTATTTATTAATTAACTAGGGTCATATTGCCTTTGCATGGTCGAGTTTGACGATTTTTGTTTACGTCGTGGAGTTAACGTGATCTTTATCTTGGATATATAATGATCAGAGTCAACATCGACCCCACGTAATACCTTGACGTTATATATTTCTTTGTAGAACTTTTTATCCATTGCAACAGGGTCTATCTGGAATTCCCCTAGTGCACTATTAGGGCATTTCCAGGTCATAAGTTTGTGTGGTCTTCGCTTAAATCTAGTAGTTTCGAGACATAGGCCATGTTCTTCACAAAGGGTGATTAATCTTTGATCATTCTTGTTAGTGAATTTGTGAGCTGGCCACTTACCTACTATTGGACGAAATTTTCTTTCTTGACCAATTTTTGCATTAAATCCCCAAGCAAGATTTTAACATGAGTGTCTGGAATGTTTGATATTAGTAAGGCAAGTTCTTCCCAAAAATTGTCCGTTTCATCTCTAAATTTTTTGACATTCTTGTCATTAGTTGGGGCATGAACGTTTATCAAAGAGTATATTTTGTTTCCTGTCCTAATTGATGAGTTCGACGAAAAGTCTTCCACTGAATCAATAATACTGGTATGTACTAAAAATCCCATACCAAATTGGGGGACATTTTTCATAACTCGTGGTCCTGGAGGTCCCTTGTAGAGACTGTATCCTCCAGATTCAATGGGGTCTTGATCTGTGTTTCTAAGTTCTTGAAGTGCTGTTATTAAGATCTTGTGTTGGTCCAATATATCAGTTAAATGCTGAAGTTTTCCAATTTTAATTAACGAATTTATGTTTAATGTTGCAAAGAATGAAAATTCCCTATGTTTGTTAATTTTGAGTTTGTATTTGGACTTTCGGGTTTCCAGGCGCTCCGACTCACCTGACTCTTCTACGCGGCACCCCACCGTATCCGAATGGTGCCTTGTGGTGGAAGAGTTCATTAGAAGACTGTTCATACTTGAGTTAATTGTCTGGTCTAGGACCCATGATCTGACCGTAGTCAGGGATTACAATTCCAGATGTGATCTGGAAAGGTGATGAATGGAATATGATAGGATGATTGATGAGAAATGGGAGTGTGTTTGGTCCGCGAGAGCTATTTTATTTCGCTCAAGTCCGCCAGCAAAACTGGTGAGGGACCCCCCTATCCGCCACCTGGGACGCGCCACGTCGGAGTATCACCTCTCCGCCTTCCTACGACAACGTAGTAGGTTCGTGGGAAGAACACTTTAATACGGAGAATTTCAGAATCTATAAAGGCAATCCTGCCATAAAAGTTAGAATCAAACTACCACTCCTGGGAACCGGTTTCGCCATACACAATTCCGTACTCGACTCAGTCATCGATTTCTCTTCTCCCAAACGAAAGAGTATCTCTGCTCTCAGTAAAGTCAGCCAATAAAGCTTACACACTGATCAACGTCCACGCTCCCATAAATCAACTCAACAAATCCGATCCTGAAACTATGGACAATTTCTGGGAAACTCTCGAAGAAACAACCAACAAAATACCAAGGCACCATGTGAAGATCTTATTGGGCGATTTTAATGCCCAGTTAGGTAAGGAAAGAAAATTTAGTGATACCACAGGCCCTCATACTAAGCACGAACGTACCAACGGGAATGGTGAAAGACTAATTGGCTTCTGCAGGAACTTTGAACTTAAGATCATGAGCACACAATTTCAAAAACCTCCACACAAGTTAACCACATGGAGATCACCCAATATTAGACAGGGTGAATACCAAATTGACCATATCGCAATTTCCAAGAAAAACACAAAAGAAATTTTAAACGTCCGAGCTCGCAAAGGCGCCTTTGAATCAGACCATCATCTTCTCCAAATTAAGACAAAATTCCAACCCAATAGAAAGCAAAAAGGCCCACCCAAAAATATCAAACCAGATCCAGAGTACTTGAAACTCCACAAAGAAGAAATCATAATGGAAATTAATCAGGAGACATCAACAGACTGGCAGAAAATAACAATGAAAATTCAGGAAGTCATGAAACTAGGACAACCTCCTCGCACAAGAAAACATCGTTGGTAGAATGCAATTTGCGATCGGGCAGTTGACAACCGAATGACTGCGTGGAAAAAGTTTAACAGTCACAAAACTGAGGAAAACTGGGAGAACTTTCTTAAAACCCAAAAATATGCCTCCAAAACAATTAGGAAAGAAAAACGAGGATATGACAACAACAGACTCCATGAAATCCAGCAGGATTTCACCCAACATAAAACTAGAAACTTCTACAAGTCGTTTAGAGAAAACTTAAGGGGATATCAGGCGCCCAGCATGTGCTTCAAAAAACCTGATGGCACGTTGGAAAATAACACGAAAGAAAACTGTAAAATATTAGCCCAATACTTCAACTCCCTTCTTAACTGCGAACCACCCCAAGAAAAACTTGCCTTCACTCCTCCGGTTTCCACACACCCGGACTCACAACCCCCTGACCTAGAAGAAATTCAGGAGATCATCCAAAAGCTCAAAAATAACAAAGCACCAGGAAAAGATGGGATCATTGCTGAATTCTGGAAACTGAACGATCCTACACTTACGCAGAAACTTCATCACCTTATTTCAGACATATGGATGATGGAGCGAATACCAGAAGGCTGGAAATGTGCTCTAATTCATCCGTTACACAAAACGGGTGATAAAACAGACATGAGTAATTACAGGGGAATCTCCCTGCTCCCTATTGCTTATAAAATCCTCTCCAAGGCACTTTTAAACAGGCTAGAACCCCAGGTGGATCCACTAATTGGTGAATACCAAGCCGGATTAGAAAAGGGCGATCATGTGCTGAACAGGTGTGGAGCTTAAAAACAATATTACAAATGAGAAAATGTAGAAATACAGTAATAACATTCGTCGACTTCAGAAAAGCGTATGACTCTGTAGACCACGAAACCCTTTTTATGATCATGAAAGAATTCGGGATAGACAGAAAGACCCGAAAAATCATAAAACAGACGCTTACAGGAACTATGTCCAAAGTGAAATTCATGGGTGAAATATCGGAGCCCTTTCTCATCAAAACTGGAGTTCGACAGGGGGACGGATTATCCCCAATGCTCTTTAATATTGTTCTAGAAAAGATCATTAGGGAATGGGAACCTCATGTAAAAGGCATTCAAATTGGAATCAAAAAAGAGAACCGTCTTACAGTCAAGTGCCTCGCTTTTGCGGACGATATTGCCATTATCACTAACACCAGACATGAAGCCATACACGCAGTGGAAAAATTACATGAAATTGCTCAAAGAACCGGACTACAAATTTCTTATGAAAAAACCCACTATATGGAAAGACGGCCAGAAAATAGCTCTTCTTTAATCACACAATACGGTAAAATAACACACGTCCCCCATTTTAAATACCTTGGTGAAATCATACAGTCCTCGGGACTGAACCGAATCGCCAATGAACAAAGAATCACCAAACTACAGAAGGCCTACAAGCTAACGTGGGCTCACTACAACAAGAAGTGCATCTCGCTGGACGCAAAATTAAGGCACTATACAACGGTGATTCTTCCGGAAGCAACTTACACAGCCGAAACAATGGTGATCGACGGTCATTCCAAAATTAAGGATATAGAAAAACAGGAAAGGAAAATTCTCAGAAAGATTTACGGGGCAGTTAATAATAACGGTATTTGGATGAAGAGACCTCAAAGCGAACTCTACCAAAAGATCCACACGATAACGGAAGTAATCAGAAAACGCCGAGTACAGTTTTATACACACATTTACAGGATGGAAAATTTCAGAACGCCGAAGAAATTGCTCAACGTTATAACACGGAGTAAGTGTGGCACGGAGTGGCTGACAGAGGTTCCGAGGGACCTACAACAGGTCAACATTGAAAATTTTGAGGACCGCACCGAGTGCAGGAATAAAATCAAAAATGTTAAGTTTGATCATAGACCATCACGACAGCCTGGAAGAAAGTGGACAGCTGAGCGGAAGAAGGAGCATTCTGAGAGGATGAAGAGGTTTTGGGAACAGAAGCGGGAAAACGCCAGAAGATGAAATCATGTATTCAAGTTCAATCGCTCTCCTAAAGGGGAACAATCGATTAAATAAAAATAAATAAATAAACTAACACATAAATAATCAATTAATTATCTCCAAAGCAAAAAATACATACTTTTCTGCAAGGCTTCAGACTGTTTACCATAAGGTTTGCACATGGCTGGCCGGACATAGGTTTTCATGCGAGACATGTTTTTCATAATCTCAGCGAAAGCTCTCACTATCTTCTCTTGGCCAACTGAAAAAGAAATAAAACCAATATTACACCAAATAATCTGGAATGGACATTCGATTAAGAAGAGCCAGCCAGACAACATATTAACAGTAACATCTGATAAGGGCACTATTGTGTTTTCTTAGCCTTACCTAGCAGACCCTCATTCCATTCCTGTAGGTCAAGGATTTAAATAATTTACTGTATTTGCTAGCGTACCTATGCCCTCGTGTAAGACATGCACAGAAGTTTTATATGGCATAATTGGGCGAAAAATTCATGACAATAACATTTTCTCGAAACAAATGTATTTTATATAAAATGTTTAGCCTTAAAGAAAAGTTGAATATTAGATGTTGGTAAGAGTGAAGAAATGAAGAATGACTGTATAACAAGTATTGTAAGAAAATTGTACAAGTATTTTAATCAACATTTAAAGTTAGACCTATGATAATCTTCATCAGTACTGCTGGATTCATCAGCGGAACTTGAAGCCACTCAACAGAAGTCCTATATCGTCTTCTCATCCATTGAATTTGAAATGCAAGGTCACCACATTTTGTTTGTTTCATGTGGCTAGTATGCAGTAAATGAATGCAACAATATTTGTGCATGATACACACCCCATTTTTGGAAGGATTATTTTTTGAAAAAAAAAGTGCATGTTTTATACAGTAGTACGCAAAGGCTCTGGCTGCCAGCTAGCTGCCAGCAAGTAAGTAGAGTCTGGATCGAGGGAGGCATGTAACAGCCAGTTTTATTCAGTAAAACTTGGAAAAGCAAAAAAGAGAGATGCTGGAAGATTCATGCTATTGCTTGCAAACATTTATTATACTTATGTTTATTCACAATAGCTTGGCCATGGAATTCTTAAGATTAATTTCTTGGAGGAATACTTCTTGCAATTAATTTTCTATGTGAAGATGATAATGAAAAAAAAAAAGTATTTTAACTCTTCAAAATGTAAATAATCAAAGTTAGCATTGTCTAGAATCTTCACAAATAAGACAGTCCCCAACTGACCAAGAGTTTTCTTTTTGCCATGAGTGCACTGGTTGTGACGCGTTAGAAGAAAGCATACAGTGTCTCTTTTTTCCAATGACCATGGGATAAACTTGTTAGAATACAAGCGAGAACATTACCGCTGAGCCACGCAGCCAGTCCATTGTGTTTTAGACAATAAATGGATTGGCATTGCCACTTACAGGGATAAATGGAAAAGTGGATGTCATGTCTTGAGCTACTGTTGCCATGGATTCGGACTTAAGATTAGTTCATCAGTTTATCAGAGCGGACTGTTGCCATAGATACAGACATGCGATTAGTTCATAAGTTTATCAGAGCGAATATCTGGGAATATCTTTGAAACTGATGGTTTTAGGGTCTTAAAATGTGTTTTTTGGTGTCCCACAGGGACACACCGGGTATTATTTCTCGCATCGAGGGGCGTGAAATGAGCTAGTCCGGTCTTCATGCGACAACTTCGATATTTTGTACCAGTTAAGATTTTTGGTGACTTTTCAGTCACGTTACCCATTTCACGGAAACAATGATTTATCTCTGGATGAAAGGCAGCCTGTGTGTTAATCCAGGGTACCAGCTATCTCCATTTTAAAAATTTCATCCAAATCCATCCAGGCATAGGTAACAAACTAACACACACACAAACTTTCACAATTATAATACTGTATATATACAGGGTCTTTCATATAAAATAAGAGCACCAAGCGGTGGCTTTGTTAACCGCAGCTGCGGTCACCTTGGCCGAGCTTGTGGTGCGCCACGGCCCGCTGCTGTAGTATTGAAAGCGCGCGCATAGTACATACGAGGGCTGTTTTTTTTTTTAAAGTTCCGATGGACTTTATAAAAATAACAGATTGACATTACCAAACTTGACCTTGCAATAAGCGTGCAGGTGCTCAGTCGCCAGTCTAAACCTCAAGTGCTAACATGGTGAGACAGTTATCATTGCAACATCGTCTTTTTTTAATCATCATTGTTACGTGCAAAGCCCGTCCCAACGATATTAATATGCATCTCCTCTACGTACATGTATTCCCTTCCATTTAAAGTGCCCGCTAAGATGCCTTGGTTTGGCTAATGAACTTGAGATGGCTGCATCTCTCGGCTCCTCGGGCTGGAGTTGTGTCTTCTGCCGCTAGAGTGAGACTTTGGTGCCTTCTGATCCCGTCTCATCGTGACATATTTGAGAAAAAGTATATTATTCTACGTCATTAAACAAAAGACTATATATGCATCATGCCGCCAAAACATTTTAATGGTGTCGTGTGAATATTATTTGGTTATTCACATTGTCGTAATATGTGGCTAAATTTGATTGGTCTAATTTAAATAATCCTGGTGCATGTTGGGCGGCCTTCTTCGCGATTGACCTCCATCTTGTGAATTTGAGTTGTTACTGATTGCTGGTAGAAGAAGTACGCAAATTGTGGACCTCATCAGGGACGAGGGCTACGGCCCTCGTCCCCGCTAACTTGGGAATATATCCCAGTATTTGATGATACATGAAGAATTATCTGTGCAACTATCATCTGTGATAATCGGGAAAGTATTTTCTTGGGCCTTAATATGGAAATGCGATGTTTGGTGTGCTTCTCTTCGACGGCGGTTGGCAGCCATCTCATATTTTATTTTTGGTGATAATAATCCTTTAAGGATGTCTAAGTAGTGTTGTAAAAATTAGTGTCTCCCCAAAAGGCTTTATCAAGGTATGTTTTGGCATTTTATTTATTTTAAATTTTTGGAGCTACATATTTTTCATTGTGTACTGAGTGTTCTGTTTTTGTTCTGAAGGTTGACTTTGGCCTAGATATGTCACCTCTGAATACGTAAAAAAATTTGTTAAACAATATTAGTCCGGGGAACACTTCTGTTTTTCTTCTAATTTTATTATTTGGCGTCTGGCTAAGGCATTTTCTTCTTATTATATTCTTGTACTGACCAGACGAATCTATTAACACTAGGCCTAATTTTGATCATTAGTCGGTCGGTTTTTAGTTTGATCCGTTGCCTTTAAAAACTATTTGATCTCATAATGTCTAGAGTTTGTTTATATCTTTCTGTTTTCTCACTGGAGAAGTTTTTTTTTTAATGTAAAATTTGGCGTTTGACATAAATACGTGCTGATATACCTTCAACTGTTCTTGGTCGCCATGGTAACTTGTTGACAGGAGTGCATTGTGGGTTTTTGTTTCTGGCATGTGTTTGAAGTGCATGTTCATGGGTCATGGTGATGTTGTTTAACTTATTTTGGTTTTAAATTATCCTTTGGTTTTCTTTTTTTTGGAGTTTTCTTTTTTGTACTCCTGCGTTATTCTTTCGGTACATTGTTTATGGTAAAAGTTTGCACTATTTACTTTTTTTGATTCTCCAAGGCCCTCATGGTTCAGTTGGGAGTATGTCAGGTACATTTTAAGTGTTATTTTTTTTTTTTGTGGCTTGTCATTCTCTGAGCTCAGGTAATTGTTAATTGATATCAACCTTTAACTTTTTTTAAAATCTACAGTGAGAATTCTAGCTGAGGTTTTATTTTATTTTTGTAATTTAATGCTGGCTGATGCATGTTCTGTTCTCTGGTGGAGGTGTTCTTTTAAATTTAACATTAAATTTTCTTTTGAAGCAAGCTACTGTTGTTGCATCATTTCGTCGGTGGCAGTTCTGTTGGTTATCGGGCTTTTTTTCTGTAGACGGACCTGTGGGTCTTTTCCTTCTCCACTTTCTTCCACCTTTAGGTGTTCTTCTGTTGGGGCATGTCAACTGGCGGTGAGTTGCTGTTAGCGAGGCGGACCTCCGAAGAAAGGTAAGTAGGCACAACCATCCTGGCCAACCCCCTGTGTCATTTTGGTAGCAGACCGAGCTCGTGTATCGCTTCTGCAGCTTTCCCCTCCCCCGTACCCGCAGGCTCATTTATGGACCCTTCTGGTGCTGATAGGACGGTTACTGATGAGATGTGTCATGTCAGTGTGCTTTACGTTATTTTATGTTAATCCTTGTCGTTTGTTTGGTTTCATGTTTGCCTCTAAAAATCCATGTGGTGATATGTGAAGTGACCTGTTCCAAGCAAGGTTTCTGTGCTGAATATTATCCTATTTATGATGCAACATTCCCAATGAAGAAGAGGTTTGGTAAGTGATTGGCTTGTATTCTTGGCATGGGAAATGTGGGTTTGTTGATATTCTGATAGCCTACATGCTGCAAGTGAAGGCATCGAGGAGCCCTGTCTGAAGCTGTTCGCTCTGGGATTTGTAGCAATTTGTTGTAATTTAGCTTCCTGTTCTGGAGCCAAGTAAGCGATGACGTCTGCAGTTCTGGGCAGCATTGTGCATGATGTTATTTGTTGAAATTTCAGTTGTCGAGACAGTGTTGGTGTTTAAGAAGACTGTTGTGTTCCTGTATGTTTCTTTTGCATGAAATTCTGTTGTGATATGCTGTCCTCGTGATATATTTATTATGCAACTATCACGCCTACTGGTGTTATGGCGAAGTGTAGTCCGATTAAAAGGGCTAAACTATGGAAATCAGCCCACCCTATGTCCCTACTGTGGTGCCAAAAGGCACATTTAACGTGCATGTCACTATTATTTGGCTAGAAATTCTTCCTAAACTTATTAAAGGTAAGCGTTTGTTTTGAGATGTTTTTATCGCAGTGTGCGATTCGTAATTTTTTGTTCATACACTTACTTTATGCTGCAATCGTTCTGGGATAAGTGTGTATGTTGTGCAAATAGTGTTTGTGTGTATGTGGTAACATTAGATTTTGATTTAGATTTGTAGGGTGGGGTAATTCAGGCGTTGTTGTGTTTGCAAAAGTAAGTCTAGGATCGTATTTTTATTAGTTGCTTTCCTTGTAATTTAGAACTAAACCTAATATGTAGGTGTGTTTTACGTGGAGATATCTACTGTCTGGGGTTAGCTAGGTTAGAAGTATGGGATTCTTTCTTAGTTTGATCCCTGGGCAGGTTGTATATAGGACTTGCACGATCCGAATCGCTCAGGTATGGGACTGGTCTGTTCGATGACATGCAAGTATGTGTCATGTAATGTAATTGTAATGGTATTGTGTTTTTAATTGTATTTGTTTGTGTTATGATATCTCTACGACTACATAACTGGCATATTTGAGTATTAATGGGAATTATTTTTGTGGGTGGTAAAAATTATGTATTGCTGCTATTGGAGTATGTTGTGCGATGAATATGTTGTTGTGAATATGAGGTCTCAGTTCGTGAACAGTCATAATGTAATGTGCTTTCCGGTTAGTTAATTAATATAGGGTCTTCAAAATTTACTGGGGTTAAATTTCTGTTGGACATTGTGGTCATCAGCTTCTGTAAATCAGCTCGTTTTGCGTTTGAGGCTCGTAATCTGTTGTTGCTGGAAATCAGGGTCATCAGTTGCCTCATGTTAACTGTAAATGACATAGGCCTTCTGTTTTAGTTCATGCTATGGCAATCTCGGTCATCAGCCACTGTAACTTGAGTAAAATTTTCTGCTTTTGACTGGTAATTCTAAATTTTTTTTCTGCTAAAATCGTTAGGAATGGTGCGTATGTGTTCCCTGTTAGCCTTGTCTTTCAACAAGAGCGGCTTGTTTTCTCATCTAACCGTATTTTCGGGCCATGTTAGGCATTCTTTGGTTGTACGTGTTCGTGTCTTAAACCTGAACGAGGAAACCTCATTTGTACATCTTGTACTGTTGAACTTAGTTCTTTTTATGTTGGATTTTTCTCACCCTCGCGGATTTCGGCTGTATAGTCATCGGGTGTCGAACCTCAATTTCGTTCCTTGTGTTAGTGTACTGGTGTTTTGTTTTCTGCGCTGCCATTTCCCCTTCGTTTTTTTGTCGTTTCTGTAACGGTGTTTTTATTCTTCATTGTCCCCATGCCAAGCAATGTGTGCGATCACGAACCAACAAATGTAGATGCATACATGTCAGCTTAATTAATTTTTCTTTTTCTAAACCCTAAGGCCAACAAAATATCCCGAGTGCATCTGTCGCACATAAAACGAGGTGGAGAGATTTGTAATGAAGAAATGCTACCATAAATTTGTAAACTGATATTTTGTATAATGTAGAGTATCCCTAACCTTCATTGAAGCCTTCAGGCATCTGTTCCTTCTGGAATTTTGAATTGGATTTGCAAACTCTAGTGGGATACAACTTGTAACTGTTGGGTAATTCCCATTTAATGGTAAAATGTTAACATCGTGTAATAGCCTAACCTTGTAAAATTGTAACTAATTTTGATGTTCACGTAGAAGATGCTAGCATGTAAGTAGGACTCGGTGGGAGACCTAACTCATGGTGATCTTGTATATCTGTTTCCTTGAGAATTTGAGTGGTCATTTCTCTACCGTAGCTCCTTCTGAATGTATAGTCGTTAAACTCGTGCACTCTAGAAAAGTCTAACTAGTCTGTAAAAACGTAACTTTGGTAATAAACCTTACTTCGGTAAATCTTGTTATTTAATGAACTACTGTGAGCACGGATCTAGGGCATGGTCAGGATTTTTTTTTCATATACAGGGTGTCGAGCGATGACCTTTTTTCAAATTCCCGTATTTCCCGTACGAAAATCCACCAAATTCCCGTATATTTTAGAACTCTCTAAGACTTCGAGTTCGCATACCGAATGGCTGAAAAATGAATCTTAAAGCGCGAATCAAGATTTTCTGGCGTAAGTGTAACTGCATTTTTGGAGATACTTCCGCAACCCACGGGTTATGGCGAGATTTAGGTCTAATCCGTAGCGTGAGCAAAGCGCACGCGTGCGAGTGAATTCTCTCGCAGATACCGTTTATCTGAGGAGAGCTGATATAAATGAATGTTTTACTGAGGAGGGTTGAGAGAGTAGAGAATAGAAGTGTCACACAATAAATGTTTACGGGAAGTGACTGAATTGTATGTTACCGTAACCGTATAGAGCTTCCACGAGTTCAAATGACACCGAAGCTTATGCATAGGGAACTTCCGGTCCGCGAATCTCCATTTGATTTTCATTGGCAGTGAATCGTTCGTTCGCGATTATCTTCTTTATTATTTCGGATAGTGGTTTTGTTTTTAGGCGTTCAACTTATGAAATAAGAACTGGAGGGTTGGCCTTTCATGAATATTCCAAAGACAAGTGTCTCCTAAAAGAGTAATTAGTAAAACTTCGCATCAGAGACGACCATAACAAACAGCTTGCCTACAAAGTGTGCGATTTGCACATTTCAAACGGCATTTCTTAGACTACAATATTTAAGTTGGTGCAAATTAAATATGTTATATGTGAGAATATTATTATAATTTGCTATCCGGTTGTTATATTAGTATATTATGCATTAACGTGACCCGTTTAAATGCTAAATTGTGACGGAAGCTACGAGTTATAGGCTATTCGCCGTACCGGTAGGCCTAATATTTACTAACGCATCGTTTCTTCTTTAATATTTATTTAATCATTATAATTATAATAGCCTATCTTCAACCCTCATTTAACCAAAAATCAGTTTATAATTCTATACATATTCCAGGTATTTCAAGAAAGCGATATTTGATAGCACATGCGGTTCCACCTTAAAATCCAACCGTGCCTAGTTTTCAGTATCTATGGAAAATATTACCGTAAGTTAATAAACCAAACAACTGTCGACAATTTTTTTAAAATGCTCATTTACATCTTCACCCTAGTCTACGTAAAGTACCATACGGTAATCACTGAAAGGGTAGGGGGGTTATTACCTCAATTTCACAAACGAACGAACCTCATTTTGCATGAATTATGGAACCCGAATCCTAATGGAGGTATGGATTGTCTGCATTTAGAAATATGTTAGTCAATAATTTAAAACAAGATGCCAGAAAACTAAATACAAAAATCTGCGTGCCTACTACGGTGTAAAGTTGCTCCGTGAAAAAAATACACCTCGCCAAGATTACACGACGTGCATACAGTTAAATACTATCATCCAATTGGAGAAACACTTTCTCTGTCACGATCTTATAAGCAATTCAAACATAAACTGCTGTAATTTACGGGAAAATGGGCAACATTTAGAGACTACGAGTGTTGTATGTGGCACAACGTTAGCTAACATTTCGCCTCATTAATACATAAGGAATGAACACATGCAGAGCTTTCTCACTGCACACAGCTGAAGATCATATTCTTGGTGCATTTTACGTTCTCTTAATAACAATAATTTGCTTAGTTACATGCAACGAAAATTGTAGTACACAGTTCCCATTGCTTCCAATACCTGACTACTAAACCAGAAAATGGTAATGCATAAACATACGCCAGTGGCGCGTCCTATGGCAAATGAAGGATCGAAAGAAAATGTAAGCTCTATAGGAGCACGGAACAAGACGATACGATTTTCTACTCTACTGAAAGTAGTCAAAATTCCCTTTGTAATAATGACTAATAATCCTGGGGTTATGTAGTAATAATAATGATCGTGTGGCCTCCGGAGAGACCTAGTGCAGATCTTTCTAGTTGACGCCCGTCGGCGACCTGCGCATCGTTATGAGGATGAAATGATGATGAAGACGGCACATACACCCAGTCCCCGAGACACGGTCATTAACCCCAGGAGATTAAAATCCCTGATGGCTCGGCCGGGAATCGAACCCGAGGCACTTTGGGCCAAAGCCTAGCGCGCTAACCATTTAGCCACAGAGCCGGACGGGTCATGTAGTAATAAGATGTAACCCACCCACTATCCCTTTTTAGATCACGACTTTTATAGTAAAAGTGAGTCCGCTATTACACGCGTAAATTATGGGACAAATACAGTATTGCTAACCCCATGAATTCAGTACTGACAGCCTTCCTGTCACTATGCCCCGCTTTTCCTCTCCGCTAACCACGGTCGCCACATAACGAGACCATACGTCCAACCGCCACACGGCAAGAATTCTGAGCATGCTTCTCACCTACACCCTGTATTTCGAAGGAAACAACGCGAAGGATATGCCGGTATTTTTAATATATTTTAAAAGACGATCCTGAGTCAACGCCGAGGACATTCATACAGAGAAATACGATACTTTTAGATGAATAAATAAATTACACACCGAAGCTATGATACCTTTATCATCGGTATCGGTACCAATTCAATAAATACGACAAATAGGGCAAACACTCTACAGCTAATGAATATAAAAACACTCACCATGCAATGATTATCCTTTAACATGAAACAAGAGTCTGAGCGGAGGTCGTTCACAGCTTACTACAGTAGTTGACAGATGCACACTCTCTGAATCGCGACTCTCTACGGTTAATATTAGCTTTTGTGATAATACAAAAGTAAAGTTAAGGTAAATACATATTTAGCACTGAGCACTCAAACAAGCCGCTCAGTGGCGATATTATTGCCATGGTTTTATATTGTCGAGTTGTAGGCTATTGAATGGCAGACGGTATTTTGAACACTGTGATGGGAAACAATAGCCTGTGGTCTATTATCGATTGACGCAAGCGAACTGACGCCAATAGATAACTTATCCTCAGTCACTTGGCAAGGATTTCTTTGACACCCTCCATCCCTTCACTGTCCCTATCATCATCACCACCATCATTGTCTTCGTCAGAGCTTGATGAATTGCCGATGTTAATAATCATTTCATCCACCGCGATATCCAGATCGCCTTCAGTATTTCTTTCTGCACATGCTGTACGGGATGTATCCAGTCCTCGGGTCGAACTTCGGCGAAGTAAAAGTAAGGAAACAGGCAGTGGTTAGTGGTTAATAAGCGACTGAAACAATGCCTGCCCATACGAGAAGAATTCTGCCACGTGTTTTGTGTATTTTGTAGCCACATGTTGGTGACGGGTGTTTGATAGTAAAATGTCGAGAGCTGTGAGATATTGTTTGTAGTTTTTGAAATTTATGCATGTGTGAAGCATTTGGATTGAGTGTTTGCACGGACTTGAAAACAATTTGGTAGGCTATGTGCATCTCCCCTGCGAAAGAAGATCATGGAAAGGCTAAAAACAGTAACATTCCACACGCGACACGCCGCGAATACTTTTTAATTCAGATTTATTTTATCAAAGTAGATAATAGAAAATAAAATAATGCAAAACGAAATTAAATAAGTCACTTTGACAAATACAAGATTGTTACTAGGAACTTCAGTTATACACAGCACAAAATTAAGTTCTTTTGACAGTACAGTGAAACCCCCATTTAACATTCGCCCTGGGACCTCCAGATTTGAGCCTTAAATCGAGGTTAACTTTAAATGGGGGTTTTGTGAATAAAGCAATGTAATGCCCTTTTATGATGAATTAAACATTTTAGACTACTATATTGGCTATTATATATACAAATTACTCTTAATACAAAGTATTTTACATCACTGTTAAATAAAAAGTTTTCAAAACATGATCACTATCTTCTACTGTGGTACTGTACATTATATTTTTACCAAAAAATCAGACTGCCTCATAATGCAACTTCTAGGCCATTAAATATTAAACTATAATCCATTAAAAATAAAATTGTACATTAACACGAAGGAAAAAAAACATAACATAGGCTAAATCACTAAGAGAAGTCAGTCTTCATATGTTGTTGCCTCAGCTCTGGGCAGTAAGGACCACACCAATCTGGAAGGATGTAAGGAGGATTTAATTAGACATTTAGGCCTATAATGCTTGTATTCTAATAGTTGAAAACACCATAAAAATACAGAATTTTATTTTCAAAACCTTACCAGTTAAGTTTTGAAGTAATCCTTTATTGTAGTCTGCTTGCTTTTGCATGTTCTTCGGAGAAAGAGAAGTTCTCTCTCCATTTGCCCCAGTCTCAGCAGATTTGTGTCATCCAAGTTGAATGATGACATGTACCGCTTCACAACTTCAAAGGAAGCAACAGCTTCACCAAAAGATGGTGTGGGAAGTGGTAGTTCCTCATCTTCTTCGCCAACATCTTCTGCTTCCTTCTCTGCAGCAGCATCGCATAAATCCTCCACAGACTGTGTTCCTGCTGTTGCTACATCCTCATCGCATTGAATGAAATCTTCAAACACTATCGGCTCATCGTGAACAAGTAGATTCCAGTCCTCGCCACATAACTCATCTTCATTCTCTTCTTCAAGCGTTTGTGTTTTTGGAGAAAATCCAGCTTTCCTGAAGCAGTTGGCTACAGTTTGAGGAGTAACTGCATTCCAGGCAGCACAGAGGAGGTGAATGGCCTGTAGAACATTAATCTTCAACTCAGCATTTCTATCGATTGCTGCAATCGCTTTGTGGACCAGAGACTTCCTGTATTTCCTTTTCATGGAGTAAATTACCCCAAGATCCAGGGGTTGTAGCCTGCTGGTGCAATTGACTGGCAGGAACACAACTTTAATGTTTGCCAAAAATGTTGTATCTGGAGGATGACTGGGACATCGGTCAATAAAAAGAAGGATTTTCCTGTTGGCTGCTTTCATTTTTACATCCAGCTGCTGGAGAAAGTTTGTGAAAATAGCACACGTCATCCAGGCATTGGTGTTGCTGGTATAGGTGCATGGCAATGTATTAATGCCCTTAAAGCAGCGTGGCTTGGCAAATTTTCCTATTACGAGGGGCTTCAATTTCTCGCTTCCATCTGCATTGACACAAAGCAGCACTGATAGCCTCTCCTTACTCTTCTTACCACCATGACAAGAATTGCCTTTCACATGGAAGGTTCGATCAGGCAACAGATTATAAAATAGAGCTGTCTCATCAGCATTGAAGATGTTCTTCATGTCATAGCCTTCCAAAAGCTTTGGAAGATTTTCTTCTTTCCATAACTCTACTGTTTCTTCGTCAACGCTTTTGCATTCCCCACTAATTGCCTTGAAACTAATGCCATGCCTTTGTTTGAAGCGATGAAGCCAGCCATTAGAACAAACAAAGTCATCAATGCCTAGCCTCAAAGCAATTACACCAGCCTTCTCCCTTAGAATCGGCCCATCTATCGGAACATTTTTTGACCTCACCTGTTGAAACCATTCAATGAGGATTTTCTCCAATTCTTCATGCTTGCCGGCCTTTATATTCTTTCTTTTTTTTATTTGGCTCCGAGAAGCACACTCTGTTGCCATAATCTTCTCCTTTGACAACATAATAGTGCTCAAAGATGATGGCACCATCCCCAAACGTTTTGCCATTTCTATTCTTGTAACATTAGGGCTTGCCTCCACTTGCCGAATAGTCTTGTTTTTCACTAATAGTGAGCTTAATCCTCTTTGTTGCCATTTCTACGAAATTCACCACTAGTCAAAACTATCACAGCACACAACGAATACACACAAAGATAATTTGGAAAAATATTTAAATTATAAGCTAAAATTTAAGCTGGATGCTCTTATAACTACACCAACCAAACAAAAAGAGAAAGTTGTAATTCTATGCGTCACAATTCCAGGAAATAAGTTCCTTTTTGTATTAAATTAATGGGTATAAATAGGACGTAAGGAATCGAGCAAAGATTTAAATAAGAAGCTAAAAAATGATATGGTTATACAAGTCTTACTACGCACAAATCTCCAAACAATAGAATCGAGGAACTTAGAAGTGCATACAGCAGGCTAGCCACATCGGCGGGACGATACACGGCCAAACATACGAGATAGCTTGCCGTCAAAAAATCACTTTGTCATTTCGTTCCGATAACTCCGAATTAGAAAAAAATGTGGTGAATATTCTATTCGATTACGTTTTTAAAAGCCATCGACAGGGATCGATATAATTTTCATGAAATAGTCAACTGGAATCGCGATAATAAATGCGTCCGAGCCCGCTTGCGGTACGCCTGCAGTGATTGGTCAGCTTCTCAAGGTTGCTGTGTGACGGCCAATAACAGAGCGTCTTATCGCGGATGTTTGGCAGTAGGCCTACACCGTTCTGACGGGCGCTGAGTATCAAGCAAGCAGGTCCACGCGTAGGCTGGCAGCATCTGCGGGATGATACACTGTCAAATGTACGTCCAGCTTGCCGTTAAAAATTCGCTTTGTCATTTCGTTCCGATAACTCAGAATTGGAAAAATATGGTGGATTTATTGTTCGATTAAGTTTTTAAAAGCCATCGACAGGGATCGATATAATTTTCATGAAATAGTCAACTGGAATCGCGATAATAAATGCGTCCGAGCCCGCTTGCGGTACGCCTGCAGTGATTGGTCAGCTTCTCAAGGTTGCTGTGTGACGGCCAATAACAGAGCGTCTTATCGCGGATGTTTGGCAGTAGGCCTACACCGTTCTGACGGGCGCTGAGTATCAAGCAAGCAGGTCCACGCGTAGACTAACCGCAACTACGGGACGATACACTGCCAAATGTACGTCCGGCTTGCCGTTAAAAAATCGCTGTCATTTCGTTCCGATAACTCTGAATTGAAAAAATATGGGGGATTTATTGTTCGATTAAGTTTTTAAAAGCCAGCGAAAGGGATTTATATATTTTTCATTAACTATTCCTTCCTTGTTCCTTTAACTCGACTCACGATAATAAATGCGCCCGAGCCCGCTTGCGGTACGCCTGCAGTGATTGGTCAGCTTCTCAAGGTTGCTGCGTGACTAGCCAATAACAGAGCATCTTCTCGCTGATGTTTGGAAATACAGCTGGAACACGCATACACATTCATACATTTCCTCGGGCATTTAAGACTTCGAGCAGGAAACGCGTGGGTATCTACTGGCTCGCCGTTGTTCAGCAATAACTTGACATTTTTTTAAAAGTGTGTTCCCATTCACAACAAATTGTCGCACGGCTTAAGTTAGTGATTTGTTTATCTTTCGTCATCGTAGAGGGAGTGACGTCATACTCTTCACGTAGGAAGGGAGAAAATACCAACGTTAAATCGACACAGATTTTATTCCAGGGGTCCAAGAATTCGAGCCTAAAATGGAGGTTAAACGTAAAATCGACAAACGTTAAAATGAAGCCTGATATACATTGCGTCTTATGGGATAATAGCCGGGACCTACGGAAATGTACGTTAATTGCGGGCAAACGTTATTTCGAGAAACGCTAAATCGGGAGTTCACTGTACTATTTTTTTTCTCCAATTCCTGGAGATCTTTCGTGGCTTTTCTTTCGACTGCCACCTTAGCCGTCGATTTGCACCTGTTTTGCTTCCTTGAACACGGCGTAGGAGTTTCGGGCAGTATGGACTCTTGCTCACGGTATCTTTTCTACTCCACCAGCTGCCATCACAGCGTCCTGGATAGTATACGCATGCCAATCAGACTTGATTCTCTGTGATTGACGAACATGCACTCCTTGTTCAGGGAGAAACCTCTGTCTAGAGCTGCATTGTTGTGATACAAAATCAGTATCATTTTAACGAAGCTTGAGAGATCGTTTTTTTTGGCAGGAACTGCTGAAGCCACTATTTCAGACCACAGCACGTCGAGCCGTGGCTCTTTTCCGTCGAACTGCTTCAAACGCGCACTGACGGAGGGCAGTCTCAGAAGTGCGGAGTAGCTGCTCTTGAAGCGGTCAGCCATTGCGCCAGAAAGCAACTTCTTCTGATTACAAAGAATTTCCAGGGCAATGACGATCCTAACTTCTTCCAACTTAAGAGTCTCAGCGACCCCTATACGGTCCAGGCAGGAAATAGTACGGGTCCCTTGTGAGCAAGAGTTGACCTCTCTGATTTTTTCAGCCATAGGATACCAATGTACAATTTTCGGCAGTTGGTGCGAAATTGCAGCACATACGCGTTTGGAATTTTCTGAGATCTTAAGCTGTAACTTCTTTAAGGGCTGCTCTTGTCGAGAAACCCAGGTCTCCTCTGAATAACAATGTGGACTAACTCCTGCATATCATTGTCAGCAACCAGCGCGGCGCGCGGAGAGGGTACGGCCGGCGATCGGCCAGGCAAAGCATGCATTCGACGTTGGCTGGGTTCTCATCCCGCTTAGTGCTCTATCGGTGACGCAAATTGCGGGTATCAGCGCAGTCTGCTGGCGAAATAGAAGACTGAGTGGGAGGACTCTACCGAGCGTTCGGGGGCTAAGAAGTCAGGCATTATGAGACTTTTGAAGATTTCCCGTATCAAGTGCGAATTTCCCGTATAATTCCCGTATTTTTCCCGGGTCACTAAAATTCCCGTATTTCCCGTATCGCTCGACACCCTGATATATATTCAACCTTGTTTCTAATATGTAAAATGTATTAAGAACTAGTAATTTCAGTAAACCTTTATTTTTGAAATAAGATTAACTACTGTTTTGTAAATGGCTGCCCACTCGTCGCATGGTATCTTGCACATTGCATCCGCCTACTTCGTCAAAAGCTAACAACATTGGACTTATTGAACATTTACCTAACGCATCTCGGACTCTGAAAGCACTGCAGGTGCTGGTGTAATGCGTTTCTGAAGACTTATGGACACAGTGATGCTGTTGACTAAGTGGTTTGCGAGGTGATCAATTATCCCATCACTGATAATCTGACCCTGCACTCCTCCTAACCAAAACGATGCGGTTTTATCCATCAATTGGAGTTAACTGGTGAACTTTATCATCTGGAAACATGTTTGGTGAATCGACTAGTTATGGAGTACTGCCTATGCCTAACCTAGGCGTGTTCGTGAACGGTGTTCACGCTTAAGGGAGGGAGACTGTTACGTGCAAAGCCCGTCCCAACGTTATTAATATGCATCTCCTCTACGTATATGTATTCCCTTCCATTTAAAGTGCCCGCTAAGATGCCTTGGTTTGGCTAATGAACTTGAGATGGCTGCATCTCTCGGCTCCTCGGGCTGGAGTTGTGTCTTCTGCCGCTAGAGTGAAACTTTGGTGCCTTCTGATCCCGTCTCATCGTGACATATTTGAGAAAAAGTATATTATTCTACGTCATTAAACAAAAGACTATATATGCATCATGCCGCCAAAACATTTTAATGGTGTCGTGTGAATATTATTTGGTTATTCACATTGTCGTAATATGTGGCTAAATTTGATTGGTCTAATTCAAATAATCCTGGTGCATGTTGGGCGGCCTTCTTCGCGATTGACCTCCATCTTGTGAATTTGAGTCGTTACTGATTGCTGGTAGAAGAAGTACGCAAATTGTGGACCTCATCAGGGACGAGGGCTACGGCCCTCGTCCCCGCTAACTTGGGAATATATCCCTGTATTTGATGATACATGAAGAATTATCTGTGCAACTATCATCTGTGATAATCGGGAAAGTATTTTCTTGGGCCTTAATATGGAAATGCGATGTTTGGTGTGCTTCTCTTCGACGGCGGTTGGCAGCCATCTCATATTTTATTTTATTTTTGGTGATAATAATCCTTTAAGGATGTCTAAGTAGTGTTGTAAAAATTAGTGTCTCCCCAAAAGGCTTTATTAAGGTATGTTTTGACATTTTATTTATTTTAAATTTTTGGAGCTCCATATTTTTCATTGTGTACTGAGTGTTTTGTTTTTGTTCTGAAGATTGACTGGCCTAGATATGTCACCTCTGAATACGTAAAAAAATTTGTTAAACAATATTAGTCCGGGGAACACTTGTTTTTAATATTTGGCGTCTGGCTAAGACATTTTCATCTTATTATATTCTTGTACTGACCAGATGAATCTATTAACACTAGGCCTAATTTTGATCATTAGTCGGTCGGTTTTTAGTTTGATCCGTTGCCTTTAAAAACTATTTGATCTCGTAATGTCTAGAGTTTGTTTATATCTTTCTGTTTTCTCAATGGAGAAGTTTTTTTTTAATGTAAAATTTGGCGTTTGACATAAATACGTGCTGATATACCTTCAACTGTTCTTGGTCGCCATGGTAACTTGTTGACAGGAGTGCATTGTGGGTTTTTGTTTCTGGCATGTGTTTGAAGTGCATCTTCATGGGTCATGGTGATGTTGTTTAACTTATTTTGGTTTTAAATTATCCTTTGGTTTTCTTTTTTTTTGAGTTTTCTTTTTTGTACTACTGCGTTATTCTTTCGGTACCTTGTTTATGGTAAAATTTTGCACTATTTACTTTTTTTGATTCTCCAAGGCCATCATGGTTCAGTTGGGAGTATGTCAGGTACATTTTAAGTGTTTAAATTTTTTTTTGTGGCTTGTCATTCTCTGAGCTCAGCTAATTGTTAATTGATATCGACCTTTTTTTTTTTTTTAAATCTACAGTGAGAATTCTAGCTGAGGTTTTATTTTATTTTTGTAATTTAATGCTGGCTGATGCATGTTCTGTTCTCTGGTGGAGGTGTTCTTTTAAATTTAACATTAAATTTTCTTTTAAAGCAAGCTACTGTTGTTGCATCATTTCGTCAGTGGCAGTTCTGTTGGTTATCGTTTTTTTTTTCTGTAGACGAACCTGTGGGTCTTTTCCTTCTCCACCTTCTTCCACCTTTAGGTGTTCTTCTGTTGGGGCAAACCAACTGGCGGTGAGTTGCTGTTAGCGAGGCGGACCTCCGAAGAAAGGTAAGTAGGCCCAACCACCCTGGCCACCCCCCTGTGTCAATCATCATCATCATTTCCCCTTATCCAGCTCCTGCCGGGTCGGGGTATTTATGGCACTTCTCCACTTTCCTCTTTCCTTCCACCATTCTTCTTCCACGATCTTGTCCCAGTCCAGATTTCTTTTTCTTACGCTGTTCTTCACTGAATCAATCCACCTTGTTCTAGGTCTTCCTCTTGCTCTCTTACCCTTGCACTTCGCCTCCAGCATCTGTCTTGGTATTCTATTTTCCTCCATCCTCTTTACATGTCCAAACCACCTTAGTTTATTCTTCTCAATTCTCTCATTTAGTTTTTCCATCCCAACTTCCTTCCTAACATCTTCATTCCTCACTCTGTCTTTCCTTGTCTTTCCTCTCATACTTCTTAGGAATTTCATTTCACTGGCTTGGATAATATGGGAACATAGTACACTTTATACATTACCTCCTTGCTTTTCCTTGGTACTTCCTTATCCCAAACAAGTTTTCTTACACTTTGATAGAATGCATTGCTCTGCTGTACCCTCCTGCCAATCTCCATGACCAACCTACCAGTTTGCATCAATTCACTTCCTAGGTATTTGAACGTGTCCACAATTTCCAAACTCTGACTTCCAATTTTCACAGTGCCCTTTTCTTGTCTTTCCCCTCTTGTCATCACCATGGTCTTGCTTTTCTCTATTCTGAATTTCAGGCCGTACTTCTGAATATTTTCGTTCAGTGCATCTAGTTGTTTTTGCACTTCTTCGGTGTTCCTTCCCCAGACCACAATATCATCTGCAAATAACAGTAACTTCATTTCTTTATGTCCATATGCTTCCTTTGTTTCCTTTACAATTTCTTCCATCACCATTATGAACAAGAGAGGTGACAGCACACTCCCCTGTCTTAGTCCAGTCTTGTTCCTAAACCAATCTGTCTTTCCAACTGGGGTCAGTACCCAGCTAACACAGTTGTTGTACATTGCTTGCACCATTTCCAACATTTCTCTTCCCAGTCTCTTCTTAACCATGGTTTCCCATACCTTCTCTCTGGGGACACTATCATATGCCTTTTCTAGATCTATGAAAGTCATGATCAAATCCTCTCCATATTCCCAGTTCTTTTCCATCACCTGCCTCAAGCTAAAGATTGGGTCCACTGTGGATCTTCCACTCCTGAAGCCATACTGTTCCTCTTGCAACTCTCCTTTCACCTTTCTTCTCATTCTTCTTTCTAATATCCTTTCCAGTATTTTTACTATCTGTGATATGAGGGTGATCCCTCTATAGTTATCACACACCTTCTTGTCCCCCTTCTTAAACACTGGTATTATTAGCCCTTTCTCCCAGTCTTCTGGTACACATTTCCATTTCCACACACACTTTAGCAGTCGATACAACCATTGCATACCAACAGGTCCAGCAGCCTTTATCATTTCTACACTGATTTCATCCACCCCTGTTGCTTTTCCCATCTTCATTTTCTGTACTGCTAATTCCACCTCCAGCATTGTTATATCATCTTCTGTTATAGAGTCGTCAGGTTGTGTCACTTCCATCTCACCAGTACAATTGCTCACATTCAATAGCTTATCGAAATACTCCTTCCATCGTCCCTTTATCTCTTCTGGGTGTGTTAACAAGTCTCCATCTTCCTATTTCACTAGCTTTGTAGTAACTCTTTCTTTCCTCTTACTTCTTAGAAGCCCATACATCATCCTTTTACTGCCACTTACATCTGTTTCTATTCTTCGTGTAAATTCTTCCCAACTTTTCTTCTCCTACCACTTTCTTACACCTCCGTTTGCTGTCGTGATACTTCCTTTTGCTTTCTTTTGTTTGATCTCGGTTCCATTCTTTCCATGCAGACTTCTTTTCTTTCACTGCTTTCCTCACTTCCTCATTCCACCATGGTGTCTCCTTCTCTTTCACTCTTGTTGACGTCCTACCACAAGCACTCTCTGCTGCACCAACAAATGCCTTTTTAAAGTGGGACCATCCCTCTTCTATGTTTTCCACTTCAGTAACTGGGATTTGTTGCTTCAATCTCTCCTGAAAATCTTCCTGTACAGTTTTGTCTTTCAATTTCCATACTTTTATTTTACTTTCTCTGATCTCCTTTAGGTTTTTCCAATTTTTCCCATCTAAATTTTGCCACCACAACTCTATGGTCCCCATCAAATGCTTCTCCTGGTAAAGCTGTCACATCTATCAGCTTTCTGCCATTAGTCCTTTCCACCAGAAAGCAGTCAATTACTGATTTTGTTCTTCTATCGCCCCAACCATATCTCTTAATTTTCCTGCTGTTTTTTTTCCGAAACCATGAATTTCCCACTATCAGTCCATTCCTTTCACAAAAGTTTACAAGTTCCTCTCCTTCCCGGTTCTTTTTCCCATATCCATATGGTCCAATGACTTCTTCCTTTCCTTGTCTCTCGTTTCCGACTTGTGCATTCATATCTCCCATGATCACCACTTCTACATCTGAAATTACTCTTTCTACATCCTCCAGGAATACTTCAATATCTTCTTCTCTGTTTCCAGTCTGTGGTGCATACACTTGTATGAAGTCCATCACGTCATTTTTCATCTTCATTCTAATTTTCATTATTCTGTCACTCACACACTCGACCACTTCAACATACTCCTCCAGTTGTTTCGAGGTTATCAGTCCCACGCCATTTTTTGCCTCTTGGCCACCACTCCAGTATAATGTATATCCTTTCCTCAATTTCTTCCTTCCTTTACCTTTCCATTTCACTTCACTCAGCCCCATCAATCCAACATTCTCCCTCTCCATGAAGTCTACCACCTCCTCCACCTTGCCTGTCAGGGTCATGACATTCATGATTCCCACTTTCATTTCGGTTACTGGTCGCCCATTTCTCACAGTTCACCCAGTACCAAAAGAACTGCGCGTCGCCTGCAGGGTACGCCCTAACCTTCTCCGAATCATTTGAAGTGCCATTTCCATTTTAGGCTATTATTACGATGGGGTCCCCACTCCCAAAGGCATTTTATGAAGCTACTGCCAGCTATTATACAGGCCGCCCCTAACATGGGAAACAGACGCCCTTGCAGCCGCCCCTAACCTGGGAAACAGACGCTGCCGATTGATGCTGTACTCATATTATTCCCTGAGTACTGGGTTGGCTCTTCCGCAATCTCCACCGTTCCGAAGTCCATCTTCTCCGCTGCAGATTTTAATGTAAAACTTATTTTAAGTACGAGTTGGCTCGGCGGGTACGTGATGCACTTGTTCAGCAATTTCCTGATGAAGTGCCACCTTCACTAGCACAGATTCACGTCATTGCAAGTTTGACACTACTGGCTCGGTGCTCAATAAAAAAAACATGCCCGCATACGAACAGTTTTAACAGAGGATGAGCTAGATGACATTGGTGAGAATCTTGAATGGTCTCCGAATAAATCACTCACAAAATTAGCACAAGTAGGGGTTTCGGTTTCATCAACAATAACTAACTAACTAAAGTAAGATTTCAGCATTGTACAGACACTAACAAGGCCGCTGCATCATATAGGATTGTACACACGCTTAAAGCAGGGGGCCTTGGCGCGCCACAAGCTCGGCCAAGGTGACCGCAGCTGCGGTTAACAAAGCCGCCGCTTGGCGCTCTTATTTTATATGAAAGACCCTGTATATAGGGATTAACTTCAAGTACTTTTAATTAAACACAGTTGGATCATTCATAATACGTTCCACTTGTGTGCTGTCAAAGGCTTGCCTAGAACATGTCTGTAACTCAGGTGCCATATTTTATTTTATTTTATCATAAGTCCAAAACATGTACTTGAATTTAATTTTAAATATTTAAATGTATTGTATATTGTAAGTTAATCTGGAATTAACACCACGACTATGTTGATGTCTTTCTAACCACCTGTAAACCAATACTCATTCTGTATATTTCAAAATATTAGTTTCCTAATATAAAAGCTATGCACTTCCAACCTTATATAGGAATGACTGAGGCAGTATACCTTCTGATGTTGATGGCATCCTCTTATCAGCATCATTATTAGCCCAAGCCCCATTGTGCAAAGCCAGCAGGTCCTAGAAAAAAGATTGGATACATAGGCTGTAATAATTTAATGTGGACAAATACAAAATAGCACCTTCTTTACTTGCAGGCTGCCACCACGGACAAGGTAAAACAATCACAATAACAATGCTGTGCTTTCTTAGAAAAATGTTCAACACCAATCAATTACATCTAAAGACTTTAATGTAAATACTGTACTATAAATAATAATTTGGTAAAAGAAAATCTCATAAAAATGCTCCCAGCTAAACAACAACATATATTATGCAGTGGCAGCCAGTGACTTAAAATGTAGGGAGGCTACAATTATCAATGGCTTTAATTTCCACTCATGAACTTTCCAGTTTCATAATCACGAGTTGCCTCAGAAATCTACATGGCTAATGTTGAAGACGCAACCTAATTGCTGAACGCTCCTTGGTCATTGTAAATAAATGTTTTTCTTTCCGGCTTGTTGGACACAAATTAATTTAAATGTATTATACGTTTATGAATTCAAGTCCATTTTCTGTATTCAGGGTCATAAACTATAAGGTGCGTTCAAAAAGTAACGAGTCGGAGGCTGTAATGCGCAAACCGGTGACGACATCGGCTAATCGTGGCGTGTGTAACGAGGTGTGATTCCGACTAGAGCGTGGAAGGTCACAGCCCATCGTTAGAGGGCACGCGTGCACGTCACGTGCCGATACAAAGCGAGCAGCAGCATGCATTAATCGTCCAACCAAGGCAGTAGGCCATTCGACATGCTTCCTGGTGTGGTTGAAGACTGTGGGCACCCATTGGGCACACACTTTCCGCAAGTGCAGTCGTTCCTTCATGATGGTGTGCACACTTCCGACGCTCAATCCGACCACGGCGGCTATGGCGTTCACTGTCACTCGGCGGTCCTGGGTAATGAGTGCATCAACCAGCTGGACGTTGTCATCGGTAATGCAGGGGGGTGCCTCAGACCGGGCATCATGGGCTAACAACACCCGTCCTTCCCTGAAGCGCTTGTGCCACGCCTTGACCCTTGCAAGGGACATGCAGTGTTCGCCGTACACTTGTGACATTCGGCGATGAATGTCCGTTCCCCCTACTCCTTTTGCTGTCAGAAACCAAACAACACCTCTTTGCTCTTCGGTTGACGCCTCCATGTCACCGTTGGACGATTGATGCATGCTGCTGCTCGCTTTGTATCGTCACGTGACGTGCATGCGTGCCCTCTAGCGACGGGCTATGGCCTTCCACGCTCTGATCGGAACCACACCTCGTTACACAAGCCACGATTAGCCGATGTCGTCACCGGTTTGTGTATTACAGCCTCCGGCTCGTTACTTTTTGAAAGCACCTTATAATTGATTTATAGATTACAGTGGCGTGAGGTGGTCATTACAGTTACCCCAGCTCTTAAGACAAAGTTACAAACCCAATAACTCTATAACTTATTTGCAGATTATTATGTTATGGCATAATTTGAAACTCAAAGATATTCAAAATTACACACTAATATTAGGTATGATACTCATCATCATCTTGAACAGTTTCCAGCCACTGGCCGGGTCTGTTTGGAACATAAGCCTCTCCTTCGTCTTCTGTTATCCCACCATCTCTCCGTCACCACCTTGGTCCTGTTCTCCTTTCTTTCACACGCAGTCCTCCACACCGTTCAGCCACTTATGTCCTGGCCTTCCTCTTGGTCTTTTCCCCTCTATTTTCATCTCATGTATCTTCCTGGGTATCCTCCTCTCATCCATTCGCTTAACATGCCCATACCATTTAAGCCTTGGTTCCTCTATCCTATCCTGTAATGCTCCCTCCTTGACTAATTCTCCGATCGTCTCATTTCTTAACCTGTCCACCTTTGTCACTCCAATACTGCTTCTCAAGAATTTCATCTCACTGACCTGTATTCTCCTTTGCTCCCTTCCTTTCATAACCCAGGCCTCTGAGGCATACGTCAGGATTGGAACGTAGTACATCCTATATATGACCCTTTTGATGTTTTGAAGGATATACTTACTCCATACCAGGCTCCTGACACTTTACCTGAATAATTCTGCTTGCCTCCCCCGCTCTGTTATTTCTCTGTCGTTTCTTCCATTTTCTTGTATCATGCTTCCCAGATACTTGAAACTCTCTACTTTCCTCAATTCTTCCCCACCGATTGTTATTCCCGTTGTGACTCTCTCCTTCGTCCTGGTTGTGATCATCCACTTGCTTTTGCTTATGCTAAACTTCATCCCTTATCCATGTACTATTTCTTCCCATACATCCAACTGCTCCTGCACTTCCTCCTCCTTGTTTCCCCAGATCATCAAATCATCTGCAAACACCATTACTTTCATCCTTCTTTCGCCAATCACTTCCGTCACTCTGGTCATTAAATCGTCCATCACTACAATGAAGAGTAGCGGTGAAAGTGCACTTCCTTGTCTCATGCCATTCTTCTCTTCCAGCCAATCTGATCTCTCTCCTACTTTCACACAGCTTATACTTCCATTGTACATTTCCCTTATCCTCTATATAGTCTGCTTTCCTACTCCTCTCTTCTCCAAAGCCTTCCATACTTTACTTCTACATATACTATCATATGCTTTTTCATTGTCCAGGAAGGCCATCAGTATATTTATTCCATATTCATAATGTTTTTCCTGCAACTGTCTTACAGCAAAAATTATATCTATTGTGGACCTTCCTGCTCTGAAGCCATGTTGTTCTTCTCTCATTTTTCCTTCTATTTTTGCCTGAATTCTCTTTTCCAAAACTTTCTCAAAGATCTTCACACAATGGCTCATCAATGTAATCCCCCGATAATTCTTGCACTCCTTTCTGCTACCTTTCTTAAAGATTAGGACAATTATTCCCTTCTTCCAGTCCTTTGGGGTCCTCCTTTCTTTCCATACAGCCCCTCATACAGCGCTTCACAAAGTACACTGTGGGGTTCCTCGTCAGGAACTGAGCAGAGCAGGACGGAAAGGTAAGAGACTAAAAGACGAAGGGAGTTTCTTGACACAGTATTAAGCAGAAGTGCTAACGATAAAGATGTACACGTTGTACAGAATGATGTGATTGAAAAAATGTTATCAGATGGTCACGTATGTAGTTTAGAAATACAGTGCGAAATAGGAAGTGAAGTAGCTCGAAATTATTTAGACATTGCAAATTCTGGCCCAGCCCTAAACAGTGACGTAATGGAAGAACAATTGAACGACAGTTTCTATGAGTCAGATGAAAATGATGAAAGTGACAGTGAAGAAAGTGATATTAGTGATACTGATACGAACACACATAGGACGATGCACATATTACAACTTCATATTTCTGTGTTGTGTGGACAAGTTTACTCACACTCTTTGAAATTTGCTCCAGTTGTAAAAGTAAAGTTAAAAACATTTCACATTACATTAAGGGGACTATGTTGTGCGTAAAATCACTCTGCGTTTGTGGTAAAGAATTGGGTTGTATCAAATTTCTTTGTGAATTTGTTAAATTGGTATTCTCAACCGATGGAAGGAAAGAAACCGGAAGGAAATGTCCGAATAGCATCAGCATTATTGATGTCAGGCATACTGTTTGAACCCTTTCGGTCATTCTGCAAGTCCATTAATTTACATAGATGTCACGAATTGTATATGATAGAATTATTCATAGAGTAACTGGTCCTATATTGGAGGATACTTGGAATCAAGAAAGAACTAAGGTTATTGATTGTTTGAAAAGCAGTGCCAAACCCATTTGGTTAGCCGGAGAAGGCCAGTACGATTCTCCCGGCTTTTCAGCCAAATATTTAGTGTATTCGTTCATGGATTTAAATACAGGCCCAAAAAATAGCTCATTTCGAACTTGAAAAAAGGTGATCTTGAAAGGGCTGCGTGTGAAACCGCATTAACAAAGATTGTACAGGAAGAAAATTGTAATATAGAACTCCTTCTTTCTGATAGACACAAAGGAGTAAGGTATTTACTGAGAACGCAGTATCTCGATATCGAACATGAATTTGACGTTTGGCACATATCAAAGAGTTTAATGAAAAAGATGAGAGCTCTCGATAAAAGGCATACAGAAGTTCAGGCGTGGAAGGCCAGTATAAATAATCATTTATGGTGGGCAGCACAAACATGTAATGGAAACAGATCTGTGTTAATTGCTAAATTTATGTCAATTTTGCACCATGTAAAAAATGAGCATAAGTGGTTAGAAAATGGTGAATGGAAATCCTGTGAGCACGATACATTAACAGAGAAAGAAGAGAGACAGAAAATGTGGATTAATGGAAATTCAAGTGCATATAAAGCCTTGAAGAAAATAATTACAGATAAATCTTTCTTAAAAGATGTGGAACATATAAAACACTAAGTTCACACCAGAAACCTAGAAAGTTATCACAATCTTCATTTGAAATACGTTCCAAAAAGAGCTCATTTCTCATACAGCGGCTTAAAGCTCAGCTCGATAGCTGCACTGGACTATAATTGGAACATCAATAAATTGCAAGTCAGTACCAAAACTTAGTACTCAAAATCAACAGGAGCCTGGGTGATAAAACAGAAATACGAAACGTCAAACGATGGAAGGAAGAAGGCAATAATGAACAAAATTAACCTCTCACAAACTGACTATAGTAGAGCTTCACCTGAAGTTGAAGCAATGGATCTTTCACTGCCTAAGAACATCGCTCCAATACCTTGACCTTCCAAGGACGACCTGATGAAGAAGTACTTCTCACGATTTCACATGTAACAATAAATGATGTACCGTACTGCATATCAAAATAATGTCTATATTTATCGTAAATTAAACAATCTTAAAACACTCTTACATAATTCTACTGTTCTAATTTACGGTGGCCGTGGTGGCGCAGCGGTCAAGCTGTTGGCCTCTCACCAAGGTGGTCTGGGTTTCATCCCCGGTCAATGCATGTGAGATTTTCGAAGTGAAATGCCATGTCCTGTGGTTCGGAATCCACCTAAAAAGGAGGTCCCGTGGCTCATAATCACACGATTCACTGTCACGTAAAACTACAATCTACCTTCCTTTGTTTGAATTTACAGCTTGAAGCCCACGTAGGTGCCACTGGGTTCCGGAAATGTGTTTCTTATGTTGTTGACAACACATGATGGCACGACAATTCTGTTATTTTTACCAATCGCAGTCCATGAATTTACCCAGGAAGTGAACTGCCGGTTCGGCCAGTAGTGTTTACTATATCCATTTTATGATCGATATCTGAATGGACATCAGGAAATGACGTTCGTTCTGGCTCAAACTTAATCGGACGAATGTTATTTACATCCATTATAAGTCTTTTGACTAACACTAACAATGGCACAGTAGAACACGGCAGCAGCAGATGGAGTGCGGGAAAAGACTGCCCGAGCTTATGCACAGCAACAAGGCTGCTATGTAGAATCGAGAGCGCAGTGACGTCACGAGCAGTTACTAGTTTCGCACATAACTTGAGAACGGTTGGACGTAGAGGCACCAGATTAACGGCATTGTTATTAAATTTCCATGTTGCATATTCAGCAATAAATAACGAAATATGTGTTTTTGTGCTGTGATCTCCTGTAAGTGACGAGCCCAAAAAACAACCTACAAATGTGAACAACAAATAAGTTTTTTTTTTTTTGAGTCGTTTCGGCCATCAATGGACCACGATGTTCTTCACTCATATGATCACTGTAAAGCTTGTTTTCTTGTCTGCCAGTAGATCTTCATTCTTGACGAATGTTCAGCTCTCCTTTCTTCCGTCCACTTGCAGTGAGGGCGAGGCATCACAGATGTCAAAGGGTGTAGATTACTAGTTGATTTAACCGCCTTTCTGAACAGGTTCCTATCCCAAACCAGAGCTTGATTGATTCGAGCTTCTGTTAGGTCCTTTTTAACTTGCATCGACCATTTACAATAGGAATTTTTTTTAGAGATTGATGAGTGGATTCGATATGAAAGTCAATGAAGCTCCATCCGCTCCAAATGTCCAAAGAAAGACATTCTCCTTTTTCTCATCACACTCACCAAATCTTCTATATGTTCAAATAATTCATTGTTATGTCTTCTTCTGTAAGTACCATTATCATTAACAGGTCCTAATATTTTCCTTAGAATTTTCCGATCCTTAAGTTCTAATTTTCTCAATGGGCCTTTGTTTGTCATCTGTAAGCATTCTGCAGCATACAGTGCTGACGGCCTAATTACTGCATTATAATGACAAAGTTTGACATTCCGGGACAAGCTTTTACTTTTGTAAATGTTTTTGCAGGTTTGAAAGGCACCTTCCAATTTGTTACATCTGCTCTCAATGGCAGCTATTTCTGAATTATTAGGGGTAATCCATTCGCCTAGGTATTTAAATTTTTGGACTTTTTTGATTTTTTGCAGACCAATCGTGATGAATTTTGAGGCATCTTTGACATTTGTGATAAAATTAGTTTTATGGAAGGCCACTTTAAGTCCAGTTTTAGCAGCTATGATTTGTAGTTTATTAAGTTGGTCAGTGGCCTCTTCCATTGAATTAGCGAACAAAGCAATGTCATCTGCAAAAGCGAGACAGTTTATATTCAGGTCTTCTTTTTTATAACCAATTCGAATACCATAATTATTTGGTAAGATTGTTAACCATTCTCTTATAATTCTTTCCAAGACACAGTTGAACAGCATCGGTGATCCCAGATCACCTTGTCTACAGCCAGTCTTGATTGCAAAGGCTTCGGACAATTCACCACGAAATTTGACCTTAGAAATGGTGTTTTCTAAGCTTGCTTTGAACAAATTAATTGATTTATTGTCTAGGCCAAACTCACGTAAGGTGTTAATTATTGTGTCTCTATGAATGCAATCATAAGCCTTTTGAAAGTCCACAAAAATCACAACATAAGGTTTTGATCGTACCGTACAGTAGGAAATTATGGTCTTAATGTTATGAATTTGTTCAGGACAGGATCTTGATTTCCTGAACCCAGCTTGATATTCCCCTAACTGACGGTCTAATATCGGTTCTGCTCTGTTCAGAAGAGCCCTTGCAAATATTTTGTACGTTACCGATACCAGTGAAATACCTCTATAATTATTTGGGTCGGATTTATCCCCTTTCTTATGTATAGGATGAATGATGGCAGAAGTCCAATCCTCCGGCAACTTTTCACTATGCCATATTTCTTCAATGGTTTTCTGGAGACAAATGATGGAGTCATTATCTGCATATTTCCATAATTCAGCCACAATACTATCCTCCCCAGAGGCTTTATTATTTTTTAGCGCCTTGATGATTTGTGTTATTTCTTCGACGGAGGGTGGTGAACTGTCGTGGTATGCAATGCTAGGATAGAAAGCAAGTTGTTCAGTAGGTATGTCCGTGTTCAAAAGGGTTTTAAAATATTCTCCAAAAGCTTTAGCACAGTCTTTATTATTGAGATTAAGTTTACCATCAGATCCTCGGATGTGAAGAGTAGGGGCGACGTATTTGGACAGTTGGTGTTTAAAAGTTTGATAGAAATCCCTTGTTTTGTGCCTTTGAAAATCATCTTCAATTTGAATAATTTGAGATTTATGGAAATTTCTTTTTGCCAATTTTAAAATTTTACAAGTTTCTTTCCTGATGCAGAGAAAGTTCTCAAGGTTCACATCGTCTTTCTTGTTATTCCACTTGATCCAAGCTTTTCTTCTTTCCTCTATTGCGTGATCACATTGACCGTTCCACCATGGATGCTTGCGCGTTCTATCAAGAGGAATGGATTCCGAAGCCGCAGTAACAATGGCGTTCCTTAAAGTAAACCATGTTCCATCTTTTGGTTTGTTGTGGAGTGTTTCCGCAAAAGTGTTGTTATTTGACTTCAGACCACCGATGTTGTACTTTTGCGTTTTCATTCCCTTTTCAACATTCACTCTATTGTTCCTAAACGGAATACCTTTCATTTTAATAAGGGACAGATAATGATCTGAGTCTATATTCGCATTACGCAGGACCTTCACATTTTGGATTTCACGATCTGATTTTTTTGATATTGCCACATGATCCAGTTGAAATTCACCCATAACTGGATTTGGATGTCTCCATGTCTTTGCTTTCCGAGGAAGATGTTTAAACGCAGTAGATTTCAAAACTAGGTTGTTATTTTTGCAGGTGTCAATCAGCCGTTCGCCATTTTTGTTTGTTCGTTTATGTGCAGGATAGTTTCCAACTATATTCCTAAACTTTTTCTCTCTTCCTACTTGGGCGTTAAAATCACCGAGAAGGATGGTGGTGTGATGCGCTGGAATATTGTCAATCACGTCTCCTAATTGTTCCCATATTATATTAGTTTGCTCTCGGTCTTTCGTGTTTGACACGTTCGTCGGTGCATGAAAATTGACCACGGTGTAGGCTTTATTAAGTGATCTAAATGACAATGTGGATAGTCTTCCATTGAATGATGTAAAATCCAGCACTGAATCAACAGCTTTCTTGTGGATTATAAAACCTGTACCAAGATGAGGGATGTTCGGTGTAACTCTTGTGCCAGGTATTCCTTTATAAATTCTGAATCCTTGAGACTCAAAAGCTTCTTCATCACAAAATCGTGTTTCTTGCAATGCAGCGATGACAATGTTATGTTTCTCAAGAACATCCAATGTTTGCTTTAGTTTTCCTATCTGAAGGAGTAATAAGTAATAAATCCTACAAATTTAGAAAACCAAATAGTCTGAGTCTGTCCACTTATACTGTGCTGAATGAATTGAAATGAAAACTTATCATAAAGCCTATTATTCTCAAGCTAATAATAATACTTCACTGTGGTCATGAAGTAAAGTGTTGTTTCCAAGTTGCAACTAATTGAATATAATAGATCAACGGAGTTATGAGATGAGAATATTCTTGATTAGACTGAACAGGGTCCCTCGGCTTGGGGCATACAGAGGGCTTTGGCTGTAATTGTATTGCTCCCAGGTAAATCTCAGCAGGCGGGTCGAAGTCCCGGGGGACGGGCAACATTACCGTAGCAGCGGCTGAGGACCGGGTATAGGGCAGTAAACCCCTAAAACAGCTGCAGATTCTGATGAAAGGAACAGAATTCGTCTCAGGAAGTAGGGGTTTCAAAGACCATTGCTCCTGACAAAAAATTGCAACGCACGCACTTAGGCGTTAAGGAGGCAGCCCCTCCAGTGTGCTAGGGGTGTGGCGGGCCAATCACTCGCTCACTCGAACCCTACCTGATTAAAAGAACAATACAGAGGAAAGCCTGATGGATCTAACCAATGACGACCAGGTGAGGTCAAAGGACTACGATGTACCAAAGCCCGCGGCAGTAATCAGCGACAAGCCATGGTGCTATCACAGGAAAGGACCTGATGGCATTCCTTTGTGAAAACCTCAACACCGCAAGGTAGAAGAGGAGGCAATTTAGATAAGATAGACTGAACAGCTGATCTACTTCTTGAGACAGTTGTGATTAATTGCTGTGATGTTGGTAACAATTCACGTAACTCAAATTACGTTCACTATCCGAACACTGGAAATTCAAACGGTAGATTAACTTCTTTTATGTAACTTTGTAAATTGGAGGTACTTTTATAAAAGGGGTCTCAGTGCTTCGGTTTCTTAATGGCTGTATTGGCAGTAATTTTTGGATTCTGTCATATATTGTGAATATCTTCACCTACATAATCGTAGACAAATTTAAAGCCCAAGTGTAAGGGACCTCATGAAGATCGTTTGACGATCGAAACTAGTAACCCAAGTGAATTTATTAATCTCGTGTAATTTTTTTCAGGTTTATGGAACACCACCCACCACAATCGGTACAATCGTATTGACCGGCTGAAATGCATTTTAAAATTTTGTTTACTAAGGCAACACTGAAAAATTGTTACTAGCACAACAATAATAATATTAGGTTCAGATGACCTAGATGTTCTTCCCCTTAAAACAACAATCACCACCACCACCACCAAACTCACCCGAAACCTATGGTTAGCAAAGCTTGCAATTAGCATGTCTCATTATTTGCTGGAAGTTAAACTCGAGGTTTATGTAATGTGATTGAAGAAATTCTCTAATTACCGGTCACGGAGGGAGTCCGTCAATTTCTGTAGGCTAAGGATAGGCCATGCAAGATCCACCCACTCATACCAAATGAGAAGGGAAGACCCCACCCCCACTTTGTACCTGTGGTGCTGTATTCACTGTGGCCCACATTTTAACTGAGTGGGTGGATCTTGCTGACTTAAGAAGAAACCTAGGTTTGCAGATGACACTCAAACTTATATTAGCTGATGATATGGTGGCTGCTGATCTCGTCATCCGCTTTATAAGTGAGAATGGGTTAGGGCCAGCAATCCAAATGTTCCAGTGTACATTGACTCAAAGAGTAGTTCTAATTTGAATTCAGAATTTTTGTTTTTCTGTAATTTTTGTTTATTATATTAGTTTTATTTAATTTTTTATTAATTTTCGATCTTTTCATATTTAGGTATCCACCTCTAAATTCCTAATTTCATTCTAAATTTGTATACTTTAATCTGTGTTAAGAGGGGCAGATGACCTTGTAGTTCTGCCTCTTAAAACAATAATAACTTGCTAACCCAATTATAGCAAACACACGATCATGTTACTCCAATTCAAAATTTATATCTCAGTATTTTCAAGCATTCCGGAGGAGTGTGAGAAGCATGTTATGGAGCAAGGATGTCCCTCAGAACAGCAAAAAGATCATATATTGGACGTACTATGTCCCTATCCTGACGTATGCCTCGGAGACCTGGGCTATGAAAGGAAGGGAGAAGAGCAAAATACAGGCCAGTGAGATGAGGTTCTTGAGAAGCAGTATTGGAGCTACAAAGATGGACAGAATAAGAAATGAGAGGATCAGAGAATTAATGAATGAGGAACCATTACAGGATGGTATAGAGAAATCTAGACTTAGATGGTATGGACATGTAAAACGAATGGAGGAGAAGAGGATACCCAGGGGGATACACGAGACGAAGTGGGAAGGAAAGAGACCGAGAGGGAGACCAAGAGACAGGTGGCTGAAGGGAGTGGAAGAAAGCGTGAAGAAGAGAGGAGAAGACTGGACAAAGGTGGTGTCTGAGAGATGGTGGGAAGACAGAAGACGTTGGAGAGGCTTGTGTTCCAAACAGACCCGGCCAGTGGCTGGAAACTGTGCAAGATGATGATTTTGTTTCTATAACCCTATAGTCCTGTTGAGAGATAATGAGCAGGGCACATCCGGAGTTCTGTTGATCGCATGAATGCTGCATAGGGCAGCTCGATTTGCTTACAAAAGAACCATGATTCTACTGCAACTGTGGTGGAATATTGCTAGGTCGGGACTGTCTCACTCTTTTGGGGATTGGGTGCCATTATTCATGTTGTGATTGATGACTACACGTACAACGTAAACTGTGATGGTGACATCAATCTCACCTAAGTCTTATCACTATTTATGGGCATGTGTCGGTAGACTCTCGTTACTATATCATCATCATCATCGGCTTTAACTCGAATCCGAGTATAAATCTTCTTCCTACAGTCCAGTTTGTGGATGTGTTTACGGTAACTAAAGAGTCCAATCCTGGCATGGAACAAGCGATCACACAAGTCACATAGTATTGCTGGAGGAGGACGTGTATGGGCCGCTCGAAGTTTCCTAGCTTGACGCTTGGCCTCTTCATGTGTGCGTCGATCCCTTTGAAACGTCTTTACAGTATCCGAGATGGTACGGCGCCAAGTTGAGCGGTCTTCAGCCAGCATGTCCCAGGTTTGTGAATCAAGACCTGTCAATTTCAGGGTCTGCTTAAATTGGTCCTTGTAGCGCCTCTTAGGACCACCATGAGGTCTGGTGCCATAGCATAACTCACCATATAGCATTTGACTAGGTAATCTCACATCATCCATCCGATGGACATGACTAATCCATCTAAATTGGTGACCTATTATGGATGATTCCATGCTGTTGATTTGAGCTTTTTCCAGAACAGCAATATTGGTAATGCGGTCTTCCCATTTAATCCTCAGGATTTATCAAAGTTTTTGTAGGTGGAAACGCTCAAGCTTCCTGAGATCACGTCGGTAAAGGGTCCATGTTTCACAGCCATACAACAATGTAGAAATGACTACTGCTTTGTACACCATAAGCTTTGTACTCATGGACAGATCTTTATTCATGAAGACCCGGTGCGCTAATCGTCCATATGCTGCATGGGCTGCGCCAATTCTCTTATCCACATCCTGCTCACAGGTACAGCTCACAGAAATGGTACTGCCGAAGTACAAGAAGTGGTCTACCTGTTCTAATGCCAAATTTGAGATGGAGATATTGAACTGAGGAAGAGGTGTGCCTGGTGAAGGTTGTGCCAAGACTTTAGTCTTATTGACATTTACGGTAAGACCAAAGCGATCACATGCACTTTTGTAACAATTAACTGAATCTTGCAGCTCTTCTGGTGTGAGAGTTGGCGACGCAGCATCTTCTGCATACAACATGTTAGTAACCTTAGTAACCTGAGTTTTCCTCAAGGAGCGGAGACGAGTTAGGTTGAAAAGCCCTTCATCAAAACGATACTTGACCTCCACACCTGGGATGTTTGTGGGTGAATCATAAAGCATTGCAGCCAAGTACAGCGCGAAAAGCGTTGGAGCCAGTCCACATCCTTGTTTCAGTCCATGGGTGATAGGAAATTCATCAGACATCTTATTCTGATGACAAACCTGACCTGTCATGCCATCATGGAGAGCCTTGATTAGATCCACAAATTGCTGAGGGCAACCAAACCGCTTCAGCACCGCCCACATGGCTGGTCTTGGAACCGAATCAAATGCCTTTTCCAAGTCATAAAAGACTAAGAAGAGTGGATTCTGTTGTTCTCTACATTTTTCTTGTAGCTGTCTCACACAGAAAATCAAGTCAATTGTGCTTCTGGAAGCTCTAAATCTACATTGTGACTCTGGGAGGATCTTCTCAGAGATAACCTTGGGGCGGTTAAGTAGAATTCTTGCAAGAATCTTCCCCACAATTGATAGCAGTGATATACCACGGTAGTTGCCACAAACACTGCGATCACCCTTTTTAAAGGTAGTGACGATAGTGACATTCTTTAGGTCTCCAGGTACCTTTCTTGATTCCCATAATCTGAGGATAAGGGTGAAAATCCTTGTTTTGAGGGAACGACCTCCGGCTTGAATTAGTTCCAGAGGGATGTTATCTGGGCCAGGTGCTTTTCTGGGTTTCAATTGGGTGAGAGCTGCACTGAAATCATGATAAGTAGGAGGTACTGCCAACCACAGTTGTTCAGGTTGTTGCGGCAATTCACAAAGGAAGTCTTCAGCAGCTGCTGATGGACGATTTAGGATATTGGAGAAGTGCTCCTTCCAGCGTTCCAAGATTTCTTGACTATCAGTAAAGGTAGTAGAATTATCAGTGCTTTTCAGTGTACCTGATGATGAGAAAGATGGTCCATATATTTCCTCGAGTACTGCATGGAAGTTCCTCAAGTCTCGAGCATCCGATAGTCTCTGCAGTTCCTGAGCCTTCTGTTGCCACCAAGTATTTTTAATCTGCCTTATCTGCGTCTGGCATTTACCCTCTCTTTGTGTTGGAAGTTGGGTCTTGAAGATGGGCAAGAGAGGCATTCCTTTTGGCACTGATGAGAGGCAGAATTTCCTCATTGTTGTCATCAAACCAGTCTTGTCTTTTCTGCACTATAAAACCAATGGTTTCCTCAGCTGACAACCTTCTGTAGTGTGGCCCATTCTTGCTGAATGTCATTTGTTACTGGGTTTTCTGATAACTGGGTGACGATCCTGTTTCCAAAATGTTTATACATGGATTCATCCTGAAGTTTGGATGTATTAAACTTCTTTCTTGGCAAATTTTTGATGTTCCTAGGTGGTTTAGGTCTGATGGATATCCTGAGCTTACATATAAGAAGTTTATGATCTGTCCAGCAATCGTCTATATTCCTTGCTGTTCTGGTAATAAGAGTGTCCTTCTTATCACATTGCCGGCTAATGATATAATCAAGAATGTGCCAATGTTTGGAACGAGGATGCATCCACGTGGTTTTAAAGCGGTTAGGTAGCCGGAACTGGGTGTTGGTAATGAAAAGTTCGTGTTCTGCACAAAGACCAAGAAGCAACAGTCCATTGGAATTACATTTTCCAAGTCCCTGTTTGCCCATCACATTAATCCATAGCCTGTGATCTTTCCAACTCTGGCATTGAAGTCACCGAGGAGCAAGAGTTTATCTGCAGATGGCACCTTGGAGATGATTTCACTTAGCTGATTATAGAACTGAGCCTTTACTACATCATCAGAATCTGAGGTAGGAGCATAGGCAGAGATGAGTGTCATAAAGGAACCTCCTGAGAGTCATGAGCCTTTCGCTGATTGCAATGGGCGTAAGTTGGTGATAATTTACCAGTTTGGTCTTCACAGCGAAGCCCACACCATGAATACGACATTCACCCTCCTCCTTTCCTTTTCAGAAGATGGTATATCCTGTTCCAGATTCAGTAATCTTGCCTTCAGAAGACAGCCTAGTTTCACTGAGAGCAGCAATGTCAACGTTGAGTCTTGATAACTCATGGGTTACGAGAGCTGACCTTCTCTCAGGTCTAACGTTATTGTCTAAATCAAGCAAAGTTCTGATGTTCCGTGATCCAATAATCAATTTGTGATTCTTTACTGTTTTTGAGTTTCGACCGCATGAGGGGTGACCTGCTGAGTGCGGTTGCCCAGCCGGACCATGATTGTGACTTCCGATGTTTAGCCCACCTTTTCTAGGGCCTTCCTCATGCGGGGTGGGCAGCGGTGATCCTAAATAGGCCTGCCCAAACACAGATGCAGGACCGAATTCCTGAGTAGTCACAGAGTCCCCGGAAGACGACCATCACACATCTGCTGCCAACGTGCAGGTCCGAACTAGGGGCTTCCAGTTAACCCATAACCTGCCCCCACCGTCCATATCCCATAGCCGTTGGGCTTTGAAAGTAAGTGACGTTCGGAAGAAGTGCCACTGGCGTGAATTTGATTAGGGTGGATCTCAGCTTGCCAGGACAAGACCCACACACTATGATCTCTGAGCCTTATCCTGCGGCTCATGAAGAATGAGACATGCAGGACCGAACACAGAGACTGCAACGAACTGCCGCATACTCGAGTACTACTGAGGTGCGCCTTTACAGCCAGTCCGTCTGGCCTGACCTCTTCCGCCTCTATGACCGTTGGGAGCCATGAGAGTGATTGGCTCCTCCTCCGCTAATTTTGTCGTTGGGCCAAAATGTGCTCATCATAACTATGGACACGTTACTATATTATCCATATTTGAACCCACTTCCTTCACATCTCTCATTTTCATGTTAGAGTTCTAGCCCTACGAATCTTCCCCCAGCGGTTCAGAAATAGTAGTATGTGGGTTGATGACTACGGGACTCCAGCTGAGCATGGCATTGTTCCCACTTACTGGTACCGGGCTCCTCTCTGTCATGTTTCATTTCGACCTTCTCTTCTCACAGTTAATCTGTTACCCTTTCCTTGTTGGCACTGGTCTGATAAGTTTGGCTTCATATAAGATAGTCTGGTACTGTCAGTGTCGATGTTTCGTTTATAAAAGGCAGACTACAAATGTTGCAATTGAAGAGGTGTTCCTTTTACAAATGTAGGGGTAGATGACCTTGCTGATCTGCCCCTTAAAACAACAATAACTAATTAATTTCTACGAATGTACTGTTTTTTGTTTCCAAATACGAAGAATTACCGGTATGTTCCAGGCAGATATTTCAGTATGTGTAGTTACATTCAACCACAGAATGATTTGTTCTACTCTCTGTAGAAATTTTTACCATCTTAAACTTGAAATCTTTCCTCAACAAGAGTACCTAATCACTAGAGACAGTCAAAATTCTTGAATGAAAGGGGCTAAAATTCTCAGTTAATGAGGGTAAAAATTCTTGAGTAAAACTGATTTTTCACACTGCTTTATTAAGTTATTATATCAGTAATAATTAGTTGTATGCAAACAACAGTTCTAAGGGGGCTACATGACCGCGTTGTCGCAGCCCCTAAACTAAGGAACCAACAACAGTTCTATGAAACTTAATATTATTTAACTTTCAAAGTTGTATGCAGACAACAGTTCCAAGTTTGTCATTGAATGGTTCATTCTTCTATTTGAAAGCACACACGAGAACTGTGAAATATAAACGATAGTCTTATTCCTTTCCTGCAGCGTCTGCCACCTATGAAGTCGTTTACGAACCATTTCAACTCATACCATCAAGCGACAACATTCAATACACAGTTCTGCTTTGGAACTTGGTCAATAAATACTATGAAAAAACCATCTAAAATTTTTAAATTTAGTTAATTTGTTAATTAATTGCTAAACAATTCATTTTTTTTTACGAATAAGGTAAAAAAAAAGATGCTAAATTCATGAGTCATAGATTTGTGCAATTTTATGCAAGTGTTGAAACTTGTAATGACATGATATTTTTTATGTAAAACATTTCTAAACCAATTTTTATTTTTAAAATTTATTTTCGTGATTTCATAAGTTGCGAAATTTGACTGTCTCTACTAATCATGCTGCCCCACTCACACATGTCACAGCGAATATTTGGAGTGGCTCGCCGCCAGAGCGCAGCAACATTCATTCGCACGAGATCTATTGGGCCTCTAAGTGACGTTTGCGGCATTGTGTTATTTGTGGCCGTCTTCTCCAGAATTTCTTTCAGTTTAAAGACATTTAATTTGTTGCAAGAACTGTTGGTATTTGTGTATCCTGTTATTGCAATGTGTATAATACGTGCTCGGGTGTGTTTACAACTATTAGTGAGATGTGATCATTCAGCATCGTCACTCATTTCTTAAAATTGATGCATCCCTCCCTATCTTATTCTTCTTCCTAGAGTTTTCCTGCTGGTGCAGGGTCCGCTATTCTGATCTTGCCTCACCATTCTGTACGATCTTGGGCATCTTGTGGTCTTAAGTTGAGGGTCTTCATGTCAGCATTTATTGTGTCATGCCAGCATTGCGGTGCACAAACAAGCCCAACTAGCTAGCGGCTACACAGTTTGCAGTGATAAATTAAAATCTTCTACGAGCAGGATTTTTAATGTGGTTATGTAGGTACCATAAGAAATCACTTGAAATCTTAGATACAAGATACTTGAGTGCATGCCACTGATAGATTATGAAAAATGTTTTTGATGAGAGATCTATACATTAGTTCACAAAATCCTCTTGTAAATAAAGTTACTTTGTATTTCTACTTTTTCGAAGTGCTGAACTAAACTTTACCTTTTCCTTTAATGTGTAAAAAAAGCTCCTTAAGAAACAAACCCACAGGAGAGTTTGATTCAGTGCCACAAAATAGAGAGAATACAGATCGAAGTAAACAATGACATAAATATTTTTAAATATTGATGTCCCTACAAAATAACTGGAATACATCTTTTCAATTTATATCATAAGAACATGAATATGCAAACCTTATTGGCACTTGAAATGCCTTCCAAATTCTCCAGATTGGCTCGGAGAAAGTCAGTTAATTTGTGATCTGCAGAGGAAGGAGATTCAAAATGTTGTTTCTGCTGCTTAAGGGCCATTTCATTATGCAGGGCTCTATTTACTTTGTCAGCTGCATTCATCTGTTGAACTCTCGATGTCATTACAGGTCCAACAGACATTGGACGGCCATCAGATGTAGGGGGTTTGTCAGATGGTAGACCAGTCAGGTCTACTGCATGGTGCATTCCCATAGGTTGTTGTGAATGTGACATTGGAACGTTGAAGTCACTGCTAGAAGCAGCACTAGGATATGCAGCTCCACGGAGAAGATTCGCAGCAGCCTCTTGAGCTGCTTGAGATAACTGATTTGTGCCTATAACAAGATATTATTATTTATTTATGTGGAATTTGGGCACAATGCTCAGGTGGCAAGAACTACCAGAATGCATTCAAATTTAAACTCAGGGGGGGGATCCATTACAAATAAATCACAGAACCATTTCCTGCCAAGTGAAAAACCAATAAAAGTATTAACATAATGAATAGAAATAAACAGTGTCATCACTCTGCTGCTTCACTAGTGACCTTTGTGGACCAGTGAAACTTCAATACTTTGCACCATTCTCAAGTGTTAGCTGGAGCCCATATGTTAGAGTGAAGTTTTCAAGTACTTTTCTTGAAATGTGTGAAGGACTGTTGTACTGTTTTGTTTGGGACTGCAGGTCTGTCATACAATCCAAAACAAACAACATGGCATGCTCAAAAAGGGAATTCTTTTGCTTCATGACAATGCCCACCCCACATGGCTAATCAAACATGAGAACTCATTGCTTAGGTTGAGATGTAGTTATAGGTACAGTCTTATTATAAAAAATAATATTGTTTAAAAATTTGCATAAAAATGCACCTCGTATGCATGATACACATCAGCAAACAACTTTATACTTTAAATATAGCAATTTTCAAGTTATAAACCAATATATACCTCCAGATTCAGAAATATAAGTTGGAGCACTGAGATGAAGTGATTTCTGTGATAATTCAAGCTGATTTTTGTAATAACGGCAAGCAGGGTTTGGGCAGTTCTGAACTACTTCTATAATAAATTCCTTCTCCATGCCAAAGCATTCTCTTCCAATTGTGTATGACTCCATCACCTGCAAGAGTAATAAGATCACTAGAGAAAGTAAAAAGGAAAATGACACTTAGGGCTACTACAGGGTCTTTCATATAAAATAAGTATGGCGAGCGGCGGATTTGTTATTCGCTGCTACAGTGGCCTGGACCGAGCTTGTGGCGCGCCACGGCCCCCTGCTGTAGTATTGAAAGCGCGTGCATAGTATAGGAATACTTGACCTTGCAATAAATGTGCAGGTGTTCAGTCGCCAGTCTCAACCTCAGATGCTAACATGATGAGACAGTTATCATTACAACATCGTATTTTTGTATGTAAAACTTATTTTAAGTACGAGTCAGCTCGGCGGGTACGTGATGCATTTGTTCAGCAATTTCCTGATGAAGTGCCACCTTCACTAGCACAGATTCACGTAATTGTAAATAAGTTTGACACTACTGGCTCAGTGCCCAATGAAAGACATAAAATAAAAGATCAGAAACATTACAGAGGCAGAACTCATGCGCGTCAGCTAGAATGTGGTTACCAGATACAATGCCTGTATAGCCCAGGAAGGACGACACTTCCAGAATCTTTTATAAGGTAATATTTCATATAGGATTGTACACACGCTGAAAGCAGGGGGCCGTGGCGTGTCACAAGATCGGCCAAGGCCACCGTAGCTGCGGATAACAAAACCGCCGCTTGGCGTTCATATTTTATACGAAAGACCCTGTATAAGTGCCAGGAATTTTTTTGATATCTAAACAACCAGTACTCATTATGGAATGTAAGGGGGAAAAAATGTAGTAAAGTCAACAAAGCAATAAATCATGAAACTTACAGCTCTGATTGTACCTTCCAATCCCAAATGGAGTCCATGAGGACCATTCATGTGTTTCAACATTACAGCATTTGCAAAATGCTCGTATGGTAAAATAATTTTACCATTTTCTCTCAGGATAAGACGTCCCTGTCCATCCAAAGCTACACGAGAAGACATCATTCTAAAGCAGAGGAAGGAAATTGTTAAAATACAATAGATGAAGAGACTACACTTAAAAGACTATGAAGTAACAGATTAATATAAATAACAATATATTAAGTTACACTAACCACACTCTTTACAATATATCATCATATATATTATTTCAGTAGTATAGATCCCTCCTGGGGCACTCACAAGCGACCGATCGTGAAAATGAGCATTCAAATGAAAGAGAATAGAAATTAGCAGTGACAAATTGCACTTTAATTCCATAAATATCAATAATTTCTTTAAAAAATGTCTTTTAAAAAACTGTACGAAGTGTGCGATTTGCAGATACTGTTGGTGCATGAAGATACGCTCCATAATTTCTGTCCACTTCAAATTTCGGTCGCTGTGACGCCCGTTTTATGTCATTTTAACATTCTGAGGTCTTTGCTTTATCATTTTGAACGGATTTCAGAAACAGTAAATGAAAGGAATGTGTAGGCCCTACTCAAATCGTATAATTTCATAAATTAGCAGTGACGAATTGCATTCTAATTTCATAAATATAAATTTTTGTAAGAAGTGTGCGATTTGCAAATACTGATGCTCAAACATGCTGCAATTATGAGTTGTTGTCTAAACCCTTAAAACAATTAAACGTTGATTATTTTACATTTTTTTCTTCCGCATTGTAATTTCGAATGGTTTTCAGAAACAGTAAATCAAAAGATTGAGTACTCTAATCGTATAACCGGTGAGTACATGAAGTATAACATAAATTTCTCGACAAATCAATACTTTACTTACATTAAAAATACTACAGGTACATGTTTCGGAAAACTAAAAGTTTCCTTCCTCAGCTCACTTTTTGGTGTATAACATCATACTACATCGAAAACCTCACCAAATAACAAAAAACACATTTCACATTTACTATCTCATTCTTCTTTTGTTAGGCCTGTGTCATTAGACACATTAATGTCACTCACGGAATAAACACTTATTAGTTGAAGTATTGAATATGGAGCGAGGAACATTGACATATTTACTCCTCGTTAGTTTCAACGTGGGTCGCCGAACTGTACACAAGCATCTGAAGAACAGAACAACGGAAAACGCCGGAATCGTACAACCTTGTCAAAAGCGGAGAGACATTAACTAGCACCAAGGTAGGGTGATTGGATATGGCGTCAAGAAATGTGATCGATTCAGGGTATATGTTGGAAATTACCTATTGCGGCAGGGGTTGAGGAGGCGATTTGCATTTTTTATTATTCAAATGATCTGCTAATATATCAAATAATTCATTAGATTCAAAATTAATCTCGTTTAGATTATTGCATTCCTTTGATCTCTGATAAGTATTGATATGAATATTTTCCAAAATATTCATATAGCTGCCCTTCGATGCGTAATGCAAAATTTTGATGTCATTATTTATGTCCATGAACTTATGTCCCGTTTCTTCCATGTGTACCGCCATGGCTGAAAACTTCCTGTGTTTTATGGCCGAAACATGCTCAGCATAACGAGTACATATGCTCCTACCAGTTTGTCCTGCGTAATTTGATTTGCAAAAATTACATCTGAGCTCATAAACTCCCGATTTTAAATGTTTATCAATACTGTTAAATTTATTGGAATTGAAAAATTTGTTGAAATTTGAATTATTGGTTTTAAAGGCGATGTTCACTTTGTGTTTCTTTAGGATGTTGGTTACTGTGTATACGCTTCGATCCATGTAGGTGAAGGTGGCATATGTTGGAAACTGTAGAAGATGATGAAGTGGAGATATAATTGGGGGAAAGCAATACCAGGACAGGACTAAATGGAGGCATATCATTCACAAGGTTCCAACCCGGTTCGCTAGAAGGATATCCTGATGATGATGATGATAATTGGGCAGAGAGCTCTAATCCCTGGAGTTGATTAACACCAGCCGATAAAACACTTCTATTTTCTTTCAAGAGGTACCAACTTCCAATTCCCTTGGCATTCTGTATCACAATCAATAAAGCTCAAGTGGAAACTCTTGCCCAGTAGATCTCAATTTTCCTCAGCCAGTTTTCGGTCATGGCCAGTTACAGTATATGTTGAAATGTCGAGAGTGTGATCTTTCGCCGCCCTTAAAGTTCAGTAATAAATAGGCTAAATGTTCCGCCCAATCAATACTTTTATTAAATAAAGATCACTATGTGGTTATCGGTGGGACATGTTTTAAGGCCTAATTATTTTTGGCCCCTTCATCAGCCGAAATGAATGAAATAATAAATGTCAAAGACACAAGATAAATGTATAGCGTAAAACTAAAAAGTCCATTGTTATTAAACCTTATAAAGAAGGATGGGAAATTGAATGGGAAATTGAACGCCTAAATCAACACCAAATGAGGTATGAAAATATGAATAAAATAATCATTCGAAACAAATTTGAAACACAGTCATATTAAAACTCTAAAAAATGCCTGATTTTCTTGCAGATCACTGCTAGTGGAAAAACATGGCTAGTATAAAGTCTTATAAACTAGGAAACACTTTCAAAATGGTAAAACTGCAATAGTCCCAATAAGTAATTGTACAAACAATGTTGTAAGGAAATCCTTCAGTAAATATTTTCCCATGTCAAGTTTTAACGGGTTTGAAGTAGTACCGTAACATATAAAAATACAAACGTTAGCATTTTGGTCAAATACAGTATTTAAATGGACTTTTCTGGCTATCTAATCATTCGAGAGCAAAGAAAAACTTGGCACAGTTAATCTTTGTTCAGAGCTACATACATTGGCAATTAATGTTGTTCAAATATTTACAAAAATTCAAGACATTGGCTGTGTAAAATTTTGAAAGTATATTTTTATTTATCGTTTCCTATTCAAGCGACTAAGTTAAAAGCTTGTGTAATGAACCACTACTTCAAAATTTCCTTACAGGTATATAATACCATGGATTACAATTAATCATTTATAGATGATTCACACATCCATCATGACCCTGACAGGCAAGGTGGAGGAGGTGGTAGACTTCATGGAGAGGGAGAAGGTTGGAATGATGGGGCTGAGTGAAGTGAAATGGAAAGGTAAAGGAAGGAAGAAATTGAGGAAAGGATATACATTATACTGGAGTGGTGGCCAAGAGGCAAAAAATGGCGTGGGACTGATAACATCGAAACAACTGGAGGAGTATGTTGAAGTGGTAGAGTGTGTGAGTGACAGAATAATGAAAATTAGAATGAAGATGAAGAATGACGTGATGGACTTCATACAAGTGTATGCACCACAGACTGGAAACAGAGATGAAGATATTGAAGTATTCCTGGAGGATGTAGAAAGAGTAATCTCAGATGTAGAAGTGGTGATCATGGGAGACATGAATGCACAAGTCGGAAATGAGAGACAAGGAAAGGAAGAAGTCATTGGACCATATGGAAGATTTTCAGGAGAGATTGAAGCAACAAATCCCAGTTACTGAAGTGGAAAATGTAGAAGAGGAATGGTCCCACTTTAAAAAGGCATTTGCTGGTGCAGCAGAGAGTGCTTGTGGTAGGACGTCAACAAGAGTGAAAGAGAAGGAGACACCATGGTGGAATGAGGAAGTGAGGAAAGCAGTGAAAGAAAAGAAGTCTGCATGGAAAGAATGGAACCGAGATCAAACAGAAGAAAGCAAAAGGAAGTATCACGACAGCAAACGGAGGTGTAAGAAAGTGGTAGGAGAAGAAAAGAAGAAAAGTTGGGAAGAATTTACACGAAGAATGGAAACAGATGTAAGTGGCAGTAAAAGGATGCTGTATGGGCTTCTAAGAAGTAAGAGGAAAGAAAGGGTTACTACAAAGCTGGTGAAAAAGGAAGATGGAGAGTTGTTAACACACCCGGAAGAGATAAAGGGACGATGGAAGGAGTATTTCGATAAGCTATTGAACGTGAGCAATTGTACTGGTGAGATCGAAGTGACACAGCCTGACGACTCTATAACAGAAGATGATATAACAATGCTGGAGGTGGAATTAGCAGTACAGAAAATGAAGATGGGAAAAGCAACAGGGGTGGATGAAATCAGTGTAGAAATGATAAAGGCTGCTGGACCTGTTGGTATGCAATGGCTGTATCGACTGCTAAAGTGTGTGTGGAAACGGAAATGTGTACCAGAAGACTGGGTGAAAGGGCTAATAATACCAGTGTTTAAGAAAGGGGACAAGAAAGTGTGTGATAACTATAGGGGGATCACCCTCATATCACAGATAGTAAAAATACTGGAAAGGATATTAGAAAGAAGAATGAGAAGAAAGGTGGAAGGAGAGTTGCAAGAGGAACAGTATGGCTTCAGGAGTGGAAGATCCACAGTGGACCCAATCTTTAGCTTGAGGCAGGTGATGGAAAAGAACTGGGAATATGGAGAGGATTTGATCATGACTTTCATAGATCTAGAAAAGGCATATGATAGTGTCCCCAGAGAGAAGGTATGGGAAACCATGGTTAAGAAGAGACTGGGAAGAGAAATGTTGGAAATGGTGCAAGCAATGTACAACAACTGTGTTAGCAGGGTTCTGACCCCTGTTGGAAAGACAGATTGGTTTAGGAACAAGACTGGACTAAGACAGGGGAGTGTGCTGTCACCCCTTTTATTCATAATGGTAATGGATGAAATTGTAAAGGAAACAAAGGAAGCATATGGACATGAAGAAATGAAGTTACTATTATTTGCAGACGATATTGTGGTCTGGGGAAGGAACACCGAAGAAGTGCAAAAACAACTAGATGCACTGAACGAAAATATTCAGAAGTATGGTCTGAAAATCAGTACAGAGAAAAGCAAGACCATGGTGATGACAAGAGGGGAAAGACAAGGAAAGGGCACTGTGAAAATTGGAAGTCAGAGTTTGGAAATTGTGGACACGTTCAAATACCTAGGAAGTGAATTGATGCAAACTGGTAGGTTGGACATGGAGATTGGCAGGAGGGTACAGCAGAGCAATGCATTCTATCAAAGTGTAAGAAAACTTGTTTGGGATAAGGAAGTACCAAGGAAAAGCAAGGAGGTAATGTATAAAATGTACTATGTACCCATATTAACGTATGCAGCTGAGACTTGGACCCTGACGAGCAGGCAAGAGAGTAGAATCCAAGCCAGTGAAATGAAATTCCTAAGAAGTATGATAGGTAAGACAAGGAAAGACAGAGTGAGGAATGAAGATGTTAGGAAAGAAGTTGGGATGGGAAAACTAAATGAGAGAATTGAGAAGAATAAACTAAGGTGGTTTGGACATGTAAAGAGGATGGAGGAAAATAGAATACCAAGACAGATGCTGGAGGCAAAGTGCAAGGGTAAGAGAGCAAGGGGAAGACCTAGAAAAAGGTGGATTGATTCAGTGAAGAACAGCGTGAGAAAAAGAAATCTGGACTGGGACAAGATCGTGGAAGAAGAATGGTGGAAGGAAAGAGGAAAGTGGAGAAGTGCCATAAATACCCCGACCCGGCAGGAGCTGAATAAGGGGAAATTATGATGATGATGATGATGATGAAGTTGAGTAGGAACTATTATAGACTGTTTGTCTCTTCAACTCGTTCAAGTGGAGTTTGATGGTTGCCGACAATAGGAACGGAGAACATGCAAGTCCAAAGACAACTCTATTGTGACGGAACACTTCTACCTTCCCTGTACATTCCTCCTCCCACCAAAGGAATCTCAGAAAATCACGGTCTCTAGGATTGACACTTATTTGAAGAAATGCTTTTTCTACATCAGCCGTCACACCGATCTCATTTTCTCTGAACTTCAGTAGCGAACTAGGGATCAACTCTATGAAGTTAGGCCCTTTTTCAATACATTCGTTCAGAGATGGAGCGTTTCTCTGCTTCGCCGAGGCATCAAAAACAGGCCTGATCTTGGTGGTGCTGTTTTCTTTGAAGACAGGTCGGTGAGGTAGATAGTGTCCACTATTCTTCAGTTCTTCTTCAGGTACCCTCTCGATGATTCCTTGCTCCAACCAACTTCGTAAGACATTATCGTACTCCTGATAATGTTGTTCAGCTTGTAGTTTCTTTGTAGTGATTTCTAATCTGTGCTGAGCAATTTCTTTGTTGTCAGGGAGAGGTGGATGTTGTTCACTCCAAGGCAGACACACTTCATATCTGTTATCTTCATTCAGTTGTGCAGTCTCAAGGAAGTTATTTCTAACACGCTCATTCCTCTCGACGATAGATTCTTTCACAACAGGGTCAGTAATTCCAAGAATTTCTAAGTCCCAGAGATCAGAAATTCTTGTATGTTGGGAAAACAATGATGACACTAATAATGATGCCGAATCCCTTTGGGCCTTGTTACCTATGACTTTTCCCATTAGTGTCCACCCTAGGGAAGTCTCCACCAACACTAGGCCACATTTTAGTTGATGTTTCCTCCCAGTGAGCAGTTCACCCGCCTTATCGGCCCCAATCAGAATCTGCACAGGCCCTCTCTCTCGTACATCAGTTAAACATATTTTCAGATCCCTTATCTCCTCACTCCAAGAACCATTCTTAATATATGGGACATCTTCACAAATTATCTCTTGGCTTAAAACTTCCAGCTCCTTGGAATAGTTTCCCTCCAATCGCTTTAAACTTATTCTGTAACAGTCGTGTTTTGCTTCTCGAGAACGTACTCCACCAAACAAGGAATGTATTAACGTTTCCTTCCTGATTGACTGATACCCCATTTCTTCGGCTAGGTCACGTGCAATGTAGGATTTAGTAGACCCAGTATCAATGACAGCTCGTACAGTTTTTTGTTTACCCTTTCCTTTAACGACAACTGCCAGGGTTTGCAAGTACACCTCAGGAGAACAAGACACATTAGCTAAAGCCTTATCACATTATTGACATCCTGGAGAACCAAATTCCTGTCTCCCTCGTAATTCTGTTTGGACACACTTTCATGCTCTTTGTCACGGAGCTTATAACACATTAATACCACATGTTTACCACCACAAACAATGCACCTGACAATCGATTTACAAGCTCTACTTGCATGGCCCTTCTTTAAACAATTGAAGCAACAGTGTTTATCAGTTAAGATTTTCCTTTTCTCCCCTACAGTCATTTTTTGAGCTTTAATGCACTCTGGGCTCGAATGAGGTTTAAGACAAAAAACACACTCCTGTCTCTTAGAAACATCAGCAAACAAAGCAGAAGCAGTAGGTATATTTGGTTCAATGACATCCCTTGGTTTCTTGTCTCCCTTAATCTTAGATCCTTGGGATGTGCTAATACTAAACCCTTTCATAGCCAATGAAATTCTTTCTTCACTTACTACTTCATTTTGAAGAAAAGCCATGAGCTGCTGCAAACGATCTTTGGATATGGAATCACACCTGAAGGAAGTATTCCTCTGCCATGCTCTTAATAGGTCTTCTGGCAAAGATGATTCAATTAGGGGATACAGCATTGCAGTACATTTTTCTGTAGTAACGCCTAAACTTTCCAGCGATCTGAGATGTGACTCTAATTTATCATACAAGCTACTCAGTGTTGGCCTTTCTTTGGAATTGACTGCATTCGTCAATACTAGTTTGAGCAATTCACGAACATAAACTTCCACCTGCAAGTCCTCTCTACCAAATCGAGCTTGAAGACTCTCTATAGCTTTGTCATAATTCTCGGCAGTGGGTGGAAAACTAGTAACTAATTCATATGCTCTGGAACCTTCTGTCATAGCCTGAATTAAATATTGGAATTTATCTTCCTTCCCAATGTCCTCATCCTCGTGAATTTTACGGAACTGGCTCCAAAAATATAACCAATCAATTATTTCACCAGAAAATTTCTTAAATTCTATTCTTGGAAGTCTATATTTCTTTTTATCACAAACATTGTCATTCACTACACTTTGTGGAGGGGTAATGGAAACAACGGGATTCATAAAACGTGTTGCTTTTGTTCTACAGCTAAGGAATTTGTGTTTGTAATCATCAGCTGATTCACATTCCGTTTCTATTTCGTCATCCTCACACTCGTCGTCTATCATCTGTTGAAATATTAATCCATCTAAATTAGAGATATCATCATACTTTTCTTGAAGGATTTCAAGTTGCACTTGCACTTTTTCCGTTTCAGTTTGATCATCTTCTAACAACGCCATTAGTTGATTGTGTGAGCGCGTAAATAACCGCCGCTTTACGGTTCGTTCTTTAGCGAGTCTTTCCATCTTCTTTCTTCACGGGAGCCTTTTACTATGAATGAGTCCTGTCACGGTCACCATAAAATGTTAGGTTCACTTCTCAATAAATCACATAGACTCCTCTAGAATGCATATTTGTATTATTTGTTGTGGAAAGGTTCACAATTCACACGATACACACCATATTGATTTGACACTGAACTTCACTGATATCAAAGACTATGTCAAAGATACTGCACTACACTCTTGTGCTTACTGCCAACACAACATTCTCCCACCTTGAGTTGTGGAAACAACTCAACAAAACAATAAAATAACATAACACACATATTTTCACAAAGTAAATGAACACAGAAATAAATAAGTCACTCAAAATATCTCTTTGGTTTAACCACCACTCTCCCACTACTGGTTTTGATGAGATCAGAAGTATTAGTAGATGGTTTAACCGTCTTTGGATTTTTCTCCTTCTTCTCATTTTCATTCCGCTCAACTTGCAGTCTTAAAGCATGATCTTCTCCAGATGTCACTTCAAGTGGATACACCCTCTGTACTGGCCTCAGTAGCTCTCCTTTTGTAGTCGCCAAGCGAACAACTCTCACGACACCACCTTTGCCAGGGATGACCTCTGTCACTCTTGCCAGCGGCCAGTCTAGTCTCTTCGTGTTGTCACTGGCTACCAGTACTACTTCACCTACGCAGGGTTTGTGATGACTTTTCCTAATGTGGTTCTTCTGTATTAGCTGTCCAAGATATTCATTCCTGAATCTTACCCTTAATGTTTCCTTTACTTTCTGTCTGTACCTGAATCTTCTGTCCAGTTTTATGTCCTCTATCATGTCGATATCGGGCATTCCAATCTCCTTGACTTCCTGTAGGAACATTGCAGGGGTGATAGCCATCAAGTCTTCTCCATCATTGGACAGGTAAGTAAGTGGTCGTGAATTCATGACAGCTTCAATGTCACACAGAACAGTCATCATTTCTTGGTACGACAGACATGACTTTCCCAGAACTTTCCTGAGCATTTGTTTGAGGACACCAATCAGCCTCTCCCACCATGCTGCAGTGGGAGGATTGAATTTCCATTTTATTTGGTGTACAGAACTATATTCAGCAATTTTATCCCACTGAATTGTCTCCAACATATTGCAGGTGCCTTGAAAATTTGTCCCATTGTCACTATAGACCATCATTGGCCTTCCATGTTTGGACACGAAGCGCCGAAAAGCTTCGAGGAATGTTGCAGTAGCCAAAGATGTTACTAGCTCCAGGTGTACTGCACGAAAAACCGCACACGTGAACAGACAGACCCAGGCTTTCTCTCCACCTTTCAAAATCAGAGGCCCGGCAAAGTCGACCCCTGTTATTTCAAAAATTGAGGCTTCTCTTACTCTGTCTATGGGGAGATGAGTTTGTTCTGCTTCAAGATGTTTTCCATGGTACCTCCTGCAGACAACACATGTTTTAATTGCACCCTTCACCGTTCTCCTTCCTCCGAGGATCCAATATTTCTGTCTGAGCCCACTGAGCAGAATCTGGGTTCCAGCATGACATAAGTCTTTGTGCTTCTCCCTAATGAGAGCGTGAACTGCTGTATGCTTCGCAGGAAGGATAGCAGGACAATGGAAAGCATAATCATCTTTGCAAGATATAATTTTTGTTTTCAGTCTCATCACTCCCTCATCATCCATGAAAACACATAGTGAGTTGAATCTTTCACCCTTTTCACCAACAAAACACTCCTTTTGTATGAACTTCATCACGACTTTTTCTGCTTCTGTGGTTTCTTCAATGGATAGTTCGGTAGTTCTTCTATTATTTTTCTGTCGACAATTATACAGAAACCTCAAGATCCATCCTATCATACGAACTGTTCTACGGAAACTTGAGAAATAGTCAAGGTGCCATTCTTGGGGATTGGACTTGTCTTCTAACACCGTCATAGTGTTGACTTTCTTTTTTCTTTCTTGGAAGACTTCATCATCGTTTGTTGAAATTTCGGGTCTAGGCCATTGTGTAGTGGATTGTTTTAGCCATTTTGGCCCTTCTCACCATCTCTGTTGAAGTAACTGTTTTGTGCTACATCCCCTTGATGCCAGGTCAGCCGGATTCATGGTTCCTGGAACATGCCGCCACTGTTCTATTCTGGACAGTCTTCGAATTTCTTGCACTCTGTTCCACACGAAGGTCCCCCAAGGTTCGTCTAACTTGATCCAGGACAACACAGTCGACAAATCACGCCAATAATAAGTAACGATTTCTTTTGCAGTTAATGTTGGCAGTACTGATGTCACTAGTCGAACCCCTATTGTAGCTGCTAATAATTCCAGGCGTGGTATGGTGATACTCTTCTTGGGTGCCACTCTTGTCTTGGCTTGTACAAATCGTAGCTCTATATTGTCAACCATCTCTATTCGCAAGAATATAACTGCAGCATACGCAGTTTGACTGGCGTTGCAGAACACGTGAAGAGATATATCTTCAACCGACTGGACACTACCGATCAAACATCTAGGAATCTTAATCTCAGACAGCTGAGGTAGTTCTGCCAACCACTTCATGAATCTTCTCTTTGTTGTTTCGTCTACTCTGGTGTCCCAACCCAAGTCAGTGGCCCATAGTTCTTGCAAGATTAATTTTGGACAGAGAAATACCGGACATGCGAAGCCAATAGGGTCAAACACCTTATGTGCAGCTCCTAGTATAGCTCTTTTAGTGATTACATCATATTTGAAATCGTTACCATGAGTTAGATTCAGTTCAATGGTATCTTCTCCTTTATTCCAAATGAGCCCTAGCACATGAGTAAGATTTTCAGCTGTACCATCCTGAGAATACTCCCAACCTCGGAGATTGAAAGATGCCTTGTCCATTATCATGCTTGCCTCTCGCATGAATGAATGAAGGTCATTTCTGTTGTTAACACTAATAGCACAGTTATCCACATAAAAACATTCTTCCAATCTTTCTATTGTTGAAGTTGAGTAGGAACTATTATAGACTGTTTGTCTCTTCAACTCGTTCAAGTGGAGTTTGATGGTTGCCGACAATAGGAACGGAGAACATGCAAGTCCAAAGACAACTCTATTGTGACGGAACACTTCTACCTTCCCTGTACATTCCTCCTCCCACCAAAGGAATCTCAGAAAATCACGGTCTCTAGGATTGACACTTATTTGAAGAAATGCTTTTTCTACATCAGCCGTCACACCGATCTCATTTTCTCTGAACTTCAGTAGCGAACTAGGGATCAACTCTATGAAGTTAGGCCCTTTTTCAATACATTCGTTCAGAGATGGAGCGTTTCTCTGCTTCGCCGAGGCATCAAAAACAGGCCTGATCTTGGTGGTGCTGTTTTCTTTGAAGACAGGTCGGTGAGGTAGATAGTGTCCACTATTCTTCAGTTCTTCTTCAGGTACCCTCTCGATGATTCCTTGCTCCAACCAACTTCGTAAGACATTATCGTACTCCTGATAATGTTGTTCAGCTTGTAGTTTCTTTGTAGTGATTTCTAATCTGTGCTGAGCAATTTCTTTGTTGTCAGGGAGAGGTGGATGTTGTTCACTCCAAGGCAGACACACTTCATATCTGTTATCTTCATTCAGTTGTGCAGTCTCAAGGAAGTTATTTCTAACACGCTCATTCCTCTCGACGATAGATTCTTTCACAACAGGGTCAGTAATTCCAAGAATTTCTAAGTCCCAGAGATCAGAAATTCTTGTATGTTGGGAAAACAATGATGACACTAATAATGATGCCGAATCCCTTTGGGCCTTGTTACCTATGACTTTTCCCATTAGTGTCCACCCTAGGGAAGTCTCCACCAACACTAGGCCACATTTTAGTTGATGTTTCCTCCCAGTGAGCAGTTCACCCGCCTTATCGGCCCCAATCAGAATCTGCACAGGCCCTCTCTCTCGTACATCAGTTAAACATATTTTCAGATCCCTTATCTCCTCACTCCAAGAACCATTCTTAATATATGGGACATCTTCACAAATTATCTCTTGGCTTAAAACTTCCAGCTCCTTGGAATAGTTTCCCTCCAATCGCTTTAAACTTATTCTGTAACAGTCGTGTTTTGCTTCTCGAGAACGTACTCCACCAAACAAGGAATGTATTAACGTTTCCTTCCTGATTGACTGATACCCCATTTCTTCGGCTAGGTCACGTGCAATGTAGGATTTAGTAGACCCAGTATCAATGACAGCTCGTACAGTTTTTTGTTTACCCTTTCCTTTAACGACAACTGCCAGGGTTTGCAAGTACACCTCAGGAGAACAAGACACATTAGCTAAAGCCTTATCACATTATTGACATCCTGGAGAACCAAATTCCTGTCTCCCTCGTAATTCTGTTTGGACACACTTTCATGCTCTTTGTCACGGAGCTTATAACACATTAATACCACATGTTTACCACCACAAACAATGCACCTGACAATCGATTTACAAGCTCTACTTGCATGGCCCTTCTTTAAACAATTGAAGCAACAGTGTTTATCAGTTAAGATTTTCCTTTTCTCCCCTACAGTCATTTTTTGAGCTTTAATGCACTCTGGGCTCGAATGAGGTTTAAGACAAAAAACACACTCCTGTCTCTTAGAAACATCAGCAAACAAAGCAGAAGCAGTAGGTATATTTGGTTCAATGACATCCCTTGGTTTCTTGTCTCCCTTAATCTTAGATCCTTGGGATGTGCTAATACTAAACCCTTTCATAGCCAATGAAATTCTTTCTTCACTTACTACTTCATTTTGAAGAAAAGCCATGAGCTGCTGCAAACGATCTTTGGATATGGAATCACACCTGAAGGAAGTATTCCTCTGCCATGCTCTTAATAGGTCTTCTGGCAAAGATGATTCAATTAGGGGATACAGCATTGCAGTACATTTTTCTGTAGTAACGCCTAAACTTTCCAGCGATCTGAGATGTGACTCTAATTTATCATACAAGCTACTCAGTGTTGGCCTTTCTTTGGAATTGACTGCATTCGTCAATACTAGTTTGAGCAATTCACGAACATAAACTTCCACCTGCAAGTCCTCTCTACCAAATCGAGCTTGAAGACTCTCTATAGCTTTGTCATAATTCTCGGCAGTGGGTGGAAAACTAGTAACTAATTCATATGCTCTGGAACCTTCTGTCATAGCCTGAATTAAATATTGGAATTTATCTTCCTTCCCAATGTCCTCATCCTCGTGAATTTTACGGAACTGGCTCCAAAAATATAACCAATCAATTATTTCACCAGAAAATTTCTTAAATTCTATTCTTGGAAGTCTATATTTCTTTTTATCACAAACATTGTCATTCACTACACTTTGTGGAGGGGTAATGGAAACAACGGGATTCATAAAACGTGTTGCTTTTGTTCTACAGCTAAGGAATTTGTGTTTGTAATCATCAGCTGATTCACATTCCGTTTCTATTTCGTCATCCTCACACTCGTCGTCTATCATCTGTTGAAATATTAATCCATCTAAATTAGAGATATCATCATACTTTTCTTGAAGGATTTCAAGTTGCACTTGCACTTTTTCCGTTTCAGTTTGATCATCTTCTAACAACGCCATTAGTTGATTGTGTGAGCGCGTAAATAACCGCCGCTTTACGGTTCGTTCTTTAGCGAGTCTTTCCATCTTCTTTCTTCACGGGAGCCTTTTACTATGAATGAGTCCTGTCACGGTCACCATAAAATGTTAGGTTCACTTCTCAATAAATCACATAGACTCCTCTAGAATGCATATTTTTATTATTTGTTGTGGAAAGGTTCACAATTCACACGATACACACCATATTGATTTGACACTGAACTTCACTGATATCAAAGACTATGTCAAAGATACTGCACTACACTCTTGTGCTTACTGCCAACACAACACACTCCATTTTCTATTAAGAATCTGAACGCCATAAAAATCTGAATACGTATTTAAAAAATGTTATTAACAAGGGTCATTGCAGGGAATTGAAATTAAAAAAGAAATAAATTGGCTAACCCTGCATGTGGTGTAACGTTCACAACTGCTGGAGATATCATCACGAAACTTAGTATTAAGATTAAATGAGCTTAAATGATTCTGTTGTTGATTAATTTAGAGACATTGCGACATCATGATCATATAGCCCCTTGAACTTGAGTGTGTATGGAATTTTTCTGATAACATGTGTTACTGTGATGGCTGTAGTGTGTGTATTTGTAATTAAAATGAGGATTGGAAAGGAGGTTGCTGTGGCCTTCAGTTAGGAACTATCCCGGTTTATGTATTTATATTAACCATTTTAGCTTACTGACAAAAGTTATTGAATAGCTTAATGTTATAATTGTCGTAAGTTCTAAAAACTCTGAATTTTACTATAGCATTTTAGAGATTATTAAGGATTGAGTTTAGAGAATGTATTTCTTATCTTATGAAATACTTTAAACGTCAACATAGAAAATCAAAAGTACATGGTACTGACCCATGAAGAGAGGAGAGGAGACAATTTAAATGTTAATGGGAAAGTTTTTGAAAACATCAACAACTTTAAGTACTTAGGATCGAGGATCACTGAGGATAACACCATGGCCGAAATTAGGGACAGAATCGAACCAGGAAATCTCTACTATTCCAGCCTCCAAACTTGGGCAAACAAGATACAAGGAATTATATAACTTGTAGAGGAACCCCAAATATCAATAGACATCTAGAGAGAATGGAGGTGAAATGAGCAGCACACCAAGTATTCCATCGGCATCCTGAAGGAAGAAGACGAATAGGCCGCCCGCGTAAGTGATGGTTGGATGAAGTGGACGATGATGTACGACAACTGGGAATTCGTTGATGGAGACGACTGGTCCAGGATCGTAAAGCATGGAATGATGTGATTGGGAAGGCTCGGGCTCTCCATGAGCTGCAGTGCCGATGGGTAAGGTAAGAAATACTTTAGAGACTAAGGAAGTCGAAATGTGTTCAGAATATAAGCATCATATTTGATACTATACTGGGATTATACGTTGCTTAATTTACTTTAACTTGATGTGGATGAGATGATATGCATGTAAATTATTTTTACTGCAATACTACTCCCTAATATGCTGCTGTAGCACACAGTGACCTATGTACAAGAATAAGTAATTTCTCATTATTCACGTAATTTGTGTGGGATTAAAAATCATACAGTAAGTATATTTCACTCCACAATGATAACTTTATCTTCCAATCATTGAATAATTTAAATATTATTTCCTATCAAGAAGGTAGTTGCTACATTTGAAAAATAATAGACATAACTATGTGAACACTGCTATAAGACGTCTTAATTACTCCATTAAATAAAAAATAAACACCATCAGGAAAGTAATTGTGAGACTGAGTTCTCGAGAAATTGTGTATAATAAACATCCCTTTTTACTATTGATGCATTCTCTGCTACATTATTGTACTCCACAGTACTTTTCGGCTAGGTTTACAGCGAGTTAATATTGCACTTGAGTAACATCAGAGTCGAGGAGAACTATGTTCTAAACTCACTAAGGGGAAAAATGAATACACACTGTGAAATATATTGGCATGTATCTTTCTATAACATATAAAGACACCTCCCGGGCAACGCCGAGTACAATGGCTAGTTTGTTATAAAAGTAAAATAATAAAGAGGCCTAAATAGACTTCAACTTCTTAATTCCTGGAATTATCAAACTCATTACCCTGTTGTTCCATTATTCAAGATATGCACAGTATAAACAAAGAAAAAACTGAAAATATGAACATATGCACAGCATGCTACAAACATGTCACCCTTTCCTCATTACTTTATCATGTATTTCTATCCACTTATAGATTAGTACTCTAGCCATTTGTCCAAGCTTAAATAACTACTGGATTAATCAAGGATTTGACTGCTATGAAGAAGTCTGCAGTGGATTGTGATGGGTACTATAGGTTTATTGAAATTGTAGCTTTACCAAAAATGGCTCTAAAGATCTCAATGTGGACTCAACTATCAATTTTGAAAACAATGATCCTGAGCAGTCTATTACAATTGAAAGGGAGAAAGGGAGAAACAAGCAATATACAGAAAGTGTGATAACTGTTGCACCAAAATGTTTTCTCACGTATCTGAAACTCAGAAGTTTAAAGTTTACGGCCTTCTGTTTGGAGCAAGAGGAACTGTCTCAGATGCTGTTTTCAATTTCTTTAAGAAGTTTGAAATCTACGAACAGGAACGTACAGACATCTGTGAAAACATTTCGATATATTCTAACAAAATTATTAATCAGCATAAATGTACGACAATTAAAATAACCTCTGGTCGAACGTTTGTACGATGTATTTACAAATGTAACATATGGAAGTGACCTTAATTGTCATAAATGATAAGTAAGCTGTCTATTATTGCAACCTTCGAATGGAGCAGCCTCACTTTGTTTCAGAATAAAGTAGTTCCTCTCTCTCTACTTATTATTTTGAATCACAATATAATTCTTTTATAATATACAAAACGTGTAGCTTACTTTCATATGTTATGTTAGTGCAACTTCATTTTGATAAACTGAAAAGCTTACCTATACTTAGAACTTAACAAGCTACATGGATTACCATAATGAATGTCACTTAACACGGTTACTTACTGAAAGTATGCACCACTAGGAAGCATGGATGCTTCTTTTAACTCTGAGAAACACTGCATAAGCTCAGCAGATTGATTCCAGCCTTTGTTTTGCAAATAAAGTTGCAGAAGCATGTACAGTTTTTCAGTAACATAGCCTGTTCCAGGGAATGGTGGACCCATTTCTGTCTGTATACCTTTGGCAACTATGTTCTTCATTGTCTCCGTAAGATCCATCTGACTGTTTTGCATTTTGATATAGTTACCTGGAACATGTTTATCAAATAGAAAAGAAGTATTTTGCAACATAATATGTGAAAATTTTTAAATCGGGGGGGTCTTAAACATGCTCTCACTTATGGGCTGCATGCTTGGTTAACAAAATTATTACACTTTTGCAAAATACACAGGAACAAAGATTTCCTCCTTTAGAAACAAATACAGATAATAAGTTTAACTGTTACATTTCTTAACCAAATTTTACTGCCTTATTGTTTTGTTTTTTTTTAATTTTCTTTTATTATTAGAAGCAAAAACAAACTTGGAAGGACCACCTTGATGCATATGGAATGAAACTGAACATTTCCAAAACTGAATACATGGAGTGTATTGGTACGGACATGTACTACAGAGTTGGGAAGACAGTGGCAAAGGGAGCACTACAACTTTATCTATCGATGGAAAACAACTCAACAAGGTCACTGGATTCAGATATTTGGGCTCATACATAACATCAAATGGAGACACATTAAAAGAAGACAGTGTGAATGCAAACAAATAATGCCTGGGATAAATGGCGACATGTGTCTTATTCGATCTTAAAATTCCTAAATGACTGAAATCCAAAGTATAATGCACTGTGATCAGACCTGTAGCATTGTATGGAGCTGAGTGTTGGCCAGTAACCACCAGACATGAGCAAGTGCTGGTTCATTGGCCTAACAAGACTGGACAATGTCACCAATGCGCATGTAAGTGACACCCTTGGTGTTGCACCAATCCCTGAAAAGATGCAAGAAGCTTGCCTACGTTGCTATGGACATGTACTACAGAGTTGGGAAGACACAGTGGCAAAGAGAGCACTACAACTTTATAAGCACCCACAAGGACGACCCAAGAGCGGTCGGTGGCTTGACCAAATCAAGGACATGCAAGCAGACAATGTTGAGAAGAAAGAAGCTGCAGACCGTGTAAGATGGAGACAAATGTGCAGAAGAGCTGACCCTGCTCTGCGGGACAAAGGCTAGAATAAGAAGAAGATTAGAAGCCAATATTCAGTGATGCCTAAGCTTTTCAGTTGGTCAACAAGAATGTGCACAAATAAGATTGGGCAAGGAATTACAATTAACTTTCTAGTGCCTAAAATAAATTACATGAATTATTTATACACTTAGTAAAACACTTCTCACAAAATGGGGAGCTGAATTGGATAACTAGTTTTGTTCATCAACATCTATCGTTGCAAGCTATTGAGGTGATTGCGTTCTAGACTGTGTTGTTATAAACCCTTACTTTTTAAATTTGTTGTTTACTTGGTGAACTTTTGTAGTTGGTTACTTATGTTAAACACTTAAACAAACACTGAAATGTTACCAAGCTGATGTTACAGGAAGACGAGTTCCTTTTGAAGGTGATAATTGTAGATGAAACCAGGCTACATCACTATGTTCCTGAAAGCAAACGGCTAAGTTCTGTGCAGAAATCTCCATTGTCACCTATACCAAACTGAGCAAAAGTGGTGCTGCTTCTGCTGGGAAAGTTACGCTCATATAGTTTTTTGATATTCTGGGAAAGATGTATCAGTATGTCATACCAGCATATACAACTGTAACAGGAGTATATTATAGAGATGTACTGAAAACTCTCCAAGACCATATCAAATGCAAACAACCACAATTGAAAGCAACAGGCTGAAGGTTACACCACAACAGTGCAAGACCTCACATCGCAAATGTTGTTGCTCAATACCTCATGCAAATCAATGAGAAGTGTGTTCTTCATCCTCCCTATAGTCCAGACCTAGCCCTATGTGACACTTTTCTATTCCCCACTCTGAAGAAACACCTTCGTGGAAAGTGCTTTTTATCAACAAAATCATTGATAAAGGCAGCGAAGGATATTTTGAAGGACCTATTAAGAAATGGCTTCCAGCATGCCTTTCAAGATTAGAAAAAAAGGTAGAACAATTGCATTGCTTCCAATAGGGACTAAGATGAGTAATGGTATATTGTCACAAAGAAAATATGATCACTATTTATTGAACAGCTCTCATAGTTACCTTAAATTTTAAATAAAATGCCATTTTGTAAAATAGAACCATCATTTTGAATATTTGTTAAATTTTAACTGCATTTGAAAATGTTTCTCTGCAATACGAAACAGTCTTTAGCATTGTCTAAAAAGCTTTGAAATATTTTTCAAGTTACTTTTAGCATTTCCCAGTAATTGGGATTATACTGTGTTGACCGACTGAAAAAGTTGCAATATGAATTATCTTTAGCATTCACCAGAAGAATGTACCTGTATTGAATATAAGAAATATTTTTTTTTGCCAACCGCAAACAAACTTTCAACAGTTTTTGTGGTCTGCAGAAATGCCACCTCACTTTCTGCCTCAGCTTCCAGTCCTTGATCTCTTCCCCGCCTGGACTATCCTTGTTTTGTTGCCGAGGTTAGTTACACTAGAAAATATCAACCCCTTCTCACAGAAAAGGTAACTGATATTAAGTTACTATTGTAATCGTTATACAATATTTGTAACGATTGGGCATTATTTGTTACAGAATCTTAAAGGTAAAGATGGCGTTACAAAGTTACAAAACATTTTAACGATTACTGTAATAATTTTTTCTCAAGTCAGCATTTACAGGGTAATGAATTGGCAGCTAGATGGTAAGTTAGGTGGCAGTTAAGAGGCAATAAGGAAGCAGCAAGGTGGCACTTACGTGGTAGCAAAATGTAAGGAGGCAATTAAGAGTTACTTAGTTAGTTATTGTTGTTTTAAGGGGCGGAACTACGAGGTCATCTGCCCCTCTTAACACAGATTAAAGAATACAAATTTTGAATTGAATTTAAAATTTTGAGGTGGACATCTAAATTTAAAAAGACCAAAAATTAATAAAACAAAAACAAACAATTAAATAAAAAATAAAAATTATAAAAATAAACAAAAATTACGGAAAAAAAAACAAAAACATTATCATTCAAAAACGAACAAGTTGTTGAGTCAATGTTCACTGGAAAATTTAGATTGCTGGCCCTAACCCACTCTCACTTATAAAGCGGATAACGCGATCAGCAGCCACCGCGTCATCGGCTAATATAAGTTTGAGTATCGTCTGCAAACCAAGGTTTCTTCGTAAGTCAGCAAGATCCACACACTCGGTGAAAATGTGGGCCACGGTGAATACGGCTCCACAGGTACAAAGTGGGGGGTCTTCCCTTCTCATTAGGTACGAGTGGGTGGATCTTGTATGACCTATCCTTAGCCTACACAAAATGACGGACTCTCTCCGGGCCCGGAAGGAGCTCCGCCACACGCGAGTAGTTCCCTTGATCGCTCTCAGTTTACTGGGCAGTGGGTCAGCTAGCCACTGACTCTCCCAAAAAGCCAGAACTTGTAGGCGCAACTGAGAGCGAATATCTCTAGCGGGTACCTCCATTGGTCGAGGTGGTAGTGATACCGCCTCTTTTGCAGCTTGATCTGCTAACTCATTTCCCGCAATTCCCATGTGGCTTGGAAGCCACAGAAAGGTGATTCGAGTGTCAGCGTGGCACAGCCCGGCTAGTAGGTCGTGGATTCGCTGCACTAGGGGGTGTTGCGGGAAACATGTAGTAATTGACTGCAACGAACTCAAAGAGTCGGGCGAGTGTCAGCGTGGCACAGCCCGGCTAGTAGGTTGTGGATTCGCTGCACTAGGGGGTGTTGCGGGAAACATGTAGTAATTGACTGCAACAAACTCAAAGAGTCGGTACACACGAGAAAGTGGATTCGTGCATCCTGTAGTGCAAACTGCAGAGCTTCATAGATGGCAACGAGCTCCGCAGTAAACACACTACAGGCCTCAGGCAAAGAGATCTTGGTATTTGCACCATCAATAACGTAAGCACAACCCACCTTCTCGTCCACCTTCGAACCATCCGTGTATAGAATGCCAGCGTCCGGAAATTGGTGAACTATGCTGTGGAACTGCCTCCGGTAAACGGACGCATCCGTGTTCACCTTAGGACCTTGGTGAAGATCTAACCGAATTTCCGGACGCAGGACTTGCCACGGAGGCACCTCGCTAGATGTCCGGATCATACAGGGACCTACAGCCACTCCTATTTCAGTGCACGAGCTATCAAGTCTAATACCAACAGGCCGAGTGGCACGAGGCCAGTTGGCGTACCCCTGGTGGTTTTGGGTACCGAAGAGAGCTTGATAGGTCGGGTGTTGTGGCATTTGACGCACATTGGCAGCATATGCTAAAAGCATATGTTGGCGTCTATAATTTAATGGTGGAACACCCGATTCGGCGAGTAGGCTGGGTATCGGGCTGGTCCGGAAGGCACTGGTAGCCAGCCTAACGCCACTATGGTGGATAATGTCCAGCATTTTCAAGGTTGCCGGCCTTGCTGAACCGTATGCCGCAGAACCATAGTCTAGCCGGGACAGGACGAGGGCTTGGTAGAACCGTAGCAGCACCGCACGGTCAGCCCCCCACGTAGTGCCACTAAGAAACCTGAGCATGTTCAGTTTCCTGAGACATGTCATTTTCAATTGCCGTATGTGGTGCTGCCACGTTAACTTGCTGTCAAAATGGAGCCCCAGGAAGCGATAAGTGTCAACCAACGGCAACGCAGCATCCCTGAGATGTAGTTCAGGGTGTAAATGTAGCCTCCGTAGCCGACAAAAATGGACGACGGAGGTTTTCGCTGCTGAAAAACGAAAACCCCGGTCGTGAGCCCACCTGGCGACCCGGTTGATAGCTAACTGCAATTGCCGTTCCACGACTGCCATACTTCCAGAGCTGTAATGCAGAGCTAAATCATCTACATACAGCGATGGAACTACCGCGGACCCGGCGGCGGCAACAATGCCATTAATGGCAATCGCGAACAAGGTGACACTCAGCACTGAACCCTGAGGAACTCCATTTTCTTGGGTATAGTATTGCGATAATGTCCTACCGACCCTTACACGGAAGAGTCGGACGGACATGAAATTCGCAATGAAAGTCGGTAAGTTACCACGGAGTCCCCACTTGTGAAGGGTGGAAAGGATCCCATAGCGCCATGTGGTGTCGTAGGCTTTCTCGAGGTCAAAGAAAACCGTGACTAGGTGCTGCTTTCGGAAAAAAGCCTCCTGTATGGCGCTCTCAAGTCGCACTAGATGGTCAGTGGTGGACCTATGAGAGCGAAATCCACATTGGTACTCAGACAGGAGACCTTTATCCTCCAAGAACCACACCAGTCGATGGTTCACCATCTTTTCGAGCAGCTTACATAGGCCATTTGTCAAACAAATGGGCCTATAGCTGCTTACAAACTTGGGATCCTTTCCAGCCTTAGGAATCGGTATCACGATCCCCTCTCGCCATTGAGATGGAAACTCCCCTTCAATCCATATACGATTGAAGAGGATCAACAGTTTTTTTATACTGGATTCGCACAGATGTTTTAACATTTGATTATGTATGTTATCCGGTCCAGGAGCCGTATCCCTGCACAGTGCAAGCGCACTGCGCAGTTCCCATTCAGAGAATGGTACATTATAGGACTCCGAAGCAGCAGTGGCAAAGGACAAGGGGTGAGTCTCTGCCTCCCGCTTCAGAGTCAGAAATGTAGGATCGTAACTCCCGGAGTAGGATACATCGGAGAAGTGCGAGCCAAAGCTGTTGGCAATGGCGAGATGGTCCGTGATGATGTCTCCATTGATGGACACTCCGGGTATCGACAGTGATGTCGGGAGTCCGGAGATCCGACGAAGCTTAGTCCACACTTGAGATGAAAGAGTATGCGCCGTCATGGACGACACGTACTTTTCCCAGGTCGTTTTCTTACTCTCCCGAATCAGATATCGGGCTCTAGCACGCATCCTTCTGAAGGTGATAAGGTTGGCCATAGTGTTTTGCCTCCGATAGCATTTGAAAGCACGTCGACGATCTTTAATGGCTGCTGCAATCTCGGCTGTCCACCAAGGGACAAGCTTCCGGCGTGAGTTGCCGGACGAGGAAGGTATTGTTTCCTCAGCAGCAGCCAAAATACCATTCGTTATGTGAATGGTATGATCGTCGACACTCTCAAAGGTATCTTCGGCAAACACCGCACGTGCCGTGAAAGTTGGCCAATCAGCCCGACGGAGAAGCCATCGACTTGGTAACTCGATGGCTCTCTGGTTCGGAAGAGTAACGATAATTGGAAAATGGTCACTATTACAAAGGTCATCGTGTACACCCCACTGTAGCAGGGGAACAAGCGCACGACTGCACAGGGTAATATCGATACTTGAATAAGTACAGTGTGCAATAGAGAAGTGCGTAGGCTCCCCTGTGTTCAATAGACACAGGTCCAGCCGCCTGATCAGCCTCTCAAAATCTCTCCCTTTACCGCTAGTGGTAGCGGAGCCCCAGATGGTGTTGTGGGCATTAACATCTCCCAGAAGGAGGAAAGGAGGGGGGAGCTGAGAGACTTGATCCACCAGCTGGTCGTAATCCGGCTGAGAATCAGGCGGGATGTACACGTTACATACTGTTGCCATTACTGGCAACGAAGTACGAACTGCAACTGCCTCTAGCTGAGTACGCAACGGCACCTCTTCACTAAAGAGGCTAGAGTGGACGAGAGTGCAGACGCCACCAGCGGCCACAGCTCCGTCCACCCGGTCTCCAGAGAAGAGTTTGAAGTGACGCATTGTTGTCTCATGTCCAGGACGAAACCTGGATTCCTGAAGACAGACAATGCTTGCCGAAAACGAAGATATTAATTGTCGTAACTCAGCGAGATGAACAGAATAGCTATTACAGTTCCATTGTAATAGTGCCATGGTGTGGACTTAAGTAGAAGTGGGTCTTCTACTAATGCTTGACCGTTTGCCACCCTTCCCCGTCCAGTTGGAGATGATGGGGCAGGAGAGCACACCTCAATCTCCACATCTCCTTCCGAAGACGAAGAAAATGGAGCGGGTGCTCTCTTTGGTTGCGCGCGGTCGTCGTCGGACCTCACGAGTCTCGCTCTTGGAGAAGAGCGAGAGCGGTGTCTAGGGACTTTCTCCCTGTCCGAAGACGGGGTACTTGTCCCCGACACGCCCCGAGCATGCTTCTTTCTAGACCGACGCAGACGTCTATTCGGGGAAGTAGGTGGTCCCTTCCCCACAGACGTCAGGTCCTTGCAAAACGAGGCCGCTCCAGCTGGCACCGCTCCTTTGGTGGTGGCAGGAGCGGAATGGCCAGCAGATGGCTGAGCTGCCTTGTATGTAGGAGAGGAAGAGAAACGGCGCTGAACCGCCCCCCTCTTCTCCGCCGGTGACTTATTTTTCCTATAGGGGAGTTCCTCCACTCTAATGGGTTTGGCTTCTGCGGGCATCACTCCCTTGATGGTCGAGGGAGCGGAAGGCCCAGCAGATGAAGGAGCCATCCCATCAGCCGGAGGTCGAGAGAGACGGCGCCGCTCCGTCCCCCTCCTCTCCACTATCTTTGTCTTATCAGGTGGGCTGGATGACGATCCAGCCCAGGTCGCAGAAGTCTTCTTTGCCTCGTTGGCAGGGGAAGACTTCTTCTCCGACCGTTTCGGAGAGGAAGATGACTTCTTCTCCGATTGCGCCGGTTTAGATGGTATAACCGGCGCCTTTTTCACAATGGCCGAAGAAGGTTGTGTAACCTTCTTCGGGCTGACAGGTCTCGCTTGGACTGCGAGGGGAGACTTTACGATCTCAGAGTAGTTCGTCGTCGAGGGTACAGCACGGGGAACGAAAGTGGCAGGGGTGATAGGTGGCGTCACCTTAGCCGCGAAAGATACCGGAAATTCGGGTGCAGTCATATCACGGTATCTCTTTAGAGCGTCGTGATATGAAAGCCGATCCAATGTTCTGATTTCTTGTATCTTTGCTTCCTTGCAGAACTCAGGGCACTGCTTCGACCGCGGAGAGCGACTTCCTTGGCAGTTAGGACACGTCGGGGGAGGCGTACACCCCACACCGTCATGTGTCCCCTTGCCACACTCTCTACACACCGCCTTGGCAGTGCACCTGGCAGAAACATGACCGAATTTCTGGCAATTGTAGCAGCGCATAGGTGGAGGGATGTACGGTCTAACGTCGCAATGGTACGACGTGACCTTCACCTGCCTAGGCACTACATCACCCTCAAAATGGAGAATGAAAGCGCCAGTATCGACGCTATCATTTCCAATTTTCCGGGTGATGCGCCTAATCCTGGTGACGCCTCGCTTCCCCAGATCCCGCATCAATTCCGCGTCGCTGTTTAAAATGAGGTCGCGATGGAATATAACTCCACGGACCTCATTCAGCGTAGCGTGCTTCTCAACCTTAACGGGAATTTCGCCGAAATGCGTGCATACCAGCAACGCTTCGGTTTGCTGCCGGTCAACGGTATGCAGCAGGAGCTGCCCGTTCCGGAGCTTGGAAATCCCGTTAAGGTCGCGATATTTCCCCACGATTTCCTCTGAAAATAGGATCGATTTTACCTGTTTAAAATCTCCCCCGTCTGTCCTGGTAGCTACCAGGTAGCGAGGAGACCTGTCAACAGGGAACTTCTTATTAAATGCCTCATCCCAAGGCGTATACACCTTGGGATTCGGTCTACACTCCAGAGACGGCTTTTTAAGGGTGCCACCCTGTACAGGTGTCCGTGATCGTTTACTACGCATCCCGGACGAAATCCTCCCCGAATACTGCCCACTCCGAACGGGGGCTATCACTGTGGGCGCCACCCAGCCAAGGCAATACCTACCTGGCATAGCAGATATTGCCCGGGGTCCCAGTGCCTCGAACAGGCACTTACCCCTCGGCATGCACAGGATTTATTCAGCTCCAGTATTCGGCCATGCAGGGACCTTCGTTGTAAGGCGGATACTACTGTAGGGCACATGGCGCACCCACCTGACGGGATGGGGCATACCGTCTAGGCTTTCTGGCCAAGCTGGTGGCCCTTCCCCTAACAGCACGCATGTTTATTTCTATTGGTCAAACCAGAGCTGGGACCAGAAAACCAAAATTGACCTTTATAAGGCCCCCTCTAAGTCGCCTTTTACGACAGGCAGGGGATACCGTGGATGAATTCTGTCCTCCCCATGCACAGGGGGTCTGAACAAATCAAAACTGGCAAGTTATTCGGCCATGTCGGGCCTATTAGTCGCCTCCTAAGACAGGCAGGGCATACCATGGGTGTATTCTATCCCGCACCCACACGGGGGGCAATTAAGAGGCAACAAGATGGCATGTTAGATAGCACTGTGGTGGCAGCCTATTATAAAGAGGAATTAGTTCACAAAAAAATGTGTACAGATCAGAGCATGCATCACAAAGTAAAACCTGTAGAAATATGGTCAAAAAATACTGTATTTAAAAAAATACGTTACATTTATAAAGTCCTAACCACATACACCATATGCTTTAAACTAACCTATGATCACTTTCCATCACGTCGGGTTTCTTAAAGCCGCTTTGTTTTGAAAAGGCTATATTTGGATCTTTAAGCATACAGGCTCTTCATTGGTTATAGAGCTACACGGATTGGTGAAGTATTGGTGTTACATATCTACCATTTCAAGGAACTACTATTTGTCATGAGCAGCTGATCACCGTCACTATCTGTTTCTCTTCATTTTATTCTATTCTTATACCCTAAATTTTATGGTGCACCATATTAGGTTTTAAATACGTATCTTATTACTGGGCTATGCTTTGTTTTTTCAACAGCTGATGAAGGGGAAAAAATATAATTAATCCCCGAAACATATACTGTAAACAAGTTAAATAATTAAATTTTATCTGTATAGTATTGATTCAGGCAGATGTTCATTTCTTGTTAATACCTATTCTAACATATCAATACGGAACCACCATGAGTCATTTAAATAATGTAATTCCATAAGTAAGTTTGCTATTCCTGGGTGTCTTAGTATGTGTCCTACCAACCTATCTCTTCTCTTCATTAGCAGTCGACAGAAATATCTCTTCACTCCCACTTGTCTTAATATCTCTTCATTAGTTACGCTACCTACTAATCTGATTATCATTCTCCTGTAACACCATATTTCAAATGCTTCTATTCTCCTCTTTTCTGCTGTGCCAACAGTCACAGTTTCACCAGAGGATTTAAATGAGTTTTTGAATGGTATGAAACTCCATCTTGAGGAAAGAATTCATGATGAAGGGTCAAATTTATAAACTGTGTTTGTTTACTTACTAGAAAATTGCTTTAAAGCTTCAAATAACACAGTAATGTAGGCTAACGCTATAATAATAAAAAAATAAAAAATAAAGATTTTTATTCATTATCTCTAATTAAAATACAAAATGTATTCAGAACATAAATACAAAACATAAAAGATTTGGCAACGTCTAACAAAAGACTCCAACACTGACTACCATTGATCTTTGTTTATAAACTGTTGCGCAAGATGCATGTCATCATGCCTGTCAACCATTTCTGAGTACTGTAGGTGGCCATTGGACAGCAATAATTCCGTCTAATTTGTCTCATCGTAGATCAGAGGTAGTCTTAAACCATTCTCATCACCGAAAAACTTCTCTCCACAGAACAGCTTGAAGCAGGTACGATGAACAGATTCACGGTCATCACAGTGACAAAGTACAAACTTCACAAATTTAAACGAAGTTATCAACAAAGTTTAGACAGAAACTGATGAAATGCTGAAGCTCCACCGATTTTGGGTAAACACGGCACAAGCGTAGCACCAAATTTCAAACTTCTGACTGCATTTCGAACTCTGTCTGTACAGGGTGTGTTTAAAACATGAGATGCACGAGGGAAGTGGTTTTTTACCTTGTTTGTTTTGAAAAAGGATAGGCATACGCACTGTTGTTTCCCAGCAGGAGTATTGTGTGTTGCGTGTCACAGTATCTTTAGTTTTGAAATGGGGCTCATAAATGATAGTTCGGAAATGCACCCTTTCGGATCGTCGTGGTAAGGGGACACAGCTCAAAGCGCCTTGGCAGAAAACGGGAAAAAACGGACTTTTCGGTTCTGTTCTATAGAAATGGGCCCCACTGTACTTTTCTTTAGACCCCCTGTCTGTGTGTATGTGTATGTGGGAGGGTATATGTTCTGTGGGAAGACTATCAGTTCAGTAGATGGGAAAAGGACCACCCCACCTAGAAAATACGACTAAGCTATGCAAGATGGCTTTTCCGATTTTCCGCCTAATGTAGTATTACATCATTAATAGAGGCGGCTTCAGTGGCGTAGTTGGTAGCATCTATGCCCAAGATCGCGGGTTCAAACCCAGCCAAAGTCTTCGGATTTTTTAAGAGCGTTAAAAATCCCTCGGTATGCCTTCCTTCGGAGGGGAAGTAAAGCGGGCCCATGTCATAGATTTATGTCAGGTAAAAGAACCTTCCACTAACTACAATTATGTGAAGCTAAAATTTGTAGATTAGATTTATCTCTCTATTCAAGTTCCAACGTTCGCAGCCAGGTGCCGCTGTGGTGGCATCTAGTAGCCAAGTTCGCAGCTATGTGTCGTTGATGGTAGCAAAAGTAGGAACTACTTGAAATTGATCATCTGCAGTCCTTACCTGAATTAATTACAGATAATACACACTAATACAGCCTTCACAACTAACTCCGGTTATCAGACAGATTCTACACACACCCAAAGTACACGGGGCTACATGACCGTGTCAGAGCCCCTAAACTGAGCAACCAACCAATATCACTAATAGATTAGTTTCGGGTTATTTTACTTTTATTTTTTAAGGGTACTTACAAAGTTTTTCTTGCACCTAAAACATGAGGTGTGCAATATCCCCTCTGCCCTCCCCATGTTTTAAGCCTTTGCTTTCAAGGCTGGTGAATAAATTAACTCGCGAGTTATCTTATGTAGAAGAACTCCGTCTCCAACTGTTGCTGCAGGCAACTCCAGAATATATGCAACTTATAGAAACTTATCAGTCAGAGAAGAGGGCCATCTGGTGGGATTTCTTTGTATATTGACGTCAAATTGGCTGCAAACCATTTAATATTTGTGTTTCTCTAGATTTTACTTACGTAGCACTTTGTTACTTGCAAGTACACATCATTGGGTGGTCTGTTATTTCATTTTTGAACTCTCATTTATGTTGTTTCCATATTTGAATTTCAATAAAAATAATATTTTGGCTTATTTTTTTCGTCATCTCAGTTTGATAAAACTACCTAACCTTTGGTCTATTAATTTCAATGTGTAATTGAAGGAATTTTTAGTGTAGTCTATGACATGCAGATGTTGATGTTTGTTTGTTATTTTGTCTTGATTTGCCGCCATATTTGTCAGCTGTATGAGGTTTCAAACAGTGCGTTGTTACATGCAGATGTAGTCACATGTGCTCAAATGCGAGGGATGGTGGCGAGTTACGAATGTTCATAAATTATGTACTTTTAGTTGTTCAATTTAATTGAAAAGTTGCATTGTACACTTCTAAAGCCATTGGTCGCTACTTGGTTAAGGGACAGTCAGGGCGAAACAATTGGCCTCTACAAGGTTCAAGACTATTATCTGGACGAAAATGACTGCTTGTACTACGAGGAAAGGGTCTGGGGAGTAAGCTCCAGGTTAGGCTTGTGTTTGTATGTAAAGCCTTATTAACACGATTTAACATGTATGCATCGTTTAAACCTTTAGTGTTGTCCACGACATCATGGATGCCGCCATTTTGTAGTGTAATGTATCGCGATCTATACTATGGTAGGCTACTCCCTCATTACATGAATTTTAGAGAAGCTACTGGAAAAGCTGTCCATTTTCTAAACACACAGCACCAACGTAGGAAGTGGTACACTTGCTGCAATTCATCCTCACCGATATTTCATATTCTCGAGAGCCTCCAGAGTATGCGGAAAGCTTGAGCATTTGGTTCTCGCAGTAAACAGGTGCAGTTGCACTTTATATAAAGGGAGTTAGTGCGCAGTTCGCTACTGCTGTGGGGGTCCGGACGGGACACCAAGAGCCTGCTGATTAGCCAGCTTGGTGTCCTAGGCGAAACCCCACACACGACACAGCACAAACCTAGAAGGTTTGCCGAGTTTTAACTCTTACTTAGACTTACTTATTGTTCTTTTAAGGGGAGGACCTACGAGGTCACCTGCCCCTCTCTGCAAGCACACGTTGACATGTCTGTTCTAAACTATGAAGATGGCAGAGTAGGAACAGGGAGGAGTTATAAAAATAAGGTTAAGGGTGTAGATATATTTGCCTATGGAAATCTCAAAAAGGCATAATCTAGTTATTACTAATTTGAGATATGACTGCCACTGTGCAAGGCTGTATTGTGGTTTGCTCAACTTAGTGATTGTAGACTGGTGGGGAAAAGTGGCGACTACTATACCAGTGTAAGCACAGATCCAGCTGTAAACACCACTTAGTTTCTTACTTGGTCATTTGCAATCAAATTTCAAATAAGAAATAGCAGATATAACAGCTTAAGCTTTCATAGCCCACATTCATAACTACGTACAAATTGTCTGGACTTGTAGGCTGTGGTCCAGTTAGGATGTGATCTTCCGGCGTTTCACAGCTTACAAGCCTGAACCTTGGATTTATATAGGATTTTACATACCGGTACAGTAATGTCTGAAAAATATCTTAAACCTATGTGTTAATTAATGATTGAATGTTAGTTTTAAAAACAAGCCAGAAAGAGCAAAAATGGTCTTCATATGTGAAAATAAAGATATCTGCAAAATATTAAAAAAATTGCATATATATCATTAAGTGTAATGTTTATTATTATCTTCAAATGTAAGTACTAAAGTTTCCATGTTCAATTTAGGCTACTTGGTTTGGAACTGCTGTGTTAAGCTGAGATTCTTTGGATCTATGTATACCACCCATAGTGAACATACCAGCTATTGCTTCCATTTCATTGATCGTTCAAAGAATGGAAACTAGGAATGTTGTTCTGAAAGAAGAATTCTCATTGCCTGTTTTTCTTGGTCCTAGTTGGACTTGGTTAAAACTCATGTTCAAGAGCGACTCTCTAAGAGTTAAAGCTACCGTAACTCTGACATGCCTGGATTGAAATATGATATTTTGTAACATCAAATAAAAACATAAAAAACTCTCCCCCTACAAAAAGTTAGGAATTTAAAATACCAATGATCAAGCAAACAAAAATTGCTAAAAAGAAGGGATCCTATTGCAATGTACAATACTTAAGGCATCATGGGATAGCCACTTCTTGTACTACCTACTGTACATAGGCTAGCTGTCACCTCTTCAAGGGATTTATAGTGATAAAATTGGTCTCAAAATGGTTATATTTGTCGAAAGAAGTAAATAGATAATCAATGATCTTTACAGCTTACAAACTACGAGTATCATAAAAGGTTATAAAAGCAAAGTGATTGAGAGAAAGTCACAATACCCAGAATGTGCGAAATGAAATAGGCCCTACACCCGTTCGTCATTCAAATACATATAATTAACTTGCCAATTATCAGCCTACCGCTGTAAATACAGAAAGCTTTCTTTTTAATCAAAGTTATTTTACGTCAACGGTCGACGGAAATCTGGAGGGGAGGGGTAAGTGCAGTAGCAATTTGTCTACTGAATAAGTAAACCCAGTTATCAGGAGTAAAGTGTAAAGTATTGTAGCAAAGTGCTTCTGTAGAACTAGCAACACATTCTTTTTGTAGATACAAATATATATGTAAAAATGAATGCTTGGTTTTTGGTTTATTTTTTATATAAAAAAACAGGCTTGGCTTGACAACAGACGTACTTCGATGTGTAAACCGTGCTCTTCGATACAAATGTAAATTCAAGAACTTACCACGTTACGGGTAAGGAATAATACTTATGATGAAAACCAATGTATTACGATGACCAGTTGCGTCTTGTTACCATGGCAACAGGTGAATTGTCTTCGGAAATGGAGCGTAAAGATGTCTTTTGAACTGTTCCCTCGCCGTATAAGGAACAGCTGATTGATATATCGAATGCCCTACTTGATTCTATTCGATATTCCGAGCGCAAGCGCGTCTCGATCGATTTTGAGAACGTCACATCCTTCCCTAATGCGCAGTCGTAGTAAAGGCGGATGTTCCAACTACTTTGGTAGCGTCGCTTGGTGGCATTTCCTGTGGGCATTTCTTGTTCTCTGTGTGTTGGCGTTCCTTCGGTAAGGTTTTGTTTGAAAGAGCCTCTGCCATGCTGGTGCATTTGTCTACCGGTGTGGGCATTCAGCGATCGATCTCAATCCAAGGACCAATCCTCAACTAATGTAAATAACTGTGTATTATTGCTTTTATAATGGTTCTTTCTAAACTGTTCTTGGTTATATTTTTGTTCATGGTATTTGTATCTTTACTTGCATGTGTTTGGCTTTCCAATGGAACGGCTTACCGTGTATGTTCCTTATATTTAGCCATTAATTAATTTTCATCAAAGGCATGGTTGTGTATACATTTACGTCACTCGAGGACAACTTGTAAAATATTCCGGATGACTGTATTATGTTGATGGAATAATAAGCCTACTGTACGTGCATGGTTAGGTTGATTTGAAATGTCCCCGTGTGGGTGCGGGTTAGAATACACCCACGGTATGCCCTGCCTGTCGTAGGAGGCGACTAATAGGGCCGACATGGCCGAATAACTTGCCAGTTTTGATTTGTTCAGACCCCCTGTGGATGGGGAGGGCAGAATTCATCCACGGTATCCCCTGCCTGTCGTAAAAGGCGACTTAGAGGGGGCCTTATAAAGGTCAATTTTGGTTTTCTGGTCCCAGCTCTGGTTTGACCAATAGAAATAAACATGCGTGCTGTTAGGGGAAGGGCCACCAGCTTGGCCATCTGGCCAGAAAGCCTAGACGGTATGCCCCATCCCGTCAGGTGGGTGCGCCATGTACCCTACAGTAGTATCCGCCTTACAACGAAGGTCCCTGCATGGCCGAATACTGGAGCTGAATAAATCCTGTGCATGCCGAGGGGGAAGTGCCTGTTTGAGGCACTGGGACCCCGGGCAATATCTGCTATGCCAGGTAGGTATTGCCTTGGCTGGGTGGCGCCCACAGTGATAGCCCCCGTTCGGAGTGGGCAGTATTCGGGGAGGATTTCGTCCGGGATGCCATCAAAGCGATCACGGACACCTGTACAGGGTGGCACCCTTAAAAAGCCGTCTCTTGAGTGTCGAGCTAATCCCAAGGTGTATACGCCTTGGGATGAAGCCTTTAATAGAAGATTCCCCGCTGATAGGTCTCCTCGCTACCTGGTAGCTACGAGGACTGACGGGGGTGATTTTAAACTAGTAAAATCAATAATTTTTTCTGAGGAAATCGAGGGGAAATTTGGGGACCTAAGCGGGATTTCCAAGCTCCGGAACGGTCAGCTGCTGCTGCACACCGTTGATCGGAAGCAAACCGAAGCGTTGCTGGAATGCACGCAATTCGGCGAAATTCCCGTTAAGGTCTCAAAACACGAAACGCTGAATGAGGTCCGAGGAGTTATTTTCCATCGTGACCTCATTTTAAATAGCGATGCGGAATTGTTGCGGGATCTGGGGAAGAGAGGCGTCACCAAGATTAGGCGCATCACCCGAAAGATTGGGGAGAACAGTGTCGATACCGGCGCTTTTATTCTCCATTTTGAGGGTGATGTAGTACCTAAGCAGGTGAAGGTCACATCGTACCACTGCGATGTTCGACCGTACATCCCTCCACCTATGCGCTGCTATCAATGCCAGAGATTCGGGCATGTTTCCGCCAGGTGCACTGCCAAGGCCGTGTGTAGAGAGTGTGGCAAGGGGACACATGAGGGTGAGAGGTGTACGCCTCCCCCGATTTGTCCTAACTGCCAAGGAAGCCACTCTCCACGATCGAAGCAGTGCCCTGAGTTCTGTAAGGAAGCAAAAATTCAAGAAATAAGAACTCTTGATAGGCTTTCATATCACGACGCTCGCAAGAGGTACCGTGATATGAATGCCCCCGAATTTCGGGTATCGTTTGCAGCTGCAACGACGCCCTCATTCACCCCTGCCGCATCTTTACCGAGTGTAGTACCCTCGACGCCCGTATTATCAGCTGTATTAAAATCACCCCTCGCTGTACCAGCGAAAAATGTCAGCCCGAAGGAGGTACAACAACCTTCTTCGGCCCAGCAAAAGAAGGCGCCGGTTATACCATCTAAACCGGCGCAATCGGAGAAGAAGTCCTCTTCTTCTCCGAAACGGTCGGCGAACAAGTCTTCCCCAGCTAAAGGGGGAAAGAAGACTTTGCCGACCGGGGCTGGTCCTTCTTCCAGCCCACCTAATACGAAAAATATAGGGGAGAAGAGGGAGACGGTTCGCCGCCGTCTCTCTCGCCCTCCTGCTGACGGGGTGGCTACTGTCTCTGCTGGCCTTTCCGCTCCCATTACCACCAAGGGAGCGAAGCCTGCTGAAGCCAAGCCCGTACGTATGGAGGAACTCCCCTATAGTAAAGAAAATAGATCGGCGGAGGAGAGGGGAACGGTTCAGCGCCGTTTCTCTTCCTCTCCTAAAGGCAGGGCTGCTCACGTATCTGCTGACCATCCCGCTCCCACCACTACCAGTGGAGCGGTGCCAGCAGGAGCGACCTTGTTTTATAAGGACCCGGCGTCTGTGGGGAAGGGACCATCTACTTCCCCAAACACGCGTCGGCGCCGATCCAAGAAGAAATCTCTTCGGGGCGTGTCGGGGACAGACACCCAGTCTTCCGACCGGGAGAAAGTCCCTCGACACCGCTCTCGCTCTTCCCCAAGAGCGAGACTCGTGAGGTCCGACGACGACCGCGCGCAACCCAAGAGAGCGCCCGCTCCATTTTCTTCGTCTTCGGACGGAGATGTGGAGATTGAGGTGTGCTCTCCTGCCCCATCATCTCCAACTAGAGATGGGGAAGGGTGGCAAACGGTCAAGCATAGGTAGAAGACCAACTTCTACTTAAGTCCACACCATGGCACTATTACAATGGAACTGTAATAGCTATTCTGTTCATCTCGCTGAGTTACGACAATTAATATCTTCGTTTTCGGCAACCATTGTCTGTCTTCAGGAATCCAGGTTTCGTCCTGGACATGAAACAACAATGCGTCACTTCAAACTCTTCTCTAGAGACCGGGTGTACGGAGCTGTGGCCGCTGGTGGCGTCTGCACTCTCGTCCACTCTAGCCTCTTTAGTGAAGAGGTGCCGTTGCGTACTCAGCTAGAGGCGGTTGCAGTTCGTACTTCGTTGCCAGTAATGGCAACAGTATGTAACATGTACATCCCGCCTGATTCTCAGCCAGATTACGACCAGCTGGTGGATCTAGTCTCTCAGCTCCCCCCTCCTTTTCTCCTTCTGGGAGATGTTAATGCCCACAACACCATCTGGGGCTCCGCTACCACTAGCGGTAAAGGGAGAGATTTTGAGAGGCTGATCAGGCGGCTGGACCTGTGTCTGTTGAACACAGGGGAACCTACGCACTTCTCTATTGCGCACGGTACTTATTCAAGTATCGATATTACCCTGTGCAGTCGTGCGCTGGTTCCCCTGCTACAGTGGGGTGTACACGATGACCTTTGTAATAGTGACCATTTTCCAATTATCGTTACTCTTCCGAACCAGAGAGCCATCGAGTTACCAAGTCGATGGCTTCTCCGTCGGGCTGATTGGCCAACTTTCACGGCACGTGCGGTGTTTGCCGAAGATACCTTTGAGAGTGTCGACGATCATACCATTCACATAACGAATGGTATTTTGACTGCTGCTGAGGAAACAATACCTTCCTCATCCGGCAACTCACGCCGGAAGCTCGTCCCTTGGTGGACAGCCGAGATTGCAGCAGCCATTAAAGATCGTCGACGTGCTTTCAAATGCTATCGGAGGCAAAACACTATGGCCAACCTTATCACCTTCAGAAGGATGCGTGCTAGAGCCCGATATCTGATTCGGGAGAGTAAGAAAACGACGTGGGAAAAGTATGTGTCGTCCATGACGGCGCATACTCCTTCATCTCAAGTGTGGACTAAGCTTCGTCGGATCTCCGGACTCCCGACATCACTATCGATACCCGGAGTGTCCATCAATGGGGACATCATCACGGACCATCTCGCCATTGCCAACAGCATTGGCTCGCACTTCTCCGATGTATCCTGCTCCGGGAGTTACGATCCTACGTTTCTGACTCTGAAGCGGGAGGCAGAGACTCACCCCTTGTCCTTTGCCACTGCTGCTTCGGAGTCCTATAATGTACCATTCTCTGAATGGGAACTGCGCAGTGCGCTTGCACTGTGCAGGGATACGGCTCCTGGACCGGATAACATACATAATCAAATGTTAAAACATCTGTGCGAATCCAGTATGAAAGAACTGTTGATCCTCTTCAATCGTATATGGATTGAAGGGGAGTTTCCATCTCAATGGCGAGAGGGGATCGTGATACCGATTCCTAAGGCTGGAAAGGATCCCAAGTTTGTAAGCAGCTATAGGCCCATTTGTTTGACAAATGGCCTATGTAAGCTGCTCGAAAAGATGGTGAACCGTCGACTGGTGTGGTTCTTGGAGGATAAAGGTCTCCTGTCTGAGTACCAATGTGGATTTCGCTCTCATAGGTCCACCACTGACCATCTGGTGCGACTTGAGAGCGCCATACAGGAGGCTTTTTTCCGGAAGCAGCACCTAGTCACGGTTTTCTTTGACCTCGAGAAAGCCTACGACACCACATGGCGCTACGGGATCCTTTCCACCCTTCACAAGTGGGGACTCCGTGGTAACTTACCGACTTTCATTGCGAATTTCATGTCCGTCCGACTCTTCCGTGTAAGGGTCGGTAGGACATTATCGCAGTACTATACCCAAGAAAATGGAGTTCCTCAGGGTTCAGTGCTGAGTGTCACCTTGTTCGCGATTGCCATTAATGGCATTGTTGCCGCCGCCGGGTCCGCGGTAGTTCCATCGCTGTATGTAGACGATTTAGCTCTGCATTACAGCTCTGGAAGTATGGCAGTCGTGGAACGGCAATTGCAGCTAGCCATCAACCGGGTCGACAGGTGGGCTCACGACCGGGGTTTTCGTTTTTCAGCAGCGAAAACCTCCGTCGTCCATTTTTGTCGGCTCCGGAGGCTACATTTACACCCTGAACTACATCTCAGGGATGCTGCGTTGCCGGTGGTTGACACTTATCGCTTCCTGGGGCTCCATTTTGACAGCAAGTTAACGTGGCAGCACCATATACGGCAATTGAAAATGACAAGTCTCAGGAAACTGAACATGCTCAGGTTTCTTAGTGGCACTACGTGGGGGGCTGACCGTGCGGTGCTGCTACGGTTCTACCAAGCCCTCGTCCTGTCCCGGCTAGACTATGGTTCTGCGGCATACGGTTCAGCAAGGCCGGCAACCTTGAAAATGCTGGACAGTATCCACCATAGTGGCGTTAGACTGGCTACCGGTGCCTTCCGGACCAGCCCGATACCCAGCCTACTCGTCGAATCGGGTGTTCCACCTTTAAATTATAGACGCCAACATATGCTGTTAGCATATGCTGCCAATGTGCGTCAAATGCCGCAACACCCGACCTATCAAGCTCTCTTCGGTACCCAAAACCACCAGGGGTACGCCAACCGGCCTCGTGCCACTCGGCCGGTTGGTATTAGACTTGATAGCTCGTGTACCGAAATAGGAGTGGCTGTAGGTCCCTGTATGATCCGGACATCTAGCGAGGTGCCTCCGTGGCAAGTCCCGCGTCCGGAAATTCGGTTAGATCTGCACCGAGGTCCTAAGGTGAACACGGATGCCTCCGTTTACCGGAGGCAGTTCCACAGCATAGTTCACCAATTTCCGGACGCTGGCATTCTATACACGGATGGTTCGAAGGTGGACGAGAAGGTGGGTTGTGCTTACGTTATTGATGGTGCAAATACCAAGATCTCTTTGCCTGAGGCCTGTAGTGTGTTTACTGCGGAGCTCGTTGCCATCTATGAAGCTCTGCAGTTTGCACTACAGGATGCACGAATCCACTTTCTCGTGTGTACCGACTCTTTGAGTTCGTTGCAGTCAATTGCTACATGTTTCCCGCAACACCCCCTAGTGCAGCGAATCCACGACCTACTAGCCGGGCTGTGCCACGCTGACACTCGAATCACCTTTCTGTGGCTTCCAAGCCACATGGGAATTGCGGGAAATGAGTTAGCGGATCAAGCTGCAAAAGAGGCGGTATCACTACCACCTCGACCAATGGAGGTACCCGCTAGAGATATTCGCTCTCAGTTACGCCTACAAGTTCTGGCTTTTTGGGAGAGTCAGTGGCTAGCTGACCCACTGCCCAGTAAACTGAGAGCGATCAAGGGAACTACTCGCGTTTGGCGGAGCTCCTTCCGGGCCCGGAGAGAGTCCGTCATTTTGTGTAGGCTAAGGATAGGTCATACAAGATCCACCCACTCGTACCTAATGAGAAGGGAAGACCCCCCACTTTGTACCTGTGGAGCCGTTTTCACCGTGGCCCACATTTTCACCGAGTGTGTGGATCTTGCTGACTTACGAAGAAACCTTGGTTTGCAGACGACACTCAAACTTATATTAGCCGATGACGCGGTGGCTGCTGATCGCGTTATCCGCTTTATAAGTGAGAGTGGGTTAGGGCCAGCAATCTAAATTTTCCAGTGAACTTTGACTCAACGACTTGTTCGTTTTTGAATGATAATGTATTGTTTTTTCCGTAATTTTTGTTTATGTTTATATTTTTATTTATTTAATTGTTTGTTTTTGTTTTATTAATTTTTGGTCTTTTTAAATTTAGATGTCCACCTCAAAATTTTAAATTCAATTCAAAATTTGTATTCTTTAATCTGTGTTAAGAGGGGCAGATGACCTCGTAGTTCCGCCCCTTAAAACAACAATAACTAACTAACTAACTGATTTGAAATGAATCGGTGAAAAGGTAGGCTATTTCGGTGAGTGGGAGGGATGATAATGTTCCTGGCGACTGCTAATTAAGAGGTCGGATGGTAGGACACATACTGAGACACCCACGAATAGCAAACTTAAGTTACCGAAGGAAGGGTCGAGGAAAAGAACTGTACGGGTAGACCAAGGCTGGAATATGTTAACAGATTTCCTCGGATGTGAGGTGTGATGGCTATGTAGAGAGTGTCCGTCATTTTGTGCAGGCTAAGGATAGGTCATACAAGATCCACCCACTCGTACCTAATGAGAAGGGAAGACCCCTCACTTTGTACCTGTGGAGCTGTTTTCACCGTGGCCCACATTTTCACAGAGTGTGTGGATCTTGCTGACTTATGAAGAAACCTTGGTTTGCAGACGACACTCAAACTTATATTAGCCGATGACGCGGTGGCTGCTGATCGCGTTCTAAGGGTCGGTAGGACATTATCGCAATACTATACCCAAGAAAATGGAGTTCCTCAGGGTTCAGTGCTGAGTGTCACCTTGTTCGCGATTGCCATTAATGGTATTGTTGCCGCCGCCGGGTCCGCGGTAGTTCCATCGCTGTATGTAGACGATTTAGCTCTGCATTACAGCTCTGGAAGTATGGCAGTCGTGGAACGGCAATTGCAGCTAGCTATCAACCGGGTCGACAGGTGGGCTCACGACCGGGGTTTTTGTTTTTCAGCAGCGAAAACCTCAGTCGTCCATTTTTGTCGGCTCCGGAGGCTACATTTACACCCTGAACTACATCTCAGGGATGCTGCGTTGCCGTTGGTTGACACTTATCGCTTCCTGGGGCTCCATTTTGACAGCAAGTTAACGTGGCAGCACCATATACGGCAATTGAAAATGACATGTCTCAGGAAACTGAACATGCTCAGGTTTCTTAGTGGCACTACTTGGGGGGCTGACCGTGCGGTGCTGCTACTGTTCTACCAAGCCCTCGTCCTGTCCCGGCTAGACTATGGTTCTGCGGCATACGGTTCAGCAAGGCCGGCAACCTTAAAATGCTGGACAGTATCCACCATAGTGGCGTTAGGCTGGCTACCGGTGCCTTCCGGACCAGCCCGATACCCAGCCTACTCGCCGAATCGGGTGTTCCACCTTTAAGTTATAGACGCCAACATATGCTTTTATGCTGCCAATGTGCGTCAAATGCCGCAACACCCGACCTATCAAGCTCTCTTCGGTACCCAAAACCACCAGGGTTACGCCAACTGGCCTCGTGCCACTCGGCCGGTTGGTATTAGACTTGATAGCTCGTGTACTGAAATAGGAGTGGCTGTAGGTCCCTGTATGATCCGGACATCTAGCGAGGTGCCTCCGTGGCAAGTCCTGCGTCCGGAAATTCGGTTAGATCTGCACCGAGGTCCTAAGGTGAACACGGATGCCTCCGTTTACCGGAGGCAGTTCCACAGCATAGTTCACCAATTTCTGGACGCTGGCATTCTATACACGGATGGTTCGAAGGTGGACGAGAAAGTGGGTTGTGCTTACGTTATTGATGGTGCAAATACCAAGATCTCTTTGCCTGAGGCCTGTAGTGTGTTTACTGCGGAGCTCGTTGCCATCTATGAAGCTCTGCAGTTTGCTACATGTTTCCCGCAACACCCCCTAGTGCAGCGAATCCACGACCTACTAGCCGGGCTGTGCCACGCTGACACTCGAATCACCTTTCTGTGGCTTCCAAGCCACATGGGAATTGTGGGAAATGAGTTAGCAGATCAAGCTGCAAAAGAGGCGGTATCACTACCACCTCGACCAATGGAGGTACCCGCTAGAGATATTCGCTCTCAGTTACGCCTACAAGTTCTGGCTTTTTGGGAGAGTCAGTGGCTAGCTGACCCACTGCCCAGTAAACTGAGAGCGATCAAGGGAACAACTCGCGTGTGGCGGAGCTCCTTCCGGGCCCGGAGAGAGTCCGTCATTTTGTGTAGGCTAAGGATAGGTCATACAAGATCCACCCACTCGTACCTAATGAGAAGGGAAGACCCCCCACTTTGTACCTGTGGAGCCGTATTCACCGTGGCCCACATTTTCACCGAGTGTGTGGATCTTGCTGACTTACGAAGAAACCTTGGTTTGCAGACGACACTCAAACTTATATTAGCCGATGACGCGGTGGCTGCTGATCGAGTTATCCGCTTTATAAGTGAGAGTGGGTTAGGGCCAGCAATCTAAATTTTCCAGTGAACTTTGACTCAACGACTTGTTCGTTTTTGAATGATAATGTTTTGTTTTTTCCGTAATTTTTGTTTATTTTTATAATTTTTATTTTTTATTTAATTGTTTGTTTTTGTTTTATTAATTTTTGGTCTTTTTAAATTTAGATGTCCACCTCAAAATTTTAAATTCAATACAAAATTTGTATTCTTTAATCTGTGTTAAGAGGGGCAGATGACCTCGTAGTTCCGCCCATTAAAACAACAATAACTAACTGATCGCGTTCTGATTGATAGAGGAGTTCCTCAGGGTTATGTCCTGTCCCGGCTAGACTATGGTTCTGCGGCATACGGTTCAGCAAGGCCGGCAACCTTGAAAATGCTGGACAGTATCCACCATAGTGGCGCTAGGCTGGCTACCGGTGCTTTCCGGACCAGCCCGATACTCAGCCTACTCGCCGAATCGGGTGTTCCACCTTAAAATTATAGACGCTTTTAGCATATGCTGCAAATGTGCGTCAAATGCCGCAACACCCGACCTATCAAGCTCTCTTCGGTACCCAAAACCACCAGGGGTACGCCAACCGGCTTCGTGCCACTGATAGCTCGTGCACTGAAATAGGAGTGGCTGTAGGTCCCTGTATGATCCGGACATCTAGCGAGGTGCCTCCGTGGCAAGTCCCGCGTCCGGAAATTCGGTTAGATCTTCATCAAGGTCCTAAGGTGAACACGGATGCGTCCGTTTACCGGAGGCAGTTCCACAGCATAGTTCACCAATTTCCGGACGCTGGCATTCTATACACGGATGGTTCGAAGGTGGACGAGAAAATGGGTTGTGCTTACGTTATTGATGGTGCGAATACCAAGATCTCTTTGCCTGAGGCCTGTAGTGTGTTTACTGCGGAGCTCGTTGCCATCTATGAAGCTCTGCAGTTTGCACTACAGGATGCACGAATCCACTTTCTCGTGTGTACCGACTCTTCGAGTTCGTTGCAGTCAATTGCTACAGGTTTCCCGCAACACCCCCTAGTGCAGCGAATCCACGACCTACTAGCCGGGCTGTGCCACGCTGACACTTGAATCGCCTTTCTGTGGCTTCCATGCCACATGGGAATTGTGGGAAATGAGTTAGCAGATCAAGCTGCAAAAGAGGTGGTATCACTACCACCTCGACCAATGGATCTTGCTGACTTACGAAGAAACCTTGGCTTGCAGACGACACTCAAACTTATATTAGCCGATGACGCGGTGGCTGCTGATCGCGTTATCCCCTTTATAAGTGAGAGTGGGTTAGGGCCAGCAATCTAAATTTTCCAGTGAACATTGACTCAACGACTTGTTCGTTTTTGAATGATAATGTTTTGTTTTTTCCGTAATTTTTGTTTATTTTTATAATTTTTATTTTTTATTTAATTGTTTGTTTTTGTTTTATTAATTTTTGGTCTTTTTAAATTTAGATGTCCGCCTCAAAATTTTAAATTCAATACAAAATTTGTATTCTTTAATCTGTGTTAAGAGGGGCAGATGACCTCGTAGTTCCGCCCCTTAAAACAACAATAACTAACTAACTGATCGCGTTCTGATTGATAGAGGAGTTCCTCAGGGTTATGTCCTGTCCCGGCTAGACTATGGTTCTGCGGCATACGGTTCAGCAAGGCCGGCAACCTTGAAAATGCTGGACAGTATCCACCATAGTGGCGCTAGGCTGGCTACCGGTGCTTTCCGGACCTGCCCGATACCCAGCCTACTCGCCGAATCGGGTGTTCCACCTTTAAATTATAGACGCTTTTAGCATATGCTGCAAATGTGCGTCAAATGCCGCAACACCCGACCTATCAAGCTCTCTTCGGTACCCAAAACCACCAGGGGTACGCCAACCGGCCTCGTGCCACTGATAGCTCGTGCACTGAAATAGGAGTGGCTGTAGGTCCCTGTATGATCCGGACATCTAGCGAGGTGCCTCCGTGGCAAGTCCCGCGTCCGGAAATTCGGTTAGATCTGCACCGAGGTCCTAAGGTGAACACGGATGCCTCCGTTTACCGGAGGCAGTTCCACAGCATAGTTCACCAATTTCCGGACGCTGGCATTCTATACACGGATGGTTCGAAGGTGGACGAGAAGGTGGGTTGTGCTTACGTTATTGATGGTGCAAATACCAAGATCTCTTTGCCTGAGGCCTGTAGTGTGTTTACTGCGGAGCTCGTTGCCATCTATGAAGCTCTGCAGTTTGCACTACAGGATGCTCGAATCCACTTTCTCGTGTGTACCGACTCTTTGAGTTCGTTGCAGTCAATTGCTACATGTTTCCCGCAACACCCCCTAGTGCAGCGAATCCACGACCTACTAGCCGGGCTGTGCCACGCTGACACTCGAATCACCTTTCTGTGGCTTCCAAGCCACATGGGAATTGCGGGAAATGAGTTAGCAGATCAAGCTGCAAAAGAGGCGGTATCACTACCACCTCGACCAATGGAGGTACCCGCTAGAGATATTCGCTCTCAGTTACGCCTACAAGTTCTGGCTTTTTGGGAGAGTCAGTGGCTAGCTGACCCACTGCCCAGTAAACTGAGAGCGATCAAGGGAACTACTCGCGTTTGGCGGAGCTCCTTCCGGGCCCGGAGAGAGTCCGTCATTTTGTGTAGGCTAAGGATAGGTCATACAAGATCCACCCACTCGTACCTAATGAGAAGGGAAGACCCCCCACTTTGTACCTGTGGAGCCGTTTTCACCGTGGCCCACATTTTCACCGAGTGTGTGGATCTTGCTGACTTACGAAGAAACCTTGGTTTGCAGACGACACTCAAACTTATATTAGCCGATGACGCGGTGGCTGCTGATCGCGTTATCCGCTTTATAAGTGAGAGTGGGTTAGGGCCAGCAATCTAAATTTTCCAGTGAACTTTTACTCAACGACTTGTTCGTTTTTGAATGATAATGTTTTGTTTTTTCCGTAATTTTTGTTAATTTTTATAATTTTTATTTTTTATTTAATTATTTGTTTTTGTTTTATTAATTTTTGGTCTTTTGAAATTTAGATGTCCACCTCAAAATTTTAAATTCAATTCAAATTTTGTATTCTTTAATCTGTGTTAAGAGGGGCAGATGACCTCGTAGTTCCGCCCCTTAAAACAACAATAACTAACTAACTACGTTGATCATAGAACCGCCGATCGAAGTTCCTGATTGTTATCAGGCAACTTTGACAATCCATAGTAAATGAAAATCCACAGCCTGCTTCCAGTCTCCGACCGGGTCAGGAATGGAATGAATGAAGCCCCCATCTAGCGGCGAGGATATGGACTGTGCCGGCTGCCGAGGCCTGACGCACTCCTCTTGGGGCAATGATTAAATGAATGACAAATGAAATGATAGTGGAGAGTGTTGCTGGAATGAAATTTTGACAGGGAAAACCGGAGTACCCGGAGAAAAACCTGTCTGCCTCCGTTTTGTCCAGCACAGATCTCACATGGAGTGACCGGGATTTGAACCACGGACCCAGCGGTGAGAGGCCGGCGTGCTGCCGCCTAAGCCACGGAGGCTTCCATAGTAAATAAATGATTCAATTTGGTGCACCATTAAATGAACTGAGTGCTGCACATGAATGATATGCACTAGAGACTGAACTGGGTGCTTCTTTGTTTTACATAGTACCGTGAGGGTGAGGTTGGCAGTACTGTTTTGATGATTGATTTGGACAATGGTGGTAACAGCTGTAAATATTGTCGTGATCCTCTTTGGGATGGCTGGGTGGGTCACAGATGGCGGAGAAGGAAACATCTATTAAAACATCATTCCCTGATTTATTTCTCGTTTGATAAGATATTTTGGCTAATTCCTGTACTAGGCCTATTGAGAATGTTATTGCTCGTTCTTCGTTCATTCAGTGCTACCGTTTATTATTGTTTTTAACATGACTATGACAGAGGTGCCAACTATTACGGATTGTCCGTAATTATTACGGATTTCAGCTCACGATTACGGCGTTACGGTCAAAGGGGAAATTATTACGGAAAAGTGACATCATGAAAAAAAAAAATACATTTCTATGAAAATAAAAGGAAAGTTGCAGGGTGTCTACTGGTAACGAAAGTAACGAAAAAGTAGCTAAATTTACAAACAGGTAACGAAAGTAAAAGTAGCTAATTATGTCTGCATAGTTGGAGGTAACAAAAATTCGCCGAGGTCGGTTTAAATCGTCTAATTCGCGCCGCTTGGCTCACAGATTGCGATGGAGCTGATTGCGTATGCTATATTTCCCCGTGCCCGACCTCAAGGAAATGCAAACTGAGGATACCTTGAGTGGTATACATCGGTCCAATGTATAATTTCGGTATCGAGAAGAGTTTTTAGTTTTGTGTGAAATATTTTTCAGTATTATTAGGAAACCTTACATTCCGCGAGACTTTTATTCGCGAACATTTCCAAAACTCAACAGAGACCTCTCATTTCAGTTATTGACCTCTGAATTTGGAGACTATCTCAAATTGAAGTCCAGAAATAACGCGAAATAATTTAATGTCGCAATGTTGCGAAATTATACAGTTTTGAAAAAAGAATCCCGAAAATGCTTCGTAATACATTTATTTTAAAAATCGATTCGTCTCGAAAATTTGCGACATCCAGTATTGGTTAATTCAAAATTCCGTTATGTCGACTTTTCCTTCGAACTTTGGTTCCATCGGATAATTTAACCGGTTATTTCGAAAACTTGTATAACTTGTATAATTCGTGATTCGAATTCGAAAGAAAATGTGCCCCCTTGTCGTATTCATGCAATTCTATCAGAATAATTCGTAATATTCGATACCTACTTCGAACGTTCATCCTCCGAACTCATATGCTCAAGACGGCCGGCTGACTGCACGACTTGCCTGCGGGAATCTCTTCAAACGGACAGAGATCGATGCCAGTTGCGAAAAATCATAAAACCCGTGCCCAATCGTGAACTTGTGACCACGGGGACTGCGGGAATCCTGTCAAAGGTGATTGGGCGCCCATAACGAAACATCCCGAAACCTTCTCGCCATTTTTCCCATGACCGTATACTTAAAAGCGTACGGGGAGCGAGAAGTGCGTGAACCCTTTTAGAAATGACGTCTACGTAGCATCGCGATACCCATTTCTCCTCGTGATTCACCGTGAACTCCCAACCACGGCATAGGGATAGTGGGAATCACGGCGCCGACCATACAACACGTCCATAACTGCTCGTGAATTTTAACCATGCCCAACCTCGAGCTTGCCTCCGCCATTCTGCCCGAACAGATAGACAGGCAGACAATCGTTGAATGGCCGGATGCGGCGTCGATTGCATATTATCGCGTTCTCAGTGACCAACCGCGAGGGCATCGTGATTCTCGTATAACGACCAAAAGCGACAGCGATTGCAATACATCGCGATATTTCTCCGCATTCGATGACGAGAACTGGATTCTTGTCAAATGTACAGTAAGTGGCACCGATTGCGTAATTATGCTATAATTTACCGTTCCCACATCAAGGACAATCGAAATCTCGTCGATCGGCTAAAAGTGACACCAATTATGTAAATAGCGGTTTTTCTCCGTGTTCTATCGTGAAAACTACGGGAATCTCGACAAATGGCTGAGGACAGCGCCGATCGTGTAACATCTCGATATTTTTCTTAGAATGAAGGTTTTCTATTCATCTCTTGATTATTTTGTTCAAATATTCCCAAGTTTGGTCAAGGAAAATGAACATGACAAACTTGAAGAGAAATTTGCTGTTTATCAGTGTGATACTTTCCCTGAATATATTTTACAAGGAACTAGAATTGATGAAAACTGGGGCAAAATTGCTGAGCTTAAAAACGAAAGAGGATAGTTCCAAGTATAAAACTTTAAGTAACGTGATATTTGCAATATTACTTGTACCTCACAGTAACTTTCCCACAGAAAGAATTTTCAGTGTTGTTAGGAAAAAATCCGACAATTCAGACCTACATTAAGCACACTGGACTCGCTTATGATTCACAAGACGAAAATGTCATCACAGGGGGAAGTATGTTGCAAGAAAACTTTCACGGAAAACCAGATACTGAGTGCTAAAACAAGCTACAATGATTTTTTTTATCACAGAACTAGCAGTTAATGTGCAAATGTTATTGTGTAATATGATATTCTTTACTATAGGTTGCTTCCTGGTAGGGCAAAAGTGGTGTGGTGTCATTATCGAGAAGGGAGGAGCAAGCTTTGGATTTGACGTGAAAATAGTTTTTCAGTATAAGAGATTACTGATAAACCACTTCAAAGGTTGGCACCTCTGCATGAGGGCATCTGCCCCATTGTATATTTAAATGTCAGTGGTCCACCCAACTCGGATCGTAGTAGAAGGGGTTTGGTTTCGAATATTCCCGAAGGAAGTTTGATGATAGTTTCCATTTGAGGAGATGTTGGGACTCTCTGATCTAGTGTGTTCCTATTCTCTCTTCATTACAAGCACCTGCTTGCCATTGCTCCCATCTATTAGTCCCAGCAATCATTCGTGCTACCCTCATACAAGCCCAATGTTATACTGGGGTGAAACGCTGGCAATTTATATTTGAGCTAGCTGGCCATTTTATCATGCTATAGGAAGTAGAAGGGGTTCGCGAGCCGAAAAAGGTTGAGACCTGCAGATGTAGTGTTCATTTTGTAACGGTTTCCCTTGTGGGTGCTTACCTGTACCTTCTAAGTATGAGATTGATTTGATAATTGGCGCCAAGAAGCCAACATCAAGTTGAAACCTAAAATTTATATTTATATCAACCTCTAGCTTGCGTAGGACACATGAGATACCTTCAAAATCAGACCGTGGTATGATTGCATCATTAACCCTGATAACATGTGCATTGGTAGAAGGTTTTGTCTTATATATATTAATCTCTTGAATAAATAAAAATATAAATAAATATAAAATAAATAAATAAAAATAAATTAAAGATTGCATGTTGAATAAAATTAGTTTAATAATCAAAGAACAAGACTGTGGTAAATTTAATAATAATAAAAAGGAGCTTAAAGATTTTACCATTACTACATGAAAATTACATGAAGTTGGAGGTCGGAAGAATTTACGATTATTACCAAGCTATGAAGCAAGAGAGTAGAATCCAAGCCAGTGAAATGAAATTCCTAAGAAGGATGATAGGAAAGACAAGGAAAGACAGAGTGAGGAATGAAGATGTTAGGAAGGAAGTTGGGATGGGAAAACTAAATGAGAGAATTGAGAAGAATAAACTAAGGTGGTTTGGACATGTAAAGAGGATGGAGGAAAATAGAATACCAAGACAGATGCTGGAGGCGAAGTGCAAGGGTAAGAGAGCAAGAGAAGACCTAGAACAAGGTGGATTGATTCAGTGAAGAACAGTGTAAGAAAAAGAAATCTGGACTGGGACAAGATCGTGGAAGAAGAATGGTGGAAGGAAAGTGGAGAAGTGCCATAAATACTCCGACCCGGCAGGAGCTGGATAAGGGGAAATGATGATGATGATGACCAAGCTATGAAGTTACTGAATTTACAATGAAATATAATGAAAAGAGAGAGATTTTGTAGATATGAGTCAGTTCCGCTCACCATTGAAGATACTTTCTCCCTCGTACTTATTGCTTCAAGAGATATTGCTGTAGATTCTTGGTCGGCGTCATCTTCTTTGTTTCTTGATGGAGTAGCTAATTAATATGAAAGTTCGAATACTATTTAGTGGTGGATCTAAGTACCGAAGCCAGTTATACGGTCTGCCTATTCACAACAGCTCGTATAATACCCATGACTAATTGGTTATTGGAGTATACCTGTACGATGTAGTTCACCATGGAACACAAGCAATAAATCCAGAGACTAAGCGAAGATTTATAATGTTCTCTGAATCAAAGTAACGATCCATCCATTACGGAACAAAAGTAATAATTAAGTCCACTCTGAACAAAAGTATAAAGTTATCCTCGCGCAGCGCACTCATTATATGCACTTGGCACGCTTCCCCTTCCAACGTTCCACTCCTCGGACTCCTGCCTGGCCTGTCTGTAGACCAATCACCGTGCGTCTTTATGCTACACGACACGCCGGGTAACAGCTGCCCTTCTCATGATTAGCTGCGGCATCCCACGCGCTTTTTCTCGCATTAAAGTTCATTGCTCTTGCAGTTACGCTTGGATGTACATTTTCCGTTTCCACCAGACATATCGCCTTTTCATTAATCCGTACTGTTAAAGAAGTTCCCTCGGTTTCGACATCTAGTTGTTCCTGGATCCGTACTCACCGATGATGCAAAACTCTCAATTAGCCCTAACTGAGTATAAAATACGTATTCTCCGCAATCAAATAATTTATTGTATAATGGACTAGCTGTTACCCGCGGCTTCGCCTGCAGTTACATTTGGAATCCCGTTATAACATTAGTTATATAGATAGATGAGCATGGGTCCTAGTGGAAAATAATTCTATCACCTGAAACCAAAAATGCATGGGACGAAAAAAACATCAAAATATCATGTTAGTTTCAGACCCTAAAAGACTTGAAAGATATAATAAAAGTATTAAAAAAGCTATTTTTTGAAATTTCATTCGAATCAATTTTTATGTCAATCCTGGGACTTGGAAAATTCCGGCTAAAAAGTACAAAATCAGTAAACTCCCTAAGTATTCGTCGTATGATGAAATAGCAAGAGACAAAAAAAGATGTAATATGTTATTGTCTACAACATAGGCCATGTATAATTTTACATATTACCTGTGTTTTTTCCCCCCCAGAATTTCACCCCGCCCCATGGGCCCCTTAAATTGGATTTATGAAAAAACGGTGAAACACCTATTTACTTATTTTTTATGCTGATTTTTTCCCGCTGAGTTCCAAACTCCTCGCCTATGTCGTTTGAGAGATACACGCTCCGTTAGGAATCCTTCAACCCCCCACTTTTCACCCCTTTCACCTCATAATATACACCACATCGAAAAACCCTAAGACACATGTCTTTTTATTTTTAATGATGAGTGTATATGCCGAGTATCACATCCCCCAATGAAACCAATCGGGAGATATTGCTATTCAATGAAATGCAGGTATACCCCTTTAACACCCCTTTAGAACATGAATATCCAAAAATCCTTTCTTAGTGGGCGTTTGCGGCCCTTGAGGAAGCTGCATACCAAATTTCATTCCAATCTGTTTGGTGGTTTCTGAGATTTCGTGATGAGTGAATCAGTGAGTGAGTGGTATTTGAGCTTTATATAGTAGATATCTGAATAATCCGATTGATAGTGTTTTCTAATAGATAGAAAACCTATCTGTATCGGTTATAAAATTTAAATGGCTCCAAAATAAAATAAGACATTAATAATAATTTTATTAATGCAGCCAATGGCCATGTATTTTTCTTTTTCAGGACTGGTCAGGGAAGGGATTATGAAAGGAAATCGGCCGTGGACCTATTGAAAGGAACCGTCCCGGCATTTGCCTGGTGGTGAAAATGGGAAACCACTATAACCATTTTCAAGACGGCCGAGGTGGGGTTCGAACCCACGGTCTCCCGATGGCAGCGAGACACGAGGTAGCGCGTTAGCGCTCTCAGCCACCGCGGCGCGGCCGGTTAATAATAATTCTAAATTAAATTCACTTGGCTGAATAATCAACCTTGAACCAAGAACTCTTCATTACAGCCTGGTAATCAACATCTTCCCTCAATACCATAATCCTTCGGGATGCTTAGCGTCTTCTCCCTGGGTACTTTATCGTACGCCTTCTCTAGATCTACAAAAATCACACAACAGTCTATTCCTGTCACAGCATTTCTCATTAACTTGGTGCAGACTAAAAATTTGATCTTGACATCCTCGTTGTGCTTGGAAGCCACACAGGTTATCTAGTTCTCGGCCAATGATTAACTCTCCTTTCCTCAAACCCGATTACACTTTGTCCGGAACGCTTAGTTATCAAAGAATTGCCTACACAATTATTGCAATTTTATCTGTTATCTTGCTTAGATTAGTGCTTTTTTCCAGTCAGGGTGCCTTTCCTAAATCCCATGCCAATTCGAGTATCCTGTGTTACCATTTCTGGTGAATTTCGTCCACCCCTACTGCTTTGTTGATTTGGATTGGCATAAAGCTTTCCTGGTGTTGATCAGACTCTTTCGGCCTCATATCTCATTTCCTAAGACAAAGTTAATTAAATCATAGCCATAGGACACCAATAAAATGCAGGTTTCTCTGCTAGTGGCAGTGCAGACATAACTTCAAAATTGGAGAGTAGATCTCTCTAATGGACTGGTGTGGTTGCTGAGGTTATACGATTATCATTGCTAGGCATACACATTTCTAGTTTTACAATGGTTTTGAAAATCAGGGGTGCACACAATAAGAAACTTGAAATACTAGCTCTTCATACCTGGGAGATGGTGACGGTATAAGGAAGGATACAGCTCGTGCAACGATATTTGTCCGGTCAGTTCCAAGTTGCTTACCTCCTGTTCTCTGTACGACTGCGCAACTGGAGCTGATCGGCCAAAAACCGTGGTGTGAACTGTATACATTATATCATAGAAATTAAAGACAAACTAACATCCACACCTATGGCCGGGTTCGAACCAGTAGACGAGCTAAAGTTCAATTTCTAGACCTAATATTTTACCGCTGACCCACGCCAGCTGGCAAACTGAAAGAAAAATATGATTGTACTGATTGTCTTCCCTGGACATATTTTTCAAATAAATCTTCATAAGGATCTATTATATTCCATCCTAAATATTAACTGTAAATGTTGACAGTAAAATTTCCTCTCACTTGATGTGAAGTGTTCAACTTGCAACTTCACACATGCCTAAGAACTGTTATGGAATAGCCTCCCTTCCAACATTCTCTTGGGCATCTGGCTCTCCGGCATCCTCTCTATATGTCCCAACCATTGGATTCTCTGTGCCTTTATAAACTTTACGATATCTTGTTTTCCAATCAATTTGTTTAGTTCATGGTTATATCGTATTCTCCATCCATCTTCCTCTCTAACAGGGCCATATATTCTTCGCAGTATTTTCCTTTCAAAACACTTCACAGTATTCTCATCATCCGTAGTTATTGTCCAAGCTTCAGAGCCATAGGTCACTACTGGTCTTTACCAATTGCCGCATAGAATTTTCTTACTTCACTTCCCTGGTTTAATTCTTCTATTTCTATAAATTGTTTCTTTATGTGTTCCTTTTTCTTTCTTCTACATACTTTGTTGGCATTCAACCTCAGTTGCCTATAATGTTCAGTTACTTCTTGTTTCTCTCAAGATCATCTTTTCTCTTGCTCTATTCTTCTCTTCTATTGCTTCCCTACACTCTTGATCAAACCATTCATTCCGGGTTTGCTGCCTCTTTCCGATTATTTCTTCTGCAGCCAGTTTAACTACTTCCTCTATTTTCTTACACTCTTCATTGAGATCATCTCTCTCTTTTTCTTCTAATTTCTTTTGTATTTCTCTCTGATATTCCTCCTTAATTCTTTCATCTCCTAGTCTTTCAACGTTTATACTGTTCTTCCAGGTTTCAGATTCTGTTTTCGTTTTAGCCAGCTTTTCTCTAAGTACTGCTTTGACTAGATAGTGATCTGAATCACAATTTGGTCCTCTACAACTCCGCACATCTATAATTGACGAAGAGTATCTTGCATTGATTAACACATGGTCTATTTGATTCACGGTTGTAGAATCAGGAGCCTTCCAAGTACCTAGATGTATTCGTTTATGTGGGAAACGTGTGCTTTTGATCACCATATTGTTCCTGATGGCAAAATGCCCAAGTAGTGTGCCATTCTGGTTACTATCATGTAGTGTTATGTTCCCCTGCACATCTCATCAATAGATCCTTCCCAATCTTTGCGTTAAAGTCACCCATTATTATCAATGTATCGTATCTCTGTATCTCACCGCATATCTGTTCCAATTGTTCATGGAACTCTTCCTTCTCATCCTCATCTTTCTCTTCAGTTGGTGCATACACTGACAATATGGATACGTTCCTGAATCTTCCTTTGATGCGCAATTTACAAAATCTTTCATTTATGGCTTCATATTCCATAATACTATTCCTTACTGACTTGGATACCATAAATCCTGTACCATGTTGTCCTGTTCTGCTATTTGGACCACTATACAATAGTGAATATTCCCTTTTATCTATCCTTCCTTGTCCTTGCCAGCTTACCTCTTGTAACGCTACAATGTCTAAATTAAATTTAGTTATCTCTTCTCCTATTTCATTCATCTTTCCTGGTCTCAACATCGTTCTTACATTCCACGTCGCAATATACAAATCTCTTTTCCGTGATCCAGGCCGAGGTTGTCTTCTGTTAAATCCGTCCTTCCGAAGCAATTGTCCTTGTTTCGTAACAGGTTCTTTTTTTTATGGTGTGGGGTTGTTAGCCCCACGTCCAACCCCCAACCTGGAGGGCCAGAGTATCCCGTTTAGTCTGGATCATCACCTTCGACCTGACCGGCTTGGGAGACCCTACCAGTAGCTAAGCTACCGCCGGCATAGCTCTCAGGATCATTTGACCACGCAAGCTCCACCACCGCGTCATGGTAAGGATACCATTGGTGGAGAAAAGGTAAAAATGGTCAACATAATAACCCTGCAGTGCTTAGCCCTTACGAGGCAGTTAAACTTCAGAGTGCTGTCGACGAAACAGTTCATCACCAATTATGCCACACAGGGGTGTTAATGATGAAACTGTTGTCGCTACGCGCGCACGCCTTTCATTCCACATTCCAGCAGTTTGAGGCGATGTTATTTGAAAGTAGACTTGCCTGCTTTTTCGTGATAGTCCATAGAACCATTTAATTTGCATTTTTAATATCTATGGTGATTTGAATTATGCTATACATTTGTTCTAAGAGATGGAAAAGTTGGACTTCTGTGGGCTGTAATGGCCTACAACACACCTTGGTAGTAGTTTGAGTAGTGACGATTTAAACATTGACCGTACCCAGGATTTGTCACCCGTAGTGAAAGGCTGTTGAGCTAGTCTCTACACGAGGCGGTCTTTACCTAGTTCAACTGTCCCCCCGGGAATTATTTTGTGGCTGAGCCCCTGAAGAAAACTTATTCTAGTACGTGTAAAATGCAATCCAATGTAATATATGTAACCAATAGGAGAAGGGGTAATATGTTAAATTGATTCAGGGCCTTGATGTAGAATGGGGCTAAGATGCATGAAAATAACTTAAAACATGGTTGTTTATTCATCAGGAAGTACAAAGCAATTAGAAGGTTAATGACAGGTTAAATGAAGATTAATGGAATTGTGGAAGGAGGTTGGTTGGTTCCTCAGTGTAGGAGCTGTGACAACGCGGTCATGTAGGAGCATTGGCTTTGATGTGCGTGAATAAGACAGCAGTGCGCGCCGGTTACATGTATGTACGATGGGAACATGGCGCCTGCCATTGCAGTTTATTTTTGGCATACCCCTAACCGGATCATTGCGTACCACTAAGGGGTAGATATACCCCAGGTTGGGAACCGCTGGTATAGTCCTAGTATAGCTCAGCAAGTTAACTGAAACCCTGAGTGAGGATGATGGGAAGTGGGAGGGAGCAAATGGAAGCCTAGTATACCCCACTTCAGGTCAAGACCTGAGGAAAATATCCCTCCGCGCATCTTCTCTCTCTGTCCCGTCTTGTTTCCAACATGGCGCGCATCTGATAGTGTTTGGATCTACCTTAACCACAAACGACTTCATTGCGTTCGGACCTTTGATTCACTTCAATTACGAATTTATCTACGGCATATTCACTGAACCAAATATGTTTTCCTATCGTGTCGAAACCCGAGGCTCTGTGCTAATAAAAAAAGGATGCTTCTAGTTTTGTTATCGTGCGATTATTTAAAACCTTATAACATTGTTTGTGTTAGGCGAGGAATGACACATGAACGATGAGTGATATAAGACGACGAAATGACGTGTCTCCTTGAACCCTATGAACCAACTAATTGTTTATTTGTCATCCGTCAGCATCTTATCTTGGGAAAGATCGAAAGTTGACGGGGAGAAACAGCTGCTTCCTTGAAGGGTTACGACACGTACTCTTGGGAATCAGAAGGCAGAATGATCTACTGTTAGTACAAAGACTTAACTGTAACGTGAAGTGGAGGGTAATTATAAAACAAAATAATAATTATACCGCGCATAGGAAAATAATACTGTCAGGTGTATATGAGGATTAGCCAACATCAAAATGTCATTACAAAACATGGCGAGTAGGCTATATATTTTCGGTTGAGCTGACATAGGCTACTGAGAAGTAAACACTTTCTTATGAATAAGATTAAATGTTAGGATACAACATGTGTATATAACTTACAGATGTTGTCGCTAATCTTCCTCCATTGCTTCTATTCCACTGAGACCGCAGTCAGATAATTCACTACTATCACTATCACCATTAACTTTCGCTGTCACTTTCGTCACAGTTGGAATTTCATTCTTGAGAAAAAGAAGAAAGCACTTTCCTACGAATTCCACACAGAACAAAATTCTAAATACTGTGACACATGAACCCCCTTTCCTTGTGACGCCGGCCGACTTCTCGCCGGAGACTCGCCATGAGCTTTGAATTCAACGCACACCGAGTCAACACTGTATGTCGAAACTCCAGTCAAGTATGCAGTCTTCTTCACCAACTCTTCTACTGTCCACTCTGGATTGTCATCCCTCAACCTACTACAGTATATACATTTAAAATCATTTGTTTGCACCTTTTACCGAACTTCTCCCCACTTTTATTTTTGAAGTATTTTGTTGGTGATTCAAGCTTTACAGCTGCAGTTAGAACACTTTGTCTACTTGAAGGAGCCATCTTGAAGTCTGTTCAATCATAACAGTATTGCCAACGTTTGAACCTGATTTGCCACAACATTGAATGAGTCGGTTACTCTTTTGCAGCTCAACGAAATATACAGAACGAAATATAATATAATATCAAATTCGTACCTCATTACTCTGCCTATCGTATAAAATACCACTACAAGCTATATTCGCGCACACAGTTAACATGAAAAGCAAGGTTGGTGCAGCTCCCAGTTAACGAGAAAATGAAATTTATTCATAGATTTATACCAAGGAATTTCTTAAAAGTAATCTAGCCAGTTTATCGAAACATAGCAACATGCGCTGAAACATCTTGTACTGCAAAATCAAGCAGAAAAATTGGGAACTATTTCCTTGCACGTTAGCCTTTTCACAGACCAGAACATCGAAGGGACCGCTTAGGTCTTGACCTGACTTTCGGTATAGTTCGCATGTTTTCCGTTGCTTCAGATGAGCATGTCACGCTATAGTACTGTAATTCGGCTGCTTACTGATACTTTTCTCAGAGGAGGGGCCTGCCTGTGTGCAAAATGTTACTTTTTGATGATGATTCAGCTTTGGTCCGTGTTTATGATAACCATGATTTTCTCAAAGCTCTGATTTTTTATGCCAATAAGTTTTCTTTTATTCATGTGGTTTAAAGCAACTTGGCTTTTATTGGTGTATATTTTAATTTCAGGTGGTGATAATTAGGTCTGTGGAACTGGATATTTCCTCTTAGTTTTCTTCAAACATCCTTCAGGATGCATTTGTATAATTTGACGCTGCAGCGTGCAACTGGAATTACTCACGCTGTTCATGGCAACTTCGGTGGTAGCAAGATGCAAGAGATTCTAGTCTCAAGGGGAAAGTCTCTTGAGCTACTAAGACCTGATCCTAACACAGGAAAAGTACATACTTTACTTACAGTGGAAGTATTTGGAATTGTTAGATCTTTGATGTCATTCAGGCTTACTGGCGGAACAAAAGGTAATTTGACTTGGTGGAGCCTACTTAAGTATACTAGACGGTATTTCAATGATGATTCAGCTTTGGTCCGTGTTTATGATAACTATGATTTCCTCAAAGCTCTGATTTTTCGTAAATGAATTATTTGTTCCCTTTCTGTTCTGTTAAATATTAACACTGGTTATGTTGATTTCAGACTATATTGTGGTTGGTTCCGATTCTGGAAGAATAGTAATTTTAGAATATTCACCTCAAAAGAACATTTTTGAGAAAGTGCATCAAGAAACTTTCGGCAAAAGTGGTTGCCGGAGAATTGTGCCTGGGCAGTATTTAGCCATTGATCCAAAAGGAAGAGCAGTCATGATTGGTAAGGTATAGCCCTTTAGTGTCATTTTCTGTGCTATTGTTTGGTTTTCATGATATTTGTAGCATGTTAGTGTAATGTTTGCATATAGGCCTACTCACAATTTTTTGACTGAAAATAAATGTGAAATTTTGTATGTGTGATATAATGATCAGATTTGTGTGCAAAAGACTGTTCCCAACCATAAAAATATTTCATTATTGAAACACAACTTGCATACTTGGTCACTCGTGCCAATCTCTGAGCTACTCGCGTATGCATCATTCTGGTCATCATCCCATACTGCATCCTGATTTGCGAAGCCAATCTTCAATAAGCTTTTCACAACGTCCATTGACCTCTGAATGCGTTGTGTGTTCTGTAGGTGGTTTCTAGCACAGCTTTCAGATTATGCCAGTCGTGAACATAAAATTCTGTTACACTGAAATCTTGACAGTCAGTACTATTACCAACTTCTGTGTATTTTAATTACTTTCTAGTTTTAAACCAAGTAGTATAAATTCCATGTTTCTCAATAACTTAGATTGACCTACCCGAGAAAACGAATCGCACTGAAAAATAACAGTGAAACTAAGAAGACAGAATACTGGTACTTGTCAACAATGCAACCTATCAACATATACTGTGAAAGAAAGGAAAGCATGGCCGCCAAAAATAATGACATTGTGGGCAAGACATCTTATGTCGAGTGGGTGGGGGTTCTAACTTAAAATTATTACAATCATCTTGACTGTGAGAAATTAATGTGATTTTTCCTGCTATTTCAAATTTAAGATATACACAATGGTGATTTATATGCAAGCAAATCCAATACCTCTGGAAGCACTTTTCTGTGCTTTTTGGCATATTGGTATTGTAGATAGCATCTTTTAGATGGACCCATTATTTTGGGCAGCCAGGCTCTGCCTGTCACAAGTCAGGACAAAGGGGGAGTGATAGAGGAGTAACACCTCTTAAAAAAAAAACCTTGGGCCAGCTGACCCGGTTGGTAGTACCATGTAAGGGTCCCTTGCCAGGGTTACAGTGGAGACCTCAACGGCAGCTACAGTTCTTTGGTACAGTGTAGATGGTGGAAGGGGCAGCCCAGTGCTCGGGATTGAGTACAAGGTATCGTCCTCACTTGAGGGCAGATATCAGCTGTTGCGTCTGATCCGGAGCGGGCGGCTACAAACGGCGTCTGTACCCCATGTTAGGGACGGCCGAATGATATGCTGGCAGTAGCATTAAGATGCCCGGGCGACAGGCCGGTCGGTTTATCACAGTCGCAACTCGTGGATCAATGGCACAAGTTGAATTATCGGAAAATGCTAGGGCGTCGTCCTCCCCCCCCCCCCCCCCCCCGCAAGCGACGCGCGATGGTCTCGCCCGGCCAACGTGAGAAGAGAGCAAGGGCTACCAATTAAAGGACGAAATTGGTTAAAGAAGCGAGTCCAAAATAAACCATTGCGTATTGCTCCCTGGAACATATGGACATTGACAGGTCGCAGTAGCGAATTGGCAGCAATCATAAAATCTTGTTGCGTAGATCTGGCTACAAAAAATGCCTCTCTTGGAATTGTAAAATTCAACATTATACAACAATAGTCTCGCCTGCAGCCCTTTATGCAGCCGAGACACTTAATCTACAACATAAAAAGTTGAGAAATCAATTGGAGATTAAGGAACGCCAAATCATTGAAATATTTTAGGAACAAGAATCAAAGATGGAATTCACCTTCCGAAACTTAATGCTGACGTCTATTTTAAAATTACTAAAATCAGACACAATCCTTATGAGAAGGATCCAAATCAAGGGACATTTGGACAGAATGGACCCAACTAGGTTAACAAATAAAATCTATACGTTTTGCAGGAAAGGCAACAAGGTCCAATTGGTACAAAAAGGCGGAAAAGAATTTGGCTGAATTAAGTTTTCCCAATCTCAAGAATCAAGAGGAAATTGAAAATTACTCGCACGGGGTTTTGAGGGAGAAGAGAGAAGACCTACCAGACATGTCTGGTCGCAGCAATGAAGACTCGATCGTTGGGCATGAAGAGTTATTGAACAAACATCAAGGCCAATAAGTGTTGATTCCGCGTGGTCCTCGGAGACACATTCGCGCATAAGATTTGCTTGGTACTAAACTGGTGCAGGGTGTCCCTTGCCTAAGGTCCCACCAATAGCAGTCGGACAGGTTTTCACTGACATTAGCAGCGTTTCGTATGACGGCTTATTGATTCTCATCATTCCGAGGCCAATTCACTGAAGCAATGGGTCCGTACAAGTTTCACTTCCCTGGACTGTCACTGTGCACAGCCGCTGTGTAGTACGCTGTGTGACAGCTACTCACGCAGCGCAAGTCGTAGCCTGCAGGCAGAGACAGGCTCCTTTCTTCTGACAAGGTCGCACCAGATTGTAAGCTCGCGGCAGCATTTGCGACCGACCAGCACACAAATACGAATATGCTAAGTAATTGTGCTGGCTGTTCGCGTCGCGTGGTCATAGGTATCACCCACCTTCGCATTCGGGCCCGTGGAAGTAGCTTCGATCATGAGACATGACGGCGCCCCTTTTCCCTCTCCCTAAACACTGCTGCCGGGGAGGGGAGGAAGAGGACTCACGGATAATCTGGGTGGTGGGCGGCTGGGATGGTTAACTCAAGAGGCTTATGGGATACTGGGCTACACTGATGTCTCGAAAGAAGAAAAGTTTAAAACAAATAAAGTATATTCTAAGTTCAAGGGATTACAAGCCCGTACATGACGGTGAAACAAGAAACACTACCTGTTGTAATGAAACCCCTGAACAAAATGCTCTTTAGATTCATTAATTATTGTTCCTTGACGACAAGGAAATATTTCTATAAAGTTTCTCTTTCTACTCTTTTTTTCACTTGCTTAAGATCATTGAGGACTCCATAATGTTCAATGTGCATAGAATGAAATTGCCACCGAATGATGTTTTTTCCGTGTTTCACCTGATGGGTGCTGATTATAACAAACCTTTCTGACTGTGGCTATATTATAAATGAAAAGAAGCTGTGTGTCATACTACTTCTCTCTTATCACCTTTTTTTTTTCTTTTTTCCTCAGGTGCCATTGAGAAGCAGAAGCTGGTGTATATTTTAAACAGAGATGCGGAGGCTAGGTTGACTATTTCTTCTCCTTTGGAAGCCCATAAGAGTAACACATTGGTATATCATATGGTTGGAGTAGACGTAGGATTTGAAAACCCAATGTTTGCCTGTTTGGAAATAGACTACGAGGTGAGTTTTTTCCTTTATTGCAGTCTCTGGTTTTATTATAGTGTAAGTTAGATATTTCTTTAGCACTAGCAGGGCATCCTCGAAATATGCTCACTATCCGAAATTCTTTTGTAAAATTTAAGTGAATATCTTGATCCTCGTACCAAAGCTTTTTGCATTCAAAGAAAACTGAGTTTTTGTCAATTCACATCTAATTCTTAAGAATAGCAAAACAGCTATATGGGGTAAATCCATTATGAGATTTTTCAAACACATGACAAGAAAGATATAAAACTTATATTTTGCATTGTATTCAGTCATTTTTTAACTGCCCTGCGAAAACCTGATTGAAGAGAAAAGTGACTGAATGTGTAGCCTTAAATGGAAAATTGTACGTTGTTGGTGGGAAATTCAGAAATTACGAGCACCTATTCTGCTTGCAAAAGGTTTATGAACAAAAAGTACTACTATTATGGTTATATCACTTGTAACCTTGTCACCTCGTAGTTCTGCCCCTTAAAACAACAATAACAAACCTTGTTGTTTGTAGCTCTTCAGTTGGTCAACATGATTGTGCCCAACATGATTTTGTAACCATACTCCTGGAAAGACAAGGGTATGAGAGAGTGCTAGGACCAGAGGGTTGGGGCGGAAGAATTGAGGAAGGAAAGAGACTGTTGGACTTCTGACAAAGGAACAGCCTGCTAGTTGGGAACTCCTGGTTCAAGAAAAAAAGAGCCAAACAATCACATGGTACAGTGATGACTTGACCAGGAAGTCTGTGGTCGACTATATACTGTCATCATCATCATCATCATCATTTCCCCTTATCCAGCTCCTGCCGGGTCGGGGTATTTATGGCACTTCTCCACTTTCCTCTTTCCTTCCACCATTCTTCTTCCACGATCTTGTCCCAGTCCAGATTTCTTTTTCTTACGCCGTTCTTCACTGAATCCATCCACCTTGTTCTAGGTCTTCCTCTTGGTCTCTTACCCTTGCACTTCGCCTCCAGCATCTGTCTTGGTATTCTATTTTCCTCCATCCTCTTTACATGTCCAAACCACCTTAGTTTATTCTTCTCAATTCTCTCATTTAGTTTTCCCATCCCAACTTCCTTCCTAACATCTTCATTCCTCACTCTGTCTTTCCTTGTCTTTCCTATCATACTTCTTAGGAATTTCATTTCACTGGCTTGGATTCTACTCTCTTGCCTGCTTGTCAGGGTCCAAGTCTCAGCTGCATAAGTTAATATGGGTACATAATACACTTTATACATTACCTCCTTGCTTTTCCTTGGTACTTCCTTATCCCAAACAAGTTTTCTTACACTTTGATAGAATGCATTGCTCTGCTGTACCCTCCTGCCAATCTCCATGTCCAACCTACCAGTTTGCATCAATTCACTTCCTAGGTATTTGAACGTGTCCACAATTTCCAAACTCTGACTTCCAATTTTCACAGTGCCCTTTCCTTGTCTTTCCCCTCTTGTCATCACCATGGTCTTGCTTTTCTCTATACTGATTTTCAGGCCATACTTCTGAATATTTTCGTTCAGTGCATCTAGTTGTTTTTGCACTTCTTCGGTGTTCCTTCCCCAGACCACAATATCATCTGCAAATAACAGTAACTTCATTTCTTTATGTTCATATGCTTCCTTTGTTTCCTTTACTATTTCATCCATCACCATTATGAACAAGAGAGGTGACAGCACACTCCCCTGTCTTAGTCCAGTCTTGTTCGTAAACCAATCTGTCTTTCCAACTGGGGTCAGTACCCTGCTAACACAGTTGTTGTACATTGCTTGCACCATTTCCAACATTTCTCTTCCCAGTCTCTTCTTAACCATGGTTTCCCATACCTTCTCTCTGGGGACACTATCATATGCCTTTTCTAGATCTATGAAAGTCATGATCAAATCCTCTCCATATTCCCAGTTCTTTTCCATCACCTGCCTCAAGCTAAAGATTGGGTCCACTGTGGATCTTCCACTCCTGAAGCCATACTGTTCCTCTTGCAACTCTCCTTCCACCTTTCTTCTCATTCTTCTTTCTAATATCCTTTCCAGTATTTTTACTATCTGTGATATGAGGGTGATCCCTCTATAGTTATCACACACCTTCTTGTCCCCCTTCTTAAACACTGGTATTATTAGCCCTTTCTTCCAGTCTTCTGGTACACATTTCCATTTCCACACACACTTTAGCAGTCGATACAGCCATTGCATGCCAACAGGTCCAGCAGCCTTTATCATTTCTACACTGACTTCATCCACCCCTGTTGCTTTTCCCATCTTCATTTTCTGTACTGCTAATTCCACCTCCAGCATTGTTATATCATCTTCTGTTATAGAGTCGTCAGGTTGTGTCACTTCCATCTCACCAGTACCATTGCTCACATTCAAAAGCTTATCGAAATACTCCTTCCATCGTCCCTTTATCTCTTCTGGGTGTGTTAACAACTCTCCATCTTCTTTTTTCACTAGCTTTGTAGTAACTCTTTCTTTCCTCTTACTTCTTAGAAGCCCATACAGCATCCTTTTACTGCCACTTACATCTGTTTCCATTCTTCGTGTAAATTCTTCCCAACTTTTCTTCTTTTCTTCTACCACTTTCTTACACCTCCGTTTGCTGTCGTGATACTTCCTTTTGCTTTCTTCTGTTTGATCTCGGTTCCATTCTTTCCATGCAGACTTCTTTTCTTTCACTGCTTTCCTCACTTCCTCATTCCACCATGGTGTCTCCTTCTCTTTCACTCTTGTTGACGTCCTACCACAAGCACTCTCTGCTGCACCAACAAATGCCTTTTTAAAGTGAGACCATTCCTCTTCTATGTTTTCCACTTCAGTAACTGGGATTTGTTGCTTCAATCTCTCCTGAAAATTTTCCTGTACGGTTTTGTCTTTCAATTTCCATACTTTTATTTTACTTTCTCTGATCTCCTTTAGGTTTTCCAATTTTTCCCATCTAAATTTTGCCACCACAACTCTATGGTCCCCATCAAATGCTTCTCCTGGTAAAGCTGTCACATCTATCAGCTTTCTGCGATTAGTCCTTTCCACCAGAAAGTAGTCAATTACTGATTTTGTTCTTCTATCGCCCCAACCATATCTCGTAATTTTCCTGCTGTTTTTCTTCCGAAACCATGAATTACCCACTATCAGTCCATTCCTTTCACAAAAGTTTACAAGTTCCTCTCCTTCCCGGTTCTTTTTCCCATATCCATATGGTCCAATGACTTCTTCCTTTCCTTGTCTCTCGTTTCCGACTTGTGCATTCATATCTCCCATGATCACCACTTCTACATTTGAAATTACTCTTTCTACATCCTCCAGGAATACTTCAATATCTTCTTCTCTGTTTCCAGTCTGTGGTGCATACACAGACTGGAAACTGAAAAGTCCATCACGTCATTTTTCATCTTCATTCTAATTTTCATTATTCTGTCACTCACACACTCGACCACTTCAACATACTCCTCCAGTTGTTTCGAGGTTATCAGTCCCACGCCATTTTTGGCCTCTTGGCCACCACTCCAGTATAATGTATATCCTTTCCTCAATTTCTTCCTTCCTTTACCTTTCCATTTCACTTCACTCAGCCCCATCAATCCAACATTCTCCCTCTCCATGAAGTCTACCACCTCCTGCACCTTGCCTGTCAGGGTCATGACATTCATGATTCCCACTTTCATTTCGGTTACTGGTCGCCCATTTCTCACAGTTCCCCCAGTACCAAAAGAACTGCGCGTCGCCTGCAGGGTACGCCCTAACCTTTTCCGATTCATTCGAAGTGCCATTTCCATTTTAGGCTATTATTACGATGGGGTCGCCACTCCCAAAGGCATTTTATGAAGCTACTGCCAGCTATTATACAGGCCGCCCCTAACATGGGAAACAGACGCCCTTGCAGCCGCCCCTAACCTGGGAAACAGACGCTGCCGATTGATGCTGTACTCTTACTATTCCCTGAGTACTGGGTTGCCTCTTCCGCAATCTCCACCGTTCCGAAGTCGATCTTCTCCGCTGCAGATTCCGTTGAGGTCTTCGCACGTAACCCTGTGCACGGGGCCTATGTTATACCCCATAGGACTGGGTCCTCACCAGAACTTAGCCGGTACTGTAGTTCCATGGTATATTACAGTACCGTTGCCCACCCCCGCGACGAGGACGCGCCTGGCAAGAGTTATCCATGTAGCAAATTAAAATTGCCTCATGGACCGGGTTAAGGAGCTGTCTAAATCCAGGCTCCAAGGCTATATACTGTATGAGAAAGAATTAAATAAGAACATCATGGACATCAAGGTTATACCATCGGAGAGCCTGGATAGCGACCATCGATTGCTGGTAATGAACCTGAGAGGGACTAAGGTGAAGAAAGGGACTGAGAACCAGGAAAGACGTATAAGGATATGGAAACTGTAAGGAGATAGAAGGGTCGAGTACCACAAAATGGTAAAGGAAGGAATTTCAACACGTGAAGAAAGAGGGGTGGAAGAGGAATGGGCTAGATTTAAGAAGACACTAGTAGGTGCAGCAGAAGCAGTATGTGGGAGGACAAGTAGTAAGAAGAGGTGGAAGGAAACACCATGGTGGAATGAGAAGACAAAAGAAATAGTAAGGTAAAAGAATAGTCTTTAGGAGGTGGTATCAAAATAGGACGGTAGAGACAAGGGAAGAGTACCAGGAAAGAAAGGAGGCAAAGAGAGTAGTGGCTGAGGAGAGAAGAAAGTGGATGGAAGAGCAGACAAAGATGGAGGATAGTGAAGGTACAATAAAGGTCCTGTATGGGATGGTAAAGAATAAGAAGCGGATGGATCCTGCGGATGTTAGAATGGTGAACAAAAGGGGACAAGAGATAGAAAATAGGGAAGAACTGAAGAAAATGTGGAAAGAATATTTTGAAGAACTCCTGAACCCAAATGGAAACCACGGCGAGGAGGAAGAAATCGGGGAAGAGGTAGATGAACTGCAAACAGAAAAGGACTTAACATGGAAAGAAGTGGCAGATGCAGTGAGGAAGATGAAAGGAGGGAAGGCACCGGGTGTGGGTGAGTTGAGTGTGGAGATAGTGAGAGCAGCAGGAGAGGTGGGGATACAATGGTTGTACCGAGTGATACCAGCATGGAAGGAAAGGAAGACCCCAGAGGACTGGAAAAAGGGAATAATTGTCCCGATCTTAAAGTAAGGTAGTAGAACAGAATGCAGAAACTATCGGGAAATAACACTGAGTCATCGTGCAAAGATGTTTGAGAAAGTTTTGGAAAGGAGAATTAGGACAAGGATAGGAGGGATGAGGGAAGAACAACATGGCTTCAGAGCAGGAAGGTCCACAGTGGATTTGATTTTTGCTGTAAGGCAGTTACAAGAATAGCACTATGAGTATGGAACAGATCTACTGATGGCCTTCCTGGACATTGAGAAAGCATATGACAGTGTATGCAGAAACAAAGTTTGGATGTCCTGGAGGATAGAGGAATAGAAAAATGGACTATAAGGAGGATGAAGGAGATGTACAAGGGAAGCGTGAGCTGTGTGAAAGTGGGAGGAGGGAGATCGGACTGGTTGAAACAGAGAAACGGCCTGAAACAAGGAAGTGCACGGTCACCGTTACTTTTCATTGTGGTGATGGATGACATAATGACCCGAGTGGCACAAGTAATTGGGGAAGGAAAGATGAAAGCAATGGTGTTTGCAGACGATTTGACGATTTGGGGAAACGAGGAGGAGGAGGAGGTACAGGAACAGTTGGACGTGTGGGAAGGAATAATACAAGGGTATGGGATGAAATTTAGTATAAATAAGAGTGAGATGGTGATCACAACAAGGAAGAAGGAAAGAACCACAACAGGAATAACAATTGGTGGGGAACAGCTGAAGAAAGTGGAGAGTTTCAAGTATCTGGGAAGCCTGATACAAGATAATGGAAGAAACTATGGAGAAATAAATGAGCGGGGGAGACGGGCAGAAGCATTCCAGAGGAGTGTGAGAAGCATGTCGTGGAGCAAGGATGTCCCTCAGAACAGCAAAATGATCATGTATCGGGCGTACTATGTTCCTATCCTGACGTATGCCTCGGAGACCTGGGTTATGAAAGGAAGGGAGAAGAGTAAAATACAGGCCAGTGAGATGAGGTTCTTGAGAAGCAGTATTGGAGCTACAAAGATGGACAGAATAAGAAATGAGAGCGCCAGAGAATTAATGAAGGAGGAACCATTACAGGATGGTATAGAGAAATCTAGACTTAGATGGTATGGACATGTAAAACGAATGGAGAAGAGGATACCCAGGAGGATACACGAGACGAAGTGGGAAGGAAAGAGACCAAGAGGGAGACCGAGAGACAGGTGGCCGAAGGGGATGGAAGAAAGCGTGAAGAAGAGAGGAGAAGACTGGACAAGGGTGGAGGCTGACAGATGGTGGGAAGGCAGAAGACGTTGGAGAGGTTTGTGTCCCAAACTAGACCTGGCCAGTGGCTGGAAACTGTGCAAGATGATGACTCGTGGAAAAAATTACATGCATTAGATTATCACTCGAGCACCTATACTGCTTGCAAAAGGTTCATGAACAGAAAACTGTCATTTAATAAACTAATAAATAGACGAGTACAGAAGAAGACCAAATCAGGAGCTATATAGATAGGCTATACTGAGAAAATCACAGATGTGGCTAGGAAGAGACGTTTGGCTTTCTACGGACATGTCTCAAGGATGAACCCAACAAAACTAACCAACCGGCTTCTCAAGTACTGGGAGATTATAAAGAGCGTGACACCGTGGCTAACAGAAGTTAACGAGGACATCCAAGAACTGAAGATAATGGAAAGTGGTATTAGAAGCCGCTCACATCTCTGAAAGGTACTTAAACAGAAGAGTTTTCTGGACGGACCACCCTGTAAGAAAACCGGCATCCTCTGGACAAGAGAGAAAGGAGAAACATAGCCAGGTGATGCGCGAATCTATTTCTGTAAGAAGCAATGCCACTAAATTTATTAAATTTCTGTAAAAGTTTACAAATGGCTATTAGGTTATCGTGGAATCAAACAAGACTGTAATATTCAACAATGCGATTAAGGGGGTCAAAGGGTGCCCTAGAATTTTTACACGTGCGATATGTTGTACAGACGGTCTATTATATCTCTGAACAGCAATATTTATTTTCAAAAATTCCTGGATTGGAATAGTGTTTTTTGCAGCTTTTGGGAATTTGGGCCATTGGAGGCTAAAAATCCCGAATTTTCATGCACCACAAGCCTTTAAAGGAGACTTCCTGGGGATGGGGACGTTCCACAACGGTGAGGGTCAGTTTTAATTTGACATATATTTTCAATATTAGTTTCAAGTCAGGAAGTATACGTTAACTAATCATATTTTTGTCGACAAACTGGTTCATCCTAAAGATGATTTTGTTTGATACTGTGTAGTTGATATATCTTTACGTTTATGTACGCCTATAATTCATGTTTGGGTGCTTGGAGCATCGTAAAATAAGATATTGTAACCATGAGTCAATGCACCAATCATTTAGAAAACTCGTCAAATGTACTTCTCATAGAAGGGTGGGTATAAGGAACAACTTTTCAAAATACATGCTAAAATAGGTGAAAAATAAAAATTATCCTAGAAGGGCGACCAAAGCATATGTTGCGCCTCTCAGTGTGTGACACAAAACTAGGGAGACTATAAAGGGGTCTCCGAAAACCACATCTTATAGCCCTTAAATTAAGTGTCTGCGATATACCCAGAAAACTTTGTTCTGATTAACTTATGAAGGAATGACAAGCCCCTAACCATTGCAACAGTAGGTCAATTGATAACGTCTGGTTATTAATACCGAAGACTGTTTGAAGAGCGACTTCTGCTAGTTTGTGTATAACTTAGATGCTATTGGCATTAATATGCCGGTAGGCTATTGTGACTTTTCGATCAGAGCGATTTTGTCGTGCCTCGGTAATATGGCGAAGAAATAGGATTAGACATCGATAGTCTTCAAAATCTCCTGATTTTTTCAGTTTGAAAGGTTGGCAGGTATGTATTTTGTACCTGACTTCACTCGTATGCTATAATTTTATTGGAACACAGCCATTCCCCCCCCCATGATTGGCCACTATTTAGTTAATGCACTAATGTCCACGTCTCGTGTATTTCATTGCACTGGCGTTCCTGAAGTGTGCTAGATTAATTTGTGTAACCATGGCGTTCCCATTCTGGCCTTTAGTCATTGTGGGGGCAGTGTTACTCGACACATTTCGTTTGGTGTCAGGTTGGCTTATTACGCTTTAGTATCTTTGAAGGTATGTAACAGTATTTGATTGTAGACAGTATTTGTTATTTTCATGAATACTTCTATCTGAGGATATTCTGTGTAGATTGTATGGACGGCTCAGTGCCAGAGGTGACCAAGTGTCATCGGGGCTCATTTTGACCTGTTCAGTGTAATGACTAGAAAAAATTCTCATCTATGCCAAACATGACTAACAGCCTACATGTGTCTGGAAAGTGCTCCTACCATCGAGCAGGTCTGGCACTACAAGAACCATTGAAATACGTGAGTGCCATACATGACCAAGTACCAACAAGATAGCGGATGTGGTGCAGGAAAATTGATCAGAATCAGACTTTTCTGCTGTTAGCGATGATGATAGGACATATCAACCGGAAGAAGAGATCTGCATAAATGAATCAGGTATGCCTAATTGCTTTAGGAATGATAACACGGGTAGCATTTCATAAAAACACACGCAATAGTTCATTACATTATTGTGGTAGTTAGTCAATCTGGCGCTCTTGCTGCATGCAAAGCGGTGATGTATATTAGGCATGCTAATTCCATACTTGCGCCTTGTAACATTTGATTCTTCAGCCGATGTGCCCATCATGTTTTAAAATAATAATAATAATAGTCTTATTTTCTACTCCAGATGATATTCCAATGCACCGTGGAAGAAAAAGAGAGAGATCCCAGCAAGCACAAGAAAGTACTCAGGAGAAAACAAAGTCTGGACAAGAGTATACATCTTCAAGTGGAAAACAAGTTAAAGCGATCGTTCAAAAGATTGTAATAGTTTGCTACCATGGAATTGGCGACTTGAAATTAATCGTAGTTTTTATAAGTTGGACTGGTCACTAAAGAATGCTTTCATTCTGGGATCAATAACAGTTTGAAGGCATCGTACCAAGTTTGAAGAATCTCGTCGAAGTAACAGTGACTGTTGGTCCGAGAAAGAGAAGAGCTGGTCGCCCTAGTGGATTTAGGGGCACTACTCCACTCTGGTATCCTCAAGAGCGCAGGATTACCTCTGCAAAGAAGACAGACCTATTGTCGTTGTTCCTCCCGTTCATCATCAGTTTTATTGAAACCTTGCAACAGTGGAGACAGCAACAGAACAGGATGACAAGAGCTTATAGTTGTTTCTTGAAGGATATGCTAACATGTACTGTAGTTAAAGAATCTTTATCCAATTTGATATTACCTTTGGTTAATGTACCAACATTATTCTGACATTAAGTAATTAAGCAGGGGATCCTGATGGCACAGTGGCATAGCTGCTCGTCTTTCACCCGAGGTTCGAATCCCGGTGACATTGGGGTGGAATTTTCACCTGATAAATCATGTGGCGCCACGAAGGGCATCCGGCCAAAACCAAAATGAGCCTCGTTGGCTCCTGTGACCCCAATTAATTGGGAAAAGCCGAAGGAAGAAAGAAATTAAGTAACTAAGCAAGCTGCCAGACTGCTGATCATGATGAGTAAGACATTTTCATTTTGATATCAGATAGATAACTTCAAAATGGTTTCCAATTATTGTATTATAATTGACTGGATTAGAATAAAATATGTTTGCTGTCAGTGTTCTCTTTTTCTTTCATGTTCTGTGAGCCAAACATGACTAACTACTGCTTATGTGCCAATATAAAACAAGTGGTATTGCGCCTGGAAACTGTGCGAATCCATGACCTACTAGCCGGGCTGTGCCACGCTGACACTCGAATCACCTTTCTGTGGCTTCCAAGCCACATGGGAATTGCGGGAAATGAGTTGGCGGATCAAGCTGCAAAAGAGGCGGTATCACTACCACCTCGACCAATGGAGGTACCCGCTAGAGATATTCGCTCTCAGTTACGCCTACAAGTTCTGGCTTTTTGGGAGAGTCAGTGGCTAGCTGACCCACTGCCCAGTAAACTGAGAGCGATCAAGGGAACTACTCGCGTGTGGCGGAGCTCCTTCCGGGTCCGGAGGGAGTCAGTCATTTTGTGTAGGCTAAGGATAGGTCATACAAGATCCACCCACTCATACCTAATGAGAAGGGAAGACCCCCCACTTTGTACCTGTGGAGCCGTATTCACCGTGGCCCACATTTTCACAGAGTGTGTGGATCTTGCTGACTTACGAAGAAACCTTGGTTTGCAGACGACACTCAAACTTATATTAGCCGATGACGTGGTGGCTGCTGATCGCGTTATCCCCTTTATAAGTGAGAGTGGGTTAGGGCCAGCAATCTAAATTTTCCAGTGAACATTGACTCAACGACTTGTTCGTTTTTGAATGATAATGTTTTGTTTTTTCCGTAATTTTTGTTAATTTTTATAATTTTTATTTTTAATTTAATTGTTTGTTTTTGTTTTATTAATTTTTGGTCTTTTGAAATTTAGATGTCCACCTCAAAATTTTAAATTCAATTCAAAATTTGTATTCTTTAATCTGTGTTAAGAGGGGCAGATGACCTCGTAGTTCCGCCCCTTAAAACAACAATAACTAACTAAACTGTGCATGATGATGATGGTATTGCGCCATATGACTGATTTTTCACGTACTTTGCAGGCTATGTATGCATACCCCCTTAAGAATAATTATTAAATGGTCTGCCAATGTGAAAGAGGATACTTTTATGAACATTTAGATGCTATGAAAAAATGTTTTTGAAAGCTGCTATAATTTTAAATCTATGGTTGACTTTAACCTTCATTATCTCAAAACTTGTCCATTGGTACTTAGTCACCTCTGGCACTGAGCCGTCCATATGATAATGTTGTGATCACTTTAGATGGTGTTCTTTCAGTGAAGCTGGACACAAGAATTGCAGATATTTAATGTTACAGGAGAAGTGGTCATCTATCCGAAATCTTTTAAAATTCCAATTAAGAAAGTGTGAGCTCATTGTCATATTTTAAAATAGCCTAATAACTTGAAGTACTCCTCAGAAAAGTACTGTATATACCCGAATGTAAGACGAGGTTTTTCCCCACTTTTTGTGTTATAAAAATTTGGGGTCGTCTTATATTCAGGGTATTGGATTTTTTTTTTTTAATTGTTATTTCCAAAGTAGTATGTGGTGTTGGCATCTTGTAACTCGCAACAAATCAATGCGTTAAATGAAGATTAAAATATGGTTTGTTATGTTTAATTACCATGTGCATATACGAATAGCGTACATTTTGAGGTTAGGATTTACGCATACATGTCATTTTAAGCGGTTAAATAATATGTTCGAAAGCATAAGGAAATATGTTTTAAAACAATCTTTACAAGAACAACCAGTCAGTTTTACGAGCAATAATTGAGTGATCAATGTATCTTAATTTAATAAAGTCTCCCATTCTTGAACAAAGAAATTATAGAGTATGTCTTGGAAAAGCGGGCAGAGGGATTTCCGATAACACAAGGCGTTATAAAAATGAAAGCACGACCTTAAGGGCATATATTGTGCAAGTTATGAGTTAGCGAGTATTTTTTTGAAAAAATCTGTAAGAGGCAGTTGATAAGTAGGCATCGTCTTATATTCGGGGTCGTCTTACATTCGGGTATATACGGTAAATGCAACGATTAGGAACTGGAGTGGTCTGTTTTGCTTCCTTTTATGCTTTAAATATTCTAATTGCAAGTTTAATTGTGCAACTTTTTGTTTGACACTGAAAGACAAAGAAAGACACCACTTTAAGAAATGAGCTAAAGATTCTGAAGTCTGCTAGGAAAAGCGGTTTTAGTTAATAGGGACTGCAATGCAAGAATGCTATGCTGCTGGGATGAACTTAATGTTCACATGAGAGGTATTGTGTATTTAAAAAACCCTGGTCCAGCTGGCCCGGCTGGTAGTACCTCGTTAGGGTCCCTTGCTAGGGTTACGGTGAAGTCCTCAACGGTACCTGCAGTGAAAGAGGTGAACTCTGGCACAGAGTGGTTGGCGGAAGGGACAGCCTATTGCTCACGTTTATTAGGGCAAACTATTGTCCATAGTTATGATGGGCACATTTTGGCCCAACAGCAAAATGAGCGGAGGAGGAGCCAATCACTCTCGTGTCTCCCAACGGTCATAGAGGCGGAAGAGGTCAGGCCAGACGGACTGGCTGTAAAGGCGCACCTCGGTAGTACTTGTGTATGCGGCAGTTCGTTGCAGTCTCTGTGTTCGCTCCTGCATGTCTCATTCTTCGTGAGCCGCAGGAAAAGGTTCAGAGATCATAGTGTGTGGGTCTCGTCCTGGCAAGCTGAGATCCACCCCAAACAAATCCACGCCAGTGGCACTTCTTCCGAACGTCACTTACTTTCACAGTCCAACGGCGATGGGATATGGACGGTGGAGGCAGGTTATGGGTGTAACTGGAAGCCCCTAGTTCAGACCTGCACGTTGGCAGCAGATGTGTGATGGTCGTCTTCAAGAGACTCTGTGACTACTCAGGAATTCGGTCCTACATCTGTGTTTGGGCAGGCCTATTTAGGATCACTGCCGCCCACCCCACATGGGGAAGGCCCTAGAAAAGGTGGGCTAAACATCGGAAGTCACAATCATGGTCCGGCTGGGCAACCGCACTCAGCAGGTCACCCCTCATGCGGTCGAAACTCAAAAACAGTACAGAATCACAAATTGATTATTGGATCATGGAACATCAGAACATTGCTTGATTTAGACAATAACGTTAGACCTGAGAGGTCAGCTCTCGTAACCCATGAGTTATCAAGACTCAACGTTGACATTGCTGCTCTCAGTGAAACTAGGCTGTCTTCTGAAAGCAAAGATTACTGAATCTGGAACAGGATATACCATTTTCTGGAAAGGAAAGGAGGAAGGTGAATGTCGTATTCATGGTGTTGGCTTCGCTGTGAAGACCAAACTGGTAAATTATCACCAACTTGCAATCAGCGAAAGGCTCATGACTCTCCGCATACCACTCTCAGGAGGTTCCTTTGTGACACTCATCTCTGCCTATGCTCCTACCTTAGATTCTGATGATGAAGTAAAGGCTCATTTCTATAATCAGCTAAGTGTAATCATCTCCAAGGTACCATCTGCAGATAAACTCTTGCTCCTCGGTGACTTCAATGCCAGAGTTGGGAAAGATCACAGACTATGGAATAATGTGATGGGCAAACAGGGACTTGGAAAATGTAATCCCAATGGACTGTTGCTTCTTGGTCTTTGTGCAGAACACGAACTTTTCATTACCAACACGCAGTTCCGGCTACCTAACCTCTTCAAAACCACGTGGATGCATCCTCGTTCCAAACATTGGCACATTCTTGATTATATCATTACCCGGCAATGTAATAAGGACACTCTTATTACCAGAACAGCAAGGAATATAGACGATTGCTGGACAGATCATAAACTTCTTATATGTAAGCTCAGGATATTCCATGAGACCTAAACCACCTAGGAACATCAAAAATTTGCCAAGAAAGAAGTTTAATACATCCCAACTTCAGGATGAATCCCTGTATAAGCATTTTGGAAACAGGATCGTCACCCAGTTATCAGAAAACCCAGTAACAAATGACATTCAGCAAGAATGGGCCACACTACAGAAGATTATCACACAGTCAGCTGAGGAAACCGTTGGTTTTATAGTGCGGAAAAGACGAGACTGGTTTGATGACAACAATGAGGACATTCTGTCTCTCATCAATGCCAAAAGGAATGCCTATCTTGCCCATCTTCAAGACCCAATCAACACAAAGAGAGATAAACTTCTGGAACTCAAGGGTAAATGCCCGACGCAGATAAGGCAGATTAAAAATACTTGGTGGCAACAGAAGGCTCAGGAACTGCAGAGACTATCGGATGCTCGAGACTGGAGGAACTTCTATGCAGTACTCAAGGAAATATATGGATCATCTCGCTCATCATCAGGTACTCTGAAAAGCGCCGATAATTCTACTACCTTTACTGATAGTCAAGAAATCTTGGAACGCTGGAAGGAGCACTTGTCCAATCTCCTAAATCGTCCATCAGCAGCTGCTGAAGACTTCCTTTGTGATGTGCCGCAACAACCTGAACAACTGTGGTTGGCAGTACCTCCTACTTATCATGATTTCAGTGCAGCTCTCACCCAATTGAAACCCAGAAAAGCACCTGGCCCAGATAACATCCCTCTGGAACTAATTCAAGCCGGAGTTCGTTCCCTCAAAACAACGATTTTCACCCTTATCCTCAGAATATGGGAATCAAGAAAGGTACCTGGAGACCTAAAGAATGCCACTATCGTCACTATCTTTAAAAAGGGTGATCGCAGTGTTTGTGGCAACTACCGTGGTATATCACTATCAATTGTGGGGAAGATTCTTGCAAGAATTCTACTTAACCGCCTCAAGGTTATCTCTGAGAAGATCCTCCCAGAGTTGCAATGTGGATTTAGAGCTTCCAGAAGCACAATTGACTTGATTTTCTGTGTGAGACAGCTACAAGAAAAAAGTAGAGAACAGAATCCACTCTTCTTACAAGGGAAGTCTCTGAACCGGGGAATCGCAGATCGTCCTGGAACTTTGCAGATACGTTGTGTGAGCCCAAATAGGCAAAACCGTGAAGAGAAATCTTTCGGAAATTAACTTCCCCTTGTACTAGATGAAAAATTAAGATTTACACGTATAAATTGGCGCGCCAGCGGCGTGAGCTTCATTGGCTGCGTCAGAGGTTGCTTCCCGGCCTACGGTGTACAGTCACCGAATGAGTCGACAGACCGGGCATACGCTTATATCCGTATACGGAGTGTCCCATGCGTTGCATAATGAAGTTTAACATTGGAAAAGTCATGTTGTCTGGAGGAAAAATTATGGAAAATGTATGGAAAGGCCTCTCAGCATTCAAGAACAGGACCTGTTGGACAGTTTGGATGGTAGGCTATAGGCTATTGATGGTTTTGTGCCTATCTGACTTTCTGGCGTTCGTCTCTTGTAACAAGTGTGTTTATTTGTTCTGCTTATTGATATTTACAGGTATCATAACTGGTTGTATAGAGAACAGCACTATGAACGTGGACTCCTATTCTACTCTTACTGTCGCCACACATGAGCTACCGGATGACAGTAACACCAACAACTCTGATGAAGATAATATTTGGACTGCCACCGATAGCTCACCCAGGAAAGTGTCAGATGAAGCTGTAGGTATGGAATACAAACAAAATGCTGTTGATTATTGGAAAAGCGGTAAGAGGCGCCCGCTTTCCTTTTCGTCGGTAAAAAGTAAGTTTCACCGTTTAAAAAGCAAGAAAGATTTATATATGTGGGCAGAGCAAGTGAAAAGGGGAGGCACCCACCGCGACAAATTGAGGAGAATAACATGTGTCGTAAAAGCCCAATTTGACATTGCCCATCAGAATAATGAAGTTATACATGACGTGACAATTCAGCAATGGGCTATGCTAGCTGCACAGGACGTAAAATGTACGGGGTTTAAAGCCAGTCATTCCTGGGTGCAGCACTTTAAGGATCGCTATAATATCATTTCGCGAAAAATAACAACTGTGACGACATCAAAGAATGCCCATCGAGATATGGATATTATATCAGCAGCAGAAATATTCGTAGAAGAGGTTACATCGGTTCTTGATTCTCTCAGCTCTGGGAACGTATGTAATAGTGATCAAAGTGGGTTCAATTTCGAGATGTGTTCGGGTAGGACACTGGCTATAAAAGGGTGGAAAACGGTGTGCTCCAAAGTGCAATCAGTGGGGGCCACAACGCACAGTTATACAATAATGCCAACAATAACAGCAGCCGGCAAGCTAATAGGACCTCTCTTCATAACTCTGAAAGAAGGAAAGGAAGGAAGCTTGTAGTTTAACGTGACCGTTAATCTTGAGATCATGAGCCACGGGACCTCCTTTTTACGTGGAATCCGAACCATAGGACATGGCATTTCACTTCGAAAATCTCACATGGATTGACCTGGAATCGAACACGGACCGCCTTGGTGAGAGGCATACAGCTAGACCGCTGAGCCACCTCGCCCCCCCCCCCCTGAAAGAACCAAAAGGTGTGTTTGGAAAAAGGGTGATAGAAACTATGTTTGCACATGACAATATTTACGTTGTTCCTACAAAATCTGGCAAAATGGGAAACGCACAATCGAAGGATTGATTTCACAATGTTTTCAAACAGCATGTACCGTCCGGCAATGCGGCACTCCTTCTGGATTCCTTTTCTGGACATAAATCGTTAGAAAGTGAAGAGCGCATACGACTGATGATGATACCTCCTGGAGCCACAGCCTATTGTCAACCATTGGATGTATACGGCTTTAGGGTCTGGAAAAGCTATGTCCGTAGATTTTCGAACACCGTTCGGTTATTGAATTTTGACATCAATTTGGCCCAGAGAAATACAATCTTGAAAATGCAGTCTCTGCCATATCACCAATTGTCGTCCCCTCGTTTTACTTCAATGTGGCAATACGCATGGTACCGAAGTCAGTACCTGTCCGACAATCCCGGTGGGTTTGAACACCCTGTGCCATATTGTTTCGATATCAGTGCAATACAATGCAGTACTTGCATTCGCCCGTGTTTCATACGGTGTGGATGGTGTAAAACCATTTTGTGTTTCCAACATCATTACCACGAACATTACTGTTGTCAGAACTAGGTGAAGTAGCTTGGTCACTTACTCACTTGTTTGACTATTGGTTCAGTTTACTCTGTGTTGTGTTGTAATGATATGTATTTGTGATACCTTACATTGCATGATTAATAATAAAGCACGACGTGCAATATATTGTAAAGATGCAGCATTAATGTCCACGCCGCAGCGCAGGTTGTGAGCGCGAGTACGGGAGGGCAGTCGTTTGGAGCATGACCTTTTAAGCCACCAATCAGGCGTGAGGCACACCCGCGCTTGACCAGCGCGCCCAGTTCAAAATTTTTGTACTTATTGCCGTCTACGGAGGGCAGGAGTTAATTTCCGAAAGATTTTTCTTCATGGTTCTGCCTAGTTGGGCTCAAGCGACATACTTGCTAAGTTTCAGCAGGATCCCCGGTTCAGAGACTTCCCTTGTTAGTCTTTTATGACTTGGAAAAGGCATTTGATTCGGTTCAAAGACCAGCCATGTGGGCGGTTTGGTTGCCCTCAGCGATTTGTAGATCTAATCAAGGCTCTCCATGATGGCATGTCAGGTTTGCCATCAGAATAAGATGTCCGATGAATTTCCTATTACGCATGGATTGAAACAAGGACGTGTACTGGCTCCAACACTTTTTGCGCTGTACTTGGCTGCAATGCTTTATGATTCGCCCACAAACATTCTAGGTGTGGAGGTCAAGTATCGTTTTGATGGAGGGCTGTTCAACCTAACTCGTCTCCGCTCCTTCAGGAAAACTCAGGTTGGTTGGTTGGTTCCTTAGTTTAGGGGCTGCGACAACGCGGTCATGTAGCCCCGTGTACTTTGGGTGAGTGTAGAATCTAAAACTCAGGTTACTAAGGTTACTAACATGTTGTATGCAGATGATGCTGCGTCGCCAACTCTCACACCAGAAGAGCTGCAAGAGTCGGTTAATTGTTACAAAAGTGCATGTGATCGCTTTGGTCTTACCATAAATTTCAATAAGACTAGTCTTGGCACAACCTTCACCAGGCACACCTCTTCCTCAGTTTAATATCTCCATCTCAAATTTGCCATTAGAACAGGTAGACCACTTCTCGTACCTGGGCAGTACCATTTCTGTGAGCTGTACCTGTGAGCAGGATGTGGATAAGAGAATTGGTGCAGCCCATGCAGCATATGGACGATTAGCGCACCGGGTCTTAATGAATAAAGATCTGTCCACGAGTAGAAAGCTTATGGTGTACAAAGCAGTAGTCATTTCTACATTGTTGTATGACTGTGAAACATGGACCCTTTACCATCTTGGATACTGTAAAGACGTTTGAAAGGGATCGACGCACACATGAAGAGGTCAAGCTAGAAAACTTCGAGCAGCCCAACCACGTCCTCCTCCAGCAATAGTATGTGACTTGTGTGGTCGCTTGTTCCATGCCAGGATTGGACTCTTTTAGTCACCGTAAACACATCCACAAACTGGACTGAAGGAAGATTTATACTCGGATTCGAGTTAAAGCCGATGATGATTGTGTGGACAAATCATAATTGAACATACTATTGCACCTGCATTTGCTACCTTATCCAAGCCACACATGAAAGTTTACTACTCCCATGTTCAACTCTTCCTGTGAGCCTAGACTGTACCACACGGTGGGTACACATTGACGGGGTTGGTGTACAGTAATGCTCGCATGTACAAGGGTAACTTTACTTCAAGAGAAGAGGTAGACCAAAAATATTAGAATCCCCCTAGAGCATTTAAATGACTCCCTATCATAAATTAGGCTTACCACCATATGCAGATGGTCCATAATTGTTGATCTTGGATAATAAATTTGTTTTGAGCTATGTTTTTGAGATGTTCTATGTCTACATCGATTGATATTTTGGTACTCGATTAACTTTTGAGGTATACACATCTGGACACGTGAAAAGGATGAGTGATGAAAGAATGCCAAAACAAGTGATGGAGAGCCAGATGACTGGAAAGAGAGGACAAGGAAGACCTAAGAGTATGCTGGAAAATTGAAATTGGTGACGAATCTAAATCCCTTCTCAATTTTTTGCATTAAAAGTGGAATAAAAAAAAGTATTGCGAGTAAATTTGGTAAACCAAATACAACTGACATCAGTTCATGTTGTCCACCTTGATAAATGTTCTCCATCCAATGCAGGCATTAGCTTTCTGCTCTCTAAACACTCCCATTGATTTGTTATGGCAGTAATTGCATAGTTCATTTTTTTTTTCCTTTTTCAGGAAGCTGATACTGATCCAACTGGAGAAGCAGCACACAAAACTCAACAGACACTCACATTCTATGAATTGGATTTGGGACTTAACCATGTTGTGAGAAAGTATAGTGAACCTCTTGAAGAACATGCCAATTTCTTGGTTTCTGTTCCTGGTGGTAATGATGGCCCAAGTGGTGTTCTTATTTGCTCAGAAAACTACCTAACATACAAGAATCTTGGAGACCAACATGATATCAGATGTCCTATTCCACGAAGAAGGGTAAGTTTTTCATTGTTGACCTGCTTGCATTGAAGTGTGAAATGGGAAATATGGGAAATAGGACGACAGGGAAAGCTCGTGCATGGTGTTTAGGACCAGGTTGTTTGGATGTGAAAATAGGCCATAACTTTTTTTTGTATGTTTGTCCTTCTTTTCCTATCCATTCCCCCCCATATACCTGTGACTTTTTCCTTTTTCTGTATTTTTCTCCTTTTCCTCTGGTTACATTTTATATGTTGATATTGTATTTTTCTATGAACAAAACTGTTAGAATTATCTAGTTTGCAAGCATTCTATGAAGTTAAATTGAGAAGAAGAATGCAACCAGGAACTAACATAACAAATTTCCAAAAATGCGATACAGAATTCTTTCAATACCGAGATACAGAATTCTTTCAATACCAATACTGATGTCTTTCAACCATAAAATTGCATCGAGAACTTAGAAGCTATTTTTTCAGTGTTGCCTTATGGATAATTATCTTACAACTTATCAGTTGATCGATTACTGAGACATGCGATGGTCTTTCTATAGCGCTAGTGCTTGCCCTGTCTTACATTTAAACTCGACTCAATATATTACGGATATTGAACACTGAAGTATGTCAAAGGTGGCATGTGGGGAAATGCTGCGTTGCCACTGGGATAGGTTACGAATCTTTTACATGCCAAGAGGCTTGCAGGAGGACACAAATTACTGGGGAAGTTAGCCACCCTGCCTTGCGGTCTGTTGTATGTTAGCCGTACACGGGATGACAGTGATGAGTCAAGGCACAGTAGAACACTGCCTCAAGCCATGTGCTCACCGCTGTCTCTGCAAATATTGCAACACCTCTGGCTGTTGCCTTGGGGACAGTTACCCAGCACATCTCTTCTCCACACCTCACCCTACAAATGGATGACTGCAGTCACTAGTTCAGTGACTCAAAAGTTCAGGGAACTCTGTACTTCACATCCTGGAAAGCAGGCATTCTTGTATCTGTATTACCACTGGTCTCATCTCCATCAGTTTCATAGTCACCCTCATTCTTCTCAACGCTGTCTTCCAAATCACTGTCCGATTCATCCAAGTACCTTGAATTTGTAGCCAGATTTTTAACTTACGACTGCCATTACAAAAATACCTCAGCTCATACCGATACTAGAGTATCGAACGAAATCTGAGAAAAGTAAATCAAATGATTCATGTAGTCATTTCCTGTTCCAAGGTTGCCGCCTGGTGGCCGGGAGCCATCGCGTGCTGCTAGGATTCAAGGTCAGCCTTACCTCTTACCACCTCCGGCAGGTTTTTGGAGTTCAATATTGGCATTCAAAATTGAAAGTGGCCCGTGTGGTTTTCACTACGTCATTGTACAACTTTGTACGAATATTTTGTACTAAATTTCAACCAGATTATTATTTTACATCGCAATCCGTTCCCTTGTTAGTTTTGAAGATTTAATTAGGTAGGTGACCTTCTCCCTACACTGAGTAAACCGCTTTCTGGAGTTTGTTAAGACTCTTGCCAGCATATCAGGAGTTATGTTGACAATTTCTTCCTGGATGTTGGTCTTCAAATCTTGTAGGTTCCTTGGAATGTTCACATAAACATGGGATAATAAAAAAAACATAGATAAAATTCTCAAGGGGACAAATCGGGAGAGAGGGCCAGCTACTCCACGTAACAATTGCTGTTCGGGACAGGGGCAAACAGGACTAAATTAAAGCGCCTCCAAAAGGCGCGCTGGGTTGTGATAACAGAACATCCGCTTGAACAGTAGGCCCCTGTTCCTACGCATGAATGGCGACTGAACTCTTTCGGGACAAACCTTAATAGTATCCCCTTGCGAACGAGACCACTAGCGTCCCGCGACGGCTTCAGCCTAGTGAATGGCGCACATTTTAAAAAAGGAAGTTATGCTGCCGGACCCTGTACAACAACTTTTTGGCTATGGGGAATCACATGTTGGAAAAAGGACTAAAGTTCACAGGGATTTCAAATGACATGGAAGTCATACACTTCGTGAATAAGGGTAACATGATGAATATTTTAGAACAGATAAACAACACGCAGAGGTTCAACCCTACACATAATCTTAATTAAATAAATTTTGATATGAACATCCTTTATGAGAAGATTACAAATTTCTTTCAGCAGCAACAGTTAGTTAAAAACTCCCACTTCCGTCCCCTCAACCCCCTCCTTCCCCGTTATAATTGCTTCCGCCCTCTTTTCCCCACCCCTTCCAATCCCCCTACGGCCAATGCACGGCTGTTAGACTCGCGCATGCCAAGCTAGGGGCAATTGGCACACTAGCTTACACTCTTGTCGGCGTGGCACATGCTGAGAGGTTGCATCAGGTAAGGCCACACTCAGATATGATTTCTTCAAGGTAAGATTTTCTGCTCTTGTTCACTCAGGTACATAGTTCCATTTTTATCGAAATTTGTTTTTATCGAAATTTGCCGACATTTGTTCGATTCAATACAGATAAGGCAGAATATGGTTTCCTGTGTCTGTAAAAGTTTATTCATGGCATTAGCGCAAGTTTTTATCCAACATAATGAATATATTAAACAATGGGTTTTCGCCTCTCGCACGTGATTGTGTCCTTTTTTTTCATTACAGGGGAAAGGAAAGTATAAAAGTTCAAGTCTTAAAACCACTCACCATATGGGACATTAGGAAGATAAGTTATTTATGGTCAAAACAAGTTTCCACCCACCAAGAATTCTAAGAGAGGACCCTACAGAACAGTTGAAGCGGGGCAATTGACACTTGGATGTTCAAGATCATCCCTCTGTATTTTAAGTAATGTGTACAATGATGTAATATAATATATTTTAATTGTGTAATGTTAATTCAAATAGGACAGAATTCCTATGTGTAATAATAATAGCACTAATGAAGTTAACCGGTGACTTAAGGACAAGTGGACTATATAATGCTAGTTTTAATTATCGTGTGTTTTTAAGTGATGTGTGATTTGACAATGATCTGTGATAATAGGCTGAGTAAGGTTTTAAAAGTTAACCGAAAAAGTACCTGATTATTAAATACTTGTGTTCAGGCAATTTTAAGTATTGATTAGGCGAAGAATTTCATTGCCAATTTGCAAATACTGTATGAGAAGACTTCTTTGGTGTCGTAATAATTTAGTCCTTGTTTTTTTTTTTGGAATACTTTTTAGATGTGATTTCAAATGAATGATCATGATTTTAGTTGCAGTTCAGCCATGCTGTTGAATGTTTTATGATTGGAATTTAGGCTATTAATTAATGTTCATTCACATGAGGCTGAGTACCCTTATTAACTGGCTTCTATAATGGTTGGGAAAATGTTGGGAATGTTTGACACGCACAAATCGTTCACATTTTGTGCACTGTGGTATCTCCTGCATGTGGTGCCTTCCATTTGCAGGTCGTCAAATCAGTGCGAAAGAAAGTGGATGGTACTGCATCGTTGGAACTGGATTGATATCCTGCTTCCTGGTTTCAATATCCTACAGTTGCTTGCACATTATTTGTTCTATACTGTAACACATTTTGGGTTCTGGAGCATATAGATACCTTAATTGCAGTTGTCTTGAACTGCTTAGATTATGTACTATGCAAAAGAAATATTTGAACTTTACTCACTATTTCCTACATGGTGTATTTATCTGATTTCTACTCCTTCCACTTGGATAGGATATTGTTCAATGCCTATCACTGCACACTGTTTAGAACGGCAGAACATGTTCTGCAGTGCTGCCACCAAAAGTACCTTAAAACAGTATGCAAAAAAGACAAAAGCATACATGCCAACTTGACGGGTTTTCCCGTAAGAGTTGTGGAAAGGCAGTGTGTTATATGCTTTTACGGATGAACTGGAATATTTTACGGATTTATGTACCAAGATCTGCATGTTAAAATTCGTGCCAGAACAAGCAGATACATGCTGTGTGACCAGCGCACATTCGATACATCGCTCTGAACTACATTCACCAGATCTTGACTGGGAATACGAGATGCATCCTGTTTTGCCTGAATCTAAATCGATATTGTTTGTGTTGAATGAAAATCTGGGATAACCATTCTCTTGTTCTTTGATGCGTTGACTAGTTGGATAACCTTGACCCTACTGTCGGGGAAATAAGTATAGATACTCGAGTTTAGAGGTCAATAAAACCTTTACCCTTAGTCTTACATAAGAACAACCTACACCAAAATTGTCCTTGTTTTATTTGTCGTTTAACGATATTGAGTAAATATTTGCATTGTAGCTCGTTAAAATTTTATAGCAGATTGAACAAAACAAGTACCTGTTTTTCTTACCAAGTTCACGGAGCGGTCACTTAGAAGGACCATTATGTTAAAAGTATTAATCGGATCGTAATGAAACTCTAATACGTCTTAAAGGAACTTATTGTTAATGCGTATATGAAGTTTTAATCTGATCGGACGTTTCTTTAAGTAGTTGTTGTGAATTTTGTAAAACATCTTTTTCTCGGGCCTGGGTAGTCATAGCAGTATGAAATATGGCTTGTTATGAGGCTAATAGCAATGCAAGGCTTAACGTAAAACTACATTTTATCCACTTTTGATAATTGCTTTTATATCGATTGATATTTAATCGGGTGGTTATGTGAGAAGAATGTATCGTAGCAAGCGACGGGAACGATGCGCTCGGTCGAGGAAACTCGTGCGACGTTGCCCAATACGCGCGCGTTCCAAGCCGTAAGGTCTGTGAATTTCTGTTGTTGTATTGGAATTTGTGTTAGGCCGGTATTACACTGCTAAAGAAATGTGTCAAATAAATGTTATCAAATATTTTATAAAACTGAACTTTTATCAAAGTTATACAAAGCAATTATCACACCATTACACTACATCAAATATTTTATCATAATTCAGCCAAATGGAAGGAGGACAGTTCCGTGTTCACTTAACTATATTATGGTAGTTGAAATTCTGTGGTGGCAATACCCGGTATATAAAAGAAATGGAAAGATAAAGCGAATGTCTTTGGGTTAAGCCATGGGTCGCTCACGTGACAAGGAAGATATTTTTTTATACGAGTAAAATCTTTGTGAAGGAGCTGCAGTACGAGGACTTGAAAAATGACATTAATTAAAATAAATTAAAAACCATACGTGAAATTGACGAATTATAATACAAAAATTATTATATATATTCGCCTCAGTGGTGTAGTGGTCAGAGTGCTTAGCTGCCTCCCAGGAGGTCCGTGGTTCGATTCCCGGCTCTGCCACGAAATTTCAAAATTGGTATGAGGATTGGAACGGGGTCAACTCAGCCTCGGGTGCTCCAAATGAGTAGAGGGGGGGTTCGATTCCCACCTCAGCCATCCTTGAAGTGGTTTTCGTGGTTTCCCACTTCGTCTCCAGGCAAATGCCGGGATGATACCTAACGTAAGGCCACGGCCGCCTCATTCCCTCTTCCTTGCCTATCCCTCCTAATCTTCCCATCCCTCATAAGATCCCTGTTCGCTTTGCAGGTGAGGCAACCTGGGCGAAGTGCTGGTTACACACCCCAGTTGTATACCCGATCCCGAAGTTTCAAAATGGAGGCGGTAAATGTGGGATCCATCGCTTAGTCCAAGGGAATAGGAAAACTGGAGGGTAATACGATTAAGAAAGAAAAAAAAATACACTACCATTCACGTCTATTTAACTTAACTATTTAATTCTTCTTTATATCCTGAAATATGCGTCCCTTATGTACAGCGCTAATAGCCTCTGCTAATTTTACCTACAAGTTAGAGAAACGTGTCTTATATTTCATTTTCGCAAGAAGTTGAACATTTCCCAACACCTTTTTTAATGAGGGCTTTGGACCTCCATTGGCAGGTTTAAAAATGGTGTGTCAGCTGAAAAGCTATTATTATAAGATTAATTGTTTGAAGTAATTTACACTTTGAGATTATAAGATTATAAAACTGCTCCCTTATTAACTGTCAGAAAAATCACTGCCCGATGAATCAGATGAACTGTCATTTAAGTTTATAACAAGTGGCTCAACAACGGGGACGTCTTCTGTTAGCCAATCCTTTTCCCAGTAATGTTTCTCTATTTTTTTGGTGTGTTCGATGCATTTTTTCCATAGCTCCGGTGTTACAGACCTCAAGACTTCTTTACAGAGATCTCGCATCACCTCCATTGATCTTCCTCTCTCCGCCTGGTTACTCATATTCACTTTAGCTATTTTATTTTTCACGTAGGACCAAACCAGCTCTATGGGGTTGAGCTCACAATGAGCAACTGGCAACCAGACGAGTTCGACGTCAGGACGAACATTCTTGATTATCTGTTCCAGCTTCATTTTAGGTGCCCTGAAGTGTGGTTTGGCGTGAACAATTAGCTCTGCTTTCGTCATACTTCATACTTTTGGATTCTGGGAGGAAGAGGAATATCATTCATTGCAGCGGCACATCCCTTCACCGTGGCTATCGACCTTCCAATACACTTGGATACTATTTGCTAAACCCTCTTATCATTATTACTTTCTCTCTCGCATCTAAAAAAAACATATTGCACTTATAATCATGGCAAATTCTTCCTCCGTTAACTGCGGATTAGCTGGCATCTTGATCGATGTGCAAACAATAGATAATACAGACAGTGATAGTTGCTGCTTGTTGCTAATGACTCAACGAAGAACAGAGGTCAGAGTTTGGTGTGCGTAGGAACGAGCGCGCAGCAACTGGCAACATTGCCAGGCTGCTGCAGTACTATCGCTGCCCTCAATGGTCCGATTAAATATCAATCCATATAAAATCGATAATCACAAGTAGATAAAATGTAGTTTTATGTTAAGCCTTGCATTGCTATGATCCTCATAACAAGCCATATTTCATACTGCTATGACCACCCAGGCCCGAGAAAAAGTTGTTTTACAAAATTCACAACAACTAGTTTAAGAAACGTCACATCAGATTAAAACTTCATATACGCATTAACAATAAGTTCCTTTAAGACGTATTAAAGTTTCGTTACGATCAGATCAATACTTTTAACGTAATGATCTTTCTAAGTGAGCGCTCCGTAAACTTGGTAAGAAAAACCGGTACTTTTTTTGTTCAATCTGCTGTAAAATTTTAACGAGGTACAATGCAAATATTTACTCTATATCGTTAAACGACAAATAAAACAAGGAAATTTTTGGTGTAGGTTGTTCTTATGTAAGACTAAGGGTAGAGGTTTTATTGGCCTCTAAACTAGAGTATCTATACTTATTTCCCCGACAGTAGGTGGTGTTGTAATTACAGAATGACATGTGAATTATCAAGTTGTTTACCGGTAACGAAAATTAGCTAATTTTTGTCTGGATATTTGGAGGTAAGTTAACGAAAATTCGCTGAGGTCAGTTTAGATTTTTTAAACTCGCGCCGCTAGGCTCACAGATTGCGATTGAGCAAGTTTCATGCAAGCGGCGCCGATAGCGTAAGCTATATTTCCCCATGCCCGCCGTCAGGGAAATGCATCCTGAGGATACCTTGAGTGGTATACATCGGTTCAACGAATGTTTTCGGCATCAACAAGAGATTTTAGTATAGTGTGAAATATTTTTCTGTATTAGGAAACCTGACTTTTCGAGACAGGTTTATTCGCGGATCCCCCAGGATCTCTCATCTAGTGGGACATGGGTTGGCGACCACGGGACCCCAGCTGAGTCCAGCATTGCTTCCACTTACTTGTGACGGGCTCCTCTCTGTCTTCTTTCCTGTCGACCTCCCTTGGTCTTTTCCGACCCCGGTGGTGTTAGGGTTTCAGAGGCCTAGGGTGTCTTTCACTTTGCTGCCTTGGTTGGCCCTTGTCTCATCGTTCCTGGTCGGTCCCTCCTTCTTCGAGGGTTCAGACCTCTTTTCTTTTCATTATATCAGTTTCTCTTTAAGTTTCCTGCACTGTTTTTGTTAATTGGCTCCCCGTGTATCTAATTTCTTTTTGGCGTTTTTTTGTCATCTACACTCCATTTTGTAGGTGTTTTCAATCGGTTGTTTTTTGTAAGTTTTTTCGATCTAAATTGCATTTTGCGAGCGTTTTCAACCTCAATTGCTTTTTAGTAAGTCTTTCAATATTGGGGTGGAAGTTTTGGGAGTATTTTGAATTTCAATTGCATTTTGTATTTTCAACCTAAACCGCTTTTTGCAAGTATTTTCAATCTAAATTGCATTTTGTAGGTATTGTCCATCCAATTGAGTAGTTTGAATCTACCATACATCTTGTAAGCAATTTCAATTGCACTTGCTGATTATTTGGAATCTGAAATGTGCATTTTTCAATCTATATTGCATTGTGTATTTTCAATTTCAAGTACATTTTGTTTGAACCTCAATTGCATTTTGTACGTATTTTTAATCTCTTGCATTCTGTAAGTATTTCGACTGTGCATTGCATTTTGTACGTATTTTGAACTTAACCTACATTTTGTGCGTATTTGTCAATCCATTCCTTTTGTGAGTATTTCGTTCTAAATTCCCTTTCGTGTTACCGTTCTCCATTTTGTGAATAGTTTTAACCTGTGTTCCTTTTTGTAAGTATTTTCCTTCTCCCTTAATTTTCGTTCTGGTTTCCACTTCATTGACATTTTCGCTATCACCCAGGCCATTAGGGGCCGATAACCTAAATGTTAGGCCCCTTAAAATAACAATCATCACTTATTCGTGGAAACTTTGGAAACTCTACAGAAACCTCTCATTTCTGTTATTGACCTCTAAATTTGGAGACTATCTCAAATATGAGACCCCCCCCCCAGGCTACCGTAGGACATTAACAGTTTAAGAAAATATATAACTATCCTATAAAATTTACTATGACAGCCCATCTAGAATTGGTGTGTGGAACGACTGGACAAATTACCATACGCAGGCTGCATTTAAATTGAGAGAAGAATACTAAATCTAAACTTGAAGAAAAACACGAACCACAATTTATAACATAATATTAGTTGTTACCCTCGGCTTCGCCCGCAATAGCATTTGGAATCCCGTTATAACATTAGTTACATTGATTTTTTCTGTAGTGGAAGATAATGACGGCAGCATGGAGCGTTGAAATTGAAAATCGGGTGCAATATACGACGGGGAGGTTTGATTTAAGGCAGGTCCCCTAGCCTACTGCCATGTCTATCGAGGGTGTTTTTAACGCCTAAGCACTTCTCGGTAAACTACATTTCTGGTCTTTCTCTCAGGCTGCAGAATGACTAAGCCACCAGAAGAACTGACTCTGGAGCATGCCACGTACAATTGACCATGTGCGAAACAAGCCCCTGAGCCTTGTTAATTGTCATGGCGTTGCAGACTTTAAAGGGAACTCGAGACGTTTGAATTGAAAATGGTAGTCTGATGGGATTAGAGGAATGCGGGGTATGAAGACAGTAAATATGGTGGCTTCAATCACAAATTTATGCAGAGCTTTAACCTGCAGCCTGGTCCCCTATTTACTGCATGCTTTACTCATTGCATCCTTCAGGTGCACATATTCCTCAATTCTCACCTTTTTCTGATTGATGCGAATCCAAAGTAGTCTCCTCTGCATCCCTATTTACTTCTGGGTGGCTCTTGGTATATTTTGCCACTTCATCCCTATTGACTTTCTTATTGCATTCAACATACTTCTTAAATGCCCTAAGGTTTACTTCAGGATGTTCTTTCGCGTATTTGTTTACAGCTTTATTTAATTGTTTTTTATGGATGTTGTTAGTAAATTGTTTTCTACGTTTTGAACCTCTATTTGATTTAGTTTGAGGCACTGGCTCGAGGAGGATTTTCACGGTAGAAGGAGATGTTAATGAAGAAGGCTGAATGAGATGCAGGTATTCACATTGTAAAATTGTAGCCGTGAATGGCTCGTAAACATCAAAATGTCCCTGCGTGAATTTAACAGAAGCTGCAGAACCATACGTATTTCCAGTTCGGAGTACACAATTACAGTAGACCTGGAATTGGAAAGGATAAATCTCTGCCGCTGCTTGCAATTCGAATGATGTACCGTATGTGTGAAGCATAGACATAACAGATACATATTCAGCCTTGTTATGAAAGCCGGATCTAGATCCTTTAGGCTTTCATATAGCCGTGGTAGGATTTTTCGAGATCTCAAACTAAGCGTCGCCCAGTGTTCAAACCTATACCAATCGAATCGGAGTTGAAAAAAATAAAACTCAAAAAAGTCTATGTATGTACTTATGTGCGTGACGTTTTTCCGTTTAGCAAAGTACAGGTCGCAATTTTCAAGATATCGAGCTGAAATTTGGTACGGGGAAAGAGTTGGGGCCTGTGACGAACCCTATTGTGGGGCGTTAAAATCGGTGCAGGGCCGGACCTTTTTTGGTGCCCTGAATTTTATCCTATTTTTTTGAATCGATATATCTCGGAAACGGCTGGTCGTATCGAAAAACGTTAAATGTACAGGTGTAAGATCTCCGCGGTGTGCAACTTTTTTACTCAAAACGTTTTTTTTGATATCACTCACCGTTTTCTTTTTTTTTGGGGGGCCCTGAAGATGTCCATTGTGCGTGACATATTTGGGTTTAGCGAAGTACAGGTCACAATTATCAAGATATCGAACTGAAATTTGGTGCGCTGAAAGAGTTAGAACCTGTGAGGAAGCCAATTGTCGGGCGTTAAAAACGGTGCAGGGCCGGACCTTTTTTAGGGACCCTGAATTTCAAACTTTTTTTTGGAATCTATATATCTCGGTAATGGTTGGTCGTATCGAAACACTTTAAATGTACAGCTGTAAGATCTCTGCGGTATGCAACTTGTTTACTCATCTCTCACAGTTTTCTTTTTTTGGGGCCCTGAAAATGTCCATTGTGCGTGACATTTTTGGGTTTAGCGAAGTACAGGTCGCAATATTCAAGATATCGAGCTGAAATTTGGAGCGGTGAAAGAGTTGGACCCAGTGAGGAAACCTGTTGTTGGGGGTTAAAAATGGTGCAGGGCCGGATCTTATTTGGGGGCCCTGAATTTCAATCTTTTTTTTTTGGAATCGACATATATCGGAAACGGTTGGTCGTATCGAAAAACGTTAAATGTACAGGTGTAAGATCTCCGCGGTATGCAACTTTTCTACTCATGATTTTTTGATCTTTCTCACAGTTTTCGTTTTTTGGGGCCCTGAAGATGTCCATTGTGCGTGACATATTTGGGTTTAGCGAAGTACAGGTCACAATTATCAAGATATCGAACTGAAATTTGGTGCGCTGAAAGAGTTAGAACCTGTGAGGAAGCCAATTTTCGGGCGTTAAAAACGGTGCAGGGCCGGACCTTTTTAGGGACCCTGAATTTCAAAATTTTTTTTTGGAATCGATATATCTCGGAAACTGTTGGTCGTATCGAAAAACTTTAAATGTACAGGTGTAAGATCTCCGCGGTATGCAACTTTTTTATTCAAAACGATTTCTTGATATCTCTCAGTTTTCTTTTTTGGGGCCCTGAAGTTGTGGGTATGTGCGTGACGTTTTTGGGTTTAGCAAAGTAAAAGTCGCAATATTCAAGATATCGAGCTGAAATTTGGAGCGGTGAAAGAGTTGGACCCTGTGAGGAAACCTGTTGTTGGGGGTTAAAAACGGTGCAAGGCCGGATCTTTTTTTGGGGCCCTGAATTTCAAACTTTTTTTTTGGAATCGATATATCTCTGAAACGGCTGGACGTATCGAAAAACGTTACGTGTACAGGTTTAAGATCTCCGCGAGATGCAACTATTTTACTCAAAACGATTTTTGATATCTCTCACAGTTTTCTTTTTTGGGGCCCTGAAGTTGTGCGTATGTGCGTGACGTTTTTGGGTTTAGCAAAGTACAGGTCGCAATTTTCAAGATATCAAGCTGAAATTTGGAGCGGTAAAAGAGCTAGAGCCTATGAGGCACCCTATTTTTGGGGCGTTAAAATCGGTGCAGGGCGGATCTTTTTGGGGGGCCCTGAATTTGAAACTTCTTTGGAATCTATATATCTCGGAGACGGTTGGTCATATCGAAAAAAGTTAAATACACAGGTGTGAAATCTCCGCGGTATGCAACTTTCTTACCCATAACGATTTTTTGATATCTCTCAGCCTTGTCTTTTTTTGGGGCCCTGAGAATGTAGGTATGTGTGTGACGTTTTTACGTTTAGGTCGGAATTTTCAAGATATCTAGCTGAAATGTGGTACGGGGAAAGAAATCGGGCCTGTGAAGAACTCGGTTGTCGGGAGTTGAAATTGGTGCAGGGCCGGACCTTTCTTTGGGGCCCTGAATTTTTCTTTTTTTTTTACCCCTGATGATGTTTTGATATCTTTCACAGTTTTCCTTTTCTGGGGCCCTGAATGTCTTCCTTTTTTTTTCGAACCGTTATATCTGGGAAACGGTTGGCCGTATCTAACAAAGTTAAATCTACAGGTGTAAGATCTCAGTGATTAGACTTTTTCTACCATTAAGATTTTTTGATATCTCTCACCGTTTTGATTTTCTGCGGCCCTGAATTTCTTCCTTTTTTTCGAACCGTTATATTTGGGAAACTGTTGGCCGTATCGAACAAAGTAAAATCTACAGATATAGGACCTCAGTGATTAGCAACTTTTTTAACTCTTTATGATTTTTTGATATCTCTCGCCATTTTCCTTTTTGGGGCCGTGAATTTCATTCTTTTTTTCGAATCGTTATATCTCGGAAAGCGTTGATCCTATCGAAAAAAGTTAAATCTACAGGTGTAAGATCTCAGTGATTTGAAACTTTTCTACCCCTTATCATATTTTGATATCTCTCACAGTTTTGATGTTATTAAATGTTTTTTGCTTTTGAAAAAAAAAATGGGGCCCAAATGTATAGAATAACTGGTAAAAATTCAACTGATGGTCTAATTGAATTCTACGGAAAATTAACTATAATAACTCGTTTTAACCTTTTCAATTAAGTTGAATCTTGTATTTACAGCAGTAAGATATTTTCCACTTCCGAGGACGTCCGGCTTTCATAACCATGTGATGGTGTCAGCATTGCCTAGAATAATATTTTATAATTTTTCTACATTTCCTCGCAATCGGGTCGAAGGCCCGAAATGCAATTCCGCAGGCCTCGCCGCCAACGAAGTTGTTTAAACACAAATTGTGCTAAATGTTCCGGCATAACTCAACAAAATGACAGTGTTTCGCCCCGGTGTACAATTGGGCTCTTCAGTTGGTTAATGCACACCTCACCAAGACACTGTCTAGTACACACTGGGAAGGCCATTGCAAGACGTATTTGATACATGTGTATCCACGTCGCGAGCAAAGCCAGTGCACTATGGGAGTCGAAACTCCACTCCAAAGCAATTATAACCTTACTTTGGCATTGAATATATAATTTTCCAAAGAAAAATATGTATTGTCCGTTGAGCCATTATATATTTAAACACAAATTGTGCTAGATGTTCGGGAGCGCAGACAGCAATGACGTGCAAGTTATGACGGTAAAGAACACACTGAGCATTGCCACACAGCTCACTGCCAGCAAATCACCAGAACTCTGGTAGGGGCGACGTGATGCAGCCCGCATTACTTGGAAACAATACAGTAGACTTAGGCATTATTGAAGCTGTTCATATAATCGCGGTTTGACCATGACCTCAAGTGAAAATTTTGAAAACTTTTCTTAGTGAGCACCTACGGTCCTTGGAGGAAGCTGCATACCAAATTTTATTCCAATCCGTTCAGTGGTTTCTGAGATTTCATGATGAATGACTGAGGAGTATTTGACAAATATATAGTAGAAATCGCGGTTTGACCATGATTCCGGGTGAATTTTTTGAAAGCCTTTCTTAGCGAGCCCCTACGGCCCTTCAGGAAGCTGCATACCAAATTTCATTCAAATCAGTTCGGTGGTTTCTGAGATTTCGTGATGAATGAGTTATGGTACAGTGCACTCTCGTTAATTCGCGGTAATTAATGCACAAACTTCCGCGAATCATCGAAAACCGCGAATTATCCGCAGTTATTTTTGTTAAGCCTAGGAAAAACAAAATTATTGGTTAAAATATTGAAATAGGCTCCTGATTGAAGTGTCTTATAAGGCATGCTAGGTAACTGGTACGCCTATGTGGATTACGCCTACATTAATATTTAACAAAAAGCAGTCATCACTTTTTGTTTCTTAGATCGTTTATTCTAATTTTCGATTGCAAATTTCCGAAGAAAATATTATATGAGAACGAAAATTCATCTAGTTTTTCTGTATAAGAGATAAGTGTGACTAGAGACACTAGCTTGACTGTGGGAAACTTTCTGTATTTCCGTTGCATCACTCTCGTACTCTATATCAACTGGATCTCCGTTTTCCTCACCAACAGTCAAATTCTGTCATAATCGTCTTTATCGACGTCTAACTTGCCGGTTCGAAATATCGTCGTTACATAAGTCGGCAAGCGCTTGCTTTTGTACGAGCGGAGTAGCGGTACCTTTCTCTAGACTTGTTGACTGCATGAAGAGCATCGAACAAACACGCTCTCGGTGTCGTGCACGTTTGCGCCATTACGCAATAATCGCTGTTTACAATAATACGCTGTCCACGCATCCACCCTTCACAACTTACAGGTCAGCGACCCTGGAGTGTGGCTGTTGAGAAAGGGAGGGTTGGTTCCGAATGAAAGTGCATTCCTCTTGTATTGTTTGGGCTTCGAAGACAAAGGAAATCTGTGCTATACCACTCGCGGCAACATGCTCTTAAGTTTTGAAGATTGCGCAAGTAATCCTACTGTTACATCGCAGAGCAACTCAGTTCAGTCTTCTCGAATCTCAATGATTGTCGTCTTTACGCATTGCGTCGTATCAAAATTCATTTAAACGACAGAGAGATTGCTTTACTTAGCGTGATAAGTTGCTGTGAGAATTCCCATTTAAAAAAATACTCGTGGAGGCCCGCGAGTTAACCGCAAAACTAATTATCATCACGCGAATTATCGGGAGTGCACTGTATTTGACAAATATATAGTAGAAATCGCGGTTTGACCATGATCCCGAGTGAATTTTTTGAAAACCTTTCTTAGCGAGCACCTACGGCCCTTGAGGAAGCTGCATACCAAATTTCATTCAAATCCGTTCGGTGGTCTGAGATTTTGTGATGAGTGAGTGAGTGGTATTTGACAAATATATAGGAGATAATTAAAGAAAAGGACAAATTTACATGCATGTTTAAATAAATAGAACATAAATAATAATGTCAGACAAATAAAATATCTTACCAAGAAAGCAAGGAATCTCCCAAGTCGAAAGATAAGTAGCCTAATGTAATTACCTTAAATGTAGATGTGAAGTTAAATTATCAATGAACAAATATACTTCAAATCAGAAGAATTAGATCCAGAAAATATTTAATTACACACGAATATCTTCGAAGTACAACAAGACATGCAAATTGTGCCAAGATGATTATTCAACAGCTCAAGACTGCAAACATAAAATATTAAGAATAACACGAACACAATATACTCGCACAAACGACTAACTCACTTTTCCACGTATTATAAATAGTTCCCAAACTTATAATGCATGGCTACAATTGTAGCCATATTTTACAAATTACGTATTCCTTTTTACATCTTCATATTTAAACAGATGTCGCAGATTTCCAAACGGTGGACGATAAGTTGAAAACACGTAGCTATATATTATATATCCGGGGAAGGGTATTTATCTGGCCTTTGGCCAGATATCCCCGATTTACACCAGAAGTTTTGTTCCTTCATCTTTTCTTCTTGCAAGAATTCCTCAACTGGCCTTTGTTTTCCCACAAGATAGACAATGGCTCCCGTTCGGGCACGAACGGAGCCGATTGTAAGATTTCGTGCTCTTCTAAACTTAGGTACAAACATTAGCCACCAGAGCGAGCCATCAACTGGACGGCTGACCTGTTTGTGCTGTCACCAATAGATAGCGTAAAGGTTGAGTTTGCAACTACAGATGTCCCGACTGGAATGCATGTTAATATTTATTAACGGGTCAATAAATCCTGAAATAACGCGAAGTAATTTAATGTTGCAATCTTTCAGAACGATATTTTATCAAAAAAATCGCGAAAAGGCTTCTATTTTAAAAATATGTCTCTTAAATTTGCCACATCCAGTAGCATGATGTCCACAGGCGGGAAAAGTCAGGAATTTTGTGTTTGGTCAGGAAAAGTCAGGAAAAAGTGTGAAAAAAATGGCGTGAGTCAGGAAAAACTGGCGAAAAGTATTAGAAAGTCAGGAATTTTATATTAGCCATACAGTATTTTTGTATTTTACAGCCATATTTTGATGTTACTAGTTCAACTAATCCCTGAAGATAAAAAGCAATAACTCACTGGACATTATAGTAAGTTTCCATTTTTACTGTACATCATAGTAAAAACCTCTTTTACGGTACCTATTTTTTGTATGCTTTTTTGGCATTTGCGTAGGGATGTGGCAACCCCATCTCTATAGTTTAGAAGCAAGAGTTTAGTGCTTTTCAGTCGGTCAACACGAATGTACCCAAAAGAGATGGGTTATGCCCTAATCCTGAAATAAATTACATGAGATTAATAAAACACTAGGATGACCAGTTTCGATCGTCAAGCAATCATCAGATCCATTACACTTAGGCTACAAAATCTATGTTTGAAATACAGGTGAAAATATTTACAATATGTACAATTATTTAGTTGCAGTATTGGTACTGCAACTGTCAGTGTATGTATGCTAAATGCAGTATATATGTTAGGTGAAATGCTAAATGGTGATAGCTATCCGGAGATTGTACTTTAGAGAGATTATATGGTTGTAAACTATGGTTAAACTATAAAATTTTTGGCTAACTACTTATCTGATTGTCTTCCGTATTACAGCTACTCGCAGTTTTCGTGCTCACTGGAACTCGCTGTGCTGTGGGTACATTCGTGTTGACCGACTGAAAAGCACTAAACTCTTTTTTACTAAGGCAACACTGAATATATGGCTTCAAACACCACAATGTCTATAGTTTAGGTTATTAAGTACTTTGATTGCCTTATAATTTACTTTATTTTGTATTTTAAATGAATAAAGAGACAAACATTGGGCAGCTATGGGGGTGGTGGAGGCTGCAAATAAAAAAGATACACAGTATAACCCTGATTTAGCGTGACCTCGATTTAGCGTAAACTCGCATTTTACGGAAGAAATTTCAAGTCCCGAAAATTATTCCACAAGTGCAATGCAATTTTATATTCGATTTAACGTAATTCGCGTTACGCTAAAACCCGCATTTAGCGTTAGGAAATGTTAAAATTCACGAGTATTTATTTCGATTCATTATGGTTATGCGACATTAAGAACCTATGAAAAAGACGTTATAAGTTCGTTAAGGATGATTCAAGGCAGAAAAGGAACTCCAGAATTTATATTGGATATGATCGATCATCTTCCATATCGATTCCTAGCTACATGTACGAGCGAGCTCGATCTTATCCGACCGCGGTTGAAGACACAATGTAGGCCTAAAGCGTGCTAAGTCACGCCGGCGCCGCATCGCATGCTTGCGCGAGGTCTGTCTGAGTTTGTACGTTCGTAGCGGCACTACAGTATAGCGTCAGTTTACGCAAGTTTGCATCAGTTCGTGTGTTATGGTTATGCGACATTAAGAACCTATGAAAAAGACGTCATAAGCTCGTTAAGGATGATTCAAGGCAGAAAAGGAACTACAGCATTTATATTGGATACGATCGATCATCTTCCATATCGATTCCTCGCGACATGCACGAGCGATCACGATCTCAGCCGTCCGCGGCCGAAGACACAATGTACTGCGTGCTAACAGTCCCGCCGGCGCGGCGCCAAATCGAATGCTTACGCGGGTCTGTACGTTCGTAGCGACATTACAGTATATCGTCAATTTACGCAAGTTTGCATCAGTTCGTGTGGATAATCCAGCTGTATATCAGTTTGCTCACTCACATTCATTGTTTTAGTGAAGTTGACTATGGCAGCTAAAAGAAAAACTCTCTGTCGCGGAGAAAGTGAACTTGATTCGGGAAGTGGAGAGAAACGCAAATCTGCCCGTTAGTGAAATGGCTCGACGCCTGGGACTTGCAGAGTCTTCATTGTCAGGCATATTGAAGAATAAGGAGAAGATTCTGGATCAAGAAACACAGTGCGGCTCAAAAGCAAAGAAAAGAAAAAATGTTAAAAAGTCGCCGTACGAAGAAATGGAATCGAAGCTAATGGAGTGGTTCAATGGAGCATGTGCTGGAAACTTACCAATCGACGATGAAAGCATCTACATCAGGGAAACTTGGGCTTACAGAATTCAAAGCTTCAAATGGTTGGCTGGATAGGTTCAAAAAACGCTATGGGATAACTTGCAGGGCAGTATGTGGAGAGAGTGCTGCAGTTAGTGATGAAAGTGTTGAACACTGGAAAGAAGAGGTGCTGCCAGCCCTCTTGGAAGGTTTCGAATCTCGGGATGTATACAATGTGGATGAAACTGGCCTGTTTTACTAACTCATGCCCTCTAAAACCTTAAGTGTTAAAGGAGAAGCATGCCATGGAGGAAGAATGAGCAACCAGAGAATTACTGTTCTCTTATGCAGCAACGCAGATGGCAGCGACAAGCTAGAACCCTGAGTAATTGGAAAGTTCCAGAAACCACGTTGCTTTAAGAACAATTCTACGCTGCCATGTAAGTATTATAGCAACAAAAGTGCTTGGATGACTGTGGAATTGTTCAAAAAGTTCTTGCAAGCTTTTGATGCACGAATGGGTGCTAAAGACAGGAAGGTTGTTCTATTTATGGACAAGTGTCCTGCTCATCCAAAAGACTTAGGATTCCTGCGGAATGTGAAAGTGCATTTCTTCCCTGCAAATTGCACTAGCAGACTCCAGCCCTTGGATCTAGGGATTATTCATAGCCTGAAAAGCAAGTTTCGGAAAGCTCTTGTCCTTAAGGCACTGGCCTTTATTGATAGGAATGAAGTGCTTAAATTGAACATCCTGCAAGCAATGCATATGCTCACAGGAGCTTGGAAAATGGTAACTAAGGAAACCATCTCAAATTGCTTTCATAATGCTGGATTTAATAAAATGAGCACTCACGACAAAGACGGTGATGAAGCAGGAGTGGGCATGCATGATTGGGTGCAGGTATCTGACAATTTGCCCATCACTTTTGATGAATTTGTGGCGTGCGATGATGCCATCACTACATGCATCCGGGATATTGAGGAAATCTGCGAAGATGAAGTCAAGCAGAATGATGATGGTATCGACGAAGACGATGATGTTAGGGATGAAGAAATACAACCGCCATTCAGTGAAGCTGTTGCCAGCATAGACATTGTTTGGAGATATGTCACAGCATTCAAAGTGGACAACTCTGTTATAGACAGAGTAAATCAATTGGAGATGGACATTCTGAACCTAAAATCCAAAAGTGCTAAAAAGCAGACTACCATGTTGGATTACTGTATTTCAAAAAATGTGACACTGTGAAAGTTGTGTAAATGTGTGTTGTATATAGGAAAAGTAACTCTCTATATATTATATTACTGTAATTGTGTAAGTATTTTGTTGACGTTTTAATTTTGTAATGTGCTGGGAAACTACGATTTTTGACTACTGTATTAGTGCTACAGAAAAAGTTGTAATTACTGTATAGTGTGTAGGGTAGGTATCTCCTTGTTTTATTGTTGTTATTGTGTTAATTATGTGTGTTGGTGCAATTCAAGTCAATACAGTCAAAGAGGTCTGGAAAAGATTTGTTTTTTATCGAAACCTCGATTTAAGGTAAACCCCCATTTAAGGTTAAAAAATACCAGACCCTCGAAAAACGTTAAATAGGGGTTCTACTGTATACAGTATATATTTGCTCAATAGACCTTTTTTCCGAGTCAGGAATTCTGTTGAAAAAACGGTCAGGAAAAGTCAGGAAAATTGACATTGAAAATTCTGTGGACACCTTGCAATTATTGTTAATTCAAAATTCTGTAATATATCTATTTTTCCTTTGAACTTTGGTTCCATCGGATATATAACCTAACCGGTTATCTCAAAACCTTAATAATTTGTGATTCGAATTCGAAAGAAAATGTGCCTTTGTGTATTATTCGTGCAATTCTCTTAGAATAATTCGTAAAATTTGATACCTTCTTCGAACGTTCATCCTCCAGAATCGCATCCTCAAGACGGCTGGCTGACTTGCTTGCGGGAATCTCGTCAAACGGACAGAGATAGACGCCAGTTGCTTAAAATCATAAAACCCGTGGCCAATCGCGAATTTTTGATCACGGGGACTGCGGGAATCCTGTCGGGCACCCATCACGAAACATTATCCACTCGCAACTTTTCCAATGACCGTATACTTCAAAGCGTGTGGGGAGCGAGATGTGTATAAATCCATTTATAAATGACTTTGTAGCATCGCGATACTCATTTCTCTTCGTGAACTCCCAACTACAGCATAGGGACAGCGGGAATCCCGGCGCCGACCATACAACATGTCCATAACTGCTCGTGAATTTTAACCATGCCCAACCTCTAGCTTGCCTCCCGTCATTCGGCCAGGACAGATAGAGGCAGACATTTGAACGGCCGGGTGTGGCGCCGATTGCATATTATCGCGTTCTCAGTGTCCAACCGCAAGGACAGCGTGGATCTCTTAAAACGGTAGAGTAGCGGCGATTGAGATACATCGCGATATTTCTCCGTATTCGATGACTAGGGCAACTGGATTCTTGTCAAGGGGACAGCAAGCGTAATAATGCTACAAGTGAGTCAGATTATGTAAATCACGATTTATCTCAGCGTTCTATTGTGAAAACCACGGGAATCTCTTTCAAATGGCTGAGACTAGCGCCGATCGTGTAACATCTCGATATTTCTCCGTACTGCAAAGACTGAATGATAGATAGATAGATAGATAGATGTCATTTATTGCAGAAACACAAGAGAACGTCGTACAATGCAATCGTCAAACAAACTAGGAAATGTAGAATATATAAATACACAGTGTTGTGCTCTGAATCACACACACATGCACGCACACACAGACACACACAAGAGTACATTATTTACAGCATACATTTGATATAAATGCATATTACAAAGCAAGGTCAACATGCCGGTTTGTCATACATCAGAAAAGGTTAAATAGTAACAGTGAACTACACTAAAAGCTGAGTATGTCTAATTGACTTACAGACTTCCAAGAATTAATCTGTTTTATAAATGCTGTTGTTAGTTGGTAGAGACTTAATCTTTTGTTTGTAGATATTCAAAGGCAAATGCCTAACAATGGCTGGAAGGGAATTGGGAAATTTCAGGGATATATTAATGAATGTCTTCCGAGTTCTACTGAACTTACATCTGTAAAGCCCTAAGTTGTTCCTATTCCTCGTGCTATAACAATGTGATAGACCCAGCACCTCATACTTGTTGTGGTTTTCTTCGATATATAAGAGGCACTGGAAAATGAACACTGCTGGCAAAGTCATGACACCTACAGTAACAAATGCTTGCCTACAGTGACTTCGAGGAGGAAGACCACAAATTAACCTCGGAGCTCTTTTCTGCAATCTGAACAATTTCTCCGCATGCGACATGTGACCCCAAAGTAATGTTCCATAGGCCAAATGGCTATGAATTTGTGCAAAGTAGACTACTCTTAATACATTGGTACTGATGCATGATCTAAGTCTTCTCAATAAATAAATCCCACTACAGACCTTAGATGCAATGTTCTGTATATGTTTCTCCCATTTTAGTTCGGAATCAATCTTGAAACCAAGGAAATTAATTGTGCCCCTGTCGATGTCTCCTCCATGTACGTAATAGAATTCTAAGTCCTGAGTTTTACTGACATTCAAACAAAGATGATTAGCTGTACACCAGTCTTGGATATTGTCTGAAATATGATCACCTCCATGGTCCGGAAGCAGTGCAGATTGTGAACTTATACAAATATTAACATCTGCAAAGAGATAGCTATCTACGTTGGGACCAGATAGGTGATAAAGGCAGATCTTTAATGTAAATAATAAATAATATTGGGCAGAGGATTGACCCCTGAGGAACGCCATGACGGGCAAGAAAGGACTCATTTTCTCCTAATACCACTTTCTGGAATCTGTCGCACAGGTAAGATTGAATAAGGGAAATGGAATAAGTCTTCAAAACCCTAAAATCACAGTTTGTCTAGTAGTATCTTATGGGATACAGTGTCAAAGGCTTTAGACAAATCATAGAGTTTAGCCTGTAATGGATTACGGTCATCTAACTTGTTCAGACAGTTGCTCACAAAAGAGATTGCTGCTTTCACCGTACCTCGCCCGGTTCTGTAACCAAACTGGGAGTTGTTAAACAAGTTATTTCTTTCAAAATAGGATACAATCTGATCTTTGATTATGGTCTCAAAAACTTTTGAAACTGCAGGGACTATAGTAATTGGCCTGTAGCTGTCAAATATTACAGTATCCCTATTCTTATGAACTGGCATGACCCTACCCAATTTAAAGTCGGCTGGAAATTCTGATTTCAGGATACAGGTATTAAATAAATGTGTCAGAGGCTCTTCAATAACTACTGATCCAAGTTTCAAAATCATAGGGCTCAGCTGATAAACATCATAACAATTGCTATTTTTCATTTTTGCTAGTACTCTCCTTACATCCCTAATTTCTACTGTGCTGAACTTAAATTTGCAACTTGGTCGCGGTAATATCCTCCTATAGTAGTTTGAATCGTAATGATGAGTTTCAGATCTAACCGATTCTAAAATTCTTTCCACTTTATTAATGAAAAATTCGTTGAGGTCAGTGCAAGACAAGTCGTGGTTACTAATTCTATTCTTTATACCAAATCCACTTTCTTTCCTAATTAAATTCCACATTGCTTTTGATTTATTTGAAGCCTGGTTAATAATACTGTCATTAACCTGGTTTCTAGTTTCCCTAACTAACCGAGTAAATTTTTTCTTGTAGAACTTATATAGGGGTTTTATTTCTGAAGACCCTGTACTAATATAATAACTATAAAACATGTTACAAGAGTCCTTAAGTCTATCGATTTCTTCTCTTAATCTTCAAAGGTTTTGGTACAGAGCTTCTTTTTGTTCCTGAATGGGAAAGCTATATTTGCTATTTCTTTCAGTTTGTAGATTAGAAATTGAGTCTTAGTACTAATGCTATGACAATTATACATGAAGTGCCAATCTGTAGTCGAGAGTTCCAGCTTAAAGTTTAGGATGTTGGAATCCTTCATTACCCTAACTTTCTGATTGGGTTGTTTGCAATCAGCAAAAGCTGTTCTTGAAACAGGGACTACCGATTTTAATACAATCGGCCAGTGATCTGAAACTATTGACTTTATTATTTGGCAACTGGTAACTCTTTCCTGGAAGGTAACTATATTATCAATGCAGCTTCCCTCACCCCCTGGTCTAGGCCTTGTAATATCTGTAGTAGATATTGACAAATTCAATGAAAGAGATTATTTAACTCTACACACTCAGCACTGCCTCCAAACCTGTAGTCAACATTGAAATCAGCACACAAAATAATATTGGCATTAAAACTAAAGACATACTCAAGAACATCACTAAGCTTATTGACAAACCCCTCAAAATCCTTATCAATTCCATCTGGTCGGTACAGAGCTAATACAATTGTGTTGAGTGAAACTATATAGGAAGCTGTTTCTTCAAAACTCATCTCATCCGACATTCTATTTCTAATGCTTTATGAGAGATTCCCTTTTTCACATATATGGCACAACCCCCATGTTTTCTAATAGGCCTACTGTAGTTATTACTTAAAACATAACCCTCAAGAGCATACAAATTAATTTCCTCTGGTACTAGCCAGTGTTCCACCAAGCAAACAATATCAATATTTTGTTCTGACAAATAGCCCTCAACAGCCTGCATTTTGTTAGATAATCCCTGCACATTCCATGTGAGAGTAGTGATTTCATTTGGGTTAGGCTGGCTATGTGAATCAGGGTTAACAAAGTTATTTACATTTGAATTTGAAGTACATGGCTAAACCCTTTTTATTTTACAAGGTTTGACCTGACTTACACGTTTTTTACATCTTCAGAGACATATTCCAGACTGTGGATTACCTTAGGATTGTCAGGAAGATGATCACCAACAATATTGCATATAATATTGGAGAGCCACTTCTTACCCTTGTTATTGAAATGTTGACCATGCCTTGTATGAAGTACTCTTTCACATTCACTGACATTTACAAGTAACACATTCCTAAAATGTTTGCAGATGAGTTCATATTGTTTGTTAGAACTATCAATTTCCTTATTTACACACGACCATTCAGGTAAGTCATGTCTATGAGGAATGTTGACTACAATCACGTTCGTACGAGTCAGGGAAGATAGTTTGCTTAAGACTGGACATAGCCTCTTCACTTTGATTATTACTGACTTCATTAGTGCCAGCCATTACAACTACAAAGTCATTAGAGGTTAAGTCACTACCCTCGCCTTTCACGGGACTAGACACTTCACTAAATCCTGCCCCCGGTTTAACAAAGCCTTCAATACAAAATTGTTTTTCAATATCCGTGTTATGTAACAGCGATGACAATCCTAGGCCGTAGCTGTCCGTATACAGCTTTAGTCTATTTTTCCGTGATCGAATTACCGGCTTGGGCTTCACGCTTGATAGACCTACATCATCTATCGGCACGTTAAAGTTTTCATCAGCACAGTTATGCATTAAGTTTTCAAACCTGTTTCTCGTTGGTAAACTAAAACATTTGTCAGTTCCGGGTAATTGTTCCGAATGTTTTGATCTCTTTCGTTTTGTGTTAACTTGTTTCCAAGTTGTTACTGGTGCCGAAGTTTCATTAAACGAGTCAAGCTCACACTCAAATCCATTATCTACACGATTTCCCTTCATAAAATTCAGTTTGTCTCTGAGGAGATCGTTTTCGGCTTTAAGAGCCTCGATATCACTCCGAAGAATGTTGATAATTTCTTTAGCATTCTCGTATTCATTGCTGTCAGTTTTCTGGTTGCCATCTCCGAGAACTGCTACAACAACACACTGTTCACAAAACCATTCCCTATCTTCACCAATTTTAACATTCTTGGGGCATTCCCCGCATTTAAAATGCCACCCTCTATCACAATAACCACACAATATTCAGTTTTTAACAATTTTCCGGCATTTACCGCACTTTTCGTAGAGTTTTACATTAATTTCTCCGGGAGTTGAAATTACCACGTCACTACTGCTCGACGCCATCTTGTTATTATCCAATTTTTAGCCTGATTAAGAACAGGGCACAGTTCAGGTCATCGATGGCCAATAGAACTCGGGAAGCTATTTCTATTTTGGAGGACAGAAGTTCTGAAGCATGTGATACTCACACATATTCTTATTACCTTTCTGAAGAAAGCAAAGCAAGCCAAAACTTTGCTGTTGAACTCGTAATTTGCCTAAGTGAAGATACATGTATTTTGTCATGTCAAATGAATCTCGGGAGTCCTATTTCTATTTTGAAGACCAGGAGTTCTGGTCCCTGTTATGCCAGCACCTCTTCTCCAGACTTTTTGCAGGAGCTAAAAAAATAGCCACAGCTATGAATTTAAAAGTGCAAGTAATTTCCAGTGAGTGATAAGTGTATTATCTAGACTATATTATTTCAAGGAAGTCCTGTTATATCTGTGCTCCAAACCAAAATTCACCACACCTGCTTTTTGAGGATCATATTCGTCAACAAATAATTGGCCTATGATGTAGGTAGACAGGATTTCATTGAAATATCCTGTTTAAAGCATGAATTACTGTATTTTGTAGTCCAGGGGGATTATTGTTTCAAGCCAGGGTATGTTGAAATTTGTTAGATTTTTACTGAAAGCCCCTTTTGAAAGTTGGCAGGTATGCAAAAGAAAGAAATGTAGTAATCAATTGGAGCATTAATGAATAATCACTAAGGGCCTTATATTTTGGTTAAATAAAACTGTTGATTTTGGTGTTAAAACTGACGCTATTTCGCTGGGTATTTCGCGAAATAAATTGTCACAATGATGTTTCTTCTGAAATCGTCCTTATAGTATGGGGAGAGTCGAACAAATTATGTGTTGAGGTTTTTTAAACTTTGTGATGTGTCGACTATCGCCGAATGTTATTTGCCGCGTAGAATTATGTTCATTTCCTTCTTTCTTCCTCTTTTATGAGTTACTGAATCGCTAGCTGAGGTAAGAAATTGAAATTCCCCATAAATTTGTTTAAAATATTACATTACTAGTTCACCTTGAACACTGAGGATTGCTATTTTAAGAGTGAATAAAGAAGTCTTCAGTTTGAGCATAACAATTGTATTTTGTTTGCATAATCTTGTAGGGGAGACTCGGCAAATTTGGCAGTAATTTTAACAATTGGACTGGTTTTAAAAAGACTAAACATATTTTCATAATTTGGTACATAAAATACTTACATTCAGACATTTCCTCATGAGAATCTCTATTTTAAAACAAAAGCTAAATGCAAGAAATGCCTCATAGTTTGATTACAATGAAGGAAAACATACTCGTTTAAATTGGAAAGTCTCTAGGGTAATTTGGCAATAGCACTTGTTCAATTTGGCAATAGTGTTATTTTTTAAAATTTAACAGCGTTTAACTTGACAACCTTCAGATATTATCTAATACTTTTGTCAATTCATTTCTCACTGCACTAGTTATTATTAAAGTTCAGTCTGTATCACTTCAGGCCTTGTCTATTCTCATGACAACAATCCAGACACCCTGTACATTGAATCCAGGATTCACCATCACTGTCCTCATCGAATGAACCATCACGTTTTGCAGACATCTCGACTTGGCGACGTGCTTTCATAAGTGTTCATGTTGCGTCTGTGAGTCTCACTGGTCTGCGTATGAATATTCGTAATTTAGTCATTATTGAAGCCAGCACTGGCAGACGTTGATGCCAAACTCTCGAATACACGAGCTCTTGGCGCTGCATTAAGTCTTGGACGCTCGCTTGGAAACTCCTGTGGCAAGTGCATATTTCCTCCTGGCCTTTCCACTTCGACCATGCCATGCTATGTTCCAGGATGATACACATCCTCAGAAAGGGCATTCCTGTTCAAAGGATAAATCCCGGTGATTCAGAAACCAATCCTAACCTGCTAAACCTTCTTCAGAGTTGAATGGATTTTTATGCCCAATCTTGGCGACGAGGTCATACGCTTGTTTGCGGACATCTGCAGCATATATCCTGCATTTCAATGATATAAGAGAGTGCCAGTGAGAACCAGAGGTCTTCCCTTCTTTACTTCTGGTACATCGTGTGGTCCGGTAGAGGCGGTCAGATAGCTCTTTAAAGTATTAAATGGGATATTAAACTCGTTGGACTATCTGTACACTGACCAGCCATCAATTAACACCTTTCCTACAGCAGACTTTATATCGGCCTGATAACATCTAAAGCCGTACTTCATGCGTTCCCCTGGCATACCTGCAACACACCTTACGTCATGCAAGTGATAAAATATGATGCGGTTACAACAACCAACCTAAGAATTCGTTATAATACACGTTGTGGCCTATAGGTGGCAGGAAATATCAAGAATTCGTAAACATGGCCTTGGAACTCACCGGCAGCAACTGGGTCATGCCATTAAAGAAAGTCACATTTAAGCTCTTATTCCACTTAAAATCAATATATATAGAATATGTTGATCATACCTTGTATACAGATGTTTAATCTTCAAACTTCTGTATAATTAACTCACATCCAGCTGCTAGTAACGCTACAATCTTGAAAACAATACTAGTATTACACTCACCACTCGCTGTTACTCAACTTCTAACAGGCAGTGGTTTTTTTTTTTCGTACAGTCGCCGGTAGCAAAAAATCCGCAAGGTTTAAAACATGCTGCACTCTGTTGGTGCAAGTTTGAATCTTACAAAAAAGTCTCGGATAAGTTAGAAATAATTATAACATAGACTATTGCCAAATTAAACGTACTGCCAAATTTGCAGAGTTTGCCCTATTATAGTTACATCTTACTGAATCTGTATGTCCTATTTTTGTTCCGTTTCAGAATGACCTCGATGATCCAGAACGTGGAATGATATTTGTATGTTCTGCAACTCACAAAACAAAATCAATGTTCTTCTTCCTAGCTCAAACAGAACAAGGAGACATATTCAAGATTACTTTGGAAACTGATGAAGACATGGTTACAGAAATTAAACTCAAATATTTTGATACCGTACCAGTAGCAACTGCAATGTGTGTTATGAAGACTGGATTTCTCTTCGTAGCAACTGAATTTGGAAATCAGTAGGTTGCCTTGATATATTTTATAGTGTATTAAGTTTCTGATGAAATAGGATGAAGTTTACATATCAGTAGAGCTCTGAAATTAGGTTGGTATTTGTTTTGACATGCTGTAGGCTATATACTTGAACAATCAGTAAACCCCCTTCTTCTGCTTTTACGGCCTCATTGGACCATTTCAGTCAATCATTTCTTGGTCCCCTTCTTCAGTAAGTTTCCTTTCAGAGTCGCACAGTAGCTTTTCATTCGCACTGATCTTCTCAGGCGTTCCTCATCTATAAATACCCTTTTTACTGTATTACATTTGTCTATTTTAGCCTGAAATCTTATTTTTATATCTGTTTTTTGAATTTTTTTTGTTTTGTTTTGCAAGTCATCCAAGGTTATTTCTAATTCTTTCATATCTTCTCTAATTTCCTTAATCCATCCTACTTGGCGTTTCATATTCCAAAGTTTCACTACAATTTTTCTAGATAACCTGGTTTCTGGTGTCCTCATGATGTGACCAGAAAAAGAAATCGGTTTCTTCCGAATAGTATCAGTGATGGGCTCCAGTTCTCTGTATACCACTTCATTTGGTATTATCCGCCACTGTCCATCTTTCTGATATTTTTTATTTACGCATGTTCTAGCTATTCTTCTTTCTTCTTTAAAAATTTTGTCGATTCTGTTTTTCTGAGTAACAAAAAGTTTCACTTCCATATGTCACCTCTGGTTGAACCACAGTCTTGTCTATATATTTAAAACAGTAAGGTGATTTTTGTTATCACGAGATAGAGAGAACGACAGAACCAATTTACTTCGTAGAGCACTCTAACGAAAGCTCTTGGCCTGTAGATTTGCAGAGTGTCTCTAAAATAAACAAATATAATACGGTATATTTTTAAATAAATATAGAAAATAGCAGAATTCTTGGCCCTCGCGCATGCGCACAATCCGCCTGGGCTCATGACAAAATGGCGGTGAGAAGTCCATTAAAATGTAAGTTATTTAATAAGCTTCCATGTAATTGAAAACATACATTAACCAAGTTCTGACAATACAATATAATAACAGTATGAACATATACGAATGTATATTGATTTTATTGATAATGAATTGGATTATTTTCTTCAGATAGCGGCTTTTGAAGATAGTGAATGGTTGCGTCTGCATGTAAATGTGAGTGCGCGAGTAGCTATTTGGTTAAGGCGATTGACTGTGGATCCAAGGATCGCAGGTTCGATCCCGACTCGCCAGTATTTTTTTTTTTTTTTTTTTTTTTCCACTGAAATATTGTTTTATCAAGGAGTATTAGTAAGGTTTTATGTCAGTTAAAGATACATAACACATTTTCTAAACACGTTTTATTTCCGTTTTACCATTGCATTACAGCATGTCCTCAATACGTAGTAGGTAATCTGTGCTCAATACGTCGTTCGAATATCTGCAATCAGTTCCAGTAACTGACAACAGATGGCAGTACCTCGCCAATATAGTTCCAGTAACTGAGAGCAGATTGCGTCGATATATTTAAAACACAAGGCATGGCCTTGATGGCGAGTTTTCGCGTGATAGTTAAATATTGTTTTATCAAGGATTATTAGTAACGTTTTATGTCAGTTAAAGATTCCTACATTCCCTCTCAATAAGTTTTATTTCCGTTTTACCATTGCATTACAGCATGTGGTCAAAAGAGCTAATATCTGCCATCAATTGCAGTAACTGACAAAAGATGGCAGTACCTCGCCCATATAGTTTCAGTAACTAACAACAGATGGCAGCACCATTGCATCGATATATTTAAAACACAAAACATGGCGCGTTTTCAAGTGATGGAGAGTTATAGAGGGGAATTTTTAAGAAGGGAAACGTTGAAGAACATTAACTGACAGTTGAGTGTGTAGGCTATGTTGTTTATGTACTTTAATATTGCAATTTCTTCCCAATGCTTCGGTGGTCAAGTTGGTAGCATCCTAGACTAAAAGTTATAAATTATGCATCGTCGATATACTCTTAAATTATTAGTGAAAAGGTAGTTTTCCAGGCCCTGGCGCGTGTCCACAATTGCTTTCGCCATGAGAGACACTTGGCAAACATAATTCGTTTGAAGGGCTCCGACATCGTTGTCACTCAGCCCCATGTACTTTGGTGTGTAAGTGTAAAATTTTCTCTGATAACCCGTATTATTGTGATAGCTGCATTACTTTGTGTATTTGTAATTAAGGTGGGAAATGGCAAGGTGACGGCCGAGGCCTTAAGTTAGGAACCATCCCGGTATTTGCCTTGAGTGGAAGTGGGAAACCACGGAAAACCACATCTAAGATTGTCGAGGTGGGAATCAAACCTTCCTCTTCTTAGTTATACCTCTAGAGACTGAATGTGCCCCGTTTTTGCCCTCAGACCAGAATTAAATTTCTTGGCAGAGCAGGAAATGTAACCCGGGTCTCCGAGGCGATAGCCAAGAATGGGTGGGCTTCCATGTGTTAATACGATTTTTGACATGCACGGGACATAGAATTCTAAAACAGCCTCCATTAGGGTGACTGCCGAAGTGAGTATTGAGTATATGCCTAAGCTCATTCCAGTAGTTGGCGAAGTTATTGTATGTTCCCCTGCAAAATGTACTGCCATAAACTATAACAGGTGATGGAAATAGCTTATTTAGAGCAGTTTTGTACTGTTTATATCAAAATGAAGAATGTCATTCTGCGCTGCGTTTTCAAGCTATTGCCAAACATTTCGCTGGCAGGAACAATTATAAGGAATTTATTGTAAGCGATCAGTCTCATCGCATTCTCCTCACCAACCAACTGAGTATGAGAGTCTCTGGACGGTCATGTTGAACTTCATTGTATAAGACAGTTGTTTAATGATTATTTGTTTAGAGTACTGAATCTAACTACGCAGTTGATTTCGGCAATGGAAGTAATTTTTGCCATTTAATATTTAGCGGCTCCGATATTGCAGGTCACTATAGTGTTATCGAATAATACGAAGCCACATTTAAAATCCAATATAAATAGGCCATTTCAGAAACAATTCCAGATGTTATGCAGTACAGTGAAAGGTCTTTGACGATCAAATGTAAACATTGTTCTACATTGTATTTCTCTTGCGTAAAATCTACGCGCGGTTACTTTGGCCTTTACTGTTGTGATGGTAAAATTGATCTGCTGAAATATAAAATATTTGCCAAGCTGCAACAATGCAATGATATTAATTTTAAAGTCTGTCTGTCTGTTAGGTAGTCAGCCCGAAGGCTGGTTGGATCCTCAAAAAGTACCGCCGTTACGTTATGTGAGTAGATACCCACAAAAACCCAAGGCAGCGCTATTTTGAGGCGTTCTAGGCAAGAAGAGGAGTGAGGTAGTTTGCCATTGCTTTCCTCACTGAGTCAGAACAGTAGTCCTAACCCTATGAGTTGAACCTTTCACAGCATTCACAGGCACTGACTGTGCCCCGAATGCCATTACTAAGCACCACCCATACCTCAGTAGCTTCCATATAATCGCAGCCATGAGTGAGACTGAGACATCGGTGAAAAGCCACCTTTTACTCTAGCCTGTGCCAACTGACGAATGCAAAAGTACTGTATTCATCAAGAGATGGGGAACATTGAACTTATATCCAGTAGTTCAAACACATACATCAGCGTTAACATATTGGCGAACAGGTGTGCGAGTGTAAACTTTTCTCTGATAACCTGTGTTAATGTGATGGCTGTGTTGATGTGTGCATTTGTAATTAATGTGGGGAATGGGGAGTTAACGACCGAGGCTTTAAGTTAGGAACTATCCCGGTATTTGCCTGGAGTGGAAGTGGGAAACCACGGAAAACCAAATCCAAGATTGTTGAGATGGGAATCAAACTTTGCTCTTCTTAGTTTTGCCTCACGAGTGCGCCCCGTTCCAGTCCTCAGACCAGAATTAAATTTCTTGGCAGAGCGGGGATCGAACCTGGAATCCGGGGCAATAGCTCAGAATGTAGCCTTAAGAATGGGCTTCCCTGTGTTAATACGATCTTTGACAAGCACTGAACATATAATTCTAAAACTCCCTCCATTACTGTGGTTGGCGAAGTGAGTCTATGCTCATTCCAGTAGTGGCGAAGTGATTCTATGCTCCCTTGCATAATTTACTGTCATGGAAATACAAAGTATTGTACCTTCAACAGGTGATGGAAATTCATTATTTACAGCAATTTCATTCTGTTTATTTCAAAATGAAGATCGTCATCCTGAGTTGCGTTTGCAAGCAAATTGCAAAAATTGCAAGGATTTTATTATTGGCGATCAATCTCATCGCATTATCATCAGCAACCAACTTGAGAATGGAAGTATTCATTGTATATGTGAATATTATTGTTTATTGATTATTTGTTTAGAGTGCATAACAATGGGTCTAACCACGCAGTTGATTTTGGCAATGGAAGTAAGTTATTATTTGCCATTTAATATTTGGCGGCTACGTTGATGCAGGCCACTATAGTTTTATATAAAATGACGTTAATTTGGGCAGAAATGCTGCTATAAATAAACCCATTTGACGAAATAGAACATTAGCCGTAAAAAAGTGGGAAATCGGAGAAAAATACGAAGCCACTTTTAAAATCCAATATAAATATGGCATTTCAGAAACAATTCCAGATACTATGCCGTTACAGTTTAGGGTCCTTGACGAACAAATGTAAACATTGTTCTGCACTGTATTTCTCTTGCGAGAAATCTACACTTGGTTACTTTGACCTTTGCTGTTGTAATGGTAAAATTAATCTGAATAAATATAAAATATTTGACAGGCTTTAACAATTATTTTTCACTGGAGATGATATCTCAAGGAATTCCAGAGGGACTAATCGGCAGTACAATGCTATGTCCTTCGTTTCATGGCGCAGCGGTCAAGCTGTATGCCTCTCACCAAGGTGGATCGGGTTCGATTCCCGGTCAATGCATGTGAGATTTTTGATGTGAAAGGCCATGTCCTGTGGTTCGGATTCCACGTTAAACGGAGGTCCCGTGGCTTATGATCGCGAGATTAACGGTCACGTTAAACTGCAAGCTTCCTTCCTTCCTTCGTTACATTTGGTGCCAATGTTACTGTGCCACACGCACACGGTCCACATTGTTTTAAAATGTATGGAATTGCACATCATCGCATTTCATCGTTATATTCCAAAAATATAAGCGATGGTTTGCGGCCAGTTGTATTAGACTCATCAGAGTTCTTGAATCCCTTGGAACTAAACGACTGGCCGCCACATACTCCAAACGCTTGGCCCGTTATGCTGCTTAGAAATCTGAACGGTTCCCAAGGACTCCTAAATGCAACCATATTGCTTGGATTTGGAAATAATAGGTGCAGTTAAAATTAGGCAGAGATGTCTAATCCTTCGACTTGATTTAACACCATCCGATAAAACACTATCATTTTCTTTTAAGAGGCAATATTTTCCAATTCATTTGGCATACTTTATCACAATCAATAAAGCTCAAGGGGAAACTAGGGAACGTATAGGCCTCAATTTGCCCCAACAATTTTTCAGTCATGGCCAGCAGTATTTTGCAATGTTGAGAGTGCAATCTTTTGACGCCCTCATAGTTTCAATAGAGTCAAAAAATAATCGTACAAAGAATGTACAGTAGGCCTATATAAGAAAATTCTTCAGTAAATATTTTTCTATTGACCGTCATGTTTTGACGGGTTTCAACTAGTAATGTTTTAATTTTGTTGCGATTGATAGACATTTTCTTTTATATGTAGACCATGTTAAGTTTTGGGCGTTTATCATTTTATTAGTTCTTTCTTGCCATGCAGGTTTCTCATCCAAGTTGTAAGTTATAATTTCTCCTAAGTATTTAAATTGCTTCACTATTTTAACTTCCTTGTTATTTACTGTTATGTGATTGATTACAAGTGGATTTGCTACCATTATCTCTGTCTTTTCAAATGATATCTGAAGTCCAATTTTTTATGCTATATTTTGTAGGCTTATTATTTGATTTCTGGCTTCTTGAATATTATTAGCCAGTAACGCTAAGTCATCTGCGAATCCGAATTAATTTAAGTCTATATGATCTTTCTTGGTTCCAATTCTTATGCTACTAGGATTTTCCCTGTACCATTCCCTCATTGCATATTCCAAAGCACAATTGAAAAGTAGAGGCGATAAACCATCTCCTTGGCTTAATCCTGTTTTAATCTTAAACGGTTCAAATATTTCTCCTGAATTTTACTTTAGATTTGGTGTTTGTTAGTTAGTTTTATAATTTTTATTAATTTGGGATGAAGTCCGAAATTCCTTAGTATTTTCAGCAATGAAGATCTATGTATACAATCATAAGCTTTTTTGAAGTCTACGAAGGTTATGACTTGCTGTTTTTGTCCACGTTTGTAATAATTTTAAGGTGATTATCTGTTCAGGGCAGCTTCGCCATGGCCGAAATCCACCTTGATATTCTCCTATTTCCAGTTCTAATTGATCTTTACAACGATTATATAGAATTTGTGACCCCCCTTCATTAACGATTTTTAAAGACAAGAGTTTAGTGCTTTTCAGTCGGTCAACACGAATGTACCCAAAGATAAGATAAGATACGGAACACATTCAGCCGTGTGCGAACATATGTGTGACGCAGGGCATAGCTTTACCAACATAGAGTCGGACCTTAAAATAATCCATCACGAATCGAAAGGCAGAGCTCTTGACATAAAGGAAGCAATCGAGATACACCTAGCCAAACGAAACAATCCCAACAATCTAAATGAACACACGTTCATGGAGAGCTCACCCCTCTTCACGCTACTAAAAAACACACCCTGTCGGAAACAAAACTCAATTTAGCGACACAGCCAAGCTAGATAAAAAAAGGGGGGAAATTAGGGGGTTTTTAATAGGTAAATGTTATCTGGATCAGGTGTACGATGTACTTTTTCTTCTGCAATAAACCAAGGCCCATATTAGAGGCAGTATTAAAGGTGCCGGGACGTCCTCATAAGACCGTCAACGCTTAGTTCGAATGGGTTATGCTCCACGCGTGGCGAGGACTAATCCACGGTCTTTAATAGTTGTAGATCCACCTCATTCAATAACATACATCGTATCTAGGTTGGCAACACCTCACATAAACACATCGCGATCACTCCCCACAGCACGTAGGGACAGGGGGGGAAGGCAGGGAAAAACCAGTCGTTAAGATAACCACCGCAGTCGGCCGCACAGCGAGTTCAAGTGAGCACGGAAACTGCGAATAGCTGTAGTACGGAAGACAATCAGATAAGTAGTTAGCCTAAAATTGTATAGTTTAACCATAGTTTACAACCATATAATCTCTCTAAAGTACAATCTCCGGATAGCCATCACCATTTAGCATTTCACCTAACATATATACTGCATTTAGCATACACTGACAGTTGCAGTACCAATACTGCAACTAAATAATTGTACATATTGTAAATATTTTCACCTGTATTTCAAACATAGATTTTATAGCCTAAGTGTATTGGATCTGATGATGATCGCTTGACGATCGAAACTGGTCATCCTAGTGTTTTATTAATCTCATGTAATTTATTTCAGGATTAGGGCATAACCCATCTCTTTTGGGTACATTCGTGTTGACCGACTGAAAAGCACTAAACTCTTGTTTACTAAGGCAACACTGAAAATATGGCTTCAAACACCACAATGATTTTTAAAGAAATGTTTGCGAAATTTTTGAAACAAAGTTTTTTAACTCGGGTCAATGGGAGAGTAACAAATGAAGAGGTATTAAGACGAGTGGAGAGTTGTTTAAGTTGGTTGGGCATATCTAAGACAACCAGGAAGAGCAAACTGTTACATAAGGAAGAGTTGAGGATAAACAGTGGGCAAATTTGCCTAGTACGAAGTCCAATTCGTTGGGCATGGGTATTCCACAAGTACGAATCAAAAGTTTACTCTTAGTCTGACATAATTTCAACTGACCCTTTGGTTTTGAGTTTATGGCCTTACCTGGATGTAGATTAGATATAACTGACACAGCACTGTTCTCGGCCTATTTGACTCAATTTCCATTGCCTCTAGTGTTTCAAGTTCACAGTTGAACATGGGAGTATGTAGTAATGTGCAATTGGTGCCACTCTCGGCCCGTTTCGACAAAATTCTACGTTTTCTCTACAGTTTAGGGTTAGCTCGATGCAGTATATGTTTGGGTTACTCAATCGGTATTGCTGTTGGCCCATTTGACGAAATTCAAGCTGTTGTAGCGGTTGAGCATACACAAATACAGTAAAACTTCACTTGTTCGTTTTCCAAGGGACCGAAGGAAAAGAACTTCCAAGTGTGGAAAACTCATAAATGAAAGTCTGTAAATAAAAACTGCAAAATGTATGTACCAACATGGGTTATAGTTAAGTGAACAAGAAGAAATAATAAGATTGATTAACTAATCGTTAATATATAACAATGCAAATACAAGAGAAATGCACCCGGATAAAGAAAGTAACAACAAAACAGAAAATTGAGTTACTTCACGAAGTAGTCTGTTATCTTGGCTTGTTTTTTGTTGGCAACGGCATGAACAGTATTTTCAAACCGATACAATTCGGCCATTGTTTCCTCAGAAACATTATGGCATGTCACAAGATTGACAATGTTTCATAGGCCATAGAGCATTGATAGCATAATTAAAATACTGTATTATGCTGCGGGTGAAGCCTCCGTGGCTTAGGCGGCAGCACGCCGGCCTCCACCACTGGGTCCGTGGTTCAAATCCCGGTCACTCCATGGGAGATCTATGCTGGACAAAACGGAGGCAGACAGGTTTTTCTCCGGGTACTCCGGTTTTCCCTGTCAAAATTTAATTCCAGCAACACTCTCCACTATCATTTCATTTCAACTGTCATTCATTTAATCATTGCCCCAGAGGAGTGAGTCAGGCCTCGGCAGCCGGCACAGTTCATATCCTCGCCGCTAGATGGGGGCTTCATTCATTCCATTCCTGACCCGGTCGGAGACTGGAAGCAGGCAGTGGATTTTCATTTCATTATGCTGCGGCTCCTCAGTATCATTGTAGTCATTTTCATTAATACGGCCCTCTCTCTGATCCCGTTGTGAGTCTTCAACTATCTCTGAGATAGTCGTGACTTCTGAAGTGACGAGGTTGGCGTCAAAATTTACGTAGTCATCGAATGATGCCTCCTCTTCCAGTTTCCTACATTCGCAGTCATTATGGGGAACATGATCTTCAATAATATCCCCTGTACAACTACCGGTAACTTTGAATCCAGCTTTTGGAGAACCGTATCGAATTGTAAGTGCTGAGACAGGGTGCCATGATGCTGCGATGTAAGGCATTGCCTACCAGACGAAAATAAAATAGTGTAAATTAATTTATGGATTTTAATTTGTCCGGAGACTAGATTATTATAACCCAGAATCAATCGCATATTTTTAATGGTTTGACGAGAAATCCTGAAAGAAAAATACATTAATAATATTCATAAAAGAGAAAATAATTGCAGTACTAGAAATCTTACCTGTAAGAAGTTTATTTTCATTTCGTCCTTTTTTCCAGTGTCTACACATCTGAGTGTTGCACCAGCATATTACGATAATGCAACTTGAACTTGCATGTCACTCCAATATAGTGGCTGCAGTTCGCTGGTAAAAATTCCAGTCAAGTTCCTGAAATAGAAGTACTCGGAGGATGAGCAGGGGATCGCTACACGAATAAGGCAGTCTTCAAAAACTTTAGTCTTGACCCAAGATTTATTGTTGGTGTATTTTGTATGGAACATAGCAATGTTTTTAAAACAACGCAACTTAGAACATTTACAGTTTATCAGTGGAGGCAGCTTTTCAGATCCGTCGCTGTTGGCACACAACAGTACTGTTACACGTTGTTTGCTCTGTTTTCCGCCGTGCCAGTTTTTCCCTTTCAATTCCATTGTTCGATCAGACATTAACCCTCTTAGTGCCGGCCTCCTTATCTTCATGTGTGCTAAGATTGCCAGAGAGAAAATGCGTATTATGCAGCACTGAAGAAAATAACATATACTACCCTCACTTTTCAAGATATTTCACTGTAGTTTACACCTCCTTGTAGCTAAGTGATGCCTTTCTTTACTCATTGTAATAATATCATAAAAATAATTCACAGTGCCAAGTAAAATAAAAATTTTCTCATGCAATTTTGAAAAAAAAATCAAATTTGGATCTCTATACTACGTAGTATTTTGATTGTACTCACCTAAATTTTTATATTTCTGTGCACATTGACTTATTGTTTACCACTTTACAAAATATCACTATCCTGAGATAGATAGTTCTTCCAAAAAAAACTTTTCCTGATAACCACTCACACCTGTTATATGCACGTTTAGGGCCAGGCGTCTCGAGAAATACAAGAGAGGGTTGAAATTGGTCGTCGTGATCAGATTTAATTTCACGGAAATCGGGAACATGGTCATCATCGTTATCTCCGTCAACTCTGGCATTATTCCCGTCACTATCATTACTGTCTGAATCAGAAATTTCATGAACCACTGTTGCACGAGTAGGTTTGTTTACATCATCACTGTCGTCATTATTTGAATTATTACCGGCATCATTATCACTCTTAGCATAATCTGAATAATCGCCTGATTCGACATAATCAGAATCGTCACTCAGTGAATTAACATACTCTACCAAATCATCATCATTTTCAAACACAACATGAGAAATAGTCGCCATTATTACAAACACATGGACTGCAGGTAGGCGCCAAACAACTGAAATTGAAAAATTCGTAACATAAACACAACACGCCACACAGAGATTCTAGTGGTAGATTTAGAAACTACGTAGTTTCTTCCACAGTACGGCACCGACTGGAGCTGCCATCTGTCATATTATTTGCTAACTATTACAACTTATTTGGACAGTTGCAACACGGAGCGCGATCGCGCTCCTGGCACTTTTAGCTAACATATAGAGGAGCGCTATCGCACTCCCCGGCACAATAAGAGTTAAATGAAAAGAGAGGCCTGTCTCCTCTGCGTCGAAAATGTCGTGAGCGAATCGGGCTGGCTGCGGTGGCATCTAGTAGCCAAGTCTGCAGCTAGGTGTCGTGGACGGTAGTATTTGTTAGCTCAAGTAGGAACTACTTGTTAAAATTACTTGGTGGCAGTTCTATAGGGTCTTATTATTTGCTTGGCTGGGACATTCTTGCTCCGCCAGTGACTGCTCATTTGGTGGCTGCTGCGAGCGCGTATGTATGGCTCGTACTGTGGCTTTTTTAATCTAGTCATTTCGAGGCCTACTCACGGAAGCGACAGGTCCACACAAGTTTCAAGATTGCTGTTTAACGCGCCGTGGGCCAGCCATTCGCGTATCGTGAGTCAGTCAGAGAGATAGATAGACTTCTTTCTACTGACAAGGTCATGCCAGGTTATAAGCTCGTGGAATGTGCTAAGTGATGATGCTGGGTATTCGCGTAGCGGTTCATAGCCTGCAGGAATAAAGATGAGATGGAACTGATCAGCGCACAAATACAAACGTGGTAAGTGATGATGCTGCCCGCTCACATCAACTCGTCATAGCCCGCAGGCACTGAGGCAGGGGCTCCTTTCTTCTGACAAAGTTACGCTAGGTTATTAGCTTGCGGCAGTGTGCAACTGACTGGCGCACGAATAGTATATGCTATGTGGCGATTATCTGATTGAATTTTACGAAACCTATTTTATTGTTGGAATTTTGGGGTGAGACTGTTTTCGAGGAAATACGGTACCAATCATTTTGTAGTGTCTGTTTTAAACTTGGGTAATTGCCTGAAGATCTTGGCTCTACTAGCAAGTATTGTTTTCCAGTAGAACTAGTAAAAGGGTTTCCTTGAATATAGATTTATTGACGGAATTGTATTCTTTCTTTCAGCTATTTATATCAGATTGCTCATTTGGGTGATGATGATGATGAGCCAGAGTTCAGTTCTGCTATGCCCTTGGAAGAGGGCGATACCTTTTTTTTTGCACCTCGTCATCTACGCAATCTTGTACTGGTTGACGAGCTGGATTCCTTATCGCCAATTCTCGCTTGCCAAGTTGCAGATTTAGGCAAGTTGTTTTGTTATTTTAATTCATGCACTTTTATTCATAGGTGTCCTCAAAAAGCTTAAATGCATGAAACGTCTTGTGGGGAGCTTTTTACTCTGCGATAGAAGACTCCCTTATGAAGATCAGTTCTATGGATAGCTATTGTGTAATTACATTAACAAATGTATGTGCTGTATTTCATATTTCTATTGAAATAGGTGATCTAAAAGTGCGACTGCTCCTATAAATGTAACCTCAGAGACTTTTGCAGTTTACGCCACTGTCAATCCCGGTTTGAGTCTTACAGAGGACAGTCTGTGAACCTTAGTCATGTGCAATTAAGAGTTTTTCAGTTGCGTGGAAAGAAACTCTCATATCAATTGTACATGCCTGAGGATTTGTCACCTGTCCTCAGTAAGACTGTGAAATCGTGGCCCACGGGCTAAAAACAATGGCGCAAACTGTACGTTCTCAGAATATCCTTTGGTAATAGACAAAAAGGAACTTTCTGAGCTCAAAAATGCAGCTTCTTTCACTTAGTTTGGATCAAACAATGGAATGGAGGGAACTTGCAGTCGGTGTATCAGAAGAGAACCGTTTTTGGTACGATCAGGTGGTGAAGAACAGTTTTAACTGGGATGATGTCCAAGAAATGGAGAGCACTTATTTAGCACACCAGGAAACTGGATATGAAATTATTTTTCTGAATTTGAGCAGTCCTATTTGTTTTTGTACTAACAAGTGTGCACTAATGTCCACGTGATGTGCATATTCCATTGCACTGGCGTTCCTGAAATGTGCTAGATTAATTGTGTAACCATGGCGTTCCCATTTTGGCCTTACTGTAGTCTGTTGTGGGGGCAGTGTTGCTCAACAAACATTTTAGTTTCAGATGTTTATTACTAGGACAATGTGAAATTCTCATTTGTAATAAGACAACTTTTCTGCATCTTTTTGCAAAAATCATGGTTTCTTTTATTTAAAAAATATGTTGGGAGGGGGATGATGACGACATGTAGAGTGTAAATATAAAAGTTCCCAAATTTCTGGATCATTAATCCAATTGTGGTAATCTTGTCATTTGAGGCAGTTGGAGCAATTCCATTACCTTGTATATACTTTATAAAATTGTGCAATTCTTCTTGCACAATTCAACACATTTGGCCTTCGGAGTCTTCATCCTCAAATGCACAGCTCACTAGTGATGCAAATACAGACTTTGTACTAACGAATAATCCATGTTGGTGAATTGTGAAATTACTGTTTGTTGGAAGGATCAGTTAGTAACATTCTATTTTAAGAATGGCTTGTAGTAAATTAATGGAGACAGTTCCATTTCCTGCATCACTCAGTGTTAATGAATGTTGAACCAGCATTCTTTTATAATGCACTTTGAAATTTGCAATGATGCCCAAATCAAGTGGTTGTAGAACACTGGTACAGTTAGGAGGGAAAAGTTCCACTCGGACTTTCTCCAGAACGATTTGAGGTGGAAGTTCTGCACGTCTATCCATAAGAAGAAGGATCATCTTCTGTTTCTTTTTCATTTTAATTTCCAGTTCTTTCAACCACTGTTCCATTAGAAGCATAGTCATCCAAGAATTTGTTAGATTCATATTCTGTAGGTTTTGTTTTCACACCCTTAAAACACCTCGGATGCTTCGATTTTCCTATCACAAGTTGAAGTTTTGTCCGGTCATCTGCATTGGTGGCAAGAAGAACTGTTGCAAGAATTTTACTTTTCTTCCCTCCATGGCAGGAGTCACCTTTTTCAGCTAATGTTTTATTAGGAAGGGCACTAGAGAATAAGCCGGTCTGATCACAATTGTAGATGTTTGTAGGCTGGTAATCGCTTATGATACCCGGCAGAACCTCTTCTTTCTAGTGTTGCGCCGTGACTTCGTCCACAGCTATTGAGTTACCGCAAATTGTTCTCCCTGTGATTCCTTTCCTTTCTTTAAATCCTTACAACCATCCTGACGAAGCCTTGAAATTGGCAAAATCTATCGCCTTTGCCTTCAGCATGTCGCCACTAATTGATGGAGCTGCAGCCCGCTTTTGCTGGAATCATATGAAAAGTGCTTTCTCCAAATCTACATACCTCCCTTCTTGCTGACTGCTGCGCTTTGCTGATTTCGAACCCAGTTTTAAAAATTCATCCAAAATGGCGTGTTTTTTTTACTGTACATAGCGTGGTATAACAGGGTGTCGAGCGATACGGGAATTTTAGTGACCCGGGAAAAAATACGGGAAATCTTGAAAAGTCTCATAATGCCTGACTTCTTAGTCCCAGAACGCTCAGTCTTCTATTTCGCCTGTAGACCGCGCTGACACCCGCACTTTGCGCCACCGATAGAGCGCTAAGCGGGATGAGAACCCAGCCAACGTCGAATGCATGCTTTGCCTGGCCGACCGCGACCGTACCCACTGCACGCGGGGCTACGCGCACCGCGCTCGTTGCTGACAATGACATACAGGAATCAGTCAGCATTATTATTCACAGAGGAGACCTGGGTTTCTCGACAAGAGCAACCCTTAAGGAAGCTAACAGCTCAAGATCTCCAAAAAGTCCAGTCGCGGATGTGCTGCAATTTCGCAGCAACTGCCGAAAATATTCGTATCCTATGGCTGAAAAAATCAAAGAGAGGTCACCTCTTGCTCTCAAGATGACCCGTCCTATTTCCTGCCTGGACCCTATAGGGGTCGCTGTAACTCCTAAGTTGGGAGAAGTTAGGATCGTCATTGCCCTGGAAATTCTTTGTAATCAGAAGAATTTGCTTTCTGGCGCAATGGCTGATCGCATCAAGAGCTGCTACTCCGCACTTCTGAGACTGCCCTCCGTCACTTTGCGTTTGAAGCAGTTCGACGGAAAAGAGCCACGGCTCGACGTGCTGTGGTCTAAATTATTGGCTTCAGCACCTTCCTCTGTTCCTGCCAAAAACGATCTCACAAGCTTCGTTAAAATGATACTGATTTTGTATCACAACAATGCAGCTCTAGACAGATGTTTCTCCCTGAACGACGAGTGCATGCTCGTCAATCACAAAGAAGCCAGTCTGTTTGGCATGCATACTGTTCAGGACGCTGTGATGGCAGCTGGTGGAGTTGAAAAGATAACCGTGAGCAAGAGTCCATACTGCACGAAACTCCTACGCCGTATTCAAGGAAGCAAAACAGGTGCGAAGCGACGGCTAAGGTGGCAGGCGATAGTAAAGCCACGAAAGATCTCCAGGAATTGGAACAAAAAAATATATTGAGCGACGCCCGTTCTGAAGCGAAAATTAGAGAAGATGAGTTCCCTAGTGAAGATTTAAATTAATAAATCCTTGATAATTGTTTGTTTTATCTTATTTTGTGTGACTAAAGTTTCTAACCACAATCTAGTTTTAACAAAGTGACTTATTTTATTTTGTGTATGACTAGCTTACAGTTCCTATTCAGAATTAGTACTGTCAAAAGAACTTAATTTTGTGCTGTGTATAACTGAAGTTCCTAGTAACAATCTTGTATTTGTCAGTGACTTATTTAATTTCGTTTTGCATTATTCTATTTTCTATTATCTACTTTGATAAAATAAATCTAAATTAAAAAGTATTCGCGGCGTGTCGCGTGAGGAATTTTACTGCTTTTAGCCTTTCCTTGGTCTTCTTTCGCAGGGTAGAACAACATGCCAAATTGTTTTAAAATCCGTGCAAACACTTAATGCAAAGGCGTCAAACATGCATGCATTTCAAAAACTACAATATCTTACAGCTCTCGATCTTTTACTATAAAACACCCGTCACAAACATGTGGCTACAAAATACACCACACAAGTGACAGAATTCTTCTCGTATGGGCAGGCATTGTTTTAGTCGCTTGTTAACCACTGTCTGTGTCGGATTTCCTTTCGTTGTCATTGTTTTGTTACTTATACTTCCCCGAAGTTAGACCCGATGTCTGGACTCGTCCCGCACAGCATGTAGAGAAATAAAGACTGAAGGCGGTCTGGATATCGCGGTGGATGAAATGATTATTAACCTTGGCAATTCATCAAGATCTGACTAAGACAATGATGGTGGTGATGATGATTGGGACAGTGAAGGGATGGAGGGTGTCAAAAAACCCTTGCCAAGTGACTGAGTGTAATGTATTTATTGGTGTCAGTTCGCTTGCGTCAATCGATAATAGAGCACCGGCTATTGTTTCCCGTCGTAGTGTTCAAAATACCGTCTGTCATTCAATAGCCTACAACTCAACAATATAAAACCATGGCAATATCGCCACAGAGCGGCTTGTTTGAGTGCTCAGTGCTAAGTATGTCTTTACCTTAACATTACTTTTGTGTTATCATGAAAGCTAATAGTAACCGTAGAGAGTCGCGATTTAGTGAGTGTGCATGGTGTTATCCGTCGACTACTGTAGTAAGCTGTGAACTACCTCCACTCAGACTCTTGTTTCACTTTCAAGGATAATCATTGCATGAGGAGTCCAGAGTGTTTTATATCCATTAGCTGTAGAGTGTTTGCCCTCTTTGTCGAATTTATTGAATTGAATACCGATGATAAAGGTATCAGCTTCGGTGTGTAATTTATTTATTTATCTAAAAGTATCTTATTTCTCTGTTTGAATGTCATCGGCGTTGACTCAGGATCGTTTTTAAAATATATTAAGTATATATTGGCTTTCACGGCCGGTGAATTAAAACTCAGCAATTCTTCTAGGTTTGTGCCGTGTCTTGTGTGGGGTTTCGCCTAGGACACCAAGCTAGGCTCATCGGCGGGCTCTTGGTGTCCCCGCCCGGACCCCCACAGGAGTGACGAACTGCGCGCCACCTCCCTTTATATAAGGTGCAACTGCACCACTTGACTACGAGAACTAAAAGTTCAAGCAGCCTTAACCTCCCTATGAAGGCTTCCAAAAAGATGGTATATTGGCTTTCACGGCCGGTGAATTAAAACTCAGCAATTCTTCTAGGTTTGTGCCGTGTCTTGTGTGGGGTTTCGCCTAGGACACCCAAGCTAGGCTCATCGGCGGGCTCTTGGTGTCCCCGCCCGGACCCCCACAGGAGTGACGAACTGCGCGCCACCTCCCTTTATATAAGGTGCAACTGCACCACTTGACTACGAGAACTAAAAGTTCAAGCAGCCTTAACCTCCCTATGAAGGCTTCCAAAAAGAGGTTAAGGCTGCTTGAACTTTTAGTTCTCGTAGTCAAGTGGTGCAGTTGCACCTTATATAAAGGGAGGTGGCGCGCAGTTCGTCACTCCTGTGGGGATCCGGGCGGGGACACCAAGTGCCCGCCGATGAGCCTAGCTTGGTGTCCTAGGCGAAACCCCACACAAGACACGGCACAAACCTAGAAGAATTGCTGAGTTTTAATTCACCGGCCGTGAAAGCCAATATACCATCTTTTTGGAAGCCTTCATAGGGAGGTTAAGGCTGCTTGAACTTTTAGTTCTCGTAGTCAAGTGGTGCAGTTGCACCTTATATAAAGGGAGGTGGCGCGCAGTTCGTCACTCCTGTGGGGGTCCGGGCGGGGACACCAAGAGCCCGCCGATGAGCCTAGCTTGGTGTCCTAGGCGAAACCCCACACAAGACACGGCACAAACCTAGAAGAATTGCTGAGTTTTAATTCACCGGCCGTGAAAGCCAATATACCATCTTTTTGGAAGCCTTCATAGGGAGGTTAAGGCTGCTTGAACTTTTAGTTCTCGTAGTCAAGTGGTGCAGTTGCACCTTATATAAAGGGAGGTGGCGCGCAGTTCGTCACTCCTGTGGGGGTCCGGGCGGGGACACCAAGAGCCCGCCGATGAGCCTAGCTTGGTGTCCTAGGCGAAACCCCACACAAGACACGGCACAAACCTAGAAGAATTGCTGAGTTTTATATTAAGTATAATTGTACAGAAATGTCTGAAGTGTAGTGCTGTGGATTATTCGAATCAGTTGAGTTACAAGAACACTAAAAACTTAACACAGCTCAGCTGTTCCAAGCTCCCGACATATCCTTCGCGTTGTATTCTTCGAAACACAGGGTGTAGGTGAGAAGCATGCTCAGAATTCTTGCCGTAAGGCGGTTGGACGCAGGGTCTTGTTATGCGGCGACCGTGGGTTGCGGAGAGGAAATGCGGGGCAAAGTGACAGGAAGGCTGTCAGTACCGAATGCGCAGGGTTAGCAAGACTGTATTTGTCCCATAATTTACGCGTGTAATAGCGGACACACCTCCAATTTTACTCTAAAAGTCGTGATCTATAAAGGGATAGTGGGTGGGTAACATCTATTACTACATGACCCCCAAAATTTTCATTCATTGATTAAAAAGGGTATTTTTCTATTTTTAGTAGTGTAGAAAATTGTATCGCCTTGTTCCGGGCTCCTATACAGCTTACATTTTCTTTCGATCTTTCATTTGTCATAGGACGCGCCACCGGCGTTTGGTTGTACATTACCAGCTTCTGGTTTAGTAGTAAGGTAATGGAAGCATTGGGAACTGTGTACTACAATTTTCCTTGCATGTAACTAAGCAAATTATTGTTGTTAAGAGGAACGTCAAATGCACCAAGAATATGATCTTCGGCTGTGTGCAGTGAGAAAGCTCTGCATGTGTTCATTCCTTATGTATTTAATGATGCGAAATGTTAGCTAACGTTGTGCTACATATAACACTCGTAGTCTCTAAATGTTGCACATTTTCCCGTAAATTACAGCAGTTTATGTTTGAATTGCTTATAAGATCGTGACAAATAGTGTTTCTCCAATTGGATGATTGTATTTAACTGTATGCACGTCGTATAATCTTGGCGAAGTGTATTTTTTTCACGGAGCACCATAGTAGGCACGCAGCCTTTTGTATTTAGTTTTCTGGCATTTTGTTTTAAAATACTGACTAACATATTTCTAAATGCAGACAATCCATACCTCATTGGGATTCGGGTTCCATAATTCATGCAAAATGAGGTTCGTTCGTTTGTGAAATTGAGGTCATAACCCCCCTACCCTTTCAGTGATTACCGTAGGGTACTTTACGTAGACTAGGGAGAAGATGTAAATGAGCATTTAAAAAAATTGACGCCTGTTGTTTGGTTTATTAACTTACGGTAATATTTTCCATAGGTACTGGAAACTAGGCACGTTTGGATTTTAAGGTGGAACTGCATGTGCTATCAAATATCGCTTTCTTGCAATACCTGGAATATGTACCGTATAGAATTATAAAATGATCATTGGTTAAATAGGCTATTATAATTTTAATGATTAAATAAATATTAAAGAAGAAATGATGCGTTGCTAGTAAATATTAGGCCTACCGGTACAGCGAATAGCCTATAACTCGTAACTTTCGTCACAATTTAGCATTTAAACGGGCCACGTTAATGCATAATATACTAACAACCGAATAGCAAATTATACTAATATTCTCACATATAACACATTTAATTTGCATCTACTTAATTATTGTAGTCTAAGATATGTTAGATCACTACCTTTTGAAATGTGCAGATCACTCACTTTGTAGGCAAGCTGTTTGTTATGGTCGTCACTGATGCGAAGTTGATGCGAAGTTTTACTAATTACTCTTTTAGGAGACACTTGTCTTTGGAATATTCATGAAAGGCCAACCTTCTAGTTCTTATTTCATTGAACGCCTAAAAACAAAACCAGAAACCGAAATAATAAGGAAGATAATCCTGAATGAACGATTCACTGCCAATGAAAATCAAATGGAGATTCGCGGACCGAAAGTTCGCTATGCCTAAGCTTCGGTGCCATTTTAACACGTGGAAGCTCTATACGGTTATGGTATCATACAATTCAGTCACTTCCCGTAAACATTTATTATGTGACACTCCTATTCTCTACTCTCTCAACCCTCCTCAGTAAAACAGTCATTTATATCAGCTCTCCTCAGGTGAAGGGTATTTTATTTGTGTTCGTAGCATCTCATCCCCTCTGCGAGAGAGTTCACTCGAGCGCGCGCGCTTTGTTCACGCTACGGATTAGGCCTATATCTCGCCATCACCCGTGGGCTGCGGAAGTATCTCCAAAAATGCAGTTACGCCTATGCCAGAAAATCTTGATTCGCGCTTTAAGATATATCTTTCAGCCATTCGGTATGCGAACTCTAGTCTTAGAGAGTTCTAAAATATACGGGAATTTGGTGGATTTTTGTATGGGAAATACGGGAATTTGAAAAAAGGTCATCGCTCGACACCCTGTATAAGCAATCACTAAGTCTGAAGCAATTTAAGTTTTGTTTTGTGCGGATTAGCGTCCACTTCTCGTATGAATTTTACTTTCTCATGTAGTGTAACTTTTCCTTTTTGTGTTCTCCATGGCTAATAGAAAGCAACTGAAATGATAAAATCTACTCAACTGTACACACCAGATACCGGCACCGAGGCCATTTTACTTGTCCATTGTTCCCACGAAAGAATTTCTCATATCAATCAAAACAGAGTTTTGCAGAGTTACAGGGTTGACCCTTACTTACTGGCGGCGTAACAAAGGCCAACCGAGCGAGTTCCCTTCGCTCTCTATCTCGCTCCTCCTCTAGCTGCGTCGTTTTTGACCTTCACAATGCCGCTAACGATTAGGTTACCAGCCGAGTTGGCAGTTTCAGCGCGGAACAAAAGAAAATAAATTTGTTAGAATATGAGAACTGTTTTCGTGTGAACTATCTAGTGCATGTCCCACGTGAGGCAGAAACTGTGTTCTGTTTCAGCACCGAAACCAGACCGCTCTACCTCAGTCCACGCCGACAAGAAGAAACGACATAAATACAGTACCGTAGCTTCTTTTGTAACATGTGCTCATTAAATTACAATCAGGCTACGCAAAACTTAGATGTATTTCACTGAGACTTCATGCGTATAATAGCGAATTACGTATAAATAAAGTTAAATTAACACACTTTTAATTTACATTTTGCAGAGACCTACAAGAAATTACGTACAAATACGAAATACGCAGAACAGAGTTAGGTACTTGAATAAAGCGGGGTCAACTGTATTATGATTTGCGCTGAGGAAGGCCACAATGTGGTAGACACTGGTACATTAAAAAGTTCAAATTAATATTGACTTAACAACTTATTGTGCTGTATAATGTTGGGATATACTATGATTATCAACATGGTTGTTTATTTGTTAAAAATGTTTTACTATTCCTGTGAATTATTGGCTTGAAGTAATTAGTAAAGTATCTACCTTCAGGTATTTAGCTATATACTGTAGATTTATAAGTTGAGTTTCTGGTTATTTTACAGCTAATGAAGATACTCCTCAGTTATACATGCTGTGTGGTCGTGGACCTCGTTCTTCTGTGAGGGTACTTAGGCATGGCTTAGAAGTTTCCGAAATGGCAGTGTCTGAACTGCCTGGTAACCCAAATGCTGTTTGGACCGTTAAAAGAAGAGCTGATGGTAAGTTTACTAGTATAATTTATTTCCACAACTTGGAAAGGATGTAAAACTTTCCATTGGGTTACTGAATGCTGTTCATGGTAGATTCTATTTTATTGTACTTTTTAATTGTGGCGACATCCCAGAATAATTAAATCGTAAAAAAATGTTGCTTTTCTGGCTAGATCCAACTTTGTTTTGTATAGCGATAATTATCCTGTTGAATTTAAAATCATTTTACAATAGAACTTACATCTGTTTTCGGAAGTTTTAAGTGGCGGAACACAGAGGTTATCTTTCCCCCCGGAGTAGTTGTCCAAGCTATTAACCCTAGTTCCCTCATTAGAGGGAAATACATTGCATAATCAATTGAGAAATCTCAAGACGACCCAAAATTATTCCGACAATGGGAGAATATATTGGGAAGTTGTAGGGAAAAATGTATAACTAAAAGTCTTGCAACAGCGTGTGCTCTGCATCAGGTTGAAACTAGACTGTATTTTGATAACCTTTGCAGTATAATATACTCAAAGGTGGTATTCAAATAGTCGAGCAGAGTAACTTTTTCTTATGAATGGTTTGTTCTGGCTGCTGGAACTCCATATAAACCCAAATTCACTCACAATGTTTGATGCTAAGAAGCGACAGGCCAACTCTCAAGCTTTCTACAGTGTGAGGTGTCAAACCTGTTGTTCCCATGCATAGGTTTTTAGGCTGGGGTTCTATCAGGGATTAGAGAGAACAGCTTTTGTCAACAAATTTCCAACAACTAGTTACCATGCTAACAAGTGCAAGCACATTTAGTTCCTACTCGTTGAAGCGTGCATAATCGCTATATTCAAGTTGAAGGTGCTATTTTGCTGCGGATTTTGAAGACTAGTGGTGGTGACATTCGTCATAGTCTTGTATGAATAAAACCCTGGCCATTATTCAACGTTTTGGTTGTGCAATACCATAACTTTTTCTTTGCCGAACTTTTTCAGGTATCTGAAATAATTGTGATAATGCAAACTTCATTGACCTCTTCAGTCAAGCTAAGAAATGAATAGAAGATAAATGAAATTGGGTAAGGATTTAGAAGTGCTTGTGGTTAATTAAAAGGTAGTGTCATGGTACTTGTCTCTCGTTGAAAATGAACCAACGGAAAACAATTGGAAGAACGGCATACATTGGGTTCATTTTCGTCTCCCAGATTGAGATGTCAAGTACCTGAAAATGTTCACATTTGTGGCCTTCTCCTGTCTTATATTTATGTTCTTGGCTGAATCAGTCGGCGAGGCAATATAATTATATTTTTATACTTGTAATTTGTATTGATTTCAATAAGTCTGTGCTTTGTGAAACCAGTTTACCCTAAGTTTCTTCTCTTGAATTCTTTAATGACTAAACTGGTGAATTTGATTGAGTATCAAAACACCAGTTTTTCTCTTTCAGGCACCCAAGGAGCTCATGTCAGAAGATTTGGATGAACATTGAAGAGAAGGTGAGAATCAACAACTCTTATGGTTATGATTTCAAATTTGTATGATATTGAAAATTTACTGTACACTTGTCATAATGACAAGTGTACAGTAAACTCCCCGTTGCCCTACCCGTGAGTAAATGAGGAATGTATCTTGGATATTTTACCCTGAATTATTCTTTTGCCAGTCTTGCATCAGTAGCTCTGTCTTTGGTGCCTCACATTCTCTGAATTTCCAAGATGGAGGTATCACCTTCATTAAATTTTCAGATGTGAAAAGGTGTCCCTTTTTAGGTTCTGGCATAAAATCCACTAATTTGCTTCATGTTGCAGACAAGTTGAATGAATTTTGTACTGGAGTGTTCATTTTATATTATGCTTTGGTGTCGTATGTTGACGTCAAATGCTTAAAGACTGAATTTTTTTTTAGCCTTCAGGGTGCCTGTAATTGTTAGAAGGAAAACTTATAACAATACTTTAAATACGGATGAGTCAAGTTTTAGATACTAAAATTTAGAATAATATATATTTATAATTAAAATACTGGGAGAAAAGTAAAACACTTAATTGTTTTTCGGACATCAAGAAAGCATATGACCATGTACCACGCATGCATATATGGAAATTTTGAGATGTAAGAAAGTGCCCAAGGACGTCTTAGCGCAAGTACGATTATATGATGAAACAAAGAGCTTTGCACAAGTCCAGAATGGAAAGTACGGTTGATTCAAAACAGTGGAGTCCTTTCACCTCTTCACTTCATTATCATAATGGATGAAGTTTTGCAAGTAAGGATCAAAAAACTAATGCCTTAGCTTTTGCCACTGTTTTGCTGTGGGGTAAGTCACGAGGAGGAGCAAGCTAGACTAGATCTTTGGCAGAATGAATTTGCGACCATGGGTCTTAAGATCTGGTTTGGTGATAAGTAGAAACCCTTCAACAATCCATCTAAGTCTTGGAGATTTGAAAAATGTTGTCACATGAAGAGGATGGCTCCCCGCAGGATACTTAGAGTGTACTTTGGCCAGTGTGTCCCTGGGAAGAGACCAAGAGAACGACCTCGCGATGTGTGGAAGAAGTCAATTTATAAGGACCTTGAAGCTAGGGAGGACAAGTGGCATCAAACACAGGAACAGTTACGGATGGATAGGACAAATTGGAGACAGCTCATATATAACTGCACCCAGCTTCCTGGAGCGAAAGAAAGATGATTAGAGATGCGGGAAAATCGCAATTGCGATAATTGCAAATTTTACTGGTTTCTTTTTTTTTTTCTTTCTTTCAACTATAGTTAACTATTATGACTACCCAGAATTTGTGAAACTGATTATGCGACCAAGTACAATAACTAAGGGTTCTTACGAATTTACACGAAAAGTGCCCAATATACTGAAACATACTGAATATGTTTTATTACAAAATTATCGTGCCACACTTTGAAATTTGTGATTTCCTAGCAATGGAAATATCGACACAGCAATTACTCTCGTGAATTCTTAACGTTTACGGTATTTTGAAAATGGCTGCTGTTCTTGATGCATATCCATTGTTTTTCGCCCATAAAACAGTTATGGGAGAAATTATTTCGTAGTTTCATTTAGTTGTGCTAAAAAAAAGTTTGTTCTAGTTGTTTGAATACATTCTTTAAAAAATAGAGTAATAAGGTTATGCTTACATTGGTTTATATCGTGCCAGCCCTTATTTCTAGTATTCCATCATTATAAATAAAACTGTGAAGTACCATATTTACTCGAATACGACCCGCACCCTGAGTTTGAAGAACAAAATAAAAAAAAAAAAAATTAACTCAAAATTATTTACTATCTTAACTAAATAAACAGAATAGCATTTATCCAAAATAGTTTCCAACAGTTTTGAAGTCGTCCTAAAATAACACACATCAAACGATTAAAAATACAAATAAAAGTACACAAACACTTCATTCAGTCATAGTCATCAGAAGTACCAACTTCGGAACTTTTATCACCATCACTTTCCCACTAAATGTCGTCATCACTGCCATCCATAGCATTCGAAATACTACATTTCTTGAAGCTCTTCCGTATGAGATCTCCAGAGATACGATTCCATGCCGTCAAAATCCACGAACACAGCAGCTGAACTTTCGGGCGCTGAATACGACCAGTTGGAGTCGGTGTGTGCTTATCGGCCGCCATCCGCTCCGTATACAGCTGTTTCAAGGCTGCTTTGAACGGGCGTTTCACGGAGACATCCAGTGGTTGTAGCATAGACGTCATCCCGCTCAATCATGAATACATGACTCGTCAATATCATATTTCCTACCGGGCACGATTTCCAATAACTTCAGCTTCCCTCAAAACTTTCAATTTCTCACTCACAGTAAATGACCGCAAACATTTCGTAGCATTCATGTTTACACTCGGAGAACGTGCGCGTGACTGTATGACTCCGCATGCTTACGGTAAAACAAAGTTATAGCCGGAAGAAGGCTAGCACCGTCTAGCGGATACTTGCAACACCCGATATCGCGCGCGGCGGGCAATTTAGATCTTTCAAATTTGGATGACTCAAATAAGACCCGAACCCCCAATTTTTCACGTCCGAATTTGTTTAAAAATGTGCGGGTGGTATTCGAGTATATACGGTAAGTATCTTGATGTTGGGGGTTAACATTGTTCAGGATTGGTCCGTATTGACGAGTGATAGTTTAAAAAATTGGAAATATACTATGCTTCATCTAGTCTATAACTTTTTGTGTTTATTCACACACTAGTATGTTATGTTTTGAGGCTTATTTTATTCTTTTCATAGAAAATTTGCCCCTTCATCAGCTAGTATTGTAGCAGATTTGCTAGCCCACACTGTTGGGTGATAAATGTAACTGTTTACCTTTGCCTAAGCTATGTTGTTTTAATGGGCGCCAAGACCTCAATGCAATGTTGAAATCTAAATTTGTATTTAACAACGTCTAGCTCTGGCAGAACACCTTCGAGACTCTATTCACTCAGATCGTGGTATGATTTGATCATTAACCCAACAAACAATTGTATCAGGAGATGGAATTGGTCTATATCTAATGCTACCTACTGAAAGCAAAGATTGCATTGTAAAAGAAATGAATTTATTATATAAAACAAGTATAGCAAAATTAATAATAATAATAACTATAAAATTTAAATTGGAGCGTTGTGATTTGAATATTACCGATAGAAAATTACGTGAAAACGGAGTCTGATAAATTGATTTTACTCTTATTTCCAAGCTATGAAGTTACTGAAATATGAAATGTAAAACAAAGAAAAATGAGAGATTGCGTATTTCTGCGTCATTTGCGCTTACCATTGGAAATTGCCAAGGCATTTCCCTCGTACTTGCTGATGCCGTGAGCTTCCCACAGTCTCCTGGACGTCGTCATCTCCGTCGGAATTTGATGATATTCTGGTAGATTAGAGAATTCTATGGTCCGTACCTCGGACCCAAACACTCGTACAACCGCACTGGTTAAGTTTTGCAAAAGTTAGTCTTCAACTCCACTGAACATCGGAGCGACACGCACTTCCAACCGTACTCCGCAAGTTCTACACAGATAGTCCCCGTTTCACGGCGCGTCGAACGATATATGCACCTGTTGGCTCCCCCACCACGGTACCGTCTTCCAGCTTACGTTGTCTCCCCTGATTGGCTGAGCACGCCTCCAGTTCCCCTCCTCTGCCTCATTACACTCGGCGCGCGAGAGGGAGAAGTCGTTTTCCGTTCCAACAATTCGCCTTTTCTAGACCTTGCGACCCAGCCTTGCGTAATACTTCTCGACAGGAATCAGCTTGTATTCGAATTCCCAGTGAGTCATGTCTCTCAAATACCCTAACTGACAAAACTCCGTAAAATTCCGTAATCACATAATTTTCTATAATATTGTCGTTCGTAATAATTTGCTTGATAGCGTTTTCTAAGACATAGAAAACCTATCTGAATGCTAATAATTTTTATAAAATGCTCCGAAAATACCTTAATAATAATTATAATAAATTAATAATAATAATAAATTACCATGAAAAATTCTCTTGGCTGAACAATTTGCAGCGTAAATAAATATAGAATGGCTTCCTACTGACTTATGCCAGTTGCATAAAACCCCTCGAAAAACACGTTACAGTATGATAATGGCCAGTCACTATGAACATTAAAAATTACCGTATATACCCGAATGTAAGACGAGGTTTTTTCCCACTTTTTGTGCTATAAAACTTTGGGGTAGTCTTATATTCAGGGTATAAAAAAAACTTTTTTTAAAATTATTAATATTTGCAAAGTAGTATGTGGTGTTGGCATCTTGCAACTAGCAACAAATCAATGCCTTATTTATTTATTTATTTATTTATTTATTTATTTATTTATTTACATATGTTACGCCCGCATTGGAGCACTTAACCAAAACAAGTATATACATATCTCAAAAACTATATTAGGGATTCAGCTTCTTATTTTTCTTCTTTTCCCAAAACATTTTCATTCTAGTTGACCTTGCCGCTCTCTCTGCATCGCTTATAGTGTAAGTTTTGCGGGTTAAGGTTTTTAAGGGAAGTCGGATGTTCTTGTTTTTCAAGATATTCTTCTCATCTTTGTTAGCAATTTGGGACATTGTCAAGCCGAGTTCATCCAGATCATTTTGAATTTCCATAAACCAAGAGTTCTTTGTTTTACTTTTGAAAAAATAATTAAATAATACTTTTAATTGTCTGGTATCCGGCAGGCGTGAGATATGACAAAAAAAAGGCAATTCGCCTTTTTCGCATAGTATCGACTATAGACTCTGTTTCTTTATAAACCACTTCATTTGGTAATAGACGCCATTGACCATCCACCTGATGTTTTTTATTAATTATAGTCCTGAGAATTCTTCTATCAATCTTCTGTAATGTGTCATTAATGCCTTAATGAAGATTAAAATATGGTTTGTTTAATTACCATGCATATACGAATAGCCTACATTTTGAGGTTAGGATTTACGCATAGGAGTCACTTTAACAGGGTGTCGAGCGATACGGGAATTATACGGGAATTTTAGTGACCCGGGAAAAATACGGGAATTATACGGGAAATTGGCACTTGATACGGGAAATCTTCAAAAGTCTCATAATGCCTGACTTCTTAGCCCCCGAACGCTCGGTAGAGTCCTCCCGCTCAGTCTTCTATTTCGCCAGCAGACTGCGCTGCCACCCGCAATTTGCGTCACCGATAGAGCACTAAGCGGGATGAGAACCCAGCCAACGTCGAATGCATGCTTTGCCTGGCCGACCGCCGGCCGTACCCTCTCCGCGCGCCGCGCTGGTTGCTGACAATGACATGCAGGAGTTAGTCCGCATTGTTATTCAGAGGAGACCTGGGTTTCTCGACAAGAGCAGCCCTTAAAGAAGTTAACAGCTTAATATCTCAGAAAATTCCAAACGCGTATGTGCTGCAATTTCGCACCAACTGCCGAAAATTGTACATTGGTATCCTATGGCTGAAAAAATCAGAGAGGTCAACTCTTGTTCACAAGAGACCCGTACTATTTCCTGCCTGGACCGTATAGGGGTCGCTGAGACTCTTAAGTTGGAAGAAGTTAGGATCGTCATTGCCCTGGAAATTCTTTGTAATCAGAAGAAGTTGCTTTCTGGCGCAATGGCTGACCGCTTCAAGAGCAGCTACTCCGCACTTCTGAGACTGCCCTCCGTCACTGCGCATTTGAAGCAGTTCGACGGAAAAGAGCCACGGCTCGACGTGCTGTGGTCTGAAATAGTGGCTTCAGCAGTTCCTGCCAAAAATAAAACGATCTCCCAAGCTTCGTTAAAATGATACTGATTTTGTATCACAACAATGCAGCTCTAGACAGAGGTTTCTCCCTGAACAAGGAGTGCATGATCGTCAATCACAAAGAAGCAAGTCTGATTGGCATGCGTATACTGTTCAGGACGCTGTGATGGCAGCTGGTGGAGTAGAAAAGATACCGTGAGCAAGAGTCCATACTGCCCGAAACTCCTACGCCGTGTTCAAGGAAGCAAAACAGGTGCAAATCGACGGCTAAGGTGGCAGTCGAAAGAAAAGCCACGAAAGATCTCCAGGAATTGGAGAAAAAAAATAGTACTGTCAAAAGAACTTAATTTTGTGCTGTGTATAACTGAAGTTCCTAGTAACAATCTTGTATTTGTCAAAGTGACTTATTTAATTTCGTTTTGCATTATTTTATTTTCTATTATCTACTTTGATAAAATAAATCTGAATTAAAAAGTATTCGCGGCGTGTCGCGTGTGGTATGTTACTGTTTTTAGCCTTTCCATGATCTTCTTTCGCAGGGGAGATGCACATAGCCTACCAAATTGTTTTCAAGTCCGTGCAAACACTCAATCCAAATGCGTCACACATGCATAAATTTCAAAAACTACAAACAATATCTCACAGCTCTCGACATTTTACTATCAAACACCCGTCACCAACATGTGGCTACAAAATACACAAAACACGTGACAGAATTCTTCTCGTATGGGCAGGCATTGTTTCAGTCGCTTATTAACCACTGCCTGTTTCCTTACTTTTACTTCGCCGAAGTTCGACCCGAGGACTGGATACATCCCGTACAGCATGTGCAGAAAGAAATACTGAAGGCGATCTGGATATCGCGGTGGATGAAATGATTATTAACATTGGCAATTCATCAAGCTCTGACGAAGACAATGATGGTGTTGATGATGATAGGGACAGTGAAGGGATTGAGGGTGTCAAAGAAATCCTTGCCAAGTGACTGAGGATAAGTTATTTATTGGCGTCAGTTCGCTTGCGTCAATCGATAATAGACCACAGGCTATTGTTTCCCATCATAGTGTTCAAAATACCGTCTGCCATTCAATAGCCTACAACTCGACAATATAAAACCACGGCAATAATATCGCCACTCAGCGGCTTGTTTGAGTGCTCAGTGCTAAATATGTATTTACCTTAACTTTACTTTTGTATTATCACAAAAGCTAATATTAACCGTAGAGTCGCGATTCAGAGAGTGTGCATCTGTCAACTACTGTAGTAAGCTGTGAACGACCTCCGCTCAGACTCTTGTTTCATGTTAAAGGATAATCATTGCATGGTGGGTGTTTTTATATTCATTAGCTGTAGAGTGTTTGCCCTATTTGTCGTATTTATTGAATTGGTACCGATACCGATGATAAAGGTATCATAGCTTCGGTGTGTAATTTATTTATTCATCTAAAAGTATCGTATTTCTCTGTATGAATGTCCTCGGCGTTGACTCAGGATCGTCTTTTAAAATATATTAAATATACCGGCATATCCTTCGCATTGTTTCCTTCGAAATACAGGGTGTAGGTGAGAAGCATGCTCAGAATTCTTGCCGTGTGGCGGTTGGACGTAGGGTCTTGTTATGTGGCGACCGTGGTTTGCGGAGAGGAAAAGCGGGGCATAGTGACAGGAAGGCTGTCAGTACTGAATTCATGGGGTTAGCAATACTGTATTTGTCCCATAATTTACGCGTGTAATAGCGGACACACTTTTACTATAAAAGTCGTGATCTAAAAAGGGATAGTGGGTGGGTTACATCTTATTACTACATGACCCGTCCGGCTCTGTGGCTAAATGGTTAGCGCGCTAGGCTTTGGCCCAAAGTGCCTCGGGTTCGATTCCCGGCCGAGCCATCAGGGATTTTAATCTCCTGGGGTTAATGACCGTGTCTCGGGGACTGGGTGTATGTGCCGTCTTCATCATCATTTCATCCTCATTACGACGCGCAGGTCGCCGACGGGCGTCAACTAGAAAGATCTGCTCTAGGTCTCTCTGGAGGCCACACGATCATTATTATTACTACATAACCCCAGGATTATTAGTCATTATTACAAAGGGAATTTTGACTATTTTCAGTAGAGTAGAAAATCGTATCGTCTTGTTCCGTGCTCCTATAGAGCTTACATTTTCTTTCGATCTTTCATTTGCCATAGGACGCGCCACTGGCGTATGTTTATGCATTACCATTTTCTGGTTTAGTAGTCAGGTATTGGAAGCAATGGGAACTGTGTACTACAATTTTCGTTGCATGTAACTAAGCAAATTATTGTTATTAAGAGAACGTAAAATGCACCAAGAATATGATCTTCAGCTGTGTGCAGTGAGAAAGCTCTGCATGTGTTCATTCCTTATGTATTAATGACGTGAAATGTTAGCTAACGTTGTGCCACATACAACACTCGTAGTCTCTAAATGTTGCCCATTTTCCCGTAAATTACAGCAGTTTATGTTTGAATTGCTTATAAGATCGTGACAGAGAAAGTGTTTCTCCAATTGGATGATAGTATTTAACTGTATGCACGTCGTGTAATCTTGGCGAAGTGTATTTTTTTCACGGAGCAACTTTACACCGTAGTAGGCACGCAGATTTTTGTATTTAGTTTTCTGGCATCTTGTTTTAAATTATTGACTAACATATTTCTAAATGCAGACAATCCATACCTACATTAGGATTCGGGTTCCATAATTCATGCAAAATGAGGTTCGTTCGTTTGTGAAATTGAGGTCATAACCCCCCAACCCTTTCAGTGATTACCGTATGGTACTTCACGTAGACTAGGGTGAAGATGTAAATGAGCATTTTAAAAAAATTGTCGCCAGTTGTTTGGTTTATTAACTTACGGTAATATTTTCCATAGATACTGAAAACTAGGCACGGTTGGATTTTAAGGTGGAACCGCATGTGCTATCAAATATCGCTTTCTTGAAATACCTGGAATATGTATAGAATTATAAACTGATTTTTGGTTAAATGAGTGTTGAAGATAGGCTATTATAATTATAATGATTAAATAAATATTAAAGAAGAAACGATGCGTTAGTAAATATTAGGCCTACCGGTACGGCGAATAGCCTATAACTCGTAGCTTCCGTCACAATTTAGCATTTAAACTGGTCACGTTAATGCATAATATACTAATATAACAACCGGATAGCAAATTATAATAATATTCTCACATATAACATATTTAATTTGCACCAACTTAAATATTGTAGTCTAAGAAATGCCGTTTGAAATGTGCAAATCGCACACTTTGTAGGCAAGCTGTTTGTTATGGTCGTCTCTGATGCGAAGTTTTACTAATTACTCTTTTAGGAGACACTTGTCTTTGGAATATTCATGAAAGGCCAACCCTCCAGTTCTTATTTCATAAGTTGAACGCCTAAAAACAAAACCACTATCCGAAATAATATAGAAGATAATCGCGAACGAACGATTCACTGCCAATGAAAATCAAATGGAGATTCGCGGACCGGAAGTTCCCTATGCATAAGCTTCGGTGTCATTTGAACTCGTGGAAGCTCTATACGGTTACGGTAACATACAATTCAGTCACTTCCCGTAAACATTTATTATGTGACACTTCTATTCTCTACTCTCTCAACCCTCTTCAGTAAAACATTCATTTATATCAGCTCTCCTCAGATAAACGGTATCTGCGAGAGAATTCACTCGCGCGCGCGCGCTTTGCTCACGCTACGGATTAGACCTAAATCTCGCCATAACCCGTGGGTTGCGGAAGTATCTCCAAAAATGCAGTTACACTTACGCCAGAAAATCTTGATTCGCGCTTTAAGATTCATTTTTCAGCCATTCGGTATGCGAACTCGAAGTCTTAGAGAGTTCTAAAATATACGGGAATTTGGTGGATTTTCGTACGGGAAATACGGGAATTTTAAAAAAGGTCATCGCTCGACACCCTGCTTTAAGCGGATAAATTATATGTTCGAAAGCATACGGAAATATGTCTTATAACAATCTTTACAAGAACAAGAAGTCAGTTTTACGAGCAGTAATCGAGTGATCAACGTATCTTAATTTAATAAAGTCTCCCATTCTTGAACAAAGAAATTATAGAGTATGTCTTGGAAAAGCGGGCAGAGGGATTTCCGATAACACGAGACGTTATAAAAATGAAAGCACAACCTTAAGGGCATATATTGTGCAAGTTATGAGTTGGCGAGTATTTTTTTGAAAAAATCTGTAAGAGGCAGTTGATAACTAGGCCTCATCTTATATTCGGGGTCGTCTTACATTCGGGTATACAGTGAAACCCCTGAAATCCGAACTAATTGGGGCTGTAGCCTGTTCGGATTAGCCGAACATAATGAGCCCTCGTTACGGTATAGGACTGTACGTTGAGCTAGCGTCAGTGAGGAAGAAGAAACTTCGACAGACAATGTGACTTATACTGAAGCTGCATCTGCTCTTGACATCGCATAGCGCTTCGTAGAACAACACGCAGTAGTCACGCCAAACGATGTCATGTTTATGCGACGCTGGCGCACCTTTGCCACCGCGGAAATGTTTCGTCGCTTCGACAATTGAAGTTAACTGATTTTCAAGTGAAATATTAAGTGATATTTTGTGATTTTCAATTGTTATTTCATTTGTATTTGCAAAGTGATTAACCAAAGGAATTACAATAACCAACTTGTCCGGTTTTCAATCCTGGATGAGATAAGTATGTAGCTTAGGCACATGTCCACTTTGCTAGGAATGCTAACTGTACTTCTTTGTTAATGTTTCAACTAATTATTTAAAATAACGTTATATTGTAGAATATATAATTGTTTTATGACTAAAATAAGATTATCTTTTTTTTTTTACTTGAAATTGTCGAAAATAACTCGTTCGGATTACCCGGGATTTCGGATTTGAGGGGTTTCACTGTATACGGTAATGAAAAATGGTTGATGTGGATGAAATGTGATGGAAACATATGAGATAGTTGCACACACGTTAAAGTATCGTGATATATCTATAGACAATGTTTGTTTGGGGTTCTAGTTTCGGGGAATGTTGTTAAATATGATATAAGTATTCTCTACAATGGTTGAGTTATAGGTTATGTCGTCCAGTGATATCTCCTTGAATTCAGATTCAGTTTTACAGCTAGTCAAGTCACAAAAAGGTGTATCATTAATTGTATGTTTGCATACTCTGCTTAACTTAAGAGAACCTTTGTTACTAATAAAGTGTGATCATTTAAATCAGGGGTTCTCAACCTTTTTCAACAATCGTACCCCTTAAAAAACATCCTGCGTACCCCCTACTAACCTTTCTTAGGTAGACCCTAGTAATAATGGTTATTAAAACATGTAAAAGGTTTTTAGTTCGTATGGTTTAACCTTTGTAATTTTATAAGGAAACAAAACTCAATGTTGGACCGCTTCAAACCTGGTGCAAATTGAATGTTGTGACATTGCAGCGATATGGCTATGTATTATGAGTTAATTAGCCCATTTGAGAAGCTTCAGCGCTATAATTGATAAACATTGTTGATTGTGACAATTACAGCACCAATATTACTGTTTCCCGCCTTTGGACAAGAATAACCACAGACGGCTGTCTAAAGGTTTATTCCTGTGAATTCTCTTGCCGCATATGTTTGAGGACATTACGGCTCGTCTACAATAGTTATTCTCGCTTCTAAGTCAGATCATAATGGATCTTCCTCCTGAAAACGCAGCAAGCGCTATGTGGCAACTGTTGTAAGTACATCTTGTTATAACGTGTACAGGACTGTCGTAAGGTACCGAGAGGACAATATCTACTCCAGGAGGCCCGGTTCTTGTCGTAGGAAAAGCACTACCGAGCGCGATGATCACTTTCTCGCAATGCAAGTTCTTCGTGATCGACACAAAACAGCTGTGGAGGCCTGAAATCGCTTGCAGCAAGTGCGGGGCACGAACATGAGTGAAAGGACAGTAAGGAGGAGGTTATAAGAAGTGGATTTACAGTCCAAGAGGCCCACCACAGGACTTCTCCTTAGACATGAGCACCACGCTGCTCGGATGCAATTCGCCAAGTCCATCGAAACTGGACTATGGAGCAGAGGAGCTCAGTGCTGTTTACGGATGAATGTCGATTCTGTTTGAGGGCACCGGATGGGAGGGAGAGAGTATGGAGAAGGCCTGGGGAAGTTACCGTATTTACTCGAATACGACTCGCCCTCGAATAAGACCCGCACCCTGATTTTGAAGAACAAAATTAAAAAAAAAAACCTCAAAATTATGTACAATCGTAACTAAATAAACAGAATAGCATTTATCCAAAATAGTTTCCAACAGTTTTGAAGTCGTCCTAAAATAACACACATCAAACGATTAAAAATACAAATAAAAGTACACAAACACTTCATTCATAGTCATCAGAAGTACCAACTTCGGAACTTTTATCACCATCCCACTAAATGTCGTCATCACTGACATCCATAGCATTCGAAATACTACATTTCTTGAAGCTCTTCCGTATGAGATCTCCCGAGATACGATTCCATGCCGTCAAAATGCACGAACATAGCAGCTGAACTTCCGGGCGCTGAATACGACCAGTTGGAGTCAGTGTGTGCTTATCGGCCGCCATCTGCTCCGTATACAGCTGTTTCAAGGCTGCTTTGAACGGGCGGTTCACGCAGACATCCAGTGGTTGTAGCATAGACTTCATCCCGCTCAATCACGAATACATGACTCGTCAATATCATACAGTGCACTCTCGTTAATTCGCGGTAATTAATGCACGAACTTCCGCGAATTATCCGCAGTTATTTTTGTTAAGCCTAGGAAAAACAAAACTATTGGTTAAAATATTGAAATAGGCTTGAACACGCGAAATAATAATTTTAACTCCTGATTGTAGTGTCTTATACGACATGCTAGGCTACTGGTAGGCCTATGTGGATTATGCCTACATTAATATATTTAAAAAAAGCAGTCATTACTTTTTGTTTCTTAGATCGTTTATTCTATTTTTCGATTGCACATTTCCAAAGAAAATATTTTATGAAAACGAAAATTCATCTCGTTTTTCTATATAAAAGATAAGTGTGACTAGAGACACTAGCTTGACTGTGGGAAAATTTCGGGATTTCCGTTGCATCACTCCCGCACTCGAAATCTACTGGATTTCCGTTTTCCTCCCCAACAGTCAAATGCCATGCTATTTCTTCTTTGCTTTTCTGTAGTAAATCATAATCGTCTTTATCGACGTCTAACTTGCCCGTTCGAAATATCGTCGTTACAAAAGTCGGCAAGCGCTTGCTTTTGTACGAGCGGAGTAGCGGTACTTTCCTCCCGACTAGTTGATTGCATGAAGAGCATCGAACAAACACGCTCTCGATGTCGTGCGCGTTTGCGCCATTACGCAATAATCGCTGTTTACAATACGCTGTCCGCACATCCACCCTTCACAACTCACAGATCAGCGACCTTGGAGCGTGGCTGTTGGGAAAGGGAGGGTAGGTTCCGAGTGAAAGTGCATTCCTCTTGTATTGTTTGGGCTTCAAAGACAAAGGAAATCTGTGCTATACCACTCGCGGCAACATGCGCGTAAGTTTCGAAGATTGCGCAATTAGGCCTACTGTTGCATCGCAGAGAAATGCAGTTCAGTCTTCCCTAGTCTCAATGATTTCGTCTTTAAAAGAATTTTGATGCGACGCAATGCGTAAACGACAGAGATTGCTTAACTTAGCGTGATGATTAGTTGCTGTGAGAATTCCCAATTTAAAAAATACTCATGGAGACCCGCGAATTAACCGCAAAACGAATTATCCACACGCGAATTATCGGGAGTGCACTGTATTTCCTGCTGGGCACGATTTCCAATAACTTCAGCTTCCCTCACAACTTTCAGCTTCTCACTCACATTAAACGACCGCAAACTCTTCGTACAACTCATGTTTACACTCGGGACACGTGCGCGAGGAAGTATGACGCCGCCTGCTTACGGTAAAACAAAGTGATAGCCGGAAGAAGGCTAACACCATCTAGCGGATACTCGCAACACCCGATATCGCGCGTGGCGGGCAATTTAAATCTTTAAAATCAGGATGACTCAAATAAGACCCGCACCCCAAATTTTCACGTCCGATTTTGTTTAAAAATGTGCGGGTGGTATTCGAGTATATACGGTATTCAACCTGTACCTTCTCTGCAAGGACACCGTTCAATGGAGGCTCTGTGATGGTCTGGGCCGGGATCACCACGGATACGCGCACGGAACTTGTTCGTTGACAATGAGAGCCTGACAGCGTTGACAGCCCACCAGTACATAAAGGTGATTTAAGTACTCACGTCGTGTCTTTTTCACCTGTCATTGGAGCAAACTTTATCCTGATGCTTGACAACGCTCGCCCACATGCTGCCGTCTGTGTACGTGAGTATCTGAATGAAGTCTGAATTGAGCGCATGATGTGGCCTCCTTGTAGTCCCGACCTAAACCCGTTAGAGCATGTCTGGGATATGCTTGGGAGACTTGCGAGGAGTCATTCTCTCCTGACTCCGAGCTTCGCTCTAGGAAGAATTGGAGCTCATACCACAAGAGAACATTCGAGATTGCATCCTGAGCATGCCTGATCGAATCACAGTTGTAACTGTGGCTAAAGGTGGTAATACCCTTTATTGAGCAAATGGAAATGTTGTGCAAACAAGTGGACAAACTGACTTAAGTCGTAAAGTAATCATTCGTGATAATACAGTGTAACGGGTCGGAGGATAGTACGATAGATCCCAGGTTTCGACATTTCCAAATTCGTGTTTGTGCACTGTTGTGATTATTATAATAATTAATTAGTATCAAGTATTGTGCTACTTAGGTTAATAAACTTACGAGCCATAGCCATGTTGTTTTAATGTCATAATATTTGATTAATACAAGGTTTGAAGCGGTCCAACATTGAGTTTTGTCTGAAATTTGTAGTGTTTCACTTTATGCCAGTGAGTGTAGATTTGTGTTCGGTAAAGAAAAGATGCAATTCTTTGTGGAGTTCAAATACATGCGCCGTAAATAACTCGCACAGTAGGCACGGCACGAAGCTCACTGCGCATGTGGAACGGGTAGAAGGATGGCCTGCCACGTACCCCCTGAAATGTTTCGCGTACCACAGGTTGAGAACCCCTGATTTAAATCTTAGGAGGGAAGTCTCTGAACCGGGGAATCGCGGATCCTGCTGGAACTTAGCAGATGTGTTGAGAGAGCCCAACTTGGCAGAACCGTGAAGAAAAATCTTTCGGAAATTAACTCCTACCCACCGTAGACGGCAGTAAGTACAACAATTTTGAACTGTGCGCGCTGGTCAAGCGGGAGTGTGCCTCACTCCTGATTGGTGGCTCAAAAGATCACGTTCCAAACGACTGCCCTCCCGTACTCGCGGTCATAAGCTACGCTGCGGCATGGGACATTAATGTTGCATCTTTACAAAATATTGCACGTCGTGCTTTATTATTAATCATGCAATGTAAAGTATCACAAATACATATAATTACAACACAGAGTAAACTGAACCAATGGTCACACGAGTGAGTAAGAGACCAAGCTATTTCACATAGTTCTGACAACAGTGATGTTCGTGGTAATAATGTTGGAAACACAAAGTGCTTTTACACCATCCTCACCGTATAAGACATGGGCGAGTGCAAGTACTACATGATATTGCACTGATATCGAAACCATATGGCACAAGGTGTTAAAACTGTTTGGGATTGTCGGACAGATACGGACTTCGGTACCATGCGTATTGTCATATTGAAGTAAAACGAGAGGACGACAATTGGTGGTCAGAGACTGCAATTTCAAGATTGTATTTCTCTGGGTCAAATTGATGTCAAAATTCAATAACCGAACGGTGTTCGAAAATCTTCGGACAAAGCTTTTCCAGACCCTAAATCCGTATACATCCAATGGTTGACAATAGGCTGTGGCCCCAGGAGGGATGATCGTCGTATGCGCTCTTAACATTCTAAAAATTTATGTCCAGAAAAGGAATCCAGACGGAGTGCTACATTGCCAGACGTACATGCTGTTTGTACACATTATGAAACCAATTCTTCAATTGTGCGGATCCCATTTTGCCAGATTTTGTGGGAGCAACGTAAATACTGTCATGTGCAAACATAGTTTCTTTCACCCTTTTACCAAACACACCTCTTGGTTCTCTCAAAGTTATGAAGTGAGGTCCTAGCAGCTTGCCCGCTGCCGTTACTGTTGGCATTATTGTATAACTGTGCGTTGTGGCCCCCACTGATTGCACTTTGGAGCAAACCGTTTTCGACCCTTTCATAGCCCGTGTCCTACCCGAACACATCTCCAAATTGAACCCACTTTGATCATTATTACAGTAAATACGTTTCCAGGGCCGAGAGAATCTAGAACCGATGTAACCTCTTCTACGAATATTTCTGCTGCTGACATAATAACCATTTCTCGATGGGCATTCTTTGATATCACCACAGTTGCTATTTTTCGCGAAGTGATATTATAGCGATCCTTAAAGTGCAGCACCCAGGAATGGCTGGCTTTAAACCCCGTACATTCTACGTCCTGCGCTGCTAGCATAGCCCATTGCTGAATTGTCACATTATATATTATGTCATTATTCTGATGGGCAATGTCAAATTGGGCTTTTAAGGCAGATGTTATTCTCCTCAATTTGTCGCGGTGGGTGCCGTCCCTTTTCACTTGCTCTGCCCACAAATATAAATCTTTCTTACTTGTTAAACGGTAGAACTTACATTTTACCGACGAAAAGGAAAGTGGACGCCTCTTACCGCTTTTACAATACTCAACAGCATTTTGTTTGTATTTCATACCTAACACACTTGTTACAAGAGATGAACGCCAGAAAGCCAGATAGGCACAAAACCATCCAAACTGTCCAACAGGTCCTGTTCTTGAATGCTGAGAGGCCTTTCCATACAATTTCTATATTTTTCCTCCAGACAACATATAACTTTTCCAATGTCAACATTCATAATGCAATGCATGGGACACTCCTTGTATACGGATATAAGCGTATGCTGGTTCTGTCGCCTCTCATTCGGTGACTGTACACCGTAGGCCGGGAAGCACAGTACGGTTGGGAAGCAACCTCTGATGCAGCCAATGAAGCTCACGCCACTGGCGCGCCAATTTAAACGTGTAAATCATAATTATTCATCTAGTAGAAGATGAAGTTAATTTCTGAAAGATTTTTCTTCACGGTTCTGCCTAGTTGGGCTCACGCAACGTATCTGCAAAGTTCCCGCAGGATCCGCGATTCCCCGGTTCCGAGACTTACCTTGTTAGAGAAGTGGACATAAAAGATGCACAAAGTTCACAGAATTGTCAACATCCATCTATAAGAGTTGCATTGGCAGCAGTGTTGAGTCTCCTGTTGTGTGTGTTTTCTTTTAGTAAGGGAGTGTTAGAAGTACTAAAATCCCAATATGAGTATTAAAGAAATGTAGAAACTTGACACCAAACATTTTTCAGAGATGTGAGACTTTGGCAAGATTGAGTTAGTGCTGTCGGTTGGTTGTATAACTTGAGACAAGGGCACCTGAGCTATGCTGAAAAGATCCAAAGGTAGTGTTCTCATAATGCAATCAACAATAGCAAGTGTTGTGCAGCAACTCAAATTACCCTGAGCTGCTGGTGTTATCGTTGTGGTGCTAACTCCACAAGGGAGATGGAGAGAAAATTGAGGGCCAGCAGAGAGTTGTATTAGTTCAACGATGTCAGGGGGTAGATTGTTAGATTAAAGTGTGCTAGGGTCGGGCGATAATGCTAGTCATAAAAAGTTTACCGTGCGGTAGCTGTTAGTGGAATGACAACATTGCCGGGCCCTCCTGGACTCGGTAGACGAATTGGTTCAAATTCTGCGAGATGTGTCTGAAATCCTTTGTGTGGTTTCCCTATTCCCTACTAACTCCTTGCCAAGTTCCATTAATTTCTTTTAATAACTTGTCTTAAGAGGTTGGATTCATGAAGTGCCATTTGACTATTAAACCACCTCGCAAATGGAAATTCAAAGCACCTCTTCCCTGACCCCCATTGAAAAGGAAATAATGAGGGGGTAAACATACATTAATACAAAACTTCCGTTTAAAATGAGTTAGCTTACCTTGCTAATCCATATTGGAAATATCTGTTCCTGAATGAAATCCTGAATGAAACAGGATCTTAATTGTCCGATTGAGATTTGACTTACGTAGTAGATTGGCGCTGCTCGTGGTGACATTTTGTGCCTTGCAGCGGCCTTCTCAGTACCGTATTTGCTCGCGTATATCTCACACCCCATTTTTTATTTGAAATTTCAGGGGGGAAAAAGTACTCGCATATATCTCGCATTAATTTCTGACGCAGTCATATAAATGACCGTAATAACCTTGAGGTAGAAACACGTTCGATTTAGCGCACCAACAGAAGTCATTGTCCAGGAACGTACCCGAAGCGATACCTTAGCGCGCGCCACAACAGTCACCAATATGCAATGTTATCGTTCGTTTTGGCGGTATAGGGTTCCTTTATAGTTGTCTGTCAGTTGCCTTGTAGACATCAGTACCGGTACTCTGACTTCGAAGATGAAGGAAATCTGTGCTATACCACTCACGCCAACAGTCGCGTATGTTTCGAAGATTGCGCAAGTAGGCCTACTGTTACATCGCAGAGAAATGCAGTTCATTCTTCTCGAATCTCAATGATTTAGTCTTTACGCATTCGTCACATCAGAGCTCGGCCACGTGCAAACATGCGGCGCGGCATGGGTGTTATAGCACGTGGTACATCGTCAGTCTTTGGCCGCGGTCGGCTAAGTTCGAGCTCGCTCGTTCATGTAGCGAGGAATCGATATGGAAGATGATCGATCGTATCGATCGCTAAGAGTCAGCGCTCTAAATTCCTTTTCTGCCTTGAATCATCTTGAACGAGCGTGTCATCTTTTTCATAGGTTAATGAATAATGATGCATAACCATAACGAATAGAAATGAATGGCGTCGATGTGCATCGCAAATGCATTGGACGGAAGTCAGGATGAAGCAGTATGGGATGATGACCAGGATGATGCACGCGAGAGTACCTCGGAGATTGGCAGCAGTGACAATGAATAGGGCGAGTACCGTAGGCCAATAATGCAATTGTTTTTTTTTCTTTCTTCGGGAATACAGTCATTCCCCGCGTATATCTTGCACCGAAAATTTTCGCACATATTTTCTGTCAAAAAAGTGAGATATACGTGAGCAAATAAGGTATGTCCTAGCCACTAATCTTGGAGAGGTGTACCATATCCTAATGAAGGGCCTAATGGTATACTGGGACGAAACGCTGGCCACTATTTTGAGTTAACAGGACCATTTTATCAAATTAAATTGTGAATTTGTTAATGTACATAACTTAATCGGACTATTAACATCTTGGTTCCTTTGGGAACAGATATTTCCAATTCCAGACTTGAGCATGTGACGACGCCACCGTGTAGAAAGGCACAGTCCCCGTCGAAGTGTTGTGTGATGCAGAAGTACACGTTACATAGTTCTGAACAAAACACAATTATTTTTGCCAATGACTACTTCAGCAGTAGCGTGCGATAGTTTTGGCAATCATCGAACGACATGGGACAGCTGACATCACAAGTACTGTAGTAACTTGCCTCCAGGCTTCCAATAAGATTTTTCACTCGTTGAAAACTAAAGACGATTCACATTACTACATTAGATGCTTATGCAGTTTATCAGAAACACCCATATATCTAATCCTGTACATGTTTGAATTATTTTCCATGCATATTTTGAACCTGTTCAATTATTGTACCTGGTGACAAACTTTTCAATGCTACAAATTGCTACCTATAATAGTCTGAGACCGGGTAGCAGCATACACGAGACTTTTCCTAATCTGTGGCTGACTATGTAACTTGGCCTACAATAATATTAATTTTTCCAGAATCCGTAACTACACCTTTTGAAAGTCATTCCAACCTTCGTTTTTTCAAGTCAGCACAAGACAATTTAAAGCATTAGTTTCAAAGTTCAACAACAGAGGGCACATGACGTCGGGCACATCTAACGAAGCGCGACACACATTGCATCGGTAGGCTAGTGAGAGCCCACGCGAGAACTATGAACACCGTGTACCTTCACGAGACGAGTAACAGTGCATAAAGTGGTCTGATAGCATCGCTGTGAGGAGAACAATAACAAGTTACGTGTACTTTTATTGTTAATTGAATTATTCTTATTAAAGCGTGATCCTTAATTGTATACATGTGCATATACACTGTTACGTAATTCCACTATTCCTTGCAGCAAAAATCAAACGTAACTTATAACGTGATTCAAACCACGAATCTAACTTTGCAATATAATTTATCTAACGGCATGCTATTGAACCACAGTAGTGAATTAACAATAGTGGAAATCAACCTTAAAACAGTGATCAGGATCTGATGATGGCCACTTCAGGGTCGAAACGCATAATCCTAAATTGCCCATTTAAGTGTGATAACTAATTAATTCGTGTATTTTTTTCCAGGAGTGTGTTTACATATTTATAATTTGTACCCCACCCAATTCTTTGGGCACAATCGTGTTGACCGACTGAAAAGCTGCAAAGACAAGCCATATCCTACGCATAAGTGTATTAAGACTAATCGAATTACCGAAATTTACTCCCATAATTGTCGGATATATTTGTCCTAATATTGTAGACAGAAAGCAGGGTGCGACCATTATGCGAGGGGATAAAAAAGTGATCCTATGTATTATTTGAATAATTTATCTTAACTATTTACTGCATAAATAAAATTAAAACCAAATAGTAAATATAGGTTATCTTCATCCATGGTGGCCATCTTCCTGATCTGAAGAATAATACCATGCTTAATGGACCCACGTCTACATAGTTCGCAGAGAGAGTCGCCCAATGGCCTAGCGCTGCACGTTAGCGAGCGTAGCTATCGGTAATGGATAGTCGTCAATAGGGCTCGGAAGTTTAAGACCTAAAGAAGTACAAAATATGCAGGCAAATATGCCCTAAATACTACTTAAATATGACCGGAAAACTATAAAATATGACATGGATTTTTAGGGTAGGTAGAGTATTACTAGAGCTCGAGTCAGCCGGGAAGGCGGTGCGCAGAACATGCCGCTACCATTAAGTCGTGCCTTACTTCCATCCCACCAATCATTCAGTCTGTCTTGAGAATCAGAGTTAGTGTGTGGTCAAAAAAGTGAAGTGATTATATCGTAATATTTAAAGATTGAGTGGAAGCGATTGTGTACATTTCGAGTGCTGTGGAAGCAGAGGGAAGAAAACGACAGGTTGTGCATTGGCACGCCCGAGAAATAGTTTACAAAGTGTACGAACACTTTAAAAGTCTAAAGCAGCTTGAAAAAGAGGAACTCATGGCAGCAGCCTGCGATGTGGGAACTCTGATATGGTTGACCTGTTGCAACAGTGGACTTGTCTCTCTCTCTCTCTCTCTCTCTCTGCGCAAATTCCAGAGAGCCGGCTGACGCGAGCTCTAACATACAGTAAACATCTTGAGTGCAAAAACGTCATAAGGTATAATACACCAGGCACAGTTAATTATACAAAGTGACAGAGCTACAGTACATTAACATTTTCAACATTCATTCAGTATCATAGCCTTGAGATGCAGTCCTTGCTTGGTTTTCCTAAAAGATGAAAGAAAAAAGACGAAGTAGTAGCATGCTCTATGATATGTCTGTGTAAGTTAGAAGACACTGCCTAACAGGAAGTTTATAGAGTTCGTAATCGTACATACTGTACCTCTTTATCTCCTTCTTTGCCAGCATTGCACATAACGAATATGTGCATTCTCAGGCTGTCGAAAAGAAATCTCCCAAGGTCGCTCAGTATTTTTTTTGTACTGGGAGAAGCTCCTTTAAACGTGTCATGGCACAGGAGCGTATTTAAACATGGTCAGTTCACTGCTGTTTAGCTCCAGGTAATTTTTGCATAAACGAGATCCATTACGCTCTAAAATGGCACCAATTCTGCATCCTTCATTTGGTCTTGCCACCTTACTAAGTTTGTTTTTCACTTCAACTGACACTTTACCTCTTGCTTGTTCTATTTTGGATACCATGTCCTGTACTATTCCCAAACTCTCAAATAATTCTAAACCAGCAGTTTCTAGGCGAGATATAGTTTTCGATAGATCTATAATTTGAAGAAATATGTACTAATTGTCCCGACAAATCATTGGAAAACAGTTCCTGTGCAATTTTTATTCACGCTGCCTCACTACTGTCAAAAGTAGAAACAATAACTTGCACAGTTTCATAGTGTTCACAGTAGTACTAGACTGCATTAAGCCAAGTACCCCATCGGGTGAGCACTGGCTGAGGAGGAAGCGAAGGAGCGTGATCTTAGAATTTTGCCACCCTCGGTGGAGCCTTCACAAATATTTTCTTGACGTTTGATGTTAACTGGTCAACATTAGGAAAATTCTGCCGTATATCTTCAGCAACTCGGTGCAATCCGGGAGCAAGACACATTACATGGACCATTTTTGGGTAAAGTACCTTGAGTCCCCTTGTTGCTTCACCATGTTTGGTGCAGCATCGGTTAGTAACATCAAGATTCGTTCTCGCTTAACTTCACCCCACAAAAGCTTCATGGCATTGTTAAAAAGTATTAAGATGGTGGAATGGTTAGCTGCATCTAGAACCTCCGAATGAAGTAAATATACATAGTCCGGACGATCCACGAGAAGTGTGCCAATTATAAAATTTGCAACATACCTACCACAAACTTCCGTAGTTTCAACGGATACCCAGATGCTATTGTTGCCTACACTAACTCTTCATAACAGGTGGGCAAATAACTTTTTTGCAATGTTGCCTCGTCCGGGATCAACTTTGTTGTGTATATAGTTAATAATTTTCTGAAGTGTTCGTTCTTCACTTTAAGTGGATTATTGGTAGATACCAACATCTCACACAGGTCTTTTGAGAAGTGGGTAAGTTTGGTTGACGAAGATTTTGCTGTATCAAACTAAAGAGCCTGCCTGCTCTGTTCAGAAGACTTCAGATTCGCGCAGCTTTTATGCTTAGCCGTAGCGCAGTGCTGTTGCACAATAATTCTTCCCTCTGTACCGAACGTCTCTTCACTGAACTCTTTCACTTTCTGAACTTGACAGCTTCACTACACTTCACTTTCGGCATGATGGGGTTCACTGCAGTACTAAAAGTGTGACCAATCTGTTGAAATCAATTCGTGGTGAAAAAGCAAGGGAGCTTTCACTCAGCCCTGCAAGGAAGAACTGGGAGTGACATAACATGGCATTTCCTTGTTTGCTAATTGCTTCTGAGCTAAATATATCTACTGGAGTGTAGTGATGTGGGCCAGGTAAATACCCACTGGTCATTTAAATACCCAAAATGAGGGTATTTTCAGTGTCTTTAGCTCTGAACAACACTTTTTGATGTGTTGAAGTGTAGGACAATCAAGGACTGAAACACAGGTATTTCATGCCTTAAATTGAAATCAGGGAAAAATATTGATCCTTCAAAACTAAAAGAAAAGGAAAATGGACGACCAGGTATTTTTGGGCATTTATAAGTTTTGGCACTTTAACCTTGTCTTTAAGTGTGTGTTTCTTTAAATTAAAGTAAAATATGGGATAAAACCTTTTGGTTGTTTTGTGTTTTAAATTTTTAATAAATACCAAGGTCGATTTTTATTTCGGCACTGGAAATGAGCAACAAAGATGTGGGAGGGAAAAGCTACTTTTGTAGTAATATGAGTAGGCTATATGCATATTATTGAAAAGTGTATGCCAAAACTCAAAAGGTAATATATTCAATAGAAAGTACATTTAAAAAAAATTGCTTAGTAAAAGTGCTTGAAGTTATTTTTCATTCAATTTTAAATATAAAAAATATTAATTTTTAAAGTCATACTCTAAATAATATACATGAATGTCAGGAAGTTTTTGTAGTATGTGGGTCCTAAATGGGTGAAGTAGTATGCCAGCAAGCATATGGGTTGGCAACACTGCTCCGTTCAACCTATCCGGAATTCTAACTGACTCTGTATTTCCCATTTTCTATTCTTTGTTTGATGCCTACTGTAATACCCATTTAAGATTTGATGCCGCTGAGCATGGCTGCGACACCGTTTGTTGATTATTGTAGCAGGAGCACCGCGGGGGTAAAGTGCAGAACATATTGATGACACAGTGCTGTGTGCACATAAATCAAGCTGCATTGCACGCGCTACCTGTCTTAGAAGCTCAGATAAGAGTCACAGGAGCTTGTCACCACGGACAGCTACTGGAACTGAGTCATATCCTACTCGCTCAACTGTACCTGCCAACGAAGCAGAGTGAACAGAGAATAGTTCCCATCTCGACCGCCGGCAATCAATTCGTGAAAGGGTAATACTTTAACCTAACTTTTTCAGTGTAGTGGAGTTGTTTGTTTATATCTCCCGATCTAATTCCCTATTCTAATTCTGTTATAGGTAGATTTCATTAGAAAGCTAACTATTGCAATGGGTCCCATGTTTCGACTTCCGGAAAATTTCGACATATCTTCGAGTTTCACATCCCCCAGACCCCAAAACCACCGTCAGTTCAAAAGTTTATATATAATTTATGTATATATATATGTATATATATATGTATATCAGTTTCTTGTGGACACGATAACTGCCGTAATTTTGCACCAATTACTTCGAATTTTTTACCGAAGATGTATACCTATAAAATCTCGGTCGAGTTCGTTACTGGGCTAAATCGGTCGAAGGGGGTGAAAATGGGGGGCTTTTTTCGAAAAAGTGAAATTTCGCTATAACTCTCTTAATACGTGCAATATCGAATCCAGTCAAAGTTCATAATATGTGTCGGATAAGTGCCAAAAATTTATGTCAAATAAGATTTTTGATAGCACCAACCATTGACCAAAGGGGTGGAAAAAAGTGGGTTTTTCGGGAAACATTAATCATATCTCTCTTAATAGGCACAATATCAAAACCGTACAAAATGGACAATATTCCCCTAATAATTACCTAAAACTTTTGTCTGAAAGAATTTTTGATATGACCCACCATTACGCCAAGGGACGAGAAAAATGATTTCGGAATTATAAGAAAATGCCAAGAGCTATCAGTGGTTGCCATGGCAACACTACTAAATTGATGAGGCATGGACCATCAGACGTTGCCATGACAATGCACTTGCACGAGATCAGATTCAGTATTTCCATCTGATTAAGTGGTTGGTTGGTTGGTTCTTAAGTTTAGGGGCTGCGACAACGCGGTCATGTAGCCCCGTGTACTTTGGGTGTGTGTAGAATCTGTCTGATAACCGGTGTTAATTGTGATGACTGTATTAGTGTGTGTTATCTGTTTGTTAATTTAAGTACTGCAACTAACAATTTTTCAGATAGTTCCTACTTTTGCCGCCAAGCGCCACTGTCAACGACTACGAGGCCAAGTTCAGAACTGAGCTACTAGACGCCGCCGCAGTCGGCTCTTGGCAACGAACATAGAAACCTAAGAGCGTTGTATACATTCTTAACCTATCCAATTTAGCTTCACACAGGTGCAATTAGTGGAAGGATCTTTAACATGCCATAAATCTATGACATGGGACCGCCGGCTTTACTTCCCCTCCGAAGGAAGGCATACTGAGGGATATTTAACGCTCTTAAAAAATCCGACGGCTTCGGCCGGGTTTGAACCCGGTATCTTGGGCATAGAAGCTCAGCATGTTACCGACTACGCCACCAAAGCCGCCTGATAAAGTGGGAAGCGGCTTCGGTGACGTAACTGGTAGCATGCTGAATGTCTATGCCCAATGTCGCGGTTTCAAAGCCGGCCGAAGTCGTCGGATTTTCTAAGAGCACTAGAATCCCTCAGTATGCTTTCCTTTGGAGGGGAAGTTCCAACGTTCGTTGCGAGTTGATGGTTGGGGTGGCATCTAGTAGCCAAGTTCACAGCTAGGTGTCGTTGACGGTTGTACCTGGTAGCAACATTAGGAACTACTGCTTGAAATTGACCGTCTGCAGTACTTACATGAATTAAGACTAATACAGCCATTACAATTCACACCGTGTATCAGACAGATTCTACACTCACCCAAAGTGCACGGGGTTAGATGACCGCGTTGTCGCAGCCCCTAAACTGAGGAACCAACCAGAGGTAGATTTCGTTAGAAAGCTAACTATTGCAATGGGTACCATGTTTCAACTTCCGGAAAATTTCGACATATCTTCGCGTTTCACATCCCCAGGCCCCAAAACCACCGTCAGTTCAAAAGTTATATATAATTTATGTATGTATATGTATATCAGTTTATTGTGGACACGATAACTGCCGTAATTTTGTACCAATCACTTTGAATTTTTTACCGAATACGTATACCTATAAAATCTCGGTCGAGTTCGTTACTGGGCTAAATCGGTCGTTGGGGGGTGAAAATGGGGGGCTTTTTTTTTCGAAAAAGTGAAATATTGCTATAACTCTGTTAATATGTGAAATATCGAATCCGTTCAACATTCATACTATGTGTCGGATAAAGCCCAAAAATGTATGTTTGAAGAGTTTTTTTTATAGCACCAACCATTGACCAAAGGGGTGGGAAAAAGTGGGTTTTTCGGGAAACATTAATCATATCTCTCTTAATAGGCACAATATCAAAACCGTACAAAATGGACAATATTCCCATAATAATTACCTAAAACTTTTGTCTGAAAGAATTTTTGATATAACCCACCATTATGCCAAGGGATGAGAAAAATAATTTCGGAATTATAAGAAAATGCCAAGACCTATCAGTGGTTGCCATGGCAACACTACTAAATTGATGAGGGATGAGCCATCAGACGTTGCCAAGATAACGCACTTGCACGAGATCAGATTCAGATTTCCATCTAAGTGTGAAGCGGCTTCGGTGACGTAACTGGTAGCATGCTGAATGTTTATGCCCAAGGTCGCGAGTTCAAAGCCGGCCGAAGTCGTCGGATTTTCTAAGAGCGCCAAAAATCCCTCAGTATGCTTTCCTTTGGAGGGGAAGTTCCAACGTTCGTTGCGAGTTGCTGGTTGCGGTGGCATCTAGTAGCCAAGTTCACAGCTAGGTGTCGTTGACGGTAGTACCTGGTAGCAACATTAGTAACTACTGCTTGAAATTTACTGTCTGCAGTCCTTACCTGAATTACAGACTAATACAGCCATCACAAAGTACACGGGGTTACATGACCGCGTTGTCGCAGCCCCTAAACTGAGGAACCAACCAAAATCTCTGCGGTAGATATAATTTTGCGTGAAGAAGTAACAGACCGTTACATAGTTGCACATCAGTGTCGAAACCTAGCATAAGGACAGTGTGACCACAAGTATAAAAATGGACCCCAAATGACAAGAAGGTTACCGTTCCCATAAGACAATAAAATGTTTAAAATAAGCATAAAATGACGAAAAACAAAGTTAATTAAGCTCCAATTATAAAATACCTTCTCGCATTAAATGAGGTCTGATCCTTCTACGAAAATCTGCATATTCTGCCTATTTTCGCCTATCCCCAAGTTTGTCCGGTGAAATCTACCTCCGCCTTCCGGCGTGCCGAGAGGACTTTTTTAAATCCCAATTCAAATAATATTTTATTTGATTTGCTATCTAATGTTGTTACAATTCTAAAAAGTTAATGTAGAATAGTTTGCATACCGGTACCCTTTTTTTAAGGTACAACTTACCATGACACAGGATTTTGTATGAAAAATCTAAAATACCCGGGTATTTACCCAAATTGGGTATTTACCCGAGTATATACCCTGGGTATTTACCCCGATTTATTAATACCTGGGTATTTTACATCACTACTGGAGTGACATCCTATTGAAAGGCGGAAGCACACTGTCGTCATGATCAGTGATCTCTTGCGTACAGTTTCGCAATATAACATTTTCCAGAAAGATGTGTTAAAAGACGTCGTAAAGGAGCGCCTTCTTGGAATCAGGTCTTCTAAACCTATCTGCCTGTTCACGGAAAAAGGAAAGAAAAATATATCTCCTACACTATTCGGAAATCCTATGTTTTGAATTAGTCTCAGATAACACGAACCTTTTTAACGACTCCTCGATTTAAAGAAAAATGCTGAAATTATAACCAGATATGACCTTATATCACTAAAATATGACAGTAACAATAAAAATGGCCGAAATATGCTTTTATGGGCAACGGGTCTGGGACCAGTCATTCAAACTTATTTTTTGGACTTCGGGTAAAATGAGCTCGAGAAAACATCCTTAACATCTGAACCTTAGTATTAGCTATAGAATAATTGCACTCTTTGTTGTATCTATTGAATTGAATACCGGTGATAAAGGTAGTGTGGCTTCGGCATGTGATTTATTTATCTGTGTATTTTTCTATTTGAATGTCCTGGACTAGATAGATGGATAAAATATTTTACATATAAAGGTCATGCCTGGTTAGCATCACAGCTCGCGTACGTTTGAAAAACGGCAGCATGCTACTCAACGAGGATGCCATGAAATGTCAAGAACCAAATTTTTATTCCAAGGTAGGGTGCGGTGCAATGATTAATGCAGTGCAATTTTATAAGCCAAATATTTATTAGGAAAGAACAATGTGGCGATTACGCAGAGAAATATAGTATTTTCATATTGCAAGCAATATGGCTGTGAAATTTATTTTTTATTCGTTTTAATGCAATCTGGAACTCCTTATTATAAGTAAAATGCTTGTTACAATTTGTAACATATGAAGTAGATCGTGTTGGAATTTGATAGTTTGTGGTCTGAAACTTGCGATTTGACTTCTGGAAAGTGTGATGTCCTAATTAATCACCTTATCAAATTTTGCCATCCGTAACTGTATGTGATGATTTTGATATGTTGCAGAGGAATTTGATGCCTATATCATAGTCGCTTTCGTCAATGCAACATTGGTATTATCTATTGGGGAGACAGTTGAAGAGGTAACAGACTCGGGGTTTCTTGGTACAACTCCAACATTATCATGCTCATCACTTGGCGAAGATGCCCTGGTGCAGGTGAGTTTCCTCCATCCCTTCCAACGTTCTTAACAAACGTGTACCTAAAACTTATGGCGAGCAAAATGGAATTCATAATGCAGTATTTACTCGAATGCTTGCACAATTTTTTCAGGCAAATTATATCTTTAATATTAGGGTGCAGACCAGATTCAAGCACAAATTTGAAAGTGTCCAGTGCCTCCTCTCGACTAGAGTACCCTTGTCGCGCCTGTTTTTCAGTCAGCTTACTTTCCCGATGAAGCCCAGCTATTAGCTTTTTAAGACTTCATTTCTATGTGGTAAATCTTTACAAATAGGCAGAACTTTTAATTCAATCCTAAACGTCTATTATGAAATTCACTATTGAGATCGTATATTGTAAACACAAGGCCAAAACCCTCAGTCGAGCTTTTTTAATGACAAGAATGAATCCAAGGCAATAAAGACCAAATTTAACGCGTCAGTTGGTGCGACACACATCGAGGGCATGACTGGAACTCGAGATTGTTGTTCGGTTTGAATTCCATACATACCAGTACGGCGATATAAATATCCATTCTCTCCGCATATTTTGGATGGTTTTCTTACTCTTCTGGTTAACGAAAGGTGACTCGAACATTGGGCATAGCCCGTGCTGACTATAACCATTGTTCGCTTACATGGTGTCCACAGGCAGGAAAAGTCAGGAATTTTGTTTTTGGTCAGGAAAATTCAGGAAAAAGTGTGAAAATATACCGTGAGTCAGGACAAATGGCGAAAAGTATTAGAAAGTCAGGAATTTTATATTAAGCATATTATTAACTCCTTCAAGTTCTCCTTCAGGAACTGTGACATCTGTAGAATCTTTCTGTTATAAAGTCACAAGTGCCGAAATGAAGTGGGCCCTTAATGTCATCGAAAATAAATTCTCTTAATTCTTGTGAAAATATTTCAGAAACCTTCAGAGAAATGTTTCCTGATAATGCAATTGCAACAAAATTTCAATTGGGGAAGACTAAATGTTCATGTCATCAATTATGGATTTGCTCCATACTTAACTGCAAGATGAAATTCTTTCATGTGATAATGTTATCTGTTTTGTTGAGGCATTGAACAAAATTGTTCAGCAAGTTCAGATGGACCTATTTGTGTGTTAACTTGACATCAACAGCAATAAAGTTAACACCAGATATTTCAACAGCATCTTTATGGGACATGCAACAGCTCAAGACCCGACCAGCGGTTGGAAACTGCTCAAGATGATGATGATGATGAACAGCTCAAGACATTTTAGAGGCTTTCAACCAGGGAATCTCTCCTCTTGCTAGAAAGAGTATGTCTATGGATGGACCGAATGTAAATTTGAGTTTCATAAAAAAGTTCAGTGACCAAATAATAGAAGATAATGCAGATGGCTAACAACTCGTTAACCTTGGCGTTTGCGGCCTTCACGTTGTCAATGGAGCCCTACAAACAGGAATGCATTCTGTAAAGTGGGATCTTCAATTATTTTTGAGAGACATGTATTATGTATTGAACGATCGTCCTGCTCGCCGAGCAGAGTACTTTGATTTATGTATTATTGCATTATAATTTACTTCATTTTGTATTTTAAATGAATCAAGAGGCGAGCATTGGGCAGCTATGGGGATGGTGGAGGCTGCAAATAAATAATATTTGTTTGCTCAATAAACCTTCTTTCCGATATTACGATGACTTCACGAGTCAGGAATTTTGTTGAAAAATGGTCAGCATACCTGCCAACTTTTACGGTTTATCCGTAAAATTTACGGAAATTGCAGCATTTTACGGTTTTACGGATGAACGGTGTCATTTTACGATTTCGCGGACAAAAATTTGAAACGATAATTAACATTCGATAATCCCTCCCACTTCCGTACAATCGATTGTTTGCGTGGGTCGAAGGCAAGTCCGCGATAGTCGATAACTCGTTCTTTGAGTTGATTCGTACTTTTGACCGTGTCATGTTTGTGTCGTCATTGTAATTGAATTTGAAGCCGGGATAACCGTTCTTCCATGTGAATCTTAGGTGTCAACACGCTCTGCTTCGCAAATTCTTTGTTCCCCTACGTTCGCTCGTTGCGATTTAAACGATATTCTTTGACCACGTGAGTTGTTTATTGTTCGCGAAGTTGGCGTTCTTTGAATGTTTTCGTATTTTAAGGTTATGGCATATATTAATGAAGTGTTCGAGTTTTTGTGCTATATCTTCGTGCTTCGCAGTTTCCTGTATTCCTTGGACTAATTACATTCGTTCCACGTGTGTGTTTTTTTCTCTCTACCATGTGCATATTCTTTCTTTACGAGGTTGGCGTCGTGTTCATTTGACTTGTGTGCTTTGACTTGTTTTAATGAAGTGTGGGCTGTGTTTTATGCGATTTATGTTATAATTTTATGTGACGTTTAGTGATCCAGGTTCCTTTCGATGTTTTAGTAGATATCGAGAATGAACAAATACAACAAGAAACAGTACTTCCAGACATTTAAAGAATCATACTCGGTTGATTTTCCGTGCATACTAAAATCAAGAAAGGGAGAAAAATTTGCCTTTTGCACGGTATGTGCGTGTGATATTAATATTGCTCATGGTGGAAAAAACGATTTAAGTAATCATGTGAAGTGCGGTAAACACATAAGTTATGTTAAATCGAAGGAAGATAGCAAGAAAATCAACACCTTTTTTGCCAAGGCTGGTAACGTTGACAGTGACGTAATTAGGGCCGAGTGTCTGTTTACTTCCTTTTTGGTGGAACACAATGTGCCCTTAAGTGCGGCTGATCATGCTGGCGCTTTATTTAAGAAGATGTTTCCCACATCAGAAGTTGCAAAGAAATATAGTTGTGGTCGCACGAAAACGACGTGCATTGTAAATAAAATGGCAAAAAATGCATCATCTGAAGTTGTTAAGTGCCTTCAGAACGGACCATTTTCTTTGGCAACGGATGGAAGCAATGATACGAATGCCAAGTTGTATCCTATTGTTGTTACATTCTATGATGTTCGGCAGGAAAAAGTAGTGAGCACTGTGCTATCCATACCAGCGTTGGACGGGGACTCAACAGGGCGAAACATAGGTAACCTGATGTTATCACAGCTGAGTTCTCATAATATACCAATTGAAAACTGTGTGGCTTTCTGCTCCGACAATGCTCCTGTTATGATAGGACACAAAAATGGGGTTTCAGCAGTTCTGAAGGAAGTTCAACCAGGTATTGCCATCATAGGGTGCATTTGCCACCTGATTAATCTAGCAGCTGAAAAAGGTGCTGGAAGATTACCAGTTAAAGTGGATGAGATCCTTGTAGATATATTTTATTTCTTAGAGAAGAGTGTAAAGAGAAAAGAACACCTTCAGAAATTTCAGAACTTGCACAATAAGGAAGCAAAGAAAATTCTGAAGCATGTATGTACTAGGTGGTTATCTTTAGGCAGATGTTTGGATAGACTACTGGACCAGTGGGATCCTCTTCTTTCTTTCTTCAAGGAGGAAGTAATATTATGTACCCAAAACATTTCCACAAGCTTGACATCTTTCAGAATACCTAAAGTTGAACAAAGTGGATCCAAAGAGTATCAGAAGAAGAGAATTCTTGATTCTGCTACTACACATGCCCCTAAAAGAATAGCATATTCTTCCAAATGTGACAAACCCATCCTAAAAAGTAAGACTTCTGCTACAACTCGTGAGGAAAAATTGTTTATGTTCCTGTCCTCAAACTTGAACAAGGCCTTTTGCACTTTTCTTCATGTGACTATTCCTGTATTTGACAAATTGAATGTTGCCCTTCAGACTTCTTCCCCACAAGTTCACTTGTTATTAGAACTTCTAATGGATTTGCTAAAGCAGCTGTTCACCAAGTTTGTTAAGCCCAAAATTGTCAAAAGCTCCTCATTGCTTGAAGTTGAGTACAACTTGATTCAAAATCAAAGAAGTGATGATGAGTTAGTTATTGGCATTCAAACTTCGAACATAGTGAATGATCTCCAGGATACAGATAAATCCCTTTTCTTTTCATCAGTGAGAAACTACTTTTGTACTGCCTGTGACTACATCATCAACAAGTTTCCACTCAAGGATGACGTGCTAAAGAATGCTCAAGTTGCTAGGTTAGACAAAATTGAAGATGCACAGTTTTCTTCCGTTCGTTTTTTCTTGGAAAAGTTTCCTATCATGTTATGCAAGGAAGAGAATGAAACTACCGATGAGGTGGTGAATGAGCTTCAGAGGCAGTTTACAGCTCTTCAGGTAGATGACACTTTGGCTGCACATCAAGATGCTGCAAGTGATTCCAGTTGGGCACAAATATCAAGAATTCGTGGAGCCGATGGACTTCTTAAGTATAACCGAATTTCTAGAGTAATGCTCTCTATTCTCACCATACCCCATAGCAATGCAGAATGTGAACGTGTTTTCAGCCTTGTGAAGAAAAATAGAACACAGTTCAGGTCATCCATGTCCAATGAATCTCTGGAGTCTATTTCTATTTTGAAGACCAGGAGTTCTGGTCCCTGTTATGACAAAGCATTTTCTCAAGACTTTTTGCTGGAAGCTAAAAAGGCCACAACCATGACTTTAAAGTCGAACTAGCATGTGATTTGCAGTGTGTATTATATTATTTCTTGCCTGTGTTACGTTAAACAAGTTTTATTGTGTAAAACCTTTTTCAAATATCGTATATCGGCTTAATTTATCAAGGAAGTCCTGTTATGTATGCTCCAAACCAATATTCACCACGCCTGCTGCTGATTAACATGGATTTCTTCTTGATTGTTATGTTCATCTACAAATCATGTAAGTAGATATGATTTCATTGAAATATCCTGTTTAAAGCATGAATTATTGTATTTTGTAGCCCAGAAGTATTATTATTTTCGTCAAGCCGGGGTATGTCGAAAATCGTTAAATTTTTTGTCGCGCGTGAGTTTTACTGATAGCCCTTTTCAAAAGTTGGCAGGTATGGGTCAGGAAAAGTCAGGAAAATTGACATTGAAAATTCTGTGGACACCATGGCTTACTGACCTATAGCTGATGGTTCTTGACCAATCTCTCTCTCCAAGTGGTGAGCAGCTGGCATGTGTCAGGTAAACAGTGTTGCACAGCTACACATGGTTGTGTCCAGTCTCCCTGCTTACTCTCAGTGGCTACGGTGGAGACTTGACAACACTGTGCCTTGATCTGGGAAAGCGTGGACTCACCGCTGATGTCGAATGTAAACATGTCCGTCCAGCTAGATTTCAAAAGTGAGCTGCTTATTCACGAGGAAATTGAGAGATCTATAATTTAATAAATATCTCGTATACATACAAGTCGTATTGAAAAAGCATGATATCCAAAACACCGTAGTTATCCCTTTTAGGTTATGTTATTGGTAGGGATAGGAATTTTTCGGTGATTTCAAAGTGAGGAAAGCGGTATTTTAAAGTGGAAAATTTGGTGGTTTCAATAGTAGTTTTCAGTACTTTCAAAATGACCAAGTTTTAGGTGGGATATTTTTTTATTCATGGATAACATGCATTGAATATTAAAATACTGTTACGGCTGTGAGTTTGTGTCATCAGTCGCCGCGTGAGTCACAACTGCCCCAGGGCTGGGCTGTGCCCTGCCTCCTGTATTGCGCGCGCCTTATGCAACAGGGCTACTAAGACAAAGGGATAGTCCAGAACATTCGTGACTGGACCAGCGCTGGAAACCTCGAGAAGCCGTGGACTCGGGATGGATCTAGAAGCATTTATTGAGTCACCGGCCGGCTATATAAGAGTGACCCGTCAAGCAGTGGTTGTTGTTGTGTTTTACGAGCTAGTGCGAGCGATTATCTTGTGCGACAGAAGTGTGGTGACGAAGTGCTGTGCGAGTTACGAAATCCTGTGACATTGTTTCTCCCAGCTTGTGAACAGCGTACATCAAGTGCTCGTAAGTAACTGTATTTGTTGTACCTGAGGAAGAGGGGCAGGTAGCTTCTGCCAAGGCCACCGGACTCATTAGGACGGATTAACTTCTGTGGTCTGTTGCAAGTGAAAGGGGCCAAGAGCGCATAAGGAAGAGACTTGAGGAAACTGGAGAAGGCTCCTAATTGCTTGTATTTGCTGATTAGTGTAATTTTCTGGCCACAATAAAGTTAATTATTTCTTTAAGCAGTAATTGGTGTTGTGCTTTGTACCCCCACCGTAATCCAGTTAACAAAAGTGCCACTAGGGGGTGGCACGTAACAATACTATGCACTTTCTTAGTCTTCAAACTCCCCGTTGTTCTACGTCAAACAGTTACCTTCGTACTCTTGTCTTGTTGTACAGAGTACTTGTTTGTTCCGTTCTTCTTTCTCCAGACTCTCCCAAGGGCTTCCTAATTCTATCTTCTTCGGAATCCAAAGTAAAATGCAAAACTCAACAGGTCGTGTGTGGTGGAAAAGACCAGGTCTGGTATAATTAATGAATAGTTCAACTTGCCACGCAAAATTGGACTGTTGGACAGCAGGAAACTGTTGCCGATACTCGCTGCAACAGTTAGATGAAGTATGGTGGTGGAGGCGTACCGCAAACAACAATGGTGACTTGAACAATATGAACTTGGTCTGAAAGACCACAATGCGATCTCTCCCTGGTTAAATTTGAACGTTATCCCACATTCATTCCCTCGTCTCGCCTGCTGAAAGCAATTAGAGTACTTCTCATGAGTTAACACGTCAGTGATATCTCTTAAGAAGAAAACATATACAGTAGAACCTCGATGCATCGTTTTTCAAGGGGGAGGGGGAAAATGACGATGGATACGGGAAACGATAAATGCAGGTAACATTAAAAAAAATTGAGTAAAAAAATAAAGTACGGGTACTGTATTTGGACATATTTCTTCATGTAAACTTCATAGAGACGTCAAAAGAGACGTCAAAATATTGCAAACACGATGTACGCGATATGATTTCATATGTAATTTTATCACTTGCTCTTTTTAGTAAAAAAGTCATTAATTGTTTTTTGTTTCGTCAAAGCTTTGCGTTTCAGACGAAACAAAGCCTTCTCAACTTGCATAATGTTCTCTTCTTCACGATCACTGATGACATGCGAGTACATGAAGGATTCATCTTCGCTAAGACGGCATGCGCTTCGGCGAAACTCGGGACGACTTGGGGCTCACGATCGTCTTCTCTTCATCACTCCTCTTCCCCGCGCCTTCATCGCACAGCTCGCCAATCTCCGCGGGAGATACTTCCGGTGTTCCGAATGAAAGAATACAGCAGTTCCGAGTGTTCGCGGGTCTCTGACCGTGCAAGCTATTTCAAGGCTAAATGACGTCACGCTATAACGACACCCGCTCAAGACCGTCTAAAAATGCTTTCATTGCTGTTCTGTGTGATCTAACTTGTTAGCCAAGCATTGCCAAACGCAGCGTAACATTATTGAGATTACGAGAATTGCGTCGTCAGTGAAGTAAAGTTTTCATTACGAACTACAGATGAAATTGTAATCGCCGCACACGACCAAGATACTATACGGAACCACTCAGAATGAAATGAAACAGCACAATGACGGCTTGGCGCTTCGAGCAGAATCGTTGGCGCCTGAAGGCTCGTAGGCGTGGTTATATAGTGTGGTTGCGCGTAAACAATCTGCGCACTGCAGTCCAGCCTACTTGAACTTGCTTCAGCCGAGAAACTTGCTCAAGCCTAGGAACTCCTAATAGTTCGTACCTCGTACATTCTCGCGTAACAGGTTGCCGCTATGCTGTTTTAAATTCAAAAGAACTTTAGCATATATTTTTCTCATAAACGATCAATGCGGGAAAATTGTGGCCAAGGACTAGTGATTTTTTGACGATCCATGCGAAAAAACGATAGTTCGAGGAACGATACATGCGGGGAAATTTAACATTAGTTTATATGGAAAATTTTCGGGACTAAATTAATTGAACGATGCATACGGGAAAACGACAGTTCCGGGAACGATGCATCGAGGTTCTACTGTATTGTGTGTGCACTGTGGTATCTCCTGCATGTGGTCCTTTCTATATGCAGGTCGTCAAATCGGTGCTAAAGAAAATGGATAGTACTGCATCGTTGGAACTGGACTGATTGATGTCTTGCTTCCTGGTTTCAATATCCTACAATACTAGTGCCAAGTTTTGTCCCCGAGTATGAGGTTTAAATGGCATACTTATTGATACTAATATATTTTTCAGGTCTATCAAACAGGCCTCAGCCTGAATGATATGCTTGAACTCTCATTACCCAATGAGGATTGGCTGCTTAATAGTGTCATCTGCTTTGCATGAGCGAGTTGGTTAGGGCAACATTTAAACTAACGAGTTTCGTAGAAAAAAACCATGGTTGTGGATATATCTTATATATAATTCGTTGAGGCCATCTATGACCATGGAAGTCTTGTTACACTTTGCAAATTGCTTCGCTTTCCTCTGAGCCCACATATATACCATATTTACTTAGCTATAGGACCCCCTTGCCTGTAGTACCCCATTAATTTTCGAGGGTCGAAATACAAAAGGATACGTCGGGCGGTTAGTCAGGCAAAACAATCGCAGGGAAAGTGTGAGATCTTTTCGGAGGTGGTTGGCAATAATCGTGGAATATACTTGCTTTGTATACCAGATGGTGGATCATTATTTAATGCTTGGGCCGTACCATTCAATTGTACAGGAGCTCGGTTGCTAACCAGGCGTGACCTTGTTTGAAGGAAAAAGTCTGTCTTTCCTTCTGTGTGTACAGGTATGACTTCCGCTATGCAACTGGTGGCTGGCCACACGCACAGTGCTGCCGCATTCACGTAAGGACGAGACGCTAGTAGCCGGCCTGCTCACCCCAGTCTACACTCTGTGGTGTATTTCGAATCAAAGAACGTTATAGGTAGCGATTTTGTATTCAGCCTGCATGTTCTACTGGCCATGCCCATCCACCTCTTTTTGGTAGTATCTTCGGTCTTTGCGGAACTCGCTGCACGGATGTTGTAGTGTACCATTTTGTTTAAACGAATCCTACTATGTAGCATCAAAATAAAATAGCGTCTTTTTACTCCCTCCCTTTCCCAAAATAATTGATTTTTACGAAGTTCGCGTTTATAGTTCCCCCATTTCGGAACGAATAATTTAGGAAATAGGGTGTCCTATAGCTGAGTAAGTACAGTTATATATACGTGTATATATAACTGGAATGACAGGTGAGGGGAGGTAGATATCCGAGGGTAATACGCGTAAAAAGGAGAGGGTTAATCTCCACAGCCAGATTTGCTAATGTTTTCAAAGGTGGGTTCACACCATCTATGGAATCAATAGCCCTTCAGTCCTATGATCCCAGACGACCTCATTTCGAATTTCCAGTTTCTTTTGGAAGGTTCGCAGCAACCAGTTACTGTTCTTCTCAACTGTGCATAGCATAGGGGTGGTATTCAACATGATCAAATAGATGGTGTAGGATGGAGTGAAATCCAGGCAACTCTGGATTTTTTTTTCGTGTGGCCTCCTGAGAGGCCGAGTGCAGGTCTTTCTAAGTGACGCCCGTGGGCGACGTGTGCGTCGTAATGAGAGATGGAATTGTTGAAGGCGAATGAAACTGGGCAAGGATGTGGAAGGAAGCGGCCGTGGCCTGTCAGTAGGTACCGTCCCAGCATTTGCCTGGTGTTGAAAATGGGAAACCACGGAAAACCATTTCAAGGACGGCCGACGGTGGGGCTCGAACCCACGCGTCGACCGAGTCAGCAGAGAGCTTGGCCCCATGACCTAACGCTGCGCTTTAGTGCGCGTAGCCACTACTGTCGGTGATTATAGTCTCTTATCCACAAGGTTTCTAGATGACTCGATTAGGGTCCCTAACTGTGTCGAGGGATCACTAACAAGGTGTCCTGAGTCCGCGTAAAGCTGGAAAAATGAATGAACTGTGGGTTCACTTAGCCTGCAAGAGAGATGCGTACCAGAGTAATTTGTGGAGGCAAAGGCAGCCAGGCATTGACAACTACCCACCTTGAGTTTGTATCTAAATATAGTAACTCCTTACTTATACAATTTTCAGGAGTCTGAAGAAGTAAAAAGAATGTATTTGTGTGAGAAAACTCTTTAAAGGAAACTGGAAAAAATGTGTATACAAGAAATATGTACCTCCTGTTTTGCACGTTGAATGACTTTGTTACTGTAGGTTCCAATCCCATTGTCAGTTTTTTCAATTTCACTTGCTTTCGTGACTTTCCAATTTAATGTGGATGGTGAAATGTGCAATTCCTTCGCTATATCTACACCCTTCCTATTCCCACATTAACAACTTCAAGCACTTCCTCTTTTTTCTGCTAATCTTAACATATGCAGGATACCACAGACACTGCGTGTATATTGAGAAATCAAGGTACAAAGGCACAGTGCTGGGGTCCAGCTATCTGCAGACACAATGGGCGTTGGATTGAACCCCACTGTCTACCATGTTCAAAATTATTTTCCCTAGTTTCTATTTTCATGGCTAGAGTTGGTGGTTTTTAGCATTTAAAAATCTGAGATTTAGTGTTTTGATAGTCAAATTTAGCATTTTGTAGCATCTGTACTTCTCAAATTTAGTGTTTTGTAGCACATTGTTTAAAAAATAGGCATATTTTGCGAAATTACATACACAACAGTTCGGAGTAAAATCATACTGTTAAATCACACATTGCTTGTCATGCAGTTTTGAACACACTATGGAAAATAAGAGAAACGACGACATAAGACTGCAACAAGTATTAACACCCACACAAATATGCATATTTACAAATTTACAAACAGTTGTTGTGTTGTTGCCTATGGCTAGCCCGGATTCCAATCCATCAGCTTTCTTGTGTTACAAACAGTTTCAAAGTGAAATATACTATTCTGCAGGTATTCATTTATCACTGTACAACAGACCTACAAGGAAGAGGATTGTCATTTTCATTGAAGTACAACATGACAACTGTTTGGTGTCCTCCTTCATTCGAGACTGCCTATCGGTCACAATCATGTTGTACTTGCTAACAACAACAAAAAATCTCTACATCAACACTGTTCGGAGGGGCCCAAATGCAATGCAGTGCTTCAGAGGCAAAGGAAGGAAACTTGAACTTAAGTGCCATCAACATTTGAAGAGTGTCGGTGTTTTTTTTTTTTTTTCCATTTTAATGTTCTGCAGCATCTGTTGGTGATACCCCTCGCAGCCCTCGACAAACTGATCTACAGTGACACTTCTAAAAATGGCAACTTATGCTTCAAAGACATGAGTGATTTGGGTTCCACAACACCCCCTGCAACTGCAGGATTAAATAAATTGCACACTTCGTTCAAAAACACGTTTGTATCACTACTTATGTGCTTCGAGAGCTTAGTTATGCATTTAAGCATACACTGCTTAAATTGCACCTTAATTTCCTATTTCTTTGTATTGTTTCTGTAACTCTCGAGTAGGTCACCTGTTTCCAATGGAAACCATCCGTCAGCACACCTCTTTAATTCTCCACAAATAGTTGAATGATCATCCCACAACTTGTGAGCGTACGGGTAGGACGATCCCTCCAGTACTGTGAGTGCTGCATTAATTATCAGATATCTGTGAAATACACTTTATTTGAACTATAAGCAAGGGAAGCATATCCTGAACTCTAAACATATCCAACACTGAATGGCCACTGCTATTTAGAGAATTCTACCAGGGGTGTGAAGTACTTGTCAAGATACTGGACTGAGCGAAACCCCGTGTTCCATTGGGTGATGACTGGAGCTGGGAACAACAGTGCATTCAAATCAGGGAAATTATCTAGCAAAAAATTTAGATAGTTCTTCAACTTCCTGCAGTGGAGAAAAGCCATCTTAAAGTTTTGAAACCAAATTGTTCAACTGTGACAGTTCCTTGAGAATAACACCCCCCCCCCAAGATGCAACCTATGTGCAAAGCACTGGAAGTGAAGAAGATGGTCTCCAATTATCATCTGTAATGCCTGGAAACATGTACCCATGTATCTGGCTGAGTCTGACACTATTTCATAATCAATGTTATAGTCTTTGAGAGCATCAATGATGGCTGGGCTGCATGTTGTCCCAAAATCCAAAAATGAACAGCGTGCCAAATAAACTTGTTGTTCTGCACTTGGCGTGATCGTCCTTAATTGAACAGCAAAGACTCATCTGCCTCGGTTGTCAGACGTCTTGTCTGCGATTACTACAATAGGCTTCCCGTCCAATGCTGCATTCACCTCTGCCCTTGCTGAATCTCCGCAACGTGGGACATCATCTCTGCTAAGGGTACTACCCTGAGACAGATCTGATCTTGGGACGTACCTATGGGGCCAATAAACTTTCGTTAAACATGATGATAATAAAGTTTAGAGGTAAGGACAAATACTAACCATTTGGTGTAATAATCGAAATCTACTTTTAACATATTAGGTCGCGTTTGAAGACACAATGCGGTCGTGAAAGTTTATTCATTTGGTGAAGTGCTGGCCTAGAGAATATCTGAACGAGTTTTGAAGCTTTTCCGTATAACGTTCCCTTTATGTCCATAAAAGCAAGCGATTATTTTACATCATAGATGGTCTATTAATTTGTAACATTTTAAAATATCTATCCACGTTTTTTTTTGTCTAAAATTTGAATAACCAAACCTAAAATTCCACAATAAGTCGTCATATTTGGAAACTTGCATCCACGTGGTTTTTGGTTGAAAGTTTTGACACCGAACCTAAAATTGAACGAGGCCGTATAGCAATCTTAATAATTAAAAACAACCGTCCATATGCTTCTTTTTTGATGGGGTTATTAATATTTCACAGTAAGTTGGGGTATACCACTCAAGATGGTGTAAATGTATTTTAAACACAAATATAAATAACGCCCAAGTATATCTGAAATAGGCACTTACTTTTCAAGATAGTCTCGGAAAGCAGGATGGTCCAGCTTGTGGATGGGGATATTAGTCTGCAGGCATATCTTCACAGTATCGTCAATGAATGTTCTTTTCTTCTTTTTGCTTTTTTTGCCTTTCTATCCATTTCTGCTATTGTGGCTTGACGCAACGCTGTTCTCGTGCTGGTTGGGAACAAAATCGCTCCTTTTGTAGCACATGGTTGTTGCTCTTACTGTGTTTATCTAAAACATCTTTCTACTTCCACTCAAGTCTTTGATTGCCAAGTCGGCACATAAATATATCTGTATCGCTCACATAAAAATGTTCCGATTCGTAACTCTCGGCACGCTGTTTGATCGTAACTTCGCTTATTCCCATGGCTACCAGTCGATAGATCGCCACCGTATTTTAAAACAGCCGACTATTATCAAGGGTCAACACAAAGTGAATAAACGTGTGCTTGAAAGCTGTTTCTTCTTCTTCTATATTCATTTGCTCTCTTGTTGAAAGCTGTTTGATTGGTTGTTCTTTGCACTGCTCTTTGGCCGTAGAAAGATATTCCCCACATTGCAGTTTTAAGTCGCCGTAATAATTCTTTCCCCGGAAATATATGTTGTTTATCTTATTTTTAAGAAAAACGCATAGTTTTTAAAAAGATATGTTTATTTTGCATAAAACCGAGAATTTCGCATCTATTTTGCATAATTTGTAAAATTTCGCATTTTGAGCCAATTTCTCATTTTATCGCTAATTCGAAATCTCTAAAAATCACTCATAGAGGTCATATAAGATGAAGGCACATACACTGACAAAGTTTCAACATATTTCGTTTTTATCGCAAATGCTAAAAACCACGAACTCTATTCATGGCCATTTCCTAACAGCTTGCCCAGGTTTGGGCAACCCAATATAAAAGTTCTAACCTATATCAACAAATTGCAACAAGTCGCAGGATATACGAATTGAAACGGAAGTTTTTCTGTATTTATAAATGAAAGCACTTTTTCTGTATTAAATGAATGCACATCATTTTGAAATTCAAGAATTTCCCAGTTTTGATAACTGACTGCATGCCATTATTGAGAATTTTTCAGGAACTTTTGAGATCTACAACAGTATAACATCGTTTCAATTCAATTTTAAAATTTAATATTTTGTAAGGATATCCCTCTATTTCCAGTTTATTTTGAACCTAGATATAGCTTTTTATTTTAACATTATGGTGTTTGAAGTCATTTTTAGTGTTGCCTTAGTAAACGAATGTTTGCTGATTGACTGAAAAGCATCAAACTTTCGTTTTTATTTTAAGTTTTAATTAGAAATGTTTTTTACTTGGAAAGAAAGCAGAATAAAACTACATTGAAGGGTTGAAACATGTGCTACAATTCGATATACAAGATGTCCGGGTTAAAGGTATAATAATATAACATTTAATAACTTGAGAAGTAGTGGAGATATTTATTGGCGGTTTGTTTCTACGAATAGGATAACTCAAAATGTTTCTTTACATACCTAATACACCTCGATATACGCACCGTTAGTGGCGCTACAGACATCTACCGTATATACCCGAATGTAAGACGAGCCCTAGTTATCAACTGCCTCTTACAGATTTTTAAAAAAAAATACTAACTCATAACTTGCACAATATATGCACTTAAGGTCATGCTTTCATTTTTATAACATCTCGGGTTATCGGAAATCCCTCTGCCCGCTTTTCCAAGACATACTCTATAATTTCTTTGTTCAAGAATGGGAGACTTTATTAAATTAAGATACGTTGATCACAAAATTACTGCTTGTAAATCTGACTGGTTGTTCTTGTGAAGATTGTTTTAAAACATATTTCTGTATGCTTTCGAACATATAATTTATCCGCTTGAAATGACGTGTATGCGTAAATCCTAACCTCAAAATGTACGCTGTTCGTATATGCATGGTAATTAAACACAACAAACCATATTTTAATCTTCATTAACGCATTGATTCGTTGCGAGTTACAAGATGTCAAGACCACATACTACTTTGCAAATAATAATTTTTAAAAACCTTGTTTTTTTTTATACCCTGAATATAAGACGACCCCTTGTTTTTATAACACAAAAAGTGGGAAAAAACCTAGTCCTACATTCGGGTATATACGGTAATCTGTATTCTACTTCTCTTCAAGTGTTCTGCAGAATTGTAGGCATAACATTTACGAGCAGGAATGCGATGACGCAGATCTGATAGATCATGAACTGGTGTCTGGTACACTTGACTTGACAAACCCCCGCAGGAAAAAATCAAGTGGCATAATGTCGGAGCTTCTAGGGGCCCAAGAAATTGATGGGACTACCTCTCCCAATCCAGCGATCTGCGAACTCACGATTCATGTAATCCCTCATAAGTTCCGCTTAATGGCATGGTGCCCCATCTTGCTGAAAGGTCAAGTCACGAGGAAGTTGTGGCACAACATACTGCTCTAGGTTATGTGTTCCGTTAACTGTACGCTCCGCGAAGAAGAATGGGCCAATAACCCTGTCCAACAATCCACACAACTTTCGGTGAGTCCAGTTCCAACTCTTATCACTACGGGGGGTTCAGTTCCCCATATGCGGCAATTATGCTTGTTTACCTTGCCGGAAATATGGAATGTAGCCTCGTCTAAGAAACAGACCTAATCGAGGAATGCCTGTTTTCCATCAATTTTTGCCAGAATTGTCACCGCGAATGCCTTCCGTAGGGGCCGGTCCTGAGGTTTGATTTTCTGACGAAGATGCAGTTTGTATGCCCGTAGGCGCAATCTTTTGTGGACGACACCGTGTACTGTCGAACGAGGTAACTGTAACTGCCTACTTGCTTGTCGAATTTACTTACGAATGCTCCGCTTGAAGGACTCGCGGATTAAATCAACAGTAGTCTCTGAAACTGCGTGCTTGGTGTGGCGATCCGACATTGACAGCAAGTTCTCAGATTCTCAAATGCGCCTGTCCCATTTCTTGATTGTTACGTAAGTGGGAACATCATCTGTTGGTCACAGTTCATACTCGCGCCGAAATCTACGTCCTACTAGTGTAACAGATTTTAGCTCCGCGAGTGATAAGCGCACAGAACACCTTCTGCTTTGGAGTCCACTTAGCTACTGGCTTCTCGTGAACAATGCAGTTAGGCGCATGCACATGTGGTACCACAGCAAGCAAACACGGAAAACATTTTGAGTTACCCTAGTTGTAGAAACAAACCACCAATAAATACCTCCATTACCATATTTCCTCGCATAATCGTCGCACCCCACTTTTCACACACTATAAATAAAAATTTAATTTAATTGCACAATCCGTCGTATAGCATGTTCGTATTAGTGCGCCAGTCAGACAAAAAATATCTTCTTTATGCTTGCGGGCAATGAACTGTGACACGAGTGGCAAGCTTCGTCACTTAGCACATTCCGCTATTGTATAATCTGGCGTGATCTTGTCAGGAGACAGTAATCTTGTCTTTATGCCTGCCGGCTATGAACTGCGGCGCGAATGGCCAGCGCACATTCCCCGAGCTTATAGGCCTAATCTGGCGTGACCAAGTAATCTCATCTTTAGGCCTGCGGCCTATGAACTGTGACACGAGCGGCCAACGCACATTCCGCGAGCGTACAGGCCTAATCTGGCGTGATCTTGTCAGGAGAAAGTAATATCGTATTTATGCCTGCGGGCTATGAAGCGCGACGCGAATGGTCAGCGCACATTCCGCGAGCTTATAGGCCTAATCTGGCGTGATCTTGTCAGCAGAAAGTACTCTCGTCTTTATGGCTGCCGGCTATGAACCGCGACGCGAACGGCCAGCGCACATTCCGCGAGCTTATAGGCCTAATCTGGCGTGATCTTGACAGCAGAAAGTAATTAGTCTTATGCCTGCGGGCTATAAACTGTGATGCGAATGGCCAGCTTCGTCAGCACATTCTGCGAGCGTTAACCTGTCGTGACCTTGTTAGAAGAAAGAAGCCTGTCTCTGACTGCAGGCTATGACTCCCGCCAGACTCACGCTATTCGAATGACTGGCACGTGCAGCAAATAATGATACAGTATATTCTTTGAACTTAAATATTCTTCGCATAATCGTTGCACCCTGCTTTTTCCCACGAATATTTGGCAAAAACAGTGCGAGGAAATACGGTATTTCTCAAGTTATTAAATTTTATATTATTATACCTTTAACTCGGACACCTTGTATTACATGAAGTGTATTGATAAACATGTTATTTTCAAGAGGAATCTAAGAGTCAACACGGAAAAATATCTTGCATTAACTATCATGGTAAATGTTGCTTTTCTGCTGTAGATTTATGCACATTTGGTCTAATGAGTCTTGTATTAATTGGATGCCACTCTTTTTCACAGGTCTATCCAAATGGCATTAGGCACATTCGAGCTGACAAACGTGTTAATGAATGGCCTGCTCCTGGGAAGAAGACAATTGTGAAGTGTGCTGTAAACCAGAGACAGGTTGTTATTGCTCTTACGGGTGGTGAACTGATCTATTTTGAGATGGATCCAGTAAGTATTTTAGTTAGCACAGCTTATCATTTCTACTTAGATGTATTTTGTATGTGCATTGTTTGCACATAAAGGATACACCCTGCTCTTGTAAGTGGCAGCGAGTATTCAATCAAGATGTGCATAAAGTAATTCCTCCTTGTCGCCTCCTTTCAGATTGTTCTGCTAGGAGTGAATCAAGGATGAACACACTTTCTGCTGCATTTGTCCAGCATGGTGTAGAATCATGGAGCTGATTAGCATACTGTTTATTTTGGTGCCATGCTCCTTTGGACACATTGGTACACCATAAATTACTAAAGGATCAACCCAATAGTACTACTCTGTTCGAAAGTATTAGACTTTTCGCCCCCAAAACCTGATAGATTTGATCAAGCAGCATTTGAGTGAGGTAGTGTAGTGCTCTTTTTGTTTTTTCATGGTGAGTTATATTGTCCAGTACAAGGCCTCATGGCGTTCACTAAGAGGACCCCAAACGAACAGTGCTTAGTTTCCTTGGACAGCACACTTCTACCTAATTTAATCCTGGAAGACAGACTTTCTGAGCATGTTGGGTGTATGGCTAAGCAGTCGGTCATTTTATGCTGACTGAATTAAACAAATAAAAAAACAGGGGTTCCCAAAATCAATATAATATATAAACAGAATGTACACATACATTAAAATGGTGGAGCACTGCCTACCATTTAAGGATCCAGGGGGGCATAACAATTACAAGACAATAGGAAAGAAAATACAAAGTTAATCACTGACAAGAAAAATGAGTGAACTCTAAATAAAAATAAAGACAAAACGAATGACTAGTCAACAACTGCAATTAAATTCAAGATAATATGCTACAATGCAACTAGCCAAAAGAAAGAAATTGAAGAATCAATCACGACAGGAGCCTTTAAGCATGACCACTCGGTCTGAACGAACAAATTACTCAACCAATAGGGTTTAAACATACTCATTAATTGAAATTTAATTAGGATGGCGCCTTGCAAGTTAGATATCAGGGTGGTCTTGTGACTTGATGTTTTGTGGCATTTCCACAATTGCAAAAGTAATTTATATAAAAACCATAGAGAGAAAATTAAAGAAAATCAAAATCAACTTGCTAATAAAGCCAACACAAAGCCACACATCGAGCCAACACCCCCCCAATACCCCTCAATTATTGTCCATATGGTGCAACAAACGCACCTCGTACTCGTGCTCAAACAAGAAAAACACTTCTTACAAGAAACAGTTCAAAAGTCCCATTTTGTTTAGCTGTCCAAAGCCCCATTGTTCAACATGTTAAGTTTACATACCTTTTTCTCCACTCCCCCGGAACTAACATGTGGTTCCAGTGGGCGGACCCCACAGCAAACAATGAAACGAGCAATCAGAATGAATACTAAGAGATTCAAATCTCTCTCGGCTGACATCAGAGAAGGTGCACACAGGCACAGGTAGGTCAACCTGACCTAAATAAAGGTACCAGAGGAAATGGATTACAACACTAAACAGTTTTCTTTTGACACTTTTGGAAGTTCTAGTAGTTGTCGGGATTTGCCAGATATAGCACAGAACTTTCCAGAAGGAAGGTAATAGTGCAGTTGCAAAACTGACTGTCCCCAGATATGCCTTAGAAGGTTCCTGAAGGATTGATATTACGCAGTCGATATAAATGGAAAGTCTAAGGAAACCAAACAGCGGGTTCCAGGGTTGTCCAGGTTTGGCCTCGGGGGAGGCAGTGATTTGCAACCTCAAGGAATGGCATGGATTCCCTGGTTCAGACTTCGTGCACAGATGAAATTCCACGGGCCAGGTATCGAACTCTGTTCCTAGATGACAGTGTAACGACTCGGTCGTTACTAGAATGACTGGATCAGAGCTACTGCATCTAATTTTGGTAGAACCTGGGTGACAGCCAGGTGGAAACCATTCGGAAGATTCAGGCAGCTTTCTGCGACGATGCTATGGGCATTACACAGATTGAGTGATAAGTTACAACCGGTTTAAAGACTGCTGCACATCGGTAAAAGGAGCAACGCTTCGGTCGGTGGTCAAGATGCTGAAATGACTAGGTCATCGCCAAAGTGAGCGCTGTGGTGATGTGGGACCGTCGTGCGACTGAGAAATTGTGGAATAGGTGGGTATCAGCACTTTTTCAGCACATTACATCGTGACCGAAGATTTGGTCATGAAAAGAGTTGTGGCGGAATTCATGCCAAAGCTGCTGACAGCGGAGCAAAATAAACTGCGTGTTGAAGTCTCACAGGCAGGGGCGGATCGGGTTGGGGGGTGTCTCACCCCACTCAGGTATTTTCTCAGTCGGCAAATCCTGAAGATTCCGTAACATTTCCCAAAACAGCATTTAAAAAAGCAAAACGGGGCATGGCCATATACGATTTGGTCCGATTTAAAAATAAATAAAAAATATTATACTGACAGTCTGCATTTTACCGACAGTCGACACAAAAGGACGCTGCAATAATTTCGTACAGCCCAGTGCGGCAAGGGAAAGAGTCGGCAAAATAACAATTTTAAAAGTTCCACTTCCAGTCCTCTGTGCACCGGCTGCCACTTGCCATTTCGTTTCTTTGTATGGAAACTGAAGAAAGAATTACAGATGAGCAATATGGGACCAAAGACAAGGGATGAACTCATCGGCACGTTCCTGGGTGGGTGTAACATCATGCGTTCATTATGCAGAGCGACTCAGCTTCACAGCGAAGCGACCCCAGCATCTGTGCTAGGTGGCTAGACAAAAGGTGTTGGTGAATGCATTGATAACTTCAGGTCAAACCAACTCATTGAGATGTTGTCAGAGGAATGTTAAGACTTGCTACCGCTTGTCTCGGCGCATCAACAGATATTCGTGCTATTGTGATAATTGACAGGTTTATGGTTCCAAGGTTCCTCAAGGGGTGGGGTGCTCACTAAGGTCAGTGCAGTGGTCACCGAGAATGAGAGAAAGCAGTCGTTCCTGAACCAGCAACTTTTACAGTGGTAACCAGGTGCAAATACAGTGGCAGTGAGACGTGAGTTTTCGCCGACGCGGAACATTTTCACGGAGCTTCGCGTACCCATCAAACGTAATTAATAATAACACAATAGATACATGCGTATTTTCAGCCATGTTAATGTTTAATGGTGTTAACAAGAAAAAAGTGTAGAATGATCATACGCTGGAGAACGTCAGTGGCACAAACTGAAAAGTCGCGGAAAGAAGATAAAGGGCAAATTACAAGAACACCACTTCAGAAACTCATCAAGCAGCGGTGGCAGATTTGTGCCACTTTGTTAATGGAAAAGGCTTTTACAACCGATCAGAGTTGAGGAAGAACAAGAAAAGGAGTTCCACAAAAAAGTTATCCATATACTTATTGACACAGCAAGAACCCTTTGTCGGCAAGGTTTGACATTCCGAGGTCACGAGGATGGAATCACTCAAGATAATGGAAACTTCACGCGAATTGTGAAGTTACTTTCACGGCATAGTACGGTCATGAATAGGTGGTCGGAAGAAGTGAATACGCGGAAGCACAACGTTACGTATATAAGGAAGGACTCTCAAAATGAATTCATCCATCTACTTGGAGAGAGAACTCGTGAAATAACTTGTGGAATAATTGCAGAAGAGATCAAGAACGCTTTTATTTTCTCCCGTTATAGCAGATACTATTCCCGATACGTCACATAGACAGCCTCGCGTTGAATATCAGATACGTCGTCGAAAAAGATGAAGAGCTCGTTCCTGTGGAGCAACTTTTAAAAATAGACGCTGTTTTAACAGAAACAAGAAAAACTGGAAAGGAGTTGGCTGAAATAATATTTTTAATTTTTAATTCAGAAGAACTTACTTCCACTCGATAAACTAGCGTTTCAATCGTAAGACTTTGCTAGTAACATGTCTGGCATATACAAAGGCACTCAAAAGAGCTATCAGAGAAGTGCAAAATAGATATTCCATACGTTCCATGCCAAGCTCACAGGTCAAACATTTTCGTACAGACAGTTTGGAATGCTAGCGCGCTTATCCGGTTTTTTTTTTCACACTCTTGAAGCATTTTACTTTTTTTTTTTTTTTCTTTTCGGGTAGCACGAAACTACATTTAAGCTTGCAGAAAGAGCTGGATAAAATTGAAAATTCACTTCAACTTAAGAATTTATAAAAAACAAGGTGGACTGGACGTGCCGAATCGGTGAGAGCCGTTTCTTCGTCTTATGGAGATAGTCACAGCATTGGAAACAATGAAAACCTCATTCGATTCTCAATTTGACAGTAAAACCCAAACTTTTGCGTCAGGCTTGCACAAAAAGCTTCTAGACTTTGATTTTATCTGTGGCATGTACTTAATTAAAAACATCATGTTTAAAGTTAGGAACGTAACCGAGCTTTTAGAAGCGGAGTTAGGAACGTAACCGAGCTTTTAGAAGCGGAGGAGCTGAATGTAGCAGACGCGATGCAGCTGATTTAGAGTGTTTTGAAGACGTCAACGACTATGGTAAGATGGACGCTTTGATAAAGAGTGCATCATCATTTGCGAAAAGCATGCAAGTAAATGCGGAGGAATGACTTCTTAAAGCACTACAGAACCCGGCGACTTGCAAAGAAGTATGACGCGCACGCTGAAACAACATTCTACAGAAAGGAGTTCCGAATACTTGTGGATGTATTTACTACAAGCGTGCAAGACAATCTCGCAAAACTAATTTCTTTGCTAGAGCCATTCCACATAATTTTCAAGACACCCCCTGACAGAAGAACTGCACCATCGAGCGCGTCCGATCTATAAAGCAATCACACCCGAAAATCATCCTTCAAGATGAAGAGCTTGTGCTGGCTGAGCTTGAAATCCTGCTTGATGCCAGTAAACAGTGCTCATCTCTTAAATAGATCGCAAAAGTTGCTGTTAAATGAAAGATGATTATCGCGTGTGGTTATCAAGTAGTTCGACTAATTTTAACATCCCCAGTGTCTTCTGCTTCTTTCGAACTGTGCTTCAGCAAGTTAAAGCTCATTTTCAATCATTTGCGGACATCGATGGGTGACGACCGCTTAATGATGCTGTTTTCAACTAAGGATAAGGTCGACGACATTGAAATTACGGAGATAGTTGAGAAGTGGTCCTTGTTAAAACATCGTAAAGTAGGGATTTACAAAGAATACTTTATTCTTGTAATATTTAAACACTTATTATGCTCATTTATCAAATTTTCCTGAAATTCAAAATTCTGGTAGTAATTAATACATTTTAAATGAAGGCCGTTAATTAAGTATATTAGCCTTGCGTATTGTATGCCACCACTGCCACCCCCATTGCTCAGTTTTCAAGCGAATAGTCAGCAATGTTAAACAGCCAGTCTGCATTTTTTAAATTCTCACCCCCACCCCACCCTAGATGTACAAGGTCGAACCGCCCCTGCTCACAGGACATGCTGGACTCCACAAACAGTGCCCTGACTTCATGAACTCCATAATCTCTGGTATGAATATCATTTGTGAACATTTTCCGTATTGAATGTTAGCAGTTGCACAAATCTTTTTCCACTTAATACAACTTACTTTGTTTGAGGCTTTATTTCCTCCTTGGCTACATGTTTCGGACTTTTAAAACGGACCTCCTTCAGCCCGGTTCAGCAAAATCTTAGTCCAATGATTTCACCATTTCTGGTGAATGTCATTAAATACTATGAAAACCCATTAAAATAAATTTTGTGGAGATGGAAATGACACTGAATAGATGGATGATAAAAAGTTTCCTTTTGAATATACTAAAACATTATGAAGATTTTAGGTGTGGTGTTCCTAGTTTCCATATTTGATTTTGTTGTTCCTAGATGTTCTGTAAGAATAAACCTGAAAGAGAGTATGTGGACAAGGATGAGTGCATGAGTCATACTTGTGCTGTTCCCACTTGTACGTGGCGAAGTCCGTACAGCGTGCATTAGTGTTGGCGACTGGCAGAGATGTCGGCCTTCCAGCTGTTACCATGTGTGACGCGTTGGCATGTGTCTTTCTGGAATTGTCTTTCATTCTCGCCACCATATTACACAATTGAACCTATGGAAAATCTAAACGACCTTACATGCGATGACAACGCATTGGAATTCATGGATGGGTCTATCATCGCAATTAAACACTTCCTGGAAGCTGATTTAAATTGTTTCTACTGTCTAACTTCTATATCTTGAATTTTCTATAACTGAAGAAGTCTTCATTTCCCGGCTGTATCGTATCTAATTCACGTTACATTTGTTCTATAATTCGAAGTTAGATTACTCGAATATTTCGATAACTCGAGGAATATTTCATTCCCCAGGTGTAAAATATTTTTCTGTATCTCGAAGTTGGGGTGAAAATACAATTGCCTTGAAGACTGGAGTTGACTTGGGGCTTGGAAAATGAGATTTTTGTTCACCTTGGGTACGGTACTTGGAGAAGGTATTTCTGTCAGTATTGTGTGGTCTGCTACATTTCAGAGCAGCCTGAGGGCAAGGAGAGGAATTCGGGTCAATGTGCACCTCAGACAATAACAGTAAGAGGGAAACTCTGGCTATTTATGGCATGCCCGCACCCTTTGTGTCCTTGACTGATAAGCCTGGTGAGAGAGCACTGTCCTGTAGTTTCTGTCCTACTGTGTTAATCAGTAATGCAAACACTAGGGAGAAGAAATGTGTTCTGAAATGTTTTAAGTGAAAGTGAAAATTTTAAGTTAATTCGCGAAGTGGAAAATGGTGTGAGAAGGAAGAAGATAATTCGGCATTCCAGCTAACACACTGTCAACGATTATGAAAAATAAAGACAAGCTTGCTAGTGCTATTCAGGAGTCACTTTTTTCATAGGAGAGGAACCATTTTAAGAGCTTAAGTTACCCTCAGTTGGAGGAAGCTGTTTGAGTGGGTAAAGTGTATGAGGGACAAAAACATTCAACTTCAAGGCTCCATACTTCGTGAAAAAGCACATAAATTTTCTGAGGAGTTAGCCATATAATCGTTCCAGGCTACTACAGGATGGCAAGATTAAACATCGAAACGGAATTGTACAGAAAGTTATGTCAGGTGAAAGTGCCAGTGTATCTGAGGTTGACTGAAGACTATCGACGAGACGTTCTACCAACTCTACTGGCAGATTACGACCCTCGTAATGTGCTCAATGCCAATGAAACTGGCCTGTTTTTTAAATGTTTGCCAGAAAAGACCCTCACATTTAAAGGGGAAACGTGTCATGGTGGGAAAAGAAGCAAGGAATGAGTGACAGTAATGGTTGCGGCAAATATGATTGGTACTGAAAAGTTAAGCTCTTGGTAATCGGTAAGTCTGCGAAACCAAGGTGTTTTCAGGATTAAAATCATTACCTGTGGACTTATTTATTTATTTATTTATCGTATGGCTTTTAGTGCCGGGAGTGTCCGAGGACATGTTCGGCTCGCCTGAGTCTGTAGCTGCTTCCAGCGGACACCCTAAAGGGCGAGCTACAAGTTCCGTTCAATTTCAAGTAGTTCCAACTTTCGCCACCAGATGTCAATGATACCTAGTGGTGAACGTTGGAACTTTGATAGAGCGTTCTGACGAAATCTAACCTAACAAATTTTGCTTTACACAAGTTTAGTCTGTGAAAGGATCTTTAACATGCCATAAATCTATGACATGGGACCGCCGGCTTTACTTCCCCTCCGAAGGAAGGCATACTGAAGGATTTTTAACGCTCTTAAAAAATCAGACGACTTCGGCCGGGTTTGAACCCGCTATCTTGGGCATAGCAGTTCAGCATGCTACCGACTACGCCACCGAAGCCGCTACCTGTGGACTATCAAAACAATAAGAAAGCATGGATGGCAAGTGAAATTTACGAATCATGGTTAAATAAACTTGAAGCGAAAACGGAAAATGCTTCCGTTTGTCGATAACTGTCCTTCTCATCCTAAAGGTCACAGGAAACTTGCAAGCTATACGTGTAGTTTCTTACCGCCACATATGACGTCATAGTGGACCAAGGTGTTACAAAAAACTTGAAACACCACTACAGTAAGAAGTGTCCGACGGTTATTGGGTAACGTTCAGACAGGAAAACAACTCAACGCTATCAATCTTCTGGATGCTGTTGTGATGTTGCAGAAGTCATGGAACGATGTAACGAAAAATACCAATTGCACACTGCTTCCGCAAAGCCGGGTTTGTCAATGAATGGGAGTTTCAAGAACAAGGAGATCTGGATTAAACCTGTGCCTAAAGAATGGTCGGATTAATAAAACCTTCTTTCTTGTGAAGAGGATTAAGACTCTTTCATTAATGTTGATGCACATGTATTAATAACTGAGCACCCCACAGACAGTGAAATCTTAGGAACAGTAACAGTGCAACAAGATGGTTCGGAGGAAGAGGATATGGACATCACAAACAATGAAATGCCGCTATCGAAAGAAGTGCCAACTGGAGAACAGGCTCTAGATATTCTGGCCGCTTTTCGTCGCTACGTACAGGCCGGATGTTTGTTTTAGACGATTGCCCTTGGCCTTGAAGCCTGCCGGTGAGCTTACACACACTCACTCTCACCTTATCGCTTCACACTTGTCACCACCGATCTGATGTAATGGAATTCCAGACTTAGCAGACAGTACAGTCCACGCCGAAGTATTGTGTGACGCGGAAGTACAAGTTACATAGTTACGAACAGAACACCATTATATTTGCCAATGACTGTACTTCAGGAGTAGTGTGAAAGAGCGTTGTCAATCATCGGACCGCTTGATGCAGGTGATAACAACACAGGAACTGTAGTAACTCGCCTCCAGGCTTCCATAAAGATTTTTCACTCGTCTAAAACAAACGTCCGGCCTGTACAGGGACGACCTTCAGTTGAAGAGGATGTTTTTCAAGCTGTTAACCTGTTACAAAACTTTGTGGAGAACCGGGTGTTTTAGAAAAGGAAGCAAAAGAAACTGACGGACTTCTTTTCAAAGATTTGAATTTGTAAGTACTGTAAAATGAAAATGTACTAGTAATATTGTATAACTTGCCGGCTTAGTACCAGGATAGCGTATCTTAATAGGATTTCCATTGTAGATACGTAGGGACCTGAAAAAATCGCATTTGCGATAAATGCGAATTTTTAAATTTCGTACAGAATCCAAGTCGACGTTAATTTTAATGTGAAAACCAACCATTTTTACGCGTAAATCAGTGTGACAAAATGCGAAAATACCACATAAGTGCGATTTTATAGCGAAATTAAATCTGCTAATTTATTTGCGAATTTATTAAACAAAAGAAAATGTTTAGTAGGTGGCCTAATTGCTCACTAGCGATACCTCATCCCGGACTCGCAGTGTGCTACGCATATTGGTCGATATAACAATCGATTTCTGTATCGATGCGAACTTTTGACTGTGTGTAACTTATTGAGACAGCTGATGAACGAAACTCGTTTGTGTACTTGGCGCATCATGGCGACCATTGAACTAGAGGTAATACCTACAGTTCAATGGTGGCAACTGGTGGTTTGTCGAACACGTGAACTTCGCTAAACGGAAAATTTTGCGGCTTGCCGCTTGAATAGTAACCTTATTCTTTTTGTAACCTTCAAGCACTTCCAAGGTTCAAAGTATTTTTCTAGAAAAGGGACGTACTGCTGTAACTGCCCAAGAAAGAGCACAGCTGTATGCTAATCATGGCTTTTATTGTAACTGCCGTGTTGGGTGGGAGAATGACAATATTCAGAAACATATTACATCGGTAAAACATGTTGCGATGCGACGAGAATGCGCAACAGTTTCTGAACCCAAACAAACCTCTGTTATTGAAAGACTAGAGGGTGCCAAACGACGGAAGCTTTCATTTGAACATTAAATTGTATCTCAAGTGTTATTAGGGTATTAATGTGTATTTAAACAAAATAAAGTGTTGCCAATAAAGTCATATAGTCGATTAGAATCCAGAAAAAAAAAATAGATGCTAAATAGGGAAAAATGAAATGCTAATTTAAAGGAAAATAGATGCTAAATTTTCAGGTCCCTATAGATACGCTATTTAGGTCCTACCAAAAATTTTCTCGCCATTTGGTAGTGATGTTTGTACTTTTTGTAAAAGGTAACGAATTGAAGCCAAGACTGATGAGCGTTCACTGCTTAATAGCTTCTGTGAGGGTTGAGTTAGCGGACCCAAACTTTCACCAGGCACAGCTCAGCATGGTGTCAACAGATAAAGAGACAGTTCCAAGGTCAACACTCCGAGTACCTGGAATCAGTTTCCCTCTTCTATTCTGAGAAGCCAGGTATACAAAAATCATTGCCAAGTGGCAAGAAAATTTTTGGGATTTTCTTTTCATTTACCAAAACGTTTGTATACATTCTACAATACTTATAAAAAATAATCAATAACGTAACCCCATTGGTTTAGTGTCCACAAATTTATAAGACCAGCGAGCTTTTGTTGAAAATAAGCTAGTGGTCTTAAACTTTTGGTAGGCACTGTAGAATGGATTGAAACTTGTAAATAATTAATACGATAGCAGTAAACCCTAGCTGGTAGGCCCATATGGGAAGTTCTAGTAACAATAATATTAGAAGTAGCAACAGTTGTCTATTCGTATATTTATAATACTGTAATAGTATCCCTCCCTCTTTTTTTTGTTTCTATTTGAAAAAAAATCTATATCTCGAAGTAATTTTTATCTCCGAAGGCACTTCGAGATATCAAAGTTCGACTGTATTCCCACCTCAGGAACTAATGAGAGAAATTACACTTAGCGGCCTTTGCATCTGGGCTCTTCACTTGCGACTACAGTTTCTTCCTTTCTCAGCCAATCGTTGCACGTAGTCCATGATTCTTATAAAATCGTTGAAGGGAGGGACTGCGATTTAATTTTGTTTGGAAGGAAGCTTGTAGTTTTAGGTGACTGTTATTCTATCATCAGCTATGGGAAAAAGAGCAACTGAATGTAGTGCCCATGGTGTCTCACAGTGGAAGTGAAAAGAGAGTGCGATAGGTAGGGACCGGAAAAATTAGCATCTATTTATTTGCATCTATTTACAAATTTAAAAATCATCACATAATATTATTTTAACGACTCCCAAGTTTTCCAGAGGTATATTTGCTTTGGCAAATACTCAACTGTGCGTTTCGAGAAGTTATCTCTGGAAATTTTTCGTAGTTTATAACTATCCAACTGTGTAAGCACTGAAGTTTGCATTCCTTGAGGCGTACTAGCAGCAAGGGTTGAAATTTTATCGCGTCTCTTACCCACGTGTTTTTCCGACTTAACATGTTTCTCAATGCTATCCTTTTTTCCCATGCAACTCTGCAATTACCGTATTTACTCGAATACTACCCGCCCTCGAATAAGACCCGCACCCTGATTTTGAAGAACAAAATTAAAAAAAAAGAATTTTTACTCAAAATTATTTACTATCTTAACTAAATAAAAAGAATAGCATTTATCCAAAATATTTTCCAACAGTTTTGATGTCATCCTAAAATAACACACATCAAACGATTAAAAATACAAATAAAAGTACACAAACACTTCATTCATCGTCATCAGAAGTACCAACTTCGGAACTTTTATCACCATCACTTTCCCACAAAATGTCGTCATCACAGCCAGCCATAGCATTCGAAATACTACATTTCTTGAAGCTCTTCCGTATGAGATCTCCAGAGATACGATTCCATGCCGTCAAAATCCACGAACACAGCAGCTGAACTTTCGGGCGCTGAATACGACCAGTTGGAGTCGGTGCGTGCTTATCGGCCGCCATCCGCTCCATACACAGCTGTTTCAAGGCTGCTTTGAACGGGCGGTTCACGCAGCATAGACGTCATCCCGCCCAATCACGAATACATGACTCGTCAATATCATATTTCCTACCGGGCACGATTTCCAATAACTTCAGCTTCCCTCGCAACTTTCAATTTCTCACTCACAGTAAATGACCGCAAACGTTTCGTAGCATTCATATTTACACTCGGAGAACGTGCGTGTGACTATGACGCCGCGTGCTTACGGTAAAACAAAGTTATAGCCGGAAGAAGGCTAGCACCATCTAGCGGATACTCGCAACACCCGGTATCGCGCGCGGCGGGCAATTTAGATCTTTCAAATTTGGATGACTCAAATAAGACCCGCACCCCAATTTTTCACGTCCGAATTTGTTTAAAAATGTGCGGGTGGTATTCGAGTATATACGGTAATATATTTACAAGTCACTGAATCTGTGTCATATAAACGATCCTTTGCATACTGCTGAGCCCTTTCGCGCGCAGTTATCGTCGTGCGCCCCATAACCTAAACGATCACTTGATTTTCTTCTCTCCACTATTCACACGCACCTTACACGAAAACAGTTTCAACTTTGAACGAAGAGTATGAACAACAGGAAAACAACGCTGCGTATATTTCCTTATATCCGTGGCACTCTTATTTACTTTTTGAGAATAATCTATATCCTATTCCCATTGTAAATATCGATTAGTCAACAAGCAGCGATCGATAGACTACTTTTCTATGTATGTATCGATGTGAGCGGTCGAAAGATTTATGCATCATATTTGCAGTATTTCTCATGGTTTCGCCGAAATATGTGGTTTTCGCCTGTAAAATAACCCATATTCGCAGAATTCGCTCCAAAGTCGCATATTTGTACTAATTTCGCATTTTGAATTTAGGTACCACAGTGCTTCAGAACACCTTAAAACTGTTATAAAAATGGTTTTAACACACATTACAAATATTCGCATTTATCGCAAATGTGAATTTTTCCAGCCCACCCTATGCGAGAGTTGGTTGAAGCGAAGCTCACGCCGCCCATCTGCACTTATTATTCAGTGGCATTGAACCTCATTGTCAGCAGATTCACTCTGTGCGCAGACTACATGTTTTCGCACTGGCACTTAGCAGATTGCTCGTACAGAGTTCAGTAAATTGTTTGGAAACGTTAAATCGAGCTTAACATGAAGGTTCAACGTAAAATTCGCCAACATTGAACTATTGCTTGATTTACATTGTCTTTATGGCATAGTAGCTGGGACCAATAAAAATGTTAATTGCAGACGAACGTTATTTCTGGATTTCACTGTAAATGCGATTTCGTGTCATTTTCATACTGCTGTAATTGATTCTCTGTTCATTCTTAATTTTTTTTTTCTTTCAGACTGGTCAGCTGAATGAATATACTGAACGGAAAGAGATGCCATCTGAGGCTGTGTGCATGGCATTAGCAAATGTGCCGCCTGGTGAACAACGGTCTAGGTTTCTGGCTGTAGGCTTGGCTGATAACACTGTGCGAATAATTTCCCTGGATCCATCGGTAGGTGCATATTCATATTTCCTTTGGAAGGTAGCAACAGTCACCTATTGGGGTAAAGAACTCATTCCATTATAAATTTACGGAATTGGAGTGTATTAGAGGTCAACTCTGAATATTTTGCATACCGAGATACTTTCTCTCGTTAGCTCAAGGCGAGCTTCCTCAGACTGCCAAGAGATGTTGTATGTCACCAGCAAATATTTGATACATTTATGTTATATTTTTCTGAACCACTCCGGCCTCTCACCGCTGGGTCCGTGGTTCTAATCCCGGTCACTCCATGTGAGATCTGTGCTGGACAAAACGGAGGCAGACAGTTTTTTCTCCGGGTACTCCGGTTTTCCCTGTCACAAATTTTATTCCAGCACCACTCTCCACTATCATTTCATTTCATCTGTCATTCATTTAATCATTGCCCCAGAGGAGTGCGTCAGTCCTCGGCAGCCGGCACAGTTCATATCCTCGCCGCTAGATGGGGGCTTCATTCATTCCATTCCTGACCCGGTCGAAGACTGGAAACAGGCTGTGGATTTTCATTTTCATGTTACATTTTTCTGAACAGTATTCAATCATGAATATGACACTCCCTGTTTACTGACGTCTGTGTGGATGAAGCTTGGTGAAAGAAAGGGCAGATTTTTTCAATAGCACAGACTTCATTCATTCGTCCTTCATAAGTTGGCACAATTGGAAGCCATTTGTGGAAGTTTCTCAGGTGATATGTTTTGTCCATCAGAATGTAGTCAGTTACATCTAGTATTTTAGATTATTGCAGAAGTACTCTGCTTGTCTGAAATGAAAACTACAGGCATTTCGTTGTTTGATGCATGTTGTTTTCCACATATTCTCTAGCTTCGATTTTTTTAATGAGGGGCCATTTGGAAAGCTGGCAGGTTCGATGAAGCTAGGATTTAAATTCCATGGTGTATTTTTTATTCTGGCTTTACCTCGCGCTTTACATACAAGACAAAGAATATTGAAATATTAGAAGCCATATTTCTGTGTCGCTTAAGTAGCTCTTAATTTATTCACTGTTCATTCGGTCAACACTCGCGTATACCCAGTTTGATTGGGTGCAGAGTTACAATTTATTTAATTTCCTAGTACCTAAAATAAATACATGAATTATTTACACACTCAATGAAACTCTTCTCACAAAAATAGAGAATTTGATATTGTAAGTCTTCCAGATGACCATCTCTATTCTCAACATTTTGCTGTGTATGCTTCTTTCCTTTCTTCGGTCTTGGTTCTAGTTTGTGTGGTGGAGTAATCAGATCTTGTGTAAATTTTTTCCAGTCTGATTTTAAGTGTAAGCTTGTCGCTATGCACTGCTGATTTTTAATTAATTTTCCTCAGGACTGCCTGTCTCCTTTAAGTATGCAAGCTCTTCCTGCAGCTGCAGAATCATTGTGCATAGTTGAGATGGGTGCCGGTGATAGTCAAGAAGGTGAGCCTGGGGGTCAGGGTTCGCTGTATCTCAACATAGGACTCCAAAATGGTGTGCTGTTACGTACAGTCCTGGACCAGGTCACTGGAGATCTGTCAGACACTCGGACCCGTTATCTTGGATCTCGGCCTGTCAAGCTATTCCGGATCCGTATGCAAGGCAGTGAAGCTGTAAGTGTTTTTCTGTATACAATCATCATCATAATCATCTTGCACAGTTTCCAGCCACTGGCCGGGTCTGTTTGGAACACAAGCCTCTCAGTCTTCTGTCTTCCCACCATCTCTCAGCCTCCACCCTTGTCCAGTCTTCTCCTCTCTTCTTCACGCTTTCTTCCACCCCCTTAAGCCACCTATCTCTTGGTCTTCCTCTCTGTCTCTTTCCTTCCCACTTCGTCTCGTGTATCCTCCTGGGTATCCGCTTCTCCTCCATTCGTTTTACATGTCCATACCATCCTGTAATGGTTCCTCCTTCATTAATTCTCTGGTCCTCTCATTTCTTATTCTGTCCATCTTTGTAGCTCCAATACTGTTTCTCAAGAACCTCATGTCGCTGGCCTGTATTTTGCTCTTCTCCCTTCCTTTCATAACCCAGGTCTCCGAGGCATACGTCAAAATAGGGACATAGTACGTCCGATAAATGATCTTTTTGCTGTTCTGAGGGACATCCTTGCTCCATAACATGCATCTCACACTCATCCGGTATGCTTCTGCCTGTCGCCCCCGCTCATTTATTTCTCTAATGTATCTTCCATTATCTTGCATCACGCTTCCCAGATATTTGGAACTCTCCACTTTCTTCAGCTGTTCCCCACCAATTGTTATTCCCGTTGTGGTTCATTCCTTCTTCCTTGTTGTGATCACCATCTCACTCTTATTTATGTTAAATTTCATCCCATATCCTTGTATTATTCCTCCCCACACGTCCAACTGTTCCTGTACCACCTCCTCCTTGTTTTCCCAAATCATCTGCAAACACCATTCTGTATACAGTGGTACCTCCATTTAACATTTGCAGTCAATGTATTGTGAATACAGCTATGTGTAGCTCGGAAGGAATGTCGTGACTCTTTTAGGACAAGCAGCAAGGGGAGGCCAGACAAGTTTCCAGCCACGTAAGCCTATTAATAGTGTGGAGAGAAGCAGCCCTTAATGTCACTATTTGTGGCAACAATGTACAGCATTCGACGGACTGCACGAGCTCGCTAATGCCGCTTTACTGCATGAATTATACCCTGAAACAGCGGCTACAGAATTGAAGTTTTATTTGGAGGCAAAAGTAACTCTTTACATGCTCCAAATGGCAAGACACACAATTATGAGAAGAGCATTTGTCCAATAACAGAAGAATTCTCCTCTTTTCGGCCTTCATCAGACTTTACAAGTCCAACAACTCCTCTTTGAATAACACAGATGTCATCCATTCCTTAAGAGTTGTCCCGGTATTCTCAGGGCAGATGTTGCACCCCCTTGAAGCACCTTGGTTTACCAAACTTTCCAATTATGAGAGGCTTCAGTCCCTGTAGAGTTGGTACGCAAAAGAGCTGTGATACGTTCTTTTTGAACATTTGCCCACAAAACACTTCTTTCCTTTGAAATCAAGGGTTTTGTTCGGCATTAACTTATAAAATAAGGCAGTTCCGTCTGAATTTTAAATGTCCACCGGCGAAGAATCCTTCAAGGCATCTCCAGCCGCCATGAAGATGCAACTTCCTTTGGGGTATCGTTAGCTTCGCGATTGATAATTTTGTGGGATATGCCATATCTCTCTGGGAACCTATTAAGCCAACCAGTGCTACCCATAAACTCGGGTGACCCAACAGAATGTGCGAAACATAGCGCACGCTCAAACAACAGTGGGCCATTTATTGGAATGTTTTTACTCCGCATTTCAACAAACCACGTATAGACGGCTTGGTCCACCTTGTAGTGGGCTGTAATTATCTTCTTTCGATGTGGACCTAGGGCATCTGCATCAATGCTTTCCTGTTACAAAAAGTAGATAGTGTTGACGGGCTAATGCCATACTTCTTCGCTACTTTTCCTTTCTCTACTTCCGCAAGTATTTTACGTTTTTCACTCAACGAAAACTGCTGCCCCTTCTGCTTATCCCTTTGCGATGATATGAACTTAATTATTTAACGAAATGCACACGAACTTGTTAACACGTTGCTTTGCGAATTAAATACGAAGTTGAAACGTGCAATACATGATGGACGAAGCAAAGTAAATCTATGAAACAGTCTCGTGATTGCTAACTTTGCGCTCCTATTTAGCCAATGAAGTGATGTCTTACACAAAACGTAGCGTTCATTGGTGGATTGCAAACTCCCACTCAGCGAATAGTGACATCTTACATTGGATGACGGGCGAAGCGTATTGGTTACACAAAAGCGATTGCCTGCTCGGTCGCGTAGGGTGCATATATGGTAAATGGCAATCCTAGCGTCTGAATAACAAAATAATGTAACAAGAAAAAGTGTCATAAAACAGGAAGAAATTTTGGTTTTAATTTGAGGAAGTATGGCCAAACTGGTAAAAGAAAGCACAATTTTAATTCGATAAACTGAAACTACAAAATTCGTTAAATTAAGTATTTTAAAACTCAACAAATAGGGAAAAGAAGAGGGACCAAAATAAAGATTTGTTCTGTAAAATGTTATACTGGTGTTCGTTCTAGCAGGATTGTACTGTACAGTACCTGCATAGTTATCTGGATCTATAATTAGGATTATACAATGTACGGTATATAATATTGTTAATGAAAGACCAGATGATCATAATACGTACATACTGTACAATACATATTAAAGTTTTTATGTATCCCTGTATACATTTTGTATTCTAAACTTAGGTACTTGTATTTACACTAACACTCATCTTAGTTACTATTTTGTAGCGAAGACACCAGTACGACACTTCCAAACACATTTCATAGAAAAAGAATTTAACACAATGTAACAGTAACTCTTCATGTGGGCTTCAAAACGCGAATTGACAAGGCACTGCCTTTGTTGCGTGCTTGTGACTTATGTTACATAGGGTCCTTAATTATTGGCCACAAGTGGAGTGAGCATGGGAGGGAGCAGGGTGCAATACACATTTTACAATAGATGGCCTTGGTGCGAATGATGTCTGGCGCAGACTGCGGCGATGAAAACCTGTCCGAATTCCGAAATAGTGAGGGTTCACTGTGTAATCTTTAACGGCACTTGCGTTATTTTTGCAGTCTTGCATTTTAAATGGTGCCTGGACGTAGACCACCTGCAATACAACTCCCGCGCATCCCTAGCCCTACGCGACTGAACTCTTTCAGCTGTCTCTAGTCTCTAGTTGAGCTTTAGTCGTGAACAAGATATGAAGTACCGGTAAGTTTTCGTCATATTTATCTTACTAGCGATGAGTGAAAAAAGGGAATATGTAATGGCTTAACATGAAGAAATGAAGCCTGCATTCTCGTGGAAAAGAACAGCTCTTCCACCTTTTCAAATCAGCAAGGGATTGCGAAGGAGCTACGATGTAAACTTGAAAACCATGGTGGCGAACAAGGCAAACAAATAATGTAACCTGCACACAAATGTTTGAGTGAACATTAGACTATGGAGAAAACTACTAGACCAATACAGATCTGCAATTACAACTCTTAGAGCATTCCGAGGACCTAACAAAGGAAGTTATATTATTATATTGTGGGTTTAACCTGTTTTGTTTTTTTAATTTTTTTATATAACCTCATTGAAGGGATGGAGCATGTCTTTATTTGCTACAAGGCAGGGAGAAAATGTTCAAGTAGTAAATTATTTGTAAACTGTGAGCCTTTAATGGACATCAATGTCGTTACCGCAGTAGTAAAATTAAGCATTTTAAATAGAGGTTCAATTTAAAATCAACAAGTTAGACATAAATGCTGGGACCCATGAATATGAAGGTTAATTGTGCTCCAACATTATATCGAGGAAAATTAAATCGGTATTTCATTGTAGTTGTTAGTTTTGGAAAACTAAATGCCTGTGGATTGATGGCTCGATCAGTGTGGCAATATATATTCCAGACCTTGAATCCTCTTCATTCCCCCTGTGTGCTTGTTGGTTTACATTTCTTCTTCTTTTAATAAGTAGAAATGATGTTAATAAACATGTTAGACTACTGAATAGTCATGATTACAGAAACAAACTGATCTTTCTGTAATTGTGAAAACTAGGCCTAGTGTGTGTGTGAGAACAGCATAGCAATTCTGCCAATATTCTGTTGCAGGTTTTGGCCATGTCAAGTCGTTCTTGGCTCAGCTATTACTATCAGAACAGATTCCATCTGACACCTCTATCTTACGAGTCATTGGAATATGCATCTGGCTTTTCATCAGAGCAATGTCCGGAAGGCATTGTTGCTATTTCCACTAACACATTGAGGATTCTGGCATTAGAAAAATTAGGAGCAGTTTTCAACCAGGTAAGCAGCAAAACTGTTGATAAATTAGACATTTTGTGTGCTGTTCTTTAAGTTTATAAGTGATAGCTTCTTCAGAGAGAGTAAATATCTATACTGGCAGTCTTGTTAACTTGCTTTGTAGTGGTTCAAGTGAAGTGAAGCCAATTATATCGTGGAAGGGGAAGCAATTCAGTATATGTTCAGTACTGTTGAAAACCTTATTATTCTGGTTCATAATGTCGATTATTCAGGTACGTATTGACGTAACTATAACTTTGAAAGAATAATAGATTTTCCGCCTTCAATACTGTTTATTTCTATTACTTACAGGGACATATTTCGGGGGCTAATACTCCCCCTTCCTCAGCCTGTCCAACAAAACTTCACAAAAGAAAAAAACATGTTTTGTATGAGCTTATACAAGGAAAGTTTTTCCTTTGTGAAGTTTTGTTGGACAGGCTGAGGAAGGAGGAGTACTAGCCCCCGAAACATATCCCTGTAAGTAATAGAAATAAACAGTGTTGAAGGCGGAAAATCTATTATTCTTTCAAACTTATTATTCTGTTCGAGCCTATGGAAAAGGGGAAGGGGTACATGCATGTTGATTTCTGGTAAGCTTTCTCGATTACCAATTTTTCCCCTGCAGTTTTCTGAGTCACCTCTTCCTTGATTTCAGGTATCCTTTCCTGTGGATTTCACTCCCAGGAAGTTTGTTATTCATCAAGATTCAGCTCATCTTATAATTATTGAAACTGATCATAATGCTTACATAGAAGAAACCAAGAAACAGCGGCGAATTCAAATGGCAGAGGTTAGTTTCGACAAGTCTTAAATTTCGGCGAATGGTTATTGAAGAATAGAAGTACAATTCTGTCTTATAGTTCCATATTGATCTGGTATTTCACAAAGTAAATTGTGACTTGTGTGCCTGTCGATTCATTTAAGTATTTCATTTGATGCAATAACAGTCGGACAAAGCAATAATTGCTAATTGAATAAGTTAATTTAATCTTCAAAGCCATGCTCACGGTAGAGCAGCAATAAAAGTTGAGCTTAAAGCATTGAAGTGGAGCTCTCTGCTCGGTACAAAATTGAATCTATCCTTTTTTACACACAATAGTGTTACAGTAGAGCTAGGGGAAGGCTTATCCTGTGCTGACGATGAATGAGTCACAGATTCAAACCATCTGTAGTACATGTGTAGAGCATGACCAGGTGAAGGTAGTAAGGTGCGTCTCGCTGCAGATTCCGAGAAATTATAAATTACCGTATTTGCTTGCGTATATCTCGCACCCCATTTTTTAATTTGAAATTTCAGGAGAAAAAAAGTACTCTCATATATCTCGCATTCATTACTGACGCCGTCATATAAATTACCATAATAACCTTGAGGTAGAAACACGTTCAATTTAGCGCGCCACAACAGTCGCCATTGTCCAGGAATTGACCCGAAGCGATAATAACGGGAAGAACGAGCAACGAGTTGATCCGAACTTGTGTGATACGAGCCGATTAGGGATCGAGGCGCCGCGTGCAAGCATACGGCGCAGCGTGAGTGTCAGCACACTGTACATCGTTAGTCTTCGGCCGCTGTTGGTTAAATTCGCCGCCTTGAGACATGTTCGAATTAGCGGTTAGCGCGCCACAACAGTTGCGCAAGCAGGCCTGCTGTTACATCGCAGAGAAACGGAGTTCAGTCTTCTCGAATCTCAATGATTTCGTCTTTACACATTGCGTCGCATCAGAGCTCAGCAGCGTGCAGGCGTACGGCGCAGCGCGAGTGTTCGCACGCTGTACATCGTTAGTCTTCGACTGCGGTTGGTTAAATTCGACCTCACTCGTGCAGGTAGTGAGGAATCGATGAGGAAGATGATCGATCGCTGAGCGTCCGCGCTCTAATTTCCTTTTCTGCCTTGAATCATCCTTAACGAGCGTATGAAGTCTTTTTCATAGGTTCTTAATATCGCATAACCATAACGAATTTCTTTTCAATCGTATCAATGGTGTCGACGGACATCGTTGTGAAGAGCTTTTTGAAGACGGGCATCGGAAATGCATTGGACAGAAGTCAGGATGAAGCAGTATGGGATGACGACCAGAATGATGCACGAGAGAGTATCTCGGTGATGGCAGCAGTAACCGCAGTGTCAATGAATAGGGCGAGTACCGTATCCCAGTTGCCTTGCTTCAATAATGCAAATTTTGTGTTCTTTCGGGAATACGGTCATTACCCGCGTATATCTCGCACCGAAAATTTTCACACATATTTTCGATAAAAAAAGTGCGAGATATACGCAAGCAAATACGGAATTCGTAATTGCTGTACGTCAACATGAAGTCAAGAAGTGCGTGGTGCAGTGGTAAGAGCCCTGCTTTGTGAGCGTGGTATCACTGGATCAAATCCCACCGATGAGTTTTTTTTTTGTAAACCTAGGCAATTCGTAAAACTGTAGGTGTCGTGAATAATGTTCATTTTGCAGTCAGTCGTAATAACCAGGCATTCCCGTTCACAAAAACTAAACTCTTATTCTTACACACATGACCCAATGGCAACAAACTCCATTAATAAAATCAACTTTATATGATTAATATGATGCCTTTTAATAACACTGAGGAGACGGAATTTCAATTCACTCTGAGGCCTATTTAGAAGTAGCTATGCTTCATCCCTTCAACCTTTTTTTTTATGTGCTTTTTAGGAGATGCAAGAAGCTGCTGGCGAAGAGGAACAGGAACTAGCTCGTGAAATGGCAGAAGCGTTCCTTAATGAAGATCTCCCTGAAAATATTTTCAGTGCCCCTAAGGCTGGTCCTGGTATGTGGGCGTCAGTAATACGGCTTCTGGATCCTGTAGAGGGAAAAACTGAGCAGCTTATTAAGTTGGAACAAAATGAAGCTGCTCTTTGGTAACTATCATGTTTTTGGCCTATTTTCATCATATGAAAAAATTGGCTTGATCACCTTTTGTCAGTGGGTCTAGTAAAATCTAAATGGCTAAAGAGATTTTAATTTATTTAGTGTATGATGCAGTTATTAATCTTACATATGAATTCGCAAAATAACAATTTTTCAGCATTAGGACCAGTCATATGGACTGCCAGGTCTTTAATCCATTCAAGTGTTAATGAAACTCAGTATGGACATAGTACTATTTAGTCCAACCCTGACCATGCCCTCCCAATTTGAACAAGTTTCACCAATCCAACATGGTAACTGCACAAAATTTAACCGGCATTCTATATCTCCAAAACTAATACTGTTATTAACCTTGAATTCTTGATAGAGAATACTAAGGTACATTCAGCTATGTGGTGACTAAAAACATGTTAGCACAGTACCAACATGGCGGCTAAGTGAAGTTAAAATATTAAAATAGCATTTTCCCTATTTAATAAACAGATCTCCGTGAACCATGGTAAGATAAATGTTCATAGAACTTTTTTGTCTTAATCATGCGATCGGAGTGAATGTTGGATTAATGCTTAAACCTAGGGAACAAATCTTCTAATGGAACATAACTCTATGGCCTACATATTGTACTCCTCAATAAGTCTTCTAGGATGCTGACTCTCATCTCGGGGCGCTCAGTTTGGTGCCTAAACACACTTTACATCTTAGGAATTTCGAAGTTTGGATCATGGGAACTTCATGTAGAAATCATATGCCAGGGGAACAATAAAAAATAATATATTCTCAAATTACACCCCTCAAAAAAACTCCCAAAGTTAACACCCCCCCCATAAAAACGACAAACAATAAAAGCTACGTCACAATCTAGCACCCCTCTGTCCAAATGTCCACAGAGACTGTATGCTAATGGTACCTTAAATCCATTAACTTGTGACAAGCCTGAGCCTTTCCTTACTCAAATCGAACGGTACCATGGAACTCCACTAACTCACAACCAAAACATCAACTCCAAACACTTGAATCAAACTCAAAAACAATTACTGTGGCAACACTCCAGGTGAGCTCAAACAACCATGACTAGTCACTACTATAAACTACTGGCCACTAGATCAAAGTTTAATTTAACAAATTATCAAATTCACTCCCAATGGAGTTTTCAATGTTACACCGAATTTACTTGCAAAATGGAGTCCCAGCTCAGCACTCGAATATGGGGAAATATAGAATCGTACAGGCCGGATCGGTTCTTTCGGTAACATGCCTCCATTCGCATTCCGTGTTGGAGTTCAGCACAATCAACATGAGAAACAGCAATTAAACACTCACTCCGCAACGTGCCTACCTAAAGTTACAATACAGCCGTTTCCGCACGAAACATTCATCAAGCAAAACAAATGACCACCGCCAAGCGGCTACCCCATAGGGTACAAATCTAAATACACTAGCAACATTGGTCAACAATTAATTGAGAAATATCTTCAAAATAACAAAACCAAACAAATAAAAATCAACACAACGCTTGAACAAACCGGCCATTTAATTACCACACTCAAATAATAACAAACGTACAGACTCAAGGACAGGCCAATGACCCCCTGCACATGGCAACTACCTGCTCGGGCCATACACACAGCTGACACGGACTGACGATCACATTGCACTCTCAATAGCTCAACCACAATCTCAAGCCTCGAAGAATTCATCATGCCACTTGCTGCTCCTATCGATAAACCTGGCATCAAGGCCATGATTACGTCGTGGGAATATAATCATTCACCGACTTGCTCTCAAAGTGGGAACCAACCTCCACTGACTTACCAACTTCTGAGTGGGCTTCAATATCGTCCAAACTAACCAAAGCATACGTGGGAACACCATCCTCTGAACTTACCAATATAAGTGGGCACAACATCCACTAAATTTACCTATATGCTCTGGCACACCCAGTCAGTCTCCCGTAACTACACTCACAAAATCGCAGGGTCATTCTGCCTTGTCCGTCCACCAACAGAAATCATCATCATCATTTCCCCTTATCCAGCTCCTGCCAGGTCGGGGTATTTATGGCACTTCTCCACTTTCCTCTTTCCTTCTACCATTCTTCTTCCACGATCTTGTCCCAGTCCAGATTTCATTTTCTTATGCTGTTCTTCACTGAATCAATCCACCTTGTTCTATTTCTTCCTCTTGCTCTCTTACCCTTGTACTTCGCCTCCAGCACCTGTCTTGGTATTCTATTTTGCTCCATCCTCTTTACATGTCCAAATCACCTTAGTTTATTCTTCTCAATTCTCTCATTTAGTTTTCCCATCCCAACTTCCTTCCTAACATCTTCATTCTTCACTCTGTCATTCCTTGTCTTTCCTATCATACTTCTTAGGAATTCCATTTCACTGGCTTGGATTCTACTCTCTTGCCTGCTTGTCAGGGTCCAAGTCTCAGCTGCATAAGTTAATATAGGAACATGGTACACTTTATACATTACCTCCTTGGTACTTCCTTATCCCAAACAAGTTTTCTTACACTTTGATAGAATGCATTGCTCTGCTGTACCCTCCTGCCAATCTCCATGTCCAACCTACCAGTTTGCATCAATTCACTTCCTAGGTATTTGAACGTGTCCACAATTTCCAAACTCTGACTTCCAATTTTCACAGTGCCCTTTCCTTGTCTTCCCCTCTTGTCATCACCATGGTCTTGCTTTTCTCTATACTGATTTTCAGGCCGTACTTCTGAATATTTTCGTTCAGTGCATCTACAGAGGTGGCCAAATTATTAGACTAAAGCTTGGAAAATAACATATTTCATTTTCTCGGCTAGCCTTACAAATAAAAATTAAACATGCAGGTGCCTCAATACTTTGTATGCATTCCTTTGTTGGAAATAAGTATTTTCATCCTTTTGGGCATACTTTTAATGAGTGTTGGCAATTGTTTTTGATGTCATTGTCATGATGCCAAATCCGTACCAAAGTTTCAATCTGCCCAATTTTTGTTTTAACAGTGGTTTTCTGGATTTTCTTCTGACAATAGCCCACACATTTTCAATGGGGTTCATGTCCAAACTATTTCCGGGCCACGGAAGCACAGAAATGTTTTTATCACTGATGAATTGAGCCACTTCTTGGCCGCATGACAGGGTGCGCCGTCATGCATGAAGCCGCAAGGATTTTTCCCAAACCAATCTCTTATCTGAGGTATGAGACGCTTCTCAGGGACTTTTATATACTGTTCCTGCATCATGGTACCCTTTACAATACATAATCTTCCGGTTCCATACACAGACATCGTACTCCAGACCATAACTTTTATTGGATATTTTACTGTCTGTTGTATGCACTGGTGATGAAACTCTTCTTCTGGCATCCTACGAACGTACTGACTCGTTTCTTCACTTACTTCAAATATAGATTCATCACTGAAGCAAACTTAGGGTAAAATTTTCATTTTAGTAGTGCATTGGCGGCATTATTACAATCAATAAAGGAACAATAATAATAACAATTTTTAACGTTTCCAGTGAACATTGTAGTGAAGAGTAGTTAATGTTTGTAAAACTATTGTTTTGATGTTACATGTACCTTCCAGGCGTCTGTAGAGCATTCTTGAAGGCCCTTTGCCCTTTCCAATCTCTTTTTTGCCAAAACTGGATAATCGTTGCTTTTCTTCTGGGTAGTCTAGATTTTAATCCGCTATTGTACAATGTTCTTCTTACAGTACTTGCAGATACATCCATGCCACTACTATTCAAATTATTTCTTAGTTCATTGCTAGTAGCTGAGCGATGGTTTCATGAAATTGCCATCAGTTTTCGTACACCTCTAGGGCTTAATTTACTTTATCTACCACATTTTTATTTTCGTTGTGACTTGGAAACCTCACTGTTTTCTTTCAATTTCTTAATTCTACTTACTGATTTTTGTGCAATATTAAGTCTTGTTGCTATCCCCAGCTGTGTGTAGTATCCTTCAGTAATCAATGTTCTTGTTATCCCAATTTTCCTTGGGGACATATCACTTTTCCTCCCCATAAACATAAAATTCCCTTGATAGGTCAATGTTATGCACTGCCTTGTAATTACGTCGCAAATATAGGTTTAAATATGTCAGCATAAAGCACCAGAGCTCTGCTGATGGAATTAAGTGAAGATATTAACTAAACAATCACTACATTCTTGGTAAATTTCAAACAACCAACAACATGTGCACAGAAATAAATAGTTCCTTGAGACAGCAGACAGTCAATTGTAACAGTTTTGCCAAACTATGAGACGGAAAATCCTAAAATCATTATCCAAATGCCCCTATATCATTGTAACATCCCCAGTGTCAGTTCCCATAGAAACACAAATAAATGTCGACTCAGCAAAATTGAATAATAGATTTTCAGGCCTTTAGTCTAATAATTTGGCCACCTCTGTAGTTGTTTTTGCACTTCTTCCCACCAACAGAAAATCAACTAAAATCTGAGCTGGCTTAATTCGCTATAGGCGGTCCACCGACCCCATTCACAACACAAAATTATTACTCCACGTTCTGGTTTGCTTAAACATTGCAAAATCTAGTTCCCTCCTTCTCTACTGAATAGTTACCCAAGCAACAAGGGCTGATGATCAATCCCTTCAATGATACTCTCTCCACCCTTACACTGAATCCCATGATCTCGCGTTACTTATTTACATGCACGTTGCTATAAAACAATCGTCAAAAGACAAGAAAATAAATATGTACCGTGCCTTTGTATCCATGCTGATTCTTACATCCCCAACTAAATTATACAAGATAATTTACTGCGCTCATTCCTGGGTCCCAATTCACCACCTCCATCTCTGCAGCCCCTCCGTGGTCTCTACCCCATCATCAGTCCAACGACTGACACGACGGGCGATGACTTCTCCATTGTTCCTACAGAGATGATAGTTTCTTCTCTCTTCTGATACCTCGTCATGTGGGAGGGCAAAAAGTTACACTGTTATTCATTATGTTCCGGCAAAGGACAACATTATTACACTGTTTCCTGCCGACCTACCACTAATATCTGCCTAAAATAGCTACTGGCTGGACAACTCAATTCATCCAGAAGTCCGGCGTAGCACCTAATATCGCCACTCCTAATTAACTCCTAGCTCTGTGGCTAGCCTGCTACTGATCATACTTTCACTCGCGGACTTGTACAATTTTCACTAAATTATGTCGCGGGCTGGTGAAGGCAGCAACTGTGCTCACAAAACATAGTAACAGAGGACTGATTTACTGATTGAGTGAATTCTCTCCCTCACGGAGAGCTATTTCAATGGTGGCCGAGAGGGTATCTGGAAGGGGAAATCAAAACTTAACTTCCAAAGTAGCTGTCCCGGCAAAAGATGACTTACATCACTGTACTTATGACGTTCTCAATGTCTCAAATGTTATTTCATTTTCCCTAATCGATCACATGTTTCATGGTTATTCAGCTCCGTAATCATCCCTTATTAGCTTGCCACGGTGGGTGAGTGGTTATAGTGTCGGACTACCAACCCCAAGATTGCAGGTTCACTCCTGGCCATGGTAAGTGATTTTTGAAAGGCGACAAAAATCACGACACTCGTGTCATACGTTGTTGGCATGTTAAAGAACCCATTTGAATTCAGTAGGCCGTGTTCAAAGGCAAAATTAATCTCGGGATTTTCCGCCAACACAAAGTTCCTCCATTCTCTACTTGAAAGCGCTTTAGTGTCAAGGAGTTTAGATATCTAACCTCCTTGACTTTCATAGAGTTTAAAGGAACGACGAAATTCGACATGCAAGCTACCCTCTGGGTGTCAATTAACAAAGCTTGCACCAGGCACCCGAGGCCATACGATATTATTATTATCCCTTATTGTCTTGGCACAAGACGAGAAATTCCGGCTTGAGGATGCCTGCCATCTCATTGGTTGCTTGAAACATGCCCCCTTCGTTGGCTTTCTTAACATGAATTAATTTAGCCTTTAGACAGGTGGGCTCGCGACGGGGTTTTCGTTATTCAGCAGCGAAAAACCTCACTCGTCCATTTTTGTCGGCTCCGGAGGCTACATTTACACCCTGCACTACATCTCAGGGATTTTGCCTTGCTGTTGGTTGACACTTATCGTTTCCTAGGGCTCCATTTTGACAGAGAATTAACGTGGCAGCACCATATACGGCAATTGAAAATGACATGTCTCAGGAAACTGAACATGCTCAAAGTTTCTTAGTGGTACTACATGGGGGGCTGACCGTGCGGTGCTGCTACAGTTCTACCAAGCCCTCGTCCTGTCCCGGCTAGACTATGGTTCTGCGGCATACGGTTCAGCAAGGCTGGCAACCGTGAAAATGCTGGACAGTATCCACCATAGTGGCGTAAGGCCAGCTACCGGTGCCTTCCGGACCAGTCCGATACTCAGCCTATTTACCGAATCGGGTGTTCCACCTTTAAATTATAGACGCCAACATATGCTTTTAGCATATGCGTCAAATGCCGCAACACCCGACCTATCAGGTTCAATTTGGAACCCAAACCCGCCAGGGGTACGCCAACCGGCCTCGTCCCACTCGGCCAGTTGATATTAGACTTGATAGCTCGTGTACTGAAATAGGGAGTGGCTGTAGGTCCTTGTATGATCCGGACACCTAGTGAGGTGCCTCTGTGGCAAGTTCCGCGTCAGGTAATTCGGTTAGATCTGCACCGAGGTCCTAAGGTGAACACAGGTGCCTCCGTTTACCGGAGGCAGTTCCACAGCATAGTTCACCAATCTCCGGACGCTGGGATTCTCTACACGGATGGTTCGAAGGTGGACGATAAAGTGGGTTGTGCTTACGTTATTGATAGTGTAAATACCAAGATCTCTTTGCCTGAGGCCTGTAGTGTGTTTACTGCGGAGCTCGTTGCCATCTATGAAGCTCTGCAGTTTGCACGAATCCACTTTCTCGCGTGTACAGACTCTTGGAGTTCATTGCAGTCAATTGCTACATGTTTCCCGCAACACCCCCTAGTGCTGCGTATCCATGACCTACTAGCCGGGCTGTGCCACGCTGGCACTAGAATCGCCTTTCTGTGGCTTCCAAGCCACATGGGAATTGCGGGAAATGAGTTAGCAGATCAAGCTGCATAAGAGGTGGTATCTCGACCACCTTGACCAATAGGGGTACCCGCTCTGTTACGCCTACAAGTTCTGGCTTTTTGGGAGAGTCAGTGGCTAACTGACCCACTGCCCAGTAAACTGAGAGCGATCAAGGGTACTACTCGCGTGTGGCTGAGCTCTTTCCGGTCACGGAGAGTTTCCATCATTTTGTGTAGGCTAAGGTTAGGTCATACAAGATCCTCCCACTCGTATCTGAGGAGGGAAGACCCCCCCACTTTGTACCTGTGGAGCAGTTTTCACCGTTCTCCAGTGAACATTGACTCATCGACTTGTTCATTTTTTAACGATAATGTTTTGTTTCTCCGTAATTTTTGTATATTTTTATAATTTGTATTGTTATTTAAGTTTTTGGTTTATTAATTTTTGGCCTTTTTAAATTTAGGTGTCCACCTCAAAACTTTAAATTCAATCCCAAATTTGTATTCTTTAATCTGTGGTAAGAGGGGCAGATGACCTCGTAGTTCCGCCCCTTAAAACTATAACTATAGCCGTTCACACAATTTACATAAAAACACTTCACTGAGAGGAGGAAGGTCTCCATAATCTAAAAATACAACTCTCAAGGCGCTCCGACCTTCAATTCCTAAGTGGGTCATATCTGAGCGTTACCAAAATCAATCTGTCCTTCCCAAAACTTGCACTTCTCTCTCCGAGTCCTTCCTAGTTCACCGAGCTGGCGGTCGCGCCCTTGCGCTTCCTTCCCATGCTATGAACTATCTCTCGCTCAGCCGAGTTTCCGTCTAAGTGCATTTATGGCCGTCCTCATCCGCAGTGTTTTTCGCTGCTCACGTTTTCCGCTTCAATAAAATATATCTTGCAGATAATGTTCACTGCAACTGCCTTGCTGGGTATGAGCACAGAATATTGCTAAAACTGAATGAATATGCAATAAGGTCTCAATATAAAGCGGTCCAACATGGTGATCATCCAAAATATTCAGACGGTTCTCAATATCAGTGAATCTGTTGCACCAATCAAACTGAAATTTTTGCATGTTGATGGAGGCTATTAACATAAGTTCACCTATGGGTCTTAAATAATGTAATGAACACAAATCCAACATGGCCGTGACTCAAAATTTAAGTAATTATTTAGATTTTCTAGTCACTTAATTACCTGAGAGCAGTATCTTTATACAAGGCTTAATATATTGAAGGCAATTTTAATTCTTTTTTTCTTTTTGAGAACTTATAAATGGGGGCTGTGCGAATTTTTTTTAAATCACTTTCGTATTAATAATTCATGTTTTTTGGGCTAATGCCGTGTGTATTTAGATTAGAACCATACGTTTCGGAGAAACCTTGCCTCCTTTTTCAATGGAAAATAACAATGTGGCCAAAGAAAGTATATCAATGAGATTACAAAAATATAGATAAATTCCTCGGTTAGTCGCCGCCTCCATGGCTTAGGCGGCAGCACGCCGGCTTCTCACCGCTGGGTCCGTGGTTCAAATCCCGGTCACTCCATGTGAGATCTGTGCTGGCCAAAACGGTGGCAGACAGGTTTTTCTCCGGGTACTTCTGTTTTCCCTGTCAAAATTTCATTCCAGCAACTCTCTCCACTAACATTTCATTTCATCTGTCATTCATTTAAACATTGCCCCAGAGGAGTGCGTCAGGCCTCGGCAGCCGGCACAGTTCATATCCTCGCCGCTAGATGGGGGCTTCATTCATTCCATTCCTGACCCGGTCGGAGACTGGAAGCAGGCTGTGGATTTTCATTTTCCTGGGTTAGTCACCAGAGAGCAGCTGCCAGAAATTACTGTATGGACCATGGTAGAATGTCGGAAAGAGTAGTAAGGAGAAGGTAAAGGGGGCGGGGTGAAAATATAGTCTCCTCCAAGAATGAGTATGTCCAAAAGAGGGGGGGGGGTAGATGGATATACGGAAACATAAACAAAAGGGAAGTGTATCTGAACTATACCTAACGTCATACAAGCTACGGCGAAAAAACAGATGGAAACTCCTCCAGTGACGAACAAAGGAGATCAAATCCAGGCTCTGTAGCCTTAGAGGAAAAAAGTACAATTTGAAATAAGTGAAGAACAGAGAGACTGAGAGGAACTATCTTCCTAGATCCTTAATAACTGGTAGCCAAGTGTCACTTAGCTGATATCCAGTGTCTCTGTCAAAATTATTGGGATTTAATTTATTTCAGGCTTTTGAAAAGACTATTCCTTTGCTGGGGTATGATAACAATACTTATATAATGGCAATAAATTCTGTATCTTTCGTAAATTATACACTTGAATTTGAATTCTCTAAAAATTAATCCTGGTTAGAGAAAGATGATCCTCGTTAGAGAAAGATGCTATCTCATAGGAAGAGTCTTTAATCACCGATATTGAAAGCTATATTCTAGCACACAGCTTCTCATTCTAATGGTGTTGAAGACATGGGTCATTAACTAAAAGCTTTTTAGTATATCTTATCGAAAATACTTTTAATAGGCAGGAGAATTTTAATGGAGAAGACCAGTGGAATGTAGGGAGATAGGCTATGTAGTTCTTCATGAAACTGCTAGTTTTGTATTATTTTTATATTTCAATTTCCCTCTAATTTAAGTGTGGCATACCGTATTTACTCGAATACGACCCGCACCCTGATTAAAAAGAAATAAATTTTTACTCAAAATTATTTACAATCTTAACTAATAAACAGAATAGCATTTATCCAAATTAGTTTCCAACAGTTTTGAAGTCGTCGTAAAATAACACACATCAAACGATTAAAAATACAAATAAAAGTACACAAACACTTCATTCGTCATCAGAAGTACCAACTTCGGAACTTTTATCACCATCACTTTCTCACTAAATGTCGTCATCACTGACATCCATAGCATTCGAAATACTACATTTCTTGAAGCTCTTCCGTATGAGATCTCCAGAGATACGATTCCTTGCCGTCAAAATCCACGAACACAGCAGCTGAACTTCCGGGCGCTGAATACAACCAGTTGGAGTCAGTGTGGGCTTATCGGCCGCCATCCGCTCCGTATACAGCTGTTTCAAGGCTGCTTTGAACGGGCGGTTCACGCAGACATCCCGTGGTTGTAGCATAGACGTCATCCCGCTCAATCACGAATACATGACTCTTATATATATTTCCTACCGGGCACGATTTCCAATAACTTAAGCTTCCCTCACAACTTTCAGTTTCCCACTCTCAGTAAATGACCGCAAACGTTTCGTAGCATTCATGTTTACACTCGGAGAACGTGCGCGTGACTATGACTCCGCGTGCTTACGGTAAAACAAAGTTATAGCCGGAACAAGGCTAGCAACATCTAGCGGATACTCGCAACACCCGATATCGCGCGTGGCGGGCAATTTAGATCTTTCAAATTTGGATGACTGAAGTAAGACCCGCACCCCAATTTTTCACGTCCGAATTTGTTTAAAAATGTGCGGGTGGTATTAGATTATATACGGTAATTCACTTAGCGATTTTATATAGATAGGACCCTAAAAATTTTGTGAAATGGATTGGAGTACAGACGGTATGTGGTGAGGCTTCAAGGTCAAGCTGATCGCTCTGGGCAGACATACTTCCAGACATGTTTCAACGGTGGGGAAACAGTGACTGCAGTCGCTTGTCCGCCGTGCTGTAGACATCGCATGATGATGCTTACAATCTGTGCATGCAATAGTCTTGAGGTCGGTGCAATTAAGTGAGGGGTGTCTCCTCCAGTGCTCCAGCTCCCCACCACTCTTACTATGCCGCAACCTTGATGCATCGCGTGCCGTTTGTACTCGACACTATTCAAAGAGAAGACCTTTGAGGATGTAGTGGTGATTGCCTTGTTCAAAGAGTGCATGGGCATGCCATGTATAGTAGATCGGCAAAACCAATAGCATGAAGCTAAACTAGGACAACAATTTGCATAGTGTTTCCTCTCCGCTTTTATATAGTTCATACTGCTACTTTATGTGGCAATCTTATTCTCTTATTCTCGTTGGTTTCAAGTTCATTAGAACGTTCGGCACTGCTGCTGCACCATCAGATCCTCATTATTTGAATTTGAGGGCATTTCCAATGACACACTGCAAGCGAGACTTTACCTCTTTGATTTCATGTGTGTTTGTGGAACAGCTCTCGCTCATAGAGAAATTCAGTAATATTGCAGGTATTTCCAACACTGCTCTCCCCGTTGAGCAAGAATCTGACTGCTCTGAGTTTTCGGTGCCGTTAAAGAAGAATTTCACTATTCAAATTCCTGGCAATTTCTGGTGCTATGCTTCAATTGTTAAACAACATTCTTGCTGGTATTTTCAGTCCTGCTTTTGTGTGGTTAAGTAGGTGTCTCAGAGTCGATTTCGTGAGATTTTCTGGTGCCACACTTGTGCTGTTATGGGATGGTTTGATCAAAATTTTGTAAAATGTTTGGGGCGGATTACATTAAGCTTTGCAAGAATCTCACTGTCGTGTAGTAAACCATTTTAATTTTGTGTAGTTTCACATGAATGGTTTTCAGTGAATTTTGGAGCATACATTTCACATACAATAGAACTACCACTAAACTAGTCTGCCACTTAATAAAATTTAATCTAATGTTGCATTAAGTTAGTCTTTAATAAGTTAAAGGGAATTAACTAGCAATTTAATTCAGTTCAAATGCATTGCCGCTATATCATAACATTGGTTTCCTTAACAGTAAAAGAAAAAAATGTATACCGTATTTGCTCGCGTATATCTTGCACCCCATTTTTTATTTGAAATTTCAGGGGGGATAAAGTACTCGCATTCATTACTGACACTGTCATATGATAATAATAACCTTGAGGTAGAAACATGTTCGATTTAGCGCGCCACAACAGTTGTCATTGTCCAGGAACTTACCCGAAGCGATACTAACAGGAAGAGCGAGCAACTACGAGTTGATCCGAACTTGTCTGATACGAGCCGATTAGGGGTCGAGGCCCTGCTTGCAAGTACGGCGTAGCGTGAGTGTTAGCACGCTGTACATCTTTAGTCTTCGGCCACGGTTGGCTAAATTCGAGCTCGCTCGTGCATGTAGCGAGGAATTGATATGGAAGATATTCGATTGCTAAGCATCTGCGCTCAAAATTCCTTTTCTGCCTTGAATCATCCTTAACGAGCGTATGACGTCTTTTTATAGGTTCTTCATGTCTCATAACCATAACGAATTTCTATTTAATCGTATCGATGGTGTCGACGGACATTGTTGCAAATGCATTAGACGGAAGTCTGGATGAAGCAGTATTGGATGATGCACGCGAGAGTATCTTGGAGATTGGCAGCCGTGACAATGAACAGGGTGAATACCGTACTATGCCTGTTGCCTTGTTTCAATAATGCAAATTTTGTGTTTTTTTTTTTCCTTCGGGAATACGGTCATTTCCCGCGTATCTCACTGTCTTGTAGTAAACCGTACCGAAAATTTTCACACATATTTTCGGTCAAAAAAGTGCGAGATTACTCAAGCAAATACGGTAAATCTTACCTAGTGCCACATACAGATTGAATCAGAAATGATGATCTAACTTGATATGAACTTCCATGAACAGAGTCCTGCAGTTCTGATTTGAATTCAGTCTACAATTTTTTTTTTTTTTTTTGCGTACTGTGTACTTAGGTACACTCGTGTACTGTAGTTTACTCATTATTTCATTGGAATGTAGTATGTGCTCTTTTGTTTATTGTATTTGCTCTTACATTATTTCAGTATTGCACTAGTGAAGTTTTCCAACCAAGCTGACAACCAACAATTTGTGATCCTGGGTGTTGCCAAGGATTATCAGCTTAACCCTCGTCAAGTTGGCGGTGGATATCTCTGCACCTACAAGTAAGTAAGTTTTTCAAAGTTCAATACCATCTCTATTTGGATGGGTTAAAATTTTTGATTAATGTTAATTCCAACTACTCTCGCCATGTCAATGGTTATTGAATCATTTTAACACAGAGTATTGGTATGTATCTAACCGTGTTAGACTCTCGGTATACAAAATGTTAGATGGCAAAATACTGAGAACTGCAACATAACTCAAAATCGCCCTTGGGCTCTCTACCATTATCTCCAGTTGAGCAATTTCATTAACATTTGCAAACCTTAATCATTTGTGAGCATTATTGCATATTTTTGGCCTAATGTTTGTAAGAGAAGGGTGAGGTATAAAGATTAGGAACTTCTGAAATATTTCAAGTTGAAATACCATGTGTGCTGCTAGTCTGTTAAAATAAATGTATTTTGTTGTAACTACTTGAATCATTGTAAAATGGATTTACCAAGCCAGAAACCTTCCCTGGAGTGCACTCAGCAACTCTCCCAAGTTTCTTCGCAATCGTTGATGGTTAAAGATTCGAGAAAATAGCATTTTGAAATTGATTTAATAGCACTTCCATTTTGAAAAATAGCATTTTGGAGCATTTTGAAATTTAAAAATTAGCATTTTGTAGCATTTAAAAGTTTGTCACCAGGTACAATAAACAGGTTCAAAATAATATGCACGGAAACTAATTCAAACATGTGCAGGATTGGAAATATGGACGTTTCTGATAAACGGCATAAGCATTTAATATAAGTCTCCTGTTGTGTGTGTGGTTTTTATTTTTACTAAGGGAGTGTTAAAAGTATTAAAATCCTAATATCAGTATTACAGAAATGTAGAAACTTGACATCATACATTTTTCAGAAATGTGAGATCTATGAAAATAAAGGCATCAGCCTGGCTAATTGGCAAGATTGAGTTCAAGTGCTGTCGGTTGGTTGTATAACGTGAGACGAGGGTACCTAAGCTATGCTCAAAAGATCCAAAGGTCATGTTCTCATTATGCAATCAACAATATCAGGTGTTGTGCAGCAACTCAAATATTGAGGGCCGGCGGAGAGTTGTATTAGTTCACTGGTACCAAGGTGCCAATTGTTAGAATAAAGCGAGCTGTGGTCAGGCAACAATGCTTGTCTTACGAAGTTTACTGTGTGGCAGGTGGAATGACGACAATACCAGGCTGTCCTGGACTCGATGGATGAATTGGTTCAAATTCTAAGGATGTCTATGAAATCCTTTTGTGTGGTTTTCTTACTAACTCCTTGCCAAGTTCCATTCATTTCTTTTAATAACTTATGAGGCAGTATTCAAGAAGTTCCATTTGACCATTAAACCACCGGCAAATAGAAATTCAATGCCCTTCATCCATGGCCCTCATTGAAAAGGAAGTAATACTGTGAATCATACATTTACTTTACTTTGTGTAAATATCACACAATGGATAATTAACTAAATAATAAAATGTTTGTTTACTCCCTCATTATTTCCTGACCACTCTTCGACTCTTGACTGACAATCTGTAAAACAGTATCCGAATTCGCGGAGAAATCGCCGGACGACATGTAACATAACCTATAACTCACACATCGTAGAGATTACTTTCATCATATTATACAACATTTCCCAAAGCAAAGAGAACGCCTAACAAAAATTGACTATTCATATCACGATATGTACTTGAGTTTTCATTTTCATTACAAATACAAGAAATGAGGGTCGGCGCGATATAAACCTATATAAGCATAACCTTATTGCTCTAATTTTTGAAGAGAATCGGCACAAACGATTGGATTATTCCTTTTATTAGCACAACCAACTGAAACTACGAAATAATTTCTCCAAAATCATCGTTTTACTGGCGTTAAACAGTGGATATTATGCGGCAATAATAACAGCACCATTTTCAAATTAATTTTTACCGTAATCGATTGTTTTCACGGCAATAATCGATGTTCGTAAATATCGATTGTATAGCAGATATTTTCATTGCTGGGAACTCGCAAATTTCAAAGTTGCGGCGCGAAAATGTAATAAAACATAATATTCAACATTAATCGGTAAACTCTGCACTTTTCGCATTTATGGGAATAATTCGCAAGAACCCTTAGTTATCGCACTTTGTCGCACATTCAGTTTCGCAAATTTTGGGTATACATAGTCATATTAGTTATCAGGTAGTTGAAAAAAGGAGAAAAAGTAAAATTCGCATTTATCGCAATTGCGATTTTCCCTTATCTCTAGTGATGGTATATGGACACATATAGGACTTAAGATTCGCGCACCATGACCATATTAGAACCGGCAGCCAAGCTTGTTCAGTTTTAAGAACTGCACTTTACCACTGACTCACGCCAGCTGGTAAAAATAAAAAATAATCAGTGGGAAGTGATTGATAGCCAATCTTACAGGCTACATTAGAGCTGTGGTGAGACTGCATGTCCCCTCGCGATGAATCAGCAAGCCATTCTCACACCTTGCATTGTATACAGGTTGTGCAATTGGGTTACTGTGGGATTTAGGCTTCCTGTTAAGTCCCTCATCCTTTTTTGTTACATAAATAATTTGTAGCCAGAAACCTTCCCTGGAGTGCACACAACAACTCGCCCAAATTTCATCGCAATTCGATCAATGGTTTATGAATGCATAGGAGACACACAAACCATCTTGTAACATTTATTTTATGGGTATATAGATGTGCGAATTTTGCTTATATAGTTCACTAGTGTAATTTTTTAAATGTAAAGTTCCAATATTATTTCTGAAATTATTTCTTAATTTGCATGTGGAGTAAATTTTCAGTACTGTGTAGTTGTTTCAACCTTGGTCAAATTGGGTGAATCAAAGTTGAAGACCGAAGCCATCTGCACAAACTAGTGCAAACCTGTTCGCTCTCTTGGATCAGAAAAACTGTTCAACTTAATAGGTATACTCTCCTTAGAACATGATCAACACTTCACTATAGATCTAGTAGCTTGTTTAGATGACAACTAGGAATGTTGCCAAACCATGTAAGAGTGGCATTGGTCACATTACATAGCAATATTTTTCCAGTCGCGGACTCTGAACCCTAAGGACAGTAGGTCTCTTCAATTGGCTCAGGGAAAGTTGAGACCTGCAAATGCTACTGCGCACTGTGGCCCCAAGCAGGCGTCCCTGTGCCGATACCGCTTGCAGTGTTTCTTGTAGTGGAGGATACTACTTTCGGCCCCTTATTGGCTGCTCATAATACTGTACATTTCTTCTTGTGGCATCAAAGCAAACTTTTCGTTATTCACTAGTGTCCAAAGTTAAGCTTATGTTACGAATAAACAGGGCAACAGGAAATAGACCACAACGCACGATGTATGAACCTACAAACTTTGTGTTCGCTCTGTATAGGAAAGGAGTATTCCCTGCTTTGACTAGCGGCATAACCGCAAGGTAAATACGGCCAGTGCCTGCACCCCATTTTCCCTCAGTCGTGTTTGCCTTGTTATAGTGTGCGAAGTGTATCCTCGTGGTGAACGTGTCAACATAATGGCACGACGACTCTATTTGGACCCCATTTTGCAGGTTAGAATAATCAACCGCCTGGAAGCAGGCCTGACACAGGCCGAAGTCGCCGTATCCTTGAATGTGCCACAAAGTGTCATTCCACTTTGTAGACAATTTCGAAAGACAGGTGATGTTAGTCTTGGGCCAGTACCAGGTCGACCAAGATTAACCACCCCATAGCAGGACCGATATCTGGCCTTAACCTCCCGACTATATCGGAGTGCACCTGCAAGACAATTGTCAGCGGAGCCTGCAGGCGTCTCAGTGGTTGCAGTTTCCCGGCAAACTGTGTACCTGAGGCTCAGAACTGCAGGCCAGTCCAGCAGTGTGCATCCCGCTCACTCCAGCACAGAGACGGGGCCATTTACAGTGGTGCCGCAACGTCGGAACTGGACCATGAATGAATGGAGGCATGTGCTCTTCACAGATGAATCCGCTTCAGTTTGCAGAGTGATCCCAGTCGCACATTAATCTGGAGAGAACCGGAGAGCAACGTGATGAGAACCGGGTAGCGGATACATCCTCTGGAACATCGTAGAACGGGACCAGTGTGGTGGTGGTGGTGTAATGGTGTTAAATGGCGGTACGGACCTGCTCATCTTCATGGGTGGTCCGAGGAACACTGTGAACGCTCGTAGATACAGGGATGAGTAAGGGCCTTATTTCTTGGTAAATAAAATCGTTGATTTCGGTGTTAAAACTGACGCTATTTCGGTGGGTATTTCGCAAAATAAATTGTGGTGATGATCGATGTTTCTTCTGAAATCTCCCTTATAGAATGGGGTAAATCTAACAAATTATGTGAAAAGAGGGTTTTTCAACTTCTTTGCGATGTGTAGAGTATCGCCGAATGTTGTTTGCCGCTTATAATTATGTTAATTTCCTTCTTTCTTCCTCTTTTTATGTGTTGCTGAATCCCTGCAGTGTTCATCGCACGTGTCTTTTCGTGTCCACTGAATACAAACATTGGAGTACAGTCTAACTTCCACAAGTCGAACTTCTAAAACTCGAAGTAATTTTCATTTCCCGGCGGTATCGTTTCTAATTCACATGTTACATTTGTTCTATAATTCGAAGTTCTATTACTCGAATATTTCGATAACTCTAGGAATATTTCATTCCCCTGGCGTAAAATATTTTTCTATATCTCGAAGTTGGGGTGAAAATACAATTGCCTTGAAGACTATAGATTTGTGACTTGGGGCTCGGAATATGAGATTTTTGTTCACCTTGGGTACGGTACTCGGAGAAGTTATTTCTGTCAGTATTGTGTGGTCTGCTATATTCCAGAGCAGCCTGAGGGTAAGGAGACTGGTTCCGGTCAATGTGCACCTCGGACAATGTGTCCTTGGCTGATAAGCCTGGTGAGGGAGCATTGTCCTGCAGTTTCTGACCTACTGTGTAAATCAGTAATGCAAACACCATGGAGAAGAAACTTGTTCTGAAATGTTTAAGTGCAAGTGAAAAATTAAAGTTAATTCACTAAGTGGAAAAGGGTGTGAGAAGGAAGAAAGATATTGCAGCGGAATTCGGCATTTCAGCTAACACACTGTCAACGATTATGAAAAATAAAGACAAGATTGCTTGTGCTATTCAGGAGTCAAAGGTGTACCTTAGCTACCAGAACCTTTCTGACACTGGTTTTTTTCCGACAATTTGTGACATATGGTGTGCGATTCAGCTTCCGTTTGTTCAGCAATCCATCTGACATTCCTCTCGGGCGGTATGGGATAGTTTAGTGATTATGCTTAAACTTTTGGACACTAGTGTATGTTGTAAGTGTTCACTGTGAGTATTGTGTCGCATCCCACATGTCACTGTACATATTCATCTATGGGACAAATTTTTTTTAGCTGCAAACACGACCCCCTCAGGGCAGAATTTTATATATTAAATTGCATGACAGGGTTACCTGCGAGGGGAATTTAATATATTATATGGTCAGAGACCCGCAAGTGGTACACTAAAAACTCAACTGATAGGTCTGGCCTAACAGGAAATTCATGAATTGAGCGGTGGTATTTACCTCCTAGCTTCTCACAAGCTGTGAGAGATTGTAGAGTTCAGTCGAGCTTGTGTCTCTAGTGATTTATATAGATATTTTGCGACTTGTGCAGTAAAAAAGAAAAAAGATGATCAGAGATAATATTTTATCACAATAATTGATAGTGTTCACCAGTGATCACTTCGTGACCAATAATCTGTATTTTGTGGCATGACTCTTATGCACTAATATGCTTTCGCGAAAGTGTCGGTAATATCCTATGCACTTCTGAGACGGAGTGCATCAAATAATCAAGATGCCATTAATATTACGTACATAGGCATATTTACACCTAGCGTTCGATAATTCTGGAAGAGTCTTAAATTGCCGTATTTTCTGTCTTAAAATCGCATCCCTGCAGAAAGTGATTGCTTACTATTGTGACAAATTTTACATCCCTTTACCAAATTCTCTTAATTGGATTGTTCACCTTTTGTCAGTCTCTTTACAAATAGGAGCTGCTAGATGGTACAAGCATTTTTATTGAACCTCATTGTGGATGGAATTTGAGATGATGAGCAGCTTTCAACTGAACTACAGTGATTGAGTCCTGCAGTACTGATCTTATTTCCATCTGTATTTCTGTCTCCTTAATTGGGATCTTTGCCAGTTCTTAGGTGATTGTGGTTTCTCAGTTAGGGAAACAATCTGAGGCAGGGGTATGTTTTGAAATTGGTGGGAATCCTGGTTTTTAGGGGGAGGGGAATAGCCCATACAGAAATCTTTTTCATGCATTGGAGAATTAATACATTTATAAATCCTATATTATTTAGTCTATTAGTTTCGATGTTTGAGCTGTGAATGTTTGTGGTTGTCTAAAATATGTTAAACAATTTCTCCCTTTATGATAGGGTGAACGCCGAGTGCACCAGTATGGATTTGATGCACAAAACTCCTGTGGATGAAGTACCAACTGCTATTTGCTCCTTCCATGGTAGAATCCTTGTAGGTGTGGGACGTATGTTGCGTTTGTATGATTTGGGCAAAAAGAAGCTGTTAAGGAAGTGTGAGAATAAGGTATATATCCTAGGCTCATGTCAACATGTTAATAATCTCAAGGATTTTTACATCTCGTGAACCTAGTAGTTGAGAAATGTATCTGTATGGCTGTACTTGCTGCAAGCTTCTCATTCTGGTTTGTTTCTTTGTTGCAGCACATTCCAAATATGATTGTCAATATTCAGGCTCTCGGACAACGCATATTTGTATCTGATGTACAAGAAAGTGTTTATATGGTGCGGTATAAGCGCCAGGAAAACCAGCTTATTATATTTGCTGACGACACTCATCCCCGCTGGATCACTACTGGTACTGTCTTGGATTATGATACCGTAGCAACTGCTGATAAATTCGGAAATATTGCTATTGTGAGTTTACTCAGATTTTTTTAATCTATCATACAGGGAAGCTTGTCCTAAGTGGCATTTACTGGGATCACAATATATTTCTGGATACAAAAAAAATTAGACAATATTACAAATTACTTACCTGTTTCTTTTGCTTTTCTCGGTCTTCCTCGAGGTAGTTTCCCAGGTATTTTACCCGATGTCAGACTGCCATGCAAGTTGCCTCTTCTGTGACGTGACGAGTCTCCTTTCGTAAACAATTTCTAGCACCCCGGTGTTAGCATTTCCCTATACCAGTCAGTTTTTTTTATTTTTTACTACAAATACCTTTCAAACGGCCAAAAGTGTACATAAATTACTCTCAAGGAAAATAGTTCTGAAATTTTAACTTACACAAGCATCAAAAACTTGACTGCTCCTTAGGTTTGTTCCTCTTTTGAATGTGTTTTTTTGGTCTTTGTTAATTTTTTTAACGTCCAAAATGGCGGATTCAAACCCGGCCGAAGTCGTTGGATTTTTATGAGCATTAAAATCCTTCAGTATGCCTTCCTACGGAGGGGAAGTCAAGCTGGTGGGCCCATGTCATACATTTATGGCATGTAAAAGAACCTACCTATACAATTTGTAGTGTGTAGCCAAATTTTTAGGTTATATTTGTTTGATTATAAACGCTGTATCATGTTACAACGTTCGCCACTACGTGTCTGACAGTGGCATCTGGTAGCCAAGGTTGAAACTACATGAAATTGAAATTGCTAGGAGCCCATAGGCGTTCCAATTATAATACCCTGCTATGGCAATAGTCTGCAATTCATATATCTGTATCTTGGAAGTATAGGACACTGTCAAATATACATTTTACAGGAGAGCATTTTGAAGATGTTGCACTCGGTTCTCCCTTAACCTTCTCGCCTGTTTGTAGCATTTTCGCAGAAGTATACAAGACTATACCCAGATGGTGTTACGTAGATTTCATTAGAAAGCTAACTACAATGGAACCTCGTTAGTACGTTTTTGAAAGGACTGAAGAATTTGAACGTCAAAAGCGGGAAAACTTGCTACCGAAAAATGATAATTAAACCTCATTAAATTGTTTCAGTAAGGTAAAAAAAAAAAGCGCGTTAATCGGAAGTACATGCTATCGAATATACAATTAAACAACCTACAGAATTATTGTATTACAGAACTAGTTTACACAGCACAGAGAAACGAGAGCATTGAAAACAAGAGAAAAATGTAGCCTACTATACCAGTACCGTACTCGATTCAAATACTGAAGTACAAGTTTTTTTGTTTATCGATTTCGGCTTAAATGCATGTTTTTCTTGGTATTCTGTGGAAAAGAAGTGCCGTACTCTTTGGCGTGAACGATTGGATATAACCTAAGTTTTTTGAGGTTAGACATGCTCGCGTGTGTACAGAAAAAATAAAATAAAAAAAAACTTCGGCCATCACGCGATCTCGAGCAAATCTCAGAACATGGCAACACACAGCACTGATTAGTACTAGTCCAAATGTCCCTCACAACACCGAAAATTATATAATAAATGTAAGAAACAAAAATCAATTACCAAAACCTTTTAAATTGGTTATGAATTTTGCATTACACCTACCTATTTTATAATCCTGTAACTTCGTAGTTGCAAACCGTACCAGGTCAACTGGTGAATTTTAGCCACACACACAAATAGATTTTAACCTCAAACAAATGTATGTACAGTATGTAACAAATTAATAATTAATGTATCTACACAATATTTACACACTTACCGAAATAACACACAACTGGCGCTTAAAAAACATATCCATTGTCGTTTGCTTACGACTTCTCTGTCCAAGTGAATACAGTATAACATCTAATTTTGACAATGTGTCCATGACGGTTTCGTCAACTGAAAAGCTTGAAATAAAGCTTCGGACAGTGTCCATCGATTCCAATGCCCTTCCTAAGGTTGGTACGTCTTCCTCCTCCCCCTCTTCTACTTCTTCTCTTCCATCATCATTCTTTTCCTTTTCATGCTCTTGAAAAATATCGTCGATCGTCGCAGTTTGGCAAATGGCAATGTTGTAGTCGCACTGAACTTAACTGTCGAAGTTTTGTATTTCAGAGTCTTCAATTTCTTCGACCTCCGGAGTTTCATGGAAAACGCGAAATCCTGCCTTGCGGAAACAGTTGCTAATTGTGGTTTGCTGCACAGAGTCCCAAGAACTTTTCAAGAAATGCATAGCATCAAGAACAGTGATTCTTCTTGCGTGTACCACTGATGTTGGCCAACCTTTTCTGCACCAACATTTTCCTGTACTTATTCTTCACGCAATGAATGATTCCTTGGTCAAGGGGCTGAAGCCGACTTGTGCAGTTGGCAGGAAGGAAAACCACTTTCACATTCCTTGTGGGAACATACACAGGGTGTGCAGCACATCGATCAATAATTAATAGAATTTTTCGATTTTTACTCCCCATTTTTGCATCTAGGGCTCGCAAAAAATCTTCAAAAACAGAAGTAGTCATCCAAGCGTTCGCGTTGGCTTTGTATTGGCAAGGAAAGCTCTTGACATTTTTAAAGCAACGAGGCTTTATTGCTTTACCGATGACAAGAGGAAGCAACTTCTCCGTTCCACTCTCATTGCAACAAAGAAGGACGGTTAACCTTTCTTGGCTCAATTTTCCACCATGGCAAATTTCTCCTTTATACGCAAACGTCTTGTCGGGCAGAAGGCTGAAAAAAAAAAGAGCCATTTCGTCAGCGTTGAATACGTCTTGGGGCTTGTACTCTTTCAACAAGATCGGTAGCGTTTCATTGGTCCACGTTTCAACTGTCAACAGCTGCTGCTTCACCCCGCACGCACTTGTAAACAAGGCCATGCCTCTTCTTGAACTGCTCGATCCATCAGTTTGACGCTGCAAAGTCTGTTACTCCCATCTGGTTCGCTAGGTAATTCGCTTTCTCACGAATTATGGTTCCATCCACTGGAATGTTTGCTGCACGGGCTTGGGTGAACCATTGCAGGAGCATTGTTTCTAGTTTAGAAAATTTTCCTTCGCGCACAAGTTTTCTCTTTCCATTTCTATTGTCTTTGTACGCAACTGCTATTTTGTCTCGATTGGTAACAATAGTGTTTAACGTTGAAGGAGCGAGTTTTAATTTTCGTGCCAGTTCCACGCGCTTAAGGTGAGGATTTCTGTCTACTTCTTCAAGAATTTTCATTTTTTCATCACTAGTTATTAACTACTTTCTTAGGCCTATTATTTAAATACGACGCAACAAAAGGATCACTAGGTTTCAAAACTTCTTCGATAGAGTAATGTGTATTTGCGTGAATGCAGTAAGTAGCCTACTTGGTGACATAAACATTCGGTACATTTAGCACGACGTAATGTAAGCGGCGAGACGGGGCTGAACACAATGTGCGGTAGACACACAATAGCCGTGCCAGGGCGGGACTTGAGTCCACGTGGAGGATTGAGGAAGCATTCTATTGGTCAACAACCGTCAGCTATTGGTCAGTAGCATCATCATCATTTCCCCTTATCCAGCTCCTGCCGGGTCGGGGTATTTATGGCACTTCTCCACTTTCCTCTTTCCTTCCACAATTCTTCTTCCACGATCTTGTCCCAGTCCAGATTTCTTTTTCTCACGCTGTTCTTCACTGAATCGATCCACCTTGTTCTAGGTCTTCCCCTTGCTCTCTTACCCTTGCACTTGGCCTCCAGCATCTGTCTTGGTATTCTATTTTCCTCCATCCTCTTTACATGTCCAAACCACCTTAGTTTATTCTTCTCAATTCTCTCATTTAGTTTTCCCATCCCAACTTCCTTCCTAACATCTTCATTCCTCACTCGGTCTTTCCTTGTCTTACCTATCATACTTCTTAGGAATTTCATTTCACTGGCTTGGATTCTACTCTCTTGCCTGCTTGTCAGGGTCCAAGTCTCAGCTGCATAAGTTAATATGGGTACATAGTACACACTATACATTACCTCCTTGCTTTTCCTTGGTACTTCCTTACCCCAAACAAGTTTTCTTACACTTTGATAGAATGCATTGCTCTGCTGTACCCTCCTGCCAATCTCCATGTCCAACCTACCAGTTTGCATCAATTCACTTCCTAGGTATTTGAACGTGTCCACAATTTCCAAACTCTGACTTCCAATTTTCACAGTGCCCTTTCCTTGTCTTTCCCCTCTTATCATCACCATGGTCTTGCTTTTCTCTATTCTGATTTTCAGGCCATGCTTCTGAATATTTTCGTTCAGTGCATCTAGTTGTTTTTGCACTTCTTCGGTGTTCCTTCCCCAGACCACAATATCGTCTGCAAATAATAGTAACTTCATTTCTTTATGTCCATATGCTTCCTTTGTTTCCTTTACAATTTCATCCATTACCATTATGAATAAAAGAGGTGACAGCACACTCCCCTGTCTTAGTCCAGTCTTGTTCCTAAACCAATCTGTTTTTCCAACTGGGTCAGTACCCTGCTAACACAGTTGTTGTACATTGCTTGCACCATTTCGAACATTTCTCTTCCCAGTCTCTTCTTAACCATGGTTTCCCATACCTTCTCTCTGGGGATACTATCATATGCCTTTTCTAGATCTATGAAAGTCATGATCAAATCCTCTCCATATTCCCAGTTCTTTTCCATCACCTGCCTCAAGCTAAAGATTGGGTCCACTGTCGATCTTCCACTCCTGAAGCCATACTGTTCCTCTTGCAACTCTCCTTCCACCTTTCTTCTCATTCTTCTTTCTAATATCCTTTCCAGTATTTTTACTAGCTGTGATATGAGGGTGATCCCTCTATAGTTATCACACACTTTCTTGTCCCCTTCCTTAAACACTGGTATTATTAGCCCTTTCTCCCAGTCTTTTGGTACACATTTCAGATTCCACACACACTTTAGCTGTCGATACAGCCATTGCATACCAACAGGTCCAGCAGCCTTTATCATTTCTACACTGATTTCATCCACCCCTGTTGCTTTTCCCATCTTCATTTTCTGTACTGCTAATTCCATCTCCCGCATTGTTATATCATCTTCTGTTATAGAGTCGTCAGGCTGTGTCACTTCGATCTCGCCAGTACAATTGCTCACATTCAATAGCTTATCGAAATACTCCTTCCATCGTCCCTTTATCTCTTCTGGGTGTGTTAACAACTCTCCATCTTCCTTTTTCACCAGCTTTGTAGTAACTCTTTTCTCTTACTTCTTAGAAGCCCATACATCTGTTCCATTCTTCGTGTAAATTCTTCCCTTCTTTTCTTCTCCTACCACTTTCTTACACCTCCGTTTGCTGTCATGATACTTCCTTTTGCTTTCTTGTGTTTGATTTCGGTTCCATTCTTTCCATGCAGACTTCTTTTCTTTCACTGCTTTCCTCACTTCCCCTTTCCACCACGGTGTCTCCTTATCTTTCACTCTTGTTGACGTCCTACCACAAGCACTCTCTGCTGCACCAGCAAATGCCTTTTTAAAGTGGGACCATTCCTCTTCTATGTTTTCCACTTCAGTAACTGGGATTTGTTGCTTCAATCTCAATTTCCATTTCACTTCACTCAGCCCCATCATTCCAACCTTCTCCCTCTCCATGAAGTCTGCCACCTCCTCCACCTTGCCTGTCAGGGTCATGACATTCATGATTCCCACTTTCATTTCGGTTATTGGTCGCCCATTTCTCACAGTTCCCCCAGTACCAAAGGAACTGCACGTCTCCTGCAGGGTACGCCCTAACCTTTTCCGAATCATTGGAAGTGCCATTTCCATTTTAGGCTATTATTACGATGGGGTCGCCACTCCCAAAGGCATTTTATGAAGCTACTGCCAGCTATTATTCAGGCTGCCCCTAACATGGAGAACAGACGCCCTTGCAGCCGCCCCTAACATGGGAAACAGACGCTGCCCATTGATGCTGTACTCTTACTATTCCCTGAGTACTGGGTTGCCTCTTCCGCAATCTCCACCGTTCTGAAGTCCATCTTTTCCGCTGCAGATTCCGTTGAGGTCTTCGCACGTAACCCTGTGCACGGGGCCTATGTTATACCCCATAGGACTGGGTCCTCGCCAGAACTTAGCCGGTACTGTAGTTCCATGGTATATTACAGTACCGTTGCCCACCCCCGCGACGTGGACGCGCCTGGCAAGAATTATCCATGTAGCCAATTAGGATTGACTCATGGACTGGGTTAAGGAGCTGTCTAAATCCATATATATGGTCAGTAGCAAACAATGCTTATTGTCGGCGCCTGCTAATTACGTCTGAGTCACCGTGGGGAAGCGAGACAACTATACCTGCTATGTCCCAACGCAAGCTTGCTAGCTGGCAAGGAATGTTGTCCCCCGAGAGGCCGGGCCCACATTCCACTAGGGGTGAACAAAGAATGCTTTCAGGGCTCACTAAAATGCGGTCGTACTAAGCGATGTGCCACAAAATATGCAACGTCATAAATGAGGTACTTTTACCTTATCTCAGTCAGATAAGAATCGGGACTTGAAAATTACGACGTGATATGCGATAAAACGTACTAATGAGGAACGTGTTAACGAGGTTTCACTGTATTGCAATGGGTACCATGCTTGACTTAGGGAAATTTTCGACATTTCTTCGCGTTCACATCCTTCTTCAACCACCGTCAGTTCAAAAGTATATATATAATTTATGTATACAGTAGAACCTCTATGCATCGTTCCCGGAACTGTCGTTTTCCCGTATGCATCGTTCAATTAATTTAGTCCCGAAAATTTTCCATATAAACTAATGTTAAATTTCCCCGCATGTATCGTTCCTCGAACTATCGTTTTTTCGCATGGATCGTCAAAAGATCACTAGTCCTTGGCCACAATTTTCCCGCATTGATCGTTTATGAGAAAAATATATGCTAAAGTTCTTTTGAATTTGAAGCAGCATAGAATAGCGGCAACCTGTTACGCGAGAATGTACGAGATACGAACGATTAGGAGTTCCTAGGCTTGAGCAAGTTTCTCGGCTGAAGCAAGTTCAAGTAGGCTGGACTGCAGTGCGCAGATTGTTTACGCGCAACCACACTATATAACCACGCCTACGAGCCTTCAGGCGCCAACGATTCTGCTCGAAGCGCCAAGCCGTCATTGTGCTGTTTCATTTCATTCTGAGTGGTTCTGGGCTGTGTAGTATCTTGGTTGTGTGCGGCGATTACAATTTTATCTGTAGTTCGTAATGAAAACTTTACTTCACTGACGACGCAATTCTCGTAATCTCAATAATGTTACGTTGGGTTTGGCAATGCTTGGCTAACAAGTTAGATCACACAGAACAGCAATGAAAGCATTTAGACGGCCATGAGCGGGTGTCGTCATAGCGTGACGTCATTTAGCCTTGAAATAGCTTGCCCGGTCAGAGACCCGCGAACACTCGGAACTGCTGTATTCTTTCATTCGGAACACCGGAAGTATCTTCCGCGGAGATTGGCGAGCTGTGCGATGATGGCGCGGGGTAGAGGAGTGATGAAGAGGAAGAAGACGATCGTGAGCCCCAAGTCGTCCCGAGTTTCGCTGAAGCGCATGCCGTCTTAGCGAAGATGAAATCCTTCATGTACTCGCATGTCAGTGGTGATCGTGAAGAAGAAGCTTTGCGTTTCAGACGAAACAATTGACTTTTTTACTAAAAAGAGCAAATGATAAAATGACATATGAAATCATATCGCGTACATCGTGGTTGCAATATTTTGACGTCTCTATGAAGTTAACATGAAGAAATATGTCCGAATACAGTACCCGTACTTTATTTATATTTTTTACTCAAATTTTTTATGTTACCCGCATTTATCGTTTCCCGCATCCATCGTCATTTTCCCCCTCCCCCTTGAAAAACGATGCATCGAGGTTCTACTGTATATATATTTCTCGTAGACACGATAACTGCCGTAATTTTGCACCAATCACTTCGAATTTTTTACACAATAGGCATCCCTTTAAAATCTCGGAGTTCGTTAATGGGAAAAATCGTCGAAGGGGGTGAAAATGGGGGGCATTTTTCGAATAAGTGAGATATCTAATCTGTTTACAGTTGAGTCGTCTAGTATCAAAACCGGCCAAGTCACAAAATTTACGAAAATGAGTTAAGGTTATTAGCTTGAAATAGAAGTATAGCACTATCTGGCGAAACAAGAATATGCTTCAAAATCGTCCATGTCTTCATGTTAAAGAGCACTGAATTCTTGGTCGTGCAACAAAATGGGCCAAGTCATGCAGGCAGTGCTTTCATAACCGGCCATGTCCAAGAACGAGAAGCAATCTTCATGTCGCAGCATTGTGGTGTTTCGCAGCATTATTGTTAGGAATCTTGCTTTAGATTATGCAAGAATGTGATATCAGTAGGCAACATTGTTCCTTATATGGTATACTCTTCGAAGTCCTAATAATTTGTATTTTGTTCGCTTGCAACACCGACTTCCGTATTCGCGGGCTTCTTACCGCATTGGCGCGAAAGCAATCGTATATACTGTGCTCGTATTTTGTCATTATTGTGTAGTGTAACGTGTATATTGTTCCTAATTAATAGGTGACTCATTTTCTTTTACTGTGTTCAAGATCTAAGTGAACTACTTACTTTTAATGATAGAATACCTATTTTGTATTCTCCTCAGCTTTCTGATGTTCATCTTCATATATTACTATCCAAATTAAGCAGAATGCTTTCGTTTTTATTGCAATAAAGACAGGTAATTACAATGTCAATTTATTTTAATTTTATTGCATTTTTTCACTGGAGTTTGGAATTTAATGAGAAAGGTTTTACAAAAAAAAAAAGACTAAAATTATACCACATTGCAACAAAAACGGCCAAGTCAAAATTAATATTAGCAGAAAAGGTGGTTTCATTATGAATCAGATTTCTCAAAATAGCAGAACTTAAATATTAAACCATTACGGATATAACTATGCAAGAAAATCTTTTGTAACCACCATAGCTTTGTCTCCAGAGGTTTTTCATCCATACTGAAAAATATGCCTTCAGTGACTTGGCCGGTTTTGATACTAGACGACTCAGTTCTTTAATAGCGCCAACCATTGACCAAAGAGGAGGAAAAAAGTGGGTTTTTCGGGACATTGATCATATCTCCCTTAATAGGCACATCAAAATGGACAATATTCCCCTAATAATTACCTAAAACATTTGTCTGAAAGAATTTTTGATAGGACCTACCATTACGCCAAAGGATGAGATAAATGATTTCGGAATTATAAGAAAGTGCCAAGAGCCATCAGAGGTTACCATGACAACGCCATTGCACGAGATCACATCCAATTTTTCCACATGACTCTGTGGGTAGTGGCTTTGGTGACATAACTGGTAGAATGCTGAAATTCTATTCCCAAAGGTCGCGGGTTCAAAGCCAGCCGATGTTGTCGGATTTTCTAAGAGCGCTAAAATTACCTCAGTATGCTTTCCTTCGCAGGGGAAGTTCCAACAAAAGTTGCTGGTTGTGGTGGCATCTAGTTGCTAAGTTCACAGCTAGGTGTCATTGACGGTAGTATTTGGTAGCAAAATCAGGAACTACTACTTGAAATTGACAGACTAATACAGCTATCACAATTAACATAGTTTATCAGACAGATTCTACACACACACTAAGTACACGGAGTTACATGACCGCGTTGTCGCAGCTCCTAAACTGAGGAACCAACCAACATCTCTGCGGGAGATAAAATTTGGCGTGAAGAAGTAAGACTGTGAGAGTTACACACCAGTTCCAAACTTTGCATAGAGACAGTGTGACCACAAGTATAAAAATGGACCCCAAATGACAATAAAATGTTAACAATATGCATAGAAAGACTAGAATAAAGTTAATTAAGTTCAAATTGTATAATACTTTCTCGCAATAAATCAGGTCTGATCCTTCTACGAAAACCTGCATATTTTGACTATTATAGCCTATCCCCTAGTTTGCCCGGTGAAATCTACCTCAGTCTTCCAGCGTGCCGAGAGGAATTTTTTATACCTGTAAGGGCCTGTATTTGAATAATTTCTCCAAAAAAAGTTTTATCTGCTATAAGCAGTGGACACCATGCGGCGAGAAAATGTAATTTTCGAATTTATTTCAACTATTTAAATAGATAGTTTTCAGGACAATCTATATTTTAAAGCCCTGCGGATATCCGCAATATTCTTCACCATGGGGATATAGTTTGCATGCCTGTGCTCATAGCGGATAAGCTGCGGATAATGCTTGGCGAAACTTGACGGAGTTTTACATTTTTTCATGTAAAAAAAAAAAAAGACGATAGTATAATCTAAGCAAGCTTGTAGTTTTACGTGGCCATTAATATAGTGATCATGAGCCACTTCAGGTAATCTCATTCAAATTATGTCATTACGAGTAAGCGTAATTAACACTCCGAACAGGAAAGGTTTGCAATTCTGCATGTATAACGTTCATTTTGAACATAGCACATTGCATAAATTTTTTCCTCAAATGTCTAAATATGTTCCTTTAGTAATTTATGCTTTATCTAGTTACAAGTATTATCGTAATGCCAGTAGATTCGGATAACAGTTGGGCGGATGTGGATAACGTATTGGTTATCCGCCCAGGGCTGTATCTATATTCGTAAATATCGATGATGTCTATATTCTTGTAGGGACTGTCAAATTTAATTCAATATTTTTGGTAAATTGGACACTTCATGCATGTACAGTATCACATTTGTGGGGTAAATTTGCAAGAACCCATAGTTATCGCACTGTCGCATATTTAGTTTCACAAATTGTGGGTATACATATTATAATAGTTCAGAAATGGCTGGGGGTAGGAAAAAAGTAGAAAAACGTAAAATTAGCTTTTATCGCAGTTGAGATTTTCTCGTATATCGATCGTATATTCACCAGAGGAATTTTCTTCATGATATTGTGATAATGTATAATTTTTGGTTGCGAATGGTCAGTACTGTTTCTGTTGTTTCAGCTTTTGTGCTGTCTATAGAAAGTCGTTCAATATGGCCTAGCAGTGCAGGCTGTGTAACCATACTTTGCTCCAGTCTGGTACAGGGTGGTCGAAAAGTCCCTTTACTCGTTATAGCTTAGGACAGTTATACATGGAAACATTCTTCTGAATAAAACAGGATATTTTTATTTCAACATTTAATTGAAGTAAACAATGTCGGTTAAAATTAACAATTCCATTCATCGATCGACGTCAGTATGTATTCCTCCATGTTCGAAGCAGACATTGATCCGTCGCCATGTTCTTGTATGCATCCGCTGCTGCATGCGAGGGTGATAGTATCAAATGCCATGCGAACTCCATCTTTCAGTTGATTGTCGTTTACGAACGTTTTCTTTTATTATTCCCCATAGTGCATAGTCCGGTGGTCTGAGGTCTGGGCTTTGTGCAGGCCATGGCATTGGTGCTGGAGGGTCCATGCCCAATCCAGCGGTTTGGAAAAAAGTTTGTTTAGCCGGTTGTGGACACTCATTAAATGTGGTGGAGCACCATCTTGTTGAAGTGTCACGATGTCACTAGAGCCGGGCAAAAAGCTCTTGAGTTCCGATCGGTCTCGTTGGACGAGAATAAAAAACGGAAATGCTGGTTCCGGAACTGGTATTACCGATAATGTGGGCTCGATAACGATAATTCTCGACATTATCGGTCGTTCTCGCTTGGGCAATATGGCGCTGCCTGAAGGCACTGAGGCTTGTTGTGTAAGGATTCAATGGAAATTGTTCATTCCGTTGACTGGAGTCTGCGAATTGGAAGAATCCACTCAACTTCAACGATATCATATTAACAGACTACCTAAGGTATATTGAGCATATCATCCTAATAACATATGGAAGGAGGTTTTGATCGTCAGTCGGTATTTTTTGTTCATTAAATTTCAGCAAAACAAAATTCTAGTCGCCTGCGTAGCGTAGCGGTCAGCATGGTTAGCTGCCACCCCGGAGGTCCTGGGTTCGATTCCCGGCTCTGCCACGAAATTTGAAAAGTGGTACGAGGACTGGAACGGGGTCTACTCAGCCTCGGGTGGCCCAAATGAGTAGAGCGGGTTCGATTCCCCCTCAGCCATCCTCGAAGTGGTTTTCCGTGGTTTCCCGCTTCGTCTTCGGGCAAATGCCGGGATGGTCCCTACCGTATGGCCACGGCCGCCTCCTTACCTCTTCCTTGCCTATCCATCCCAATCTTCCCCTCCCTTCCCTCATGAGGCCCCTGTTCGCTTTGCAGGTGAGGCCGCCTGGGCGAGGTGCTAATCCCACCTCACCAGTTGTATCCCTTCCGATTAGATGTTCCCAGCTCTAGGACACTGCCTGGATAGGCGGTAGGGGTGAGTTCCCTCGCTGAGTCCCTGGGAGTCACCACCCTGGAGGGTAAACACGATTTAAAAAAAAAATCTATTTGACGTGTAGGCTACACATTAAGATTTTTCATGTAGTGCCACATTCAAGCACTACCGTATGTAACTTTGTCGTAATAAAACCTGAAAATTCATGCACTCGCTATATTACTAAAGCCCCTGTGATGCAACTGTGTTGTCGTATCATTTTTGTAGTAAGATACTGGTAAAGTGGTCGACATAAGCAATAAAATGTAACGAAACAAAGATTAAAATCACCTCCCCTACCGAGGATCGAGCCCCGGCCCTTTAATTCATGAGTCCAGCGCGTAACCAATTCACCCACTGAGACTCTTGTACAAATAGGGAAAATTTTACAAACATACACATTGAAAACTTTTGCGTTGGATACCTGAAACTCTTTATCTCAAATGCTCCTACCAGTTTGAATAATATTCTCTAGTCGTCGGGCATACGAAAAAATAATGTTTACCTTCAAGAATAAGATGATTTTATCTTTCGTCATAATGGCTTTGTCATATGCTTAAGCCACCGCCATTACAATCGCGTCCCTACACACGTTGCATCATGGGTAGAGAGAGCAAAGATATTACCTTGTGATCGAACGAGACTTAGGAGTATCGGACGAAGTGTCATTCCCGTGGTAATGAGTTGTTCTCAGTGCAACTCCCGTTGCACTATTCTCACTCAAACTGTCATATCATTGGCATTTATGGACAAACCAGTGAGGTGTTTGCACTGACATGATTAATATACCGCATGCCACAAACTGGTATTGTTTTCAAGCACAATATTATAATTTTCAGTAGACGAAATTAGTTGAAACTTTTCACAGTAAAATTTTCCAAGTGTATTTTCACCATCGCAGCCAATTTTTTCACTATAGTTGCCTCTAATAACAGCCAGTTACAAGGTGGAGAAGAAGATTGAAAGTATTCTTTAAAGCAAATTCCTAGTCAGTAGGGCAAAAAATTCGAGTCATACACGTGAGATTTTCTTGTAGCTCGTCTCTGCTACGCCAATTATTTGAATTTTACTTTAGGGGCTACAACATCGTGATCATTTTTGTGTTCTTGTGTGTGTCAACTTTGTCTAATAACCTGTGTTATTATGGTGTCCGTAGTAGTGTGTGTATAGAGTATTTGTAACTGAGGGTAGGAGTGGTAAGGTGGTGGCAGATGCGAACTCAATTCAATGTGATCTTCCTGGGGTGGATCACTTCATACTGCTTTAAATTTGTCAAATGTAAGAACGAGGAATGGTTTACATTCCGGAGTTATTACAGAAGGCTTTGACTTTATAAGTGCAGCGGCGTGAGCGAGTCTGCTTTTTCCTTTAAATAGATACTGTTGATAACGCCGAGAAAAAAGGAGTTCCGGTATTATCGAGACTCCCACTCAGTACCGGTATTATCGAAACTTAAGATTCTCGTTCAGCGGAGAGACGTGGCCTTGAGTACGCTTGGTGGGGGGGCGATACTAGCCATGCGGAAACTTACGATCCCGATCGGAACTAGAGCAAATTTGCCCGGCTCTAGATGTCACTTATAACTTTAGCCCTTAATTGTGGAAGCAACCACGTGTTAATCATTTGCAGGTAGCTGTGCTGGTTCACAGGACCAACTAAGAAATAGGTCCAAGTAGATGGTCTGCCGATAACCCTGCCCAAAGCATTACATATGGCGGATTCATACCTGCCAACTCTCCCGATTTAGGCGGGAGACTCCCGATTTCAGACCATTTCTCCCGCCCTCCCGCTTAACGTAATAAATCTCCCGATTTTTCAAAAATCCCACGCGTAATTTCGGATTTAATGTGTCGTCTATCGAACGGATCGACTTGACGTGTTTCGAAGTTATATCTCGATACCGCAGTTTCGCTTTTTATCGATAATCGACAACTGCGTACTAACTCCCGCGTCGCGTCCTGCTGTTATAAAAAGTTGGCTTCGAATAAGTCTTCGTTTGAAATCGTCGAACGTTAATTCAGCGCTTGTTCCTAGATGTTTTGCATAATGACCAGTTGGTGAGAGGTAGTTGTACGCTGCGGAATATTGTATCTGCTTCACACGTGAAATTATATGATTTGTGTATAACTTAGATGTTGTTGGCGTTAATATGCCGGTAGGCTATTGTGATTTTTCGATCTGAGTGATTGCGTCGGTTCCTCGGTAATATGGCGAAGAAATATGATGTGACATTTAAAAGTGTGTACAAAGACAATATTCCCAGGGTGTCTACCGGTAACGAAAGTAACGAATTTTACAAATGGGTAACGAAAGTAACGAAAAAGTAACGAGTTTTACATACGGGTAACGAAAATTTTCCGAAGGCGGATTGAATAATTTAAACTCGCGCCTCTAGGCTCAGAGATTGCGATGGAGCGAGTTTCACGCAAGCGGCGCCGATTGCATAAGCTATATTTCCCCGTGCCCGACCTCGAGGAAATGCATACTGAGGGTACCCTGAGTGGTATACATCGTTCAGCGTATATTTTCGGCATCAAGATGACTTTTTAGTTTTGTGTGAAATATTTATCTGTGTTATTAGGAAACCCGACTTTTCGCGAGACGTTTATTCGCGAAAACTTCTGAATTTAATCAGAAACCTCGCATTTCTGGCATTTATTTGGAGACTGTCAAATTGAAGTCCAGAAATAACGCTAAATAATTTAATGTCGCAATCTTGCGATATGTTACCGTTTCGAAAAAGGATTTTGAAAAAGATTCGAAATACGTAGGCTGTAACTTATTTTAAAAATCTGTCTCGTAAATTTGCGACATCCAGTATGGTTAATTCGAAATTCCGTTATATGTCGATTTTTCCTTCGAACTTTGGTTCCATCGGATATATTATAATCTAACCGGTTATTTCGAAAACTTGTATAACTTGTATAATTCGTGATTCGCATTCGAAATAAAACGTATCCTCTAGTCGTATTAATCGTGCAATCCTCTCCGAATAATTCTTAATATTTGATACCTACTTCGAACTTTCATACTCAAGACGGCCGGCTGACCGCACGACTTGCCTGCGGGAATCTCGTCAAATGGACCGAGATCGACGTCAGTAGCGTAAAATCATAAAACCCGTCCCCTATCGTGAACTTGTGACCACGAGGACTGCGGGAATCCCGTCAAAGATGATTGGGCACCAATCACGAAACATTCCGAAACCTACTCGCTACTTTTCCCAAAAGCGTACGGGGAGCGAGAAGTGCATCTACCCACTTAGAAATGACAGCCTACGTTGCGTCGCGACACTAATTTCTCCTTTTAACCATGCCCAACCCTGAGCTTGCATCCAGCATTCTGTCAGGACGAATAGACAATCGTTCAACGGCCGGGTGCGGCGCGGTATGCATAATATCGCGAGGACAACTTGAATCTCGTAAAACGGCAGAGAGCGTCAGCGATTGCGATACATCGCGATAGTTCTCCACATTCAATGACGAGGACAACTGTATTTTTGTCAAACGGACAGCAAGTGGCGCCGATTGCATAATAATGCTATATTTTCTCGCGCCCGACCTCAAGGACAATGGAAGTGACACATATTATCTAAATCGCGATATTTATCCGTGTTCTATCGCGAAATCAACGGGAATCTCGACAAACGGGTGAGACCAGCGCCGATCGTGTAACATCTCGAAATTTCGCCATACTTGACTGTGAAGACGGAATTCGGTTACAATCACGTAACGTCCCATAAATTTCTTCGTGATCTACCGCGGGGACAAAGGAAATCTCGCCACGGTTAAGAGCAGAGCAACCTCTTGACAATTATAAAAACGCCTTGTGCACAAGACGACATATTAGCTGAAACAACTCATTTGATAATAAATATTTCGTATTATTTTTAAAATTTTTATAACTCCCTAAGTGAATTGTATTTACCGCTTTAAACACAGTTCATTGCTGTCTTTCTTCACCGCGTGATGAGCCCCTTTGCTTGCAGACCGCAGATGTATCTTGAATTCAAACTAATATTAACTAAAAGTTAACTAAAAGGTAGCTAAAAAGTAACTAATTTTTACTTCATCCTTACAGTAGACACCTTGATTCCGCATATAACTGAGTCAAGAAGAGGCGCAACATTTGCATTTTGTAGTGTCTGTAGGTGTGATTTCAGTATCTCGCATAGTGGGGGACATTTTCCAAAATTAAGTTTTTTGTAGATACATTTCCAGCATTTTAACAGACACTCAAGACAATTTTAATGAGGAAATGGATGCTTTACATTCCCAATTCTGTAACTTCCAACTAGAGGATGTGACATCTATTGAAGAAGAAGAAGAAGAAGTGAGAATTGTTGTGAAGTGGGCACTGGTAGGCCAAATGATATGTAGTGGTGGGGTACTCAAGTTATGCTTTCCATTCTGACCATTCCGCATAGTAATGCAGAGTGTGAGAGGATGTTCAGGTCATCTCTCTCTGACAAGACTTTGGACAAACTTATAACTCTGAAGTCGATTCAGAAAGGGAAGTGTTTTGAGCAAGAATATAGCAAGACCTTTTTGAAGAGGGCAAAATCAGCCTCAGTCACCTGCAACAACGACCAATTGAATAATATGATCTTCGATACGTCACTAGTTTTGTATGCCTGAGTGTGGTCGAAAGAAAGGTATGCTTGTTTGATAGACTAGTGAGAATTTAAAATGACTGTACTCAGTCTTAAGTACATTTGTAAACTGGGATGTCATATCATGTTAGTCATGTACAGTTTAATAAATAGTGTAACATATATTTGCTGCAATGTCTTAGCCTGTGTATGTATTATGTTGCATCCCCCCTCCCTCCCTCCCCCCCCCCCCCCCCCCCCCGTCGCCGCGTCGAATCTCCCGATTTTTCATTTTGAGAGGTTGGCAGGTATGCGGATTGCACTCAATTTCCTCATAGAAGTGCGGATTGTTATTTGCCCAAATAAAGAAGTTTCGATTTCGTTAGCTACGATAAATCGCACACTCCTCAGATAATATCACGTGTTTTTTTTAATCATCTGCTTGCGGGAAGGGTGCGAGCAGTATTTCACATGCATGCACACGTTGCTCCAAGTCACAATCACTCAACTCGTTCACTGACGATGGCCGAAAACATGAAAGTTTCAAGTCTTTGCGCATATGGTCTTTCATCGTCGATCGCGGGACGCCTAATTCCGCAGACCGCTTACGTGTTGACTTCACCGGCATTCGTTCAATCGATTCCGCAACAGCGGCACAAGTTTCGATCAGTCGTAAGCCTTCCACTATGTGGTGCATCGAGAACACTTCCCGTCACAAAGGTTTTCTTCTCCCACGCGAATAACGTGATGGGGGGTGGTTGTCCAAACTTCACAGCGAGGTCCTTCAAAATGTCTGACATTGTCTTCTTCGTATTCTGACGTTCGTGAACCCAAACTGAAGGCAGCTAACTGCGCAGTGAGCTATGCAGCGAACCACGTGACGAGACTTTCCCACGCTAACCAAAGTGAACGTGTCAAGTGAGAGACACGGCTCACGGCAGGAAATTCTCAACAATATGTAAATGTTAATAAATATTTATAATACATGTCTAAATTTATTGCCCTATGATATAACATGTAAAGGGACTTTTCGACCACCCTGTATATTAGAGTTAAGCTTATTAATTTCAGGTGTATGCTCTTTTCTTGCAGATCCGGCTTTCAAGCACCATAACAGATGATGTTGATGAAGATCCTACTGGAAATAAAGCTCTTTGGGATAGAGGCTTACTAAATGGGGCATCACAAAAGGCTGGCATTGTGGCTAATTTTCATGTGGGAGAAATATGTATGTCCTTACAGGTAAGGATTTTGCTGTGTTTAGCACCTTTGTTTAGATTCTTGGTGGTAAGAGCTGCAAAATAGTACAAAGCTGATGAATCAGCATGGTAAATGTTCCTTTGTACCAGTTAAGAATTTCTGTGAGAATCTAACTATAATCAATTGCCTTCTGGCACTTACAGATTCACTGTATATTGTATGCCTAGCCTTAAAGTGGTTAAGCCAACCAAACTATGTGAACATGGGCACCCAGAAGCGTCCTGCTGAACACTGTTGCCGTAATGAGAGTGGAGAGAGAAAAGACAGCTCTACGCTCGCAGTATATATACGACCTTCCCCAACACTAGGTCCTCCGAATTTTAGGTGAATTTACGAATATCCATGCTTGCAGCAGAGTATGCACATTATAAAAATTGCAAAATTAGGCAGATAGAGATATAAGATGTAGCACAAAGGTTATTGTTCTGCGAAGTTATTAAATTTGGTCTGAAGTCTGGAATGGGGGTACACTCTGCCTCGTGAGGAAAACTAAAGAGGTGGGTTCGATTCTCACCTCAGCCATCCTGGAAGAGGTTTCCCATTTCTACTCCAGGCAAATACCAGAATGGTCTGTAACTTAAGGCCACGGCAGTCTCCTTCCCAATCCTCACCTGAATTATAAATACATGCACAAAGCAGAAACCCCAGTTACACAGATTATCAGATACATTCTACACACCCAAGTACCCCCCCGTGTGGGTGCGGGATAGAATACACCCACGGTATGCCCTGCCTGTCGTAGGAGGTGACTAATAGGGCCGACATGGCCGAATAACTAGCCAGTTTTTTTGATTTGTTCAGACCCCCTGTGGATGGGGAGGGCAGAATTCATCCACGGTATCCCCTGCCTGTCGTAAAAGGCGACTTAAAGGGGGGCCTTATAAAGGTCGATTTTGGTTTTCTGGTCCCAGCTCTGGTTTGGCCAATAGAAATAATCATGCATGCTGTTAGGGGAAGGGCCACCAGCTTGGCCACCTGGCCAGAAAGCCTAGACGGTATGCCCCATCCCGTCAGGTGGATGCGCCATGTACCCTACAGTAGTATCAGTCTTACAACGAAGGTCCCTGCATGGCCGAATACTGGAGGTGCAAAAATCACTGTGCATGCCGAGGGGGAAGTGCCTGTTGGAGGCACTGGGACCCCGGGCAATATCTGCTATGCCAGGTAGGTATTGCCTTGGCTGGGTGGCGCCCACAGTGATGGCCCCCGTTCGGAGTTGGCAGTATTCGGGGAGGATTTCGTCCGGGATGCCTAGCAAGCGATCACTGACACCTGTACAGGGTGGCACCCTCAAAAAGCAGTCTCTTGAGTGTCGAGCTAATCCCAAGGTGTATACGCCTTGGGATGAAGCCTTTAATAGAAGATTCCCCCTTGGGATGAAGCCTTTAATAGAAGATTCCCCGCTGACAAGTCTCCTCGCTACCTGGTAGCTACGAGGACTGACGGGGGTGGTTTTAAACTAGTCATCATCATCATCATTTCCCCTTATCCAGCTCCTGCCGGGTCGGGGTATTTATGGCACTTCTCCACTTTCCTCTTTCCTTCCACCATTCTTCTTCCACGATCTTGTCCCAGTCCAGATTTCTTTTTCTTACGCTGTTCTTCACTGAATCAATCCACCTTGTTCTAGGTCTTCCCCTTGCTCTCTTACTCTTGAACTTGGCCTCCAGCATCTGTCTTGGTATTCTATTTTCCTCCATCCTCATTACATGTCCAAACCACCTTAGTTTATTCTTCTCAATTCTCTCATTTAGTTTTCCCATCCCAACTTCCTTCCTAACATCTTCATTCCTCACTCTGTCTTTCCTTGTCTTTCCTATCATACTTCTTAGGAATTTCATTTCACTGGCTTGGATTCTACTCTCTTGCCTGCTTGTCAGGGTCCAAGTCTCAGCTGCATAAGTTAATATGGGTACATAGTACATTTTATACATTACCTCCTTGCTTTTCCTTGGTACTTCCTCATCCCAAACAAGTTTTCTTACACTTTGATAGAATGCATTGCTCTGCTGTACCCTCCTGCCAATCTCCATGTCCAACCTACCAGTTTGCATCGATTCACTTCCTAGGTATTTGAACGTGTCCACAATTTCCAAACTCTTGACTTCCAATTTTCACAGTGCCCTTTCCTTGTCTTTCCCCTCTTGTCATCACCATGGTCTTGCTTTTCTCTATACTGATTTTCAGGCCATGCTTCTGAATATTTTCGTTCAGTGCATCTAGTTGTTTTTGCACTTCTTCGGTGTTCCTTCCCCAGACCACAATATCGTCTGCAAATAATAGTAACTTCATTTCTTTATGTCCATATGCTTCCTTTGTTTCCTTTACAATTTCATCCATCACCATTATGAACAAGAGGGGTGACAGCGCACACTCCCCTGTCTTAGTCTAGTCTTGTTCCTAAACCAATCTGTCTTTCCAACTGGGGTCAGTACCCTGCTAACACAGTAGTTGTACATTGCTTGCACCATTTCCAACATTTCACTTCCCAGTCTCCTCTTAACCATGGTTTCCCATACCTTCTCTCTGGGGACACTATCATATGCCTTTTCTAGGTCTATGAAAGTCATGATCAAATCCTCTCCATATTCCCAGTTCTTTTCCATCACCTGCCTCAAGCTAAAGATTGGGTCCACTGTGGATCTTCCACTCCTGAAGCCATACTGTTCCTCTTGCAACTCTCCTTCCACCTTTCTTCTCATTCTTCTTTCTAATATCCTTTCCAGTATTTTTACTATCTGTGATAAGAGGGTCATTGCATACCAACAGGTTCAGCAGCCTTTATCATTTCTACACTGATTCCATCCACCCCTGTTGCTTTTCCCATCTTCATTTTCTGTACTGCTAATTCCACCTCCATCGTTGTTATATCATCTTCTGTTATAGAGTCATCAGGCTGTGTCACTTCGATCTCACCAATAGAATTCCTCACGTTCAATAGCTTATCGAAATACTCCTTCCATCGTCCCTTTATCTCTTCCGGGTGTGTTAACAACTCTCCATCTTCCTTTTTCACCAGCTTTGTAGTAACCCTTTCTTTCCTCTTCTTAGAAGCCCATACAGCATCCTTTTACTGCCACTTCTGTTTCCATTCTTCGTGTAAATTCTTCCCAACTTTTCTTCTCCTACCACTTTCTTACAGCTCCGTTTGCTGTCGTGATACTTCCTTTTGCTTTCTTCTGTTTGATCTCGGTTCCATTCTTTCCATGCAGACTTCTTTTCTTTCACTGCTTTCCTCACTTCCTCATTCCACCACGGTGTCTCCTTCTCTTTCACTCTTGTATGTCCTACCACAAGCACTCTCTGCTGCACCAGCAAATGCCTTTTTAAAGTGGGACCATTCCTCTTCTACATTTTCCACTTCAGTAACTGGAATTTGTTGCTTCAATCTCTCCTGAAAATCTTCCTGTACAGCTTTGTCTTTCAATTTCCATACTTTTATTTTACTTTCTCTGATCTCCTTTAGGTTTTCCAATTTTCCCCATCTAAATTTTGCCACCACAGCTCTATGGTCCCCATCAAATGCTTCTCCTGGTAAAGCTGTCACGTCCATCAGCTTTCTGCGATTTGTCTTTTCCCCCAGGAAGTAGTCAATTACTGATTTTGTTCTTCTATCACCCCACCCATATCTCGTAATTTTCCTGCTGTTTTTCTTCCGAAACCATGAATTACCCACTATCAGTCCATTCCTTTCACAAAAGTTTACAAGTTCTTTTTCCCATATCCATATGGTCCAACGACTTCTTCCTTTCCTTGTCTCTCATTTCCGACTTGTGCATTCATATCTCCCATGATCACCACTTCTACATCTGAGATTACTCTTTCTACAACCCCCAGGAATACTTCAATATCTTCTTCTGTTTCCAGTCTGTGGTGCATACACTTGTGTGAAGTCCATCACGTCATTCTTCATCTTCATTCTGAAGATGAAGATTTTAAACTAGTAAAATCTATTATTTTTTCTGAGGAAATCGAGGGGAAATTTGGAGACCTAAGCGGGATTTCTAAGCTTCGGAACGGTCAGCTGCTGCTGCACACCGTTGATCGGAAGTAAACCATGCGTTGCTGGAATGCACCCAATTCGGAGAAATTCCCGTTAAGGTCTCAAAACACGAAACGCTTAATGAGGTCGGTGGAGTTATTTTCCATCGTGACCTCATTTTAAATAGCGATGCGGGATCTGGGAAAGAGAGGCGTCGCCAAGATTAGGCGCATCACCCGAAAGATTGGAGGTCACATTGTACCACTGCGATTTTCGACCGTACATCACTCCACCTTTGTGCTGCGATCAATGCCAGAAATTCGGGCATGTTTCTGCCAGGTGCACTGCCAAGGCCGTGGGTAGAGTGTGGCAAGGGGACACATGAGGGTGAGAGGTGTACGCCTCCCCCGATTTGTCCTAACTGCCAAGGAAGCCACTCTCCACGATCGAAGCAGTGCCCTGAGTTCTGTAAGGAAGCAAAAATTCAAGTAATAAGAACTCTTTATAGGCTTTCATATCATGACGCTCGCAAGAGGTACCGTGATATGAATGCCCCCGAATTTCGGGTATAGTTTGCAGCTGCAACGACTCCCTCATTCACCCCTGCCGCATCTTTACCGAGTGTAGTATCCTCGACGCCCGTATTTTCAGCACTGTTAAAATCACCCCTCGCAGTACCAGCGAAAAATGTCAGCCCGAAGGAGGTACGACTTTCTTCGGCCCCGCAAAAGAAGGCGCCGGTTATACCATCTAAACCGGCGCAATTGGAGAGGAAGTCATCTTCTTATCCGAAACGGTCGGCGAATAAGGCTTCTCCAGCTAAAGGGGGAAAGAAGACTTTGCCGACCAGGGCTGGTCCTTCTCTTCCAGCCCACCTAATACGAAAAATATGGGGGAGAAGAGGGAGATGGTTCGTCACCGTCTCTCTCGCCCTCCTGCTGAAGGGATGGCTACTGTCTCTGCTGGCCTTTCCGCTCCCACGACCACCAAGGGAGCGAAGCCTGCTGAAGCCAAGCCCGTCCGTATGGAGGAACTCCCCTATAGAAAAGAAAATAGATAGACGGAGGAGAGGGGAACGGTTCAGCGCCCTTTCTCTTTCTCTCCGAAAGGCGGGGCTGCTCATGTATCTGCTGGCCATCCCGCTCCCACCACTACCAGTGGCTCGGTGCCAGCAGGAGCGACCTTGTTTTATAAGGACCCGGCATCTGTGGGGAAGGGACCATCTACTTCCCCAAACACACGTCGGCGCCGATCCAAAAAGAAATCTCTTCGGGTCGTGTCGAGGACAGACACCCAGTCTTCGGACCGGGAGAAAGTCCCTTGACACCGCTCTCGCTCTTCCCCAAGAGCGAGACTCGTGAGGTCCGACGACTGCCGCGCGTAACCCAAGGGAGCGCCCTCTCCATTTTCTTAGTCTTCGGACGGAGATATGGAGATTGAGGTGTGCTCTCCTGCCCCACATCATCTCCAACTAGAGATGGGGAAGTGTGGCAAGCGGTCAAGCATAAGTAGAAGACCCACTTCTACTTAAGTCCACACCATGGCACTATTACAATGGAACTGTAATAGCTATTCTGTTCATCTCGCTGATTTACATCAATTAATATCTTAGTTTTCGGCAACCATTGTCTGTCTTCAGGAATCCAGGTTTCGTCCTGGACATCAGACAACAATGCGTCACTACAAACTCTTCTCTAAAGACCGGGTGGACGGAGCTGTGGCTGCTGGTGGCGTCTGCACTCTCGTCCACTCTAGCCTCTTTAGTGAAGAGGTGCCGTTGCGTACTAAGCTAGAGGCAGTGCAGTTCGTACTTCGTTGCCAATAATGGCAACAGTATGTAACGTGTACATCCCGCCTGATTCTCAACTGGATTACAACCAGCTGGTAGATATAGTCTCTCAGCTCCTCCCTCCTTTTCTCCTTCTGGGAGATGTTAATGCCCACAACACCATCTGGGGCTCGCTACCACTAGCGGTGAAGGGAGAGATTTTGAGAGGCTGATCAGGCGGCTGGACCTGTGTTTGTCGAACACAGGGGAACCTACGCACTTCTCTATTGCACACGGTACTTTTTCAAGTATCGATATTACCTTGTGCAGTCGTGCGCTGGTTTCCCTGCTACAGTGGGGTGTACGCGATGACCTTTGTAATAGTGACCATTTTCCATTTATCGTTATTCTTCCGAACCAGAGAGCCATTGAGTTACCGAGTCGATGGCTTCTCCGTCGGGCTGATTGGCCAACTTTCACGACATGTGCGGCGTTTGCCGAAGATACCTTTGAGAAAGTGTCGACGATCATACTATTCACATAACGAATGGTATTTTGGCTGCTGCTGAGGAAACAATACCTTCCTCATCCGGCAACTCGCGCCGGAAGCTTGTCCCTTGATGGACAGCCGAGATTGCAGCAGCCATTAAAGATCGTCGATGTGCTTTCAAATGCTACCGGAGGCAAAACACTATGGCCAACCTTATCACCTTCAGAAGGATGCATGCTTGAGCCCGATATCTGATTCGGGAGAGTAAGGAAACGACCTGGGAAAAGTGTGTCGTCTATGATGGCGCAAACTCCTTCATCTCAAGTGTGGACTAAGCTTAGTCAGATCTCCGGACTCCCGACATCACTATCGATACCGGGAGTATCCATCAATGGAGACATCACGGACCATCTTCGCCATTGCCAACAGCATTGGCTCGCACTTCTCCGATGTATCCAGCTCCGGGAGTTACGATCCTACATTTCTGACTCTGAAGCGGGAGGCAGAGACTCACCCCTTGTCATTTGCCAATGCTGCTTCGGAGTCCTATAATGTACCATTCTCTGAATGGGAACTGCGCAGTGAATTTCATGTCCATCCGACTCTTCCGTGTAACGGTTGCCGCCGCTGGGTCCGCGGTAGTTCCATCGCTGTATGTAGACGATTTAGCTCTGCATTACAGCTCTGGAAGTATGGCAGTCGTGGAACGGCAATTGCAGCTAGCTATCAACCGGGTCGACAGGTGGGCTCACGACCAGGGTTTTCGTTTTTCAGCAGCGAAAACCTCAGTCGTCCATTTTTGTCCACTCCGGAGGCTACATTTACACCCTGAACTACATCTCAGGGATGCTGCGTTGCCGTTGGTTGACACTTATCGCTTCCTGGGGCTTCAATTTGATAGCAAATTAACGTGGCAGTGCCATATACGGCCATTAAAAATGACATGTCTCAGGAAACTGAACATGCTCAAGTTTCTTAGTGGCACTATGTGGGGGGCTGACCATGCGGTGCTGCTATGGTTCTACCCAGCCCTCGTCCTGTCCCGGCTAGACTATGGTTCAGCAAGGCCGGCAACCTTGAAAATGCTGGACAGCATCCACCATAGTGGCGTTGGGCTGGCTCCCGGTGCATTCCGGACCAGCCCGATACCCAGCCTACTCGCCGAATCGGGTGTTCCACCTTTAAATTATAGACGCCAACATATGCTTTTAGCATATGCTGCCAATGTGCGTCAGATGCCGCAACACCCGACCTATCAAGCTCTCTTCGGTATCCAAAACCGTCAGGGGTACGCCAACCGGCCTCGTGCCACTCGGCCGGTTGGTATTAGACTTGATAGCTCGTGCACTGAAATAGGAGTGGCTGTAGGTCCCTGTATGATCCGGACATCTAGCGAGGTGCCTCCGTGGCGTCCAGAAATTCGGTTAGATCTTCACAGAGGTCCCAAGGTGAACATGGACGCCTCCGTTTACCGGAGGCAGTCATAGTTCACCAATTTCCGGACGTTGGCATTCTCTACACTGATGGTTCGAAGGTGGATGAGAAAGTGGGTTGTGCTTACGTTATTGATGGTGCAAGTACCAAGATCTCTTTGCCTGAGGCCTGTAGTGTGTTTACTGCGGAGCTCGTTGCCATCTATGAAGCTCTGCAGGATGCACGAATCCACTTTCTCGTGTGTACCGACTCTTTGAGTTTGTTGCAGTCAATTGCTACATGTTGCCCGCTACAAATCCACGACCTACTATCCGGGCTGTGCCACGCTGACACTCAAATCACCTGTCTGTGGCTTCCAAGCCACATGGGAATTGCAGGAAATGAGTTAGCTGATCAAGCTGCAAAAGAGGCGGTAACACTACCACCTCGACCAATGGAGGTACCTGCTAGAGATATTCGCTCTCAGTTACGCCTACAATTTCTGGCTTTTGGGAGTCAGTGGCTAGCTGACCCACTGCCCAGTAAACTGGGAGCGATCCAGGGAACTACTCGCGTGTGGGGGAGCTCTTTCCAGTCACGGAGGGAGTCCGTCATTTTAAGTAGGCTAAGGATAGGTCATACAAGATCCACCCACTCGTACCTAATGAGAAGGGAAGACCCCCCACTTTGTACCTGTGGAGCCGTTTTTACCGTGGCCCACATTTTCACAGTGTGTGTTGAACTTGCTGACTTACGAAGAAACCTTGGTTTGCAGAAGACACTCAACTTATATTAGCCGATGACGAGATGGCTGCTGATCGCGTTTTCCGCTTTATAAGTGAGAGTGGGTTAGGGCCAGCAATCTAAATTTTCCAGTATTAATTGACTCAACGACTTGTTCGTTTTTGAATGATGTTTTGTTTTTCCGTAATTTTTGTTTATTTTTATATATATATATTTTTTTTTAATTTTTGTTTTTGTATTATTAATTTCTGGTCATTTTAAAGTTAGGCGTCCACCTGAAAATTTTAAATTCAATTCCAAATTTGAATTTTTTAATCTGTGTTAAGAGAAGCCTCCATGGCTTAGGCGGCAGCACGCCGGCCTCTCACCGCTGGGTCCGTGGTTCAAATCCCGGTCACTCCATGTGAGATCTGTGCTTGACAAAACGGAGGCAGACAGGTTTTTCTCCGGGTACTCCGGTTTTCCCTGTCAAAATTTCATTCCAGCAACACTCTCCACTATAATTTCATTTCATCTGTCATTCATTTAATCATTGCCCCAGAGGAGTGCGTCAGGCCTCGGCAGCCGGTACAGTTCATATCCTCGCCGCTAGATGGGGGCTTCATTCATTCCATTCCTGACCCGGTCGGAGACTGGAAGCAGGCTGTGGATTTTCATTTTTTCAATCTGTGTTAAGAGGGGCAGATGACCTTGTAGTTACACCCCTTAAAACAACAATAACTAACACCCAAGTACATGGAGTTAAATGACAAAGATGTCCAAGGCCCTCAAATGACACATTATTTTGCATGATGTTATCTACTCCCCCATGTTATTCTGAGTAACAATGCTTATGGACTCCTAATAAGGCAACGGAAATGCAGAAAGCATACTTAGCTGTCACCCATAAGGTCCAGATTCAATTCGTGGCTCAGTCAAGAAATAAATTTCTGGTCTCATGGTCAGAACAGGGTACACTATACCTCGTGAGGTGAAAATGAGAGGCAAGTTTTGTCTCAGTTACAAAAAAAAAACACAATTTGCAGATACCACAATAGCACCATTGGTTGAAGAAATTTGTGTTATCGCATTCTTCATTATTCAAACTCTTACTTAAAAAACCATACACACTGAAAATTGTATTTGTCGCTTGGCTGTGTAAAGCTGGCTGCCACTCTGCTTGCTAACGAGCATTGTTATGAATTCATAGCACTTCTTAAACCTTCACAACTGTACAGAAATACTGTCACTCTAGTTTGTATTTCGCCAAGAACTCATCATTTCCTTACTCAGGTAACCTAATCTTTCTCTCTAATTATCCCTTCAGTTCAAGGCCTGGTGCTATCTCCCAAATGGCTGGTCATAGTGCCACAGGGTTTGGACAGTCAGTTTCAAAATGTTTCATCTGGGTGACAGTTTTAATTTTTTTTTTTTCCCCGTGCAGAGAGAAATGATTTAGTACTGCACGAGCCTAGCGAACTCTGTTATCTGGGAAACTTTGTGCTGTGCTATTGGCTGGCTCGGGCCTGCGGCTGAATCTGGCTCCTCCTTTATGTTCAGAGGTGGCAATGTTCGACTTGTTTGCCGCAATGTCTGATGAGACTTCAGACGTACGAATAGTGGTGCTTCTAAACGTCGACAGTACCCAGCAAAGGGGGGTAAGGGGTATATCCCTCCAAACGTATTATTTGTCACCCCTACTGAGAAGCTGTTGAACTAGTCACTGCACAAAAGCAGTCAATGCCTACTTGCAAATCCACTAACCCCCCCCCTAAGGTATTCTACCGGAACTCCCCCTGAACGACACTATTTTGAGTACTTTGCATAAAATGTAGCTTTGTGTAATACAGTAAATACACCAATAGAACGAAAGAATGCAGTAAATTCAGTATGGAGTTTTGTGTAGAATGAGGCTTTGCAGCATGGCCTTGGGACGTTGTAGCATCCCTTCCAAAATGCCTGGTTTGTCTTCCCCCCTGTGGGAGGCCCTAGAGCAGGCATGTCGAACCTTTTTTTTGAAAAGGGCCACTGTCGTTAAGGTGAATTGGTTTGCGGGCCCCGTGATCGATTTTTCTACCATATTAAATAGTGTCTAAATTATAAGATAAACCAATTAATTGAAGGAATGAATAATATATTGATCAGTTATTTTTATTAATATATTAATCATATATTAGTTAAGTTAGTTTTAAAATTAAGTCTCTACTTAGTATAAAACGAAGTCCCAGATTCATGGATTTTACGGGTAATCTCTAGACCCACTGAATGGATTATGATGGCGGTTTTCACCATTCTGTAGAAGATACCGTATATATCGCACTTTTTTGACCGGAAGTATGTGCGAAAATTTTCGGTGCGATATATATACGCATATATGACCATATTCCCGAAAAAACACATACTTTGCATTATTGAAACAAGGCAACTGGCATACGGTACTCGCCCTATTAATTGTCACTGCTGCCAATCTCAGAGGTACTCTCGCGTGCATCATCCTGACTTAGGTACAATGCATTTGTGATGCACGTCGACGCTATTTATTTCTTTTCATTATGGTTATTGGTCATTAAGGACCTATGAAAAAGATGTCATACTCCTTAAAGATGATTCTAGGCAGAAAAGGAATTTAGAGCGCAGACGCTTAGCGATAGATATCGATCATCTTCCATATTGATTCGTCGCTACATGAACAAGCGAGCTCAAGCTTAGCCGACCGCGGCCAAAGACTTACCGCGTGCTATAACACTCATGCTTCGCCGCATTTTTGCACGTGCTTGCACTCGGCCGAGCTCTGATGCGACGAATGCGTAAAGACGAAATCATTGATATTCGAGAAGACTGAACTGCGTTTCTCTGCATGTAACAGTAGGCCTACTTGCACAATCTTCGAAACATACGAGCATGTTGGTGCGAGTGGTATAGCGCAGATTTCCTTTATCTTCGAAGCCAGAATACCGGTACTGATGTCTACAAGGCAACTGACGGACAACAATAAAGGAAACCTATGACGCCTAAACGAACAATACCATTGCATATTGATGACGTCTCGCGCTAAATCTATTGTGTTTCTGCCTTAATGTTATTACTGTCACATATATGACAGCGTCAGAAATGAATGCGAGATATATGCAAGTACTTTTTTCCTGAAATCTTATATATAAAAGTGAGTCAGTCTGTATGTATGTATGTATGTGGGTGGGTCTGTTCCGTATACAAATCTACACCGTTCCACCAATCTCAACCAAATTTTGCACACACATACCGTATATACTCGAATACCACCCGCACATTTTTAAACAAAATCGGACGTGAAAAATTGGGGTGCGGGTCTTATTTGAGTCATCCTGATTTTAAAGATTTAAATTGCCCGCCACGTGCGATATCGGGTGTTGCGAGTATCCGCTAGATGGTGCTAGCCTTCTTCCGGCCATCACTTTTTTTTACCGTAAGCAGGTGGCGTCATACGGTTGCGCACGTTTTCCGAGTGTAAACATGAGTTGTACGAAGCGTTTGCGGTCGTTTAATGTGAGTGAGAAGCTGAAGTTATTGGAAATCGTGCCCGGTAGGAAATATGATATTGACGAGCCATGTATTCGTGATTGAGCGGGATGACGTCTATGCTACAACCACTGGATGTCTCCGTGAAACGCCCATTCAAAGCAGCCTTGAAACAGCTGTATACGGAGCAGATGGCGGCCGATAAGCACACACTGACTCCAACTGGTCGTATTCAGCGCCCGGAAGTTCAGCTGCTATGTTCGTGGATTTTGACGGCATGGAAACGTATCTCGGGAGATATCATTCGGAAGAGCTTCAAGAAATGTAGTATTTCGAATGCTATGGATGTCAGTGATGACGACATTTAGTGGGATGGTGATAAGAGTTCCGAAGTTGGTACTTCTGATGACGATGAATGAAGTGTTTGTGTACTTTTATTTGTATTTTTAATTGTTTGATGTGTGTTATTTTAGGACGACTTCAAAACTGTTGGAAACTATTTTGGATAAATGCTATTCTGTTTATTTAGTTAATATTGTACATAATTTTGAGTAAAAAATTATTTTTTTAAATTTTGTTCTTCAAAATCAGGGTGCGGGTCATATTCGGGGGCGGGTCGTATTCGAGTAAATACGGTAGTTTAGGACCCGGTAGGAACCGCTGGCTACATGAATTTTCGATAGTCTTTCTCATTCTTCTGATTTCGGCCTTTTAGCACACACATAGTTTAGGACCCGGAAGGAACCGCTGGCTACATGAATTTTCGATAGTCTTTCTCATTCTTCTGATTTCGGCCCTTTTGCACTAAAGCACAGGCTAATCAAATCATAAAATATACTCATGAAGGAATGGCAAGGCAGATAGTTTCCATGGCAACATAGCTCAAGTCGAGACACGGCCGACTGGATTCGAGTTGTGCTCTGCACTACCGGTATAGAAAATGAGAATCTTTACTTGAAATCCCGTTAGTTACTCAACTGCTCACACAGCACTGTCAACCGAGTTGAGCATAACAAAGACTTGACACTATCTATCTACTACAGTACATATTTGTCTAATACCACTCACTCACTCATTCATTCATTCATCACGAAATCTCAAAAACCACCAAACGGATTGGAATGAAATTTGGTATGCAGCTTCCTCAAGGGCCGCAAATGCCCGCTAAGAGAGGATGTTTGGATATTCAAGTTCTAAAGGGGGGTTAAGTGGGGAACTCATATGAACTCATCTTTAAAAATAAGAAGACACGTGTCTGAGGGTTTTTCGATGTGGTGTATATTATGAGGTGAATCAACCTGGGGAGGTCTATAAATATGTAGACCTGGACAAAGGGAGTGTGATGTGATGATACTAACCAACAAAATCAGTAATACAAGGATTCAGCAGAAGAGAATCCTCATAACCTCTCCACTCCAACTCCAAACACTGACCTGCACGTGGTGTCCCCTGCTAAGCTGAGCAACCCAGTGGAAGGTTGGGTAATCAATCCCAGCGGGAAACTGGGTCAGTGAACAGACTAGTGTTGGGGGGGACTGAGAATTATTTTCTCAGTTCTTTCACCTTTCTGAATAACATTCAGGATTGTAATTCGAGGATTTATCCTCCCCTCAAGGTGAAACCTTAGATAGTCGACCATGAAAAGTCATTTGAAGAATAATTCCGCCGTCTGTAATGATAGATTACAGAAAAGACAGCATTCGGATACGGTGGGCTGTCATGCGGAAGATAATGACGAATCGGAGCGTCTGAAAACTCATCAAAAAGCAAACAAACAAATACTACGGAAAATCAAACCTAAACAAGTCTCATTCTTTTCTACACATAATGTTAACTCTCTGGTTCAAACTGGAAAATTGAAGATCATCACGGATATCATGAGAAGTCATAAAATTCTAATTATGGCCCTTCAGGAAATTAGAAATAGTGATCAAGGCCATCTGGAATCACAAGGATATAGACTATATAAAGGAATTCCAGGAAAACGAGTTATGAAAAATTGTCCACAATTTGGTAACGGATTCTTAATAGATCTCAGAATCATTGACTCGATAACAGAATTTAAATCTCAATCCTCCAGACTTACGACCCTAACTTTGAAATCGGCAAATAAAACATATACAATTATTAATGCACATGCTCCTACTAATCAAAAAAACAACACCATTAAGGACAGAGAAGAAGTACAAAAATTCTGGGATCTTTTGGATCAAACTTTAATAAACATCCCTTCATCAAACATCAAAATTCTCCTTGGTGATTTCAATGCGCAACTTGGACAAGAAAGAAGATATAGAGATATAATTGGAAAATGGACAGCACATAAACGAACCAATAAAAATGGTCAAAGATTAGTCGAAATTTGTAGAAACCACAAATTAATCTCTAAATCAACATGTTTTAAAAGACAGCCCCATAAATTGAAAACTTGGAAACATCCTGACTTCAGAAGGGGTGAATGGCAGTTGGATCATGTCTGCATGGATAAATTTCACCATCGCGAAATTCACAATGTCAAGGTTCTAAGGGGAGTTGACTCAGGATCAGACCACTATGTGGTAAAGATAAAAATAAAATTAACTCCAATGGCCAAGAAAAAAACTAATAATAACAATAGGAGGAAATTTGATCCATCTACCTTAATAAAAAATATAGAGTACTGTGAAAGAACAGGAGAAGAGTCTCTCAACACTAAAACATTGGACGAATTAATCACTAAATTAAAATCAATAGCAGAGGAGTTAGCACCAATAAATCCAAGGAAAAAACATGAATGGTGGAATGTAGATTGTGATCAAGCAATAGAGAAAAGACACCAAGCATGGATAAAACATCAAGCTCTAAAGTCAGAAGAATCAAATTTAGAACTAACTATACAAAGAAAATTAACCCATAAAATCATCAGACAAACGAAACGTAATCATCTTAAAAATACACTGGAAAAGATAGAAGACGATTTCAAGAAAAAGCAATCTCGAGATTATTACAAAACATTTGGTAAATATCTAAAAAAATTTGAAGCTCCAACATTAATGTTGAAAAATCAAACAGGAAAGTTAGCACATTCTAACCAAGAAAATACAGAGATCCTTGCAGAAGCATTCGAGAAACTGTTAAATTGTGATGATCCACTGGAAACCCTGCAAGTAAACACTGATACACCTATTTTAACTTCACCTGATTTAATAAATCCTCCAAACATTAAGGAAGTAGAACTCACAATTAAAGAACAAAAAAATTACAAAACTTGTGGCGAAGACTTAGTCTTTGCTGAAATCTGGAAAAATGCTGGTAAACCTGCGATTATAAATCTTCATCAACATCTAATTAAAATGTGGATTACTGAAGAAATTCCTGCACACTGGACCACAGGAATAATCCATCCATTATTTAAGAAAGGAGACAAAACGAACCCAGATAACTACAGAGGAATTACCCTTCTGGACTGCACATATAAAATTTTCTCTCGTATAATTTACAACAGGATCAAAAACATTCTGGAACCACAACTTGGAGAATATCAAGGAGGATTTCGCCCTTACAGAAGTTGTCCAGACCAAATCCTTAGCCTGAAATTAATAATGGAATATTACAAAAACAGAAATAAGCAACTCTTTATCACTTTTATAGATTTCAAGAAAGCCTATGATAGTATTCATAGACTGACACTGCTAAAAATCCTCAGATCATACGGTCTCCATCCTAAATTGATAAAAATCATTCAATTAACATTATCAAACACAAATTCGAAAGTTAAATTTAGGGGAGAAATATCAACAGCTTTCACAGTAAAAACTGGTCTCAGACAAGGTGATGGATTATCCCCTCTGCTTTTCAATGTGGCTCTTGATTATATCATGAAGGTTTGGCAAAAGGAAAACCCTCCTAAGATCAAAATTGGAACAAAACCATCAATAAAAATAAACTGCTTAGGATTTGCAGATGACTTGGCTCTTTTAGCACTAGACAAGGAAGAGGTTTGTACTCAGATCACTAGTCTCCAAGAAATTGCTCAAGGGATAGGATTACAGATATCCTTTGAAAAAACTGAGATCATGCCTATGAAACCCTTAGATATAAATGAAGTCTATATAAATGATCATAAAATTAACCTAGTTCCTCAATTTAAGTATCTTGGAGAAATTATAACACATAACTTAAACGAAAAAGTAACTTGGATAAATAGAACAAATAAAATGAAAAAGGCACAATCTCTAACCTGGTCAACATATAATAAAAAATGCCTATCAATAGCTACTAAGATCCAACATTATAAAACTGTAACTCTCCCTGAAGCCACTTATGCTTGTGAAACACTGTTCCAAATTAAAAATGAACAAAGAACTGATCAGCTCCTCAAAACGGAAAGAAGAATCATTAGAACGTGCATAAATAAAAAGTATCAGGTTGAGGGAGTCTGGAGGATTCTCCCAAATGAAACTGTCTATCGTGAGATTGATCCAATCACCAGCACAATGAAGAAGAAAAGAATTTCATATTTTTTTCACATCTTACGGCTTCCAGAAAACAGAATTGTACGCCAACTGGTGATGAGAAATCTAGGAAAGAAAACTGGAGGTAAATGGATCCAAGAAATCCAACAAGATCTCAAAGCAGTTGGACTCAAGATAACAGATGCCGAGGAGAAAAATAAAATTAACACCATACTTAAAACTCACAAATTTTCTGCAGAAATGACACACAGAAAGCCTATGGAGATTTCAGATGAGTTGAGAAAATCCCGATCTGAAAGAATGAAAAAGTACTGGAAAGAGCGCAAGAACCAAGCAGTACTACCTTCAAAGAAGAAGTGATTGTGGAACGACTCAAGTGGTCCAATGTGACCAATCAAGATTAATAATAATAATAATAATGAGGTGAAAAGGGTGAAAAGTGGGGATTGAAAGAATCCTAACGGAGCGTGTATCTCTTAAACGACATAGGCGAGGAGTTTGAAACTCGGCGGAAAAAAATCAGCATAAAAAATAAGTTAATGTGTTTGACCGTTTTTTTTTTTTCTTCATAAATCCAATTTAAGGGGCCCATGGGGAGGGGTGAAATTCGGGGGGGGGGGGGGGGCAGGAAAGAAAGTGTCCTAACTGATTGACTGACTGACTCACTCATCAAACTCAGGGGGGGAAAAACTGCTTTAAAGTAAGTAAATAACTATTCGACAGTTTTTTTTTTTTGATCAATCAAAAAGAAGAGGTTCATCGGGAGGGGTGAAATTCTGAAGAAAAACAAATGAAAGAAAATGTCCTGACTCATTCACTCACTCATCATCGCCCAGCCAATAATTTTGAAGTTGGAAACATGGCATTTTGCGGATATGTTCGTTGTATGTCAACCGTACACTAAGGGAGGATTTTTGGATATTCAGGCTCTAAAGGGGGTTAAACCTGCATTTCATTGAATAACAATATCTCGCGAGTGGTTTCATTTTTGGATGTGATACTCGGCATATAAACTAATCATTAAAAATAAGCAGACATGTCTCTAAGGATTTTTCGATGTGGTGTATTATTATGAGGTGAAAGGGGTGAATAGTGGGGGTTGAAGGATTCCTAACGGAGCGTGTAGGCCTATCTCTTAAATGACATAGGCGAGAAATTTGAAACTCAGCGAAGAAAATCAGCTAAGTAAATCGGTGTTCGACCGTATTTTCATAAATTAATTTAAGGGGCCAATGGGGTGGGGTGACATTCTGGGGAAAAAGAGGAGAGAAAGTGTCCTAACTGACTGAGTAACTCACTCACTCATTAAACTCGGGGGGAAAAGACAGCTTAAAAAATAAGTTAATAGGAGTTCAAGAGTTTTTTTATCAATCCAATTTATGGGGCCCATGGGGAGGGGTGAAATTCTGGTAAAAATATTTGAAAGAAAAAATGTTCTGTCCGACTCACTCCCTCATTACGCCCAGCGAAAACTATTATCCGGAAAAATGAAATTTTGGGAATATGTTCGCTGTATGTCGAAAACGTCAACTAAGGAATGATTTTTGTTTTTTCGTGTTTTAAAGAGATGTTAAGGGGGTAAACATGCATTTCATTGAATAACGATATCTCATGAGTTGTTTCTTTGGGGATGTGATATTCCGTATATAAACTAATCATTAAAAATAATCAGACATATATCTAAGGGTTTATCGATGTGGTGTATATTATGAGGTGAAAGGGGTGAAAATTGGGGGTTGAGGGATTCTTAACGTAGCGTGTATCTCTTAAACAACATAGGCGAGAAGTTTGAAATTCGGCGGGAAAAAACAGCTTAAAATACAAGTAAATAGATGTTCGACCGTTAGTTTCATAAATCCAATTTAAGGGGTTCATGGGGAGGGGTGATATTATCAAAAATAAATGAAAGAAAATGTCCTGACTCACTCACTCACTCACTCATCATCGCCAAGCCAAAATTATTGAAGTTAGAAACATGAAATTTTGGGGATATGTTCGTTGTATGTCGAAAACGTCCACTAAGGAAAGAGTTTTGAATATTCAGGTTCTAAATAGGTGTTAAGGGGGTAAATGTGCATTTCATTGAATAACAATATCACGAGTGGTTTCATTTGGGGATGTGATACTTGGCATATATACTAATCATTAAAAATAAGCTGACACATGTCTAATGGTTTTTCGATATAGTGTATATTATGAGGTGAAAGGGATGAAAAATGGTGGTTGAAAGATTCTTAACGGAGCGTGTATCTCTTAAACGACATAGGCGAGGAGTTTGAAACTCGGAGGAAATCAATCAGCTTAAAAATAAATAAATAAAATAAATAGGTGTTCGACCGTTTTTTCATAAATCCAATTTTAAGGGGCCTATGGGGAGGGGTGAAATTCTGGAAGAAAAACGTCCACTAAGGAAGGATTTTTGTATGTTCACTCTCATCGACCAACCCAAACTATTAATGTTAGCAGAATGATATTTTGGGGATATGTTTGTTGTGTGTCGAAAACGTCTACTAATGTGGGAGTTTTGGATATTCAGGTTCTAAAGTGGTGTTAACGGGGTGAAACCTGCATTTCATTGAATTAAAATGACACGACTGACGCGAGCGAAGCGAGGCTAAAAATGAGATGGTGTGTGTCTGTGTATTACGCAATCACGCAAGTACCATTGGTCCGATTTACATGAATTTTACATGGAAGTAGCTGATTTACCTGGCTAACATATAGGTTATTTTGATTTCAATACTTTGCTCTATTTAAAGATGGCGACCATTTTAGAGACGTCACTACACCCTTTGGTTTAAAACTTTCATATTTCCATTTCAAATGAAAAGAGAACGCTAAGAAATAGCAAACTTTTGATGGCATATACGAGGTTTAAAATTACATTTTCTATCCGAAAGGTATCTCCAACCGTTAGCGAGTAAACCCTAAATTTGTGCTATAAAACACGGTCAATGCCGAGCGGTGTAGTTGGACAAAATGTTCCATCCTTAATCTCCCTCGCGCAGCAAGTCGCCTATCCCCTGTTTAAACTGTCACCTTCACATTTTATTTTATTTATGACGCGTAGCGAAGCACGGGTACTTCAGCTAGTTTCAAATAAAAAATGGGGGGGGGGATATATACGCGAGCAAATGCGGTATCTGGTGGAAGGTAGAAAACAATTTATGACCTAAGGATGCCAAGCAGTTAAGATTTCAGTGAATAAGTTGAAAGAAAAGAACCTGGCTCCCGTGCGCCTTTTAAGCTTACGCTGGGCAAACAGTTTAAAATATCTATACACTATGAATGTAAGGATTATTCAGCATGAGATGTTCTACAAAAACGCCTGGCACAGTATATTTATACCTTCAATACATCGCCCACTAGAAGTGTCTTTACATTTTCAATCCTTCCAACAATCTTCATTCAATTACTAGCCTGTCGCCCTAGACACTGTCTAGTTAAGACTTCAGAGAAGAAGAGATTCCCTGGAAGTGCAACTCTGCTTTTCTTTACTTCACCTGTTTACTCGTTCCGCAGAATACACAGTCAAGTTCAGATTGGACGGAATGGGGATTTGTCTTTCATGCACCTCGCCATTCTTCAACTACGTCTGACAAGAATTTGTTGCTCATGCTATCTCCATGATAATACTCCGTATTTACTCGGCTATATGATCACCTCATGTACAGTACACCCCCCCCCCAATTTTCGAGAGCAAAATTAAATGGTGGTGTTGGTGTTCGTATTGGAGTGGTTAAGAACCTGGCGGGGTGGTTTGAGCGATGTGGGATCCGTTCTCGTGCAGCTCCTACCACACAGGTTTTGCTATTAATTCTAGGGTTGCTGGGACTGCAGATGTATTGAAGTGGTACACTTTCTATTAGACTAATTTTGGTTTTGGAATTGTTTGTTGAACACAACAGAAAAGTAGGTAAAGAGCTTTTGCTATTAGATGAAACTGAAAAGTACAAAATCATCTCCTCAACTTTTACTGGAGTTGATGTATTTAATTCTGTTTTGAAGGCGGAAACAGAGTGCATGACGCTTCTTGCGGCAAAACTCCGGACAGGTGGGTTTGATTTCCACCTCTGCCATCCTAGAAGTGGTTTTCAACTTATCTTAATTTCCCATTTCCAGCTTCCTGGGTCGGGTTGTGAATTAAAGACCTCCATCGTTTCCTGCCTCTCCACCACTCCTCTCCTTTTAAGTCCATCTTCAGGTTTTCTTCTCTTTGCACCCCGACTGTATCCGTCCATCTCTTTTGGGGTTTTCCTCGCGGTCTCTTCCCTTCATCTTTTCAGGAAAAGCTTTCTTTGGTAATCTCTCCTCCATCCTCATCATGTGCCCATACCATTTTAACTTTGTTGTTTTTATCCTGTCCTGCAGCTTCGAGATTCATGTCCTTTTTCTTGTCTCTTCATTTCTAACTCTTCTGGTCTTACCCTCTATGCCTCTTTGAAATTTCATGTCCGCTGCTTCTACTTCTACTCCAGGCAAATTTCGGGATGGCCATAGCTGACTTCTTAATTCCTAACCCGAATTGCTGAAACACTTGAGTTAATGTGTAGTGGTTGTGCTGCGTCCAGATTTATTTATTGTAAATATTTGTTTCAGAGAGCTACTCTGATTCCTGGAGGGAGCGAGTCGCTTGTCTACACAACCCTTTCTGGAACTGTTGGTGTTCTTGTGCCATTCACATCGCATGAAGATCAAGATTTCTTCCAACATTTGGAAATGCATATGAGATCAGAAAACCCTCCATTGTGTGGGCGAGATCATCTTTCCTTCCGTTCTTATTACTATCCAGTTAAGGTAATTCAATCTACATCTATAATTGAGGTGATAGTTACTATAAGCTGTTTGAGTACATCGACTGCAGGACTTCGTACTGCGTAATTTTCAATTGATTAATAAGTTAAAGGGCTTTAAAGTTTGTAGTGTGTTCTAGGAATGACAGTTATAGTGCACCGGAATCTTGAATCAATTTCGGTTTGTCCCCAAGAGAAAAGGACACATGCTGGAAGTCTATAAACAAGGGATTGTGCCCTTAAAAATTCTGTTAATGAAATATCATACCTGTCGAATTTTATGGGTTTTCCGGAAAATTTAGGGAAAGGCAGTGTGTTTTACGGATTTACGTACCAAGGTCTTTTTAAAATTCACTCCAGAACAGGCATCTGAATGCCGCTGATATTGCTGTGTGACCAGCTCACTTTCGATACATCGCTCTGAACTATTCTTCGACTGGGAATAAGAGATTCGTCATTTCGCTCATATTGGCCCGTATTGACGCAAATTGTATTGTATTCAATACAATTGTATTGAATAGGGCGGAATAAATAGTAACTTTACTGTATTCATGGGAATAAGAGATGCGTTCTGATTTGCCTGAATCCTAGTTGATCAATATTGATTTGTTTGTGTTGATTGAAAGCTCAGGGATAACAGTTTGCTTATTCTTTATTGCGTTGATTAGTTCGATAACCTTGACCGTTCTGTGTAAAAATTAGTTCTTTTCTTCACACGAATTACAGAGCGTAGGTAGTGTTGTAGTTACGGAATAACAGGCGAATTATCAGGGTGTCGACGGGTACCGAAAAGTAGCTAATTTTTGTCTGGATAATTGGAGGTAACTCAAATTTCCTGAGGTCAGTTGAAATCCTTTAAACTCGCACCGATAGGCTCACAGATTGCGATGGAGTGGCGCCGATTGCGTAGGCTATATTTCCCCGTGCTCTCCCTCAAGGCAATGCATACCAAGGATACCTTGAATGGTATACATCGGTTTGAAGTATACCGTATTTACTCGAATACCACCCGCACATTTTTAAACAAATTCGGACGTGAAAAATTGGGGTGCGGGTCTTATTTGAGCCATCCAAATCTGAAAGATCTAAATTGCCCGCCGCGCGCGATATCGGGTGTTGCGAGTATCCGCTAGATGGTGCTAGCCTTCTTCCGGCTATAACTTTGTTTTACCGTAAGCACGCGGCGTCATAGTCACACGCACGTTCTCAGAGTGTAAATATGAATGCTACGAAACGTTTGCGGTCATTTACTGTGAGTGAGAAATTGAAAGTTGCGAGGGAAGCTGAAGTTATTGGAAATCGTGCCCGGTAGGAAATATCATATTGACGAGTCATGTATTCGTGATTGGGCGGGATGACGTCTATGCTGCGTGAACCGCCCGTTCAAAGCAGCCTTGAAACAGCTGTGTATGGAGCGGACGGCGGCCGATAAGCACGCACCGACTCCAACTGGTCGTATTCAGCGCCCGAAAGTTCAGCTGCTGTGTTCGTGGATTTTGACGGCATGGAATCGTATCTCTGGAGATCTCATACGGAAGAGCTTCAAGAAATGTAGTATTTCGAATGCTATGGATGGCTGTGATGACGACATTTAGTGGGAAAGTGATGGTGATAAAAGTTCCGAAGTTGGTACTTCTGATGACGATGAATGAAGTGTTTGCGTACTTTTATTTGTAAATCGTTTGATGTGTGTTATTTTAGGACGACTTCAAAACTGTTGGAAACTATTTTGGATAAATGCTATTCTTTTTATTTAGTTAAGATAGTAAATAATTTTGAGTAAAAATTTTTTTTTAAATTTTGTTCTTCAAAATCAGGGTGCGGGTCTTATTCGAGGGCGGGTCGTATTCGAGTAAATACGGTATTTTCGGCATCCAGAAGAGTTTTTAGTTTTGTGTCAAAGATTTCGCTTTGTTATTAGGGAACCTGACTTTTCGTAAAGACTTTAGAAATGCAACAAAAAACTCTCATTTCTGTTGTTGCAGAAACCTCTCATCTCTGTTATTGACCTCTACATTTGGAGACTATCTCAAATATGTCCTGAAATAATTCATAATAATTTAAGATTGCAATCTTGCAAAATGATAGTTTCGAAATAAATTTAATTTACAAATCTATCAGTCTCGTAAATTTGCAACATCCAGTATGTTTCATTTGAAATTCCATTATGTCTATTTTTCCTTCGAACGTTGGTTCCATCGGATATATAATCTAACCGGTTATCTCGCAAACTTGTGTAATTCGAATTCAAAAGAAAATGTGCTCTCTTGTATTATCCGTGCAATCCTCTCGGAAAAATGCGATGCCTACTTCGAACGTTCATACAAAATCACATCCTCAATACGGCCGGCTGACCACAAGACTTGCTTGCGGGAATCTTGTCAAATGGACGGAGATAGACACTAGTTGCGTAAAATCATAAAACTCTCGTCCGATCGCAAACTTGTGATCACGTGAACGGCCGGGTGCGGCGCTGATAGCACATTGAGTTCTCAGTGTCAACCGCGAGGACAACGTGTATCTCATAAAATGGTCTTGAGCGGCAGCGATTGCGTTATTCCGCTGCATTCGATGACTGCTTGCGTAATAATGCAATGTTTTTCCTAGCCCAATCTCAGGGACAATAGAAATCTCGTCGAATGACTAAAAGTGACACAGATTATGTAATTCACGAATTTTCTCAGTGTTCATTCGTGAAAACTATGGGTATCTCTTCCAACGACTGAGACCAGTGCTGATAGTGTAACATCTGTATATTTCTCCGTACTTTACCGCGAAGACAGAATGTGAACAAATTTTTGGCCCGATTATGTAGAACAGGACATAGTTCAGGTCATCGATGTCCAATAGAACTCGGGAAGCCATTTCCATTTTAAAGACCAGAAGTTCTGAAGCATTACCAACACATATTCTATTGACTTTGTGAAGAAAGCAAAGCAAGCCACAGCTTAAACTATGAAATCAGACCCTTATAATGTCATCGGTTACTTAAGTGTTTTATATTAATTCTGTTGAACTCGAAATTTTTCGACATTTTCTCCAGACTAGAGCTAAAAAATCCGCAGGTATGAATTTAAAAGTACAATTAATTTCCAGTGAGTGATGAGTGTATTACCTAGGTGTATTATTTCAAGGATGTCCTGTTATGTCTATGCTCCAAACCAAAATTCACCACACGTGCTTCTTGAGGGCGATGCCCGTCGACAATTAATTGGCGTATGATGTAAGTAGATAAGATTTCATTGAAATATCCTGTTCAAAGCATGAATTACTGTATTTTGAAGCCCAGCAGAATTATTGTTTCAAGCTGGGGTGTGTCAAAATTTGTTCGATTTTTTTGGTCCCGCGAGAGTTTTACTGAAATTCCTTTTTGAAAGTTGGCAGTTATGAAATATTGTATTCAGGGTAAAAGTATTAGCACCTGGCTTAAACCTTTGTGTCAAGTATTCTATACGACTTTCTAACGTTGAAGCTTGAGATCATTGCTGAACATAAGCAAACAATGAGGCAGGGAGATTCACATTAAATGGTATGGGAAGAGCACCTAATATACCCACAAACTTGGGGACGATTCAGGCTTCACTGTAATGCCTATCATTCACATTGGGACATACAATAGGGCTTTGAATATTATGATTTTGAATTGAATGGCTATCTTGAACAGTTGTGTAGAATGTCTAATCTCCCCTTAAATTGGAAATAGCGGGCATCGTGGAACATACCCTCACTCATACATATTCAAATGTGAAAAGTAATAAGCTTACTGGTACATCATGTGAGAATTGATACTTTTCAGTCAACACTCTTTTTTGCCCACTTTGATTATGCAGGGTAACTACAGTACATTACAAGCCTGATATAATGCAGTTGTCGGGGGACATGCTTTATCCCCGTGGTTTATCAAGAGTGAGCCGTGTAATTACGAAGTATGCATGGAAAGTTAGGAACAACGCACAATACAATGCAGTATTATATATACTGTACAGAAATCTAGACAAAGAATAATTCATGATCCGCATGATGGTCTCATCTTGATTATTGGCAAGCACTGTTGCAGAGTCACTTTCTTGGCTGCGTCACTATGTTAACCGTGAGATTATGTATTCAAAGCTTCTGTCTAGCATCAATCTTGATACAGTATGTATGTTGATAAGACAAACCAAAGGTTGAGTTTAATTACGTCCATCTCGTGGTTATTTTATATAATGCATGAAGTTTGCAGCAGTATTTGTGGTGTTTGAAGCCATATTTTCAGTGTTGCCTTAGTAAACAAGAGTTTAGTGCTTTTCAGTCGGTCAACACGAATGTACCCAAAAGAGATGGGTTATGCCCTAATCCTGAAATAAATTACATGATTTGTTTTATTAATCTCATGTAATTTATTTCAGGATTAGGGCATAACCCATCTCTTTTGGGTACATTCGTGTTGACCGACTGTAAAGCCCTAAACTCTTGTTTGCAGCAGTAAATTATACTGCGGCAACTCTACATGCAGACTGATTAGAAAATACCACTTAAGAGTGCAAAATTCATTCATAAATGATACAGTAATATCCGAATCCACAGTGTTTCTGGCCTTTACTGTATATCACACTGTCCATGAAAAAAAATATTCTTCGCATAATTGTTGCATCCTGCTTTTCTTCTTTGAATTTTAGGCTAAATATATGCTAGGAATTATGGTATGTAAATGACCTCTGTAGCTGGGGAGCGTAATGGTGCCACAGAAGTGTTAGTTTCTTCTGTTGAGCAGTGAAGTTGGAAGTTAAAAACCAATACAGTGGAATCTCGTTAGCACGTTCTCGGTTACGACTTTTTCCCATTTAGCGCGGTGATTTTCTCAAGTCCCAGTCCCAATTCTACAAAATACATGTTGATATATCCCCTTAATACGTTCTCTATTCCCGCTTACGAGGATCAAATTTCCGTTGTACTATTTGTAAGCGAACCTGATTTTATTATTTCATTATAAAATTCGGCTTCTGGGAAACATGACGCGATATTGCCTCATATTCTCTGATAGTTATTGACAGTGTAGATGATTTCATTGTGTTTGACGGCGTAGAAGCGGCTATAGCTATGACGCAACACAGGTGACGTGTCTCTCTCCCACTGCCCTTTCTCAAGTCCCTATCCTACTAAATTCATGTTGATATATCCCCTTAATACGTTCTCTATTCCCGCTTACAACAATCAAATTTCCGTTGAACTATTTGTTAGTGAACCGTATTTTATTCTTATTTCATTAAAAAATTCGGCTTCTGGGAAACACGACGCGATATTGCCGCATATTCTCTGATGGTTATTGACATTGTAGATGATTTTGTGTTTGACGGCGTAGAAGTGGCTATAGCTAAGACGCAACACAGGTGACTTGTCTCTCTCCCGCTGCCCTCCACCCCTTTCCCTTTGTTTATTTCTCACATAGGCGCATTATTGTCTTCGTATTCCGCACTATTGTCTTCTAGTTAGTGTTCACGTCCAGTTATGACCTATTTTATTGCGTGTTTCATAATGGATAAGAAGAAAGTACGGCAGATAACTAATGATGAGAAGATGAAATACATTCGAGACGTGGAATGCAATCCTCACATGAAGCGTGTGGATATAGCGCGAAAGTGGAGCATTTCTCCGTCTACACTGAACACGATTCTCGGCAAAAGGAAGGAAATCGAATGTGCATTTGAAGAAGGAATGAGCGGCAAAAGGAAGCCCGTGCTTCAAACATATGCGTGCGTGGTCGCCGGTAACTGAGCCGTCACTGGCGGAGCGCGAGAGCGAGAATGTCCTTGCTAAGCAGAAATAAAGACCCTGTATTATACTGTGGTGTAGAGGTACAGTAATTCATTTGTATGTTATTTATTCCATGTAAGTTACTGATAACCTATGTTTATGTTGTGACTGTAGTAGTAGTGCATACAATCACTTACTAAGGTTGGCAATTTGACGTCCATATATACGCTGCGTTCTTTCTTATACGTTGTAAATGCAGTATGGCGTTTTTCGGTAGTAAGTTTTCCCGCATATGACGTCCAAATTTTTCAGTCCCTTGAAAAACGTACTAACTAGATTCTACTGTATACCACACAGTGGTAAAAGTGTCTTCTATATTCTTCACCACAATCTTTTAATCTTGAAAATCAAAAGCAGTTGCACAACACCAACTTCGGCGTCACGAGTTAGATGATCGCGTTTTTGAAGAATCGGTGGTAATAATTTGTTCTACCTGTTCCGTTGTAGCATATTGGTAATGGGACATTCCATTTCGTTTGCCTGTTCAGGGCAAGAAGGGAACTTCCCTGTGTGTGTCTGATATTTTCGTTACAAAATATGTGTGAATAATTGATAATATTTTGTCATCTGTTTCAGAATGTACTGGATGGTGATTTGTGCGAGCAATTCAATTCAATAGATGTCAGTAAACAGAAAAGTATTGCTGATGACTTGGACAGGACTCCCAGTGAAGTCTCGAAGAAACTTGAGGACATTCGTACGAGATACGCCTTCTAAGTGTATTTCACATGTTTCTTTTTCAATAGTATTTCTATACATTTATTGCAGTCCAGTGTGGTAAACAAAGCCTCAATTCAGGGTGTCTCTTGGTGTGTATTAGTCATAGTTCACAGTTGTATGATCATTTTATTTCATTAGTGGAGCAATAGTAAATTTCCAACTGCTGTATGAGGGCTTTCTGAAGATACAACTTCCTATCAAATGTGTTCACATTTCATTTGTCCAGATTTGCATTCAATATTTGCAGTTTCTGCTCTTTCAATGGTGTAAAAAGTCAGCTGAATTAAACTACCATATTATTAACAAATACAAACTGGCCCGACTCTCCCACAGTTAAGTTACTCTCACATGACTTCTTAGTCCTTAGCAGTATAATTATTTCTTAGGACATAACAGAAATAAGGTACTCGTTTATCGCTACTTTCATCATTTTATGAATAATCTCATGCAAGGGTAGTTTCAGACAGTCTCCCGTGCACAGCATGACCTGTGTGCTGCCAGAAGGTAGATGTTTTCTACACCATGTGTGTATTTGCTTTGATTGTTGTGCCACCTGTCTCCTGTGGTATTCATCCCATGTGAAAGAGGAATGTTTCTTGTTCATTCTTAGGTTGACTATATATTTGTATAGTGATAAGTAGGGTAGGGATTTTTATGTCGTAAAAATCTTCAAAATATTTTATTTTTATGTAGAAAAAAAAATTAAAATATTTAATATAAAACAAAAATATATTATTTCAATATTTAAAAAAAAAATAATTAAAAAAGTCACTCGCCATCATGTTGAGACACTGGAGGGTTGAAGAATTGCAGTGAACAATGAAAACTTTATCAATGTTTTCCATCACGAACCGATGCCGGTTCTCGGAACAATGCACGATACTGGGAGAAAGTCCGTTCAACATCACAGGAAGAGTCTTGCATATTTCATCAAAGGAATGTCACTGACGTGCAAATTTTCAATTACACCAATGTCTACTTGCCCTTGCAAAACTTTAGCAATTTTACACATAGTATGAAATCCATAATTTTTGGCGAACACACTTTTAAATTTCTGTTCTAATAGCTTCTACTTAGGGACCTTTGAGCGCATTAAATTTTTCCTCAATGTGATACACCTCTTTGTCTCAGTCATCAAGTTGATGTTTCAATTTTTTTTATAGAGTGACACAGAAAACTCAAATTTGCAGATATGTAACATAATTTTCTTTGTAATGTACTGTCCTTAATTTCTGAAGATTTTCAATTGAGGCAGAGACACCCTTACTTAGTTAATCTATCACTGATTTAATATTTTCAAGATTGTTTGCATAATACCGTACTGCTTATAACCATGTCCCCCAACGAATAACAATGGGTCTAGGCGGAAGTGCAAGATCTGGATTTTTAGTTTTGAATAAATCTATTCCCCTTGGAGCTTTCACAAACACTTTTTTGCCGTTTCAAATTAATTGGTCCACTTTAGGATATAATGCATGTACCTGTACCCATACTCTGTGTATACCCTGTATCATACAAGTTATATATATCATGTTTGGGAAACTTGCAGACCTTCTGCTGCCTTCTTCATATATGGAGCAGCATCCGTAAGCAAGAGTAAAACATTAACAAATTTCACCCCATTCGGCCTTGTAGAGATTCATTGAATAAGCGAGCCATCGTTGCATGATTTGATGCTGATATTTCTCTACATGCTAATACATGGTGTCCACTGCTCCTGGAAATCCTGGAAAACTCTTGGATTTTTAATAGGTCTGGAAATTGAAGAAAAATTTGAAAACTCCTGGAAAATGGCCATTCATACTTAATTATGAAAATCTTTCCATCCACTGCTAAAATTCCCAGTCCGCTCTTAGTCCTCGACGTCATGATATCGCGGATGGGGTAGCAAGGGCCATCTAGCGGTCGCTCTGCAAACCCTGCTTATTTTTAACCTAAATAAGCACTGTGCTTAATCTTAAATCATAATCCCACTGCGGTTTTGGGTGAGCACTCTATCGTTAATGAAAGAAATTTCCTCGGGCTACCTAGCACACCTACCACATTATTTCCCACTTTCCTGCCACTAGTGTCAGGTGATTCGTCCAGGCTTACCCTTATGTTTCTATTTTCACATTCTGCTCGGATTTTTCCTAGCATTTGTTCGTAACACGCAGGGACATAAGATTTTCTTAAAGTTGATTCTGCTGGTGATTCGAAATTACTATATTTTGTAGAAATGTTCTAAGCTCTGGACTTTTCAATTTATATAAAGGAATGTCTGATGAAAGAAAAGCTTTGCATAATATTCGAAACTCTTTGTAAAGCTGTTTTGCCTAAAAGAACTTTTCTAGTAGAGGCTGCACGTGAAGCAGCAATTTTATGTTTGCTTAATGCTGTAAGACTTGAGATAGCTGATCCTCATTTACAGATTTCCCAATTTTTTTACAGAAAAGAGTCTATTACTTTTGAAAATTCCACTAAATTCACCAACATATTGCTGCAAACTAGAATGAATACTAGGCTTTATTTTCGGCATTATCAGTTTTCATCAGTCACTAATTCATTTCACATAAATAGTGGCACTGAAAAATGGTCTGATTTAATCATTACGAACTCACTGCCTCACATCACGAGACACTGGCAGAAATATGCAAGGCCAGTGTATTGCATCAGTAAGGGCCTTATTTTTTGGTGAAATAAAACCGTTGATTTCGATGTTAAAACCGACGCCATTTCGGTGGGTATTTTGCGAAATAAATTGTCATAATGTTCAATGTTTCTTCTGAAATCTTCATTATAGTAAGGGATAAATCTAACAGATGTGATAAGGGGGTTTTTAAGCTTCTTTGCGATGTGTAGAGTATCGCCGAATGTTTATTTGTCGCTTAATTATGTTCATTTCCTTCATTCTTTCTCTTTTTATGAGTTGCTGAATCTCTGCAGTGTTTATTGCACGTGTCTTTTCGTTCCCAATGAATACGAACATTGAAGTATTCACACATTAGAATCTTTCCTGCAGCGTCAAATACATAGAACCCCTCACTGTTGTATTCCTTGGCCCTCGACAAAACTGTTGTGACTTTAATTTTTGGCATTTTTATAATGCTGGATGTTTGCCGATAGTTTTATCAGTCGCAAACTCGCTCTGATGTATCTACGACCACGCCATTTGATGTAATCGATAGCGGATATCGATGTTCATCGTTAGCCATAGAGATCGCGGAACTGAATACACCTACTTCCGGCGTTGTGGACTTATGTGTAGAGAATATGCAGCACTATCCATCAAATCGAAAGGAATCCACGACGGTCAATGCCTCAGAGCACTTAAACGTGCATTGGAGAGCTTATTCGATAATATTTAGCATTTTCGTACAAAGTGGAGTATATTTCGTGATTATTTGTGCAATTCGTGCAATAAATCAGATTTTGTGAGTTAATTTTGCTAAAATACGCTACTTTAAGTACCTATAAGGTCATATATAGGCAAAAAAGGAGGTACGAAAAAATTTCGCGCGTATCGCTATTACCAAAAAATACGGCCCCTATGCATCAGCCATTCATCCGAAATGAGGGATTCCCCTTCGAGCTAGCACAAGAATTGGTCACCTCTTCCAAAGACCAAACCCCCCCCCCCCCCCCCCAAAAAAAGAACACTTTATGTTCTTTAAGCTAAGGAGGGTTTTTCCCAGACGGCCTATCTCCGCGATTGCGTTTCTCTGACCTGGAAGTGTTTGAACTCTCAGAGGGAAGTCTATAAATAGCCACTACACATTCGGTAACATGACTTTTGCATCATTTCATAATACAGAATCATTTTAAAATTTATTCAGTAACAAATATTGCCAATTTATATGGTCATTATGGATTCTCTAAAAATATTGTATTTACATTTAAATCTCTGTAAATACCTTATATACCCGAATGTAAGACAAGGTTTTTTCCCACTTTTTGTGCTATAAAAATTTGGGGTCTTATATTCAGGGTATTAAAAAAAACCTTTTTTAATTGTTTTTTTATTTTATTTGCAAAGTAGTATGTGGTGTTGGCTTCTTGTAACTCTCAACAAATCAATGCGATAATGAAGATTAAAATAACTTATGGTTTGTTAAGTTTAATTACCATGCATATACGAATAACGTACATTTTGAGGTTAGGATTTACGTACGCATACAAGTCATTTTAAGTGGATAAATTATATGTTCGAAAGCATATGGAAATATGTTTTAAAACAATCTTTACAAGAACAACCAGTCAGTTTTACGAGCAGTAATTGAGTGATCAACGTATCTTAATTTAATAAAGTCTCCCATTCTTGAACAAAGAAATCATAGAGTATGTCTTGGAAAAGAGGGCAGAGGGATTTCCGATAACACGAGACGTTATAAAAATGAAAGCATGACCTTGAGGGCATATATTGTGCAAGTTATGAGTTAGCAAGTTTTTTTGTTTTTTTTTTAAATCTGTAAGAGGCAGTTGATAACCAGGCCTCGTCTTATATTCAGGGTCGTCTTACATTCGGGTATATACGGTATGTGTTTTCATGTGAAATAAGACTGTTTTTACGCTTGGGGAAGCACACGAGGAATAACAAGTTTTGAAAATTGTGCTAAAATGAACTCAAAAATATGTAATTACATAAAAATCCGCTCCCTAGTGATCAGGACTTGGACAGGACGCCCAGTACCTGTTTTCCGCATGTTTTTTCTATACTCTAACTGTCCAGGCTCCCTATATGTAACTTGTCAAACTGTAAGGGCTTCAATACTTTAATTCACATTGCACAACGACATACACTGAAGAACCGTTGATGTAGGTATGTCTTTCAGTTGATGATCTCTGGGGTGAAGTCTATTGATGCCGATTCTGGGGGTAATTGCTCGATAATAAATGCACCTGAGCTCGCCTGCAGTGATTGGTCAGTTTATCAAGGTTGCTGCGTGACTGGCCAATAACAAAGTCTTCTCGCAGATGTTTGGAAGTACAGCTGGAACACACATACATATTCACACATTTCCTCGGGCAGTTAAGACTTCGAGCAGGACATGCGTGGGTATCTACTGTCTTGCTGTTCCTTAAACTCGACTCACAATTGCAGTGCGAGTTATCGGAAGAATCTTATTTCAGTAAAATTTCGGGGACCTCGGAAATTAATTGGTTATACTGAAATAAGTCAATTCTTATGAACTCTCCTAGTGTTATGTCAGTTATTGTTTTAAGGGGCGGAACTAAGAGGTCATATGCTAAGCAGTCCTCCAGCACTCGCCAAACAGTGTTAATATCTACATCCACTCCCTACACACCTGTTCCTCTAGCTAGTAACCCATACAAAAATTCACAGTAACCAATTCCACTCTCAGTGTTGTAACATCTCCATGCCTCGCCTCCCTGACTCATCATGGCCATAGCCCTGGGCCGAAACCCCATCAAACCCCATCGCTTACAATGGATCATCTTACCACAAAATTGCGAAATATGTTTACAGTGAGACACACTTGCTGTTTACTCACTCGCTTCCCCCGCAAGTAAGCCAGTTAAATATATTTATTACATGTTACAATATTGTGACACATTCTAGACTCCTTGCAGTTCCGCCCCTTAAATCCTCAATAACTACTCACAATCTAGACCAAGGATACTGCACTAAAATTGTCTTAAAACTAAGTTGATAAACAATATTAGAATAAATAGAAATAAAAGCAATTAATAATATACACATGGTAACATTTACAATTTGCATCATATCATTGGCAACTGCAAACCTTTTGAATGGTGAATTTGGGAGAGATGAGTTAGTTTGTATTTGGGTAAGTATGATATTTTACACAGATCTGGAGCTATAATTATACCTTAGTTTCCAACCTGTGTTAAAAAAAATTGTGGATTGTATCCTAAGATTTTTGTGTCAACTTCCATGACTGCTAAGTAGCTGTATGCCACTTTACTCCTGACCATACACACTAATGAATTTGGACTGGTTTTTGCTGTGTACAGAATGTACAATTTAGTAAATCACTATTATCAGAGTGTTTCATATTTCATCAATGTATTTAATAACCATTTGAACCATTAAGTGTCACGGAAAAGTTGGGTAAATATGATGCAGAAATAGATTGGGTACATAATGTTCATTCAACATTGAGAGGAGAGGTCCTGTTAACTTGTTGGTACTGTATGAAAGATTGTCTGGCAAACTACATATCCTCCTTAATTATAAATCTTATGTATCTATCAACATATTCCAAAATACGTTGTAAACTGCAAAGCACATTGTATTATATGTAAAGACATAACACGATACAGTCTTCTTGGCATTGATGACAAAGAGTTTCCAACGAATGGAAACAAAGAAGCCCTGTCAAAGTTATTCATCTCGGGATGCAATCAAAATTTTAAATATTGAAGCTTTTTTTTCTTTCCCCCAAGCACTTATTTTTATCTACCAGATATCACATGCGAAGTGTTCTGATCACGCTGCCATACTTCAATTAACAGAGCCACTGTAAAACCTAATCGTGTTTGGGTAATTGCCTAATAATACCTAAGAATGTACTGAGCCTGGATTTTAAACTTATATATACGCTGCTTTAACCAATTAAGCTAGTGGTGGATTAGATGTAAGGTTCAATAGTCTGTAGTTTGATAATCATTCCTATGAAAGGTCGTACAAAGCTCCCAATCAAAAGTTTTATCAGAAGTAAGGAAATTCAGTTTCTGTGGATTGATGAATGCATTTTGACTGAATGTATATACAATTTAGTTCTGCACCAGTTCAATTTTATTTTTTACCCTTCGGATGATCTATTCAAGCACGCTAAGAATTTGTCTCTTAGGAAGATTGGTGTTCTGGACTGACAATGTACAAATGAATTTATATAACCCTTTCTGAGATGCTTGACTCTTTCATTAGTGGGTTGTTTAATATTTTAGAATGTATAAATGTTGTAAAATGCTGTATTGTTGATGTACCTGATTCACTATTATTTTTCCGTATGTAGTTAAGAACTTTTTAAATTATATGTATAATTGTCCCAATGTCACATTTCTGTTTGTAATAAAAGTATTCTCATTAAGAATGTACTGTATTTTATTCCTAACAAGAACTTGACACTGCAGAGGTCCAGGTTCGATTCCTAGCTCTACCAGAAAATTAATTCAGGTCAGAGGACTGGAATGGGCTACTCAGCCTAAAGGCTGGTTCTATTCCTACCAGAGCCAACGTGGAGGTGCATTTCTCTAGTTTCCTCACTTTTCTTCATATCACGACGACTTCCTACCACAATTAAAAATATGCACTATAGTACAGATGACACAGGCTATCAAATTGTATGCACACCTAAGTAAATGGGCACTACATGATCACAATGTTGCAGCGCCTTTAAAGTATTTACTACTCGACACCTTGATGTCCAAGATTCATTGCTTGAAGCCAACGCGGAACAAGTCTGTTGCATTTCTTAATTATTTAGAAAAACCGCAGTAAAGGCGACTGTCGTCCGCGGGACAGAGCTACGCGGTGAGAAGGAACAGACTTTTGTTCTGCAAACCAACACGCTACAGTGCGCGTTCTCACTCGTAATGAAGATTTACAGAAGGCGTGAAATATTTTTCTGACTTTTTGCGAGACTTTTATTCGCAATAACTTATGAGGATATCCCAAATTAGTCTAGAAATAACTTTAATTAATTAATTGTTGCAATCTTGCGAAATGATAAGTTTTGAAAAAGAATCTCAAAAATGCTTCGAAATACATAGACTATATTTTAAAAATCTATCCGTCTCTTAAATTTGCGACATCTAGTGTGATTAATTCGAAACTCCGTTATGTCTATTTTTCCTTCGTACCTTGGTTCCATTAATTATATAGTCGAACCGGTTATCTCGAAAACTTGTATAATTTGAGTTCGAAAGAAAATGTGCCATTTTGTATTATTCGTGCAACCCTCAGAATAATTCTTAAAATCCGATACCTACTTCGAACGTTCATCCTCCAAAATCACATCCTCAAGACAGCACGACTTGCCTGCGGAAATCTCGTCTTACGGACAGAGATAGACGCCAGTTCCGTAAAATCATAAAACCCGTGCCCGGTCGCTAATTTGTGTCCACGAGGACTGCGGGAATCCTGTCAAAGGTGGTTGGGCACCCATCACAAAACATACTGAGCCCTACTCGCCACGTTTCACATGACCGTATACTTAAAAGTGTACGGGGAGCAAGAAGTGCATCAACCCACTTAGAAATAAGACTACGTAGCATTGCGATACTTATTTCTTCTCGTCATCCACCGTGAACTTCCAACCTTGGCGTAGGGACAGCGGGAATCACGGCGCCAACCATACAGCATGTCCACAACTGCTTGTGAACTTTAACCTTGGCCGACCTCGCGCTTGCCTCCGCCATTCTTCCAGGCGACAGGCAGACAATCGTTGAACGGTCAGAAGCGGTGCCGGTTGCATAATGGGTCGTATGAATAAAACCTGAGTATATTCTTGCGAGCATGTGCATTTAGTGTGAGTAACTACTCAGTCCAAGTAGTATGTACTCCATTTGGTAAGAATAAAAAGGTTCTCACTCGATGTAGTAGATACTCAATTTCACTGCCATGTTGACGATTAAAATCTGAGTAGATACTCACGTCGTGCTCCACGATCGTCACCTGTTCACATCTCTTTGGTTCATACTGTAAACATATCTAACATAACCTTAAACACGTGGTTTAATGAAGTTTGCCTCTAAAATGGAAAATACAGCTTCGGTAACATTCGCTAATATTTTACGGGAACACAAAGTAATCTTTAGCAAGTCGCAATTGCCAGCGGTTTGGAAAGAAAAAAACAAATCGTTAGAATTGATTGCGACGAAACTGCAGGCCATGTGCAGTAAGAAAGTTGAAACTTCAACGATATTGAAGAAAATTAATAACATGAAGATGCGAGTCAAACAAAAATTTGTCATAAAACGGACAACAAGACAATTGTTTTAAAGGACTGGGAGATAATCATCCATGAACTGATGGATGGGGATTCAAATCCAGCACTCAGGAGAATTCCAGGTAAGCTTCACAAGATAGGTTAGTAATGGTTGTACAACATTTGTTATGGTAACGCTCCTTTAAGGTCCATCCACACATATCCGTGACGTGTCAGTTCCGTGATATCCGTCTTGTCTCTGATGGCTATACACACCTGTCAGTGTTGCTTAATTTCAGTGCATTGTAAAAATGGCTAAGTTTACGGATGTGGAAAAATATTGTGTAACACAAAATTAATAATGGATTGCCTGCTTTGCCTATTTCCAGTCATTAGGATTGTACGGCTAATGTTCGTAAATAAGTATTACTACGTTGGAAAAAAAATGAAAACGAATAGTGCAATTGATGCTCCTGAAGCGGGCATTTCCTTCTTAGTTTAAAAAATTAGTAGTTTGTTTTAGTTTGGGAGATCAAAGTTGTTCGAAGACAAACGTAGTTAAGTATTTCTTTCTGACTGTGTTACAATCACAAAACTATGAAATCACTGCCGTTGAGCTTCTCATAACGCTATCTTTTGTACCGGTTGTTATGAATTTAATTGATAGGTATCAGTGTGCATTACATAATTTATCACAACCGCGATGAGGAGCTGAAGCAAGTCCGGAGATAATAGGTTCGAATCGCGGTGCTGACACCGGCTACCATGAGTTTTCAACACTCCTTGAAGGCAAATGTCGGGATAGTACCTTGTTTCAAATCCCGGGGCACCTAACACATTCACGAATCTGATAATTCCAGTTGCCACACAAAAACACAAGTTGTTGAACAAATACATGGGGCTGATGGCCAAGATACGCCTGGTCCCCAGAGAGAGAGAGACGCTGCCGATGGGTGATCTCTTAAACCTATGTATTTCATATGATGAAACATGCATTCAGCTACATGCTGACGTGAAAGAACATGAGGCATTTTGATATAATATTTCAGAAATCACAGTTGTAATGGAAATAGAGGATACTGGAAGGGAGGAGTTCTCTCAGGATGGCCGTCGTCATCTGTGGGACACACTCCTTAGATTTCTGGACTTGGTGCAGTCCGCCATCACGGTCATGGTGCTGGAATAATGTGCACGATTGCGCCCTGAATCCATACGTAAGACTGCACTTTGGTGAAATCCATTTATTTCACAAGACACCAGGCAAAATCTCGTCTTTAACATGTATCTCATAAATTACGCCCAATGCGAGAAGAAAGGGAGTGAGTGGTGCTAAGACGTCAGAAATTACCACGTGAGGTAGCGACTAGCATTCTTGGCTGTCGCCCCAGACGTACAGGTTCGATTCCCGGTTCTGCCAAGAAATTGAATCTGGTCTTAAGGGTTGGAACGGGGTAGACTTAGCTTCATGAGACAGAACTTGGAAGATGCCAGCCATCCTGTTAGGTAGTTCGTTAAGCGGGCCATACAAGCTGAGATCTGTATCGAGGGACTGTCCCATGAAACGCGTATCTGATACCAGCTGTGTCGTGTGTAGCGTTGTCACAGCTGGTCTCGAATGGTATCGTGACGCAACGGAGCAGGTATCATGTCTCTCGCTCTGGACAAGGGACCTTGAGATAGATACAAGTATCAACAAGTTTACATGTGTGTAGGGAAGTATCGCGTGCATCACAGAGCACGGCCGACTGGATGCAAGCTGCACTCCATACCGGCCTTGACAATCCCACTTAGAGCCCATGCATAACGTGTAATGGAAAATTTCTACTCGTTGCCGATCGAGCGCATTCCCATCCCATTATAGGCGCGATTAATAAACAGCTGTACAGTACGTTTATTAATAAATGTGTAATCTCGAGAACCACTGGATGGATTTTGATGCGGCTTTCACGATTCTGTAAAGGTAATCTCGAGGAAGATTTCTGTAGAAATCCATCCAGTGGTTCTCGAGATTACCCGTGACATCCAAGAATCGGGGACTTTGTTTTACACTAAGTAGAGATAAGTCTTCGCCGTGCAATGCTTGGTCAACAGCGCTGTGTGAGCAGTTGAGTAACCAACAAGATTTCATGTGAAAGGTCTCATCGTCTAGGCCGGTTGTGGAGAGCGCAGCTCGCATTCAGTCAGCCGTGCTCTGTGACACACGCGATACTTCCCTACACACGTGTAAACTTGTTGATACTTGTATCGTGTTGCTTGTATCTATCTCAAGGTCCCTTGTCCAGAGCGAGATACGTGATACCTGCTCTGTTGCGTCGTGATACCATTTGAGACCTGCTGTGACAACGCTACACACGACACAGCTGGTATCAGATACGCGTTTCATGGGACAGTCTCTCGATACAGATCTCAGCGTGTATGGCCCGCTTCAGTAAATTAGTTAGTTATTGCTGTTTTAAGGGGCCGTAGAGGGAGGTCATCTGCTCCTAGAGACCATCCTGGAATTGGTTTTCCACTTCTGCTCTAGGCAAAAGTCGGGATGGTTTCTAACTTAATGCTACGGTCGCCTCCTTCCCATTCCTCACCTGAATTATGCAACCATAATAACAAAGGTTATCAGACAGCATTAATGCGAACCAGTTGAATAAGTTGGTCGCCGTTCGTTTTAGCCTATATTCACAAGAACGAACAAAATCACACAACAGCACGTCCGTGAAAACAGCAAAAATATCGTTGGCGACAGTACTCAATATCACGGACACACACATTACGGCACTGCGCCGGACAAGTGTGAACGCGTCAGAGAGATTCAATATAACGATATGAATCATCACTGACACTGATGCAATTTCACGGAACTGATACGTCACGGATATGTGTGAATGGACCTTTATTCAGGTCTTTGGTTCTGAGGACTCCAGGTTCAAAATTCAGGGCTAGGATTTTATCTGCTACGTCTCATTAATTATTGTGAAGTATTCTTAAAATTACACAAGTGACGTAAAGACTTACTTTTCTAAAACTTTTCTTTCTTAGGAGCAACTGCAGTTGGAGTGGGGATAACTCACGTAAGTGAGGAAAATATTCCTCCACCACCTATCATGGAATTGATAGTTGAGGAAGAAAGTATAGGCCTACTTAAGGATAGCCCCATGGATTTCATGAATTCATCTCCAACGACATCGACTACAAGCCTAACCCCCAAGCGAAAGAAAAGCAACATGGAGGAGTCGGAAACTGAGGACATGAGAAAATTAAACAATTCTGAACTCCAGAGACTTGTATTATTGAAGCAATTGAGTGTGTTGGAATTAAAAGAAAAGAAATTAAAATTGGAATTGAGTAGAAATCTGTATTTTTCTTTTTAGTTTAGAAATGGAATACACTGCCAATTTTGGCTTACAGACTGGTACTTGCTGCAACTTAAACACCAAGTATTATTTCTGCAAGTTCATTTCACCTAGCTTCCCCATTCTGCCTAATATTTGCAGCAGCTGCCACATCATCCTCATTTCCTTCATCTAACCTTAAATTATCACCTAATAATAATAATAATGGTGGTGGTGGTGGTGGTAGTTCATGATCTTCATCCGGTAAGTACTTAGCTATATTATGCAATATGAAACAGCAAATTATAAGTTTTGGTACTTTATTTAAAGCCAAGCGTACTTTATGCTGAAGAATTGGGAAACGCTGTTTCAATTGCCCAAAACATCGTTTGATCACAACCCGTTCTCTAGTAATGCATCTGTTAAGCAGTTTCTTGTGGTGGTTGTAGATCTCTGAAGGGTGTCATAAGCCATGGTGCAATACCATAACCACTATCTGCTAAGAGCAAGGCATTTACTCTATTTAGACTTAATTTTGTCCGGACAGCTGAATTTTTCCAGATTCTTGAATCGTGCACAGATCTAGGCCATGATACATCAACACTGGTGAAAACTTCTTTGGCATTGCACCTTGCCTGTACATTAATGCTTGCATAACCTTTCCTGTTTACATACTCATCACTTGAGCTGGGATTTTTATGTAATATCAAGTGGCATAATATGTACATAAATATGTAACAAAAATCTCCATAATATGTAGGTTGGGCAAATTATGTAATATCATATAATTAATATAAATTTATCATTTTGTCAGTTACAACACACTAAACACGCTTTATATTACATTTTGTAACACTGAACAATTAAGTATTTTTCAATGTTCTTTGGAGTCATATTATATGAATATATCACACGCATATTCAATAGAAACTTATTATTTTCATAACTCTCAGCATGTTGATTCATTAAATTTTGTAGCACAGTGAACTATTAAGTATTTTTCGATGTTCTCTGGGGTCATAGAAAGGAGTTTGTCACTTAGGATGTTCTTATATGCAGAGAAAGATTTTTCAACATGGCATGATGTAACTGGGGCAAATTTCAGGAGAGGAATTTTCGCTGGAGAAATGTCCTCTGGAGGATCAACGTCATCTCCGTTTAGAATTCGGCACACACTGTGAAATGTTGAATAACCAGGATTTCTCTTCAACACATTTTGCAATTTACTCAATACACTTGCACCAGTTTCCCCACGCACAGCACTTATCATCCTATCATCCTCTCAAATACCTGTCACTCATAATTACCTTAATCCCCCTGTTGAGTGGACAGACAACAGTGCCACATTAAGTGTGAAACTTCAATTCAGCAATTTATTTCATATAAAAACAGGAAAACTCTGAAATATGTAATTTTATGTAATATCACTAAGAATATGTAGAATACCCACAAATATGAAAAAATATGTAATTACATACAGGGGGATGAAACTACTATAGATCCTTTGCTTCCAAGGCCTCTCTGCCAACTGACAGGTTCACTGCCTGAGCACTCGCTGTGCTGCAATAGCGCTGCGGTCCAACTCGATTGCTATTGGTTGAAGCTCATGCGGGGTGGATACGCCGGTTACATTTAAACATGTCGCTGGCAACTGGCTATCCTACTCATGATCGTGTGTGTTTGTGCTTTTGAGGCTTCCAACATGACATTCCTTCGTAGGATATTGCATTAATACGGTAGGTATTTATTTCAATAGTTCCTTCGCAGTTTTGCTGCCAGGATATGATTTTAATATCTACCCATTATGATAGTGTTTCTGTTTACGAATTGTGGGCTTTATTGTGATTACTTCGTTCAGTGTAGTATTCTCAATTCAAAATGATTTTAGCTAGATGGCATATTAGAATGATTTTGTGAAGTATTGTGAACTATATGAATGGCTTTACATAGCCTAACCCTACTTTATTGAAACAGAGCTAGGCCTACAGTATGTGCAGAATGGTTGTGAACTGGTTACCTTATTGTGTTTCTTTTCTCTTCTCAGGTAATGAGGCACTTCAAGGAAAGCAGATTATATACTACATTTGTCCAATAGCCTATAGACAGGAGTTGCCTGATTCTGTTGTCCGAACAGTTGTATACTAATCCTATTTCAGCAAAGGTAAGTTACCATATTGATGAAACTTTGATCTATTAAGTTTACACCAGTACCGGTATAGGGTAGGCCCAGGTGTTATGTAGGTTTTGATTAGCAATACACTTAGTTCATACCCCCCTCTGATAAATTCATATAGCCTATTGCACCCTGGCATACTGTTAGATGTGTGAGAAAGTCACTTGAGGAACTGGAATGTGCCCTACTTCTTTTGATAGTGCATGCCACGTGTCCTTATCTGTGAATGGCACACAGTAAACCTAATTGGAATCATGACACTATTGCAGGGAGATAATCAAAATATACAGGTGACGTTATTAGGAATAGTTGCAGTCTTTGCTTCATTTAGGGCTTTTAGACATAGTGAACATCAGCCTCGTATACTGCTTGATTGTGTGTAATCTGCCTGATAATATGTGTAATTATGATGAGATAAAGACTAGGTTGGAAATGAAATGCTATATGAAGCTGTTCGTATGAGCAGACTCGGATGGGTCATGCAAAGAGAATGGGGGAGAGAGATTACCTAAGAGGTTAATGAGCTCGGAGGTAGAGGATACGAGAAGCAGAGATAGACGTAGGAGGCTATAGTTAGTTAGTTTCAGTGTTTAATGATTTATTAAAGTGAGAGGTGTAGAAGCAGGGGATCATAGAGGTGACTTGTTTGCAAACAGAGGCTTGCAGACTGGACTATAAAAGGCTACATGTACAGTATATAGCCTATATAACATTGCAGTGAATATAATGACTAGGCCTATTGGTTCCCCTTAAGTCAATCACAAAATTGAATTCAATGCATATTGCATCAAGAAATGCTTCAATCGGTTTACTGATTGGTAGGCTATTTGTGTAACAAATGAATTAATCCACAAATTAATATTGTTCATTTGAGATATTTTCTTTTTTTTTCTTTCTTCTATGGATGTTTTTGGATGGGCTATATAATATCACAGTAAGAGGGGGGCATACACATAGATCTTACTGCTTACTGTGCTTGGGGTAAATTGTGAACTTCCGAGATGGTGGATTTGTTCTGATGTAAGTTACTGGCTAGTGGCATTCTCCACTTCAAATAACATCTAATATTAGTTCCAGTTTATATATTTATTCTAAATGCACTTTTGTGCATTCATTAAAGCAGCATTATCCTAATATCACCGGGTGAGTTAGCCGTGGTGGTTACGGCATGACTGATGGCAGTCGCTCACATCCGGGAGGCGAGGAGGTTCGAATCCCCCCGCCGGCAACCTTGAAGATGGTCTTCTGTGGTTTCCCATCTTCCTTCCATACTGTCCTTGTCACAAGTTGTTGCTTCAACATCTTTATTATGAGATGTATGTGTAACGACTATTTAGGTACACAATGTAATTTGTTGTAAGGAATTCACCTTCTGTGGTCTCGGGGTATAGATGTGCCGTGCGAGCCATAGAGTAGCTGCGCTGCACAGTCAATTGGCTACACCTGTTCATATTGAAACTTCATATCCCGAGGTCCTGGCTCCATTACAAATACACACACCTACTGCCATCACAATGTCATGGGTAATCAGACATCCCATATACACTTTCCAAGTACCATAAAGCCACATGACCACGATATCGCAAAGCCCCTACAACATTATTAGGATTTTAATTGTATTTTTCTCTTACAGATTTGCAATATGCGTGGCTCTACCATGTGATGACAATTATCTACTGGGACAATGACCTGATGAAATTAAATATTACTCTTTTCATGAAAATGTTCTGTGGATTTTATTATCTGTAAAAACTAAGAAAGAAGAATATAATATGAACATATAAACACTTATTTTTGTCCTCATTTTTTCCTTCAGAATTCTGTTTCCTTCCAGTATCGTATCTCATTCAACAGCGGTTAATAAGTTCATATTTTATAGGGTGTGCATGGTTTTTATTGGTTTATTACATTCTTCTTAGATTACTGTGATTCCACAACATTGGTGGCAACTAAACCTCTCTTCTACCTGTCTGATGAAAATGAAAATCCACAGCCTGCTTCCAGTCTCCGACCGGGTCAGGAATGGAATGAATGAAGCCCCTATCTAGCGGCGAGGATATGAACTGTGCCGGCTGCCGAGGCCTGACGCACTCCTCTGGGGCAATGATTAAATGAATGATAGATGAAATGAAATGATAGTGGAGAGTGTTGCTGGAATGAAATTTTGACAGGGAAAACCGGAGTACCCGGAGAAAAACCTGTCTGCCTCCGTTCTGTCCAGCACAGATCTCACATGGAGTGACCGGGATTTGAACCACGGACTCAGCGGTGAGAGGCCGGCGTGCTGCCGCCTAAGCCACGGAGGCTCACCTGTCTGATATTATAACTTATAGTACTGTGTAGTAGGTGAATGACTTTCTAGTGTTACAAGGCCATGGGTTCAATGGCCGAACTCAGCTGAGACTTATGGAAGGAAATCCCAAGGTCACCAGTTCATCTCGCATGACATAATCTGCAAAAGTAACCTTTAAGCACTGCCATTAAAAAAATATAAACTATAAAAGAAATGTTAATGATAGAAAAACTATCATGAATAAAACATATAATACTAGAAAAATTAAGAGAGGGGACATGGGGAGAAAAGTGGGGGGAGTACTACGCAACTGCCGTGGTACAGGTTTCAAATAATAATAATAATAAAGGATATCCTGCGTCCTATCCTTCCCCCTAACCCTGTATCCCTCTCTTGTAACTACACGTAGTAATATGATTTATGTCAATAAAATGTATTTATTCACTGTTCCTATTGTTCTGTTTTACGCAAGGTCAGATATCAAAACTAAAGATTTCAGGCTGGTATTTCTACTATATTAATAGTAATAATCCATTATTATGAGCCTTTGTTTTGATATCTGCTCTTAAATAAAATAGAACAAAAGGATCAGGAATAAATAAAATACGCCGACATATATCATATTACTACGTGTAAATACAAAGGGAGAGCGGTACAGGGTCAGGGGGGGGGGGGGAGTAAGCGGTGGTACCAGTACGCGATTAAATAAAATTCAAATCGCCCGCGCTTAAATTTTAGTACACTGCCTCACCGCTACCGCTAAGTAGCAGGCTAGGCTGGTTGATGACGTAATCCTGACGGTTGTAGTTGGAATCAAATTTTAAGCCTGAGTAACCTTTCTCCCCTATATTCTTTGATTACATAGAAATCCCAGCTCTACTCATCACCATAGTTTGTAGGTTTCTTAATTTCAACACGAGTGCAACCAAGAGCACCTACTGCTGCTGGAAAATTGTTCTTTTCCTGCCACTCTTGTTTTGCAACATCAAATTCCATGTCTGTTTCAGGAAATCTGATCCAAAGTGTAGCTTTAGCCATAATAAGATCCATAACCTCAACAAGATTTTTAGACACTGTTGTTTGATGAATCCCAAGATCTTCTCCAATGCCACATTGAAATCCAGGGTCACCTACAAGTCTTAAAAATGCCTTTAATTAAAGTATGTTCATAATAGCACCTCTTCTTTCTGCCTTTTCAGGCCCAAACAAGTATTGGTTTAACCAGTCCACATTCACTTTAGAAAAACGATAGAGACTTTAGAATCCACTTGTTCACATCTTTCCTTGTAAGTTTTTTCACGATGCACTGCATTAATAAACTGAGCCATGTTTAGCAGCAAACAAATCAGTAGTAAGTTTTTTCTTCCTCTTCTTTTTACTTGGGCACACATGAGTTTCGTCCAATGGCAAGATGGGTACTGCCCGTGTGTTGGGCAGTAAAAGACCAAAACATCAAGGATAAATTGAGGATCTGTGATAGTGAGGAAAACACGGGGTAACATCATCTGACAGTTTCTAACTACAAAAATACCAGGAAACACAGGGGACACAAAGGTACAAATCTTCACACCGAAGTGATCCATCTTGGTGACTGACATGTACACAAAAAAGGTGAAAATTATAAAATAACTCGAATGTCACATAAAAACTTGGTGAGGATATCAACCAGCGGGACCGCCGGAGTATGCAACAAAGTCGTCAAATTGAGCGGTAATTGAAAACCCAGGGAGAAAAGAGAAGCGTACATTTTAAAGCGTTGTATATCATACTGTGGACATAGAAAAAGTATGTGAGGAAGATCTCCTTGGTAGTGACCACAGGCATCACAAACAGGAGAAGCGCGAGCATTGATGTGATGGAGATAAGCAGGGGTGACTGCATGATTGAATCGCATTCTAATGATAGTAGTGATGTGACGTCGAGTATAGGATCCTTGCATAAACCACGGCTGAACTGGTATCGAGGATTTAATATATGTATATGGTGTTGAGTGTTTACGTACATATTCCCCCACTGCTGGCGCCATTCTTGGATGATGAGTTCATATACATGTGGCAGAAGTTCAGGATATGGGAGAGCCATATCAATACGTGTCCCCTGACCCATTGCAGCTTCTTTAGCTAAAATATCAACCTAAACATTGCCATAGATATGGGAATGTCCTGGGATCCAAGTTAAGATGACGTTAGTTCCTGCCATTTCAATTTCATATAATTGTTGGGCTAAATTGAGTAAAAACCAATTATCGGAAACGATAATGTTTTGTAGGGCGAGGAGGACACTTTGCGAATCAGTACATATGAGTACATGAGACAGACCCTGTTGTTTGATATAAATACAAGCCTGACGAAGGGCAAAGATTTCAGCCGTAAGGATTGTAGTGTGAGAGGGTAATACATATTTGCGCTCAACTTGTAATGACGGGGCGAAGAAAGCTGCACCCACGCGAGGTGGGTGGGCAAGTTTTGAACCATCTGTATAAAACAGGGTATGTTGAGGATAGTGACTAATAATATCATGGAATATACGGGAAATGATATGGGGGTGTGATTTAAACGTTTTCGTGAGTTGGGGGAGACTAGCCTGGAGGATGTGTGGGTGATGGCTGTGAACCTGATATGCGATGGTGTACATTGGGTTGAGACGTGTCTGTACAATCATCTGTCGATACGGACAGAGACGGCGATACATAGTTAAAAGCGCGGGAATACGATCTTGAGATAAGAGATGGCGTTGGTAATATTCATCTAATAAGCGTAATTTGTTTAATAGAGGTGTGTGGGACAGTGACATTTTCTGTAATATATATTTAGCACACGAGTACTGACGGCGGAAAGCGAGTCTCCACCAATAAAGCCTGTGTGGGTGTGGATGGGAGAGTTCCGATGATGATGCGCAGGGCTCGGTATTGTAACCGGTCCATCTGGATTAAGCGAGTAGGTGTCATAATGTCAAAAAAGGCGCTTCCAAAGTCTAATACCGAGCGGAAAATATTTTTATGTACCGTCAATAACACCGACGGCGCTGCGCCCCATGAGCGTTGGGTAAGACCCTTGAACACTGGGAATTTAGGTTCTAATTTTTGCGTAATGTGATTTAGATGACGTTGCCAATTAAGTTTATCATCAATGTACAGACCTAAATATTTGACGACCCGAACAACTTCAATTTGGCCTTGTTGATATACCACCGGCGACGTGTCATATAGGCGTTTATGGGTAAAAATCATAGCCGCGTTTTTCGTTTGTGACGTTACTAAGCCGTGGTCTGTGAACCACTGATGTGCCTGCGATAGTGCCGAATGTAAATCATCCCTGCAAGTGTTGAGATTGGATCTAGTAGCATATATTAATATGTCATCGGCAAATTGAATCAATCTGGCATGCGGAAGTATGACAGTTTCCAGGGATCCGGTATAAAGAGAGTATAACATACCACTTAAAATATCGCCCTGGGGAAAACCCTGCGACGTATATCTGTTGTTAAGTACCGCATTACCTGTGCATAAATATATACGTGTATGTACTAGGAAATTATGGATAATGCTGAGAAATATTAATGGGTAACGATGGGAATATAATATTTGTAATAAAATGTAGGGGTCTACCGAATCGTAAGCTCCCTTAATGTCCAAACATATGGCTATAGTATGTTGTTTTCGTCCTTTCGCCAGTAGTAAGTCGGTGAGAAAAATATTCAGTGCGTCATTAGTACTACGTTTTTTAACAAAGGCATATTGAGTTTTGGGGAGAGCATCGTAATATTCTAAACACCATTGTAATCGTCGAAGTAGAATTTTTTGAAGCACTTTTCGAAGGCAAGAACTCAACATTATACCGCGATAATTATGGGGGTCCTTCGCGTCGGCTTTAGGCTTGAGTATTGGGAGTACTTCGAATTGATTCCAGTCTTCGGGGATTATACCTGATAGCAGAATGGAATTGTATAGGTTCAAAACGATTGTCAGGGCTCGAGGGGGAAAAGCCTCAAGCATCTGGCATGCGGAAGTATGACAGTTTCCAGGGATCCGGTATAAAGAGAGTATAACATACCACTTAAAATATCGCCCTGGGGAAAACCCTGCGACGTATATCTATTGTTAAGTACCGCATTACCTGTGCATAAATATATACGTCTATGTACTAGGAAATTATGGATAATGCTGAGAAATATTAATGGGTAACGATGGGAATATAATATTTGTAATAAAATGTAGGGGTCTACCGAATCGTAAGCTCCCTTAATGTCCAAACATATGGCTATAGTATGTTGTTTTCGTCCTTTCGCCAGTAGTAAGTCGGTGAGAAAAATATTCAGTGCGTCATTAGTACTACGTTTTTTAACAAAGGCATATTGAGTTTTGGGGAGAGCATCGTAATATTCTAAACACCATTGTAATCGTCGAAGTAGAATTTTTTGAAGCACTTTTCGAAGGCAAGAACTCAACATTATACCGCGATAATTATGGGGGTCCTTCGCGTCGGCTTTAGGCTTGAGTATTGGGAGTACTTCGAATTGATTCCAGTCTTCGGGGATTATACCTGATAGCAGAATGGAATTGTATAGGTTCAAAACGATTGTCAGGGCTCGAGGGGGAAAAGCCTCAATCATGCGATATGTCACCGGATCAAGACCTGGTCGTGTAGATTTCTTCCCATGTGTAACTTGCCAGATCTCTGTGGACGAGATGGGTAGTAGCAAAGTCAAGAATCTCGGGGATTCGCGATAAGGGTTGGGGGAAAATATGGAGCGACGGAATCAGGGGTGAGGTTCCGATAAAAGGTTTCATAACCCTGCGTGTTAAGGAATCGCGTGGGGGGCCCCGTGACTACATTCGACATTTTTTTTTATCGTTGACCCTAGAGTACGGAGCGTGGTTTGACTGCTAAAAGTAGAAATAAAAGTACGCCATGCAGCACGTCGTTTGAGATAAAAATGTTGTTGAATGGACGCACATATTCTTTTATAACTGAAATAATTAGAGGGATTAAAATTCTTTCGAAGCCGTTTGAGTGCTGCGTTGCGTTTCTTAACCCACAGGAAACATTCCTGATCCCACCAAGGCGGGCGATGGGTGCGTTTGTTAGTATGAGGGGTGGGTGTCGCCCGAGAATGATAAATAGTTATATATGCATCAATGACATTGGTCAAGATAGCATAAGCAGACAAAGGGGTACGATGTTTCAGCGTGAGATGATCTTGTAAATAATTAGAAAATAAGACAGAATCAAAACCATGGGTCGGTCGTTTGAGTGAGAACGTTGTGGGTGCGTGTGGGATGGAGGTACTAGAGCCATAATGTATCAGAATGGGATAATGGTCACTTTGATGCAAATCGGGTATCGTTTGCCATGGCAGGTGGTGTGCCTGGTCTAACGTGGTGATAGTTAAATCAACCGCACTAGATGGACTATTCGGCGGGGTCAAGCGGGTTGGAGAACCATCATTTAAAAGTAGGAGTTGATGTGAAGTGACTGCGTGATGAACATGGCGGCCTTTTGGATTAACTCTTCCACTGCCCCAGGCTGGGTGATGTGCATTAAAATCTCCTAGAATAGTGTGGTGTTTTAACTGGCCGGCATAGCGAAAAAATAGTTACCATTGTCGTTGAGTACCTTGAATATTCGGTGGGCAATATAAGTGTGTGAATAGACGATTGTTTATTTGTAACATTTGAATATCCATAGAAGGCAGGATAAAATCACACTGCAGCTGCGCGAAGGGGACATGTTGTTTAATTAAAGTACATATGCCACGATAACCTGGGCCATCGTGACGTATGGCATAATAGTCAGGAATGTTAAAATGCGTATGAGAATATAGCCACGTTTCCTGGAGGAAAATTATGTCAGGATGAAATTCTTCTATTAAAAGCAATAATTCATGACGTTTGTTGACAATACTCCGGTAATTCCACTGGAGTACCCTCATACAGAACACCATGTTAACGAGTATCAGACGACGGACGATCAACGGGATTATTTTTTCGAATACATTTTTTACACAACGGCTCCATTGTGACCTAAAAGGTTCATTAATTGCCGGAATTCGGCGAGGATGATGCGGGTGGTGTCATTCGAGTTCGGAGCCGCTGGAGGGTGCGAGACGCTACCAGCCACTTCAATTGGGGCCGATGGGGGAAAACTCATGCTGGAAGTGGAGGGTGTGGCAACAATATTAAGGTACCCCCTGTCGATCATACCCAAGGGGGGTGATAGACCTGGGTGATTTGTGAACTGTTTCGGTGAATTTCCTTTTTCGTGGGGGATCAATTGGTCGTGATTCAGTTGGGGTCGCTAGTGGGGAGAATTGATTCGGTAGCGTTAACGGGTTAAACTCTTTCTGATGTTGGTTGACGATTTCACTATACGATTTGTTGTCAATGCACATTTGATGTTTGATAGCTACTTGCTGAATGTGTGTTTCGCATCTCGCTGCCCCTGCCGGGTGGTTGTCTTGACAGTTGGCGCATTTGAATATAACTGCCTTGCAGTCGGATGTGAGATGGCCCAGGGCGCATTTGCCACATCGAGGTTCCCTTGCGCGACAATGTAATTGAACATGGCCATACCGTTGGCAACGGATGGGATTGAATATAAATAAAGTTACTTCCAACATGACATTAAAAATGCATACATAGGTGGGCAAATCTTGTGTATCAAAAAAGATTTTCACCGTACCTGTAGGTAACGTTTCTAGCTTATCATCAATCTTTTTTTTTTCTGTTAAGGCGTTGGACCCGTGCCACAGGGGCGGGGGAGTCCATGTAACGTATGATTTCCTCGTGGGTAAGCGACAGATCGACTCCACGTATAAGACCTACACGTTGCACATTTGAAGATGGGATAAAGGCAGATAAATTTCGTTCAATGAGAAGGGGGTGTGTTAAAAAAGAGTTAGCCATGGCCGAAGTTGCAAATTGTACCTGCACGTGGTTACGACCCTTTTTTTGTATTCACTTGATGCCTGGAATTTGTTTCTCAAAAAATAAACGTCCCAAGGCCATGGGGTGCAGATTGCCCACATTCTGATCTACTGACTGTACAAATACTATGTAAGGACCGCGATGACGGTCATTATAACGATGGTGTCCTGCTAAATTAGTTGTAGGCACAGTGGTATTCACTACGGGCGTAGTCGGAGAGACTACCGACGGCATGATCTCAGGGTTATTCACGACAAACATGTGCTCCATCGAGACCTCGTTGTCTATAATGACATTTTCAGGGATACTCACATTTAACAAGGGTGGTGGGCCACCACTGGCCTCACCCATGTTGGAGGCACAAGAAGAAACAAATAGACACTAACCTGTAGTCTGTGGGAAATCTAATCACACTTACTACTACTACCTCCCAACACCACAAATGTCTGACCCCAACACACAGGCGAGTATTTCCACTGCTGAATGAAGTGTTTCGTAACGCGGTTGAGACATGACTGGAGCAGTAGTAAGTTATATAAGTCTGAGAAAACTATCAGCCATGCTAAAAACAAAGTGAGTTTATACTCATCAATCTGAGAAGATGCTCTCTTTTATTCATACCACAAATGAGTATCTACTCCAAAGAATATATAAATCTGAGTATATACTACACTAACTCCATGACATGAGTATATACTCAGTTAGTAAGTACATTCTCATGAACTTTATTCTTATGAAGTGTAGTATATACTCAGAAAAGCTGAGTATGTACTAAATACTCATTTTTATTCATACGACCCGATATCGCGTTCTCAGTGTCCAACCGCGAGGACAACGTGAATCTCGTAAAACGACAGAGCGGCAGCGATCGCGATATTTCTCCGCATACGATGACAAATACAACTGAATTCTTGTCAAACGGACAGCAAGCAGTATCCGATTGCGTAATAATACTATATTTTTCCTTGCCCGACCTCGAGGACAATAGAAATCTCGTCGAACGACTAAAGGTGCACCGATTATGTAAATCGCGATTTTTTTCGATGTTCTGTCTTGTAAACTACGAATCGCGTCAAACGGCTGAGACCAGCGCCGATCGTGTAATGTCTCCGTACTTGACTGCGAAGACATAATTTGGTGACGATCACGTAACGTCGCATATATTTCTTCGTGATCTCCTTGGGGACAAAGGAAATCGCCCCAAACAGCCAAGATCAGAGCAACTTCTTGTACACAAGGCGGCATATTAGCTGTAACAACTCATTTGATATTAAATATCCATTATTTATTTTTATCTTTTAAATTTTTATAACACCTTTAAGAGAATTTTATTCACTGGATTAAGCACAGTTCATTGTTTATCTTCACCGCGCGATGAGCTATGCTTGCCAACTACAGACGTATCTTGAATTAAAAGGTAGTTTAAAAACTAATTTTTACTTCATCCTTACAGTAGGCAACCTGATAATAAAGGTAGCAGATAAAAGCTCTTTTATTTCATGTCGGTAATATCCATATTGTACCCTTGAATGAAGCAGCGTTTGAACAAGATTCTGTCTCCGGACCTCTTAACGAGGGCTGCGGTTACGCTGATTACAACAAATTGTGTGTTTAGACTTATGAATAATACTGTCAAAAAGTTATTATTAATATTCTCTGTCCCCATGGAGAACTATCGTTTAATACCCTCCGTTAGGCGCGCATTGGTCCGACAGCTCCATGGTTCGTTATATCTTATATATTAAAATAGTTTTCAAAAAATGTCACCCTTTACTAAAACTGAAATATCTCGGGAAGTATTTGCGCTACGACGACGTTCCTTGTCTTAAAATGTAATGCCCGTCAAGCACCGTCAATTGATACCTACCTTACTTGATTATATCATTCGCGTATTAAAATAATTGCGAATATTACTTCCTTCAAGGTCGCACGAAAATAGAATCGAATGACTTGACGGACATATTGTCGCTAGGCGACAACGACAAACACTGTATCATGATATTCAACGCCGCCCCAATAATAAATCTAACTTTATATTATCAGTGTGTTCCGGCGGCTTCGGTGGCGTAGTCGGTAGCATGCTGAGCTTCTATGCCCAAGATAGCGGGTTCAAACCCGGCCGAAGCCGTCGGATTTTTTAAGAGCGTTAAAAATCCCTCAGTATGCCTTCCTTCGGAGGGGAAGTAAAGCCGGCGGTCCCATGTCATAGATTTGTGGCATGTTAAAGATCCTTCCACTAATTGCACCTGTGTGAAGCCAAATTGGATAGGTTAAGAATGTAAACAACGCTCTTAGGTTTCTACGTTCGTTGCCAAGCGCCGACTGCGGTGGCGTCTAGTAGCTAAGTTCTGAATTAGACCTAGTAGTCGTTGACGGTGGCGCTTGGCGGCAAAAGTAGGAACTATTTGAAAAATTATAAGTTGCAGTACTTAAAATTAAAAAACAGATACACACACTAATACAGTCATCACAATTAACACCGGTTATCAGACAGATTCTACACACACCCAAAGTACACGGGGCTACATGACCGCGTTGTCTCAGCCCCTAAACTTAAGAACCAACCAACCAACCAGTGTGTTCCCTAATTACGTCATGATATCGTTAATTTCTACCTGTTCCACTCGGGCGCTAATGTCGCATGTATCCTTACAATAAGCAGAAGGGGATTCTGTGCAGATAATTTAATTAAAAATCCTCAAAGAATTGTACTGTCGAATGTTGGAACCGCCATTTTGTATTGTGTATCCGATCTTTCTGTTATATAGTCTTTGGTCTCACCAGCTACAAACTGTCTTCTTTTCGTTTCATAATTCGTCCTTATAGGTTGTGTGCTCAATCAATACAATGGATCATATTATGGTGAATGAGAGGCGACACTCAATTACAAATGTTATAAAAATTAAAGGGGACGGTAATTGTCTGTTCAGGTCATTGGCATATTGTGAGTACAACAATCAGAGTTTATTTACACAGGTTAAAAAGCGAATTGTAAAACATGTTACAGACAAGTGGAATAATTATTCTTCCTTTATTGTTGGCAACAACGATATGTACGAAACTGCTATCAATACGAGCGATGATTACGAAATGCATACCTGCCAACTTTTACGGTTTATCCGTAAAATTTACGGAAATTGCAGCATTTTACGGTTTTACGGACGAACGGTGTCATTTTACGATTTCGCGGACAAAAATTTGAAACGATAATTTACATTCGATAATACCGCCCACTTCCGTACAATCGATTGTTTGCGTGGGTCGAAGGCAAGTCCACGATAGTCGATAACTCGTTCTTTGATATGATTCGTACTTTTAACCGTGTGATGGCTGTGTCGTCATCGTAATTGAATTTGAAGCCGGGATAACCGTTCTTGCATGTGAATCTTAGGTGTTGACAGGCTCTGCTTCGCATATTCTTTGTTCCGCTCCGTTCGCTCGTTGCGATTTAAACCATATTCTTTGACCACGTTAGTTGTTCATTGTTCGCGAAGTTGGCGTTCCTTGAATGTTTTCGTCTTTTAAGGTTATGGCATATTTTAATGAAGCGTTCGAGTTTTTGGCTATAACTTCGTGCTTCGCAGTTTCCTGTATTCCTTGGACTAATTACATTCGTTCCACGTGTGTGTGTGTTTATTTTTTTCTACCATGTGCATATTCTATCTTCACGAGGTTGGCGTCGTGTTCATTTAATGGTTGGTGTGTTTTGACATGTTTTAATGAAGTGTTGGCTGTCTTAATTGTTTTATGTTATAATTTTATGTGACGTTCAGTGATCCAGGTTCCTTTCGATGTTTTAGTAGATATCGAGAATGAACAAATCCAACAAGAAACAGTACTTCCAGACATTTAAAGAATCATACTCGGTTGATTTTCCGTGCATACTAAAATCAAGAAAGAGATAAAAATTTGCCTTTTGCACGGTATGTGGGTGTGATATTAATATTGCATATGGTGGAAAAAACGATTTAAGTAATCATGTGAAGTGCGGTAAACACATTAGTTATGTTAAATCGAAGAAGATAGCAAGAAAATCAACACCTTTTTTGCTAAGTCTGGAAACGTTTACAGTGACGTAATTAGGGCCGAGTGTCTGTTTACTTCCTTTTTGGTGGAACACAATGTGCCCTTAAGTGCGGCTGATCATGCTGGAGCTTTATTTAAGAAGATGTTTCCCACATCAGAAGTTGCAAAGAAATATAGTTGTGGTCGCACGAAAACGACATGTATTGTAAATAAAATGGCAAAAAATGCATCATCTGAAGTTGTTAAGTGCCTTCAGAACGGACCGGATACAGATAAATTCCTTTTCTTTTCATCAGTGAGAAACTACTTTTATACTGCCTGTGACTACATCATCAACAAGTTTCCACTCAAGGATGACGTGTTAAAGAATGCTCAAGTTGCTAGGTTAGACAAAATTGAAGATTCACACTTATCTTCCAATCGTTTTTTCTTGGAAAAGTTTCCTATCATGTTATGCAAGGAAGAGAATGAAACTACAGATGAGGTGGTGAATGTGCTTCAGAGGCAGTTCACAGCTCTTCAGGTAGATGACTCTTTGGCTGCACATCAAGATGCTGCAAGTGATTCCAGTTGGGCACAAATATCAAGAATTCGTGGAGCCGATGGACTTCTTAAGTATAACCGAATTTTTAGAGTATTGCTCTCTATTCTCACCATACCCCATAGCTATGCAGAATGTGAATGTTTTTTTTTAGCTTTGTGAAGAAAAATAGAACACAGTTCAGGTCATCCATGTCCAATGAATCTCTGGAGTCTATTTCTATTTTGAAGACCAGGAGTTCTGGTCCCTGTTATGACAAAACATTTTCTCAAGACTGTTTGCAGGAAGCTAAAAAGGCCACAACCATGACTTAAAAGTCGAACTAGCATGTGATTTGCAGTGTGTATTATATTATTTCTTGCCTGTGTTACGTTAAACAAGTTTTATTGTTTAAAGCCTTTTTCAATTATCGTATATCAGCTTAATCTATCAAGGAAGTCCTGTTATGTCTGCTCCAAACCGATATTCACCACGCCTGCTGCTGATTAACATGGATTTCTTCTTGATTGTTATGTTCATCTACAAATCATGTAAGTAGATATGATTTCATTGAAGTATCCTGTTTAAAGCATGAATTATTGTATTTTGTAGCCCAGAAGTATTATTATTTTCGTCAAGCCGGGGTATGTCGAAAATCGTTAGATTTTTTTTGTCGCGCGTGAGTTTTACTGATAGCCCTTTTCAAAAGTTGGCAGGTATGGAAATGTATATGTCTATGAATGGAGGTCATGTTTAGTTGTCGCTGCTCAAGTTTGCAAATTGGATATTTTATTCGTGGATTACTACTGCCGTATGGAAGGTGACCGGTTAAACTATATACGTAATCAACAAACGAAGTAACGAGTTGATATATATGCCGGTTTAGCAGACGCCTTGCATGTACGAGCAGAAAATGAAAATCTCCGAGTCGGTCGTATTGTAGTTTTGCCATCTTCTTTTACAGGTAGCCCAAGGAAAATATTGCAAAATTATCAGGATGCGATGGCGATAGTGAGGAAGTTTGGAAAACCAGATTTATGCATTACGTTCACCTATAACGCGGGCTGGCCAGAAATACTTAACAGCATTCATCTCTGGGAAACGGCTAATAATAGGCCTGATATTGAAGTGAGAGTTTTCCATTGCAAAGTAAAGGAATTGCTACGATTGATTAATGTTAAGGAAATTTTCGGTAATAGCATATCTATATACAGTGGAATTTCAAAAACGAGGTCTCCCGCACATCCATTTACTCAACATTAACGGAAGATTGTAAGTTTCGAGAAATTTCTGACAGTGTGGTGTCAGCCGAAATACCAGATCTCGAGGATGAAGCGCTATACGAGTTGGTAAGGCGTCATATGGTACATGGTCCTCGCGGATCTTGGAATCCTTCTTCAGTCTGTATGAAAGATGGCGTATGTTCGAAAGATTTCCCTAAACAGTTTCAGCAAGAGACCAAAGATAATGCCAATGGTTATCCTTCGTGTAGGAGAAGAAATAATGGACGGATTATTATAAAAACAATTCGAGGCATTGACATTGACATCGATAGTCGATTCAATGTTCCCTACAATCCATTTCTTTTAATTTACTTGCAAGCTCATATTAATGTCGAAATATGCTCAAGTGTTCGGAGTGTTAAATACATCCAAAAGTATCTTATATATTAAAATCCACAAGTATGTGTATAAAGGTCATGACTGCTGCATTGTTAAAATATGTCCTGAAGGCGAAACGGTGAACTACGATGAAATTACTTCTTTCCTAAATGCTAGATATGTTGGTCCAACAGAAGCCGCATTCAGGATATTTTCGTTTGACATGCATGAACAGTCACATTCTATCGTGCGATTGCCAGTTCACTTGCCAAACTTGCAAAATATCTATTTTAAAAATGATAGCGCTCCTGATATTTTACTTCAAGCACAGTTGCGCAACACGGTATTACAAGCGTGGTTCAAGTTAAATCAAGATTCGCAAGTCAGAAGTCCGTATATATATATCCTAAAACACCAGTACATTACGTCTGGAATAAGAGCAACTGCCAGTGGCAAAAAAGAAAAAATGTTTCAAAAACTATAGGCAGAATGTATAATGTTTCGCCTACAGAAACAGAAAGGTATTATTTACGCCTGTTATTGCTTCACGTCATAGGTGCTACCAGCTTCCAGGATCTACGAACATACAAAGCAGTTGTCTATTCTACGTTTAAAGAAACAGCTGAAGAGCGAGGTTTGCTGATTGACGATTCTGAATGGCAGAGTTGTTTGGCAGAAGCGTCACAATTTCAGATGCCTTCTCATTTACGACAACTGTTTTCTTACATATGTATCTTTCAGACAGACCCCTTCAAATGTAAGATAGTTATGGGACATTTTCAAGAATTCATTATCAGAAGATTATCTGCAGTTTCACGAACCTAACATATCTTTACAAAGGTTGAAGAGTAGGTGTTGGGTTTCAGCTGTGTTGGACAGTGAGCGGCGTTAAAGTTTACCAATCCAAGGAATCGTCGTAAGTCAGCAATGGTGCGAGGTTGGGGAAATGAGACAATAGCATCGACACGATCAGAGAGCGGCTTAATTCCTGATGACACAGAGTAACCTAAGAAGGCAATATCTGAAGCACCAAAAACACATTTGGAAACGTTGGCATTGATACAATACTTATGCAACCGTTCAAGCAGGATTCTCAAATGATGCTATGCTCCTCTTCATTCTGGGATGCGACAAGAATGTCATCCAAGTAGCAAAACACAAACTCCAAATCTCTACAAATAAAGTCACTGTACCTTTGAAATGACTGAGCAGCATTCCTCAGGCCAAATGTGAGTTTAAAAAACTCAAATAAACCAAAACAGCTGTTTTAGGCACATTTTCTTCTGCAATTGGAATGTGATGGAAAGCTCGTATCAGATCAATCTTGGACAAAAATAGTTTTACGTGATAACCGGCTATTGAAGTCTTGTAGATATGGTATTGGGTACCGGTCTGGAACAGTAATGGCGTTGAGGGCCCTGTAATCTCCACAGGGTTGCCATGAACCATCTGCTTTTAGGACAAGGTGAAGTGGTCTGGCCCAAGAGATCTTGGACGGTCTGCAGATTCCCAAATCAATCAATTTTGGAACTCCCTCTTGGCCTGAACAAGTTTATCAGGTGGCAGTCGTCTTGCTTTTACTGAAACTGGATATCCTACTCTGGTGATACTATGAAACAAGATGTTCAGTAAAGAACATATAGCCTACTTTCTCCTAAATGTATGAGTATAGTTATAACTCGTTGTTATTATCAAAGAGTATAATAGAATCATTTCTTGGTTGAAGAACTTAGAAACTATTTACCTCTACCAAACGCCACAATCTAGAAAAAAAAACTACTACCATTATTGAAGAAAGATAGATAAGAAGTATCTCAAGAATGTTATCTGGAGACATAATCGACCGGACTGGCTGCGTGGCTCAGCGGTAACGTTCTCGCTTGCTGGGCCCTAGGTTGCAGGTTCGTATCCTGGCGCAGTCAGCTGGCATTTGAGGGTGCACAAATGCGAGGGAGCCGTGTCAGTAGATTTACTGGCACGTTAAATATCCCCTTCGGGCCAAAATTCCGGCACCCCGGCGTATCTAAAAGCAGCAGTAGTTAAAAGGGACGTAAAACAAATAACATTATTATTATTGTCATTATTACATAATCGACCTGCCGTGGGCAACATCCAACTTTGAGTTGAGGCATGTCTTTACACGTCTGGTTGTGCATGGCTTTCACAACCCTAATTGAATTAACAAATCTTTCCATGACCCTACAGAGACGTGTGTATACAAACTATGTGGATATTTTCGATTGCTATTTGCCTGAAATAAAAGTATTAATTAATAACCTGAACTAGCACCAACGGCTAGAATTCAGTTACTATGTGAAATCGTTTTGTTCTTTACTTCAAATAACATTTTCAAATAACGCACAATAGGCTGTTACAAACCCTTTAAAATAAAAAGTAAAAATTTATCGTAGTATCATCTTGCCATTCTTCAAGTTCGATGCGCATAGAATGCCAATGGTATACGGTACTAACCAATGGAGTCCCACGTAGACCAGTCGTGACATCTAGTGGAGAAGTATCGAACAATATAACCCTAACAGGGCGAGAGCATTCTAGTGGCCATAAGAAGAAACTTTTCAATACAATCTCGAAGTTAATAAGTAGGCCGGCGTGCAGTTACCTTTTTGGTTGCTAGATGTCTCGAGCAAATCTGCTGGTGAATTATGTTTTAATTATATATTTTCCACCGTAATATGTACAATATAACGCTTAATTTTAAAATGTCTCAATCATTACAAAACAATAAATATATAAAATTTCAAGCAAAAAAAAAAAAAAAAAAACTCTGATGGGGTTTGAACCATAGGCATATGAGTGATAGGCCAACGCTTACCACGGAGCCATTTGTGCCAACGAACATCGTTCTATATAAAATGACTTAGATATAACTTGTCAGCAAATAATGATTTAGACTAAACGATTTCATCAGTGGAGTATATTATTTATTTATAAAGCATTTCATACAAAGTTTATTTATTTTGTATCAGTACGCTATATTGCATGCAATACTCAAATTAGTGAAATATAAGTCAGGCACAAGATATCCGCTGCCATCTTGTCTTCTTACCGAGACGGCTCAGCTTTTTAAAAACAGTTTTGCACTATAGTATTACAAAATAAACTTTTAATTTCGAACGTGCCTCTTCCTTTAGAACAGTTAAATCGATTCTCGGCTCGATAATCGGAACTGGTGGGTCCCATGATATGGATTATAAAGTTTGCATTATTCGAATGGACGCCATCTTGAAATGGTACGGCGGATGACCTTGTAGTTTGGTTCAAAACGCGTCCTATATGAAGGTATGTTGTTACCAAATTTGGTAGAGATCGGATAATTTGGTTAGTCGCTATTTGATTTTACGTTTTGAACGTTTGAGTGGCCGCCATTCAGTTTTGGTAAAGATTCAGAGTACACACACTCACACATACACACAGACTCTCACACACACAGACAGACACACAATTTTTGGCCCTGTAGTGATCTCATAAGTCTACTTTCATTTTTTGCAAGAATCGAAAGTAGGCTAAAAAGTGTATATCTTGGGCACAGAAGGTTGTGTTGTCACGAAACAAGATTGGGTAATCCTTCAGTAAACTTGAGTACTTGTTCTGGGAATCAAGTAAGTGAACACTTTCTAAAGGTGTGTGAGTTGCTGGAGTTGCAAGGATTGATAAGTTAGTTGTGCCATCAATGAGACGTTTATTCATTCATTCATTTATTTGCAATTGGGGGTGTGTCCCCCGGTGGCAAATTGGATATACATAACAAATAAATAATTATACATAACAATTCAATAACAATTAAATAACAGTTAAACTGGAGTATTTACACAAATAGTCAGTCTTTTCTTAAACACACCTATATGTTTGGGAAAAGGCTCTAAGACTGCGGCAGGTAGAGAGTTCCAGTTATCAATGGCATGGTTTACAAAATAATATTTACCATAATTTGTTCGCTGTGGTCGGCCCTTAACTTTGAAAGGATGATCGCTCCTGCCCATGTAAGTGGGCTTTCCCATTCGTTTGCTAAGCTCACCCCATGCTGGTTGATTTGTATACGTGTTGTACATAGCGCAGAGTCTAGATTTCATCCTCCTAGCCTCCAGTGATTCCCGCCCAAGTTTCTTTAACATACGGCTCACACAGATCCTGGGATTAAAGTCACTGAGCACAAATCTAGCGGCCTTTCTTTGTACCATTTCCAACTCATTGATGAGCCCTACTTGATATGGATCCCAAACCGCCGAGGCATATTCCAGAATAGGTCTTACAAGTGACAAATAGCCTAATTCTTTAGCAGCGGTACTACTTCCTTTTAATACCCTCATTACAAAGTGCAGGGATTTGTAAGCTTTAGAAACTACACATTCTACATGACTACTCCATTTCATATCATTCCTTACGTGAACGCCCAAACATTTGCAAGAATCTTCTTCTACAAGTATTTCCGAGCCAATGTTATATTCGCACTTTCCCTATTTTTAAGAGACTACATTTTCTTGTGTTTATTTTCATTTTATTTACAATCGCCCACTTATAGACCAGGTTCAGGTCCTCTTGAAGCACTGCGTTGTCTTGTGAGTCTTGTATCTTTCGATATATTACACAATCATCCGCAAACAATCGACAGTCACTGCGAATCCCATTTGGTAAGTCATTTATAAACGCCAAAAATAACAAAGTTCCGATTACGCTGCCCTGAGGGATACCCGACGTTACGGTAATTTCATCCGAGAATATGCCTTCGACTTTCACTTTCTGGGAACGACCCGTCAAAAATTCCTGGATCCATAAAATTACTCTTCTATCAATCTTAGTCGAAGCTAATTTATGGAGTAGCATGTCATGCGGCACGACATCAAATGTCTTCGCAAAATCTATTGGCAACTCCAGCTATCTGATATGACATCTAGCGGTAAAAGTGAGAAACTTACCAAGTAGGGTACATTTGTCACGTGGTGACTGTTTGTATATGGTTTCTTGTATTGGTAAACAGATCGTGGTAAATTGTTCGTGTCTTTATACATAAGTAATAAGTTTTACTCGTTGATAGAGTGAAAAATGAGTAAAAGCAAAGTGTATTGCTCAGTTTACGGCTGTAAGTCGATGTATAAGAGGGCTGCGGATATACGTTTTCATCACTTTCCAAAAGATGCAAATAGCAATAGTCGAAATGTGATGATACCTAATACCTAATAATAATACCTTTCCACCCCGGGAAGGATCTAACACTTGTCGAGGTAGACAGACAGAAGACCTGCGACGTAAAGCCAGCGAAGGTTATTCAGTTTAAAAACAGTTGTTACGATGGGCGCGCTGGTAAGATTGAAGTTACTTGAATAATTAATTAATTATTGGCTGCTTGGTAGGGAGAAGGGATGAGTTTAACTTGTATTAAAACTCGTGGGGCGACAGGAATTGCTTGATTTGGATGGTTAAAAGGTGGGTTTGGTGTTGAATATTTGAATGGTAGCGGAATCACTCATTCTACAGTGCCCACGGGGAGGCAAATTAGGCCTATATGACTCGTAGTGGAATAGCTCGAATATCGAAGAACTTAGCGATTACGAGGTGTAGGCTTGGCGGAAAGGCTGGCGGATCATCAGTTTGACATCAATTCACGATAAAAGTCGGAGCTTGGAACAGTGGCGTCTGGTTTGCGTGGATGCTAGTCTCGGAATGATAAAAGTAGCACAGCTTCGGTGTGTTATTTATTTGTTTATGTACCGTATTTCTCTATTTGAATGTCCTCGGCGTTGACTCAGGATCGACATTTACATTATATTGCGCATAACAGTACCGAAATAATGTCCGAAGTGTAGCCCTGTGTAAATTTGAATCAGCTGATCTACATCAACCATAAAAACTGATGCTTGATAATATGCAAATGACACCAAAAAATCCAGTGGAACACACAAATTAGATCACGTGTATCGCACAGTTATACATATATACAATTAAAAATAACACTGTCATTACTTTAGAGACCACATTTACTGATTATAACCGAAAAATAAAAAGTGTTCCATATCAAACGCGTGTTATTGAGTATTTTAAACCCTACTTATCCAGACCGACCGCAGCGCCCCAAGTGTTAGTTTGAGTTGCCAATAACTACGGCGTCGACTGAAACTCCATGATCTAACGATTCGCTAATGTCTTGAAAAAGTGATAGCATCTGGCTCTCGCATGAGTAACCTTTCCGAAATCCATGTTGCCTATCATTAAACCATGATAATGTTTCCCACTGTTCCCTCAAGTAGTCGCAAATGAGATGCCCCATCTGTTTACAAACGATGGTCGTAAAGCTAACTGGCCTGTAGTTGCCCAATTCAATTCTGCTCCCTCCCTTAAATATTGGGACTACCGTAGCTCTTTTCCAGTCATCTGGGATTTGCGCATTGTTTATGGACACATTAAACATCACCTCCAAGTATCGTGCCACGGCCCTACCTCCTAGTTTAAGTACTTCACTAACAATATTATCAGGACCCTTTGATACATTGAAACGTAGTTTTTGTATTAGCTTTACAATTGCTGACTGGTTTATTTGGAACAGGGAAGCCCCTGATTCGTCGTTAAGGTCCAACACACAGCTATTGGATTTATTGAACACACTACCGTAAAAGACATTTAATTCATTGGCAATGCCCTGTTTTTCAGTAATTAATTTACCGTCACCGGACATTATCATCGACAAATTATTTGAATTTCCCTTTCTTCTCCTAACATAACTGTACAATTTTTTCCACCCATCACCTCCCGAACCAAGTAAACCTTGCATATAACTGTCATGAGAAGCCCTCTTTTTTAAGGCGAGCTCTCTTGATAAGGACTTAAATTTCAACATATACTTGTCACTATCATGCCTTTTATTGTATAATTTCCTAATTTTCCGTTTTAGACTCCTAATTTCTCGTGTGTAATACTCAGGATCTGGGTTTTGTTTCAGCAATTTAAATGGGACAAATTTATCAACAGCGCTATTTAAAATTTTCAAAAAGTTAGTTCCACAGGATATTAATGTGATTTCCTTCCGATGCTCATCCTACAAATAGCTCATTCAAATACCCCTGAAACTTGCCCTGATCCGCCCTGCGATACTGGAATATGATCTTTTTTGCTATATCAGAGTCTAATTTTGCAATGTCACCATATCTAATATTTAATTCAACCCCAGAATGGTCACTAATTCCTGGTACTTTCAGACAGTTAATATACAGCTCTACAGGCCTTACGAGATAAACATCTAAGGTATTATTGTCTCTAGTTGGGAAGTCAACTACTTGGGAAAATCCCCCTCCCTTAAGAATTTATTTGCAGCGCTTTGAGCTTGACCACAGCTAGTTGACTCACCAGACCAGTCTACTTTGGGGAGGTTTAAATCTCCTGCAATTATTATGCTCTTTTTCATAGCATTACCCGTACAAGTTTTATCATACAGTGTTTCGAGGAGAGAAAAGTTATCTTTCGGTTCTCTATACGCCCCTATCACCTGAAGAGGGAATTTATTTCCTTTATCCGAAATTTGTACACATAACATTTCATGATCCATATCAGCCCACTTTAAGAAACTAGCTATATTTTTGCGTACACAAATAAATAGCCCACCACCTCGCTTCCCCCGATCCCTTCTGTACATTTCGTAGGTCCCTTGAATTATTTCGCTACTATTTATGTCCTCATATAACCAAGTTTCATTTGCAATGACAATGTCCGGAGAATACGTCTCTACAAGATTCCAAAATTCAATTAATTTATTTCCTAAACTCTGACAATTAACCTGCAGCAATCTTAAGAGTCTTACCTCCACAGCAAATATCTCGAAATAGCTCCTTCTGTTCCCATCGGCTGGCAACCTCTGGACCTGCTCCTCCTCACAAAAGCCGGCACGAATCGATGACCCTGTCATGTAGGCTCCCTAGGTTGAAAGAGCCCCGTCGATTTAGATGCAGCCCGTCTCGGACGAAGTCACGGCCACCAATCCAGCAGTCAGCTTCTACGTACACTAATCCCAGTTGTGCACATACCCAGTCCATGCGGTCATTTACAGTCTTAACTCGCCTTAACGGAACATCTCCCCGCCGAACATAGCCACTCATTATAATTTTTGCATTTCTAAACTTGCTTTTAGCTTTTCTGCCTAGTTCGTAGAGCTCCCCCATGATGTAATCAGCTGTAGCCCTCTTCTTCAAATCGTTCGTCCCAACATGTAGCAACAACACTTTAACTTTTTCACAGTCCTCTACATTTGATTCTTCCACTTGTTGGGCAAGCTGGTCAATTTTAATCCCCGGATAACACCGCACTTTGGCACCTGATTTCCTCGAGATATTCGGACTCCATCGTATCATAGAATCACCCATTATGATAACGTCATCCTCAGTTTGCTCCTGCACGCCCTCTTCCACACTGATCCCAGTAGAGAGCCGTTCAGTCACATCCTTCACCGTTTACTCTGATTCACGAAGCTTTGTTCTAAGTTCCTGTATTATTTGATCCCTTGCTTTGATTTGCACCCTCAAACAGTCCGGCGTATCACGTACTTTACAAAACCAATTTCCGACATCACAATCCTCCTGCTTGACCTTAATACAGCCGAAGTGAAACCATTTCTCACATAGTCCACATTCAACACCATTCTTCAATGTTTTACTGCACGTCGAACTCCTTAAAGCTGCCACTGGATCATTTGCCTGATTCACATTTGGAGTAACAGGCCCTGGATTCACTTCCACTCCACCAGTAACTAGCAATCTAGGGCTATGAACCACAAGTTGCTAGGTCCCGTACGCACACACAAACACCGGAAATCCCGACTACCCCTCGCATACCACAGTCCGATCCTCGCGCGGTAACACTCCAGAGAACAACCCATTTCAGCACACCTGAGAGCTCGGGAAAAACACGACCTTTCACTTTGACTGCCAACTGCTTGATATCGACTAACAGTCCATAATTGTTCAGAAAGTCAGCTCCAAGGAGAGGCTGTTGGACATCAGCAACTGCGAATGGCCACACAAATACTCTTCTCAGACCTAAGTTGATTTGTACTAAGCGCTCGCCATACGTCTTGATTGGTGTCCCGTTAGCAGCATAGAGCAGTCGTTTACATGTACGCTTTTTATCTTCAGCTGTGGGAGGAACCACGGATATATCTGCCCATGTGTCGATTAGGAATTTTTTACCAGAGGAGGGGTTAGTAATGAAGAAGGCGGCGAGAAGTTACTAGGCCCACATCACTTTGTGCCGCCTCTAGCAAGGGGCCTGAGCATTTCCCGAAGCAGAAGAGGCTGTAGTATATAAGCATGGGTTGACGCACTTCCTTGCTTTGTCCTGGTATGTGAAATGGTACTGCATCCTGATATCTGGATGATCCACCAATATCCCAGGCTGGAAATAATAATGGATTGTAGCATCTTGAAGTGCCGGCTAAAAACGACATGGTGCTACTTGGCGAAAACACTCAGAATGAGGAACAGGAATTTTTAAAAGCGGAATGTGCTATAGTAACTAACTACAGAACAGTAGGGTTCACTATCTACTCAGGAACAATGAGAATCTATCAAAATCTCGGGCGTAAGGATGCGGATTAGGTCCCTCGGGAACTTCCACCTTACAGCACATTCCTCTACCATTTAAGTACTAAACTGAAAAGTCATAACAACCTTCTGGGAAGACTAGCTGGAACATCATGGGGTGCAGATGCAAATTCACTGCGAACAACTGCTTTAGCACTAGTATATTCTTCAGCTGAATACTGTTCTGCTGTATGGCTGAATAGTTCCCATACTCGTCTGGTCGACGTCCAGCTACGCCACACAATGAGAATCATATCTGGCACCCTGCACCCTACTCCTCTACAGTGGTTACCCGTACTGAGCCACATTCAACCTCCTCACATCAGACGACAAAATGCCCTTGTCAGATTATGGACTAAGGTGATGATGAACAGCTCACTTCCCATCCACCAGGATACAGATGGAAACGACGTAGCAAGACTGAAATCCCGGAAACCTGCTTGGAAGACGGCCAGGAATCTAGCTGATATACCATTCAGATCTGACGAAGCATGGAAGCAAGAATGGACCAGATTACACCCACATGGTCTAATCAACATCTATGACCCAACAGCAAAACCTCCTGGGTTCAACCTCCCGCGCACCATCTGGACCAGACTAAACAAGATACGCTGCGGCATTGGAAAAACTGCTTCTGCACTACACCAATGGGGGTGGTTGGAGTCTCCTTCCTGCAACTGTGGTGCTGAAGTGCAAACCATCAGCCACATCGTGAAAGAATGTCCTCAACGAGCATTCACTGGGCCTATGGAGGAGCTACATCAAGTAACCCCTGCGGCACTCACTTGGTTAGAAGGACTAGACATCAGCTTGTGATGAAATCTGAGATATCCAAGTATATAAATATATATTAATTTTATTTTTCTAATAGCAATTATATGTAATACATTTCAAACGATTGTCATGACCACGCTAAATAAATAAATAAATAAATAAATAACTACAAAGATAATGCCAATTACCTATAAAACAATCAGGGAATCGTAACAACGTGCCTGCGTATTTATTAACTAAACAACACACGTTTCCTATCATAGGCATTGATTATCTGCCTTAATAAAATTAATTAAAATGAAATGACCAAATGTCATTGCTTCACAAGCATCGAATACATATTCGTTTCGTATAGCAACTATAAAAAACATTATTACAAACGCTTTTATAAGTTTATATAAAATATGATTTGAATAGCAGCAAACAACTGCTGTTCCCTAGGTAACGGGAGTTTAATAACAAGAAAAATGTTATTAAGTTAATAATAAAAATACCCCCTTAAATTAATAAATATAGTTACCACTGACGTAGATCTACGCCATTACAAAAACTATTCATTACTCTATACAATTATCTCCCGCCTCCTATCACTCAAATTCTTCTCATGGAAGCGATAAAAGATCTCTAAATTTAAATTACAAGTTAAAAACTAATAATGCGCGTAAATGTAATTATAAGCCTATCTTTAAATTTTTAACACTTTCTGTACAACATAAATACGAACATTGTAGTTCAGCAACTACTTAATATAAAATAAAATATGTACAACGTTTCAACATCTCTCCCCTGACAATAAAATATAAACTTGTCATTCTATTCCTTTACTGTCTCTCAACGGACTTTAGAAAATACTTCTTCACTCTACTATGTCTCGTTCGTGGTTTCAGTGACAAACTGGGATTCTATAATCCATACAATTAAGTAGAGATACAGTTCAAAGACCTCCTATAACTTGTCTGTCAATAATAAAAATACATATTTCCACTGCGTTGAATAATTACTGTAAATTCAATATCTAATCAAGAACCATTTAATAGATCTCAGTTTACTCTCAGTTTCAACAAAGATCCATTAAATCCTATAATGGCTTTCAGATTTAACTTCATCTAGGATCCGCTGTCCTGTGAAATTCAAGGAGTTTCAACTATGTGAGACTATTGCAATAACTTCCAATATTAATAAACATTAATAACACTGCATCTTCATAAACATCCTATTTCAACTTCAAATATGCGCGCGTCTGTCATTACAGACATTCCTCCAACAGTTGACCAATGGCTTAACAATTGCCCATCGTCTTACAATAAATACCTCCGTCTGCTACGGGAATAATAAATCTCACTCTCAGAGATGCTTCGCAGTTCCTTTCAAAAACATATTACTTCTTAATTCACTTCTCAATAACAAATTCCTTTCATAGTTGCAACACTCGTAATAAAAATATTTAATAAAAATACTGGTTCTATCAATGAATTAATATAACAGGTAATACGATAAAATACTAGTCTTCAAATAACAATCGTATTTCTTTGCATCATTCACCTTTCTTTAAAAGCTTTCAATTAGCTGCAATATTTCTTTAAATCTTTCTTCACATTCTTATAACTTCAAAATACGCTGTAATTCGTATTTGCTTACTTGACATTGAATTCTTTTACATATTCTTTCTTTAATATATTTCTCACAAAACTTCAATACTTTATAATTGTTAGTCAATAAACATTTATCAACGAATCTGTCTAATAAGTTCTCAGATCGTGACTTGATATAGTGTGCCCATCTGGGATTGGCACAAGAATTGAACTCCTGATCCTTTATGGAGAAATACTCGAAGACTTTATAAAGATCACAGAGAATACAAGAGCAGGCAAAATAGTAGGCGACCGTAAGACGGCTCAAATGGAGACAGAGGGTCAAGTCAGACACATAAATACCATTAAAGGTGACAGTTTAAAAGCAAAGAAACATTAAGGAAACTATTAAAATTTTAGCGAGAGTCAAAGTCGGGAGGAAATAAATACCACTCGAAATTCCAATGTGCCAGCAACTTTACTAGAATTATGACTTCTCAAGTGGACAGCTGAAGGGAACTTTTTCTCAAGTGGCTCTTTAAAACTTAAACCAGGAATGTGTTAAATCAGCAGTTTTTCTTAAATATACAGAAGGGGGCGTTACCTCGATAAACTTAACAAAAAAAAATCCACCAGATGTGTTAAATCTAAAGGAAGACGATGAACAGGAACGAGAAAAATTAGTAAGTTGGCCGACCTGAAAATACCACTCGAAAACTGCAAGCTAAGAGAAAATGTCATCATAAATCGAGCGGAATACTATTTGTGGACGAAAGGAGTCGTTAGGCTGGCCCCGCAAAGAGGGTAATAAATAATTAATTTAATTAGAAATAAACCAGCGAAGGATTTTCATTCCGCCAGCCGGAAATTTAAATATATTTATAAAACACACTTTAGATTAAATTATGAAGAGGATCAGACCAGGGAATCAGAAATTCATCTCCCGGTTTTGTAGAGAACTATTTTCCAGACAGAAACGAATAAATAGGCCTAAGGCTCTAGCAGAAGTATGAAGTTGGTCAGTCAGATTCAAACCTCGACAGAGGAGGCACGTCATAAGAAGTACCGTCAGACAGTCATCAGTCAGTTGAAGTCCGTCTTCATATAAGTCAGTAGAACGAGAAGCAATGCCGGAGGGCATGTTGTAATTATCAGTCGAGAGAGAGAGACTTTGCTAGAGGCAGATTATACGAGAATTGTCGAAGACCAGAGTTCGAGTGCGCTACGCAGATAGCCAGTTTTTAACATCCTCTGTATAGGCATGTTATTTAAGATTTAATCTGTACGAACAAGTTAGGTCTAGCCTCGGGAACGGAGTGCGCAAGTCCGCAAGAAAATTATAAACACTGCAATCAGAAACGCTAGAGTTCGAGTCTCGTAAGAGATAAGACCAGTATAATGTGCGATAGACTGCGAAATAGTATTGGTTCGAAACCAAACAGTGCATTAACGTAGGAAAGGCAGAAGATGCGGAAGTATCTTAAGAACTTTTACGAACGAAGTGCGGAAAAGTAAAGACAATAGAGGGTCAGGAATTCTGAACACTGACAGTCAAAGAGAAACGATAAATGTGCGGAAAAAGACAGTTAAAGTAAAGAACAATTATCCGAGTAAAACGTCAGAGAACGTAGGCTCAACAGTTAGAACTTGTAACGCGATCTTCAGGGAAGATCACGATAGAAGGAAACAGAACTATAAAAATTGCGACAGGCAATTATGAAGCAAACGTAAAGAGCGATAGCAGCAGGATAAATGGGACAGTAATAAGTAAGGAGAAAGCTATCATAGGAGGAAGTCCGAAGAAAGACAAGTACGAGATTGGGAATACTAGGAAGAGACTTACCGAGGGGAAAGAAGATAGGATCACACGTTCAAAGCAGTACAGGGAGAAGCTATTCATGCTGTTTTCCAACAGATTGTACGCTGAGAATTGGTCCGTGTTCGAATGTAAATATTAATTAAGTGTATCATATCCAATGTGAAATCACGTTGTGGGTGGACGTAACATGCCCCGAACCGCAACCGCTAGCCAGCACATGATTGAGCATTTCCATATGAGATGGGTACAGGGGAACTATGTATAATAACAACACAGCAGTGAATAGCTCCGAAAACATTGTGTATTTAAGAGTGTATTCGAGGAAGAAACTAAACCATATTTGTCACCCAACAATATAAGTGTATACGTTGACCAGTTATTAATAACATCATCAATTACAATTACTAACTTCCTCGTAAATTGGTTAAATAGGAGTTTTCACTTGCATCGGCAACATGGGCGACTGTGGAGAGTGTGGTGGTAGCTTGGGGAAGGCTGGAAAGGTACAGTGTGGTTCATGTAAAAAGTGGTTCCACAAGAAGTGTGTGAATACATTGAACAGATTCACCGAATGGCTGTGTGTGCAATGTGTGGACTATAGTGCAACAATAAGTGATAGTGTAAGTAACGAAGACGCTCCATCAATGGAGAATATTTATGGAATGCTGAAATATTTAAAAGAACAACTTAAAATCATAAAAGACGAACAAAAAGCGAGAGATACTGATCTAGGTAATTCAATGGAATTGTGCCATAAAAAACTAGACGATTGTGTAACATTAATTTTAAACCAGCAGATAGAAATTAAGGAATGTAAAGGACACATTGAGTCATTAACTCAGCAGAATGTCAATCTTAAGGCGAAGCTAAAATCTCTTGAAAACCGCCTAGGAGAATCTGAGCAGTACACACGTAGGAATACGGTGGAAATACACGGTGTCCCGGAGGTTCCTAACGAAAACATTATTGAAACAGTGAAGAAAGTAGGTCAAGCTCTGGATGTGGTCATCACTGAAACAATGGTGGATGCCTGTCATCGACTGCCTAAGTCACCTAATCATCAACACAGTGGCATCATCATAAAATTCGTTCGGCGGGACGACAAGGAGCATCTTTTGGAGCGACGCCGGGTGAAACGGAATCTCTCCACTCGTCACGTTGGTCTTCCTGGCGATAATGTAATTTATGTGAACGAGAGTTTATCCCCGGAAAAGAGGAAGTTGCTGGCACAAGCTAGGAGCATCAGAAGAGAGAAAGAGTATGCTTTCTTGTGGGTAAGAAATGGACATATTAAAATACGCAAATCTGAAGGTTCTCGGGTCATCGTAATTCGAAATGAGGATGACCTGAACACTCTCTAATGGTATCAAAACCTAGATTATCCATTTATTATCAAAATGTAGGAGGAATGAATACAAAATTCGATTTATTCAATGAAAACCTGATCACCAAACAGTATGACTTAATTCTAATTACAGAAACTTGGTTATCTAGTAAAATCGCTGACAGTGAGGTCTGTTCTGATATATACAGAGTGTACAGGGCTGAGAGGTCTGCCAGAGCAGGGGGTGGGGTGGCTGTCTTGGTCAGGAGCGGATTAACGGTACTCAAGTTCGACAGAATGACTGGCACATTGGAATGTCTATTAGTGAAACTGGTCATTAGGGGAAATATTTGGTACTGCCCCCGTAAATTGAATTATACTGATACCACGGTGGCTGTATTGGCATATGTGAATAAAGTTATGGCCGTCATAGTTGTGACGTGTATATTCATGACGTAAGCACGGATGACGCAGACTTCATGCAAGTAGGCTGGATGAGCTGAGATTCTTGGTGACGTCATGATTTTGTTCGAGAAGTATCTGAGATTTACGACGCAGTCGCAGGAAGCAAGGAATTGTGCTGAGGAAGAAGTTACGCTATTGGAGGAGAGGCTCGAACCAATGAATGATAGTTTGGAGGGAGACGGAGATTACTGAAATTACCATATTTAATTACTTTTGGCATGCAGAATTGTGGAAAACTATTTTCAGTTATGGCATTGATTTGGAATTTTGGAGAAATTAATTATGAGTATTTGAAATTTGAAAATCCGTCAAGTATAGCCAAAGTTAGAACTTCTAGCAATGACGGAGGAACAAGCTATGGTAGGGATGGATACGCCCCTTAAGAAGTTGATAAAAGGCCTTGCACAGCAGAGAGGAGGCTCTCATGGCTCACTTTCTCATTCTCATATTGTCAGACTTCGAGTTCTTAATTCCGATAGAACAAGTATATATTATTCAGTGAAGCAAGTCGTCATTAGCAAGTGTGGTAGAGCCCACAGCATCGAACAAGCATTGAGCGTGCAGCAGTGCAATTTTACGGTTACTAAAACTAGGCGAAGTTGGAGCGCACACATAAACGAGTCTACAAGATTATCTATCAAGAGTTAGCTACTGCATTTATGCTAATTCAATTGTGCATTACAATATTGAGGCGTGTACGAAAGTTGAACATTTTCACTATTATACTTTGGAAGATATTCGCATTTTAAGACTGCAGACAAAAGTGATTTTCTCGACACCTGAGAAGCACTTTTATAATACCACATTCTACGCTACGGCTGACACATGTATTGCAACCGTGATACTGAAGATTACATTTGGTGATACAACGCTACATTCTACAATGGAACTATATAATCTGGCAGTACTTTCGACTATTATTATAACGGAAGTGGAGAAGGAAGACTAAAACTTTAATGCAATTGGGACATATATCAATGGAGTGAAATAGCAACATGGAGCTTCGTTAATCGTCATTCTACAAAAGCGAGCATGTAGTGAACATCCAACTACACTCATGCATCGTAATCCATCGCTGAATTACATCAAATGGCAGTGGAAATATCTTCATACTCCACAATTATGAACATTTCTGCGGAAATAATTGCAATAAACTTCATGGCGAATTTCTACCAGAACTTCAGGGAACTTTCAAGAGAGGCCAGGGTGGACCCGGCTCACACAGAAGAGTTTTGCCAGAAGGATGTCTATCGTCTACACGGAGCAGTGCGATTTCCGGAGGAGAAAACTGTTCCTTTCTCCGAGGGCGCAGGTTCCAGGTTCGAGGTCGGAGCACATCTTTACGGTGGTGAAATGGAACCAACAGCAGTCTTCTTTGGAAATTTTCCTCTAGAACATCAATCAACAGATAAGGTAGTCGTGAACGTTTCTTGATTTATTTGAGCCATTTAGCGATATCTGAGCAACCATTTTTCCCATATTTTCTGTCCCATATATTTTGCCCCATATTCTTGCTTGATATTTCTGTACTCTGTACACTTTGTTGATTTGTGCCTTTTTCTACGATTTATTGAGACATTATTATGTCATTGGCATATTTAAATAATTTTGGATCAGTTGAGACTGATATTATATATTCTTTCAGTAATTTGCATATTTTTGTAGTCACGATTTAACTGTAAAGTTAACGATTTTCTATGGCAAATTTGAATTCAGACAGCGTGTCATTTTATTAAAGTAATTCTATTCAGTAAATTACTTTGACCAATTTTCTGTCATCCTCAAGAAAGAAGAATGATTAAAAGATTTTAGAGCGTTAAAATCTACTACTTTATCGACGATCTTGGAAATACTAGTCGTTTTATGAACATGATTGCAACATAGACATTTATAGTCAATTCTGAAATACCATTGCATTATAGACAATTTTATGAAATATGAACTTTGATTACGATTTATTGAGTACACTATAGTAATGAACACTGTGGTGTTTGAAGCCATATTTTCAGTGTTGCCTTAGTAAACAAGAGTTTAGTGCTTTTCAGTCGGTCAACACGAATGTACCCATAAGAGATGGGTTATGCCCTAATCCTGAAATAAATTACATGAGATTAATAAAACACTAGGATGACCAGTTTCGATCGTCAAGCGATCATCATCAGATCCAATACACTTAGGCTATAAAATCTATGTTTGAAATACAGGTGAAAATATTTACAATATGTACAATTATTTAGTTGCAGTATTGGTACTGCAACTGTCAGTGTATGCTAAATGCAGTATATATGTTAGGTGAAATGCTAAATGGTGATGGCTATCCGGAGATTGTACTTTAGAGAGATTATATGGTTGTAAACTATGGTTAAACTATAAAATTTTAGGCTAACTACTTATCTGATTGTCTTCCGTACTACAGCTATTCGCAGTTTCCGTGTTCACTTGAACTCGCTGTGCGGTCGACTGCGGTGGTTATCTTAACAACTGGTTTTTCCCTGCCTTCCCCCCCTGTCCCTACGTGCTGTGGGGAGTGATCGCGATGTGTTTATGTGAGGTGTTGCCAACCTAGATAAGATGTATGTTATTGAATGAGGTGGATCTACAACTATTAAAGACCGTGGATTAGTCCTCGCCACGCGTGGAGCATAACCCATTCGAACTAAGCGTTGACGGTCTTATGAGGACGTCCCGGCACCTTTAATACTGCCTCTAATATGGGCCTTGGTTTATTGCAGAAGAAAAGTACATCGTACACCTGATCCAGATAACATTTACCTATTAAAAACCCCCTAATTTCCCCCCCTTTTTTATCTAGCTTGGCTGTGTCGCTAAATTGTGTTTTGTTTCCGACAGGGTGTGTTTTTTAGTAGCGTGAAGAGGGGTGAGCTCTCCATGAACGTGTGTTCATTTAGATTGTTGGGATTGTTTCGTTTGGCTAGGTGTATCTCGATTGCTTCCTTTATGTCAAGAGCTCTGCCTTTCGATTCGTGATGGATTATTTTAAGGTCCGACTCTATGTTGGTAAAGCTATGCCCTGCGTCACACATATGTTCGCACACGGCTGAATGTGTTCCGTATCTTATCGCATTCCTATGTTCATTATAACGTGTGTCTACTCGCCTTCCACTCTGCCCGATGTAATTAGCTTGACAATCGGTGTCTTGGCACGTTATAGAATATACCCCTGACCTTGAATCGCGATCACTCCCCACAGCACGTAGGGACAGGGGGGGAAGGCAGGGAAAAACCAGTTGTTAAGATAACCACCGCAGTCGACCGCACAGCGAGTTCAAGTGAACACGGAAACTGCGAATAGCTGTAGTACGGAAGACAATCAGATAAGTAGTTAGCCTAAAATTTTATAGTTTAACCATAGTTTACAACCATATAATCTCTCTAAAGTACAATCTCCGGATAGCCATCACCATTTAGCATTTCACCTAACATATATACTGCATTTAGCATACACTGACAGTTGCAGTACCAATACTGCAACTAAATAATTGTACATATTGTAAATATTTTCACCTGTATTTCAAACATAGATTTTATAGCCTAAGTGTATTGGATCTGATGATGATCGCTTGACGATCGAAACTGGTCATCCTAGTGTTTTATTAATCTCATGTAATTTATTTCAGGATTAGGGCATAACCCATCTCTTATGGGTACATTCGTGTTGACCGACTGAAAAGCACTAAACTCTTGTTTACTAAGGCAACACTGAAAATATGGCTTCAAACACCACAATGTTCACGGCTAGTCAGGCAAATCGTGAAGCCAAGAAATTCAAATCACTCAGGCTTAAACTCATGAATTTAGACAAGTCAATTTGGTTCAACAAAAAATGTATAGAACTAAACCTCACCCCTAAATACGTACCAATTAAAACCGTACCGAACACACCAGCCTCGATCATTTCAACTAAACAAGCCAAAGCGCTTTGGATAAAAAACGAATTAAGATTTGCATACATAAGAAAGCAAAAAATTAACCAACAATTATACGACATTCAATTGCAACTAAGTAATTTCTGGCACGCAGCCCAATGGGACAGCTTCACCGAACACCTACATGACACCATCAAAATCAGAGCAACGAGGAAGCATGAAACGCTAGAAAATAAATTAAGAAAACTAGGAGAAACACAGAACCATCAATCTAACGAACAACACACGAATAACAATGAATTCAATTTCCACAGCAGAGTAAACAACAGAACGAACGTAACCTTTTCTCAAGGTGAAATGAATATGTTAGACAAAGGTTTGAAATACAACTGCACAGACGCACACACGAACCACAATATAAAACAGTTAATCACAGATATTGAGATAGCCAGTCACAAGCTCCCAGCAGAAGACAGGGAATTAACCAAAAATCTCGCCACCAACGAAGCCAAAAAAATCCTCAAACGAGAGGGCGATAGCAATAACATTCAAAACAACAAACAAATCAAAGAAATAAAGTCGTTGAAACAAAAAATAAAAGAACATGACTTAATCATCACAAAAGCAGATAAGGGAAACACTACAGTAATTTTGAACAAAACAGAATACATTGAAAAAACAGTCGAATTCCTAAACAACAACGAAATCAAGGAATTAACAAAAGACCCCACCAACAAATTCCAAAAACAAATAAAAAGTGCGCTAAAAGAAACAGAATACATACTGACCAAAGCTGAAAAATCAAAACTAATAAACATGAACCCGAAAATACCGTCATTGAGGGGACAACCAAAAATACACAAAAAGGAATGCCCAATGAGACCAATAGTCAATTGTAGGAATGCCCCTAATTACAAAATCAGCAAAGAGTTACTAAAAATCTTAAAAAGCCGTCTTTCCAACGACAAAAACAACTCGGTAAAGAACACAACAGAACTAGTAACAGCATTGAACACCCTACAAATGAAACCTAGCTTCAGGCTAGTATCCTTCGACGTAACTAACATGTACACCAATATTCCGATTATTGAAGCAATCAACACTATCGAAAACAACTTAAAATCCAACAATTCGGTAAAAGAAATTGAAGAGATTGTGAGATTACTGAGGGTCGTTCTCACCCAAAACGTGTTTCAATTCGACAATAAAATATACACACAGAGAGAAGGCCTAGCAATGGGATCGCCACTAAGTGGGTTAATCGCTGACATCTTCATCAATGCACTAGAAAATGCGTTCTTAGAAAAGACTTCAACAAAGGGAATAGTAATATGGAAAAGATACGTAGATGATGTAATTTGCATCTACGATACTGAACTAACAAGCGAAGAAACAATTCTCCAATCCATTAATAGCCTTCACCATTCTATCAAATTCACTAAGGAATCCGAAATAGACCGGAAAATAAATTATCTCGATATAACTATTGAACGTAAAGACAACGACCTTTCATATTCCATATTCCGGAAAGCAACACAAACCTCGCATGCAATCGACAATCAGTCTAATCACCCCAGTACGCACAAACTAGCGGGTTTCAATTCAATGGTGCACAGGGCTTTAAACATACCCATGTCAAAAGACAACTATAATAAGGAAATAAGAACTATTATGCAAATAGCAAAGGAAAACAACTTCTCGCCAAGCAAAATAAATCAAATTATAGCCAAACATAAAAATAAAGATAAAACGATTCCCAAACCGGACAGTAATGAGAAAAAATTTGCGAGTTTCAACTATGTGAATGCGAATACATATAAAATCACTAACCTATTCAAAAAGCAAGGCATAAAGATAGCTTTCACGACGAAAAACACAACCGCTAGGCACCTCCTAAATAGTAATCTAAATAAACGTGACCCGTATTCAAGGTCAGGGGTATATTCTATAACGTGCCAAGACACCGATTGTCAAGCTAATTACATCGGGCAGAGTGGAAGGCGAGTAGACACACGTTATAATGAACATAGGAATGCGATAAGATACGGAACACATTCAGCCGTGTGCGAACATATGTGTGACGCAGGGCATAGCTTTACCAACATAGAGTCGGACCTTAAAATAATCCATCACGAATCGAAAGGCAGAGCTCTTGACATAAAGGAAGCAATCGAGATACACCTAGCCAAACGAAACAATCCCAACAATCTAAATGAACACACGTTCATGGAGAGCTCACCCCTCTTCACGCTACTAAAAAACACACCCTGTCGGAAACAAAACACAATTTAGCGACACAGCCAAGCTAGATAAAAAAGGGGGGGAAATTAGGGGGTTTTTAATAGGTAAATGTTATCTGGATCAGGTGTACGATGTACTTTTCTTCTGCAATAAACCAAGGCCCATATTAGAGGCAGTATTAAAGGTGCCGGGACGTCCTCATAAGACCGTCAACGCTTAGTTCGAATGGGTTATGCTCCACGCGTGGCGAGGACTAATCCACGGTCTTTAATAGTTGTAGATCCACCTCATTCAATAACATACATCTTATCTAGGTTGGCAACACCTCACATAAACACATCGCGATCACTCCCCACAGCACGTAGGGACAGGGGGGGAAGGCAGGGAAAAACCAGTTGTTAAGATAACCACCGCAGTCGACCGCACAGCGAGTTCAAGTGAACACGGAAACTGCGAATAGCTGTAGTACGGAAGACAATCAGATAAGTAGTTAGCCTAAAATTTTATAGTTTAACCATAGTTTACAACCATATAATCTCTCTAAAGTACAATCTCCGGATAGCCATCACCATTTAGCATTTCACCTAACATATATACTGCATTTAGCATACACTGACAGTTGCAGTACCAATACTGCAACTAAATAATTGTACATATTGTAAATATTTTCACCTGTATTTCAAACATAGATTTTATAGCCTAAGTGTATTGGATCTGATGATGATCGCTTGACGATCGAAACTGGTCATCCTAGTGTTTTATTAATCTCATGTAATTTATTTCAGGATTAGGGCATAACCCATCTCTTATGGGTACATTCGTGTTGACCGACTGAAAAGCACTAAACTCTTGATAGTAATGAACATTTGATAGGAGTTTTTCTCAATTCGAGATTGGAACAATAATGTTTGCAGTCCACAGTTTAATTGTATTCTATTCGACTATTTATGCAGTTTAGATGAACTTTGATTGAAGATAGTATTTTTATACTGCGATACTTTGAGGATATTAATCTCAATTTTGATAGACCAGGGAGGCGAGTCTTGTCGTATTTGATATTAAATGTATTTGTGATTGGCAAATTTTTACTTCATATCGATTCATGAATGAAACCCACGAAGGTTAAATATAATAACAGTTTTCGATACAAATGATGAATATAAGAATTTTTAAAGAGGAACTATGGATGTATAATCGTTAGTTCAGTGGACGTGTAAAAGTCGCTGATGAATAATGCCCTTAAATAAGTGAAGGAGGTTCCCACAGTAATATTGATGAAGATGATGAATTTATAAGTGGAGTTTTTTTGTGTGTATTGTGGAAGATTTTGATGCCATATATAATGAGATATATGATGAATTATGGGCCAATTTTGGTGCAATTTTGTGCGTTTTGAGCGAGGTATTTTTCCGCTGAGTGTATTGTTCAGGTCCATTGAAAATTATTCATGTGAAGTTACTGTTAAAATTAACAAGAGTGTTTAAATAATTTGAGATAAAGATTTTGAATGGAGGTTACCGTCACAAATAATAATTATTAAATCTTATTAAACCTGAATCTAAAATTTAAATATAACTAACCTTCATTGGTCGATTATATCACCACGATTTAAGTAATTATCAACCGGATAAACGTGTGGTTTAATGTATTTCTAATATAAATAATATAAATAATGTAAATAACTATGTAAATATCTTTAATAATAATTTGAAACGAACGGGATTAATAGAGGCGTGTATAAATTTTTCAATTGTCGTTTGACAATGTTATAAACAATTTAAAATGTTATAAATAATTAATGAACATTTTGTTATAAACATTAAGCGTTTTCGTTATTATACTCTAAACAACGCTAGTTCAACAATTGGATTATACAATTAAACAAGATTTGGGATTATTAGAGTAATCCATTGATATTTGAACGGAGCATTTAAAAGATTTGCGTGATAATATTTGAGTTAAGAGGTGAACATTTAAAGTGTTTTGAAAAGGAGCTAGGCTCTGAGGTAACTAGCATATGCTAACATTGGTGGGACAGGTGCGTCCATTTGACGAAGCAAGCATGCGACACGGTGCAGGGTGTATCGCAGGTGGCCAGATAACTGAATGGTAGAAGCCAAGGTCATCTACATAGCAGCCTTGCGGTTATAAATAAAATGTGAAGTTCATGAACAAGGAAACAAATGCTTTATGTCTCGTCCCAGCTCCCTTATCCATTCCAAAGTGCATTGTTGTTATTATTACGTTCTTTTGAGCTAGAGAAAGCTGAAATTTTGTATGTGAAGTCTACAAGTCCTACAGGAGGACATGGTTGCATTGACAATGGCTTCTGATTGCCACGTATATTTTGTTGTTAAATTTTGTTAAATTATTTTTTCTTTATGTGAAATAAATTATTGTGCAGTTTAAATTTTCTTGTTTCCGACTTGGTTCATTTTAAATATCGTGGTGGAGGTTATTATGAGGGCATACTATTAAGTGATCCAGTTGAAAACCCAGACCCGAGATTAAATTGAATAGGTAAGTAAAAGGTAAGTATGAACCCCCGTATATTTTGGTGTGTTCCACAATAATTTCATGTTAACTACTGTGCTCTAATTTCGGTAGTATCTGTCAGTGTTGGTGTAATCTTGGAATACACGGTACGAGAGATTGTAATTTTCAATGCTTTTGCATGTTCTTTCCTTCCTCTTTGTCAAACCCCAACAGTGATCTTCTGTTTTCTCTTAGGTGTCCAAATCTCTTATGTCTTCATGAGTCTGTTCTAGATATATATTCTCTGTGACTCACCTAGCGTCATCTAGCAGCGAATCTCTGAAGCTCTTCAACTCTTCCTGGTGCAAGAGGAATTCCTTCTCCATCTGGCCACCAGATTTTGCTGCCATCGCCAGCTATTATCTCCATGAGCAAGAGAACTACGTCTACTTTTTACTCACCATGCTGCGCTAGTATCGCTTGTTATCAACTCTTTGAAGACCAGCTCAGCAAGAGATCATTTTTTGTTGTAACATTGGCAATGCTTATATGTTCTCCTTTTGTTTCCTACCCCCCACTCTTTTTCCCTTCCTTGGACCCTCCGTGCTCCGTTGAGCAGGTCTCACTTCGCAATCGGCAGTTGACTTGGTCAGTTAAAGCTCCTCTCGAGCTAGTCTCCTCAAACCAAGAGGCACACTCTCTTCTACGCCATGTTGGCAAGGTAGTTGTCATCTAAGGAAACTTCGCCTTCAACATGAAATCAAGATAAGTACCATCTTAAAAGTGTTAACCTCATTTTCATGGTTTTAACTTCCACGTGCTTTTAACGATACTTTTATAGACAGTGTGAAATTATTTATTTTGGGGCAAAAATCATTCTTCGTGGGATTTGCCATGTTGAGCTTTTGCTCGTATAAGCTAATCTTACTAAAAAGGCTTTTCTTAAGCTATTCAAATGAGAAATCCTCTCACTACGTGGGATATTACCTAATACCCGCTGTCTATAATTCACCAAGCTAGTTCCTCCGTTGGATTTTCTCAACCCCGTTTTTCTACTAAGGTCGTTCTGGAACCTTCTAGATTCGGTATTTCATCTACAAGTCCTGCCGTTGAAATTTTCACTCACTTGTGAGTATGCTATTTAAAATTGAAGAATCTCATTTCTGAATTAAAAGCTCAATAGCTAACTTTCTTCCACCGCTGGAACCGCTGGAATGTTCTATGGCACATTTAATTGTAATTCACAACTTTCTCAAGAAATAGACTCTCACCTATATAGTGCAATCAGTTATTTCCATAATTGCAATAATTTTCTTTCTCATAAACTTTAGTGTTTCTATAGTGAACTTTGCATCCATCTTTATAGACTACAGTGATAACCAGTGCTTGCTCCACGTTTCTACCGCGTCGCGATCGTCCGTTTACATTAAATACGGCCATGAACATTGATCCTATATCCCAATGATCTTTCCTCAACCTTCTACTAACAACCCATATTAATAAAATTGTAACTTTTCTATAAGGTGTCACTCACGAAGTGCCCTTCCAACTTTGCTAGTTTAACATTAATTAAATTCTGTATAATTACGTGTGTGACACACGATTCAAATTCACATTGTTCCTTTCCTATAATCAGGGAAAACAATTCTTTAAACTCTTGAGCGAGTCATGTTCAGGTTTCACGAAATGGAAACTGTCCCATTTGGCTAGTGATTCCTACTCAAACTTGGGATGTCTAGAACCCTCCTTTTAACTTTCTTCAGGTTTCACAGTAAGTGACCTGCCCTTATTTGCATAATAACCAACGTTAATTCTGTATAAATATAAGAAGTTGTAGGAACTTCTATCTTATTCTTCATGTTTTTCTTATGGTTATTTTTGAAGTTTTCACTCTTTCTAGAATATTCTCTCAGGAATTTCTTAAGGTACATTCTTTGTACTCCAATTAACGTTCAAACTTGAATTATTTCATTGGTTATTTGTTTAAATCTTATAAAGATTATAGAAACATGTAAGGTTTCAAACCTCATAAATTGTCAATTGCCTGGAGTAATCGTTTAATGTGAGGAGGTCTGCGACCCCATTTCTTAAAAAAGTTTAAATGAACTATGTTTGTCAAAATTATATTACATAATTGTTAATTTCCTCAAACTTCTTTGAATTGTTAAATAAATTAATTATTTGTTTTTGGATTCATCATTTCTCTGATACTACAGTTAGGCAAGATCCTGGCTTTCCTAACTCTTCTTCAGCTCATGCCATCTTTAATACAGAATAAAGCTTTTGCTATCTGTCTTGCCAGACTATCACCCTTCCCTATAGTACTTTTATGCATGCTTGGGAGGAAATACACTAAAGCCTTACTTTGGCAAACCGCCCAAGTCTTAGCTGCGGTTCCCGTCAGCTTCGACCAAGCTCGTACCCACTTTAGGTATCCGAGAACGGATTTGCGGTGGCAACCGCTTCTAAGTGTATTGAAAGCTAAACTTATAAATTTTGTGGGACTCTCCTCCTATTTTTATATCCTTCTTCTCCAATCCCAAATCTACTTCCTTCTCTTAATCATCTTCCCTTGGTGGGTGGGTTATTCCTCAGCCAATAAACTACCCAAGTGTCATTTTCATTGATGTAGCTGTGCCGGTGCAATCGATTATTGGCAATCCGATTGAGGGGGCGGATTTCTGACAGCCTACTATCCGGATTATCGGGGACAGTAGGTCTGTAATATGTACTGAACCCTTGCAAAGAAGCTTATGAGACTCAGTTTCGGGGGGTGTAACAGTCCATTTCGTAAGTTGTTGTTTACGCATGCTGTCTCAATCTGTTTCAATTTGGCGGCTACCATTTCATCTAATTGTACAAGTTTATTGTCGAATTCAGATTCTAGCTTCTTAATTTCTCCTAATTGCTTCGAGTTATTTTCCGCTATCTCTCCTGCCAGTTTCTCTAATTCTACCCTAGTACTTTGGTTTATTTCCTGGGTGATCTTCTCTAACTGAACTGTTTGTATTGTTGCCTGCTCTGATAATTTATGGTTTAATTCAGCTAATTGTTTGTTATTATTATCCCTCTGTTCCCGCAACTCGTGTAATTGTCTGTCATTATCCAATTTCTGGATCTGCAATTGGACCGTAATGTTACTATTCACATCCTGTAATTGTTTATCACTGTCTAATTTCTGAGTTTGTAATTGCGCCGTAATGTTACTGTTCATGTCCTGTAACTGTTTATCACCGTGTTCACTCATTTCCTCCTTCATGTTTTTTAACTGTTCTTCCGTCTTTGCAGACATTTGCACAGACATCTGCTCTAACAACACTTTGATCTCTTCGATGCTAGCCATCGCACAACACACAAATATATACTCAGAGAAAAACAGGGTCATGCGCTGGGATTTCAGTCATACACACGCACACATGTCTTGATATTTAAATATTACTGATTCTAATTTAATAAAAAAATTCAGTAATCAAAATTTTACTGAATAATGACTCTTATTTCCAAACAACAAAATAACTCCCTTGTGATCTGCTTTTAAATTCCTAACCAACAGAATTTACGAACAACACCAATTAACCGAAGTTAATTAGATGTAAAAATAAGGCAACACCTTCCTGCTTTGACCGAGTTCACTAATATGCAAATTTTCTAATTTTATGCCGGGCGCCAGAACAAGTTAACAAAAAATACAATATCAACTTCTAACCTTGTTCAATATTTCTAACTTTAAGAACTCAGTGATTTTACTAATGCACATGGCGGTACAACTTCGCCTCAATTTACTGAATTTACTCTTGCCCGCTTGACCTGGCATCATTTCTCAGCGAAATAAGTATGAGGTCATCAAAGCAACAACAACAACAATCCCCACTTGGGCAGCCATTTTTGATATATGAACCCTTGCAAAGAAGCTTATGAGACTCAGTTTCGGGGGGTGTAACAGTCCATTTCGTAAGTTGTTGTTAAATCGCTTCTATAACATGCAGGGTAACACATAACAAAATAACATGCAGGAAGAAGTGAATACCAGGGTTAAAACAAATGAATTTAATAACAGATCAACTATTTACACATAAAAATAAACAAACAAGAACTCCCAAATGACTCCCACTTGAATTAATTACTTGCCATAACTAGGCCTAATCTCAGGAGAGATTGTAAACTGGACCAAATGTCCCAAATACTTCCATGACATTGTGTACGTGTGCGGCTGTTCTACATGCTTAACGATGAGTACAAATAAATGCGAGATTCGTCACCTTCCGGTAAACCTTCAGGGGACGAATCTGCATTGTCTAGAGCTAGACAGACGCGGGGAACCAACTATACACTACTTAAATTAAACCGACACTTCCTACACTAGATAAAACAACAAATAATTTCCGCATGAAATTGGAATCAAGGAACTGCCGTAGCAAACAACATTAATGCCTAAAATTAGGACTTTTCAAAAATTAACACAAGTAAATTAACACGTGACCAACAAAAGAAAACACATATGACCGGTTATCATTTTTACAAGTAAATACAACTACACCACACAGGTGTCACAACAAACACATTAACATGAAATGAGTCATAGAAAATAACTAGGCTCAAAGCCAACATTTACATCATTAAAACAATATTCCATTCATACGATATGCGACAATTCGTAACAGACATGGCGAACTCCCCAATTAATTATGGTCCAATGACCATCACAAAAGAACAGGTTTGCTAATGATAGCTTATAGGGGTCAGTCGGTCAGCTGGACTGCCTAAAGAACGAGTCACCTGACCTAGACGGGCGCTAAGTGGAAATCTGCACATCTGTCAACCCACGTGTCAATAACCTCGACCTGCCGTGGCATGGGTTCGAGTCTCGAAGAAGCGTGCTCCCAAAGCACAATATATGTGTGTGTCAGAATAAAATATCTCAGCATTTCCTCTAGGAAATCCAAGAATCAGCATTGGACAAGGTACAGTAGCCTCCAAGAGCGCTCTGCCTTTCCATAAAAAAACAACAACAACATAATATGAGGGCGGTAGCATATCCTACCCCTCATCACGAAGAATCAATACACACACCTGACACAAGAACACACACAGAATCACACGTATGGGTTTGACAGAAACCTGAAATAAATGACATAAAATATTTTCCACCAGCTTGCGCTTCCAATCTAGTCCGTGACTAAAGAACCTGAAAAGGACTCCAAAAAAAAAAAAAAAAAAATTTAGAACTAAGGTGTTCTACAGTTACATCTTAAATTTGTTGCGCTCGGCAACCCTAGTATGAATAAAAACCTGTTCATAAAACATCTTACAATAATTAGCTCCCTTTTCCTATAAAAAATGAACTTTAATAAAGCACCACTTATCGAATGTAACGAGTTTCGCATTCGCATGGATAAAATCAACTACACACGCCGTGTACACTAAATATGACTCCAAAGAAAAATATACAACAAACAAATTTGGCCACGCGCCAACGTACATTTACAGATAATAGTGTCGGCACAAAAAAAAAATATCTAAACACAAGAAAAACAAAGAATGAACTATTTACAACGTTCCCGCGCCTTATCTAACTACATATTGAGTAAATCAATGTTTGTACATCACCGTTTCAGCTTGCAGAACTTAACTTTCATCCCGGTGCATTTCCCTGCGGGAAATCTAGCCCTCCATCGTCGACGTAGTTGTAGAAGCGATGCACATCATTCCATCACACGACCATACATCAGAAATCTTGGCGTAGCTTCTTGGACAGAAATGTTCAATGTTAATAATATTGCCTAGCTATAATCGCTGTGAGCTACTACTTTCACTCACGATAATGTCCTATGCGATTACTGATCGTAGACTTGCCCTATCTTAGCATTTGCTTGACACACGCACAAATATCACTCAAAAATATAATACAAAATTTACATAAAATTACACACTTCAAACTCATCGTAACTGGCTTGAAAACAAGTCTTAAACATGTCTATCGTGCAGCTCTTATCTCGCCTAGAGATCTCCACTGCTACACGTGAACACTGCTCCCTTGAGCACAAAATGAAATGTTAGTGAAGTATGCTCATTAGAGCTTGAAAAATTGTGACGCAGACTGACGTGAACGTTGCTCACCAGAGCTCAATAAAGTTGTGTCCTAAACAGCTCATCACCGATCAATTTATTGGAAACTGACAGAATGGGGTAGGGTGGGGAGAACTTGTAAAAATAATCTGGAGTTTTCACCTCACAAACTTGGGACTAGTATCAATCTTCTTCATTTTATCCAAACGTCTCAATGCACTTATGCGGAATTAATTCGGATCGGCGGTTCTTTAGATATGCGTTTCCGCGCCGTTTCCAGGGTACGCAACTCACCGCGTGGCTTTGGCGTCGTCTCTTCTGATTGGCTGATTCAATCCTGGATCGGTTGAAACTTTACTCATGACACTCCCTTAATGACTCCAATTTAGGTGCGCTTTGGTACAGAATTTGTCCTTGAACTCGGCTTAACCGGTCGTCTTCAGGAATAACTCCCAAGCTTGCTTCTGTTGTAATCATTGCAACACACTACCTTGCCTTCCCTTTGTCAATTTCAACATGTACTGCCTGGGCATCAATAATAATAATAATAAAATCATGAAGACTTATTCATCGACTGATTAATAAGGGTTCAGTACATTCCACCAGCTTCAAAAGTAGAAACATACAGGGAACTGTATCGGTGGTTGGAATCCAGAACAGAAATATATGATCAAAATTTAATAATCTTCGGCGATTTCAACATCCCAACAATACAAAGTACACTAATTAAAGACGACAACATTCAAACAAGAGAACTCGTAAATTTTATTAATTATCTTCAGCTAAAGTCTTATAATTCAGTACTAAACCGTAACGGGAGGACGCTGGACTTAGTTTTACCCAACAAAACCAACATAAATGTAACTGAAAACACTGATCCACTCTTACCGCTGGATCGCTACCACCTTGCCCTGGATGTGGAAATATCTCTAATAATATGTCGACACCAAGTACATATCCAGTCTAATGATACCTTTAACTTCCGGGAAGCCAATTTTGAGCAGCTGTACACTCGGTTGAGGAATGGCGCTTGGGGTCAAATATACGAGTGCACTGATGTAAATACTGCAGTAGACCTGTTTTACAAAATTTTTAACGCAGTACTTGGCGAAACCGTTCCTATATGTAAACGACAAACGGGCAGAAAATATCCTGTCTGGTTTTTTAAGGAAACAAAAGGTAAATTGAAGGAGAAGGAATACAAAAGGAAGAGAAAAAAATACTCAGATCATCATAGACTACGTTTTGAAGAATTAAGATCAGAAATTAAAAAGGACATTCAATTCTCTTATAAGAAATATATCCGTAATATTGAACAAAACATTAGGCGGGACTCAAAGAAATTTTGGACGTTTATTAAAAACAAGAAAAAAAATAGGAACGCATGCGACACCTTTAAATATAATAATGAAGAATTGGACAGGGCTGATTCCATTGTTGAAGGTTTTGCGACATATTTCAAATCAGTTTATGACTCTCAGTCAGCCCAATACAAAGTCCCAGCCTGCAATTCGAATACTCCCAACACCCTTCACATAAAACTTGTCTCGAAGGAAGAGGTTGGAAATGCATTAAAAAAAATTAAAACCTAAGTCGTCGGCTGGTCCTGATAATATTCCACCGCATGTAGTTAAGGGATGTGCTGAAAGTCTCAGGGACCCGTTACACTTAATATTTAACTTAGCCATACAAACTTCTACGTTCCCTGACGCCTGGAAAATCACTCGCGTCAGCCCTATACTAAAATCGGGAAATCCATCACTAATTAATAACTACCGTCCTATATCTATTTTATCTGCAGTAGCCAAGGTATTTGAATTCATATTGCACTGAAGAATATCAGTATTTCTCAGACCGCTCGTAACAGATAACCAACATGGTTTCCTATCCAGGAAATCTACGGTGACGAATGCAACTAATTTTACTCAAATTATATCTAAAGAGTTAGATAAAGGAGGACAAATAGATGTCATATTTACAGATTTTGAGAAAGCGTTCGACACAATAAATCATGATATCCTTCTTAACAAATTGTGTATTTTGGGATTCTCCCACCCATTACTCAAATTATTCATCTCCTACCTCAGAGACAGGAAACAATTTGTTTTGTTCCAGAAAATTGTCTCAAAGGAATACATAGTTCATTCCGGAATACCCCAAGGCTCGAGCCTTGGACCTCTGATTTTTCTAGCAATGATAAACGATTTGCCACGATGTATAGTACACTCAAATAGTCTTTTATATGCAGATGACTTCAAAATTTTTAAATCAATTTCTTCCGCTAATGACTGCACTCTACTACAAAATGACCTAAATAATATACACAAATGGAGTATAGAAAACAAATTATACTTAAATGTACCGAAGTGTGTTGTTATGACCTTTACACGTAAGAAGAACCCAATCATATTTGTTTATGGAATTGGACCTCAGTCATTGCAAACAGTAAGCGAGAAGAAAGATCTAGGAATCTTGTTTGACCGAGAGCTTGCTTTCACTTGTCATGTGCAAAAGACAGTCGGGGATGCTTACCGCATGTTAGGGTTTATAATAAGAAACACTAAGCCATTCATTAGGACCAGTACCTGCATAAACCTTTATATTGCCATGGTGAGATCCAAGCTCGAGTACGCCAGCCAAGTATGGAGTCCCTGGCAGAAAACATGCATTAAATCCATTGAGCAAGTTCAAAAGAAATTCCTCAGATATTTACACCTCAAAATAACGAGCAATTACCCACACATGGTACCCTACGGTGAACTTTTGTTGAATTTCGGCATGACTAGTTTGGAGTCTCGAAGGCAAGTGAATGATATGAAATTCCTTTATAAAGTTATTAACGGTCAAATTGATAACTCATTTTTCCTAACGCTCCTAAATTTCAACATCCCTCGCTTTACTACAAGATCAACTATAACATTCAAAAATGATATAACCAATACTACTTCACATAATAATTCACCTGTATGGAGGCTTTGCAGTATTTACAACGATGCGGTTCGTGTAAACTGGAAACTAGATTTCTGTCTCTCAATTAGACCGTTCTTGGAAATTATAACCCAGTCAGTCTAATTCATACTTGAAATAAAATTATCACACAAAACAGAATCAACAATGTATATATGTGGATAGGCCTGTACCCTAGTTATCAATGTTACCTTTTAGTTTACGATGTAATAAATTCAAAACCTGCTTTTTATATATTTGGCATTAGGTAAAATTTAGATTTAGTTTTTATATTACCTTTAGATTAAGCTTTTTACTACTATGCATTTCAATCTGTGTTAACTTCCTAGTTTTAATAATTATATTTAGATATTAATACTTAATGTAGAAATATCAGAAAGTGTATTCTACTGTGTTGGTGCCCTGTATTTGGGCGCACACTGAGCCCTGTTGTGTACCGTCAATAAATAAATACATAAATTTTATTATTTTATTTATCGTACGGCTTTTAGTGCCGGGAGTGTCCGAGGACATGTTCGGCTCGCCTTAATACATAAATAAATAAATACTATGATATGAGCACTGGATCTCAAGATAAGTCGGCCAATATTAACAGTAGAAGTAAAGTTCAGGTGTAGGTAAAGTGGCCGCAGCCCGCCGTACACAAACAAATTTAAAAGAAGCAAAACCTTGTACCACCAGTTATTCTTTTTGGCGCCCAACGTGGGGTAATAGGCAGTAAAAACCACCCCTAAAGATGGTTTTTCGAAAAACTTGTTTTTCGCTGTTGTCTCGCTTGGGTGACCAAAAGGTACCTTTAGCGGTACCACCGTTATATCTTTTTGGCGCCCAGTTACGTGAGGAGGGTTTTCCTAAATAAAAACCAGGAAAAACTCGTTTTTTCAAACATTTTTTTTTGAAAAATTTCGAAAATTTCGACTTTTTACGAAACAAAATATCTTGCTTAGAGTTTTGAAGGAGGGAAGTGCGAACGGGTTAAGGTACAAACCTACCCATTCGCAGCTTCAAATGTTAAAGAATTTTTAAATCACAACACTTAAAATATGCCACTTGAATGCCACGTCGTTCCATGTGCATGACTGATTTCTAAGATGTGAGTAGCCCATCTATTCTCAAATTTTATTTGATAACAGAATGGCTATGAGTGTGGAGATGCAGAATTCCTGGAACGTTTGAGGGAAGACAACAAAAAACAATTTGATGCGTTGGACGATAAGCTTCAGGAAAGTAGAGAGGACAATAAAATCAATTTGGAGCCTTAGATAATAAGCTTCGGGATAGCCAAGAAGCCGTCCAAGATAACATTAATAAGGGTAATCTGGAATGTAAACAGGATTTTGAAACCCTAAATACCGAAATGAGTAAAATAAATACTAAAATGGACACTAAACTAGAAGAGATTCAAGGTCAAATCGAGCCTATGAAATTAAGTATCAGTGTAATTGGAATTAATGTAAACCAAATCTCAGACGCACAAGTGAAGGTAAACACACGTTTAGATGAGATAGAGGGTAAAACTGCAAAAATCATAGATGAAAAGTTAAAACAATAAACGAGTCTCTTACAAAAACCGTAAGCGAACAGATAATCGATGTAACAGGAAAAATCGAAGAATTAAGAATACACGTTGATTCACAATTAGAGGAGAGTAGGAAACAATGTGATGAATCTAGACGAGAATTAGAAGGAAAAATAAATACGTTATCATCCGAAATACATGGATTTGAAAGTCAGAGGAAAAGAGATATAGATGTCCTAGGAAAACGAATGGATAACATGACCGCAGACGTAGAGCAAAGGCTAGTCGATCAGGACGCTACAAACGAAAAACGAATTGAGGAACGTATTAGGCCAATTGTGGGAGAAATCGAAACACAGGGTACACTAATTTCCAAACATGAAACACAAATTGAAGAAAATATACCTCAATTAAATACCCTTAAGGAAGGATTAGCTCCAATGAAGGTTACCGTAGGAGAAGCCCATAAAAATTAGAACAAAATCAAGGAGATTTAGCTCGCATGCTGAAAACACAAGAGAAGACCCAAAAGAACATGGGAAGCCTAGACAATGAAGTAAAAGGGATAAAGAATAGCCTACAGAAAGAGTTCGAAAACCTTAAGGAAGAGGTAGATACAGATAGAGGTGAAAATCGAGGGTAAAGAAAAACAAATCCTTGAAACGAAGAAAGAAGTAACAGATGAGCTGAATAAATTCCAGGAGATTTGGAAACAGCAGCAGACAGAGATAGGCAAACGAACTGAGGATAACGAAGACAGAATAGAGAAAATTGAACAAGAATCACTCGCAAGAATAGAAAGAATGGAGGGTCGAATGAACCAGAGCGAGACCCGCATGATTGCTATAGAGGGAGCAAATATGAGAAGTAATCAAATGGATAGAGGCAGCATGGAGGAGTTGAGAAACAACTGGGGAGAAATGGGAACCCAGCACATGTTCAACAAGGTCCAAGAGGAGGAAAGTCCATATAAACTACCAGGGCCACCTTTACTCACATCGACTCCATTCAACAACAACAATGCGTTGCAGAACCAAATAATCACGATTATTAAGCCTGAATCCGATAGACCCAAGAAATTTTCGGGGAACATTTCGTCAATGACCCTAAAATATTGGCTTAAAGAAGTTTTTGAGTATCTCAGAGATACTAGAGTCGCACCCGAACGACAGTTGAGATCCATCGAGAAGCTCATGGAAGGGGATTGCCTTCTATGGTTCAGAAGCTTCCGATATACTTTTGATACCGTAGAGGAATTTAGGGAAGCCTTTCTTAAGAGATATTGGGCAGCTGACGTACAGCAGAATTTAAGATTAGATCTCTATTCAAAGAAATACAATACGAATGCACCAACCCGTTATTCGGAGTATTTTACGGCTCAACTCTGTAAATTTTGAGAGCTAGATTGCGCACCGTCAGAGAATGACCTGTGCCTAGCCATCATCAAGCAGTTGCCATTTGAGATTCAAAGATTCCTGATCTCATCCAACGCTAAAACTGCGATAGAAATTGAAAGCATTCTACGTCAATTGGACAACACAACACAGCACATGTCGCCGAGACACTGCAGAAACGTGGAACAAGCCCATGTTACAAAGGCACAGACGGAAATCGTTAAAGAACCAAGCAAGGATAAAGCGACGAGTACTGAGATCAGGGGAACTGAGCAAAATGATCCGAGAAACGGAACCCAAGATTGGAATCCACCATATCGAGGGAATAACAGAGGAAACTATCGTGGAAATAATTATAGAGGAAGTAGTGGAAGGTATCAAAGTCAAGGTCGTGGTTATCAGGGAGGTATCACACAAAGGTCATGGAACCAAAGGGGTCAAACAATAGAGGATCACCCAGTGGAAGACCATATCAGGGTAACAATTGGAAACAGAACTACCCAAGGAATAATCAGCCACCAAATGAAAAACCAGGCTGAAATAGAAGAACGTCGTGTAATCACACAACAGTTCTATGATGAACGAGGGGAGGAATATGAGAGGCAACCGAAAGTCAAATGGAAGGATGCCATCCACGAACGAACGTCTCCAGACATCCATAACTCAGAAGGTGCCCAAAGATTGGATCTGCAGGAGCACAATAGAAGAGAAAAAGATAATAAAAAACGCCAAAATTTGAAGGGCTAAGGAAAGAAGAGATCGGAGGATGGAACACAATACAAGTAGTAAACTGGATTGCCGGACCAGAAGAATTAATAGATGAGATCACAGAAGGACCGATCGTAGTAAAACGAGAATTGCCAATTATTTCAACCAGAATAGAAGGGACGTTAGTTAGAAGTCTATTAGACACAGGGTCGACAGTTTGTCTGGTAACCCAAGCACTGGTTAACGAATTAGAAAGAAAAGGACGAGTTTTGAATATCCCAATATCCGCAGTTAAGATAAAAGGAATCATTCCAGAGAAAAGTTTGACCTGTAAATACCAGGTATTTTTGGAATTGGAAATTGGAGAACAAATGTTATCTCAAAGCTTTTTACTAGTGAGTAAACCGCTTTAAAACATTATACTGGGAATATACTTCATTAGGGAACATAAAGTTGTTATAGATCTATCCCAAAATTGCATCAAATTTAGAAATGAAGGCCATGGTTCGGAAATAGATATTTCGTCACAAACAATAGAGCACATAGAAGGCGAGCAAATATGGCACATGAGAGAAGAAACTTGTCACAGTGTAACAGAAGAAGAAGTCTGCGTGTTAGAAAAAGAATTAAGTACACTTGCTGCAGACTTAGAAAAAGAAGCAGAAGTCGAATTTGAAAAATGCCTAGAAGAAAAGCTTGAAGAGGCCAAAATATCATTGGAGGATAAAGAAATTTTGAAAGAAATAGTTCTAGAGCAAAGAAATGTATTTGATTCCAAACCAGGAAGAATCAAAAATTTTAAATATGCCTTCCAGGTGAATGATTGGACACCGTTCCGTCAGAAACCATATCCAGTTGCGGAAAAGCATTATAAACAGACAAAGGAAGCATTAGAGAAAATGATGAAAGATGGAGTGATCGAAAAAGTTGCTACACCATACGTTAGTCCGTTAGTAGTAGTCAATAAACCGGACGGATCAGTGCGAGTATGTTTAGATGCCAGAAATCTAAATCAAAGGATTATTCCTGAAAAAGACTCGGCACCTCCAATCAAAGAAATCCTAAGGAAATTCAAAGGAAAGAAGATATTCACGAACATCGATCTTACGAGTTCATACCACCATTTAGACTCAGAAGAAAGGACCAGTCTTATGACAGGATTCCAATTTGATCAACAAACAATGTGTTTCAGAAGATTACCATTTGGACTAAAGACCGCAGGATCAGCGCTCATCAGGGCTTTAGACAGGAACCTTTCGGAAGAAGTGAAAGCCTGTACTATTAGATATGTGGACGATATTTTATTAACGTCAGAAACAGTAACAGAACACTTAGAGAAATTGAAGAAATTACTCAAAGATTTGGAGCAAGCAAACTTCAAGATAAATCTGAAAAAATCAAATTTTTGCCAAAGGCAAGTGATATTTTTAGGGCACGTCATAGACCAACATGGAGTTCAACCAAACCCATGCAAGTTGGAATCTATTAAAAACTTTCAAAGACCGTTGAAAGTCAAAAATGTCAGACCATTTTTATGACTTATAGGGTTTTTCAGCAGTCATTGTCCTGCTTATACGAAAACAGTATCACCACTACAAGACGTATTCAAAAAAAAGGGGGGGGGGGAATGGAAGTGGACAGAAGAATGCGAGGATGCAATCATAAAAGCAAAACACATGTTGCTAAACTTTGTAAAATTAGGATACCCCGACTTTAATGAAAAGTTCATTATCCAGACAGATGCTTCACAGATAGGCGTAGGAGCCATGTTGTATCAAGAAAACAGAGAGAATCCGAGCGAAAGAAATTATCTCGCATTTGCATCGAGAAGATTAAAGCCGCATGAACGAAATTACACAGTCAGTGAAATCGAACTTTTAGCAATATTGTACGCGTTACAATATTGGCGCAAGATAGTTTACGGATTTCCTATCATTTTAAGAACAGATCACAAGGCGTTGACTTTCTTAATGAAAATTGACTTGTCCAGTCAGCGACTAATGCGTTGGGCATTGTACATCCAGCAGTACGATGTAGAAATAGAATACTGCCCTGGAAAAGAAAACATTGTACCGGACTTTCTGAGTCGAAATCCGGGAATCGAAGAGGAAACACTTGCGATCCAAATTGATGACAATGATCAAGGAACCATTGAGGAATTAAGAAGAGTTGGACAAAAACAAAAGCAAGACCCATGGATGAGGATGTTGATAGATTTCTTCGAGGGAAAGCTTGACAGAGCACCCGCATTCATCGAAGCGGAGAAAATTGCAACGGATTACAGTTATTTCAATGGACTGTTACATAAATTTGCAGATAACGATCATACCAAATTGAGGATTATCATTCCAGCAGAGATGCAGAGAAAGTTAGTATGGTTACTACACAGAACGTTTGGACATATGGGGGTAGACAAAACAGTTAGCATGTTGCAAGAAGCTTTTATATGGCCCAGGTTAAGAGATACGGTACGATATACCATAAAAACCTGTGACACATGCCAAAGAATCAAACCAAATTCTTTTCTGATGAAACAAAAACCTATACCACTTTTACCAGAAAGACCTTGCCAGATCTTATCGATAGATAATTTTGGACCTTTACCAAAAGCTAGAAGAGGTAATAGACACATAATGGTATCAATGGATGTGTTAACCAGGGGACATCAACCAAACAGGTCATCAAGAGACTAAAGGAAAGAGTAATTCCAGTTCTGGGAAAGCCAGAAAATTTACTTTCTGATCACGGAAGTTGTTTCACAAGCGTCGAATTCCGAAGAGAACTAGAAAATTTAGGGATAATACAAATTTTATCCAGCATTAGGCATCCTGAAGCGAATCCTGTTGAAAGAGTAATGAGAGAAGTGCAAAAATACTGCAAAATCTACTGTTCTGAAGAAAATTGGAAGTGGATTGACATTTTGCCTACGATTGAATTTTGCATTAACAACACTATTCATGAAGCTACAGGCGAGATACCTGTTAAGCCACATTTAGACAAGCAACCAGAAAGGCCATGGGATCAAATATTGCCCACTATTAATGATGCATAAATAGGTAGAGAATTGAGGATCAGGAGAACATATGAGCATTTGAAAGCTCAAGCGGAGAAAAGGCAAAAGATAAATCATCATAAACAATACCATAGACCACTATTGGAAGGAGAATTGTGCTCGTCAAACGACCAGCGATCTCAGATCCAGAGAATCGCATTTACAAGAAGTTCCGAAAGAATTATCATGGTCCATATAGGATAATTAAAGATCTCAAAAACAATGCATATAAAGTTCAGCATTTAGTAACGGATCACAAGATGATCATGAACGCTGCAAATTTGAAACTTTATCATCCTCCAGAAGAATATGAACGACAGATTCAAACCTTACTAGCCCAGGCGGAAAATGAAGAAGAAACAGAGATGGAGAATGAAGAGAAATGGGAAGAGTTAGATTGTGAATGTAGTTTAAAGAGAGACTACCATGAATTAAAGGAATTAGCACGACAAATTGAGGAGGAAAACGATGAAATAAGAGAGGAGAATGAAAGGCTTAAAAATTGGAAAGAACTAACAAACATGGAGTGAAAACGGGCAGGAGCAAGCCTAACCCATATGATAGATTACTATCTTAAGTACGAATAGAGGTATTATGATGAGAAAAACTGAAGAGCAACTAAGACTTTGAAACGGGCAAGGACAGAGCGAACCCTTGCAGATGACCTGAGTGAGACTGAAATAAAGTAATTTAAGAAACAGAGGAAGTACATTTTTGGGATAAATAAATGTTCTCAAAATGTCGACCATTTATTTATTTATTTATTTATTTATTTATTTATTTATTTATTTATTTATTTTTGAAGGAGGGAATTGTGCCCATCTGGGATTGGCACAAGAATTGAACCCCTGATCCTTTATGGAGAAATACTCGAAGACTTTATAAAGATCACAGAGAATACAAGAGCAGGCAAAATAGTAGGCGACCGTAAGACGGCTCAAATGGAGACAGAGGGTCAAGTCAGACACATAAATACCATTAAAGGTGACAGTTTAAAAGCAAAGAAACATTAAGGAAACTATTAAAATTTTAGCGAGAGTCAAAGTCGGGAGGAAATAAATACCACTCGAAATTCCAATGTGCCAGCAACTTTACTAGAATTATGACTTCTCAAGTGGACAGCTGAAAGGAACTCTTTCTCAAGTGGCTCTTTAAAACTTAAACCAGGAATGTGTTAAATCGGCAGTTTTTCTTAAATATACAGAAGGGGGAGTTACCTCGTTAAACTTAACAAAATAAATCCACCAGAAGTGTTAAATCTAAAGGAAGACGATGAACAGGAACGAGAAAAATCAGCAAGTTGGCCGACCTGAAAATACCACTCGAAAACTGCAAGCTAAGAGAAAATATCATCATACATCGAGCGGAATACTATTTGTGGACGAAAGGAGTCGATAGGCTGGCCCCGCAAAGGGGATAATAACTAATTAATTTAATTAAAAATAAACCAGCGAAGGATTTTTATTCCGTCAGCCAGAAAATAAAATATATTTATAAAACACACTTTAGATTAAATTATGAAGAGGATCAGACCAGGGAATCAGAAATTCATCTCCCGGTTTTGTAGAGAACTATTTTCTAGACAGAAACGAATAAATAGGCCTAAGGCTCGAGCAGAAATATGGAGTTGGTCAGTCAGATTCAAACCTCGGCAGAGGAGGCACGTCATAAAAAGTACCGTCAGACAGTCATCAGTCAGTTGAAGTCCGTCTTCATATCAGTCAGTAGAACGAAAAGCAATGCCGGAGGGCATGTTGTAATTATCAGTCGAGAGAGAGAGACTTTGCTAGAGGCAGATTATACGAGAATTGTCGAAGACCAGAGTTCGAGTGCGCTACGCAGATAGCCAGTTTTTAACATCCTCTGTATAGGCATGTTATTTAAGATTTAATCAGTACGAACAAGTTAGGTCTAGCCTCGGGAACGGAGTGCGCAAGTCCGCATGAAAATTATAAACACTGCAATCAGAAACGCTAAAGTTCGAGTCTCGTAAGAGACAAGACCAGTATAAAATGCGTTATACTGCGAAATAGTATTGGTTCGAAACCAAACAGTGCATTAACATGGGAAAGGCAGAATATGCGGAAGTATCTTAAGAACTTTTACGAACGAAGTGCGGAAAAGTAAAGTCAATAGAGGGTCAGGAATTATGAACACTGACAGTCAAAGAGAAACGATAACGTGTAGAAAAAGACAATTAAAGTAAAGAACAATTATCCGAGTAAAACGTCAGAGAACGTAGGCTCAACAGTTGGAACTTGTAACGCGATCTTCAGGGAAGATCACGATAGAAGGAAACAGAACTATAAAAATTGCGACAGGCAATTATGAAGCAAACGTAAAGAGCGATAGCAGTAGGATAAATGGGACAGTAATAAGTAAGGAGAAAGCTATCATAGAATGAAGTCCGAAGAAAGACAAGTACGAGATTGGGAGTACTAGGAAGAGACTTACCGAGGGGAAAGAAGATAGGATCACACGTTCAAAGCAGTACAGTGGAAGCTATTCATGCTGTTTTCCAACAGATTGTACGCTGAGAATTGGTCCGTGTTCGAATGTAAATATTAATTAAGTGAATTTTCATTGCGTTTTTATAAGTGTTAAAAGTAAAACTAAAAAAATGTATCAAGATATTGTCGTGTGTAAAAATAACGACCAAGTGTTTAAAAAGGTCGATTATAATTTAAAAATGAAGTGCTGAAGAATTCATGTGGGTGAAATCATCTAGAAATCACGTCATGGGTGAGTCAAAATGTTTATTAATATCAAAGTGATCGTATCATATGCTATCTCAATAAATGTATGTATGAAATGTACGCACGATGAGTAATAAAATAGTAATAATGTGTCAGAAGGCAACCGCCAAGACGGTTTGCGAGAATGTTAAAAATAATGATAAAAGTGCAGAAATGATAAGAATAATGATAATGTTGAACGCCCGTAAAAAGGGTTAAATAACAATTAATTAATGATCTAAAAAGGAGGAATCGAATGTAATAAAGTTAATGGCAAATAAAACGCATGCCAAAGAAATGAAGTAACGTAAATAAAACAAGCACCGTTAAAGTAATAATAATAATAATAAATATTGAGTTTTACACTCCAAAATGCATTCCGCACGAGTTGAATGAAGTAGATAAATAAAATAATTAAAAATTGAAGAATCATTGAGATACCTTAATATGATGATAAAATAACGCTATCCAGCAAATAATAAGAAAATGCGCTAAGATACTCGGTGTTATCGTACACCAGAAAGTGAATTGTGAAGTTACGATATATTGAGTTACGGTAAAGTAAAATGCTAATGTGAGCAAAGTTATGAAAGACGCTATGATGATCCAAGGTATTTAAAAGTTGTATTGCCATGAAGGGCCTATAAAGAATAAATAAGTTAAATGCTAGCAAGTGAAATGAATATATCCTGTGACGTGCGTAGGTTTGGAGGTAAAAGGTATATAATTGTCGGAAAGTCGTCGATTTTGTTGTGCGAGGGTACGACCCCTTGATTGAACAGGGATTCAAATCAAGAGCATTGTAGTGGAGATGTGTGGTATTGTTGAGTGAGGGCTCGACCCACTTAACCGGACAAGGGTTCGAGTTAAGGGTATTGTTTGTTGCAATCTAAGTCCCGCCGGGCAACTGCTAAATATATTATGGAAGTACGAGAGCTGCTACGATATGTGTTTCGACTGGAGGTCCGCAAAGGCGTACCTGAGCCTAGATTCACATTGCCTGTACTGTTCCAACGACGTTATGTAAGCCGACCAAATAAAGTATGTGAAAGGAAAAGGTAATGAGTTATAATCTCAAACTACTGCACGTGTCACAAGGAAAGTGGAATGAAAATGAATAAATGAGTGATAGTTAATGAAGTGAGGTGATAGCTTGGATCCTCATAAGCTTTTATTTTAAAGGGAACGAAACAGTTGAAAGTTAAAATCTATAATGAGGCGCGAAGGAGGTCATAAATCACGAGGGGTTCAGGCAGTGGCCGACCGCTCCTACAACGAGATGGGAGAGAATACAATGAAGCTTTGTATACGAAGGTTAGGGTGTTTGAATGGATTGGATACTAGACGTTATCGCGGAACATGCAAATTTTTAGATTATGAGGTGCTATGTAATTGTGAATGAAATAATTAAACTAGTGGGTATTTGAAATTTATTCCCATATGAGGATTGCAAAAATCGGATAATATTTGGCCATAGTAGTCAAAGATATATTGATCATTAGATATTCGATTCCTACCTTAAGATACATGTAAAATATAAAATGGGTAAACTCAAATTTGAGTTTATGAGGTAACTGAAAAGTATAAAACAATAGCATATGATACATCACTAAATAAACCACCCTACTGCATGTAAATGAATTGTGACGGGACGTGAATTCAAGGATGGGCGTGTTTTCTAATTTTCAAAGTGTTAAATTTTTGTGAAAAATGAGGCTTATTGATTAAAGTTACAATACTTAAACAAATGATTATTAAGAGATATAAAGTAAATAAAGTGTGAATAAAGCCCAGAAGGGACATTAATAATACAATAAATTATCTGAAAAGTCTTATATAAAAATGATTGCATGCTCTATGTCTCAATAAATAAAATCCTGTGGAGAGAAATATAAATGAAAACTCATTGATAAAGAAATACCTAAGAAAGGTAACGCGGTAATATAAATTGTATATGAATTTATTATGTCTTTGATATTTGATTATTGGAGTTTTCCAAAAATGTAAGTGTTTTGTAAAATAATTGTAATTCCTGGGAGTTTTTCATAAAATAAACTCATGTCTTTTGAAACATGTTTGTTTTTAATGTAGTCTTGAAGATCCTAAAACAAGTGCTATCATATCCAATGTGAAATCACGTTGTGGGTGGACGTAACATGCCCCGAACCGCAACCGCTAGCCAGCACGTGATTGAGCATTTCCATATGAGATTGGTACAATAGATCTCTACATAAGATCTTTAAGAATTGCATTCTTTCATATATTTCTCAGTATAACACTCTTGGTTTAAATTTCCATAATAATTATCGTTGACAAAGAAAACGATATTATATAATTCAAAAATTGACAAAATGTGATCTGAACACATTTAAACTTTACCATAAAAATATTCTGAACTAAACTGTAAAATCTCTCCATTTAAATTTCGAAAGTCGCAAAATTCGAAAAATTCTAAATAAAAATTCCAAATACTCAAAATCGACGAAAAATATGCATTAATATCCGCATGATGTAATTATGAAAATATAATGTCGCAAATTACAATAATATCATTAAAATGTATAAAAATGGCATCAATAAATAGTTTTTCGGATATTCTTCAAAGTCTACAATAATCTACAAAGTGGGATATAAATCGTTGGTCCGAGGACTACCTGGTGTTGCGTTAAAGATGACTAGAAGTAGGCTTCCTTCGCCATCCTTTAGAAACGGGTTGTTTCTAATAGCATAAGATTGCATGATGTAGTTTGGTCTGCTCCGCCCTCGTTAAGAAGTTCCCGTGCGGTCAGGTCCGGGATTCGAACGCGATCATCATCGTGTTGCCGTTCCATCCGCCGGTGACTCTTCTTTCTGTGAGATGGGATAGCCCTTTCTCTCTTCGGTGCCAGGTACTCCCTGGCTACCCTCGTACAGGAATTCTTCTTGTCTTCTTCGCCAAAGGTTCAATATATATCGTCATTTTAGATGTGGAAATGACTTGTAGATGTAGAATTTTCTTCACGGGAGAGATGAGATGTTAATCTCCCCGCGAGATTGATGTTATGTCATTTCGAATATTCTTGCTGCCATTATAGTTCTGTCCCCATAACTTTTTAGTCGCTCATCATGACTGCTGTAGATTCGTTAAGAAATTCCTCCCTCAATTTCTGGAATTTCGTCATATTTAATTCTGTAGATTGGTTTAAAATACTTTTATATATTATTCTTGTTGAATGTCTTTATATGTAGACCTTCGATGTGAATTTCTATATGCTTAGTAACAATGTCGAGCTACTTGTCGAGACGCCTTTCTCTGCGGAAGGTGTAATTAATAAGAAGCCGTGATTCCTCTCTCATTTCTCCCTCATCAAATGTCCAAGCCCGCGTCCTCTTCAGACCATGGATCTGATTGGTCGCTCAATGTCGATGATCATATTAATCCTTAATTACATAAATAAGTAGAAGCATTTCTAATAAATAGTTCTTATTTATTACTTAATGTCTTCTCTGATATTATGATGTTTTAAAATCATTCTGGGTAATTAGCTATGCTCATTACAATGCTGGCACTTGTTTTAGTAAGGCCGCTTCTCATTGGTTGCATGTCCCGTGCCATCCTCGCGTCTACCCCTTCCATGTTCCAGACATGCTTACAGCTCGCGTCGGGGTTTGGCTCTCTTCGGAAATGCTCGAGTTTCCTCGCGCCTGATCGTCCGGTCTCTCTTTGTACGACGTAGTTCGACTGCAAGTTACTGCACGTGGCTACTAATTTCCTCATTGGCTGGCTGAATTAACTGAGTTAACTGGGCGATCCAGAGGAGTGCGTCAGGCCTCGGCAGCCGGCACATTTCATATCCTCGCCGCTAGATGGGGGCTTCATTCATTCCATTCCTGACCCGGTCGGAGACTGGAAGCAGGCTGTGGATTTTCATTTTCAACTGGGCGATGTAACAAACTGGTTTTCTGGTCGACTTCCAGAATCGTTATATTTTAACATGGGGCACTTTTTATGTGTCTACGCCTCCCATCCCCCGTAGAAAATAAAAATAAAGAAAGATCACGGCATAACAGCCCGGAAAATGACGATTCGCTATTGAACACCGGTCGGGGAAGCATACATCAATACACGTTCTTGTGGTTATATCGTTCGAATTTCAATTATTATTATTGTATTTCTAATGCACTTTAAGTTATACAAAAATAACCTATAATAAATGTGCTTAGAGCAGAATTACGATATGTTCATGCCCGTATGTTTTCTACCCACCATTCCCGCTTCCCGATTCCGTCTTCTTCTTCTTTTCTTTTTGAAATATTTATTTATTTTATTAAAAACATAATTACTTGTACTGTATTATTCGTAAATGTTAGCCTCCAAGTCGACGAATCGGTGTCTTACGCAACAATTGACAGAAATGCATTATAAACAGCAGACAAAGAAAACTAACAATGTGACGGCACTTGGTGCAAACGGGTGACGAATATAGGAAAAATCCAAAGACATCGTGCCGAGGACTGGGGCAAAAACACATTTTTTTAATATGTAATTTTTCCTAACACGAATATTTTCGATATTGAGAGTTTCCTAGTGTTTGAGTAGAGTTTGAGGTTAGGTACAGTGCTTTTGTTGATTACATTTACCAAAATGTATAAGGTGTTTATATTTTCTTGACTAAATCTGTCTTCACATGACGACCATTGGTGCATTTACCTTATAGGCTATTCGTGATTGTCAGAAAGGTAAATGGTTGACCTATAATGTATTATTAGAAGCTGTAATGATAATCACATTTATGCAGTCAAGTTTATAAATATATAGTAATTTTGCACAGTTTGTGCGTGTTTCTTCAAATAATTGAATGATTTAATAAATAGTAAATCCTTTATTATGATTATCTCGCGTTGAACAGTTCATGTGAATCGAAAGTTATTGTACATTATCGATTCTCGGAACTATCGAAGTGTACATAACCTCGACAGGTGGATTTGACAATTTGTCAAGGTTATGAAAAGAGCTCTGTGACAGGCGTAAATTTTACAATATTTCTCCTGTCACACAATTACATATTGTCAGATAGAAGTGTCGCGACATGTTGATAATTATGTCAAATTGTCACAATTGTCGGACCTGTCGAGTTTTATGAAATAGGGCCCAGTTAGAAGATTCGCAATGAGTTGCTCCTTGAACCACTTACATTGTCAACTACAATACACCCAGGTGGATGATTTAGATGAGTCGTGCCTGTAACCACTTGAACGGTGTGAAATGATGCATTGTCAAGTACAACAATACACTCGGGTGGAATATTCGGAATGAGTCGCTCCTGTAACCACTTGTATGGCGTTATATGATGCAATGTCAAGTACAATAGACCCAGGTGGAAGATTTAGATGAGTCGCTCCTGTAACCACTTGTGTTGGGCTTATCGAATTGTTGGTTTTAATACACATATATACCGTAGTATTTATAACAACATTGAACAACCTTTGTTTGGCTTAATTAAAATGTTGGGTTTAATCAACTTATATACCGTAGTGGACTGTATTCCATTGCGATCTTGTTACAACAATCAATCTTGTTGCCAACCCATCAACTCAAAAACTACCAACCAAAGCCGTAAGGTTCCGATCACAAACATATTCCCCTCCCTTGAATCTACTGAAATTCAACAAAAATACAACAATGAATTATATGAGTAACACAGTTAAAATACAGAAAGTCAATTATACAAAACAATAGACAAACATCTTCTTAACCCACCCTATCAAGTTTCCAGGTTCAAATGTCATAAACTTCCTATTGCGTAGGTAGTACCACCAACTTCTGGATGGGCCTCTTGAGTGTGCCTCCCTTGGTTTGCAATGTTACTATTCTCACTACTCCATCCTTTCCTGGGTGAACTTCAGTGATGACTCCCATCCGCCACTGCAAGGGGGTTAAATTATCCTCACGAACAAGGACCACTGCTCCAGGTAGCAGGTTGTCCTTGGAAATGGCCCACTTCCTCCTCTGCTGCAACGAATTCAGGTAGTCGGATGGCCACCTCCTCCACAGCTGCTGTTGCATGGCCTGCACTCGCTGCCATCTGGACAACTTACTCAAGGGCAGATCAGTTAAATCAGGCTCGGGTAGGCAGGTGAGAGGTGCGCCGATTAAAAAGTGACCAAGAGATAAATAACTTGGGGCCATGGGATCATCTGGCAGGACCGTTAATGGACGGGAGTTAAGGCAAGCTTCTATCTGAGCAGTTAATGTATTTAATTCCTCATATGTCAGCATATTATTGCCTACTACACGTTTAAAATGATACTTCATTGATTTCACCGCTGCTTCCCATAGACCGCCGAAGTGAGGTGAACTGGGGGGTATGAAATGCCAGCTTAGCTGCTCAGCTGCTGCATGCTCATGAAGCCGTAAATTGAATTGTTCTGACAGGAACATTTTCTTCAGCTCCTGCAGTTCGCGGTTTGCTTCGACAAAATTGGTCCCATTGTCGCTATATAAATGGGCACTCTTCCCTCTTCTTGCTGTAAACCTTTTGAGGGAAGCTATAAAGGTCTCTGAAGAGAGATTGCTAACCACTTCCACATGAATTGCCCTTGTAGAAAGGCAGATGAAAATTGCAATATAGCATTTCAGTGTTGTTTTGCTCCGCGTATTTCCACCCTTGATCAAGATTGGGCCTGCATAGTCCGCCCCTACATTGAGGAATGGTCGAGATGGTTGGACTCTAGGTGATGGTAAATTTCCCATTAGTTGTTGAGAAGCTCTAGCCTTCAGTCTAAAACATTTAAGGCATTTATGCAAAACAGACCTGATCATTGACTTGGCTGCAGAGATCCAGTAACTTTCTCGAAGTGCTGTCTGTAAAAGTTGTGGCCCAGCATGTAATAACCGCAGATGTTCAGACAATACTATGAGTTTTGTCAGGTGATGCCTTGGAGGAAGAATCAGCTGATGCTTGGCATCATATGTTAAGTTTGAGTTGTCGAGTCTCCCACCAACCCGCACCATTCCCTGACCATCCAAGAATGGATGTAGATCCATCAACTTGCTTTGCTCCGGCACTTGGTTGCCTCTTTTGAGTTAGTGTATTTCCTGGGCGTAGACCACATGTTGTGCAATCCTGATGCATCTGTGTAGAGCTACATGCAATTCGTCACTTGTCAACACCCCTGCTGTTTTAAATTTTTGATTTCTTGCGTTGAGAATGAATCTGATGCAGTATGCTGTCACTCTCACTACGCGTGACAGCGTAGAATAGCGCTCCATGAATTCTCCTGTAGTGTTTGGCACTGCTAAAGTTACTTGGATTCTTCTCTGTTCTTCAGTAAATTCTAAAGTTGGGGCAGTCGATGGCCAGGAGTTGATGTCTCTTTGTAACCACTCTGGACCAATCCACCAAATTGGTGAACTCATTAGTTCCAATGGAGTGGTTCCCCTCGATACGAGATCCGCTGGATTCTGACTGAACGAAACATGGTTCCATGTGGCATTATGCGTAGCAGGGGCGCACCCAGACTTTTGGTTTGGAGGGGGCTTTCCTCAATAACATGATTTCAGCTATGGAAAGAGAATGTGTCCATTATTATTCTTGTATGTAAATATGTATATTTGAGATAATATGCATAAAAAGATATTCTATAAGATCAAACATACTGTAGAATGCTCTGTTAAAACCAATATAAAATATGCTATTGGATTGGAGATTATTTAAACAAAATGTGCATTGGTTTTATACAAATTTTAGTTACAGTACCATTGTGCTAAGGTTATACAAGTAATAAAAAGGAACTGCATGATTTTTATCAAGAATTAACTTTTGATCAAGATCAGAGTGATAACGACTGGATTGCTCTGCTCACTATTATCATAACTATATATCCAGTTACCAGGATCGTCAGATTGATGTGTAACATCAATAATCTGCTATCATTTACTAAGTTTTGAGTTGTTTATACCAAGAACTAGTATAGGTTTTAGGAAATTAATAATAACATTTTGATTTTGAATATGTAAATTTAATTGGAACTAAAAATTACATTTTAAAAATTAAGAGATGTAATTTTATACCATAGTGTTATGGATGGTAACAAATAGTTTATGTACTGTACGTGAAAATATATGTTATTTTAATTTTCCTTAATAACTAACATTATAATAAAAAATCTTAAACATTTCTAGAATTTCAAGTCGAACTTAATCACACAGGCTGAATGCAAGTTTAAACAAATAGTTGAATACAAATCATGTATTAATGAATTAACATTAACGTTGTTTGAATAAAGCGGAAACTCAAATTCCACAGAACAAAATCCAGCCGCCTAGCAGATTTTTTTCAAAACGGAAACTATCTCTGTACTGGTGACTTCAGTTTTCCGGTGAATATTCAGTGCTGCTAGTCCAGTCAGCCTGTCTGCGCCCATGGTATTCCTAAGATATGTTTTCAGCCGACGTAGTGTAGAAAATGACCTCTCAGCAGTGCTTGTAGTCACAGGGATGGTACACAAAATTCTCAACAATGTGTGGATATTAGGAAACAAGTCCTTGTCACATAGATTCAACAAATCGATTGCGTTTTTAGGGATATTAGCGTTGTCTTGAAGCTCTTGTGCCAGAGTTCAAACTCAGCCATAAGCAGGCCTTTGTTGTTTCCTCCACTTTTAATTATGTCATTCTTATAAAAATTACACAGCTGTAAGGAATCAAGTTGCATTTTTTCTTGGAAGGTTTCTTTATGTTTATGTGATGCAATGTTTTTAAAGTGTTCCCAGGTTTTTAGGGGGGGGGGGGGCTTAAGCCCCCAAAGCCCCCCCCTGGGTGCGCCCCTGATGCGTAGCATCTTGAAATTGTTACAACCCTATTAGCAACAAATGTCTTCCATCTGGTTGCAGGTGATGCTATCCAGGACAATACTATCGATGAGTCTGTCCATAAATAGACGTTGCTAACATCCAGTTCTAAAATTGGCAAGGTTTTATGCATCAATTGTGCGAGCAGGACCGCTCCGCACAATTCTAAACGAGGTAAGGTTACCCTTTTCACTGGAGCTACTCTTGACTTTGAACACAGGAGACGTACCATGGTTTCTCCTTGTTTGTTTATAGATCTGATGTACAGACATGCGCCGTATGCCTTCTCTGAAGCATCGCAAAACCCATGCACCTGAATGTCTACCGGCTCACCCTGACATAATACCAATCTATCAATCTTTAGGGAGTTTACCGTAGACAAGTGATTGCATATGATTTGCCATTCCTTCGTTAAATCTGCTGGAAGATGTTCATCCCATAACAACTTGTGAAGCCACATCTGCTGCAAAAATATTTTGTAAACAATCACAACAGGGCTGATAAGATCCAGTGGATCAAAAATTGATGCAACAATGGAAGATACAATGCGCTTAGATATATTGTCCTTCATGGTTGATGACTCGTTTATATTTACCTTGGTTGTTACAAGAAATTTATCTGTAGTTGGGTGCCAAAGAAGCCCTAAGGTTTTAACACCACCATCATTGTCAAATTGTAATGGTAACTGAGTCTCACGTTGTTCGACAGGAATTGCTTCTAGTAAGCCACCGTGATTTGCACACCATTTGTGTAATGGAAATCCACCACAGTTTAGCAACTGGATCAACTCTGTTTGAAGCCTTAGCGCTTCCTCAACTGTAGCGCATCCAGACAGAACATCGTCGACATAGAAATCCCTTCGAAGGACCGTTGCTGCGAGTGGATATCTAAACCCTTCGTCCTCGACGAGCTGTTGAAGACATTTAGTGGCTAGAAATGGTGCAGCTGCTGTCTCATAAGTAACTGTTTGAAGCTCATAAATCTTTATTGCCTCATCGGGTGACTTACGCGAGAGTATCCGCTGAAGTCCCGTGTCACATGACTGAACTCTAATTTGCCTGTACATTTTTGCTACATCAGCAGTGAATGCGACAGGATGTGTTCTGAATCTCAAAACGATTGAATATAGATCCTGCTGTACTGTAGGGCCTACCATCAACCCATCATTCAATGAAATACCGCCAGAGGTCTTTGCCGAAGCATCAAAAACTACTCGCGTTCTTGTAGATGTACTCGATTCCTTCATAACCGGATGATGAGGGAGATAATACGTACCTTCACGATCGCCCTCTTCGTCATGGACAAGTTTCATGTGTCCTAATCCTTCATATTCTTCCATGAACTTGCTGTATTCCGATCGAAGCTGTGGCTGGCGTTGTAGTCGGCGTTCCAATTGTAGTAACCGTGTGGTAGCTTGACTATACGAGCTTCCCAGGGACTCACAATCTTCCTTCATTGGCAGTCGAACAACGTATCTTCCTTGTTCATCTCTGGTGGTATGTTCCTTGAAGTGTTGTTCGCATTCTATTTCTTCCCGCGTCCTGGGAGGAGTGGTCACGTCTTCCAATTCCCAGAACTTCTGTAACTGCTTACCCAGTCCATCTTCATATTTCATGAAACAGGCACTTATTTCTAGTGTGCCATTCTCTGTTGCTTGTTGGACCTGCCCTGACAAGATCCACCCTAGTTCTGTTTCTTGCAGTATTGGGTAGTTTCCTGGACGAGTCATTCTCCCATTCCGCAAAAACTTGAAGAACAACCCTGCTCCCACCAACATGTCTATGTGTCCGGGCTGATAAAATGTAGGATCTGCTAAATCAATAGCATGGGGCAAGTTCCAATGTTTATGCTCAATGTAACAATGAGGCATGGTGCCTGTTATGCGTCGGAGAACTAAGCATTGAATTTCATCTTGAAAATTGCCGGTAACCGCTTGTATAAGTACAGTGACACTGTGGCTTGCCTGAGCGTCTGCATTATTGATCCCCTGAATAGGTACCGCTTGCCTATGTCTTTTAAGCTTGAGCGTCTGAGCCAGTTGTTCAGTGACAAAGTTAGCTTCACTTCCGCTATCTAGTAAGGCGCGACAGGTATGCAGTCTGCCGACGACATCCTTGACCCGAACCATGACTGTAGACAAGAGTACTTGTGATCTTAATCTTCCCTTAACAGTGTGGTATGACAGTGTGACAGTTTCATCAGATCCACCCCGTGTAGTTTTTTTGCTGTTCATTGGTAGTCGTGTAAGATTCCCTGTGAAGCAGTGAATGATGTTTCCCTCCACACTTCTTACAAAAACTTGATGTACAATTAGGAGCTAGATGTGAACCCTGTAAACAATTTTAACAGTGCTTGTTTGTTGTCACCAGCTGTTTCCGTTCTTCTACACTTAGCCTTGCGAACTGTGGACATTTGAATAAGAAGTGATTTTCCTTACAGCATGCACAAGTGATATTCTGGGTTGCAACATACGAATGATGTTTAGGTTTAGTCGCCTTATGTTGAATATCCCTCCCCTCTGTAGAAAACGCTTGTTTGCTACCCGTTTGACCGACAGATTTTATATTTTCCAATGCCTGACGTCTATGTTCCACAAAATGAAGCAGTTCATCTAATGTTGGCAGTTCCTGGCTATTGAGCATTAATTCCCATTCCTGTCTAGTGTTCACATCAAGACCTTGTAAATACACATGCATCAATAATACCTCATGCAATGGGGTTGAATGGTTCAATGCCTTTAATGCATTTAAATTACTGGAAAATGAATTGGAATATCTCACAAGTTCTGGTGCACATTCCCTTTGTACATGCTTCAATGACATTAATTCCTGTTCATGAGTAGACACAATAAGGCGTTTATTCTCATATCTGTCTACTAATAGTTTCCATGCTACAAGGTAATTGCCTTCCGTGATTGGAATACTCTGAATTAGTTGACTAGCGGCCGCCTTACAAGAAGATACTAAATACTGAAATTTTTGTATTGTTGGTACATCTTCATTCTCATGCACCATCACTCTGAAGGAGTCTGAAAATGATAACCATTTCTCGTATTCACCATTAAAACTAGGCAGGGTAATTGGTGGAAGTTTTACTTGCCTACGCCTTGTTGAGTTACACGAGCCATGTGCACTGCCAACTTGCGAACCACCTGACTGATATTCCGGATTCTGTTCAGCTAGTATTTTCATCATTTCGTACTTTAACCTATAATAGCTTGCTTCAAATTGTTCCCTATCTCCATCATGACTCTACCGGGTGAGTTAGCTGTGGTCGTTACGGCATGACTGCTGGCAGTCGCTCACATCCGGGAGGCGAGGAGGTTCGAATCCTCCCGCCGGCAACCTTGAAGATGGTCTTCTGTGGTTTCCCATCTTCCTTCCAGGCAAATGCCGGGGTTGGTCCCTAACTATAGGCCACAGCCGCTACCTTCCAACTCCTCGTCCTTCCCTTCCAACTTCCCTCCCCAACGGTACTTGTAGCTCACCCATCGGGTGTCCGTCTCGAAGCAGCTACAAAACTGGCGAGCCGAACATGTCCTCGGGCACTCCCGGCACTAAAAGCCATAGGCTAAAAAAAAATATCATGACTCTGACCCTCAGGTTCCTTTACTTCTAAATTCGACTGAAGTTCATCGTAATTACTTCTAATATCTACCATGTCGTCAAATCGCAGTTGAATTTCATCTAAACCTTGAGTTTCGTCGTCAAATTCACTAACAAATTTCGCCATTCTCGTCAGCTGACCCTTTACTACTGCTCTTTTCCGTATTAACTTTAGCCTTTCTGCGGGATCCATGATTTATGGGATAATGTTTAGGAAAGCCTGAGTAAAATAATACTTGTAATTAACTGCCCTGAGTAGTTGCGACGATAATGAAGCCGCCGTTTCACAGTTTCGACCAGGGACTCGCTAACTGGTGTAGTTAGTCCACCTTTGTAAATATCCACCCTATTGTGAATATTATTGCCGTAGCCGTTACTCTACCGTATATATCACTTGCTGAATGTTAATCGTGTGTTCATAACCTTGTGATCTGTCCGCTTGATGACCATAGATCCGGCCCCATAGGCCCAAAATGTTGGGCTTATCGAATTGTTGGTTTTAATACACTTATATACCGTAGTATTTATAACAACATTGAACAACCTTTGTTTGGCTTAATTAAAATGTTGGGTTTAATCAACTTTTATGCCGTAGTGGACTGTATTCCATTGCGATCTTGTTACAACAATCAATCTTGTTGCCAACCCATCAACTCAAAAACTACCAACCAAAGCCGTAAGGTTCCGATCACAAACCACTTGTATGGCGTTATATGATGCAATGTCAAGTACAATAGACCCAGGTGGAAGATTTAGATGAGTCGCGCCTGTAACCACTTGTACGGTGTGAAATGATGCATTGTCAGGTACAACAAGTAGTTCCGTGAAGAACTATACAGCCTATTTTCATATATCCTACTAATGTTAACTGCCACATTGATAACTAGATACAAATACAGTGGCAGTGGGACGTGAGTTTTCGCCGGCACGGAACATTTTCACGGACCATCGCGTACCCATCAAACGTAAGTAATAATAGTACAATAAATATCTGCGTATTTTCAGCCATGTTTATGTTTAATGGTGTTAACAAGAAAAAAAATGCCCGATAATTATAAAATCAACCTTTGTGGGGGGAGGGGGGGAGAGGGGGGGGGGGGGGAAATTGTTCTATTTTAAACCATATTTATTTATTTATTTAAATGAAACTTACAGAGTGTCTTAAAACTCAGTGACAAGAGAACTGGGGCGTGGTGAAGGAGACAACTCTAAGTAACTTTGTCGAAGGAACGAATATCCGGAGAAGCACCCCTGCGACGCTCGACGTCTTCAAAGGGTTGAACTTAATGCGCATCGGGTAGCTACAATTAAAATCAAATCAAATCTAAGTGGAATGGATCTGGACCTTCGTTTTTAGACTAAGTGGCTTAGAATTGTCTCCTCCACTCCGACCCGGTTATTTTGTCACTGACTTTTGGAACACCTATACGGTACCGGTACTCTCCAAAACAATTCGGCCAAACTCGGGCCTGCTCTTTACTGATTTAGTTAATGAATTGTAGATTAGACATCTGTAAACACCCTATATAAGTTTGCGTACTTCAAACCAATGCGTAAATTGAACAGTTTTCAAACCAGACTGTACCAATCGGACTACCTTTTAATATGAGAGCTGTTTTCCTTGTATCTTCGTATAGTGTGCATTTATTTTTCGAACTGTTATATATATCGTTATTTTAGTGTGTTGCACGTGTTTATATTTTCATGTTTTACCTCCTCCTCTCTTTCAAAGGCGTTATTGAGCGCGTTTACCTTAAAAACTATCAAATCTTAGTCAGCACCCTGATACCGGTCCGGTCGATTTTTAGCCTACTTTCGATTTTTGCAAAAAATTAAAGTAGACTTATGAGATCTACACAGGGCCAAATATTGTGTGTCTGTGTGTGTGATTATTAGATTAGATTTTTATTTATCCATTTGATCAATTACATGTATACAATACATTTTTGATATAGGACACGTCAGAAATTACATAGAAAATAAAATAACTTACAGGTATATATCATCATATATATTATTTCAGTAGTATGCATCCCTCCTGTGGCGGTCAAAAGCGACCGATCTTGAAAAATGAACATTCAAATGAAGGAGAATATACATTACCAGTGACGCATTGCACTCTTATTTCATAAATATCTATAATTTCTTTAAAAAATGACTTAAAAAATGTACGAAGTGTGCGATTTCCAGTTACTGTTACTGCAGGAAGATACACTCCATAATTGGTGTCCACTTCACATTTTGGCCGCTGTGACGGCTGTTTCATGTCATTTTAACATTCTGAGGTCTTTCCTTGATCATTTTGCATGGATTTCAGAAACAGTAAATCAAAGGAATGCGTACTCAAATCGTATAATTTCATAAATTAGCAGTGACGAATTGCATTCTAATTTCTTAAATATCAATTTTAGTAAGAAGTGTGCGATATGCTTATACTGATGCTCTTACATGATGCAATTATGAGTTGTCGTCCAAACCCCTAAAACTATTAAACGTTAATTATTTAACAGTTTTTTCTTCTGCATTCTATTTTTATAAATATCGATCATTTCGAATGTTTTTCAGAAACAGTAAAACAATGGATTGAGTACTCTAAATGTATAACCAGTGAGTGTTACGTCGTCTAAAACCTTACAACTATTAAACATTAAGTTAATTCTTTTACATGTTTTTCTTCTATCATTTCCCATGGTTTTCAGAATCAGTAAATCAATGGATTGAGTACTCAAATCGTATAACTGGCGAGTGTTACTGCTAAGCTTTCAGTCAATGGACTCAGCACACACATGATTTTAACTCATTCGTCTAAACAATGGATTTATGGAATTTCAGGTTTTATAAATTCCAGGCTTGTAGATATGTCGCGATACAGGTTTTTCTTCTGCATTCTAAATTCATAAATCTAGATTTTTGTAAGAGTGTGCTATTTGCAAATACTGTTGGTCTCTTACGGGTTTTCTTCTATCATTTCGCATGGTTTTCAGAAACAGAGTGTTACGTCGTCTAAAACCTTAGAACTATTAAACGTTAATTCATTTACAGTTCTTTCATCTGTCATTTCCCATGGTTTTCAGAATCAGTAAATCAATGGATTGTGTACTCAAATCGGATAACCGGCGAGTGTTAAGCTTTCAAACAATGGACTCAGCACACACATGATTTAAGCTCATCCGTCTAAACAATGGATTTATTAAATTCCAGGTTTGTTAATATGCCGCGATGAAGGTTTTTCTTCTGCATTCTAATTCCATAAATATCGATTTTTGTAAGAAGTGTGCTTTTTGCAAATACCGTTGCTGTATCATGCTACAATATGAGTTGTCGTCTAAAACCTTAAAACTATCATCATCATCTTATAGGCCTCATAAATTAGCAGTGACGAATTGCATTCTAATTTCATAAATATCAATTTTTGTAAGAAGTGTACGATTTGCAAATACTGATGCTCTCACATGCTGCAATTATGAGTTGTCGTCTAAACTCTTAAAACTATTAAACGTTAATTATTTTACAGGGTTTTCTTCTGAATTCAAATTTTATAAATATCGTTCATTTCGCATGGTTTTCAGAAACAGTAAATCAAAGGATTGAGCACTCTAAGTCGTATAACCGGCGAGTGTTGCGGCGTCTAAAACCTTAGAACTGTTAAACATTAATTCTTTTACAGGTTTTTCTTCTATCATTTCACATGGGTTTCAGAGTTAGTGAATCAATGGATTGGGTACCGTACTCAAATCGTATAATTTCATAAATATCGAATAACCGGTGAATGTTATGATGATCCAATTTTCAGTGATTGCCTTCTTAAGTTAGGGAACGTACAACTTTGAATTCTGACTGAAATGTATCGAATATCAGGTGAGTGTTACGGCTAAGCTGTCAATCAATGGACTCAGCACACAAATGGCATTAACAGTGACGAATTGCATTCTAATTTCATAAATATTAAAGAATGAAACCAGCTACAGCACGCTCTCATGCTGACGCTCCACTCGGGAAAGCAAAAGGACCTCTGTAGGTAACGTGCAAAGGAGTTTAGCGCTGAGTGCTACACACAGGACCAGGAAAGCTGCCCTGCAGGCAGTGTGCGAAGGAGTTTATTGCTGATCGTTGCACTTAGGAACAAGGAAGCCTCACTGTAAGCGGGGCGTGATGAAGTTTTCCAACGAGGGCTGTCCTGATAAGGGAGAAAGAGGCTCCTCAGCCAACACGATAAAGCAGGAAATCTTGACCGAGTTGTTTTCTGCCCGGTGTGCACCCAGAAGCAACAAAAAGGAATTCTGCCCGGTATGTCATAGGCAATGCACTAATGAGGACAGCACAATCGAATGCGATAGGTGAAGAAAAAAGACCCACGAGTACTGTACTGGCCTCATTGGTCAGGAAGTCAAAGACCTTGAAAGAAATAACAGGAAACTGATATGGCTGTGTGAAATATGTAAACCTGAGGCACTGGACATGAATAAATACTGTAGGGTGGTAATAGCCTCCCTTGGCCGAAAACGTCGAGGACCTAACACAATACATCAAAGCCGACTTCGGGAAAACATAGAAAATCAGTTCAAAGAAGCAGTGTACAATGCTCACAGAAAGATACCAGCCACAGCACGCTCTCATCCTGACGCTCCACTCAAGAAAGCGAAAGCACCCCTGTAGGTAACGTGCAAAGGAGTTTAGCGCTGAGCACTACACACAGGACCGGGAAAGCTGCCGTGCAGGCAGTGTGCGAAGGAGTTTAACGCCGATCGTTGCACTTAGGAACAAGGAAGCCTCACCGTAAGCGGGGCGTGAAGATGTTTTCCAACGAGGGCTGTCCTTATAAGGGAGAAAGAGGCTCCTCAGCCAACAAGATAAAGCAAGAAACCTTGATCAAGATGCTTTCATAAATATCGAATAACCGGTGAGTGTTATGATGATCCAATATTCAGCGATTGCCTTCTTAAGTAAGAGAACGTAGAGCTTGGAATTCTAACTGAAATGCACAGTAAATAGTGTTCTATAATCATTTGGTTGAAATAAAAACATATCAACCTATCTCCTTAAGTCTCTCATTATAAATCCATTGGGGAAAGAATGGCTTATGAACATGCGAGATTGCTCGCACGAGTCCGCTAGTTTATTTTATTATTAGAATGTAATGTATTTATTTGTGATTTATTTAATAATATTTGTGGAATTTCCAGAAAATAGTCATTAAAAGTGTTTCCTATTTCCTCTGGATTATTAATCACTTTATTATTGCAGGTCAGTGTAATGTTCCTTTGTATTTTAGCAGATTCTCCAGTTTCTTTCTTTATCACGGACCACATAGCCCTGTTTTTATTATATGATTGGGATGTAAAATTATCATTATACATTTTCTTTGCTAGTCTTATTACCTTACTTAATATTCTAGTGTTTTTTTGTAGTATAAATTGAATTCAGGTGTTGTGTGGTATTGTTTATATAATTTGTGTAGAAATTTCTTTCTTTGACATGAATTTATAATCCCTGTTGTTATCCAATTGCTAGCTTTGTTATTTTGAATAGTTCTTTGTTTAAAGGGGAATGCTATTTCAAAATAGTGTTTTAGGGTACTGTTAAATGCATTAAATTTATCATTTACATTTTCTAGTTTATAAATTTCTGACCATGTTTCCTTATTTAATAAGTAGAGGTGTTAGAAAGTGTTCTTATTATTTTGAAGATTTGTTGATTTAAAATTCAATAGGTGGTGTTTTGTGTTTTTATTATTTTTTCGGGGGATGACATGTTAAAATTTGGAAAGCGATAAGGTTTGTACAATAAGTGCATTTAGAAATATAAACAATTAATAAAACAAAGTAAAAACAAAACAGCAGGGTAAAACGTTAAACATGACTATGGAAGAATGAGATAATACTTATATGGAAGTCACATTTTTATTTTACATTCACCATCTCGAAACACATTTCAGTGAATACCTTTTTCAGTTTTATCCAAATACTGCGGTGAAATCACTGGAAGTAGATCATGGTTAAAGTCTCAGCATTTGCAGCTGTCAATTTTCGCCTCCTATCACTTACTATGAGACTGTATTTCGAAAATGACCTTTCAGAATCCACATTTGAACAAGGATACCACACACACTTTAATGCAGCTGTTGCATAGTCTCGGTGAGCAGGCCTTAATCCCATGAGGATCTCTGGAACATTCACATTATCTTCATGACGCAGTTGGTTCTTGATTGCAGTCAGGTAAATGCTGTGAGCCTCTAAAAACTGTTGAGACTCCATCTTCGTAAGGAATGGGGCATTCTTCTTAAATTGGAGCAGTTCTGTGGGAGATACGTTCTTAGGTGCATGCCGAGGATCAAACAATGACCCGATGGCTTCTACAGTCTTCCTGGCTGGATCCGTGGTCCTTAAAGTCCTGACTTTCACTAGAGCTGACTGGGCAACACACGTAAGCTTGGACTTAACCTTTATCTGCATCTTTTGAGGAAGCTGTTCCAAGTTCTGGAGGATCGTATGATTGAACATTCCACCATCGCCTAATAGCTTGAGCTTTACCTCAAGGTCATCTAGCTTCCCAGCCAGTAGGTGAATTGTTGGGTACTTAGATCCCTCCAAGAAATTAAGCAAGTCCATAAGAGAGGCACCAACAACAGAAACATACAATGCTTGTAATTGTATAAATTGTATTGTTGAAGTCGATGCTTGTTGGAAAAATTTGACCCCAGAATTTGAATCTTCCAATGTTTTGAAAAATTCTACCAGATCTTCCACATGCGTGGCCATATACATTGCAGCCTTAAACCATGAATTCCATCTTGTACATACAGGCATTGGGAAAGCTAGAATTTCATTCTCTTTTTCTGTGTTTTCATATTTCTCCCTTAGAAATGCAACGTAATTGCTTTTTCTTTTTCGCGTATTTGAAAAGGCATTCTTTGTCTTTACTATAGACATGTTCAATTCGTCCAGCTCGTTTTCAAATACGCAGCCGATAAGATTGACTTTATGAGCCCAGCACTGGACATGACTTAATTCTTCAATCAATCCTTGAAGAGTAGTTACACATTTTGTCATGTAGAGTGCTGAGTCCGTAACTACTGCCACTACACGCTCCCGTTCAATTTCATAGGAATTCAAGGTGTCTAATATCGCATTGGAGCAATTTACGCTATTGGCAGAATCTAGAACAACAGAGGCAGCCAGATGGGTGTTCATTTCAGTTGATGGTACTGGTGGACGATAAAGAATGTTGAAAACACACCTACCATTCTTGTCAGTTGTTTCGTCACATAGCAGAAACACGTCTTTGTTTTTTATATCTTCCCTAATTTCTTCCCTCCTTCTTTCGCCAATCATGGGGATGTATTTCTGACGAATCTGATTTGCTGATGGTAAATCTCCACTTCCGCGAACGTACTTATTAAACCAAGAACGGATAGCAGGATTGTCTAGTTTCTCTACTGGTATATTAGCTTTCACAAACGCAGTAGTAGTGTCCAAAATAAACTCTTCTTTCATATCCTTCACACGACTAGCATTTGATAATGTTTCTTTCAAGGTGGCCACTCTAGGAACACTAACTTCAAGACGCGAATTTTCTCGGCGTTTTGAATGCTTCTCCGATTTGCAATGTTTGTCTATTGCATCTTTCCTGCGATAATCTAACCGACAATCACAATATTTGCACATAAGAATGCCACAAGAAATTATAAATCCTTCATTCTTATATTCGTTAAGTCTGTCTGTGGCAGAAACAGCTACCTTCGGCATTTTTAACTCAACTGAGCGATGCCCAGTAACAAACACTGTTATCACATCCAGCTTCGAGATGAGGCACGTGTTCACAAGACTGGCAGTACATGGTTTCCACCATCTAATTTGTAACAACACCTCATACCATGAACCGACAGAGACATGTAAGTGCGAACTATGTGGATACATGTGTGAACGTTACCACTTAGAACTCTGCACCAAAAGAACAAAAACAATTAAAGAATATGCAAACCAAGGCCCAAGTGCGCGAGTACAGTGTATATACATGTATTATTTCTTTTCTTTGTGTATGGCTATTTAGCTGCAATAAATGTATTATTATCACACGGTTGACTGTAGTCACACGCCAGTATAAATTCGTAACCACACGCAAAATTTATTTCTGAATTCGTGTCATAATATTTAAATTACGTCGCGTCTCATCTTCCTGTGCTGCTAAGTTCGGAACTAATACGACGAACACGTGGTCGCCAACTGATTCACGCAAATAACACACTAGCTTCGATGATAACGCACAATTTGCGCACTTTTTATTAAATTATATAGAATTCTCTACTATAATTTACACTCGCTACCGATGTAACAGGAGGCAAACGTAGTTTACATTATGAACAACTATCACATAACCTTTTGGAGGTAGTCGGCCAAACTATTCACGCCGCGATATAACAGCTGTTTACCACAGCGCTAAAATCCAACGAGTAACGAGAATATCGACAGTATATCGTAATATGACGTATATCGTAGTATTACCCCTCGCGAAACTATACAATCGATCATTCTCTCGAATTGAACACCAACCAAATTCGATTATCGGCTTGTGGCCAAAAATGTTCGGATTGGTGTGGGGAAAAATATGAAAATTTGTTTTTATTTCGCAGATTGCGGTATTTGTGGTGTTATTCACAAAATTCGCGTTATTTCGCGATTTAATTTCACTCCTGGGCGGCACGAAACATGTAAATACGTGAAAATAAAACATCCTAACCTCTAAATATGACTTTTCATTTTATCGCAAATTAACAAAAACTAACACCTCTATTAATAAGTCATTGAAATATGCAACATTTGTTTCAGTGAATGACCTGCACTTTGATTTTATATCGTTTTCATTATTATTGATTTTTTCGGGTGCTTCAAAACTCAGTATTTGTCCATAGTGGTCACTAAAACCCGGGAAATAGACTTCTATTGAATGGTGATATTTATCTGTATTTTTTTTAAATTTGATCAAGAGTGGTTTTACTAAATTTTGTTATTCTTGTTGGGGTGTTGATTGTAGCTTTCAGTCCATAGGAAATTAGTAACTGTGTTCATAATTCACAATTTCTATCACATTTTAAGAAATCCACATTTACATCCCCACAAATTATTATATCGAAATTTACTTTGCTCATGCTATTGAGTGACAATTCTAATTTTTCTATAAATAAACGATAATTTCCTGACGGAGAACGGTATACGCATACAATTATTAACTTAAACTACTGTATTTTTACGGCAGAGAATTCAAAATTCTATTCCATAATTAGATAATCATAAGCTGTTAACTGTTCATGATCTAAATTATTTCTTAAGTAGATACAAGTACCACCATGGCTAATATTAGATCTAGAGTATTTCAAGCTAGTATAAACCCTGGGAATTGAATTACTTCGAGTTGTTTATCTTCCAGCCAATGTTCTGAAATACATAGTGCTAAGATGTCTTTAAGTTCATTTTTAAGCATTAGATTTAAGTAATCAATTTTATTATAGAGAGACTGAACATTCTGGTGGTAAATTTTAAATTCGTTACTTTTCCAAGCTTGTGTTGGTGATTTATTTACATTATTATTATTATCATAATTGTTATTATTATTATTGCAGCTAGACAAAACCAAAATACCATTGTTGCACTCAGTTAAATTTGACATCAAAAGATACTCATCTGAATGCCAAACCTCACGTTTGGCTTCTTTTACCAGTTTCCCTGCTTCCACTCTAAAGATATTACTGTTGAACTATTCTTACCATTTGAATTTACAATTTTGCAGATTTCATCACTAAGATACCCTTCTCCTAACCTATTTAAGTGTAGGCCATGCCGAGTGTGGAATTTCCTGTCTAATTTACTTACATCTATGATTCGGACATTTGGAAAACTCTTACAAATTTTATTAATTTTCCCATTTGTAGCCTCTATTTCTACATTTACACTTGCTTTGGGAATTAGGTCATATCTCTGCGGAATGTTTACAACAATTACATTAGTGTTATGCATGGATGGCAATGTACCCTTTAAATCTTTGATTACCTTTTTACTCTCGTTTCTGTACACGTCGTTTGCTCCAGCGATGATGACTGCATAATCCTTTGTAGTTAGGGACGCACGTACTCTGAATGTCTGTCCCCCTATCAATTCGAACACGATGAAACCGAATTAAACAACATTTGGTACAGACGTAGAACTAACAAAGGGCACTTCAGTGTCATGTTTTATATCGCCGCCATATTGACGGAAACGTAATGGCGGCCACCCAAATGTTCAAAGGTTAAATCAAATTACGACTAACCTAATCAACCGATCTCTACCAAATTTTACAACAACATATTGTTTTAGATCCCTTATTTGGGGGTGGATCTAAAAGGGAGAGTTATTGTACTAATTTATGAGGTTGTGCCTAAAAAGGGTAGCTTCCCTTGGCAGGGCAAGCTGACCAGTGTAGAGTGTTGTGGTGTGCTAGGAACTAGGGGGCGTTCCTATAAATAAGGTAGTAGTGTTTGAAGGGATAGGACCCAATGCAAAGGGTCGCTGTGCTAGTCGCTCAGCTGACTGCTTATTATGTAATTGAATCTGCTCGTATCAGCCGAGTGGCACGTGCTGCTTGCTGGCAGCCGAGCCGGCTCGGGGAATACAAAGGTATCTGAGTTAGCGCTATTGGACTACCGTCTGTCACGTCTTTACGTGACGGGAATAAGGAAGGGCGTTGGGATGTAAAGAGGCGTGTAAACAGTAATGCTAGTGTAGAGTGTGGACCAAGTGTTTTATTGGTCTGTAGTTCTGAGTATGAGTCCCTTGTAGGGAATGTAATTATGTTCACAATGTATTACAAGTGTTGGGTTACAGGTTACAAAGTAGGAACTCTGAACACGATTGACTGACTCACCTCGGTTGACACCAGCGTGGCCTCCGGCCGTCTCGATGAAGCACTGATAATGGAGAGACCCTTTGACCTCATTAGGATGCCTTCTTATACCCTCTGGCGCTATGTTGTCAGCAATGTGTTGGCCCAGTTACTAGTATGTAGGTATGTGTAACCATTGCGCAAGGACTGAGCTGCTTCTTAGAGTGGCAAGCTGTCCCTGCTAAGTTTTATGGATGTTGGGCCGGCTTTCCAAGGGTTGCCATTTAGGGGATTTAGCCAGATGCCGGGGGGATGGACTCCAAGGGGTGCATACCCCTGGGAGGCTGTACAAGCGTCTTCCTTCATTTGTTCGCGTCCTCGCGAACGGGAACGGAACTGGAGGTTGGGGTGTTGACGTAGTGGTCCTTGAAACCCCCTCGTATCTCCTGGTGGTGTCGTATCGAAGTGTGGGTGTGAGGTCAGCCCGTGTTCAGAGGGGAGGGTTATGGGATGTACAGATATATGTATACTCTGATATTGACATTGTGAAAAAAACAAACAAAAATATTGACATTGCGAAAGATTGGATATCGAAAAAAAATTAACATTGGGAAAAAAATTGACGTTTGAGAAAAATTTAACATCAACAGAAATTCGACATGTAAAAAAAAAATTGCCCTTGCTGTTGCTGGCATATTGCTAGTTTCAAAAAAAAACATGGTTTCTGATGGTGATTCGTTACATAGTTGTGCAGGGAGGAAAAACCCAGGGCCGAACGGATGATTGCGTCGTCCGCCCTATCTTAGGGAAAAAGTGCTCCCTGCAATAAGAAAGGTAGAAGAAAATAGAAAAATGGGTGTTCCAGGGTATAATTTAAGGGAAATATTCAAAGTATTTATTTGTTTGGGAAAAAACGGAACACCCTGACAAATGGGGAAGTTAGAAGAAGGAAAAATGAAAGAAAACAAATCATACACGTTATGTACATTGGAATCTTGATAAACAAACAAAAATATATAGTGTTTAATGTACTATGTTGCGATTCTGACATTTAGGCATATTGTCGCTTTCCAGTGGAATAATTGTATGAAGTTTATCCTTAAAATTATGAATTACAATGACCTTATGTCTAGTGGAATAATTATATGCAGTTTATCCTTAAAAATTATGAATTACAGTGACCTTATGTCTAGTGGAATAATTATATGCAGTTTATCCTTAAAAAGTATGAATTACAGTGACCTTATGTCTACCTTAAGTGCGCTAATCCCTTATAATTCTAGTTTTTGTGAGGTACCTCGCGTGCACGCTACCCGTCTGTACGTACGCTTGCCGTCTCACGGCTGATCCCGTACGGCCACTTCTTGGTACGGTATAGTGGTCGTACCGCTTGCATGTATTCTTAATACCCAATCTGTGAAGCATCCTCTGTGGGTGAATGCTTTCACACTTGACAATGAGAGTCACTGCCACAAATCGGTTGCGCCCTCATTGTCGTAATCTGCGTCGCATTTTGACGCTTTATGTGTTTCTATTTAATTGATCTGCCAGTAAGCCTGGTACCCCACAGGCACCAGCCCTGCTGTGCAGATTTTTTTTGGAGTGTGTAGCTGAAAAAGAAACATGTGGTGAGTGTTTGAGAGTGTGTTGGGATTAGTGCAAGTTGACGTATAAAAAATAAAAAAAAAATAGTACACCATCATGGCATGCCGTACATAATATGATCCTGCTATATGGCAGTGAAATTCCTGTCACCAGTTTCCTGTATCTGGTGACGATGCCTGTGAAAAAAAAATGGCGAGGTTTAGAAAAAACATGTGAGTATGCCATATTCTCTATGTCGCTTCCTGTGTCACAGTTTTTACAGGCTGAAGCACTTCTTTCTCTGAAAAAAAAATAGCATGATTAATGGTAATTTGCTGCATGACCGGGCTTACCCTATACGGTGCCGTAATGCCGTAAATAATATGTAGTTGGTCTTACCCCGGTAGCGGAATTGTGGTTACCGGGTGCCGATATATTCCACTTTGATTATGCCTATTGTACTATATTATATATTATCCTATATTATAGTGTATTGTCGGACTTACCCTAATGCCGGGTTTGGCGGTCATCAGGAGCCGACCGGCGTTATTTAATACTATCTATCTTAATTATGGTCTAATAATAAAAAAAATGCTATTTCTAAGCCGAGAGGGTTGCCTTAATCTATTGCCGAAATGTGCTGCGCCATACCTGGCAACAGCGGTGAATAAATTTGCTTAATCCTAGGTTGCGTGTCAAATGCAACCGTCTTACAACTAAATTTGGCCTAGGACGATCGCCTGGGGCAATTAAATCCCCAGGACACCACCCGCACGAGCCCCAGAAACACCGGTTGTCTCTAGGGTCGCTAGATTCCGTCCCCTTAACTCTAGGTGTCGACGTCTATTACTAGTACTAATCTATTCGCAGGCGGCTTGCGGTGCCACTAAGCTAACCGTTTCGCCCGCTGTAACTTCCTTGTTCATGACCGTTTGCTGTTCCGATTTATCGTAGTTGAGCCGCCCACTTGGCTCCTGTGAGGTGCGCGCACTGCCCATCTCTTAATGCCCATTGACTGCCCGCTGCGTCGCCATTTATGTGGGCATTGGACAGTGTGGTCCAATGGCATAATATTGTCTTCGCCTTAATCGGCCGTCGCAATCTGCTTTTCGCAGTGATATTTGCCTCTATGGGCCGCCGTAGTATGCTTCTCGCATTGATATATGATTTTGCCGCTATGGGCCGCAGTAATATGTATTTCGCAGTTATCTGCCACTCCAACGCATAGGAGTTTTGCTTCCCGCTATGGAAGCCGTGCCTACTTAAATTTAAACTTAACTAGAAGTCTAGTCATAATGGGGTCGTCTCTAGGGATAGTTCCCGAGGCCGGCGGTGAGTGAGCTATTTCTCCCGCCATTCTCAGAAAGTCTCCCTGCAGGTCTTGGCCTCGACGACCGTGGCACAAAGTGGGTGTAGCATCCCTTCCTCCCAGGGGCGGTTTATGCGCACCTAGGATTCCAGAGCTTGCCCGACCAGGCCGCGAATGCTTTGACCTTACGTAGTTCGTCTGTTTGGTCTAGTCGTCAGTTAAGTGAGGTCGCTGCGCTGTCGAGCCAACTGGGGAAGGGTCCACATCGCCTTCCCCAGCTCTCAAAGTGTGGTTCTCCCGACCTCCGGCTTACACCGTTGTCAACCATCAGATCGTATCAGATTCCTTTGTAAGAAAAAAAAAATGTGTCGTAACCTGTGTAAATAGTTTAATCTCTGTGTAAAATGTAAAATATTTCCAGTGTAGCGGGGTTGTAGATCTTCTAAGTACATAGGCTACTTCTGGCCTACCATCGCTACATCAGCTTTCCAGCAATAATGCTTTCTTTACCTTAATGGAGGTGTTAGTAGGGTCTGTAATGTCAGGTACCCTGTTATTAGGATTTGGGGGTAGTTATTTGTTGAGTGGGCTTAAAGTATGGTAGGAAGGGTTTACGCACCTTTGGGTTCCACGTTAGTGGTGGCCTGAAACCGGTGATGCCACTGGGATGCTTCTATAGTGAGTGGAGTGGGGAGGTAATTCCCGGGATTGCAAAGATACGAAAATTCATGCAGGTTTGATATTAAAATCCCTGGTAATTGGATGGGATACTCATGCATGTGTCTGGATATGAAGTTTCTGCCTTCATGTACGGATAGGTGTAGGGTGGGGCATAATACCAATATATCCCTTTCATGCGGGAGTGTTTAAGTACTAAAGAATGGTTAATATATATCTATGGCCTCCTCTCTCATTTGGAGAGGCGCATTATGCTTCTTTAATGTTTGCTGAGCCACCCCTAGTACTCGGGTGGTAGCACCGTGGCTCAAGGCGTAGCATGCCCGCTCTTTAGACGCATGAAGTCCATCAACCCCTTGTGTGTATTTTGTAATGTAGTGTAGCTGTTTTTGGTCGTGTAGATGTGTTTGCGTTGTGTATGTTGGGCGTGAGAAGGTTATGGGAAAGGAGTAAGGTGGTACGCTGGTAGCCTGTTCTCCTGTCGTCCTCCCTTGGTCCATGTTGGCTTTCTATCCGCGCCTTGGGATAGTAGAGTTGCATGACCTAATCTGGTCGGCCATTTGCAGTGTAGATGTGGCCAGTGGTCGTAATGCGACTGGTCATGTGCTAGTTATCTGTAATGACTCCTATGCCTTACGAGCGATAAGAGAAGTTATTAGGGGGAGATCTTGTCTGTGTTCGCTCCTAATTGTTGAGTGCGTGTGCGTGTGTGTGACTATGTACCGCTGCACCACGCGGACGGTTGGTCTGTTGCAAGCCAAGTCGTAATATGTATCGCCTATGTGGGCAGAAGGCGCCCGTGGCTTGCCAACGTCCTGCGAACGTGCCCTAGAGGCCCAAGATAAGTTCCGCTGTGTCACGTCTTGTCCATTGCCAAATGTTTTTGCAGTGTGGAAAAAAAAATGTATGGTGTTATAATTGTTATGTGTTTGTAATTTCATGGTCACTGGCGCAACGCAATAGTGTCTCGTCACCGCATTATTGCAGTGTAACTAGTCTGCTGTCAGCAGTTAGTATGTGCAATACCAGGCCGGGAAGTTACTGTTTGTCATCCGCTGGTATGTGCCTTTCTGCACGAATGCAAGTGTGGTCATTGTTTTGGATTCCTAGCGGCCTAATGTAGCAATTCGCCCTAGTTAGGTAATGACGTCGTGTGGCCATTGTTCCCTAAGACTTGTGTCTTGTGAAATATTCCTACCTGTATCTGTGAAATGTATCCTCTATGCCTGGTGTAATCCGAAATTTTATGTCTGGCTTTTGGTGGGAGGAAATGTAGTATTCCCTGTACATGCGCTTGTATGGGCCAATTTCAGTATGGTTGGACGCCTGAATAGCTGTTCTCCTTTGCGTCTAAATTTTTACTGGAACTCAGACCCGTGACCTTATGTCATTCTCTGTGTTTTATGTTTGCGTTGTGTTCCAGGGCTTGGGGCTTTCCCAGTGTGGTTTTTGCTTGTGTTCCGTGTACCAAAAATACCATTGGATAGTTAGTTTTTGGTACGCGTGTGGTGTGTGGTCATGGGTTCGAATCCGGTTGTCTGTAAAGACTTGGTGTGATCATTTCCGTGCCGCATATAATATGGCACGTTCCCGTGGATGTGCAATGCGCATATGAAAGCATGCATACCTGTGTAGAGTTTGTATGTTTTTGATTTCCCCTCGTAGTGTAATTTTGGAAGATATAGGGTCTCTAAATCGGGCGTGAATGATGTGTTGATTTCTGTCCAGTAGGCTTTGGCTCGGCTTGTCTGTGTCGAGCGGTCTCGCTCATTGAGGAGTATGTTACTGCTGATACGACGGTGTTGAATTACGATGTTGTGTGCTTTCATTTGTTTCATGCTCTGCCCACGTCCTAGTTTTCTGCACGTGTGTGTGTGTGAACCTGATTGCTGTCTATAGTGATTGCTAGCAGTGCCTCTCTCATTGTAGAAAAAAAACTTGTGGTTTAATATGACCGTTGATCTGTAGCTCATGAGCCACGGGATTTCCGTTTTACTTGGAATCCAAACCACAGGCCATGGCATTTCACTTCGGAAATCTCATATGCGTTGGCCGTACTTGTAGAAGAACCTTCCACTGCCTACATGTGTGTCCCCAGATTTTGTGTTAACTGTATCGTTGTTCAAGTATGTTCTTTATCCCTGGAGAAAATGTCGTTGTACGCGAGTGTGTCTGGTCCGCTAGTCGCGTGTTTGGTGACCAGATGCCAGAGGCGATTTTATTGTTTTTCGTTTATGACCCGCTGTTAGTGGGACTGTCCCAATTAGTCTTAGCTTTCCCATTATTCTATTCTAGAACTGGATATCTGCCCAACCTTATATTCCTGGTATTCAGAAGGTTGCGGGTTTGGAGACCGTCTTTTACCCAGAGTAATTGTTTCTGGCACCATTAAGGTTGTGTCTCCGGGACAGTTCTGGTGAGTGTTAGGATCGTATCTGTCGTTGAGAAAAAGTCATGTTAGAGGCGTGTAATCTTTAGCGTGTATCTATGTATGAAATATATATATGTTTAACTTGGCCACCTTTCTTTCATCGGGCCTAATGCCTGTGTCATAGAAAAAAAATGAGCTATGCCCCGCTCTGGATTAAGAGAGCACTTTGAAAGAAAATAATAGCAGGTGGCGATAGTCTCTGAAAATTATGTCGTGAACACTATAAAAATGTTTAAAAAAAATGGTGCTTGGGGCCTGAGTGTAGTATTTACCATTTTGGTAACGTGAGTACTACCGTAATCTGGTTACGTCTCAGGGGAATCTACCGACACTGTCGAGTACACATTAGGAAGGCCATTGCAAGACGTAATTGATACACTTGTATCCACGTCACGAGCAAAGCCAGTGCACTGTGGGAGTCAAACCTGCCCTTCAAAGTAATTGTAACTCAACAAAATGCCAGTGTCTTGTCCCGGTGTGCAATTGGGCTTTTCAGTTGGTTAAAGCACACCTCCCCAAATTTTTGAAACTATTTTGAGATTCTTAATTCTTGCCACACTTACGGCTTTCGCCCGCAACAAGAGAATCTACCAAACTGTGGAACCATAACATAGAACGTTTAGTCATTTCTACCTAGAAAGACTCACTGAAGCTTTATGCTGTGATTTTATGCTTAAGCTGTGTTCAAAATATCTCTTTTCGGCCTGAAGCCTACTTGGCTTCCACTTGGCTTGCCCATTAGAGCCTTTACGTTATGGTGTTAACCACTTCGCCCAATAACCATTGCTGGCCTGAGAGAAGAATGCCATGGTTTCGAAGAAAAAAAAAACAAGAAGGGTTTAAAATTATTCCTTCTAATTTGGCTATGTTGCACTGTATATACATAAAATAAGCGAGGAAGAGAAAAAAAAATGCACTTTAATGTTTATTATGTACTTGGACTATTTTCTCATCGCCCCCGTGTAAGAGAACTTATGTATCCTATAATGTTGGTGTAAGTGATGTTAGTTTATCTCTGTGGCCCTGGTGGAAGTCGTTATCTTCTTTCGAACTTCAGTGCTCAGAAAGGTGAAGGGTTTTGCCCTGTTATTAGATGATAGGCCTTTGGAATCCACTGGGGTGTTCCTTTGCTACCTTCCGGCGGAATTTCTAGCAAAGTAAGCTTTGGCCTACTTCCACCGTAGCGCGTGTCTATAGGTTTAAATGTACCTGTATTCGAGGGCCTAATTGTGCTTGACGCTGCCCTAGTAGATTTTACGGGAGTGTGTATGTTTTGGACTGCTTGGTTTTGTGGGGTGGTTAATAACACTTTCCCTAATCCCCGTGTAGTGTGTGGAAGTGCCCGGTCAAAATGTTCGTGCGTATATCGTGCATCCTGAGGGCCTAATACCGGTGTTCGCCTTCTTTCTGGCAAATTTGCCCTTTGAACTGGCGGTAAAGGTCGCTTAATGGCTTGTATCTGGCCTAGCAATGTGGTGGCTTGTAGCCTGATCGCTTTTCGTCCTGTGGCCACGGCAGACTCCTGCCATTGCGCTAGCCTATCTGCGTGGGTGTATGCAGGCTTTATGTGTAGTGGGACGGGTTCTATGTCGTCTGCCCATGACGTGGTTACTTCCCGTTGTCCCTCTGTTATGCTATGTGTATTTGAGAGTCCTGGCTTCAACTCCCTCTCGTCCCTTTGTTCCGAGGGGATTGTTCTAGGCTCTGCCCCTCGGTTTGGCAAAATTGCCTTCCGATCCGGAGCTGAAGGACGTGTGTCTGTGATAGTTTTATTCTGCAGTAAGTTGGAGCCTAACCTGGCCGTCTTCTTGACTGTGGCCACGGCGAACTCCTTCCATTGTGTGGCAGTACGTGGCGAGAGGGACATCCTCGCAAATTGTCGAGCCAGCGTATCTACGCTTATGTCCTCTCTCGGCTGGGCTGGTGGCCCTATCATGAACTCAAAAATGGCCTTATTGGCTTGTAGCTCACGGTATTTGTCCCAAATTTGGGTGTACTGCCTTATTGAGGCTCATGGCCTGCTTGCAAATTACTGTATTAATGTATTAATGTTTCTGTGCTCTGTATTGTTTTGTGGCCGCTAGTTGGAGAAGTGCTTGGACGCGAATTAGCTCCTTGTATTGTGCGTGTAAACTTGTGTAGTGCACCCTCATTCTCTCGAGGGTTGCATTATCTATTACGGGACCATGTGTGGTGATTAACTGTTGGTATATTCTGTTTCTTTGTATATGGAACCTATTGAGGTGTTCATGTATGTGATTCAAGAGTGTATGTGCGCATCTTAATCGCGCTGTCCTACCTTCTGACGGGGTGTATGGCTGTTTGCCCTGTATTGCCCCGATTTTTGTTTGGAGTGCCCGTATTTGTGTTTGCCGGCTTTGTATGTGCCTCTGGCATCTGAACAATAATGTTAATAAAATTGGCGTACCCCTATTGCCTCTATGGCTTGCAATCTCTGCATGAGGTGCCATTCTGACTGCAGTGTATGGGCCTACAATAAGAATAATAAAAAAAAATCTGTGCGTGTTTGACAGTGTATTCTTATATTTCTCTGATTCTGTATGGGGCTAGGGGGTTGGTTTATTAAGAATTTCCCCTGTGTAGCTAGTTTGGAGCACACACAAAAATAAATGGTGCTTTTTGTCTGGGGGAAAAATTTTCTCACTATTTGCTTGGCTTTTTGCGGTACGGAAGGGGTCGTTTCTCCTACGAGGGCTCGTTGGTTGAGTCCCGTTCTCTATGCGTAGGCCCGCGCCTCCACCAGTGTTTTAGATCCCTTATTTGGGGGTGGATCTAAAAGGGAGAGTTATTGTACTAATTTATGAGGTTGTGCCTAAAAAGGGTAGCTTCCCTTGGCAGGGCAAGCTGACCAGTGTAGAGTGTTGTGGTGTGCTAGGAACTAGGGGGCGTTCCTATAAATAAGGTAGTAGTGTTTGAAGGGATAGGACCCAATGCAAAGGGTCGCTGTGCTAGTCGCTCAGCTGACTGCTTATTATGTAATTGAATCTGCTCGTATCAGCCGAGTGGCACGTGCTGCTTGCTGGCAGCCGAGCCGGCTCGGGGAATACAAAGGTATCTGAGTTAGCGCTATTGGACTACCGTCTGTCACGTCTTTACGTGACGGGAATAAGGAAGGGCGTTGGGATGTAAAGAGGCGTGTAAACAGTAATGCTAGTGTAGAGTGTGGACCAAGTGTTTTATTGGTCTGTAGTTCTGAGTATGAGTCCCTTGTAGGGAATGTAATTATGTTCACAATGTATTACAAGTGTTGGGTTACAGGTTACAAAGTAGGAACTCTGAACACGATTGACTGACTCACCTCGGTTGACACCAGCGTGGCCTCCGGCCGTCTCGATGAAGCACTGATAATGGAGAGACCCTTTGACCTCATTAGGATGCCTTCTTATACCCTCTGGCGCTATGTTGTCAGCAATGTGTTGGCCCAGTTACTAGTATGTAGGTATGTGTAACCATTGCGCAAGGACTGAGCTGCTTCTTAGAGTGGCAAGCTGTCCCTGCTAAGTTTTATGGATGTTGGGCCGGCTTTCCAAGGGTTGCCATTTAGGGGATTTAGCCAGATGCCGGGGGGATGGACTCCAAGGGGTGCATACCCCTGGGAGGCTGTACAATATATTAATGGCAAGCGTCTTTTGACTAAACTACAAGGTCGTCAGCCCAATAGTTTGCAGATGGCAGCCATGTATGTGTGCAAAACGATTCCCCCTATCAATTCAAACACGGTGAAACTGAATTGAACAAAATTTGGTACAGAGGTAGCACTAGCAAAGGACACCTCAGTTTCATGTTTTATATCGCCGCCATCTTGACGAAAACGTAATGGTGGCCATCCAAATGTAAAAAGCTTAAATCAAATTACGACCAACTTAATCATCTGATCTCTGCCAAATTTTGCAACAACATACCTTTATGTGAATAGCGTTATTTGACCAAGCTACAAGGTCATCAGTCCAATAGTTTGCATATGACAGCCTTGTATGTGTGCAAATCGATTCCCCCAATCAATTCAAAAACTGTAAAACCGAATTGAACGAAATTTGGTACAGAAGTAGCACTAGCAAAGTGCACCTCAGTGTCATGTTTTATATCGCTGCCATCTTGACGGAACGGGAATGGCGGCCACACAAATGTTAAATGCTTAAATCAAATTACGACCGACCTAATCATTTGATCCCTACCAAATTTTGCAACAACATACCTTTTTGTGGGAAGCATCTTTTGACTGAACTGCAAGGTCATCAGCCCAGTAGTTTGCAGATAGCAGTCATGTATGTGTGCAATTCGATTATCCATATCAATTCAAACACGGTGAAACCGAATTGAATTGCATTTTTTAAAAAGGTAGCACTAGCAAAGGGCACCTCATATTCAAGTTTAATATCCGTATAGCACGTTGTATTTCAACGAGCTACTACAACCAACATTCAATTATACAAAGGACAAAGAGTTATAACAATACCCATGCATTTAGGAGAAAGTAGGCTGTATGTCCTTTACTGAACATCTTGTTTCCTTTTGTCAATCATTTTCTGCGCTTTATTGCGGTGAAAGCTCAGTTATACGACGTCCAATGTAGGGTACGGTACTGGCCAAAAACGTCGTTGAGAGCGTCGCATAAGGTAATGTGTGCTTACTTTGACCTTTCTTTATCATATAAGGCATTCATTCTCACTCATAACTCGGTTTAGATCTGGGAAACTTCTTGCAAAAGCAGCAACTTAAAAATTATCAAAAACAAGGTGGACTGCACGCGCCGAATAGGTGAGAGCTGTTTCTACGTCTTATGAAGAGATAGTCACAGCACTGGAAACAATCAAAACCTCATTCGATTCTGAGTTTTACAGTAAAATGGAACTTTTGCATCAGGCTTGCACGAAACGCTTCTAGACTTTGATTTTATCTGCGGCATGTACTTTACCAAAAATATCATGTTCAAAATTAAGAACGTAACCGAGATTTTAGAAGCCGAGGAGCGCTGTATGTAGTAGACGCGATGCAGCTGATTCAGAGCGCTTTGAAGTCTTTTGAAGATATCAACGACGACAGCAAGATGAACGCTTTGTTAAAGAGTGCATCGTCACTTGCGAAAAGTATGCCAGTAAATCCGGAGGAAGACTTCTTAAAGCACCGAGGGACCCGGAGACTTGCAAAGAAGTATGACACGCACGCTGAAACGACAGCAGAAATTTCTTTCCTTACATTCTACAGAAAGGAGTTCCGAATATTTGTGGATGTATTTACTACAAGCGTGCAAGACAATCTCGCAAAACTAATTTCTTTGCTAGAGCCATTCCACATAATTTTCAAGATACCCGCTGACAGAAAAAACTGCACCATCGAGCGCGTCCGATCTATATAGCAATCACACCTGAAAATCATTCTTCAAGATGAAGAGCTTGTGCTGGTTGAGCTTGATATCCTGCTTGATGCCAGTAAACAGTGCTCTTCTTTTAAAGAAATCGCAAAAGTTGCTGCTTAATTAAAGAGGATTATCCCGTGGGGTTATCAAGTAGTTCGACTGATTTTAACATCCCCAGTGTCTTCTGCTTCTTCCAAACGGTCATTCAGCAAGTTGAAGCTCATTTTCAATCATTTGCGGACATCGATGGGTGACGACCGCTTAGACTCCCTCATGATGTTGTTTTCAACGAAAGATAAGGTCGACGACATTGAAATTCGGAGATAGTGGAGAAGTGGTCCTCGGTAAAAGATCGTTGAGTAGGGATTTAGAAAGATAACTAAAGTTTTTTTAAAATCTTGTAATATTTAAACACTTATTTTGTTAATTTATCAAATTTTCCTGCGATTCAAAATTCTGGAACTAATAAAATACATTTTAAATGGAAGCCGTTAATTAAGTATATTTGTCTTGTGTATCGTTTGCCACCGCTGCTGCCCCCCCCCCCCCCCGTTCCCTCCCGTTGCTCAGTTTTTAAGCGTATAGTCGCAATGTTGAACAGCCAGTCGGCATTTTTAAAATTCTCACCCCCCCCCCCCCCCCGCTAGATGTACAAGGGTCGAACCGCCCCTGTCGCTAAGTTGCAGTACAGACCATTGGCCAAGCTGTCTGCGGACTCAATAAACGTGGCTTTGAGCCCCACCGTCGAAGGAATAATAAGGGGAAGACATACACTCATTAATGATGATTATGTAATTGAAAGTGAACATAATAGTGAAACAAAGGAAGAATTAAATGAAGGTTAATTGTCGGGAAGTAACGATGGTGGGGAATACGAGGAAGGAACTCAGAGATACAATTAGGTATGAAAAAAATAGTTCGATTGGACCTCAAATCGCCTGCAAGAAGAGTCTGAAGAACAGGTTTCAAAGAAAAATGAAGGTTTTAAGCTATTAGGTAATGTAAAGCAAAAATAGTGTGTTACTAATTCAGATTAATCTTGACGGTGATCATAGATTATTAGTGGGGACACTAGAGAAATTTAACAAGGGTAAATGTGGGAGAAGTAGAGAGGCAAAAATCAAATGTTGCAAACTGAAAGATAGAGCAACACAAGTGATATACAGAGGAAACATTAAGACACAGCTTCCCAAATATGAGGTGAAGGATGTAGAGGAAGAATGGAGAAGTTTCAAACAGGTCTTAGTCAAGGCAGCAGAAGAAACATGTGGAAAGACATACACAAAAGTTCAGACACAAAGAAACTCCATGCTGGGTTTAGAGAATTGCAAAAGCAGTCAAGAGGAAGAATAAGGCATGGAGAGAATGGTTCAAAAATAGAAAAGACGATAATAGAGACAAATGGAAGCGGCTAAGCAGAGCAGCAATGAAAATGATAGCATTGGCTAAGAAGATGTCTTGGGAAAAAATCATAAAATAAATAGAAGAGAATTGTAGGGTTGGTAAGAAGACCTTATACAGTATACTAGTGAATTGAAGGAAACATAAAGAAAATACTTCGAAAGTCATCAACAAAGAAGGGACACCCGTGTGGGAGGAAGACGAAGTTTTGAAAGTGTGGAAAGAATGATTTCAAAATTTGTATGAAGGACAGAATGATCAAAATGCAAATACAGTGAAACCTCTCTTAACGGACACTCCTCTAAGGCGGACAACCCTTCATAATGGACGATTTTCTAGGTCCGTGACCAAACCTCTATTAAGTATATTAGTTATTAATCTCTCTTATACGGACACTCATTATTACGGACACGGACACCCCAGCCGCATTACAAAAATCAACCTCTCTTAGCGGACACTTGTTTTGAAAAGAAATAATTGCATCTCTATAGTGAACCCTTCAGAATAGCAGTGTTTTATGCAAGAATCTTAGATCAAGGGGTCGCGTTCAGTTCATAGTGTGGTGTTTACGTCCGCCAAACTACGTGCTTTTCTGAGGCAAGGGTTATAGGATGAAAACTATAACTAAGAAAGAAAGGAGACAAAACGTAAGATAATAACTAGATTTAATAACTAATTTGTGCATAAAAGAATAAAACAAACAATAATAAACAAAATCCTCCCTGAATTTTCCCTGACAGGAATATTTATCACTTTGAGGAGTCAGACAGATCTCCCCTTTTCTAATAAAATGTGGATCCAAGTTCCACTATCTTGCATGTGAATTTATGTTCGCGTGGTGACTATCTACGAGAAATGAGTACTTGGATGATCATTCGTTCACAACGGGTTAACAGCCACGGTGCTCACGAACAATCATCTCGTAAAATCAACTTTTATGGCTATGGGCATAACATTAATAAAAATCCTTAAATCTAACTCTGACACACATATTACAACTCTACTATTTACAGGCATCTCTCTGAGACCCTTATTAGTGTGGTGACACACTTAACCAAATGAGCTGCCACAATGGCCAGATACTCAACAACAAGGAAAAAAAAAGCGCCGCACGTGACTCACGGGCCACTGACATGAAAAAATAAACATAGAATAAACCAACAACAACAAACAACCTGAGTGGTTAAGATTACTTTATATTAACAAAATTGCATGTTAAAGAAACGCTTCGAAGGTTATCGTGTTTCGTAGGCAACTCCCATTTATTTAAACAATTTTACCATTGATCAGTTTCTCACATTTATATTTATTTTCAAGTAATTTGGAGCCAGACGTGCACTCCACTAATGAGCTCTGCTTGCGAAACTCAGCCAGCCCTTGTGACCACAACTCACCCCTTCCACAATACCAGTCATGTCCCCCATCCAGTGTATATAAATAGCCGACCAGCTGAACTGTTATCTCAAGGAATCAACAGCCGCTAACATCTCCTCCCACTCAACATATGGTCAGACAATAATCACATATCCATAATTGTCCTCGCAAGGATACAATATGAATCTGGTACCAAGCTGACAGAAATCAGTCTCTGCTGAAATTCCCGCTTGTAATACCACAAAAAAATACTCACAGTACACACATCTGGGACTGACATAACGCCTTTCACATGGGTCTGCTGAATTAGAGCTCGCAAACATTTAACACAATATTTAAAACCTACGATAGAGCTGAGTACTCTTCGTCACACATTACATTGCTCCAAAGGCAATAATCACACTGAATCTGATCAATAATAATTCTCAACAAAATTTTTAATTACCCTCCAATCTACTATATAATTATATTACTTCAGTCCTACTTCTGAAACACGACATATATCCGAGAGACGTTTTTAACCGCACTTCGTAACATAGGCGAACACGGCCGTTCACATAGATACGTTAGTTAACACAACACAAAGAAAAGAACCTTCCATTAACTACCATTGTGCGAGCTGCTTCCAAACAAAAGTGTGTCAGATCAAAACTAAATATACTACATTAATCACACAAGCAAAGTATTTACAAAAAATATGTCCCATAAACCATAAGTTAATTTAATAAATAATAAAATATTATTTGTACTCATCTCTTGTTGTAGTCACCCGTCAAAGAACATCAGACGCCATTCCCCAACTGGATGGTTCTTTATCTCATAGCAGCCATCTGGACGGACTGTTGAGACTTCCACACTTCTTCTGCATTCATCGATGTCATCCTTGCGCTGATACAAAAATTAGGTTAATATACACTTTATGTCTGACTACTAAATTCGCTTGTTCAGGTACTAAATTCCCTGTCACTGTTCGTTGGCGAATTATCGACGCTACTGTCCCTATAATTATAGTACTATGACTATCTATCACTGAATTTACCACTTTACAATGAATATCTTGTGTCCTCGACACAAATACAAGTCTATCTCTTCAGACGAACAGAATAATAGTCTACGTCCGTAGACGAACAGAATAATAATAATGTCTCCTAGACACACGGAATGAAAGTCAATGTCTTGGCTCTTCGACACACTTATAAATGAACTGGCCCTTGGGTCTAGATGGAGGGGGATTTTATGTAAAAATTTCTCGAAATAATTGTGGTACAGGAATGAAATACATATCACTGAACTCGTAATATTGCACAGGTCAAGAATATGCCCATTAATCCTAGAATCGATCGTAGAGATTTTGTCTAGGCGATTTCCCGCGTGAATACTAGCCGCCGCGTACCCCAGCCGGAGTTGGCGCGCAAGTAGGCATTCTCTTCTCATTGGTTCTCCATTTTTCTTTAATTTGGCGGTTTCTAGTAGATCTTGGCGTCTTGGGAGTGTCTATTTTCTTCATCAGCCATTCACGTTACTGCATCATATTTCTTCTAGGCGCGAATATCACAATGAACATACCAGAACCATGTCTCACCGCGCGTCGCTTCTAAAATTGAGGTAGCCACACCTGTCCTTATGATACATCGCTCTGCTATTTCTTTTCATAGCTCAAGTACTTAGCCTTTTGTTAAACTGATGCAGGTATGTCCCTACTGTCTCCAACAAATGCTTGAAATTTCCTCATCACTGTCTGGCTACTTTCATGATGCTGGTTGAAATATTTATTAATTGAAGAAATAAAAGTAGAATCATTTAACCAACATAGGGTAAAGGGTTCAATAGGTCTATTAGTATTGTATGAACACTCGGTTGTGTTAATGTAGCCTACTTTCGACACCTCCTGTGCTTCCTGGAAGCCAGCTAGCGCTGACCTTCCCATCCCCTATCTTCTGCACTGCTCCAAAAATAAACCTAGATCTATCGGTATCGCTTTCATTGTTCTCTTGAAGTTGAAATGGTCGGGATAAGGGAATTCATACTTTCGCTATCTGGGCAGTTTTACCGTGAAACGTACTAAATCTATTGTGGGACCTGTGTGTTACAGTAGCAAGTAGGTGCATCTGAAATGGCCCTTCGTAAAAGTTTAACTTTAAAAGAGAAAGTAGGCATCGTAGATTATCACAAACGTGAGAAATGTGGTGTACGGAAACCATGTGAAGTGTTAAAGATTGGAAAGACACAGGCAGCAGAAATTGTGAAAAAACAAGAAGAGATAATTGAAGCATGGCGTCTTAATGGTAATGAGCTGAAACTTAGTCAGTTTCAAAGTGGTAATGGTGCTGTTATTGATAAGCCAGTGATAGGGTGGTTCAGCAAAATAAGAAGTCAGAACGTCCCTGTGCCCGGACCAATGATACAAGCCAAAGCATTGGATTTCGCGGCAGAATTAGGTATCGTAGATTTCAAAGCCTCGAACGGCAGGCTCGAGAATTTCAGAAAGCACCACGATATAAAATTTAGAGCAATTTGCGGAGAATCCTCCACTGTTGATATAGATAATGTTTTAAGCTAGGAAGAAAAATTGCCTTCCATTACTGACGGCTATTTGCCGGAAAGCATTTTAAATGCGGACGTTACTGGGCTGCTTTTACCGCGCGTTACCCTACGTTTTCATGTAAATACACATACTGCACTAGTACATGTTCCAAATTGCAATTATTTTCTCTAACCCTCTTTAGCGGACAGTATTTACGGTCCCAAGGGTGTCCGTTATGGAGAGGTTTCACTTTAATGAAAGAGGAGAAAATGGGTATAAGCGACTCGATGATGTAGAAAAGGAAGACCTACTGATGTTGGAGGTAGAAAAAGCTGTATTAGATATGAAAAATGGCAAAGCTCCTGGAGTAGATGAAATCACAGTCGAAATGATCAAAACTGCAGGACCTTGTGGAATACAGTGTCTGTATAGAATAATGAAGATAGTATGGACCTACGGAGAGATTCCTGATGACCGGACAAAAGAAATTATCGCACCTATCTTTATTAAGGGTAACAAAGCACTACGTGAAAACTACTGAGGAATAACATTATTGTGCAATTGCATGAAGTTCTATGAAAAGATAATATTACAGAAAATCAGGAACAAGATAGAACCACAATTAATAGAAGAACAACAAGGATTTCGACCTGGAAGATCAACTATAGATTCCATATTCACAGCTAGACAGGTTCTAGAAAAGAAATGGGAATTTGGGAAAGACATTGCAATTGTTCAAAAAGCCCACGGCACTGTAAGAAGAAAAGAGATATGGAATACAATGGAACTGTAAAAGAAATGCAATACAGAATCAGAAAACTGTGTTGCAAATGTATGAATTGTGTTACAATAGATGGAAAGGAATCAGAATGGTTTCGAACAGATAGAGGGGTTCGACAAGGAAGTGTCCGGTCCCCAGTACTCTTCAATATAGTCATAGACAACATCATACGGAAAGTTCGTCAAGGGTCAACGGCAGATGATATGAAAATTATTGCATATGCAGACGATGTGATGCTATGGGAAGACAATGAGCAAAAATTGGAAGAACTACTCAATACATGGCAGAGTGTAATAGCTGAAGCAGGCATGGAAATTAGCTTCACAAAATCTGAAGTAATGAAACTCAGCAGAGAAAATGAAAAGATTAAGGATGTTAGTTGTAATTGAAAAATTACCATAGAAACAGAAGCTTACAAATACCTAGGAAGTAAAATAACCAGGAAAGGTAACATCAAAGAAGAGATTTCGACGAGGATACAAAATTGCTCCAAATTTTATTATAGTGTGTCTGACATAATTAGCAATTGGAACATACCTACCAAACTAAAGCTCATGATATACAAATCATATTAACTCCCAATTTTGACCTGTGGATCAGAATTAAAACTCAGCAATTTTTCTAGGTTTATGCCGTGTCTTGTGTGGGGTTTCGCCTAGGAACACCAAGCTGGCTCATCAGCGGGCTCTTGGTGTCCGTGCCCGGACACGGCATAAAACTCGAAAAAAATGCTGAGTTTTAATTCACTAGCCGTGAAAGCCAATATACCATCTTTATGGATCACAATGTTGGATCTGGACAAAGAAAGACCCGACTAGACTACAAGCGACAGAGATGCGTTTTCTAAGAGGGATCCGGGGAAAGACAAGAAGGGACAGGTTAGGAAATGGAACGATACGGAACACACTTCAGATCAACCCCCTAAAAGAAACAATGGAGAGAAATAGGTTGAAGTGGTTCAGACATGTAAACCGAATGGGTAAAGAGAGACTACCATAAAGAGCTCTGGAATGGTCAGAGTCTAGACGAAGATCTACAGGAACACCACGGACAAGATGTACAGATAAAGTGAAAGATGATGTGAACCGGAGAGGACTTCGATGGCAGGAAGTGCAGAATGACAGAATGTGGGAGAGAAGAGAGGATTGGAAGAGGCTCTGTGAACGACCTGCATAAGAAGAAACTTTTTCGTAAAAAGAAGACTAATTCAGATAATATCCGTTGCAATAACTTGCTGTCCGTCAAATTATGTAGTTCGTTGGGTACACAAGAGTTCGTTTTCTCATTATCTCATCAAATTAGACCAATAGAACAGGATGTAATTCAATATCATACATGCTATTAGAGAATATTTCACGTAAATATTTATATCAATTCTGAACGCAATGAGTATATTATTATGATATTAACAGTGCCTACATTTTATCTAGTCGCGCAAAATTCAGCATTATTCTGCAAATTGTTAATATATAGTGGAAGTGTTCATGTTCACGCTGCATATCAAGTCAACCCCTGGCACTATCCAGCCCATGACGGGCTAAGGCCGACCAAGCGACCGCTGCCCAGCCATTTGGCCTGCAGATATTGGGGTGACGCGTGATCAGCGCGTCGGGTCCCCTCGGCCGTTAATCTTGGTATTCGTGATCAGGGTGCTGTCTCACTGTCAGACAGCTACTCAATTGTCCTCACGAGGCTGAGTGCACCCCGTTCCAACCCTCACGTCAGTTTTAAAATCCCTGACGGAGCCGGGGATCGAACCCGGGGCCTCCGGGTGAGAGGCAGGCGCGCTACCCCAACACCACGGGGCCGGCCACGCTGCATATCATCTATCATTAGAACTGCATTCGTTTACTTGTTGGACGAATACATAAAATGTTGGTATTTGCTCACGTTCCTGCATGAAATTCCAATGCTTATTATTGCAACCGTACGCATGGGGACTTCTAGGATAATCCATTTAGTCCACTACTTAACATTAAAACTATTTCCTTTCTTAGATCAAAGGGCCTGACTACAAGCAACACACATGTGAGTCTTTAACAAACAGTTTATTCCACTAATACAATACAAAGAAATAAAACACCCTTAACTTGGGATTGGACCAGAAAAAGAACACATGAAAATTTACGTAATCAAACACGATCTCAAAAGGTCGTAAACAAAGCGACATGGAGTCACACAGAATAAGTATTTAAGTATCCATCCAAACAAAACATTAAAGCATTGAATTTACGTTTCAACATTTAACAGCTGATCAAATGAATCAGTGTTCAAATTGAATCTTCGGGCTGTAATCAGACTAACCTGACTAATTTGCGGTGTGATCGGTTGGAACAGTGGTGCATTCTATCAGATTCATTTCCACCCAGCACAGTTGCTTGGAACCTGAACTCGTGTTATGTTTTGGTTGGCTCAGGTGTGAACTACTAACTCATACATGACGTGCCTCTAACCTTACACAAATACAGTATAATAGCACGATACATATTTTGAGCCCTCACACCCGTTAATATTTAACAATATTCACGTTACGGAATAATCAAATAAGCACTGCATTTACATAAGCATGTGGCTACCTGAGAACATGGGTTCACAACTAATCTGAAAACCTGAAGTCCAGAGTGGATAGGAGAAATGGACTAGGGCGCAGTGGGCCAACAATCCACTAGCCTGAAAGCTCATAGTCAAAAGACAACAACAGGGGAAAACATGCTTTATCAAATCGTTGACGACCAAGCGAGGTAAAATGATAATGAAAATCGGAATTTGGAATTGAGAGTAGGCCTACTGCAGGGGAAAGAGATGGAGTTGATGTCAGAAGTGCACTAGACCGAGAAGGAGAAACCTAGAAAAATATGTGAGGAAGATGTCATGGGAGCAGTAGAGGGATGTCGTCGAATCAGGCCAAACAACTTACAAGAGACAGGAAGGTCTGGCGCTCCTTTTGTAAAGTATTACTGTTAGACACCGAAAGGTACAAGAGGACGACTAAGCAAGTATGTAAGTAAGTAAGTAAGTGATTATACGTAATGAAGCCCAATTATATTGGGCGTTAGTGTTAATATATTCTACACAAATACCTAAAATAAAATACACTTCAATTAGTACACTTTATTGCTTAAAAATTACAGCATCGTCATCAACACGACATCGTCAGATTAGCAAGTGAATTAGTGAAGTGAAAAATGTGTTAGTAATTTATTAAAAGTATTTCTGTAGAATATATTAGCATTAACCGCCCAAAATAATTGGTCTTCTGTATACGTATTGACCGGCTGATGAACATTTTATACAGAATCTAAAAAGTCAGCAATGGAGAAATGGCTTCCACGGTTTCTATCATGTGATGATTCAAATTCTGTAAAGAGTATTAACAGATACTCAGCCCCATCTCTAGTAGGCTATTAAGATTGAACTGATGCGGTCCACCTTGTACCGTAGTGGTTAGCATTCTTGACTGTCACCGTGGATTGCAGCCAACAATGCGAACCATTACACCACGAGGTGGTCAATAGAGGGATTAAGATAGGAGGACAAATTGTTTTAATAATGTTTTGGAATGTGTACAGTGCCTCTTTAATTTCAGTTCCATACAGAAGTTGGACTCCTCGGGGAACATCGTTCTCGAGAAAATAACCACTAACTGTCCAGGCAGGAAATGAGAGGCAGGCACATTGTTATGATTGATAAGTACGGTATAACTTGTAATAGTGGCGGTCCCCCGCTGGGCTTTTGTTCGGAGAGCTTTCCTCATCACTCTATCGCCCACTCGCTATCAAATTTCCTGCCTCGCTGCGACAAACTCTCACAGATAACGTCCACTGAGATGCATTCACATCAAGTTTAGAATATGTATTGCAACTGAGACAACTTCTGTCAGGAGTACAATAATAGAAGATATGTTGTTGTTAGAACTCAGGCTTAGGATATATTTGGTCATCAGTCCCAAGTACATATTTGTACATAATATGGCCAGAGTTTGTGTCTTACAGTTGTTCTTATTTCATACTAGCAGTAGTACCCGGCTTCGCCCGGCGGAATGATGATAATATTTCAGTCTCCTTAACACTCAACGTCATAAATTATATTTATTTATGTATTTATTTCTTACATTATCAAACCCAGTGACAATGTTTATACTTAAGTCACTATGGGAAGGCTCTGTAAAATAATGATCATTCTCGTGATATTTGTCTTCAGTCCGAGTCGAGATATGTCGTTAGCGGTCCTAGAATTCGTGACATCTCAGTCGTAGAAGACTTTATGTGTTGGTGATAGAAATATAATGGACTTAAAATCTAGGTCATTTGCCCCCAATGACGTTGAGGGCGTAACATCTAGGTAATTTGCCCTACTGATCAGGATGATATTGAAAATTACTACATAACTGACATATGAAACTTAGAAAATAATAGAAAAAGTTATTTTTAGGACTCACATTTCGGGAAAGACTTGATTATTTTTTGCCAAAGAGCTCCCACTTAGATCGCTATCTGGTTAAAAGTTTCATCTTGTTAAGGTTTAAACTGTACGATAAATGTCTGAAGCAATTCCTCAAAGAGAAGCTTCCAGATTTCGCAGTCGATATATCGTTAACGTTCCTGAGCATCCAGTTGTATTTTCTTCTAACGCAAAACATCTTCTACATAGTGATGATGAACATAGAAGCGACTACTGGCATATGTAACTTATCAACGAATGGGAAAAATTGATACTTTAAAGGAATGAGAGGTCATTTGCCCTTTTGATGAGGATGACAATGAAGACTACTACTACTGAACGGGTATATCAAACTTACAAACTAATGGAGAAACAAATTTTTAAAATTACAGGCTAAGTAGCCTCTGGTGTTGCTTAGTAGTATAATGGACGTAACATCTAGTTCATTTGCCCCTTTGATGAGGATGATAATGAAGACGACTACTACTAATCGGGTATATCAAACTTACAAACTAATGGGAATACACATTTTAAAAATCACAGGCGATGAAGACTGTGGTGTTACTTAGTAGTATAATGGACGTAACATCTAGGTCATTTGCCCCTTTGATGAGGATGATAATGAAGACGAGTACTACTGAACGGGTATATCAAACTTACAAACTAATGGAAATACATATTTTTAAAATCACAGGCTAGGTAGACTCTGGTGTTGCTTAGTAGTATAATGGACGTAACATCTAGGTCATTTGCCCCTTTGATGAGGATGATAATGAAGACGACTACTACTGAACGGGTATATCAAACTTACAAACTAATGGAAATACACATTTTAAAAATCACAGGCGATGAAGATTGTGGTGTTACTTAGCAATATAATGGACGTAACATCTAGGTCATTTGCCCTTATGATGATAATAATAAGGTAATGAAAAATGACTACTAAACGAACATGGTGTAATTTTAAATCTGATATAGGTAATTCAGATTTCTACCTTCGATGTCTTCCAAAGTCTGAACGTTATTTTCTGGCTTAGGCCTATACTCGATGCGAGTAGTGAAAGAGCTTATCGAGTACTGCTCGGGTCCGTCCAAGCTGCACGAACCTGAGAATATCGCAGATGATGACGATGATGACAGACGTTCGGGGGGGGGGGGGGGTCCCGGTCCTATTCACATTGACCGGTGAATCACTCATTCTTTCGTAACACTACAGTGGTTTGAGCAAAGACCCTGTATGAACATCAGCATAGTCAGCAATACCAGGTAACACGGCGGGGTCTGGACATTTCTCTCATGTCACCTCGCGATGAATCAGCAAGCTATTCTCACGCCTGCCCCCTCCTCCCCCCTCCACCCACCAGGGTCTCACAACTTGTGGGACGTGGGTTTGCGACCACGGGACCCCAGCTGAGTCTGGCATTGCTTCTACTTACTGGTGCCGGGCTCCTTTCAGTTCTCTTTCCTGTCAGCCTCCCTTGGTCAAACTCTTGTTCTCTTCCGACCCCGATGGTATCAGGGTATCCGAGGCCTAGCGACTCTTTCACTTTCCCGCCTTAATTGGCCCTTGTCTAATCATTCCTGATAGCCTCATTCTTCGAGGTGTCAGCCTTCTTTTTCTTTTCTTAATATCTCATGTCTTCTGCTCAAGACCCCCAAGGAGGCAGGGTGTGTGTAGCCCCATCACTTCTGGTGCACCCTGGATAGTGCTACATGCTCAAGGGCTCATGGCTGGTGAGTTCGGGAGCTGGCAACCCTGAGGGTTTCCTGAGCGGGTCCGGTTTTACCCCTTCTTTCTATTGCCTTTGGGACGGACCCTGTCCTCTTTCCGGGAATGGAGTGGTCTGTCCGCAATTTCAAGCAGACAGTGTTACTCGCAGGGTACCAAAGGGTAAGTATACACATTTTGGTTCTGATCGGTGAAACGGTGTAGATTTGTGCCAAAGTGCCTAAATGCAGGGAATGGGGTGATCTGTCCGCAATTTCAAGTGGACAGGGTTACCCGTAGGGTTCGAAAGGGTAAGTATACAAATTTTGGTCCGGATCGGTGAAACGATATAGATTTTTGGCAAAGGGCCTAAATGCAGGAAATGGGGTGCTCTGTCCGAAATTTTAGATGGACAGTGATATTCACAGGGTTACAAAGGGTAAGTATACACATTTTGGTTCAGATCGGTGAAACGGTGTAGATTTGAGCCAAAGGGCCTAAATGCAGGGAATGGAGTGGTCTGTCTGAAATTTCAAGCAGGCAGTGTTACTCGCAGGGTTCCAGACGGTAAATAACAAATTTTGGTTGAGATCTGTGAAACGGTGTGGATTTGGGCCAAAGGGCCTAAATGCAGGGAATGGAGTGGTCTGTCCGCAATTTCAAGCAGGCAGTGTTACTCGCAGGGTACCAAAGGGTAAGTATACAAATTTTGGTTCGTATCGGTGAAACGGTGTAGATGTTTGCCAAAGGGCCTAAATGCAGGAAATGGGGTGGTCTGTCCGAAATTTTAAGTGGACAGTGTTATTCACAGGGTTACATAGGGTAAGTATACAAATTTTGGTTGAGATCGGTGAAACGGTGTAGATTTGGGCCAAAGGGCCTAAATGCAGGGAATGGGGTGGTCTGTCGGAAATTTCAGGTGGACAGGGTTACCCGCAGGGTTCCGAAGGGTAAGTATACAAATTTTGGTTCAGATCGGTGAAACGGTGTGGATTTGTATACATAACAGACAAACAGACAGACAGACAAACATTGAGCTTCATATATATAGATGAGGGGCTTGGACATCGTGTTCATTTATCCTCGTGTACTTGGGTGTGTGCAATTTTGTTTGATAACCTGTGTTTTTGTGATGTCTGTATTAGTGTGTGTATTTGTAATTCAGGTAAGGTTTGGGAAGAAGGCAGCCGTAACCTTAAGTTAGGAATAGCATAGATGGAATAGAAGTGGGAAATATAACCACGGAATACCACTTCCAAGATGGCTGGGGAATTAAACTTTCTTGGCATTGCTGGGAATTAAACCCGGAACTCAGGGCCGCCAGCCAAGAATGCTATCCGCTACACCACGAGGTGGTCTGTGGCTTATAGCTAGACGGCGGATCTTTAGATTAAAACCTGTTCTTTTCCTCAGTTCCTAGTTGGTGGTAAAATTTTATTATGCATTTCATGACTAATTAAACTAGAAAATGTTAATTGTATTGCACCTAAAACAACCTACTTCGAAGTTAGTGCGTATTTTTTAGCCTAATTTCGATTTTTGCAAAAAATTAAAGTAGACATGAGATCAACACAGGGCCAAAAATTGTGTGTCTGTGTGTGTGTGTGTGTGAGTCTGTGTGTGTGTGAGTGTGTGTACTCTGAATGTCTGCCCCCTATCAATTCAAACACGGTGAAACCGAATTGAACGAAATTTGGCACAGAGGTAGCACTGGCAAAGGGCACCTCAGTGTCATGTTTTATATTGCCGCCATCTTTACCAAAACTTAATGGCGGCCACTCAAATGGTCAAAACTTAATAATGCATTACGACCAAACTAAACATCGGATCATTACCAAATTTGGTAACAACATACCTTCATATGGGACGCGTATTGTGCCCGAACTACGATGTCATCAACCGTACCATTTCAGGATGGCAGCCGTGTGAATTATGCAAACTTTATAATCCATAACATGGGACCCAACAGTTACGATTATCGAACCAAGAATCGTTTAATCTGTTCTAAACGACGTGGCCAGTTTAAAATTAAAAGTTTATATTGTAGTATTATAGTCTAGAAGTGATTTTAGAAAGCTGAGTCGTCTCGGTTATTTGACAAGATGGCAGTAGATCTCTCGTTCTGACCTATATTTTATTAATTTCAGTATGTTGCATGCAATATAGCCTAGTGATAAAAATTATATGAACTTTATATGTAATGAACTTGGTTTGAAATATACTCCAGTGAAGAAATCGTTTAGTCCAAGCCATTATTTGCTATAACGTTGTATCTAAATTGGTTCCTAACGCTCAATTAGTGTGTGCACGCTTGGCTGGTTAGGGCTCTGGCCTTTCATCAGGCTGGCCGTGGTTGAAATCCTATCAGAGTTGATTTTTTTTGCTTGAATGTTTTTATATTTATTGTTTCTTGAGTACTGAGACGTTATAAAATAAAGCATTATATGCTGCATTTTGCAATGGCAAATATATTTAATTAATACAACATTCTCCACCGGAGTGACATCTAATAGTAATTACTTGAACGATGTTATAGCTAACCACAGCCTTCTAGATGCGAGCTGCGCTCTATACCGGCCAGTTAGTGAACCCATATCTACAGTATAATTGAAAAGTTTATTATTTTTGCTGACAGAAGGCACACATCCCCGAGATAAGGCGGGATTATCACGGCCAACGAGAATGACTAGCTCAGGAAGGTTGTGAAAAGCTATGAATGACGCCGGACAATGCATGCATGCATAAGTCTTATAATTGAACGATATACCGTACATAAATGTATCAAACGTTTTTATAATTGACATATATTCACAAACATAATACTCCATGGTCTTCGTTTTACTGCCGGTGTGGTACCTAGTCATCTTGTCTACATCATTGAACCTGTATAAACGTTTGTATTAATTTATCACTTGTCTTCATACAAGTCGTTAGTCGGTGGCGAATGTATTCCACAGATCTCTTCTATAAACGTATTAATTTATGTTCCGCCCCTTGAAACAACAATAAGTTAATGGTATCTATACTGAGCTGCAAAATTCTTTGATCTAGTTATACTCATGTGCACATAATTTAACTCACAACGAAGGTCACATACTCTACAACTCAACTTACTGTAGCCTACTCGTTGCAGCTATTAAAGACACAACGAACCCTTGAATCCTAGTTCGCGTGGATTCTTGTAACGAATAACTTCAACAGCCGTAGTTTTGCAAACCTATACAGTATAATTTATCGTGTATGAAAACACACGGAACATCTAAACTGCGTCCATTTTATGAAGATTGATATAAAATATTGCATATCTGCTGCTTATGAATTGCTCTCAACTTAAACGTACAAGCACCATCAAGCAGTACCGGTACATTGCCTACGTCACAGCAGGGTTTGGTTTACGCGCCATGGCCTGTCTTTCTCGTTAGCCGTGCGCGATTACAAATTAGCTGTGTAATAGGTACGGTATATTAAATATGTTTCTCCCAGTGATACGTTTAGAGCAACGAAGTTTCAATTATTGTAAGTAGTCGGTGTTAATATACTGAATACCTACGTTGTTTGGAGTGTTTGCTGATGAAATTGCAAAATGCTGGGGTAAATTATAAACTATGGTTTGAACACCACTGCTCAAAACCAGTGTGCCAATTTGCACTTCGAATCGGAAGAAATTAGGAGGTGATAAAGACAGAGTTATAACTATACCCATACATTTAGGAGAAAGTAGGTTATATGTTCTTTCCTGAACATCTTGTTCATTTTGCCTAAGGTAAACGTAAATTCAGTAGTCTATAACATAAAATTCACAGTTTTATTTTAACAATTGACTCTGTGTTTTCAAAGATGAGAATCACTTCAAGAATCTACAGTGGGAAAACTGAAGGCGATATAATAAATGTATGTATGTAGGTCTACCCCTTATTATTCCCGTTTTTTCAACGGGGTCGGGGATGAGATGCGATGGAAGTCTTTGTGGCGATGGTTTTAATGGCCGGATGCCCTTCCTGACGCCAACCTCATGAGAGGAATTATTTACATATAAATATGCTTCCGTTGACTTAAAAAAAATGCAAGATTTTTCCTGCACTATTGAGACGATTTGGAAGATTTTGGTGCAAATCGCACCTTATAACTCCCTCTGGTTTAGGAGCTTGAGTTTTGTGAAACATACACCTTAGCGTATTATGCGATGATTATCATAAAAAACTACCACTGCAATTGGTGGTGTGTAGCAAAATTTGTAGGTTATATTTGGATGGTTCGGAAACGCTCTATCAAGTTCCAACGTTCGCTGCTAGTGTTAGTGACAGTAGCATCTGGTAACCAAAGTTGGAACTACTTGAAATTGAACTTGTTGGGAGCCCTCGGACGTCGAATAAAAAATGCCCAGCTTATAGCCATTGGCTGCGATTCATATATCATTATGTAAAAGTATCCAAAATATAACAATACTATAGCTCATAGAAACCCGTCCGCCTCGTAGCATAGTGGCTAGCATTCTTGGCTGTCACCGAGGAGGCCCGGGTTCAATTCCCGACTCTGACAAGAAATTCAATTCTGGTCTGAGTGCTGGAACTACACTCAGCCTCGTGATGCAAAACTGAGAAGAGGAGGGTTCGATTCCCATCTCAGCCATCTTGGAAGTGGTTTTTCGTGGTTTCCCCACTTCTATTCCAGGCAAATGCCTGGATGGTTCCTAACGTTCATAACGTTCCTCCTTCCCAATCCTCACCTGAATTACAAATGCACATACTACTAATACAGCCCTCACTATGACACAGATTTTCAGGCAAATTCCACACACACCCAAATGCACGGGGCAACATGACCACAATGTCGCAAATCCCAAAAATCAATCAACGACAACATCATAGAAACCCAACGAGCTACCTTTCCACAAAGTAAGATATTCGTAGAAACATGGCCTTGACTTAGGTGTGCAATAGTCTCAAAATACGCATGCTATTTTGTGCATATTGTCATTTTGTTTTTGTTTTTAATGAATGTATGCCTATCCCCTGCGATGAAATTCCATGTAGCGGATGGGTTTTAAGGCCGGATGCCCTTCCTGACGCCAACATCATCAGAGGAGTCATTGTGAGATGAATTGAACGAAGATGAATGAAACTGGGCAAGGATGTGGAGAGAAACGGCCGTGGCCTATTAGAAGGTACCGTCCTAGCATTTGTCTGGATTAAAAAATGGGAAACTATTTCAAGTACGGCCGACGATCGGGCTCGAACCCGAGTCCACTGCCTGGTCCCAGCGCCTAGTTCTGCGCTTCAGCGAGTGTAGCTACAACTGTCGGTATTTGTTTTTAATGAATAATGAACAATAATGTGCTCACGAGAATATTTCTTGACTGGAGGTGGTTCAAATAATAAAATTATTAATGATATCCGTCTTTACTCAATATGTTTTAGCCGTTCAAGATTTGATTGCCGCTGAACGTGGCTGCGTCAGTGTTTGTTGCTTATTGCAGCAGGAGGTTTGCGGGACGAGCAGAGGGGGACAGCGAAGACGGAGTGCCGTTTGCACATAAGCCAAGCAGCATTGCGCGTCACAGGAGCTCATGTCACCACGGAGAGTTGAACGATGACTGAGGCTACTGGAGCTGAGTCATATTCTACTCTAGCAACTGTACCTGTCAACCAAGCAGGCGGACAGTGTGACACAAGTAAGGGGAGGCTTGAATGAAATTATGAACTTCTACATTTTTCAACGAATCAGCTCCAAATTTTTATCATGTACCTATGCCCTTAAGGGAAATCATCATACTGAGTTTTATGAAAATTTAGTAATTAGTTTTTGAGTTATGTGTCTTTTTAGTTCAATTTACAATGCAGCACGAGAAAAACTCCTTGCGTCCCAGTTTCATTTTTTCGAAGCTAAAATTCACAGAACTAGGCATAAATACACACATAATTAATTGTTACTATGCATTTTTGTTGTCAGACAATATATGTAGGAGATATACATTCTTAATTTTCTCTGACTTGAAAAATTTGAAAAAAATCAGTTCACTGCTATTTTAATCAGCAAAAAAGGTGGTAATTTTCACTTGACCCTAAAAAGGCAGAGTAACTTTTCTCTCTCATATGTTCTGGAGGATGTACTGAAAGTTTCACATGAATTGGATAAGAACTGTACCACAAGGAGTATTTTGCATGTGAAGAAATGTTGAAAAATATAAAACTGAGAAAACAGCAATTGAAAGTGCAGGCGAACATACTCTCTTTAAAACTGTCCTGCACCATAGGTTTCTCCTTCAGACTTCTTTTTCCTCTCTTCCTCTGATATTTTCTTCCATTTCACCAACTTCCTTTCTTGTTTTTGTGCACAACTGTTACTTTTCTTGCTGCTGATGCACCGTCTAAGGTCGCGTTGCTCACTGATGGTCAATGCTGACAAGATAGTAGTTCATCCCTCACACTGTTTACAACTTGGAGGACTTTCGCACATCCCATAAAGATAGTTTTCTTTCACTTGCTGTACTGTCACTAATTTTTAGAGAAGGGGAAGGAGTATCATACATGTCAGTATCAACTATCTCTGAAGTGTTGTCTGATATCTGACCTGTTGCTTCAGATAATTGTTTTGAATTTTCCCTCCTTGCATATATTAATTTACCTGCAACACTCCGCTTGGATGGACGTTTCTTGGAACGTCTAGAACTGATCCTCGGACATTTACTTCTCTCCATAGTGCAGGTAACACGTAATGACACACATACAAAAACACGTACAAAAATCACACACTCTTCAATACACGTGATAAACACCCGAGATTAGTTGCCAAACAACAGCCTTCTTTAGACAACCACTGAAGGGAAACAACCTCCATTTCCTGCTCAAGGCTATAAGCTAAAATATAGATTAAAGGTAAAAATAAGAAGTCAGAGAAAACAGAAAAATATATGACTCATTTATGATAAGAAATGTGACAAGAAAGTTTTACATTACCTACAAATAATAACTAGTTTGGTCATTGTCTTGACCCACATAGTAGACATCTGAGCATCGCCAGCCGTACGCGGTATTTAGCACTACCACTCTGCAGAATTGCAGCGCAATATTCAAATATACACCAAATATAACTTCAAAATATAACTAGCCCGTCACAATTACAGATGGGGGCGTTGCCTCGCTCATTCAGCACTCAACCCCACCCTTTAAAAATGGCGCTCGGAGCTTTAAAAATGGTGGTACGGTGAAAGTAATTATATTTTCTGGAAGAGAAAGGACAGGAATATTTTAAGGGCAAAATCTAAAAATCACTTTAAAAAAAATGGGCAAAATTTCAGTCTTTTTAAACAAAGAATAGTTCCCATCTCGCTGGCAATCAAACCTTGAAAGGCTAAATAAGTGTTACAAAACTTGTACATGATTCAATCCTCAGTAGAATCTTCTTCATCAAGAAATGATTATACTTGGAAAGCTAAATTAATCTATACACTAAGGTTATAAATCTACATGTTGAAAAATAATATTGTTACATGCCACCCCCTAGTGGCACTTTTGTTAACTGGATTACGGAGGGTAGAAAACACAACACCAATTACTGCTTTAAAGAGAAGTTAGCTTTATTGCTTGCAGGAAGAGGTACACTACTCATCAGCAAATACAAGCAATTGGAACCTTACTCCAGTTTCCTCAAGTCTCTTCCTTGAGCGCTCTTGGCCCTTTCACTTGTCAACAAACCACAGAAGTTAAACCGTCTTAATAAGTACGGTGGCCTTGACAGAAACTACCGGCTCCTCTCCCTTATATACACCAACTCCAGTTACTTACGATAGCTTGCTGCAGGCTGTTCACAAGCTGGGAGAAACAATGTCACTGGATTTCGTAACTTGCACGGCACTTCGTCACCACACTTCTGTCGCTCAGGAAAACACGCACTAGCTCAGAAACACACACCCACAGAAAGCGCAGTCCCCTCATTTTGAGGCCGCTTATATAGCAGGCTGGTGACTCAATGAATTCTAGAATCGTCCAGGACACACGGCTTCTAGAGATTTCCTTCACTGGCTGGGTCACGAATATTCTGGACCATCCCTTTGTCCTAGTAGCCCTGTTGCATAAGGCGCACGCAATACACGAGGCAGGGCACAGCCCAGCCCTGGGGCAGTTGTGACTCATGCGGCGAGCGATGACACAAACTCACAGCCGTAACACCACCCCCTTCCTAAAAAGGCTGATCGTCCCGATCAATCATTGGTCCATCTGTGTCCCTCCGTAGGATGCCAGGCGATCTCGATGCACGATCTTCATCTTCGCCCTCGGGCTCCGCTGGATCCTGTAGACGACATCGTTGATCCGTTTCACGACTCGGTACGGGCCCTCCCAGGACTTCTGCAGTTTGGGTGACAGGCCTTTCTTCCGTAATGGGTTGAAGAGCCAGACCAGGTCGTCCTCGTGGAATCCGCCGGCATCCGTCTGCTGGTCGTATCGGGTCTTCATTCGGTCGGTCTCGATCCGCAGTTTCCTCCTCGCGAACGCGTGCACGTCCTCCAGTTGGTCGACCAGTTCTTGACAATACTGGCTTACCGGGATCGGATCATTCCCAGGTAGGCCGAAGGCAAGATCGACAGGTAGACGGAGCTCCCTCCCAAACATGGCCCGGGCTGGTGTGCACCCGGTGGCTTCATGCACGGCGGCGCGGTAGGCCAGGATAAATAGTGGAAGATGTTTGTTCCAATCCCTCTGGTGCTCGCTAACGACTATTCGGAGATGGTTCTCGATGGTGCGATTGAATCGCTCTACCATCCCGTCGGACTGAGGGTGTAGCGGCGTTGTCCTGGTCTTCCGGATTCCCAGCAGCTGGCATAGGTTCTGGAACACCTGCGACTTGAAGTTTCTCCCTTGGTCGGAGTGCAGCTCCAGGGGTACTCCGTAACGGCTGACGAATTCCTTCACCAGGGTCTCTGCAATCGTCGCGGCTTCTTGGTTAGGGAGCGCATACGCCTCCGGCCATTTGGTAAAGTAGTCGCTGACGACTAATATGTAGCGGCTCCCTGCCTCGCTTAACGGGAATGGCCCAGCAACATCGATGGCCACTCTCTCCGTTGACGACTCCGTCGACCATCAGGCTGCTATTGTCCCTCCGTTACTTCGTCACACGAACTTGGACTGCCGGGGCTTGACGACTGTCACAAGCCAACCTTTGCCCCCCAAGGCTGGCTGATACTTGCTTTCCTGGGCCGCGCGGTTTCCCTACGACTGACTGTCCCGACGGAAACCCTTGGCGGCGGCGAACACCGCAGTCCTTGCTCAGGTTCTTTTACGGCAGGTCCAGCAGGTCGGTAGTCCTCTTCCGGGCCGCCTCTCCGGATGTCCTTCGGCTACGTTTTTGTTGGTGGTACTGCGACTCTTGAAGAACCGGCCTAGCGCCTCCATCAGTTCATCGGCCAGGGGCTTGGTCTTGTCAGCTTTGGCTGGTTCGTCGACGTCCACCTGACGCACCCGCGCGCGCATTCTAGATACCTGCTTTGCCGTCTCGAACTCAAGTGCGTGGCTCAGCGCATCTGCCAGGGTCTTATTGCGCGCGAGTCGCAGCGCCTGTTGAGTGTCCGAGTCCCGTAGCCCGTCGGTGAAGGTCTGCGTCGCAATCTGTTCCAGAGAGTCGGCCGGCGCTGTTGGATAGGCGAGCCTTACGAGGCGTGCGATGTCCATCTCGAACTCCTGCAGGGTTTCCGCGTTCTTCTGTACCCGGGTCCGGATCTGCATCTGGTAGGCCTGCTGAAGGTGGCTATCTCCATATCGGGACTCCATATGGGCGATCAGTGAAGCGTAGTTCTGGGATCCAGTCGGGATGGCCTGAAGGACGTTAAGGGCGTCACCTCTCAGCGCTACAATGAGAGCTGTAGCCTTTTCTGTGTTGTTCCAATTATTTATGGAACAGGCCGCCTCGAACTGACGTAAGTAGGTGCTCCACGGGACCTTTCCGTCGAAGGTTGGGGGTGTCACTCTGCTCTGTACCGTTCCTGATGTCCCCGGTGTACCTGTGGGCGGGCGTCGGCGCAGCTCGGCAACTTTCTCTTGAAGAGCGTTGAATTTCTCTTCCACCCCCGTGATTGGGCGTTGGCGCAGTTCGGCAACTTCCTCTTGCAGGGCTTTGACTCTCTCATCCACCCCGGTCGGCGGGCGTCGGCGCAGCTCGGCGACTTCCTCTTGTAGGGCTTTGAATCTATCTTCCATCCCTGTCGGCGGGTGTCGGCGCAGCTCAGCAAATTCCTTTTGTAGAGCGTTGAATTTCTCTTCCACCCCCGTCAGCGGGCGTCGGCGTAGCTCGGCAACTTCTTCTTTTTAGGCGTCGAACTTCTTTTCCACTGCCGTGACTTCCTCACGCAGACCCAGTTCTAATTTCTTCAGGTCCTGTGCTAACTTATTCTGCCCGTCTTCCATCTTCTTCTGGCCGTCCTCTATCTTCTTGGTTAAATTCTTCTGGCCATCTTCTAATTTAGCAGTTAGGTCCTCGGCCAACTTCTTCTGGCCGTCCTCCATCTTCTTCTGGCCGTCCTTCATCTTCTTCAGGTCCTCCGCTAACTTATTTTGACCGTCTTCCATCTTCTTCTGGCCGTCTTCTAATTTGGCAGTTAGGTCCTTGGTTAAATTCTTCTGGCCGTCCTCCATCTTCTTCTGGCCGTCTTCTAATTTGGCAGTTAGGTCCTTGGTTAAATTCTTCTGGCCGTCCTCCATCTTGGTTTCCATGCCATTTAACTTTTCTAGCAATGCTGCCAATTGCGCCTCCATTTTAGTTGTTTGTCTTGTAAAGGGCATGCACTCACAGGAAAATTAGAGAAAATGACCTGCTCGGGTTTTGAAACCAGGACCGTCAGATGTTGTGCTTGAGTTCGTAATCCGGCTTCTGACACCAGTTGTTACGTGCCACCCCCTAGTGGAAATTTTGTTAACTGGATTACGGAGGGTAGAAAACACAACACCAATTACTGCTTTAAAGAGAAGTTAGCTTTATTGCTTGCAGGAAGAGGTACACTACTCATCAGCAAATACAAGCAATTGGAACCTTACTCCAGTTTCCTCAAGTCTCTTCCTTGAGCGCTCTTGGCCCTTTCACTTGTCAACAAACCACAGAAGTTAAACCGTCTTAATGAGTACGGTGGCCTTGACAGAAAATACCGGCTCATATCCCTTATGTACACCAACTCCAGTTACTTACGATAGCTTGCTGCAGGCTGTTCACAAGCTGGGAGAAACAATGTCACTGGATTTCGTAACTCGCACGGCACTTCATCACCACACTTCTGTCGCTCAGGAAAACACGCACTAGCTCAGAAACACACACCCACAGAAAGCGCAGTCCCCTCACTTTGAGGCCGCTTATATAGCAGGCTGGTGACTTAATGAATTCTAGAATCGTCCAGGACACACGGCTTCTAGAGATTTCCTTCACTGGCTGGGTCACGAATATTCTGGACCATCCCTTTGTCCTAGTAGCCCTGTTGCATAAGGCGCACGCAATACACGAGGCAGGGCACAGCCCAGCCCTGGGGCAGTTGTGACTCATGCGGCGAGCGATGACACAAACTCACAGCCGTAACAATATTAATATTAAAACTTAGGTAATATAAAAGGATGATTATAATATTTCAACAATTAAGTTTAACCATTTCTTGCTAAAAAGGATCCCACTGCGGATTGAAACGTCCAGCCTACAAGTTTTGTAACAGTTAATATTGACTGAAGGCGCATGCCATTAATAATGTATACTAAGTTAATAAAATAAAGCTGAAGAGTTTGTGTGTGTGTTTGTGTGTTTAAACGCGTTGATCTCTGGAACTACCAGTAGGATTCAAAAAAAGTATTTTTGTATATGATAGCCAGATTCAAGAGGAATAGTTTAGGTTATGTAGCATTAGGCTACACCTCCCCTGCATTTAGGCCCTTTGGCACAAATTTACCCCTTTTAACCGATCTGAACCAAAATTTGTATACTTACCCTTTGGAACCCTGCGAGTAACACTGTTTACATGCAATTTCGGACAGACCACTCCATTCCCCGCATATAGGCCCTTTGGCACAAATCTACACTGTTTTACCGATCTGAACCGAATTTTACATACTTACCCTTTGGAAACCGACGAGTAACACTGTCTGCTTAAAATTTCGGATAGACCACTCCATTCTCTGCATTTAGGTTCTTTGGAACAAATCTACACCGTTTCACCGATCTGAACCACATTTTGTATACTTACTCTTTGGAACCCTGCGGGTGACACTGTCCACTTTAATTTTCGAACAGACCACTCCATTTCCTGCACTTAGGCCCTTTATCACAAATCCACACCGTTTCTCCTAATTGTACCAAATTTTACATATACTTTGAAACCCTGCTGGTAACACTGTCCACTTGATATTTTGGACAACGCTCTCCATTCCCTACATTTAGAATAACAGAAAAAAATTAACTTGAAAACCACGTATTAAGGTCCTAGAATCATTCATGTCCGTAGTAGTGTAACTGTAAGAGTATTTTAATAAGTCTATTGTTGACTGGCAATTCGGACTGCATCACGTCGCCCCTACCAGTGTTCTGGTGCAGAATTGCGAAAATAGTTAAATCTTGTGCAGCTTATAAATTGCAGTCCGGGGGAGTAATTAGTGCAGAAAGATTTCTTAGGCCCCTTAAAACAGTTATCATCATGAAAATATTATGTCTCTGTATAAGTGCAATGATTTTGGTGCAGTACATTGAGGTTGTCAGCTGAAATAAGCGTTAGTTCTTTCAAATTTACCTTCATTTATTCCGAACCTTATCGTTGAGCGCTATGTGGCGATAAATGACACTATTGCTACCTCAGAAGCTCCAAAGTGTTCTGATTATTTTCCTACGGCGCTATGCGACAAAAGACTATACACTATTGGTCTCTACATTTCTAACAGCCAATGAGATATAGGCCCTAGGCGGTGTCTTTTATTTCACTTACTCCTATTTTTAATCAGTTAAATTCGTTTGTAAATTACACGTGTAAGTGCTGTAGTTAGTAAATAGGCGTTTCCCTATTCATTGTTATTATTATTATTATTATTATTATTATTATTATTATCATTACAGGAAATTGACCTGAATGTTACGTCCATTATACTGTACTACTTATAACCCCCACTACAACCTCCACCACCACAAAAAGTTATATTTTTAAAATATTTACTTTCTGTTACTTTAGGTATCATGTGCCAGTTCTGTAGTAGTATTCACTATCGTCCATAAAACAAATAAACCCACTGGGCGAAGCCGGCAGCTACTGCTTTTTTGTTATATGAATCTAAGTCAATACGGAAACCATTATTATTAAATCATCATGGTTAATATTTTATAGAGGATGTTATTCCGACGTTTGTAAGTATTCCAGCATAGGTCTGTATGTGTTCTATATCGGAGTTTTTCAAAGTCCTAGAAACTACGGACCCCCACCTAAAACGTGATTTCCATAGAAAAGAAACCTGTTGACATCACATTCAGGTATTAGGAAGTTATTTTTGAAAGCCTTTGTCTGGAGCGTGGCACTCTATGGAAGTGAAACTTGGACTGTTGGCGCTCCGGACAAGAGAAGATTAGAAGAGTTTGAAATGCGGTGTTACAGGAGAATGACGAAGATCAGATGGATAGATAGACTAACAAATGAAGAGGTGTTAAGAAGAGTGGGCGAGGAGAGATTTTTCTGGCGACTGTTGATGAAGAGAAGGGATAGGTTGGTAGGTCACAAACTAAGAAACCCAGGAATAGCAAACTTAGTTATGGAAGATGGGTCAAGGACGAGAACTGTAGGGGTAGCACAAGGATAGAATAATGTTAATGAGATTGGCTCGGATGTAAGGTGTGGTAGATATGTATAGATGGAATGATTAGCTCAGGACATGGAGGAATGGAGGGCTACATCAAACCGGACAAAAGACTGAAGACAAACAACAACAATACTCCCTTGAATGGATTTTAGTAGTTTTTAACTAGCGGTGCAATACAAAATATATATCTAAATGCAAAATAAATCCGATATTCTGGATCGGGCTAATCTGCGGACATGAACTGTATTGAACATGCATGAAAAGTGCTCAAGAGGGCAATTTCGCCCCGTCTCAATCTTCCAACAATCATTCAGCAACTGGTTGGATGGTTCTTAAGTTTAGGAGCTGCGACAACGCGGTCATGTAGCCCCGTGTACTTTGGGTGTGTGTAGAATCTGTCTGATAACCGGTGTTAATTGTGATGACTGTAATAGTGTGTGTTATCTGTTTTTTAATTTAAGTACAGACTGCAACTTAGAATTTTACAAATAGTTCCTACTTTTGCCGCCAAGCGCCATCATCAACGCCTACTAGGCCAAGTTCAGAACTTAGCTACTAGACGCCACAGCAGTCGGCTCTTGGCAACGAACGTAGAAACCTAAGAGCGTTGTTTACATTCTTAACCTATCCAATTTAGCTTCACACAGGTGTAATTAGTGGAAGGTTTTTTTAACATGCCATTAATCTATGACATGGGACCACTGGCTTTACTTCTCCTCCAAAGGAAGGCATACTGAGAGATTTTTAACGCTCTTAAAAATCCGACGGCTTCGGCCGGGTTTGAACCCACCATCTTGGGCATAGAAGCTCAGCATGCTACCGACTACGCCACCGAAGCCGCATTCAGCAACTGATTGAAGCTGCTGTCTAAGAGTGGGATAATCAGAATGCCTCGTCGTCTGCAAGCATGTCTTGGAGCTCGAGGTGGCTATATGCCCCAACATGAAAAGGACGTTATGTTCAGTCCCACATGATCACTTCTGTTATTTGTTGCGTGTTTCTGTCTCTTTAGCAGAGCAGATTGTGTGTTGTTTTTCTTTGTATGAACCCTATAAAACTTTCTTCGGATTTTGCCAATTAATTGGAGTTACTGGAGCCAATCAGGCTCATTTTGGATTTGGCCGGGGTTTTAAAGCCGGATGACCTTCCTGTCGCCATGTGATTTTTCAGGTGAAAATTCCAACCCACTGTCACCGGGAGTCAAACCCCAGTCGTCCGGATGAAAGACGAGCAGCTAAGCCACTGCGCCAACACGCTCCCCTTTGTATGAGCCCTATATTGTGTATAATGTGACTAGTCTGATTACATAAACATAGCAAAATAAACAAATCACTAAATCGCAATATGCAACATTTTTTTTTTAGTAATATAGAACTGAACACGGTATACAGTTCTGTCACTAGAAAAATCTCAAGATAGTCAACTATGGTGGTACCAAGGCATGTGAAGTATTTTATACTTGACAATAATTATCCTTACGCAAGTGGGTGTGCAGTAAATGTTACTAGGTCCAGAGTTGACCTTTCACCCTGTGGTCTGATACATGACCTTGCTAACATACTTGTCACTGATAAGGCCAAGACTTCATAAACATTTTCGACTGAATGCGAACTGTGTCGTAGAATAATGCACCGATCAGCGTAGCCTAGTACATTAAGTCACACTCCACGGCTTGAATTCCGACGCTGACAGTGACTATAATGAGTATGGTTTCCCCCGTGTTATTCCATACCCACTCTAGGCAAATGCTAGGATTGATATTGCATCTTTTTAGTCGGTCAACACAAAATAGTCTAATTACTGGGACAGGCGAGAGGAAAACTGAAAAAATTACATGTGATTAAATTATATGTATATTTATGTTCGACCCTGACTATTATATTTCAGAAAACTGTACTATAATGAGGCTCATTATAACACTATTTTTCATTATGAAACAGTTTCTCCCACCAATCAGAGCTCAAGAAACAGTTGTTTGACCAATTAGATAAGGATAGCATCGCACCTGCGCTGAGTTCCACGGCCTTCTAATACCTGCGTGGCCTAGTGTCATGGTAGGGTAATCGAGGAGGCCATGGTCAAATACAAGGTATTCTCTGCGTCTCATGCGCTCTGTTCAGTGGCGAAATCTCGACAGATATTTATGAATATTTATGTTCGAACATAAAATAGTTAAAATAATTATCGTCGAACATAAACAGTCGTATGCAACTCGCCGATAATAGTAATTAAGACACTCGTATGGAAATTATAAAACTCGCATACACTCGTTTTATAAACATACTCGTGTCTTAATTATTGCCATTCTAGGCTCGTTGCATAATGTACTATTTATGGATTACAGAAGAGCTGTTTCGCTCATCAAGTGAGCATCATCAGATCCAAATATACAAGACAAAACGGCTTCACACCTTATACATACAGGGATGATACCTTATTTCAAGTCCTAGTGGTTTAACCCCAATCATAGAGTCTGATAATTACCACTACCCGCAGTAATACAGTAACAACAATAATACAGGATATCAGGCAAATGCCGTATTACACAATTGCACAGGGCTGATGGCCAAATATGTACTGTCCCCGTTTACCTGGATAGTAGGCTGTCAGATATCCGCCCCCTCAATCGGATTGCCAATTATCAATCGCACCGGCATAGTTACATCAATGAAAATGGCACTGACAGATACTATCGAGATAAGAGCACAGAAGTTCACAGGAAATCATTGTGGAACACACCAAAATAGACGGGGGTTCATACTTACCGTTACTTACCTCTTAATTATCTCGGGGTTTGAGTTGACAACAGGATCACTAAAAGTCTGTTCACACAATAACCTCCACCATGACATTTAAAAATGAACCAGAAACGAAGACGAGAACTTTGAACTGTACAAAAGCTTTATTTCTAATAAAGGGTATGATTTTACTAACACAACAAAATTAACGTGGCTATTAGTAGCCCAAGTCAATCTGACTACGTCCTCAGTAGGACTTGCAAAAATTATCATACAACATGATATAAAACATTTTAGCTCCCAAGAGCTCCAAATAACGTAATATTCATAACACTATTGGATTGGAAAAGGACATCAGGGTGTGACATATATAGAGCATTTGGTTTCCTTTTAATAAACATGAGAATGGTATTTATAGTCGCAAGGCCGGAGTGTGTACGACCTCACTCTGATAACCAGATGTTGGCCCAGCTGCGGGCTACCCTCGAACCTGTTGCATACTGGTTGAATGGACTCCCTTCTCACCTGCTATGTTGCGTAACATACAGCTTGCTCTCTCAAGCTTTTAAATGTCTATAAGACAACTCACATTATATTTACGCAAATCTTTCAAGTACTTTGCTCACATCCTATTGAATCATTATATTAATTCCCTAAATTTGTTAACTTCAATCCAAATGTATAATTAGCTCTTAAATGTTTATAACAAAATCACATAAATTATTTATAACAATTAGAAATTGTTTATAATATTTGTCAAAGACAATAAAAATATTATAAGCACGCCTTTAACATCACTCTCGTTCTACATTATTTTCAAAAATGTTTACAGCAATTATTTACAATATTAACATTTAAATTGTTTAAATTATTAATTTCAGAAATACATTGACCACATGTCCATTCGGTTGGTAATTTTCATAATCGTGATTAATATAATCGACCAATGAAGGTTAGTTATACATATTAGTGTCACAATCTGGTTTAATAAAGGTTTTAATAATGATTTGTGACGGCAACCTTCATTCAAAATCTTATCTCAAATTCTTTCAAAACTCGAGTTAATTATAACAGTAATTCACTTGATTTAATTTCAACGAACTATGACAATCTTACTCCAGCGGAAAATCCTTCGCTAACAAGTTCATGCACCAACTGCATTAAAAATATGCCCAAAATCATCATATATTATTCTATATGGCATTAAACTTTCACATAACTTACAAAACTTCCACAAATAATTCTTTAACATTTATTCCTGTGGGAACTTCCTTCATATTCAAGGGCATTATATCTCAGCGACTTTCAACACGCGCTGCACTAGCGATTATACATTCATAGTTCCACTTAAAAATTTTTATAATCATTAATTGTTTCAAAACTGTTTTTCTATTTAACCTTCGTGGATTTCATTCATGAACCGAAATGAAGTCAAAACTTGCCAATCACAAACAAATTTAATAGTGAATACGCTTATATACGCCTGTCTGGTCTATCAAAATTTAAGATTACCATCTTAAAAGAAATTGTAGTATAAAAATACTATCTTCAAATAAAGTGCGACTAAAAAGCAAAGTAGTCGAATAGAATCCAATTAGACTGGGGAATGCAAACATCGTTCTATAAATCTCTAATCGAGAAAAACTCCTAACAAAAGTTCTTGGCTTTAATGCATTCAATAATTCATTATTAAAGTTACTCTTTCACAAAAGTGTCTATAATGCAATGTTCATTCATAACTGACGATAAATGTCTGTGTTGCAATCAATACAAATAACGACTAGTATTTCCAAGATCGTCGACAACGTAAGAGATTTTAACGCTCTAAAATCATTTAAATGTTCTTCCTTCTTGATGATGACAGAAAATTGTTCAAAGTAATTAAACTGGGGTAGAATTACTTTAATAAAGTGACACGCTGTCTGAATTTAAATCTGCCATAAAAATCATTAACTTACAGTCAAATCGTGACTACAAAAAAATATTAATTACTGAAAAATCTAAATATCAGTCTCAACTGATTCAAAATCATTAACTATGCCCATGACATAACAATGTCTTAATAAATCGTCGAAAAATGCAAAACTCATCAAGGTGTACTGAGAATAAGAATCTCAACAAGAAAATAGGGCAAAAATACATGAGGATAAAAATATGGGAAAAATGGTTGCTCAAACATCATTAGTAAACTCAAATACAATAAACGTTCACGACTACCTTATCTGCCGATTGACGTTCCAGAGGAAAATTCCCCAAAGAAGACTGCTGATGGATCCATTTCACCACGTTAAAGCTTAGCTCCATCCTCGAAATAGGAAATAGCACCCTCAGAGAATCGAACTGCTTCCTTCTCCGCGAATCGCTCTGCTCCTCGAAGACGAATAGACATCCTTCCGGCAATAATCTTCTTTGTGAGTCGGGATATCCCTGACCTCTCTTGAAAAATTCCCTGAAGTTCCAGTAGACAATCGCCATGAAGTTTTGTAGAAATTTCCGAAGAAATTATTCATATTCAGAGTATGAAATTGTTTCTATGGCTGTTCGATGGTATTCAGCCTTTAATTACGAAACATGGGTGTAGATGGTATTCACCGCATGTTCGCTTGTGTGGAATAGCAATTAGCGAAGTTCCATGTCGCTATCTTACTCCGTTGAAGTATGTCCCAATTGCAATAAGCCTCTTAGCCTTCCATCTGCTCTTCGGTTGTAGTGTTAGAAGAACAAACTGCCGTATTCAATTGCTCCATTATACTGTATCGTTGTGTAACCAAGCAATCTGAAGTCTTTCTATTCCACTCGCAGCGTCAGCCTTGCGTTGATTCTGGCTATACAAAAGTGCTTCTCTTGTGGCGAGATAATCACTTTTCTCAGTCGTATAAAACTGCTAATATCTTTCGAACTAATCGGTCGAAATTGTTCTGCTTTTCTCTATAACTGCATGTAGCACTGCACAATACAATTAGCTTATCGGAGACCGCTAACTGTTCGAAGCTAAACTTGTAGAAGCTTTCTAAGGTCCGTTTCAACTTCACCTAGTTTGACTTGGATCTCGTTAATATAGTGGCCTCGCCACGCGTTATAAAGACGATTCTTTTCACTGCTATTCACTTCGACGTCTCACTATAATGAATGTATAAGAAAAGAACTTTCACAAATATACTTCGATGCTCTGAGAATGAGATCTCAGAATGATCAGAGAACGAAAGAGACTCCTCTCTTCTGCGCAAGCCCTTTTATTAACTTCACGAGGGGCGTTTCCATCCCTTCCAAAGCGTGATACTGCGTCATCGCTAAAACTTCCAACTTCGCTAATACATGACGGATTTTCAAAATTCAAAAACTGAAAATAAATTTCACCAAAATTCCAAATCAATGCTTTTACTGCAAATGGATTTCCATAATTCTGCATTCCAAAAGTAATAAAAATACCATAGTTTTAGCAATCTCCGTCTTCCTTTAAACTATCGTTGATTGGTTCATGCCTCTCCTCCAATAGCATAGTTTCTTCCTCAGCAGAATTCCTCGTTTCCTGCGACTGCGTCGTAAATCTTGGAACATTCTCGACTAAATGCTGACGTCACTGAGAATCTCAGCTCAAGTAACTTGCTGGCATAACATTTACGTCATCCGTGCTTACGTCATGACTACCCACGTCATAACTATGACAACCATAACTTTCCTTATAATTTCAAATATAGCCACCATGGTCTCTATATAATTCAATTACGGGGGCAGTACCAAGTCCCTAATTGGCGTAACAACAACAATATTCATTAAGTGCCGCGCTGTTGTCCTGCTATGCGAGAAAGCAGAAGGGAGAATAATGAACTGAATGTGACATTTCAGCTTTCAACTTCATGAATGTGAGAACAGAGATTTTTACATTGAAATTCCGTAACCGGCCGAGGGCGCTAACGCGGTAGCTCGTGCCTCGCTGGCATCGGTAGAGTGTGGGTTCAAATCCCACCTCGGCCATCCTGAAAATGGTTTTCGTGGTTTCCCATTTTCACCACCAGGCAAATTCCGGGGCGGTTCCTTTCAACAGGTCCACGGACGACTTCCTTCCAAAATCCCTTCCCTGGCCCTTCCATAATTAGGCCTAAGTTAGCGGTCGCCTGGGCGATCGGCCTTTCACCATCCCCAGTTGTATCTGCTGAAAAAGTATGTTCAGCTCCCAGACACCGTCCTTGTGGCGGTAGAGGAATGATTCCTCGCAGAGTCCGTGGGTGAGGCCGAGTTGGGTGGATAAGCAATAAAAAAACTAAAATTAAGAAACGTGAATGACCAAGAATTACAGGTGTGTTCGCGATTTCTCCCTTCTGTGGTTGTGGGATTCGTATTGAGGTTCCGGATCCAAAGGTCCTGGGTTCGATTCCTTGCTCTGCCAAGAAATATTACATTATGGTATGAGGGTTCACTCAGCCTCGTGAGGCAAAACTGAGAAGAGATGAGTTCGAATCCCACTTCTACTTTACGCAAATGCTGGGATAGTTACTAACTTAAGCCCAAAGTCACCTCCATCCCAATTCCGAGTTCAAATACAGACACTACTACCTATATCTTAAAGACATTGGGTATTAGATAAATGATACGCACACCCAATCAGTTCAGGGTCCTCATAGATAGCAGCGGGGCCACCTCGTGGTATAATGGCTAGCATTCGTGGCCGTCACCCTGGAGGTCTGGGTTCGATTCTCAGCTCTTCTAAGAAATTTAATTCTGGTCTGAGGGCTGGAACGGGGTACACTCAGCCTCGTGAGGCAAAACTGAGGAGAGGCTGGATGGATTCCTACCTTAGCCATTCTGAAAGTGATTTTCAATGGTTTCCCCACTTCTACAACAGGCAAATGCAGGGATGGTACCTAACCTAAGGTCACGGCCACTTCCTACCCAAATGCTACCTCAATTACTAATACACAGACTAGTACAGACATCACAGTGACACAGGTTATCAGACAAATTCTACACACACACAAGTACACGGGGCTTCATGACCATGATGTCGCAAAGCCCCTAAAAAGAATCATCAATAACAAAGAGCTGAATGGAATCTACTCGGTATCGCGGAAAATAGGGTATGTGTGTTCAATTTTATGATAACCTGTGTTTCTGTGGTGACTATAGTAGTGTGTGAAACTGTAATTATTAAGGTTGGGAAGGGGTAGGTACCCGGGCATTTCCCTGGTGGGAGTGTGGAAAAGCCCGGGAAAAATCCACTATTAGGATAGTTGCTGTCTGCGCCGGGATGCGATCCTCCGATCTCCGGACTTGCTACAGCTTCCCATCACATTCGTATTGAGTGATTTAACGCGCACGGCTATGCCACGGGGTTAAATAAAACATGTTCTCGACAGTATCGCCGTATCTTCGGGCTAAAGATGGGAAAATTAAAAAGACTGAATCTATTGAGGAGATGTTCAAATTTGGAGTAAAGAATTCGGGGGAGTAGTCTACTGATCGTAGCAAAAAGAAAACGATAAGTTAATTGGGGAGGAAATATAAATAGGAGGGTGCGTAAAAATCGCTTCTCAACAAAAATAACAAGTAGTTCCGTGAAGAACTATACAGCCTATTTTCACATATCCTACTTATGTTAACTGCCACTATCAACATACAACATTTCGGTTTGATTGCTGTAATAGATTCGTAGATATTGAGAACCGACTAAATATTTCGGAAGGTCGCCATGTTTGATTTTATATATGTTGGTCCTCGAGTTATGTACTGTTACATGAAGATTATTGTGTACGTGTAGCATTCAAACTTCAATCGCATAATTAGAACACAAGAAGTAACAAGGAGATTTTACAATAAAATTTCGCACAGCTGCCATCTTGAGGAAATGGAAACAATTGAAATTAATTAGATGCCAGTTGATTAACGTTCGTATAAGGATTTACTGTACCAAGTTTCACTGCACTCGGATGGTTAAATTGCGCGAAACGTCCATGTAAATATTTATAATTCGCGTCGCCGCCATGTTGGATTTGTGATCACCAGGTTATTTGAAGTCCTATAGGTGAAATTAAGTTAATAGCCCCTATGAACATAAAATAATTCAGTTTGATTGCTATAATACATTCGTAGATATTGAGAGCCGTCTAAATATTTCGGATGGTTGCCATGTTGGATTGTTAAATGTATAGGCCATAGAGTCATGTACCATTGAAGGAAAATTATTGGGTAGATTCGTTATTCAAACTTTCACTTCGATCGCATGATTACGACACAAGAAATAAAAACTTAATTTTAAAATTCGCACAGCCGCCATCTTGAGGTTATAAAAACAATTGAACTAAATTATATACCAGTGCATTACAATGTGTATAAACATATCCTGTACCAGATTTGATTGCGTTTGGTACATTAAATCGCGAGAAAGGTCTATTTAAAACTTTCAAATTCGCTTGGCCGCCATGTTCGTTTTGTAGTTAACCGGTTTTTGAAAGTCTTATAGATGATCTACCAGTAGTGCCCTTTATATCCGTAGAAAATTTCAGGGTGATACCGCTAATAGTTTCAGAGATATAGAATGCCGGTGAAATATTTCGCACATCCGCCATCTTGTGGTTATGTAAACAATTGAACCAAGTTAGATGTCGGTGCATTACAATGTGTATAAACATATACTGTACCAAGTTTCATTGCGTTTGGTAGGTTAAATCGCGAGAAACGTCTATTTAAAAGTCGCAAATTCGCGTGGCCGCCATGTTGCTTTTGTAGTTACCAGTTTTTCAAAAGTCACATAGGTGAACTTCTAGTAGTTCCCTTTATCTCCGTAATAAATTCCAGTGTGATATCGGTAATAGTTACGGAGATATTAAATGCTGGTGAAATATCTCGCACAGCCGCCATGTTGGATTGGTGAGACGTAACAAAATTTGAAGGGTACGGTTGGGGTCGCCCGGTTTAGTACTATGAACTTACCGAGTTTCATTGAAATCGCTCCAGCCATTTATAAGTTATTAGGACACACACACACACACACACACACACACACACACGCACGCACACAAACACGGACAATAGGTGATCTCATAAGCCTATTTTTTTTTCAAAATTGAAAATAGGCTAAAATATAGAAAGGCATAATTGAGTGATGAGAAAATTGTAGAATATGAAGGAAGGGTGGAGAAGAAGAATTGATCTTCTGAGAAGGGGGGTGGGGTGAAGACTGGTGCAGGTGGTAAGAAGGCGGGATGGAAAGTGGAGGAAATTTTGAATTGGAGCATTTCTTTTTGAAGGAAGAAAAGAGATGAGAAAAGAAAGATGAACAGCATGATGATGAAAATACTATGTGATAACTAGGGACTGGATTTTTTGAAGATGCATATGCGCATATTCTCATGCTTATTTTGTGGGTTCATTGGACTTATTGCATATTCTGATCATAACTGCATATTTTAGCATATACATTTGAAATTAAGTAGGCTATAATCTAAAACATCTTAAACAAAGTTGGTTTTGCCTGCGTGTAGGACATCCCTTGTAAGAAACTTTCCGAGCAACATATAACGAGATAACAGTATTTTAAGCGTGGCTATTTCAAGAAGGGAATGGGGTGGGACATTACTTTCGCCTTCCCGGCAGCCATTAGACCGGGGTTAGTTTTGTGAGGAGTTTATTCAGTGTTACTTTACCCTTAGTCTGCATATGCTTTGCTCAAAATGCTTAACGAGAAGAGCAGCAGAAAGGATTTATTCAATCAGTGACAGGTGACAGGTAATAGTGATTTTTCAACTGATGGCATTGTAGTCTATTGTCGAGCATTCGCGAAGGAATTGAAATGCGAAAAGATTTTCTACTTAAACATGCAAGAACGATTGCACATATTAGCGCAAATAAGGGAAATACGAAATATATAGGGAAAGAAGAGTGATTAAGTTTGGCTTATTGATAAGTGCATATTTTTAGCCTATTTTCATTTATGAAAAAAAAAAGGCTTATGAGATCACCTTTAGTCCGTGTGTCTGTTTGTGTGTGTGCGTGTGTGTATGTGTGTGTGTGTGTGTGAGGATTTTTGTGTGTCCCCCCTAATAACTTCTAAACAGCTGGAGCGATTTCAATGAAATTCGGTAAGTTCATAGCACTATTCCGGGCGACCCCGACCGTGCCCTTCAAATTTTGTTACGTCTCACCAATCCAACATGGCGGCTGTGCGAAATATTTCACCAGTATTCAATATCTCCGAAACTATTGCCGATATCACCCTGGAATTTTGTACAGTGATAAAGGGAACTACTAGAAGTTCACCTATGTGACTTTTGAAAACCTAGTAACTACAAAACCAACATGGCAGCCAACCGGCTACTTTTAAATAGACGTTTCTCGCGATTTAACCAACCAAACACAATGAAACTTGGTTGTTGTTGGTTGAGTCTTCAGTCTTTTGACTGGTTTGATGCAGCTTCCCATGCCTCCCTGTCCTGTGCTAATCGTTTCATCTCTCCATAGGTACCACACCCTACAGTACATCCGAGGCAATCTGTTTAACATATTCTAACCTTGGTCTACCCCTACAGTTCTTGTCCTCAACCCTTCCTTCCATCACTAAGCTTGCTATTCCTGGGTGTCTTAGTATGTGTCCTACTAACCTATATGTACAGTATATGTTTATACACATTGTAATGCACCGGCATCTAACTTCGTTCAATTGTTTGCATAACCTCAAGATGGCGGCTGTGCGAAATATTTCACTGGCATTCTATATCTCTGAAACTATTACCGGTATCACCATGAAATTTTGTTCGGAGATAAAGGGAACTACTGGAACTTCATCTATGGGACTTTCGAAAACCGGTTAACTACAAAACGAACATGGCGGCCAAGAAAATTAGAAAGTTTTACATAGACGTTTCTCGCGATTTAATGATCCAAACGCAATGAAACTTCGTACAGCAAATGTCTATACACATTGTAATGCACTGGTATCTAATTTAGTTCAATTGTTTACGTAACCTCCAGATGGCGGCTGTGCGAATTTCGAAAATTAAGTTTTTATTTCTTGTGTTCTAATCATGCGACCGAAATCAACATTTGCATAATGATCGTACACTATAATCATCTAATGGTACATATCTCTATGGCCTACACATATTAAAATCCAACATGGCGATCATCCGAAATATTTAGACGGTTCTCAATATCTATTAATCTACTACAGCAATCAAACTGAAATTTTGTAAGTGTATAGAGGCTATAAGCATAAGTTCACCTATGGGATGTTCAATGACCTGGCGAGCACAAATCCAACATGGCGGCGACGCAAAATTTAAATATTCAAATGGACGTTTCTTACGTTTTAACCATCCGAGTGCAGTGAAACGTGATACGGTATATGCTTATACAAATTATAATCGACTGGCATCTAATTCATTTAAATGATTTTCATTACCACAAGATGGCGACTGAGCGAAATTTTAAAATCCCGCTTTAATTTCTTGTGTCCTAATCATGCGATTGAAGTTTGAATAAAACACCTACACAATAATCTTCATGTAATAGTTCATACATCTAAGGCCTATAATATAAAAATCCAACATGGTGTCCATCCAAAATATTTAGACGGATATATATGTACGAATCTATTACAGCAATCAAACTGACAATTTGTATGTTGATAGAGGCAATTAATATTAGTAGGTTATATGAAAATAGGCTATTTAGTTCTTCACGGAACTACTTGTTCAACTTTTAATGAACTTTCTCCTACATCTTAAAAGCATAATTGCATGCATATTTAAATCGCTTTCAGTGCAAACATGTCCGGTCCCCAGTGATGACATTAAGAGAGGGAAAATGTGAAGGCGATCCGTGATGTTAAAATGAGAAGAACGAAAATAGCGAATATTTAAAAGAAAACTATAATAAGACAAAAAGCTTGCCACGGTGGGTGAGTGGTTAACGTGTCGGTCTGCTAACCACAAGCTTGCAGGTTCGCTCCTGGCCGTGGTAAGTGATTGTTTTTGAAAGGCGGCAACTATTTACGACACACATGTCATACGATGTTGGCAGGTTAAAGAACCCATTTGAATTCAGTAGGTCGTCTTCATAACGGCAAAATTAATCTCGGGAATTTCCGCCAGCACAAAGTTCCTCATTTCTCTACTAGAAAGCTCTATAGTGTTCAAGGAGCTTAGATATCTAACCTCCTTGACTTTCATAGTGCTTCAAGGAACAACGAAATCGACAAATAACAAAGTTTGCACCCGAGGCCATACGATATTATTATTATACAAAAGAGAGAGATATGAGAAACACAGAAGATAGAGAGATGAATTGATGATAGCAATACAAAGTTTGAGGCATTTTCCCTCTCTTATCGTCATCATCTAGTATTTTTATCATCATGCTGTTCATCTTTGTATACCTATGCACAATGTTTCAATTATTTAACCCTGACATATCTTTCAGGGGAGGGGATCTGAGTGCACTACGTCATTGGGTAGAAATATATACAGGTGTAAACATAGACCGGGTATCGAACTGCAAGAGCACAAGCACATGCATCTGACAGTGGCCCCGCCCTCTTCATGTGACGACCGGGCTGCGGGCTGAAGTGCCAGGAACTCATAACAGTCAGTGGAGGAGAGATGGCTACTGACGATACCATAGCCGGGCAGGGTTTTATTTCGGGAGGTGCCCAACCGGGGGTTAGGGGGCAAGATATAGGCCCAAAGAATAGGGGGTCCGGGGTTCTCCCCGGGAAACTTTTGTATAATTTGAGGCAAAATTATGAGTTTTAAGGCTATCTGGCATCACTTTTTCAACCAATTTGTTGTGAAGTTTTATGTTTTGTTAATGTCAAACACAACTAAGACCATTTTAAGATACTTTTTATTAATACAATCATCTTGCTCACTTCATACCATTTACATGGAAAGAATTAATGTTACTGTTTTGATTTACAGCTCCCAAAGTCATGGTTTCTTGAAACATTGCCAAATCGGTTCATAACTTCATCGTCAGTGAGATGTATGTCTCTGTGAATAGATGACAATACTAGGCCGTTGAGTCCGTTTTCAGAAGTAGAATTTCTTAAGTATGTTTTCAACCAACTCAAACTCCGTTCGGCAATACCAGTAGCTACAGAGAGAGGAAAATTTGCCAAAAGTTTGATAAGGGTATAAAAGTTAGGGAAAAAACTTTTGTCACACGCTTCAAGGGCACTTGTTGCTGTTCTTGGTTCGTTCATAAGAGCGAAGGCACTGGAGAGTAATAAGAGGTTATGTTGTTGCACATAGGATCAGAGCAAACGGATTGTCACACTGTTTACATTGCTCTACCGTCGCCGTGCTTTGCAACGTTGCCATACGTCGCTTAGTAACAATAGTACATGATTATTTTGGTTTCTAATGTTTTAATTCATAAACAAATAATATAATGTGACAAAAATTTCGGGGGGTGGAGGTGGGGGCACCCGGGTCCGCCCCCTCCCCTTATATACGCCCCTGTAGCCGGATATCGAACTGTAAGAGCACGTTCATCTCAGAGTATCCCCGCCCTCTTCATGTGACGGCCGGGCTGCGGGATGTAGTGCCAGGAACACATACAGTCATTGGAGGAGAGATGGCTACTGATGTTACCACCATAGCCGGGTATCGAACTGTAAGAACACGTTCATCTCAGAGTATCCCCGCCCTCTTCATGTGACGGCCGGGCTGCGGGATGTAGTGCCAGGAACACATACAGTCATTGGAGGAGAGATGGCTACTGATGTTACCATAGCCGGGTATCGAACTGTAAGAGCACGTGCACCTCAGAGTAGCCCCGCCCTCTTCACGTGACGGCGGGGCTGCGGGATGTAGTGCCAGGAACTCATACAGTCAGTGGATGAGATATGGCTACTGATATGTTACCACCATAGCCGGGTATCGAACTGTAAGAGCACGTGCACCTCAGAGTCGCCCTCTTCATGTGACGGCCGGGCTGTGGGCTGTAGTGCCAGGAACTCATACAGTCAGTGGAGGAGAGATGGCTACTTTTTTTTTTTTTCGTGTAGCCTCCTCGGAGGCCGAGTGCAGGTCTTTCTATTCGACGCCCGTGGGTGACCTGCGCGTCGGGATGAGAGATGGAATGATGAAGATGAATGAAACTGGACAAGGATGTGGAAGGAAGTGGCCGTGGCCTGTCAAAAGGTACCGTCCCCGCATTTTCCTGGTGTTGATCATGGGAAACCACGGAAAACCATCTCAAGGACGGCCGACGGTGGGGCTCGAACTCACGCGTCTACCGAGTCAGCAGAGAGCTTGACCCCATGACCTACTGCTGCACTTTAGCTAGCGTAGCCATTGCTGTCGGTAGATGGCTACTGATGTTACCATAGCCGGGTATCGAACTGTAAGAGCACGTGCACCTCAGAGTAGCCCCGCCCTCTTCACGTGACGGCCGGGCTGCGGGCTGCGAACTGTAGTGCCAGGGACTCATACAGTCAGTGGAGGAGAGATGAAGACTCGACCATGGCTACTGATGTGCCTGCTGCTCTGTCTGGTGTTAGCTAGCCACGGAGCCAAACGTCGCGAGGATAAGACCAAGTGCCCGCACGTTAAAGCTATCCGCAACTTCGATCTGCAGGAGGTGAGTCTCACACCAGTGTTACCAACATGTGTGTCAAAGTCAGTGATGTACCAGTAGCCCCAATGACCTTCGCGGGCAGAGGCGGCTCGAGAACACATTCGTTCGTAACTGTGTAAAACATAGATTGGCCCCCAAAACGACCACACATCACCGGTTGTTATTGTTGCTGCTTATTTTAGGGAGAGCGACATCGTGGTTATGTAGCCCCGTGTACTTGGGTGAGTGTAGGGAATATGTGCGATAACGTGTGTTATTGTAATGGCTGTACTAGTGTATGTATTTGTAAATTGGGGCTAGGATTGAAAAGGAGGCGACAGTGGCCTTATGTTAGGAACTATTCCATCATTTTCGTGGAGTATAAGTGGGGAAACCACGGAAAACCACTTCCAGGAAGGCAGAGGTGGGAAATCGAACGCTCTTCTTCGTTCCAGCCCTCAGACCAGAATTTAAATTTCTTGGCAGAACCGGGAATCCAACCACGAGGTGGTACACACACCACCTGATCCAACTCTGTATCGAAATTTTAGTTGCATATTATGCTTATGCTAAAGCCCTTAACTTATTACAAAAAGCACTTCAGTTCATAATAATTTCTGAAAACATGTTTACAGTAGTTTTACATTTCCTAATCCTAAATTAGAATTACTGGTGTACATTCATTTTTTTAATCTTTCCATTTCTCTTACACCATCATTTAATTTTTCTCCACCTATTTGCAAAACAAACATTTTATTTTACTGCAATATCATTTCTTGGAAACCCTGGGGGATAAAAGTTGTTAATTCGTATTAGGGGCTTGTGACATCTTTGGTTAACAGCCCCGTGTACTTGGGTGTATATTGAATTAGTTTTTGATAGCCTTTGTTCCTGTGGTGACTGCAGTAGTGTGTGTAGGTGCAATTATTAAGGTTGAGGATGGGGTATGTGCCTATAACTCTGAATTCTTTGACTTTGATTAGCTTTCATAAAAACAGTAATCTTTTGAGAAATGTTCAGATTATGAAAGAATGAAACATGAAAAGTGGTTGTCTGAGCAGCCTACAATTTCAGATAAGTATCCAAATAGGATCTTTCAACTCATTAATAGCAGAGAAAACTATTTCGTATGTTGTAGCACGCTTCGATTGTAGTAATAGCTTTTCGCTAATAGCACAGCAGAGTATTTGTAGGCCATTTATGCATATTAGTTTACAATTCTAGAGGAGTTTAGGGCTTATTGATAAGGGGGGACGTATGCAAAATTGCACTCCAGTAAAAGAAGTATTGTGAGTCCCAGAGTTTTAAAGATAACGCTATATCATTTTACACACATGATTATCAGTGTGCTAGGCATGTCTGTGTTGATTTACGTGGTGATAATTCAAATGGTTCTTCAGCTAGGAATATTTGAATTTTCTGAAACATGCACCCTTAATATGTACCTTTTCTACAAAACCATCACATTGTAAGTTACAAAATTTGGCATGTAATATCTAAAGACCAGGTTAAAGATTTCTGTGGAACAAAGTTTCGATATCTTATTTACTTTATTTTTAACAGCACTTCAAAATCTGATGGACTTAATTTGATAAAAAAAATAATGACATGCTACCCCCTAAAATCCAAAATATGTTCTTAAAAAAATGTTCCAGGAATTTATTTAGAATAATAGTTTACAGCAGCATACCAAGTTTCATCAGTGTATCTTTAACGGTGTATGAGAAAAGGTAAAATAAACTTACAAAAATGTAAGTTGTGGAAAATTTGAATCAAAGATTTGAGTTTGTTGATATTGTATTGCCGATCATCTAATGAATTAGTGCAGACCATATCCATTTTACTCTGATTCCTCTTATTCCTCCAGCTGTTTTCTCATTGAATTTCTCCTTTGATGAGCCTTTGTTTCCAATTTCATCATCTGATGGTGTAAGATTATCCTCACATTCTTCCTACAAGAGTATACAAGCAGTTACATATACTATTTTTCTCACATTTACAGATGGTATTGAACTGTAATATTTTGGAATTAAAATCTTGATACCGTAAGGTAAATTATGGGCGAATAAAAAAATTAGTACTTTTACTCATTTTGACATACGCCCCCCCCCCCCCCCCCCTCCTAGCGTTCACGGCAATAGTAGCTACACCTTCATACATTAGTTGGGGGGAGGAAGACTGTTTATTGATGGAATCGTAATTTCTAAGTTTCGCAATATTAAAATAAATAGATCTTTTTTCGGGTGCTTAATGTCTTCATAATTATCAGTAATATTTACCACATTTACTAAATTCTCAGACGTTTCTTTGTTTCCTTTTGTTTTTGGAGAGCATAGACTGTCTGTGGGTGTCATTGTTGGTTTGATAGTGTCTTGTAGAGCTATTTGTCTTGCTTATTTTGATCTGATGATGCTCACTTGACGAGCGAAATATGTCAATCTTAAATTTTTCTCCTTCTTCAATAGTCGATTAAGCTTGCCACGGTAGGTGAGTGGTCAACGTGTCGGTCTACTTACCCCAAGCTTGCAAGTTCGCTCCTGGCCATGGTAAGTGATTTTTGAAAGGCGGCAAAAATTATGACACCATGTCATACGATGTTGGCATGTGAAAGAACCCATTTGAATTCAGTAGGCCGTGTTCATAATGGTAAAATTAATCTCGGGATTTACTGCCAATACAAAGTTCCTCATTTCTCTACTAGAAAGCGCTATAGTGTTCAAGGAGCTTAGATATCTAACCTCCTTGACTTTCATAGTGCTTCAAGGAACAACGAAATTCGACATGCAAGGGTCGGGGATGATATGCAATGGGATTCTATCTGGCAGTTGGATTTTACGGCCAGATGCCCTTGCTGACGCCAACAACATGAGAGGAGTTAATGATAGATGAAATGAACGAAGATGAATGAAACGGGGCAAGTTCAATTCCAAGTAGTTCCAACTTTGGCTACTAGATGCCACTGTCTCTGACACTGTCACCCAGCGGTGAACGTTGGAACTTGATAGAGCGTTTCTAACTAAATAACCTACAAATTTAGCCACACACTACCAATTGAGGAGCCTATTTCCAAAAGTCGATATCTGAATTTTCTAAGTTATTGAGAAAAACGAAAAAACGCTTAAACGGCAAAATTCAGGAAATTGTATGTTATTCTACTTTTTATGTTTATGTTTGAGTTTGTACCAAGAATTACAGAAAATTTCCTGAATTCCACCGTTCAAGCGTTTTCTTTTAGGAACGAAGTGCAGATGTCGGATTATGGAAATAACTTAACAAAGCAGATGTCGAGATTTGGAAATAAAGTCAAATTTGATATTGATTTTTAACTACAAATATCGTGTTTTGGAACATCTTATACCATCCATGTGATGCGTTTCTCCAAGAGGAATACGAAATCAACAAAATCTACTTTTTGTAAAACATGTCTGATGACGACTTTAGGAAATAGGCTTCACAATTGTACAGGGTCTTTCATATAAAGTAAGAACGGCGAGCGGCGGCTTTGTTATCCGCTGCTACCGTAACCTTTGCCGAGCTTGTGGCGTGCCACGGCCCCCTGCTGTAGTATTGAAAGCGCTTGCATAGGCGTATATACTGTACTTGACCTTGCAATAAGCGTGCAGGTGTTCCGTCGCCAGTCTGAAACTCAGATGTTAACATGAGGCAGTTATCATTTCAACATCGTATTTTTGTATGTAAAACTTATTTTAAGTACGAGTTGGGTCGGCAGGTACGTGATGAATTTGTTCAGCAATTTCCTTCACTAGCAGATTCACGTAATTGTAAATAAGTTTGACACTACTGACTCGGTGCTCAATAAAAAGCATAAAATTTAAAAATCTAAAGCGTTACAGTGGCAGAACTCTCTCGCGTCAGCCAGAATGTGGTTACCAGATACAATGCCTGTATAACCCAGGAAGGACGACACTTCTAGCATCTTTTATACGGTAATATTTCATACATGATTGTACACACGCTTAAAGCAGGGGGCCTTGGCGCGCCACAAGTTCGGGCAAGGCCACCGTAGCAGCGAATAACAAAACTGCCACTTGCCGTTCTTACTTTATATGAAAGACCCTGTAGTGGTACATTCCTTTTCATGCCATATATCTATGACATGGGCCCACCGGCTTTACTTCCCCTCCGAAGGAAGGCATACTGAAGAATTTTACACTGAGAGGAATGTGGCTCGCGGACGATGAGGAGCGATGTGTGGGGTTCCCGGTCCTTGAGTAGTAACAGAACCAAATACATTGGTCGGTGACTCACTCACTCATCCGCAACACCACAGTGGTTTAGGCAACGGCCCTATGTTAGCAGTATTGGAATACACAGGAATTCCAGATAACACAGTGAACTGTCGACAAGCCTTTCTCTTCCCGCCTCCCACTTCACCTCAACCCGCAAGTTCATAGAGCTTGGACCCGAGCAGTACGACACCGAAGCCGATTAGCAATACTTATGATTTGAAGTTTTACCATTAATATATTTTTGGGCTGGAGATCTATCTATGATTAGCGTGGACACATTTCTGACAGTTAGTTACCATGGCAACGAGTGTTCGCTTATATGGTTTCCAAGTCAACAAATATTCATCATATAATCCGAAACAAGATGTCCAGTAAAGAACATATAGCCTACTTTCTCCTAAATGCATGGGTATTGTTATAACTCTTTGTCCTTTTCAAGGAGTATGATCGAATGTTGGTTGTAGTAGCTTGTTGAAATACAACGTGCTATAGGGATATTAAACATGAATATGAGGTGCCCTTTGCTAGTGCTACCTCTGTACCAAATTTCGTTCAATTCGGTTTCACCGTGTTTGAATTGATAGGGGGAATCGATTTGCACACATACTTGGCCACCATCTGCAAACTATTGGGCTGATGTTCTTGCAGTTTGGTCTGAATATGTTTCCCACAAAGATATGGTGTTGCAAAATTTGGTAGAGACTAGATTATTAGGTTGGTCGTAATTACATTTTAGCTTTTAACATTTGGGTGGCCACGATTACGTTTCCGTCAAGATAGCGGTGATATAAAACATGACACTGAGGTGCCCTTTGCTAGTGCTACCTCTGTACCAAATGTCGTTCCATTCGGTTTCACCGTGTTCGAATTGATAAGGGGAATCGATTTTCACACAAAGATGGCCGCCATCCGCAAAATATCAGGCTGATGACCTATTAGATTGGTCAAAGGATGCTCCCTCCATAAAGGTATGTTGTTGCTAAATTTGCTAGAGATCGGATGATTAGGCTAATCGTAATTTGATTTAAGCTTTGAACATTTGTGTGGCCACCATTACGTTTCCGTCAAGATGGCGGCGATATAAAACATGACACTGAGGTGCCCTTTGCTAGTGCTACCTCTGTACCAAATTTCGTTCATTCGGTTCCACCGTGTTCGAATTAATAGGGGGAATCAATTTTGACATAAAGATGGCCGCCATCCGCAAACTATTAGGCCAATGGCCTATTAGATTGGTCAAAGGTTGCTCCCACCATAAAGGTATATTGTTGCAAAGTTTGGTAGAGATCGGATGGTTATGTTAGTCGTAATTTGATTTAAGCTTTAAACATTTGTGTGGCCGCCATTACGTTTCTGTCAATATGGCGGCGATATAAATCATGACACTGAGATGCCCTTTGCTAGTGCTATCTCTGTACCAAATTTCGTTCCATTCTGTTTCACCGTGTTTGAATTAATAGGGGGAATCGATTTTGACACAAAGATGGCCGCCATCCGCAAACTATTAGGCGAATGACCTATTAGATTGGTCAAAGGATGCTCCCTCCATAAAGGTATGTAGTTGCAAAATTTGGTAGAGATGGGATGATTAGGTTAATCGTAATTTGATTTAAGCTTTGAACATTCGTGTGGCCGCCATTACGTTTCAGTCAAGATGGCGGCGATATAAAACATGACACTGAGGTGCCCTTTGCTAGTGCTGCCTCTGTACCAAATTTCGTTCCATTCGGTTCCACCGTGTTCGAATTAATAGGGGGAATCCATTTTGACATAAAGATGTCCGCCAGCCGCAAACCATTAGGCTAATAACCTATTAGATTGGTCAAAGCATGCTCCCTCCATAAAGGAATGTTGTTGCAAAGTTTGGTAGAGATCGGATGGTTATTTTAGTCGTAATTTAACTTAAACTTTGAACATTTGTGTGGCCGCCATTACGTTTCTGTCAATATGGCAGTGATATGAAACATGACACTGAGATGCCCTTTGCTAGTGCTACCTCTGTACCAAATTTCGTTCCATTCGGTTGCACCGTGTTCGAATTAATAGGGGGAATCGATTTTCACACAAAGATGGCCGCCATCTGCAAACTATTACGCTTATGGCCTATTGGTTTGGTCAAAGGATGCTCCCCCCATAAAGGTATGTTGTTGCAAAATTTGGTAGAGATGGATGATTAGGTTAGTCGTAATTTGATTTAAGCTTTGAACATTTGTGTGGCCGCCATTACGTTTCCGTCAAGATGGCGGCGATATTAAATATGACACTGAGGTGTCCTTTGCTAGTGCTACCTTTGTACCAAATTTCGTTCAATTCGCATTCACCGTGTTCGAATTGATAGGGGGGGGACAGACATTCAGAGTACACACACTCACACACACACACACACACACACACAGACACACACACAGACTCACACACACACATACACACACACAGACAGACACACTTTTTTCGCCCTGTGTTGATCTCATAAGTCTACTTTCATTTTTTGCAAAAATCGAAAGTAGGCTAAAAATATATTCATGTTGTTACTGGTTCTACGTTCCTTTTAACTACTGGGGCAGGAGCGGCTTTGGTGGCGTAGTTGGTAGCATGCAGAGCTTCTATGCTTAAGATTGAGGGTTCGAACCTTGCCAAAATCGTCGGACTTTTTTTTAAGAGCGTTAAAATCCTTCAGTATGCCTTCCTTCGGAGGGGAAGTAAAACCGGCGGTCCCATGTCATAAGATTTATGGCATGTTAAAGAACCTTCCGCTAATTATACTTGTGTGAAGGTAAATTTGCAGGTTAGATTTCGTTGAAACGCTCTATCGAATTTCCAACATTCACCACTAGGTGTCAGTAACATCTTGTGGCGAAAGTTGGAACTACTTGAAATTGAACGGAACTTGTAGCTCACCCCATGGGTGTCAAGGCAATGAAATTATTGGTAAATGGGTGATGAGATATCTGAGTGTAGCCATCTTACATTTTATGTTGTGATCTTCTTGAGTTTCTTGGAAATTCGCCTGGACTTGGTAGCAGCACAGTAGTAGCAGTATCAGTGATGCTGGTGTGGGTGTTGGTGACTTCCAATAACCTCCTCGTTTGTAAGATGGAATTGGAATGTTTTAATCTGATGAAGAAAATTGTTCTCACAGCTGCCTCAGCCACGTCAGGAACTTTTCTCGACACAAAATCTGTCGTTCTTCTTAGAACGTCCTTGACTCGTTGAAATCCGCATTTTCCGTGAAATGTGACGAATGTAGCTGATATGTGCCGGAACTGGTTTAGCCAGGTTTCAGAGGGATTGGTCAAACCACCATATGACAAGTGCTTAACCCAGGTTTGTAATGCATAATCGTGTTGAGTTTGCATTTCATAGGCTATATTCCCAAGTTGTGGAAATATATCTTGGGACTTGTGGGCCACATAACCTGCAACATCTTACCATCTTCTTCACTCTGTTCCATGACATTGGCAATAAAGGACTCTGGTTGTAAATCGCTGTCTAATAAGGTTGACTCTGGAACGGGTTATTTTATTTAGTCACTATGCCAGCTTTGTTTTGTGCTTTAGCAACTAAATATTCATCTGAATCTGGATCAGCAGTGTTTGTGTGCTTTTGAACGACTCCTGGAATTTTCCCTAAAATAATCCTCCTCAGTCTGTAAATGTGACAGATACCACGTAAGAACATGCAAACGCAGAGTATTATCTCGGACGCAATTCTGTGAAAGTGAGACTTAAACTCTGTATTTTACTTAAGCACATTGTGCGCAAATTAAATTAATTATTATTAAATGCAGTCAAGATGAGAAGGTTAGTTAGTTATTGTTGTTTTAAGGGGCGGAACAACGAGGTTATATGCCCCAGAGGAGATGGATGATCGTTTAAAGCCACCATGGGCCCGCAATTGCGAAAATAGGTTTTCCAGTACATCTCGAGTTAGCCTATGTGTTAGTTAGTTAATTAGTTAGTTATTGTTGTTGTTTTAAGGGGCGGAACTACGAGATCATCTGCCCCTTTAGCCTATGTGTGAGAATGTACTTTATATTATGCCTATGGGCCATATCTTGGTACGGAAGTCGAAGTGATTTTATTGAAATGATAACTGCCTTCTGGAATATTTGCAAATGATTTTTACCAACGCAAAGAGAATTATCCTTGGAATTTTCCATCTTGTTCAAAATTATATTTTGCTGTTCAATTAGTAAACCAAGGGTTATTTTTGTTGCTAAAGGCGTGTTAGGACAGTATGAATTCATAACATAATACCACTGGTTTACGAATTCTACGAAATCCCTTTTGCCTCTGCTAGTAATTCATCTGGTCTTAGAGAGTTGGCACAGCTGGAAGTAATATCAGAATAGCAAAGTTCATGTGGGATGTAGTATGTAGTAATGTAGCAAGTGTGGAATTTTTAAATAAATATTAAGGTAACCCTCCTGTTCACACAGGGGCGTATATACAATTTTTTCGGGGGGGGCTGACTATCCTGGAAAATTGTGAGTATTTAATGAATGATCTATTATAGCCTGTGGAGTATGAATGGCAAGTATCTAAATGGATTACTTGTTAATTTATTCAGCAAATTTTACAAATTGATAAGCATTTCTTAAAAGTACTGTGAAATACATTGTATTTTGTACCCTAGTTGGTTTTTCCGGGGGGGGGGGGGGGGCTGGAGTCCCCTCAGCACCCCCCTTATATACGCCCCTGTGTTTACATTTATTATTTGATAATACAGCCATTGCATTTTGAACTCTAGTGCTCCAACCATTCAATTACCAGGTACGAAAGATGTCAAAATATTAACAGCTTTAAAATCATAATAGCAGGTCATCAAAACTTAAGAGTAGGCCAGCTCGGCTCACTTTCAATTTGGCTTTAGAGCCCTTGGAGTTCTTGGCAGCATATTAAGTTATTCGGCCCTGTAGTCTAATTCAAAGCTTTCACTCTTAAAGTAGAGGGGAGGGAACATATTCTACTTGTTTGAGGGTTGAAATGATATTATCACTTACATGCAGCAATCCACTGATTGCGAAGCCATGCGTCTTTTGGCATCGTGAAAAAGACACGTTATTTCCAACTTTATAATAACTGTGGCAAAATGCAAAATTAGCCTGGTGTGATTATTTAAAAAAATGCTTAAAACACGTGTTTAAACCACTGCATACCAGATATAATGTGTGGGAAAGTTGACTCTCTTTGCATATCTCGCGCCACTACGAGGAAGCTCGTGACGTTACGTCCTTTCCTTTCTTCCCGCGGTCCCCTCACCACAGAGCACCTAGTAGCCTTGCATAGGTGTCCGCATTGAAGCAGCTACAGCCTCTGGTGAGCCGAACATGTCCTCGGACACTCCCGGCACTAAAAGCCATACACTAAATAAACTGGGGCAGGATTTTTTCCCCGACGGGAATCTTTAACGTATATCTACTGACATGGGTCCCTCGCATTTAAGCACCCTCAAATGCCAACTGACTGGGTAAGGATTCGAATCTGCAATCTTGGACACAGCAGGCGAGAATGTTACCGCTGTGTCATGCTTACTTTCTTCTAAATGTATGGCTGGATAGCGCTACACCCTTAAGTGCTCATGGCTGGAGAGCTCAGGAGTTGGCGACCCCAAGAGATACCTGACATGGGTCCATGTTTCTCTCCTTTGTCCAGTGATTTTGGAGTGGACGCTTTCCTCTTTCGCTTTCCAATCTGCCTTTCATGGCTCCACTTCCTTCTCAGTTCCTCAATCTTCATTCTTCGAGTGTTGAAGACATTTCCCTTTCCAGTTTTTTTATTCCCCTTATTCCATTTCTTGTCCATTTCTTCTTCAAGTATGCAGCTAGGTTAAAGTCGTGTTGTTGAATTGAATTTATTCATAGAGAAATGCCACTGAGGCTAATTCATTTGAGGGGCTTGGAGCATCTATCTTGGTCATCAGCCCCGTGTAGTTGGGTGTGTGTTGAATTTGTCTGATAACCTGTTATTGTGTGATGACTGTAGTAGTATGTGTACTGTATTAGGGACAGGGATGGAGAAGGCACCCCGTAACTTGAAGTAAAGTATTATCCCGGCATTTGCCTGGAGAGAGTGTGGAAAAACCCGGGAAAATCCACTCAGGTTAGCCGCTGTTAGCGCCGGGATTCAAGCATGCGACCTCCGTACTAGCTTCAGCTGCTCTCTTGGCCTTGGTGCATGATTTATCGAACACGGTTACACTGCGGGGTGGGTAAAAGTCAATAGTAGTAGGCCCTAGTCATCTTAAAGCAACAATCGCCAATCACCACCACTACTACATACGGTCCCACATCTGACGCCACTGATTTAAGCAATCAAGGGGCTCCACCACTCCACTGAGTGCAGCTGTCTGAAAGGCTCGGTTTATGAAAATAGAGTTGTCTTTAGGGCGTCTGAAAATAAAACCGCGGTATCTTTTTCACGTTCTTCTCCTGTAATGGCTTTATGCCTTTAATAACCAACATTCCTTTTTGCGACTCTACTTCTTTGGAAGGTCTCTCGCTGGAACAAATACACGGAAAATATAATACAATACAATTTTACCCCTGGATTAATTTATTTTTTATTAATGCAGTGAATGGTAATAATATTTACTTATTTGCCTCAGTGGGTGAATGATTATCGGATTACTAACCCCACAGCGGCTTCGGTGGCGTAGTCGGTAGCATGCTGAACTGCTGTGGCCAAGATAGCGGGTTCAAACCCGGCCAAAGTCGTTGGATTTTTAAGAGCGTTAAGAATCCTTTAGTATGCCTTCCTTCGGAGGGGAAGTAAAGCCGGCGGTCCCATGTCATAGATTTATGGCATGTAAAAGATCCTTCCACTCCGTAAACTTGTGTGCAGCTTAATTGTTAGATTAGATTTCGTCGGAACGCTCAATCAAAGTTCCAACGTTCGCCAGTAGGTATTATTGATATCTGGTAGCGAAATTTGGAACTACTTGAAAATGAACGGAACTTGTAGCTCACCCTAAGGGTGTCCGCTGGAAGCAGCTACAGACTCTGGCGAGCCGAACATATCCTCGGGCACTCTCGGCACTAAAAGCCATACGATAAATAAATAAACTAACCGCAAGCTTGCAAGTTCGCTCCTGGCCGTGGTAAGTGATTTTTTAAAGGCGGCAAAAATCACGATACGCATGTCATACTATGTTGGCATGTTAAAGAACCCATTTGAATTCAGTAGGCCGTGTTCATAATGGAAAAATTAATCGGGATTTTCCGCCAACACAAAGTTCCTCATTTCTCTACTAGAAAGCGCTATAGTGCCGAGGAGCTTAGATATCTAACCTCATAGTGCTTCAAAGAACAACAAAATTCGACATGCAAGCTGCCCTCTGGGTGCCAAATGACAAAGCTTGCACCCGGCACCCGAGGCCATACGATGTTATTATTATTATTACTCGCAGTGCTTTTGGAACTGGTTTGTAACAAAAATTACTTATTGCAGATTACGATTCTAAAATTATGGAATCGCTAAAGAATCATCAGACAAATACTCGCAGTGAAATACAGTGAAAAACATTCTCTTCGTTATTATTAGTCGTACAGTACGTGAAACTGTGTATGCCATGAAAAGTGAGACTTCCAAGAAGATTAAAGATGAAGCTTTAAAACTGTACATACTGTAGTTGGTCATGAGGTCACATCTTGAAACTGCTATATCAGAGGCATCCTGCTACCAATTACGAGAAGTTGAATCTGGCTATATTTTCCAAGTTTCAGCTATGATCGCCTACAATAGTACAGTAGTTTCCAATAGAGGCGGAAGCGATGACAGCTGGTGGTTCGTTTCTTGCACCACCTTATCTGAAAGAGTTTGGGGCTCCAGAATGCCCAAAGTCTTAAAATATTTCAAAATTATGGTTTTGCGCCATATTGATATACGGATATTTACATTTATTGTTTCCATATCTCTCTCATTCCTGAGGCTACTTTCCTTATACTTTCCCACAATCGTGCGTCCAATTATTAAAGACCCATCAAACTACAATTTTATTTCTGTTAGATATAAAAAAGAACTTTTAAGAAAGAGGCTGCGTTAGAAGCAAGGGTAAAGTGACGTGGAACAAAAGCGAAATGGATGAAGCTTCAAATGGAAGAAGAGGAATACTATGGTCCTGGCATGTTCTACGTAAACCTGAAAAATCATTGATTCCAATTTCTCGCCTAAATGTTTTTCTATAAATAAAATTCCGTTTTTTAGGAACTTTTCAACATACAGATCTGAAATACAGTGGAACTTGGATAATTCGAACCTCAAGGGACCAGTAAACAAATTCGAATTATCCAAAAATTCGAATTATGTAAGTTCTTGAAAAGGGTAGAGAAAATATTCAAATTCAAATTTTCCGGTTCCCTTAACCTTTTTCGGCCTTTGCCACTCTCATTTTCATAACCGAGAATTTTGTCTTTATTGTTTAGGTATGTAGGGAACGTGTTTGGAGGAATCCCGAAAGCCTTTGCAATTTCAGATTATTTCCTTCATTTTCTTTTCCACTTCTTTAATCACCGCTATTTTCTCCACCAAAGTCAACGTTTTGTATGGAACCCGAGGCTTTTATGACAACATCTTAGTTCTGTACACACACTTTAAAACACAGGCAAAACCAAACTTCTAAACAACAACCACAAATCTAATCAGATCACTCAGCACGCACTACCAGACATGTGTAAGGGATGTCACTCTTATGAGTTAAGAGATGTGGAGCGTTGCAAAACAATGGGAGGGGGAGGGGTTGGGCATTGACCTTGGAAGGAGCTTCGGAGGGGTATTGTTAGTCATGTAGGTAAAACCATCGAGTAGGGGCCGAATGCCAATGATACGTCGCTTTTCAGGAATTCCTGACTCAACTGTTTGGCTTCCGATTGGCTTTTTACACGTGAAACTTCGAATTATCCAAAATATAATTCGAATTAACCACGATTTTTTGGCATTGATTGTATATAAAATGCTAGGGACCGAGAGAAAAATTCGAATTAAAGAAGATTTCGAATTATAGAAGTTCGAATTAGCCACGTTCCACTGTATTTAGATGTAATTTCTGATTATATGTGTTATATTTTAAGACGTCCTTAGAAAAAATACTTTAGTTTAATTTTTCCAGATGATTTTTTTCATGAAAATGCTGTTAAAATTATGCAATTTTAAAAATATTCATGGAAATTCAGAAATATATGTATAGTATATTCAAAGAGTCTTTGTCAAAGTAAGAAAGAGCCTTGAAGAACATCGCTGAAAGAAAAGAAGATTATTTCCTGTTAATAGGTTCTGAGAATCGAAATTTGATGTTTTCCAGACGGTAATCACGATTGTACCCAATTGTGATGGGTTATTCCCTAATCTTGGAAACAATTTAGATGAGATTAATAAATACACTTGGATGACCAGTTTCGATAGTCAAGCGTTCATTATCAGATTCATTACAGTTAGGCTACTTAATCTATGTCTAAAAGGATGGGTGAAAGTATTTACAATATTGGGAGATGTGATACTCGGCATATAAACTAATCATTAAAAATAAGAAGACACGTGTCTGAGGGTTTTTCGATGTGGTGTATATTATGAGGTGAAAGGGGTGAAAAGTGGGGGTTGAAGGATTCCTAACCGAGCGCGTATCTCTTAAACGACATAGGCGAAGAGTTTGGTACTCAGCGAAAAAAATCAGCATACATAGAAAATAACAAAATAGGTGTTTGACCGTTTTTTCATAAATACAATATAAGAGGCCCATGGGGAGGGGTGAAATTATGGGGGGGGGGACGTAATATGTCTAAGTGTAAAATTATACATGGCCTATGTTGTAGACAATAACACATTACATCTTTTTTACCTCTTGCTATTTCATCATACGACGAATACTTAGGGAGTTATTAATGAGTTTGTACTTTTTGGCCGGAATTTTCCAAGTCCCAGGAATGACATAAAGATTGATTCGAATGAAATTTAGAAAAATAGTTTTTTTTAAATACTTTTATTATATTTTTCACGTCTTTTAAGGTCCGAAACCAACATGATATTTTGATGTTTTTTTTTTTCGTCCCATGCATTTTTGGTTTCAGGTGATAGAATTATTTTCCACTAGGACCCATGCTTATCTATCTATTTAACTAATGTTATAACAGGATTCCAAATGTTATTGCGGGCGAAGCCATGGGTAACAGCTAGTTTTGTATAAAGTTAGGTTTTACAAAAATAAGGGAAGTGGTCAGTAGATGTTGATTTAAAAAATATACTAGAAAACTGATTTTTAGAGGAAACAAATGTTACACGAAATATTGATTATCCCTTCTTCACTGAATTTGAGAAGTTTTATCTTCGTGGTTTGGGATTTTTCTCGCCAACATTGACTTATTTCATATCATCATGCCAAATTCCATGTTTATACTGGTACTAGATAGAAGCCTGCCGGTAACTGATTACAGAGAATTAAAATAAAAATATCAAAAAACAAGGGGGAGGGGTGGTTGTTTGGTAATTTAAATAAAAACCAAAAGCTTGACATTTTGTGAAAAGTTAGGCTTAACAGTACTAATTATTGGAAATTGCCAATAGCTGTCTTTTGTTATTTGAGTAACTTGGACATAGTGGTCATTTAGCTCCGTGTACTTGACTGCGAGTAGAATTTATCTAATAACTTGTATTATTGTGGTATCTATAGTAGTAATGTGTATATTTGTAATTCATTTGCGGATTTGGGAGGAGGTTGCCGTGGCCTGAAGTAAAACACCATCCCGGCATTTCCCTGGAGTAAAAGTGGGAAACCACGGAAAACCACTTCCAGGATGGCTGAGGTGGGAATCAAACCCACCACAATCCTGCCTCACGAGGCTGAGTGTTCGCCGTTCCAGCCTTCAGACGAGAATTACATTTATTGGTAGAGCTGGAAATCGAACCCGGACGTCAGGAGTGACAGCCAAGAATGCTAGCCACTGCGCCACGAAGTGGACCTCAGTTTTAAAGTTCCAGTACTCAGTAAACATACTTGAATCTATCAGTGAGAGAACAAGGATAACCCAATCATGGCCTTAAATGGGTTCGGAGTCTGTGTGACATAAACATGGGAACAACGCCAAAATTATTTTAAACATCCTCACAGCTATGAACTTCAGAAATGACACGTCATGTTGCTGAGATATGTCGTTTCTCTGAATGCGGATTTATATAAAACCATAATGTTTCTCGGTACAGTTCCGTGTAACTACTCGGTTCCAAGCTCTATGAACTTGCGGGGTGAGGTGACGCGGGAGGCAGGAAGAGGGTTATAGGACATAACGTACCACTTGGCCGGCTGATTACCTGCAAAGAGTCAGCTAATGACATTAAAATATTTAGGAGAGGACATAACGTACCAATTGAAAGAGTGGGAAGTATTTAGGGTGCATGAAACCCTAACCGCACGGCCACTTGCTCGGTATACACTCACTCACTCACTCACTCCGTTGGCTTTTCTGGGACGTGACGATCCCGTGCCGCTCTCACTATCTGCCTCCATTTCCTCCTATCCAGCGCAGTATTCTCCCATACAGTAATACCCATTTGTCTGCAGTCAGCGGTCACCTCATCTTGCCATCTACTCCTAGGTCTTCCAGGGGGTCTCGAGCCTTCGATCTTCTTCTCATACACCTGGCGAACTATTCTGGCAGCGTCCATTCTGATAACTTGCTCGGTATTGCTCAATTAATCCTGGTAATAAATACGTGGGCAATAACATAACATAAACTAATACAAAATATAATTTTTTGGATTCCCATCACACTTTATCCAGGCTTTGGACTGGCAAAATGTTTATAAACATTTTGGCGTGTTTAAAATCAGCTGTGGTTAAGCTCTGGTCATTTTTCGTTTTCTTCACTATGCTTTTTTTATGGGTTTTATATACTAGCGAATAGCAGATTCGTCATGGGATGTTTCATTCTAAGTGATTAGCACGTTCGCCATGTGAAGTTTCATTCCAAGTTCTGCGAATATGAGAGAGCTCTCAAGCAAGATTTCAAGTTTCCATTCTCTTCATACCGCTTCATTATTCTGTCAAGCCGTTCATCATACTTGACATATTTCTTCTTTCTCTTTGAACATTCAATGCACAATTCGTACTTCATCCGTCGAAGTGCGCACATAAAACGCCCTCATTCGTTGTACAGAACTCCATTGTTACAATACCAAAATGTTTAAAGCCACACAGTGTGATCGCCACTGATGTTTATGTGGTAATGAACCTGTAACTGGAATGTCCGTCTGACATCAAGTGGTACGTTATGTCCAGCGTAAATATTTGGGGATTACGGGAAAACCGTTCTTAGGTAGATAACGACCTAGGTGGTACGTTATGTCCTCGAAAATCAAGTGGTACGTTTTGTCCGTGGTACGTTATTATGTCCGGACACCAGGAAGAGAGGCGCTTGTCGACAGTCCACCGTGTTACCTGGAATTCCTGTCTATTCCAAAATTGCTAACATAATGCCGTTGCCTATACAAGTGTGGTGTTGCAAATGAGTGAGTGAGTGACCGACCAATGTATTTGGTTCTGTTACTATGCACGGACCGGGACCCCCCACATCAGATATGTTCGAACTATTAGACTCAAGATCTTATTTTCATTAAATCTTATTTCATCCAACTTAGCTCTAATACTGCAACTTTATCTGGGGCCAATGTCTTTGCTTTTCTATACTGTACGCAGCGCTAAATGATCGAAGGAAACGACTTATTTAATTATGTTCTATAGTAAAACATCGAAATTAACGGTAAAATATATTATGTAGGTAGTTAGTTATTGCGGTTTCAAGGGAAGAAATAGCGAGGTCATGTGCCCCAAAAAGATATGTAAACTTCCCCAGAAACTCCCCAATGACAATCGAACAACAATGACCATAATCTCACATTTTCATTGTTGCTTCAAGCAAGATTCCAGCAGTTACTTTCAGTCACAGTGCAGCGAGTGACTCACCCTCAAAAAGAAGAAAAAGAGCTCAAGGTTAAAACAGGGTTGCCAATATCTTGGATGAAGCCATAAATGTAGTGGGATCTCTTATTGCAAATTACACCAACAATCTAACAATAAAAACCCTTTCATTACCAGCCATCCTGAAATTACAGTAATTATAAAATGGCGAGAATTTGTGTGTTGAATCTTATAATTTGAACAGATTTGTATATCCTCGTCATCCACGATCCACATACCTCGCAGGTTCACAGAGCTTGGACTCGAGCAGTACAGTTCACGCCACGTTTTTTTTTTTTTGGCCAATGAACCCCGATTGCGCAGTCATACAGAGGACAGGTGGCGAACCTTTGGCATGTGCAATTGATATGTGAGTTGCTCCCCGCGCTACTGAACACTCTCATATCAATTGCACATGTATGAGGCTCACCGACTGTCCTCTGTACAACTGTGAAACCGGGACTCACCGACCAAAAACCGTGGAGTGAACTGTACTTGAAGGGCCTCCTATAAATGGCATAGAGCCGTGTAACCTCGTAACATGTGACTTTCATTTGATGTCGACACGCAAAACCATTGTGCGAATGAAGAGACTTGAGCTGCATTGCTAATTATGTTCGGTCACACCTTCCTGATCGGAAGAGTTAACATTCGTGTCGGCTCTGTGGACACTCTTCTCCCATCCGCACTGGGAGAATGCCGTCATACTTTGGTGCTTTGCACAATATGAAGGTGTTATTACCCGTCTGACGACTCTTTGCCGTTCTGAAGTGAGTGCGCTGTCAACTGTTTATATCTGTTCGTCAGGGAAAATGTGGAGCATGAATTCAAAATACCAAAAGTAGCATTTTTGACACCAGGAGTTGGCGAGTTATTTTAGTGCTAGAGCTAATTAGAGCTGGTTTTCAGCGATGTTTGGTTAATTGATAAATAATCAATAATCGAATAATTTGAAATTGATCGAAAACTATTAATCGATTAATTGGCAGACTGCTCATTCGATTAATCGATTAACAGAATAATAGCTTAATCGATGATAATGATGATGATGATGATGAAAATTCTTGTTTTAAGGGGCCTAACATCTACTGTCGACCAAATAATAATATCGTATGGCCTCGGTGCCGGGTGCAAGCTTTGTTATTTGACACCCAAAGGGTAGCTTGCATGTCGAATTTCGTTGTTCCTTGAAGCACTATGAAAGTCAAGGAGGTTAGATATCTAATCTCCTTGCACACTATAGCGCTTTCTAGTAGAGGAATGAGGAACTTTGTGTTGGCAGAAACTCCCGAGATTAATTTTGCAATTATGAACACGACCTACTGAATTCAAATGGGTTCTTTGACATGCCGACATCGTATATGACATGGTGTCGTAATTTTTGCCGCCTTTAAAAAATCACTTACCACGGCCAAGAGCGACCCTGCAAGCTTGGGGTTAGTAGACCGACACGTTGAACACTCACCCACCGTGGCGAGCTTGTCGACCAAAATATTATGTGCACTCAAGTTTGAAGGTTGTTTGTAAAGTAACCAACAGACCTACATAAAATCCAATAACATCATCATTTTCGTCGTTCTATTTTACGTTAGTTCATGTAGGTTTGGATTTTTAAATTTATATTTTAATATTTTTTATGGCAGTTGGAACACAAAATGTGCCCGTTTTTAAGCGTGCTTCAACCATGCGTCACATTTAAGAATTATTATCTCAAACCCCCTCATCAGATCGAATCCAAATTTCAGCACAATATAGCCTACATTTGAATGTTGTATAATTGGGTTATTAATTTCAAAATTTTGTGTGTCCAAGAAAAAAAGTTGTTATCATTTTTGTAAGGTAACTTTTTCTCGGCTCAAAGTCGTTGGAATATGTAGTTCTTAGTCGCGTTGTAAACCTTATACATCAAAACGTTATGCTGTATGACTGTGAAATACGTAAATTAATTCAATCATTTTATATCGGTTTGTATTTGTACGGGGAAATAAGACATGGTTCACCAGCTAGCCGCTCCGGGGAAAGCTGTACAGCGTTGCCAAGATGGAGCCCATCACGCTTCAAGGCACGCCTCGCTCGGAAGTGATAGGTTTCATCTCAGCAACGCTGTACAGCATTCCCCGGAGCGGCTACCTGGTGAACCATGTCTTATTTCCCCGTACAAATACAAACCGATATAAAATGATTGAATTAATTTACGTATTTCACAGTCATACAGCATACCTTTTTGATGTATAAGGATTACAACGCGACCAAGGACTACATTTTCCAGCCACCCAGAGCCAAGAAAAAGTTACTTTACAAAAATGATAACAACTTTGTCTTTTGAACACACAAAATTTTGAAATTAATAAACCAGTTATACAACAATCGAATGTATATTGTGTTAAAATGTGGATTCGATCTGATGAGGGGTTTGTGAGATAATAGTTCTTAAATGTGACGCATGGTTGAAACACGCTTAAAAACGGACACTTTTTGTGTTCTAACTGCGATAACAAATATTAAAATATAAATTAAAATTTCCAAACCTACATGAACTAACGTAAAATAGAACGACAAAAATGATGATGTTATTGGATTTTATGTAGGTCTGTTGGGTACTTCACAAACAACCTTCCAACTCGAGTGCACATAATATTTTGGTCGATTATAGGTTATAGGCCCATAGGTAAATCGGCTAATCGAAGAATCAATTAATTGATTAGTAGACATGAGATAACAACAGGAGTTTAAATGAGAGGTGACCGCTTATTTTCGGAATGATGTATAGAAATTTATTGGAGTTACTTTTTACCTAAATATACAAATTGTCCTTCCTTGTTTATGTTAACAAAAACCACCAAATTTATTTATATATTTATTTATTTAGCTTATGGCTAGAGATACAGGAGAATTTATATACATATATCTGTTCCTTTCTCTCCCGGAACGATTCCTGGTACCATGCGGTGGCCAGGAGATGCTCGCTGGTTATGTATGTTTAGGTTAGCAGAATTCAAAAATAATACGTTACACACGCACATTAATATTTAAACTATATATTTACACATATATCACAACTAAATACACTGGCTGTAGCCGTGATGGCCACGATTTAATTCGGTCCCTTTCAAGCCGCGCCATGCTTGTCCTGCTGTAAGTCAGCCATGTGCTGCATGCCTCGAGAATCCTCGAGTCGCTCCAGGTCACATGATCACGCGGCCGGCCGACTAACCCCGAGACAGGGCGTCAAGGAAGTGCTGCTGAGACCAACGCAGCGGAGCACTGAGTAACTACCAACATACCGCCACACCTAAATGTATCACATTTAACAACTGCAAGAAAATGATTGATTTACATGAATCAACAGTGGTAATTTAAAGTTCTTTCACCACCAGTCCGTATGGATCGCCGAATACAAAACACACACAAACCCCAACCAAAACAACTTAGGAACAAAAATACACAGCCTATAGTAATGACAATGAAATGAACATGTTAAATCATACAATAAGAAGGTTCAACACTATACACAAACAATAAAGGATCCTGGTCAAAATTGAACTCTTGCGACACAAGAATAAAGTAATTAACTAAACCACAAGATGACACTGAAAGTAATTGCACATATCAGTCTTGAATTGGCAATGGACATAGTTTATGTACAGAACGCTTCAAAATTCCACTGCTGGTACGAATGGTGACTGCACGCACTCGTCCATCCTTCCCAGGATATGTTTCCTCGACAGTTGCAAGCCTCCAAGAAAGAGGAGGAGTGTTGTCGTCCTTAACCAACACGACAGTTCCAGGCTGAAGGTTAGGCTGACTCGTCAACCATTTCTGCCGCTGTTGCAAGCTATTAAGATAGTCATTAGACCATTGTCTCCAAAACTTCTGCTGCAGCGCTTGAATGTAGCGCCATCTGGAAGTATAACAGTGCACACCATCTCTAAGGTCAGGTTCAGGGAAGGATAACAGGGGAGCACCTATTAGAAAGTGGCCAGGAGTTAAGTATGATAGTTCATCAGGGTCGTCCGATAGACTAACGAGCGGTCGTGAGTTCAGGCATGCTTCTATTTGGCAAAGTAGGGTGTACATCTCGTCATACGTCAAGCAGGCATTGCCAGCTGTTCTTCTTAAATGGTGTTTCATGGATTTAACTCCAGCTTCCCACAAACCACCGAAGTGTGGCGAATCAGGAGGAATGAAATGCCAAGTGAATCCTTCTTGGGCTGCGTTGTTCAGCATTTCTACCTTCCACTGCTCGGACTGGTGCACTCTCAACAATTCATTTCTAGCCCCTACAAAGTTAGTAGCATTATCACTGTATAGATTTGTACACCTTCCCCTCCTGGCTGCAAATCTCCGTAAGGCGGCGATGAAAGCCTGTGTAGTCAATTCCCGAACCAATTCCAAGTGTATCGCCTTGGTGCAAAGGCAAACGAACAACGCTACATAGCATTTTACCTTGCCAGCTGTTCTTCTTAAATGGTGTTTCATGGATTTAACTCCAGCTTCCCACAAACCCCCGAAGTGTGGCGAATCAGGAGGAATGAAATGCCAAGTGAATCCTTCTTGGGCTGCGTTGTTCAGCATTTCTACCTTCCACTGCTCGGACTGGTGCACTCTCAACAATTCATTTCTAGCCCCTACAAAGTTAGTAGCAATATCACTGTATAGATTTGGACACCTTCCCCTCCTGGCTGCAAATCTCCGTAAGGCGGCGATGAAATCCTGTGTAGTCAATTCCCGAACCAATTCCAAGTGTATCGCCTTGGTGCAAAGGCAAACGAACAACGCTACATAGCATTTTACCTTGACCTTGCTCCTGCTTGCACCCTGTTTAATGTACAGCGGGTCAGCGTAGTCAACTCCCGTGTTCAAGAATGGCCGTGATGGAGTCACTCGAGGAGATGGTAGCTGTCCCATGAGTTGAGTGGTTGTAGTGGCTCGTAGTCTAAAACACTTCAAACACTTGTGAATGACAGTCCGTATCACTTTCTTTATGCTTACTATCCAATAGCTGGACCTAAGTGAAGCCGTTACATGATTAGCACCAGCATGTAGCAGACGAACATGCTCATCAGCCATAATCAACTGGGTTACATTGTGACGCTGAGGTAATATGAACTGGTGCCTTTCTGCAAATGGTTTCAACGAGTTTTGTAGGCGACCACCTACTCGTAATAAGTCGTTCCCGTCTAAGAAGGGGTTCAGATTTCTTATTGCACTTTGCTGTGAAACTGATGAGTTTGACTTCAACTCGCCTATTTCCCGTGTGAATGTCACACGTTGAGCAAGCTTGATACACGTCTGAAGTCCAGTCTCAAGCTCTTCTGCGGATAGTGGTCCCGTTTTTCTTACGTTGTGTCTTCTGGAATTGAACATAAATCTGTTGCAATAAGCCATTACTCTCTGTAGGCGACGGAGGGATGAGAACCTCGTCGTGATTTCGTCGGATGGAGTAGCACTAACTAGACATTGCACCGTATCCCTTCTTTCTGGAAGTTCACCTGCAGAGTCGTTCGAGTCCCTAGTGGGCCAGCTACTTAAATCTTGTAGTAACAATGCTGGACCATGCCACCACTGTTGATTGCACTGCAGGCTGAGTGGTCCTTCTCCCCTTGAAAGAATATCGGAAGGGTTATCTTCTGACATCACATGACCCCACTTGGCTCTTCCAGTCAATTGCTGTATCTCGGAGACACTGTTGGCGACGAACGTTTTCCATTTTGTTGGTTCAGCTGCAAGCCACGATAGTACAATTGTCGAGTCAGTCCACAAGAACATGTGGTCAATTTTCAGGTTTAAGGTGTTGGTAGTCTTATCAACCAGACGTGCCAACAAAAGAGCTCCACACAGTTCTAACCTAGGTAAGGACTGTTGTTTCAGAGGAGCCACTCTGGATTTTGAACATACCAACTTTACTGAAACTTCCCCGTGTTGGTTGGAGCTTCGAATGTAAACACACGCTTCATAGGCCCGTTCAGAAGCGTTTGAGAAGCCATGAACTTGTATGAGGATCACCCTTCCCGCAGAGAGAATCAACCTGTCGACATGAATGTTATTTAGAGCTGGAAGATCAGTGAAGATTTTGATCCAGCCTTCAAGTAACGGAGATGGTAGTGGTTCATCCCATCCTAATTTTTCTTGCCATAATTGTTGCATGAAAATTTTACACCTCACAATTACTGGTCCTATCAGCCCGAGGGGATCAAATATAGAAGCTATAATTGAAAGTACCTTCCGTTTTGTGGGGCTTCCACTGTTCTCCTTGATGTGGACCTCAAACTGGAACTTGCCAAGAAAGGGATGCCATAGTAATCCTAGCGTTCTGATGTCTTCCTTATCAAATCGTAGTGGTAACTGTAATTCTCTGAGTTCTTTAGGTATAGTCCCAAGTACAGCCGCGTGATTCGACGTCCACTTGCGGAGCGGGAACCCTCCTCGTTGCAGCGCAACTCTTGTAGTTCTCCTCGTAGCTGTAAAGCATTTTCCTCAGTGTCGCTACCACACAATACATCGTCCATGTAAAAATCCCGTTTCAATACGCGAGATGCTGTGGGAAACGCATGTGCTTCTTCTTAAGCCAGCTGGGTTAGACATCTTGTGGCTAGGAAGGACGCTGAAGAAGTACCGTATGTTTCAGTCTTGAGTTGGTATGTGCGTAGAAGCTCAGATGGATGTTTTCGCCACAGTATGCGCTGTAAGTTAACATCTTCGTCGTCTACTCTGATCTGACGGTACATTTTTGTAACGTCTGCCGTCATCGCAATCTGATGAGTACGAAACCTTGTCACAATTGATAGCAGATCTTGTTGAACGGTAGGTCCCACCGCGAGAGTGTCATTAAGTGAAACGCCGTTGTCAGTTTTGCAGGAAGCATCGAATACAACTCGTGTTTTAGTAGTGGTACTCTCAGCCTTCAATACTGCATGATGAGGGAGATAGCAGCATGCTTCTTCGTCCTTGCTTATATCTGGAGCCAACTTCATATGACCCAGGTTCTCATACTCCTCCATGAATCTCACGTAATCTGCACGCAGATCAGGTCTGTTCTCGAATCTCTGTTCCAATAGTCTGAATCGCTTCTCCGCTATTTTGTAAGATTTTCCAAGTTGTGGACTTTCTTCCCTTGTAGGTAATCTTACACTGAAACGTCCGCTGTCGTCCCGCCTGGTGTGAGTTGTGAAATGCTCCTCGCAATACTGCTCTTCCTTGGTTAAGTTGGTTCTTCTAGTTGTCACTTCTTCTATCGACCAGAATTTTTCCATCTTCCTGTCGAGGTCATCGTCCTGTCTGAGGAAAAATGATGAAGTGGGTGGTGCTTTCGCCTTCTTACTGGTCAGATCCTGGGATTTTATGGGACCTGACAGTATCCATCCCAGGGCGGTATTCTTCAAAATGGGTGATTCATCGCAATTTTTCCGCCACCCTTCTCGCAACAGCTGCATGAAAATCTCTGCACCGATGAGCATATCTACTGGTCCTGGCTCGTTGAAGTGAGGATCCGCTAATGTGATATCTTTAGGTAGGTTCCACGATTTACAATCAACATAGTTTGCCGGAATATTGCCTGCTATGTGAGGGAGTATAGAACATGTGATAACAGTTTCAAAATTGGACACGTTAGAACTGATACGAACATCAACACTTTGAGATGCAGTGACCGCAGTGTTATTTATACCACTAATTGGAATACAGCGTCCGTGTCGTTGCAACTTAAGCTTACTTGCAAGTGACAGTTATAAAATGGGACTGTGATCCATTGTCGAGTAGCGCTCGGCACTGGTGAACTCGACCATTGTTGTCTGCCACTCCTATTACTGCAGTAGACAGCATTATTTGTGACTGTGGCTTGAATTTAAGTGTGCAGTAACTTGCCTTACTATGCCCTCCTTCGTCTTCTCGAATACCTCTACCAGCTGGGGCATCCCTGTCTGTAGTCGTTTGACTGCTTGCGGGACTGTCGAAATGAATTAGGGTATGATGTCTGCCTTGGCATCTCTTACACCTATTAGATTTGCATATGCTGACATTATGATGTCTAAAACAGTTAAAGCACAGACCCTTCCTTTTGACAAAATCATACCGTTGTCTTACGCTAGCCTTCAGAAAACCCTCACACCGATGTACCGGGTGATCTGCATCACAAAAATCACACTTCCCCCTCGTAGATACGTATGAGCTAACTCGACCTGGATTGTCATTGTTCCTCACATGTTGATTCTTGGCTGGATTTGCTGTGTTCCCCCTTTGTTCCCGTGTTGCCATCATTAGCTCCAACATTTGTGCCCTCTCTTCCAAAAACGTGGATACCTCAGTGAGTCTTGGAAAATTATCGCTGGGAGCCTTCATTTCATACTCTTTACGGGTAGCTGGATCTAACTTATCAAACATCAGCTGCTGAAGTAAGACTTCATGTAGCGGCACTGAAAGGTTGAGATTTTGAATAGCATTCAAATTGCTTACTAAGTGGTTGTTCAATTTCCTAAGATCAGATGCTGTGTCTTTGTGACAAGCAGGTAACGACAACAGAGCCTTGATGTGTTGTGTTGCTATCAATTTTCTGTTGTTGTAGCTCTTGCACACGATTTCCCAAGCTACTGGAAAGTTAGGGTTAGAAATAGGGATATTTTGAATCAATTGGTGAGGTTCACCCTTAAGTGCGGACAGTAGATAGTGGAAACGTTGGATGTTTGATAGTTTTAAATTATAAACAATTAATGCCTGAAAGGTGTCCTGGAAATGTGTCCACGTCTCATATTGTCCATGAAATGTAGGGAGGTTAATGACGGGCAATCGTACCTCCAAGGAAGCCTATTGTGAATTACCGCAAGAATGCTGAGATAATTGATCGTTATTCTGCTCTGAAGTTTGCTCCGATCTATAAGGGTAGTCATTTTGGCTTCTAAATCATAATAGTTTTCTTCGAACTGTTCCCTATCCTGTTCATGGGTTTCACTATTTTCGTCGTCATTAATTTCAAGCTTACATTGGACATGCTTATATTCTTCCCAGAGTGAAGGCAATTGCTTCAGCCTGCTACGTAATGTATTAATATCGGAGCCTGCCACAAACTTGTCTGCATATTTACTGATACGTGTCAGTGACCCTTTAATGACCGCTCGTTGTTTCACCAACAGGTTTTTCTCACTAGACTCCATGATAAGTTAGGAAAAGGAAAGAGATACAAGGATTGACTGACCGCGGTATACTGCTATGATGTGCACTTATCCTATAATCCTTTGTGTCCTCCCCATCGTGTACAGCATGCCGCCGGGATGATGTTGCACGTGCTCCAAATTTCTCGCCACAGGTTGTCCGCACTCGGAAAGTATACTCAAATGCACCGGAGGACCATGTAATATTTTAGCATTACGACACTTTCACAAATCCGGCCCGGTATGACCATGTTCCTTTCTCTCCCGGAACGATTCCTGGTACCATGCGGTGGCTAGGAGATGCTCGCTGGTTATGTATGTTTAGGTTAGCAGAATTCAAAAATAATACGTTACACACAGGCATTAATATTTAAACTATATATTTACACATATATCACAACTAAATACACTGGATGTAGCCGTGATGGCCACGATTTAATTCGGTCCCTTTCAAGCCGCGCCATGCTTGTCCTGCAGTAAGTCAGCCATGTGCTGCATGCCTCGAGAAGTCTCGAGTCGCTCCAGGTCACATGATCACGCGGCCGGCCGACTAACCCCGAGACAGGGCGTCAAGGAAGTGCTGCCGAGACCAACGCAGCGGAGCACTGAGTAACTACCAACAATATCCAAATTCTGGATATAGCCAATAGTATCTGGGGTCATGAAAGTGAAGTCACTAGCACTGCCACTGTACTTTCTTTGGCTGTACTCGGTGATGATGTGCAGGATCGTCTGTTCTGTAGCACCACAGTCACTCTCAGGCGTTGAAATTCTGTTCCACTTGTAGTGGAAGGCTGCACAGTTCCCATGGTTGGTTCGTATCCGGTTCAATATGGACCATAGTCTACGAGGGAGGTTGAAACCAGGTGACGGAGTCTTCTTCACAGGAGGCATTGTTGGACAACATTTGTTGTTGAGTCTCTTCTGCCACTCAATGAAAGTTTGGTAGTTGCTGTTCCTCAAGTTCATTGCATCTCGTATTGATGGTTTTCTGGAACGCAGGCGACCAGTAATTGCATCGCTGATGTCATCATGTATCGGCAGTCCTGGATTGTTCATTATTTTATTGAATTCTCTTAGGATCTTTACGTCTGAGGTCTGGAGGTGGAATATGACTTAACACTGGTAGCCAATGTGTAGGAGTAGATTTGATTGTGCCAGTGATGAGACGCATTGTGTCAGTGACAGTGGAAGGATAAACATCAATTAAATTGGGAAGTGTTTAGAAGAAATAAAACGAAGAGTTTTCAGCGAATATTTTGAATTCTTGTTCAATGTTTACAATTTAGGACTGGAAGATTATTGTTTTACTTTGTTTTAGCATAGTCGTCGTCGTGGTTCGTTATAGGAGTAGTAGTAGATCGCGCAGACCTCGATTCAATTCCGATTCTGCATGGTGGATATGGTAACAGGGTACACTCAGTCTGGCGAGGAAAACTCAGAGCGGTGGTTTGTAATCCCACTCTCAGCCATCCATGGTTTACCACTTCAATTAGCTTGCCACGGTGGGTGAGTGGATAGCGTGTCGGTCTAGTAACCCCAAGATTGCAGGTTCGCTCCTGGCCATGGTAAGTGATTTTTGAAAGGCGGCAAAAATAGGACTCGCATGTCATACGATGTTGGCATGTCAAAGAACCTATTTGAATTCAGTAGGCCGTGTTCATAATGGCAAAATTAATCTCGGGACTTTCCGCCAACACAAAGTTCCTCATTTCTCTACTAGAAAGTGCTATGGTGTTCAAGGAGCTTAGATATCTAACCTCCTGGACTATCATAGTGATTCAAGGAACAACGAAATTCGACATGCAAGCTACCCTTTGGGTGTCAAATTACAAAGCTTGCACCAGGCACCCGAGGCCATACCATATTATTATTACCACTTCTATTGAAATCGAATGCCAGAATGATACCGTACCTAACATGGTTGGTTGGTTCCTCAGTTTAGGGGCTGCGACAACGCGGTCATGTAGCCCCGTGTAATTTGGGTGTGTGTAGAATCTGTCTGATAAACGGTGTTAATTGTGATTGCTCTAATAGTGTGTGTTATCTGTTTTTAATTCAAGTAAGGACTGCAGACATTCGATTTTCAAGTAGTTCCAACTTGTGATACCAAACGACACCGTCACCGACCAACTAGTTCTGAACTTGGTTACTAGATGGCACCGCAGTCGGCTCCTGGCGACGAAGAGCGTCAGTCAAATCTAAGCTATAATTTAGCTTCACACAAGTGTAATTAGTGGAAGGTTCTTTATCATGCCATAAATCTATGACATGGGACCGCCGGCTTTACTTCCCCTCCAAAGGAAGGCATACTGAGGGATTTTTAACGCTCCTAAAAATCCGACGACTTCGGCCGGGTTTGAACCCGCGATCTTGGGTATAGAAGCTCAGCATGCTACCGACTACGCCACCAAACCTAACATAAGGCAATGGCGGACTCAAGTACATGAGACTGATGACCAAGATGCCCATAGCCCCTCAATAAAACAACTTGGGTGAGTGTGTGTGGAGGATCAATTTCTAACCACTGTTTTTATGCTATCTTTGCTAGAGTGTATAGGCTACCTGTAATTGAAGCTAGGGTTGGAAAGTGGGCGGTCGGAGCATTGAACTAAGTACCTTTTTAGAAGCATTCTCATGAAAGTGGAAAACCACTTCTAGGATGACTAGGAGTGGGAGTCATATTCCCCCCTCTTCTCACCTGTTTTCGGGGGGCTCAATGCACCATATCCCAACTCTCGTGGAATAATTCAAATCCTTCATGAAATAGCCGGTAATCCAACCCGAGTTGTCTGAATGAGAAGCTACTATGATTAGTCTTAGCGATGGTTATGCCTTAATAGCTATAAGATATGCTTTTTGAAATAATAATAATAATAATAATAATAATAATAATAATAATAATAATAATAATAATATCAGACACTGTTAGAAAAATATGATAAATGTTTTATGGGCATATTCAAACAATGGGCAAAGAAATTATCACTAAAAGGATATTTAATCATGCCTCCTTATTAAAAGCCAAGAATTACTGGATAATAGCAATTGAAAATGACCTTCAAGAAATCTAGGTAACAGATGACATTTTATTTGGACAGGCCTAACTTCAGATCGATGGTGAACAAACAACATTTTGCTGCAAACCCCCGAATGAGAGTCACCACTCCATGGACAGTAGAAAGGAAGTAAGTCATAGTGAGAGAATGAAGAGATTTTGGGAAGAGAAGATAGCTAATTCAAATTCATCTGTGAAATAGGTCCAATCATGCTCATTAGTTGGGCGTAACGTTGTTAATAATAATAATAATCAACTTTTGCTGATGATCTAGCTATGTTTACCAAGACTAGTGAAGAAACCAAGTATGCCATAGAGAAGTTACATGAGTTAGCATCAAAGACAGGACTCCAAATATCGTATGAGAAGACGCATTTCATTGTAAATGGACACCAGAATATCCCGAGATCTCCACTACAGACCAACTATGGAATAATTAGACACGTACCTTCCTTCAAATATTTAGGAGAAATTATTGTTCCATCTGGATTGGACAGGAAAGCTAATTTAAAAAGAGCCACCAAACTTCAGAAAGCATACCGAATAACATGGAATACTATAATAAAAGAGTGAAGTCACGAAATGCAAAACTACAGCACTACCAGACGTTGTTCTTCCGGAAGCATTGTTCGCCTCCGAAACTATATTTCTAGGAGGCCACTCTCAAATTGGTGAAATCGAAATCCAGGAACGTAAAATCTCAGAAAAATATATGGCCCCGTTTATGTTAATGGTATATGGATTAAAAGGAAAACCACAGACTTGTACACAGTAATCAATAAGTTCACTGATACCGTGCGAAGGAGACGATTGAAATGTTATGGTCACATCTGCAGAATGGACAACACCAGATATGAAAAAAAAAAAAAAAAAACCCTGCTTGATATAATTAATTCAAAGAAGGTCAAAATCAGTTGGTTAGAAGAAATCAAACAGGACTTAAAGGAAATAAACATTACAGAAGATAGCATCATGAATCGCAAGACTTTTGGAACTCTAGTTACAAATCACCCTTTCACCGAAAAAGCTAAAAAAAAAAAAAAACACACTGGAAAAAATGAACGGAGGAACGTAGGAAGGGGCATAGTGAGTTCATGAGGAGATTTTGGGAGGAGAAGAAGAGGAATGCTCCATCAACCCGAGTTAACAAGTTCAAGCGCGCTCCCTAAGTGGGCAAAACGAAGAAAGAATAATAATAATAATAATAAATAATAATAATAAACCGAAGGCAAGGAATTTGAAACTCAAAGCTGCGTGGACACAAGAAAAAAGTCAGACACGAAGCGAAAGGATGAGTAAATTTTGGAAGGACAAGAAAATCAATACTAACTAATGATTCTACGTGCTCCTTAGAGGGCCAAACGCAAAATATTATTATTACTGATCCAAGCCCACTAAGGAGTGCTCATGACTAGTGTTTCTGCGATGCTTTTTATGTTTTCCAATATCTCCTCAGTCCAGCCAATAACTTGTCCTCCTCTCCTCTGTAAGGGTGGTTAGGTCTTAATCACTTTGGGTGGTGAGGACCAAGAGTTGACACTAATCACAAAATTTGGAACAGTCAACAATATCCCAGTCTAATATCCCAGCGTTATTCAAGTCTTGTTTCACTTCATTACGCCACAAGCTGCCAGGCTTGTAGCCATTAATCAATCTTCTTGGTGATTCTATCGTTCCCCATCCGGAAGAGGTGCCCGTAGAATTTCAGCCGTCGCATGATAGTGGTGGCTGGTTCCAACTGACGGTATAGTTCGGATGTATAAAATAATTTTTGTGTAGGTTTTAAACAAGTGAACCAGCATTCATTTGGGATTGATTCACAACCATCTCACACTTCCGGCTCCCCGCCCAGGCTCCTTGTATCTGGCTAACGGATGTGTGTGTATCACAGTCACAGATAGCTATACAAGCACAATGTGTGGCAATAGAATGGCCAGGGCTGGCCAACCTCTTCACAGTTTGCTAAAGTAACTAATGATCGACGTGTTTAACCAAATGAATGTCCGGCTCCGTGGCTTAATGGTTAGCGCGCTAGGCTTTGGTCCGAAGTGCCCCGGGTTCGATTCCCGGCCGAGCCATCAGGGATTTTAATATCCTGGGGTTAATTCCCATGGCACGGGGACTGGGTGTTTGTGACGTCTTCATCATCATTACGACGTACAGGTCGCCCACGGGCGTCAACTCTGAAAGACCTGCACTCGGCCTCTCTGGAGGCCACACCATCAGCATCATCAAATGAATAATTTGCCATACATATCCGTCATAATATTGTCCTTCAAGGTTACGACGTGGAATCACAATAGCTCCACCACATTGGGTTAAAACGTGATCTTACGTGTGATGCAAACCAAACACTTCTTACAAACACGGCAGGGATTTTGCTGACACTGCTGACACTTCTACTGATGATTCGGCACCGTGCCGAATATTGTACACACATCAAAAAAAGTTTTGCATCACCTCGGTTCCCAGATCTCCGGCATATAGACGTTGACTGTGTATATTGTATCAAAGATACAGTCCCTTTGACTGTTCATAGATGTCACTAAAACTGCTCAAAGATGTAAACAACCATGCATGAGCAGGGCCTATTAGACGGAGGGGGTACGACAGCCGATCAGTTCCAGTCATTCCACCAGGACGAAGGTACGCTGCTCATGTTGTCTGTAGTTCTACCATGCCTAGAAGGTCAATACCGCAGTTCGATCGCGTCCGCATTGTTACTTTGTGTCAAGAAGGGCTCTCAACAAGGGAAGTTTCCAGGCGTCTCAGAGTGAACCAAAGCGATGTTGTTCGGACATGGAGGAGGTACAGAGATACAGGAACTGTCGATGACAGGCCTCGCTCAGGCCGCCCAAGGGCTACTACTGTAGTGGATGACCGCTACTTACGGATTGCCGCTCGGAGGAACCCTGACAGCAATGCCACCATGTTGAATAATGCGTTTCGTTCAGCCACAGGACGTCGTGTTTCAACTCAAACTGTGCGCAATAGGCTGCATGATGCGCAACTTCACTCCCGACGTCCATGGCGAGGTCCAGCTTTGCAACCCCGACACCATGCAGCGCGGTACAGATGGGCCCAACAACATGCTGAATGGACCCCACAGAATTGGCATCACGTTCTCTTCACCGATGAGTGTCGCATATGCCTTCAACCAGACAATCGTCGGAGACGTGTTTGGAGGCACCCTGGTCAGGCTGAACGTCTTAGACACACTGTCCAGCGAGTGCAGCAAGGTGGTGGTTCCCTGATGTTTTGGGGTGGCATTATGTGGGGCCGACGTACGCCACTGGTGGTCATGGAAGGCTCCGAAACGGCTTTACGATACCTGAATGACATCCTCCGACCCATAGTGCACCCATATCGGCAGAATATTGGAGAGGCATTTGTCTTCATGGACGACAATTCTCGACCTCATCGTGCACATCTTGTGAATGCGTTCCTTCAAGATAACGACATCGCTCGACTACAGTGGCCAGCATGTTCGCCAGACATGAACCCTATCGAGCATGCCTGGGATATGTTGAAAAGGGCTGTTTATGGACGTCTTGACCCACCAACCACTCTGAGAGATTTACGCCGAATTGTCGTTGAGGAGTGGGACAATTTGGACCAACAGTGTCTTGATGAACTTGTGGATAGTATGCCACGACGAATACAGGCATGCATCAATGCAAGAGGACGTGCTACTGGGTATTAGAGGTAGTGGTGTGTACTGCAATCTGGACCACAAATGCTGAAAGTCTAGCTGTATGATGGTACAACATGCAATGTGTGGGTCTCATGAGCAATAAAACGAGCTGAAATGTTGTTTGTGTTGATCTCTATTCCCTTTGTATTTAAAGGTTCCGGAACTCTTGGAACCGAGGTGATGCAAAACTTTTTTTGATGTGTGTATATTGGAGTATAATTTGTTCGAATTTATCGATACTCTTAAAATTATAAGTATTGATGTTCTATTTTGTGGTTTGCATTAGACTATTTTACTTGATATGTGCGAAATCTGGTTGTTAGGTTGAAATTGGGGTTAGGATTGGGGAGGAGACGACCTTCATACTGAGCATGTTACTCCACAACTATGCGATAAAGTATCGAAGTGTAATTATGCGCTTCTGGTTCTCGCCTTACAGAGACAGAGGAGAGATGCGGGTAGGATCTGCGCGCGCCCGCTTAGGGGCAAGGTGCGCGGTGGACCGTCACACATTTTGTATCTCGCAAATTTTGGCTTGACTCCCAGCCCAAAAACCTTATCCGTGTTAAAATGTGGCGAACTCTGTAAACGATATCATGTACCTGAGGGTAGAATCCCTACTGAAATTCGGTATTGTAAAATGTTTGTAAGATCCTTGAGCATGCATATTGTGCACAGCAAATCATTGATTCTAGTTCGTTTGTGAAATAGTCACTTTAAATGCAACTCGTACTTTTGAAATCCTCTAGATATTTTAATAAGATATCCATCAGGACAATAGCTGACAACCTACCATAAGAATATGTTAATAGCCCATAGACCTACATGTATTTCTTGTACATGGTGTAATCGGCTTCAGTGGCGTAGTTGGTAGTATGCTGAGCTTCTTTTGCCCAAGATCGCGGGTTCAAACCCAGCCGAAGCCGTCGGATTATTTTAAGAGCGTTAAAAATCCCTCAGTATGCCTTCCTTCGGAGGGGAAGTAAAGCCGGCGGTCCCATGTCATATATTTATGTCATGTTAAAGAACCTTCCACTATTTCACCTGTGTGAAGCTAAATTATATATGGGTTAAACATTCGACAAACGCTCTTTGGTTCCGACGTTTGTCGCCAGGAGTCGATTGCGATGGCATCTGGTAATCAAGTTCTGAACTAGTAGTCGTTGACGGTGGCATTTGGCGGCAAAAGTAGGAACTACTTGAAAAAATTCAATGTCTGCAGTCCTCACTTGAATTGAAAACAGATAACACACACTAATACATTCATCACAATTAACACCGGTTATCAGACAGATTCTACACACACCCGAATTACACGGGGCTACATGACCGCGTTGTCGCAGCCCCTATACTGAGGAACAAACCAACCAACTTGTACATGCTGTTCATTGTTCAGGCTGATGCTAGGTCTGTATGCACTCTTTTGTATATATTTTCTTTTATTTTTTATTATTGCCGTGCTATTGTTACTATCATTGTTATTGTTAGACTAGCAACCTGCGCCGGCTTCGTCCGACATATTTAACGGTTTGCCCAGCGTACACTTAAAAGGCGTATTAATTTCGATTTCAATGAACTACGATATCCGTTTTCCGTCTCGGAATGATTGGTTAAAATCACTGACTGGACTATTAAATATATTATCATGGAGATAGCATGTGCTACGAATTCTTGTCAGACGCGAGGTTCATGGAACACAAATCCCCCTTCCGTCCATCTTAACTTGACTGTGTATTGTTCGGAGCAAAAAGTTCACATGCGAAATGAAGAAAAGCCGAGTTGCACTTCCAGGGAAACTTCAAACACGTCCACTCTTCACCGAAGTCTTCTCGACACCTTCACTCGACACCAAAGAAAATGGGTACATATGCTCGACACGATTCCACAGTTGGCTGCTGGCTGCAACTGGGGTGATAGGCTCACTCGCCAGCTAGCGTGAAAGCTAGTAATTGAATGGAGATTGTTGGAAGAAATGAAAACGTAAAAACACTTACAGTGGGCGATGTATTGAAGATAGAGATATGCTGTCAACGACTTTTTGTATAACCTTTCATGCTGAACAATTCTCACACTCATAGTATATAGATATTTTTAACGGTTTACCCAGCGTAAGCTTAAAAGACACACGGATGGTAGGTTTTTGTTTTCGAAATTTTCACTGAAATCGTCACTGCTCGGCCTTTGGTTATAAATAAATTATCTTCTACAGAAACCTTTTGAGAAATGCTTTACAGAATGGAGGAAACCGCATCAAAATCCATCCAGTGGTTCTCGAGATTACCCGGAACATCCAAAAATCGCGGACTTTGTTTTATACTAAGTAGAGATATTGAATAAAACGTATTTTATAATATCATACAAATTTAACTACAGTAGTTGCTTATGATACGATATATAATATGATCTTCATTTTACGTAATGTATTGTGTTTTAGGTAGATTTCATTAGAAAGCTAACTATTGCAATGGGTACCATGTTTCGACTTCCGGAAAATTTCGACATATCTTCGCGTTTCACATCCCCCAGACCCCAAAATCACCGTCAGTTCAAAAGTTTATATATAATTTATGTATATATGTATCTATCTATCTCTCTCTCTCTCTCTCTCTCTCTCTATATATATATATCAGTTTTTTGTGGACACAATAACTGCCGTAATTTTGCACCAATCACTTTGAATTTTTTTACATAATATGTATCCCTATAAAATCTCGGTCGAGTTCGTTAATGGGCAAAATCGATCGAAGGGGGTGAAAATGGGGGGCTTTTTTTTTCGAAAAAGTGAAATTTCGCTATAACTCTCTTAATACGTGAAATATCGAATCCATTCAAAGTTCATAATATGTGTCGGATAAGTGCCAAAAATTTATGTCAAATAAGTTTTTTGATAGCACCAACCATTGACCAAAGGGGTGGAAAAAAGTGGGTTTTTCGGGAAACATTAATCATATCTCTCTTAATAGGCACAATATCAAAACCGTACAAAATGGAAAATATTCCCCTAATAATTACCTAAAACTTTAGTCTGAAAGAATTTTTGATATGACCCACCATTACGCCAAGGGATGAGAAAAATGATTTCGGAATTTTAAAAAATGCCAAGTGCCATCAGAGGTTACCATAACAACGCTTTTAAATTGATAAGGGATGATCTATCAGAGGTTGCCAAGACAACGCCATTGACGAGATCACATTCATTTTTAGCCTACTTTTCACACTTTTCAAAAATGAGGAAAAAGTAGACTTATAAGATATATCCGCAAAAATGTGTCTGTCCTTCTGTCTGTCTGTCCTTCTGTCTGTCTGGCTGTGTGTGTGTGTGTGTGTGTCCCTATCAACTCCTAAACGGCTGCAGCAATCGAAACCAAATTTAGTATGAGTAAAGATGTATACCGGAATATCTCAGGCCCATATTTGAAAAAGATGCCAGTGCTACCAACTGCTAAAAAAAACGCACTAGAAATTTGAGCTCCATGTTGGATATCTTGGAAGGTATACATGGGAGCTATTCTAAAATTGGCACACATGTAGATAATACTATTTCAGTTTAATTACCAGGTGGCCATACATGACAGCGTTGCCAATATAATTTTAAGCCTTCTGATAAGTCCAATTTTTAAATGCATATAACTTCTACACTATCAATTGGATTTCAACCAAATTTTGTATGTAATATGTGTACATAAACATATATGACTGAGTGTATTCTTAAGAGCCACCAGGGCTGCCAACTGTTAATAATTGCTCTCTATTTTGTATCCAAATATATCAGAAAGTATGCAAGCCGACAGCTTTAAACTATGCACACGTAAATTACCCGTCATTTTACATTAATTTGGAGTAACTTATATACGTCAGTTCTACCAACATGATTCTAAGCCTGCTGATAGGACCAATTATTAAATACATGTAACTTCTATACCAGCAAATGGATTTCATCCAAAATTGGCACAAAAATATATAATATTTCAGATTATTTCTGACCAGCACTCGCATAACATTGTTGCCAACATGCTTTTACGTGTACTAATAGATCCAATGTCTATATCCATGTAACGTCCTTTGGACTTCAACTACATTTTGTATTCTGTACCTTAGGAGATGGAAGTAAGAATATATTCAGTCACCAGAGCTGCCAACTGTATTGCTCTATTAGGCTACATTATGCCTCTGTCTGTTAGGTAGTCAGCCCGAAGGCTGGTCGGATCCTCAAAAGCACCGCCGTTACGTTATGTGAGTAGATACCCACAAAAACCCAAGGCAGCGCTATTTTGAGGCGTTCTAGGCAAGAAGAGGAGTGAGGTAGTTTGCCATTGCTTTCCTCACTGAGTCAGAACAGTAGTCCTAACCCTATGAGTAGAACCTTTCACAGCATCCACAGGCACTGACTGTGCCCTGAATGTCATTACTAAGCACCACCCATACCTCAGTAGCTTCCGTATAATCACAGCCATGAGTGAGACTGAGACATCGGTGAAAAGCCACCTTTTACTCTAGCCTGTGCCAACTGACAAATGCAAAAGTACTGTATTCATCAAGAGATGGCGAACAGGCCATACATTATGCCTAGTATACCTTATTTCGAACTAATTAAGACATTTCGATATTACCCACTTAATTTCGTCATTATTCTAGACGGGTTCATATACTGTACATTAATCTATGGCATGAATCTTAAATTTAAGAAAAGTAGGCTCTTTAGTTCGTCACGGAACTTCTTGTTCCATCTGACTATGAGGGAAGCGGCTAACTGGTAGCATGCTGAACTTCTATGCCCAAGGTGCTGGTTCAAAGCCGGACAAAGTCGCCGGATTTTCTAAGAGCGCTAAAAATCCGTCAGCATGCTTTCCTTCGGAGGGGAAGTTACAACGTTCGTTGCAAGTTGCTGGTTGCGGTGGTATCTAGCAGCCAAGTTCACAGCTAGGTGTCGTTGACGTTAGTATTTGGTACAAAATTAGGTACTACTACTTAAAATTGACCGTCTGCAGACCTTACCTGAATTACAGACTAATACAGTCATCACAAATAACACCATTTATCAGACAGATTCTACACACACCCAATGTACACGGGGTTACATGACCACCTTGTCGCAGCCCCTAAACTGAGGAACCAACCAACATCTCTGCGGGAGATAAAATTTTGCGTGAAGAAGTAACAGACTGTTAGATAGTTACACATTAGTTCCAAACCTTGCATAAGGACAGTGTGATCACAAGTATAAAAATTAACCCCAAATGACAAGAAGGTTACCATCCCCATAAGACAGTAAAATGTTAAAAGTATGCATAGAAAGACGAAAAAATGTTAACTAACCTCCAATTGTAAAATACTTTCTCGCAATAAATGAGGTCTGATCCTCCTACGAAAACCTGCATATTTTGCCTATTATAGCCTATCCCCTAGTTTGCCCGGTGAAATCTACCTCCGCCTTCCGGCGTGCCGAGAGGAATTTTTCTACTTCTATTTGTTACTAAGTTATGTTTATAAGGCCCTTAATTATCACTGAAAGCAGGATGTAAAGCACAGTATTGTGGTGAGTAGTTTTGTTTTGACGAGTGGAACATAAACGTCATCTCCCCCTGATATGAGGATCTCCACTACTCTGCTCTTCTGGAATAGTGACGGTGAACGGAATGTTTTAAAGGGACCACGCAATTTGCCTTAACGAGCTTCATTTAACCTCCTGTTGTGCCACATATCCCTTCAAGGGACAACATCCGTTCGGGAAAATTGTCATTAAAACTGAGAGGGCTGGTGACCACATTATGGAAGATGGGTGCCAGAAATATAATTTTCTTAGAATTTTATTCACGATTGTGGATTAAGTTACGCTGTAGCATTGAATTCAAATGAACCTTATTAAGAATTCCTGTAATTTGTACGGCAGTAATCCCTCGACCTGTGAGGTGCTTTTACTGGAGGTACGATTTGGTCTGACCGCTCTGTACCCCTCGAAAATTACCATTGAAAGTTTATGTTGATGAGAAATGGTAGAATATCACTATTAGTAATGGAAGTGATAGAAAAGTGAGCTAGGATGTAAGATATATTGAGTATCCCATACGTGTAAAAATTTGACTCTTAGGTTAATGCTGATGTTTGGTTTTGTCTAAAAACTGGAAGACAGTGAAATAGAGATGGAGAACTGAAGCATATGCAAGTTTGATTGTTGTAGAACGAACCCTGATGTAATCTAAAGAAAAGCTATGTTGAAATAATAATATAAAGACATAACAATTTAATATAAATGAGCACATAATTAGTTACTTGTTTCAGTATCCATAATATGCAGAAAATGAAATATTTATAGCATACTAGCAGAAGTACCCGTTCTTCGAACGGTGTTATATATTAACACCAGATATTATCAATTTACCTACTGTTGCAATGGTTAGAGGCTTGTTATTCCTTCATAAGTTTATCAGAACGAAGTTAGTTTTCTGGGAATATCACACACACTGTTAATTTAAGGGCCTTAAAATGTGGTTTTCGGAGACCCCTTATAGACTTGCGAATTTTGTGTCTCACAATGAGAAGCGCACATACGCTTTGATCGTCCTTCTAGGATAATTTTTATATTTCGCCTATTTTAGCATGTATTTTGAGAATTTTTTCCATATATCCACCCTTCTACTGTATGAAATGTACGGTGAGGAGTTTTATAAATGATTGGTGTATTGACTCATGTTTACCATACCTAATTTTACGATGTACCAAGCATCCGAAGACGATTTATAGGCGTATATAAAGATACACAGAAAGACAGACAGACAATTCTATTGTCTACAACATACAGTAGACTCTCGAAAATCCGGACCAATGTGGCGGACGGCCGATCCGGATTCCGAAAAATCCGGATTTCCCGGAGACAGAGTGACGTCGGTCGCGGCAGTGGTTTGCGTGCCGCGATCGCCGCCACTCCGTGCCGATATGTGTACTTTATTGTTACTCGCATAAAACAGTTCTGAACTGCAATTAACTGAACACAGGGGTAGAAAAAATAGATGGTTAATAGTATTGAACAACTTTAATAAGACTTAAGAATTTACATTACAGTACTACAGTATGCAAAATAAATGAAAATAAATAATCAGAAACAGTGTGTAAAAACAAACTTACACATGCTTGAAAAAGTCTTGAATATTTTTCTGCTTCACAGTTTCAGCACGTTTTCTTGCCGCAATGTCTCTTAACTTCATTAAACAAATGATGTCAGCTGAAGATATTCCATCCTGCTGAGTAATGTACTCTAGGGCTCGGTCCAACATTTTAAATCCTTCTGAATGTGGAATCAGGTTTATGTTGCTCTCAGGTAGTTCCTCTTCTTCCAAACAATCTTCATTTGTCACCATTCTGACTATATCATCGTCTGTTATTTCATTTTCGTCGTCATTGTTCATCCATTCATGGACATCATTATCACTCACTTCCTCACATCCGGGTATTTTTTCCAACAGTGTAACGACGTTTTCCCTTTCAAACTGATTTTCATCAACGTTTTCGACGGCTATTTCTTCAAACTTGTTTCCCTGATGGTCCAAGAGAACTTTCCATGACGAAACTATTGATGAAGGAGAAATTTCCTCCCACCCTTCGGCTACCCACCTAATTACATCCAAAACGTCAATCTTCTTCAATGCACCGATGTAATCCTCGTCATTCTCAATCGCCGAAATCAAATAACTGAGAAGTCTACGACGGTACTTTAATTTTAGAGCTTGAAGTACCCCTTGGTCCATAGGCTGACACACAGCTGTCACATTTGGCGGCAAGAACACTGCTTTGATTTCACCGTCTGTTAATTCGTCAGCGATCGGATGTGTTGGAGCGTTGTCTAACAACAGAATTGCTTTTCTTGGTAAATTATTTTCAGTCAGATGTGTCTCTACTGACGGGACAAACTCCTTGGTAAACCATGTCTTGAAAATTGCAGAATTCATCCACGCTTTTTGTTGGTTTGTATACCAAAGTGGCAACTCATCATCTTTCTTTATTTTCTTAAAAGCTCGTGGTTTTTTTGATTTTCCAATCAATGTTAACCTAAGCTTATGACTGCCGGTCACATTACTACACGCCAACACCGTAACTCGTTCCTTGCTCTTTTTGTAGCCCGGGGCTGAAACTTCTTTTTTTGACGCAAGAGTTTTTGTGGGCAACATCTTATAATTTAAACCAGTCTCGTCGCAGTTGTAGAGCTGTTCTCCGGAAATTTCTTCTTTGTCCAAGATACTAAAAAGTAGTTTCTTGAATTCAGGAACAGCATCTTTGTTGGCTGATAATGCCTCCCCACTTATTGACAGTTTACGAACACCAAATCGTTTCTTCCAACGATCAAGCCAACCTTCACTTGCTGTAAACTCACCATCTTCACCTTCAATTTCTTTTTTGAAATGCAACGCCTTTTCTTGAAGCATAGGCCCCGTAATAGGAACCCCTTTACCTCTTAAATGTTCATGCCACAAGAACAATGCTTCTTCAACTTCTACATGTTTGCCTTTATGCATGCTTTTTCTAATTTTAATCGCACTTCCACTGGATTGAGAGGAACACCATTTTTCTATCTGTCCGCGATTCTTCTTCCAATCTGAAACTGTACTTGTTCCTACTCCTAACTCTAGAGCGATTTTTTTCGCCGATTCTCCAGCATCAATCCTCTTTATAGCACGGAGTTTTTCTTCCACTGACACACACACTTGCTTTCGTTTGTTACTCATCTTACAGTACTTAAAAACAAGACGCGAGAAACACAGAGCACCGACACAACACGAGGTAGCCACCGAAAATAACGTCTGCACAGAGAGAGTGAGCGCGGTCAACTAAGTACTGTATGAGTAAACAAAGAGCTGTTGGGGAGGGGGCGAGTCAATGACCTCCCGCCGTGCCGCACAGCCAGTAGAATAGAAAAGACGTCATTCTTGTAATGCGGAATGGTCGCGGAGAAATTGAAGGCGCTTAAGCATCACGTTACCTACATTTTACTGATTTTGTATTACAAAAAATATTTTTTGAGCGGTCCGGATTTGCCGGAGTCCGGATTTTTGAGGTCCGGATTTGTGAGAGGCTACTGTATCACCCAGATATCCAAATATGCGTATATCTACCATACGTATCAAACAAAATCATCCTTACGATGAACCCGTATGTCGACAAAAAAAAGATTAGTTAAAATCTGCTCTCAAACTAAATTCACCCAACGTGTACTTCCTGACGTGAAATAGATTTATAAGCCTTGTAGACGAAACGCAATACACCTCACATAAAAAAATGTCCCTCTACGTTGTGTTAGGTCCCCATACACAGAAGACCTCTTTCATAAATTATAAAGGCTTGTGGTGCATGAAAATTCAGATTCTTTAGCCTCAAATGGCCCAAATTCCTAAAAGTCGCAAAAAAATGCTGATTCAATTCAGGAATTGTTGAAAATAATGTTTCTGTTTGTAGACATAATAGACTTTCTGTACTATATGTCGCACGTGAAATTGCATGAAAAAATTCTTGGTTACCCCTTGACCCCCTTAATTGCATTGACGAATTATACAGTCTACATTGGTTCCGTGATAACCTTATAGCCATTTGCAAACTTTCACTGAAATGTAATAAATGGAGTAGCCTAATAATAATATCGTATGGCCTCGGGTGCCGGGTGCAAGCTTCGTAATTTGACACCCAGAGGGTAGCTTGCATGTCGAAATTTCGTTGTTCCTTGAATCACTACGAAAGTCAAGGAGGGTAGATATCTAAGCTCCTTGAACACTATAGCGCTTTCTAGTAGAGAAATGAGGAACTTTGTGTTGGCGGGAACTCCTGAGGTTAATTTTGCCATTATGAACACGGCCTACTGAATTCAAATGGGTTCTTTGACATGCCAACATCGTATGACATGCGAGTCGTATTTTTGCCGCCTTTCAAAAATCACGTACAGGCCGGACGTTTGTTTTAGACGATTGCCCTTGAACTTCAAGCCTGCGGGTGAGCCTGTACACAGTCACTCTCTCACCCTATCACTTCACATTTGTCACCACCGATCTGATGTAATGGAATTCCAGACTTGAGCAGACGGTACAGTCCCCGTCGAAGTATTGTGTGACACGGAAGTACACGTTACGTAGTTACGAACAGAACGTCATTATATTTGCCAGTGACTATACTTCAGCAATAGTGTGAAACAGCTTTATCAATCATCGGAGCGCTTGGGGCAGCTGATAACAACACAGGTACTATAGTAACTCGCCTCCAGGCTTCCATTAAGATTTTTCACTCGTCTAAAACAAACGTCCGGCCTGTACCACGGCCAGGAGTGAACCTGCAATCTTGGGGTTAGTAGACCGACACGCTATCCACTCACCCACCGTGGCAAGGTATAAATGGAGTGATATTGCTTCTTACAGAAATAGATGGAAAGTTGGATGCCACCCCTTGAGATAATGTTGTCATGGTTACCGATTTCCATTCCTTCATTAGTTTGTTAAATTAAATTAAATTAGTTTTCTGGGAATATTTCAGATATTGTTGGTTTTAGAGCCTTATAATGTAGTTTTCGAGGCCCCCAAGTTTTGTTTCTGGCACCGAGGGGCTTTGTCTCCACGTTGTACGCCATAATATAATACTAATAATAATAATATAATATAGGGATAGGAATATAATAGACCTGCCGTACCACACCCGCAGGTGTAAATCGCGTGAAAAAAATTCTAGTGTACCTCTTGACCCCCTTAAGCGCATTATACGTATTGATGAATTTTACAGCTTAATTTTGTTCCGTGAAAACCTTCTAGCCGTTTGCAAACTTTCACACCAATGTAATTAATGGAATTGCATTGCGTCTTACAGCAATAGATGGACCTCTGAGAATCTGTTACCATGGTTACCGGCTTGTATTCGTTCATTAGTTTATTAAATGAAATTAGTTTTCTGGGAATATCTCAAAAACGGTTGGTTTTAGGGCCTTAAAATGTGGATTTCGGGGACCCTGCGGGGCCCCCCGAGATTTGTCTCTCACATTGAGGGGCTGAAAATGATCTTTGTCTCGTCCTTCTACTCTTATTTCAGCATGGATTTTAAGGGGGTAGGCCCTCTTTTATGAGAGTTACGGAGAAGGGTTACATCAATGATTAGTGTCGTGCCTCTGATGGATATCTGTACCAAATTTTACGATGATACACCCAGCCGTTCTTGAGTTATAAGGGAACAAAGTTGTCCACGGACAAACAAACAGACAGACAGACCAAAAAATTATTTTCGCGCGCATCCATAATAAAACAGTCTGAAACGCGTAAATAACTCAAATTTCCGTACAAATTGCGAAAAAAAATCATACAAACTTTAATTTTTACTTACGTAGATATACTGCACCGCTCGGTGTTGACCGTGTTTTATTGCACAAATGTAGGTTTTACTCACTAACCGTTGGAGATACACGAAAAGTGATAAGGACCTTTTGGATAGAAAATTAGATTTTAAATCTTGTGTATGCATCAAAAGTTTGCTATTTCTTAGCGTTCTCTTTTTATTTGAAATGGAAATATGAAATTTTGAAACCAAAGGCTGTAGTGACGTCACATATGTGGGTATTACTCGCTAACCGTGGGAGATACACGAAAAGTGATAAGGACCATTCGGATAGGAAATTAAATTTTAAAGTTCACAAGTGCCATCAAAAGTTTGCTATTTCTTAGCGTTCTCTTTTTATTTGATATGGAAATATGAAATTTTGAAACCAAAGGGTGTAGTGACGTCACTAAAATGGTCGCCATTTTTAATAGTGCAAAATATCGAAATTAAAAGTATCCTATATGTAAACATGGTAAAGCAGCTACATCCATGCAAAATTTCATTTAATTTGGACCAGTGGTTCTTGCGTTATTGAGTAACACACAGACAGACAGAAAGACAGACACACACACCATCTCATTTTTTTAAATATATTAGTATGATTATAACTATGTAAAATGCGCATGTCAAAAATAGCAAATGTAGCTTGCAAATATCCTGCTGCTGTGCTTATCAATTGTGATAAGCTGGCGTCAGATTGCGCTGGGAAAAGGATCAAGGGCAGTGCTGCGCAAGGTGGATGGAAGGTGGTGACTCTAGCATGAAAGAAAGGAGGTAATCTGCAAATCCCAGAACTGTAATAATAATAATAATAATAATAATAATAATAATAATAATATCGTATGGCCTCGGGTGCCTGATGCAAGCTTTGTTAATTGACACCCAGAGGGTAGCTTGCATGTCGAATTTCGTCGTTCCTTTGAACGCTATGAAAGTCAAGGAGGTTAGATATCTAAACTCCTTGACATTACAGCGCTTTCAAGAAGAGAATGGAGGAACTTTGTGTTGGCGGAAAATCCCGAGATTAATTTTGCCATTGAACACGGCCTACTGAATTCAAATGGGTTCTTTAACATGCCAACAACGTATGACATGAGTATCGTGATTTTTGTCGCCTTCAAAAATCACGTACCACGGCCAGGGGCGAACCTGCAATCTTGGGGTTGGTAGTCCGACTGTTGAGAAAATTGTAAATGTTAAGGTTGGTAACGTTTCGTTCCTATGTATAAAACTCTTTGGTTTTACTATTCTGTGAATTGGTGTTAGCATATTTGTTTGTGAATAAAAGTTGGTTAGAAATCTTTGAATCTCAATGAAGTGTTCCAGATAATGTGTAGTTACAACTAAAAGAACATATGGCGACCGTGACAGGACTTTAACAAGCGTGTATAAACTTTGTTGAATTACAATTTGATAGTAGCGAGTATAACTGTGCCTGTATAATCCAGTATACCGTATCCTGTTGTTTACATCCGTAGCCCGTAATTATGGCGGGTACACAAATAACTAAGAGGAGAGCGGTTATCCGCACATTGTTCACGAAAGCTTGCAGTGCTTTAGACGAACTACTGACGCAGAGAGATGCAGATTTACAATTAATAAGTGCGCGTTTATTAGTGCTCGAAGAAAGAAGACACGAGTTATCGGAGCTGGACAGTCAGATTTGTGAAAACATCTGTGCTGAAACAAAGGAAGAGGAGATCGAAGAAGTACTGATGGCGGAAATGGAGAAAGCAGAGGAGTATACCTTACGTTACCACAGCATTAAAGGTAAGGCCTCTGATCTGATAACAAGGAATAGCGCTGCTCATACTTCATCTAGTTGTGTTGGCGATCGTTCGGGAAACGAAATATCTCTTCGCCTACCGAAATTAGAATTGAATGAGTATGACGGGGAAATAGCCGGTTGGATCTCATTCTGGTCACAGTTCTCACAAATTGACGAGTGTCAGTCGTTAAGTAAGGAGGAAAAATTTCAGTACTTGATTCAAGCCACGAAAGAGAACTCTCGAGCACGCGCGGTTGTTGTGAGTTTCCCTCCCTCAGGCGAAAATTACGGAAAGGCCATTCAAACACTTAAGGACAGATTTGGACGTAATGATCTCCTTATCGAGTATTATGTACGGGAACTACTGAGTTTAGTTATGGAAAGGAAGACGGTCAAGATCAGCATTTTGTATGACAAACTAGAAACTCAATTACGGGCACTAGAGTCATTAAATGTGTTCTCGAATAATTATGCCGCATTATTGTTTCCGCTAATAGAATCGTGTCTGCCCGCAGACATACTGAAGGTGTGGCAACGTTCCAATGAACCCAATAGGACACTGAAGGAACAGATGGATAATTTAATGTTGTTTTTGAAGAGAGAAGTAGAAGGGGAGGAGAGAGTTGCAATGGCAAATAATCAGTCCCTTTCCTACAACCAGGCTAAGAGTCCAGGAAAATCGCATGATATGGACAAAGTTAATTTTGCTTCTGCAATCGATCTTGCCAGTCTGAGCATTGAATCTGACACTCAGAAGTGAGTATTTTGTAAAGGGGTGAATCATTGTTCCACAGAATGTCTCCATGCACAAAAAATGTCCCTTGAAAACCGAAAAGATGTTCTGTATAAAGATAAGCGCTGTTTTTCTTGTACCAAAGCAGGCCATTCTGCACAGCAGTGTCGAGCACGATGTGTTATTTGTCGTGGACGACATGTACCATTATTATGTCCAGCTGTTCAGAAGTATCAAGCAGAAGAGAAAGGTTGTGTTGAGGGGAAGAATTCTGAGATCAAAAGAGAAGAGGTTTCCTTGTTTAATACTTCATCTATTGACAGCAATTTGTCAGTTAGCTCTCAAACGGAGGTCTATCTCCAGACTCTGTTAGTTTACGTTAAGAATGGTGACAAAATCAGGAAGGCCAGGTTACTGATAGACAGTGGATCCCAACGTTCGTATATTTCTAGTAGTTTGGCTGAAGAAATGAACTACTCTCCGATTGGGGAAGAGAGCATTATCCACTCTCTTTTTGGTGGTAAGCCAACAGGGGTAGTTAAGCACCGATGTTACAAGGTGCGCTTACTCAGCTTGAATAACGACTTTGCATGCAATTTCGTAGCGTTAGACCAAAGGACAATTACAGCTACGATTCCAACAGTAGAAGTCAGGAAAGAAGTGAGGGAAGAATTACTAAGAGAACACATTCCGATGTGCAGAGATTCTGTAGCTCCTATTGACATCTTGATAGGTTCTGACATTGCGGGAAAGTTGTGGACAGGTAAAATTAAGACTCTACCTTCTGGACTGGTAGCCATTGAAACCTGTTTAGGATGGACGGTAACGGGGAAGAAGAAGGTAGTAGACACCGTGGGAAAAAAGGAGCTAGCGAAGCATGCAAGTATTGCGAATGCAGTCACTGCACTCAGTATTACTCAGCTACCCGTATCTGATCTGTGGAAAATGGAGACCATTGGGATAACCGATCCTGTAGAGAACACCACAAAGGAGGAGAAGAGGATGTCAGCACTGAGGTATTTCAAAAATACGGTTGCTTTTGTAGATGGCAGATACGAGGTACGTCTTCCATGGGGGAGAGATGCTCCAGACCTTCCAACCAATCGAGGGATTGCAGAAGGCAGATTGATTCGAATGACCCGAAAATTAAAGGCAAAGCCTGGTCTCTATGAAGAATATGACACTATTTTACGTGATTGGGTGAAAGAAGGCATTGTGGAAATGGCGAGGGATCTATCTACTGGACACTATCTTCCTCACCGTCCAGTGCTGAAGGAAAATAGTACAACTACGAAAGTGCGTCCCGTGTTCGACGCATCGGCGAAGGAGAGAGGTTTGCCATCACTGAACGACTGCCTTGAAGAAGGACCTAACCTTATTGAAATCATACCCGAACTACTCTTGAGGTTTCGGCAACGAAAGATAGGCATCACAGCTGATATCAAGAAGGCATTTTTACAGATAAGTGTACACCCAGAGGAGAGAGACTACCTGAAGTTCCTGTGGTATGGTAATAATAGTGAGAAAGACCTACAAGTCCTTCGTCATGCCAGAGTGGTGTTCGGTGTTACCAGTAGCCCGTTTCTTCTTGGAGCAGTAATTGGCTACCACCTGGAAAAATATATGGAATCAACTGATCCAAAGGAGGCTAAAATTGCATCATCATTGAAGAACAATTTTTATGTTGACAATCTGGTGACAAGCCTCGATCGAGCAGAAGAAGTTGAGGAATTCGTTTACCTTTCAAGGACTATCATGGCGAGGGCCGGGTTCGACCTTCGGGGATGGGAGTCAACCGGAGACGGATCTTCTCAGGAGTCTTCACTGCTTGGCATTAGGTGGAATCGCCAAGACGATACTCTGAAGATCAATATGGATTGGTGGGAGAGATCGTGTGAAATAGGAGATTTGACGAAGAGGACTATTCTTTCAATAATCCACCGCATTTTCGATCCGATTGGACTAACCATTCCAGTAACGATTAGGCTGAAACTGTTAATTCAAGAGTTATGGACCAGAAAGTTGGGATGGGACGAGCCTATCGACAAAGATACTCGACGGCGGTTGGAGAAGTGGCTAAAGGACTTGCCTCACTTAAGAGAAATTGAGGCGATACGTCACCTTGGCAATGAGGAGGACATCTCACTACACGTATTTTGTGATGGAAGTCAAAACGCATATGCAGCTGTTGTCTTTATCAGGAGCAGTTATCAGGGAGAGGCACATCTTCGGTTAGCAGTAGCTAAAGCAAGAGTAACACCGCTTAAGCCCCTGACCATCCCTCAAGTGGAATTATTAGGAACTCTTATTGGAGCGCGTCTGCTGAAATCAGTTCAAGAAAGTCTAGGTTGGAAAGAAGTAGCTGTTTATTGTTGGACCGACTCAAGTACTGTACTAGCCTGGATTCTTGGCAACGGAGACAAGACAGTATTTGTTAGGAACCGAGTGAAGGAGATAAGGGAGCTCACTGATGCACGAAGCTGGAGACACATATCAGGGGATTTGAACCCCGCAGACCTACCCTCAAGAGGATGTACTGTCGCACAACTAATCGAATCCAAATGGTGGGAAGGGCCTAAGTGGCTTGTTGAAGGAGAAGAAAACTGGCCTGAATCTTCTATACGCTATGAAGTGGTAAACGAACATAACCTTATTGCCATCACTCATAATACGACATGGCTGTATCACCGGTTCAGTAAATATGAACAAATTGTGCGGATGGTGGGATGGATCTACAGATTTCTCAACAACTGTCGACGCAATGAAGTTAAAAGAAGTGGTCCGTTATCGACAAATGAGGTGGCTACAGCCGAAGACAAAATTGTTTTGTTCATTCAAAAAGAGTCCTTCGAATTCCCAGACGATCAGAGACTTAAGAGCTTTGAAGTATTCCAAGATCAAAAGGGCATAATTAGACTCAAGACACGGATAGTCGAACGTGTGGATAAGGGTCCGTTCAAACTACCAGCCGTGCTACCTTCCGAACATCCGTTGGTCAAGAGGTATGCAGAAGAAGTGCATTGTAAAAACAATCACCCCGGCCCAGCAACTCTCCTAGGTTTGTTACGCGAGAGATTCTGGATCCTTAAAGGACGCCAGTTGGCGAAGGGAACAGTCAAGAGATGTGTTGTTTGCCGACGTTTTCAAGCAAAAAACTTAGACACTCAGTCTCCTCCTTTGCCAGATCTTCGAGTTAACGATGCGGCCATATTCGAAGTCATTGGAATAGATTTGGCAGGACCCTTGTATATTCGTGATTCATCGAAAACATGGGTTGCTCTATTCACTTGTGCTTGCTACCGAGCTGTACATCTGGAACTAGTTCCGTCTCTGTCAACTGAAGCATTCATAAGAGCACTGAGGCGTTTTATCGCACGACGTGGTCGACCTAAAGTGATCATCTGTGATAATGGAACAAATTTTCGAGGAACGTGTAATGCTCTTGAAAGGTTAGACTGGGAGAAAATCGTTACCTACAGCACTGGAGAACGCATAATTTGGAGGTTCAATCCGCCTACGGCGTCGTGGTGGGGAGGCTTCTGGGAACGATTGGTGAGCCTGGTGAAGCAAATTTTACGGAAGACATTGGGGAAGGCTTCATTGTCTTGGGATGAGCTTCAGACCATACTTATTGACTGTGAAGCAGTGATTAATGCAAGACCATTGACTTATACGGCAGAAGATAATAGAGATCCTATTCCATTGACCCCATCCATGCTACTGCAAGAAGTACGAGAGACATGAGTTCCTGACCTGGACTGCATTGAGTCAGCAAGCATCACTCGGAAAATTCGGTATCTGCAAAGACTGAGAGAAGAGCTAAGAAGACGCTTCCGATCAGAATATCTGGGGCAGTTAACCTGGACCAAGCGGCGCGAAACTAGAAAGCCTATAATTGGAGAGGTGGTTATAATAGGATCGGACAATCGGAAGAGAATAGATTGGCCTTTGGCAAGAATTGAGCAGCTCATTCCAGGGCGAGATGGAAGAGTCCGGGTGGTTCAACTAAAGACTAGCAGTGGTACTGTTGTACGTCCTATACAGAGAGTCTACCCCTTGGAGGTCCAGTCCTGCACCGAGAGTTACCAAGAAAAAACCCACTTCATGGACGATGATGACAAGGATGTGTCCAAATCCCCTGAAGAATTGAGGACAAGAGCAGGAAGAAAAGTGGCCCCTCCTAAAAGACTAGATCTTTGATTTCATGTTACAGAGGAGAAGGAATTCAGTTGACATACATTGTACACCTGTTTGACACTTTGATAATTTCCAATTTTGAGAAAATTGTAAATTAGGTGGGAGTATGTTGAGAAAATTGTAAATGTTAAGGTTGGTAACGTTTCGTTCCTATGTACAAAACTCTTTGGTTTTACTATTCTGTGAATTGGTGTTAGCATATTTGTTTGTGAATAAAAGTTGGTTAGAAATCTTTGAATCTCAATAAAGTGTTCCAGATAATGTGTAGTTACAACTAAAAGAACACCGACACTATAACCACTCACCCACCGTGGCAGAACTGTGAAACCGCAACTCACAAGTTGAGGGTTAATAGAAATGAAAAAATTCAAAGGCCACACAAAGCTGTTTCAAGGGTGGCCTGCGATGGGATTACAACCAACTTGTCTTCTTCTAAGTTCGTGGATAGAGGCAGCGGTGACCAACGTCTGAAAGCACTGAGCTATAGTAGTCGATAAAACTTGTTTGAATATTACAAAAAGCATATTTTTTAATGTAAATAATTGCATCATTTCTATAGTATATTAAGAGTCGCATTGAAAGCGATCAAATATTTTAATACACCGCATTCTCGACAGTTCATGAACGGTATCTAGTAACATTAGTAATCTGCCGTACTTCCGTCTACTGTAATGCGTGGAAACGATAGACTTTACCTCAAGGTCCGTAATGCTGTATGAATTATGAACTGACGTGGATCTGCCTTATTCCTGTACTGATTGAGTTAATCTGGAGGGAGAAACTTGGCTGAAGGTAATGAGCCCCAAATAGCTGTGGTGGTAATTCAAACACAAGCTCTCGACTATATCTCTGGGCCATATCCTAAGGCGTAACTCGTGCTCCCTCTTGATATCATTGCTGACGAGCAGAACACCTAGGAGACTGCTGCATTGGACCATGGCATCATGCAGTACAAAACAAAAACGTATGCACAATAGTGCAGTAGCTGTGTGGACATTCGCTCACCAGCATCGCTGAACAAGTTTAGTCACGCTCCACGACTAAACTGGGTGGTTGCTCAATTGGAGATCCAAGGTTCGAACTACGGCGCTGAGAGTTACCAACCTGTACATGGCTTTCCTCGTTTCTTTCTACAATCACACCAGGTAAAGCTTGGCGTCTTATAATAATTTCAAATAATTCCAAAATTCATTTTCGCAATCACCAGACGAACAATACACACCATTATACAAGGTATTGATGAATACAAATGATCTGAAAATGTAGGATTTGGGATTTTAACTCACATCAAAGAAAATACAATTAGTTTAATATTTCTCTTGCTTCAGACCACGCAACTTTCTGGACTCGGGAGGAAAGCCTTAGTCATTATCTTGCTTGATGGACGATGTCTCAGTTTAAGGAACTTGAAATATGGATTCTTTCTATAAATTATAAATAATATATATATATATATATATATATATATATATATCTGTTAGGTAGCCAGCCCGAAGGCTGGTTGGATCCTCAAAAAGTACCGCCGTTACGTTATGTGAGTAGATACCCACAAAAACCCAAGGCAGCACCATTTCGAGGCGTTCTAGGCAAGAAGAGGAGTGAAGTAGTTTGCCATTGCTTTCCTCACTGAGTCAGAACAGTATATATATTTCAGTTTACCTTCCAGGGTTTGCTTTTCTCTCAGAATCAGCGAGGGATCTCACCTTCACCGCCTCCAGGGCAGTCTCCTGGAGTTTGAAACATCGGGTTGGGGGATACAACTGGGGAGGTGGCACGAGCACCTCGCCCAGACAAAAAGCAAAATAAAGAAAAAACAAAAAGAAAAGCAGAAAACAAACAAAAACAAAACAAAAAAACACAAAGCAAAACGCATAATTCAAAAGCAAAAGCAGAAAACACAAATCAAAAATCAAAATTCAAACAAAAGCAGAAAACACAAAGCAAAAAGCAACATTCAAAAGTAAAATCAGAAAACACAAAGCAAAAAGCAGAATTCAAAAGCAAAAGCAGAAAGTAAATACAAAACCAAAAACGCAATTAGTTCAGATTTGACTCCGCTCATCCCCCTCCAGAAGCAATCCTAGTTACGTCACTGCCCGACTGATGAGCATAATTTTCGTTTTCATTGTTTGTTTGCAGCTATTGGGACGATGGTACATTGTGCAGTACTACGCCAGCTCGGAGGAGGCCTTGTCGTACCGCTGTATGCGAACAGAGTTCTCCATGTCCCCGGCACGTCTCGAGGTCTCTATGAACTTCACGTACAGCTTCACTGACGATCCTGCGGCCGACATGTTGTTTGGGAACATCACGTGGGAGATCCCCAACCCAGGACGACCGGCTCATTGGCAGCACGCCGAGGATACCTGTAAGTAGCCGAGCGTGTTAAGCCACACTTCATGACTGCAGCGGGGAGCTGAAATTCCGGTGATCCGAGGTTACAATCTTGGCATTGACAGCGGCCATCCTGAGGAGGCCCTGGTTCGATTCCCGACTCTGCCAATATATTTTTTTTAAATTCTGGTCTGTGGGCTAGAAAAGGGTACATTCATCCCCGTGAGGCAAAACTGAGAAGAGCCGGTTTCGATTCCTACCACTACCATCCTGGAAGTGGTTTACCGTGGTTTCCCCACTTCTTCTCCAGCCAATTGCCGGGATGGTACCTAACGTAAGGCCACGGCTACTCCTGCACAAAACCTACCTCAATTACAAATGCATATACTAATACAAACATCACAGATACACAGGTTATCAGACAACTTATACACACACGCCCAAGTTCACGGCCTACATTACTACGATGTCACAAAGCCCTTAAAGAACCAACAAAAAAAACTACATATAAATGGTTTTCAAACACGTATAATCAAAGAGAAGAGGAGAGGAGACCTTGTGCTAGTATGACAGTATTCGGAGGTGTGGATCATCCCAGTTCCTATCTACAGAACATCAAAATTATTGTTTCCTTCAAATCGATCACTTTAAATTAATGCCATACGATCACTTTCGTGAACATTGCTGAGTGGAAAACACACGTTGAGTGAATAAAACGTTCGGTGATTGGCATCCGAAATCAAGCAGGAGAGAAGATTAAAAATAAAAATAAATATTGTTGTCCCTCTCAACACATTTTTGGGGACGTTCATAACGTTTCTGGAAGCTGTCAGCAAAGACCTCTTTAGGAATCGATCATAAAATCACTAATAATATCGTATGGCCTCGGGTGCCTGGTGCAAGCTTTGCTATTTGACACCCAGAGGGTAGCTTGCATGTCGAATTTCGTAGTTCCTTGACTATGAAAGTCAAGGAGGTTAGATGTTAGATATCTAATCTCCTTGAACACAATAGCGCTTTCTAGTAGAGAAATTAGGAACTTTGTGCTGGCGGAAACTCCCGAGATTAATTTTGCCATTATGAACTCGGCCTACTGAATTCAAATGGGTTCTTTGACATGCCAACATCGTATGACATGCGTATCGTATTTTTGCCGCCTTTCAAAAATCACTTACCACGGTCAGGGGCGAACCTGCAATCCACTCACCCACCGTGGCAAGCTATAAAATCACTGGGACACGTTTTTGGACAGCCATGTCCGTCAATCGTACGGCTTTATTAGTCTTCGCTGATCTCGTGTCAGGCTCGCGTCTGGGGGTTACGCTTATTGGCACATCCTCACTGTTTCCTCCCCGCCGCAAAAGAGTTTCGATGAGTCGTTTTCTGATCACAGCTTCCGCTCCACCACACCACAAGTCATGCGTCCCCATGACCGTTTTCCGAAATTTGTTGCAGAATTTGATGATTAATTTTTGCTCCATTACACTGTGACACTATCACACTGGCTACGTTCGACTGCCCACAGCGGGTTCACACAGACTCCACGCTATATGACACTTATTGGTATTAAGACTGTTCGCCGAGTCGAGATAGTGGAAGTAAACACAGTTGTACACGTGATTGCAGAGCTTCCCGCAAGGGGTGCATAGAGCTGTGCCCGTTGAACGTACGCCAACTTCAGTGCTGTGTATAGCCTACATGTGAAGCGGGCTGACTTATCGGTTACATGCTACAGCGCGGTTTATTTATTGTTCGTTTATGTATTTAATTAATTAATTAATTAATTCGTTCTTAACTGCTTATCAAAGGCAACAATATACAGTGCATCCCAGCACTAAGTGCAGCAAGTCTCGTCTTTTCTTGGGCTACGGCATGACTAATGATCTCGGTTCTTGGCTACCCCTGTCCGGCAGAGCCGATGACGTGAACTGGGCGTGTTTCCCTATCCGGGTAGCCAGGGGCACTGTCTTGACTCGGCGAATAGCCTTTAGATCTTTCACTTTCCTCATTAACAACTGGCTCGCTTTTGAAGCCTAGCTGGGCTGCCATGTTTACATTCCATAACTGTGTGGAGCCAAGGATTTTCCAGCTCGAGGTATAGCGTTGTCTCTGAGAGTAAGCAGCAAGACTGGGCAGAAATGCGTGCAACTGTGAAACACTGGAGATCTGACAAGCGAGCCGGCAGCCAAGACAGGGCTCTGGAGACCTTGTGGAGTGAAAGAGCAAGCAGCTATACTGGACAGAACTGCTTGCAACTGTGAAACACTGGACACCTGACTAGCGAACCGGCAGCCAGGACCGGACTCTAGAGTCCACATGGAGAGATAGAGCAAGCATGCTATTGGTCAAGAACCATCAGCTATTGGTCAACAATGGTTATTGTCGGCGCGTGCTACTGGCTAACGTTTGAGTCGCCGCTCGTTAACGTGGGAAGTGAGAGAACTACTGTACAACCATCTGCATGCACCTAGCCAATGTTGCCGATGACACATCGCACCATTCACCCAATGTTTTATACACACCACTCAAATCTAATAAAGTAAAAATGGAAAGGTTTCAAGTGTGAGTGTTCATCAATGTAGTGCTCTAAACGAACCAAGGTTGCTGTTTACAAACAATTTTCAAAATGCTATAAAGCAAGTTCAAGAAAACGATATTGCGGCTAAAGATAATCCAGTGTTTGTTCAAAAGGACTTATCATGTCCTCAAAAAGTCATGTTAGGACAGTTGTCAACGTACAAGAAACCTTCAACACTATCAAAGTCGACACAGACTATAAATAAAGTGGTATTGCAAGAGGATCAAAAATGACTATATAGCAATAGTGATGATGGTCATAATGATAATGATAATAATGATCATGATGATGATAATAATGATGATGATAATGGCAATGCTTTGTTTACACCTAAAACTTCATTTGTTAAATTTGTATACTGGAACAAACCCAGTAAGCTAATCGACACTTGCATGCTTTACAACAAGCTGGGCATACCGGTCACGATTGGGAAATCAAAGAAATTGAACAAGAGCTTCGACGTGCTGAAATTATTGTGTAATGGGTCTACCACTTTGCAACCACTTTTACCCCCAATCTTGGTTCTTATATTTGCTTATTTGCTTCCACTTTTACCTGAACTCTTTGGACCCATATTTGCTCTCACATTAAACTATTATTCTTATTACCAAGTTGACTTTACTAGAGCTTAGTCTATGCTTGACAGTTGACATGAAAGTATCAATGACTAGGTATGGTAAGCCTTACGCATACTATAAAGGATATTCATATATTGTGAAACGAACCAATAAAAATGGAACTGTTATTTGGCGTTGTTCAAAGCAACGTTCCAAACATTGTCGTGGTGACCTACAAAGTAACAAGTAGTTTCGTGAAGAACTATACAGCCTATTTTCATATATCCTGCTCATGTTAATTGCCTATATCAACATACAAAATTTCAGTTTAATTGCTGTTACAGATTCGTAGATATTGAGAACCGTCTAAATATTTCAGATGGTCGCCAGGTTGGATTTTTATTTTTGTACAATTACATTAAGATTATTGTGTACGGGTGGTATTCAAACTTCAATCGCATGATTAGAACACAAGAAGTAAAAACGAGATTTTAAAATTACGCACAGCAGCCATCTTGTGATTATGCAAACAATTGAAATAAATTAGATGCCAGTGGATCAACATTTGTATAAGCATTTAATGTGCAACGTTTCACGGCACTCGGATAGTTAATTCGCGAGAAACGTCCATTTAAATATTTATACTTCGCGTCGACGCCATGTTGGATTTGTGCTCACCAGGTTACTGAAAGTCCTATAGGTGAACATATGTTCATAGTCTCTATGAACATAAAAAAATCAGTTTGGTTGCTGTAAAAGATTCAAAGATATTGAGAACCGTCTAAATATTTCGGAAGCTCGCCATTTAGGATTATTATATGTATAGGCCATAGAGTTACGTACCATTCAAGGACAATTATTGCCTAGGTTCATTATTCAAACTTTCACTTCGATCGCATGATTACGACACAAGAAATAAAAACTTAATTTTAAAATTTCGCACCGCCGCCATCTTGATTTTATATAAACAATTGAATTAAATTAGATGGCAGTGCATTACAATCTGCAAAATCATTTACTGTACCACATTTCACTGCGCTCAGAGAGTTAAATCACGAGAAAAGTATATTAAAATATTTCAAATTCGCTTGGTCGCCATGTTCGTTTTGTACTTTACAGGTTTATAAAATATACATAGGTAAACTTGTATCAGTGCCCTTCATCACCGTACAAAATTGCAGGGTGATATCTGTAACAGTTTCGGAGATATAGAATGTCAGTGAAATATTTCGCACAGCCGCCATTTTGAGGTTATGTAAACAATTGAACTAAATTAGACTCCAGTGCATTACAATGTGTATAAACATTTGCTGTACCAAGTTTCATTACGTTTGGATAGTTAAATCGCGAGAAAAGTCTATTTAAATGTCTCAACTTCGCTTGACCGCCATGTTGGTTTTGTAGTCACCAGGTTTTTGAAAGTCTCATAGGTGACCTTCTAGTAGTGCCCTTTATCACCGTACACAATTTCAGGGCGATATCGGTAATAGTTTCGGAGATATTGAATGCTAGTTAAATATTTCGCACAGCCGCCATGTTGGATTGGTGAGAAGTAACAAAATTTGAAGGGCACGGTCGAGGTCGCTGGGAATAGTGCTATGAACTTACCGAGTTTCATTGAAATCGCCCCAGCCGTTTAGATTTTATTAGGGACACACACACACACACACACACGCACGCACACACACACGGACAAAAGGTGATCTCATAAGCCTATTTTTTTTTTCAAAATTGAAAATCGGCTAAAAATAGTGAGGTTTTAAGTGTCAGTGATCGTCAATGTAGTGTACTGCATGAAACACAGTTGCCGTCGACAAAAAATCAAGAAAACCATATTGCTACTCAAAATAGTGGATTGTTTAATGAGCAACGTTTAACCCCTGTTCTAAAAGTTATGTTTAATCCATCTTCCACGTCGCAAGAGCCATCAACATCACAAACTATGCAAGAGGTAGTGTTGTTGTTGCCGTTTTAAATAGTGGAACAACTGGGTCATCTGCTCTTGATATGCAAGAGGATCAAAATGACTAAATAGTAATAACAATAAGGTTTTTATGCCTATACAACCATTGCGGCTTCCCCAGTTTTCGAAAACAACAGTGAATGGACATTGCTTTAAAATGATCTACAACAAGCCTTGTGTTTAATACTATAACAGACTATTGTAAAGAGAGAAAGGCTTGTATTCAGTGTACATTTATTGTCATAATCATGTATACTCTGCAATGTTAAATATACTAACTTTGTATAAAATAAAACAGCATTGTAACATCATTTTGCATTTATTTACAAACTTTATATACATGTTTTTGGTTTCATGATAATATTTTTTAAGACAATACTAAACACTAAAACATTATTATTCTATACACATATTTTTCTTTCAGTCCATTGTCATCACTTATATCTTCCATTATTATTATTTGACATTTGTTTTTTATTTAATTAAAACGAACCATGCACCTATTGTTTTTAAAACCTTCATAAATTAATTGTACAGGTTCCATAGCATTATTGACTTCATCAAAAACACTCTCCGACATATCATTAAACCGTATAGGCAGAAATGTCTCAAAGGTTTCACATACACAAAGTACACGATCACCATATGCTGTTTTCAATTTCCGAATCTTGTTAATGCGGAATGGAATATGCGTTGGCAATTCGCTGAGCTTCTTTGTCTCTAAGCCACATGATTGTCCCACAGCATTCAAAACATTCATTGTAGTAGTCTATGAACTAAACAAAAGCATATCTATTACACTCTAAAACAGCTTTAATAATATTGTGCAATTAGGGATTTTGCACTATGCATGGCGAATAAATTATACTATTTATGCAAGAAATGCCCTAACTGTAGCAGATACTACTTTTCTGCATATAGCACAAGTGTTAAGTTCTAATGCACACTTGACACATGCTATCATGTGTCCACAAGGCAAAAATACAACACCTAGTTCATCTTGATAACAAATTTTACATAATTGTTGGCCACACTTTTGTATCTGTTCGTAAGACAAGTCTTTTCTTTCAGCCTTATATATTTGCTCCGCGTGTTCTAACTCTAAAGGCACTTTTATGTCTTGTGCTGCAATCACGTTTTCCTTACGAATAGTGTTCACAAATTCCTGACCTTTAAGCAACACCCTGTATTTACAGTTAGGTAACCAACGAGCGTGTTGCACAAAATGGTCATCAGTCATTTGCCAATCCTTTAAAGCAAATCCACAATAAAACATATTGTTTTATCCCCTTCACCAGTATAAAAAAATCCAGCTTCACTTAGCTGTTTGGTAAGGTGTTTTAATATTAATGGCCAAACATTTTTATAAGATTCTAAACGTTTTTCAACAGAGCTGTACTCTGGGTGTGCTAGTGCTTTAGTCTTGCAAACTCCCAATTTTTCAAAAGCACACGCCAATTCAACACTGTCTATGGCATATGGACCACATATATCGACACTACCGTTGTTGGCTGGCAATACATAATTATTATTATTAGTCATTTGTGATTCAGCAACGTAAGTAGCGGCCAATGGCCTTGTGGTTCGGTAAAGTGGATACACTGGTAGGTTACCCACTTGTTTTCCAAGCATGTAAGGACAACAAGGAGACCATCGCAAATTGTCTCTAAAGGGATCATCCCCTTCTTCCCAGTGTGAAAGTTCAATACGACAAAACACACAGCGCACCACATCTTCTCGGTTCAAGTAAAAAAAAAACGGCTTTTGCAAGTTTATGTGTTGACAAAAAGCCTACAGGCCAGGATTCAAATGTTAATCAACGATCAGGTTCTGATTTTAAATTTAACCCACGTGGTAAACAAACTTGCTCCCTTGTCGTATTTGGTACTAACGCCATGTGTTATAATAAAACTTTTTTTCTTATTGTAAGTTATTAACGTTGCACAAGAGCATAGAGTACTTTAAAGCATAATGCATGCTTGTTCACTGTCTGTTCATTACGTTAATGGCACATGACGACACCTAAAAGCAAACAAAATAACCCATCACTCAATCAATCAATCAATCAATCAATACTTGTAAATAAAACGTTAACGTTAATTGGCATTGATATATCAAAACACCATTAAAATTAAACTGTATGTTGGCATTAACAGTAACCCATGTACTTATTTTCTTTTTATAAAGCTACAGTCATTTACATCCCCCCTTTAACCAATATATAAACAAAAATTAATGTCATGTCATTTTGTTCACATTATCATGTTCAAACCTGTGGATATTTGTTGAGTCCATAGGGAACCACCCATAAATTAAATTTAAATTTTTGTTTTTAGAAAATCCAACATGGCCTTGTACTTTTCCCAGTCAACAACAACATAGCCATTAATCAAGAAAGCAATCATTGTCCCAGTCATGTACAGGTAATGCATTTTTTTGTGTAAGAGTTTTTTTTTCAGTTGTGGTAAAATGCAATAGCATTTTAAGTTCGGCTCACCTGAGTTTTAAATAGTTCACTGCCTGGAAACAATGGTTTCGCTCTACTGCGTCTCGGGTTTTCAGCAACTGCTACGGCGGTAAGGCTTTTCTTTTCTAGTTTCTAAAAATAAATAAAATAAACCGCTATAAATACCTAAATTTAGGTCAATACATGCATTTCATAAAATAAAATATGAAACAAAAAAATAAAACAAGTTAGTTTAAAAAATAATCTCACCTTCACTTGCAGTGGCTTGTTGCTGTTTCCTTCTAGTGGGCTCAAAAGTGCAAGGGTTTCTTCTCTCTCAGACATGTAAGGTATACCGGTTATCTGCAAACAAATAAATAAATAAAATCATTAATTACCTAATCAATAAATAATTGCTTGTAAATATATATAAATCAATAAATATATAAATATATAAATGAATAAATATATAAATAAATACCTACCCCACAACAAGGTTAGATACTTTCCACCAACACCAAAACTGTTAAACAAGACCCAGTGTTTTACGCAACGCAGTGTGTTCAAAGGTAGTCACCTAAGTGAGAGAGGAAATGATAACGACATGTCTTTATATATGCTACGTTGCATGTATAATCATTTTTCCCCCCACGCTTTGAACATTCTGTTATCATGCACGTGGACAGCTAACGTCCCAGGTGAACACCTGTGCCAGGTCAAATTTCACATGAACTTGCTTTTTGTCACGTACGAAGCAAACAGGATGTAACTTGTTTGGCGTACATGTCATCTCACACGTGTTCACATGCATTTCGCTCTTCCCTGCCCCCACGATTATCAGATTATTTAACCTTAAAGCGTCTTTGTCATTTTCCATTGCACCTGTTGTCAAGTCAGATCAGCGCATTCCAATAAGCTCAAATGACATTCACCTCCTGCTAGTCTGCTCTTCTGCAAGTTTGTTTTCTGTACTCGCTTCGACCAACATAGAACCAAGTTCTCATCACCGTTTACACGTTAAAGACTCTCTTCGGGGTAAAATATCAGAAAAAACGAACCCTCGCTCTGTCATAAACCGACCCGCCGAAATATCGATTGTTCTATTAAGCATGGGCATTGTGGTTAGCGACAGGTTCGTTGAAACACACACCCAGCAGTATCGTCTCTCTCAACCACCACGCTTCATGAACATTGTAAACAGATAAAGATATTTTTTTTCAACAAAAGTGTCGTTAGGCCCTTTGTCAAAATTTCAAACATAGTTTCAAAAAGGGGGCGTTAGCCCGAGTCCTAGGACACCTCGTACATGTCTCTAGCGTTATTGGTTTGCGACATAGAGCATAAAGTCTAAAATCACGGTTTTACCTCAAAATGGTTTTTCATTCCTGCTCAACACTAACATCCTCGGCTAGAGGACAACACGACGAAAAAAATAACACCTCATACACGTCTCTAGGCTTATTGGTTCGTGTGATATCGGCAAAAATCACAAAAAACACTTGTTTACCCCAAAATCGAGTTTCCAAATTTTTAAGAAAATTATAACGAGTGGTCCATAGCAATGAGGACGTCACCTCGAGTCCTTGGACCCGTCGTACACGCGTCTTGCATAATTGGTTCGAGAGATATAACAAAAAGTTTAAAATCACGGTTTTACCCCCCCCCCCCCCCCAAAAAAAAAACCATGTTTCCAGATTTTCACCTTTTCGACACCTGCATTCCCGGAAAGAGCACAACGAGACGAAAAAACGAATCCAAGCACGCCCTCCTAGCATGACTCCTTCCATTCCAAGGTCGCAGGGGCTCACAACTTGCTTTTGGAAGCAGCTCTCTCATCATCACACTACTGTCAGGTTTTTATCCTAGAGACGTTAAATTTATTTTCGTGGTAGAGGGCGTAGGGAACTTCCATTTATGTCAAACAATTTTTTTTGTAAAATTCTTAGTTTCCAGAATATAGGATTTTCAAAATTCGAGTATTTTCAAAAAACATAAAAAATAAAAAAGTTTTATTACAGAAAATATAGGACATAGCGACCTTTCGTTTGAACCACGGCACAACGTTCTACCATGTTTGGTTATCAAACTATCACCTACTTTCGAAAACAAAAATTTTCAAAAAAATTGTCAAAAATATAACGAGTGGTCCATAGCGAAGCCCCCGTCAGCCCGAGTCCAACGACACCTCATTTATCAAAATCGGACCATGGGTTGGCCAGATATTAATTATACTGCTCAAAAAAATTAAAGCACCACTTTCTTCAAAGGCCACCAAATTTTGAAAAGTTGACCTACAAGCTCGAAATCTCAGTATGACGTTTGTCCTGACGCCTACCAAGCATATGCTTCAGCACAACTCCCCAACTTGAGTAGTTTCGGGGTAGCACCCCGAAAACCAGCCCATTTTCGAAAACCACAAATTGAAGTTTGCGAAAAACGCTGCAGGACTTGTCGCAGGTTGCCAAAGCAGTCGAAAATGAATGAGTCTTGCTCTTAAAGGTTCCACAAACACGTAGAAATCATTACATTTGACGTTTTGGCATTTTCAACCCCCTTCATCATCCCCTAAACATGGACTACCATTGGGGGCGTCTGAGAAGGTACCGGGTGTGTTTAACCATCTGAAAACCTGCACACCGTCCTCAGTTGCTGATTGCAGTAAGTTCGTAAGGCCTCCGGCAATGTCCACACCCCCTAACACCCTCAACTGGCATGGGACCAAACCACCCCCTCTCGATTCACCCCTAAGGAAGGTTTTAATCGAGATGTTTATCAGTGCTGTGAATGCGGGGGTCTTCCCCTACCGTTTCAAAAAAGGAGCTGTGCCTTTGTCACCACCCATTACCCTGCAACCCCCGTTTGTATGATTTTTCGAATCAGGCCCTTTTTAAGGGCTGAAACGAGGTCTTAATCGCTGAAAGGGCTGTAAAGGTCCTTAGAAGTAGTGGTGACACGAAATCAACCCCTTCCGATCGATGATTGACATTCCGTCCCCCAAATTCGAAATTGTTGCACCCCCAACCCTCCCTGTCTGGACGCGTAACGCGTCATGGCAGAGTTTTCAGAGTTGGATGGAAATGAAGCTTATGGCCTGCAATGGAGCCCAAAACAGCAGGTTGGATAGAAATTCATCGGTAGGTTGGGAAAAAGGACCACAATGTTTCAAAAAAGTGTACAGCCTACAGTAAGTACGCCCATGCATAGGCAACCCACATCACGTCCGTGCGTGTGGGTTGCTTATGATCGGCAATAGGTTACACAGTTTGGCAATGAGGGAAAAATGACGTGATGTAGGTTGCCTATGCATTGGTGTACTTACTAGAGGCTGTTAACTTTTTTGAAAACTTTTGGTCCCGTTTCCCACCCTGCCGATGAATTTCCATTCAACCTGCTGTTTTGGGCTCCATGTCAGGCCATAAGCTTCATTTCCATCCAACTCTGAAAACTCTGCCATGACGCGTTACGCGTCCAGACAGGGAGGGTTGGGGGTGCAACAATTTCGAATTTCGGGGACGGAATGTCAATCATCGATCGGAAGGGGTTGATTTCGTGTCACCACTACTTCTAAGGACCTTTACAGCCCTTTCAGCGATTAAGACCTCGTTTCAGCCCTTAAAAAGGGCCTGATTCGAAAAATCATACAAACGGGGATTGCAGGGGAAGGGGTGGTGACAAAGGCACAGCTCCTTTTTTGAAACGGTAGGGGAAGACCCCCGCATTCACAGCACTGATAAACATCTCGATTAAAACCTTCCTTAGGGGTGAATCGAGAGGGGGTGGTTTGGTCCCATGCCAGTTGAGGGTGTTAGGGGGTGTGGACATTGCCGGAGGCCTTAAGAACTTACTGCAATCAGCAACTGAGGACGGTGTACAGGTTTTCAGATGGTTAAACGCACCCGGTACCTTCTCAGACGCCTCCAATGGTAGTCCATGTTTAGGGGATGATGAAGGGGGTTGAAAATGCCCAAACGTCAAATGTAACGATTTCTACGTGTTTGTGGAACCTTTAAGAGCAAGACTCATTCATTTTCGACTGCTTTGGCAACCTGTGACAAGTCCTGCAGCGTTTTTCGCAAACTTCAATTTGCGGTTTTCGAAAATGGGCTGGTTTTCGGGGTGCTACCCCGAAACTACTCAAGTTGGGGAGTTGTGCTGAAGCATATGCTTGGTAGGCGTCAGGACAAACGTCATACTGAGATTTCGAGCTTGTAGGTCAACTTTTCAAAATTTGGTGGCCTTTGAAAAAAGTGGTGCTTTAATTTTTTTGAGCAGTATATTTAATATGAACGCCGCCCGAACAACGCCGGGTGGCCTAGAAGCATCACAACTCCACTACTGTTAATCATGTGATTATGAGCCATGGAACCTCCTTTTTATGTGGAATCCGAACCACAGGACATGGCATTTCACTTCGAAAATCCCACATGCATTGATCGGAAATCGAACCCGGTCTACCTTGGTGAGAGGCCAACAGCTTAACCGCTGCGCCACCACGTCCCTTGTGCATTAAAGGGGGAGGTACACCATTCATTCGTATAAATTTAGTGACATTCTTTAGTTGTTAATTCAGCAACCATAGATCCTATCTACATGAAAATTTGCAGTTTTAATGTCAGATACTTCCATAATATCAAAACATTCTCAAATTGAATGAAAATTTAACCTTAAGTAATCAGAACATGTTTTATACTTATGGTGTAATTTTTACATTCGGTTAGCGTTTTCATCACAACTAATCCAATTATCTAATTATTTTTATGATTCTTGATTTATGTTCCCTGTGAGACCTACTTATACTACTTATTTCCTATGTCCCCTCTCGGAGCAAAGGGCTGCAACAAAATTCCTCTACTAATTTCTTCTCCCAGCCAGCCTCTGCAGGTCTGCCCAGGATTTGTGAGTCGCCTTCCTCTCCTCATCATCACTCTTTCTCCAGGTATTTCTTGGCCTACCCCTTCCTCGGGTGCCCTTTTTCAATGGCGTCCTGCTTTCTCAGACAATGGCCTATCCAACTCCATTTTCTACGTATTATTTCTAGATGTATTTGCCTTTCGTTTGCTGTGTTCAGAAGTTCCTCATTTGAAATGGTTTCTGGCCAATAGATGTGTAGAATCCTCCTGAGGCAACGGTTTGTGAAGACTTGGAGACTCTTGGTGATCTGCGTTGTAACTTTCCAAGTTTCACTTCCATACAGGAGAACTGCTTTGCCATTACTACGAATGATTCGTAGTTTCGTCCTGGTCGAGATGTCGCGAGCTTTCCAAACCGGGTATAATTCAGGGGCGGCTGGCTCTAACGGGCCAGTGGGCCAGGACCCCCCCTTCTCATGAACCTACATCAGTAATTCATTTTTTAAGCCTTAACGCTCGAAATACTGGCCGAGATGTGCGCTCCTCACTATGAAAATACACCAGCGTGTTTGAATAACGCGCCACATAACTTGTCACGTAATTCGCCTTGCTGCGGGCTACTCGGGGCCCAGGCCTTACTGGGCCCAAGACTCCATTCAACTACGAACAAGGACGGGTCTATTGCGCGTGCGCGCAGACGCTGTTCTAACGTCGGCTATGGGCCCAGATATTGAGAGCCCATGGTTACAAGGAAGAATAACAAATGGAGCAGTTGTATGGGCTCTGGAGAGAACTTTGGAATGCTGAACTGCTACGTTTGCCTCGAACTTACATCATCTATGGCCGTACCCTGCCCCTTACCTCCCCATTCTGACGATGCTGTTTGAAATGATTCGCAAGACGACCACTAGATAGCAGTAGTTATCGGAGGCAAACTGGACACCACCCTGTTGTCATTACCCCAAGGTTACGTAAAGAGGTCTCTTTAGGAATTCTGTGACAAGCGTTACCAATTAAATAATTTTGTTTTTCACCTAGGCCTAGAGTTTTTGGCAAATGTCTTAGTGATAGGCTATTATACATTTGGAATTAAATAGCGATTTAGAGGGATATTTAAATTATATTAAATGTAGAACATAACACTTTCTTTAATGAGACAAAATTTAATGGTTATTGACAAACACCTAGCGTGCTAGCGAGTAGCGATTCTGTGTAAGTTGAATTTGGTAACATTGTCCACAAACATTTGTGACGCTAAGCGTTGAAATAGGAGTACATTTAGCAATGAATACGGTGGATTATTTAATAAAAGTGCCATTTTCTTCTCATTCACTCGAAGATAAAATAAAGATTAAGGAATTAGGAAGACCAACGCCAGTTCTGAAAGTAGAACAATTATGCAAAGATAAACGGCGGGAGAGAGTGAGGAAGTTCAGTCCTGAATCGTACAACAAAAATGATTGGCTATGTGGTTGTGAAGTTAGAGATTCGTTCTTTTGCTTTCCCTGTTTGTTATTTGGAGGGGAATCCTCTTGGACTAAAAATGGTGTGACAGATTTGAAACACTTAGTGGACAAATTACGAAAACACGAGTGTTCTGCCGACCTTAAGGACAACGTAATGAATCTTGCTGTGCTTGGGAAAGCAAACATTTAAAATCAACTGAGCAATACTTACAGGCTTCAAGTTCAGCTTCACAATGAAAAGGCAAGAGAAAACAGATGTGCTATCTCTTCTTATTAACTGTGTCCGATTCTGTGGGGCTTATGAACTTGCTCTCCGTGGGCATGATGAATCAGTGACGTCATCTAACCCTGGAATTTTTCATGGACTTCTGAATTTTAGTGCAGAGCTTAATGAATCATTGAAGACTCACTTAGAAAAAGCAAGTGCTTTTAAGGGAACTTCCAAAACTGTCCAGAATGAGTTACTAGATTGCATGCTTCAAGTATGCCATGACCACATATCTGAAGAGATAAGAAATGCCGATTATGTAGCTATTATAGCAGATGAGACAAGTGACGTTTCCAACACATTTCAAATGGTGCTCCTTTATCGGTACGTGATAAGTGGCAAGATCGTGGAGAGATTTTGGCGTTTTTTGAATCCTCTTGTGCATAATGCAGAGTCGCTCACCTCTTGTATTTTGAAGGAAATTTACATTCATTTAAAGGACTCTCCACATAAGCTAATATCTCAGAGCTATGATGGAGCGTCTGTGATGAGTGGTAACGACCGAGGTGTACAAGCCCGAGTTAGAGAGCAATATCCTCTTGCATTTTATATTCATTGCCATGCACATAAACTTAACTTAGTAATGTCCAACGCAGCCTCCACCAACCGCAGTGTCCGTATATTTTTTTTGAATCTGTCAGGAATATGCACTTTTTTCCCCATTCACCACAAAGAACAAAGATACTGGATGAAGTCGTAGGCCAGCGACTTCCAAGAGTAGCTCCAACCAGGTGGAATTTTAATTCAAGGGAGTGAATACAGTTTACGAACAAAGGGTTGATCTAATAGCTTGCATGGAGGAAATTGAAAATCGGAATGAGTTCAGGCAACCATCAACTATTTCTCAGGCGAGTAGGCTTAAGTACATCTTGTTTGACGGTACGTTTGTGTTCTGGCTGTCATTTTTTCATAAGATCATGCCACATGTCGACATTTTGTATTGTCAACTCCAGAAGCGATCTATCGACCCAGTGCAAGTACAGGAAGATCTGAAACGTTTCGAAAGACAGGTTCAAATGGTCCGAGAAAATGTAGAAGAGGTGCACGTGAACGAAGGCGATGGAGTGAGCAGAAAGAGGAAGCATGAAGACCGTTCACCCAATCGAGTTCGTGAAGCAAAGGAAGTTTGCGATGTCATCATCAGCCAAGCCAAGGAACGATTCTCCTTCACTGGGCATCTTAGCGCATCTAACCTGTTCATCGTAGAAAAGTTCCGAGATTACAATGTCATTTTCCCTTCAAAAGACTTAAGAATCGCAGTTGAATCCTTCCCGTTTCTGAACGAGAAACAGCTCAAAACTGAACTTGAACTCATTTATAGGAGAGAGGAATTTAGAGCTGTGTCCGGAGCTATTTCATTCCTGGGGTTCATAATGAACGCGAATCTCGCTAGATTATTTGAAGAAACAGTTGTAATGAAAATCCACAGCCTGCTTCCAGTCTCCGACTGGGTCAGGAATGGAATGAATGAAGCCCCCATCTAGCGGCGAGGATATGAACTGTGCCGGCTGCCGAGGCCTGACACACTCCTGAAGAAACAGTTAAACTTCTTAAAATACTTGTAACCATACCAATGCCAACATCGGAAGCAGAGAGATGTTTCTCGATTCTGAAACGCATAAAAACGTTTTTGCGCAACACAATGCTCCAGGATAGATTGTCTGCTTTAGCAATGCTTTCAATTGAACGGAATCTCGTCATGGACATTCCTGATTTTAACAAAAAAGTTATAGACAAGTTTGTTCAACTGAAAGACAGAAGAATAGATTTTTCTTTCCGGGTAGTTTAGGCTTTAAAGCAACAGCTCAACATTTGATTGAACAAGATGTATGTAGATTATTTTTGTGAATAATGAAAACCTGTACAGGAACCACGAAGTGACCCCGTGTTCGTATTTAGGACTAACTATGTTACTACTCGACATCAACTTAAGTGAGATTTTTTTAAATTTGTAAATAACTAGTGCGGTAATATATGAATAATAATTTGCAGAAGACAGTTTTCTTGCAGACAAACGTATTCGTGCTATCCTTTAATTGACTTCATTTTGAATATGTGTAAGTGTAATGCAGTCATGAACTACACAGCACAACAGTGATCATTTTCCATGAACAGTCTCACCTGATTTGCGGTATATGACATCAGTGGTACAACTGCAGCAACGTCTGTCAGGAGATAAAATGGTAAAATCGTAATTTTTACCGTGCATGATAATTTATATTGTGTGCCCTCCCAAGCTCCAAGACCACCAGCCGCCGCTGGTATAATTGAACAAATGCAAAATTTGCTTTTTTGATGCAGCACTTAGCATCTGCGCTAGCACCACCGTCCTCTGCAATGATGCTATCAAGATATGGGAACTCTCTCACTGTTTCAATTTCTTCTCCATTTATTTAGCACTTGCGGTTTGTATTTATTAGGCTGGCTGCGTGGCTCAGGGATAACGTTCTCGCTTGCTGGGCCCAAAGTTGCAGGTTCGTATCCTGGCGCAGTCAGCTGGCATTTGAGGGTGCGCAAATGCGAGGGAGCCGTGTCCGTAGATTTACTGGCACGTTAAAGATCCCTTTCGGGGCAAAATTCCGGCACCCCGGCGTCTCTAAAAGCCAGTGTAGTTAAAAGGGACGTAAAACCAATAGCATTATTATTATTTGTATTTATTAAGATGTTTACTCGCATTTCATTGGTCTTGTTACAATTTATCTTCATTCCTGCTCTTGCTGCCTCTTCTGTGATGCACCTACTTATAGAACATACACTAAAATCTCTGCCATAGGACTGAAAACTATATGAGAGGTCCAGAAAAATGTAGCCACTCTTTGATAGTTAATACCTTTGAGAAACAAAATGACATACCCTTACAATTCTTGCACGGGGGGGGGGAGGAGGTTATTTTATGTGTTCAAAGTGACCCCATTAGCAGCCAAATATCGTCGATGCCAATGAACAGCTGACCGAACTATGGCTGTCAGTGTTGCCGGTGTTTTAGCCGCACAGGATACATTGAGGTTTCTCGTAGCTCGTCCAGTGTAGCTGGCTTCTATCGATAAACTGCATTTTTCAAGGTTCTCCATAGGTAGAAGTCAAGAGATGTAAGGTCTAGAGACCGTGGTGGGTATCAACAGCTCCTCCCCGACATCCATCGTCCAGGTAGATTTTCGTTCAAGTAGGCTCTGACAACTCTGTGGTAGTGAGGCGGAGCGCTATCTTGTTGTAGGTAAAATCTTTCATTTCCAAACACCTATTTGATGGCAGGTAAAATCGATGTTTGCAGCATATGAAGATACACCTCACCAGTTACGGTACCTTCAAAGAAGAATTGGCGAATCAAACCGCGCGATGACAGACCACACTACACATTAGCGCCCGGTAGATTTACATGTTTGTCTACGTGAACGTGAGGATTTTCAGGAGGTCTGGACCTTTCCTTATGCAGATCCCGAACAGTACCGTCGGCTTCAAATTTATCTCTAATACAATACATTGTTGTACGTGTTGGTGGCTGAGTTCCGCACACATTACGCCATTGCCGTTGTTCCTCCATCATGTTTTCGAACTTCCAGTACCACTTCAATACGGCCCGCGGCCTTGCGTTGCTCAAACGACAATCTGATTTCATTCATTGTTGCACTGTCATCTGCTGGAAAACGCGCCAAGATTGTCGTGCCACTCATGTGACCTTCGTCATCTGTTGAGAAAACAATGGACTACGCTACCACGCTAGATTTGTAACGGTACGTCATTTTGTTCCAAAGATATTAACTAACAAAGAGTATCTGCATTTTTCTGCACCCCTCTATATTTATCTTCCTCCTTTTATTAAAAGAGGGGGCGTGGTGGCTCAGCGGTCTAGCTGTATGCCTCTCACCAAGGCGGTCCGGGTTCGATTCCCGGTCAATGCATGTGAGATTTTCGAAGTGAAATGCCATGTCCTGTGGTTCGGATTCCACGTAAAAAGGAGGTCCCGTGGCTCATAATCACAAGATTCACGGTCACGTAAAACTACAATCTTCCTTCCTTTCCTTCCTTTTATTAAAAGAAAATAAGGATTATATACATAGATATATTATTTGGAAATAATACTTCTTTGACAGATGTAATGTCAGACATTTCAGTGTATGTTGTAAATATGATTAAATTGCACACTCATGGAAAATTGCATTGGGATAGCTTAAAAATCAAGAGAGGTTTTTTTAAGGTGTTAACGCTGGGGAAAAATTGAAATTTGTAAAATATTATACGAGCCTTACAGTAGTCGCATATGATGTGTAACATGTGACATGTTATCCTACCATGTGTGTGCCGGGAGCGCAAATCCCTTGATAACAGTGAACTCTGTTGGTCATTGAAATACCTACTTGTAAAACTCCAGTGACAAATCCTGGACGTAATAAATCATAGTTGTTATTTGCTAAGACGTTGTATCTTAATCGGTCGATTGCAATGAAAAATTAAAAGTGTAGCCTATATTGTAATATTATAGTGCAGAAGTGTCTTTAAAAAACTGAGCCATTTCGTTTACAGACAAGATGGCAGCAGATCTCTCGTTCTGACCTATATTTCACTAATTTGAGTATGTTGCATGCAATATATTCTACAGATATAAATAATAGGAACTGTGTATGAAATGAACTTTGTTTGAAATATACACCAGTGAAGAAATCGTTTACTCAAAGCCATTATTGGCTAAGACGTTGTACGGTATCTTAATCGATTGATAACATTCAGTTTGGGAGGACATAATTTGGTCTGTGGTTACAGCGTTGGTCTCTCAACCGGTCGGCTGGGGTTATAATCCCAACAGAGTTGTATTTTTTTGCTTGATTTTTTTATATTTATTGTTTTTGAGTACTGAGGCGTTATACAATTGAGCGTTATATTGTGCATTTTGCAATCGAAAATATATATTTAATTAAAACAAATTTTAAATACCTAGGAATTTCCTTTCAAAACAAAGGATTTGCGTACATTATGCACATCAAAGATCGAACAGCAGCAGCAACGAAGGCAATTAACGGCATAAGAAATTTAACCATTTATAATTCAAATTATTTCACCAGCTGACACCAGGCACTCAGAACATACACTGCAGGAGTAACTGCTATTGTTTCCAGTAGGATGCAGCACTATGTAAAGTCAAGGAAGCTAAAGTAAATCGGCAGTAGGGAGCTGACACATTAGTATTACACCATTCATAGCGATTTAGTGAAATGCCACTATGACTAAAATAATACCAAAAACAGATGATGCCATTTAGCATCACTGGGGCTGAAAGGGTTAAGACGATTATCATTGACCACAGTTTTGACTCTCTTCCGCTTAAAAATTTTGCCCATACTGACGTATGGTTTAGAGATTATATGGGATCACCTTGGCAAATCGAATCTGAAAGACCTAGAGAACGTCAAAGGAAATTTTCTTAAAAAGTATTATGCTTGTCGAAATATACTCCAAATCGAAAGGTCTATATTCTGACAAGTGAACCTTTTCTAATTGAAAAACTTCGACTCGACATGCTTTTACCCGGTATATCATCATACTCAGATTTACTAAAAGAGCTGGAAGGCAAAGGAAAGGACATATGGGAAGAGTTTTATGCCACAGATGCCATGATAAACAAGGAATGGATGAGAGCAGAATATGACCTTCGCCATCTAGTGACAAGACTAGCAGTTCATGGCTTCCACCATCGTGTGTGCAAGACAGAGAAGTTTCATAAGGCTGACACAGAATACCTATGCAGATTGTGTGGAAAGCAGTGTGAAAGATACTATGTGCTGGTGTGTACCGAGAGAGGGACATCCCTAAATTCTTTCTGCAAAGACTAAATTTTATTTATGTATGTGAGTGTGAAAATGTGTATATATGTATACTGCATTATGGCTATTTGGCTGCATTAAATATTATTATTATTATTATTAATGGCCTCTTTTTGCCGATATAGCGCACTGCCAAGTAGGGCTATAGGCGCAATAAAAATTAGGTGTGCAATAGGTATATGAAACGTGTTTCTCCCAGTGATACGTTTGGACCAACGAAGTTTCAATTATTGTTAGTAGTCGGTGTTAATATACTAAATTCCTACGTTGTTTTGAGTGTTTTTTGATGTGATATAGCACTCTAGGTACCGAGTGCTTACATTAAATAACAATACAGCAAAAGTATGAAGATATACTAAATCGTAATTGTTTTCAGCAAATATGATTTAATGAATATTTTCACACCAAAGAACGATAACTTGATGATGATTTTTTGTAGGAATTTATTTAATGGGGCCTCCAAATCTTGAGGTAAACCGTATGCGATTTACATTCCACATAATCACATGGCCTACAGTACGTCGTTGTACCGATCTTCGCCACCGCGCACGCTCATTGTTTCCGTCCCATGTACTTCCGTCCCATCCACTTCCGTCCCTTTTCCAAAATCACTCCCACAAAAATTTCCAGCTACCGACTGCCACAAACATATCCAGATACCGAGTGGAAAGATGTTACACTTCAAAAAGGATGATAAACTTACCAATGGGTTGAAAGTGGAGCAAAATTCCCCTAATGCATACATTGACCCCTCCTGCTAATTTATTCTGGCCTTCCCTACTAACCTTAGTCACTTTCTACATTTTCTTGCTTCTTTAGCGCTCTTAAGGACCCTGAAAGTAGATGATGTGAAAGGGTACTTTTCTGCTTCTTGAATACAGTAGAATTATGTAATTAACAACTTTCTCTGCCCCAGAGTATAGCTTTGACGATATTTGATTAACATTTCTGTTCCTGAGATATTAACAGTGTCAGGATTTTGGCGTGCTTTATTTGCCTTGAGAACCTGATATGCTGGCGATCGTATTTCGCCCCTGGTTTGCAGACCACTAATATCGAATAGCGCCAAAAAGTAACTCGAGCTCAATTCAACTGGTTCATGGTCAAGTCCATAATCTGCATGAAAAATATATTAAATACTGTACGTTGCGTGTTCGAAGAGAGAATCCCCATTATTAATCCAGTGAATGCACAGAAACGACGTATTAAGTCTGGAAGAGCTTCATTCCTCATGATATTGATTTAAGACCTACTGTGCGTCTGCTATATCTAATGTGGCCTGAATCATCATTATTATTATTATTATCATATTCGTTTCAACAACCATCTGTGGGTTACGATTACACAACTTCCTTCACTTCAATTTCTGACGTTCTCTTCTCTTCCGCCAGCATTCCTTCATTCTCTGGCTCGTTCTTGACTTGGAGTTCTATTTCTGAGAATACAGATTTGTTCTCCCTGCTTTTTCTCTGAGCAGGTCCTTCACCTCCACTGATTTCATTCTAAGTAGTTCCTTGATTTTCTTCTCCGATCCTACTTATTTCTAGATTATGAAGTATTCCTTCATCCATGGGACCTCTGTCTTTCTGTTTACTTGGGACGTTGGATTCTTGTTTGCCATCCTTTCTTGTTTTCTCGATTTATTTTTCTAAGATGCCCTTCGAAAGCCATTCTTTTAATCATTGTGGTTATGATCTTCTTATGTATGTTTGGTTTGGTCTCAAGTGGAATGTTACTTTGATTGCTGTTACTTTTATTTTGGTCAAACGATCCTCCATATAAACTTTCTTTCTTTTTATTTCCGAGCGTTCCTTTGTGGATATTGTCACTGTAGCTTGACTACGTTCTATAGTGTCTGAATTTGGCCTCATGACAAAGGATTGGTAGATATTTTGGTACATTCTAAATGCTTTCCTCATATTTCTCGGCCTTCCTTTAGTCGATTATTATAGTACATTATGCAACGAGCCTATAATGGCAATAATTAACACACGAGTATGTTTATAAAACGAGCGTATGCGAGTTTTATAATATCCATACGAGTGTCTTAATTACCATTATAGGCGAGTTGCATACGACTGTTTATGTTCGACGATAATTATTATAACTATTTTAAGTTCGAACATAAATATTCATAAATATCTGTCGAGATTTCGCCAGTTTTATGTACTGAACAGAACGCATGTGACGCACAGAATGCCTTGTATTTGGCCATGGCCTCCTCGATTGCCCCACTATGACACTAGGCCAGGCAGTGAAATTTAAATTAGAAGGCCTTGGAACTCAGTGCAGATGCGTTGCTATCCTCACCTGATTGGTCAAACAACTGTTTCTTGAGCTCTGAATGGTTGGAGAAACTGTTTCATAATGAAAAATAGTGTTATAATGACCATCATTATGATACAGTTTCCAGGGTCGAACATAAATAATATTATTAAATTGTGTTATGAATGTGTTTCACTTTGCTTTCTTGTAAGAGAAAATCTTTTTTGTTTAATGGGATATTACTTACCTATTCCAGACGAAGGAGTGTACAACACATACGTTTTGGACTCTGACTACAAGTCGTGGGCCTTGCTGTTGCACTGTGCGGAGAAGTCTAAGAGCCCTCGGTACCTGTCCAGCTTTATCATGAGTCGAGAAGCCAACTTGGGCCCCAATGTGGTGTCGTACTTGCGTGAGAAACTGCCGAGGTACGACATCGACCTGGCTTACATGTTCCCCATGGATCAGAAGAACTGCACCAGACCATCAACCAACCAGGACGAGACCTTAGTGAGACCTAACCCAGCCAAGCGCCGGCACCCACTCAAGCGCGTGCGTTCAGTCACTTAGCCACTTCATACATCAGACCATCAACCATCCAGGAGAAGAAGCAGTGAGATCTGACCCAACCAAGCGTGGACACACACACTACCGCCTGTCCATTTCATACTCGTGACCTGAGAGAGATGAACACTTTCTTTACTTAAGAATGAGTCGTGGTAGTGTTGGGATTACTACCAACGCCACCTAAATAATAATAATAATAAATAATAATAATATTATCTAGGTGGCGTTGTTACTACCCCTGAAGCTATTGGTGGAAAACGTCTTACCCATGTAGCTGTTGAGGTGTGCTGTTTGTAGGGTTGGTAGAAAGAAATGTCCACAAAAACTTCCATGTACTTTATTGTATTTTATTTCTAGGAATTAAGACTATAATTTAGTTGAATTGAGGCATTGCCTGTGAGCTGGCGTCTGCACAAATGATACGCTCCTCCACCTGTTGACGCTGAACCATTCTCCGCATTTATTGTGCAGCTCGCATAAGGGCAATTTTGGATTCCTCGTTTATTATTTCACTTTTCTAAGCGTTTAATACAAGAATTATTTTTGCTGTTGATGACATTTGACATTTAAAAAAAAATTGCCACTAAATATTTTTCACCTTATTTATGATTGTGACTCTTAGTGGATTAGCTATTGTACCTATTAGTGTTTCATTTCACACTACTCGTCGAGCTCTATCAAATGACCCTTTCACAACATCGCACGCAATCGGCGAACCGATAGTTTTCCACTACTTGGCGGCCATTTCGAGGTGTTGCGATCAGTGGCGGATCCAGAGGGGGGCACCAGGGGCAAGTGCCCCCTCCGAAAAACCAGTTGTCTGCTACATTGATATTGCTGATAAAAATGATGGTTACTCCAAACTGCACTGCAAGTAAAATCTTTGCTGTATTGCCTGCATTCATGAATGTGGTCAATGTTTCTTATCATATAGTATGTAAAGGTACAGTGTTAATATAATCGCTGCATCGACAGTGTTGCCAATGCAGAGAGATCTTTTAGCAGCCTGCAACTTGTTAAATCATGGCTACGAACGCGAATGACAGAGGAAAGGTTGAATGGCTTGTGTCTGTTATTTGTTCACCGTGATATAAATGTTGACGTTGAAAAAGTTATAAAACGTTTCTCTAAAGAGGGTAAACGAATGATCACCTGGATTTTATTTTGTAATGGGCATGTATTTTGCCCAGGATAGTCACCAAATAGAATCCCAAACAGTATTCAATAAAATTGTTTTTTGTATTTATATTTATGTGACTAGTAGTGACTCAGTGACTGACACACCGGGTGAGTTAGCCGTGGTCGTTACGGCATGACTGCTGACAGCCGCTCACATCCGGGAGGCGAGGATGCTCGAATCCCCCCGCCGGTAACCTTGAAGATGGTCTTCTGTGGTTTCCCATCTTCCTTCCAGGCAAATGCCGGGGTTGGTCCGTAACTATAGGCCACAGGCCGCTACCTTCCAACTCCTCGACCTTCCATTCCAACTTTCCTCCCCAACGGTACTTGTAGCTCACCCATTGGGTGTCCGTCTCGAAGCAGCTACAAAACTGGCGAGCCGAACATGTCCTCAGACACTCCCGGCACTAAAAGCTATACGCTAAAAGAAAGTGACTGACAATGTTGGTAGTATGTACATATTTTGAAATATTTGTGTAGTAGACTTGTATATTGTCTTCGGATAGTCACTATGATTGTAAATGTTTTAATATATATTAGACTTTTAATGTGCATTAAAATGTGGAAATGTACATATTCTGTAGAATTAAAAAGTTTTTTTTTACATAAAGACTAAGACTTGACACTGAAACCAATAAACAATTATAATATAATGAATTTCTTGTAGAATTATAAAATCTGGTGGTTGTCTGTTATGTGTAGTGTGTGTAGATTAAATACAAATTTAGTAATATTATTACATATTTTCTGTAGCTACTCTGAAATCCTAGAGTGCCCCCTCCGAGGTGAACCTCTGGATCCGCCACTGGTTGCGATACTTTATGGGACATTATTTTGTCCTTGTTCTTTGATATTTTAAATCGTGTATTGCTAATTTGGATATGCGATCTAGTATTAGCGTTATTAATGTACATATGCTGTACACAAAATCGTAACCCCGACTTTGACATAGCTTTCCCCATACCAGACCCGTATGATAAGATGTTTTCCGTAGAAAGAAGATCGATCATTGTCAAAGAGATATTTATGCCATTTACGAAGTAGGATCCAAACGTTCGGGACTAGAGCAAATTGAAAGCAATCCCCTTGTACGACGATAAACTTTACCAGTGGACGCACGCCTAGGAGCAATCTTTTGTAACCTCCCAATTTGCCACATATTCTTCAAACGCCTCTAATTGTTACATTTTCATGCTGAAAATTTGAATGTTTCTACTGAAGATTCATGGGAATTTGACATACGTTCGAATTTTTAGGAAGTGACTGAAGATGTATAAAAGAAATACTGTACCGTATTGTGTTATTTGTCAGTTTGAGCTAAGAGTAAACTGTTTTTAAGAAATTGGCGAGACGTTTTCGTGAATAAAGTATTTCCTGTAAGCTATGTCCAACAGGGAACGTTACACTTGCCAACACTCAGAATAGATTTCGGATGTGTACAACTAAATACTCAATAATTTGACACAATTTGAGTGGAAAAAATAATATGCTATTGAAAGTTTACTCTATACCTCTTCCAGCTTGTATGTGTATGTGTTTGTGGCCAAACTTCTGTGCTATTGTTTTAATAAAATATTTGTAATTCTTTATAAATTACTAATTAGTTGGTTATTGATGTTTTATGGGGCGGAACTGTGAGGTCATCTGTCCCTTTATAAGCTTAAATAGCGTATGCTATGTTATATCTCTCGACAAGCCCACATTATCTCGTAGGAACAGATAAATAAACAAAATAAGATGTTGATTCATCTGAGGCGCTTGGGAAATCTTGGTCATCAGGCCCGTGTAGTTTGGTGTGTGTTGAATTTGTCTGATAACCTGTATTTATGTGATGACTGTAGTAGTATGTATAAATTGTATTCGGGATATGGATGGGGTAAACGCCCCGGAACTTGAAGTAAGGCACTATCTGGGCATTTGCCAGGAAGGAGTGCGGAAAAGCCTGGGGGAAAACACACTCAGAATAGCTGCTGTCAGCGCCGGGATTCAAACCAGTGACCTCCGGACTTGCTGCAGCTGCCTTCGCGAGCGTGGTGCACGATTTTACGAGCACGGCTACGCTGCGGGCTGTTTTTAAAATTATAAACAAGTAGTTCCGAAAAACGTACTTGTATTTATCTGTTGGCACAGGCTAGAGTAAAATGTGGCTTCTCAGGTTTTCATCACGGAGCTGAATGAACGCCGTTCCAGCTCTCAGACCAGATTAAATTTCATGGCAGAGCCAGTAATCGAACACGGGCCTTCGCGGCTGGAGTCAAGAAAGCTAATCACTAAGTAACGAGGTGAACAATTAAAGTTAAAGTATAGGACTAAATTATAAAACACCCAGATTTTCCCTTGATTTCTAATCGGTGTCTCAATAACTCACGGTGGCCAAGAGCGCTAACGCGCTACCTCGTGCCTCGCTAGTTTCGGGAGAGCGTGGATTCGAGTCCCCACCTCTGACAAAGTGTGTCCAGCTAGAAGACACTATCTTTGTGGCGGTAGAGGAATGATCTCTCACAGAGCCCGTGGGTGAAGCCGGGCTTAGAGGATAAGCGATAAAAATACACTGCTCACAAAAATTAGGGGATATTGTAAATTCAGCTATATATGCTATTTGTTTCGTACCGCATTATATGCAATCGCTTTCCTTTACTCCCAGAGAAGGTAAATATGTGTTTGCGTAGCCCCTGCACATACACTACATGGCGGAGGGCACTGTCCGTACTGTTGCGGTCAAAGGGTGACACGGCGGTGGTTTGTTGCTGAGGTCAGAGCCATTCCATTCCCGTTGTCAGTTAGTGAATGGCGTGACTTAGGGACAGCAATGCCTCCACAACGTGATTTACCTGAATTAATGGCTTGGATGGCCATAGGACGGATGGGAGCTGGACAGACACAACAAGTTGTGGCTCGAGCCCTTGGGGTGTCTCAAAGTGTGATCTCAGGACTGAGGAATCATTTTCAACACAACAGCTACTGTTCACAGAAGGGTAGGACAAGGTCACCCACGGGCAACAACAGCAAGGGATGAGCGTTACCTCATGTTAACAGCCCGCCGGAATAGACGGCAGAATGCAACTCAACTGACAAGTGCCCTTCTAACAGCAACAGGACGCAGAGTATCAACCCAAACTGTCCGTAACTGACTTCATGCACGTGGCCTCTATGCCCGTAGGCCCATGGTGTGTACCAGGTTGACTCCACAACACCGTAGAGATCGCAGATACTGGGCGGAGGAGCATCGTGGGTGGAGGCATGCGGAATGGAGCTCAGTTCTGTTTTCTGATGAGTCGCAATTCAACGTGGAATCGGATAGTCGACGTGTTCGCATCTGGAAGGAACAGGGGACACGAAACAACCCATCTTTTGTACAAGAAAGATCCCCATATGGCGGTGGTGGGTTGCTGGTGTGGGCTGGAATTAGCCTGGGTGGACGTACGGACCTCTACATCAACCCACGTGGTACTGTGACCGCTGTAAGGTATAGAGACGAGATTCTCCGAACTTTTGTCGTGCCGTAGGCTGGTGCCATAGGTGCTTCCTTTGTGTTTATGGACGATAATGCACGACTCCACAGAGCTGGATTGGTGGATGACATGCTGGAGGAGGAGGGTATCCAGCGTATGCAGTGGCCAGCTTCTTCGCCGGACGTAAATCCGATAGAGCACGTGTGGGATGCATTAGGCAGGCGCATTGCAGGCAGACCAGCACCTCCCACAACTGTTCTACAGCTGCAGATTGCTCTTATGGACGAGTGATCACGTATTCCTCAAGACTCATTGATCACCTCATCGCTTCAATGGCACACAGTTGTGCAGCAGTGCTAGCCGTTCGAGGAAGCCATACACCATACTGAACAACAATATTCACCCATGGCCCACGATTACGGTAGTGTTATTGTTGCTTTCATTGTTGGCCATATTCTCTCTTCAGTCATGTCATTTGATTCAAACACTCATTAGGGGCTCTGGAATCATGGCCAGCTTTATCTGTCAGTATAGCATTATGTAAGTAATAAATGGTTGAAAAACTAAATGATCTCGTATATTATTGCACCATAATGAGCTGACCTTACAATATCCTCTAATTTTTGTGAGCAGTGTATATCTCTTATGCTTTAACCTGGAATCCACATCTAAAGCTTTATGTCTGCTCTCTCTCCGAAGGCTGGTTGGATCCTCAAAAACCACTACCGTAGGTTATGTTGGTAGAAACAAAACGTAATCAAGACAGCGCAATGATGACAAACAGTACACTAGGCAGGTGAGGAGTGAGGTAGTTTGTTAATCCTTTCTTCACTGAGTCGGTGCAATAACAAGTAGCATCTTTCCCCGCACCCATGGGCAAAGGTTGTGCCCAGTAGCTTCCATATAATCACGGCATGAATGAGACTGATATCGGCGAGAAGCCACATTTTACTCTAGCCTGTGCCGATATAGGTTGGTTGGTTGGTTGGTTCCTTAGTTTAGGGGCTGCGACAACGCGGTCATGTAGCCCCGTGTACTTTGGATGGGTGTAGAATCTGTCTGATAACCGGTGTTAATTGTGATGACTGTATTAGTGTGTGTTATCTGTTTTAATTCAAGTAAGGACAGTAATTTCAAGTAGTTCCTACTTTTGCTACCAAATGCTACCGTCCACGACACCTAGCTTGCGGAATTGCCTACTAGATCACATCACAGTCAGCACCTGGCGGCGAACGTTGGAACTAATAGAGCGTTATCATTTGTCATCTACAATTGTTTTGGCCTCATACAAGTGTAGTTAGTGGAAAGTTCTTTTTCATGCCATAAATCTATGACATGGGACCGCCGGCTTTACTTCCCCTCCGAAGGAAGGCATACTGAAGGATTTTAACGCTCTTAAAAAATCCGACGACTTCGGCCGGGTTTGACCCCGCACCGATATATAAATACAAAAATGTTGCATTTATCAAGAGATGGCACAGGCCAATATGACTGCATATCACGCTGCAATAGAAATTTTGGAGTTGGAATTGTTGGGTTGCAAAAGTGGTAGGTCAAGTTGAAGACAGTTTCGATACTGTACATGGATGGGCTATTTAACTGTTCATACACACGTAATAGGAACATTTTCAATGGTTCACAAAATGGACTCCTCGGCAGTAGCGGCTATTCAGGTGAAGAGAGTGAAGAGTAGCCATCTCGTAAAATAAACATTATTTTTCTTATTTAAATAACAAATAGTTCCGGGAAGAACTATTCAGCCTATTTTCATATATCCTACTCATGTTAATTGCCTCTAACAACATACAAAATTTCAGTTTGATTGTTGCAATAGATTCGTAGATATTGATAACCGTCTAAATAATTCAGATGGTCATCATGTTGGATTTTTATTTGTATACTCTTACATGATGATTGATTATTGTGTACGTGTGGTATTCAAACTTCAATCGCATGATTAGGACACAGGAAGTAAAAAACGCACAGCTGCCATCTTGTGGTTATGAAAACAATTGAAATAAATTAGATACCAGTGGATTAACATCTGTATAGGCCTTTAATGTAAGAAGTTTCACTGCACTCGGATGGTTTAATAGCGAGAAATGTCAATTTAAATATTTATACTTCGCATCGCCGACATGATAGATTTGAGCTCACAAGGTTACTGAAAGTGCTATAGTGAACTTATGTTCATAGCCTCTATGAACATAAACAATTCAGTTTGATTGCCGTAAAAGATTCGTAGATATTGAGAACCGTGTAAATATTTCAGATTGTCGCCATTTTGGATTGTTATATGTATAGGTCATAGAGTTATGTACCATTAAAGGAAAATTATTGCGTATCTTCATTATTCAAACTTTCACTTCGATCGGATGATTACGACACAAGAAATAAAAACTTAATTTTAAAATTCGCATAGCCGCCATCTTGAGGTTATGTAATCAATCGAACTAAATTAGATGCCAGTGCATTATAATATCTATAAGCATTTACTGCACCACATTTCACTGCGCCCAGATGGTTAAATCGCGAGAAACTTCTATTACAATGTTTCAACTTCACCTGGCCGCCATGTTCATTTTGTACTTAAGATATTTTTGAAAGTAAAAAAGATACATTTGTAGCAGAGCCCTATATCACCGTACAAAATTTCAGGGTGATATCAGTAATAGTTTCGAAGATATAGAATGCCAGTGAAATATTTTGCACAGCCGCCATTTTGAGGTTATGTAAACAATTGAACTAAATTAGACGCCAGTGCACTTCAATGTGTATAAACATTTGCTGTACCAAGTTTTATTACGTTTAGATGGTTAAATCGCGAGAAAATTCTATTTAAAGGTCCCAAATTCGCTTGGCCACCATGTTGGTTTTGTAGCTACCAGGTTTTTGAAAGTCTCATAGGTGAACTTCTAGTTGTGCCCTTTATCACCGTACAAAATTTCTGGGTGATATCGGTAACAGTTTCGGAGATATTGAATGCTGGTGAAATATTTCGCACAGCCGCCATGTTGGATTGATGAGACGTAATAAAATTTGAAGGGCACGGTCAGAGTCTACTGAAACCTTTCTATGACCTTACCGAGGTTCATTGAAGTAACTCCAGCCTTTTAGAATTTACTAGCAGGTACCCGCGGCTTCGCCGGCGATCAAGACAATGGGGACGATGCATTATTGCTGATAATTGGTCTATTCTATTACAGCAATCGCGGCTATAGGTGTGTCCATTCAAATTCTGAATATTCTGATACATACAGTATATTGATATGATCAGCAAAGTGGGAATTTTATCGAGTTGTGAACGTCTGCAGGGTTCGTTGTTACATTATGTTAACACATTTTAAAATTACGTTTATGGTTTTGCTATCTTCTGCTGAGACATAACGATTTTGTTGTCCGGATGCTCGCGAGCACGCCACATACAGTTGGCCATGGGAAAAAATTGTTTTGTCTAAATGTACACGTGCTACTGTTAAGTGTGTGTCATTGCGCTTTGTTAAAGAAATTGCGAATATTGTTTGAAGAGGGAACTGCACTCTTGCACACTGGAATGGCAAATCTATCGGAATATGGGGAATTAAATGTATTCTTACTTAAGCTATTCTGGATGTAATTTGGCCATACTAATTGATGATTTGAACGTAAACATATCCCTATTAATAGACCTATAGTTAAATATCGCTCACCTTGGCCGCTGATGTACATTATGCAGTCTCTTCCAGTGTTACATCCCAGGGATTGAAATTCTCCAACGACCCTTTTGCCCCACATGCCTCTCTAAGTAATTAAAATTCCTGATTGTTGTTGTTTGAGTCTTCAGTTTTTTAACTGGTTTGATGCAGCCTTCCATGTATCCCTCTCCTGAGCTAATCGTTTCATTTCTACATAGCTACCACACCCTACATCCGAGGCAATCTGTTTAACCCTGGTTTACCCCTACAGTTCTAGTCTGCGACCCCCCCATCCATAACTACTGTCGACCAAACTATTTTGTGTACTCGAGTTTGAAGTTTGTTTGTGAAGTAACCGATAGACCTATATAAAATCCAATAACATCATCATTTTCGTCGTTCTATTTTACGTTAGATCATGTAGGTTTGGAATTTTTAATTTATATTTTAATATTTTTTATCACAGTTGGAACACAAGAAGTGCCTGTTTTTAAGCGTTTTTCAACCATGCGTCACATTTAAGAATTATTATCTCACAAACCCGTCATCAGATCGAATCCAAATTTTAACACAACATACACTGGAATGTTGTATAACAGGTTTATTAATTTTAATTTTTTTTGTGTCCAAGAAACAAAGTTGTTATTATTTTTGTAAGGTAACTTTTCCTCGGCTCGGGATGGTTTGAAAATGTAGTTCTTGGTCGCGTTTTAATCCTTATACATCAAAACGGTATGCTGTATGATTGTGAAATACGTAAATTAATTCACTTATTGTATATCGGTTTGTATTTGTACGGAGAATTAAGACATGGTTCACCAGTTAGCCGCTCCGGTGAAAGCAGTACATCATTGCCAAGATGGGCTACATCACGCGTCATGGCACGTCTCGCTCGGAAGTGATGGGCTCCATATCAGCAACGCTGTATAGCATTTCCCGGAGTGGCTAGCTGGTGAACCATGTCTTAATTCTCCGTACAAATACAAACCGATATAAAATAAGTGAATTAATTTACCTATTTCACAGTCATACAGCATAACGTTTTGATGTATAAGGATTACAACGCAACCAAGAACTACATTTTCCAACGACCCCGAGCCGAGAAAGAGTTACCTTACAAAAATAATAACAACATTCGTTCTTGAACACACAAAATTTTGAAATTAATAAACCAGTTATACAACATTCCAATGTATATTGCGTTAAAATTCGGATTCGATCTGATTACGGGTTTGTGAGATAATAATTCTTAAATATGACGCATGGTTGAAACACGCTTTAAAAGGGGCACTTTTTGTGTTTCAACTGCGATAAAAAATATTAAAATATAAATTAAAAATTCCAAACCTACATGAACTAACGTAAAATCGAACGTCGAAAATGATGATGTCATTGGATTTTATGAAGGTCTATTGGCTACTTCACAAACAACCTTCAAACTCGAGTGCACATAATATTTTGGTCGACAGTAAGCTTGCTATTCCTGGGTGTGATAATATGTGTCCTACCCTCCTATCTCTTCTCTTCATTAGCAGTCGCCAGAAACCTCTCTCCTCTCCCACTCGTCTTAATACCTCTTCATTTGTTACCCTAACTACCCATCTGATCATCATTCTCCCTTATCACCACATTTCAAAAGCTTCAATTCTCCTCTTTTCTGCTGCACCATTAGTCCATTAGTACAACTCAGCAACTTTTCTAGGTTTAAGCCGTGCCTTGTGCGGGGATTCAATGGCCGTGAAAGACAAAACAACAACTTTATTGAAATAAGTTTGCCCAATTACTCAGTAAGAGTAATTATGAAACAATAATAATTAACGTGACAGCCGGTAGAATACGACACATTCGACTGTGAATCAACGTTGCAGATCATGGTTAAAAACGAAAAAGAGCAGATCAAAATTGGCAAACAAAAATATTCAGTTAAGAAAAAACAAATTTATAAAGAAAATGAAAGCATACCGTGCAAAATAGAAAGTATCTTAACATTGTAAATTCGAGTAAAATTCTGAAAGCTCGCTTACAACAACCAGAAGAAAGAGTATAAAATTAGACTCAAAATCACGATCGTATCCGAGCCCCAAAAGCAACCCCTATATATAAAATATATCTCATTTTACGCGTATCAATGAGAGGAGCAACGTTCGTGGTTAGAGGTGGGAACCGAACCCAGCGTTTTAAGGCCCTAAAACGAACGGTTTTCGAGATATTGCCAGAAAACTATCCCCGGTCTGCGAAATTTCAGCGGTTGCCATAGTAACGTTGATCTGTTTCTCAGAGGGAACACTGTTATTTGGGAATATCTCCGAAACCGTTCATTTTAGGAACTTAAAAAGTGTGTTTCGGGGTCCCTACAGGACCTCCGAGTATTGTTTCTCGTATGTGGCGGCTTAAAATGAGCTAAATCCGAACATTTTACCGACTGTCCTTGCTCAGTGCCAAAGGGCCGAAAAAAGTCACTTACAAATTGAATTTTCAAAAACCGTTTCTTATTGGGCCTCTACATACGCGGATCAACCAACATTCAAAATTTCAGCTTCCTAGGTCTAGTGGTTTGAGCCCTGCGTCGATGAGTCAATTTTGGATTGTCAATGCCAAAGGGCCGAAAAAAGTCACTTACAAATTGAATTTTCAAAAACCGTTTCTTAGTGAGCCTCTACATACTCGGATCAACCAACATGCAAAATTTCAGCATCCTAGGTCTAGTGGTTTGAGCCCTGCGGTGATGAGTCAGTTTTGGATTATATATAAGAGATGAGTCTTTCCGAGTCGATTTGATCGTAGAAATATGGATTATAGCTCTTTTTGCGCGTATCAATGTGAGGAGCAATGTTCGTGGAGAAGTGGGAACCGAACCCAGCGTTTTAAGGCCCTAAAACGAACGGTTTTCGAGATATTGCCAGAAAACTATCCCCGGTCTGCGAAATTTCAGCGGTTGCCATAGTAACGTTGATCTGTTTCTCAGAGGGAACACAGTTATTTGGGAATATCTCCGAAACCGTTCATTTTAGGAACTTAAAAAGTGTGTTCCGGGGTCCCTACAGGACCTCCGAGTATTGTTTCTCGTATGTGGCGGCTTAAAATGAGCTAAATCCGAACATTTTACCGACTGTCCTTGCTCAGTGCCAAAGGGCCGAAAAGAGTCACTTACAAATTGAATTTTCAAAAACCGTTTCTTATTGGTCCTCAACATACTCGGATCAACCAACATGCAAAATTTCAGCTTTCTAGGTCTAGTGGTTTGAGCCCTGCGTCGATGAGTCAATTTTGGATTGTCAATGCCAAAGGGCCGAAAAAAGTCACTTACAAATTGAATTTTCAAAAACCGTTTCTTAGTGAGCCTCTACATACTCGGATCAACCAACATGCAAAATTTCAGCTTCCTAGGTCTAGTGGTTTGAGCCCTGCGGTGATGAGTCAGTTTTGGATTATATATGAGAGATTAGTGGGACACACACTCCACACACACATACGCACACGTACAGTACGCACACACGGACAAAATGTGATCTCATAAACCTATTTCATAAAATGAAAATAGGCTAAAAATGTTGCCATTTTGTCTTGGTCTATTGTTATTTCTACACTCCGTCGCTAGATGGTACGCAAGCGGGGCAGCATGAGGTCCTTGTGTCAGTTGTACTACCTGTCGTTAGATTGTACTGCCGTAATTTGGAAGGAAACCTGCAGGAGATTTATAACGTTACATACTCTGTTGTTGATGTAAGTTTATGGTTTTTTGGTGTATAATGTTTTCAGTGAAAGATACAGTATTAATTTCACAATACATTCCCTTCAGTAGGTGGAAAGATGAAGACAAATGGGATTTATTAATTTGAGGGCGGCCAAAGAAATTAATAGAACTGTACACCAAAGAAATAAAACCGGTAAGTCCTATAGCCGTCGCCTCCGTAGCGTAGCGGTCAGCATGGTTAGCTGCCGCCCCGGAGGTCCTGGGTTCGATTCCCGGCTCTGCCACGAAATTTGAAAAAGTGGTACGAGGACTGGAACGGGGTCTACTCAGCCTCGGGTGTTCCAAATGAGTAGAGGGGGTTCGATTCCCACCTCAGCCATCCTCGAAGTGGTTTTCCGTGGTTTCCCACTTCATCTTCGGGCAAATGCTGGGATCGTACCTTCTTCAAGGCCACGGCCGCCTCCTTCCCTCTTCCTTGCCTATCCATCCTGACCTTCCATTACCTTCCCTCATGAGGCCCCTGTTCGCTTTGCAGGTGAGGCCGCCTGGGTGAGGTGCCAATCACACCTCACCAGTTGTATCCCTTCCGATTCGATGTTCCCAGCTCTAGGACACTGCCCGTAGAGGCGGTAGTGGTGAGTTCCCTCGCTGAGTCCGTGGGTTCCACCAACCTGGAGGGTAAACGACTAAGAAAGAAAAAGAAGTCCTATAGCCTTCATCGCAAGGGATCTTGGTTCGAACAGTTCACATAGTTATGCAGTAGTTATAGTCTTAAAAAAACTGTTCTGTTGGCCTTGGTTACTTTACAGTAACAAATGTGGTGTCTGGAATAAACAAGGTTTTGGTGATTTCCAAAATATTACGCGCAAGTTGAACAAACACAAAGACAGTGAGCAACATTTAAAGTACCAGTTACCACTTAGAACATTCGAAGGAAACACAAGCACGATATCTGACACTTTGAGGGAAAATGCAAGACTATGTGCACTTAAATGTAATGTGAATGCGACTTTAAAGGAAAATTCTGAGGCTTGTGATTAGAGTTGTTCTATACTTAAGATTACAGGAACTCTCTTCTAGAGGTCATGACGAGACCTCTTCAAACCGTGGGAACTTTATGGAATTATTGAAGATACTGATATCTGAAAAGCCCTTAGAACCTCAAAATTATTAAAAGAAAATTCAATGTGTGTTCGCTGTAAATAACTGATGCAATATCAGAGTACATCAGAGATCATGTTAAGAATTGACTTAATAATGCTCCGCTTTTTTCTATCCAAGTCGATGACACTACAGACATGCTAACTCATGACTGTGAAAAATACAATTCTTAAATAAGTCTTATAGATTCCGACACATTTGAGCTGTAGACCTATAACAAACATATTCAGCAATACCCCACATTTAAGAAATGAACTGTACTCTTTTACGCTGATGAATCCTACAAAGTAACAAGAAGTTCCGTGACGAACTAAAGAGCCTACTTTTCTCGAAATGTAAGATTCATTCCAATGATAACTCTATATGGACCTAATTAGAATAATGACGAAAATGAGTTGGTAATAACGAAATTTCTTATTAGTTCGAAATATAACTGGCATAATGTAGCCTAATAGAGCACTACAGTTGGCAGCCCTGGTGACATAATATATTCTTGGTTCCATCTCTTAAGGTACAGAATACAAAATTTGGCTGAAGTTCAATGGATAGCATGGACGTTGCATGCAGTTAAACATTGGATCTAACAGCGCGCGTAAAATCATGTTGGCAACAATGTCATGCATGTATTGGTCATAAATAATCTGAACTATTATGATCTATTGTTGTGCCAATTTTGGATGAAATCCATTTATTTGTATAGAAGATACACGTATTTTAAAATTGGACCAATCAGCAGGCTTAGAATCATGTTGGAAGCACTGACGTATATTAATTACTCGAAATTAATCTAGAATGTAAGGTACAATACGTGTGCAAAGTTTAATGCTGTTGGCTTGAATACTTTCTGATATACTGATATTAGGGTAAAAATAGAGACAGCATTTATTAACAGTTGGCAGCCCTGGTTGTTCTTAAGAATACGCATAGTCATATCTGTTATAGTACACATAGCACATACGAAATTTGGTTGAAATCCAATTGATAGTATAGAAGTTACATGTATTTACAATGGGTCCTATCAGCAGGCTTAGAATCATGTTGGAAGCACTGACGTATATTAATTACTCGAAATTAATATATGTCAGGTACTATGCGTGTGCATAGTTTAAAGCTGTCGGCTTGCATACTTTCAGATATATGGGTATTTGGATAAAATAAATTGAGAGCATTTATTAATAGTTGGCAGCCCTGGTGGCTCTTAAGAATATGCTCAGTCATATCTGTTTATGTACACATAGCACATACAAAATTTGGTTGAAATCCAATTGATAGTGTAGAAGTTATAAGCATTTAAAATTTTGACCCATCAGCAGGCTTATGATCATTTTGGCAACACTGCCATCTATGGCCTCCTGGAAATTAAACTGCAATATTATTATCTATACGTGTGCCAATTTTGAAATAGCTCCCATTCATACCTTCCAAGATATCCAACATTGAGCTCAAATTTCAATTGCGATTTTTCAGCCGTTGGTAGCACTGACATCATTTTCAAATATGGCCGTGAGATATTCAGATATAGATCTTTACTCCTACCAAATTTAGTTTCGATTGCTGCAGCCTTTTAGGAGTTGGTAGGGATACACACACATAGCCAGACAGACAGAAGGACAGATAGACAGACACACATTTGCCCGATCTCATAAGTGTACTTTTTCCTCATTTTTGCAAAATGTGAAAAGTAGGCAAAAAATAGTCGGGAGAAATACATCAAGAACTCCGTGAAAAGAAGAGACTTACAAACATTTTTCTTTATTACAGGCAATACCTTCTACACGTAGAGCCTCCGTGGCTTAGCGGCAGCACGCCGGCCTCTCACCGCTGGGTCCGTGGTTCAAAATCCGGTCACTCCATGTGAGATCTGTGCTGGACAAAACGGAGGCAGGCAGGATTTTCCCTGTCGAAATTTCATTCCAGCAACACTCTCCACTATCATTTCATTTCATCTGTCATTCATTTAATGAGAGGAGTGCGACAGGCTTCGGCAGTCGGCACAGTTCATATCCTCGACCCGTCGGTCGACTGGATGCAGGTTGTGGATTTTTTTTCACCTGCTACAAGTGCATCAGTAGAACCAAGTTTCTCTTGTTTGAAAAGATTCAAAACTTTTGCAAGTAACACTATATCTCACTCGAGACTTACATAATTGGCTATCATCCCCATACACTGTGAATTGTAGTTGAAATTCATCGAAGACCTTTTATGAGGACATTATAGATAAGTTTGCCGACCTTAGGGAACGGAGGTTTCATTTAATCTAAAAAAATAAGTGAGTTTGGCTTTTAAGGACGATAACTTATATTTGGTTTGGTTTGGTTTTAAGTGTTCAGCTTTTATTAGATATTATTTTAGCATTACAATACGAATAAGAATGCCATTATTCACAAACGCAAACATCACGCATTAGGAGTTTGACTCTTCACCTGATAAAATCACCTACGAGCCGCCACTGCTCCTCAGCCCATCATTAAGTCTTAAATAGGGGCAGATGACCTCGTAGTTCTGCCCCTTAAAACAACAATAACTAACTAAGTGTTAAACTCTATCAGCTATGACGGGGTATAACTACCCTCGGAGTGTCCTAACGCTCAATATCCAGACTTGGGTGTGAGCTGACAGAAGAGACCTTCCTGACAGAAGACCTTCGTTTGAACAGCCAGCTGCCATCCACCATATTGCAAGAGAAGGAACTCCTCAGAAAGAGAAAGTGGTTGTTGCTGTTGTTGTTATTATTATTTCATTTCAGGGACTTGGATATCGTGGTCATTCATAAGTGTGAAATTTTTGTCTGATAGCCTGTGTAGTTGTGACAGCTGTTTAAGTGTGTTTTGGTTATACAGGCGATGACAGGGAAGGAGGCAGCCATGGCTTTACTATAACTTGTTCAAGCCTTCAAACCAGAATTAAATTTCTTGGTAGAGGTGGGGAGGCCCCTGTTCGCTTTGCAGGTGAGGCCGCCTGGGCGTGGCGTCGTGCTGGTCGCACACCCGAGTTGTATCCCCATCCCATAGTCTCAAGCTCCAGGGCATTGCCCCCAGTGGTGGTAGAGGTGGGATCCCTCGCTTAGTCCGTGGGAAAAGCCGATCCTGGAGAGTAGATGATAGCGAAAAAAAAAGCGGTAGAGACGGGGATCGAACCTGGACACCCTGGGCCACTGATAAGAATGCTAGCCGCTACACCATTAAGTTATCCCAGAAGGAGAACATAAAAGAAGTCAGAAATTCCTCTGAAACTCGACTCAACTGACACACTACTTAATCGCAATTGGACCGAAACAAACAACATACGGAGTGCTCTAGCGAGGCTACTTCACCATAAAGGTTGTATGAACCACGCTAAGGATGCGTATACAAACTCTGCGATAGATACTGTCACCAGTACCACATTACCTATTACCTTGAAAAACGAAAACTTTGAGGAACTACAGCAAAGATTTTTTTTTTCGTCGTTTACCCTCCAGGTTGGTCGAACCCACGGACTCAGCGAAGGAACTCACCACTACCGCCTCTACGGGCAGTGTCCTAGAGCTGGGAACATCGAATCAGAAGGGATACAACTGGTGAGGTGGGATTGGCACCTCGCCCAGGCGGCCTCACCTGCAAAGCGAACAGGGGCCTCATGAGGGAAGGTAAGGGATGGTTAGGATGGATAGGCAAGGAAGAGGGAAGGAGGCGGCCGTGGCCTTGAAGAAGGTACCATCCCGGAATTTGCCCGAAGACGAAGTGGGAAACCACGGAAAACCACTTCGAGGATGGCTGGAGGGGAATCGAAACCCCTCTACTCATTTGGGCCACCCGAGGCTGAGTAGACCCCGTTCCAGTCCTCGTACCACTTTTCAAATTTCGTGGCAGAGCCGGGAATCGAACCCAGGACCTCCGGGGCGGCAGCTAACCATGCTGACCGCTACGCTATGGAGGCGACAGCAAAGATAATCATACTAATATATAAAAATGAGATGGTGTGTGTCTGTCTGTCTGTCTGTCTGTTACTCAATAACTAAAGAACCACTGGTCCGATTTAAATGAAATTTTGCATGGATGTAGCTGATTTACCAGGTTTACATATAGGATACTTTTGATTTCGAAATTTTGCACTATTAAAAATGGCGACCATTTTAGTGACGTCATTAGACCGTTTGGTTTCAAAATTTCATATTTCCATATCAAATAAAAAGAGAACGGTAGGAAATAGCAAACTTTTGAAGGCACACACGAGCTTTGAAATTTAATTTCCTATCCGAAAGGTCCTTATCACTTTTCGTGTATCTCCAACAGTTAGCGAGTAAAACCGACATTTGTGACGTCACTACACCCTTTGGATTCAAAATTTCATATTTCCTTTTCAAATAAAAAGAGAACGCTAAGAAATAGCAAACTTTTGATGGTATACATGAGCTTTATCATTTAATTTTCTATCCGAAAGGTCCTTATCACTTTTCGTATATCTCCAACTGTTAGCGAGTAAAACCAAAATCTGTGCAATAAAACACGGTCAACACCGAGCGGTGCGGTATATCTCTATTATATAAAAATGAAAATTTGTGTGTTTTTCTCTGAATTTCTACGGAAATTTGAGTTGTTTACACGTTTCAGACTGTTTTATGATGGATGCGCGCGAAAATATTTTTTTTTGTCTGTCTTTCTGTCTGTTTGTTTGTTTGTTTGTTTGTTTGTTTGTCTGTGGACAAATTTGTTCCCTTATAACTCGAGAACGGCTGGGTATATCAACGTAAAATTTGGTACAGATATCCATCAGAGGCACGACACTAATCATTGATGTAACTCTTCTCCGTACCTCTAATAAAAGGGGGCCTATCCCCTTAAAATACATGCGTAGAAGGACGAGACAAAACTCATCTTCAGCCCCTCAATGTGAGAGACAAAACTCGGGTCCCCGAAAACCACATTTTAAGGACCGAAGACCAACCGTTTTTGAGATATTCCCAGAAAGCTAATTTAATTTAATAAACTAACTAGATGAAACCCGTCAAAACATGACGGACAATGGAAAACAAATTTACTGAAGAAGCTTCTTATATAAGTTACATTCTTTGTACGATTACTTTTTAGCACTATTGCAACTTTAAGGGCGTCAAAAGATAGCACTCTCAGCATTGCAACATATTGCTGGTCATGACTGAAAACGTGATGAGGTCATCATCATCTTGCACAGTTTCCAGCCACTGGCCGGGTCTGTTTGGAACACAAGCCTCTCCAACGTCTTCTGTCTTCTCACCATCTCTCAGCCTCCACCCTTGTCCAGTCTTCTCCTCTCTTCTTCACGCTTTCTTCCACCCCCTTCAGCCACCTGTCTCTCGGTCTACCTCTTGGTCTCTTTCCTTCCCACTTCGTCTCGTGTATCCTCCTGGGTATCCTCTTCTCCTCCATTCGTTTTACATGTCCATACCATCTAAGTCTAGATTTATCTATACCATCCTGTAATGGTTCCTCCTTCATTAATTCTCTGGTCCTCTCATTTCTTATTCTGTCCCTCTTTGTAGCTCCAATACTGCTTCTCAAGAACCTCATCTCACTGGCCTGTATTTTGCTCTTCTCCCTTCCTTTCATAACCCAGGTCTCCGAGGCATACGTCAGGATAGGGACATAGTACGATATATGATCTACTTGCTGTTCTGAGGGACATCCCTGCTCCATAACATGCTTCTCACACTCCTCCGGAATGCTTCTGCCTGTCTCCCCCGCTCATTTATTTCTCTACGGTTTCTTCCATTCTCTTGTATCAGGCTTCCCAGATACTTGAAACTCTCCACTTTCTTCAGCTGTTCCCCACCAATTGTTATTCCCGTTGTGGTCCTTTCCTTCTTCCTTGTTGTGATCACCATCTCACTCTTATTTATGCTAAATTTCATCCCATATCCTTGTATTATTCCTTCCCACACGTCCAACTGTTCCTGTACCTCCTCCTCCTTGTTTCCACAATCATCAAATCATCCGCAAACACCATTGCTTTCATCTTTCCTTCCCCAATTACTTGTGCCGCTCGGGTCATTATGTCATCCATCACCACAATGAAAAGTAACGGTGACAGTGCACTTCTTTGTTTCAGGCCGTTTCTCTGTTCCACCCAGTCCGATCTCTCTCCTCCCACTTTCACACAGCTCACGCTTCCCTTGTACATCTCTTTTATCCTCCTTATAGTCCATTTTTCTACTCCTCTATCCTCCAGGGACTTCCATACTTTGTTTCTGCATACAATGTCATATGCTTTCTCAATGTCCAGGAAGGCAATCAGTAGATCTGTTCCATACTCATAGTGCTGTTCTTGTAACTGACTTACAGCAAAAATCAAATCCACTGTGGACCTTCCTGCTCTGAAGCCATGTTGTTCTTCCCTCATCCCTCCTTCTATCCTTGTCCTAATTCTCCTTTCTAAAACTTTCTCAAACATCTTTGCACAATGACTCATCAGTGTTATTCCCCGATAGTTTCTGCATTCTGTTCTACTACCTTTCTTGAAGATCGGGACAATTATTCCCTTTTCCGAGTCCTCTGGGGTCTTCCTTTCCTTCCATGCTGTCTTCATCACTCGGTACAACCATTGTATCCCCACCTCTCCTGCTGCTCTCACCATCTCCACACTTAACTCATCCACACCCGGTGCCTTCCCTCCTTACATCTTCCACACTGCATCTTCCACTTCTTTCCATGATAAGTCCTTTTCGGTTTGCAGTTCATCTACTGTACCTCTTCCCCGATTTCTTCTTCCTCGCCGTGGTTTCCATTTGGGTTCAGGAGTTCTTCAAAATATTCTTTCCACATTTTCTTCAGTTCTTCCCTATTTTCTATCCCTTGTCCCCTTTTGTTCACCATTCTGACATAATCCGTAGGATCCTTCCGCCTCTTATTCTTTACCATCCCATACAGGACCTTTTTTGTACCTTCACTATCCTGCTGGTCATGACTTAAAACGTGATGAGGTAAATAGCCCAATACGTTCAAGAGTTTCTCCTTGAGCTTGATTGATTGTGATAAAGTAGGCCGAGCGAATAGGACATTGTTGCCTATTAAAAGAAAATGTACTGTACCTGCAAGTGTTTTATCGGAAGGCGTTAAATCAAGTCGTAGGATTTGAGCTCTCTGCCTAATATTACTGCACCTATTATATCCGAATCCAAGCAATTTCTTACATATTTATTACAATTAATATATTACCATATATGAGTCCTTGGGAAACGATCAGATTTCTAAGGAGCATAACTATGGCTCAAACGTTCGGAGTATGTGGAGGCGAATCACTTAATTCCAAGGAATTGAAAAATTCAATAATAGGGAAATGAAGTAGCTGGCTTTCATCTTCAGTATCCAATCTGTTAACGCTGATGTATGTGTAAAGACCAAAGTAACCACGCATAGATTTTACGCAAGAGAAGTACAATGTAGAACAATGTTTACATTTGATCGTCAAAGACCTTACAGTACACTGTACTGCATAATATCTGGAATTGTTTCTGAAATGGCCTATTTATATTGGATTTTAAATGTGGCTTCGTATTATTCGATAACACTATAGTGTCCTGCAATAACGGAGCCTCTAAATATTACATGGCAAATAATACTTCCATTGCCGAAATCAACTGCGTAGTTGGACTCAGTACTCTAAACAAATAATCATTAAACAATTGTCTTATACAATGAAGTTCAACATGACCGTCCAGAGACTTTCATACTCAAGTTGGTTGGTGAGGAGAATGCGATGAGACTGATCGCTTAAAATAAATTCCTTATAATTGTTCCTGCCAGCGAAATTTTTTGCGATAACTTGAAAACGCAGCTCAGAATGACGTTCTTCATTTTGTTATAAACAGTACGAAACTGCTCTAAATAAGCAATTTCCATCACCTGTTATAGGTTATGACAGTACATTTTGCAGGGGAACATAGAATCACTTCGCCAACTACTGGAACGACCATAGGCCTATACTCAATACTCACTTCGGCAGTCACCCTAATGGAGGCAGTTTTTGAATTATATGTCCCGTGCATGTCAAAAATCGTATTAACACATGGAGGCCCACCTATTCTTGTCTATCGCCCCGGAGACCCGGGTTACATTTCCTGCTCTGCCAAGAAGTTGAATTCTGGTCTGAGGGCAAAAACGGGGCACATCCAGTCTCTTGAGGTATAACTAAGAAGAGGAAGGTTTAATTCCCACCTCGACAATCTTGGATGTGGTTTTCCGTGGTTTCCCACTTCCACTTAAGGCAAATACCGGGATGGTTCCTAACTTAAGGCCTTGGCCGTCTCCTTGCCATTTACCACCTTAATTACAAATACACACAGTAATGCAGCCATCACAATAACACAGGTTATGAGAGAAAATTTCACACATACACACCCAAGTACACGGGGCTGAGTGACCACAATGTTGGAGCCCTTCAAACGAATTATGTTTGCTAAGTGTCTCTTATGGCGAAAGCAATTGTGGACACGCGCAGGTGCCTGGAAAACTACTTTTTTCTTTAATAATTTAAGAGTATATCGACGATGCATAATTATAACTTTTAGTCTAGGACGCTAATAACTTGACCACCGAAGCATTGGGAAGAAATTGCAATATTAAGGTACATAAACAACATAGCCTACACATTCAACTGTCGGTTAATGTTCCTCAAAATTTCCCTTCTTAAATATTCCCCTCCTTTATAATTCTCCATCACGTGAAAACGTGCCATGTCTTGGGTTTTAAATATATCGATACAATGGTGCTGCCATCTGCTGTCAGTTACTGGAACTATATGGGCGATGTACTGCCATCTGTTGTCAGTTATAGGAACTGATTGCAGATATTTAAACGGCGTACTGAGGACAACAATTTGCTCTTTTGATCACATGCTGTAATGCAATGGTAAAACGGAAATAAAACGTATTGAGAGGGAATGTAGAAATATGTATCTTTTACAGACATAAAACCTTTCTAATACTCCTTGATTAAACAATATTTCAATGGTAAAAAAAAAAATACATATATCGGCGAGGGCTGAGATCGAACCGGCGAACCTAGGAACCATAGTCTGTCGCCTTAACCCTCAAACTGTGTCGTGACAATATTAGTACACAAACTGTGTCGCGGTGCCACTAACGGCACCACCTATATTCTAGGATATAACTCTTGTATTTCGATATTGATTGACACAGTATTTATTATAATACACTATCTAACATCAGTAAACAAATCTATATAGAACAAATCTCTGAAATGAGTATACTCATTGAAGAAAAAAAAAGTTCCAAGTCACTGCAAACCACACGTACTTTTATACACATAGATAAATGTAACGGACTTTTAGTGTTAAAGATTGTAATAAAGTATATGGATTGTACATTTTCATATACCTAAGACATGGAATAATAGATAATAACTAGAATTACACACATATGTCCTACACCACAAATTTTCACAACACCTGAACTTTCACTTTCAATCGTCCCCTCTGCAATCCCGGCAGACTACAAATCGGCATGTCTGGCACACTGGTCGGTCACAATCTTCACATTATTGATTAGTTTTATTCCCTTGGGATCTAGGGCATATCGCACACCTCTTCCTCTTTGAAGGGCCTTCGCTATCTCGTGCAGTGCCCTTTGGAAGTGGCGTCTTCAAAATACGAGATACTGTCAGCCTAAGCTCCCTAGGTAGGCGAGTATTCACATGTCTTTCATTGAGATAGGGCTCAGTCAGTTGCTTTGCCAGAAGTTTTAAGAATTGGAAACGAGTAATGACCTTATTGTATTTGAATGAGGTGTGCAGTATGTGAGCATTGACTCCTATTATATTGAGAATCGTGTAAAAGATAGCCATAGGCCATCTGCGTGTACGTCTACCAGTGTCGAACGTAACGCACTTCTGGTCCAGTGTGTCTACTCCACCTTTTGTGTTATTGTAAAATGCAATTATCTCGTCTTTGTTACATTCAGGGTCCTTCCACCTAGCATGATGCATACTCGACACCAAAATTACAGCCTTACCCTTTTTGGGCACATGTGAAAGCAGCGTGATATGTTTGGTAAATCCATATTCAGATGAGCCCACAGGACGCCTTCTGTTAGGAAGAAATTGTGGCGGAATCTCCCGTTTATTTTTCTTGAGGGTCCCAACGTAAGTCAACTTTCTTTGTTTTAGTTCCGAAACAAGCTCTATTGAGCTGAAATAGTTATCAGCGGTGATGTTCCGATCAGTTCCGGCAATCACTTCAGCAAGCCGCACTACACTTTGCGTTGGTTTTTGTAACTTTCTTTCTTCTAAATTCAAACCAATCCCATCACTATCCTTCCCCGTGTAGATATATCCGTTTAGAAAGTAGTTTGTTCGCGCATCACACAAGATCATAATTTTGAGAACATATTTTTGTGGTTTATTGGCCATATACACCCTGAATTTGCAGCGACCTCGGAAGCCTACTAGCATCTCGTCCACACAAGCCATGGATCCGATGTTGTAAAGACTCTGGGAATTTTCTACCATTCTGTTGAACATCCACGAAATAGCGGCAGCAGGATCTGTACATCTCCTCTCACAACGATCCAACTGATTATCAAACCGCAAAACAATAATCAAAAAGAGAACTCTTCTCATAGACAGTGTCGCCCGGAATATATCTCCACCAGTACCATCTGTAGCGAACAAGGAGTCTAAGCTTTCATTATTTGATTTGAAAATAGCACTGTAGTACAGGAGACCAAACAATGCTTTTATTTCGATACTGGTTGTATCCCTCATTTCAGTTCTGTCTGTTTTAGAAAACCGTACTCTGTAAGTTGTGAGCTTTTCATTTGTGTGCTTCACTACATTTTCCACCATATCATCACAAAATAAACATTCCCATACTTGTAGTGGTGTACAAGTATCTCCGAGCTGTCTTGCTTTCCCTTTTATTGTTGGTACCTTGACAACAATGTTATGGGCAGGTGTCTTCATATTACGACAAGGTTCAACAGAGGACCACTTGTACCTGTTTTTACCGTAAAATGCTGATGGATTTTCTTCCACTAACTGTCAGTTTTCTTCCGTATTATGTGAAATACCTTCGTCATCAGAGTCATATTCCTGCTCGGAAGCAGACTCGTGTTCAGAATTGAAGTCAACATCTTGGTCATCACGGTCACTTTCAACACTTCCCTCATCGTCCTCATTCAGCACAATGTCTAGCTCCTCCTCAATTACATTCGAAAAATTAGGATGTGAAACCGAAATACCAGTCTCCCGAAACGATGCCATTGCATCTGCACAGCAACTGCTTCCTTCACAGAGTTACAAACAGCACTAGTAAGAGTTGCGCGCACTCTGCCGTCAGAACGCGTGTCACCACTTCCGCTCCGCTTGCTTATAACAAAGAAACAAGGTGCCTGCCAGTCTGGCTATGGAGCAAAGGCAAGTAGGCGGGAAGATACATAGAAGGGAAAATTCTAGGATAAAACTGCCCACTGTAATAAAAGTAAGTTTGAGAAGCGGTGCCATAAACGACCCCACGACACAGTTTGAGGGTTAACCACATAGCTACTCGAGCAATCTTGTTCAGCAGCAGACGCAGCCATTCATTATCTTCAAAAGCTGCTGTCTGAAGGAAATAATCCATTTCATTATCCAAATAAATCAATGTTGCACATTCGTATACGTTCATACTGTTATTATATTTTATTGCCAGAACTTGGTTAATGTATGTTTTCAATTACATGGAAGCTTATTAAATAACTTACATTTTAATGGACTTCTCACCGCCATTTTGTCATGACCTCAGGCGAATTGTGCGCATGCGTGAGGGGCGAGAATTCTGCTATTTTCTATATTAATTCAAAAATATACCGAGAGGGAATGTAGAAATATGTATCTTTAACAGACATAAAACCTTACTAATACTCCTTGATTAAACAATATTTCAGTGGTAAAAAAAAAATATCGGCGAAGGCTGGGGTCGAACCGGTGAACCTTGGAACCACCCTCTGTCACCTTAACCACATAGCTACTCGCGCACTCTTGGTCACCAGCAGACGCAGCCGTTCTTTATCATTAAAAGCCGCTGTCTGAAGAAAATAATCCATTTCATTATCCAAATAAATCAATGTTGCACATTCGTATACGTTCATACTGTTATTATATTTTATTGTCAGAACTTGGTTAATGTATGTTTTCAATTACATGCAAGCTTATTAATTAACTTACATTTTAATGGACTTCTCACCGCCATTTTGTCATGACCCCAGGCGGATTGTGCGCATGCGTGAGGGGCAAGAATTCTGCTATTTTCTATATTAATTCAAAAAATATACCGTAATATATTTGCTTATTTTATAGACACTCTGCAAATCTAGAGGCCAAGAGCTTTCGTTAGAGTGCTCTACGAACTAAATCAGTTCTGTCGTTCTCTCAATCTCGTGGTAACAAAAATCACCTGCTGTATTCAAGAGGTCAATAAAGATTTAGAAATAAATAATATAAGAGAAGAAGACACTGTGGACAGAGAGATTTTTCGAAAGAAGGTGTTAGGTATGGAAGCATTCCAGGGAAGAGTGGAAAGGAAAGCTGGGGTGAAGTGGTCTGAGGACAGAAATAAACAGTATAGTCTAAGAATGCAGAAATTTTGGGAAGAGCGGAAGAAAAGACAACAAAGAGTGTAGAATTGAAATGGCGCGTGGTCCATAGCAGGCCTCAACGGAAAGAACAATAACAATAATAATAATATTACTAGATGAAACCCGTCAAAACATGACGGACAATGGAAAACAAATTTACTGAAGAAGCTTCTTATATAAGTTACATTCTTTGTACGATTACTTTTTAGCACTATTGCAACTTTAAGGGCGTCAAAAGATAGCACTCTCAGCATTGCAACATATTGCTGGTCATGACTGAAAACGTGATGAGGTCATCATCATCTTGCACAGTTTCCAGCCACTGGCCGGGTCTGTTTGGAACACAAGCCTCTCCAACGTCTTCTGTCTTCTCACCATCTCTCAGCCTCCACCCTTGTCCAGTCTTCTCCTCTCTTCTTCACGCTTTCTTCCACCCCCTTCAGCCACCTGTCTCTCGGTCTACCTCTTGGTCTCTTTCCTTCCCACTTCGTCTCGTGTATGCTCCTGGGTATCCTCTTCTCCTCCATTCGTTTTACATGTCCATACCATCTAAGTCTAGATTTATCTATACCATCCTGTAATGGTTCCTCCTTCATTAATTCTCTGGTCCTCTCATTTCTTATTCTGTCCCTCTTTGTAGCTCCAAGAACCTCATCTCACTGGCCTGTATTTTGCTCTTCTCCCTTCCTTTCATAACCCAGGTCTCCGAGGCATACGTCAGGATAGGGACATAGTACGATATATGATCTACTTGCTGTTCTGAGGGACATCCCTGCTCCATAACATGCTTCTCACACTCCTCCGGAATGCTTCTGCCTGTCTCCCCCGCTCATTTATTTCTCTACGGTTTCTTCCATTCTCTTGTATCAGGCTTCCCAGATACTTGAAACTCTCCACTTTCTTCAGCTGTTCCCCACCAATTGTTATTCCCGTTGTGGTCCTTTCCTTCTTCCTTGTTGTGATCACCATCTCACTCTTATTTATGCTAAATTTCATCCCATATCCTTGTATTATTCCTTCCCACACGTCCAACTGTTCCTGTACCTCCTCCTCCTTGTTTCCACAATCATCAAATCATCCGCAAACACCATTGCTTTCATCTTTCCTTCCCCAATTACTTGTGCCGCTCGGGTCATTATGTCATCCATCACCACAATGAAAAGTAACGGTGACAGTGCACTTCTTTGTTTCAGGCCGTTTCTCTGTTCCACCCAGTCCGATCTCTCTCCTCCCACTTTCACACAGCTCACGCTTCCCTTGTACATCTCTTTTATCCTCCTTATAGTCCATTTTTCTACTCCTCTATCCTCCAGGGACTTCCATACTTTGTTTCTGCATACAATGTCATATGCTTTCTCAATGTCCAGGAAGGCAATCAGTAGATCTGTTCCATACTCATAGTGCTGTTCTTGTAACTGACTTACAGCAAAAATCAAATCCACTGTGGACCTTCCTGCTCTGAAGCCATGTTGTTCTTCCCTCATCCCTCCTTCTATCCTTGTCCTAATTCTCCTTTCTAAAACTTTCTCAAACATCTTTGCACAATGACTCATCAGTGTTATTCCCCGATAGTTTCTGCATTCTGTTCTACTACCTTTCTTGAAGATCGGGACAATTATTCCCTTTTCCGAGTCCTCTGGGGTCTTCCTTTCCTTCCATGCTGTCTTCATCACTCGGTACAACCATTGTATCCCCACCTCTCCTGCTGCTCTCACCATCTCCACACTTAACTCATCCACACCCGGTGCCTTCCCTCCTTACATCTTCCACACTGCATCTTCCACTTCTTTCCATGATAAGTCCTTTTCGGTTTGCAGTTCATCTACTGTACCTCTTCCCCGATTTCTTCTTCCTCGCCGTGGTTTCCATTTGGGTTCAGGAGTTCTTCAAAATATTCTTTCCACATTTTCTTCAGTTCTTCCCTATTTTCTATCCCTTGTCCCCTTTTGTTCACCATTCTGACATAATCCGTAGGATCCTTCCGCCTCTTATTCTTTACCATCCCATACAGGACCTTTTTTGTACCTTCACTATCCTGCTGGTCATGACTTAAAACGTGATGAGGTAAATAGCCCAATACGTTCAAGAGTTTCTCCTTGAGCTTGATTGATTGTGATAAAGTAGGCCGAGCGAATAGGACATTGTTGCCTATTAAAAGAAAATGTACTGTACCTGCAAGTGTTTTATCGGAAGGCGTTAAATCAAGTCGTAGGATTTGAGCTCTCTGCCTAATATTACTGCACCTATTATATCCGAATCCAAGCAATTTCTTACATATTTATTACAATTAATATATTACCATATATGAGTCCTTGGGAAACGATCAGATTTCTAAGGAGCATAACTATGGCTCAAACGTTCGGAGTATGTGGAGGCGAATCACTTAATTCCAAGGAATTGAAAAATTCAATAATAGGGAAATGAAGTAGCTGGCTTTCATCTTCAGTATCCAGTCTGTTAACGCTGATGTAGGCCTATGTGTTTGAACTACTGGATATAAGTTCAATGACTTTTAAATTAATATCATTACATTGTTGCAGCTTGGCAAATATTTTATATTCCAGCAGATCAATTTTACCCTCACAACAGTAAAGACCAAAGTAACCACGCATAGATTTTACGCAAGAGAAGTACAATGTAGAACAATGTTTACATTTGATCGTCAAAGACCTTACGGTACACTGTACTGCATAATATCTGGAATTGTTTCTGAAATGGCCTATTTATATTGGATTTTAAATGTGGCTTCGTATTATTCGATAACACTATAGTGTCCTGCAATAACGGAGCCGCTAAATATTACATGGCAAATAATACTTCCATTGCCGAAATCAACTGCGTAGTTAGACTCAGTACTCTAAACAAATAATCATTAAACAATTGTCTTATACAATGAAGTTCAACATGACCGTCCAGAGACTTTCATACTCAAGTTGGTTGGTGAGGAGAATGCGATGAAACTGATCGCTTAAAATAAATTCCTTATAATTGTTCCTGCCAGCGAAATTTTCTGCGATAGCTTGAAAACGCAGCTCAGAATGACGTTTTTCATTTTGTTATAAACAGTACGAAACTGCTCTAAATAAGCAATTTCCATCGCCTGTTATAGGTTATGACAGTACATTTTGCAGGGGAACATAGAATCACTTCGCCAACTACTGGAACGACCATAGGCCGATACTCAATACTCACTTCGGCAGTCACCCTAATGGAGGCAGTTTTTGAATTATTTGTCCCGTGCATGTCAAAAATCGTATTAACACATGGAGGCCCACCTATTCTTGTCTATCTCCCCGGAGACCCGGGTTACATTTCCTGCTCTGCCAAGAAATTGAATTCTGGTCTGAGGGCAAAAACGGGGCACAGTCAGTCTCTTGAGGTATAACTAAGAAGAGGAAGGTTTAATTCCCACCTCGACAATCATAGATGTGGTTTTCCGTGGTTCCCACTTCCACTTAAGGCAAATACCAGGATGGTTCCTAACTTAAGGCCTTGGCCGTCTCCTTACCATTTACCAGCTTAATTACAAATACACACAGTAATACAGCCATTACAATAACACAGATTATGAGAGAAAATTTCACACATACACACCCAAGTACACGGGGCTGAGTGACCACGATGTCGGAGCCCTTCAAACGAATTATGTTTGCCAAGTGTCTCTTATGGCGAAAGCAATTGTGGACTCGCGCGTGTGCCTGGAAAACTACTTTTTTCTTTAATAATTTAAGAGTATATCGACGATGCATAATTATAACTTTTAGTCTAGGACGATAATAACTTGACCACCGAAGCATTGGGAAGAAATTGCAATATTAAGGTACATAAACAACATAGCCTACACATTCACTGTCGGTTAATGTTCCTCAAAATTTCCCTTCTTAAATATTCCCCTCCTTTATAATTCTCCATCACGTGAAAACGTGCCATGTCTTGGGTTTTAAATATATCGATGCATTGGTGCTGCCATCTGCTGTCACATACTGGAACTATATGGGCGATGTACTGCCATCTGTTGTCAGTTATAGGAACTGATTGCAGATATTTAAACGGCGTACTGAGGACAACAGTTCGCTCTTTTGATCACATGCTGTAATGCAATGGTAAAACGGATTAAAACGTATTGAGAGGGAATGTAGAAATATGTATCTTTTACAGACATAAAACCTTACTAATACTCCTTGATTAAACAATATTTCAATGGTAAGAAAAAAAAACATATACCGGCGAGGGCTGGGATCGAACCGGCGAACCTAGGAACCACAGTCTGTCGCCTTAACCACATAGCTACTCGCGCATTCTTGTTAAGCAGCAGACGCAGCCATTCATTATCTTCAAAAGCTGCTGTCTGAAGGAAATAATACATTTCATTATCCAAATAATTCAATGTTGCACATTCGTATACGTTCATACTGTTATTATATTTTATTGCCAGAACTTGGTTAATGTATGTTTTCAATTACATGGAAGCTTATTAAATAACTTACATTTTAATGGAATTCTCACCGCCATTTTGTCATGACCTCAGGCGGATTGTGCGCATGCGTGAGGAGCCAGAATTCTGCTATTTTCTATATTAATTCAAAAATATACCGAGAGGGAATGTAGAAATATGTATCTTGAACAGACATAAAACCTTACTAATACTCCTTGATTAAACAATATTTCAGTGGTAAAAAAAATATATATATATTGGCGAGGGCTGGGATCGAACCGGTGAACCTTAAAACCAGAGTCTGTCGCCTTAACCACATAGCTACACGCGTACTCTTGGTCAGCAGCAGACGCAGCCGTTCTTTATCATTAAAAGCCGCTGTCTGAAGGAAATAATCCATTTCATTATCCAAATAAATCAATGTTGCACATTCGTATACGTTCATACTGTTATTATATTTTATTGTCAGAACTTGGTTAATGTATGCTTTCAATTACATGCAAGCTTATTAAATAACCTACATTCTAATCGACTTCTCACCGCCATTTTGTCATGACCCCAGGCTGATTGTGCGCATGCGTGAGAGGCAAGAATTCTGCTATTTTCTATATTAATTCAAAAATATACCGTAATATATTTGTTTATTTTATAGACTTTCTGCAAATCTAGAGGCCAAGAGCTATCGTTAGAGTGCTCTACGAAGTAAATCGGTTCTGTCGTTCTCTCAATCTCGTGGTAACAAAAATCACCTTACTGTTTTAAATATATAGACTAGATGAAACCCGTCAAAACATGACGGACAATGGAAAACAAAATTACTGAAGAAGCTTCTTATATAAGTTACATTCTTTGTACGATTACTTTTTAGCACTATTGCAACTTTAAAGGCGTCAAAAGATAGCACTCTCAGCATTGCAACATATTGTTGGTCATGACTGAAAACGTGATGAGGTCATCATCATCTTGCACAGTTTCCAGCCACTGGCCAGGTCTGTTTGGAACACAAGCCTCTCCAACGTCTTCTGCCTTCCCACCATCTCTCAGCCTCCACCCTTGTCCAGTCTTCCTCTCTTCTTCACGCTTTCTTCCACCCCCTTCAGCCACCTGTCTCTCGGTCTCCCTCTTGGTCTCTTTCCTTCCCACTTCGTCTCGTGTATCCTCCTGGGTATCCTCTTCTCCTCCATTCGTTTTACATGTCCATACCATCTAAGTCTAGATTCCTCTATACCATCCTGTAATGGTTCCTCCTTCATTAATTCTCTGGTCCTCTCATTTCTTATTTTGTCCCTCTTTGTAGCTCCAATACTGCTTCTCAAGAACCTCATCTCACTGGCCTGTATTTTGCTCTTCTCCCTTCCTTTCATAACCCAGGTCTCCGAGGCATACGTCAGGATAGGGACATAGTACGATATATGATATACTTGCTGTTCTGAGGGACATCCCTGCTCCATAACATGCTTCTCACACTCCTCCGGAATGCTTCTGCCTGTCTTCCCCGCTCATTTATTTCTCTACCGTTTTTCCATTCTCTTGTATCAGGCTTCCCAGATACTTGAAACTCTCCACTTTCTTCAGCTGTTCCCCACCAATTGTTATTCCCGTTGTGGTCCTTTCCTTCTTCCTTGTTGTGATCACCATCTCACTCTTATTTATGCCAAATTTCATCCCATATCCTTGTATTATTCCTTCCCACACGTCCAACTGTTCCTGTACCTCCTCCTCCTTGTTTCCACAAATCATCAAATCATCCGCAAACACCATTGCTTTCATCTTTCCTTCCCCAATTACTTGTGCCGCTCGGGTCATTATGTCATCCATCACCACAATGAAAAGTAACAGTGACAGTGCACTTCTTTGTTTCAGGCCGTTTCTCTGTTCCACCCAGTCCGATCTCTCTCCTCCCACTTTCACACAGCTCACGCTTCCCTTGTACATCTCCTTTATCCTCCTTATAGTCCATTTTTCTACTCCTCTATCCTCCAGGGACTTCCATACTTTGTTTCTGCATACAATGTCATATGCTTTCTCAATGTCCAGGAAGGCCATCAGTAGATCTGTTCCATACTCATAGTGCTGTTCTTGTAACTGACTTACTGCAAAAATCAAATTCACTGTGGATCTTCCTGCTCTGAAGCCATGTTGTTGTTCCCTCATCCCTCCTTCTATCCTTGTCCTAATTCTCCTTTCCAAAACTTTCTCAAACATCTTTGCACAATGACTCATCAGTGTTATTCCCCGATAGTTTCTGCATTCTGTTCTACTACCTTTCTTGAAGATCGGGACAATTATTCCCTTTTTCCAGTCCTCTGGGGTCTTCCTTTCCTTCCATGCTGCCTTCATCACTCGGTACAACCATTGTATCCCCACCTCTCCTGCTGCTCTCACCATATCCACACTCAACTCATCCACACCCGGTGCCTTCCCGCCTTACATCTTCCTCACTGCATCTTCCACTTCTTTCCATGTTAAGTCCTTTTCTGTTTGCAGTTCATCTACTGTACCTCTTCCCCGATTTCTTCTTCCTCGACGTGGTTTCCATTTTGGTTCAGGAGTTCCTCAAAATATTCTTTCCACATTTTCTTCAGTTCTTCCCTATTTTCTATCCCTTGTCCCCTTTTGTTCACCATTCTAACATAATCCGTAGGATCCTTCCGCCTCTTATTCTTTACCATCCCATACAGGACCTTTTTTGTACCTTCACTATCCTGCTGGTCATGACTTAAAACGTGATGAGGTAAATAGCCCAATAAGTTCAAGAGTTTCTCCTTGAGCTTGATTGATTGTGATGAAGTAGGCCGAGCAAATAGGACATTGTTGCCTATTAAAAGAAAATGTACTGTACCTGCAAGTGTTTTATCGGAAGGTGTTAAAATCAAGTCGTAGGATTTGAGCTCTCTGCCTAATATTACTGCACCTATTATATCCTAATCCAAGCAATTTCTTACATATTTCTTACAATTAGTATATTACCATATATGAGTCCTTGGGAAACGTTCAGATTTCTAAGGAGAAGAACTATGGCTCAAACGTTCGGAGTATGTGGAGGCGAATCACTTATTTCCAAGGAATTGAAAAATTCAATAATAGGGAAATGAAGTAGCTGGCTTTCATCTTCAGTATCCAATCTGTTAACGCTGATGTATGTGTTTGAACTACTGGATATAAGTTCAATGACTTTTAAATTAATATCATTACATCGTTGCAGCTTGGCAAATATTTTATATTCCAGCAGATCAATTTTACCCTCACAACAGTAAAGACCAAAGTAACCACGCATAGATATTACGCAAGAGAAATACAATGTAGAACAATGTTTACATTTGATCGTCAAAGACCTTACAGTACACTGTACTGCATAATATCTGGAATTGTTTCTGAAATGGCCTAATTATATTGGATTTTAAATGTGGCTTCGTATTATTCGATCCCACTATAGTGTCCTGCAATAACGGAGCCGCTAAATATTAAATGGCAAATAATACTTCCATTGCCGAAATCAACTGCGAAGTTAGACTCAGTACTCTAAACAAATAATCATTAAACAATTGTCTTATACAATGAAGTTCAACATGACCGTCCAGAGACTTTCATACTCAAGTTGGTTGGTGAGGAGAATGCGATGAGACTGATCGCTTAAAATAAATTCCTTATAATTGTTCCTGCCAGCGAAATTTTTTGCGATAACTTGAAAACGCAGCTCAGAATGACGTTCTTCATTTTGTTATAAACAGTACGAAACTGCTCTAAATAAGCAATTTCCATCACCTGTTATAGGTTAGGACAGTGCATTTTGCAGGGGAACATAGAATCACTTCGCCAACTACTGGAACGACCATAGGCCTATACTCAATACTCACTTCGTCAGTCACCCTAATGGAGGCAGTTTTTGAATTATATGTCCCGTGCATGTCAAAAATCGTATTAACACATGGAGGCCCACCTATTCTTGTCTATCGCCCTGGAGACCCGGGTTACATTTCCTGCTCTGCCAAGAAATTGAATTCTGGTGCTGAGGGCAAAAACGGGGCACATTCAGTCTCTTGAGGTATAACTAAGAAGAGGAAGGTTTAATTCCCACCTCGACAATCTTGGATGTGGTTTTCCGTGGTTTCCAACTTCCACTTAAGGCAAATACCGGGATGGTTCCAAACTTAAGGCCTTGGCCGTCTCCTTGCCATTTACCACCTTAATTAAAATACACACAGTAATGCAGCCATCACAATAACACAGGTTATGAGAGAAAAATTTCACTCATACACACCCAAGTACACGGGGCTGAGTGACCACGATGTCGGAGCCCTTCAAACGAATTATGTTTGCCAAGTGTCTCTTATGGCGAAAGCAATTGTGGACACGCGCGAGTGCCTGGAAAACTACTTTTTTCTTTAATAATTTAAGAGTATATCGACGATGCATAATTATAACTTTTAGTCTAGGTCGCTAATAACTTGACCACCGAAGCATTGGGAAGAAATTGCAATATTAAGGTACATAAACAACATAGCCTACACATTCAACTGTCGGTTAATATTCCTCAAAATTTCCCTTCTTAAATATTCCCCTCCTTTATAATTCTCCATCACGTGAAAACGTGCCATGTCTTGGGTTTTAAATACATCGATGCAATGGTGCTGCCATCTGCTGTCAGTTACTGGAACTATATGGGCGATGTACTGCCATCTGTTGTCAGTTATAGGAACTGATTGCAGATATTTAAACGGCGTACTGAGGACAACAGTTTGCTCTTTTGATCACATGCTGTAATGCAATGGTAAAACGGAAATAAAACGTATTGAGAGGGAATGTAGAAATATGTATCTTTTACAGACATAAAACCTTACTAATACTCCTTGATTAAACAATATTTCAGTGGTAAAAAAAAGAATTATTTCGGCGAGGGCTGTGATCGAACCGGTGAACCTTGGATCCACAGTCAGTCGCCTTAACCACATAGCTACTCTCGCACTCCAGTGGAGCAACAGACGCAGCCATTCATTATCTTCAATAGCTGCTGTCTAAAGGAAATAATCCATTTCATTAACCAAATAAATCAATGTTGCACATTCGTATACGTTCATACTGTTATTATATTTTATTGTAAGAACTTGGTTAATGTATGTTTTCAATTACATGGAAGCTTATTAAATAACTTACATTTTAATGGACTTCTCACCGCCATTTTGTCATGACCTCAGGCGGATTGTGTGCATGCGTGAGGGGCAAGAATTCTGCTATTTTCTATATTAATTCAAAAATATACCGAGAGGGAATGTAGAAATATGTATCTTTAACAGACATAAAACCTTACTAATACTCCTTGATTAAACAATATGTCAGTGGTAAAATATATATATATATATCGGCGAGGGCTGGGATCGAACCGGTGAACCTTGGAACCACAGTCTGTCGCCTTAACCACATAGCTACTCGCGCACTCTTGTTTTGCAGCAGACGCAGCCGTTCATTATCATCAAAAGCCGCTGTCTGAAGGAAATAATCCATTTCATTATCCAAATAAATCAATGTTGCACATTGGTATACGTTCATACTGTTATTATATTTTATTGTCAGAACTTGGTTAATGTATGTTTTCAATTACATGCAAGCTTATTAAATAACTTACATTTTAATGGACTTCTCACCGCCATTTTGTCATGACCCCAGGCGGATTGTGCGCATGCGTGAGGGGGCAAAAATTCTGCTATTTTCTATATTAATTCAAAAATATACCGTAATATATTTGTTTATTTTATAGACACTCTGCAAATCTAGAGGCCAAGAGCTTTCGTTAGAGTGCTCTACGAAGTAAATCGGTTCTGTCGTTCTCTCAATCTCGTGGTAACAAAAATCACCTTACTGTTTTAAATATATAGATATAGATGAACGAATGCAAGCCAGTAACCATGCCAACGGATTCCCAGAGGTCCATATATTGCTGTAAGACGCAATGCAATTCCATTAATTACATTAGTGTGAAAGTTTGCAAACGGCTAGAAGGTTATCATGGAACCAAATTAAGCCGTAAAATTCATCAATACGTATAATGCGCTTAAGGGGATCAAGGGGTACTCTTGAATTTTTTCACGCGATTTACACCTTCGGGTGTGGTACGGCAGGTCTATTATATTCCTATCCCCATATTATTCATTCATTCATTCATTTCGTATAGGCCATCTATGGACCGCGTCATTCCAACCGTCTCCTACTGGCTTGGATGTTTGCCCTGTACGTCCGCATTCGTTCTCGGTGGACTTCCTTCCGTTCCTGGGTCCAAATCTTTCCCGTTTTCAGCTTCGGTTTTTCTTGGAAACCTTTACAAGCTTGAAGTTTCCCTTTGAGTGGGACGCGCTCCTGAATGTCTGTTGGTGTAATCCCCACTTCTTTCAGATCTTTATCCAGTTCAATGAACCAGGCCCATTTTGTTTTCCTCTCCTGAAAGTGATTTATGTTGCGGTTGGTCAGTCTCGCTGGGCTCATTCGTTTCACATGCCCAAAAATGGTAACCTTCTCTTCCGGATGACGTTGCTTATCTTCTCCACATGAGTTTATAGGTCATGGTTATGTCGTCTTCTGTATTCCCCATTGCCTTTAATGGAACCCAATATCTTTCTCAACATTTTCCTGTCCTTGGCCTCCAGTTTCTCGACCAAGCCTTTTTTGATCATCGTGAGGCATTCAGAAGCATCAAGATCTCCGGACGGATGACACTGCAGTAATGTTTAGTTTTGCGTTGAAGGATATTGACCTTTTCTTATAGATGTCCTTAGTTAAATGGTAGGCCATTTCCATTTTGCTCATGCGTGATGAGAATGCTTATTTCTCTGATAATATCCCTTTCCTGACCCGTCCTGAAAAGAAAAGTACATGGCCATTGGCTGAATAAAAAAAAAAAAAAAAAAAATAGGTGTTATAATTTCTCCCTATATTATATTATTATTATTATTAGTATTATATTATGGCGTACAACGACGAGACAAATCCTCTCGGTGCCAGCAACAAAACTCGGGGGCCCTAAAGGGTCCTCGAAAACTACATTACAGTATAAGGCTCTAAATCCAACAGTTTCTGAAATATTCCCAGAAAACTAATTAAATTTAATTTAACAAACTAATGAAGGAATGCAAATCGGTAACCATGAGAACATTATCTCAAGGGGTGGCATACAACTTTCCATCTATTTCTGTAAGAAGCAATGCCACTCCATTTACTACATTTCTGTGAAAGTTTGCAAATGGCTATAATGTTATCACGGAACTAACGTAGACCGTATAATTCATCAATGCAATTAAGGGGGTGATGGGGTAACCTAGAATTTTTTCATGCAATTTTCACGTTCGACATATAGTACAGAAGGTCTATTATATCTCCAAACAGCAACATTATTTTCAAAAATTCCTGAATTGAACCAGCATTTTTTGCGGCTTTAGGAATTTGGGCAAATTGAGGCTAAAGAACCTGAATTTTCATGCACCACAAGCCTTTATAATTTATGAAAGGGGTCTTCCTGTGTATGGGCACCTAGCACAACGTAGAGGGTCAGTTTTTATGTGACGTGTATTGCGTTTCGTCTACAAGGCTTTCAATTGTATTTCACGTCAGGAAGTACACGTTAGGTGAATTTAGTCTGAGAGCACATTTTAACTATTTTTTTTTGTCGACATACGGGTTCATCGTAAGGATGATTTTATTTGATACTGTGTGGTAGATATACCCATATTTTGGATATCTGGGTAATATGTTGTAGACAATAGAATTGTCTGTCTGTCTTTCTGTGTATCTTCATGTACGCCTATAACTCGTGTTCGGATGCTTGGTGTATCGTAAAATTAGGTATGGTAACCATGAGAGTCAATACACCAATCATTTATAAAACTCTTCACCGTACTTTTCATACAGTAGAAGGGTGGATATAGGGAAAAACTTCTCAATATGTGCTAAAATAGGCGAAATATAAAAATTATCCTAAAAGGACGACCAAAGCATATGTTGCGCTTCTCAATGTGAGACACAAAATTCGGGAATCTATAAAGGGTCTCCGAAAACTACATTTTAAGGGCCTTAAATTAAGTGTGTGTGATATTCCCAGTAAACTAACTTCGTTCTGATAAACTTAAAGGAATGACAAACCGCTAACCATTGCAACAGTAGCTCAATTGATAATGTCTGGTGTTAACAACGAACACCGTTCGAAGAACGGGTACTTCTGCTAGTACGGAATTAAATTTATACATTATTTGTGTACCGGCCATGGTGGCCGATAGCACTAACGTGCTCGTGCCTCGCTTAACTGTTGGCATAGAAAACACTGAAAGAAAGGCTTCAAAACTTTCCTCTTTCTCCACCATTGAAGTGCTTAATAAATTCACACCTACATAGTGGTCCCATGGTGTAACAGTCAGCCCACTGGGCCCTAAATCCAGCAATCCGAGTTCAAATCTCGGTGGGACCGTGAATGTTTTTCATTATGCCACACAACTCTGCCTTCTATTTATGTGTTTAATAAGTTCAAATCGCACAGTGGTCCCGTGGTGTAATGGTTAGAACACTGGACTCTGAATCCAGCGATCCGAGTTTAAATCTCGGCGGGACCTTGTAAAAATTTTCGTTATGCCACGCTGCTCAGCCTTACATTTATGTCTTTAATAAATTCTTATCTACATACAGGTCCCATGGTGTAAGGTTAGCACCATGAACTCTGAATCCAGCGAACCGAGTTCAAAACTCAGTGGGACCTTGAATGTTTTCCATTATGCCACAATACTCTGCCTTACATTTATGTGATTAATACATTCACACCTACATAGTGGTCCCATGGTGTAACGCATAGCACACTGGACCCTGAATCCAGCAATCACAGATCAAAATTCGGTGGGACGTTGAATGTTTTTCATTATGCCACAAAACTCTGCCTTACAATTATGACTTTAATAACAAATTATCCACATACTGGTCCCAAGGTGTAACGGTTAGCACAGCGATCCGAGTTCAAATCTCGGTGGGACGTTGAATGTACATTTATGTTTTTTTTAATTTAGACGATTTACCCTCTAGGTTGGTGGTTCCCACGGACTCAGCGAGGGAACTCACCACTACCACCTCTACGGGCAGTGTCCTGGAGCTTGGAACATCTGGTAGGTTGTCATACAACTGGGGAGGTGTGATCAGCCCTTCGCCCAGGCGGCCTCACCTGCAAAGCGAACAGGGGCCTCATGAGGGATGGGAAGGGAAGATTTGGGATGGATACGCTAGGAAGAGGGGAGGAGGAGGCCGTGGCCTTACAGTAGGTACTGTACCCGATAATCCGGAAAGGATCCTTTGGAATATCCATTGCCCCCGCTGGATTGCCTATTTCTAACAGCACCGGCATATACTACATTAGAAATCGCTTCCAACATGGCCTTTAGGGATTTACAGACGGTAGTTACCAGAATATTGTGGATCAACAACCAACTACACGGGGCACTCATCTTTACTTACCTCTCGGGGACTGGGAATTCAGCTTCGCCTACACTACATCCACAATATTCTTCTCCTTATATTTAAAATGAATCACACTCCAACAACAATGGAAAACAATCTGAACAAAAGTTATTAACAATAGGGTAAACTAATCTACTATAAACAAAATAACAATACACGAATTTAACAATAGACATTAAAATTAAAAACACGCAATCATTCACACCTCCTTTCAACTCTACATCTTACTACAATGCTGTATTAAAAATTATGGGCATAAATCTTGGCTTGCTTTAGGCCTACACTGAGTAAAAATAAAAACGTTTAATGAAGTCTCTAAATGGCATTCCAGACATATGGTTTCATTCAAAAGCCTGCGTTGTAGAACGCACGTGCAGTAACTTTGTTTCATCAATGAAATACCCGCACCACGCCTTACTCGAAACTGGTTTATACAATAAATAGAAGTCGGTGAGAGTACACCTGTTTATATTGTGTCATCGCTCTCCAATACTAACGGCGAATCATTCTCGCTAGTCCACAGAGACTGCTTGTGTGTGCATTTATAAAAACACGTAAAAATTAACATTTAGATCTTACGAAAGTTCACATAACTACTCTGTTTCTTAAACAATCATTCTAAAAAAATGTATACACTCTTTCATTCGCACCCCGCAATTGTTCTAGACCAATTCGGTTCCACATCTACTCTTAACAGTGAACAATCATACGCACAAAAACATCCACTCATAATACACACGCTATTCCAAAACAATTGATTAATAAATCCTACTAAATTATTTAACTAATTAAATCATTTCCACAAAATACCGACAGTAGTGGCTACGCTGGCTAACGCGCAGCATTAGGTCATGGGGCCAAGCTCTCTGCTGACTCGGTAGACGCGTGGGTTCGAGCCCCCACCTTCGGCCGTCCTTGAAATGGTTTTCCGTGGTTTCCCATTTTCAACACCAGGCAAATGCTGGGACGGTACCTTCTGACAGGCCACGGCCGCTTCCTTCCACATCCTTGCCCAGTTTCATTCACCATCGTTCATTTCATCTCTCATTAACTCCTCTCATGAGGTTGGCGTCAGGAAGGGCATCCGGCCGTAAAAACCATCGCCACAAAATATCGTCCATCGCATCTCATCCCCGACCCCGTTGGAAAACGGGAATAATAAGGGGTTGACATACATACAAATCATTTCCACAAAATATTTACATGTAATATGTTTATAATAATATCCATTATCTAGTGTTGCTAACGTGACACTTTCGAGATTCTAACTTCTCGGTTACAATATAATTCTTAACTAAATATATACACTGGTATTTCACATAACCATCCTTTAACGTTCTGTAGTTTTGATATACTGCTTACACATCTTCTTATATAGGTTTCATTACACTGTCGGTATAATACAGTCGACTAATTAAGGTAAACTGTACGTAATTACATAACTTCGGGTTTAATAAAATTTAATAATTGTATTATAGACATGAGTAGACAATCTTTCTCAAGTTGCATTTCCGCTGAAACCCTCCTGTTAACACAGCTAAATCGTTAATTCACAAGAACTGGACTACTTGTATACAACGGCTCTTATCATGATACATGCCTTTTTATCAAAGAACAACAATACTTTGACTTCCTTAAAATGCGGAATTCCCTCGCATGAGCACTCCATAGCTCTATAAATCCTCATATAACAGTATACATGGCATAAACAATTATCATCTACTATGTTAAACAATATCCAAAAGGGATTAATTGTTATTAACATATCTTATGTAGGAACTTCTCTCAAATACTGGCATGACCCTCAGTATCATTGCACATGACTACAATTATACATGCGTAAGTTCTTCACACGAAACTTCCAATTGTAATGAACGATATTAGACAGTCGTGATTAACCTCCAAAATTTACTCCACAACAAGATAATTAACTGTAAACTCGTCTGTCGCAAATACATGTAATATAAATAATACTCCTGTCTCATCTCACTTGTCAAGCTTTAAATTGTTTATCGTTGAAATATCATGTCCGCAAATGACGTTATGTTACGAAAATAGGATAAAATAACACACATGTTATTTATAGTGTCAGATAGAATTCAATCCTGACCGGGATAAACTAGCTTTGAATTCCTAGCCAAAGATTTGAATAATCTTCTATCAAAAGGTATTTCCTCTAACATATTAAATGAACGAAGCTCTTAGCTTTACAAATAATAAGAAAGGTTTGTCAATGTCGTAATGTTTTTCCACTCTACACAAAGAATGTTCATATGGATTAAGACTTCGGTCTTATCAAACGACTAGTATTTCTTAGATCGTCGATAGTTTATGTACAATAATGATATAACAATATCATTCGATGTTTCTTCTGTTCTTGAAGTTATATGTTGTTACATTAAAGTGCTCAAATTAAATTTAATAAGAATTTAATTTGAAGCTATGACACAATGTCAGAATACTTGGTTTAAATGAAATTATTAAAAATTCAAGAGTCGAAACGACTAGTCTCCTATGAGGCAATATGATTCCTCAAACAACATTTTAATGTCAGTTCTACAACTCATCCGTAGAATAAAATTGAAAAATAGATGAAATGCAATCATCTTCTAAATAATCTTGAGGTATAACATTCTCAACACACATCTGAAGTATAAAATACATGATGATGATGATGGCAAACACTCGTCTCGAGTAGGTTGGCCTTCCAATGCTGAATGACTCTTCATCGATGAGTCCGGAGGTGACTAAAAAGCCCAATGCGGGAGAGACACAGTTTCCCGCAGTGATGACAGGTAGTATCAGGTCCAGGTGAGACATCCGCATTCATTCCCTGTCTTCTAATGAACACTCTGTTCTCTCTGCGTTGCCTCCGATCTTCTATCACACGTCGGCGGTTTTCTTCAAAAAGTATCGCACCACGATGAACAATTGATCTCCAGGATGAGCGATCAAGAGCTAACGTCTCCCAGTTGTTGATATTAATATGGCACATTTGTATATTAGCCTTTAGTACGTCTTTGAATCGCTTCCTCGGACCTCCCACACAGCGCATGCCCTCAGTTAGTTCAGAGCAAAACACTTGCTTGGGAATGCGATTATTGGGCATGCGGATTACGTGTCCTGTCCATCGCAGCTGACGTTTTAAAAGCATGGCTTCAACACTGGTAGTCTGTGCTTCTTCGAGAATGCTGGTGTTTGTGCGTTTGTCTTGCCATGTGACACGAAGAATTCTCCTCAAACAACGCTGGTGATATTGCTCCAGCTTTTTAAAATGACGTCTGTAGCATGTCCAGGATTCAGATCCGTAAAGTAAGGTGGGAACTACAACCGAGTTGTACACAAGGATCTTCGTTGCAGCATTGATATCATGGTTGTCAAAAACTCTAGACCTCAATCTTGCAAAGGATGCCCCAGCACGGTTAATCCTGTGTTGGATTTCGGAATCTATATTTGCACTTGATGACAGGGTGCTGCCAAGGTAAGAAAAGGTGTTAACTTCTTGAAGCTTCGCTTCGTCGATGGTGACATTGATGTTTCTTTGTCCTTGTCCAGGGGCTGGTTGGTAGAGGACTTGGGTTTTACTGGTGTTAAGTTTCAGCCCAATCTTTTTGTATGCTGAAGAAAAAGCATTCAGGATTTTCCTAAGTTCGTCCTCTGATTGAGCTACTACTGCATTATCATCAGCGTACTGTAACTCAACCAATGCAGCAGGAGATGTTCGAGTCATTGCCTTTAGACGGCTCAAATTAAAGATCTTCCCATCCATCCTGTAAGTTATCTGTATGCCTGTAAGAAGATCATCTTTGACTAACTGCATGACAGTGGCAACGTACAGAGAAAACAATGTAGGGGCAATCACACAGCCTTGTTTATCGCCGGTATTTATATGAAATGGTTCTCCAATAGAGTCGTTACCAATGACATTTGCCTTCATATCAGTGTGGAGTAGTCTTAAGATGGTAATAAATTTCAGTAGAAAACCATACAATGCTTAAATCGTCCACAAGGCTTCACGGTTTACCGAGTCAAATGCCTTACTGAGGTCTATAAAGGCAATATAAAGAGGTCTATTTTGCTCTCTACATTTCTCCTGAAGCTGACGAACAGTGAATATCATATCTGCAGTTCCTCTAGAAGGCCTGAAACCACATTGGCTCTCTGGGAGTATTTTCTCCACCAGGGATAGAATACGATTCGCCAAAATACGAGCAATAAGCTTTCCAAGGCATGATAACAAAGATATACCACGATAGTTGTTGCAGTCTGCACGATCACCTTTCTTAAATATGGGAACTATCAGACTATCTCTGAAATCAGCAGGCATTTTTTCAGTTCTCCAAATTTTAATGATAAGATCATGTATGTGGCTTATGAGTTCCTCACCTCCTTCTTTAAGAGCTTCCGCTGGTATTCCATCACATCCAGTGGCTTTGTGTCGCTTTGCTTGATTAATAGCACACTGAACCTCATCTAGTGTTGGCAGGGTACCGAGTTCTTCCTTGATGGGTGCTTGTTCTAATATATCATACACCCGCTCATCAATAACTGAGTCCTGGTTCAAGTGGTCTTCAAAATGCTCCTTCCACCTATTCATGATGGAGTATTGATCTTTTAGAAGTGTACTTTTGTCACTGGACCAAAGTGGATTTCTACCAAACGTGGAGGTGCCATAAATCGCTTTTGTGGCTTGGAAGAACTGTCGCGAATCTTTGTCTGCTAGATATTGCAGCTCTTTAGCTTTGGATGTCCACCATGCATTTTTGAGCGCACGAGTTCCTCTTTGGACATTTGCCTTCGCAAGACAAAATGCTTCTTTCTTAGTACAGGAGTTCATATCTTTTCTCCAAGTTTGCAAGGCTTTTCTCTTTTCTGAGATTAATGCTTCTATTTCTTCATCATTTTCACCAAACCAGTCTTGATGTTTCCTGGTCTTATATCCCAGCGTTTCCTTGCAAGCATTCTGAATAGCGGTCTTCAGACTCTCCCAGTGCAGTGTTACATCTGGATGGTATTCCTGTGGCAGTGTCTGGCTAAGCAACTCTTTATATTGGGAGATATGCTCTGACTTACCAAACTTCTCGGTATCAAAAATATGCCTACAGCTCTTCTGTTGCTTCCTCCTCTGTGTGGACAATGGTATACGCATAACTGATCTGATAAGCCGGTGATCTGTCCAACAGTCATCGGCTCCTGTCATTGGTTTGGTGATAAGAACATCTCGTAAATCTTTCTTGCGTACAATCACATAGTCAATAAGATGCCAGTGCTTCGATCTAGGGTGCTGCCATGATGTTTTAAAGCGATTCTTTTGGCGAAAGATAGTATTGGTGATTACCAATTCACGTTCAGTGCATTTGGAGAGCAGTCTGATACCATTGGAGTTTTCGCTCCCAACTCCCTCCTTACCAATGACACCATTCCAAACATTGTAGTCCCTGCCCACTCTAGCGTTAAAATCTCCGAGTAAGATGATCCTATCTTCACGGTTGATGTTTGATAGGACGGTATCCAGATCTGAATAGAACCTTTCCTTAATGTCATCATCAGCATCTAGTGTGGGGGCGTATGCGCTGATCACCGTGGCATGCTGGTTGTTATATAACCGAAGTCTTAGTGTCATGAGGCGTTCATTATTCCCAGTTGGAAGCTCTGACAGATCCTTGAGAAGCTTGCTCTTAATGGCAAAGCCAACTCCATGTATTCTGTGTTTGTCCTCACGTTTACCCTTCCAAAAGAAGCTGTACCCTGCACCTTGCTCATTCAACTGACCTTCCTCAGCAAGACAAGTCTCCTGAAGTGCTGCTATGTCAATGTCATATCTCCGTAGCTCTCTACCCACAATAGCTGTTCTCCTTTCAGGTCTCTTACATTCCAGGTTGCAAAATAAAATTTGTTACTTATACATTTTCGACCGCATGGAGGTGACACCTTTGGACGCGGCTATCCAATCGGTAGTAAAGTGGCTGACTATGTTTAGGGCACCTTTTCTAGCCCCTTCCCCATGTGGGGTGAGCAGAGTGGACCCTAAATAGGACTGCTCAGTCGTAGTTGCAGCGGCCGAATTGCTCTACAGCCACAACCCTAAGCAAGACGACCGATCACACATCTACCGCCTACGTGCCAAGTTATCACTAGAGGCTCCCAGACATCACAATCCTGCCCCCGTCGCAACTTCTTGATCGCCGCAGGACTTTGAAGAAAGTCAATGTTGTTGGAAGACTGCTGTGCGTGAAATCTTTTTACGTGAGAATGTTGCTGCACATCAACAAACGCACATTACTTGATGACTTAGGAAAGATGTTCAATGGCAAGCAAATGCAAGACGATTGAATAAATCCTAGTCACTGCAGCCTTCATCCGCCATTCCAGCCAAGGAGGGACTCATTGCCCTTATGCCTGGTCCGCCGTTGAGGACTTTCTATGCCGTTGACCACAGGTGGTTCATCCGCCTTTAGGGAAAGTTTCCTGTCCCAAGGGCAAGAGAGTGCCCTAACCACTACCAGCTCATTCGCCTCCCTGGGGAGCCGGTGGCATGGTAGTGGGGGACTCCTTATCCCGGGAGTCACTCGGTCGTCAGAGCCTCGTTAGTCTAAAGCAGGGTGCACCACGTGCAGGCGAGGTTGACATTTGAGTAGAAAGCCTACCCCTTACATAAAAGCACTGAAATACATGAAATGTGAAAATATAGAAATATGCAATAAGATCGCTGGAAATATGGAATAAGATCGCCGGAAATATGGAATAAGATCGCCGACTCAGAATGTTACTCAGAATCTCAGAATATAACAATTGAGATACACTAATACCTTATTTGGACGAAAACTTGAAGATCAATGTAAGTATTCCCACAATATTTTAGATGTTTCCTCAGTACAAGACACTGAGATGGATCTGCATTCGAACCTCGGATCTGTGACCTCAGAGATAAGAAACGTCCCTCTCTGGAATTCACCAACATTCGCCTGGGCTCGAACGACATCCTTCTGGCAAATTCTTCTGTGTTTGCTGGGCCACCCTAGCATCTTGACAAATCTCTTCTGTAAAGTCTTCATTCTCCGTCGAAAATATGTATCATCTTCATCATTGGAATTTAATTATGGAAATATTCATATAAAAGGCGAATGAAATATTTCCATTGCTAATTGATGTTATATTAGTGTTCGTAGACTGACGAAAATACACAAGATGGACCGTACACTACGTCTGTATTCAAGAATACGTTGTCTAACGAAGCTCCATCGTTGTATCTTAACTCCTGTTATCGAATATGTCTCTGGCGCATGACTATTTAGTTCATCATATCAACAATATTAAGTATGCTGAATGATAAGGTTTGAAGAATAATAATAGTCATTCTATTAATGTTTATGTGTTGCGCCAATATTAAAAGTTCTCCGCCACTGTTCACTTGAACTGCGTTCGCCAACTTCACGTTGCAATTTATAATGATATTCAGCTTTATTTCCAACACATTTGGAAATCTAACTTGACAGGCTTATATTGTCGAAACGGTGAATATTAAAACGCTCGACTTTTCACAATATATAGTAAGCGACCTGTTCTTAATATATATATATATATATATATATATATATGCTTATTTAACTTCAGATCTCAATTATATAAGAGATATAATCAATGCAATGTTCCTCGCAACTTCACGTAGAATGGAAGTGCGGTGACCTCCTACGTTCCACCTAGCTATCCTCGCGTCTCCACAAGTCGACAGTCGTCTCACTCGGACTAGGCCTTGGGATCTCCGTTAACCCAGTAAAAACACTTCCTCACACTTCAAAGACTGCTGGAATAAGAACATCGATCCTCGGATCTCCCCCTCCAAGTCGAATTTTTGGCGGCCATATCAATCTCCCACCATAATTTTAGCGCGTAGATTACTAATGCTTATTACTGCGTAGATTACCGGGTGAGTTAGCCGAGGTCGTTGCGGCATGACTGTTGGCAGTCGCTCATATCCGGGAGGCGAGGAGGTTCGAATCCCCCCGCCGGCAACCTTGAAGATGGTCTTCTGTGGTTTCCCATCTTCCTTCCAGGGAAATGCCGGAGTTGGTCCCTAACTATAGGCCACAGCCGCTACCTTCCAACTCCTCGACCCTCCCATCCAACATTCCTCCCCAACGGTACTTGTAGCTCACCCATTGGGTGTCCGTCTCGAAGCAGCTACAAAACTGGCGAGCCGAACATGTCCTCGGACACTCCCGGCACTAAAAGCCATACGCTAAAAAAAATGCGTAGATTAACCGATCTGCGGTTTTTAAAGTATCAGACATAATTTCTTTTAATATTCTCTTCATTACCAAACAAGAAAATCTTCTTCTAAGGGCCTAAATGCATAATTTCATCATATTGTGTAATTCAAGTTGATCCCGTCTTCAATAAGACCTGTTCTCATTGGCTCTGGGCTGGGATCCAATAGCATAATTTTTAACAATATTTATAATATTAATTTCCAAACTCGCTGTTGCTATGCTAAATATAGCCTTCTAGAAGCGTCCATTGTGCAATATATCACGTGATCGGGCTCTCCTACAGTCTCGAGCTTGTAACACTACACTCCTGTGTCACTCTTCCAGACATTATATTTGCTGGTTAAATTTTATCTTGGGGACGGAAAATACTCTCGTTTTGTCCCTAAATAATTCAATTTACGGGGGCATTCCTCCGTCATCTCAAGTTAAAAACAGTTGCAAATTGTTTTTAATCATTCTAATTCAAGACTTTTGATATGTCACTTGAACTCGTATATTGAATTATTTTAGCCTATTTTCTTAGGATACTTTTTCAAATTTTTAGCGTTGAATTTTCCTAGAATAACGTTGTTTTCATCGTCAAATAACTCATAACGGCTATTCCCATAAGCATTAGTTATGCGGAACGGGCCAATAAAGATAACTCCGAACTTGGGGTATATCTTTTTGCTCACGTCCGCTTTCACTGGTCTGCGCAATAAGACCTTATTTCCAATTTCTAACGGCGTACCGAAACGTTTTCCTGCAACTCGTTTCAAGCGCTTCTCTGCTGCTTTCTGAAGTCTTTCTTTCGCCATATCGATCCACGCCTGTCTTCCTAGATCAGTATCTCTGGGAATGAAATCAAATACATTGTCCCATGGCCTTTCTGGATTCCTTCCTAAGTGAAGGATCATAGGAACTTCTGCCGTGCTTTCTTGAACTGTGGAGTGCAAACTATCCTCAATCATTGGCACGTATTTTACTCAACTGGGGTGATCATCCGGGCATAAAATTCTGCAGAATTTGCTAAATTCTGCCATATAGCGTTCGCTTGAATTTGACTCTGAATAACGCACGCTTGAAAAGATGTGCTTAATTCCCAACCTTTCCATGTCTGCTGCGAATTCGGCTGAAGTGAACTGCGCTCCATGGTCCGATAAGAGATATTCTGGTTTCCCAGCCTTCGGAAACACAACATTCTCTAATCTGCTCACAACATTTCTGGTATTTGCTTTTTGCATAGGATTCATGGTAACGAATTTAGTGAAGACATCAACAGTCACTAACAGGAACTGATTACCCTGATATCCTTCGGACAGGGACCAAAAATGTCCGTGGCCATCAGCTCACGTGGTTTAGAAGGTATCATAGCTCTGGGTCTTCCTATCAACAATTCTGATGCGAATTTTCCTCTCTGGCATTTATCACAAGATCTTATAATCTTCGTTATAGTGGATCTCATGTTGGTCCAGACAAACCTCTCTTTAAGAGTACTGAGGGTTTTATCTAAACCTCCATGTTCGATAGAGTGGTGTGCCAACCACACTAACTTTGTGACAAGATTAGGCGGCACTACTATGCGAATCTTACTGTAGTGTGCTCGGAGTCTGCGTACTTACACACAAGATCTCCACTCAATACAAAGTGTCGTGATCGCCTTTGAGTAGCAGCATAATCTAGATCTGCTGTGTCCATGGAACCCTTAAGGATCCTGTACATTTTCCTAATTGGAGCGTGTCTCTTCTGTGACACACCGATTCGGGCTAATCTCCTAACGGTTTCCTGATCTTCTTCCTCCAATTTTACATAGTTAATCTGCAAATTTCTAACTGGGTTACGTGATATTGCGTCAGCCAACAAATTGTCCTTACCTGGCTGGTGGACTATTGTAGCATTAAACTGTTGAGTGAAAAGGGCCCATCGAGTTAATCTATCACTGGACATATCGGTTTGAAGCATAAATTGGAGTGCCTTATGGTCGGTGATAATTATAATCTGATGTCCGATTAATATCTCCTTCCACACTTGAAGAGCTGTCACGAAAGCTAACGCCTCTAGTTCTGTCATGAAGTAGTTCACTTCGTGTTTCTTAAGCTTTCTTCCGGTGAACGCAATGTAACTTAGTGCTTATTTGCTTCTTCGTCCTTTTGGTATTGTACCCGTTCGTCCTGGGGATGCGATGACCCATCTGCTATTACATCGCATTCCTGGAGTTCCAGGACAGAGCGGAGTTAAATGAACCTCTAGTCAAATAAGGAATGTGTCGGAAATTCAGCTGAGTTATCGAAAAAGCAGTTGGGTAACACGAGACAAAGTATCTCTAGGGTCGTTACGGGCTTAAGTTTAATAAAAAAAAATGCAAATATAAATGGGCGCCATCAACTGAATTCCTAGCAAACCACCTCCTTTCCTAGTTAAGCCTTACTCAAGACAAGGAAAGAAAAAGGAAAATCACACCATCATCAGATCACAACTAAGATAAAAACAAATTTATTTCACTTTGATAGTCAGACAGACATTTTAAATATACCTCCTACCCGAGAGCATGGTCGAATGCCAACGTTAAATTGTCATTGTCCAAAAATCGAACCATCTCTTTCCTAATCAAAAATATTTCATCCACATAAAACAGAAAAATCTCTAAAGTTCTCTTGGGTTCTCAGGATCACTGTAGCACTATGTCTTTCGTCACTGACATTTGTGAAACCTGAGACCTAATTTCTCTTTAATTTAACATCATAAATGTGGATTTGAAAAAGTTATTAATCTGTCTAAACATACACATATTATAATCACATATTTTAAATATCACGTATTTTATGGCTTGCATGGCATAATTTAAATGTTGAACATGTTAGTCAAATGCTCCTAAACATCGAATAATCAATTTACACTATTTACATTGTCATTACAAATTACTTGTTTGTGAATTACAGAAAATTCACTTCTCATTGGTCATCATTATCGTCATCATCAAAATTAAATATTTCTCACATTAATTCTCATCTCAAAATTCAACATATTCCTGTCAGAATCATTAACTCATCACCATTAAATCATTTAAATGAAAATTATTATCATCACTTCATTATGCTTTCTAATTATTCACACACTCTTATTTTATCATCTACTTCAGATTAAATCATCTTAAATCATCAATACAAATTGTTTAATTCCTCAACTCAAGTTGCAATTCCTCAAATTATATCTCAATTAAATTTATTTTAATTCCATATAAATTCATTAATCATCAGCTTCTTTAATTAATTATCACCTTCTAATTCAGTTATTCATCATCTATCCAATCATCTATTAATTTATTTAAGTCAGTTTATTCATCCAATCTTTAATTCACCCATTTATTTAATTCATTGATTTATTCCAAAATTTAATTTATCAACGTATTTAAATTTCATTCTTCTGGTTATTTAGATTTTCATTATTTCTTCTAGTCATTCTGATTTTTATTTCATTAGGTCAGATCATTAATATGCTTAATTTTCATATTATTATTTCATTAATTATTATTCTCAGAAAATCTTGTATTATCGACTTTATTTATTTGTTTAATTTCCTAACAAATTGTTTAATATGGGTTATAGAACGTTGTCTTACAGTTTTATTACTTCGAAGTTACATCTCGTATTTAATTTTCATGCCAAAAAATATTATTGCCTTCACGACATCACGTTGGATCTGACTATCCACAACTACATTATATATCCTCAATTCTTCAAATATCACATTTGAATACAACAATTATTCCACAAAACTCCATAAATATTCAGCACATACAGCATGAATCTCAACAATTACGCTAGACTGGGTTCGACAACCTCATGTCTGCTTCAAAATGCATTAGCAACATTGCAACTATCACTTGGCAACTTCCACAAAATGCCTATCACAAACTTCACTTAACCATGTTGCATGATCTACAAAAAATATATAACTGGCTTCAAATTATCAACGCACACAATCTCCAATAACTGTAATTAATCTGATCACATCTAGACAACTTCTTAAACAATTGGAAAAATATTACCTTAGTAATTCAAGATTTGCTTTCAAATAGCATAAATTCTCTTACAACTCTCATAATTCACATCACAGAAAAACACCAATGTGCTATAATCTCTCATATCAAAATCTGCAATACTGATTTGCCTTAAAATAAATCTGACCATTAATGATTCATCTTACAAGATTCAATTACTTTAAATCCTTCTCAAAGGTATCAAACACAATTATAAAAAATCATCAAAAGCATCAGCTGTAACAGCTGTTAAACTGAAATTACTCTCAAAAGAGTATAGCAACAAAATATTGGATTGGCAAACAAGAATTACAAATGTAACCCTGATGACATTTATCTCTACTTTATTTAACAAAATTTCGACTGATATGTGACTAGTAGTTCCTTGTTTGATTCACTTACAATCTCATGTACACTCGGATGATAAAAATGAGTCCCTCAATGGCAAGTAAGATGAGTAACCACCGTACAATCGTATAAATACGAAAGACCTCGCCCCGCCGACTAATCATGATAGTGCCCTAAACGATGGGTAAGCTGAGTAACCACCATACAATCGTATAAATACGAAAGACCCCATCTCGAAGACTATATGAGTGAATGTACCAGATAGGAATCAACAAGTCTCTAGTTGTCATATAAAAGCGATATTCATTCACTAAAGTGAATAATATCTTAATATCTCCAAACAATCCAATGGAAAAAATCCCTACTGATGAATAATACACACTCGCTAGTATGCAATGAACTGACGAAGTAATATAGATAATAAATTGCAGGTCACGAGTTTGAAATACTCGTTACACAAAAAAAACTATTCATGAAAAATATCCTTGCTGGAAAAATGTCTAAAAGACCAAACATCTGCTTAATAAAGCCAACCAATGGAGAGAATTTCGTATAATGATGCCTGCCATATCATATGGGCACGCCATATTCTAGCAAAATTTCGAAGCATATAAAGTCAAAGCCATATCTAAAAAATCGTATCACTCCTATTAGAAAAATATACATGTGTGCCCAGTATTCATGAAAATAATCGTATCAGAAAGTTATAACTCTTACAGTACCTTCTCATAATCAGCTGTTATTAAATTCCAAAGATCGTCGATTTTCCCTATGTAATGAATTTCTCGAAAGATCGGCGTGAATATCATTCCATCCATGCAATGACGATTGCCTTCGAATTCCAAGTGAATCAGCTGGTGGACCTCCTACTCGTCAGGAATCGAATCCATCGCTCCGTGGTGCCATCGCGTCTCTGTCTGCGTTTACTCCGACATGATAAACTTCTGGTTATCCATAGCGGATATTGTCCAAATCCTCACGAAAAAGTTCATAGAAACAGCGGACCCCCTATTCCTCTTCTACGTTACGCCACTGTTCTATACAATGTTCAGTTTAAGTGTTGAAAGTTCAATTTCCACAGCGGTTAAGTTTTACTTGTAGAAAATAAAATTGTTTTATCAGAGTGTCCAAGTTTATGAAACACCCTGTATCTGTGTTCATACTCGGTAATTCATAACACTTCTTAAGAATGACTTGCATTAATGCACGAGCTAATGTTCCTAAGTGCATATGCTTACAACATTCCGTTTGCCTAGAAATTGTTACTGTTACTTGGAATGCGCTATGAAATGCATAGTCATAATGTCATTTAAGAAAAACTATGTTCATTCGCAGTTCAAAGTTGCAGTATCACGTAACTATTTGTCTTTATAATTCAAGTGCTGAATAAACGTTCCAACTCAACGTAGTAATGAAGTTCAGCTTCTGTTATAATGCTTGCGTATAATAATGGGAATTAACCCGCACGGCCCTACTGCAATGCCATAATAATCTCCGCATAAAGCTAGCCTCGCCATGTCGTTCTACGTTGAAATGCAGCTTGAAATAAAGTTCTCCAACTATTCGCAATGCTGTTTTAGAAACCCCGGCCTCATATGCTTGTTTGCTGTGGCTGTTCGCCCGGCCCACTGACCTACTTGTCGCTCGCCGCTCGGAGAAGCCGAAACTGTCCCCTGCACTTTCCGTGACAGTTTCTGTTCGCTGCTCGGTGAAGCTGAAACTGTCGCCTGTACTTTCCGTGACAGTTTCTGTTCGCTGCACGATCTATACCATGCGCCTGGCGTGTGTTACTCAGCTTGACTTCCTTGCTTGGCTCACAGAGCTAGACTGACAGTTCCTGCACTGTCTTGACCCTTACCTGCTTGGCGCGGTCACGTGGCGTCCTCCCCACCACCGTGGTCTTGCGTCACAAATATAATCTCGAACCCCCATCATCTCGGCTATTAAGTTATAAAATAACTTAAGGGTTATCTGACTTCCTTCAAATTATTACCACATATAATGTATGTTATATCTCCTCTTCTAAGATGTTTAAATACCATGTTCCATATAGATCTTAATAAAGCTTCATAATTCCATCCATAATTCCATCTGCTTAACTGCGGTCAGCGCCTTCTTGATCCTAGACCTACTACGTCATCCTGACATTCCTCTTGACTCGATCTGAGCGCTATCTTTCTTAACTCTTCCCAAAACCTCAACTACGGCTTAATGTCTGTTGGCGTAGCCGATAGCCTCAACTAGGTATCGGGTACATCTCTCCCGTACATCTCCTTTTTTTAAATCAGGATTGAGAAAAAAAATACACTCTCAGGCATTCTATATATATATATAACACATGTACACGATAGCTCTACAATTCTCTTAATCAGCATGATGGTACTTTCTAATGCTAGCTGCATTAAAAGTTCCTACAACTTCATCAGTATCCATTCTGACAATCTTGTAGCTATTATTTCGGTACGTTTCTTCAATACGGAATGGACCAGCGTACAATGGCGCAAATTTATGGTAGATCTTCAGTTGAAGATTCGAAGTGACTGGCTTCCTAATCAGCACCTCATCATTTTCTTGAAACGGCTCGTGGAACCTCCTTCCTGCCTGTCTCCTGGCTCTCTTCTCCGCCTGTCTTCTGAGTCTCTCTCCTGCCATCTCGACTATTCTTTCCTGTGTGTGTTGAGGATCTACTGGTGCCCTCACGACTCGGTCCCATGGTCTATCCGGTTTCAATCCATGATGAAGAAAAAAAAAGGAGATGTACGGTACGGGAGAGATGTACCCGATACCTAGTTGAGGCTATCGGCTACGCCAGCAGGCATTAAGCCGTAGTTGAGGTTTTGGGAAGAGTTAAGAAAGATAGCGCTCAGATCGGGTCAAGAGGAATGTCAGGATGACGTAGTAGGTCTAGGATCAAGAAGGCGCTGACCGCAGTTAAGCAGATGGATTTATGGGTGGATTTATGAAGCTTTATTAAGATCTATATGAAACATGGTATTTAAAGATCTTAGAAGAGGAGATATAACATGCATTATATGTGGTAATAATTTGGGCGCCAATTATCCCTCTCTCTCTCTGTACCCATTCGTCCTGGGGATGCGATGACCTATCTGCTATTACATCGCATTCCTGGAGTTCCAGGACAGAGCGGAGTTAAATGAACCTCTAGTCAAATAAGGAATGTGTCAGAAATTCAGCTGAGTTATCGAAAAAGCAGTGGGTAACACGAGACAAAGTATCTCTAGGGTCGTTACGGGCTTAAGTTTAATAAAAATAATGCAAATATAAATGGGCGCCATCAACTGAATTCCTAGCAAACCACCTCCTTTCCTGGTTAAGCCTTACTCAAAACAAGGAAAGAAAAAGGAAAATCACACCATCATCAGATCACAACTAAGATAAAAACAAATTTATTTCACTTTGATAGTCAGACAGACATTTTAAATATACCTCCTACCTGAGAGTATGGTCGAATGCCAACGTTAAATTGTCATTGTCCAAAAAATCGAACCATCTCCTTTCTAATCAAAAATATTTCATCCACATAAAACAGAAAAATCTCTAAAGTTCTCTTGGGTTCTCAGGATCACTGTAGCACTATGTCTTTCGTCACTGACATTTGTGATACCTGAGACCTAATTTCTCTTTAATTTAACATCATAAATGTGGATTTGAAAAAGTTATTAATCTGTCTAAACATACACATATTATAATCACATATTTTAAATATCACGTATTTTATGGCTTGCATGGCATAATTTAAATGTTGAACATGTTAGTCAAATGCTCCTAAACATCGAATAATTAATTTACACTATTTACATTGCCATTCATAATTACTTGTTTGTGAATTACAGAAAATTCACTTCTCATTGGTCATCATTATCATCATCATCAAAATTAAATATTTCTCACATTAATTCTCATCTCAAAATTCAACATATTCCTGTCAGAATCATTAACTCATCACCATTAAATCATTTAAATGAAAATTATTATCATCACTTCATTATGCTTTCTGATTATTCACACACTCTTATTTTATCACCTACTTCAGTTTAAATCATCTTAAATCATCAATACAAATTGTTTAATTCCTCAACTCAAGTTGCAATTCCTCAAATTATATCTCAATTAAATTTATTTTAATTCCATATAAATTCATTAATCATCAGCTTCTTTAATTAATTATCACCTTCTAATTCAGTTATTCATCAACTATCCAATCATCTATTAATTTATTTAAGTCAGTTTATTCATCCAATCTTTAATTCATCCATTTATTTAATTCATTGATTTATTCCAAAATTTAATTTATCAAATTATTTAAATTTCATTCTTCTGGTTATTTAGATTCTTATTATTTCATCTAGTCATTCTGATTTTTATTTCATTAGGTCAGATCATTAATATGCTTAAATTTCAGATTATTATTTCATTAATTATTATTCTCAGAAAATCTTGTATTATCAACTTTATTTATTTGTTTAATTTCCTAACAAATTGTTTAATATGGATTATAGAACGTTGTCTTACAGTTTTATTACTTCCAAGTTATATCTCGTATTTAAATTTTCATGCCAAAAAATATTATTGCCTTCACGACATCACGTTGGATCTGACTATCCACAACGACATTATATATCCTCACATCTTCAAATATCACATTTGAATACAACAATTATTCCACAAAAACTTCATAAATATTCAGCACATACAGCATGAATCTCAACAATTACGCTAGACTGGGTTCGACAACCTCATGTCTGCCTCAAAATGCATTAGCAACATTGCAACTATCACTTGGCAACTTCCACAAAATGCCTATCACAAACTTCACTTAACCATGTTGCATGATCTACAAAAAATATATAACTGGCTTCAAATTATCAACGCACACAATCTCCAATAACTGTAATTAATCTGATCACATCTAGACAACTTCTTAAACAATTGGAAAACTATTACCTTAGTAATTCAAGATTTGCTTTCAAATAACATAAATTCTCTTACAATTCTCATAATTCACATCACAGAAAAACACCAATGTGCTATAATCTCTCATATCAAAATCTGCAATACTGATCTGCCTTAAAATAAATCTGACCATTAATGATTCATCTTACAAGATTCAATTACTTTAAATCCTTCTCAAAGGTATCAAACACAATTATAAAAATCATCAAAAGCATCAGCTGTACCAGCTGTTAAACTGTAATTACTCTCAAAAGAGTATAGCAACAAAATATTGGATTGGCAAACAAGAATTACAAATGTAACCCTGATGACATTTATCTTTACTTTATTTAACAAAAGTTCGACTGATATGTGACTAGTAGTTCCTTGTTTGATTCACTTACAATCTCATGTACACTCGGATGATAAAAATGAGTCCCTCAATGGCAAGTAAGATGAGTAACCACCGTACAATCGTATAAATACGAAAGACCTCGCCCCGTCGACTAATCATGATAGTGCCCTAAGCGATGGGTAAGATGAGTAACCACCGTACAATCGTATAAATACGAAAGACCCCATCTCGACGACTAAAATGAGTGAATGTACCAGATAGGAATCAACAAGTCTCTAGTTGTCACATAAAAGCGATATTCATTCACTAAAGTGAATAACATCTTAATATCTCCAAACATTCCAATGGAAAAAATCCCTACTGATGAATAATACACACTCGCTAGTTTGCAATGAACTGACGAAGTAATTAATTTAGATAATCAATTGCAGATCACGAGTTCGAAATACTCGTTACACAAAAAAAAAAAAAAAAAAAAAAACTATTCATGAAAAATATCCTTGCTGGAAAAATGTCTAAAAGACCAAACATCTGCTTAATAAAGCCAACCAATGGCGAGAATTTCGTATAATGATGCCTGCCATATCATATGGTCACGCCATATTCTAGCAAAATTTCGAAGCATATAAAGTCAAAGCCATGTCTAAATAATCGTATCACTTCTATTAGAAAAATATACATGTGTGCCCAGTATTCATGAAAATAATCGTATCAGGAAGTTATAACTCTTACAGTACCTTCTCATAATCAGCTGTATTTAAATTTCAAAGATCGTCGATTTTCCCTATGTAATGAATTCTCGAAAGATCGGCGTGAATATCATTCCATCCATGCAATGACGATTGCCTTCGAATCCCAAGCGAATCAGCTGGTGGACCTCCTCCTCGTCAGGAATCGAATCCATCGCTCCGTGGTGCCATCGCGTCTCTGTCTGCGTTTACTCCGACATGATGAACTTCTGGTTATCCATAGCGGATATTGTCCAAATCCTCACGAAAAAGTTCATAGAAACAGCGGACCCCCTATTCCTCTTCTACGTTACGCCACTGCTCTATACAATGTTCAGTTTGAGTGTTGAAAGTTCAATTCCCACAGCGGTTTAGTTTTACTTGTAGAAAATAAAATTGTTTTATCAGAGTGTCTAAGTTTATGAAACACCCTGTAGCTGTGTTCATACTCGGTAATTCATAACACTTCTTAAGACTGACTTGCATTAATGCACGAGCTGATGTTCCTAAGTGCATTTGCTTACAACATTCCGTTTGCTTAAAATTGTTAATGTTACTTGGAATGCGCTATGAAATGCATAGTAGTAATGTCATTGAGAAAAACTATGTTCTTTCGAAGTTCAAAGTTGCAGTATCACGTAACTATTTGTCTTTATAATTCAAGTGCTGAATAAACGTTCCAACTCAACGTAGTAATGCAGTTCAGCTTCTGTTATAATGCTTGCGTATAATAATGGGAATTAACCCGCACGGCCCTACTGCTATGCCATAATAATCTCCGCATAAAGCTAGCCTTGCCATGTCGTTGTACGTTGAAATGCAGCTTGGAATAATGTTCTCCAACTACTCGCAATGCTGTTTTAAGAACCCCGGCCTCATATGCTTGTTTGCTGCGGCTGTTCGCCCGGCCCACTGACCTACTTGTCGCTCGCCGCTCGGAGAAGCCGAAACTGTCACCTGCACTTTCCGTGACAGTTTCTGTTCGCTGCACGATCTATACCATGCGCCTGGCGTGTGTTACTCAGCTTGACTTTCTTGCTTGGCTCACAGAGCTGGACTGACAGTTCCTGCACTGTCTCGACCCTTACCTGCTTGGTGCGGTCACGTGGCGTCCTCCCCACCACCGTGGTCTTGCGTCACAAATATAATCTCGAATCCCCATCATCTCGGATATTAAGTTATAAAATAACTTAAGGGTTATCTGACTTCCTTCAAATTATTACCACATATAATGCATGTTATATCTCCTCTTCTAAGATGTTTAAATGCCATGTTCCATATAGATCTTAATAAAGCTTAATCCATAATTCCATCTGCTTAACTGCGGTCAGCGCCTTCTAAATCCCAGACCTACCACGTCATCCTGACATTCCTCTTGACTCGATATGAGCGCTATCTTTCCTTAACTCTTCCCAAAACCTCAATTACGGCTTAATGTCTGCTGGCGTAGCCGATAGCCTCAACAAGGTATCGGGTACATCTCTCCCGTACATCTTTTTTTAATCAGGATTGAGAAAAAAAATACACTCTCAGGCATTCTATATATAACACATGTACACGATAGCTCTACAATTCTCTTAATCAGCATGATGGTACTTTCTGACTCTCAACAATGATGATTGACTTCCAATGATTAGCATCTTGATTCTGTATTACTTTGATGTCTGTTTCTTCCTTCACTACTCGTGCTTGCTCGATTGACATCTCTGACTGTCTCCTCGAGTGGTGTACTAGGCTGTCTATTTTCTTGCCTCGATCTCTCGTATTCACGATTATCTCGTCCTTCATTAGGATCGTTTCTTCGGCCATCCTGCCTGTCGTTCCGATTATACTGTTGACCTTGTCTCCAGTTATTTCTACCACGATATCTATTGTTGTATCGATTCCGATCTTGATATCTGGAATTCTGGTTATAAGGAATGTGTCGGAAATTTTGCTGAGTTATCGAAAAAGCAGTTGGGTAACACGAGACAAAGTATCTCTAGGGTCGTTACGGGCTTAAGTTTAATAAAAAAAATGCAAATATAAATGGGCGCCATCAACTGAATTCCTAGCAAACCACCTCCTTTCCTGGTTAAGCCTTACTCAAGACAAGGAAAGAAAAAGGAAAATCACATCATCAGATCACAACTAAGATAAAAACAAATTTATTTCACTTTGATAGTCAGACAGACATTTTAAATATACCTCCTACCCGAGAGCATGGTCGAATGCCAACGTTAAATTGTCATTGTCCAAAAATCGAACCATCTCTTTTCTAATCAAAAATATTTCATCCACATAAAACAGAAAAATCTCTAAAGTTCTCTTGGGTTCTCAGGATCACTGTAGCACTATGTCTTTCGTCACTGACATTTGTGAAACCTGAGACCTAATTTCTCTTTAATTTAACATCATAAATGTGGATTTGAAAAAGTTATTAATCTGTCTAAACATACACATATTATAATCACATATTTTAAATATCACGTATTTTATGGCTTGCATGGCATAATTTAAATGTTGAACATGTTAGTCAAATGCTCCTAAACATCGAATAATCAATTTACACTATTTACATTGTCATTACAAATTACTTGTTTGTGAATTACAGAAAATTCACTTCTCATTGGTCATCATTATCGTCATCATCAAAATTAAATATTTCTCACATTAATTCTCATCTCAAAATTCAACATATTCCTGTCAGAATCATTAACTCATCACCATTAAATCATTTAAATGAAAATTATTATCATCACTTCATTATGCTTTCTAATTATTCACACACTCTTATTTTATCATCTACTTCAGATTAAATCATCTTAAATCATCAATACAAATTGTTTAATTCCTCAACTCAAGTTGCAATTCCTCAAATTATATCTCAATTAAATTTATTTTAATTCCATATAAATTCATTAATCATCAGCTTCTTTAATTAATTATCACCTTCTAATTCAGTTATTCATCATCTATCCAATCATCTATTAATTTATTTAAGTCAGTTTATTCATCCAATCTTTAATTCACCCATTTATTTAATTCATTGATTTATTCCAAAATTTAATTTATCAACGTATTTAAATTTCATTCTTCTGGTTATTTAGATTTTCATTATTTCTTCTAGTCATTCTGATTTTTATTTCATTAGGTCAGATCATTGATATGCTTAATTTTCATATTATTTTTTCATTAATTATTATTCTCAGAAAATCTTGTATTATCAACTTTATTTATTTGTTTAATTTCCTAACAAATTGTTTAATATGGGTTATAGAACGTTGTCTTACAGTTTTATTACTTCCAAGTTATATCTCGTATTTAATTTTCATGCCAAAAAATATTATTGCCTTCACGACATCACGTTGGATCTGACTATCCACAACTACATTATATATCCTCAATTCTTCAAATATCACATTTGAATACAACAATTATTCCACAAAACTCCATAAATATTCAGCACATACAGCATGAATCTCAACAATTACGCTAGACTGGGTTCGACAACCTCATGTCTGCTTCAAAATGCATTAGCAACATTGCAACTATCACTTGGCAACTTCCACAAAATGCCTATCACAAACTTCACTTAACCATGTTGCATGATCTACAAAAAATATATAACTGGCTTCAAATTATCAACGCACACAATCTCCAATAACTGTAATTAATCTGATCACATCTAGACAACTTCTTAAACAATTGGAAAAATATTACCTTAGTAATTCAAGATTTGCTTTCAAATAGCATAAATTCTCTTACAACTCTCATAATTCACATCACAGAAAAACACCAATGTGCTATAATCTCTCATATCAAATTCTGCAATACTGATCTGCCTTAAAATAAATCTGACCATTAATGATTCATCTTACAAGATTCAATTACTTTAAATCCTTCTCAAAGGTATCAAACACAATTATAAAATTTCATCAAAAGCACCAGCTGTAACAGCTGTTAAACTGAAATTACTCTCAAAAGAGTATAGCAACAAATTATTGGATTGGCAAACAAGAATTAAAATGTAACCCTGATGACATTTATCTCTACTTTATTTAACAAAATTTCGACTGTTATGTGACTAGTAGTTCCTTGTTTGATTCACTTACAATCTCATGTACACTCGGATGATAAAAATGAGTCCCTCAATGGCAAGTAAGATGAGTAACCACCGTACAATCGTATAAATACGAAAGACCTCGCCCCGTCGACTAATCATGATAGTGACCTAAACGATGGGTAAGCTGAGTAACCACCATACAATCGTATATATACGAAAGACCCCATCTCGAAGACTATATGAGTGAATGTACCAGATAGGAATCAACAAGTCTCTAGTTGTCATATAAAAGCGATATTCATTCACTAAAGTGAATAACATCTTAATATCTCCAAACAATCCAATGGAAAAAAATCCCTACTGATGAATAATACACACTCGCTAGTATGCAATGAACTGACGAAGTAATATAGATAATCAATTGCAGGTCACGAGTTTGAAATACTCGTTACACAAAAAAAAAAACTATTCATGAAAAATATCCTTGCTGGAAAAATGTCTAAAAGACTAAACATCTGCTTAATAAAGCCAACCAATGGTGAGAATTTCGTATAAGGATGCCTGCCATATCATATGGTCACGCCATATTCTAGCAAAATTTCGAAGCATATAAAGTCAAAGCCATGTCTAAAAAATCGTATCACTCCTATTAGAAAAATATACATGTGTGCCCAGTATTCATGAAAATAATCGTATCAGAAAGTTATAACTCTTACAGTACCTTCTCATAATCAGTTGTTATTAAATTCGAAAGATCGTCGGTTTTCCCTATGTAATGAATTTCTCGAAAGATCGGCGTGAATATCATTCCATCCATGCAATGACGATTGCCTTCGAATTCCAAGTGAATCAGCTGGTGGACCTCCTCCTCGTCAGGAATCGAATCCATCGCTCCGTGGTGTCATCGCGTCTCTGTCTGCGTTTACTCCGACATGATAAACTTCTGGTTATCCATAGCGGATATTGTCCAAATCCTCACGAAAAAGTTCATAGAAACAGCGGACCCCCTATTCCTCTTCTACGTTACGCCACTGTTCTATACAATGTTCAGTTTAAGTGTTGAAATTTCAATTTCCACAGCGGTTAAGTTTTACTTGTAGAAAATAAAATTGTTTTATCAGAGTGTCCAAGTTTATGAAACACCCTGTATCTGTGTTCATACTCGGTAATTCATAACACTTCTTAAGAATGACTTGCATTAATGCACGAGCTAATGTTCCTAAGTGCATATGCTTACAACATTCCGTTTGCCTAGAAATTGTTACTGTTACTTGGAATGCGCTATGAAATGCATAGTCGTAATGTCATTTAAGAAAAACTATGTTCATTCGCAGTTCAAAGTTGCAGTATCACGTAACTATTTGTCTTTATAATTCAAGTGCTGAATAAACGTTCCAACTCAACGTAGTAATGAAGTTCAGCTTCTGTTATAAAGCTTGCGTATAATAATGGGAATTAACCCGCACGGCCCTACTGCTATGCCATAATAATCTCCGCATAAAGCTAGCCTCGCCATGTCGTTCTACGTTGAAATGCAGCTTGGAATAAAGTTCTCCAACTACTCGCAATGCTGTTTTAGAAACCCCGGCCTCATATGCTTGTTTGCTGTGGCTGTTCGCCCGGCCCACTGACCTACTTGTCGCTCGCCGCTCGGAGAAGCCGAAACTGTCCCCTGCACTTTCCGTGACAGTTTCTGTTCACTGCTCGGTGAAGCTGAAACTGTCGCCTGCACTTTCCGTGACAGTTTCTGTTCGCTGCACGATCTATACCATGCGCCTGGCGTGTGTTACTCAGCTTGACTTTCTTGCTTGGCTCACAGAGCTAGACTGACAGTTCCTGCACTGTCTTGACCCTTACCTGCTTGGCGCGGTCACGTGGCGTCCTCCCCACCACCGTGGTCTTGCGTCACAAATATAATCTCGAACCCCCATCATCTCGGCTATTAAGTTATAAAATAACTTAAGGGTTATCTGACTTCCTTCAAATTATTACCACATATAATGCATGTTATATCTCCTCTTCTAAGATGTTTAAATACCATGTTCCGTATAGATCTTAATAAAGCTTCATAATTCCATCCATAATTCCATCTGCTTAACTGCGGTCAGCGCCTTCTTGATCCTAGACCTACTACGTCATCCTGACATTCCTCTTGACTCGATCTGAGCGCTATCTTTCTTAACTCTTCCCAAAACCTCAACTACGGCTTAATGTCTGCTGGCGTAGCCGATAGCCTCAACTAGGTATCGAGTACAGTATAAGACTGCACTAATGCCTACACGTGAAGCATCGGATTCTATGTAGAATATTCGTTCGAAATCCGGATATTCTAATTTCACGTTGTTTTTCAACATCTCCTTAGCTTTCTCAAACGCTTCGTCAGCGGTACTACTCCATTTCCAACGGTTATTTTTCTTTAGCAAGTCATAGGGAGGTGCCATAATCTCTGAATACTTTGGACAATGACTGCTAATGAATTGGCACGCACCTACAAATTCTCGCACTTGTTTGACCTTAATGGGCTTTGGGAACATCATAATAGCTTCCACTTTCTGCAAGTTCGGGTGATATCCATGCTGGTCAATGGTGTGTCCGAGAAAATTAATTTCTTCTTTCATGAAACGGCACTTATCGAAGTTTACCTTTATATTTGCGTCTCTCAGGTTTTCAAAGAGCTTACGCAAGTGTATAAGATGTTCCTGGACATTTGGTGAAGATATGATTAAATCATCTATATAACAAAGCACGTTCTTTTTAACTTTATCGGTGAGTTTGTTATCAAGGGCTCTAATCAGGGCTGGACCACTGTTGACCATGCCAAAGGGAATTCTCTGAAATACCCAGGACGTCTGGTCAAACAGAAACCCTGTGTACTGTTTGCTTTCTTCTTCAAGCTCAATCTGGTAAAACGTAGAAGTTAAATCTAGGACTCTATAACATGCTTTTCCTTTAAACTTTCTGAGCAAATCTCGTATTTTAGGCGGTCGGTCTGCCTCGGGCAAAATCTTTAAGTTAATGGTCCTGGCGTCGAGACATAGGCGTAATTGACCATTATTTTTCTTAACTACAGTTATAGGGTTGATGTAAGACGATGCCTGCTTCTTTATAATTCCGTCAGCTTCCATTTTCTTGATTATCCCTCGTACTTCTTCATAGTACTTTTCTGGTATCGGGTAAATCCTCTTCTGATAGGGAGTTTCATCCGTACGCCTAATCTTATACTTGTAGTCCTTTATCAATCCAGGCTTATCATCGAAAATGTCTTTAAACTCCATGATTAATTCCTCAAATTCATCCTGAATTTCGTCAAACCCTTCTGCTTGGAGAGTAGGCATTTCCCTTCCATTTTCTACCTCTTCAATAATGTTGTTAATAATTTCTTCCCTAGGATCTTTATCTAGACTGTCATTCGAATCCTGTTTTTCTAACTCTTCTGTGTTTATTAACCCCTCACTAAATTTTATGACTCGGTTTTTCATATCAATTACTGCTCCAACTTTAGTAATGAAGTCAATGCCTAGCACGATATCAAAATTGATTTTGCTCACCACAATGAAAATGTGTTCATATGTGCTTGCATTTATCTCAAAGTTTAACAAAACTTGGATTTTGCATTTTACTGCTTTGTCTTGAAAAATACCGCGCACTTTAACAGTAGATGCGGGTAAAACTCTCATCCTTTTGCCCTTAGATAATCTCTGATAACAATCATCCGATATGATAGACATAATGGCACCAGTATCCATTAATGACTTATATATTTGTCCATCAACATTAACACACATAATCGGTAACTCGAATGGTCTTTCTTTTCTAAAAATCTCCTTCTCGAAGAGTAGGTCTTCGTCTGTCACCTCATAGATTTCGTTTATCATAATCTGGTTTTGTGTAGCAGTATATCCTGTCTCCTCTAATTCCGTTTCAAAATTGTTTTTTTTTGTCCTTGAGACTCATTCTCATGGTTTCCCTTCTGACTAGTAGATGGACCGGGATCTATAATCAAACTATTATTTTCCCTTCCATTACCATTCTCATTATTTCTCAACTTCTTGAGATGCTATTGTCCTTCCTTATGACGTTCATCATACTTCTCCTTCGTCATAATTTCATTTTGGGAGTTTCTGTTACGATTATAATTCTGGTTATTCCTATTGTTATTCCTGTTGTAATAACCATTATTATTGTATCGGAAGTTATTATTGTTGTGATAATAACCACTTCTACGGTTGCCATTGCTATTATCGTTATTACGTCCTTGCTGTTGCTGATATGGACGGCCTCCACGGAATCTCCTGTATCTGGGTTCTGGTCTACGATCCCGGAAATAATTATTCCTTTCAGGACCAATATTTCCCTTTTCTGGTTCTTTCGGATTGTCTGTCTGTTGTGTTTGGTCAAGATATACTGTGTTAATGTCTTTGTACTCTTGCCTTTGGTTCTTCGCAACAACGTTGGGCATAGGACTCGTGTAATCGAGTTTTCTGAGCAATTCGTCCATGCTTGCTAGATCGTTGATCCCTGACGAGATAATTAGACGTCTGACTTCAACAGGGAGCATCCTGGCTATCGCGTCTATCAACTGAGCTGTAGATAACGGGGGTTGAAGAAATCTGAGTCTGGCTAACTGACTCGTGAAGAAGTCTGCGTAGCGTGTGGGAAGAGTTCCTGAATATTTTCGTGAGTATACTTCTGCACGTAGCAGTGACGGATCCAGAGGTTCACCTCGGAGGGGGCACTCTAGGATTTCAGAGTAGCTACAGAAAATATGTAATAAAATTATTAAATTTGTATTTAATCTACACACACTACACATAACATCCAACCACCAGATTTTATAATTCTACAAGAAATTAATTTTATTAAAATGGTTTATTTGTTTCAATTTCAAGTCATTGTCATTATGGAGAAAAACATTTTAATTCTACAGAATATGAACATTTCCACATTTTAATGCACATTACACAGTCTAATATATATTAAAACCATTTGCAATCATAGTGACTATCTGAAGACAATATACAAGTCTACTCTACAAATGTTACAAGATATGTACATAGTACCAACATTGTCAGACACTGAGTCACTACTAGTCACATAAATATAGATACAAAAAACATTTGTATTGAATACTGATTGGGATTCTATTTGGTGACTATCCTAGGCAAAATACATGCCTATTACAAAATAAAATCCAGGCGATAATTCGTTTACCCCCTTTAGAGAAACGTTCTAGAACTTTTTCAACGTCAACATTTATATCACGGTGAACAAATACCAGTCACAGGCCATTCAACCTTTCCTCTGTCATTCGCGTTCGTAGCCATGATTTAACAAGTTGCAGGCTGCTAAAATATCTCTCTGCACTTGCAACACAGTCGATGTAGCGATTGTATTAACAGTGTTGCCATTACATACTATATGATAACAACATTGACCACATTCATGAATGCAGGCAACACAGCAAAGATTTTACTTGCAGTGCAGTTTGGAGGAACAGTCATTTGTATCGGCAATATCAATGTAGCAGACAACTGGTTTTTCGGAGGGGGCACTTGCCCCTGGTGCCCCCCTCTGGATCCGCCACTGGCACGTAGGGAGTTTTGTGCTTTAATAGACCAGAAACGCTTTATTATTATTATTATTATTATTGCCTTTATTGGTGGCGCAGTTAGGGCTCTTGGCCCTTTCTTACACTTAACCACATTAATACAATACAATAAACATATTATGGCGACAAAATTAAACAATAATAATTGACATTGATCATGACTTTCACACTCTCATTCACTCATCCAGTCATACTTGTTGTCTGTCAGCAGCGTTCAACAGGCTGCCCCAGCAGGTGGTCTCGAATTTAGATAGTGAGGTGGTACCCCTGACACTGGCTGGAAGGGTATTCCACAGCCTAGACCCCACCACATGAAAAGAGTTGTTGTATATAGAGGAGCGATGAATAGGAATGGAGAGGGAAGAACCAGAGCGTGTATTATTACCATGGAGAGAAGACAAGTACTTGTATTTATTTGATAAGTATTGTGGTCTATCGTCAGACAATAATCGGAAAATCTGGACAAGAATGTGATATGATCGACGTAGTTCAGTTTTCAGCCAGGAAAGAGCGCAATAATAGGGAGTGATATGTTTATCATAGCTCATATCGTAGATAAATCGTATGCAAGAGTTCAGAGCTCGTTGAAGTTTCAAAGTTAATGTTTTGGTTGCGTCTACAAGAATAACGTCACAGTAGTCAAGAATATGAAGTATTAGTGTCTGTATGAGTAGGATTCTTACTTTAAATGGTAAAATATCTTTTTTTCTTTTGAGTGAGTGGTGCGTTGCGAAAATCTTCTTGCATACATTCTGTACATGTTCAGACCAGTTAAGAGTCTGATTTATTATCACACCTAGATTTTTCACTGAAGGACAGTATGGAATTTCATTGTTGTTCAGTACAATTGGGGGAATAATTTGATCTCGGAGTGACGTCAATAGTTTTTGAGAGCCAATTATGATAACTTGTGTTTTGGATGGATTCAGAAGAAGGGAATTTTCCTGAGAATATTTTCCAAGTCGTTGAAGGTCAGCGTTGATAGTTTCAATTGTCAATGGAATATCATTTGTCTTGCAGTGGGAGTATATTTGTAAATCATCTGCATATAGGTGATATTTGCAATTTTTCAAATTAGATGGGATGTCGTTGATATATAGTACAAAAAGCAAGGGTCCTAGTACACTACCCTGTGGGGCGCCTGACCTTCTGCTTAGCCACTGAGAAGTTTTATCCTGGGTTACAACACGTTGCTGGCGATTATTCAGGTATGATGCGAAAAAGTTAATTGTCTGCTGGTCGAAGTAATAAAATTCCATCTTTTTCAACAGTGTCTGAGTATTTATGGTGTCAAAAGCACTGCTGAAGTCGAGAAGGGTGAGGATTGTCACCAGTTTTTGGTCCATTGCGTGTCTAATGTCGTCAGTCACTTTGAGTAATGCTGTTGCGGTGCTATGTCCCTTCTTGAAACCTGATTGCAGAGGGTCTAAAAGAGAACGGCTATTCAAATATTCAAGTACTTGCTCATGAACCAGACGCTCGAGGGCTTTTGAAAGTTCAGGTAGAATGGATATTGGCCGATAGTCAGATGGAAATAAAGGTTCGGTTTTCTTAGGAATAGGGATGACATTGGCTTGTTTCCATAGGGAGGGAAAGGTGTTAGTTGTAAGACTATGGTTGAATATGTGAGTAATAATTGGTAGAACGGCACCGATGATATTATGTATGAAGGATATGGGAATATCATCAACTCCTCTCGCTTTTGATTTTATGGAATACTAGCTGAAGTACCCGTGCTTCGCCACGCGTCATAAATAAATTAAAATGTGAAGGTGACAGTTAAAACAGGGGATAGACGAGGTGCTGCGCAGAGGGAGATTAAGGATGGAATATTTTGTCCAACTACACCGCTCGGCGTTGACCGTGTTAATAGCACAAATTTAGGTTTTACTCGCTAACGGTTGGAGATACCTTTCGGATAGAAAATGTAATATTAAACCTCGTATATGCCATCAAAAGTTTGCTATTTCTTAGCGTTCTCTTTTTATTTGAAATGGAAATATGAAAGTTTTAAACCAAAGGGTGTAGTGACGTCACTAAAATGGTCGCCATCTTTAAATAATGCAAAGTATTGAAATCGAAAGTAACCAATATGTTAACCAGATAAATCAGCTACTTCCATGTAAAATTCATGTAAATCGGACCAGTGGTACTTGCGTGATTGAGTAATACACAGACACACACCATCTCATTTTTAGCCTCGCTTCGCTCGCGTCATAGTCTTGTCATATTGTTATTCAATGAAATGCAGGTTTAACCCCGTTAACACCCCTTTAGAACCTGAATATCCAAAAATCCCTCCTTAGTAGACGTTTTCGACACACAACAAACATATCCCCAAAATATCATTCTGCTAACATGTAATAGTTTGTGTTGGTCGATGAGAGTGAACATCCAAAAATCCTTCCTTAGTGGACGTTTTCTTCCAGAATTTCACCCCTCCCCATAGGCCCCTTAAATTGGATTTATGAAAAAAAAAACGGTCGAACACCTATTTATTTTATTTATTTATTTATTTTTAAGCTGATTGATTTCCTCCGAGTTTCAAACTCCTCGCCTATGTCGTTTAAGAGATACACGCTCCGTTAAGAATCTTTCAACCCCCACTTTTCATCCCTTTCACCTCATAATATACACTACATCGAAAAACCATTAGACATGTGTCAGCTTATTTTTAATGATTAGTATATATGCCAAGTATCACATCCCCAAAAGTAACCACTCCTGAGATATTGTTATTCAATGAAATGCACGTTTACCCCCCCCCCCCCTTAACACCTATTTAGAACCTGAATATTCAAAACTCTTTCCTTAGTGGACGTTTTCGACATACAACGAACATATCCCCAAAATTTCATGTTTCTAACTTCAATAACTTTGGCTTGGCAATGATGAGTGAGTGAGTGAGTCAGGACATTTCCTTTCATTTATTTTTGATAATTTCACCCCTCCCCATGAACCCCTTAAATTGGATTTATGAAACAAACGGTCGAACACCTGGTCTATAAGTGGGCGATTGTAAATAAAATGAAAATAAACACAAGAAAATGTAGTCTCTTAAAAATAGGGAAAGTGCGAAGGCAGGATTTTCAATATAACATTGGCTCGGAAATACTCGTAGAAGAAGATTCTTGCAAATATTTGGGCGTTCACGTAAGGAATGATATGAAATGGAGTAGTCATGTAGGATGTGTAGTTTCAAAAGCTTACAAATCCCTGCACTTTGTAATGAGGGTATTAAAAGGAAGTAGTACCTCTGCTAAAGAATTAGGCTATTTGTCACTTGTAAGACCTATTCTGGAATATGCCTCGGCGGTTTGGGATCCATATCAAGTAGGGCTCATCAATGAGTTGGAAATGGTACAAAGAATGGCCGCTAGATTTGTGCTCAGTGACTTTAATCCCAGGAGCAGTGTGAGCCGTATGTTAAAGAAACTTGGGTGGGAATCACTGGAGGCTAGGAGGATGAAATCTAGACTCTGCGCTATGTACAACACGTATACAAATCAACCAGCATGGGGTGAGCTTAGCAAACGATTGGGAAAGCCCACTTACATGGGTAGGAGCGATCATCCTTTCAAAGTTAAGGGCCGACCACAGCGAACAAATTATGGTAAATATTCTTTTGTAAACCGTGCCATTGATAACTGGAACTCTCTACCTGCCGCAGTCTTAGAGCCTTTTCCCAAACATATAGGTGTGTTTAAGAAAAGACTGACTATTTGTGTAAATACTCCAGTTTAATTGCTGTATAATTGTTATTGAATTGTTATGTATAATTATGTATTGTTATGTATAATTATGTATTTGTTATGTATATCCAATTTGCCACCGGGGGACACACCCCCCATTGCAAATAAATGAATGAATGAATGAATGAATGAATGAATTTACTTATTTAAAGCTGTTTTCACCTTGAGTTTGATGAGTGAGTAAGTGAGTCAGTTAGGACACTTCCTTTCCTGTTTTTTTCCGCCAGAATTTCACCCCTCTCTAAGGGCCCCTTAAATTGGATTTATGAAAAGGAAAAAAAAAAAACGGTCGAACACCTATTTACTTGTATTTTAAGCTGTTTTTTTCGCCGAATTTCAAACTTCTCGCCTATGTCGTTTAAGAGATACACGCTCCGTTAAGAATCCCTCAACCTCCAATTTTCACCCATTTCACCTCATAATATACACCGCATCGATAAACCCTTAAATATATGTCTGATTATTTTTAATGATTAGTTTATATACCGAATATCACATCCCCAAAGAAACAACTCATGAGATATCCTTATTCAATGAAATGCACGTTTACCCCCTTAACATCTCTTTAAAACCCGAATAAACAAAAATCATTCCTTAGTTGACGTTATCGACATACAGAGACCATATTCCCAAAATTTCATTTTTACAACTTTAATAGTTTTCGCTGGGCGTGATGAGTGAGTGAGTCAGACAGGACATTTTCTTTCAATTATTTTTACCAGAATTTCACCCCTCCCCATGGGCCCCTTAAATTGGATTGATGAAAAAACTCTTGAACACCTATTACCTAATTTTTAAGCTGTCTTTTTCCTCCGAGTTTGATGAGTGAGTTAGTCAGTCAGTTAGGACACTTTCTCTTCTTTCCTCCCCCAGAATTTCACCCCACACCATTGGCCCCTTAAATTAATTTATGAAAAAAAAAAAAAAACGTCGAACACCGATTTACTTATTTATTTAGCTGATTTTTTTTCGCTGAGTTTCAAATTTCTCCCCTATGTCATTTAATAGATAGGCCTACACGCTCCGTTAGGAATCCTTCAACGCCCACTATTCACCCCTTTCACCTCATAATAATACACCACATCGAAAAACCCTTAGACAAATGTCTGCTTATTTTTAATGATTAGTTTATATGCCGAGTATCACATCCACAAATAAAACCACTCGTGAGATATTGTTATTCAATTAAATGCAGGTTTAACCCCCATAAGACCCCTTTAGAGCCTGAATATCCAAAAATCCTAACTAAGTGCACGGTTTTGACATACAACGAACATATCCCCAAAATGCCATGTTTCCAACTTCAATATTTTTGGCTGGGCGATGATGAGTGAGTGAATGAGTCGGGACATTTTCTTTCATTTGTTTTTCTTCAGAATTTCACCCCTCCCGATGAACGCCTTCAATTTGATTGATCAAAAAAAACTGTCGAATAGCTATTTACTTACTTTAAAGCAGTTTTTCCCCCTGAGTTTGATGAGTGAGTCGGTCAGTCAATCAGTTAGGACACTTTCTTTCCTGTTCCCCCCCCCCCCAGAATTTCACCCCTCCCCATGGGCCCCTTAAATTGGATTTATGAAAAAACGGTCAAACATATATTTACTTATTTTCTATGCTGATTTTTTTCCGCTAAGTTTCAAATTCCTCGCCTATGTTGTTTAAGAGATACACGCTCCATTAGGAATCTTTCAATCCCTACTTTTCACCCCTTTCACCTCATAATATACACCACATCGAAAAACCCTCAGAAACGTGTCTTCTTACTTTTTAATGATGAGTTTATATGCCGTGTATTACATCCCCCAATGAAACCAATCGGGAGATATTGTTATTCAATGAAATGCAGGTTTAACCCCCTTAAGACCCCTTTAGAACCTGAATATCCGAAAATCCTCCCTTAGTAGACGGTTTTGACATACAATGAACATATCCCCAAACTGTCATGTTTCTAACTTCAATACTTTTGGCTGGGCGATGATGAGTGAGTGAGTGAGTGAGTGAGTTAGTCAGGACATTTTCTTTCAATTTTCTTTTTTCAGAATTTCACCCCTCCCCATGAACCCCTTAAATTTGATTTATGAAAAAAAAAAAACTGTCGAACAGCTATTTACTTACCTTAAAGCAGTTTTATCCCCCTGAGTTTGATGAGTGAGTCAGTCAGTCAATCAGTTAGGACACTTTCTTTCCTGTCCCCCCCCCAGAATTTCACCCCTCCCAATGGGCCCCTTAAATTGGATTTATGAAAAAAACCGGTCAAACACATATTTACTTACTTTCATGCTGATTTTTAGCCTACTTTCGATTTTTGCAAAAAATGAAAGTAGACTTATGAGATCAACACAGGGCGAAAAAAGTGTGTCTGTCTGTGTGTGTGTATGTGTGTGTGTGAGTCTGTGTGTGTGTGTGTCTGTGTGTGTGTGTGTGTGTGTGTACTCTGAATGTCTGTCCCCCCCTATCAATTCGAACACGGTGAATGCGAATTGAACGAAATTTGGTACAAAGGTAGCACTAGCAAAGGACACCTCAGTGTCATGTTTTATATCGCCGCCATCTTGACGGAAACGTAATGGAGGCCACACAAATGTTCAAAGCTTAAATCAAATTACGACTAACCTAATCATCCGATCTCTACCAAATTTTGCAACAACATACCTTTATGGGGGGAGCATCCTTTGACCAAACTAATAAGTCATCAGCGTAATAGTTTGCGGATGGCGGCCATCTTTGTGTGAAAATCGATTCCCCCTATTAATTCGAACACGGTGCAACCGAATGGAACGAAATTTGGTACAGAGGTAGAACTAACAAAAGGCACCTCAGTGTCATGTTTTATATCGCCGCCATCTTGACGGAAACGTAATGGCGGCCACACAAATGTTCAAAGCTTAAATCAAATTACGATTAACCTAATCATCCGATCTCTACCAAATTTTGCAACAACATACTTTTATAGAGGAAGCATCCTTTGACCAAATAACTAGGTCATTAGCCTAATAGTTTGCGGATGGCGGCCATCTTTGTGTGAAAATCAATTCCCCCTATTAATTCAAACACGGTGAAATCAAATGGAATGAAATTTAGTACAGAGGTAGCACTAGCAAAGGGCACCTCAGTGTCATGTTTTATATCGCCGCCATCTTGACAGAAACGTAATGGCGGCCACACGAATGTTCAAAGCTTAAATCAAATTACGATTAACCTAATCATCCGATCTCTACCAAATTTTGCAACTACATACCTTTATGGAGGAAGCATCCTTTGATCAATCTAATAGGCCATTAGCCTAATAGTTTGCGGGTTGCGGCCATCTTTATGTCAAAATTGATTCCCCCTATTAATTCGAACACGGTGGAACCGAATGGAACGAAATTTGGTACAGAGGTAGCACTAGCAAAGGGCACCTGAGTGTCATGTTTTATATCGCCACCATCTTGACTGAAACGTAATGGCGGCCACACGAATGTTCAAAGCTTAAATCAAATTACGATTAACCTAATCATCCGATCTCTAGCAAATTTAGCAACAACATACCTTTATGGAGGGAGCATCCTTTGACCAATCTAATAGGTCATTCGCTTAATAGTTTGCGGATGGCGGCCATCTTTGTGTCAAAATCGATTCTCCCTATTAATTCAAACACGGTGAAACCGAATGGAACGAAATTTGGTACAGAGATAGCACTAGCAAAGGGCATCTCAGTGTCATGATTTATATCGCCGCCATATTGACAGAAACGTAATGGCGGCCACACAAATGTTCAAAGCTTAAATCAAATTACGATTAGCCTAATCATCCGATCTCTAGCAAATTTAGCAACAACATACCTTTATGGAGGGAGCATCCTTTGACCAAACTAATAGGTCATCAGCCTAATATTTTGCGGATGGCGGCTATCTTTGTGTGAAAATCGATTCCCCTTATCAATTCGAACACGGTGAAACCGAATGGAACAAAATTTGGTACAGAGGTAGCACTAGCAAAGGGCACCTCAGTGTCATGTTTTATATCACCGCTATCTTGACGGAAACGTAATTGCGGCCACCCAAATGTTAAAAGCTAAAATGTAATTACGACCAACCTAATAATCTGGTCTCTACCAAATTTTGCAACACCATATCTTTATGTGGGAAACATATTCAGACCAAACTGCAAGAACATCAGCCCAATAGTTTGCAGATGGTGGCCAAGTATGTGTGCAAATCGTTTCCCCCTATCAATTCAAACACGGTGAAACCGAATTGAACGAAATTTGGTACAGAGGTAGCACTAGCAAAGGGCACTTCATATTCATGTTTAATATCCCTATAGCACGTTGTATTTCAACAAGCTACTACAACCAACATTCAATCATACTCCTTGAAAAGGACAAAGAGTTATAACAATACCCATGCATTTAGGAGAAAGTAGGCTATATGTTCTTTACTGAACATCTTGTTTCTGCTGAGTTTCAAGCTCCTCGCCTATGTCGTTTAAGAGATACACGCCCAGTTAGGAATCTTTCAATCCCCACTTTTCACCCCCTTTCACCTCATAATATACACCACATCGAAAAACCCTCAGACTCGTGTCTTCTTATGATGAGTTTATGTGCCGAGTATCACATCCCCCAATGAAACCAATCGGGAGATATTGCTATTCAATGAAATGCAGGTCTACCCCCTTAACACCCCTTTAGAACCTGAATATACAAAAATCCTCTCTTAGTGGGCATTTGTGGCCCTTGTAGAAGCAGCATACCAAATTTCATTCTAATCCGTTCGGTGGTTTCTGAGGTTTCGTGATGAATGAATGAGTGAGTGAGTGAGTGGTATTTGACAAATATATAGTAGAAGATAGTGTCAAGTCTTTGTTATGCTAAACTCGGTTGACAGTGCTGTGTGAGTAGGTGAGTAACTAACGGGATTTCAAGTAAAGATGCTCATTTTCTATACCGGTAGTGCAGAGCGCAACTGGCATCCAGACGGCCGTGTCTCGACTTGAGCTATGTTGCCATGGAAACTATCTACCTTGCCATTCCTTCATGAGTATATTTTATGATTTGATTAGCCTGTGCTTGAGTGCAAAAGGGCCGAAATCAGAAGAATGAGAAAGACTATCGAAAATTCATGTATCCAGCAGTTCCTTCTGGGTCCTAAACTATGTGTATGCAAAATTTGGTTGAGATTGGTGGAACGGTGTAGATTTGTATACGGAACCAACCCACCCACCACATACATACATACATACTGTACCCAACTGTCATCATGTGGACCATGTGTTCGTATCCCAACTAACTCACGGTCTTTCGAGGTATGGGACGTTCCTGCCCACCATACGACCTCATGCTCAGGATTTGAGTCTACCAGGTAACTACTCTACATGAAATACACAACATATTCCTACAAAACAATATTTACTGGTCTAAAATCATGGCTATACAACAAATACAAATAACGGACAAATTATATTTAATTCCCACAAATAAAAATAGGGTTATTTTGTGAGTTCTCTTCATAAAATAGTGCTACACTGCACTCAAATCTAATTCTAGTATCCTATCATTGATACTTTTCAGACTTCAGTGGGTTTCCATAGTGTTGATCATGTGACATAATTACTTAACTGGAGTATCATAACACAAAAGTCACATATCACATTAAAATGACGTTAATAACAAAATTACTCCGTTTCTTACGGCATTTACTTTAATTAGCATAAATTCATTATTTTCTGCATTAATTAACAAATATTTGTTGTGTCGTGTGGATCATCTTCCTTCTTTCCGTCAATTATGAACGCTTTAAGAAAAGTGGTCCTTATCCCTTCCAAAATAAACATGGATAGAATATTTTATAGTTTCACCATACAACGATTTTCTGGGTCTTGTCGGGCTTATATCGTTACAAACGTGTCATCTTCTTTAGAAATCACATACCCGTCTGCATAACTTAGTGTGAACTGGCAAAATGCATTCTAAAAAGATGCCTAACAATTTATTTGGTTCAGTGTTCCTCTTCAGAGAATAACTGGGCCAAATATTATCCGATTTCTTTGATCCAATAACGTATGTGTGTTGCAACACATCATTCAATTCAATTGGCATCATCAAAACACTCCTATTATAATTGCATATTTGAAATATCGAGATTCTTCAGTGTCCTACTGTGACCCTCAATTAAAGAACTGGTTGACCGACCTTCCCCGTCCCCCAGCAGGCAATAAAATTCGTTCCAGCAGGCTAGTCAAGATGGCTGCCGCAGAAGTGGTCTACATCCCCAACTTCCCTCATCTGCTGTCAAGGTCAGATTTGTTTACCACTGCAGTACAGTAAAGTTACGCTAGCTGTGGCTCCTAAGTAATTGAGTCATTTAATTATTTAACACATATAATTAGTGCATTGGGCTCAACTTGGCTCCTTATTAACATTCATGGCTGGGGATGACTCTGGTGATAGCCTTGCCGTTCTATGGTGAATACTGTGGCTTTAGACGCGCATCATAACGAAAATCCAAGATTTTCGCCAGCAGCTGTCACAATAATATATAAGGAAATCAGCGTTTCCTAAACGAAGAACATGATCCTTACCTCTCAGGGTAGATCATTCATATACATGCTCACGGAGTCTCGACGGATCTCAATCGTGGCCATAATTCATGCAAGCGATGGCAACAGACAGGCTCTGTCCAATTCGCTGCGAATAATACAGTATGCTCAAGGGCGATACTACTCGTAGATTTAGCCAACTTCACACCTAACGCGCAAGCTATACTAGTAGGTCCCCGCAATTATTTATTACGTAAATCACTGGATTCTACGTTAATTCTGCACGCGATATGCGGCTTCAAACAATATTTCACATAGATGACTCAATTATTAAGGCACCCGCGCTCTTTCTGTAATAACACTTAAGCCAAAGCTCTAAATAGCTCCTAATAACAAGGTATGACTTTACTGGCTTACTTTATTTTAATGGTCCTCAAATAATCCTAAGGATTGACCATATCAAATATTCATTCAACATTTCACTGACACTGAAAATTTCTCGTATCTCGCTATATTTCACATTACCCTTACTGTTTACCAAAATACAGTATCTTTATATTAGACATGACACAATTTGAACATTATTTAGGCCAAAAATGCCTATTACTTTACTGTTGCCGACCCATATTATTATTATTATCATTCATTTAACGTTACCGTTACATTCATCACTATTTTTGCCTGAATGGCCTTAAACAAATCACCTTCCAAGCCATATTTTATTCAAGACGAGTGGTGAAAACTCGTTCAATAAGTGACTGTGACATCTTAGTCTCAAAGTGATAAAATCGTTATATGGTGAACTATTTATTTATTATAACATAACTAATTGGTACTCACTTTTTCTTCTCGCTGGATAGTGCCAGCAGCTCAACTTGCGACCCACCATGATGCTTGACTTAAGCCATCATGTTATACTTTTCACAATACTTAATTTCACATATTTTCCACCTGATAAACATACTCTTATCAGTGGCCTCATTCACTTTCACACAATGCATATTAATCATTATACACATGAACACTTTTAAAGCACTATTACACAATTTATGTACACTTATTCACTATTTCACAGGTTGATCCTTAAATCGGACTTCTCCTACGCCTGATCTCAGAGATTCGATGCAATTACGCCAACCGCTGGTCTTCGTGAAATCTAACAGCGTTTACGGACGTTCGGTCCTCGTCACCTGCCATATCGTTCAGCTCACTGTCAAGATGAAGGGGCGATGCTTCCCCAAGCTCCCATCATTGTAGTGATCCTGCTGATAATGTCATATTCAACACTGACAGTACCTCCTGGTATGTGTCATGTTCACAAACATTATAAGTTATACTTTCGCTGTGGCGAATTTATATTTGCGTCAGATAATAGATAAATATCTATATTAAATTAACTTCGGCGCACTTCATGATTATACTTATGAAGCTGTATGACTTGCTTCCATTGTTCTTTAACGGCTGAGCGTTTATACTCTAAAATTTGGCGCGCTCGCTGGCGGCGTATAAGTTACGTGTATACTGCTGAAGACTGGAGATGAACTGGTGAAGACTGGAGAACAACTGGCTTGGCTTGCGTTACTCCTCCTATATAAAGGTTTCTCGTAAAAAATAGTCCACTGGACATGTCAGAGCGACTCCTATCTTGAAATAATACCTCTTCAGCCGAAATGACATATACACCTTGTTTATTTAGGTGTGGAGGTTTCATAACCGTTCGCGTGCCGGCGATCGCTTCGGCCAATTAATTACAATTAATTGCCTTAGTTCAGCGCGTGGGGACGCCATCGCGGTAATTCCCCCTTGCCTGGCCAGCAAATCACTCCTCTCGAGCGTAGGCTAGGTTGTAATGTGTTCATTTGGAGATATCGGCTTAAATTTAGGTGAAAAATCATTCCTAAATTATCTCTCCTTGAATACATTCACCTGGGTGTATATTTCAATGCATTTCAATACTCCACTTGGCTGTAATTAATTAATTTCCGTGGGCCATCATCCCTACTCTAGGTTTCATCGTTGTCAAGTGGTGAATACCCGAGTCATTAATTTTGAGCTGTCTCCCCGCTCCAGACGTAAATAGTGCGCTCGGCGCCTAAGTTCTCCGCCCACTTGCTAAGGGTAATTTGTAAAACTTCAAACTGGCCTCCTTCGTTCTTATATGCTTTGAAAACGTATATTTCCTTGCATTTGGCTACAATTCTTCACCTCAAATTGCTATGATATTCACATATAGATCGTAAAATCACGCTACCTTATTATATCTCATTATTTAACACATTGCTCTTCAGGTTCCCTAAAACTGTTCCCCCTCAGAGACCAATGGTTCGACTCTAGGCATAATCATGTGCCAGGTCTTCTCTGATGAGACCTGAGTTCGATGCCAGACTGCCGTGACTGATTGGGCACAATACATACAGACTTTCACTTTTATATATAAGATAGTACCTTTTTTACTTTGTCTTCCGTAACCGGATGGAAAGTAAAGAGCGGGTGGTCAGGTAGTGGGTGAAAAGAATCATGGGGTGTTGAATTAGTTGGTACTCTCTCTTCAGTGAAATATTCATTTAACTCATCAAGCGGAATGTCTGGTACATGTGCCTGTTGCTGCTGTTTGCCTATACCTAGAGAACGCATATTATTCCAGGCATTCCTTGTATTCATCTTCCTTGTCACGTTTTGTATGTAGGAGAATTTGGCGTTTCTTACGAACTGCTTAATACGATTTCTGAGCACACGATAATTTTCAAAATCAGTTTCGTCACGGGTACGTTTAAAACGCCGGAACAGTGCATCACGCTGTGCCATCATACTTTTAATGTTATCATTTAACCATGGACATGCTGGGCGAGTAACTTTGATCGAATGTTTAGGGGCATGCTTGTCATACAGACTACTAATAAGAGAATTTAACTTGTTTACTTTTGCGTCAATGTTATCTAAGAGTAATATGTCATTCCAGGGAAGGTTGTATGCGTCATGTTTTAAGTCATCCATATTAATATTGTTCATGTTTCTAGTGATAATATATTTAGGTGTGTACTGAGGCACACGTAGGGAGTACGATAGGTAAATTAAGTCATGGGTGGAGATAGATGGTACGGGTATTTGCCCGAAAGTTTCAACTCTGTCGAGATTGCTTGTCACAAGATGGTCAATGAGTGTATGTAATTCGTATTTATCAGAGTAAATGTGGTTTGTAGGTTCTAGGGGAAGAATAGTCATGTCGCAGGAAGAGAACAGGTTTTGTAATTGTTTGGTCTCATACGTCTGTGTCAGTAAATTGGTATTTTAGTCACCCACGGCTATTACGTGTTCGTAGGTTGGAAGTAAGTCGAGCAAGCGGTTTTCAAATTCACTCATCATGTTTGTTATTCTTGGTGGCTTATATACAACAGCTACCAGAGTCTTTTGTTGGCCAACAATTACTTCAACAAACATGAATTCCGGTCCTGGTTGTGTGCTAAGTGTTGATGCACATATTACCCGTCTTTTAAGTCGCTTCTACAGTACATGGCAACCCCGCCTGCTCGCCTGCCATCATTTCTGTCATGACGTTCCAGCGAGTACCGATTTAGTTCTACCATGCTAGACGGGACGTCAGGTTTTAACCAACTTTCACTTATGCAGAGCATGTGGATGTTGTTTTCGTTTATTATTGTCTGTATTTCGTCGTGATGCTCAACCAGTGACAGAGCATTAATATGGCAACATTGTAATGAATGCTTGGATGAGGAAAGTGCCTGTTTTAGAAGAAAGCCAGTGGTGTAAGGGGAGGGAGAGGGTTGGAGTGGGCTAGGCTGGCCAAGGTCAGCTAGCTCATTCATACAATAGCTCAGCTGGGTAACGGGAGATATATCTTAAAATAGAAGAAACCTACCTGGACCTCCCACTGCACACTGCCGACCGCAACCAACGCACACACACATACACACACACACTTATTACTAAACTTGTCTAATATAAACATTACGCACATGTTCATTTCACTTCACTCTAATATCCCGCATTTGCTGATCGTTTTCCAGCTCCCTAAATGTGGTGACGGTCTTCTTAGTACCATCAGGGAGGTGTATTAAAATGCGGCCGTCCTGGGTCCAGACTCGGGTGGGTCCGAAGTGGTCTCTCGCTGCATTTAGGATAGTTTTCCGGGTTTTTGTGAGGGATTCAGTAATAAGAATCTTGGTTCCCTTTAGGAGGCGCTTGGACTTCCAGATGCGATCTCGCTCGTGGTAGCGGAGGAATTTTACAATAATAGGGCGTTTCCCAGTGGCTACCACTTCAGCTGCTGTTCGCTGCGGCTGCCCAATCCTGTGACATCTATCCAGGCTCTCCATAGGGAGGTCCACGTTCAACTTCGTCTTGATTGATGTCCCTCACCTTCTCGTACACATCTTCCTCAGGGTCCTCGACGATCCCGTGGATGAGAAGGCAGTTTCTCCGGCTGTATTTCTCTCCTTCGTCCAGCAGCTCCTCGTGGTGGTCAAGTCTCCACTCCAGCTTGCTCAGTTCTTCTTTAAGCACATCGAGTTCGGAGGTGACAGTGCTTCGGAACTCGCGAAAATCACGAGTAAGCGACTCTAGGGAGTCTTGACCCGGGTTGGCAGCACTGTTCAACAACTGAAGGCGTGCTTCAAAGTCTGCCATCGTTGCCTCAACAACATTTACACGTTTGTTCACCTTTTGGATTGACATAATGATGTAGAAAATGTTCAGGCACGTACTTCACACACTAAGTTACATGGTCACTCACTTTATGGCCGGAAATTGCGGTTAAAAACTGCGGTTTGCGCGGGATAATGCGGAGCACTCCTACAGGCTTCCTATGCCAGCCGCCATCTTAGTGCTTCTGCGAATTCATCGAAGGTCATGATGGTATATCTGAAGGCTATAAACCATTCAAGGGGCCCATCTGACAAATAGCGTTCTACGATCTTCATTTCCCTCTCTCTTGGAATATGCGCTTCGATAAAGTAATCTTTGAGATTTCTGATGTACTCTATCGGTGTGAAACTGTCTAGGTTGCTGAACTTGCGCGGTTTGACTTCAAAGTTCTTTATGACCGTCACGTTTCTCGGATATGAATCCTGAAGGTTTAGTCGAAAATCTCTATTGTAACTTTCGGGCTCTTTACTCCTCTCCTCTAAACCTTCCGTAAACCTGAATAATCTTTCTTCCGGCCTGATTTCCCTTTCTTCCACTTCTAGGCTATTTCTTCTAGTCTGATTCCTCGAATCTTCGAAATCTATCTTCTCCCTTTCCTTTTCTTCTATCTCAGCGATAATCTTCTTCAGCTGTTGGCCTACTTCGGTCTTTAAATCTTCCTTATACGTCTCAAGCTTGGCAACATCTCCTAGATTAAGATTTTGTTATTTCTTGGATACGTATTCTTCTAGTTCATTAGTTTTCTCCTCACTCATGGCATTAACGTTAGTGACAACCTTGTTTAATCGTTCCTCTATCGTTTTAGTTTTATTCTCTAACGATTCTTTCAAAGCTTGCACATCCTGACTAGATTGAGTTCTATCTTCTACTCGATTTTCAGTGAGCGTATCAATCCTTTTACCTAGATCTGTTCTTACATCAATAACTTCTCTATTAATCTCTACTTGAGTACTGGCTAATTTGTTTTCTATGTTATCTTGGATTTGCTTAACATGTTCCCCACTAGATTTATTCCACTCGTCTTTCCATACAACTACATTAGCTTTTAACATTGCAGCTATGTCCTCCTCAATATCTGCCTTAAGAATTTTTTTTATGGTCAATAACCTGTGTTCGTAAAGTTTCTACGTTACCTTTTAATTCGACCAGAGAAGCTGTAGTTTTTAACGCATCGTTAACAAAACGTGTCGTTAAAGCACTTATATTCTGTGTACACATTTCTTTAGACGCCTCTATCTCTTGTCTAATCTTATTAATGTCTACTTGGACTTTTGTTACATCTACAAGTACCGTATTGGCTTCTGTCTGTATTTTACCTATGTCAGACTGTACATCAGTGACATCTGACTGCATATTATTTATGTCAACCTGAACATTAGTGACATCGGCTTGGACTGTATCTACTTTAGATTGGACATTGGATACCTCTAACCTCACATTACCAATATCGGACTGTACATTAGACACATCCACTTGCACTAAGTCTACATTGGATTGGACTGTATCGACTTTACTTTGAACTGCGGATACATCTACTTGGACTGTATCGACTTTACTTTGGACATTGCATACGTCTAATCTAACATTACTAACATCAGTTCGGACATCTCCGACATCTGTCCGTACACCACTTACATCATCTTGAATCTGCTTTGAGCTGGTCTGTAATCGCGTGATATTTGCAACCATCTTAGAGGCACTAGTATGTAAACCCTCTAAAGAAGTCTGAACTTCCTGAATTTCAGTTTTGAAACTCTCTTTGACACTTTCTGCAACTTTATCTGTAAGAGAATCAACAACTTTAACAACCACTGTGTTAAGGTCCTCCTTTCGTTCCCGCTTCAGTTGTTCTAGGTCCTGCTTCGCTTCCTGAAATTTACCTTCAACAACATTTAAACTGCTCTGCAGTTGATCCTTCAAATTCTGCTTCATACTTTCTTGCAGCTTCATCTGCATCTCCTCCAACATTCTCTTTACATCCTCACTTGCCATTGCAATAACCCTTTATATAATGCTGTAGAGACATAAACAACAACAGAGCAAAATAACAACATCTGAGCAACGTCCTATTCCATATATATTTTTGAGCATCTTAATGTCTAAAAGTAACTTAAAATTACCTTAGCATTAACTTAAAGTACACCCTATGCTGAATAAACTCGCTCAAAATGTTCGTTCTCCTGTGATTCACTTTAAATATACTACCACAAAGAAATTCTACCATTACAATCATCACAACAAGTTAGCTTTAGTTTTACACATGACCTTAGCATTCGTCATGTACCGGTGAATTAAAATAGATATTCAGATCGTAGGTCGTTTTTCGAAACTGTCTACCTACTACACCTCTCTCAGATTTCCAAGATCTGATCATTATCTGAGTGTAACCTTCCTAATATTAATTTAAATTAAGCCTATATAATTACACTCACATCCATCCGAAATTGGATAAGACATCTCACAAGTCTGGTAATTATTTCTTTCACTAGAAATGTTCAAACCAACTTCCTTTAGAGACACTACGAAGCCAATTTCGTACCCCAAAGATCATAGGGCGCCATTCCTACAGTACCCGATAATCCGGAAAGGATCCTGTTGGAATATCCATTGCCCCCGCTGGATTGCCTATTTCTAACAGCACCGGCATATACTACATTAGAAATCGCTTCCAACATGGCCTTTAGGGATTTACAGACAGCAGTTACCAGAATATTGTGGATCATCAACCAACTACACTGGGCACTCACCTTTACTTACCTCTCGGGGACTGGGAATTCAGCTTCGCCTACACTACATCCACAATATTCTTCTCCTTATATTTAAAATGAATCACACTCCAACAACAATGGAAAACAATCTGAACAAAATTTATTAACAATAGGGTAAACTAATCTACTATAAACAAAATAACAAAAAATGAACTTAACAATAGACATTAAAATTAAAAACACGCAATCATTCACACCTCCTTTCAACTCTACATCTTACTACAATGCTGTATTAAAATTATGGGGGGGGCGTGGTGGCGCAGCGGTCAAGCTGTATGCCTCTCACCAAGGTGGACCGGGTTCGATTCCCGGTCAATGCATGTGAGATTTTCGATGTGAAATGCCATGTCCTGTGGTTCGGATTCCACGTAAAACGGAGGTCCCGTGGCTTATGATCGCGAGATTAACGGTCACGTTAAACTACAAGCTTCCTTTAGCTTTAAAAATTATGGGCATAAATATTGGCTTGTTTTAGACCTACACTGCGTAAAAATAAAAACGTTTAATGAAGTCTCTAAATGGCATTCCAGACACATGGTTTCATTCAAAAGCCTGCGTTGTAGAACGCACGTGCAGTAACTTTGTTTCATCAATGAAATACCGGCACCACGCCGTACTCGAAACTGGTTTATACAATAAATAGAAGGCGGTGAGAGTACACCTGTTTATATTATGTCATCGCTCTCCAATGCTAACGGTGAATCATTCTCGCTAGTCCACAGAGACTGCTTGTGTGTGCATTTATAAAAACACGTAAAAATTAACATTTAGATCTTACGAAAGTTCACATAACTACTCTGTTTCTTAAACAATCTTTCTAAAATTTTTATACACTCTTTCATTCGCACCCCGCAATTGTTCTAGACCAATTCGGTTCCACATCTACTCTTAACAGTGAACAATCATACACACCAAAAACATCCGCTCATAAAACACACGCTATTCCAAAACAATTGATTAATAAATCCTACTAAATTATTTAACTAATTAAATCATTTCCACAAAATATTTACATGTAATATGTGTATAATAATATCTATTATCTAGTGTTGCTAACGTGACACTTTCGAGATTCTAACTTCTCGGTTACAATATAATTCTTAACTAAATATATACACTGGTATTTCACATAACCATCCTTTAACGTTCTGTAGTTTTGATATACTGCTTACACATCGTCTTATATAGGTTTCATTACACTGTCGGTATAATACAGTCGACTAATTAAGGTAAACTGTACGTAATTACATAACTTCGGGTTTAATAAAATTTAATGATTGTATTATAGACATGAGTAGACAATCTTTCTCAAGTTGCATTTCCGCTGAAACCCTCCTGTTGACACAGCTAAATCGTTAATTCACAAGAACTGGACTACTTGTATACAACGGCTCTTATCATGATACATGCCTTTTTATCAAAGAACAACAATACTTTGACTTCCTTAAAATGCGGAATTCCCTCGCATGAGCACTCCATAGCTCTATAAATCCTCATATAACAGTATATATGGCATAAACAATTATCTTCTACTATGTTAAACAATAACCAAAAGGGAGTAATTGTTATTAACATATCTTATGTAGGAACTTCTCTCAAATACTGGCATGACCCTCAGTATCATTGCACATGACTACAATTATACATGCGTAAGTTCTTTACACGAAACTTCCAATTGTAATGAACGATATTAGACAGTCGTGATTAACCACCTAAAGTTTACTCCACAACAAGATAATTAACTGTTAACTCGTCTGTCGCAAATACATGTAATAAAAATAATACTCCTGTCTCATCTCACTTGTCAAGCTTTAAATTGTTTATCGTTGTAATATCATGTCCGCAAATGACGTGATGTTACGCAAATAGGATAAAATAACACACATGTTATTTATAGTGTCAGATAGAATTCAATCCTGACCGGGATAAACTAGCTTTGAATTCCTAGTCAAAGATTTGAATAATCTTCTATCAAAAGGTCTTTCCTCTAACATATTAAATGAACAAAGCTCTTAGCTTTACAAATAATAAGATAGGTTTGTCAATGTCGTAATGTTTTTCCACTCTACACAAAGAATGTTCATAGGGATTAAGACTTCGGTCTTATCAAACGACTAGTATTTCTTAGATCGTCGATAGTTTATGTACAATAATGATATAACAATATCATTCGATGTTTCTTCTGTTCTTGAAGTTATATGTTGTTACATTAAAGTGCTCAATTTTTTTTTAGTCGTTTACCCTCCAGGTTTGTGGAACCCACGGACTCAGCGAGGGAACTCACCACTACCGCCTTTACGGGCAGTGTCCTAGAGCTGGGAACATCGAATCGGAAGGGATACAACTGGTGAGGTGGGATTGGCAACTCGCGCAGGCGGCCTCACCTGCAAAGCGAACAGGGGCCTCATGAGGGAAGGTAAGGGATGGTTAGGATGGATAGACAAGGAAGAGGGAAGGAGGCGGCAGTGGCCTTGAATAAGGTACCATCCCGGCATTTGCCCGAAGACGAAGTGGGAAACCACGGAAAACCACTTCGAGGATGGCTGAGGGGGAATCGAACCCCCTCTACTCATTTGGGCCACCCGAGGCTGAGTAGACCCCGTTATTAAATTTAATAAGAATTTAATTTGAAGCTATGATACAATGTCAGAATACTTGGTTTAAGTGAAATTATTAAAAATTCAAGAGTCGAAACGACTAGTCTCCTATGAGGCAATATGATTCCTCAAACAAAATTTTAATGTCATTTCCACAACTGATCCGTAGAATAAAATTGAAAAATAGATGAAATGCAATCATCTTCTAAATAATCTTCAGGTATAAATTTCTCAACACACATCTGAAGTGTAAAATACATAAAAGCACTGAAATTCATGAAATGTGAAAATATAGAAATATGGAATAAGATCGCTGGAAATATGGAATAAGATCGCTGAAAATATGGAATAAGATCACCGGAAATATAGAATAAGATCGCCGGCTCAGAATGTTACTAATCAAGCTCTATATAACAATTGAGATACACTAATACCTTATTTGGACGAAAACATGAAGATCAATGTAAGTATTCCCACAATACTTTAGATGTTTCCTCAGTACAAGACACTGAGATGGATCTGCATTCGAACCTCGGATCTGCGACCTCAGAGATAAGAAACGTCCCTCTCTGGAATTCAACAACATTCGCCTGGGCTCGAACGACATCCTTCTGGCAAATTCTTCTGTGTTTGCTGGGCTACCCTAGCATCTTGACAATCTCTTCTGTAAAGTCTTCATTCTCCGTCGTAAATATGTATCAGCTTCATCATTGGAATATAATTATGGAAATATTCATATAAATGGTGAATGAAATATTTCCATTGCTAATTGATGTTATTTATTAGTGTTCGTAGACTGACGAAAATGCACAAGATGGACCGTACACTACGTCTGTATTCAAGAATACGTTGTCTAACGAAGCTCCATCGTTGTATCTTAACTCCTGTTATCGAATATGTCTCTGGCGCATGACTATTTAGTTCATCATATCAACAATATTAATAATGCTGAATGATAAGATTTGAAGGATAATAATAATCATTCTATATATTAATATTTATGTGTTGCGCCAATATTAAAAGTTCTCCGCCACTGTTCACTTGAACTGCGTTCGCCAACATCACGTTGCAATTTATAATGATATTCAGCTTTATTTCCAACACATTTGGAAATCTATCTTGACAGGCTTATATTGTCGAAACGGTGAATATTAAAAGGCTCGACTTTTCACAATATATAATAAGCGACCTGTTCTTAATATATATATATATATATATATATATATATATGCTTATTTAACTTCAGATCTCAGTTATATAAGATATATAATAAATGCAATGTTCCTCGCAACTTCACGTAGAATGGAAGTGCGGTGACCTCCTCCGTTCCACCTAGCTATCCTCGCGCCTCCACAAGTCGACAATCGTCGCACTCGGACTAAGCCTTGGGATCTCCGTTAACCCAGTAAAAACACTTCCTCACTCTTCAAAGACTGCTGGAATAAGAACATCGATCCTTGGGTCTCCCTCTCCAAGTCGGATTTTTGGCGGCCATATCAATCTCCCACCATAATTTTAGCGCATAGATTACTAATGCTTATTACTGCGTAGATTAACCGATCTGCGGTTTTTAAAGTATCAGACATAATTTCTTTTAATATTCTCTTCATTACCAAATAAGAAAATCCTCTTCTAAGGGCCTAAATGCATACTTTCACCATATTGTGTAATTAAAGTTGATCCCGTCTTCAATAAGACCTGTTCTCATTGGCTCTGGGCTGGGATCCAATAGCATAATTTATAACAATATTTATAATATTAATTTCCAAACTCGCTGTTGGTATGCTAAATGTAGCCTTCTAGAAGCGTGTGTCACACTTCCAGAAATTATATTTGCTGGTTAAATTTTATCATGGGGACGTAAAATACTCTCGTTTGGTCCCTAAATAATTCAATTTACGGGGGCAGTACCATCCCGGCATTTGCCCGAAGACGAAGTGGGGAACCACGGACCACGGAAAACCACTTCGAAGATGGCTGAGATGGGAATTGAACCCCCTCTACTCATTTGGACCACCCGAGGCTGCGTAGACCCCGTTCCAGCCCTCATACCACTTTTCAAATTTCGTGGCAGAGCCGGAAATCGAACCCAGGACCTCCGGGGTGGCAGCTAACCATGCTGACCGCAACGATACGGAGGCGACACATTTGTGTCTTTAATAAATTCTTATCTACATACTAGACACATGGTGCAACGGTTAGTACCCTGGACTCTGAATCCAGCGATCCGAGTCCAACTCTCGGTGGGACCGTGCATGTTTTTCATTATGCCACAACACTCTGCCTTACATTTATTATACCCTTCCGCGTTCTTCTAGGATGCCGACTCTCACTCGGGTGGTGCTCTGTTCGGGGTGGCTCTAATTTATACTAAACATCCTAGGAATATTGTCACAGGATCACAGGAGGCTTATCTTAAAATCAGTAGGTCAGAGAACTCCTAATATAAAATAATTTATTTCACAAAAACATCATCTCCCTTTTCTCCCAACCACAGACAAATAAAATAAAATCAACTCCCTTAAATTACTGAAAAACAACAATATCAAAAAAAATGCAAAATAATGTTTCACACTGGCTGAAACCAGGAATAGAAAATAGTCTATTTTACTGCAGTCCACTGCTTCAAGTCCAAGGGTTATTGTCAACAGACTTAATTCAAATAACTATGGCTTAAATAAACCAGCCATTCTATCACAATAATATTGCGCACTCATTTTTATAACTTGCAAAACTTGTTCTTTGGGAAATCGGACACGTCTATTCGTACAATCATCATCTTTCCTCACAAGAGTCAGATAATGAAGGCAATAGGTTTATTCTAGGTTACGGGCATGTGTGTTTTTATAACGTTAAAACAATTACTTCACTCAGAGCTATAACTCCGTTAATTATGGTAAAATAAACAAGTCAACATACATGAAGCATCAAATAAATACTTCGGCTGCCGGTGCGCCGTGATTATTAATAAACAACAACATAATGAATGCACTCCAAAAATAATGACAAATATAACACATCGCTTCCTGAAGCGGCACACAAAAGAAACCCCGGGGAGTTGGACTATCTCCCTTCATATAATACAATGCCAAACTCGACCTTGTGACAGACGTGCTTTCACCATGCTAACCAGCCGGCCGGCACAACCTTCCTGGCTGCTTTGAGAATTCAGACGGCTAACCAATTTCTACCTGCTCCTTAAGACTCCCTTTCACCTGCCTTGGGCTCGAGCAATTCAACCTCTTTCCGACGAAGCTAAAGTGGGCTCTCATCAGCAAATGAATTCAATCATTTTACTTACCATTTATATATCGTCGAAGAATGCGGGAATACCACCTCCGCTATTATTTTCACTCACCATTATATCATCGAAGAACGCGGGAATACCACATCCGCTTTATTTCTGCTCGACCCAAGATCGACTCTTAGCCTCATCTGAATATATCTCATACTACCCTCCAGACATTCTTGTCTTATCACTTTGTACCTTCGCGTGATAATCACTTACCATACTCATTACTCTCACAATTTCATTGTCACTTACCGGTCTTGTCACACTATCGAGTGGTCTTCCCCATTTAGCTTTTACAATTACATTGTGCATAAGCACTATCAAACAAATATTCCCTTGACTGTGCATTCACAAAGATAAATGACATCCCAAAAACAAAACCATATTTAATATAACACTTTGATGCTCATATACTTATTACATTATAAAACACACAAAATTCTCATTACTGATAAACACACAAATCTACACAAACATGCCCGGTACGCCTAAAATATCTATTTTTATCATAACTGCTTATGATCGAGATAGACTTATCCGACCCCAATAATGGGAAACATTATGACCCTCATGCCCCATACAATATTTACTTATCTCTCATATTTCCTGATGCGGTTCTGGTCCATGATATCAGTCTTCTTCAATAGTTGATTCATCTTGATGGGAGGAGAATTTACACACGGTTTTTCTCAAAATTTCACCAAAAACAAAGGTCCACTGTGAATTATTACCATTAACACAATGCACGGTTCTCGTACATGAAGCTCCTATCTCATATAGCTATCATTACTTATTTAGTTCGGCCGGCAGTTCGTAGCTTCCTAGAATACTGGTCTAGCTTTTAATAGCGCGTGCGGCTATACCTATCATTACAACTGCGTCATACTGTTATGATATGCACTGTTCTACTTTGCACTCGCGAATACTTAGCGATGTTCAATTTCGGAGGTATGCTAGCTCCTACTTATAACTTGTAACAATGTTAATTATTCTTATGCCTCAACGCAGGCTCTCGCGTCTACAGCGTATATTAAGACTTATAAAACTTGTAAAATGTTAATTTCTGAACGCTCAGGGCACGGGCTTTCGCCTTTGACGATGCCCCAAAGTATACTTATAGAACTTGTAAAAATCACCGTATTGTCCGAAGGCTCGCGGCACGGGCTTCCGCCGCTGATGTTGCCCCAGAGTAGACTAACTTCGCTGTGTTTCAATCCATTATTTATACGATTTCTCTTAAAGGGACGTGGAGTAGGGGTTCTCAGAATTTATTTCCAAAATAATACTCACATGAATTTGTGAACTAGCTCCTTAGAACGTCCTCATTCCCAATGTCTCAATGACTCCTTCATATTCAAAATTCGATCGTAGGATCGTTAGATAATGAGCTCCGTAATTTGCTTCATTGTCCCTCAATTTCGGCGGGATTTGATCGCGTCTCGCGTCTCTCACTGCCATTGGTCGTTTCAAATCCACCCCCTGATTTCATTTTAATTCTGGCAAAAATCACAGAATAATCCGATTTAAATGTTGATGATATTTCTGAGAGGCTGGGATCATCCCCTATACGATGGTATAACTCCTGTCTCTGTATCCTAATTACTGCTCTAATTCCTTTCAAATGGGCGGGGTTTATTTGGTAGGTAATCGTTGAGTTTTCTGCATTTGCCCGCGCAGTTGAACGACCTTCGCGCGTTGTCTGGCGCATTTGGTGTCCAGATGTGGATTATCTCTTTCCTGCCACCTTTGTTCGCGCTGGGAGAAAGCTTCTTCAAGTCACGTACGAACCGTCCTTTTGTCCTTCTAGTTTCACAAGCAACTTCCATTCTCACATCGGCTTTGAGACATGACTTAAATTTTGTTGGAATAATATGTGGACTTTATGCTATCAGATATGCATAAAGGTCATATTACCCTTCTGCCAAGAAAAAAATCGATATGGAACGTATGTTTTTTTTTTCAATCTCGATCCGCCTCACGGGTGCTGCAAGGTTCCGTCGTCACTCCTTATTGTTTATTTGGTTCGCCACTGCTGTCGTGTGCAGGGATTCCCTTGGTACGATCCTTGTCTCCCTCTCCACATTCTTGCTAAGATTAGTGTCTCTGCTGTCTCGCCCAGTTTACTTGCTTCACGGTCTTTCACTGTAAACACCGGGTCTGTTTATGATCGACGCCTTCCTCGTTCCACGTGCATTTGGTTCATCTTTATTCAATTTCCATAATGTTGACACCCGCGGTGTTCCGTGGTTGATCAAACGGTTCCCTTTTGTAATATAATTTGAGGTTTGAGCAATTTACAACTGATGTGTTTCCACCGTTTACGTCCTGTATCTTATATGCATTATTCCCCAAACTTCTTATGATCCGATACGGTCCTACGTATGGGAAACACCATTTATGAAATACTTTGTTTGCTGGATCAGAGATAGGTGGCCTCTTCAACAAAACTAGTTCATTGACGTTCAATTCCCTGTGAAAGCGTTTTCCTTTCAGTCTTCTCAGCCTCCTGTCAGCTTGTTCTCTCATGTAGGTGACCGTCCGTTCGACTCTCAGCTATGGTGCTGGTTGCGGATCTCTTGGGCAATCTAGTACTGTTGTCCAAGATCTCGGTGGTTGCTGGTTCAAGTGTAACGTGTACGGTACTTGTCCAGTTGACTCATGACGTGTCATATTGATGCAAATCTCAATATTTTTCAATGTATCGGCCCAACGGTGGTGTTCTGTAGGAATGAACATCCGGATGTGCTTCGAGTTTCACTGGATTGGGCCTGATCCCTTCTCCATCAACAATATGTCCTAAATATAAAATTTCGTGCTGAAAAAAGTGTGATTTTTTAGATTGATCTTGAAATTTGCCCTTTCTAGGTTCTCTAACAACTTGCTTAAATTTTGCATGTGTTCCTCATTGCTCTCTGATGCTAGTAAGATATCGTCGACATATCTGACAGTCATGTCTTTCACTTCTTCTGTTAAATTTCGATCCAATGCTCGGATTAGTGCAGATCCGGCTGTCTTAACTCCAAATGGTAAGCGACACCAGGTGAAACTCTGATTGTCGAATAGAAATCCAGTTAACAGCTGTGATTTCTCTTCTAACTCGATGTGCCAATAGCTATTCGCAAGGTCGACAGACGAATATATTTTCTTCTTATGGAACTTCTTGAGTACATCTTTAATTAGTGGTGCCCGGTCGGTTTCATGTATTAATCTGGAATTGAGGGTGCGAGCATCGAGACACAACCTCACTGAAACATTTGGCTTCGCCACCGCTAATATGGCGTTCAAATATGGGGTTGGAGCTTTCTTAATTATGCCCCCTTTAAGCATCTCACCTATAATTTTCCTAACTGCTGCACGCTGCTTTTCTGGAATTGGGTAGAGTCGGCTCTTAAATGGTGTCCAGTCATCTACCTGCATAGCGTACTTGAAATTTAAATTTTTTCCCGGTAGTGTATTAAATGCTGCTGAGTGGTTACAAAGCATTTGTGCCAAGCAATTTCTTTCATCATCATTCAGCTTTGCCTCTCTTAATTTTTCTTTCAAAAGTGCCTCAAAACTGTCTTTGTTGCCATCTTCTTCTACTGCCATGGACCACATTTCATCTTCCAATTCTTGCTTTCCCTCCAGGAGTCCTGTGTTCGAGTCCTCTTCATCTGCTTGACTTTCTTCTTCTTCTTCTTCCTCAGGAATGGCCTCCAGCTTCCAAATGTCAGCTTCTCTATCTAAGCCGTGGTTATTCATGTTCAGTCCTACTGCTGATAATCCTTCCACATTTCTGAATTTAATGACATTGTTGCGCAGGTCAATCACTGCTTGGTGCTCATATAGGAAATCCGCCCCCAGAATCAAATTTACATTCATCTTGTTCATCACCATGAATACATGTGAGAAAGTGTGTCCTAATATTTCTAGATCCAGTTGTACCTGAAATTTGCATACAGCTGATTTTTCGGGAATGACTCCTCGAATTTTGACATGTGGCACTGGAATCGTAGGTATTCTCTGTTTCTCGCTTATAGCTTTAATTAATGCCTCTGATACTAGACATAGCTGTGCCCCTGTATCCACTAATCCTTTTACTCTTAGTCCTTCTATCCTCGTAATGATGACTGGTAATCTCCTCAAACAATGTTGTTCCGGTTGAATAATTTCACGTGTAAAATCCTCAGGAGTTGCGACCCATTCCTCGATGTTCGCTATCAACCATTGTGTCTTATCTGGCGTGAAATTTAGCCTATCACGTTCACCCTCTAATACGTTTTTTTATAGCCCCCATGTTCCTTTTCTCATTGTGGCTTTCGCGGTGCTGCTGCATTAATTCACTCTCTGCTCCAGTGATTTCCATATCTGGGTTCTCGCGATTCTCCATTGTCCTTCGTCAGCGATCCTTTTCCGTCTCTTGGTTGCGATGCAACTCATCTAGGTATCGTTGTGATGCCTCATGCCTGCTTTGTAATTCCCGTCGACTGTCTTCCGGATATCCTCGGTTCTCCTCTCGTCTTCGGTTCCACGTTCTATTATCTCTCCTATCATATCTGCGATGATGATATGGACCTTCGCGACCACGCCCTCTCCATTCATCTCTCCTGTACTGTTGTGGCTGCCAGTTCCTCTCGTTCCTTGGCTCATATCTCCTCTGCTCCTCTTTCGGCGAATCTGGCCTTCCGTTATTATTCCCGCTTCTATGGCTAACATTCGTGTTGGTGCTTTGCTCTCTAGTTTTAACTAGCTCGGCTTGGTGTACTAGCGCTGCGCTGTCACTCGCTCTGACGTGTCTATTTTGATTATTTAGTGACGTCTCGTCCAACTGACGTAACACCTCCTCTGCTTGCAGTGCGCTCGAGACGTTTGCCGCAATTAAAAACTGTTGTACTGGCAATGGAAACTGCTTTCCAATTGTCATCACCAGTTCTGACTCCGGTGGTAAAATATCCATATCCTTCAGTCTAAGTAGCTGAGCCGAAAAATATTCTGAGTAGCGTGTTGGTTGCGACGCGTGGTACTTCCTACTATATAATTCCATCCTTAAATTATGTTGTATAGACATGCTCCAGTAACGACGTAAAAATGCCTGCTTGAAGGTATCCATGTCCTCAAAGGTGTAGCGAAAGCTTCTGAACCACGTCAGGACGCTATCCGCCAGTAGTTTCTCTGTTATTCTGAGTTTCTTATTCTCAGGAATATTATTGTCTGTAAGGTAGTGTTCCAAATCTTTTAGAAAAGCTTTCGGTGTTTGTGAACCATCATTGTTAAATTTTCGTGGGCGATCCTCCTGCATCCTAATTATTTGAACATACTGTGTAGTTGAGTTATTGTTATTATTATCGCCAGTCGGCTGTTGAGGTGTTGAGGCCATTCCTCTAAATGTTTGAAACCCTTCATTATTTTCGCTACCTGCGGTCGCACGGCCCGGACTAAGTTCATTCATTCTCTCTACCTGGGTCTGGCTTGTGTTGAAGTGATTAGCCGCACTGCTCGTTTCTTTACCGCTGCTGTGAGCTTTCAGTCCCAGAAGCATTTCCTGTTGTTGTAGAGACTGTATCTCGGTCTTAATGATCTTCCGTTCTTGTATCTCCATTTTTTCCAGTAACTGCAGTTCGACCTCCTTTATTCTCCTTTGGTTTTCTTCCATCTGTTCTATAAGTTTCTTTCTATCCTCTTTCCCGTCAATTCCAATTTGTTGGCATGTCTTGTTTATTTCCAGTCTTATTAGCTCATATCTATTTTCCTCTTTTCTCTTTCCCTCTTTCTTCTCGCTTTCCAGCTGATCGAGCCTGCCTCCTATCATTTCATTGCTTTCCCGGATCCTCTCTTTAAGTGCATCATTCTCGTTTTCCTGAATGCTCCATCGTTCTGCTTAAGTCAAAGCTGCCTTGTCTATTTCCGTTCTAATCTCTATCATCTCTCCTTCCAGGCTGTGCAATTGTTTTGCCGCAGACTTAACCTCGTTATCTACTCCTTTTATGGTAGCTTGAATTGCTAATTGTTCTGTCTTTATCCCTTCTGTGTTAGCGTTACATATTTCTTCTAGCTGTATGAGTTTCGCTGCCGTCTTTTCTTCACTGAACGCTATTGATTGCCTTAAGTTCGTCTCCATCTGACCTAACTGTGTGGTAGTCTCGAGCGTGATTTTAGCTATTTGACCTGCTAATTTATCTGGCAGTTCCTCTTTTAACGCTTCCTTATTCAACCTACCCTGTTCTACAATTTGTTCCATTAACTGTGTGTTAGTAACTGTATTTTGTTCCGCGAGTAGTGCATTATTTGTCTTACTGTGTTCCGCTATCTGCTCCGCTAACTGTTCCGCAATACGTGCATTGTTCATTCACTCTGTTCTGCAATTTGTTCCGCAATACGTGCATTGTTTAATTCACTCTGTTCCCTGCATTCCCTCTTAAAGTGTTCGAACTGTTCCATCGTTCTAGCCACTGAATTCTCAATAATAAATCGAATCTCCTCCACTGACGCCATATCACACAATATAATACTTATTTGAGAAGACTGGGGCATGGAGCCTCATGTTCCCATCTTCTGCAATCATAAAATGAGTCGCTTATTCCCAATTTACGATAATCCCATTAATGACTTTAATATGCTTGAAGAGCTGCCTATCTGATGTTTGCTTTTGTGAATGAACTTTCAATTTACCCTTCTGCATTAATTTTAACTTCCCAGTTCTGTCAATAAAGTACTGACATCACTTTTACGGTTCACGCCGTCCTACAACATACATTTGGAGTTTGCTACTAATTATTCAAATATAAGGGCGCCACGAAAACGCTGCTTCTACCTAACTTATGCAAAATAAACTCAGCATTTTCGATTATTTACTTTAAACAAACTCCTGGCTTTACTTTCCCCTGAATTACTTGTTAATTTGTCCCCACGTTGGGCGCCATTTTTAAAATACATATCTATACTTAATGGTTTGGCTATGCTCGTAAGACATCGCAGCAACCATCCAAGGACTCGGTTGTACTGTCGAAGCTTTCACTTGGGCCTCGCCATTAAATATCTATAGGGGAATGCTCTACATCTGTTTATATGACCTCAAGGCGGCATATAGACTTCAGTAGGCTCCGGCTAGCTACTCTCTGACACTTTCCATCACTGTGATCCACTAATTAATAAAAGAAAACTAATATGGACATGAATAACTGCATCATTATCACCAATCCATATATACCCTTCCGCGTTCTTCTAGGATGCCGACTCTCACTCGGGTGGTGCTCTGTTCTTGGTGGCTCTAATTTATACTAAACATCCTAGGAATATTGTCACAGGATCACAGGAGGCTTATCTTAAAATCAGTAGGTCAGAGAACTCCTAATATAAAATAATTTATTTCACAAAAACATCATCTCCCTTTTCTCCCAACCACAGACAAATAAAATAAAATCAACTCCCTTAAATTACTGAAAAACAACAATATCAAAAAAATGCAAAATAATGTTTCACACTGGCTGAAACCAGGAATAGAAAATAGTCTATTTTACTGCAGCCCACTGCTTCAAGTCCAAGGGTTATTGTCAACAGACTTAATTCAAATAACTATGGCTTAAATAAACCAGCCATTCTATCACAATAATATTGCGCACTCATTTTTATAACTTGCAAAACTTGTTCTTTGGGAAATCGGACACGTCTATTCGTACAATCATCATCTTTCCTCACAAGAGTCAGATAATGAAGGCAATAGGTTTATTCTAGGTTACGGGCATGTGTGTTTTTATAACGTTAAAACAATTACTTCACTCAGAGCTATAACTCCGTTAATTATGGTAAAATAAACAAGTCAACATACATGAAGCATCAAATAAATACTTCGGCTGCCGGTGCGCCGTGATTATTAATAAACAACAACATAATGAATGCACTCCAAAAATAATGACAAATATAACACATCGCTTCCTGAAGCGGCACACAAAAGAAACCCCGGGGAGTTGGACTATCTCCCTTCATATAATACAATGCCAAACTCGACCTTGTGACAGACGTGCTTTCACCATGCTAACCAGCCGGCCGGCACAACCTTCCTGGCTGCTTTGAGAATTCAGACGGCTAACCAATTTCTACCTGCTCCTTAAGACTCCCTTTCACCTGCCTTGGGCTCGAGCAATTCAACCTCTTTCCGACGGAGCTAAAGTGGGCTCTCATCAGCTAATGAATTCAATCATTTTACTTACCATTTATATATCGTCGAAGAATGCGGGAATACCACCTCCGCTATTATTTTCACTCACCATTATATCATCGAAGAACGCGGGAATACCACATCCGCTTTATTTCTGCTCGACCCAAGATCGACTCTTAGCCTCATCTGAATATATCTCATACTACCCTCCAGACATTCTTGTCTTATCACTTTGTACCTTCGCGTGATAATCACTTACCATACTCATTACTCTCATAATTTCATTGTCACTTACCGGTCTTGTCACACTATCGAGTGGTCTTCCCCATTTAGCTTTTACAATTACATTGTGCATAAGCACTATCAAACAAATATTCCCTTGACTGTGCATTCACAAAGATAAATGACATCCCAAAAACAAAACCATATTTAATATAACACTTTGATTCTCATATGCTTATTACATTATAAAACACACAAAATTCTCATTACTGATAAACACACAAATCTACACAAACATGCCCGGTACGCCTAAAATATCTATTTTTATCATAACTGCTTATGATCGAGATAGACTTATCCGACCCCAATAATGGGAAACATTATGACCCTCATGCCCCATACAATATTTACTTATCTCTCATATTTCCTGATGCGGTTCTGGTCCATGATATCAGTCTTCTTCAATAGTTGATTCATCTTGATGGGAGGAGAATTTACACACGGTTTTTCTCAAAATTTCACCAAAAACAAAGGTCCACTGTGAATTATTACCATTAACACAATGCACGGTTCTCGTACATGAAGCTCCTATCTCATATAGCTATCATTACTTATTTAGTTCGGCCGGCAGTTCGTAGCTTCCTAGAATACTGGTCTAGCTTTTAATAGCGCGTGCGGCTATACCTATCATTACAACTGCGTCATACTGTTATGATATGCACTGTTCTACTTTGCACTCGCGAATACTTAGCGATGTTCAATTTGTAACAATGTTAATTATTCTTATGCCTCAACGCAGGCTCTCGCGTCTACAGCGTATATTAAGACTTATAAAACTTGTAAAATGTTAATTTCTGAACGCTCAGGGCACGGGCTTTCGCCTTTGACGATGCCCCAAAGTATACTTATAGAACTTGTAAAAATCACCGTATTGTCCGAAGGCTCGCGGCACGGGCTTCCGCCGCTGATGTTGCCCCAGAGTAGACTAACTTCGCTGTGTTTCAATCCATTATTTATACGATTTCTCTTAAAGGGACGTGGAGTAGGGGTTCTCAGAATTTATTTCCAAAATAATACTCACATGAATATGTGAACTAGCTCCTTAGAACGTCCTCATTCCCAATGTCTCAATGACTCCTTCATATTCAAAATTCGATCGTAGGATCGTTAGATAATGAGCTCCGTAATTTGCTTCATTGTCCCTCAATTTCGGCGGGATTTGATCGCGTCTCGCGTCTCTCACTGCCATTGGTCGTTTCAAATCCACCCCCTGATTTCATTTTAATTCTGGCAAAAATCACAGAATAATCCGATTTAAATTTTGATGATATTTCTGAGAGGCTGGGATCATCACCTATACGATGGTATAACTCCTGTCTCTGTATCCTAATTACTGCTCTAATTCCTTTCAAATGGGCGGGGTTTATTTGGTAGGTAATCGTTGAGTTTTCTGCATTTGCCCGCGCAGTTGAACGACCTTCGCGCGTTGTCTGGCGCATTTGGTGTCCAGATATGGATTTTCTCTTTCCTGCCACCTTTGTTCGCGCTGGGAGAAAGCTTCTTCAAGTCACGTACGAACCGTCCTTTTGTCCTTCTAGTTTCACAAGCAACTTCCATTCTCACATCGGCTTTGAGACATGACTTACATTTTGTTGGAATAATATGTGGACTTTATGCTATCAGATATGCATAAAGGTCACATTATGTCTTTAATGAATACTTAACTACGTAGTGGTCCCATGGTGCAACGGGTAGCACACTCGACTTTGAATCCAGCGATCAGAGTTGAAATCTCGGTGGGAATTTGTATGTTCTTCATTATGCCTCAATACTCTTCCTTACCTTTATGTGTTTAATAAATAGGTATCGAAGTAGTGGTCCTATAGTGTAACGGTTAGCACCCTGGTTTGAATCCAGCGATCAGACTTCAAATCTCGGTGGGACTTGGAATATTTTTAATTTGCCACAACACACTGCCTTACATTTATGTGTTTAATTAATTCCTATCCCCGCAGTGGTCCCATAGTGTAACGGTTAGCACACTGGACTCTGAATCCAGAGATCCGAGTTTAAATCTCGGTGGGTCCTTGTATGCCACAACGCTCTCCCTTACATTTACCTCTTTAATAAACTCTTATCTACATACTGGTCCCATGTTGTAACGGTTAGCACACTGGTCTCTGAATCCAAGGACCCGAGGTCGAATCTTGTTGGGACGTTGAATGATTTTCATTATGCCACAACACTCTGCCTTACAATGTGACTTTAATAATAACCTACTAACATACTGGTCCCCTGGTGTAACGGTTAGCACATTGGACACTGAATCCAGCGATCACAGTTCAAATCTCGGTGGGACGTTGAATGTTTTTCATTATGCCACAACACTCTGCCTTACATTTATGTCTTTAATGAATACTGAACTAAGTAGTGGTCCCATGGTGTAACGGTAAGCACACTGCACTCTGAATCCAGCGCTCCGAGTTCAAATTTCGGTGGGATTTGAATGTTTTCCATTATCCACAACACTCTGCCTTACATTTATGTGATTAATAAATAGTTATCTTTGTAAGTAGTGGTCCTATGGTGTAACGGTTAGCAAACTGGACCATGAATCCAAATATCCGAGGTCGCATCTCGGTGGGACGTTGAATGATTTTCTTTATACCACAATACCCTGCCTTACATTTAAGTGTTTAATAAATACTTATCTACGTAGTGGTCCCATGGTGTAACGGTTAGCATGCTTGACTTTGAATCCAACGATCCGAGTTGACATCTCGGTGGAACCGTGATGTTTTTCATTATGTCACATCACTCTGCCTTACATTTATGACTTTAATAATTAAGTAAATATATACTGGTCCCATGGTGTAATTGTTAGCACACTGGACTCTGAACCCAGCGATCCGAGTTCACATCTCGGTGGGATCTTGTATGTTTTTTCATTATGCCATAACACTCTCCCTTACAATTACCTCTTTAATAAACTCTAAAAGGTCGCCTCCGTAGCGTAGCGGTCAGCATGGTTAGCTGCCGCCCCGGAGGTCCTGGGTCCGATTCCCGGCTCTGCCACGAAATTTGAAAAGTGGTACGAGGACTGGAACGGGGTCTACTCAGCCTCGGGTGGCCCAAATGAGTAGAGGGGGTTCGATTCCCCCTCAGTCATCCTCGAAGTGGTTTTCCGTGGTTTCCCACTTCGTCTTCGGGCAAATGCCGGGATGGTACCTTCTTCAAGGCCACGGCCGCCTCCTTCCCTCTTCCTTGCCTATCCATCCTGACCATCCATTACTATCCCTCATGAGGCCCCTGTTCGCTTTGCAGGTGAGGCCGCCTGGGCGAGGTGCCAATCACACCTCACCAGTTGTATCCACTCCGATTAAATGTTCCCAGCTCTAGGACACTGCCCGTAGAGGCGGTAGTGGTGAGTTCCCTCCCTGAGTCCGTGGGTTCCACCAACCTTGAGGGTAAACGACTAAGAAGAAGAAGAATATATACTGGTCCCATGGTGTAACGATTAGCACAGTGGTTCTGAATCCAGCGACCCGAGGTCGAAACTCGTTGGGACGTTGAATGATTTTCATTATGCCACAACACTCTGCCTTACTCTGCCATACTCGTCCCATGGCGTAACGGTTAGCACACTGGTCTCTGATCCAGCGATCCGAGGTCGAAACTCGTTGGGACGTTGAATGATTTTCATTATGCCACAAGACTCTGCCTTACATTTATGTGTTTAATAAATTGACACGGCGCCTCCGTAGCGTAGTGATCAGCATGGTTAGTTACCGCCACGGAGGTTCTGGGTTCGATTCCTGGCTCTGCCACGACATTTTTGGAAAGTGGTATGAGGACTGGAACGGGGTCTACTCAGCCTCGGGTGGTCCCAATGAGTAGAGGGGGTTCGATACCCATCTCAGCCATCCTCGAAGTGGTTTCCCGTGGTTTCCCACTTCGTCTTCGGGCAAATGCCGGGATGGTACCTTCTTCAAGGCCACGGCCGCCTCCTTCCATCTTCCTTGCCTTTCCATCCTGACCTTCCATTACCTTCCCTCATGAGGCCCCTGTTCGCTTTGCAGGTGAGGCCGCCTTGGTGAGGTGCCAATCACACCTCACTAGTTGTATCCACTCCGATTAGATGTTCCCAGCTCTAGGACACTGCCCGTAGAGACGGTAGTGGTGAGTTCCCTCGCTGAGTCCGTGGGTTCCACCAACCTGGAGGGTAAACGACTAAGAGAAGAGTTGAAGAGGAAGAGAAGAAATAAATTGACACCAAAATAATGGTCCCATGGTGTAACGGTTAGCGCACTGGACTCAGAATCCTGCTATCACAGTTCAAATCTCTGTGAGACCTTGAATGTTTTTCATTAAGCCACAACACTCTGCCTTACAATTATGACTTTAATAATAAAGTCTGTACATACTGGTCCCATGGTGTAACGGTTAGCACACTGGAGTCTAAATCCAGCGATTCGAGTTCAAATCTCGGTGGGACCGTGCATGTTTTACATTATGCCACAACACTCTGCCTTACATTTATGTGTTTAATAAATCTACGTAGTGGGCCCATGGTGTAACGGTTAGCACATTCGACTTTGTATCCAGCGATCAGAGTTGAAATCTCGGTGGGATCTTGAATGTTTTTCATTATACCACAATACTATGTCTTACATTTATGTTTTTAATAAATACTTATTTACCCAGTGGCCCCATGTTGTAACGGTTAGAACGCTGGACTTTTTATCCAGCGATCCGAGTTCAAATCTCTGTGGGAATACTCATCTTTACATTTATGTGTTTAATAAATTCTTATCTACATAGTAGTCCCATGGTGGGTCGGTTAGCTCCCTGGACTCCGAATCCAGGGATCCGTGTCCCTATGCCACACACTCAGCCTTACGTTTATGTGTTTAGTAAATACTTATCTACGTGGTGGTCCCACGGTGTAAGGTTTAGCATGAAGGACTTTGAATACAGAGATCCGAGTTCAAATCTCAGTGGGACCTTGAATGATATCCGTTATGCCACAACACTCTGCCTTACCTTTATGTGTTTAAAAATACTTATCTACGTAGTGGTCCTATGGTGTAATGGTTAGCAGTCTGGACTTTGAATCCAGCGATCCGAGTTGGAATCACATTGGGACGATGACTTATTTTCATCATGCCAAAACACTCTGCCTTACATTTATGTGTTTAATAAATTCACACCTACATAATGGTCCCATGGTGTAACGGTTAGCACGCTGGACACTGAATCCAGCGATCCGAGTACAAATCTCGGTGGGACCTTATATGTTTTTTCATTATTTTACAACACTCTGCCTTACATGTACGTCTTCAATACATTTTTATCTACATACTAGTTATGGTGCAACGGGTAGCACACTAGACTTTGAATCCAGTGATGCGAGTTCAAATCTCGGTGGGACCTTGAATATTTTTCACTATGCCACAACACACTGCCTTAGTTTTATGTGTTTAATTAATTCATATCCCTGTGGTGGTCCCATATTGTAACGGTTTAGCACACTGGACTGAGAATGCCGCAATCCAAGTACAAATCACGGTGGGTACTTGAATCTTTTCCATTATGAAATAACACTCTGCATTACATTTATGTGTTTAATAAATTCATATCTACTAAGTGGTCCCGTGGTCTAACGGTTAGCACAATGGACTCTGAATCCAGCAATCCGAGTTCAAATCTCGGATGGACGTTGAATGTTTTTCATTATACCGCAACACTCTGCATTACATTTATGTGTTTAATAAATAGTTATATACGTAGTGGTCCCATGGTGTAACGGTTGTCACTCTGGACTCTGAATCCAGCGATCTGGGTTTGCATCTCGGTAGGACGTTGAATGTTTTTCATTATGCCACAACACTAAGTCTTACATTTATGTGTTTAATAAATACTAATCTACGTAGTTGACCCATGGAGTATTGGTGAGCACGCTGGACTTTGAATCCCACGACCTGAGTTCAAATCTCGGTGGGATCTTGAAAGTTATCAATTATGCCAGAACACTCTGCCTTACATTTATGTGTTTAATAAATACTTATCTAGGTAGTGGTCCCATGGTGTAACGTTTTTTTTTAGCGTATGGCTTTTACTGACGTGAGTGTCCGAGGACATGTTCGGCTCGCCAGTTATGTAGCTGCTACGAGACGGACACCCAATGGGTGAGCTACAAGTACCGTTGGGAAGGAAAGTTGGAAGGTACGGACGAGGAGTTGGAAGGTAGCGGCTGTGGCCTATAGTTAGGGGCCAACCCCGGCATTTGCCTGGAAGGAAGATGGGAAACCACAGAAGACAATCTTCAAGGTTGCCGGCGGGGGGATTCGAACCTCCTCGCCTCCCGGAAGTGAGCGACTGCCATCAGTCATGCCGTAACGACCACGGCTAACTCACCCGGTGGTGTAATGGTTAGCACACTGGACTCTGAATCCTGCAATCCGAGTAAAAATCTCTGAGGGACCTTGACTGTTTTACATTATGCCACAGAACTGTTTTTCATTATGCCACAACACTCATCATTACATTTATGTGTTTAATAAATTCTTATTAACATAGCAGTCCTATGGTGTAACGGTTAGCACACTAGACTCTGAATCCAGCGATCCGGGTTCGCATCTCGGTAGGACGTTGAATGTTTTTCATTATGCCACAACACTAAGCCTTACATTTATGTGTTTAATAAATACTCATCTACTTAGTTGACCCATGGAGTATCGGTGAGCACGCTGGACTTTTAATCCATCGACCCGAGTTCAAATCTCGGTGGGACCTTGAGAGATATCCATTATGCCACAACACTCTGCCTTACATTTAAGTGTTTAAATACTTATCTACGTAGTGGTACAATGGTGTAACGGTTAACGCACTGGACTTTGAATCCAGCGATCCAAGTTGAAATCTCGGTGGGACCTTGAATGTTTTTAATTATGCCACAACACTCTGCCTTGCATTTATGTGTTCAATAAATTCCTATTTACGGAGTAGTCCCATGGCGTAACGGTTAACACACAGGACTCTGATTCCTACGATTCGAGTTCAAATCTCGGTGGGGCCTTGAGTGGTTTTTCATTACGCCACAACACTCTGACTTACATTTATGTGTTTAATAAATAGATATCTAAGTAGTGGTCCTATGGGGTAACGGTTAGCCATCTAAACCCTGAATCCAACGATACAAGGATGCACATCAGCGGGACATTGAATGTTTTTCATTATGCCACAACACTCTGCCTTACATTTATGTTTCTAAGAAATACTTATCTACTTAGTGGTCCCATGGTGTAACGGTTGGCCCACTGGACTTTGACTCCTAAGATCCGAGTTGAAATCTCGACGGGAGTCGATGTTTTTCATTATGCCACAACACCCTGCCTTACATTTAAGTTTTTATTAAATTCATATCTACATAGTAGTTCCATGGTGTGACGGTTAGCACACAGGACTTAGAATCCTGCGATCCGAGTTTATATCTCGATGGGACCTTGAATGCTTTTTCATAATGCGACCATCCTCTGCCTTACATTTATGTCTTTAATAAATTCTTATCGACATACTGGTCCCATGGTGTAACGGTTAGCACACTGGACTCTGAATCCAGAGATCCGAGTTCGAATCTCGGTGGGACCTTGAATGATAGCCGTTATGCCACAACATTCTGCCTTTCGTGTTTGATAAATGCTTATGTACGTAGTGGTCCCAAGGTGTAACGGTTAGCACGCTGGACTTTAAATCCAGCGATCGCAGTTGGATTCGCGGAGGGACGATGAATGATTTTCATTATGCCACAACTCTCTGCCTTACATTTATGTGTTTAATAAATTCACACCTACATAATGGTCCCATGGTGTAACGGTTAGCACGCTGGACCCTGAATCCAGCGATCCGAGTACAAATCTCGGTGGGACCTTGTATGCTTTTTCATTATGCCACAACACTCTGCCTTACATATACGTCTTTAATAAATGCTTATCTACTTAATAGTCTCATGGTGCAACGGGTAGCAACCTGCACACTGAATCCAGGAATCCGAAGTCAAATTTCGGTGGGACCTTGAATGTTTACCATTATGCCATAACACTCTGCCGAACATTTATGTGTTTAATAATTTCATATCCACATAGTGGTCCCATGGTGTAACGGTTAGCACACTGGACTCTGAATCCAGCAATCCGAGTTCAAATCTCGGTGGGACCTTGCTTATTTTTCATTATTCCACAACACTAAGCCTTACATTTATGTGTTTAACAAATACTTATATACGTAGAAGTCCCATGGTGTAACGTTTAGAACGCTGGACGTTTTATCCAGCGATCCGAGTTCAAATCTCTGTGGGACCATGACTGTTTTTCATTATGCCACAACACTCATCCTTACATTTATGTGTTTAATAAATTCTTAAGTCGCCTCCGTAGCGTAGCGGTCAGCATGGTTAGCTGCCGCCTCGGAGGTCCTGGGTTCGATTCCCGGCTCTGCCACGAAATTTGGAAAGTGGTACGAGGACTGGAACGGGGTCTACTCAGCCTCGGGTGGCCCAACTGAGAAGAGGAGGTTCGATTCCCCCTCAGCCATCCTCGAAGTGGTTTTCCGTGGTTTCCCACTTCGTCTTCGGGAAAATGCCGGGATGGTCCCTTCTTCAAGGCCACGACCGCATCCTTCCCTCTTCCTTGCCTATCCATCCTAACTATCCCTTACCTTCCCTCATGAGGCCCCTGTTCGCTTTGCAGGTGAGGCCGCCTGGGCGAGGTGCCAATTCCACCTCACCAGTTGTATCCCTTCCGATTCGATGTTCACCGCTCTAGGACACTGCCCGTAGAGGCGGCAGTGGTGAGTTCCCTCGCTGAGTCCGTGGGTTCCACCAACCTGGAGGGTAAACGACTAAGAAAAGAAAAGAGGAAAAATAAATACGTATTTACGCAGTGGTCCTATGGTGTAACGGTTAGCACTCTGGACTTTGAATCCAGCGATCTGAGTTCAAATCTCGGTGGGTCCTTGAATGTTTTTCATTATGCCACAACACACTGCCTTACGTTCATGTGTTTAATTAATTCATATCTGCGTTGTTGTCTCATATTGTAACGGTTAGTACACAGGGCTCTGAATCCCGGAATCCAAGTACAAATCACGGTGGGTTCTTGAATCTTTTCCATTATGAAATAACACTCTGCCTTACATTTATGTGTTTAATAAATTCATATCTACGTAGTGGTCCCGTGGTGTAACGGTTAGCACAATGGACTCTGAATCCAATGATCCGAGGTCGAACCTCGGTGAGAAGTTGAATGATTTCTTTATGCCACGACACTCTGCCTTACACTTATGTGTTCAATAAATTCGTATCTACATAGTGGTCCCATCGTCTAATGGTTAGCACACTGGACTTTGCATCCAGCGATCCGTGTTCAAATATCGGTGGAACCTTGAAGAACTCTCATTATTGTGGTGTTTGAAGCCATATTTTCAGTGTTGCCTTAGTAAACAAGAGTTTAGTGCTTTTCAGTCGGTCAACACGAATGTACCCAAAAGAGATGGGTTATGCCCTAATCCTGAAATAAATTACATGAGATTAATAAAACACTAGGATGACCAGTTTCGATCGTCAAGCGATCATCATCAGATCCATTACACTTAGGCTGCAAAATCTATGTTTGAAATACAGGTGAAAATATTTACAATATGTACAATTATTTAGTTGCAGTATTGGTACTGCAACTGTCAGTGTATGCTAAATGCAGTATATATGTTAGGTGAAATGCTAAAAGGTGATAGCTATCCGTAGATTGTACTTTAGAGAGATTATATGGTTGTAAACTATGGTTAAACTATAAAATTTTAGGCTAACTACTTATCTGATTGTCTTCCGTATAACAGCTACTCGCAGTTTTCGTGCTCACTGGAACTCACTATGCGGTAGACTGCCATTATGCCACAACACTGTATACATTTAAGTGTTTAATAAATTCTCTTCTAAATAGTGGCTTCATGGTGTAACGGTCAGCACTCTGGACTCAGAAACCAGCGATCTGAGTTCGAATGTCGGTGTGACCTTGAATATTTTTAGCCTATTTTCAATTTTGAAAAAATAGGCTTATGAGATCACCTTTTGTCCGTGTGTGTGTGTGTGTGTGTGTCCCCTAATAACGTCTAAACGGCTGGAGCGATTTCAATGAAAGTCGGTAAGTTCATAGCACTATTCCGGGCGACCTCAACCGTGCACTTCAAATTTTGTTACATCTCACCAATCCAACATGGTTGCTGTGCGAAATATTTCACCAGCATTCAATATCTCAGAAACTATTCCTGATATCACCCTGGAATTTTTTGCGGTGATAAAGGACACTACTAGAAGTTTACCTATGAGACTTTTGAAAAACTGGTAACTACAAAACCAACATGGTGGCCACGCTAATTGGCAACTTTTAAATAGACGTTTCTCGCGATTTAACCAACCAAACGCAATAAAACTTGGCACAGTATATCTTTATACACATTGTAATGCACCGACATCTAACTTCATTCAATTGTTTACATAACCACAAGATGGCGGATGTGCGAAATATATCACCGGCATTCTATATCTCTGAAACTATTAGCGGTATCACCCTGAAATTTTGTACGGAGATAAAGGGCACTACTGGAAGTTCATCTATAAGACTTTCAAAAACCGGTTAACTACAAAACGAACATGGCGGCCAAGCGAATTTGAAAATTTTAAATAGACCTTTCTCGCGATTTAATGTTCCAACCGCAATGAAATCTGGCACAAGGATTGTTTATACACATTGTAATACACTGGTATCTAATTTAGTTCAATTGTTTACATAACCTCAAGATGGCGGCTTTGCAAATTTTAAAATTAAGTTTTTATTTCTTGTGTCCTAATCATGCGATCGATGTGAAAGTTTGAATAATGAACCTACACAATAATTTTCCTTTAATGGTACATGACTCTATGGCCTATAGCCTACATTTAACAATCCAACATGGCGACCATCCGAAATATTTAGACGGCTCTGAATATCTACGAATCTATTATAGCAATCAAACTGAATTTTCATAGGGGCTATGAACTTAAGTTCACCTATAGGACTTTAAATAACCTGGTGATCACAAATCCAACATGGGGGCGAGCGAAGTATAAATATTCACATGGACGTTTCTCGCAATTTAACGATCCGAGTGCAGTGAAACTTGGTACAGTAAATCCTAATAGACTGTTAATTCAATGGCATCTAATTTATTTCACTTGTTTTCATAACAACAAGATGGCAGCTGTGCGAAATTTTAAAATCGCCTTGTTACTTCTTGTGTCCTAATCATGCGATTGAAGTTTGAATGCTACACGATCACAATAATCTTCATGTAACAGTACATAACTCTAGGACCTACATATATAAAATCCAACATTGCGACCATCCGAAATATTTAGTCGGTTCTCAATATCTACGAATCTATTACAGTAACCAAACTGAATTTTTTTGTGTAGATAGTGGCAATTAACATAAGTAGGATATATGAAAATAGGCTGTATAGTTCTTCACGGAACTTCTTGTTATTATTCCACAACACTCTGTTTTACTTTTAAATGTTTAAGAAATTCATACGCTCATATTGGTCCCATGGTGAAACGCTTAGCACACTAGATTTTCTATCCAGCGATCCGACTTCTATTTTTGCTGGGGGCCAAGGATGTTTTGCTTTAATACACGACACTCAATCTATGTTTAAAATTGACTAACTTTTATCCAGTATTAATATGTCCCGTGGTGTAAAATTTAGCACTGGGAGATACACTCTATGTTAAGCGATCCGAGCGGTGAATATCTTGACACTCCCGTTTGCCTGAATTTAGCTTGACGTGGAAAGTCCCCATCTTGTTAGTTTCTTGTAATTGATATTACGGGCTTTGCTTGCCTTTGGACATCAGCACGATGTACTTGGGTGTATGCTGAATTTGTCTGATAACCTATGTTTCTATTGTGACTGCAGTGGTGTAGGAGCCCCGAGACTTGAAATAATGTACTATGCTGGCATTTTCCTGGTGCGGTGTCGGAAACCTCGGGGAAATCCACACTGATGATAGCCATAGTCAGCATCAGAATTCGAACCTCAGATTTCCGGACTTGCTGCAACTCTCCGTTGCGGTCGTAGTGAGTGATTTAACGCGATGATTTGCTTTAAGTTTAGACACTCCCATCGACATGAAGAGTTTACTAACGTTCGATTAACATTGCGAGGTCCCATGATGTAGCGGTCTGAACTCTGAATCCAGTGATTCTCATCTAAGTATCGAGGGGATCCTCAAGGGAAAGAAAATCTAATTGCTAATCCCAACCAGGATTATTATTTAGCGTATGGCTTTTAGTACAGCGAGTGTCCGAGGACATGCTCGGCTCACCAGAGGCTGTAGCTACTTCAAGCAGACATCCATGTGGTGAGCTACAAGTTCCGTTCAATTTCATTTAGAGCGTTACCTAGATATTTAGCTTCTCACAAGTTTAGTTAGTGGAAGGATCTTTTACATGCCATAAATCTATAACATGGGACCGCCGGCTTTACTTCCCCTCCGAAGAAAGGCATACTGAAAAATTTTAACGCTCATAAAATTACGACGACTTTGGCAGGGTTTGAACCCGCGATTTTGGGCATAGCAGTTCAGCATGCTACCGACTACGCCACCGAAGCCGCTCCCGACCTGGAATTCCCAAAGGATTGACCTCCTAATCGTATCACAAGAATAATTTTAATAATCGAAAGGTAACTCAGATTATTATCTAACCTGGATGGCGTACAGCTATCAACAAAAACTTACTTAAATTTGAACGACGCTACATTGTGTACAAATGGTAATTGAAAATGTTTAAAGAAGAACTAAGAACAGACAAAGTTATTAACGGTATTTCCAAAGTTCTTTTTAAATACAGGGTTAGCATAAATGATTTAAGCGATTTCATGCACATGATCTTTTTTCTGTATGTATGTATGTATGTATGTGGGTTGGTTCCGTATACAAATCTAAACCGCTCCACCAATCTCAACCACATTTTGCATACACATAGTTTAGGACCCAGAAGGAACCGCTGGCTACATGAATTTTCGATAGTCTTTCTCATTCTTCTGATTTCGGTCCTTTTTTACTCGAGCAAAGGCTAATATCCCTATATCCCTATATCCATATATATATTATAATTGTGAAAATCTGTGTGTCCGTGTGTGTGTGTGTGTGTGTGTGTGAGTGTGTGTGTTAGTTTGTTACCTCTTGACACTAAAACGGCTGGATGGATTTGGGTGAAATTTGATATGGAGACAGCTTATACCCTGGGATAACATATAGGCTGCCTTTCATCCGGAAATAAATCATTGTTCCCGTGGAACGGGCAACATAACTGAAAAGTCACCAAAAATACTCAACTGGGACAAAATATCGAAGTTGTCGCATAAAGACCGGACAAAGCTCATTTTACGCCTCTCGATGCGAGAAATAATACTCGGTAGGTCCCTACGGGACACCGAAACCCACATTTTAAGGCCCTAAAACCAACAGTTTCAAAGATATTCGCAGAAAACTATATTCACTCTGATAAACTGATGAACTAATGGCAAGTCCGTTTCCATGACAACTGAATCTGAAGGTATGACATCCGATTTTCTATATATCCCCGTAGGAGGCAATGCCAATCCATTTCTTATCTTTTTCAAGATATATATAAACACAATAAGAACAGGGTAGCATGCCTGCCTCCCAACCGGAGGCCCCGGGTTCGATTCCCGGCTCCATCAGAAATTTTAGACACTGACGTGAGGATTGCAACGGAGTTCACTCAGCTTCTTGAGGACAATTGAGTAGCTGTCTGATAGAGAGGCAGCGCGCCGGTCACGAAAAACAAGATTAACGGCCGAGGGGACACGATGCACTGACCACGCGTCACCACAATATCTGCAGGCCAAATGGCTGGGAGCGGTCGCATGATAGGCCTAGGCCCTTCATGGTCTGTAAAGCCAGGGGTAAAAAATTAGGTGTAGCGCCTTCCAATACCACTTTTAATTTTTAATCACTACAGTAGCGGCTACTAAATAAAGGTAGCGATATAGCTACGTTCAATTTAATAAACACTGGGCTTACAAATCCCGTATAGTTAAGTAGAAATATCAGTCTGGTCGTTATTTCAGTAGCAACGAAGCTCTGTGGCGGCTATTGCCGTTTCCGTAACACTTAAGGCATCCCGCCGTCACATACCTCAATGTGCACTTACAAAATTGTGAACCAGTCTATTTTACTGAAAAGAATTTCTACGAGCGAGTATCCACTCCGGCAAAAACCACACTCACCACCTTTTCCAAAATTTACACAAGACATGATTTTTAAAGCACTCTTCTGTATGTTTAGGTACAGAGATATACCACATGGAAAGATACAATAAAATGTTGGCAAATCTGAGTTCAAGGAACTGCTGTCCAGAATAGGCTTAGGGCAGGTTATGCGGCCCATGTTCGTAACATGGAATGTTTTCCTTTGACAATGCATCTACACCATGTGCGAGGGCAACGCATTTCAAAGATCTCTAAAAACATAATAATCAGGAAATTTAAAGTGGGAGCGAAGATTCAAGGATAAATAATTTCATGTCTGAGATTTGCTGATGACATCGTCATCTTGGCCGATACGCCAGAGGATTTGGACGAGTTTTTGAATGGTAAGGACTCCGTCTTGAGGAAAGAATTCATGATGAAAATCAATAAATGTAAAACAAAATTTAAAGTGGGGGCGAAGATTCAAGGAGAAATAATTTCATGTCTGAGATTTGCTGATGACATCGTCATCTTGGCCGATACGCCAGAGGATTTGAACGAGTTTTTGAATGGTAAGGACTCCGTCTTGAGGAAAGAATTCATGATGAAAATCAATAAATGTAAAACAAAATTTTTGGAATGCAGCCGAAATAAATCAGAAAACTCTATGGACCTCAAATTGGTAGGTGAAACGCTACGGGAAGTAGGAGACTTCTGTTACTTAGGAAGCAAGATAACCATTGATGGACGAAGCAAAGAGGATATAAAAAGCAGGTTGGCTCAGGCAAGGAAGCATTTCTACAGAAAAGGAATCTGTTGACATCGAATATACATTTAGGTATTTGGAAGTCATTTTTGAAAGCTTTTGTCTGGAGCGTGACACTATAACGAAGTGAAACTTGGACTAATGGTGCAGCAGAAAAGAGGACAATTGAGGCATTTGAAATGTGGTGTTAAAGGAGAATGATGAAGATCAGATGGGTAGATAGGGTAACAAATGAAGAGCTATTAAGACGAGTGGGAGAGGAGAGATATTTCTGGCGACTGCTAATGAAGAGAAGAGATAAGATGGTACGACACATATTAACACACCCAGGAATAGCAAGCTTAGTTATGGATGGGAGGGTCGAGGACATGAACCGTAGGGGTAGACCAGGCAAGGGAGGCATGGAGGGCTGCATCAAACCTGTCAAAAAACTGAAGACTCACACAACAACAATCTGGAATTTCAATTAATTAGAGAGGCATGTGAGGCAAAAGGGTTGTTGGAGAATTTCAATCCCTGGGATGTAACACTAGAAGAGACTGCATAATGTACATCAGCGTCCAAGGTGAGAGATATTTTACTATAGGTCTATTAATAGTGACACGTTGACGTTCAAATCATCAATAAGTGTGGCAAAATTACACCCAGAATAACTTAAGGAAATATACGCCCACTTTTAATTCTCCATATTCCGATAGATTTGCCATTCCAGTGTGCAAGAGTGCAGTTCCCTCTTCAAACAATATTCGCAATTTCTATTAACAAAGCGCAATGACACACACTTAACAGCAGCAGGTGTACATTTAGACAAAACCATTTTTTCCCATGGGCAACGGTATGTGGCGTGCTCTCGAGTATCCGAAAAAAAAAATGGTCAGTAGAAAATGGCAAAACCAAAATCGTAATTCTAAAATGTGTTCACATAATGTAACATCGTACCCTGCAGACTTTCACAACTCTATAAAATTCCCACTTTGCTGCTCATATCAATATACTGTACTGTATGTATCAACATTTTCAGAATTACAATGGACCCACCTGTAACCGCAATTGCTGTAATAGAATTGACCAATTATCAGCAATGCTTGCCAGGTAGATGAGTGGATAGCGTGTCGGTGTACTAACCCCAAGATTGCAGGTTCGCTCCTGGTCGTGGTAAGTGATTTTTGAAAGGCGGCAAAAATACGACACGCATGTCATTCGATGTTGGCATGTCAAAGAACCCATTTGAATTCAGTAGGCCGTGTTCATAATGGAAAAATTAACCTCGGGATTTTCCGCCAACACAAAGTTCCTCATTTCTCTACTAGAAAGCGCTATAGCGTTCAAGGAGCTTAGATATCTAACCTCCTTGACTTTCATAGTGATTCAAGGAACAACAAAATTCGACGCAAGCTACCCTCTGGGTGTCAAATTACAAAGCTTCCATCCGGCACCCGAGGCCATATGATATTATTATTATTATTTTATCAGCAATAATGCATCGTCCTCATTGTCTTGATCGCGAGCGAAGCCGCGGGTACCTGCTAGTAAAGTCATAAAATATACTCATGAAGGAATGGCAAGGCAGATCATATCCATGGCAACCAATAGCTCAAGTCAAGACACGGCCGACTGGATGCGAGTTTCGCTCTGCACTACCGGTATAGAAAATGAGGATCATTAATTGAAATCCCGTTAGTTACTCAACTGCACACACAGCACTGTCAGCCGAGTATAGCATAACAAAGACTTGACACTATCAACTACATATTCGTCAAATACCACCCACTCACTCACTCACTCATTCATTCATCACGAAATCTCAGAAACCTCGAACGGATTGGAATGAAATTTGGTATGCAGCTTCCTCAAGGGCCGCAAACGCCCACTAAGTAAGGATTTTTGGATATTCAGGTTCTAAGGGGGTGTTAAGGGGGTAGACCTGCATTTCATTGAATAGCAATATCTCCCGATTGGTTTCATTGGGGATGTGATACTTGGCATATAAACTCATCATTAAAAATAAGAAAAAAATGTGTCTCAGGGTTTTTCGACGTGGTGTATATTATGAGGTGAAAGGAGTGAAAGATGGGGGTTTAAAGATTCCTAACGGAGCGTGAATCTCTTAAACGACATAGGCGGAGAGTTTGAAACTCAGCGGAAAAAAATCAGCTTAAAATTAAGTAGATAGGTGTTTAACCGTTTTCTCACCAATCCAATTTAAGGGGCCCATGGGGTGGGGTGAAATTCTGGGGAAAAGAAAACAGGAAAGAAAGTGTCCTAACTAATTAACTGACTGACTCACTCATCAAAATCAGGGGGGGAAACTGCTTTAAAGTAAGTAAATAGCTGTTGGACAGTTTTTTTTCATAAATCAAATTTAAGGGGTTCATGGGGAGGGGTGAAATTCTGAAAAAAGAAAATTGAAAGAAAATGTCTTGGCTCACTCAGTCACTCATCATCGCCCAGCCAAAATTTTTGAAGTTAGAAACATGACAGTTTGGGGAAATGTTCATTGTATGTCAAAACAGTCTACTAAGGGAGGATTTTCGGATATTCAGGTTCTAAAGGGGTCTTAAGGGGGTTAAACCTGCATTTCATTGAATAACAATATCTCCCGATTGGTTTCATTGGGAGATGTGATACACGGCATATAAATTCATAATTAAATAAAAAAATAAGAAGACACGTGTCTCAGAGTTTTTCGATGTGGTGTATATTATGAGGTGAAAGGAGCGAAAGATGGGGGTTTAAAGATTCCTAACGGAGCGTGAATCTCTTAAACGACATAGGCGGGGAGTTTGAAACTCAGCGGAAAAAAATCAGCTTAAAATTAAGTAGATAGGTGTTCGACCGTTTTTTTTTTCATAAATCCAATTTAAGGGGCCCATGGGGAGGGGTGAAATTCAGGGAAAAAAACAGGAAAGAAAGTGTCCTAACCGATTGACTCACTCACTCTTCATACTCAGGGGGAAAAACTGCTTAAAAATAAGTAAATATGTGTTCGACAGTTTTTTTATAAATCAAATTTAAGGGGTTCATCGGGAGGGGTGAAAACCGGAAGTAAAAAAAATGAAAGAATATGTCTTGACTCACTCACTCACTCATCATCGCCCAGCCAAAAATATTGAAGTTGGAAACATGGCATTTTGGGTATATGTTCGTTGTATGTCAAAAGCGTACACTAAGGGAGGATTTTTGGATATTCAGGTTCTAAAGGGGCCTTAAGGGGGTTAAACCTGGATTTCATTGAATAACAATATCTCACGAGTGGTTTCATTTGTGGATGTGATACTCGGCATATAAACTAATCATTAGAAATAAGCAGACATGGGTCTAAGGGATTTTGGATGTGGTGTATTATTATGAGGTAAAAGGGGTGAAAAGTGGGGAGTTGAAGGATTCCAAACGGAGCGTGTAGGCTTATCTCTTAAACGACATAGGCGAGAAATTTGAAACTCAGCGAAAAAAAAAAGATTAAAAAATAAGTAAATCGGTGTTCAACCGTTTTTTTTCATAAAATAATTTAAGAGGCCAATGGGGTGTGGTGAAATTCTGGGAAAAAAAAAGAGAGAAAGTGTCCTAACTGACTGACTAACTCACTCACTCATCAATCTCAGGGGAAAAAGACAGCTTAAAAAATAAGTTAATAGGTGTTCAAGCGTTTTTTCATCAATCCTATTTAAGGGGCCCATGGGGAGCGGTGAAATTCTGGTAAAAATAGTTGAAAAAATATGTCCTGTCTGACTCACGCACTCATCATGCCCAGCGAAAACTATTAAAGTTGGAAACATGACATTTTGGGAATATGTAAGCTGTATGTCGAAAACGTAAATTAAGGAATGACTTTTGTTTATTCGGGTTTTAAAGAAGTGTTCAGGGGGTAAACGTGCATTTCATTGAATAACGATATCTCATGAGTTGTTTCATTGGGGATGTGATATTCGGTATATAAACTAATCTTTAAGAATAATCAGACACATCTAACGGTTTATCGATGTGGTGTATATTATGAGGTGAAAGGGGTGAAAATTGGGGATTGATGGATTTCTAACGGAGCGTGTATCTCTTAAACGACATAGGCGAGAAGTTTGAAATTTGGCGGGAAAAAACAGATTAAAATAAAAGGAAATAAGTGTTCGACCGTTTTTTCATAAATCCAATTTAAGGGGCCCTTGGAGCGGGGTGAAATTCTGGGGGAAAAGCAGGAAAGAGAGTGTCCTAACTCACTCACTCATCAAACTCAGGGGGGAAGAACAGCACAAAAATAAGTAAATAGGTGTTCGACCGTTTTTTTCATAAATCCAATTTAAGGGGTTCATGAGAGGGGTGAAATTCTGAAAAATAAATGAAAGAAAATGTCCTGACTTACTCACTCATCATCGCCCAGCCAAAATTTTTGAAGTATGAAACATGACATTTTGGGGCTATGTTCGTTGTATGTCGAAAACGTCCACTAAGGAAGGATTTTTGGATATTCAGATTCTAAAGGGGTATTAAGGGGGTAGACTTGCATTTAATTGAATATCAATATCTCCCGATTGGTTTCCTTGGGGATGGGATACTCGGCATTTAAACTCATCATTAAGAATAAGCAGACATATGTCTAAGGGTATATCGATATGGTGTATATTATGAGGTGAAAGGGATAAAAAGTGGGGGTTGAAAGATTCCTAACGGAGCGTGTATCTCTTAAACGACATAGGCGAGGAGTTTGAAACTCGGAGGAAATCAATCAGCTTAAAAATAAATAAATAAATAAATAAATAAATAAATAAATAAATAAATAAATAAATAAATAAATAAATAAATAAATAAATAAATAAATAAAATAAATAGGTGTTCGACCGTTTTTTTTCATAAATCCAATTTAAGGGGCCTATGAGGAGGGGTGAAATTCTGAAAGAAAAACGTCCACTAAGGAAGGATTTTTGGATGTTCCCTCTCACCGACCAACCAGAACTATTTAAGTTAGAAGAATGATATTATGGGGATATGTTTGTTGTATGTCGAAAACGTCTACTAAGGAGGGATTTTTGGATATTCAGGTTCTAAAGGGGTGTTAACGGGGTTAAACCTGCATTTCATTGAATAACAATATGACACGGCTATGACGCGAGCGAAGCGAGACTAAAAATGAGATGGTGTGTGTCTGTGTATTACTCAATCACGCAAGTACCACTGGTCCGATTTACATGAATTTTACATGGAACTAGCTGATTTACCAGGTTAACATATAGGCTACTTTTGATTTCAATACTTTGCACTATTTAAAGATGGCGACCATTTTAGTGACGTCACTACACCCCTTGGTTTCAAACTTTCATATTTCGATTTCAAATAAAAAGAGAACGCTAAGAAATAGCAAACCTTTGCTGGCATATACGAGGTTTAAAATTACATTTTCTATCCAATAGGTATCTCCAACGGCTAGCGAGTAAAACCTAAATTTGTGCTATAAAACACGGTCAACGCCGAGCGGTGTTGTTGGACAAAATGTTCCATCCTTAATCTCCCTCTGCGCAGCGACTCGCCTATCCTCTGTTTTAACTGTCACCTTCACATTTTAATTTATTTATGACGCGTAGCGAAGCACGGGTACTTCAGCTAGTCTAATATATAAAAGTGAAAATCTGTATGTATGTTTAGGACCCAGAAGGAACCGCTGGCTACATGAATTTTCGATAGACTTTCTCATTCTTCTGATTTCGGCCCTTTTGCACTCAAGCACAGGCTAATCAAATCTGGTATGCAGCTTCCTCAAGGGCCGCAAATGCCCACAAAGAGAGGATTTTGGATATTCAGGTTCTAAAGGGATGTTAAGGAGGTAGACTTGCAATTTTATTGAATAGCAATATCTCCCGATTGGTTTCATTGGGGGATGTGATACTCGGCAAATAAACTCATCATTAAAAATAAGAAAACATGCGTTTGAGGGTTTTTCGATGTGGTGTATATTATGATGTGATAGGGGTGAAAAGTGGGGATTGAAAGATTCCTAACGGAGCGTGTATCTCTTAAACGACATAGGCGAGGAGTTTGAAACTCAGCGAAAAAAAATCAACATAAAAGAGAAGTAAATATGTGTTTGATCGTTTATTTTCATAAATCCAATTTAAGGGGCCCATGGGGAGAGATGAAATTCTGGGGGGGGGGGGGGGGGGCAGGAAAGAAAGTGTCCTAACTGATTGACTGACTGACTCACTCATCAAACTCAGGGGAAAAAAACTGCTTTAAAGTAAGTAAATAGCTATTGTCATTTAGACTTTCACGGCCCGTGTTACTATTCATTATGTTGAATTTTGGGCTTATGCCGTGTTTTATTATACTAAAATTCGACGCGTTTGAATAGCAATATCTCCCGATTGGTTTCATTGGGGGATGTGATACTCGGCATATAAACTCATCATTAAAAATAAGAAAACATGCGTTTGAGGGTTTTTCGATGTGGTGTATATTATGAGGTGATAGGGGTGAAAAGTGGGGATTGAAAGAAACTCAGGGGAAAACGCGTCGAATTTTAGTATAATAAAACACGGCATAAGCCCAAAATTCAACATAATGAATAAGTAAATAGCTGTTCGACAGTTTTATTTCATAAATCAAATTTAAGGGGTTCATGGGGAGGGGTGAAATTCTGAAAAGAGAAAGTTGAAAGAAAATGTCCTGACTCACTCACTCACAGCTCTTGCTGTGCAGCCATCATTTCTGCTAGATCCCCTAGGAGAAACGAAGAGACCGACTCGAGTATGGCTGGAGGTTGCGTGGGGATTGCGCGTGTGGTCGATGTGGAGGACTCACAAGATTGTCCACGTTTATCTTACTGCCGGAACAGAGTCTCATACCACAGAATGTTTGACGACCAACTGCAAGCGGTTAAACTTCATCCATCACACACGGGACATATTACAAACGTACGAACACCTCGATCCATGCTGACTACGACTGATGCTCCAAAGAAGAATAATCCTTACCTCAGTAGCTCTAAAAACTCATCTGACCAATCGGGTTGCCCAATCATAACAACGAAAACCTTAGCCAAATCCGACCCAGGCTGTATATGTCCAAAGTATCAACAGCGTCCAGTAAGTTTTCGCAAGGCAATAATGGTTTTAAACCCACTCGTTTTGTAGAATGGTCATATGAACAACATTATGAAGGGACTATGACGAACAAATTCGGAGATCTCCATCCAGTCAAGTCAGATGGGAAAGGCACGGAGAAGTTCAAAGAGACGACTGACAACGTGAGAGAACTGAAGGCACGCTTGATGGAAGAAGAACAACGTCTGTCTCAGCAATCCTGCAAAAAAAAAAAAAAAAAAATTAGCTCCAGTGATAAATCTACCACCCTGTTCGAATTTGTGATGTTGAGCTCATCAACGGACAGTGATATCAAAGTCCTCTCCAGACAGGATGAGACATAGCCACAATCGGACAGTTCCACCAATGTTTCCGTTGTGCAGTTGACGGGCGAAATTCCTCTGGCTAGAGAAGGCGCCAAACTGAAAGTTACGGTGTCCTACTATAGCCGGATTCTGGGAATTCAGTCTGAACCAATCATATGTCTGAAGACCACACACTGGCCGATCACGTGTCCTAACACACAATGTTCGCGTATTCTGTCTGCCATCGACCTCGCCAAGCACATCGCGTACTCTCACCAATCAGTGCCCAGATTGCACGTAGAGGCTGGGGTGCCATTACACCTCTGGCTGGAGGCCAACAAGGTTCCCTTGGACCAGGCTACGTGTGTCATGTTGCTTCTACTAGAAGGAAGAGTCAGGAACAGCAAAGAGGGAGGCCTGAGCCTCCCTGTGATGGTGGCCCGCATGCGAGCATCCTCTGGAACAGACGAGATGATGCTCATATTGCTCGCCGACGTGGATGCCAGTTCAGTGGTGTACTCGGCCGGAGTCACGGGCAGGGTGGTAAAAAGCAAACTCTTCTTGTACCGGCTTCCTGCCTACTCTCTGCGTCAGTCTCAGAACCCGACTGACGTGTATCGCCAAGGAGACTGCATTGTCGTCACAAACTCCATGGTGAAGGAATTCTGCAGACAAAATGGTGGCCTTGATGTTTTCTTACTTGTACATTCAATGCAGCAATCCGAAGTTTCGTCAGTTAGTGATTCGTCTTCAGTCTAAACGAGAATGGTTTCTTCCTAAATGCTTTTCCATTAAAGTTACAGTTTTCTTGATTATTCAGTTTCATTCAAGACTGTAGTGGAGGGTATACACCGTATTACTTAAGGTTTGCTCTAGTATTAAGCGTATACTAGTAGCTGGCCTAAGATGCCTCTGAGACATTTTCAAGACCATCCACTTTCCCCCTCTGTCAATCACGCGCTCTGACGCGCACCAGAGGTCCGAGCCTGGACCCTGGGGGAGAGAAGAGGGGGGAATGGCCTGAGGCGTGACCGTGGCCTACGGTATACTATAACGTTATATTATAACGTAGGCCACGGGCGATAAGACTGAGTCATCAAACAGGACACAAGTGTTCAATTGAGTTTATTTAGGACATGTAGGAAATAAAGAACAACACACAAATTAAATTATCAAATATATAATTCATTTAAAAGTGTTTGTTTAGCAAAACAGATTTGAGTTTTATGAGTGCTTATAAACTATACTCTTTTATAAAAAATATTCATTTTTTTATTAGCAAGAAAACATACTGTAATCAATTTACACATCAAGTGCATAATATCCCCATGGCAGGATTGATAGTTTATCATTAACCCATAGCTTGCCACGGTGGGTGAGTGGGTACCAAACCCATACTAGTCGTGGCCGAGTGAGGTGCGTGTGAGCGCGCTGTGTGACCGCATTGGAAGAGTGTACGTTTCCTAATACCGGTGCTTCCGATAGTTCCACGGGTGAACTGACCTTCCGTGTGTCATTCGGACAATACTTTTTCAAGTAGTGTTCCAGATAGGACAACAAAACCAGGAAACCCAGAAAACCCCGCTGAAAATCATGTCCGGGTACCAGAGGAAAAACACCGTACGCTGCCAATGGGACAGGCAGAGTTCTCGCGCCACACCAGGAGAAACTCACCGCTGGATTAGCGATACTCTCCGGTTGACTGTCGACCAAGTAGAAGCCATCCAGTTAAATGTGCAAGATAAAACCATGTACATCAAGGTAATCAGCATATCTACTTATTAGAAATTGTTAAATAATTTTGCAGATCCTATTAAATTTCAGTATGACTCAGGCGAAATGACTAATGTTAAGCTCTCCCCAGCGGATTTCAATTTTACCACAGTGCGTATATTTAATGTCCCACTTGAAGTTCCCCCTGAAATTTTCAAATCCGCCCTGTCGAAATATGGCACTGTGAGTGAAGTCAGGAAAGAACAATGGTCTTCTGCTTATCAGTTCCCGGTGTATAATGGAATACGCGCAGTCACTATGGAAATCAAACAAGATATCCCCTCCACTGAGACTTTTGGTGGCCATTCTGGCTACATATCTTATAATGGACAGAAACAGACCTGTTTAATTTGCAATGCTAACACACATCTACGTATCAACTGCCCACAGAAAATGATTCCCCTCGGTATAACTCCTACACAACAACGACGTGTCCAATACTCGGAAGTTGTGACACAGCAAACGTACATGCAAACATGATTATTGATCAGTCAGCTGGGACAACACCAGAAGTGGACTCTGATACACATGACGCAGAACTGGTACCTCACACTGACCAGCTCAGCGAGCCACAGAGTGCCCCTGTGCTATCGGCAACCTGTATCGCAGCCTTAGAACCAATTATGCCGTCACTACAGGCTGCCACAGAAATTTTGTCTTCACTGCCCCACCTTCTCTGGTACCTACCGACTCACTTAAGCAGGTTGATCGGGGATCCGAGAACGTATCTAAGAATATTAAAACAAATGCCTCGATTGCCGTACTGTGCCCAACTCTAGGAATGGGTATTCCAAGATTCAGACACCTAGATATCAAGGGAAAGGCTACAGCCGCTTTTGAAAGTTGAGATATTTGAATATCGCGCTACATTGCTTCTCGAAGCAATTGGAAAGAATATACCGCTAAGAGCATGTCAAGTGACGTAGCGAGTAATAGCAGAGGTCGAGGCTATTTATTGATTAAATAGTTAGCCATGGAGTAGAGACTTGAGACTTGGATCAGATTACTGGCACGGCCAAATGAAAGAGAATGCAATATCAAGTAAATCGGACCAGGGATACCAGAGATATGAGGATTTCTAGATTTCAGCGTGATGACGCGTGACCCTGACTGTTTTGAATAAAAGCCGGCCGGCACAGGCATCAATAGCTCACTTCGACACAAGCACTTGCCTAGCAAGGTGCCACTACGCTGAGCCAAGGCACATGGTTGCCGGATCTACGCAGAAGTTATTTTCAAAGTTGTGATAGTCACAAAAGTGCTGCGCTACGAGTGGAACTTAGTAAGTTTCCGGCAGGGAGGATCACTAAGGTGATAGTTATTTTTCGACGGACACTGGTGAAATATTTTTATTTTCACATGGACATATGCTAGACTTTGTCTAGAATTAATACTTTGTCACAGTCCAGTAATAATCTAATACTTGGATATTTTAAGTCCAATTCAGTCAGTTTTCATATTTGTAACTTAATAACCACTCCGATCTATCAGTACATTGAAGACCAGTCTATCACGGTGGTGTTCATTAGCCAACGCAGGGAAACTACATGTTGCTTCGCGCATGGTAGATGGTGTGAAGCCATGCCCAGGGAACGATCTTCAGAACAGCCGTTGATTGGTTAGACTGTCAGTGTTTTCTTGTACTGAAAAGATTACCGTGAGTTATGTTACAACTGACATATCTAAGAATAGATCACTCAGATCTGACCCCATTTAAGCAAACTGTTATGGAGTTAACAGAAGCCAATATTAAAATGGATCAACAGTTACTTCAAACGCCAAGAGATACTACCACTATGTCTTGTTAGACGTATTGTGGGTATATAATGGCGGCCGATACAAGGATTATACGTGCTTGTCCGATAGGGCATGTCTATGGATAAATCTGGTACAGACCAGGTTCGCTACGCTTCAAGACCATCAAGAAATGTAAGCCACATTTTGACTTTATATTATGCCTAGCTAATTGGAACAAACTATTTTTCGGCAGATGACCAACACATTTTTTTTCTTCGTATTTAAATCTTGCAATGATTTACGCAAGACATATTAGGGTTATTCTGAGTATTTTCAGCACTCAGAACAGTTTAGGATCGATGACCGAGCATATCGAGCATTTATTTGAATATTTCATATTTTTGGGAAATCACGGTAATCAGCCGATGTAACTGTAAAAGTTAATAATTATTTTTATTGAGGAATGGATATTTTTTCCATATTCGAAGGTTCGAACATGTGGATTCTCACATAATGAGATGATAATTAAATATATTTAAAATAATATAACTAATAATAATAATAATAATAATAATAATAATTTTTATAACTATTCTAAATAATTCTTGGATATTATATTTTCTAATAATCACATTTATTGAGAGAGAGCCTATGAAGTAGTTTAATCATTTCTAGTTTGGAACAGGAGATTTTCCGAAGGAGAGTGGTTAGCGCAAGCCCGCATTCAACCAACATTTCAGTTCTGGTTGAACAGTTAATATTTGCAATGAGCAAAGTATATTTTTCAGATAACACGGAGAGGCATGAAACGGGAAGCAATTGATAATTGTATCAAATAGGATATTTTTGTATTTATATAAAATCATGACATAAATACACTCGAAAGTGAAATAAAGATTTTCATAAGTATGGTAACTTCACGGGTTGAACTGAATGGTAAAATAAAATAAACTTGTGAGTTTATTAATCTTCCAATGTTGATAACAAGCAGAGGCTTGATTTATTGTATAAATTTTGGGAAGAAAATTTATGTGTGTGGAGTAGTTGAAATGCCATTCCCAGGTGCGCATGTTTAAGTCGCAGGAATGAGGAAGTTTTTTCGAGCATCAATCAAATAGCAGGTTCGATGACTCAGGTTTATAGAAGGAGTATTGGAACTACACATTTCGTCGTATGAATGACCCGAAGGTTATTTCTTAGAAACCATCAGTTCTTATTTCAACCTTGTTTACGGATTCCATTAAGACTTTGATTTTGCTAGAACCCGGATTTGTCATGATAGTTTTTTATTCTTCTTCAGAGGAAGACCTTTGCCGTTGTGTTGTAATATTGTGTTCTTATGAAAATATTAGAATGGGCCACTGCCAATTAAAAATAATTCTTTAACCACGAATAATTTGAAGGATATTCTCAATCCTAGTGCCATGAACTAAATGAATTTATTATGAAGCTACAATTCTTATTTCCGCATTCTGTCGAAGAATTGCAAGTTGTGAAAATTACAAAAATGGCCATGAATATAAATATTTTTCATAATAATGTTTCCAAGTGGAAAATTGAATAGTTGAATGGTTCAACAATTTATTGATCAAGTTGATGATTCAGAAATCATATATTTTGTTAGGAACTTGAAGTTCATAATCGAGTCACTTCTCGAAATGTTTAATGTCGGAAGAACAATTAATTTTTGTTGTGCTTCGCACAGTTCTTCGATGCTATGCTCAAGGTCAAATACTTCTCAGATGTTATTAATATGTGTAAATAATTTGTGTTGATTCAGATAATAATATTTTTCGACAATATTTTTGAAACTGGAAAAATAAGTGAAAGTTAAAAATTCTATGAACATTTATTCTACGAGTGTTAATATTATGTAAAAATTAAAAACAGTGAATTACGATATTTCCAGTAAAGGCAATTAAATTTGAACTGGATTTAATCATGAATGAATATAATTTTGGAACACAGTCTACAGGACTAATAATCAGACTTGTGTTTCCAAAGATAATTGTCAAATGTGTTTGGAAAATTTCTGTACATTGTGTAAATAGGATGTGGGTCGCCACACGTGAGTGATGCTACTTTGAGCATTTTTGCAGTCAATTTTAAATTCAAAATAAAATGAGATAATTTTACATGATGTGTTATGCCCAGTTGAATCTCCTTCTATCCTTATTGTTGCATTGAGCCAAAAATCAGTAAAGCATTTTTTTCATTTGATGTCGTTTTTGCGATTTGCTTTAACCCATCTGGCGCCCCGGGATATTTTGACTCTCGTGCTGACTGATTCTTGGTAAAATGCATATGTGGTCGTGCGGACTCCGGTCTAAACGGGCACAGTACCAGCCCAGAAGAATCAAACTGGCTCTACAAACGTTCCCGCAGCTGTGAAAAGGAAACAAAATCTTCATTCTACGTCATCTAGGGACCCAAGAACGCTCTCAAACGCTGACAGCCGGCCTATGAATGGCAGTCATAAGGAACTATCTCAACCTAATTTGACATAGTGCACCAGGATAATTCTCAGCTGTGTCTTCTTTCGAGTCCACCTTCCAGTATGTCTAGCACAGCCTTTATACTTCTCTTAATGGCGCAATTTCTCACTGTGGCCACTGTGAATATCAATGTAATAGAATGCCCTCTGAAATTTCAACTGTTGGAGAGATTCCTTCGAGATGCAGACATTGACATTGCCTTCATTCAAGAAGTTGCTATACCGTGTTTACCCATATCTGCCTTCTACAAACAATACATCAATACCGGTAATACGAATAGAGGGACCGGATTCCTCATAAGACATGATATCCCACTCGAAGGTGTGCTATGTCATCCATCAGGACGCATAATATCTGGACACATAAACAATACCACCCTGATAAATGTATATGCCCCATCCGGTTCCAATAAACGTGTGGAACGGAAAATGTTCTTTCAACAGAGTATACTGCCTCATCTGCACGACGTTAAGGAAAAACTTATTCTTGCAGGGGACTTCAATTGTATTCAACGCCCAGAGGATTCCACTAGTCCATACAAAGGTGTCAACCCGGCTCTCAGGACCCTTCTTACCTCCCTACACCTCATTGATGCTGTGGATAGTTTAAGGGTGCCCCTGCCCCATTACACCTGTATAAGTCACAACTCCTCATCACGAATTGACCGCATCTACTTTTCACAGGAACTTATCCAGCCTAGAGATATGAAGTGATACCTGCCAGTTTCACTAACCATCATGCTGTCGTATGTACAATCTCTTACCCCCATCCCATATTTCACATAGGAAGAGGTTATTGGAAACTGAATTGCTCGCTGTTACTGGAGGAGGAATGCCAAGATATTTTCAGACAACACTGGACTCGATGGGTCCAACAAAAATGCAAATTTCGCGACTGCGCAGACTGGTGGGATATTTTGGTTAAACCAGGGATCCGCCGCGTCTTTAAGAACATATCCTACCAACTAGGTCGGGAAAGACGGGATACAGTTGAATTTTACTATCGTGTTCTTCGCCAGCTCCAGCAAAGATCTGATGCTGGGGAGCGTATATATGACCAGATTCGGGAAGTTAAAACCAAGCTCCTGTCTCTACAGCAACGAACGCTCGCTCATATAAACGTGGCTTTAAAAGATCGTACAGTGCTCCCAGACGAAAGTGCAAGTGTATACCATATCGCCAAAGGACAACGTGAGCGGCAACGTAAATATATCCACCGCCTCCGCACCAGTACTGGAAGTGTCGTCACCTCCCCTGACGCTATACGTAGTGAAATTTCACTATTTTATCAACGGTTCTACGCTCAGGCTCCAATTGATCCACAGCAGGTGACCCTATTGCTTTCATCTTGCAGTACCCATCTATCTCCGGACAACAAAACTCGGCTCAGCGCGGATATTACGGATGAAGAGATTCACTCTGTGGTTAAGCACCTCCCAAACAACCGCTCACCTGGCATTGATGGACTGCCATATGAAATGTATAAACACTTCTGGCCTCTCATTGGCAAAGAATTTTGTCATGTCCTGCGTACCATTCTCCAACGTCGTGCTCTTTGTCAATCACATCACGAGGGTACCATAGTCCTCATACCAAAAACATCCTCTCTCATGGCAGTTGGTGACTCCCGACCAGTTACTCTGCTCTGCAGGGATTATAAAGTCCTTACCAAAGTACTTGCATGCCGATTGAAGACTGTTCTACATGATATCATTGGTGATGATCAATGTTGCAGTATTCCTGGAAGAACTCTGTTAACAAACTTAGCGATACTACGGGACCTACATCTAAAAGCCGAAATGCTCCCCACTGAGCCAATGAGTTTTCTCACCTTGGATCTTGATAAAGCTTTCGATCGCATCAGTCATGAATACTTGTACATGGTCTTGCAGCACTTTGAATTTCCTGCAATCCTTATTGACTACATTCGTATGATGAATTGTAATGCTACGTCTCGAGTGCTCGTCAACGGTTTTCTTTCCCCTCTGATTCCAATACAACGATCAGTTAGGCAAGGATGTCCCCTCTCCATGCTACTTTTTGTCATTGGCCTTGAACCGTTCATTCGGACTACCCAGGTGAAGCTACAGGGTTACAAACTGTCCACACATGTTTTTGGGATGTGCGCCAATGCTGATGACGTATCCATATTGATCCGCAATAATGAAGACATCTCCCACATCGATAGCGTCCTTCAGCTCTACCATATCGCCTCTGGAGCACAATCGAACCCCCAGAAAACTGCTTTGCTTCCGCTCAATAATAACTCAGTGATTACCCAACAGCCCTGGTTCCGGATAGTAAATGAGGTGAAAATTCTTGGCATTACCTGGAAGCAATCGCTTCTGGACACGGTGCAAGCAAACTGGACTAAGGTCATTGCCAAAGTTAGGGGAGTGCTGATCCAAATTGGTCAAAGAAACCTCAATATTGTGCAACGGGTCATAGTCCTCAACGTGTTTGCGCTCTCTAAAATATGGTATGTCGCACAACTTTTCCCACTTCCCAAAATGTTTGAGAGCCAATTGGCAAAATATACAGGTTGGTTTCTATGGCAAGGATTTTTGTTCCGAGTACAACGGGAACAGTTGTATCTCCCATCCCGGCAAGGCGGGCTAGGGCTAACCGCTCATGGCATGAAATGCCGTGCACTCCTCTGCAAGAACGATATCATCATTCTTTCCCAACATGACACTTTTACGAAAGCGCTATACAAAGATATTCGAAACACAGCCCGTGGTTGTGAGAGAGCTTTGCCGAAGATATTTAGGGACCATCAACAGCACCTTCTGGAAACTGTTCGCCAAATGCCTTCAGGGACTGTTCCAACGACGAAAAGTATTTATAACATGTTGCGGCAAGTGGTGCACTCCAAACCGCGAATCGAGGCCACCACCCTCTACGTCCATTGGCCCACTGTTTGGAAAAATTTTGGGGCTATGACCATTTCTTCTGCTGTACACTCCCGGGTTTTTATCTTCTTCAACGATCTCATCCCAACCGCTCTACGGCGATATACCATCCGTCTTGAAGCTTACCCATGGTGTACTATATGTGGTCAAACTGATACGGCGATACACCGCTTCACATCATGCACGCGAGTTGCCTCCACGTGGCTGTGGTGTAAGGGAAAAGTATGTCAACTATTAAATGTGCCCACGGATGACCTTGATGACAGGAAGTTGATTCGCTTGTCGGTGACCGCCTTCCCCCAAATTAAACAGACTGCCATTGTGTGGATAATGGGCCAATATGTACACTTCGTGATGGACAATGATCAACATTTCTCGTTCCTGGATCTCAGGTATCACCTGCAGAAAGAGCGTTGGAAGCTTAGTGAAAGTGGACAATTGTACGATAAATATGGACACTATCTGGATTTTCTTGTGATGTAATAGTATGGTATTTATCATATCTGAAAATTCTGTAATTCTGTAAAGAGCTAATAAAAAAAGTGGATATCGTGTCGGTCTACTAACCCCAAGATTGCAGGTTCGCTCCTGGCCGTGGTAAGTGATTTTTGAAAGGTGGCAAAAATACGATACGCAAGTCATACGATGTTGGCATGTCAAAGAACCCATTTGAATTCAGTAGGCCGAATTCATGATGGCAAAATTAATCTCGGGAGTTTCCGCCAACACAAAGTTCCTCATTTTTCTACTAGAAAGCGCTATAGTGTCCAAGGAGCTTCGATATCTAACATCTAACCTCCTTGACTTTCATAGTCAAGGAATAACTAAATTCGACTTGCAAGCTGCCCTCTGGGTGTCAAATAACAAAGCTTGCACCCGGCACCCGAGTCCATATGATATTATTATTACTCACTCACTCATCATCGCCCAGCCAAAATTATTGAAGTTAGAAACATGACAGTTTGGGGATATGTTCGTTGTATGTCAAAACCGTCTACTAAGGGAGGATTTTCGGATATTCAGGTTCTAAAGGGGTCTTAAGGGGATTAAACCTGCATTTCATTGAATAACAATATCTCCCGATTGGTTTCATTGTGGGATGTGATACACGGCATATAAACTCATCATTAAAAAGTAAGAAGACACGTGAGTAGTACGGAACTTAACACTTTGAATATTGCGTAATCGCGATGACGTCATAGCCCTTGGGGTGACGTCCTGGGCCCTTAGAGCGAGCACGTGGTCCAGGGGGGGATCAGGTGATTGGTTAATGGCTAGGATGACCACCACGCCTTGTATTCGCATGGAGAGGTCAGCTGTGTGTCATGGCTATTAATTATTGATTGATTTGTATTTAGGTATTTGCTCAAGGGAGTGGAGAGATTCTTGGGTGTCTTAACTTTTTGAATGAGAGTGTACGGGCGAGGCAGTCAACATAGCTGGCTCGCTACCCGCCATGTGGCGCGCAGCTGTTCTGTTTTTTTGCTCGCGCTGGGAGGGCGAGGCGTGAGAGCAGCCTGCGTTCTCCACACATGTGGTGCATGGCTGTTAAAGTTTTTTGCTCGCGCTTGCTAAATAAGTAAAGTGGTTTCGTAAAGCTAGAGTGTGTTTAAGTACACCATATATCACCAAAGCGTGGGAGTGAACTTGTGTTACTTGTTGTCGCCATGTTATGTCTGTTTAATTTAAATGATGTTAACATATTTTTTGTGTTCCGGTTTGCTTCATGGTCTCAATCAGGTTACAGTGTTTTATAAGTCAAGTATATCTTTGAGTGTGTGAAATGAATCTTGGTCCGTTTGTTTTTAGATTCCTAGCCGTCATTATTAAAGTCTGTAATTTTTAATTCGAGAACGAGATTGGATGTCGGTTCCCAGAGGTTCATGTGAAATGTTTTAAGAGCTTTTTGCTGCTCTAACTTCTTAATATATAAGAGGAGATTGCTATGGAGCAATAGTTAGGTATTATTATCTGCAACAACATGAGTCTGTGCGAAGGTTTAATTGGAAAGTTATTGAAATTGCGAGCCATTAAGTTGATGGCAGATAGTGCCCTGAAACAGGGGTTACATTTTGTCGTCAGTGCGACGAAATTGGAGGAGGAGGCGTGGTACAGCAATCTGACAGCTACCGAAAAGGAGCTGTTTAGTTGCGAATTGTTGGAGTTGTTGAGAGACCAATGCCACTGCCGTGAGCTCATTTTCAACGGGGTGACGGCGCACAATATCAACATCATCATTGAAAAACTGAGAGCCATCGGCTTGAGGACTTTCGACTTGTTTGATCCACCATTAGAGGAAGAGGTTATGGAAGAAGAAGAAGAAGAAGAAGAAGAAGAAGAAGAACATCAAGTGGAAGAGGATGTGGACGACGACGTTCAAATAATTTAAATAGACAGTGGATGGGGGAGTTAAATTTTACTTTTTTTTTCAAAATGTGTAAAACGTTTTTCTAAAAAATATATTTATTTTGATCATTTGTGGTTTACATTAATTATGTAATATGAAATAGTGAAAAATGATATGATCTTCGTTCTTAAAGTGGTAAGTAGTTCTTTTTCCAACAAGCTGCGGAGAATTGAAGATGCTGTGTTGTTTGCAGAGTTGAATATGCTGGTGTTGTGCACGGGTAAGTACAATCATTCTTTTCTTTCTTGCGTGTGTTGGTTTTAGTGAGCTGAAAAATATATAGGGACACATTAATAATAATAATAATAATAATAATAATAATAATAATAATATAAATAATAATAATAATTATAATAATAATAATAATATTTTTGCGATGAATTAAAAAACAAAACTTACACTGTTGTAATTAGAAGATATTTTTGTTGGGGATCCAAGAGTTGTGAGTTGAATCGAATCGAAGCCAAGATACGAAGGCTCGGGTTCCTTTTCTACGTAGTACTTTGTCGACTAAGTAAATATTAGGATGTTTTGTTCGTTGTAACTCTGCTTCATAAAACGCCCCAAATATCGGCAAATTTTTATTATCTTTTAAAAGATATGTTCGTGGATTAGTATTTTGAACTTTATAAATTGTAAATAATTCCGTAGTCCAATTAGCTTCGTAGCCCTTGCTGAAGTGTTTCTTGATTTTTGATATTCGCACAATGTCGCCAATTTTATACTTTGGATTTTTTAAAGTTTCATTATATTGTGTTGGCAAGCTGGGTGGATTGTTCCTTTTTACATCAATAGGTTTCATGCCAATGCTGCGATGTATTTTGTGATTATACTTTACTAATAACTCAGGCAAAATATGTACCCATCGGTATGAACCATGTGTTGTGAATTCTTTCCACATCGATTCCTTAAGAGTTCGATTAAATCTTTCTATCACGCTTGCTTTAATGGAGCTCCCAGTGGAATAATGCTTTAGATTTTGTTTCTGAGACCATGTTTTGAATTCACGGTTATAAAATTCCGTTCCTCGATCGGTGTGAAAATAATTGGGCAATCTTTTACTTTGAGAATAAACAAATTTTAAACTTTTTACAATCTCACTTCCTTTTTTGGTTTTATGAGGAATTGCCCATGCATATTTTGAGTAAACGTCAATAATGGTTACTAAATATTTAAATCCATTATTCCATTTTGCAAGTTTGGACATGTCCACAAGGTCTGCTTCATGGAGGTCATCGATTCCTTTGGTAATAACACGTGGTCTTTTAAACTTTTTTCTAAGCGGTGCGTGAAGTTCTTTTGCAATTTCTCGTCTGATTTCGTTCATAGTTATCTTCCAAACAATGATTTATAACATACTGTGCATTGTTTAACAAACGTTTGAATTTTTATTCAATATATCCTGCATTTCTTAGTTCTTCTTCTATTGCAAAGATTCGCTGTCGAGTCCTGAGTGTCCTGCAGCTTTCGATGCAGTTAATTTTTTATGTCTTGATACCAATTTGTTTGGTTCATTGCAGTGAACGAATTCAATATTGTTTCCGCCTTTGAATTTCCAAATGGCTTGTGGTGTGATGTGTTTCTTTTGGCCATATCCACTATGCATCGTAGTATTTGCTTCTTCATTCTCATCTGCTGTTTTTATAATTCTATCTATGTCTTCAGTAAGAAGGGGTTCAATTATATTTTTATACTTATAAGATTGCGTTCCTCTCGGAGCTGCATTGCTTGTATAATTTCTTTTGTGCACGTTTGAAACATTTAATAATTTCAAATATGAACTTAAATCACTCTTATCTATTAGAGTGGGGTCTGGTACTTCCTTTGAATCAATTCAAGTAGACCTTCTGTTATAGGAAATTTTTCACAACCAACTTTTATCCACTTTTTATCAAAGAAAACTCGTTCACGTCCCAAGTATTGTTTATCATTTCTTATCGTTATACCAAATATTCTATCCACGTTTTGTTTAATGAACGGATCAAAGTAGCGGTTAAGTAGTGAAATTATTTTGATGCTATCTCCATCTTCTTCGTCTGAAGTAGCAGTTGATTCAGAATCACCATATTTTACTTTTCTTTTTTCATTTTCTTTATTTTGAGTTGACGTATTAGCAATAGCTACAAGTTGATTTAATGAATTTGTTACTGGTTTAAAGTTAGTCTCTATATCTAATTCCTTACGGCTAACATCATTTTGAAGTGCATAATATTTGTCTTTAACATCTTTTTATTAAGCGAGATAGTTTATCCTTTACTCGACTTTCAGTTTTAATCTTCGAGCTCTTCTCCATGACTAAACTGAAATTGTGGTTTTTCTTCTTATTTATAGTATATTTAAAATCAATTTGAAGAGGAAGATCATTGGTTTTATGTTTTTTAGGGTCTCTAAGTCGAAACTGAATTTCATCTTGTTCTTCAACAACAATATCACTGCCATCCAGTTCAATCTCTTGACGTATATTTAAAATTGCATACACAATTGGAGATCTTGGTGAAACAAAAATTGGTATAAATATGCCTTTGTAGGGAAGTTGGTACTGTATGTTATGATTATGAAGCGTGTATACTGGTGAATGGATTGATGGCGTGTTGGAGAATTTCAGAATAAATTTCGATAAGTTCTTTTTCTTTGCTTCGTCTTGTAATATACCATATTCTTCTTTGGATGCAGTAAAACTTTCGAGTGGTTCTTTGTTAACCAATTGCTCATTTTTTTCTAGTTCAGTTTTTAACTTGTTATATTCATCTTTGGATGCAGCAGCATAACTTTCAAAATCTTCTTTTTTAACAATATTGAGATTGTTCACAACACCCTCAATACGAGTTTGTAAATTGCTTAAAATTTCTTTTAGTTGATTAACTTCAGTTCGTGAAGCAGCATAGTGTTCTACAAACAGTTTATTTATCACATCTTGGTCGTTAACAGGAAACTCAACATTTGTTTGTTTTTGATGATGTAGATTGTTTACAGTCTGTTTCATTTGTTCAAATTCACGTCGGGAAGCGGCATATTGTTCAACAAACGTTTTATTTGCAACATAGTTATCGTATATGGGATTGTTTACGTGAGTAATTCGTTTACTCATCATATTTAAAGTTCCACCATCGTCTACGTTTAAAAGGTTTTGTTTATTAAATTTAGTGATTAAGTCTTCTAGATCTTTTCGAGAAGCAGCAAAGTTTTCTAAATAATATTTGTTTATTGCATCTAACGAATCGATTGGTTGAGATATGTTTGTTATTCTTCTATGTAACATATCTACAGTTTCATCATCTCTGTTTATATTCAAAAGAGATTTTTAATTTCATCGAGTTCTTTTGTTATATGAGTTTTAAGAAAAGAATACGTTACCGCATCTTGATTTTGAATTGGATCTTTAACATTTCTTATTCTTTTGTTACCCAAGTCGAGGGTATCATCATCATACGGAAAGTGATATTCTGAAAATTCACGCACTAAACCATGAATGAATTCTACTCGTTGTAACACTTCGGTTATTCGGGTGTCTAGATATTTTTTTAATATTCGATGTATGTTGCTGCATTGCAATAAGGTTTACTGCATCATTTGCAGATGATGGTAAAGCTAAGCCCGCGAGACGTTTGTTTTGAAAGTCAAGTTCTTTTTTCTCTACTTTACAAATTGAAAAAATTAAACCTTTAAGGTCGTTAAAGTTTCGTTGTATGTCTTCTTTAGACTCGATTTTATTTAGCTCATTCAATAACTTCAGTACATAACCTTTGTTGCATGCATCTTCAACATGTATTGGCGTTCCAACATTTTTAACCGTTTGCCGTTAATACTTGGATGTCCGTCGCTTGTTGTTGTTGTTAGTTGATTTCCATATTGCACTAGCTTATCATCAACATACGATTTAGTTGCAATATCATGTCGTGAAGTCGGTCGTCCGATAGACACATTATTGGTTTTGTTAAACGATGTCATAGTTAAGTTGTTAACCACACAAAAGGTATAACACGAATGGACATTTAGCTCTTTTTGAAGTCATATTTATAACTGAAAATAAACATCAAATCCATTGCGATATCGTCCGTTTTGTACATCGCTATCTTTATCGATAACCAAAAAGCCAAACTTAGAGTTTTGCCAAAAATACGAACAAATATCAAAGAACTGATCATAGCTCATATCTGTATTTACATGATCGTTATATACATGACGCAAGTTTGTTCCGTCTTGTTTAAAAACAATTAAAAAATTAGCGTTATCTCTAATTAGATGTTTAGGTATACAAGAATATGTTTGACAAAGATAAAATACATCAACATCATGATGACGACCTCTACTGAAATAATCTTTCATGTGTTGTTGTTTATTGCTGGCTACATCATCAAAAACAAATATAGAGTTTTTTTCTAGCCATTTCTGGAGGCATAACTTCACCATTATCGGAAAAAATCACTTTTTATTTCTTTTATGGAGTCTAAAAACTTTTTAATTCAACATATTTACTTTGAGCAAGTGATTTAGAATAAATATAAACGTTTTCAAAACGAACTCCATTTTTATGACATAATACATTTAGCATTACGTTTGTTTTGCCACAGTTCGATGGACCGCAAATGATACATCGAATAGTGTTCGGTAGTAAAACACTATGCTTTCTTTTTTCACTTTTACTCTGGTTTTCACCATTAGTAAATGAAATTACTGGTAGAGTGTTTGACTGCTTAACAAACTTCAGCATGTCTACGTTTACGTCTGAGAATGCACACTGCTCAAAAATCACATCACATCAACATTTATTGTTTCCACACGTATCATAACTTGTATTATATGGAATAATAGTAGGATTTTCAGGATTTAAATCAACGTTGCCGACGTAAAACCCTCTTAAATATGGACAATATGGCGCCCATTTTTCATGATCATTTAAAGGAATATCGTTTTCCTTCCAATTTTCAATTTCAATCTTACAGAAAATACATTTCACCTTATCACCATGACCGGTATAATAAAATCCTGCTGATGCTAAACAAAATTCGTTTGGACAGGGAAGAGGCCAATTTTGAAAAGTTTTAAGTCTTTCATATTCAGATTTTAATTCTATGCTAGGAGAAATATTGTTTACGTAAAGGCAAGAAAAAGCCCATTTCTTATGGTCTTCAAACGGATCATCATCTTCTTCCCAATAACTAAGTTGCAGATTACAGAAAGCACACCTGACCATATCCTTGTATCCATAATAGTAAAATCCTGCAGCTGCTAACCATGCAGTGTTCGTAAAACTGTCTGAAGACCAGTTCTTAAATGTTTTTAGCCGATCTCTTTCAGATTTTAAATTCATTTCTTTTTGACTCAATATCATTTGCATTAACTGTTTTTGGAATACTTTACACAATTAAAATACTTCATGATGTTGCTTTACTTCACGAAAAAAAAAAGATGTTCACCACACGAAGCTAAATGTGAACTGATATGAATCAACAAAACACGTTGGCTAATATGCATGATTTGCGTGTGTTGGGTTGGCCGAGCGGTCTAAGGCGTTAGACTTAAGATCAAATTTTCAGAAATTGAAAGCGAGTGTTCGAATCCCTCACCTAACAATATTATTTTATTTACATGTGGAGTGAGGAGGTATTTGATCATTAAAAAAAACGTTAATATGAAGTGGTACAGAGACCTTTTCTTCTTTATTCATTTAGAATTACAATTAATACATTTTTTATTTCTCTTGAAGTAATCTCATTCTCTTTTAGTTGTCCAGATGAGTGTGTGTGTTGAGATTATCTTGTTCTTTTAGTTGTCCAGATGTTTATTTTCTGTAAACAAAAAATATACACTGTGTTAAAAAGCATACTAAAACAAAATATGTATAGCTGTCAACGACACTAGTAGATTTAATTAATTACCTTTTATAGATAGTGATTACAGTTATCACATTTGCAGCGAAGATGAAACAGTTGAAATTTTCTCTTTAGATGATCTGGTAGATGTTCCCACTCCAGACGAATTCGTTGTGGTTCATATATAGTCAGTACGTTTATAGGAAAGTAGTTCCAATCAAACTTATTAAAACCTTGAAGTCCATTGTTTCGAAACTTGTTTATTATCGAACACACGATTTTCATGATGCCATCAGAAGAATTTAACCAATGTTGAACAGCATTGACATTGAATTTAGCACAACTATTGCTTCCCATTGCATGAGATGGTAAATGTTTTGGACAATCTGTAGGTAAACGATGGCTATGCTTCAACATTAGGTCTGACATTCCATCAATCGTATTAAGATCGATTAATGACCCAGGGGAAAGTGCTTTTTGTGCAAACAAAGAAAATTCATGTGGCAAATTATATACAACTAAATATTCATATTTATTCTTAACTAGCTGAAGTACCCGTGCTTCGCTACGGGTCGTAAATAAATTAAAATGTGAAGGTGACAGTTAAAACAGGGGATAAGCGAGGTGCTGCGCAGAGGGAGATTAAGGATGGAACATTTTGTCCAACTACACCGGTCTGCTTTGACCATGTTTTATAGCACATATTTAGGTTTTACTCGCTAACGGTTGGAGATACATTTCGGATAGAAAATGCAATTTTTAACCTCGTACATGCCATCAAAAGTTTGCTATTTCTTAGCGTTCTCTTTTTATTTGAAATGGAAATATGAAAGTTTAAAACCAAAGGGTAGAGTGACGTCACTAAAATGGTCGCCATCTTTAATTAGTGCAAAGTATTGAAATCAAAAGTAACCTGTATGTTAACCAGGTAAATCTGCTACTTCCATGTAAAATTCATGTAAATCGGACCAGTGGTACTTGCGTGATTGAGTAATACACAGACACACACCACCTAATTTTTAGTCTCGCTTCGCTCGCGTCATAGTCGTGTCATATTGTTATTCAATGAAATACAGGTTTAACCCCGTTAACACCCCTTTAGAACCTGAATATCCAAAAATCCCTCCTTAGTAGATGTTTTCGACACACAACAACATATCCTCAAAATATCATTCTTCTAACATTAATAGTTTTGGTTGGTCGATGAGAGTGAACATCCAAAAATCATTCCTTAGTGGACGTTTTTCTTCCAGAATTTCACCCCTCCCCATAGGCCCCTTAAATTGGATTAATGAAAAAACGGTCGAACACCTATCTATATTATTTATTTATTTATTTATTTATTTTAAGCTGATTGATTTCCTCCGAGTTTCAAACTCCTCGCCTATGTCGTTTAAGAGATACACGCTCCGTTAAGAATCTTTCAACCCCCACTTTTCATCCCTTTCTCCTCATAATATACACTATATCGAAAAACCATTAGACATGTGTCAGCATATTTTTAATGATTAGTATATATGCCAAGTATCAATCCCCAAATGAAACCACTCGTGAGATATTGTTATTCAATGAAATGCACGTTTACCCCCTTAACACCTATTTAGAACCTGAATATTCAAAACTCTTACCTTAGTGGACGTTTTCGATATAAAACGAACATATCCCCAAAATTACATGTTTCCAACTTCAATAATTTTGGCTGGGCGATGATGAGTGAGTGAGTCAGTCCGGACATTTTCTTTCATTTATATTTGATAATTTCACCCCTCCCCATGAACCCCTTAAATTGGATTTATGAAACAAACGGTCGAACACCTATTTACTTATTTAAAGCTGATTTCCCCCTGAGTTTGATGAGTGAGTAAGTGAGTCAATCAGTTAGGACACTTTCTTTCCTGTTTTATCCCCCCAGAATTTCACCCCTCTCCAAGGGCCCCTTAAATTGGATTTATGAAAAAACGGTCGAACACATATTTACTTGTATTTTAAGCTGTTTTATCCCGCCGAATTTCAAACTTCTCGCCTATGTCGTTTAAGAGATATACGCTCCGTTAAGAATCCCTCAATCCCCAATTTTCCCCCCTTTCACCTCATAATATACACGACATCGATAAACCTTTAGATATATGTCTGATTATTTTTAATGATTGGTTTATATACCGAATATCACATCCCCAAAGAAACAACTCATGAGATATCGTTATTCAATGAAATGCACGTTTACCCCCTTAACATCTCTTTAAAACCCGAATAAAGAAAAATCATTCCTTAGTTGACGTTTTGACATACAGCGAACATATTCCCAAAATTTCATTTTTCCAACATTAATAGTTTTCGCTGGGCGTGATGAGTGAGTGAGTCAGACAGGACATTTTCTTTCAATTATTTTTACCAGAATTTCACCCCTCCCCATGGGCCCCTTAAATTGGATTGATGAAAAAACGCTTGAACACCTATTAACTTATTTTTTAGCTGTATTTTTCCCCTGAGTTTGATGAGTGAGTTAGTCAGTCAGTTAGGACACTTTCTCTCCTTTTTCCCCCCAGAATTTCACCCCACCCCATTGGCCTCTTAAATTGATTTATGAAAAAACGGTCGAACACCGATTTACTTATTTTTTTTAGCTGATTTTTTTTCGCTGAGTTTCAAATTTCTCGCCTATGCCGTTTAAGAGATAGGCCTACACGCTCCGTTAGGAATCCTTCAACCCCCAATTTTCACCCCTTTCACCTCATAATATTACACCACATCGAAAAACCCTTAGACACATGTCTGCTTATTTTTAATGATTAGTTTATATGCCGAGTATCACATCCACAAATGAAACCACTCGTGAGATATTGTTATTCAATGAAATGCAGGTTTAACCCCCTTAAGACCCCTTTAGAGCCTGAATATCAAAAAATCCTCCCTTAGTGTACGGTTTTCAGATACAACGAACATATCCCCAGAATGCCATGGTTCCAACTCCAATATTTTTGACTGGGCGATAATGAGTGAATGAGTCAGGACATTTTCTTTCATTTTTTTCCTTCAGAATTTCACCACTCCCGATGAACCCCTTCAATATGATTGATCAAAAAAACTGTCGAACAGCTATTAACTTACTTTAAAGCAGTCCCCCCCCCTGAGTTTGATGAGTGAGACAGTCAGTCAATCAGTTAGGACACTGTATTTCCTGTTTCCCCCCACCCCCCAGAATTTCACCCCTCCCCATGGGTTCTTAAATTGGATTTATGAAAAGACGGTCAAACACATATTTACTTATTTTTTATGCTGATTTTTTCCGCTGAGTTTCAAACTCCTCGCCTATGTCGTTTAAGAGATACACGCTCCGTTATGAATCTTTCAATTTTTACTTTTCACCCCTTTCACCTTATAATATACACCACATCGAAAACCCCTCAGAGACGTGCCTTCTTCCTTTTTAATGATGAGTTTATGTGTCGTGTATCATATCCCCCAATGAAACCAATCGGGAGATATTGTTATTCAATGGAATGCAGGTTTAAGCCCCTTAAGACCCCTTCAGAACCTGAATATCCGAAAATCCTCCCTTAGTAGACGGTTTTGACATACAATGAACATATCCCCAAACTGTCATGTTTCTAACTTCAATAATTTTGGCTGGGCGATGATGAGTGTGTGAGTGAGTGAGTGAGTCAGGACATTATCTTTCAATTTTCTTTTTTCAGAATTTCACCCCTCCCCATGAACCCCTTAAATTTGATTAAAAAAACTGTCGAACAGCTATTTACTTACTTTAAAGCAGTTTTTCCCCTGAGTTTGATGAGTGAGTCAGTCAGTCAATCAGTTAGGACACTTTCTTCCTGTCCCCCCCCCCCCTCCAGAATTTCACCCCTCCCCATGGGCCCCTTAAATTGGATTTATGAATAAACGGTCAAACACATATTTACGTATTTTGTATGCTGATTGTTTTCCGCTGAGTTTCAAACTCCTCACCTATGTTGTTTAAGAGATACACGCTCCGTTAGGAATCTTTCAATCCCCACTTTTCACCCCTTTCACCTCATGATATACACCACATCCAAAAACCCTCAGACTCGTCTTCTTATTTTTAAGGATGAGTTTACGTGCCGAGTATCACATCCCCCAATGAAACCAATCGGGAGATATTGCAATTCAATGAAATGCAGGTCTACCCCCTTAACACCCCTTTAGAACCTGAATATCCAAAAATCCTCTCTTAGTGGGCATTTGCGGCCCTTTGGGAAGCTGCATACCAAATTTCATTCCAATCCGTCGGTGGTTTCTGAGATTTCGTGATGAATGAGTGAGTGAGTGATTTTTGACAAATATATATAGTAGATGATAGTGTCAAGTCTCTGTTATGCTAAACTCGGTTGACAGAGCTGTGTGAGTAGTTGAGTAACTAACGTGATTTCAAGTAAAGATCCTCTTTTTCTATACCGGTAGTGCAGAGCAGAACTGGCATCCAGTCGGCCGTGTCTCGACTTTAGCTATGTTGCCATGGAAACTATCTGGCTTGCCATTCCTTCATGAGTATATTTTATGATTTGATTAGCCTGTGCTTGAGTGCAAAAGGGCCGAAATCAGAAGAATGAGAAAGACTATCGAAAATTCATGTAGCCAGCGGTTCCTTCTGGATCCTAAACTATATGTATGCAAAATTTGGTTGAGATTGGCGGAACGGTGTAGATTTGTATACGGAACAGACCCACATACCCACATACCCACATACATACAGACTTTCACTTTTATATATAAGATAGAGTCAAAAAAAGAAGAAAGAGTTTTTTCACAATACGCTGCGACCCATGTGAACACAGGACTGAATGAAGGTATATTACTGTTATTTAACATACAGTAAGCAAGTTCCAAACTGCCGTTTGGTAGCTTGCGAATGTCTGCAACTATTGGCTGCTTCTTATTCCACGTGCCAGCATCAGTAGAAGGAGAGTTTGTTGTTGTCAATTCCATGATTGCAACTAAAGTGAGAATACTTGTTTACTTGCTTGCTTATAACTGAGCAAATAATGGTTTAGATAATTACTTCATTAGTTAATGGTCTGTAAGATATTTGACGATCATGAATAGGAACACAATAAAGAGTTGTATCTTCAGGTATATTCTCACTTGTCTCAATTTCAATTCGCACATCGACTGAAGATGTCTTCACTGCTTCCACTTGCTCGAGACAATTAATTACAATAATCGGACAATGAGACTTAAATTCATCTCGTGAAACCAGAGTCTCTGAACGAAAATCATCGATCTGATAATATACATTACGAAATTTAACAAACATGTCATACAATTCGCTGTAGTCATTTATGGCAATTTCAGAAGTTGGCATTTTATAGGGATAAAAAATTGAATTAAAAAAAACTCTTATAGATTTAATGTTACAATGGTCAAAATAGGAAGGGCATGTATTTAGTAAATTTCTTCTAGTTTGAAAACCTAATAAGATTGACGTGGTTTTTGAGTTTCAGAAGTTGTCATTACAGTCCAACTATATTTAGTTGTTCTAGGAAGAGAAGGCAAGACATGAACATCCCATGATCGAAAACCAACCTGAATGGGAATATTTTTCTGCATTAGTTTTAATCTTTTAATTTGTTCTTCGTCCGATAATAATAAAACGGGAATTTTTAGATAAACTTTAAATAACTTGACCTTAGAAAGATCGTTTTCGGTTGTCGATTGCAACGCACGTGCGTCACTTGACGATCGGAGAAGTATTACCTCATTCTTACAGTTTAAAATCGGCTTTCTGTAATCCTCTGCTAAACCTAACAGGTTGCTTAAAGGAAGTATTACATGAAAACGTTTTGTGATACTATCAACAATATTTGCTTCACTTGCTGGTGTTGTTAAAGAGGAAAAATAACCAGCATTTTGTAAAGCTGTATATTCGTTTTTTGAATATGATGCAAAGGTTTTTATGTTCGACCCTCACAATTATGTGTCAGAAAACTGTATCATAATGATGGTCATTATAACACTGTTTTTCATTATGATACAGTTTCTCCAGCCAATCAGAGCTCGTTCATTGACCAATTAGGTAACGATACCTTCGCGCATGCGCTCAAAATCCAACATGTCGGACATAAACACAACATCGAACTATAATAAATTACCGACATGGAATACGCACCGTCCATATGTTCGCGTAAATAAACTGGCGAATATGAGACAAGAAATAGCACTGTACCTTAATATCAACCCTAATTTCTACACAGCCTTCAAACGACTCCGGTGACAATATTACTGAGGGACGGCAGATGTAAACATATGGCGTGCATAATACGGCATTGCAAGCACACAGAGCGCATGCGTCGGTCGTTCAGAGATCTTGAAAGGCAGAGAGATGTCTCGCGCTCGCTCTCCGTTAACAAAATTCTTGTGGCTGACTCTCAACAGATATTTATGAATATTTATGTTAAAACATATAATAAAGTTATAATTATCGTCGAACATAAACAGTCGTATGCAACTGGCCTATAATGGTAATTACGACACTCGTATGGAAATTATAAAACTCGCATACGCTCGTTTTATAAAAAATACTCGTGTCTTAATTATAGCCATTATAGGCTCGTTGCATAATGTACTATTATAGAACTTGTTATACCTAGATGGCGTGTACGATCAATTTCTTTACCATTTAACGTGATGCGAATTTCGCTAAAAAGATTAGCCCCAAAATTTTGGCCAGGATGTGCTGTAGTAGAAGCAGCTGGATTTATGTTAGAAGTAATAATTTGACGTTCTAAGTGAAGAACACCTTCTGATAATAAAACTATGTTTTCTTAATTTTGAATCGGTATTCGAATTTCATCATTATTTTCGAATTTATTAGCTGAATAAAGTTGATAAACTCTTTCTTCTCGTCGCACAACTCTGTTGTCAACCTCTCTTTTATCCGTTATATTAAACAGGCTAAACATGTTAACAGCTTCAAATATAGATATAAACTAAATAAGATTAACAATTGCATATATATTTATATTGAAATTAAAGTACGCGATAGCCTAAAGACTGTAAGAAATGTTTGTTGTTACTCGATAACTGTTTCTTAGATTTCAAGGCGTGATGTCGTTTTTTTTTTTTTAGAAATTTTAGCTGATTGATTTATATTACTTTTTCGAATCAGAGTTGACTTCGTTTTTTTCAAACTTTGAGTATTATATAGTATAACCATATTTGTGAATGTTTTCTAGTAAGCTTACTCAAGTAGAATGAAAATATAACAGTATTTCATTACTTTATATAGCAAGATATCGTGCTGGACGAATAATTAATTCTACAGTTAAATCTTCATCTTGCAAATCAATGAGCTGTTGAAGATGATCTTCAAGTTGCACAGATACATGTTGAATAACCTTGGTGTTCTTAGGCAAAAAAATAATTGTTGTTGGTTGTACAACAATCGGGTAACCAGCAGGAACATGAGCTTTAAAATTATATAAAGAGTGTGTTGGTTTATGGTTCAAATAAGAACTCGTACCAAGCACAAGGTTGCAACATACTCGAATACTATTAACAATGTTAATTTTAATCATATATTCAGAATGATGAGTTGTGTTTGCCTCGAACTTTTTATGAGAAAATCCTAACAAATCTGCAATAGAATCTGCAACACCAAAATCTATAGCAAACATTTTCGAATGTAGTTTACAATGATAAAAGACTTTATCATAATTAATATAAAATGATGGGAATTTGTCTTTGTCACCTAATAAATGTTCAACTAATAATTCATTAATCTTTACACTTAATTGTTTTAACGTATTAAAACAATAATTTGGGTATTATTAAAATCGCTCTATCCGCTTCGTTCAACTTTATAGCCAAAACGTTATTATTGTCGCTAATTATTACTTCATTTTCGATTCTATTTCGATCAATTTCAATTTCTCTTTTATTCTCTTTAGGGTAAACTTTCTTTTCAATACCTAAAGGCCCTGCTACACTGTTGGCTACAGTGAAATCAATATTAAACGGAGAAGACAAAACGAGACGGTTGTCTCTTTTTCCGTCTATATCCTCTTCCACATACATATTTGTTTTTTCTAAATGTTTTGGTATAAGTTTCGACAATGAGTGATAACTAAGTAAATCATCAAATGTTGAGGCTAGATCTTCAAATTCATAAATACCCGGTGGTACCACTAAATCAATTGATAAGAAATTAGTAAAATGAATGCGAAATTTATTATTTCTGTTGGTAACATTTCGAATAGAATTAGATGTATACAATCCTGCAAGTTCTATTTCAAAAAACTCTGCTCCTACAAGATGAATCGGGTTCTCCAATGTAACATCATTCTTCGAGCATCTACCTTCAAGAGTTATCCGTCTTTCGAAAGCCATCTTTGAAACGTTTAAAGACGGTCTGTGTTCCCCTTATTTATACAATACAAGAAGACTAAACATAAATGTCTACAAATCGAAGAAGTAATCGATTGATATGAATGAAAATTATATTGTAGATAGCAATTTTTAAGATATGTTAAAATTTCTAATGGTGGTCTTAAATTCACAATACTATCAAAATAATGCACATATTTACCTCGTTTACTGAAAGCCACCCAATGTGAACCGGATTTATCCATCGGTTCAAGGTTAACAATACAGTTTTCATTTTTTCGAGGATATCTTGGTAACGTATCTCGCATAAAGACTCCTCTAAAATTTGGAATCTTTAATTGATGTGCGTATTTAGCTAAATCGAAATTACTTAATGCTTTATTTGGTATTTGGTTAATTATCTTTTGTATGCAGGAGGATTTAAATAAATGCCTTGACCTCCTTTTCCTCGCATTGCTTCTATCATTCGATTGTGTCTTTTCATTTCTTTTAATTCTTCTTGAGCAGCTTTCGCTTTGTTTATAGCAGACGCCACCCCGGCTGCTCCGCCTGCTAGATCCCCCAAGCCCGACAAGGCTGCAAATATCGGAAGTAGGGGTAAAATACCACCTTGCTTTTTCGATGTTATTTTTTTTAAAATCTTTTCTTGTTTTTTTTTTTAATTTAAGTTTCGCTTACCTCCTCCAAACTTAGACTTAGCTTTCATTATGCCACCGACTGTTAGTGCAGCCGCTCTCTCTCCAAATGATGCGTCACGGGATTTTACACGAGACCAAGCTTTTGAAGCTAACATTTCATCAGCCTCTCTTCTTTTGTTTGAATCTTTATGCTTTGCGTAAGCAATGTCGTGCTCTTTGCACGCTTTATCTAATATATTTATTCCAGGATCACCACGGCTCAATCGCTTTTCTAATTTTGTTCCTGGTCCACAATATTCATATCCCGGGATGTGTAATTCCACGGGTAAATTATCAATAGTTTTATTAAGTACACTTCCTGATCGTTTATATTGAGTGGTAAAGTTGCTCCTCTTACAACGCACCATTACTAAATTATATGTAATATAAAGTAATTATACATATATATATTTCTGGAAAATGGGAATGGTGGGGGGAGTTTTTTTAAAAATAATACACACAAAATTTGGGTTATTATTTATTCTTTTTTCATAAGCAAAGGAACACACAAAAATTAGTATTATTAACAGAATAAAAGTGTGCGTGTGTGTGTGTGGAAGAAATAAAGTAAGTGAGATGAAGTGCTTTAATCTCAAATTTGTTCCTAATCATTTTTTCAGAGAAAAATGACCAAACGGTAAAGTAACAATTCCGTTTTCAGTTATGTGTCTTTTATCATCGTTTGATGAAATTGCCAACTTATTTTGCCGAACAGTAAATACAGAATGAGATTTTGAAATTATACAAACTTGAACTTTGTTGACTTGATCTCTGTTATAAAGACACTTTCGATACTCATCAATATTCATACTTTTACTCACACTCTTCTTAATGCCTTTAGCCTTACACAAGCTATTCATTTCATCACACAATTTTATTGCATACATTTTGGGTCTTAACCCCACAAATTCTTCAACAATCCTTCCAGCATGTTCATCTTTCATTAAACCAATTTCACCTTTATTTTGTCTCACAATGCCAAAAGGATTGTTTGTTTCATAGTTTCCAGTATCAAACAAATTTTAATGCTGTTTCATGAACTCATAAATATCATAATAGAATATATACATAAAACTATCGGTGTCTGTGTATAACAACCTCGCATTTGATTCAGGATTTGCGAAAATAACATTGTAATGAAAGTCATTCATTTTACATTTAGACAAATCTAATATAGATGCACCAACATATACTGATTGATTGTGAAAAATCTTTAGTCTGCTCATCTCGATGACCATACATTGTTCATCGAATATAATTCTATGTTTAAAATTAGCCTTAGCTATTAAAGACCTAGCACCACGAGGTCCATGCCATTTGGTGACCCATGTGATGTCCCTTAACTTCCTCACATTCATCAGTCAACGACCAAAAATTGCATTATTCATCAATTTATAAAAATAAAAAAATCATTTTTGGCATGTTTTCGTTTCTCTGTGTTTACATCAATATATGGTTTTAGCCATTGGCTCTGATTGAATTCAATTATTCTGTGAATACAATCTAATTTCATTCCTAGTTGATTACATTGCTTTAACATTCTATAATGCAAAACGTAACGTTCTTTATTATCTAGGGTAGCCATTAGCTTTGTCAACTTTTCGGGACTTAGAGGGTAATCTGAATGTTTGTCATGTAACTCTCGAGGATAAGTCAAATCTACTTCCAAAATATATCCAATTTCTGAAGTATCATCAATAGTTAAAACATCAAACCCTTCAACATTTGCAACCCATTTAAAGCCACCCGTTGGAAGATATTCCATCATCGCATACCCATATAAATTATTAACGTCAAAGTACATTATGTAGGACTCTTGCTTTTTCTCATCATAAGTTTTCATATACTTTTTATTAGCAATCGCATGTCGTGTTATACACTGAACATTTCCTCCTCGAATAGATCGTTCAAAAAAGTGTAACATATCAATATCTTGAAGCAATTCAAGTTGAACGTTGGTTATCTTTTTCATTGCACACCAAGACATAGATGGAGCAGTGTAAAAATGAGCTGCATCAATGCCACAAGTTTCCATGCCATTCGATCTAAAATTTTCTAAGACATCCGCCAAAAGAAGTGTGGCATTTTTTAAATACAAATCGGCGTATTCTCCTAATGTTTGACAGGAAAACGTTTCCCACACCGATTGAGCAAACTCATATTCTTCATTCGATATTGTTTGATCATAAAGACTGCTATAAAACTTGGATATTTCAGGTAATTTAGTTTCATTAAGTACATCCATACTCGTGACGTATTCATAGGGAAACACGCCTTTTCTCGCAGTAAGTCGAAACTGTGCATCATCATTAAAATAACGTCGAGTTATTTGCTTTGAATCTTCACTTAACGAAGATGAACATTGATCTAGTGAACAGGACAAGAAATTATATGTATCGATAAATCTTAACTGAATGAATCCATTCTTAACCCCTACATACTTTGTAAACCCTTTATAACGTTCCATATTCACTGCCAACAAACTTATACGACCAGGATTATGTAACACCTCTCCATCTTGTTTCTCACAAATGTCTTTAATTATAAAATGTCCATCATAGGCCGTTAGATTATGAAATGCTATAGGCAAGACATTTGTTACTTTGTAATTTAAATTACATCGATTATGTGCACTTCCTCTATATTTTCCAGTTATGTGGCAATGATCGCGTACTTTGAGTTCATTATCTGCAATCGGTTTCTCGCAAATGTGACAAATTTTACTTGACAAAAATAATCTTTCTTCATTTTCGGTCATCTTTAACATTGGCTTAGCCGATAAATAATATGTTTGAAGTTTATCCACAATACTATAAAGTTCCTTTACAAACAATTCAATGCAATTATTTCCCCTAAAGAGTTTGAAAGTGCACAATTCACTATCAAAATTACAATGAAGGTATAAAGAAATGCTGTAAGGAATATGTTTATGTGTTAAAGTAGAGTTAGGAATGTCACTATTTGGAAAACAAGAGGAAATTGGAGACAAAACGCATTCAGTGTCTGCATATATTATAAATGGAACTGTATCTTTAACTTGGAATTCTGTAAAATTAACAAATCTTTGTTCATCAGTTGGCATTATGCTTTTTGCAACAGGAAACTGTTTACAGTCTGCAAAGTGAACATTTAACTCATCCTCTAGAAAATAATATGACAAACAACGTCTACATATATAAATCCTTCTGTGAATGCTAGTGACGCTTGAACGCACTAGGCGAGCAAGATTTCTAATTAAACAAAAGTGATAACTTTCACTGTTTCCAATCTGCAACATCAATAAGTCTACACTCCTTTCATATACTTTATCTGATACATACAAAGGTACAATAGTAAAAGTGGCTTTTTTTCCTTTTACTTCGTTTGTTCCCATACATAGCCAATTGTTTTCATCATATTGTGCTCCATACACATTTACAGAAATATTGTTTTGGTTTTCAAACTTGTTTAAATATTTCATTTCCATCGGAATTGGAATACCATCTAAATTTAAAACATCTCTGTAATTAGGATAGGAAGAAAGATGATTCACGTTTCGAGTTTTTGGATACAAACCAGCAACCACACTCCACGCAAAACAAGCTTCCTTTGTATCATACACATTTAGCACTGCATGTTTATTGACTATTACGTCAGGCAATCGACTAGTATTGGACATTCCTACTTGAAATCCAACATATTTATTTATATTAATTCTCAAACTATGAATTTTTTCTAAAGCCCACCCAGAACCGTTTGCTTCAAATTCGCTCATTTTTGTCAATGTACCTTCAATGATATGATTAATATAAAATTCATTTAAATCAGTATACTCGAAAACTACTTCATTTTTGATAGCAAAATATTTTGTTTCTGATATGTCGCGAAGCACATATTGTGCACACAAAACTGAATTCACCTTTAAAGCTTGTACAGTTAACGCTTTCTTAACATAGGCTACTTTGTAAACCAAATATTAGCATTTGCTAAAAATTCGCGAGGATCCAAAAACTCATTCTTAACATTTGAAACTGCAAGTGTGTACACTCTAGAATTGAATGCCGTTTCAATTAACTCACAGCTCAAGAAAGATTCATCCTTTATTTGAATTGTAATTTCTTCGAAATTCACAGCTTGTTGCAATATGTGCTCACTAATAACCCTCCAACATTCAATCAACTCATCACTGTTCTCAATCAAGGCGGTTTGAATGTTTTCCACGATTTGGTATGATACTGAAATAGCACCGTTTAGTTCACTTCTAAAATTAGAAACACTTTCAAATGCATTGTCCAATTGGTTTCTTATATTTTCACTGTTATTATGTATTACAATATCAAACTTTCTACGTTTGCTAGGAGATGAGGCCATTGTTGTTGTTGTCTAAGCAATTGTCCAATTTGCACTAATGTTAATACACCACCAACAGTTGGTGTACCATCACTGATGTCTAAGCAACATCGGTTTACCATAAACCTATAATCTTTTAAAGTATATTCAATCCATTGAGATAAATTACTGCCTGTAATCTCCAATGAACAATGAACGGCTTCAAAAGGAAATTCATCCTGAAGTTTACCAAGCAATTTGTTTCTATACTCATTCAATTTTGTTACATCGTAACAAGTCATGGAAAATTCGATTTTGTAAACCTCATCAAATGTATTGTATCCGATGAAACAAATAAAATGTTCATCTTCACATAATTCTTTCAATAGAAATCTTAGAACTGTTTATGTCACCTCTCACTGACTATCATCTGATTTGCTAACATTAGTAACGTAGACTGAAAATGTTGAAATTCCACTCGAAGATGTCCATTTGTTAAAACAAGCTTCTTTCTCATTGCGACTCACCTCATTATCATCTTCCTCTTCTTTGGGGTGTTAAAAGTTAGTTAGTTAGTTAGTTATTGTTGTTTTAAGGGGGCGGAACTACGAGGTCATCTGCCCCAAAAGTGTTGAAAGCATACACGATGATACTCTACTAGCGGGTGCGATCGATGTTCAGTTCCACTCAGGAAATTAACAGTTTTCCACTTCATTATGCTGTTTCTTTTATTAGTTTTTAGATAATCTGAAAAATTAAACAAATTAAGAAATAATTAGCAACTAAATATATCAATCGTTATATCAATCAATACATATATATAACCATATATATATATATACTCACAAAAAAACTGTTTTAAAAACATGTTGATGTGAGCGGTTCTTCAACCCAAAATACACCGTCATCAGTTTGCCTCCGAGTACTGTTTCAAAATGACTTGATGTGAGCGGTTCTTCAACCCCAAATACACCATCATCAGTGTGCCTCCCATTGAGTTTAGTTGATCGATCTCTGATGCGCTTAGTTTTGCAAAAACTGCTGGTAGAAATACACTTGTTACTTCATCTTCAATGATAATGTCCACCACTATTTTTCTTCCATATCTCGTCTCCACAGGCCGAATAATTTGGACCACATACGGTAAATCAATGACTAGTTCTGCTAGTTTCTTATTAGAATACTCAATACAAGTGGATAAGTTATTGAACTTCGTTAGAGCATCCATCACACAATTTGTTCCTCGTCGTTGACTTTCTTTATTTCTTTCACACACACACACACACACACACACACACACACACACACTCTTCACGCAAAAGTAAAAGTTTAACTCTTCCACGCACTCGTCCATTTATATATCCTTCACCCCCACCTGAATTTACATGAATTTTTCATGGAAGTAGCTGATTTACCTGGTCAACATATAGGTTACTTTTGATTTCAATACTTTGCACTATTTAAAGATGGCGACCATTTCAGTGACGTCACCACACCCTTTGGTTTCCAACTTTCATATTTCCATTTCAAATAAAAAGAGAACGCTAAGAAATAGCAAACTTTTGATGGCATATACGAGGTTTAAATTAACATTTTCTATCCGAAAGGTATCTCCAACGGTTAGCGAGTAAAACCTAAATTTGTGCTATAAAACACGGTCAACGCCAAGCGGTGTAGTTGGACGAAATGTCCAAAAATCTCCCTCTGAGCAGCACCGCGCCTATCCCCTGTTTTAACTGTCACCTTCACATTTTAATTCATTTATGACGCGTAGCGAAGCACCGGTACTTCAGCTAGTACCAATTAAAAGAGAAACTCATTAAGGTTTTTGAGTCTGCTTGTTACAAATTCTCGATGTGCCATCCTAGAGCCACACGACAAATATCAAAACGGTAGTTCAACTCCGATTACTCACGCTAGAGCATATCCTGTTCAATTTTAGCTACAGCCGCATGGATCCGTTCCTCAGTTCAACAAGTTCAAAACTGATAGCGTCGATTATTGTCATCTTGTGACAGGTGCAAATCGGTGTCTTATGCGCTGGCCTCCCTAGTCACCTGATCTGATCCCGTGTGATTTCTTTTTATGAGGGTGTTTATCAAAGATGAAGTTTATGTTCCACCAATACCAGTTAATCATGTTGAACGTGGGAACCAGATCCATGTGATGCATTCAGACTGCAATGAAAAGGTGAAATATAAGTATTTTACATTAATCATTTTGTTGGATCAGATTGAAAACTAACTTGTCAGTAAAATTTGAAAGACAATTTACTTCCCACCCCGTCTCTGCCAAGATATTGCATTGATGTCTATGTTACTAGAACGGAATTGTTGACATTAAGTCTCCCAAGTGGTGTCATTTTCGAAGATTTGAACCAGGCCAGTGGGCCATACAAGTTTTTTAAAATTCAAAACACATAGGCAATTGCAAATTAATGAAATATTTACTGTGCTCTAGCTCTTTCGTTCTCGACAGGGTAATTAACATATAGCAATAAAGGTGTCAGATAGTTCAGCACCGTATTTCATATTGCGGATAATGTTGAAGAAAGCTACGACTAAGAAGCTGTGTGTCGAGTGCAGTGTCTTCAATGTTTACAACACTGGGTGAGTTAGCCGTGGTTGTTACGGCGTGGCTGCAGGCAGTTACTCACATCTGGGAGGCGAGGAGGTTTGAATCCCCCCCTGGCAACCTTGATGATGGTCTTCTGTGGTTTCCCATGTTCCTTCCAGGCAACTTCCGGGGTTGGTCCCTAACTATAGGCCACAGCCGCTACCTTCCAACTCCTTGTCCTTACATTAACATTTTCCTCCCCAGATAACACCCCACACGTGGCGGAACTTGTAGCTCACCCCATGGGTGTCCGCATAGAAGCAGCTACAAACTCTGGCGAGCCGAACACGTCTTCGGACACTCCCGGCACACAAAGCCATACTCTAAAAAAATAAAAAATGTTTACAACTGTATGCTTTAGGAATTATAAATATACAGTAGGCTAGTGAAAAAAATGTTTACAACTGTATGCTTTAGGAATTATAAATATACAGTAGGCTAGTGAAAAAATGTTTACAACTGTATGCTTTAGGAATTATAAATATACAGTAGGCTAGTAAAAAAAATGTTTACAACTGTATGCTTTAGGAATTATAAATATACAGTAGGCTAGTGAAAAAAAATATATTTACAACTGTATGCTTTAGGAATTATAAATATACAGTAGGCTAGTAAAAAAAATGTTTACAACTGTATGCTTTAGGAATTATATATATACAGTAGGCTAGTGAAAAAAATGTTTACAACTGTATACTTTAGGAATTATAAATATACAGTAGGCTAGTGGATATAGTTCCTTCCTGAGTAGAGGAATGTGAGCTAGAAATGCCAATTATTTATTGTTGTTTTAAGGGGTGGAACAGCGAAGTGGTCTGCCCCTAAAATACTGTAGAGCCAATTTTTAGAAAGCTTTCCAAGATCTGGTTTAAATACACCTTCTGCCTCAGCAAGCAACTACATGGTTATGTGAACTGGACTGTATCATAATCTGTTTGAAGAGAGAAATGACCAGGAAGCACAACACTAGAAAACTGCTGAATTATTAAAAGGCGCTCAAAACACGCGGTAAAACCCACGAGTCTTAACGGTGTGTACGCTTGCGCTCCCATGCGAGTTAATCTAGAACTGTTACAACGTGCCCGCCTACTCTCCACGAACTGCAGCGCTCTACTGGCAGAGAATACAATTAACTTCCACGTGGGGTCAGAATCCATAGAATGAAGCACTGGTTTCAATATGGATACTTTTCTCCTTTTCTGCTGCAATGAAACATGTATGACGCTATCATTTTCTAGCAAACCACTGTTGTCATATCAGTCAAAAATTCTTCTTGCTCCAAAAGCACCATATTCGGGTAGAAATATGTTTTTGCCGATCTCTTTTTTCCTAACAGATAACACACACTAATACAGCCATCACAATTAACACCGGTTATCAGACGAATTCTACACACATCCAAAGTACACGGGGCAACATGACCGCGTTGTCAGATCCCCTAAACCAAGGAACCAACTAACCATCTTTTGTCCTATATTAGAAGTACGTAAATTTGATAGAAATGCTGGAAAAATCAGATATCCATAATTTTAGAAGATACAATAATAGTACTTTACGCAACGAGCCTATAATGGCAATAATTAAGACACGAGTGTCTTAATTATCATTATAGGCGCGTTGCATACGACTGTTTATGTTCGACGATAATTATTATAACTATTTTATGTTCGAACATAAATATTCATAAATATCTGTCGAGATTTCGTCAGTTTTATGTAGTGAACAGAACGCATGAGACGCAGAGAATGCCTTGTATTTGACCATGACCTCCTCGATTACCCTACTATGACACTACGCCAGGCAGTGAAATTTAAATTAGAAGGCCGTGGAACTCAGCGCATCTAATTATCTAATTGGTCAAACGACTGTCTCTTGAGCTCTGATTGGTGGGAGAAACTGTTTCACAATGAAAAATAGTGTTATATTGAGCCTCATTATAGTACAGTTTTCTGACATATAATAGTCAGGGTCAAACATAATAGTACATTATGCAACGAGCCTATAATGGCTATAATTAAGACACGAGTATGTTTATAAAACGAGCGTAAGCGAGTTTTATAATTTGCATACGAGTGTCTTAATTACCATTATAGGCGAGTTGCATACCACTGTTTATGTTCGACGATAATTATAATAATAATGTTATTGGTTTTATGTCCCTTTTAACTACCCTGGCTTTTAGAGACGCCGGGGTGCCGGAATTTTGCCCCGAAGGGGATCTTTAACGTGCCAGTAAATGTACTGACACGACTCCCTCGCATTTGCGCACCCTCAAATGCCAGCTGACTGCGCCAGGTTTCGAACCTGCAACCTTGGGATCAGCAAGCGAGAACGTTACCCCTGAGCCACGCAGCCAGACGACGACGATAATTATAGCTTTATTATATGTTTTAACACAAATATTCATAAATATCTGTTCAGTCACTAGAATGTTGTGTTCGGGTGCTGCTCTGGGCAGGATATCTCTGTTCTCCAAGCTCTCTGGCCGACCGACGCATGTGCTCTGTGTGCTTCCATGCCATATGTGCAGATTGTGCACCAGTATTCAGTAAAACTGTCACCGAAGTCGTTTGAAAAACAACGCGCTGTGTAGAAATTGGATTTGGGGATATTAAGGTACAGTGCTATTTCTTGTCTCATATTCACCAGTTTATTTACGCGAACATGTGGACGGTGCACTTTCGGTAATTTATATAGACATGTTGGATTTTGAGCGCATGCGCGAAGGTATCCTTATCTAATTGGTCAAACAACTGTTTCTTGAGCTGTGATTGGTGGGAGAAACTGTTTCATAATGAACAAGTAGTTCCGTGAAGAACTATACAGCCTATTTTCATATATCCTACTTATGTTAACTGCCACTATCAACATACAAAATTTCAGTTTGATTGCTGTAATAGATTCGTAGATATTGAGAACCGACTAAATATTTCGGATGGTCGCCATGTTGGATTTTATATATGTAGGTCCTAGAGTTATGTACTGTTACATGAAGATTATTGTGTAGGCGTAGCATTCATACTTCAATCGCATGATTAGGACACAAGAAGTAACAAGGAGATTTTAAAATTTCGCACAGCAGCCATCTTGTGGTTATGGAAACAATTGAAATAAATTAGATGCCAGTGGATTAACATTCGTATAAGGATTTACTGTGCCAAGTTTCACTGCACTCGGATGGTTAAATTGCGAGAAACGTCCATGTGAATATTTATAATTCGCGTCGCCGCCATGTTGGATTTGTGATAACCGGGTTATATAAAGTCCTATAGGTGAACTTAAGTTCATAGCACATATGAACATAAAAAAATTCAGTTTGATTGCTATAATAGATTCGTAGATATTCAGAGCCATCTAAATATTTCGGATGGTCGCCATGTTGGATTGTTAAATGTATAGGCCATAGAGTCATGTACCATTAAAGGAAAATTATTGCGTAGGTTCTTTATACAAACTTTCACTTCGATCGCATGCTTACGACACAAGACATAAATACTTAATTTTAAAATTCGCACAGCCGCCATCTTGAGGTTATGTAAACAATTGAACTAAATTTGATACCAGTGTATTACAATGTGCATAAACATTTCCTGTACCATATTTCATTGCGTTTGGAACATTAAATCGCGGGAAAGGTGTATTTAAAATTTTCAAATTCGCTTGGCCGCCATGTTCGTTTTGTAGATAACCGGTTTTTGAAAGTCTGATAGATGAACTTTTAGTAGTGCTCTTTATCTCCGTACAAAATTTCAGGGTGATATCGCTAATAGTTTCAGAGATATAGAATGCCAGTGAAATATTACGCACATCTGCCATCTTGTGGTTATGTAAACAATTGAACGAAGTTTGATGTCGGTGCATTACAATGTGTTTAAACATATACTGTACCAAGTTTTATTGCGTTTGGTTGGTTAAATCGCGAGAAACGTCTATTTAAAAGTCGCCAATTCGCGTGGTCGCCATGTTGGTTGTGTAGTTACCAGTTTTTCAAAAGTCTCATAGGTGAACTTCTAGTAGTTCCCTTTATCACAGTAAAAAATTCCAGGGTGATATCGGGAATAGTTTCGGAGATGTTGAATGCTGGTGAAATATTTCGCACAGCCGCCATGTTGAATTGGTGAGACGTAACAAAATTTGGAGGGCACGGTCGGGGTCGCCCGGAATAGTGCTATGAACTTACCGAGTTTTATTGAAATCGCTCCAGCCGTTTAGATTTTATTAGGGACACACACACACCTCACACACACATACATACACACACACACACACACACACACACGCGCGCGCGCGCACGCACGCACACACACACACACGGACAAAAGGTGATCTCATAAGCCTATTTTTTCAAAATTGAAAATAGGCTAAAAATAGTGTTATAATGACCATCATTATGATACAGTTTTCAGACATATAATAGTCAGGGTCGAACATAAACTGTATTCCCTTTTTAGTAAAATTGATCTTATATCATCTTACATTGACTTTGTGGTGCCTATTCTACACACAAATGTAGCTAAATGTATCGTCTTGATGATGAATTCTTGAAATATTTTATACTGGCAATATTAAAAATTTCATGTAGGTAAAACTTCTGAATATTCTCTCATAACCACGTGACAACAATGAAAAAGTTCGTGTCCTGCCCACTTTTTTATTTTTAAAGATAACCATCTCATGCCAGTTTGAGAGTTGTAGAGGAAAGTTGGAAGTCGTTTTCTACCTTCATACCGAGAGTGTAGGTTTAAATGTTTACACAGGCCGGCTGTTCATAGAACCCGCATTCTATGAAAGAAGTTTCGACGGTCAGTGTGGGGTGCATCATCATGCCACTTGTGCTTGTACTTTATTTATTTTAATTTGATTGCTCTCTTTTATGTTACATACATCATTCAGCATACTGTGCCCATTCATTTGCAGATGGGTTCAATACGTTATACTGTAGTTCATTTAATCTTTCTTTGTTGTATGTGTTACGTGACTGTTAGTATTATCATTAGGGCTCGGTTTTTTAGGAAAACAAATATTTTTTTAATGTAAATATATATTTTAAGCGTTTTTAGCCTACTTTCGATTTTTGCAAAAAATGAAAGTAGACTTATGAGATCAACACAGGGCGAAAAAAGTGTGTCTGTCTGTGTGTGTGTATGTGTGTGTGTGAGTCTGTGTGTGTGTGTGTATGTGTGTGTGTGAGTCTGTGTGTGTGTGTATGTGTGTGTGTGAGTCTGTGTGTGTGTGTGTGTCTGTGTGTGTGTGAGTGTGTGTACTCTGAATGTCTGTCCCCCCCTATCAATTCGAACACGGTGAATGCGAATTGAACGAAATTTGGTACAAAGGTAGCACTAGCAAAGGACACCTTGTGCCCGTTTAGACCGGAGTCCGCACGACCACATATGCATTTTACCAATAATCAGTCAGCACGAGAATCAAAATATCCCGGAGCGCCAGAAGGGTTAAAGCAAATCGCAAAAACGACATCAAATTTATAAAAATGCTTTGCTGATTTTTGGCTCAATGCAACAATAAGGATAGAAGGAGATTTAATTGGGTGAAACACATCTGGCAAAATTATCTCAGTTTATTTAAAGTTAAAATCTGACTGCACGAATAATGCTCAAAGCAGCATCATCCACGTGTGGCGATCCACACTCTTATTTACACACAATATACAGAAATCTTCCAAACACATTTGACAATCTTTTTGAAAACACAAGTCCGATTGTTAGTCCTGTGGACTGTGTTCCAAAATTATTAACATTTTATTCCAATGCAAAATGAATTGTCCATACTGGAAATAACGTAGATCACTGTTTGACTATTTACATGATATTAACACTCGTAGAATAAATGTTTATAGAATTTCTTAGACTTTCATTTGTTTTCCAGTTTTCCAAAATATATCGTTGAAACTATTATTATCATCGTAGCAACACAAATTATTAACACATATTAACAACATCTGAAAAATATTTGACCATTGAGCATAGCATCGAAGAACTGTGCGAAGCACAACAACAATTAATTGTTCTTCTGACATTAAACATTCGAGAAGTGACTCGACTATGAACTTCAAGTTCCAAACAAAACATATGATTTCTGAATCATCAACTTGATCAACAAATGGTTGAACCATTCAACTATTAGATTTTCCACTTGGAATTATTATGAAAAAAATATTTATATTTATGGCCATTTCTAGTAACTTTCACAACTTGCAATTCTTCGACAGAATGCGGAAATAAGAATTGTAGTCTTATAATGAATTCATTTGGTTCATGGCACTAGGATTGAAAATATCCTTCAAACTATTCGTGGTTAAAGAATTATTTTAAATTGGCAGTGGCCCATTCTACTATTTGTGTAAGGACACAATATTATAACAACAACAACAACGGCAAAGGTCTTCCTCTGAAGAAGAATAAACTACTACCATGACAAATCCGGGTTCTAGCAAAATCAAATTCTAAATGGAATTCGTAAACAAGGTTGAAATAAGAACTGATGGTTTCAAAAAAATAACCTTCGGGTTATTCATACGACGAAATGTGTGGCTCCAATACTCCTACTATAAACCTGAGCCATCGAACCTGCTATTTGATTGATGCTCGAAAAAACCTTCATTCCTGCGACTTAACATGCGCACCTGGGAATGGCATTTCAACTACTCCACACACATAAATTATCTTCCCAAAATTTATACAATAAATCAAGCCTCTGCTTGTTATCAACACTGGAAGATTAATAAACTTACAAGTTTATTTTATTTTACCATTCAGTTCAACCCGTGAATTTACCATACTCATGAAAAGCTTCATTTCACTTTCGAGTGTATTTACGTCATGATTTTATATAAATACAAAAATCCTATTTGATACAAATATCAATTGCTTCCCGTTTCATGCCTCTCCGTGTTATATGAAACATATTCTTTGCTCATAGCAAATATCAACTGTTCAACCAGAACTGAAATGTAGGTTGAATGCGGGCTTGCGCTAACCACTCTCCTTCGTAAAATCTCCTGTTCCAAACTAGAAATGTTTCAACTACTTCATAGGCTCTTTCTCAATACATATGATTATTATAAAATATAATATCCAAGAATTATTTAGAAAAATTATGAAAATTATTATTATTATTATTAGTGGATTATTATTATTATTATTATTTCAAATATGTTTAATTATCATCTCATTATGTGAGAATCCACATGTTCGAACCTTCGAATATGGAAAAAATATCCATTCCTCAACAAAAATAAATTTAACTTTTACAGTTACATCGGCTGATTACCGTGATTTCCCAAAAATATGAAAAATTCAAATAAATGCTCAAAATGCTCGGTCATCGATCCTAAACTGTTCTGAGTGCTGAAAATGCTCAGAATAAATCTAACAAGTCTTGCGTAAATCATTACAAGCTTTAAATACGACGAAAAAAATGTGTTGGTCATCTGCAGAAAAATAGTTTGTTCCAATTAGCTAGGCATAAAATAATTCAAATGTGGCTTACATTTCTTGATGTTCTTGAAGTGTAGTAAACCTGGTCTATACCAGATTTATCCGTAGACATGCCCTAGCGGACAAGCACGTATAATCCTTGTATCGGCCGCCATTGTAGACCCACAAATCGTCTAGTCAGACATAGTGGTAGTATCTTTCGACGTTTTAAATGACTGTGGTTCCATTTTAATATGGGCTTCTAACAAAGCCATAACAGTTTGTTTGAAAAGGGTCAGATCTAAGCGATCTCTTCTTAAATGTGTCAGTTGTAACTTAACTCACTGTAATCTCATCAGTACAAGAAAAACGTTGACAGTCTAAGCAGTTAACGGCTGTTCTGAAGATCGTTCCCTGGGCATGGTTTGTATATCACCATCTGCCATGCGCTAGGCAACTTGCAGTTTCCCTTGCGTAGACTAATGAACGCCACCGTTATAGACTATTCTTCAATGTACTGACGGATCGAAGTGGTTAAATAGTTACAAAATATGAAAACTGACTTTAGTTGGATTTAAACATCCAAGTATTAATTTACTATTGGACTGTGACAAATACTAATTTCTAGACAGAGTCTAGCATATGTCCTTTAAGAAATATAAATATTTCCACCAATGTCTGTAGAAATACAATCACCTCAGTGATTCTCCTCACCAGAAACTTACTAAGTTCCAACTCGTTTGCGCAGCACTTCTCGTGACTATCACGATTTGAAAAGTACTCTTTCGTAGACGTGGCAACCATGTGCCTTGGCTCAGCGTAGACGCAACTTGTTCGCCAAGTGCTTGTGATGAATTAAGCTACCTAAGCCTGCTCCAGCTTGCTTTTATACAAAAACGGTGAGGGTCACGCGTCATCGCCTGATATCTAAAAATCCTCATATCTCTTGAATCCCTGGTCCGATTTACTTGATACTAATTGCATTCTCTTTTATTTGGCCGTGCCAGTAATCTGATCCCAGTCTCAAGTCTCTGCTCCATAGTTAACTATTTAATCAATAAATAGTCTCCACCTCTGCTGTGACTCGCTACGTCATTTACCATCCAACTATCGGTAATTTCCTTCGAATGGCTTCGAGAAGCAATGTAGCGCGATATTCAAATATCCGAACTTTCAAACGCTGCTACAGCCTTTCCCTTGATATCTAGGTGTCTGAAACTTGGAATACCCATTCCTAGATTTGGGCACATCCACCCCACACCTAGCAAAAAATAAAAATTGAAAAATTTTTATTTTTCCTATCTACACATTAAGTTATCTGGTTCTTGAATAATAGATCTTCAAATTCGAAGCATTGTAAGTTCCCACGATGTTACCAGTTCGTGTATGAGCTACTTCATAGCTTCCATTATTGTTGACTTCCACAATATTCAAAATCCTTAATTTTACCATTCCCCCGGGATTGTTGTGTTCCCGATGGACCTGGATCATTGGGCCTCTGCTCCACAAATTGTAAGGTATCTTGGTGTCTTGCTTCCAAGTTTTTCCTCGTCTCCTTGTTAAATTCTTCGTTGGACTGACGAGTATCTACATTCCCTCTGTTATTATAGTTATTACCATAGGATCTTCTTTCCTGGTACCTTCCTTGAGTATCACGTGGTCTTCTCCATCGAGTGTTGTATCGATTACCACCATCCGGTCTTGCATATGGTTTGTAACTGTATCTGTTACGGTATTGGTTCCATCCTCTCGTATTGGAATCTTCCCTCGGCGATTTCTCTTCTCGCTCCTCTCGAATCTCTCGAGGTGTCTGAGAATAACTGTCAGCCATAACAGCATACACAGCGTTATTACTCTTTACTCCCTTCTGATGAAAGAATTGAGCGTTTGTATGATCCAGCTTTTGCAATACTTCATCAAACTGTTCCATATTGTAGATATCAGCAGCGATCAAAGTCCTCTGGACGTCTGCTGGAAATTGTCGTATCAAAGCAGTAATCAACTCGTTATCTGGCATTGGCGGATCTAAATGTTGGAGTTTAGACAGCTGTCCAGAAAAGTATGTAGAGTATCGAGTAGGTTGTGACGTCGAGAATCTCTTCGAATACAACTCTGCTCTAACTTGCTGTTGGGTTTCAGGGGACCAAAACGTCTTCAATAACCCACGAGAAAACTCCTCAAAAGTATTTAGAGTGGATCTAAATGCTCTAAACCACAAAAGTGCGGGACCTTCCAAGAACTTCCCTATTACCCTGATCTGTCTTTCTTTAGGGATCTTAGAATCTTTCAGATAATCACCTGCTTCTCTCAGAAATTCCACGGGTGTTACAGAATCTCGCCCTGAAAATTTAGAAGGCTTGTCTTCTATATTCTTAAATACAGTTATGGGGTTGGATTGAAATACTGTCCTGACCTCATCCTGTCTATCAGTCTCTCTAGCTCCTCCTAGATTTATCTGTATCGGTTCCTTTCCCCTTACATTCGGCATTTTCAAAAGATGATCAGACTGTTTCTCATCCTTTATTTGAGTTTTCATAGCCTCAAGTTCCTTCTGGTTTTCTTCTGCCATCTTCTTGATTGCTTCAGTCTCCTTACAATTGTCTTTAACATCAATGGATATCTGGTTCATAACAGCCTCATGACTTTTCAATGACCCTGTCATATCTGATATGTCCTTCTGAGTTGCTTGAATATCCTTGGCAATTACTTCAATGTGGGATGACAAAGATTCCCTAATCTCCTTGATTCCCTCTTGATTCTCCAGCTTGAGTGTGTCTTTTATTTCATTGACAACTGTGGTTTTGATCTCAGTTTGCAATTCATGAATCACTCCTTCTCTTATTTCTCCCATGACAAGTTCCTTAAATTGTTCCGTTAAACGCTGAACAACCAAAATTCCCATCTCGTTACTCTCCTTCTTCACTCTGACTTCCAGGTTGACTATGTCTTCACCAACTTTCCTAAGACCATGTTCTATCCTATCAGCTAAGCTTTGGGATCGAAGATCGGCATCGCGAAATTTATCGTCCATTATACTAGCGTTAGTAGCTAACGAAGTTTCGAGCTCATGTGTTTTATCGCATAATTTATTCATTTTACTTTCAAGTGTCATTTTCAAAATTTCAGAATTCTCTTTAAATTTACTTTCCATTGAATTAAATTTACTGTTTAAATTTTCTTTCAAGTTCCCTTTTAACCTGTTTTCCAAAGAATCAGAATTTTCTTTAAGTTTACTTTCCAAAGAATCAGAATTTTCTTTAAGTTTACTTTCCAAAGAATCAGAATTTTCTTTAAGTTTATCATTCAAATTTTCTTTCAAACTATCAGAATTTTCTTTAAGTTTCTTTTCTAAAGCCTCAATATTCTCTTTCATAATGGCTGCTATACGCAGTCCAGCCTGTTTTGAACTCTCCTCCAAACTCCTCATCATTCTCATCATTTCTTCCATAATTTCAATTATTCAAAACTTAGGGGTATACAACAGTGGCAAACACAAGCTTATAACTAGAACAAGAAATATGAATAGCTAATTGGAACACTATAATAAAATGAGATTTGTCCTACTATCGACGTGATGGAAAAACAAAATTCTCTACTTTTACGAATTACATTCACCATAATATCACAAGAAAAATATGCAAGTTCTCAAATATCCTCCACCTGGATTCTAATAATGTGTATCTCCAGTCATCGAACGTTTACTACTGAATTTACTTGACGCCCTAATGGTTAAGCCATTATCAAAAATAATCAAACCCATTCTAATTATTAACCAAGTTAAATTTTTAATTTTCCCACTAATTGGGTTTCCTACTAATTTATTCATCCAAACCAGACATCTCTCAACTCCCAAAATATTTCTATAAAAATTATCACAATTTCAAATCGGCATGCGATTGACCATGTCTAAATCGGGACCCACGTTCGAAGCCATTTCTCTCTCTATCTTATTTTATGTGCCCGTTTAGACCGGAGTCCGCACGACCACATATGCATTTTACCAATAATCAGTCAGCACGAGAATCAAAATATCCCGGAGCGCCAGATGGGTTAAAGCAAATCGCAAAAACGACATCAAATTTATAAAAATGCTTTGCTGATTTTTGGCTCAATGCAACAATAAGGATAGAAGGAGATTTAATTGGGTGAAACACATCTGGTAAAATTATCTCAGTTTATTTAAAGTTAAAATCTGACTGCACGAATAATGCTCAAAGCAGCATCATCCACGTGTGGCGATCCACACTCTTATTTACACACAATATACAGAAATCTTCCAAACACATTTGACAATCTTTTTGAAAACACAAGTCCGATTGTTAGTCCTGTGGACTGTGTTCCAAAATTATTAACATTTTATTCCAATGCAAAATGAATTGTCCATACTGGAAATAACGTAGATCACTGTTTGACTATTTACATGATATTAACACTCGTAGAATAAATGTTTATAGAATTTCTTAGACTTTCATTTGTTTTCCAGTTTTCCAAAATATATCGTTGAAACTATTATTATCATCGTAGCAACACAAATTATTAACACATATTAACAACATCTGAAAAATATTTGACCATTGAGCATAGCATCGAAGAACTGTGCGAAGCACAACAACAATTAATTGTTCTTCTGACATTAAACATTCGAGAAGTGACTCGACTATGAACTTCAAGTTCCAAACAAAACATATGATTTCTGAATCATCAACTTGATCAACAAATGGTTGAACCATTCAACTATTAGATTTTCCACTTGGAATTATTATGAAAAAAATATTTATATTTATGGCCATTTCTAGTAACTTTCACAACTTGCAATTCTTCGACAGAATGCGGAAATAAGAATTGTAGTCTTATAATGAATTCATTTGGTTCATGGCACTAGGATTGAAAATATCCTTCAAACTATTCGTGGTTAAAGAATTATTTTAAATTGGCAGTGGCCCATTCTACTATTTGTGTAAGGACACAATATTATAACAACAACAACAACGGCAAAGGTCTTCCTCTGAAGAAGAATAAACTACTATCATGACAAATCCGGGTTCTAGCAAAATCAAATTCTAAATGGAATTCGTAAACAAGGTTGAAATAAGAACTGATGGTTTCAAAGAAATAACCTTCGGGTTATTCATACGACGAAATGTGTGGCTCCAATACTCCTACTATAAACCTGAGCCATCGAACCTGCTATTTGATTGATGCTCGAAAAAACCTTCATTCCTGCGACTTAACATGCGCACCTGGGAATGGCATTTCAACTACTCCACACACATAAATTATCTTCCCAAAATTTATACAATAAATCAAGCCTCTGCTTGTTATCAACACTGGAAGATTAATAAACTTACAAGTTTATTTTATTTTACCATTCAGTTCAACCCGTGAATTTACCATACTCATGAAAAGCTTCATTTCACTTTCGAGTGTATTTACGTCATGATTTTATATAAATATAAAAATCCTATTTGATACAAATATCAATTGCTTCCCGTTTCATGCCTCTCCGTGTTATATGAAACATATTCTTTGCTCATAGCAAATATCAACTGTTCAACCAGAACTGAAATGTAGGTTGAATGCGGGCTTGCGCTAACCACTCTCCTTCGTAAAATCTCCTGTTCCAAACTAGAAATGTTTCAACTACTTCATAGGCTCTTTCTCAATACATATGATTATTATAAAATATAATATCCAAGAATTATTTAGAAAAATTATGAAAATTATTATTATTATTATTAGTGGATTATTATTATTATTATTATTTCAAATATGTTTAATTATCATCTCATTATGTGAGAATCCACATGTTCGAACCTTCGAATATGGAAAAAATATCCATTCCTCAACAAAAATAAATTTAACTTTTACAGTTACATCGGCTGATTACCGTGATTTCCCAAAAATATGAAAAATTCAAATAAATGCTCAAAATGCTCGGTCATCGATCCTAAACTGTTCTGAGTGCTGAAAATGCTCAGAATAAATCTAACAAGTCTTGCGTAAATCATTACAAGCTTTAAATACGACGAAAAAAATGTGTTGGTCATCTGCAGAAAAATAGTTTGTTCCAATTAGCTAGGCATAAAATAATTCAAATGTGGCTTACATTTCTTGATGTTCTTGAAGTGTAGTAAACCTGGTCTATACCAGATTTATCCGTAGACATGCCCTAGCGGACAAGCACGTATAATCCTTGTATCGGCCGCCATTGTAGACCCACAAATCGTCTAGTCAGACATAGTGGTAGTATCTTTCGACGTTTTAAATGACTGTGGTTCCATTTTAATATGGGCTTCTAACAAAGCCATAACAGTTTGTTTGAAAAGGGTCAGATCTAAGCGATCTCTTCTTAAATGTGTCAGTTGTAACTTAACTCACTGTAATCTCATCAGTACAAGAAAAACGTTGACAGTCTAAGCAGTTAACGGCTGTTCTGAAGATCGTTCCCTGGGCATGGTTTGTATATCACCATCTGCCATGCGCTAGACAACTTGCAGTTTCCCTTGCGTAGACTAATGAACGCCACCGTTATAGACTATTCTTCAATGTACTGACGGATCGAAGTGGTTAAATAGTTACAAAATATGAAAACTGACTTTAGTTGGATTTAAACATCCAAGTATTAATTTACTATTGGACTGTGACAAATACTAATTTCTAGACAGAGTCTAGCATATGTCCTTTAAGAAATATAAATATTTCCACCAATGTCTGTAGAAATACAATCACCTCAGTGATTCTCCTCACCAGAAACTTACTAAGTTCCAACTCGTTTGCGCAGCACTTCTCGTGACTATCACGATTTGAAAAGTACTTCTTCGTAGACGTGGCAACCATGTGCCTTGGCTCAGCGTAGACGCAACTTGTTCGCCAAGTGCTTGTGATGAATTGAGCTACCTAAGCCTGCTCCAGCTTGCTTTTATACAAAAACGGTCAGGGTCACGCGTCATCGCCTGATATCTAAAAATCCTCATATCTCTTGAATCCCTGGTCCGATTTACTTGATACTAATTGCATTCTCTTTTATTTGGCCGTGCCAGTAATCTGATCCCAGTCTCAAGTCTCTGCTCCATAGTTAACTATTTAATCAATAAATAGTCTCCACCTCTGCTGTGACTCGCTACGTCATTTACCATCCAACTATCGGTAATTTCCTTCGAATGGCTTCGAGAAGCAATGTAGCGCGATATTCAAATATCCGAACTTTCAAACGCTGCTACAGCCTTTCCCTTGATATCTAGGTGTCTGAAACTTGGAATACCCATTCCTAGATTTGGGCACAACCTCAGTGTCATGTTTTATATCGCCGCCATCTTTACTAAAACTGAATGGCGGCCACTCAAACGTTCAAAACGTAAAATCAAATAACGACTAACCAAATCATCCGATCTCTACCAAATTTGGTAACAACATACCTTCGTATAGGATGCGTCTTGTGACCAAACTACAAGGTCGTCCGCCATACCATTTCAGGATGGCGGCCGTGCGAATTATGCAAACTTTATAATCCATATCATGGGACCCACCAGTTCCGATTATCGAGCCGAGAATCGTTTTAACTGTTCTAAAGGAAGAGGCACGTTCGAAATTAAAAGTTTATTTTGTAATACTATAGTGCAGACGTGATTTTAAAAAGCTGAACTGATTCAGTAATAAGACAAGATGGCAGCGGATATCTTGTGCCTGACTTATATTTCACTAATTTGAGTATTGAATGCAATATAGCGTACTGATAAAAAATAAATAAACTTTGTATGCAATGCTTTATATATAAATAATATACTCCAGTGATGAAATCGTTTAGTATAAATCATTATTTGCTAACAAGTTCTATGTAAGTCATTTTAAATAGAACGATATTCGTTGACACAATTAGCTCAGTGGTAGAGCGATAGCCTGTCGCTCAGATGCCTATGGTTCAAACCCGATCAGAGCTGGGTTTTTTGCTTGAAATGATATATGTTTATTGTTTTGTAATGACTCAGATGTTTTAAAATTAAGCGTTATATTGTGCAAATTATGGTGTAAAATATATATTTAATTAAAACATAATTCGCCAGCAGATTTACTCGAGACATCTAGCTGCCAAAAAGGTAACTTCCAGATTTTATTGAAAAGTTTCTTCTTCTGGCCGCTAGAATGCACTCGCTCTGTTAGGATTATATTGTTCGATATTTCACCACTAGACGTCCCGACTAGTCTACGTGGGGATCCATTGATTACTATACCATTATCATTCTATGCGCATCGAATTTGAAGAATGACAAGTTGATACTACGATACATTTTAACTTTTTATTTTAAAGGGTTTGTAACAGCCTATTTTGCGTTACTTGAAAATGTTATTAAGCGTTATATTGTCCACATTATGGTGTAAAATATATATCTAATTAAAACATAATTCGCCAGCAGATTTACTCGAGACATCTAGCTGCCAAAAAGGTAACTTCCAGATTTTATTGAAAAGTTTCTTATTCTGGCCGCTAGAATGCACTCGCTCTGTTAAGATTATATTATCGAAAATATCCACATAGTTTGTATACACACGTCTCTGTAGGGTCATGGAAAGATTTGTTAATTCAATTAGGGTTGTGAAAGCCATGCACAACCAGACGTGTAAAGACATGCCTCAACTCAAAGTTGGATGTTGCCCACGGCAGGTCGTAATAATAATAATAATAATGTTATTGGTTTTACATCCCTTTCAACTACTGCTGCTTTTAGAGACACCGGGGTGCCGGAATGTTGGCCCGAAGGGGATCTTTAACGTGCCAGTAAATGTACTGACACGGCTCCCTCGCATTTGTTCACCCTCAAATGCCAGCTGACTGCGCCAGGATACGAACCTGCAACCTAGGGCCCAGCAAGCGAGAACGTTACCGCTGAGCCACGCCACCAGTCCGGTCGATTATGTCTCCAGATCCATAACATTCTTGATATACTTCTTATCTTTCTTTCTTTCTTTCTTCAATGATGGTAGCAGTTTTTATCTAGGTCGTGGCGTTTGGTAGAGGTAAATCGTTTCTAAGGTCTTCAACAAAGAATAGTTCTATTATACTCTTTGATAATAACAACGAGTTATAACTATACTCATACATTTAGGAGAAAGTAGGCTATATGTTCTTTACTGAACATCTTGTTTTTCTATAAATACATAAATTCCTGCTCTTCACTTTTTAGCACTTAAAAAGACAAAATATTTACATTTTTAAAAATCAGTATGCTAATCTTTCAGTTTATTGCATTTTTGTTCTGTTTTACTTCAACGGGGAAGAACCTGTGAGCTATCTAATCTTCATGCAGAACGTATGTCAGTTTGCAACTGTGTTATTCTTAGCTTGTCGCCCCATACTACTCACTGTGGAAGCCGGGGATTTCCAGATAATTTTACTTCTGATGGGGACGTTCTGTTCTGCCAACCATGTGGGAAAGCAATCAAGGCTGAACAGCGATCTCAAGTTACACAACACCTCAAAGGCACAAAAAAAAAATTGCCGCAGTTTCGCGCCTTTAGGAGAATTGTTTTGCGGTAATCGTCAGTCATTTGTGATGAACTACCTGAAGATGTATCTCATGTATTGTAATTTTTCAGTAGTCAGTAAGGCATAGCATAAATTGCATTCGTGATTACTGCATATTGTTTATATTCACATTAATAAACTAAATTATAATTAAATATTTTTACTTTCTTGTGACATATTTCAGGTATTTTTAATACATAAAAAATAAATATTTTCCTGATTTTTAGCACTTAAAAATCCGAGCCCTAATTATCATACAGTACTTAATTCAATTCTTCGCTACTGTACGATCGCTGAATGTGTGGTAAGAGTACTCGAAGCGCTGTGTACTGCCTCTTCTCATGGAGTGGAATAATTACTGGCAACCCTAACGCGCCATAAGACCAATACTTCATTCTGAACATTGGATGCCTTAGAGTAATTTTGAAGGAAATTTCCTGTCTTTTAACGATGCTTACTTTTCTACGTAAATAATATTAAGAAACGTAGCAATTCTCCTTACTCAATGAAATCTTCCTTAAAATAAAGTGTTTTCTTAGTTTTTTCTTGAATGTTAAATCTTGTAATCTTCAAACTCCTGATGTAAATTCCGTGCACATACACACTTAAGGAAAAAAAGGTTCTTTTTTGAGATGTAATTAATTCTTGTACATTTTTTCCTGGTTAGTAGTGTGATCGCTCTTCAACACGAACAAATATCATTGGGCGCCACTCATATACACAATGAGAATGAAATAAAGAACACGAAATGTCTCCTCCCGGACAGAAGGACAATACGGCTTGCTTATGGCAACCCCCCCCCCCCCTCTTGTAGAAATAATAAATTGAAAGAATAAATATAGAAATCACAAAATAACAACTACGGAGTAGAATGACAGAAAGAAAAGTTATTATATTCAATGAATCAAAATATAAATTACTATACGGAAAGTGCCGTACATTACATGTTTCATTGCTACCTAGGCTTATGTATATTGTGATGTACTTTATGTTCCTCAAACTTGCGACATATCTGCTTTATCTCTCAAAGCATCAATTCATGGATACATCTCCATTAATTGGAGATACAATTCTTCTCTTTTAATGAATTACAGTCACCAGGACATGTGAAATATCGTTAATTTTTTTACAAAGAATCCCTTCTGTACCAAACAATTATATAAGAAAAGAACTTTTACCAATGTTTGTATATAGCCAGTCACCGCCACCTAGATCACTGTCGATTCCTAATCAATGCATTAGTTCGACGTTATATCGTGTAGCTGCTTAATGACCTATACATCGTAGTAGGAGTTGCTTCAGACAACAGCCTGGTTACTTATTTATATTCCTTAGCTGGACACTTTCCGATTAATTTACATAAGATAAACTATACATGACAATTAATGTTGAGGAGTGTCTGTGCAGATCCAAAATCTGTCACAGTTGATGTAATTAGATATTTATTTCTATGCCCAAGATCGCGGGTTCAGACCCGGCCGAAGTGGTCGGATTTTTTAAGAACGTTAAAAATTCCTCAGTATGCCTTTCTTCGGAGGGAAAATAAAGCCGGTGGTCCCATGTCATAGATTTATGGCATGTTAAAGAACCTTCCACTAATTACACCTGTGTGAAGCTAAATTTTACTAAACGAAATTTAATGTTTTACAGTCGGTCAACACGATTGTACCCAATTGTAATGGGCGTTTTCCTAATCCTGAAAAAATTACATGGGATTAATAAATACATTCGAATTCATTTATTATTCTCATAACTCCGATGCACTTTTTTTAGCCTATTTTCATTTATGAAAACTAAATAGGCTTATGAGATCACCTTTTGTTCGTGTGTCTGTCTGTGTGTGCGTGTGTGATGGTGTGTGTGATGGTGTGTCTGATGGTGTGTCCCCCTCTAATAACTTCTAACCGGCTGGAGCGATCTCAATGAAAATTAGTAATTTTATAGCACTATTCTGGGCGACCCCGACCGTGTCCCTCAAATTTTGTTTCGTCTCACCAATCCAACATGGCGGCTGTGCGAAATATTTCACCAGCTTTCAATATCTCCGAAACTATTACCGATATCAGCCTGGAATATTTTACGACGATAAAGGGAACTACTAGAAGTTCACCGATATGCCTCTTGAAAACCTGGTAACTACAAAGCCAATATGGCGGCCAAGCGAAGTTGCAACTTTTAAATAGACGTTTCTCGCGATTTAACCAACCAAACGCAATAAAACTTGGTACAGTATAATATGTTTATACACATTGTAATGCACCGACATCTAAGTTCGTTCAATTGTTTACATAACCTCAAGATGGCGGCTGTGCGAAATATTGCACCGGCGTTCTATATCTCTGAAACTATTAGCGGTAACACCCTGAAATTATTTACGGAGATAAAGGGCACTACTGCAAGATCATCTATAAGACTTTCAAAAACCGGTCACCTACAAAATGAATATGGTGGCCAAGCGATGTTGAAAATTTTAAATAGAACTTTATCGCGATTTAATGATCCAAACGCAATGAAACTTGGTACAGGAAATGTTTATACACATTGTAATGCACTGGTATCTAATTTAGTTCAATTGTTTACATAACCTCAAGATGGCGGCTGTGCGAATTTTAAAATTAAGTTTTTATTTCATGTGTCGTAGTCATGCGATCAATGTGAATCTTTGAATAATGAACCTATGCAATAATTTTCCTTTAATGGTACATGAATCTATGGCCTATATATATTACAATCCAACATGGCGACCATCCGAAATAATTAAATGGATCTCAATTTCTACGAATCTATTGCAGCAATCAAACTGTATTGTTTAATGTTTATAGGGCATATGAACATTAGTTTACCTATAGGACTTTCAATAACCTGGTGATCACAAATCCAACATGGCGGCGACGCGAAGTATTAATATTCACATGGTCGTTTCTCGCAATTTAACCATCCGAGTGCAGTGACACTTGGTACAGTAAATCCTTATACAAATGTTAATCCACTGGCATCTTAGTTTTTTCAATTGTTTCCATAACCACAAGATGGCAGCTGTGCGAAATTTTAAAATCTCGTTTTTACTTCCTGTGTCCTAAATATGCGATTCAAGTTTGAATACTACACGTACATAATGATCTTCATGTAACAGTATATACATATATAAAAATCCAACATGGCGACCATCCGAAATATTTAGTCGGTTCTCAATATCTACGAATCTATTACAGCAATCAAACTGACATTTTGTATGTTGATAGTGGCAATTAACATAAGTAGGATATATGGAAATAGTCTGTTTAGTTCTTCACGGAACTACTACCCATTACAATTGGGTACAATCGTGTTGACCGACTTAAATTCATTAAATTTGGATTACTATGGCAAAACTGAAAAAAAAATGGCTTCCAACGCGATATTTTACTAGATTACGAAGGAAAAACTGAAAAATGACCTGTACAATTTCTATATGAGCGTTTCTATTGCTCCCTTCTACTGTATATATAGGCTACATGTCTTTTCACGCCTCCAAAATTTGTGTTTGTGTTATCTGTTTAATATGAAACTATTTTGTCCTTGAAATGATCTGTAAAGTTTGATAACATATTGTGATAATATTTCTGAAGTTCACCACTAACAACATCAAATTCTAACAAGTTTATTTTAACCCCAACAGCTGGGATGAAATATCTTGCTAGTAGCCTACAGCAACTACAGTAATTGAAAATCTAACCTATTCTAAGGATCTATGGTTGTACGAGTAACAACTTTATCAGCATCAGGTTCAATTTCAGCATTCTTGTTTACGAATGGGGCATCGCATTAACTACTTATTGGCTGTGTGGTGCAGCGGTAACGTTCTCACCTGCGTTACCCAAGGTTGCAGGATCAAATCCTGGTGCAGTCAGTTGGTATGGTGCGTAAATGCGAGGGATCTGTGTGAGTAGATTTACTGGCACGTTGAAGATCCTCTTCGAGGCAATATTCCGGCACCCTGGCATCTCTAAAAGCCGCAGTAGTTAAAAGGGACGTAAAACCAATAACATTATTATTATTATTATAATATTAGCTTGCCACGGTGGGTGAGTGGATAGCATGTCGGTCTACTAACCCCAAGATTGCAGGTTCGCTCCTGGCCGTGGTAAGTGATTTTTGAAAGGCGGCAAAAATACGACACGCATGTCATACGATGTTGGCATGTCAAAGAACCCATTTGAATTCAGTAGGCTGTGTTCATAATGGCAAAATTAATCTCGGGAGTTTCCGCCAACACAAAGTTCCTTATTTCTCTACTAGAAAGCGCTATAGTGTTCAAGGAGCTGAGATATCTAACCTCCTTGACTTTCATAATGATTCAAGGAACAACGAAATTCGACATACAAGCTACCCTCTGGGTGTCAATTAACAAAGCTTGCACCCGGCACCCGAGGCCATACGATATTATTATTATTATTATTATTATTATTATTATTATTATTATTATGAAATGAAAATCCACAGCCTGCTTCCAGTCTCCGACCGGGTCAGGAATGGAATGAATGAAGCCCCCATCTAGCGGCGAGGATATGAACTGTGCCGGCTTCCGAGGCCTGACGCACTCCTCTGGGGCAATGATTAAATGAATGACAGATGAAATGAAATGATAGTGGAGAGTGTTGCGGGAATGAAATTTTGACAGGGAAAACCGGAGTACCCGGAGAAAAACCTGTCTGCCTCCGTTTTGTCCAGCACAGATCTCACATGGAGTGACCGGGATTTGAACCACGGACCCAGCGGTGAGAGGCCGGCGTGCTGCCGCCTAAGCCACGGAGGCTTCATTATGATAATATTTATTATTATTATTATTACTATTATTATTATTATTACTATTATTATTATCATCGTTTCAGTCATCTTGGGACCACGAGCCAATTTCAATGCTTTGTCCCTTGCTGTTCCTTCTTCTTCCTCCTGTATTCCTTTATCACCTCACTATGTTTCCGCTTCCTTTCCTCGGACCATTTCGAGCCGGCTTTCTTTCCCTATTCATATTACGATCTATACAATTTATTTATCAATTTCGACTCACTTTATGTCTCTAAGACCACCAAAATGCAATTGAAAATTTTGTGAGTTACAAACAGCGCACATAATCTCATCTACATTCCCTCTTTCATTATTCCTATTCGTCTTTAGAAATGGATATTCTTTATCTCACTCAGCGAAGAAGACATGATTGTGTCCTCTTGGACATTTTAAGAATAACTTGCTATACTAATATCATAGCCAACAACAAAACGAAACATTAATTTTTCACGAGAGCCAAACGTGGCTTTTACACTTGCAGATAGGTAACATTCCGTGTCTCCCGTGGTATCGGGAGAAGGAGGGTTCGAATCCCACCTTGACCGTCCTGTTAAAAGTTTTCTTTGGTTTCCCATTTGCCGGGACGGTTCATTTCAACAGGTTCACGACCGACTTCCCTCCTTTCAAAATCCCTTTCCTGACACTTCCTTAATTAGACCATAGTTAGTGGTCACCTGTCACCAACCCCAGTTGTATCTGCTGACAAAGTGTGTACAAACACCGTTCTGCGACGGTAGAGGAAAGATCCATTGCAAAGACCGTGGGTGAAGCCGAGCTGGGAGTATAAATCCAAAAAGGCATAAATTCGCTTTGGCCGACTGAAAGTTATCAATCAGTCAATCAACCAATCATTTAAATTTAATGCCACATTTGTAGAGTCTGCCTATACTACACAGTAACCCACATGGGTATTGTTGTTTGAGTCTTCAGTCTTTTGACTGGTTTGATGCAGCATCCACGCCTCCCTGTCCTGAGCTAATCGTTTCATCTCTACATAGCTACCACACTCTACATCCGAGGCAATCTTTTTAACATATTCTAACCTTGGTCTACCCCTACAGTTCTCGTCCTCGACCCTTCCTTCCATAACTAAGCTTGCTATTCCTGGGTGTCTTAGTATGTGTCCTACCAACTTATCTCTTCTCTTCATAAGCAGTCGCCAGAAACATCTCTCCTCTCCCACTAGTCCTAATACCTCTTCGTTTGTAACCCTATCTACCCGTCTGATATTCATTATTTTCCTGTACCACCACATTTCAAACGCTTCAATTCTCCTCTTTTCTGCTGCACCAATAGTCCAAGTTTCACTTCCATAGAGTGCCAGGCTCCAGACAAAGGCTTTCAAAAATGAATTCCTAATACCTAAATATATATTCGATGTCAACAGATTCCTTTTTTTTTGAAATGCTTTCCTTGCTTGAGCCAACCTACTTTTTATATACTCTTTGCTTCGTCCATCACTGGTTATTTTGCTTCCTAAGTAACAGAGGTCTCTTACTTCCTTTTCACCTGCCAATTTGGTGTCCATAGAGGTTTCTGATTTTTTTCGGCTGCGTATTGAGGCTGTCTATATCTTCTAGTTTATCACCCAAGTGTTTAGCTATTACAAATAGGTCTGTGCCAAGATGATCAGAGAAGGAAATGTGGCATGTTATTTGTATGACTAATTGCGAGTAAATGACACATTTTGTCACGATTTACTTCAAACTGTTTAGCCCTACATCAACAAGTAGTGTATGTTATCGTTCCTGCAATCGGAATAGATTCTTTTCTTTTGATGGTAGGTGCAGCTCATCAGCCTGCGACCCGCGTGCAGAACTTGGCACAGCACCCTGCGAGGAGAATGCTGAGGAATGTCGCGTCTCAGGCAATATCTGCTGCGCCCAATGCTCCCTGGCCACGATATATCATGTCAAGCGTATTTCTTGTTTCATTTGTTTCCAACATACAGTATATATTCTAATTTTGTAAAATTGAAATATGAACCATTAACATTACCTTACTTTGTAATTTTAATATCTTAGAAAATTATAATAATGGCCTTCTTTTTTAAACATTGATATGTACTATTTCGGCTGGGGGTTGAGACAATCTTTGCGCGATACACATTGAAAGTGTGACGGTCTACCGCGCACCTTGCCCTTAAGCGGGAGTGCGCAGATACTACCCGCATCTCATTGCAGCATTTCCCACGCGAGAAGCAAATGTAGGCCTACAGTACTCGATAGTATATTGCGCAGTTGTAGAGCTAGGCCTACTTGTTTAGCACATTTGATACTTCTTTCTTTATCATCCTTTACTCAGTATTGTGCCTTAACTGTTCTTTTCATGTTCTGGATTTGTACTTGTCCCCGCAACTTCAATTTTAAAAAATAACTAACTTTTTGTGTCGACAACGTTATGAAGACACTGGTTTACAGATCTATCCGCATGCAAATTGCGAATGGTGTAAACACGTATAATATAACCTTGTTGGAAAGGTTAACGGGTTTTCATAATCTAGATCTGGAAAACCTATCCCTGATTCCTCACTGCAGCGGAGACATTTTACCTTTTTAAAAATCGCTTATCCTCCCAGCTCGACTTCATCCACGGACTCTGTAAAGAATCATTCCCTACCATCGCAAGGACGGAGCTGAACACACTTAATGAGCAGATACAACTGGGGATGGTGACAGGCCGATCGTCTAGGCAACCGCTAACTTGGGTCAAATGAAGAAAAGGTCAGGACCTGTTGAAAGGAACCGTCCCGGTATTTTCTTGCTGGTGAACATGGGATACCACGGGTAACCATTTTCAGGACGGTCAAGGTGGGGTTCAAACCCACACTCTCCCTAGGTAGCGCCTCACCGCTCTTGGTCACCGTGACCGGTATAATAATAATAGTCAACCCCTGGCACTATACACCACATGAAGGGCCTAGACCGACCAAGCAACCGCTGCCCAGCCATTTGGCCTGCAGATATTGAGGTGACGCGTGATCAGCGCATCGGGTCCCCTAGGCCTTTAATCTGTATAATAATAATGGTAATAATAATAATAATTTCCTGTGTATTATATCCCTTTGCAATGTGAACAGTTTTGAACCATTATTAAGGCAACTGCATAACGGATGGCATAAATGTGTGAAAAATTCAGTCATTCAAAATTCCATAACTCAAGACAATAATAGATTTCCGATTTCCACGTACACCCGCCTCGGGGCCACTGCTCTCCGGCCACGGAATGGCTATCCATCTCCTTGTTTTTTTTTTTAATTTTTAGAGAACTAAACATAATAATGCATAATCTTAATATCAGCAAGGTTATTTACAGGTACATTTCCTACGAAATTATTAAAGGCAAATGATCGGCGACATTACGTAATGAAACTTATAAACGGAGTCATCATACGATTAGATACAACACTTCGCACTATGTAATGGTAGTCTAGGACAGAGCTTTCCAAACCTTTTCGACACCCTATTAGCACACGTAATTCTATATGGCACCCATTTAATTATTTTCATTATAAACATAGACTATTTTAACAAAGGAGATTCATTTTAAAGAAATATATGATTTTCCAAGTATCTTCTTCTTCTTCTTCTTCTTCCTGGCATTGTTCCCAATTATTTTTTGGGGTCCGCCACTCTGCACCTCGTTCCTCATTTGTTGCGGTGTGCTGCATTTATAGGACGAAGACCTACGATGCGCATATCGCCGTGTAGGATATCCATCCAACGCTTCTTTGGTCGTCCTGGAGGTCTTTGTCCATCAGGCTCGAGAGCAAGTGACTTCCTAACAAGACTCTGTATTTGCTCGGGAAAGGAAAGGAAACGAACGCGTTCATTTTTGTGAGAAAATTTGAAATCAGTATCCTGAAATTATTCATGAATAATACGAGTATATACGTATATATTACCAGCCGTGGTGACCGAGAGCACTAACGTGCTAGCTCGTGCCTCGATGGCATCGGGAGAGCCGAGAACCGTCCTGAAAATGGCTTTCGTGGTTTCCCATTTTCACCACAAGGCAAATGCCGCAACGGTTCCTTTCAACAGATTCACGGCCGACTTCTTTCTAAAATCTCTTCCCTGACCTATCCTTAATTAGACCGACGTTAGCCCGGATGACCGGCCTGTCACCATCCCCAGTTGTATCTGATGACAAAGTGTGTCCAGATTCCAGTCACTACTCTTGCAACGGTACAGGAATGGTCCCTCGCAGAGTCGATGGATGAAGCCAAGCTGGGAGGATAAGTGATTAAAGAAACAACATATCTATTATGTTCCCGGAAGAAGTAAACACATTTCCCTACTGTAGGTTAAGTCTTGTTCTTGACTTTAATTGCACTTCCAATCGCAACTGATATCTTCTTGGATACGAATATACAGAGTGGTCGGAAACAATATGAACCAGGTATATGAACATCAGAGGACTGGTCATACATACTGTTAAATAAAATAAAATAAAAAGTTGGTATCTCACGCTGGTGTCATTTTCGTAGCTGCTGAAAATAGATAATCAGATCGCAGACGAATCAAAGTGGGTTATGCGAGGCGATGTTGCCATATCTGCGCGTGGTTCAATACCGCCTTGAGAGCGCCATTCGATGACAAAATATTTCGCCACTGTGTGGAGTTGAACTCGGACCACCCATCGTCAAAAAAACTGAAACTAACCATCGCCTCATAGGTCTACCTCTGCTTCTCTTGCCCGCTACAACAGATATATTAACTCCCTAGGTAATATCTCCTCCCCCAATATCTTCACAATGTCCCCACCATCTGAGTCTGCTCATCTAACGTTTTCATTTCTAATTGAGCCTTCATTACACGTACCTCCCGGTATTGCTCCCATCTATTTAACCCAGTGGTTCTTATCCGGTGGTCCGCGAGTGCTTCGGGAGTGGTCCGCGGGAGAAGAGGGTCCACCAGCACGTATAAAAAAAGTGGCCAATAAATGGGGATTTCAAAAACGGTGTGCGTTGAACGACAATCGTCCGAATGTATTCACGGCGATGACTATCAGATTTTGAATTGAAATATCATTAAAATAAGTGTTATTGAGGAAGGGTTACAACTGATTAGATGTATTGGGGGGAGGGGGAGGGGGCGGGGGCGGGTGGTCCGTACATGATTCAATTTCAGGCTGAGTGGTCCGCAGACTTCTACGGGTTCAGAACCACTGTTTAACCCAACAATCATTCCTGCTACCTTCATACCAGTCAACAAAATGGAAGGGCGGCTTCGGTGGCGTAGTTGGTAGCATGTTGAGCTTCTATGCCCAAGATCGTGGAATCAAATCCGGCCGAAGTTGTTGGATGTTCTAAGAGCGTTAAAAATCCCTCAGTATGCCTTCCTTCGGAGGGGAAGTAGATTTATGGCATGTAAAAGTACCTTCCACAAAATACAATAGTGTGAAGCTAAATTTGTCGGTTAGATTTGATTAACGGTCTATTATTTACAACGTTCGTCGCCAGGTGCGACTTGTGGTGGCATCTAGTAGTCAAGTTCACAGCTAGGTGTCGTTGATGGTAGTATTTGGTAGCGAAAGTAGGAACTTCTTGAAATTATTGTCTACAGTCCTTATTTGAGTTTAAAACAAGTAGTTCCGTAATGAACTATACAGCCTATTTTCATATATCCTGCTCATGTTAATTTCTTCTAACAACATACACAATTTCAGTTTAATTGCTGTAACAGATTCGTAGATATTGAGAACCGTCTAAATATTTCAGATTGTCGCCAGGTTGGATTTTTATTTTTGTACTATTACATTAATAAACACTTGCTGTACCTAGTTTCATTACGTTTGGATGGTTAAATCGTGAGAAAAGTCTATTTAAAAGTCTCAACTTCGCTTGGTCGCCATGTTCGTTTTCTAATTTACAAGTTTATGAAATATACATAGGTAAACTTGTATCAGTACCCTTTATCACCGTACTAAATTGCAGGGTGATATCTGTAATAGTTTCGGAGATATAGAATGTCAGTGAAATATTTTGCACAGCCGCCATTTTGAAGTTATGCAAACAATTGAACTAAATTAGACTCCAGTGCATTACAATGTGTATAAACATTTGCTGTACCAAGTTTCATTACGTGTGGATAGTTAAATCGCGAGAAAAGTCTATTTAAAAGTCTCAACTTCGCTTGACCGCCATGTTAGTTTTGTAGTCACCAGGTTTTTGAATGCCTCATAGGTGAACTTCTAGTAGTACCCTTTATCACCGTACACAATTTCAGGGCGATATCGGTAATAGTTTCGGAGATATTGAATGCTAGTGAAATATTTCGCACAGCCGCCATTTTGCATTGGTGAGACGTAACAAAATTTGAAGGGCACGGTCGAGGTCGCCGGGAATAGTGCTATGAACATACCGAGTTTCATTGAAATCGCTCCAGCCATTTAGATTTTATTAGGGGGACACACACACACGAATCACACACACACACACACACACGCACACACACACACGGACAAAAGGTGATCTCATAAGCCTATTTTTTCAAAATTGAAAATAGGCTAAAAAACAGATAACACACACTAATACACAATTAACACCGGTTATCAGATTGATTCTACACACACCCAAAGTACACGGGGCTACATGACCGCGTATCGCAGCCCTTAAACTGAGGAACCAACCAAAATGGAAGGCTCCTGTATAAAACTGTCGTGGGGCAGTGGCTGTCACCCATTCCCGGCTCTCCAAAGAAATTACAGTATTTTTGGTCTGAGAGCCGGAAGAGGGTACACTCAGTCTCGTGAGGCAGAGCTGAGAGGAGAGACATGGGTTCAGGTCTCCCACTTCTAGTCCACACAAATGCCGGGAAGGTTCCTAACTTAAGGCCACGGCCGCCTGCTCCTCAATCCTAACTTGAGTCACAAATAAACAAACACACACAGAGACACAAGTACAGACACCACAATAAGACCTGTTATCACACACCCAAATATACGGGGCTGAATGATCACGATGCCAAGCCCCTCAAATTAAACAACAACAACAACTGTATACGATCTATCCTGGGTGTACCGACAGCGGTGGCTACGCTCGCTAAAGCGCAGCGTTAGGTCTCTGCTACTCGGTGGACGCATGGGTTCAAGCCCCACCGTTGGCCGTCCTGGAAATGGTTTTCCGTGGTTTCCCATTTTCTACACCTGGCAAATGCTAGGACGGTACCTTCTGACAGATCACCGCCACTTCCTTCCACATCCTTGCCCAGTTTCATTCACCTTCTTCCATCCCATCTCTCATCCCGGCGCACAGGTCACCCTCGGGCATCGACTAGGAAGACCTGCACTCGGCCTCTCAGGTAACCACACGACAATGAAGAAAAAAAATCTTGCGTGTAACGTGATTTTCATTCTGTCCCGAAGGTTTCGTCAAAATTGGTGCAGGTATTTAGACTGCAGTATGTTATTATATTTCCGCGCTTGTAGGCATTAATTGCTCTGAGTTCAGCATTTTTGTCACTACTTGACCCTCCGACTACGTAAGTAGTTTGTTGCTTGATATAACCGTAAGTTATGAAGAATAAACTCCACTTGGATTCGTATTTGTCCTACTTTGCGCTGATTCAAACTCTGTTGTGAGTTAGTTTCATAAGAAGCATCCTAATACACAAAGAAGCGAACTTTCATAATAAACGTTCGATTTATCTTATAGTAAAATGGGAAATACGAATCAAAGCGATCGTTTTTTAACCCTTGAGAACTGGCGTGAAAAATATAACACGAGGACTACTCCGGGTCATTTTCACCCACAGTATGACACGCATTTTTTTCCTAGTCGTACGGACTTCATTTAGTAATTTACACCGGGTGTCTTCCGATAAACCAATCCCAAAGAGGTTTAGTTGCATTGTTCGAAATTGACATGTAGAAAAATGCCAATATATTTTCAACAGTGTAATACGCCTGGAAACTGGCGGCAAAACAATTATTTTCAAATAATAGCATTTAGACTTTCACGGCCCGTGATACTATTCATAACATTATGAATAATTATTTTCAATTTTAGTCACCTGATGACAGAGGTATCCCTATTCCCTAACAAGTAGTTCCGTGAAGAACTATTCAGCCTATTTACATATATCCTACTTATGTCAATTGCCTCTATCTACATACAAAATTTCAGTTTGATTGCTGTAATAAATTCGTAGATATTGAGAACCGACTAAATATTTCGGATGGTCGCCATGTTGGATTTTATATATGTAGGTCCTAGAGTTATGTACTGTTACATGAGGATTATTGTGTACGTGTAGCATTCAAACTTCAATCGCATGATTAGGACTCAAGAAGTAACAAGGAGATTTTACAATTTCGCACAGCTGCCATCTTGTGGTTAGAATTCGGATATTGTATATGTTTATTCCATTTCAAGTCATGTATCCATAGTCCTAAAAACTTTGTTTCTGATTTATTTTCTATTTGATGACCATTTAATGTTATATTGGGCTTCGCAGGATTCCTATTCTGTATAGTGTGGAAATTTAGACATACTGTTTTTTATAGTTTATTATGAGGCGATTATCTTGTGACCATTTGGTTAACTCTCCTGTAACTGAGTCAGCATTCATTCATTCATTCGTTTATTTGCAATTGGGGGTGTGTCCCCCGGTGGCAAATTAGATATACATAACAAATAAATAATTGCACATAACAATTTAACTGGAGTATTTTCACAAATAGTCAGTCTTTTCTTAAACACACCTATATTCATTCATTTCATTCATTCATTTATTTGCAATGGGGGGTGTGCCCCCCGGTGGCAAATTGGATATACATAACACATACATAATTATACATAACAATACATAATTATACATAACAATTCAATAACAATTATACACCAATTAAACTGGAGTATTTACACAAATAGTCAGTCTTTTCTTAAACACACCTATATGTTTGGGAAAAGGCTCTAAGACTGCGGCAGGTAGAGAGTTCCAGTTATCAATGGCACGGTTTACAAAAGAATATTTACCATAATTTGTTCGCTGTGGTCGGCCCTTAACTTTGAAAGGATGATCGCTCCTACCCATGTAAGTGGGCTTTCCCAATCGTTTGCTAAGCTCACCCCATGCTGGTTGATTTGTATACGTGTTGTACATAGCGTAGAGTCTAGATTTCATCCTCCTAGCCTCCAGTGATTCCCACCCAAGTTTCTTTAACATACGGCTCACACTGCTCCTGGGATTAAAGTCACTGAGCACAAATCTAGCGGCCTTTCTTTGTACCATTTCCAACTCATTGATGAGCCCTACTTGATATGGATCCCAAACCGCCGAGGCATATTCCAGAATAGGTCTTACAAGTGACAAATAGCCTAATTCTTTAGCAGAGGTACTACTTCCTTTTAATACCCTCATTACAAAGTGCAGGGATTTGTAAGCTTTTGAAACTACACATCCTACATGACTACTCCATTTCATATCATTCCTTACGTGAACGCCCAAATATTTGCAAGAATCTTCTTCTACAAGTATTTCCGAGCCAATGTTATATTGAAAATCCTGCCTTCGCACCTTCCCTATTTTTAAGAGACTACATTTTCTTGTGTTTATTTTCATTTTATTTACAATCGCCCACTTATAGACCAGGTTCAGGTCCTCTTGCAGCACTGCATTGTCTTGTGAGTCGTGTATCTTTCGATATATTACACAATCATCCGCAAACAATCGACAGTCACTGCGAATTCCATTTGGTAAGTCATTTATAAACGCCAAAAACAACAAAGTTCCGATTACGCTGCCCTGAGGGATACCCGACGTTACGGTAATTTCATCCGAGAATACGCCTTCAACTTTCACTTTCTGGGAACGACCCGTCAAAAATTCTTGGATCCATAAAATTACTCTTCTATCAATCTTCGTCGAAGCTAATTTATGGAGTAGCATGTCATGCGGCACGACATCAAATGCCTTCGCAAAATCTATCACCACGGCGTCGACTGAAACTCCATGGTCTAACGATTCGCTAATGTCTTGAAAAAGTGATAGCATCTGACTCTCGCATGAGTAACCTTTCCGAAATCCATGCTGCCTATCATTAAACCATGATAATGTTTCCCACTGTTCCCTCAAGTAGTCGCAAATGAGATGCTCCATCTGCTTACAAACGATGGACGTAAGGCTAACCGGCCTGTAGTTGCCCAATTCAAGTCTGCTCCCTCCCTTAAATATTGGGACTACCGTAGCTCTTTTCCAGTCATCTGGGATTTGCGCATTGTTTATGGACACATTAAATATCACCTCCAAGTATCGTGCCACGGCCCTACCTCCTAATTTAAGTACTTCACTAACAATATTATCAGGACCCATTGATACATTGAAACGCAGTTTTTGTATTAGCTTTACAATTGCTGACTGGTTTATTTGGAACAGGGGAGCCCCTGATTCGTCGTTAAGGTCCAACACACAGCTATTGGATTTATTGAACACACTACCGTAAAAGACATTTAATTCATTAGCAATGGCCTGTTTCTCAGTAATTAATTTACCGTCACCGGACATTATCATCGACAAATTATTTGAATTTCCCTTTCTTCTCCTAACATAACTGTAAAATTTTTTCCACCCACCCCCTCCCGAACCAAGTAAACCTTGCATATAACTGTCATGAGCAGCCCTCTTTTTTAAGACGAGCTCTCTTGATAAGGACTTAAATTTCAACATATACTTGTCACTATCATGTCTTTTATTGTATAATTTCCTAATTTTCCGTTTTAGTCTCCTAATTTCTCGTGTGTAATACTCAGGGTCTGGGTTTTGTTTCAGCAATTTAAATGGGACAAATTTATCTACAGCGCTATTTAAAATTTTCAAAAAGTTAGTCCACAGGATATTAATGTGATTTCCTTCCGATGCCCATCCTACAAATACCTCATTCAAATACCCCTGAAACTTGCCCTGATCCGCCCTGCGATACTGGAATATGATCTTTTTCGCTACATCAGAGTCTAATTTTGTAACGTCACCATATCTAATATTTAATTCAACCCCAGAATGGTCACTAATTCCTGGTACTTTCAGACAGTTAATATACAGCTCTACAGGCCTTACGAGATAAACATCTAAGGTATTATTGTCTCTAGTTGGGAAGTCAACTACTTGGGAAAATCCCCCCTCCCTTAAGAATTTATTTGCAGCGCTCTGAGCTTGACCACAGCTAGTTGACTCACCAGACCAGTCTACTTTGGGGAGGTTTAAATCTCCAGCAATTATTATGCTCTTTTTTATAGCATTACCCGTACAAGTTTTATCATACAGTGTTTCGAGGAGAGAAAAGTTATCTTTCGGTGCTCTATACGCCCCTATCACCTGAAGAGGGAATTTATTTCCTTTATCCGAAATTTGTACACATAACATTTCATGATCCATATCGGCCCACTTTAAGAAACTAGCTATATTTTTGCGCACACAAATAAATAGCCCACCACCTCGCTTTCCCCGATCCCTTCTGTACATTTCGTAGGTCCCTTGAATTATTTCGCTACTATTTATGTCCTCATATAACCAAGATTCAGTTGCAATGACAATGTCCGGAGAATACGTCTCTACAAGATTCCAAAATTCAATTAATTTATTTCCTAAACTCTGACAATTAACCTGCAGTAATCTTAGAGTCTTACCTCCGCAGCAAATATCTTGAAGTAGCTCCTTCTGTTCCCATCGGCTGGCAACCTCTGGACCTGCTCCTCCTCACAAAAGCCGGCACGAACCGATGACCCTGTCATGTAGGCTCCCTAGGTTGTAAGCGCCCCGTCGATTTAGATGCAGCCCGTCTCGGGCGAAGTCACGGCCACCAATCCAGCAGTCAGCTTCTACGTACACTAATCCCAGTTGTGCACATACCCAGTCCATGCGGTCATTTACAGTCTTAACTCGCCTTAACGGAACATCTCCCCGCCGAACAATGCCACTCATTATAATTTTTGCATTTCTAAACTTGCTTTTAACTTTTCTGCCTAGTTCGTAGAGCTCCCCCATGATGTAATCAGCTGTAGCCCTCTTCTTCAAATCGTTCGTCCCAACATGGAGCAACAACACTTTAACTTTTTCACAGTCCTCTATATTTGTTTCTTCCACTTGTTGGGCAAGCTGGTCAATTTTAATCCCCGGATAACACCGCACTTTCGCACCTGATTTCCTCGAGATATTCGCACTCCATCGTATCATCGAATCACCCATTATGATAACGTCATCCTCAGTTTGCTCCTGCACGCCCTCTTCCACACTGATCCCAGTAGAAAGGCGTTCAGTCACATCCTTCACCGTGTCTTCTGATTCACGAAGCTTATGGGAACAATTGAAATAAATTGGATGCCAGTGGATTAACATTCGCATAAGGATTTACTGTACCAAGTTTCACTACACTCGGATGGTTAAATTAAGAGAAACGTCCATGTGAATATTTATACTTCGCGTCGCCGCCATGTTTGATTTGTGAACACCAGGTTATTTAAAGTCCTATAGGTGAACTTAAGTTCATTGCCCCTATGAACATAAAAAATCAGTTTGATTGCTATAATAGATTCGTAGATATTCAGAGCCTTCTAAATATTTCGGATGGTCGCCATGTTGGATTGTTAAATGTATAGGCCATAGAGTCATGTACCATTAAAGGACAATTATTGCGTAGGTTCATTATTCAAACTTTCACTTCGATCGCATGATTACGACACAAGAAATAAAAAAATAATTTTAAAATTCGCAAAGTCGCCATCTTGAGGTTATGTAAACAATTGAACTAAATTAGATACCAGTGCGTTACAATGTGTTTAAACATTTCCTGTACCTGATTTCATTGCGTTTGGAACATTAAATCGGGAGAAAGGTCTATTTAAAATTTTCAAATTCGCTTGGCGCCATGTTCGTTTTGTAGTTAACCGGTTTTTGAAAGTCTCAAAATTGAACTTCCAGTAGTGCCCTTTATATCCGTACAAAATTTCAGGGTGATACCACTAATAGTTTCAGAGATATAGAATGCCGGTGAAATATTTCGCACATCCGCCATCTTGTGGTTATGTAAACAATTGAACGAAGTTAGATGTCGGTGCATTACAATGTGTATAAACATATACTGTACCAAGTTTTATTGCGTTTGGATGGTTAAATCGCGAGAAACGTCTATTTAAAAGTCGCAAATTCGCGTGGCCGCCATGTTGGTTTTGTAGTTACCAGTTTTTCAAAAGGCACATAGGTGAACTTCAAGTAGTTCCCTTTATCACCGTAAAAAAAATCCAGGGTGATATCGGGAATAATTTCGGAGATATTGAATGCTGGTGAAATATTTCGCACAGCCGCCATGTTAGATTGGTGAGACGTAACAAAATTTGAAGGGCACGTTCGGAGTCGCCCGGAATAGTGCTATGAACTTACCGAGTTTCATTGAGATCGCTCCAGCCATTTAGATTTTATTAGGGAGGGGGGACACACACACGGACAAAAGGTAATCTCGTAAGTCTATTTTTTCAAAATTGAAAATAGGCTAAAAATGGATCAAGAAGAACGCGAGCCTTGTAGTTTGTTCTGGTGCTGCACAAAATAGGTGGATTTGTCTCTTTATTTTTACATATCGTCCCAACTAATGTACGCCGAGAATTGTCACGCGAAGACTGGCACCATGGGTAAATCTGACCCGACGGTAAATAACATAGTAATAACTTGGGCGTTCACAAAGCAATGGACACGATACTTTGCAGGATGAAGTTCAAGGCTAGGAAGGAAGGTAACAGTAAGCGACAGGAATTAAGGGCCGAACAAAACGAAAATATAGCCTAGACTATAGAGCATTATTTAAGCGGGTCTAAAATACCCATGCGCCAGTCCTCACGGTTTAACAGGTGAATATTTTTATCATTTCAAATGATCTTGTCGACTTCATCGTTATGCTTGAGTCAAACGTTATGCGTTACGGAGACGATTGCGTTACGGAGACGGAGACGGTGACGTCATGCAGCCACGCGGGAAGCCTAAGTTAATGGGTAATGGACGGCGAGTGCGTGACGTCATGCAGCCACGCGGGAAGCCTAAGTCAATGGTTAATGGAGTCTGTTGAAAGAGTCCTGGGGCGTCGAGCGACCTGGGGCTTCGAGCGAAGCGAAAAGAATACAGGGTGACTCCTAAAGAGGTGTACAAGATGCCAGATAAGAATACAGGGTGACTCCTAAGGAGATATACAAGATGCCAGATAAGAATACAAGGTGACTCTTTAAGAGGTGTACAAGATGGCAGAGAAGAATACAGGGTGACTCCTAAAGAGGTGCACAAGATGCCAGATAAGAATACAGGGTGCCTCCTAAAGAAGTGTGCAGGATGTCAGAGCAAAATACAGGGTGACACTTAACGAGGTGTACAGTATGTTAGATTCAATTCAAATACAGGGTGACCCTTAAAGAGGTTTGCAAGATATCAGATTCAAATAATGGGTGACCCTTAAAGAGTTGTAAAAGATGTCAGACTCAAATACAGGGTGACCCTTAAAGAGGTGCCGGTGCGGGAAGCCTAAGTTAATGGGTAACTAGATGAAACCCGTCAAAACATGACGGACAATGGAAAACAAAATTACTGAAGAAGCTTCTTATATAAGTTACATTCTTTGTACGATTACTTTTTAGCACTATTGCAACTTTAAAGGCGTCAAAAGATAGCACTCTCAGCATTGCAACATATTGTTGGTCATGACTGAAAACGTGATGAGGTCATCATCATCTTGCACAGTTTCCAGCCACTGGCCAGGTCTGTTTGGAACACAAGCCTCTCCAACGTCTTCTGCCTTCCCACCATCTCTCAGCCTCCACCCTTGTCCAGTCTTCCTCTCTTCTTCACGCTTTCTTCCACCCCCTTCAGCCACCTGTCTCTCGGTCTCCCTCTTGGTCTCTTTCCTTCCCACTTCGTCTCGTGTATCCTCCTGGGTATCCTCTTCTCCTCCATTCGTTTTACATGTCCATACCATCTAAGTCTAGATTCCTCTATACCATCCTGTAATGGTTCCTCCTTCATTAATTCTCTGGTCCTCTCATTTCTTATTTTGTCCCTCTTTGTAGCTCCAATACTGCTTCTCAAGAACCTCATCTCACTGGCCTGTATTTTGCTCTTCTCCCTTCCTTTCATAACCCAGGTCTCCGAGGCATACGTCAGGATAGGGACATAGTACGATATATGATATACTTGCTGTTCTGAGGGACATCCCTGCTCCATAACATGCTTCTCACACTCCTCCGGAATGCTTCTGCCTGTCTTCCCCGCTCATTTATTTCTCTACCGTTTTTCCATTCTCTTGTATCAGGCTTCCCAGATACTTGAAACTCTCCACTTTCTTCAGCTGTTCCCCACCAATTGTTATTCCCGTTGTGGTCCTTTCCTTCTTCCTTGTTGTGATCACCATCTCACTCTTATTTATGCCAAATTTCATCCCATATCCTTGTATTATTCCTTCCCACACGACGAACTCCTCCTCCTCCTTGTTTCCACAAATCATCAAATCATCCGCAAACACCATTGCTTTCATCTTTCCTTCCCCAATTACTTGTGCCGCTCGGGTCATTATGTCATCCATCACCACAATGAAAAGTAACAGTGACAGTGCACTTCTTTGTTTCAGGCCGTTTCTCTGTTCCACCCAGTCCGATCTCTCTCCTCCCACTTTCACACAGCTCACGCTTCCCTTGTACATCTCCTTTATCCTCCTTATAGTCCATTTTTCTACTCCTCTATCCTCCTGGGACTTCCATACTTTGTTTCTGCATACAATGTCATATGCTTTCTCAATGTCCAGGAAGGCCATCAGTAGATCTGTTCCATACTCATAGTGCTGTTCTTGTAACTGACTTACTGCAAAAATCAAATTCACTGTGGACCTTCCTGCTCTGAAGCCATGTTGTTGTTCCCTCATCCCTCCTTCTATCCTTGTCCTAATTCTCCTTTCCAAAACTTTCTCAAACATCTTTGCACAATGACTCATCAGTGTTATTCCCCGATAGTTTCTGCATTCTGTTCTACTACCTTTCTTGAAGATCGGGACAATTATTCCCTTTTTCCAGTCCTCTGGGGTCTTCCTTTCCTTCCATGCTGCCTTCATCACTCGGTACAACCATTGTATCCCCACCTCTCCTGCTGCTCTCACCATATCCACACTCAACTCATCCACACCCGGTGCCTTCCCGCCTTACATCTTCCTCACTGCATCTTCCACTTCTTTCCATGTTAAGTCCTTTTCTGTTTGCAGTTCATCTACTGTACCTCTTCCCCGATTTCTTCTTCCTCGACGTGGTTTCCATTTTGGTTCAGGAGTTCCTCAAAATATTCTTTCCACATTTTCTTCAGTTCTTCCCTATTTTCTATCCCTTGTCCCCTTTTGTTCACCATTCTAACATAATCCGTAGGATCCTTCCGCCTCTTATTCTTTACCATCCCATACAGGACCTTTTTTGTACCTTCACTATCCTGCTGGTCATGACTTAAAACGTGATGAGGTAAATAGCCCAATAAGTTCAAGAGTTTCTCCTTGAGCTTGATTGATTGTGATGAAGTAGGCCGAGCAAATAGGACATTGTTGCCTATTAAAAGAAAATGTACTGTACCTGCAAGTGTTTTATCGGAAGGTGTTAAAATCAAGTCGTAGGATTTGAGCTCTCTGCCTAATATTACTGCACCTATTATATCCTAATCCAAGCAATTTCTTACATATTTCTTACAATTAGTATATTACCATATATGAGTCCTTGGGAAACGTTCAGATTTCTAAGGAGAAGAACTATGGCTCAAACGTTCGGAGTATGTGGAGGCGAATCACTTATTTCCAAGGAATTGAAAAATTCAATAATAGGGAAATGAAGTAGCTGGCTTTCATCTTCAGTATCCAATCTGTTAACGCTGATGTATGTGTTTGAACTACTGGATATAAGTTCAATGACTTTTAAATTAATATCATTACATCGTTGCAGCTTGGCAAATATTTTATATTCCAGCAGATCAATTTTACCCTCACAACAGTAAAGACCAAAGTAACCACGCATAGATATTACGCAAGAGAAATACAATGTAGAACAATGTTTACATTTGATCGTCAAAGACCTTACAGTACACTGTACTGCATAATATCTGGAATTGTTTCTGAAATGGCCTAATTATATTGGATTTTAAATGTGGCTTCGTATTATTCGATCCCACTATAGTGTCCTGCAATAACGGAGCCGCTAAATATTAAATGGCAAATAATACTTCCATTGCCGAAATCAACTGCGAAGTTAGACTCAGTACTCTAAACAAATAATCATTAAACAATTGTCTTATACAATGAAGTTCAACATGACCGTCCAGAGACATTCATACTCAAGTTGGTTGGTGAGGAGAATGCGATGAGACTGATCGCTTAAAATAAATTCCTTATAATTGTTCCTGCCAGCGAAATTTTTTGCGATAACTTGAAAACGCAGCTCAGAATGACGTTCTTCATTTTGTTATAAACAGTACGAAACTGCTCTAAATAAGCAATTTCCATCACCTGTTATAGGTTAGGACAGTACATTTTGCAGGGGAACATAGAATCACTTCGCCAACTACTGGAACGACCATAGGCCTATACTCAATACTCACTTCGTCAGTCACCCTAATGGAGGCAGTTTTTGAATTATATGTCCCGTGCATGTCAAAAATCGTATTAACACATGGAGGCCCACCTATTCTTGTCTATCGCCCTGGAGACCCGGGTTACATTTCCTGCTCTGCCAAGAAATTGAATTCTGGTGCTGAGGGCAAAAACGGGGCACATTCAGTCTCTTGAGGTATAACTAAGAAGAGGAAGGTTTAATTCCCACCTCGACAATCTTGGATGTGGTTTTCCGTGGTTTCCAACTTCCACTTAAGGCAAATACCGGGATGGTTCCAAACTTAAGGCCTTGGCCGTCTCCTTGCCATTTACCACCTTAATTAAAATACACACAGTAATGCAGCCATCACAATAACACAGGTTATGAGAGAAAAATTTCACTCATACACACCCAAGTACACGGGGCTGAGTGACCACGATGTCGGAGCCCTTCAAACGAATTATGTTTGCCAAGTGTCTCTTATGGCGAAAGCAATTGTGGACACGCGCGAGTGCCTGGAAAACTACTTTTTTCTTTAATAATTTAAGAGTATATCGACGATGCATAATTATAACTTTTAGTCTAGGTCGCTAATAACTTGACCACCGAAGCATTGGGAAGAAATTGCAATATTAAGGTACATAAACAACATAGCCTACACATTCAACTGTCGGTTAATATTCCTCAAAATTTCCCTTCTTAAATATTCCCCTCCTTTATAATTCTCCATCACGTGAAAACGTGCCATGTCTTGGGTTTTAAATACATCGATGCAATGGTGCTGCCATCTGCTGTCAGTTACTGGAACTATATGGGCGATGTACTGCCATCTGTTGTCAGTTATAGGAACTGATTGCAGATATTTAAACGGCGTACTGAGGACAACAGTTTGCTCTTTTGATCACATGCTGTAATGCAATGGTAAAACGGAAATAAAACGTATTGAGAGGGAATGTAGAAATATGTATCTTTTACAGACATAAAACCTTACTAATACTCCTTGATTAAACAATATTTCAGTGGTAAAAAAAAGAATTATTTCGGCGAGGGCTGTGATCGAACCGGTGAACCTTGGATCCACAGTCAGTCGCCTTAACCACATAGCTACTCTCGCACTCCAGTGGAGCAACAGACGCAGCCATTCATTATCTTCAATAGCTGCTGTCTAAAGGAAATAATCCATTTCATTAACCAAATAAATCAATGTTGCACATTCGTATACGTTCATACTGTTATTATATTTTATTGTAAGAACTTGGTTAATGTATGTTTTCAATTACATGGAAGCTTATTAAATAACTTACATTTTAATGGACTTCTCACCGCCATTTTGTCATGACCTCAGGCGGATTGTGTGCATGCGTGAGGGGCAAGAATTCTGCTATTTTCTATATTAATTCAAAAATATACCGAGAGGGAATGTAGAAATATGTATCTTTAACAGACATAAAACCTTACTAATACTCCTTGATTAAACAATATGTCAGTGGTAAAAAATATATATATATATCGGCGAGGGCTGGGATCGAACCGGTGAACCTTGGAACCACAGTCTGTCGCCTTAACCACATAGCTACTCGCGCACTCTTGTTTTGCAGCAGACGCAGCCGTTCATTATCATCAAAAGCCGCTGTCTGAAGGAAATAATCCATTTCATTATCCAAATAAATCAATGTTGCACATTGGTATACGTTCATACTGTTATTATATTTTATTGTCAGAACTTGGTTAATGTATGTTTTCAATTACATGCAAGCTTATTAAATAACTTACATTTTAATGGACTTCTCACCGCCATTTTGTCATGACCCCAGGCGGATTGTGCGCATGCGTGAGGGGGCAAGAATTCTGCTATTTTCTATATTAATTCAAAAATATACCGTAATATATTTGTTTATTTTATAGACACTCTGCAAATCTAGAGGCCAAGAGCTTTCGTTAGAGTGCTCTACGAAGTAAATCGGTTCTGTCGTTCTCTCAATCTCGTGGTAACAAAAATCACCTTACTGTTTTAAATATATAGATGGAGTCTGTTGAAAGAGTCCTGGGGCTTCTAGCGAAGCGGGCCTTTCTAACATGTGTAGCATTTGTAGCATGCGTCATTTGAAATGATATAACGTCTAGTGTTTCAGGCTGACTGTAATTTTTTATATTTTATTTTAACATGGTTATATATTTGGGCTGGGGGTCTATCTAGAATTAGTGTGGACATTTTAGCGTTGCCACGTTAGCGGCAACTTACACCCACCACGACGTTTATATAGACATTTTCTTGCTGAGTTGCAGGCCATTGTAATTGCTAGTTGGTCAAGGCAATTTTAAGATCGGATGTAGGCCTACTTCGGTTATTGAATACATAATCACTAATTTAGGAGTTAGACTGAATGGTATTGTGCTAAATACGATTAGATATGCCGATGACACACTGATCATTTGTGATAGTATTGTAGGTCTTCAACAATTACTAATTACTATAGACAATATCAGCACAACATCTGAAGAATTTGGACTCTATATTAATGTAAATAAGACAACATTTATGGCTTTCAGTCGTCAAATTCACGACTAGGCTACTCTGAGCATCAGAGCTCTTCCAGTCAAGTGGGTTCGCCATTTTAAATTTCTACGGTGTATCGGCACTGACGGTTTAGATTCCGGCGTTAAAATCAGAAGTCGAATAGAAATAGCACGCAGTGTCTACGGAAAAATGTAACCTTGCTTCAACAATGACAACTTAAATCTGAAGCTCCGTCAAAGAATGGCTAGAACTTACGTCTGGTCGACACATTATGGTATGGAGGCTAGGACTTAAAGCTAGCAACATGAAGAAACTAGTGGCATTAGAAATGTGGATCCATCGAAGAATGATAAAAAATACTCTGGACCGATAAAGTTAAGTACGAAAATGTCCTCAGAAGAGCAAAGAGTGATCATCAACTTTTGTCTGTAATTAATTGTTGCAAGACTGCCTATTTAGGTCATATACTTAGAAGCCAAAAAATACCAGTTGCTTCAACTACGATTGCAAGGCAAAATAGATGATCGGCGAGGACGTGGCAGAACACCAATGTCCTGGCTTCAGAACATCAAGGAGTGGTCAGGGATTCGATCTGCAGGATAATTGTTCCAGCTTGTGGAAGATAGAAACGCGAACGTTCTGGGGACTAGGCATGCCACTTGAAGAAGGAGAACCACTAAGCTAAAGCTTCGTGGAGGAAAGTATTGCTTATAAAGAAGCGTCTAAAGACCAACATTTGGTCTTCTCAGATGCTCTAATTGAAGTGGTTAATTGAAAGCAAGTTGGGCCATTAATATTCTAAAATAAAGATGAATGTAACGGCTCATATAGCCTGGGGCATTAGCACCCTGCAAGTGAACGAGGAGGAATGGGGAAGCGTGAACATTAATAAGTGGTTGTTGGCTAGCTTGCTTGGTGCGCCAATTCGGTCAGTGGGTTCGCGCAGGACTTGGCTGCCACTCAAGGCCGTGTCGATACACACACTTTGCAGGTCACATTGTTGTTCAGGGACCAAAATACACAAGTCCGTGATTGATTGACCCGATAACCACTCGATAACCACTCTGATACAGTTCATAGGTATTCAGGTTAAAATTTCCATTTTGTAAACGAATGGAAGCGGATTGTAGGCCTATTGTATGTTTGTTTGCAAGTAACGGTGTAGTAGTAGTACGAGTAGTAGAATTAGTTGTAGGAGTAGTAGTATAATAATAATAATGATAATAATGATAATAATAATATTAATAATAATCATAAACAGTAAGTTAAACAAGATCTGCAAAGCTTTAACATCTCTGAATCCGTTATTCAAGACAGACAAGCTTTCCGGAAAATGTTAAAAGAAGACCCACAGATTAAACTTAAGAAATGGCAGAGACCAAAGAGGTCAGAAGCAGCTAAACAACTACCAAGTCAGAAAATGAAGGAGATATGGGCCAGGAAGAAGACTCTTAAGAACGTTAAACCAATCCCAATTCATCAAGCTGAAAACCATTTTGGTTAACCTACGTAGACCATAGTTGACTCATTCGAAGAAAGAAAGAAAGAAAGAATAAGAACACTCATAATATATATAATATACTCGTATATTAAACGCGAAGGTGTATGTTTCACAAAACTCAAGCTCTTAAGTTGGAGGGTGAGGTTTGTACCAAAATCCTCCAAATCGCCTCAATATTACAGGGAAAATCTTGCTTTTCCTGAAAAGTCAACGGAAATTTGTTTATAAAGTGCGTTTAAACAAATAAACAAAACGATAGCCCCTGCCAGAACTGTGTCGCGTCGAGCCCGCATACCAATAAAGTTGGGAGAGTGGTTTATACACAAGCGTGAGATTTTGCATAGGTCCGCTAGTAATAATAATAATTTAACAAAAATGTCTATAACAAAAGATCTTTATCCTTGAATGCAAAAATCAAACATTACTGCACTGTCATCCGGCCAAAAGCTTTATGTGCAGCGGAGTGTCTTGCTATGAACAAGAAAGGGATGATGGAGAAATTGGAAACCAAGGAAAGGAAGCATTTTAGGAAAATCTTAGGTCCAGTCAAAGAGAATAGCGAGTGTAGAAGACGGCATAACTAGGATTTATATACACATGTGGAGAAAATTACTGACGCGATGCGGATAAGTCAGATTACGTTTTATGGGCACGTGGCTCGAATAACGTCAACATGATTAACTTGGTCGATACTATCACATACATAATTTGAAGCCAAATCCAGCCAAAACGCAAGTTTGTGCTTTCCACTTACGAAATAAAGAAGCAAAGAGAAGATTGTACATTAAGTGGCAAGGTGAAACAATCCTTCATTGTTTTACACCAAAATATCTTGGTGTCACCCTCGATCGAACTCTGTCTTTCAAGCAACATTGCTTGAACACCAAAAGTAAAGTATCTGCACGAAATAACATACTAAGATGCCTAACAGGAATGACATGGGGTGCTCACCCCACCACTCTCAGAACTTCAGCCCTTGGACTGAGCTTCTCAGCTGCTGAATATGCGTCACCAGTTTGGCTTTCTTCTCCACATTCCAAAGAGGTTGATATTGCTCTGAATGAGACTTCCAGAATTGTATCTGGGTGTCTTAGACCAACACCACTTCAGAAGATCTACCCTATTATAGGAATTTCTCCACCTCATGTCTGAAGAATGGTAGCAGCAGCATCTAAGAAGAAACGGCAAGAAACCGATTCAAGTTATCCACTTTTCGGCCAACAACCAGCCCGACAGAGACTTAAGTCCAGAAACAGCTTTTTGAAGGGAGTAACAGCCCTCGAAGGCTCACAAGAAGCTGCCCGTGTGAAGATATGGAAGACAGAGATCACAGACCCAACTATTCCTCTATCAGAAAAAATGGCACCTGGTCACAACTTGCCATATGAAATTTGGAAATCATTGAACAGGCTGAGGACGGGGGTTTCAAGGTGCATGAACAATCTCAAGAAATGGAACATACTCGTCAACAATGATGAGTTCTGTGACTGCAGCATGTTACAAGATCCAGAACACCTGCTGATCTGCCCTTTGATGGAGGACATATGTTCAAAAGACGATCTTTTGGCTGCAAATGCTAATGCTATAACTGTTGCTACTTACTGGCAAAATCTAATTTGATTTGGACACGGAAAATAAATAAATAAATAACTTATCGTATGTTCACTTTTCTCCAAGGGAGAAAGACAAAGGGAGCCTGGTTCAGTGAGATTCAAAGAGATCTGCATGGGATCTCATGTGAAGATATCCGGAAGCGTGACCAGCTTAAGAGAAAACTCTTCAAACATCAGAGTTTCCAACTAAATCCGACGCTGAAAAGAGAGAAAGGAACAACACCGTCTACGAAAGAAGGAATACTGTACTAAGTTTAAAGATAAAAGGGAACCGTTGAAATAGCGCGGTCCTTATTTCACCGAAATGGAATAATAATCATCATCATATTCATTTCCCCTTTCCAGCTGACACTGGGCGGGGGCAAATATGGTTCCTCCGCACTTTGTTCTGTCGTTCCACCATTCCTCTTCCGACACGGTGTTCCAATCCAGGTTCCGTTTTCTAATGCTATTCTCCACCGAGTCCATCCAACGCATTCTTGGTCTTCCTGGTCCTCTCTTCTCTGTCATCCGTCGTTCCAGTGCTCGTCTTGGTAGCCTTACTTCATTCATCCGTTTGACATGTCCAATCCATCTCAATCTGTTTTGCTCCAGTTTGTCATTTAGTTTCTGTACTCCCAGTTCTTTCCGTATATCTTCATTTCTCACTCTGTCTCTTCTCGTTTTCTGGACCATACTTCTCAGGAATCTCATCTCAGCTGCCTGTATTCTGCTCTCATCCCTCTTAGTCATTGTCCAAGTTTCTGCTGCATATGTCATTATAGGAACATAATATGCTTTGTACATAACTACTTTAGCCTTAATTGGTATACCTTTGATCCAACCTAGTCCCCGTACCTGTTGGTAGAAAGCACTCCCGGGTTGTACTCTTCTGCTAATTTCCAAATCTAGTCTTCCATCTTCTGTCAGTTCACTTCCCAAGTATCTGAAGTGTTTCACCACTTCCAATTCCTTATCTCCTACTTTGATTACTCCTTTTGCTTCTTTCTTGCCTCTACTCACCACCACTGTTTTACTCTTCTCCACATTTATCTTCAATCCCCATTGCTCAATCTTTTCATTTATTACGTCTAATTGTTCTTGTACTTGCATCTCATCCTCGCCCCAGATCACAGCATCGTCTGCAAACAACATTACCTCTATCTTTGCCCTACTATAGTCTTTCATTGCTGCCTTCATGATGTCATCCATCACCATTAAGAACAATAATGCTGACAACACACTTCCTTGCTTTAGTCCAGTGACAATTTTAAACCATTCCGATGTCCCGACTCTAGTCTTCACACTACTGTAGCAATCCATGCACATTCCTTTTATCATGTCTCTCAGTTCCTTGCCTATCCCCCTATGTGTTAAGCCTTCCCAAACTTTTGTTCTAGGGATGCTTTCATAGGCCTTTTCTAGATCAATAAAAGTCATTACCATATCCTTCCCATATTCCCAACTCTTTTCAATGTTCTGTCTCAGAATTAAAATGGGTTCCACTGTTGACCTGCCCCCTCTAAATCCAAACTGCTCCTCCTCTATTTGGCTTTCTACCTTTACTCTAATTCTTTTTTCTAGGATTCTTTCCATTACTTTGGCAACATGCGAGATGATGGTGATTCCTCGGTAGTTACCACACACCTTCCTGTCTCCTTTCTTGAATATTGGCAATATTATTCCCTTTTTCCAGTCTTCAGGAACTTTCTTCTCTCTCCACACACTCCTGAGAAGTCTGTATCTCCACTGCAGTCCCACTGGTCCTGCCGCCTTGATCATTTCTATTGCCACTTCGTCGATTCCCACAGCTTTCCCCATCTTCATCTTCCTAACTGCCCATTCTACTTCTGCCATAGTAATGTCTCGTTCTTCTTATATTCTGCCCTCCACCGTTTTGGCTGTTTGCGTAACTTCTCCGCATGTCTGGCGTCTCACATTCAACAGCTCGCTGAAATATTCTTTCCATAATAATAATAAGAAGACCCGCTAATCCACCAGGCATTATTATTGTGGGCAAAATTTGGTCGATAAGGGGCGATAGTCTCTCAGTTTCCAGGTTTGATTTAGCATTTAATCATGTAGACTTCAGAATATTTTTGAATAATTTGTATTGCCTCTCCTGTATTCGATAGCCAACCTTGAGTTGAGAGTATATAACGCGTTTTGGTAGGTGAGTATCTGGGATTCGAAAAATGTATATTCAACGGAGTTGATGTTTTAAGATCATAGGCACAACTGTGATGGTATTAGTTGCCTTGAAGACACTGATATTTGTACGGTTGTCTACTTTATTCCAAGTATTCTTCGGAGACAGCGTTCATGGTACTTCTCAAGACTTTTTTGTAACTTCTAAAGGTCACAGGGACAATTGGGAATGAACGAGCTGATGAACTAGCTAAAGAGGCTGCACAATCAACAATGGAAGTTACATATGGCAGAACTCCAATATGTCACCTGAAAAGAAAGATAAAAGACTACACAACTCACCAGTGGAATAACAATTGGACCTCAACTTCGAAAGGATCTGTTACGAGAGAAATATTTTTTCCCTGAAATTCATCATCGACTTCAAAGTAAAATACTAGTTCCGAACTTTGTGCTTACTCAATCTTCATCTGGACATGGGAAATTCACGTCATACATCGAGTAATTTCATATGACTTTTCTCAATGACTACTATATACATGCTTTTGTGGATCCTCTCAAACTGTACATCACCTGTTTTTCGACTGTCCTGCTTTTGAAAGAGGAAGACATATTATAACATGCCACCTGAGCTATTGCAATAATGAACTGACAAAACCTCTGTAACCTTTATTTCAAAAATAATGCTGTTACTCTCATTTTCTTACATTCAGCCATCCATCACATCTTCCATAAGTTATTATAATGTAATTCAAGTAGTAAATATTCTGTAATTGTGGAACTATAACCCTAATATTCTTTCTTTCTTTCTTTCTTTCTTTCTTTCTTTCTTCTTCAATTCCCTTATGCCTTCAAGGGTCGGGGTAGCCTCGTTTGAGCCATTTCTGCCATTCCGCTCTATTTCCGCACATTCTCTTCATTTCCACAACAGTTTTGCCCCTTTTCTGTCCCAATCTCTAATATTCCATGTTCCGAATCTCGTGTTCCGTTTCCACTCCGGTCGTCGTCGTTTATATCCGTCCAATCCGAAGCTACTTGTAGTTCTCTGAATCACTTTACCTCCACATGGGTAATGAGCCCAACGTAGAGTGGTTTGTTGGGTTACCTTCCCATCCTCCATATTTATCCCCTAGAGACAGGGTGACCCAGATGGTCAGGGTTTGGGCAGGCATTTGCTCCTTACACACTAAGTTATGGTTTTCCCGCCAATACTCGGGTGGATGATTGCAGTGGTTTCCCACTGGACGATGGGGCCGCCACATCCCTACGCCTAACCCTAATATGCTAGGGTCCCTTCTATGTTTTGGAAACTCAATAAATAAATAATAATACCTTCTATAGGTGTTCCAAGTTTCGCAGCCATAAGGATTGGCATGATAACAGTTTTGTCTGCATGCTGATATTGTAGTTATCGAAGAACCTTACACGCAGCCGACCATAAGCCGCACTATTCTTTAGTAATCATTACATAACGAGGCTGTTTTAAGGGGCAAACAATCGCAGAAATAAACATTTCTTTCCGTTGGATTCATATCCCTAGCCTATAAATCGGATGTCCTACAAATTGAATTTCCATTCTAATAATAAATAAATAAATAAATAAATAGAATGGGCAACAAGTGGCTGACCTCAAGAATCTTCAACATAATTTCTAGAGGGAAGGGGACTAATGCCAAATGGACGAGACTTGTTCGAAAAGACTTCGAATTTCTAGAAATTGATTCCAAGGATACATAATAAATAGCCTACTTTATTGCGCACAATGTGCATGAACGTGGTTCTTACGATCCAACATTAGTACAAAATTTTCTGAGGGATTCTACCCTCAGTTTACATGATAGAACGTGATATCTTTCACATGGGCTGTCACATCTTATGCACCTATACTCAGGATGCGGTTCGCGAATTTTCTTCGTCCGACATATACTGTACGGTGGTGAAAACCATGCACCGATATTCGAATCATAACGTGCCTCAACTGAAAACCACCATTCGTCTATGCACAGTTCACCAGGGTTACACTTAGAATGCTGATCAGAACATCCGACACTCTCCAGTCATGGACAACTAAAACATTGCGACCTGGAGTGGGAGTGAAGTGGGCTCAGGAAAGGAAAGCAACCCATAGTGCAAATATGAAGGAATACTGAGCTAAGAAGAAAGCTCGTCATCGTTAGGAACCACGTGGTCCAAGGGGGCCTCAACGAACCAAGAATAAATAAATAAATAAATAAATAAATAAATCTCTACTTAGTATAAAACGAAGTCCTGATTCTTGGATGTCACGAGTAACCTCGAGAACCACTGAATGGATTTTTATGCGGTTTTCACCATTCTGTAGACGTAGAGGATATTTCGAGGAAGTTTTCTGTAGAAAATAATGTATTTATGATCAAAGGAAGCCAAGCCGTAACGATTTCAGTGAAAACGTCGGGGGGAAAACCTGGCGTCCGTGCGCTTTATAAGCTTACACTGGGCAAAACCGTTAAAAATATCAATATACTATGAGTGTAAGAATTGTTCAGTATGAAAAGTTCTACAAAAACGTCCCGGAGAGCATATCTCTATCTTAAATTCATCGCCCACTATAAGTGTTTTTACGTTTTCATTTCTTCCAACAATCTCCATTCAATTACTGAGGCGACAGTTTACGAGCTAGCACGTAATGCATTCATAACTGTTCCGGGGAGAAGCCGGGGTGGGTTCCTAGTAAATAAATAAAACTGAAATATATGGGAACTAGAATGTACGTAAGTTCCACTAAAACCCAAGAGAACGACTAAATATTAGTTTTGTGGCCAATTTATATGAAGCTTGTACCACGTGTGATGCTTACTGGCCTTGTAATTCCAGAAGATCAAGTAGAACCTGTAGAAACATGAAAACATACGTCACGATCCTGAAGATAGTCGTGGGATACCTCAGTAACTTTGACCTTGCATATAATTATAGCCTGTCTCCTATGTAGATCGCCGCAACTTGGAAATGGGGGCAGCAGTTATAATGAAATCTAAGGAAGGTGGGATCATGCTCAAAGGCAAGCTGTTGGTAAAGACAACACATTACAAAGTGAAGGCCCATGAGGTAACAATAAAAACTCTTAAATGGGTCGCTTAGAAGAGCTGATTTGGTTGTAGTCAACCGGCACACCAAAAAGGCAGCTGTATTAGATCCAACAATTTGCCAGGAGTGGCGCAAAATCAGGCATCTAACGTTAATAATAATATTCAGGGCATTTTTTTTAGGGGGAACGCGGGGGTACATTTGAAAACTGTTTAAAAAAAATATTGGTACATTTGTATCTAGTCTGGCAAATATAACTTCCGACTTGAATGTTCATCGATCAGCTGGCGTCAATGCGCTGTTCACAACAGCTGGAGGAGATTTCGAGTAATCCTCGATTTAAATCGATCTATTGAATCACATTGTTTTGGTCGGCAACTCGGCACTCAGCAGCATAATCGAAACAACAGGCCATATTATTTTCTGCTCGAAACAAAGCTCTGTGTAATTGCTGCCTTATTCGAAGAAATGTACTTGTTTAGGCAAAAATAAGAAACATACTCTAACAATCGTGAAAAGGAAGTTCTGTTCTTATCAGCACGCAGCCTGGTGTTTGGAAGTGGGGTAGGTTGTTTGTGTGTGTGGTTAGTTTTGAAGGATGAAGAAAATAACGAACTATTTTACATCCACCCAGGCATCGAAAAAGCTGAAAGTTCATGAATTAATGAATTAATAAATTAACCCAATTCAACCGTTCATTTAACATGCCAGCCCATAAAGTAATAATCGGACTCTGCAAATTGCCGAAAATTGCAAGATAATGATGTTTTGTCAACTACAACTTCGAGTACCCCTTAAATTTTGTTTAAAAAAAAAGGCACTGATTGATAATAATAATTAAAACAAAACAAAAAGACAAAGAAGGAAATTCTAGAAACTGCTGCACTCAATAATTTAGATTCCCGGTCAATGCATGTGAGATTTTCGATGTGAAATGCCATGTCCTGTGGTTCGGATTCCACGTAAAAAGGAGGTCCCGTGGCTCATGATCTCGAGATTAACGGTCACGTTAAACTACAAGCTTCCTTCCGCTTCCTTCAATAATTTAAAGTTTTTAATGAAACATCCTTGGTGCTTTGTGGTAGCGAATAAAATACAAGATGAAGTTTTAGAGGGACCGCTTATTTCATTTCTCTATTTCGACTTACGACAACTTTTATTTCCACACAAATCGTTTACGATTGATACAATTTTATTGAACAGCAAACTGTGACAAGGACATTAAGCAGTCATGTTGAGTAATGGCTAACAGGCTCAGGTGTGATTAGTTCACCTCGTGGAGTAGTGAGTAGCATTTCGATACCCGGCTCTGCCAACAAAACCATGGAAGCAAGGAGAGTTCAATTGTAAAATAAAAATAATTCAGAATAGAGGAAAATATTAGGAAAATTAGAAGAGAGAGAAGAAAAGGATATTGACGACAGAAACATCGTGCTTAGTGAGAGATTAATAATGCGTTTAACTAGGGATTAGCTCATTTAAAATGCTAAAGACCTCTTTGAAAACTAGGGAAGTCCGATTTTATGGCGTAAAATAATATCAGTAAACAGTAGTTCTCCAGGATCTCCAGTATCGGAAACACCAATATAAAAAAGGTTATCAGTTTTAATTTAAATTAGCAATAACAAATCCGTCAAATCAATATTAAAGTTTTCATTAAAGGTATTAAGCGTTCAATAAGTCATTGAACATCTTTTGGCCCTAAACAATGGAGCCATCTTCAGCAAATTAAGAAAAAGAAAAAAAAAGATACGAGCCTTGCAGTAGTCGCATATGATGTGTAACATCTGACATGTTATCCTACTCGTATACTACACAGCTTGGGCATTCTTAAAATGTTAATTTACACTCCATTTTCATACTGGTACTATGATGAATGTATAGATTGGATTGGAGATATGCTACTGTCACATTTGTGGCGTAGCGGTCAAGCTGTTAGTCTCTCACCAAGGTAGACTGGGTTTGATTGCCGGTCAATACATGTGAGATTTTCGAATTGAAATGCCATGTCCTGTGGTTCGCATTCCACGTAAAAGGGAAGTACCGTGGATCATGATTGTGAGATTAACGGACACGCAAAACTACAAGCTTCCTTCCTTCCTTTTACATTAATAATTCATAATAACAAAGTGACACACAACGTCGACAGTACTCTCAAATACTGTGAGCACATTCCTCAGTAACTATAACATTCATTATTCTCAAGGCTCTCATACAGTTCGTCGTAAACAATCAAAACATGGCTTCCTACAATCATGAAATGACCTAGTCTCACATATGATGAAAATACAGCTTTTATTCCACTCATATAACAACATTCTGTTATGCATTTAATATTTGACTACTCACCCACAGCTTGACAATAATGCCGCTTACTTAAATGTCATTTGTCGTCTTTGTCCTGCCCCATGTGATATTCAACCTTGAACGTGAAGCTTCATAAACTGCTCAATGACAAATGACAGTCGGTGAAACATTTGTCACTGTGCTCGTCAAACCAGTGCCTGATAAATGCACTGCCTACTGTATTGCCATAACATTCTCGCGCTACAGAGCACACACGGCCTTGTTTCCAATACACACATTTTCAATTGTACATCCAGCTGGCAGTCCGTCTTCACTTCCGTCCGATCCACTTCCGTTCGATCCACTTCCAGCCGATTCACTTCCGTACCATTTTTCTGGCAGTGCGTCTTCCGTTCCACTTCCGTTCGATCCACTTCCGCCCGATTCACTTCCGTACCATTTTTCTGGCAGTGCGTCTTCACTTCCGTCCGTTCCACTTCCGTTCGATCCACTTCCGCCCGATTCACTTCCGTCCCCAATTTTCAAAATCACTCCCACAAAACTATCCAGCAACCGAGCGGAAAGATGTTACACATCAAAATCTAAGAGAATATTTGAAAGATGAAAATGCATTATCCTTAAAAAGTAAATCTTAATTGTGATAGCAAAAGATACCTTAAGCCAAATTTGGTACACTGTACCGGTTTCGGCTATATTGTAACCTTCCTCAGCAGATACGATATGAATGAAGTTGCAATATTACATATAATTTTATAAAAAAATATGAGTTCACAAATATTTCCAAAAATGTTAACTAACTTATCCAAATGCTTAAAAATACCCTAAAAATTGTAAAATCATATCTGTTACAATTGAACAACATCAATTCCATGTAAGTTAAAGTGTTTAACGTTCGTTTTTTGGCTAAAAAAATCAAAACAGAAAATAATTGTCATTATTTCTCAAAAATTCAGTGATAGATAAACTTTAATAACAACAACAGACTGAACATTCAAACCAAATCATATTCCAAGGATTAGTTTAGTTCACATGCTTGCCGCTAGATGACTCTTGCATTGATAGCGGGGCTTGCTAACACTTAAGCAAGCCGGTGGTGATATCTAGCGGACTGTATAGTAAGTAACCAGGGCTGTAGTAACCTGCGCAGCCAGCAGAAGCACCTGTGTGTGTGTGCTCTGTGTCACACTGTGGTTCATCACTGACCTAATTCTTCAAGATTTGGGTGTGGGATTGTTTTGTGAACCGCAGCCAAACACTTACTGTAGTCGAAACGTGGTGGCTCGCCCAGAGACATGCTAGGAATCCGGGCTGATGAATATGAGCTGTAAATTGGGTCACGAACCCACAAGGGAAATACCACAGATGACAATCTTCATCGCGCTTCCGAAATTGAACAGGATTTTAGAATATTTCTTTGTGACGTGATAAGAGAGTTAATTAAAGTAATGCGTGTTGAATTATTACTTGTTCGCTATGCGCTTCGGAATGCGTGGATGTGATTCAAGAATAATGTTGTTGTAGATTGATTTAGGGATTTTTCGACATTGTCGTCATGCAATCCCGTGTACTTGGGTGTGTTTGCAATCTGAGTGATTACCTGTGTCATTGTGATGACTGTATTAGTGAGTGTATTTGTAATAGGGGCAGGTTTTGGATAGGAGGTGGCCGTGGCCTTAATGTAGGTACCGTTCCGGAATTTGCCTGGAGTAGAAGTGGGAAACCACGGAAAAAGCACTTATAGGATTGCTGAGGTAGGAATCGAACCCACCTCTTCTTAGTTCTGCCTCACGAGGCTCCGTTCTATTCCCCAGACAAGATTAGCCTACATTATAATTTAGGAATGTTACTCGGCTTCGCTGGGGGTATACCATTTGTAGCGAATCCAATCTTTGTGTAGACGTTCCATTAGCTTGAGACAGGAAGATAATGTTAACACAGAACTCTGAATGTCCCAACAGAAATACATTTATTTTTTTATTTTTTATTTTATCACTTATCCTCCCAGCTCAACTTCACCCACGGACTCTGCGAGGGATCATTCCTCTACTGTCGCAAGGACGGTGTCTGAGAGCTGAACACACTTTGTCAGCAAATACAACTGGAGATGGTGACAGGCCGATCACCCAGGCGACCACTAACTTGGGTCTAATTAAGGAAGAGTCACGGAAGGAGTTTTGGAAGGAAGGTGGTCGTGGACTAGTCCCGGCATTTGCCTGGTGGTGAAAATGGGAAACAACGAAAACCATTTTCAGGGCGGCCGAGGAGGGATCGACCACCGTGACCGGTCAATTTTATGTATAGGCTGTGTTAAAATAGCCATCTATTCATCCATATAGGATTTATTTGGTTATAATCAGCTTACAAAAAATTGTGCTTGAAATGACTTACGTACACGATAAAATGCGAATGGGTCTTATCTAGCGTGCGTGATCAAAGCAACAGCACGGGGAGGTGACGATGAACTGTGCCTCATGAGGCGTTTTATTTTTTGCAAATCCCCTTCACTACTGCCATTATTTAGAGATGTTATAAAAAAAGTAAATATAAGAATATACGCCGAGTTTTGTTAAAGAGTCCTTGCCTATGCTACTATATAGCCTACAATTGCTTAGGGGTGTTGCTGTTGCAGGTAATTTAATTGTAAGTGGCTATGGTGAGATCCATTTCTGTTAGGATTGACCGCTTGGTCATTATGTTGACTTTTGGTAGATAAGACATTTGTAAGTTTAACGAATACCACAATTTACTGAATATCCATTACAGTTACGAAGAATATGCATATGACCTTTCTTGTAGAAAATATAATTTTTTAAGTAATCATAATGGGCTTCGTTTTGAGATAAGTTTAGCAATTTACGCCAAAGTTTGTTATTAATAGATACAATATGGGAAAATTTATTTAAAACATGCAAATAAGAAGAGCGAGCCTCCGGGGCTTAGGCGGCAGCACGCTGGCCTCTCACCGCTGGGTCCGTGGTTCAAATCCCGGTCACTCCATGTGAGATCTGTGCTGGACAAAACGGAGGCAGACAGGTTTTTCTCCGGGTACTCCGGTTTTCCCTGTCACAATTCCATTCCAGCAACACTCTCCACTATCATTTCATTTCATCTGTCATTCATTTAATCATTGCCCCAGAGGAGTGCGACAGGCTTCGGCAGCCGGCACACTTCATATCCTCGCCGCTAGTTGGGGGCTTCATTCATTCCATTCCTGACCCGGTCGGAGACTGGAAGCAGGCTGTGGATTTTCATTCATTCAAATAAGAAGAGATGGTAGTAGTGACCGCCGCAGTAGATGTATCTTTGCTAAGCCGAGAGATAGGATATGCTGGCTGTTCGTGGTAGAACACATGGAGAGAGCAGCGAGGCGGAAATCCAAATGTACAATAATACCTAACTTCAACGGAAACGAACGGGGCTCGCAAAATTTTCCGTTTAACACAGGTTTTTGGTTAACGGAGGTAAGCCTACGCTAAAATAATTAAACCATGAACATACAGTACATACAATGGATTTGTTTAAATCCTCGAATACAGTACAATTATTAACAGTACAAGCAAAACTCACAAAGAACATAAAGACAGGCGTTTGTTGATTGGCAGCTTATCAAAGCGAGCATTGAGAAAGTCTTGGAGAACAGAAAACACGCAAATAATCGAAGACTTTGACGTGCAAGTTGGAGAACAAAAGAAGGAAGGCCTATTTGCACATTACGTGTTAAATACAGAAACAACTACTGTTTGTTACAGCAGACTAGGCTAGCTTTCACAGGTTGCCTAGCTTGCCACAGTGGGTGAGTGGTCAACTTGTCGGTCTACTAACCCTAAGCTTGCTGGTTCGCTCCTGGCCATGGTAAGTGATTTTTAAAAGGCAGCAAAAATTACGACACCATGTCATACGATGTTGGCATGTCAAATAACCCATTTGAATTCAGTAGGCCGTGTTCATAATGGAAAAATTAATCTCAGGAGTTTCCGCCAACACTAAGTTCCTCATTTCTCTACTAGAAAGCGCTATAGTGTTCAAGGAGCTTAGATATCTAACCTCCTTGACTTTCGTAGTGCTTCAAGGAACAACGAAATTCGACACGCGAGCTACCCTCTGGGTGTCAAATAACAAAGCTTGCTCCCGGCAACCGAGGCATTACGATATTATTATTATTATTATCATTATTATTATTACAGGGTGCCTGAAAAGTTTCTTAACACTGCATTCGAAACTTAAGGATTATCCGTAAAAAAACATAATTTTGTTTCTGTTTTCCACGTAACACAGGATCCGTTTAATGAAGGGAATTCAACACGCTCTTCACCTCAACGTTCACGGGACCGTCAAATATTTCCGTTTAATACAAATTTCCGTTTAATGCAGTTTTTTCTGTACCAGGTTGGTGATCTGGTTCCACCAGACACTGCAACACTCTGGTTAGCATCTTGATGACTTGTATTGAATCATTTATACAACACGACCTCATTTGGTATATATGAATTGTCCCATTTTATTGACTTAAGGTATCTTTTGCTATCACAATTAAGATTTACCTTTTAATAATAATACATATGTTTCATCTTTCAATTATTTTCTTAGTTTTTTTTTCATTTGTTTTCTTAATTTGCTGACGATGACTCCATTGTTTAGGGTCAAAACCTGATCAATGACTTATTGAACGCTTAATACGTTTAATGAAAACCTTAATATTGATTTGACGGATTTGTTATTGCTAATTTAAATTAAAACTAATGTGTTTCCGATACTGGAGATCCTGGAGACCTACTGTTTACTGATATTATTTGACGCCATAAAATCGGACTTCCCTAGTTTTCAAAGAGCTCTTTTTAAAATAGACTATGCCAAAATCTGAATAGATTTTTGTGTTGGCTGACCATAAAAATTATATGCATCTAAAATTTCAGCGCAATAGGTTAAGTAGTTTTTGCGAGGAAGAAACACAGACAAGCAGACTAACTTTCGATTTTACATATTAGTATGAAGTATGATTTGATAAAACCAGATGACCTCGTAGTCCCACCCCCTACAATCAACACCTTCGATTTATATAAGTTCGTCAACATTGCAAGCACTGCAGCTTTCAAAAGACATCTTTCATCCTGCTTCTTGGAGCAGTATACCTCTCACATTTGATTACTGTATTATGTTAAAATACTTTTTCAAAGTTCAATTAGAACACAAGGACAATAGCTGACAACATGTCTACTTCAATAGCTCTTCTTGTACAGTATATGGTGTTTGTTTTTCGGGCTGATAGTCTGTATGCACTCTCACTCTTTTGTATATAATGTTTCCATTATCATTAGTAATATTATTATTATTGTATTGTTACTATATTTTTGTTACTATAATTGTTAGACTATGATTATTTATATTGTGAATGTAGGTGAAATGTTTTATTTTTATAAGCCCTAACCTTATTTTATGTAGGGCGCTACTGTAAAGGAGCTCTTAAGCTCTAAGTGTAGCAGTGAAAATAAATCAAATAAAAAAATACAACAACAATAACTAACTAACCAATAAATACTGGTTCTCCCTTCATTAATTTTTTCTTCCTTATTCACTTATCCTACCAGCTCCCCCTTAAAACAAAAGTCACCAACACATCACATAATTCGGTTAATGAAAATAGGCTACTAATAGGCTACTTAAAACATTATTTCCAATTTTTTTAGGAATGTACATCAAGGCGAGAGCAAAGCTTGTAATTAAAAATCTTCTTGTAATAGGAAATATTCTGGAATAAGACCCGTTAACTTCTTTTATACACGCGTAACCTACATGTGTTACGAATACGTGAGATGTATTGAGCAGATTTTCTGATATCAGGTATTTTTATGGAGGTATCATTAACGGATTTGTTTCCAACTACAGTATTACGGTACCACAAAAACATATTCACTGACTCTTCCTTCCGCAATTAAGTAAAATAGTTGTTTTGAAATATGTCAACATATTAACATATAACTTAACATGTAATTGGACGGAGAATAAAATTTACCTACTCATAGCTGCTAACCTGGAAAAAATTACATCGGGAGAGCGTGGGTTCGAATCCTACCTTGTCCGTCATGAAAACGATTTTCGTGGTATCCCATTTTCACCACAAGGCAAATGCCGGGACGATTCCTTTCAACAGGTCCACGAACGACTTCCCTCCAAAATCCTTTCCCTGACCTTTCCTTAATTAGACCCAAGTTAGCTGTCGCCTGGGCCATCGGCCTGTCACCATCCCCAGTTGTATCTAGTTAGAAAGGTTCCAGACATCGTCCTTGCGACGGTAGAGGAATGATCCTTCGCAGGGTCAGTGGGTGAAGGCGAGCGATAAAAAGATACTGAATTGTAATGTGTATTATTCCCTAGACCTTAATGAATGCATGAGATTAATTAATGAATGAATTAATGAAATAATTAATTTCATATAATTTAAAAAAATTAGCGAATGAATTATGAAATAGTTAATATCATATATTTTTTAAATTGACGAATGAATTAATAAATTAATGAAATATAAATTTATTATTTTAAATTAATGAAATAATTAATCTCATATAATATTTTATCAGGTTTATGGAACAACACCCATTTCAAATGGGTACAATCGTGTTGATCGACTGAATAACCTTTGAATTTCATTTACAAAGGCAACACCAAAAAGAAAGGCTTCCCACATCTTAAAAATAACATCCACATCAGTTAAATGTATTTAATATGGAAAATATCAAAATTTTAAGCTCTGATTTGTCAGTTTAGACTAACTACAGTCCGTTTTGTTAACTACTTCGAGATGGCGACTTGGTGGCGCTTGTTTGCATTCTAGATTTTCTAAAGTAAATTTCTCCACAATTTTATACAACTAGCTCTTTTGGTGGAATTGGAATTTATCTTAATTATTTCCCTAAAATATTTGGGGAGCTCACCTGTCTGAAAGAAAAGCTGCTACTGACCAAAAATGTCCCTTGTCCGTAAATGAAACACGGGGTTGTTGACCAAAGACGACTCTTGCCTGTAAATGTTGCCACAACTACAACATATAACACAGTGCAGTGTACCTGGCACACCTCAATGTGAGAGTACCCGCAGGAGTTATACCTGTAAAGATCGCGAGAGGCGTGGGTGAATTATCATGTGCGCGTTCTCCAGCAGAAACTGACAGCACATCTGACTATTTCTCACGGTTCGGGACTGGCCTACAAAGATGACAGGCGATTGTATGCTTTGAGTGGGTGGCGATATAGCTTGAGGCAGCAATGGTCACTTCTTGAAGAATCTGTGGGTCATCAAAGGCTAATCGGAAATATTCATGAAAACTGATTGACGTGTTCCTGGATCGAAGAATGTGATGTTTCATGGAATATGTAATGAATATTACACTTTCCCTAGTTTATGATTTAGAAGAATAGTGTTATGCAAGGCTTCACATGTAATCAAGCGCTCAACAGTCAAACTTTTCAGTGCGTTGACGAATTGTGTTATGCAATACTTAACTTACAATTCTGTAAAGAACTAAAGAGCCTACTTATCTTAAAAATTAAGATTCAGCACCAACTATTCACCTATTATATATTATTTAGAGTATTATCATTATCTAAGGAATTACATTGGTAACACTTCTTCTTCTTCTTCTTCTTCTTCTTCTTATTCATGTGCCGTCTCCTGTAAGAAGGTTGGCGATCATCAGAGCAATCCGGTTTTTGGATCTAGCAACACTGAAAAGTTGACTGGAACTACACTTGAACCATTTTTTTTTTTTGGTTGTCCATCCAAGAGATCCTTCTTCTCCTCGACTTCTGCCCTCAATCTTCCCTTGAATAATTTCTTGAAGACGACGATACCTGACTCCTCTCAAGCGGCTTCGGTGGCGTAGTCGGTAGCATGCTGAGCTTCTATGCCCAAGATAGCGGGTTCAAACCCGGCCGAAGCCGTCGGATTTTTTATGAGCGTTAAAAATCCCTCAGTATGCCTTCCTTCGGAGAAGAAGTCAAGCCGGCGGTCCCATGTCATAGATTTATGGCATGTTAAAGAACCTTCCACTAATTGCACCTGTGTGAAACTAAATTGGATAGGTTAAGAATGTAAACAACGCTCTTAGGTTTCTACGTTCGTTGATAAGAGCCGACTGTGATGGCGTCTAGTAGCTAAGTTCTGAACTTGACCTAGTAGTCGTTGACGGTGGCGCTTGGCGGCAAAAGTAGGAACTATTTGAAAAATTCCAAGTTGCAGTACTTAAATTAAAAAAACAGATAACACACACTATTACAGTCATCACAATTAACACCGGTTATCAGACAGATTCTACACACCCAAAGTACACGTGGTTACATGACCGCGTTGTCGCAGCCCCTAAACTTAAGAACCAACCAACCAACCTGTCTCCTCTCATTATATGGCCCAAGTATTGCAACTTCCTACACTAGCACATCATACTTCGACCAAAATATAACAAATATTGTGCCCTGATATGTGTTTGAAATTGTTCCCTTGCATGGATTCTGAGGTTTTGAGTGTCTAGCGGTAAAAGTCTAGAGCGTGACCAAAGATGTCCCAAGTCCCTAGAATGGATTAACAACAACAACAACAACATGTATTCAATAATCCGTCTTATTACAAACAGTTCCTTACATAGTGTACTTCCATTACATATCTCATACTGTGGGGTAGGTTTTACAATTTGTCTATATATTTCCTTTTGACCGTGTTTGAAAACTATAACCTTAATGTACTGTCCCCGTTTACCTGGATAGTAGGCTGTCAGATATCCGCCCCCTCAATCGGATTGCCAATTATCAATTGCACCGGCTCAGCTACATCAATGAAAATGGCACTGACAGATACTATCGAGATAAGAGCACAGAAGTTCACAGGAAATCATTGTGGAACACACCAAAAAAGACGGGGGTTCATACTTACCGTTACTTACCTCTTAATTATCTCGGGGTTTGAGTTGACAACAGGATCACTAAAGTCTGTTCACACAATAACCTCCACCATGACATTTAAAAATGAACCAAAACGAAGACGAGAACTTTGAACTGTACAAAAGCTTTATTTCAAATAAAGGGTATGATTTTACTAACACAACAAAATCAACGTGGCTATCAGTGGCCCAAGTCAATTTGACTACGTCCTCCAGTAGGACTTGCAAAAATTATCATAGAACATGATATAGAACATTTTAGCTCCCAAGGGCTCCAAATAACGTAATATTCATAACACTATTGGATTGGAAAAGGACGTCAGGGTGTGACATATATAGAGCATTTGGTTTCCTTTTAATAAACATGAGAATGGTATTTATAGTCGCAAGGCCAGAGTGTGTACGACCTCACTCTCTGAGAACCAGATGTTGGCACAGCTGCGGGCTACCCTCGAACCTGTTGCATACTGGTCAAATGCACTCCCTTCTCACATGCTATGTTACGTAAGAATACAGCTTGTTCTCTCAAACTTTTAAATGTCTATAAGACAACTCACATTATATTTACGCAAATCTTTCAAGTACTTTGCTCACATCCTATTGGATCATTATGTTAATTTCTTAAACTTGTTAACTTCAATCCAAATGTTTAATTAGCTCTTAAATGTTTATAACAAAATCACATAAATTATTTATAACAATTAGAAATTGTTTATAATATTTGTCAAAGACAATAAAAATATTATAAGCACGCCTTTAACATCACTCTCGTTTCACATTATTTTCAAAAATATTTACAGCAATTTTTTTTACAATATTAACATTTAAATTGTTTAAATTATTAATTTAAGAAATACATTAGCCACATGTTCATTCGTTTGGTAATTTTCATAATCGTGTTTAATATAATCGACCAATGAAGGTTAGTTATACATGTTAATGTCACAATCTGGTTTAATAAAGGTTTTAATAATGATTTGTGACGGCAACCTTCATTCAAAATCTTATCTCAAATTCTTTCAAAACTCGTGTTAATTGTAACAGTAATTCACTTGATTAATTTTCAACGAACTATGACAATCTTACTCCAGCGGAAAATCCTTCGCTAACAAGTTAATGCACAATCTGCATTAAAAATATGCCCAAAATCATCATATATTAATCTATATGGCATTAAAAACTTCCACATAACTTACAAAACTTCCACAAATAATTCTTTAACATTAATTCCTGTGGGAACCTCCTTCATATTCAAGGGCATTATACCTCAGCGACTTTCAACACGCGCTGCACTAGCGATTATACATTCATAGTTCCACTTAAAATTTTTTATAATCATTAATTGTTTCAAAACTGTTTTTCTATTTAACCTTCGTGGATTTCATTCATGAACCGAAATGAAGTCAAAACTTGCCAATCACAAACAAATTTAATAGTGAATACGCTTATATACGCCTGTCTGGTCTATCAAAATTTAAGATTAACATCTTAAAAAAAAATTGTAGTATGAAAATACTATCTTCAAATAAAGTGCGACTAAAATGCAAAGTAGTCGAATAGAATCCAATTAGACTGGGGAATGCAAACATCGTTCTATAAATCTCTAATTGAGAAAAACTCCTAACAAAAGTACTTGACTTTAATGCATTCAATAATTCATTATTAAAGTTACTCTTTCACAAAAGTGTCTATGATGCAATGTTCATTCATAACTGACGATAAATGTCTGTGTTGCAATCAATACAAATAACGACTAGTATTTCCAAGATCGTCGACAACGTAAGAGATTTTAACGCTCTAAAATCATTTAAATGTTCTTCCTTCTTGATGATGACAGAAAATTGGTCAAAGTAATTAAACTGGGGTAGAATTACTTTAATAAAATGACACGCTGTCTGAATTTAAATCTGCCATAAAAATCATTAACTTACAGTCAAATCGTGACTACAAAAATATTAATTACTGAAAAATCCAAATATCAGTCTCAACTGATTCAAAATCATTAACTATGCCCATGACATAACAATGTCTTAATAAATCGTCGAAAAAGGCATAACTCATCAAGGTGTACTGAGAATAAGAATCTCAAACAAGAAAATAGGGCAAAATACATGAGGATAAAAATATGGGAAAAATAGTTGCTCAAACATCATTAGTAAACTCAAATACAATAAACGTTCACGACTACCTTATCTGCCGATTGACGTTCCAGAGGAAAATTCCCCAAAGAAGACTGCTGATGGATCCATTTCACCACGTTAAAGCTGAGCTCCATCCTCGAAATAGGAAATAGCACCCTCGGAGAATCGAACTGCTTCCTTCTCCGTGAATCGCTCTGCTCCTCGAAGACGAATAGACATCCTTCCGGCAATAATCTTCTTTGTGAGTCGGGACACCCCTGACCTCTCTTGAAAAATTCCCTGAAGTTCCAGTAGACAATCATCATGAAGTTTTGTAGAAATTTCCGAAGAAATTATTCATATTCAGAGTATGAAATTGTTTCTATGGCTGTTCGATGGTATTCAGCCTTTAATTACGAAACATGGGTGTAGATGGTATTCACCGCATGTTCGCTTGTGTGGAATAGCAATTAGCGAAGTTCCATGTCGCTATCTTACTCCGTTGAAATATGTCCCAATTGCAATAAGCCCTTTTAGCCTTCCATCTGCTCTTCGGTTGTAGTGTTAGAAGAACAAACTGCCGTATTAAATTGCTCCATTATACTGGTAGCGTTGTGTAACCAAGCAATCTGAAGTCTTTCTATTCCACTCGCAGCGTCAGCCGTTGCGTTGATTCTGGCTATACAAAAGTGCTTCTCTTGTGGCGAGATAATCACTTTTGTCAGTCGTATAAAACTGCTAATATCTTTTAAACTAATCGGTCGAAATTGTTCAGCTTTTCTCTATTCCTTTATGAAGCACTGCACAATACAATTGGCTTATCGGTGACCGCTAACTGTTCGAAGCTAAACTTGTAGAAGCTTTCTAAGGTCCGTTTCAACTTCACCTAGTTTGACTTGGATCTCGTTAATATAGTGGCCTCGCCACGCGTTATAAAGACGATTCTTTTCACTGCTGTTCACTTCGACGTCACACTATAATGAATGTATAAGAAAAGAACTTTCACAAATATACTTCGATGATCTGAGAATGAGATCTCAGAATGATCAGAGAACGAAAGAGGCTCCTCTCTTCTGCGCAAGCTCTTTTATTAACTTCACGAGGGGCGTTTCCATCCCTTCCAAAGCGTGGTACTGCGTCATCGCTAGAAGTTCCAACTTCGTTAATACATGAAGGATTTTCAAAATTCAAAAACTGAAAATAAATTTCACCAAAATTCCAAATCAATGCTTCTACTGCAAATGGATTTCCACAATTCTGCATTCCAAAAGTAATAAAAATACCATAGTTTCAGCAATCTCCGTCTTCCTTTAAACTATCGTTGATTGGTTCATGCCTCTCCTCCAATAGCATAGTTTCTTCCTCAGCAGAATTCCTCGTTTCCTGCGACTGCGTCGTAAATCTTGGAACATTCTCGACTAAATGCTGACGTCACTGAGAATCTCAGCTCAAGTAGCTTGCTGGTATAACATTTACGTCATCCGTGCTTACGTCATGACTACCCACGTCATAACTATGACAGCCATAACTCTCCTTATAATTTCAAATATAGCCACCGTGGTCTCTACATAATTCAATTACGGGGGCATTCTCCTCTCACCACGTTTTAAAAACAGTTGCAAATTGTTTTTAAACTCAATGTTACAAGTATCTCAACTCTCTTGAACACGAAATTGAATTATTACTGGCTTACTCTAGGATAGTATCTTTTTAAATTTCCAGCATTGAACTTGCCGTAAACGACATTATTCTCATCATCGTAGAGTTCGTAACAGTTGTTTCCATAAGCGTTCGTAATCCTAAATGGCCCCAGGAACACTAATCCAAATTTGGGGTATATTTTCTTGGTCATATCAGCCTTGACAGGTCTGCGTAATAATACAAGATTTCCAACTTGAAAGGGTGTACCAAAACGTTTTCCAGCTACTCTCTTCAATCGTTTCTCTGCTGCTTTCTGGAGTTGTTCCTTTGCCTTGTCAATCCTCTGCTGCCTTCCTAGGTCGGGATCTCTAGGTATGTGGTTGAAAAGATTATCCCACGGCCTTTCTGGGTTTCTTCCTAGATGAAGTCGCATTGGCACTTCTCCTGTGCTCTCCTGCACTGTAGAGTTCAGACATTCCTCAATAAGGGGTACAAATCTCACCCAACCAGAATGATCATTTGGACAGAAAATTCGACAGAATTTCGAAAATTCAGCCATATATCTTTCTGAGGAATTCGATTCAGGGTAACGCACGCTTGAAAATAAGTGCTTAATGCCAAGCCTTTCCATATCCGCTGCAAATTCCACGGACGTAAACTGCGTTCCATGATCTGACAGTAGATATTCCGGTATACCAGCTTTAGGAAATACAGCATTTTCCAGTCTGCTTACTACGTTCCTCGTGTTAGCTTTCTGCATGGGACTCATTGTAACAAATTTTGAGAAAACATCCACGGTTACTAATAAGTATTGGTTACCCTGGTATCCCTTCGGACAGGGGCCAAATATATCCGTCGCCATGAGTTCGTTTGGCTTAGAAGGAATCATCGCCTTCGGTTTTCCCTTTAATAAAGCAGAAGCATACTTTGCTCTTTGACATTTGTCACAGGATCGAATGACCTTGGCAATACTGGAACGCATGTTAGTCCAGATAAATCTCTCTTTAAGTGTATTAAGAGTTTTATCTAAACCGGCATGTCCAGTTGCATGATGAGCTACCCACACTAAATTGACAACAAGTTTAGGTGGCACGACTATTCGGAGTTTTGTATGCGCAGAGTCAGCATACTTGCATACGATGTCTCCACTCAAGACAAAGTGTCGTGAATTTCTCCGTGTAGCTTCATAGTCAACATCCGTATTGTCCATGTAACCCTTGAGGAACCTGTACATTTTCCTTATTGGAGCGTGTCTCTTCTGTGACACACCGATTCGGGCTAACCTCCTAACGGTTTCTTCATCTTCTTGCTCCAATTGTACATGGTGTATCTGCACATTTTTAATAGGGTTACGTGATAGAGCATCAGCCAGTAAGTTATCTTTCCCAGGCTGGTGGACGATAGTAGCGTTAAACTGTTGGGTGAACAAAGCCCAACGTGTCAATCTATCACTCGACATGTCAGTTTGCAACATAAACTGAAGTGCTTTATGGTCAGTAATAATGATGACCTTATGTCCCAGCAGGATTTTCTTCCAGGCTTGTAAAGCTGTCACAAAAGCTAACGCTTCAAGCTCTGTCGTGAAGTAGTTTTCCTCGTGCTTTTTCAACTTCCGACTAGTGAATGCAATGTAGTGCTTGTTGCCTGCCTCGTCTTTCTGGTATAAGACTGCACTAATGCCTATTCTTGATGCATCAGACTCAATATAGAACACCTTCTCAAAGTCTGGGTACTCCAGTTTCACATTATTTTTGAGCATCTCTTTTGCTTTCTCAAAAGCCTCGTCTGCAGCGGTACCCCATTTCCATCTGTTGTTCTTCTTGAGTAAGTCATACAGAGGAGCCATAATTTCCGAGTATCTTGGACAGTGGCTGCTAATAAATTGGCATGCACCTACAAATTCTCTGACTTGTTTCACCTTAGTTGGCTTTGGAAATCTCGTGATCGCATCTACTTTTTTCATGTTTGGATGATATCCATCTTTATCAATAGTATGCCCCAAGTAATTTATCTCCTTCTTCAAGAATTGACATTTTCCAAAGTTCACCTTTATATTGGCCTCCCTTAAATTCTCGAACAACTTTCTCAAGTGCACTAAATGTTCTGCGGCGCTGGGTGAAGATACGATTAAATCGTCAATGTAGCAGATTACATTTTCTTGCACTTCGTCAGTGAGCTTACTATCAAGTGCTCGAATAAGTGCTGGTCCACTGTTAACCATTCCAAAAGGCATTCTGGCAAAGACCCATGACGTCTGGTCAAATAGGAATCCAGTGTACTGCATACTATCCTCTTCTAATTGAACTTGATAAAATGAAGACGTCAAGTCAAGAACGCTGAAACAAGCTCTCCCTTTGAATTTCCGAAGCAGATCTCTAATCTTGGGTGGTCTGTCATTTTCTGGAAGAATCTTCAAGTTGATGGTCCTGGCATCGAGACAAAGACGTATCTGACCATTACTTTTCTTCACTACTGTGATGGGGTTTATATAAGACGACGCCTGTTTTCTAATAATCCCGTCTACCTCCATTTTTCTGATTAACCCTCGTACTTCTTGATAGTATTTCTCAGGAATGGGGTATATTCTCTTCTGGTAAGGGGTTTCATCTGTCAGCCTTATCTTGTACTTATAATCCTTAATCAATCCAGGCTTTTCATCGAAAATATCTTGGAATTCCTTTATCAGATCCTCAAATTCCCCCTGAATTTCTTCAAATCCTTCAGTTTTTCTACTGGGTATTTCTTCTAAGTTTTCCACTTCATTAATTATTGTATTCAAAATTTCTTCCCTAAGGTCTATTTCCAGACTGTTTTTCACGTCCTGTTTTTCTATCTCTTCTGTGATTATGTACCCATCATTAAAGCTAATACTTCTGTTCTTCATGTCAATAATAGCTCCGACCTTCGATATAAAATCGATTCCAAGCACCATATCAAAATTGATCTTGCTCACCACAATGAAGATCTGTTCATAATTCCTTCCATTGATCTCAAAGTTCAATAACACTTGAATCTTGCATTTCACTGCCTTATCTTGGAATATCCCTCTCACTTTGACGGTAGAAACAGGTAGAACTGTCATGTTCTCTCCTCTTAGCAGACTTTGATAACATTCCTCTGAAATGATGGAAATAATAGCACCAGTGTCCATCAGGGCTTTGTACTGCTGTCCATCTATCCGTACAGCAATAATAGGTAATGCACATGGTCTTTCCTCTTTAACAATACCCCTCTCTTCTAGTAAATCTTCATCGGTAACTTCGTATATCTCATTGATCGTAATCAGGTGTGGTGTGGCAATGTATTTACAGGTTCTTACTGACGTTGAGAAATCGGCGTTTTTTTTTTGTGTTACCGACCTCAAAATTCTGCTGGCTCGTAGAAGGCCCAGGATCGATTACAACATCCTGCCTTTTCTTTCGATTGTCAGCTTCTTTATCCCTTAATTCTTTTAAGTATTGCTGGCTTTCCTTCTCTCTTTGCTGATACTGATCGGGTGTCATAACCTGACCTTGAGTATTCTGGTTTCTATTTTGGTTTTGGTTATTCCTATTATAGTTACGGTTATACCCATTATTGTTGTAATATCTGCCTCTTCCATTGTAGTTTCCTCGGTTGTAGTTCCAACCTCTTCTCTGTTGATATGGTCGGTAACCTTGTGATCTGTAATTTCTAAACTGATTATTCCTGTGAGGACCTACATTGTCAGTTTTCTCCTGCTCTGGCTTGTCAGTTTGTTGGACTTGGTCCATATATACTGTATTGATTTCTTTAAACTCCTGCCTTTGACCTTTCTGGACTACGTTAGGCATTGGACTTGTGTAGTCTAACCTTCTCAGTAATTCATCCATGCTGGATAAATCCCTGATGTTGGACGAAATTATAAGTCTCCTCACCTCAACTGGCAGCATACGAGAAATCGCATCAATTAGTTGCTCCGTGGACAATGGGGGTTGCAAAAATCTCAAGCGGGACAACTGACTCGTAAAGAAATCAGCGTACCTCGTTGGAAGAGTACCTGAGTATTTTCTTGAATACACCTCCGCTCTTAACGAATTCTGCGCTTCTATAGACCAAAATCGCTTGATTAATGCCTCTGCAAACTCGTCAAAGTTACTGAATGTGTATCTAAATGCGCAAAACCATTCGAGGGGTCCTCCAATCAGATATCTCTCTACTATCTTCATCTCTCTCTCTCTGGGAATGTGAGCTTCGATGAAATAATCTTTGAGATTCCTTACATACTCTATAGGTGTCAAACTATCAGTGTTACTGAATTTTTGTGGTTTGTCTTCGAAATTCCTGATGACCGTCACGTTCCTCGGATATGAATCCGGATAGTTTTTCCCACTATCTCGATAGTTCCACTCAGGTTCCATATTCCTCTCGTCATCCTCCTCTCTGAATCTGGATACACGTTCTTCAGGAGTCACGTCTCTCTCTTCTGGATCTAGGTTATGTCTTCTAGCATAATTCCTATTCAATTCGCAAGCTAAGCCTTCTGTATCCTTGTCAGTGATTTCTGTTAAGACTTTCTTGATTATCTCTTCTTTGTAGTCCTGCATTAAACTAGCCTCTCCTAACTTCAAATTTTTCAGTTTACTCGTCGTTTCATTTACATCCGAGACAACTTTATGCATCTGTTCCTCTAATGTAGATTTTAAAATTTGCATATCCTGATCTAGTTGTGTTCTATCGTCAACTTGTTTTTCGGATAGCGAATTTATCCTGACGCTTAAATCTTTCCTAATCTGTACTACTTCATTGTTAATTTCTATCTGCGTACTGGCAAGTTTTCTTTCAATCCTTTCCTGAATTTGGGTTACATGTTCCCCACTTGACTTATTCCACTCGTCTTTCCATACCGCTACGTTTGCTGTTAACATTTCGGCTATGTCTACTTCGATATCCTCTTTTAATACTCTATTGTGGTCTAATACCTGGGTTCTCATGACCTCTACATCATACTTCAACTCTGCTAAAGACGTTGTTGTTCTAACTGATTCATCAACTAGTCTAGTCGCTAATGCAGTTATATTACGCGTACAAAGAGTTTTTGAGTTTTCGATTTCTTCCCTGACTTTATTTACATCAGTTTGGACTTTAGTGATATCTACGAAAACTGTGTTGACTTCTACCTGAATCTTAGTTATGTCACTTTGCACCTCAGTTATATCCGCATGAATGTTATTAATGTCTACCTGAACATTGGATACATCAGTTCTAGCTTTTTGAATTTCTTTTTGGACTTCCTCGACCTTGTCTTGGACAGTCGCTACATCATTTTTGACAACAACAACTTCGGCTCTAGCACAAGAAATATCCCCTCGGACATTAGCTACATCTAGATTTAACATTGTAAGGTCTTTCTGTACCTTAGACACATCAAATTTAACATCATCAACATTTTTATGCACAATAGACACATCTTTATGGACATTAGACACGTCTGTACGCATGTCCGTTACAGTATTCTCAATTCCTAGGGTATTAATCTGTAAACGCGACATATTATCCTCCAAATTAGCAGCACTAGTCTGAAGAACCTTCAAACTTTCACCCATGCTAGCTTTCAAATTACTAGCATTCTCCTCCATTCGACTAGTATTCCTAGCTTCCATCTCCTTCATACTACTATTCAAATTACTAGCATTCTCCTCCATTCTTGCATTCAAATTAGCAGACAAATTACTAACATTCTCCTCCATTCGACTATTATTCTCCTTCATGCTTTCATTCAGCATCTGCTTCATACTATTGTTCATGCTAGCTTTCAAGTTAGCAGACATCTCCTCTAGCATCAACCTCAAACTTTCATCTGCCATTACAATATTATTCAAAAATGGATTGCTGTAGGGACATACATCAAAAGAGCAAAATAACAACATTTGAGCAAAACTTTTCACCATATATAATTTTGATCAATTTTCTGTCTTAAATCTAACTTATAACTACCTTATAATTAACCTTCGACGATACTTCATGTTGAAACAAACTCAAGCACATGTTCAAATTTCCCTGGCTCATTTTAAAATATCCTAACACAAATAATTTACATTTACAATCCAAATAATTTAAATTTATCTTTAATATGACTAAAATGTCATAAGCCGGTCAAATAAAATAAGATTCCAGATTATAGGCGATTCTTCTAAGTTTCCAGCCTATTTAACCTTTCTCAAGTTGTATAAGATCTGATCTTTTCTGAGTGTAATTTTCCTAATACAATACAACATTTAATTCCTATTGAACCCTTATTGATCTTCGATAAATAAGTATTCATATTTATTATTATTATTACTACGGCCCAGGCAGCACATAAGGAAGTCGACTTGGATATTAGGGAGGCCAGCATTTCGTAATGATTGCAACAGAAGCTGAGTTGGTAGCTATTCCTGGGGGACGGCCAGAATTAGTCGAGTTCAAGGCCAAATTGTGCAACTACTGTACCAAAATTGGAGACATAAAGGAAGAATCACGAGGTCCTCTCAACGAACATACGATTGAATCAGCCAATCGCAAGAGACCAAGCCGTGACCACGAGGTGGACGGCGTCAGTAGTAAAAAGCGCGCGGAAGTGTATATCTAAGGAACCGCCGAACGGATTAATCTCCGCTCGAGTAATTTGAGACGTTGGATTTATTTGGAGAAGAATGACACTAGCCCCATCTTTGTGAGACAAAAACTCTGGAAGTTTTTATCCGACTCTGCCCCACTCCTCCGCCCTTGTCAGTTTCTCATAAATAGTCTGGCCTGACGCCAATCTAAGCAATTAACGTGTGGAGCCTTCAGAGGCATACTCCACGCCAGTTTGAAGTGTGATTTTTGACGCTCGAATCAATCTAAGTAATTAACGTGTGGAGCCTTCAGAGGCATACTCCACGCCAGTTTGAAGTGTGATTTTTGACGCCAATCTAAGTACAATTAACTTGTGGAGCCTTCAGAGGCATACTCCACGCCAGTTTGAAGTGTGATTTTGACGCTCGAATTTATCTAAGTCTTATTGTGTGGAGCCTTCAGAGGTATACTCCACGCCAGTTTGAAATGTGATTTTTACGCTCTAAAATCAGTGAAGCTAATTTATTTTCTGAGCTCTGGGGAGCTATAGTCGCAGCGTTTGCAGTATCGAATTTTAAAAGCTATTATACATTTTGTTCTAAAATCAACTAAGTTGTGTGATCTAAATATTTCACGCCAGCGCGTGATAAACTGTAACATTCTTTTAAAGACGACGAGTTCAACTTTAAGGGGGAAGTATCGTATCACCCTAATTAGCGCTTACCAGAACCGAAGTCCACAAGACGGGACGGAAATACCGGACGAGATAGCGACTGCGAGTGCAGCCAGGATTTTGAACTTGTTAACGAGCCAGTGGCGCGGACTCGAGATGTATATTTTATGTATAAATTGTGTGTATTGTATGTGTGTTTTTATAGTGCGTATGTGCGATATAATTAGGGCCAGTCTTCGCTATTAATCGCAGTAGGACAATTGTGGGTGAACTGAGTAGCCTGCAAGCGATTATAGATAGGCAAATATTTAACATTGAACTTTTCTGCCAAGGAGTCGAGACCAAGATGATCAGCACGTGGTTTGAAGTTGGGATGAGCTTCAAGAAATCAACGCAGACGACTACTATGGAGTGCTAAATTGTCCATAGGGCAATGGGTTGAGGAGGATGTCCTTAGTCCTACATGCAGAAGCGGTGATGTACTAAAATTGGATTATTTCAATTATGTAGTTAGATTTGGCCGGGGAACTTTGTAAATAGTCATGTTTTTCTTTCTTGTTTTATAGCTGTTTTTCTTGTACCGACACTATATGTTTAAATGTCCGTTGGCGCGTGGCCAAAGTGTTTGTTGACATTTTGATTTTTTTTCTTGAGTCATGTGTAATGTACGCGGCGTGCGTGCGTGATTTTTATCCTTGCAATTGCGGAACCCGTTACATTCGATAAATGGTGCTTTATTAACGTTAATATTTGAAATAGGAATGGGAGGAAATGATTGTAAAACATTTTGCTGAACAGGTTATTATTCATGTTAGGGTAGCCGAGTGCACCAACTTAAAAGTAATTGTAGAACACCTTCGTTCTAATTTTGATAGATTTTTCTTGAGTCCTTTTCAGGTGACTAGTCACGGCATAGAACGATGGCGCCAGCATGTGGATATTATTTGTGTTTTTATTTCAGGGTCTGTCACAACCCATACGTGTGATTAAGTGTGTGTTGATGTGTCTAGTGTGTGTTGATTCTACGTGAGGAGGGGGTAGTTGTCCTACCGCCCTTATATATATTTTTGCTGCTGTTGTATTTTAGATGGAAAGACAGAGTGCTCTTGGGAGACTGCTGATTCTTGTCCATATGTTTTTCTGACACACACGTATTATTGTGCTTTGGGGCACATTTCTTCGAGGTTCGACCCCATGTTCCGGGAGGTCGAGGTTATTGACACGTGGGTTGACAGACATGCAGAGTTCCACAAACCGCCCGTTTTGCCTGTGACTTATTTTGATAGGCAGTCCTTTTTGTCCGACTGAACCCTGTAAGCTTTCATGTAGCAAACCTGTTCGTTGCGATGGCTAATTTTTAAGCCATAATTAATTGGGGAGTTCGCCATGTGTGTAACGGATTGTTGTACCTTGTATGGATAAGAATTTGTGATTAACGTAAATGTTGGCTGTTTGCCTATTGCTTTGTTGATGACTCGATTTCATGTAATTTTGTTTGTCACACCCGTGTGGTGTAGTGGTAGAGTATTTGTAAATTTTGACAGCGGTCATTTGAGTATTTTTCTATTGGTCACGTGTTAATGTACTTGTGTTGATTTGTATGAGAAGTCCTAAGTTTTTAGGCAGTAAATGTTGCTACGGCAATTCAAGTCCAATTTCACACGGAAATTTTGTGTTTGTTTATAGTAGATTTAGGAAGTGTCGGTTTAATTTAAGTATTGTAGTTGTGTTCCCTTGTGTCGGTCTAGCTCTAGGAAATGCGGATTCGTTGTTTGAAGGGTCATTCTGGATGATAACGAATCACGCATTCAAAGTACACATCGTGGTGCATGTAGAACGGCGTACGCACTTATATGGTCACTTTTGCATCTTTTATTTAAGGACGCTTGGTCCAGGTAATTAATCTCTCCAGAGATATCGCCTAAGTTTTTGGCATTTTATTAAGCGGGAGTCAGTTGGGAGTTTTTGTTGTTAATTGTTTATGTGTAGATATGGTGATTTGTTATTAAATTCAGTTGTTTTTAACCCTGGCTTCACTCTTTCCTGCATGTTATTTTGTTATATGTTACCCTGCAAGTTAATGAAGCGCCCTGACAGCAACTTACGAATATGACCTGTTACGCCCCGAATCTGAGTCTCATATGCTTCTTTGCAAGGGTTCACTATATAATCACACTCTTAAATACTACAATTGGCCTAGACATCTAACAAAGAATCAACCTCTTTATTTGAGTCTAATCGAACCTCACGTTTTAGGTTTGCCACTCTTTCTGGCGTTCAACCTGGTAATCCAGTTATGTTGAATCGAGCCCCAACGTTTTAGGTGCGCCAATCTTTCTGTCCCCGTTTACCTGGATAGTAGGCTGTCAGATATCCGCCCCCTCAATCGGATTGCCAATTATCAATTGCACCGGCTCAGCTACATCAATGAAAATGGCACTGACAGATACTATCGAGATAAGAGCACAGAAGTTCACAGGAAATCATTGTGGAACACACCAAAAAAGACGGGGGTTCATACTTACCGTTACTTATCTCTTAATTATCTCGGGGTTTGAGTTGACAACAGGATCACTAAAGTCTGTTCACACAATAACCTCCACCATGACATTTAAAAATGAACCAAAACGAAGACGAGAACTTTGAACTGTACAAAAGCTTTATTTCAAATAAAGGGTATGATTTTACTAACACAACAAAATCAACGTGGCTATCAGTGGCCCAAGTCAATTTGACTACGTCCTCCAGTAGGACTTGCAAAAATTATCATAGAACATGATATAGAACATTTTAGCTCCCAAGGGCTCCAAATAACGTAATATTCATAACACTATTGGATTGGAAAAGGACGTCAGGGTGTGACATATATAGAGCATTTGGTTTCCTTTTAATAAACATGAGAATGGTATTTATAGTCGCAAGGCCAGAGTGTGTACGACCTCACTCTCTGAGAACCAGATGTTGGCACAGCTGCGGGCTACCCTCGAACCTGTTGCATACTGGTCAAATGCACTCCCTTCTCACATGCTATGTTACGTAAGAATACAGCTTGTTCTCTCAAACTTTTAAATGTCTATAAGACAACTCACATTATATTTACGCAAATCTTTCAAGTACTTTGCTCACATCCTATTGGATCATTATGTTAATTTCTTAAACTTGTTAACTTCAATCCAAATGTTTAATTAGCTCTTAAATGTTTATAACAAAATCACATAAATTATTTATAACAATTAGAAATTGTTTATAATATTTGTCAAAGACAATAAAAATATTATAAGCACGCCTTTAACATCACTCTCGTTTCACATTATTTTCAAAAATATTTACAGCAATTTTTTTACAATATTAATATTTAAATTGTTTAAATTATTAATTTAAGAAATACATTAGCCACATGTTCATTCGTTTGGTAATTTTCATAATCGTGTTTAATATAATCGACCAATGAAGGTTAGTTATACATGTTAATGTCACAATCTGGTTTAATAAAGGTTTTAATAATGATTTGTGACGGCAACCTTCATTCAAAATCTTATCTCAAATTCTTTCAAAACTCGTGTTAATTGTAACAGTAATTCACTTGATTAATTTTCAACGAACTATGACAATCTTACTCCAGCGGAAAATCCTTCGCTAACAAGTTAATGCACAATCTGCATTAAAAATATGCCCAAAATCATCATATATTAATCTATATGGCATTAAAAACTTCCACATAACTTACAAAACTTCCACAAATAATTCTTTAACATTAATTCCTGTGGGAACCTCCTTCATATTCAAGGGCATTATACCTCAGCGACTTTCAACACGCGCTGCACTAGCGATTATACATTCATAGTTCCACTTAAAATTTTTTATAATCATTAATTGTTTCAAAACTGTTTTTCTATTTAACCTTCGTGGATTTCATTCATGAACCGAAATGAAGTCAAAACTTGCCAATCACAAACAAATTTAATAGTGAATACGCTTATATACGCCTGTCTGGTCTATCAACATTTAAGATTAGCATCTTAAAAAAAAATTGTAGTATGAAAATACTATCTTCAAATAAAGTGCGACTAAAATGCAAAGTAGTCGAATAGAATCCAATTAGACTGGGGAATGCAAACATCGTTCTATAAATCTCTAATTGAGAAAAACTCCTAACAAAAGTACTTGACTTTAATGCATTCAATAATTCATTATTAAAGTTACTCTTTCACAAAAGTGTCTATGATGCAATGTTCATTCATAACTGACGATAAATGTCTGTGTTGCAATCAATACAAATAACGACTAGTATTTCCAAGATCGTCGACAACGTAAGAGATTTTAACGCTCTAAATCATTTAAATGTTCTTCCTTCTTGATGATGACAGAAAATTGGTCAAAGTAATTAATTTAAATCTGCCATAAAAATCATTAACTTACAGTCAAATCGTGACTACAAAAATATTAATTACTGAAAAATCCAAATATCAGTCTCAACTGATTCAAAATCATTAACTATGCCCATGACATAACAATGTCTTAATAAATCGTCGAAAAAGGCATAACTCATCAAGGTGTACTGAGAATAAGAATCTCAAACAAGAAAATAGGGCAAAATACATGAGGATAAAAATATGGGAAAAATAGTTGCTCAAACATCATTAGGAAACTCAAATACAATAAACGTTCACGACTACCTTATCTGCCGATTGACGTTCCAGAGGAAAATTCCCCAAAGAAGACTGCTGATGGATCCATTTCACCACGTTAAAGCTGAGCTCCATCCTCGAAATAGGAAATAGCACCCTCGGAGAATCGAACTACTTCCTTCTCCGTGAATCGCTCTGCTCCTCGAAGACGAATAGACATCCTTCCGGCAATAATCTTCTTTGTGAGTCGGGACACCCCTGACCTCTCTTGAAAAATTCCCTGAAGTTCCAGTAGACAATCATCATGAAGTTTTGTAGAAATTTCCGAAGAAATTATTCATATTCAGAGCATGAAATTGTTTCTATGGCTGTTCGATGGTATTCAGCCTTTAATTACGAAACATGGGTGTAGATGGTATTCACCGCATGTTCGCTTGTGTGGAATAGCAATTAGCGAAGTTCCATGTCGCTATCTTACTCCGTTGAAATATGTCCCAATTGCAATAAGCCCTTTTAGCCTTCCATCTGCTCTTCGGTTGTAGTGTTAGAAGAACAAACTGCCGTATTAAATTGCTCCATTATACTGGTAGCGTTGTGTAACCAAGCAATCTGAAGTCTTTCTATTCCACTCGCAGCGTCAGCCGTTGCGTTGATTCTGGCTATACAAAAGTGCTTCTCTTGTGGCGAGATAATCACTTTTGTCAGTCGTATAAAACTGCTAATATCTTTTAAACTAATCGGTCGAAATTGTTCAGCTTTTCTCTATTCCTTTATGAAGCACTGCACAATACAATTGGCTTATCGGTGACCGCTAACTGTTCGAAGCTAAACTTGTAGAAGCTTTCTAAGGTCCGTTTCAACTTCACCTAGTTTGACTTGGATCTCGTTAATATAGTGGCCTCGCCACGCGTTATAAAGACGATTCTTTTCACTGCTGTTCACTTCGACGTCTCACTATAATGAATGTATAAGAAAAGAACTTTCACAAATATACTTCGATGATCTGAGAATGAGATCTCAGAATGATCAGAGAACGAAAGAGGCTCCTCTCTTCTGCGCAAGCCCTTTTATTAACTTCACGAGGGGCGTTTCCATCCCTTCCAAAGCGTGGTACTGCGTCATCGCTAGAAGTTCCAACTTCGTTAATACATGACGGATTTTCAAAATTCAAAAACTGAAAATAAATTTCACCAAAATTCCAAATCAATGCTTCTACTGCAAATGGATTTCCACAATTCTGCATTCCAAAAGTAATAAAAATACCATAGTTTCAGCAATCTCCGTCTTCCTTTAAACTATCGTTGATTGGTTCATGCCTCTCCTCCAATAGCATAGTTTCTTCCTCAGCAGAATTCCTCGTTTCCTGCGACTGCGTCGTAAATCTTGGAACATTCTCGACTAAATGCTGACGTCACTGAGAATCTCAGCTCAAGTAGCTTGCTGGTATAACATTTACGTCATCCGTGCTTACGTCATGACTACCCACGTCATAACTATGACAGCCATAACTCTCCTTATAATTTCAAATATAGCCACCGTGGTCTCTACATAATTCAATTACGGGGGCAGTACCTTGATGAAATTGGGTACTTATTAACCCTACTTTGACCAAAATGTGTACGAACATAGTTCAAAGCCTACAACCGAAAATAAATTTATAATATTTCAGTTCACTCCAGGACTGCCAATGTGAACCTCTATCATACAAAGATTAGTCGAAATTGGGTCAGCTTTTTGTAAGATTTACAAGGGTACCTGCTACGTTGGTACCATCTATTATTAACGGTCTAGATCATCATAAATTGTGTACTGCTTCGTTGTACTACGTTCGTACAAGGTTTGGTTTAAACAGGGCCAATCGTTTGCGAATGATTCAAGGATATTTATAGGGATGTTACTATTACTGAAAATCCACAGCCTGCTTCCAGTCTCCGACCGGGTCAGGAATGGAATGAATGAAGCCCCCATCTAGCGGCGAGGATATGAACTGTGCCGGCTGCCGAGGCCTGACGCACTCCTCTGGGGCAGTGATTAAATGAATGACAGATGAAATGAAATGATAGTGGAGAGTGTTGCTGGAATGAAATTGTGACAGGGAAAACCGGAGTACCCGGAGAAAAACCTGTCTGCCTCCGTTTTGTCCAGCACAGATCTCACATGGAGTGACCGGGATTTGAACCACGGACCCAGCGGTGAGAGGCCGGCGTGCTGCCGTCTAAGCCACGGAGGCTTTCAGGGATGTTACTATTACTAATAATTAAAAACCATGGAACAAACCAAGACATTATAAATGGTGTCTTGGTGGTACGTACTACTGTATGTTCATAGAAAGTTTGGTCAGAATAGGGTCAGTTGTTTTGTAGTTCTTCAAGGAAACTGTAAGATTCTTACAACCTATTAATGACGGTTGACCTGCCTGGAGTAGGCTGAAATTTTATTAATATCGTCTTGAAGGTACGTGCTATGTTCGTACGAATTTTAGTGAAAACCATTTCCGATTTATTCAATGACTAGCAACCCACCCCAGCTTCGCCCGGTATCTTTAACGGTTTACCCAGCGCAAGCTTAAAAGGCGCACGGACACAATTCAGAAAAGCCGAGGTGAACAGCGAATCTCCAAAATACTCTTCTCTGAAGTCTTAACTCGACACGACTCGACAGTTTGATGTAGGCCAAAGCTGGGGTGATAGGATCGCTTCCTACCTCGTAAACTCGCTCTGAAATAATTTAAATTTCCACTGAATGGAGATTGTTGGAAGAAATTAAAAACGTAAAAACACTTATAGTGGGCGATGTATTGAAGATAGACGATATGCTGCAGCGGACTTGCTGTAGAACTTTTCATGCTGAACAATTCATACACTCATAGTACATAGATATTTTTAATGGTTTACCCAGCGCAAGTTTAAAAGGCACAGGCAGGTTTTTCTTCGACTTGATCCACTGAAATCGTTACTGATCTGCTTCCTTTGGTCATAAATGAATGTTTTTCTACAGAAACCTTCCTCGATAAATCCTTTGTAGGCTATGTACTGTGTTCGTACAAATATTGGTTAAAGTAGGGTTAGTCATTCGCGAGTATTTCAAAGGTAACTGTTAAATTGGTATGAATTATAACTGACAGTTGGCAATAGTGTTAATGTAAATAACACTCCGGGTGTCCGAGGTAATATTACCACCACAAAATGTCACTATGGTCAAAACAGCTGTTAAATGGGGGTGACAGATCAAACTCATGCACATCTCACAATTCTACTTTCCACTCATTAGCCTACTTTTCACATTTTGCAAAAATGATGAAAAAGTAGACTTATGAGATCGATCCGGGCAAATGTGTGGCTGTCTGTCCTTCTGTCTGTCTTTCTGTCTGGCTGTGTGTGTGTGTCCCCTATCAACTCCTAAACGGCCGCAGCTATCGAAACAAAATTTGGTATGATTAAAGACCTATACCTGAATATCTCAATGCCGTATTTGAAAATGATGGCCGTGCTACCAACTACTGAAAAATCGCAATTGAAATTTGAGCTCCATTTTGGATAACTTGGAAGGTATCCATGGGAGCAATTTCAAAATTGGCACACGTATAGATGATAATATTTCAGTTTAATTTCCAGGAGGCCATATATGACAGTGCTGTCATCATGATTCTAAGTCTGCTGATAGGTCCAATTTCTAAATGCATATAACTTCTACACTATCAATTGTAATTCAACCAAACTTCGTATGTACTATGTGTACATAAACATATATGACTGAGCGCATTCTTAAGAGCCACCAGGGCTGCCAACTCTTAATGAATGCTCTCAATTTCTTTTATCAAAATACCAATATATCAGAAAGTATACAAACCGACAGCTTTACACTATGCACACGTATAGTACCTGACATTCTATATTAATTTGGAGTAACTAACATACGTCAATGCTACCAACATGATTCTAAGCCTGCTGATAGGTCCAATTTTAAATACATGCAACTTCTATACTATCATTTGGATTTCAACCAAATTTCGTATGTGCTCTGTGTACCGTAACAGATATGACTATGCGTCTTCTTAAGAGTAACCAGGACTGCCAACTGTTAATAAATGCTGTCTCGATTTTTGTTACCCAATATCAATATATCAGAAAGTATGCAAGCCAATAGCTCTAAACTTTGCACACGTATAGCACCTGGCATTCTAGATTAATTTGGAGTTCCTAATATACGTCAGAGCTGCCAACATGATTCTAAGCCTGCTGATAGGTCCAATTTTAAAATGCATGTAATTTCTATACTAACTAATGGATTTCATTCAAAATTGGCACAACAATAGATCATATTATTTTAGATCATTTCCGACCAACGCATTCATGGCATTGTTGCCAACATGATTTAACACGCGCTGTTAGATCCAATGTCTAACTGCATGTAACGTCCATGCTATCCATTGGACTTCAACCAAATTTTGTATTCTGTACCTTAAGAGATAGATACATGCCAGGTATACTGTATTTCAAACTAATAAGAAATTTCGATATTACCAACTTAATTTCGTCATTATTCTAGATAGATCCATTTAGAATAATCATTGGCATGAATCTTACATTTTAAGAAAAGTAGGCTCTTTAGTTCGTCATGGAACTTCTTGTTTTTATTGGTAAATTGGGCTAAAAATCCTATTGTGATTCAGATCTCAAGAAAACGTGATGACTTAACTTCCGTGCAAATAATTACTTAGTTAAATCTCTCCCATACTTGTTAGTGCACGCTACAATTACCAGGCTTGTATTGCAAAGAAACAATTATTGGCAGGAAGATCTGTTTGTTTATTTCATCTGCAATTAGACTGTTTTTCTCAGATGTTCAAACGTAAGATTAAAGCGTTTTAAATTAATGATACACCGGACTATAATGATAGACGTGAAACATTATTGAAGAAATGTAGAACTCAACTCATTAAATCGTATTAAGCACCTTTAATCTACTTCTTACTGTGAGTACAATGTACACGGCATGTACACAGCACACGTCTCAATGAAGACAAACAAAAAAGTCACCTTGCTTAGTATTTGTTGTTTATAGCTAAATAAAAGCCACAATTCAGCGTTTTAAATTGTTGTTGACTCATTTAGGAATTTGTGACATCGTGGTCATGAAACACTGTGTACTTGGGTGTGTGTTCTACATGCCTGATAACCTGTGACTACCGGGTGAGTTAGCCGAGGTCGTTGCGGCATGACTGTTGGCAGTCGCTCACATCCGGGAGGCGAGGAGGTTCGAATCCCCCCGCCGGCAACCTTGAAGATGAACTTCTGTGGTTTCCCATCTTCCTTCCAGGCAAATGCCGGGGTTGGTCCCTAACTATAGGCCACAGCCGCTACCTTCCAACTCCTCGACCCTCCCATCCAACATTCCTCCCCAACGGTACTTGTAGCTCACCCATTGGGTGTCCGTCTCGAAGCAGCTACAAAACTGGCGAGCCGAACATGTCCTCGGATACTCCCGGCACTAAAAGCCATACGCTATAAAAAAAACTGTGACTTTGTGATAACTGTAATACTGTTTGTAATTGGGACTAGAATATTGGTAGGAGTCGGCCATGACTCCAATTTATTATTATAACTAGTAACCCACCCCAGCTTCGCCCGGTGTCTTTAACGGTTTATCCAGCATAAGCTTAAAGGGCGCACACCGACGATAGGTCCTAGACGCAATTCAGAAAAGCCGAGGTGAACAGCGAAATTCCAAACACATATACTCTTCTCTGAAGTCTTACCTCAACATGACTCGACACTTTGATGCTGGCCGAAGCTGGGGTGGTAGACTCATTCGCTTTGAAGCTAGAAATTTAAATTTCCACTGAATGGAGATTGTTTGAGGAAATGAATACATAAAAACACTTACAGTGCGCGAGATATGCTGTCGCGGACATTTTTGTAGAACTTGTCATGCTGAACTATTCTTACACTCATAGTATATAGATATGTTTAACGGTTTACCCAGTGTTAGCTTAAAAGTCGCACGGACGGTGGGTTTTTATTCGACTCGATTCACTGAAATCGTTACTGCTCGGCTTCCTTTGGTCGTAAATGAATGATTTTCTACAAAAACCTTCCTCGAGAAATCCTTTGCAGAATGGTGAAAACCACATCAAAACCCATCCAGTGGTTCTCGAGATTATCCGTTACAACCGAGAATTGGGGTCTTGGTTTTATACTATGTAGAGATTATTATTATTGATGCCGTTATTGTGGTGAAGACTGGGCTCTTGGCCACACCAATTACAAATAATATCCCCATATGTCATTCTTAACATACCGTAATAAGTGTAAGCAAATTTAAATAGGCTACTAAAATTGATGTTCCAACTGCATGCATAACGTGTTATAATACGACGACCATCCAGACATTAAGTTCCCTATTTTTTTTTTGTCGTGTGGCCTCCTTAGAGGTCGAGTGCAGGTCTTTCTATTCGACGCCCGTGGGCGACCTGCGCGTCGGGATGAGAGATGGAATGGATGAAGATGAATGAAACTGGGCAAGGACGTGGAAGGAAGCGGCCGTGGCCTATCAGAAGGTCTCAGCATTTGCCTGGTGTTGAAAATGGGAAACCACGGAAAACCATTTCAAGGACGGCCGACGGTGGGGCTCAAACCCACGCGTCTACCGAGTCAGCAGAGAGCTTGGCCCCATGACCTAACGCTGCGCTTTAGCCAGTATAAAACAAAGTCCCCGATTCTTGGATGTTACGGGTAAACTCGAGAACCACTGGATGGATTTTGATGCTGTTTTCACCATTCTGTAAAGGATATCTCGAGGATGATTTCTGTAGAAAAGAATTTCTTTATGATCAAAAGAAGCCGAGCAGTAACGATTTCAGTGGAAAAGTCGAAGAAAAAGAAAACTGGCGTCCGAGCGCTTTGTAAGCTTACGCTGGGCAAACCGTTAAAAATATCTAAATACCATGAGTGTAAAAATTGTTCAGCATGAAAAGTTCTACAAAATATCCGCGAGAGCATATGTCTATCTTCAATACATCGCCCCCTATAAGTGTTTTTACGTTTTAATTTCTTCCAACCGTGTCCATTCAACTACTGAGGCGACAGTTTATGAGCTAGCTAAGGGCGAGTCTTTCATCCCTGTTACAGCCTAGCTAGCAGGCGAACCTATTGCCCCAGATACAGCCAGCAGCAAACCGTTGAGTCGTGTTGAGTTAAGACTTCTGAGAAGGGTGGTTGTGTTTGGAGTTTCCCTGGAAGTGCAACTCAGGTTTTCTTCATTTCGCCTGTGAAACACAGTCAAGTTAAGATTGGACGGAAGGGGGATTTGAGTTTCATTCACCTCGCCATTTCCTGAAAGTGCAACTCTCATTTTGCTTGTGAACTTTTCGTTCCGCAAAATTCACAGTCTCCATAATAATATAATTAATAGTCCAGTCAGTGATTTTAACCCATCACGCTGAGACGTAAAACGGATATTGGTCGTTGCTCATTGACATTGAAAAAAAAAAGCGCTTATTACATAATGCATTCATAACTGTTCCCGGGCGAAGCCAGGTCGGGTTGCTAGTTTCTTATAAAGTATACCTATATAACCGGAAAATATGAGCATGTGCGAGATATCTCTGAGCAATGATATATCATATATTGAGTAGTTTGTCATAAACTTAATAATAATAATAATAGTCAGTGAGTGGAACGTGAAAAAAATTGTGGATTCAGATTAGGAACAAGAAACAAAGGCACCAAAATCAATTGTTTAGCTATTGCTGATGACATGGCCTTACTAGCTGAGACCTCGGAAGAAGCTAAGGAACAGACCCACGAACACCAGAGGCTAGCATTAGAAATGGGTCTCAAAATCTCACTCAAAGAGACCAGAATAATGACAAACATAAATCAACTCTCAAAAGTTTAAAGTGGGAGAACAGTAACTTATATAGACATCGACAAAGAATTCAAATATCTTAAAGAATGGATCAGCTGGAATGCCGTAGAGAAAAAACAACAACAATGGGACCTAGGAGAATGCATTTCAGGAGAGGGACTTCTTGTTATAAGTGTCTTTCGTACGTTGGAAGGCTAATTCAACTTTAATTATCCTAGATAAGATAAGACATTACAACACGGTAATTAAACCAGAAGGTTTATACGCAGCCAAAAAATTGTCTATAGCAAATCAAGGCCCGCTTGAAAGGCTGGAGATCAAAGAAAGAAAGAAAGAAAGAAAGAAAGAAATTTAGGCCCCAATTTCTGTAACAACAAATTAATTAATCCACATCAGAAATGAAACCCTTTACCAAAGTACAGAAAAATTCTCAGACGCAATCAAAAATAGAAGAATTGATTTCTATGGACACATCCTCAGAATGAACTTACATAGGCTAAACAAACAAATCTTTGACTTCTTCCGTAACAAAAGAACCAAACCAATTCGGTTTAAGGAAAAGGAGAAAGACTTAATAGAATTCCAAATTACAGATAATATGCTCATGGATAATACAGCCAAAACCATAACCAAGGACAAGAAACAACGGTTCCAAGTCAAAGTCAAACGCAAGAGAAAGATCTAAAACTCTGATGAAGAAACGAAAGCAAGATCACAAAGAATGAGGCAATACTGGGCTACAAAGAAAGAACAGAACATTAAAAAGTGATTGATTTAATGTACCCCAAATCTAAGTGAAACTAATAAATAATAATAATAATACTAATAATAATAATAATAATAATAATAATAATAATAATAATAATAATAACTTTGAATCCAAATGCTATATGTTGGTATTTACAAGGAAACAGAAGAGCCAGTCATTGAATTAGCACGTACCTACAGTCACTGAGCAATTTCAACTAAAATAGAATTTGACATTATTCTTCATCTTTCCTGGAGGACTATACAGTACCTTGAACATCCTGTAGATCGTAAGAAGGGAAGAGTTAATGAGAGTCTGTCTGTCCCGTTGTGCTCGCCCCATGACCTAGTTTCGATCAATGAATCGGTCGGTTTTGAGCGGGGATAACGGTACGCCCAGGCTATGACGTAATGCCGACCGGCGTGGTAGCCACTAATTGAGGAACACAAGAGTTAGGGATGTCACCTTGGTAAGGTCGCCAGCCAGCTGAACTTAATAGAATTAATGTATATTCAAACCATTATTAATGGATGTTTTATTGGCACGCAACGGGAGGCAAGAGAACACAGGTGTCTTAAGTTCAAAGAGCAATTTCTAAGTTGCCCGTGGTTATAATAGTAATAGTAATACTAATAATAATAATAATAATAATAATGAATGACCCAACCGTTTCCCAGCCTGGAAGGCCCAAGACCTGGGGAGAGGAAGGAGGGTTAATTTATTAATAACAAACAGTGTACACACACACATGCATACATACATACATACACACATACATACATGAAAATAAATTTACAAATATTTTTACAGTGTTATGCTTATAATGACAATAATTACACAAAAATAGCAAGAATAATTTAACAGCCTCTTGTGGTTGTTGTTGTATCTGTATTCATATAATGATTCTTCCGATTATTATTATTATATTTTCCTTTTTATGTATATACCACTTTGAAGCAGCTTCGGTGGCGTAGTTGGTAGCATGCTGAACTGCTGTGCCCAAGATAGCGGGTTCGAACCCGGCCGAAGTCGTCGGATTTTTTAAGAGCGTTAAAATCCTTCAGTATGCCTTCCTTCGGAGGGGAAGTAAAGCCGGCGGTCCCATGTCATAGATTTATGACATGTTAAAGATCCTTCCACATACTAAACTTGTGTGAAGCTAAATTGTTAGGTTAGATTTCGTCGGAACGCTCTATCAAAGATCCAACGTTCACCCTAGGTATCATTGATATCTGGTAGCGAAAGTTGGAACTACTTGAAATTAAACGGAAGTTGTAGCTCACCCAAAGGGTGTCCACTGGAAGCAGCTACAGACTCAGGCGAGCTGAACATGTGCTCGGACACTCCCGGCACTAAAAACCATACGATAAATAAATAACTAACCACTTAGAATATTAATAGTATCATGGTCCCACAAAATCATCAGATGTGGCTTATCTGTGGGAACAAATCTAGAACTATTACTTAAATGTATAACTCGATAGATCCTCACTACTGAAATAAACGTAACTTACAATTGAAGTTGTATTGCCTTATTAGAAAAAGTTATTTTAATTCCTTTGAAGTTTATTGTGTGCAATCGAAACCGAGCTTAGTTGACTTAGCTGACTCATAGTTTTCGTATGAATTTTTCCAATATATTTTCTGTTGTTTCTTGTATTGGAAGGCTCCTTAATGTTGATGGTAATGAAATTAGTAATCTTGGTATTATAACTTTCACTTCTTGTTTCTAATCTCATTATGAATTAATGTGAAGGGGAACAATGTACTGACCATCCTGTTTTAGTCTGTTTTCTTTTGAGTGCTGTGTTCTGTTGTTGTTGATGTGTGGCCTCCTGAGAGGTGGAGTAGATGGCCTCGTAGTTCCGCCCCTTAAAACAACAATAACTAACTCATGAGAGGCCGAGTGCAGGTCTTTCCAGTCGACGCCCGTGGGTGACCTGCGCGTCGGGATGAGAGATGGAATGGATGAAGATGAATGAAACTGGGCAAGGATGTGGAAGGAAGCGGCCGTGGCCTGTTAGAAGGTACCGTCCAAGTATTTGCCTGGTGTGGAAAATGGGAAACCACGGAAAACCATTTCAAGGACAGTCGACGGTGGGGCTCGAACCCACGCGTCTACCGAGTCAGTAGAGAGCTTGGCCCAATGACCTAACGCTGCGCTTTAGCCAGCGTAGCCACTGCTGTCGGTTTAGTGCTGTGGTAATAATTCTATATCTATTATCTCTATATTCTATTAGAAGTATTGTGGTCTTATATAAATCTGCAATGGATATACATTTCTTCTTACAGTTATCTCTATCTACAATTAGTTCTAAAAATCCTTTTTGCATATTACTTAACATTTTAATTAGACTTCCTGAGTTATCCCTCCCCATGATACAATGCCATATCGAAGTACTAGACTATGATTTCAGAGGACATAATATCAAGACCATATTCTAGGGGAAACGTTAAATAGAGTGGATGAGATCAAATACCTGGGTTCGGTGGTGACTGGAGATGGAAATCTGTATGTGGAAGCGTCACACAGGATCAGGTAGGATGGATGAACTGGAGGAAAATGTTAGGAGTGCTCTGTGACTGCAGGATCAAGCCTAAGGTTAAGGGGAAAATATATAAAACTGTCGTAAGACCTGCATTGCTGTATGGCTCTGAAACATATCCTGCACGCAAAACGCACACAAACAGGACTGACGTCACGGAAATGAAAATGCTCAGGTGGATGAGTGGAGTGACTAAGCGTGATAAAGTAGAAAATGTCAAAATAAGACGAACTTTGAAGGTTGTGGAAATATCTAAGAAGATACAACAAAAGGGACTTCAGTGGTACGGGCATGTGCCAAGAAGGGAGGAATCCTACGTGGGGAGGAAGATGCAAATACAGAGAGGCAGACCTAAACGAAGAAGGATGGATTGTGTAGAGGAGGACCTCAGAGAAAAACAGTTGTCAGAAGAGGATGTGCATGGCCGGGTTAAATGGAGGAAAGCTGTCAGAAACATCGACCCCACATAGGAGTGGGAATGACGTAAAGAGAAAGAAGATGTCACCATAGACAAGTCTTTGCGTTCTGTCAAATATATAGTTGGTTTTACGCGTGCTAGAATATACAGCGTGTTTCTAAATTCCCATTACAGACTTTGAGGGCTTGTAGAGGGGACCAAGATGGTTAAGTTTAGTACAGGAACTTGTGTCCGGAAACGCACTGCCTTCGCGCTACCCGAAAAAAAAAAAAAACACCCAGCACACGTTAACAGCTCCTGCATTTTAGGTGCTCTATCCGTGCTTGTCGTCTGGGTTCAATTACAGGTAGGGCTCGATGTGACGACCACCCTCAAAATTTGTACACTGGCCTATTCAGCACCTGTCGGAGGAGAATTACATCAGCCACGGTCGGCCGATGCACGGGCAACAGCCGAGTGGAAAATGCCCGCGCGCGACGGTGCTGATATATAAATATATCCCTGTATATAGAGAGAATAAAAACTTCGAGAACTCTCTTGGTTCCCGCTGTCAAGTGGCACAGCTGTGTGCTGTAAATATGGGATTCGAATCTCCGGACTTGCTGCAGCTGCCCTCGTGGCCATGGTGTACTATTTGACGAGCACGGCTACTCCACGGGACCTTTAGTAGTCAAGAGCATCATTCAAGAACGAGAGCTTGAAGCTATTTTCTGTAAACGCACACAAAATATAGAGTTAACTAGCAACCCGACCTGGCTTCGCCCGGGAACAGTTATGAATGCATTACGTGATAAGTGCTTTTTTTTCCCAATGTCAATGAACAACGACCAATATCCGTTTTACGTCTCGGCATGATGGGTTAAAATCACTGACTGGACTATTAATTATATTATCATGGAGATGCATGTGCAACACATTCTTGTCAGACGTAATTTAAGAATGGCGAGGTGCATGAAACACAAATCCCCCTTCCGTCCAATCTTAACTTGACTGTGAATTTTGCGGAACGAAAAGTTCACAGGCGAAATGAAGAAAAGCTGAGTTGCACTTCCAGGGAAACTCCAAGCACAACCACTCTTCTCTAAAGTTTTTAACTCAACACGACTCGACAGGTTGCTGCTGGCTGTATCTGGGGCAATAAGCTCGTCCGCTAGCTAAGCTGTAACTGGGGTGATAGACTCGCCCCTAGCTGGCTCGTAAACTGTCGCCTCAGTAACTGAATGGAGATTGTTGGAAGAAATGAAAACGTGAAAACACTTATAGTAGGAGATGTATTGAAGATAGAGATATGCTCTCCCGGGCTTTTTTTTAGAACTTTACACTCATAGTATATAGATATTTTTACGCTTTGCCCAGCGTAAGCTTAAAAAGCGCACGGACGCCGGTTTCATTTTCGACCTTTTCACTGAAATCGTTAGTGCTTGACTTCCTTTGGTCACAAATAAATTATTCTCTACAGGAACCTTCCTCGAGATATCCTTTATAGAATGGTGAATCCCTCATCAAAATCCATTCAGTGGTTCTCGAGATTACCCGTGACATCCAAGAATCGGGGTCTTAGTTTTATACTAAGTAGAGATTATACGCCAATCAGTATAATTTAATATAGCCTAATATAATCCCCCTTCCGGCCAATCTTAAATTGACTGTGAATTTTGCGGAACGAAAAGTTCACAGGCGAAATGAGAGTTGCACTTCCAGGTAATGGCGAGGTGAATATGACTCAAATCCCCCTTCCGTCCACTCTTAACTTGGTTGTGTTTCACAGGCGAAATGAAGAAAAGCCGAGTTGCACTTCCAGGGAAACTCCAAACACAACCACCCTTCTCAGAAGTCTTATCTCAACACGACTCAACGGTTTGCTGCTGGCTGTATCTGGGGCATTAGGTTCGCCCGCTAGCTAGGCTGTAACAGGGATGATAGACTCGCCGTTTGCTAGCTTGCAAACTGTCGCCTCAGTAGTTGAATGGGCATGGTTGGAAGAAATTAAAACGTAAAAACACTTATAGTGGGCGATATATTGAAGATAGACATATGCTCTCGCGGACTTTTGTGTAGAACTTTTCATGCTGAACAATTCTTACACTCATAGTATTTAGATATTTTTAACGGTTTGCCCAGCGTATGCTTACAAAGCGCTCGGACGCCAGGTTTATTTTTCGACTTTTCCACTAAAATCGTTACTGCTCGGCTTCCTTTGCTCATAAATAAATTATTTTCTACAGAAATCATCCTCGAGATATCCTTTACAGAATGGTGAAAACCGCATCAAAATCCATCCAGTGGTTCTCGAGTTTACCCGTAACATCCAAGAATCGGGGACTTAGTTTTATATTAAGTAGAGATTATATAATTGAAATCACTGGTATAGCACTCTGAATATGCAAGAATGCTTCTTTTAGTGCAAAGTCTAACAAACAAAAGTTTCCTGACAATTTGTTAATGAAAAGGATCGAAATCCATGGGTATAAGCATAGACTATAAGTTATATTTGGAGTTATTTTATTGCCTTGAAAAACAGTTTTACTACCTTAGATTACAAGCAGTAAATCGTGAAACTATGGAACTTAACTGTATAGCCAAGACTGTACCTACTTATGCGCACTGACAATAGTCTTATTATCTACGGCAATTGCGATTGGCAAAGCATGACTAGTAAATCACATTTCTCCAGGATCCCTGGACCTACAAACACAGATCATGTGCACATATTCTCCGCTCATTCTCCATGGCAATTATCTAGATCTTCACACTCGTAAGGTACTTGTATAACGGAGCGGGTCCTCTTGGAGTATGTGGCACGTGTGAACAGCGAGGTACATACTAATGGTATCATTTGACGTCGTTCCTCGTAAACATGTATTGTTTAGGCGCTAATCAAAGTGATTCCGTTGAGGGACATGGATCTATTGTCTATAATTAAACAAAAAAACTCTGCTTGGTTGATTACTATGAGAGTTAACATCAGTCACAATCAGAGAGGATGTTTATAACTGTCTCTTAAAAAGTCGTAAAAGCATGGTATACATGGAGGTAGGTCTCATTATTTTTGGGACGCTGCAAGGTAGGTGGCCTGACCAAACCACATGCACTGACCACACTTTATCTTCCTCACTAACCGCACCTAACATTAACGTCCCTTTTACACGACAACAGAATCGTTTGTATCGCACTCAGTACGCGACATCCGGCGATAGATACAATATACATGCAGTGTTGTGATAGTAGTGGCATCGTTTGCAATGTAATATTTGGATGTGGTGAGGTGAGGTATTGTGTTAGAATTTTTAATGTATAAAGAAGCACTGTTTGAAATATGCTGTGAAGGATTTTGAGCTATATGGACTTAAGATATTGTTTAAATCGTCGGACTATATTTTCGGAAAGAAAGAGTCCACTGAAAAAGAAAGTGAAAATATTATATAACACTGTTAAAAAATAAATGATCAGATATGTCCTTCTTGGCCTCAACACAAATAGACTTAAGGTATTCCCATACATTTTAAGAACATTTCCATTATTTTAAACTCTAACTTTTTGAGTTAATTTAGTGCTTTACTAGAATGTAAATAAATGCAGTTATGTGATCATAATGGGCAATTTACAATTAAAGGGGAGTCCAAAAAAAGTGTTTTGTATAAAAAATATGGAATTTTTGACATCATCTATCAATTACCACAATGACTTTATTTCAATTTTCTTCACATAGCTAATAACATTGCTGTTTTTGATGTCCCCTACAAAATATATTGGTGTATCGTTATTAGGCTATACAAAGAAATGTAAGGCGGCTTCGGTGGCGTAGTCGGTAGCATGCTGTGCTTCTATGCCCAAGATCGCGGGTTCAAATCCGGCCGAAGTTGTCGGTTTTTTTAAGATCGTTAAAAATCCCTCAGTATGCCTTCCTTCGGAGGGGAAGTAAAGCCGGCGGTCCCATGTCATAGATTTATGGCATGTTGAAGAACCTTCCACTAATTACACCTGTTTGAAGCTAAATTGTATAGGTTAAGAATGTAAACAACGCTCTTAGGTCCCTACGTTCGTTACCAAGAGTCGACTGCGATGGCGTCTGGTAGCTAAGTTCTGAACTAGTAGTCGTTGACGGTGGCGTTTGGCGGCAAAAGTAGGAACTAATTTGGAAAATTCAAAAGTCTGCAGTCCTTACTTGAATTAAAAAACAGTTAACACACACTAATACATTCATCACAATTTACACTGGTTATCAGACAGATTCTACACACGCCCAAAGTACACGGGGCTACATGACCGCGTTGTCGCAGCCCCTAAACTTAAGAACCAACCAACCAACCAACCAACCAACCAATCAACCAACCAAAGAAATATAACATACTGTATTCATTTAAAAAATGCAAAATTTCAAAAATATTTTTTCCTTTCTTCATATTCAGTTTTTTTTCTCAGCTTTAGTACAGGGCATTTCTAATCTATTGATATTTAATTTGAGGAGTTGTTGAGTTTGATAGGTGAATTAGAACTTGACTTATTTATGTTTGAACCTGTAAAAAAAACACACAATTCGTATTTGTTGAGTAAATTAAGTTTATACCTTTGTATTATGATTAGTCACGTGCACCTTGTTCCATTCAAATCTGTTTCCTGAGCATATTTATGTATGAAACATATAAAAACCATACATTTTCTTAAAGTAGGAGCATTAAAATTCCATCTGGAAACAAAACAAAAGTGGAAATGTCATCCAAATACGCCATTTCAAACGTATAATAATACCTTAAAGGCATTTATGTTTGTGAAACAGTGGCAGGCGGTCATATAACTTACGCGTCACAGTAGATTGCGAACAGATCTTGAATCGTCGAAAAGAGCGCATCAAATTTCAAATGTAATGAAATACAGTGAAATTTAGATAATTTGAAACTGAAGGGGCCAACACAAAATTCTAATTATCTAAACATTGGAATTAGGTACGTTACATCCTTTTGGTTTGGATTTAGTTTCAATAAATAATAATAGTAGACTAATAATTAAGGTTCGGATGTTTAGGAAATGCCATTTTTTTCCTTGACTACAGTACATTTTCAATAAAACCTGTAATTAAGCAGGAGTTCAATGTTCCTAATTCTTTTTAGGTGGATTTTATAGAGACTAAAAATGCATAATTGGGTCATTTTCATAGTTATTGTCATAAATTTCATCAATATTAATGTTTTAAGGTCATATTTTTGTAACATTTTAGGGTTGGTCTTGGTCTTTAAATATGGTATCCGCTGGCCGCTGCAAGGTTTCTGTGCGTTAGCGGCACTAAAATTAAAAAAAAAAAAAAATACAGGCCAATTGTTGTAGACTATCATAAAATATTTAACTATAACTAAACTTGATAGTATTTTTAACTTAGGGCATTTCCTTTCTCTTTTACAGGAAATGTGATTTATTTCGCAGTTTTCAAAGCGAGAAAAGGTGAAGAATGTGCTGCTTTCCGCGAGTCTCTTGAAACATTCTGCGATACAAATTTGAGGAAAACTATTTATCGTAGGCCTATTCATGAAATCAGCGTAGATTTTAACAATTTTTTAGGTTTGAATGTAGAATTAATAACAAAAAATAAAATTGCAGTACATTATTAACACGTGTTTTTAGAAAGCATGTAAATATATTAGGTCATATTGTAACTGTTTTTAAAAACATATTTCAGTATTTTTAGGGCATATTTGCCTGCATATTTATCGTTTTTTAGGTCCTAAACGTCCGAAACTTAGTAAAAATAATAATAATTATAGTTTGCTACACCGTCGTCCATAGGTGGCCCAAATAAGAATATCTTACAAGCGGCACAAGGTGAATGGTCACCTAATTTGGAATTCTCGTTGTTTACTGCTTTGTGCCGCGCGCCGGTGCAATCTTTTTCCTTATCCTGGGTTACGGGTTTTATGTTTTCTCTTTAGATTAGCTAATAGTTTGTTGGATTATAATATTTATTTTCAGGGACAGCCTTTGGCTGCTTCGTGTAGGTTTTGAATTTGCGCCCTGTTTTTGTTTTGTTATCGTTGTCTTGTTTACGGGCGATGTATATAATTTTTATTTATTTTTGTTATTTTGTTTTTGATTCTTTTATTTTTTACATTACTTGATAATTTCCTGCAATTGCTCCCTCCTGGTTTACAGACGTGGATAACAATTTGCTATCCGTCGTTATGATAGTTTGTAATAGCTTTACTTGAATGACAAGTTTCGCCATGTCCTTTGATTTACCTGTTTAGACGTTTGTTGTTGTTCTGTTGTATTGTTGCAGTTTGATTGATTTTGTGTTAGGTTGGACGTGGTTACCCAACCATCTTTTGACCACTCCCGATGTTACTCAGCTGTACGTTGTATGCACACATGTCGGCAGCTGATACTTTGTTCCGGAGGGAGCCTTGTCAGGTTCTCTTTCCCTCCTCCGAGCGACGCCAAGACACTCCAACTGTGAGCGATAAAGGGCACCATATTTTGCAGTCGCGAGATGTACCTAGGTAAGTCGCTTATTCTGTTCTTAACCTTTGACAACACGCACCTATTAATATATAATAAATACACGCGAGGTGAATTTTGTACACCAAGAGAATAATGTCACGAAATCACTTAGCCTAAACATTTCTTTCTACAAGCAGAATAGTTGCAAAGGCTATTCTGTATCGTGATGATTTTCCGCTATAAATTCTTCCTCGGAAGTATCTACGTCTCATCCAACTTCTTCTTCTGATTCTTCTTGCGCTATAGCGTCATAGATTTCATCTTCAGTAAGTCGCACCGAATTTTTAGCTCGTATACAAGCCCTAAAAACACAGTACCGTACGAGACACGGAGTTAGTTTTTAATTCTGTTAAAATATGATTTAAAAAGTAAGACTGAGTTAGATAACTGATTCAATATTATATTTATATAGCTACACGCATGGTGGACTTTGTTCAGCCTACCACGCAACAGCTCAATGTTTATTCCTGTGAATCAGCACAATCGAATCCAGCAACAATGACACTGCGTGTAGTCGTTTGCAAACATCTTAGGGATAGGTTAGATGGCACCTACCAGCCTGCAGAAACATTACAACCAAAATATACTATATTTAGCACGGATGGTGCACTTTAAACACCAGCGCATGTACTTACAGGTTAACTGGCCAGGTTTTGGTTAAGTTAGCGTGTCTCCCAGCAATTCAGCAGTATCTACCCCAGGCTGTTCCAACCGAGCTGCCTTGCGTGAGTAAACCTGCAACACGCAATACAGCTCTGCTGTGGAGGCTGCCGTCACTATGCGGTGGATACATCAAGACTGACAGGAAGCGCATGGACTTGTACTATGGCCTTCGCCCAGTGACGTATTGGCTATCACCACCAGTCCCTCTCCAACCGTGCTCCGAGCATCACTGCTGAGTACTCGCGTGTACGCATACTGAAACTCGTGGATTTGGAACAGCCTGATCTACCCACTCCACTACAGTACCTTACTTCTCCTCATTCTTCTCTAAAGTCGTGACTCTGCGCAGGTTCGTGCCATCAGTTAATACGAGGGGTGATCAGAAACTAGGTTACAAAGCCTGCAGTGAAACGTGTACATATTATGTCAAACAACCAACACAGCCAACTGATAGTTCATACATTGGGTTATTTTTCGACATAGTCTCCATATTGATTTAGGCACTTGTCACTTCGTGGGTTGAGTTTGCATATTGCCTCATGGTACACATCCAGTCCTTGCGTGTTCGGTCACATTGTCGTGAAGTGTTTCACCTCCTAGTCTGAAGCGACCCGTCGACCTCCTAGGTGCTCCTTTAACTGAGTACACAGGTGAAAGTCACTTGGAGCGAGACCCGGACTGTAGGGAGTGTGGTCAATGATGTTCCAGCGAAACCGCTTCAACAGCGTGGTGGTCTTCTGGGCTGTATGAGGTCACGCGTTATCATGGAAGAACATGACGCCCTCTGTGAGAAATCGAATAACTGAACGGATCTCTTCGCGAGACCAGTTTTCCAAACGAGACGCCATTAGCGCTATAGGTGGGGGTGTCTGAAATTCTGGACAGTTACCAACCGTATGTATTTGAATTATACCACACTACGAATTTCTTCATAACAGATGAAACTCAAAGAATATCGGCCTTGTAACCTTAGTTTCTTATCAACCCTCGTAATTTAACTCTAACTATGCTTTTCACGGTGGGCGAGTGGTTATCGTGTCTGATTACCAACCCCAAGCTTGTAGGTTCACTCCTGGCCGTGGTAAGTGATTTCTGAAAGGCGACAAAAATCACGGCACGCATGTCATACGTTGTTGGCATGTTAAAGAACCCATTTGAATTCAGTAGACCGTGTTCCTAATGGCAAAATTAATCTCGGGATTTTCCGCCAACACAAAAGTTCCTCCTTTCTCTACTAGAAAGCGCTATAGTGTCAAGGAGCTTAGATATCTAACCTCCTTGACTTTCATAGCGTTCCAAGGAACGACGAAATTCGACATGCAAGCTGCCCTCTGGCCGTCAAATAACAAAGCTTGCACCCGGCACCGAGGCCATGCGATATTATCATATTTATTATTTCAGTAGTATGTATCTCTTCTGCGGCGCTCACAAGCGACCGATCGTGACAAGAGAGCATTCAAATGAAAGAGAATAGACATTAGCAGTGACTTATTGCACTATAATTTCATAAATATCTATAATTTATTTAAGAAAAATACTTAAAAAAATTGTACGAAGTGTGCGATTTGCAATCACCGTTGATGCAGGAAAATACGCTCCATAATTGCTGTCCACGGGCACTCTGACGCCTGTTTCATGTCATGTTAACATTCTGAGGTCTTTCCTTTATCCTGAAATGTAAATAGTGTTCTATAATCATTTGGTTGGAATAAAAACATAACCTTTCTCCTTAAGTGTCTCATTATAAACCTACTGGGGAAAGTGTGGTTTATGAACATGCGAGATTTCTCGCACGGGTCAGCTAGTTATTATAACTCTTAACTATGAGTGCAATTAAGTGAGTCATTCATTGAACATAAGAAAAGTAGCCAAATCGTATGGGAAAATAATTCAGTTTTCTCCTAAGTTTTCAAACTATTCGAATTATCGTGAGTTGACTTATGGTATACTAGTTAAGTCCATGGTGGAACGTCAGGGAATGATTCCTGAACAGAACAGGTTTCCTTCCGAATCGCTTCATAGTCATGGGTGTATCATTATGTTGCTCCCCACATTTACCTGAATGAACGATGTGCAGCAGAAACACGCCAAGGGCCAGAGTTCTGACCTACAATGTTCCATACACCACGAACAGTAATTTCCTACCGTCGTGCTTTAACGCCGTACCTGCTTCCAGACCACAAACAACCTACTTATAAATGTACTCACGATCTTCATAAAGAACCACCAATTATTGAGAAGTTATGGGCTCGATTACCAAATCGACCGTGCTGCGAATCTCTCCACATCAATTTCTTCTCCCACTTGAGGCACAAAATATGACTGGCTACCTTCTTTTAAGCATCACATACGGTGCGTTCCCTGTATTTCACTCACTGAGCTTGGTTTCCTTCCCACGGCCTATGCTATTGGAGTAGGTTTCAGTATGATACTGTTGAATAAGGAATTTCACCTAGCCCTCCTTGATTTACACTGAACTATAGAGCTCTAATCTTTTAAAAAGTCTGCCTCTTTAGCCTTCTTGGCTGTCACCGCGGAGATCCGGGCTTGATCCCTTACACTGCAAAATGTATTTATTTATTTATTTATTTATTTAATCGTATGGTAATTTATACAATATACAATTATGTATAACAAGCTATATTCAAACTTTAAAGTCCATCCTTCTCAACCATTCGGTTAAGTCGGGTGTGAGAGCGAACAAATCGTCAGGAATGCCAGGGTACGAATAAAGAGGACAGCGTTGGACCAGATTTTCGATCGTCTGTTCTTCCAGGTTACACCCATACATTGGTGAGCTGATCCAGCCCCACTTGTACCTGAAATAATTGCTGCAACCATGTCCAGTCCTCAGCCTGCTGATGCGGCACCAGAAGTTCCTCGGTTAGTCAAAGCCATTTGGTTTCTTCGTGGGATCAAGATGGTGGGCACTTGTTCTCAATGTTTTAGTTGACCACTCATGCTTCCAGCTTTCATTTAGGTGAAATCCAGCAGCAATGAGTTGCCCCGCAGTGACACTTACTGGTCTTCTAGATTTCAGTCGTTGCTGTGATGGATATATATATCTGTAATGATATGAACATTATGAGGATACCGGTAACCAGATTATCTAGAAATAGGCCTATTGTTGAGAAACTTTGGAATATGAAACAACAGGTAGGATGGATTAAGGAATTTAGAGAAGATATGAAAGAATTAGAAATGACCTTGTATGACTTGCAAAACAAAACAAAACACAATAAAAAAAACTGAAAGACATAAAAAAAAGATTTCAACGAAAAATAGACAAACGCCATACAGTAAAAAAGGGTATTTACAGAAGATGAGGACCGCCAGAGGAGATTATAGCAAATGCAAAGCTACTAGGCAACTCGGAAAGAAAACTTACTGAAGAAGAGGACCAAGAAATGATTGACTGAAGTTGCCCAATGAGGCTGTAAAAGCAGAAGAAGAATGAGATATGAACTTAATCAAATGTTATTTCCTTATAGACATTCAATCTAAAAAGAAATACCCACATGAATTTAATAAATCTAATACACCTTCGTAAAAAAGGAAATCAAATACCAGTTTCGGCCACACTATGGTCTTCTTCAGTTCTTCAAAGAAGAAAAAAAACTAATGGAAAACTACAAGCAAAGCTTTTGAATTAACATTTCAACTTGATTTTTCCTGTTAAATATTTTTATAAAAATATACCATATTAAAATAAAATAATTTTGTGAAAAATGACAATAAATTTTAAAACGTTTTTGTGTTTGTATTCCCTTAAATAGACTAACAATTGTTCTTTAGAAATCCTGATATGGTATTTCTATGAGATGGAAAAACTCTCTACTGTAAGCAAAAGAATGGACTCCTGATTTTTCTTTTTTCTTCATACCCATTATTTGCTTACAGGCTCCACTCAGCAAAGAGTTTTTTTCATCTCATAGAAAGACCATATCAAGATTTTTAAATAACAATATTTTGTCTATTTATGGGAATACAAACACAAAAGTTTGTTTAAATTTATGTAATTTTTCACATCACAAAATTATTTTATATGAGTAAATTAAAGCCCACAATTTGTGACAGATCTGTTTCTTAAATATATTTTTGATGTGTAACATCTTTCCACTCGGTTGCTGTAGTTTTTTTTTTTGTGGGAGTGATTTTGGAAAAGGAACGGAAATGGGACGGAAATGTGTAAGAGGAAACATCGCATACGGTTTACTTCAAGGTTTGGAGGCCCCATTAAAGATATTCCTACAAATAAATCATCTTCAAGTTGTCGTTCAATGGTGTGAAAATATTCATTATATCATATTTGCTGAAAATAATTATGATTATTAATTAAATCTTCATACTTCTGCTATGGAATGTAAATCGAATACGGTTTACTTCAAGGTTTGGAGGCCCGTTTCCTGAAATCCTGTAGGCTGTGATACGTTGGTCTATGGTATGTTTAGTATTCTTAGGAGGAGGCGTGAGATTGAACTAGAGTTGTTATGTTAGGAGGACATGCAAGGTGGCCAGCGCGGCGTTGGAGCGCTTGAGTGAGAGTTGCTGGAACTTGTCGATCGTGAGTGTCTGCTCTGTGGATTCCAGAGGTGTGAGAGACAATGGGAGGAAGGCTTTGTAAAGGAATAGATGAAGGTAATGAATTGTGCTATTAAATATTGTTTGAGATATATGTGAAGGAATATATAAAAGGAAATATTCTATTCTATCGCATACAGTTTACTTCAAGGTTTGGAGGCCCAATTAAAGATATTCCTACAATATATCATCTTCAAGTTGTCGTCCTTTGGCGTGAACATATTCTTTATATCATATAGTACATTATGCAACGAGCCTATAATGGCAATAATTGAGAGACGAGTATGTTTATAAAACGAGCGCAACGAGTTTTATAATTTCCATACGAGTGTCTTAATTACCATTATAGCCGAGTTGCATACGACTGTTTATGTTCGACGATAATTATAACTACATTATGTTCGAACATAAATATTCATAAATATCTGTCGAGATTTCACCAGTTTTATGTACTGAACAGAGCGCATGGGACGCAGAGAATACCTTGACCATGGCCTTCTGAAATACCTCACTATGACACTCGCCACGCAATGAAATTTAAAATATGGGGCCATGGAAGTGAGCGCAGGTGCGATGCTATCCTCACCTAATTGGTCACACAACTGTTTCTTGAGCTCTGATTGGTGGGAGAAACTGTATCATAATGAAAACTTGTACTATAATGAGCCCCATTATAGTACAGTTTTCTGACATATAACATTTACATTTTGCCTGGGTCGAACATAAAATTTTTATTGACTATGGTGTATTAGATGTATTACATTCCTGTGTTATTTCTTTTTTAAACTTAAATCTGGTCTGAGAGCTGGAACGGGGTATATTCAGCCTCGTGAGGCAAAAATGAGAAGAGGTGGGTATAATTCCTACCGCAGCCGTTCTGAAAGTGGTTTTCCGTGGTTTCAAACTTATACTACAGGCAATACATCCAAGTACAGTATGTTATTGATAAACTGTGAAAAATTAAAGTTTTTTAAGTGTCATGGTTTCCTAAAAATGAAGCCTTTACTAACGAGTTGCATTGTTGGCTGAATTAAAACAGGGTCACGAAGAGTTCGCAGCATGACGTTGTCGGGGACCAGCTGCTGTGTCAGTTGTTTCTGACGGAGACTCACAATCCTGTTCCATTACACGAATGCTATTTATAATTCATCTGTGTCACTAAATGCATATTACGTGACCTAATGGGTGGAACGTTCTTGCACGTAACGGTGTGGTACATGTGTAAACATGCTTCTTCCGCTGCGTAAAGGACGTCAACTGAGTTATTGTTGTTTCATTTTGGGGCTAGCGACATTTAGCCCCGTGTACTTGGGTATATAATTGGAATTTGATTACCCTCTTCTTTTCTTTTTCTTCTTTCTTAGTCGTTTACCCTCCAGGTTGGTGGAACCCACGGACTCAGCGAGGGAACTCACCACTACCGCCTCTACGGGCAGTGTCCTAGAGCTGGGAACATCTAATCGGAGTGGATACAACTGGTGAGGTGTGATTGGCACCTCGCCCAGGCGGCCTCACCTGCAAAGCGAACAAGGGCCTCATGAGGGAAGGTAAGGGATGGTTAGGATGGATAGGCAAGGAAGAGGGAAGGAGGCGGACGTGGCCTTGAAGAAGGTACCATCCCGGCATTTTCCCGAAGACGAAGTGGGAAACCACTTCGAGGATGGCTGAGGTGGGAATCGAACCCCCTATACTCATTTGGAACACCTGAGGCTGAGTAGACTCCGTTCCAGTCCTCATACCACTTTTCAAATTTCGTGGCAGAGCCGGGAATCGAACCCAGAACCTCCGGGGTGGCAGCTAACCATGCTGACCGCTACGCTACGGAGGCGACAATTTGAATACCCTCTGTTCCACATCTGGGATTTTGAAGTATTAGAAGCCTTTTTTCAGTGTTGCCCAGATCTATAATAGATCTCGGATTGCCAGAGATTGGGGAGAGAGTATTATTTATAGCAAGCATCATATTTATGATGCATTTTATTATTTATGGCATGTAAAAGATCCTTCCACTAACTAAACTTGTGTGAAGCTACATTTCTAGGTTAGATTTCGTTGAGACGCCCTATCAAAGTTCCAACGTTCACCACTAGGTGTCAGTGACATCTGGTAGCGAAAGTTGGAACTACTTGAAATTGAACTGAACTTGTAGCTTACCCCATGGGTGTCCGCTTGAAACAGCTACAGCCTCCGGCGAGACGAACATGTCCTTGGACACTCCCGACACTAAAGACCATACGCTAAATAAATAAATAAATAAATAAATAAATAAATAAATAAATAAATAAATAAATAAATACAGTGATTACATATAACCTAGTAAAAATATCATACTGATTACCTCGTGGTGTAGCGGCTAGCATTCTTGGCTGTCACCCCGGAGGTCCGGGTTCAATTCCAGGTTCTGCCAGAAATTTATTTCTGGTCTGAGGGTTCGAACGGGATTCACTCAGCCTCCTGAGGCAAAACTGAGAAGAGGTGGGTTCGATTCTCACCTCAGCCATCTCTACAGTGTTTTTTCGTGGTTTCCCACTTCTACTCCAGGCAAATGCCGGGATAGCTCCAAACTCCCCAATCCTTACCTGAAATACAAATATTGTAAACACACTGGCACAGCCATCACAATAACACAGGTTATCAGACAAAAATATCACATACACCCAAATACACAGGGCTAAATGACCACGATGTCCAGGCCCCTCAAATGAATCAACAACAACAACAAAAATAATGCTGAATAAGGTTTGAAAGGTAAAAATAAAATGTATTTCAGTGAATCGTGGATAATTCGAAGCTGATGTGTCCAACAATAGATTCGAATTAGTGTTTGGTTTGGTTTTAGGTCCAATAAATGCCTGAATATTGGTCAATATTTCAATAAGTAAATATGTATTCGGAAATATACACATAAAAAAATAATTTTGCAAACACTTGTTTGCCATAATGCAGATCGTATGTCGGATTGTGGACGAGCTTATTACAAAAGAGACAGCATTCTAACAAATCCTCCAGACTTTATTCATGTGTGAAAAGAAAATTACAAACTGGAAGACATTTGGCCTGTTAAACAGGGACTGATGTGTTTTGTAATCTTGCCATCCTGTGACGTTTCAATAAGGAAAATGGCTACCACGGGCGTCCATCAGGGCTCTTGCTCGCCGTGGAATACCACAGATCAAGTTGTCCAGGTCCTATTGAGACAGACGCTCTCACTCTTCGACGACGGCCTCAATGATCTCTTGATGGGTTATGGGAGGGCGTGGACGCTGAGAAAAAGCACGCTTCAGCATATCCAAGACATTTTCGATACAGTTCATGTCCGGCGACATCGCAGGCCATTCCATTCGTGCAATGGTGGACTCCTGGAGGATGTTTTGCACCACCGCCGCTAGATGTGGTAAGTAGGACAACACTATTTTGGTGTGTATAATATGTGTATAATACATATATACGATATTAAAACAAAATTAATTCAGATTGCATTACAATAGGAACCAGATCCGATTGCAATTACTCTTGAGTTCACAACTTCACCATGGGGTGAACCAATAAGTAGGAGCTCCAGTAATGACTCATGTAGGCCCTACTAAAGAATGGTGGGGTTTACCCGGGCATAACAACAACAACAACAACAACAGATCGATGACCTCTATACAATCAGGGATAAAGGGGCGAAATGTTACTCTCACTATTCCCGCAGTGAAGAGTGCGGAAACTTTTGCGCTAACGTTTGACTTATATTTTAGTACCCGTGTATAAAAATTTCGAATCGAGGAAGGTGAACTCCGAATTATTCACGATTTATTTCCATTGATTTGTTACGAAGTTCCACAACAAGAATTTTAAAAAATCAACCAAAGAAACCTATAAATAATTTAACTGATGCTAAAGTGGATAGGAAACGACTTGAAGGGTTTGAGATGTGGGTCTGGAGGCGAATGCTAAAGATCAGTTGGACTGAAAAAAGAACAAACGAAAGTATACTGCGAGAAATCCAGGGGAAGACAGCTGTTGGTAACAGTACATAGAAGAACAACTAAATTCATTGGACACACCGTGCGTCATAATACCTTTCTAAACAATCTTCTAGAAGGAAAGGTCTTGGGAAAGAAGGGACGAGGTCGACCTAGGAAGCATTTCCTTCAAGTATTGATGCAAAACGTAGGATGTGGTTCCTATTGTGAGATGAAAATACAAGCTGAAGACAGAAGACAATGGTTGTATCGACAAGGCATTGCCTTAAGACATTGATTGATTGAAAATGGCTTAAACGCTGTTGGTAGCTATGCAAGGAATTGGGGCCGATTGGGCGGAGCGAGGACGTACCTGTGGTGTAGTGTGTCTGCTTTGTTGTCATTGTTTCATTTGAGGGTCATTTAACCCCGTGAACTTGGGTGTGTGAAGAATGTGTCTGAAACCCTGTGTCTGTGGTAGTGTGTGTATTTGTTATTCAGGTGAGGATTGGGAAGGATACGGACGTGACTTTAAGTTAGGAACCATCCCGGCAATTGCCTGCAGTAAAAGTGGGAAAAGCCGGCCCTGTGGTGTTGGGGTAGCTTTTGCTGAGTGACTACATCTGTGCCACGTGCAGGAGAAGTATTGTATGACCACATTCACTACTGTGGTACACTAGCAGTGAAAAGTTTTATAAGTATCATGGAAAATTTCTGTTATTGAGGCAGAAGATAATGAATGTAATGTTACTATAGAATGAAGTCACTGTGAGATTGAAGAATTTGGTCTTTATGATGTACCGTTCTTAATATCTGGGATTTTAAAAGTTTATTTTTGAGAAAATATGCTTAGTATGTGTAGCGCATTATAAATAATTAATTAAATAAATAAATAAAAATAAAAAAACACAAATAAATAATTGAATAAATAAATAAATAAATAAATAATATGATTTAATCACTTATCCTCCCAGCTCGGCTTCACCAACGGATTCTGCGATGGATCATTTCTCTACAGTCTACCTCTACCTGGGAGCTGAACAAACTTTGTCAGCAGATACAACTGGGGATGGTGACAGGCCGATCGCCCTGGCGACCGCTTACTTGGGTCTAATTAAGGAAGGGTCAGGGAAGTGAATTTGGAAGAAAATCGGCCATGGACGTGTTGAAAGGAACCGTCAGACATTTCAGGCATTTGCCTAATGGTGAAAGTGGGAAACTACTACATCCATTCTCAGGACGGCTGAGGTGGGATTTGAACCCACGATCTCTCGATGCCCACGAGGCACGTGCTAGCATGTGAACGCTCTCAGACACCGTGGCTGGTTAAAATGAAGTAAATAAATAAATTAAAATAAATACAACTGGGTATCATCGTCTGCATCTTATATGCGTTGATGTTCCGCACGTAGTTTCAGAATCGCTAGTCCAGATGCTGGAAGGTGACCCCACTGTCTATCAGCAGCGACCTCATGGTGAGTTTGCGTGAGGACCGCTGTAAGTGATTGTTCAAGTGCAAAACAGCTATGTCATTAGTGGTTTCCATTAGTTAAACAGAGCCACAGTAAACACGAACATTTCGTGGGAACTGGAAGTTAGAAGCGATAATTATCCCAGCTACTGCTTTACTTACGTCAGCGCTGCCAATTGCCTGCTTATCGTGGCAGCCTCTTACGAATGATGACTTCAATTTGAATTGACCAGATTTGCTAATTTGAAACAGAGCATCATTGCAGATCAAGTGTTATTGCCGGGGAAGGGAAGGAGGAACTGAATGGAACTTGCCACCTTACCGCAAGTAGACTGATATCTGGTTAAAATAAAGACTCCTCCGAGTTTCAGACATACCTATTAAGCAGAGAACTCTCCTTCTTTGTAAACCATACATGAGACACATGTCTCACAAATAAGTCATCGTTTTAGGAAAGTTATAATCAAAGAAGGCGCATTCATTCATTCATTCATTCATTCATTCATTCATTCATTCATTCATTTTCATTACAGACTGTAATGCCTTCCTGCATCCAAATGTGCTATGGATGTAAACATGAGTAAAACGACTGGGGTGTCCGGAGTAATTATTTATGTTTGTTCACAGTAAATCTAGGCTATATCTTATTAACCCTCGGATACTCGCGTGGGCTACAGGTGTAGCCCAGTGATTTATTTTGTAGTAGCACTGAGTATATTTTTTGCTAGGAATATTAAGAATCTCTGTAGCTGCCTGTTGATGTTGTATTTAACAGATGGGTGTGATTCCAACTGAACCAATTGCACCAAACAGACACCAGATGCATTAGAAGTCGTCTGGGCTACAATAGTAGCCCGCGCGATCATCACTGTTTCAGAATTGAACGTGCAAAGAAAACGTTGCCTCACAGGAGGTGGTCATGTAGTCATGTAGATGACTTTCAAATCAGTCTGTGTTTAGATGAAAGTAATGATAGGTTGAGTGTAGTGGAAATAAAGTAGGCTGTTGCTTCTTGTGTGGACGAGGAAGGGATAAATCAACAAGGAACAGACGCGCAAAGTACAATGAAGATCATCTCGGATCATTGTGTCCATTTGCACAGAATGTTTGAGGGACAAATTTGTTTGAGCATGCTTATGGATCACCTGGGCTATAGATTGTAGCCAAAAGGGCAAAAGTGAACTTCAAACCTTCGAGAAAAAATAAATGAAAATACTGAAATTGTTCCTAATAAGTGCTGATTTTCAAAGAAAATTGTCTAACCTAGTTTTATTTTTGTTTAATTACAATCCAAATATACACTAATGTACTGTGCCCAACCAGTCACGGCAGTCTGGCATCGAACTCAGGTCTCATCAGAGAAGACCAGGCACATGGTTATGCCTAGAGTCGAACCATTGATCTCTGCGGGGGAGCAATTCAGGGAACCCAAAGAGCAATGAGAGGTATACTGGCATATAACAAGGTAGCGTGATTTCACGATCTATAGGTGAATATCATAGCAATTTAAGGGAAGAACTGTAGCCAAATGCAAGGAAATATACATTTTCAGAGCATACGAATATGAGAGAAGGCTAGTTTGGCAGTTTACAAATGACCCTTAGCAAGGGGGCGGAGAGTCTAGGCGCCAAGCGAACTATTTACGTCTGGAGCAGGAAGACAGCTCAGAATTAATGACTCGGGTATCCACCGCTTGACAACGGTGAAACTGAGGGTAGACATGTTGGCTCATGGAAATTAATTAATTACAGCCAAATGGAGTATTGAAATGCATTAAAATATACACCCAGGTGAATATATTCACGGAGAGGTAATTTAGGAATGGTTTTTCACCTAAATTAAGGCCTTTATCTCCAAATGAATGCATCACAACCTAGCCTACGCTCGAGAGCAGTGACTTTGTGACCAGTCAACGGGGAAGTACCATGATGGCGTGCCCACGCGCTGAACTAAGGCAATTAGTTGTAATTAATTGGCCGAAGCGATCGCCGGCACGCGAATGTTTTTGAAACCTCCACACCTAAAGAAACAAGATGTAGATGTCATTTCGGCTGAAGAGGTATTATTTCAAGAAAGGAGTCGCTCTCATGGGTCCAGTGGACTATTTTGTACGAGAAGCCTTTATATAGAGGGAGAGAGGCAAGCCAAGCGAGTTCTTCTACAGTCGTTCGCCAGTCTTCACCAGTCTTCACGAGTTGTTCTACAGTTATTCTACAGTAATACACGTAACTAAGACGCTGCTAGTAGCGCGCCAAATGTTAAAGTATCAACGCGCCGTCGTTGGAGAACAATAGAAGCAAGTCATAAAGCTTCATAAGTAATCATGAAGTGCGTCGAAAGTAAATTATTACAGATATTTACCTATTATCTGACGCAAATATAAATTCGCCACAGCGAAAAGGAACTTATATGTTTTGAACAGTTCTTATACCGGGAGGTATTGTCAGAATTATATGACAGCATCATCAGGATCACTACAATGATGGGAGCTTGGAAATCATTGCCACCTAATATGGATAGTGAGCTGAACAAGATTGCAGGGAACGAGGATCGAACGTCCGTAAAACGCTGTTAGATTTTCACGGAGACCAGCGGTTGTCATATTTGCAGCGCATCTCTGAGATCAGGCGTAGGAGAAGTCCAATTTAAGGATCAACATGTGAAGTAGTGGATAAATGTATATAAATTGTGAAATAGTGATTTAAAGTGTTCTTGTGTATAGTGATTAATATGCAGTGTATAGCAATGATAAAAAGCCACTGATAAAAATATGTGTATCATGTGGAAAGTGTATGAATCTAAGTGTTGTGTCAAGGATAACATGATGGCTTAAGTCAAGCGTCATGGTAGCGCTAAAGCTGAGGCGCTGGCACTATCCACCAAAGAGGAAAAAGTGAGTACCCATTTTTTATAATGTCAGTATAACTAAATAGTTCACCATGTAACGATTTATCACTTTGAGAATAAGATGTAATAGTCACTTACTGAACGAGTTTTCACCACTCGTCTTGAATAAAATATGGCTTGGAAGGTGATTTGTTTGAGGCCATTCAGGCAAAAATAGTGATGGATGTAACGGTAACGTTAAATGATAATAATAATATATTATGGGGTCGGCAACAGTAAAGTAATAGGCATTTTTGGCCTAAATAATGTTCAAATAGTGTCATGTCTAATGTAAAGTTACTGTATTTTGGTAAACAGTAAGAGTATAACGTGAAATATAGAGAAATACGAGAGCTTTTTCAGTGTCAGTGAAATATGAATGAATATTTGTTTTGGTCAATCCTTAGGATTATGTTTGCGGACCATTAAAGTAATATAAGCCAGTAAATTTTATTACATTTTGTGTTAGGAGCTATGTAAAGCTTTGGCTTAAGTGGTATGATAGAGAGAACGCTGGTGCCTTAATAATTGAGTCATATATGTGAAGTATTGTTTGAGCCGCTTGTAAGCGTGCAGAATTAACGTAGAATCCAGTGATTTACGTAATAAATATAGCGGGGTCAAACTAGTATAGCTTGCGCGTTAGGTGAGAAGTTGGCTAAATCTACGAGTAGTATCGCCCTTGAGCATACTGTATTATTTCGCAGCGAATTGGACAGAATCTGTCTGTATCCAACGCTTGCTTGAATTATGCCACTATTGACGTCCGTCGAGACGCTGTGAGCATGTGTGTATTAATGACTTACCCTGAGGTAAAGGTCATATTCGTCGTTTAGGAACGCAGATTCCTTATATATTATTGACAGCTGCTGGTGAAAGTCGTGGATTTTCACTATGATGCGCGTCTAAAAGCCACTAGTAGTCACCATAGAACGGCAAGGCTATCACTAGAATTCCACCCCAGCCATGAATGTTAATTAAGGAGCCAGTTGAGCCCAGGACACTATAAGGATAGGTGTTAAATATTTAAATGACTCAATTATGTAGGATCCACACTTAGCGTTACTCCAGTACTGCATTTTGTAAACAAACCTGACCTTGATCTTGACAGTAGAGAGAGAGGGGGATTGTAGACCACTTCTGCAGCCGCCATCTTGGCTAGCCAGCTGGAACGAATTTTATTGCCTGCTGAGGGGAGAGGAAGGTCGTCCGACCGGTCCCTTGTAAATTAGTCACAGTAGGACACTGAGAAATCTCGATATTTAAATATGCAATTAGGATATGATTATTTTGATGATGCCAAGTGAATTGAACGGTGGGTTGCAACTCACATACGTTGTTGAATCATAGAAATCAGATAATAGTTGGCTCAGTTATCCTCTGTAGAGAAAAGCTGAACCTAACTAATATAGGCATCTTCTTTTAGAGTGCATTTTGCCATTCCTGCTAATTTATGCAGACGGGTATGTGTTTTCCCAGAACATGACACATTTGTAACGATGATAAGCCCGACAAGACCCAGAAAATCGTTATATGGTGAAACTATAAAATTAAGTACCACTTCTCTTAAAGCGTTCATATGGATGGAAGGAGGGAAGATGATTCACACAACACAACAAATATTTGTTAATGATTGCAGAAAGTAATGAATTCATGTTAATCAAGGTAAATGCCATAAGAAATGGAATAATGTTTTATTAGTATCATTTTTATGTGATATGTGATTTTTGTGTTATGACACTCCCATTAACTAATATTGTGTCAGTTGATAAACACTATGGAAACCCATGGAAGTCTGAAAATATCATTGACAGGATGATAGAATTAGATTTGAGTGCAGTGTAGCACTATTTTAAGAAGAAAGCTCACAGAACAACCCTATTTTATTTGTGGGAATTAAATGTAATTTGTCCTTTATTTGTATTGTTGTTTAGCCATGATTTTAGACCAGTAAATTGTATTTTTAGGAAAATTGTTGTGTATTTCCTGTAGAGTAGTTACCTGGTAGACTCAAATCCTGAGCATGTGGTCGTATGGTGGGCAGGAACGTCCCATACCTCGAAAGACCGTGAGTTAGTTGGGATACGAACACATGGTCCACATGATGACAATTGGGTACAGTACGTATTTAGGTTTACATAAAAGGTAATTTAATTAATTTAATAAGGCACACAAATTGTGTATATAAAGATATTACAGTTCATGTAAACATAAGTCTATTATAGGCCTATTTCGCTTTGTGCATTCCACAACATGGTAACGAGGAGAAGTCGAATCACACAGTGCACACACACAACTATCGTCAAGTTCATTGAAGATCTTATTTTTGCAGAGTTTATGGTGGTATCCATGAACTGCCATAGCATTCACCAAATGAGGGAGATCGTGGTTAGTATTGGTCCAAATCCTATTCGTCATTGCTTCAGTCGAGTAGAAGTGAATACAAATGTCATTCCTTTTGGCCAATCTTTCGTCCAAGAGTTTCTTCCAATTGTCTGTATAAGGTAGTGCGATCTTGAATCTCAAATCTTCAATTAAAAAGTCTCCTTTGCAAGTTCATAAACCAGACTTGATGTAGTAAATCTCGATACACAGAGAGGTGTCTTTAAATAACGGGTTTTGATTTTTTCTAAAGTGTGTAGGACATTCTTCGTTAGCTTATCCCAAATGATTTCCAGACCATATGTTAAAATAGGAATTATTTTTACATCAAACAAGATCATGGCCGTCTTAAGAGATAAGTTAATCTATTTAAATTCTTGATGTCAAAAATTGCTCTCATAGCTGCCGCAGCACGTAGCCTAATATGAAGCCTAAAGGAGTTTACTGTCGTTTGTATCGTCAAGCCTAGATATTTAAAACTGTTTACATTGTATAATGTCTTCGCTTTATAAGTCACTATGTCACTTGAAGATACTCGCCCTCCTTTCCTGAAAATCATGTAATCAGTCTTTTCAATGTTCACTTGCAATTCGTTTGTATCTGTCCACTTCTCTAATGCACCCAATGCCTTTTGTAGCTCTTGAACATCATGTGATCCTAGAACCATATCGTCAGCATACAAATACATGGTTACATCGTTTGACACATCTTTTTATCGCTTGAACCACATCATACATAGCTACATTAAACAATAAAGGGCTAAGAGGGTCACCCTGTAGAACGCCATTTGTCTGCGTGATCTCCCTCGATGAAGTTACATTGTCTGAAATGATGACAGTATTATTTCTTAGCATGTTGTGAATCAGAATAGTGAGAGCCTTGTCCTCTACAAGGGAATCAAGTTTCGATGATATAATTCCTCTTTTAATATTATCAAAGGCCTTGGAAAAATCGATCAACACAGTGTGAAATTTACCCCTTGGTAGTCATAGGATGTTTTGTATATCGTCCTGTAGATTTAATTTAACAGGTCTAGTTCCACTCGTTCTATTTTTTGTTGCAGTTGTACCAAACATGTACGATAAAATTGAATTTTCTTCTTAACTTCGTATTTTCTCTCCATATGAATATAAATGCCTACATAAAATCTTCAGATTTAGCTTAGAATACTTATATATACTACTACTTATCATATTATTGAAACTGAACACCGAAAATAACGTGTGCGAGTCCATCAGATTGAATAACTGTTTAGACTACATATGTAGCTCGCGCGAGTAACGCTGTATCTATTACTAGCGCGAGTGTCCGAGGGAACTGTTTTACACCTGCTAATAACCGACAGCAGTGGCTACGCTGGCTAAAGCGCAGCATTAGGTCATGGAGTTAAGCTCTCTGCTGACTTGGTAGACGCGTGGGTTCGAGCCCCACCGTCAGCCATCCTTGAAATGGTCTTCAGAGGTTTCCCCCATTTTCAACACCATGCAAATGCTGGGACGGTACCTTCTGACAGGCCACGGCCGCTTCCTTCCACATCCTTGTTCAGTTTCATTCATCTTCACCCATTCCATCTCTCATCCCGACGTGCAGGTCGCTCACGGGCGTGGTATAGAAAGACCTGCACTCGGCCTCTCAGTAGGCCACATAAAAAAAACCTGCTAATACCCAACATGCTCTAAATCCTTATTGGAACACGTTTTCGGTCCTTCAACGGGACCTTCTTCAGTTTATGTGCTTAGCCTAATATCTTGATAGATACTATTTACGAACGTGACATTAATATCCGAATAAACTAATAATAGTACATTATGCAGCGAGCCTATAACGGCAATAATTAAGACACGAGTATGTTTATAAAACGAGCGAAGCAAGTTTAATAATTTCCATACGAGTGTCTTAATTACCATTATAGGCGAGTTGCATATGACGGTTTATGTTTGACGATAATTATAACTAACTTATTTTATGTTCGAACATAAATATTCATAAATATCTGTCGAGATTTTGCCAGTTTTATGTACTGAACAGAGCGCATGGAACGCAGAGAATACCTTGTATTTAACCATGGCCTCCTCACATACCCCACTATGACACTAGCCACGCAGTGAAATTTAAAATAGGAGGCCGTGGAAATCATCGCAGATGCGATGTTACCCTTACCTAATTGGTCCCACAACTGCTTCTTGAGCTCTGATTGGTGGGAGAAACTGTCTCATAATGAAAAATAGTGTTGTAATGACCCTCATTATGATATAGTTTTCTGACATAATATTTACATTTCGACATCGTCGAACATAAGCGCTATTACGAAACGGACGTCCTTACAATATTAATTAATTTTCAAAAAGGGTATTCGTATTAATCAGGAAAAGCAAAAGTCTAAAGTTATAATTCAATATACACAATTTTCTTTCTTTTTGATTTCTAGAATTCTCAAGTGAAAAGGGTCTTGTGGAGGTCTTATTCAATTTGAAGTCGCTTATCCTTCTTAAAGTCGTCTCTATAATTTTGGATTATATGTATGATCTTTATGTAACTTGGTCCCGCTGCGAAACTCCTTGCCCTATTGGTTGCCTTCTGTTAACTTGAGTAGATTACTATACAAGCAAAAGTACCGGTTCTTCGAACGGTCTTCGGTATTAATAGCCAGACGTTATCAATTGAGCTACCGGGTGAGTTAGCCGTGGTCGTTACGGCGTAGCTGCAGTCAGTCGCTCATATCCGGGAGGCGAGGAGGTTTAAATCCCCGCGCCGGTAACCTTGAAGATGGTCTTCTGTGGTTTCCCTTCTTCCTTCCAGGCAAATGCCGGGGTTGGGCCCTAACTATAGGCCACAGCCGCTACCTTCCAAATTCTTGTCCATACATTCACACTTTCCTCCCAAGACAATACTCCACACGCGACGGTACTTGTAGCTCACCCCATGGGTGTCCACATAGAAGCAGCTACAAAACTCTGGCGAGCCGAACATGTCCTCGGACACTGCTGGCGTTAAGGCCATACCCTAAAAAAAACCACAATTGAGCTACTGTTGCTCATCCTTCTTAAGTTTATAAGAGCGAAATTAGTTTTCTGGGAATATCACACACACTGTTAATTTAAGGGCCTTAAAATATGGTTTTCGGAGACCCTTTATAGACTCCCAAATTGTATGTCTCACATTGAGAAGCGCAACATATGCTTTGGTCGTCCTTCGGATAATTTTTATATTTCACCTACATTAGCATGTATTTTGAAAACCTTTTCCCTATACCCATCGTTCTATGAGAAGTACGGTGATGAGTTTTATAAATGACTGGTGTATTGACTCTCTTGGATAGTATACCAAATTTTACGATGCTCCAAGCATCTGAACACAAGTTATAGGCGTACATAAAGACACACAGACAGACAAGTCCATTGACTACAACATATCACCCAGATATCAACTGCTTAGCAGTGTCAAAAAATAATAATGGGGATACAATTCTCAAATAAAAACTTGGCGATTTCTTCTTAATAGAATATCTTGTGTTCTTCAGGTTTTCTTAAAGCACCGTATATTTGCATTCCAAAACGTGTATGTTATATAATTATGTTTGTGATATGCGGGGCTTATAAGTGCAATGTACTGACCCTTAACACAACCACTAAAACTACCAGCTGTATCATCATATTCCTAACAAATCCGTACAAAAAAGTTGATTTTCACGACCGCAAAGATGACTAATGAGGCTTTCATTTGTTACTGTAGGCAGTGTTATGTGCACACATATACACACTACGAACTGAGTCAAAATGCCATGATGCGTACAGGATACATAACGTTCTTTGGCTTTGGCTGCCAATGTTCTACCCTGGGCATAACGTGGTACGGCAATCAAGTCTCCTCGCCAAGATAGTAAACCCAAGTAAACGGGGCTAATGATAAGACATGTTCGGTTAATCTAACGGATTAATCGAATAATTTGAAACTATTCGAAAAGGATTAATTAATTTTTTATTTATTTATTTATTTATTTATTTATTTATTTAATTTAGTCAATTTACCCTCTAGGTTGGTGGTTCCCACGGACTCAGCGAGGGAACTCACCACTACCGCCTCTATGGGCAGTGTCCTGGAGCCTGGAACATCTGATCGGGAGGGATACAACTGGGGAGGTGTGATCAGCACTTCGCCCAGGTGGCCTCACCTGCAAAGCGAACAGGAGCCTCATGCGGAATGGGAAGGGATGGAAGAATGGGATGGATAGGCGAGGAAGAAGGAAGGAGGAGGCCGTGGCCTTAGAGTAGGTACTGCCCCCGTAAATTGAATTATACTGAGACCACGGTGGCTGTATTGGCATATGTGAATAAAGTTATGGCCGTCATAGTTGTGACGTGTATATTCATGACGTAGGCACGGATGACGCAGACTTCATGCAAGTAGGCTGGATGAGCGGAGATTCTTAGTGACGTCATGATTTTGTTCGAGAAAGATCTGAGATTTACGACGCAGTCGCAGGGAAGCATGGAATTGTGCTGAGGAAGAAGTTACGCTATTGGAGGAGAGGCTCGAACCAATGAATGATAGTTTGGAGGGAAACGGAGATTGCTGAAACTACCATATTTAATTACTTTTGGCATGCAGAATTGTGGAAATCTATTTTCAGTTGTGGCATTGATTTGGAATTTTGGAGAAATTAATTATGAGTTTTTGAAATTTGAAAATCCGTCAAGTATAGCCAAAGTTAGAACTTCTAGCAATGACGGAGGAACAAGCTATGGTAGGGATGGATACGCCTCTTAAGAAGTTGATAAAAGGCCTTGCACAGCAGAGAGGAAGCTCTCATCTCTCATGTCTCATGGATCATTTTGCTGATTCTCATATTGTCAGACTTCGAGTTCTTAAGTGAAGCAAGTCATCATTAGCAAGTGTGGTAGAGCCCACAGCATCGAACAAGCATTGAGCGTGCAGCAGTACAATTTTACGGTTACTAAAACTAGGCGAAGTTGGAGCGCACACATAAACGAGTCTACAAGATTATCTATCAAGAGTTAGCTACTACATTAATGCTAATTCAATTGTGCATTACAACATTGAGGCGTGTACGAAAGTTGAACATTTTCACTATTATACTTTGGAAGATATTCGCATTTTAAGACTGCAGACAAAAGTGATTTTCTCGACACCTGAGGAGCACTTTTATAATACCATATTCTACGCTACGGCTGACACGTGTATTGCAACCGTGATACTGAAGATTACATTTGGTGATACAACGCTACATTCTACAATGGAACAATATAATCTGGCAGTACTTTCGACTATTATTATAACGGAAGTGGAGATGGAAGACTAAAACTTTAATGCAATTGGGACATATATCAATGGAGTGAAATAGCAGCATGGAGCTTCGTTAATCGTCATTCTACAAAAGCGAGCATGTAGTGAACATCCAACTACACTCATGCATCGTAATCCATCGCTGAATTACATCAAATGGCAGTGGAAATATCTTCATACTCCACAATTATGAACATTTCTGCGGAAATAATTGCAATAAACTTCATGGCGAATTTCTACCAGAACTTCAGGGAACTATCAAGAGAGGCCAGGGTGGACCCAGCTCACAAAGAAGAGTTTTGCCAGAAGGATGTCTATCGTCTACACGGAGCAGTGCTATTTCCGGAGGAGGAAGCAGTTCTATTCTCCGAGGGCGCAGGTTCCAGGTTCGAGGTCGGAGCACATCTTTACGATGGTGAAATGGAACCAACAGCAGTCTTCTTTGGAAATTTTCCTCTAGAACTTCAATCAACAGATAAGGTAGTCGTGAACGTTTCTTGATTTATTTGAGCCATTTAGCGATTACTGAGCAACCATTTTTCCCATATTTTCTGTCCCATATATTTTGCCCCATATTCTTGCTTGATATTTCTGTACTCAGTACACTTTGCTGATTTATGCCTTTTTCTACGATTTATTGAGACATTATTATGTCATTGGCATATTTATATAATTTTGGATCAGTTGAGACTGATATTATATATATTCTTTCAGTAATTTGCATATTTTTGTAGTCACGATTTGACTGTAAAGTTAACGATTTTCTATGGCAAATTTGAATTCAGACAGCGTGTCATTTTATTAAAGTAATTCTATTCAATAAATTACTTTGACCAATTTTCTGTCATCCTCAAGAAAGAAGAATGATTAAAAATTTTAGAGCGTTAAAATCTACTACTTTATCGACGATCTTGGAAATACTAGTCGTTTTATGAACATGATTGCAACATAGACATTTATCGTCAATTCTGAAATACCATTGCATTATAGACAATTTTATGAAATATGAACTTTGATTACGATTTATTGAGTACACTATAATGATGAACATTTGATAGGAGTTTTTCTCAATTCTAGATTGGAACAATAATGTTTGTATTCCACAGTCTAATTGTATTCTATTCGATTATTTATGCAGTTTAGATGAACTTTGATTGAAGATAGTATTTTTATACTGCGATACTTTGATGATATTAATCTCAATTTTGATAGACCAGGGAGGCGTGTCTAATCGTATTTGCTATTAAATTTATTTGTGATTGGCAAATTTTTACTTCATATCGATTCATGAATGAAACCCACGAAGGTTAAATATAATAACAGTTTTCGATACAATTGATGAATATAAGAATTTTTAAAGAGGAACTATGGATGTATAATCGTTAGTTCAGTGGACGTGTAAAAGTCGCTGATGAATAATGCCCTGTAATAAGTGAAGGAGGTTCCCACAGTAATATTGATGAAGATGATGAATTAATAAATGGAGGTTTTTTGTGTGTATTGTGGAAGATTTTGATGCCATATTAATGAGATATATGATGAATTATGGGCCAATTTTTGTGCATTTTTGTGCGTTTTGAGCGAAGTATTTTTCCGCTGAGTGTATTGTTCAGGTCCATTGAAAATTATTCATGTGATGTTACTGTTAAAATTAACATGAGTGTTTAAATAATTTGAGATAACGATTTTTAATGTAGGTTACCGTCACAAATAATAATAATTATTAAATCTTATTAAACCTGAATCTAAAATTTAAATATAACTAACCTTCATTGGTCGATTATATCACCACGATTTAAGTAATTATCAACCGGATAAACGTGTGGTTTAATGTATTTCTAATATAAATAATATAAATAATGTAAATAACTATGTAAATATCTTTAATAATAATTTGAAACGAACGGGATTAATAGAGGCGTGTATAAACTTTTCAATTGTCATTTGACAATGTTCTAAACAATTTAAAATGTTATAAATAATTAATGAACATTTTGTTATAAACATTAAGCGTTTTCGTTAGTATACTCTAAACAACGCTAGTTCAACAATTGGATTATACAATTAAACACGATTTGGGATTATTAGAGTAATCCATTAATATTTGAACGGAGCATTTAAAAGATTTGCGTGATAATATTTGAGTTGAGATGGGAACTTTTAAAGTGTTTTGAAAAGGAGCTAGGCTCTGATGTAACTAGCATATGCTAACATTGGCTGGACAGGTGTGTCCATTTGACAGAAGCAAGCATGCGACACGGTGCAGGGTGTATCGCAGGTGGCCAGATAACTGTATGATAGAGGCCAAGGACATCTACATAGCAGCCTTGCGGTTATAAATAAAATGTGAAGTTCATGAACAAGGAAACAAATGCTATATGTCTCGTCCCAGCTCCCTTATCCATCCCAAAGTGCATTGTTATTATTACGTTCTTTTGAGCTAAAGAAAGCTGAAAACTTTTATGTGAAGTCTACAAGTCCTATAGGAGGACATGATTGCATTGACAATGGCTTCTGATTGCCACGTATATTTTGTTGTTAAATTTTGTTAAATTAATTTCTTTATGTGAAATAAATTATTGTGCAGTTTAAGTTTTCTTGTTTCGTCTTGGTTCATTTTAAATATCGTGGTGGTGGTTATTGTGAGGGCATACTTTTAAGTGATCCAGTTGAAAACCCAGACCCGAGATTAATTTGAATAGGTAAGTAAAAGGTAAGTATGAACCCCCGTATATTTTGGTGTGTTCCACAATAATTTCATGTTAACTACTGTGCTCTAATCTCGGTAGTATTTGTCAGTGCCATTTTCATTGATGTAGCTGTGCCGGTGCGATTGATTATTGGTAATCCGTTTGAGGGGGGAGGATATCTGACAGCCTACTATCCGGATTATCGGGGACAGTAGGATTGGCGACCCTAATCCGTGGGGATCGATTGGCTCGATTGGCTCGGATGGCTCGAATGACAGTAGGATTGGCACCGCAATTTCGTGGGGATCGACAAAACTGGATTACCAGGTTGAACGCCAGTTGGATTGGTACAATCAACGTGTGGAGTGCTCGAATAACATTGGATTACCAAGTTATCGATGTCAATGGGATTGTGAAGACTCAAATAAAGAGGTTGATTCTTTGTTAGATGTCTTGGCCAATTGTAGAATTTGAGAGTGTGATTATATAGGGATTAAATGTTGTGTTGTATTAGGAAAATTACACTCAGAAAAGAGCAGATCTTATACAACCTGAGTGAGGTTAAATAGGCTGGAAACTTAGAAAAATCGCTTATGATCTGGAGTCTTATTTTATTTGACCGGCTTATGACATGTTTAGTCATATTAAAGATAAAATTAAACTATTTGGATTGTAAATGTAAATTATTTGTGTTAGGATATTTTAAAATGAACCAAAGAAATTTGAACATGTGCTGAGTTTATTTCAACATAGGGTGTCTGCGAAAGTTAGTGATAAGCTAATTATAAGTTAGATTTAAGACAGAAAATTGCTCAAACTTTATATATGGTGAAAGATGTTGCTCAGATGTTGTTATCTTGCTCTGTTTGATGTATGTCCCTAACGCAGTCTATTATTGAAATTATTGAGATGGCAGATGAGAGTATTAGAAAGATGTTGGAGGAGATGTCCAACAGTTTGAAGGCTAGCATGAATAACAGTATGAAGCAGATGATGGAGGAGAATTCTAGTAATTTGTCTATTAGAATGGAGGAGAATATGAAAGTTCTTCAGACCAGTTCTGCAAACTTGGAAAATAATGTGACGCGTTTACAGACCAGTACCCTGGGAATCCAGAATGCCGTGACTGACATTCACAAGGATGTCTCGGATGTTAAAGTAGATTTATCCAATGTCCATAAAGATGTTTCCAATGTACAGGGAAAAGTTGATTCAGTCCAGAAAGACCTTACTATGTTGAATCTTAATGTTGCTAATATCCGGGGTGATATTTCATGTGCTAGAGCAGAAGTAATCGTTGTTAGGAATGATGTTGCTACTGTACAAGACAAGGTAGAAGAAGTTCAAAGAGAGATTAGAAATGTTCGAACCGATGTGTCAAACGTTCAAGTAGACATAAATAATATTCATTCTGATGTTAATGATATGCAAAGCGATATCAATAAGATACAAATAGAAGTTAATACAGTTTTTGTAGACATTGCCAAAGTTCAAACTGATGTTAATAAGGTTAGAGAAGAAATTGAAACTTCAAAAACGCTTTGTACTCGTAACATTAGTGCTTTAACAACTAGGTTGGTTGACGAGTCTGTTAGGACAACAGCTTCTCTAGCTGGATTAAAATATGATGTAGAGATCATGAGAACCCAAGTCTTAGATCATAATCGTTTACTTAAGGAAGACATTGAAGTAGATATTGCTGAAATGTTAACTGCAAATGTAACGGTTTGGAAAGATGAATGGAACAGGTCAAGTGGGGAACATGTCAATCAGATTCAGGAGCGAATTGAACGAAAACTTGCCAGTACACAGGTAGATATAAATAATGAGGTAGTTCAAATTAGAAAGGATTTGAGTATAAGGATGGATTCGCTATCCGAAAAGCAGGTAGAGGATAGAACTCAAATAGGCCAGGACGTGCAAGCATTAAAAACCGCGTTAGAGGAACAAATTCATAAGGTTGTCTCTGATGTCAATGAAACTACGAGCAAACTTCAGAATTTGAAACTAGGAGAAGCTAGTATGATGGAAACGTATAAAGAAGAGTTGATTAGGAAAGTCATCACGGAAATCACAGATAAGGATCCAGAAGGATTGACATGTGAAGATAATAGAAATTACGTGAGAAGATGTAACCTCGCTACAGAAGAGAGAGATATTAGTCCTGAGGAACGTATATTCAGATTCCGGGAAGAAGAAGAGACTTATGATTAAGGAACATAGAGGAAATATCATACAAGATTAAGCCAATTATAATTCAATTTCGTGTTCAAGTGAATTCAAATATTTATAACAGAGTTTAAAAACAATTTGCAACTGTTTTTAAAACGTGGTGAAGGGAGAATGCCCCCGTAAATTGAATTATACTGAGACCACGGTGGCTGTATTGGCATATGTGAATAAAGTTATGGCCGTCATAGTTGTGACGTGTATATTCATGACGTAGGCACGGATGACGCAGACTTCATGCAAGTAGGCTGGATGAGCTGAGATTCTTGGTGACGTCATGATTTTGTTCGAGAAAGATCTGAGATTTACGACGCAGTCGCAGGGAAGCATGGAATTGTGCTGAGGAAGAAGTTACGCTATTGGAGGAGAGGCTCGAACCAATGAATGATAGTTTGGAGGGAGACGGAGATTGCTGAAACTACCATATTTAATTACTTTTGGCATGCAGAATTGTGGAAATCTATTTTCAGTTATGGCATTGATTTGGAATTTTGGAGAAATTAATTATGAGTTTTTGAAATTTGAAAATCCGTCAAGTATAGCCAAAGTTAGAACTTCTAGCAATGACGGAGGAACAAGCTATGGTAGGGATGGATACGCCCCTTAAGAAGTTGATAAAAGGCCTTGCACAGCAGAGAGGAAGCTCTCATCTCTCATGTCTCATGGATCATTTTGCTGATTCTCATATTGTCAGACTTCGAGTTCTTAAGTGAAGCAAGTCATCATTAGCAAGTGTGGTAGAGCCCACAGCATCGAACAAGCATTGAGCGTGCAGCAGTACAATTTTACGGTTACTAAAACTAGGCGAAGTTGGAGCGCACACATAAACGAGTCTACAAGATTATCTATCAAGAGTTAGCTACTACATTAATGCTAATTCAATTGTGCATTACAACATTGAGGCGTGTACGAAAGTTGAACATTTTCACTATTATACTTTGGAAGATATTCGCATTTTAAGACTGCAGACAAAAGTGATTTTCTCGACACCTGAGAAGCACTTTTATAATACCACATTCTACGCTACGGCTGACACGTGTATTGCAACCGTGATACTGAAGATTACATTTGGTGATACAACGCTACATTCTACAATGGAACAATATAATCTGGCAGTACTTTCGACTATTATTATAACGGAAGTGGAGATGGAAGACTAAAACTTTAATGCAATTGGGACATATATCAATGGAGTGAAATAGCAGCATGGAGCTTCGTTAATCGTCATTCTACAAAAGCGAGCATGTAGTGAACATCCAACTACACTCATGCATCGTAATCCATCGCTGAATTACATCAAATGGCAGTGGAAATATCTTCATACTCCACAATTATGAACATTTCTGCGGAAATAATTGCAATAAACTTCATGGCGAATTTCTACCAGAACTTCAGGGAACTATCAAGAGAGGCCAGGGTGGACCCGGCTCACAAAGAAGAGTTTTGCCAGAAGGATGTCTATCGTCTACACGGAGCAGTGCTATTTCCGGAGGAGGAAGCAGTTCTATTCTCCGAGGGCGCAGGTTCCAGGTTCGAGGTCGGAGCACATCTTTACGATGGTGAAATGGAACCAACAGCAGTCTTCTTTGGAAATTTTCTTCTAGAACTTCAATCAACAGATAAGGTAGTCGTGAACGTTTCTTGATTTATTTGAGCCATTTAGCGATTACTGAGCAACCATTTTTCCCATATTTTCTGTCCCATATATTTTGCCCCATATTCTTGCTTGATATTTCTGTACTCAGTACACTTTGCTGATTTATGCCTTTTTCTACGATTTATTGAGACATTATTATGTCATTGGCATATTTATATAATTTTGGATCAGTTGAGACTGATATTATATATATTCTTTCAGTAATTTGCATATTTTTGTAGTCACGATTTGACTGTAAAGTTAACGATTTTCTATGGCAAATTTGAATTCAGACAGCGTGTCATTTTATTAAAGTAATTCTATTCAATAAATTACTTTGACCAATTTTCTGTCATCCTCAAGAAAGAAGAATGATTAAAAGATTTTAGAGCGTTAAAATCTACTACTTTATCGACGATCTTGGAAATACTAGTCGTTTTATGAACATGATTGCAACATAGACATTTATCGTCAATTCTGAAATACCATTGCATTATAGACAATTTTATGAAATATGAACTTTGATTACGATTTATTGAGTACACTATAATGATGAACATTTGATAGGAGTTTTTCTCAATTCTAGATTGGAACAATAATGTTTGTATTCCACAGTCTAATTGTATTCTATTCGATTATTTATGCAGTTTAGATGAACTTTGATTGAAGATAGTATTTTTATACTGCGATACTTTGATGATATTAATCTCAATTTTGATAGACCAGGGAGGCGTGTCTAATCGTATTTGCTATTAAATTTATTTGTGATTGGCAAATTTTTACTTCATATCGATTCATGAATGAAACCCACGAAGGTTAAATATAATAACAGTTTTCGATACAATTGATGAATATAAGAATTTTTAAAGAGGAACTATGGATGTATAATCGTTAGTTCAGTGGACGTGTAAAAGTCGCTGATGAATAATGCCCTGTAATAAGTGAAGGAGGTTCCCACAGTGATATTGATGAAGATGATGAATTAATAAATGGAGGTTTTTTGTGTGTATTGTGGAAGATTTTGATGCCATATTAATGAGATATATGATGAATTATGGGCCAATTTTTGTGCATTTTTGTGCGTTTTGAGTGAAGTATTTTTCCGCTGAGTGTATTGTTCAGGTCCATTGAAAATTATTCATGTGATGTTACTGTTAAAATTAACATGAGTGTTTAAATAATTTGAGATAACGATTTTGAATATAGGTTACCGTCACAAATAATAATAATTATTAAATCTTATTAAACCTGAATCTAAAATTTAAATATAACTAACCTTCATTGGTCGATTATATCACCACGATTTAAGTAATTATCAACCGGATAAACGTGTGGTTTAATGTATTTCTAATATAAATAATATAAATAATGTAAATAACTATGTAAATATCTTTAATAATAATTTGAAACGAACGGGATTTATAGAGGCGTGTATAAACTTTTCAGTTGTCATTTGACAATGTTCTAAACAATTTAAAATGTTATAAATAATTAATGAACATTTTGTTATAAACATTAAGCGTTTTCGTTAGTATACTCTAAACAACGCTAGTTCAACAATTGGATTATACAATTAAACAAGATTTGGGATTATTAGAGTAATCCATTAATATTTGAACGGAGCATTTAAAAGATTTGCGTGATAATATTTGAGTTGAGATGGGAACTTTTAAAGTGTTTTGAAAAGGAGCTAGGCTCTGATGTAACTAGCATATGCTAACATTGGCTGGACAGGTGTGTCCATTTGACAGAAGCAAGCATGCGACACGGTGCAGGGTGTATCGCAGGTGGCCAGATAACTGTATGATAGAGGCCAAGGACATCTACATAGCAGCCTTGCGGTTATAAATAAAATGTGAAGTTCATGAACAAGGAAACAAATGCTATATGTCTCGTCCCAGCTCCCTTATCCATCCCAAAGTGCATTGTTATTATTACGTTCTTTTGAGCTAAAGAAAGCTGAAAATTTTTATGTGAAGTCTACAAGTCCTATAGGAGGACATGATTGCATTGACAATGGCTTCTGATTGCCACGTATATTTTGTTGTTAAATTTTGTTAAATTAATTTCTTTATGTGAAATAAATTATTGTGCAGTTTAAGTTTTCTTGTTTCGTCTTGGTTCATTTTAAATATCGTGGTGGTGGTTATTGTGAGGGCATACTTTTAAGTGATCCAGTTGAAAACCCAGACCCGAGATTAATTTGAATAGGTAAGTAAAAGGTAAGTATGAACCCCCGTATATTTTGGTGTGTTCCACAATAATTTCATGTTAACTACTGTGCTCTAATCTCGGTAGTATTTGTCAGTGCCATTTTCATTGATGTAGCTGTGCCGGTGCGATTGATTATTGGCAATCCGATTGAGGGGGGCGGATATCTGACAGCCTACTATCCGGATTATCGGGGACAGTACCATCCCGGCATTTGCCCGAAGACGAAGTGGGAAACCACGGAAAACCACTTCGAGGATGGCTGAGGTGGGAATCGAAACCCCTCTACTAATTTGGACCACCCGAGGCTGAGTAGACCCCGTTCCAGTCCTCATACCACTTTCCAAATTTCGTGGCAGAGCCGGGAATCGAACCCAGGACCTTCGGGGCGGCAGCTAACCATGCTGACCGCTACGCTACGGTGGCGACCAATGAATTAATTGACTGACCAGACATTCGATTAATCAACTTAACCAAATAGACTAATAGTATAATCGACTAACCGAAGAAAAAATTAAATGATTTGTAGACACGAGATAAGAAAATAAGCTTAAATGAGAAATCATCTCTTAATTTGAGTTACGCTTATTTTCGAAATGATGTATAGAAATTTATAAAAGTTACATTTTTGTCTAAATATACAAACTGTCCTTCCTTGTTTATATTAACAATAACCAAATTTATGTATTTATCGTATGATGAATGCATGTAAATACAATATATATAATTTCTGGACTAATGTGCATTGTCACAAGTTCGTACGTTCTTACAACTCTAGGTCTAGTTCCTTGACCCATTCATCTGCTTCTTCCGATGTAAGATGAATGTCCATTATTGTTCCTTTGAAAGATCTAAGAGGACAGTCAGCAACAATATGATGGATTGATTGTGATAATGCACTGCAGTCGCAATTTGCAGAGCTAGCCCATCCCCATTTGTGCAGTAGATAGCCACATCTGCCTTGTCCGGTTCGAATCCGGTTGATGATCCTCCACTAGCGCCTTCTTGTATCTGGTTAGAATTGTTGTCAACTAGATGTTTATTTACCACTGAAGACTGCTTCCATAGGATTTTCCATGCTAACTTGGATGGAGCATCTTTCACGGTAGACTGCTGTACGCCATGGTAATAACCAAATACGAGTCAGTGACAGTGGAAAGACAAACATCAATCAAACAGGGAAGGGTTACAAGAAAAAAAAGAGTATTCAGCAAAGCTTTTAAATTCTTGTTCACTGTTTACAATTTAGGCTAGTTTTAACAAAGAAGGTATCGTGAATTATTTAAAAAAAATGTTGTTGTTTGATTCTTTAGTCTTTTGACAGGTTTGATGCAGCCCTCCAAACCTGCCCGTCCTGAGCTAATCGTTTCATCTCTACATAGCCACCACACCCTACACCCAAGGCAATCTGTTTAACATATTTTAACCTTGGTCTACCCCAACAGTTCTTGTCCTCGACCCTTCCTTCCATAACTAAGCCTGCTATTACTGAGTGTCTTAGTATTTGTCCTACCAACCTATCTCTTCTCTTCCTTAACAGTCACCAGGGGCCTGTTCCACGAATAAACTTTGCAACTTTTCACTTTTCACTTTGCACTTTTCAATTCTTGCAAAGTGCAAAGTCTTTCTGTTCCACCATGATCTATGTATTACTTTTCAATTTCTTTGCTAAGTGAAAAGTCTTTGCATAGGAATGATCCGATCATGTTTATTCCATGAACAAACTGTATATTTATTCCATGATTTAATGCTTTATTTTTCATGGTGAAACATGTCCCACTAATGACCACACAGTGATCTTAATTAATAAAAGTATTGATCAGGCGGAACTTTTAACCTGTTAATACTAAATTGAGGTTATGAAAATTCATCCTGTCTTTGTACGTCTTCTTGTTGGATTGTTCATCACTATCTTCACTTGATGATAGCAAAAGCTCCAGCGTAACATATTTATATCACTAAACCAAATTCTGCGCCGAGAAACTAGTGTAGAGACTTGTTCATTAACAGCTGAAATGGGAATCGTCTCTTTGCAAAGATTTCTGAAAACTTTTCAATTACTCATTTGCACTTTGCATTTCTGCACCAATGGAGGAACATAACAGTCTTCTAAACTGAAAAGATTCCTAACTTTTCAGTTTTCACTTTGCAAGACAAATCTGAAAAGTGATGGTGGAACAAAATCTGAACTGAAAAGTGCAAAGTGCAAAGTGCAAAGTGAAAAGTTGCAAAGTTCATTCGTGGAACAGGCCCCAGAAACATCTATCCTCTCCCACCCGTCTTAATACCTCTTCATTTGTTTCCCAATCTACCAGTCTGATCTTCATAATTCTCCTGTAACACCACGCTTTAATTCTCCTCTTTTCTGCTGCTCCAACAGTCTAAGTTTCACTTCCATACAGTGCCACGCTCCAGTAAAAATGACTTCCTAATACCTAAATCTATATTCGATGTCAACAGATTCTTTTTCTGTAGAAATGCTTTCCTTGCCTGAGCCAACCTAAGTTTCATATCCTCTTTCCGTCGTCCATCACTGGTTATTTTGCTTCCAAAGTAACAGAAGTCTCCTACTTCCTTTAGTTTTTCACCTGCCATACAATCTAATTTAATTAACTATCTATTTTGCTTCTGTGAGAGCGTAGAGAAAGGAGTAAACACATAGTTTATTCGACAAAACAATTAGTCAATTATTCGACCAACCGATTAAACTACCAATCGATTAATCGATATGACTCGTTATTTGTAGGAATAAATCGATTTATTGGCATAGATTAGTCGATTATTGGAAAACTGATATTAATCGTATATAAGTACAAGCCCTACTAACAACCAGTTATCCGAAAGTTTCTAAATTGAGCGTGAAACATCAGAATAAAATAAGTGACTTAGCAGTCATGAGTTAATATCGGAAGATAAGGGATAACTGCACTTGTACCTTTGAATGGTACTGATCATTTTCTAATCGCACCCTTTATGGCCCAACTCCGAGCGGGTTGAGAGTGTCTGATCCACAGGTAGACGGCGGGTCCTTTACGATGCGACTCGACGAAGGTATTCGGCGCGCCCTTCAGCTGTTTCAACTAACACCTGTTGCCGACTTAGCGGGACTTTCCGGTTTGCCCCGCGGCGATGGGGCCTTGACCCGGTGGCTTCACGGCCCCTGAGAGTCACACTGACTATGAATGACAGTCTTATCAATGGATGAGCAAATACACGCCTCTGATCAGTAACCAGAGACCTGTTGGCTTCACGGCCCCTGAGAGTCACACTGGAATATGAATGACAGTCTTATCAATGGATAAGCAAATACACGCCTCTTAGCATTCACCAGAGACCTGTTAGCTTCAGGCCGCTGAGAGTCATACTGGACTATGAATGACAGTCTTATCAATGGATGAGCAAATACACGCCTCTGATCAGTAACCAGAGACCTGTTGGCTTCACGGCCCCTGAGAGTCACACTGGAATATGAATGACAGTCTTATCAATGGATAAGCAAATACACGCCTCTTAGCAGTCACCAGAGACCTGTTGGCTTCACGGCCCCTGAGAGTCGCACTGGACTATGAATGACAGTCTTATCAATGGATGAACAATTAATACACGCCTCTTAGCAGTCATATCTAGATCGGACCTGTTGGCTTCACGGCCCCTGAGAGTCGCACTGGACTATGAATGACAGTCTTATCAATGGATGAACAAATACACGCCTCTTAGCAATCATATCTAGACCGGACCTGTAGCTTCACGGCCCCTGAGAGTCGCACTGGACTATGAATGACAGTCTTATCAATGAATAAGCAAATACACGCCTCTTAGCAGTCACCAGAGACTGTTAGCTTCATGACCCCTGAGAGTCACACTGGACTATGAATGACAGTCTTATCAATGGATAAGCAAATACACGCCTCTTAGCAGTCACCAGAGACTTATTAGCTTCATGACCTCTGAGTGTCACACTGGACTATGAATGACAGTCTTATCAATGAATAAGCAAATACACGCCTCTTAGCAGTCACCAGAGACTTGTTAGCTTCATGACCCCTGAGAGTCACACTGGACTATGAATGACAGTCTTATCAATGGATAAGCAAATACACGCCTCTTAGCAGTCACCAGAGACTTGTTAGCTTCAAGACCTCTGAGAGTCACACTGGACTATGAATGACAGTCTTGTCAATGGATAAGCAAATACACGCCTCTTAGCAATCACCAGAGACTTGTTAGCTTCATGACCTCTGAGAGTCACACTGGACTATGAATGACAGTCTTATCAATGAATAAGCAAATACACGCCTCTAAGCAGTCACCAGAGACTTGTTAGCTTCATGACCCCTGAGAGTCGCACTGGACTATGAATGACAGTCTTATCAATGAATAAGCAAATACACGCCTCTTATCAGTCACCAGAGACTTGTTAGCTTCATGGCCCCTGAGAGTCACACTGGACTATGAATGACAGTCTTATCAATGAATAAGCAAATACACGCCTCTTAGCAGTCACTGGAGACTTGTTAGCTTCATGACCCCTGAGAGTCGCACTGGACTATGAATGACAGTCTTATCAATGGATAAGCAAATACACGCCTGTTAGCAGTCACCAGAGACTTGTTAGCTTCATGACCTCTGAGAGTCACACTGGACTATGAATGACAGTCTTGTCAATGGATAAGCAAATACACGCCTCTTAGCAGTCACCAGAGACTTGTTAGCTTCATGACCTCTGAGAGTCACACTGGACTATGAATGACAGTCTTATCAATGGATAAGCAAATACACGCCTCTTAGCAGTCACCAGAGACTTGTTAGCTTCATGACCTCTGAGAGTCACACTGGACTATGAATGACAGTCTTGTCAATGGATAACCAAATACACTCCTCTTAGCAGTCACCAGAGACCTAATGGCTTCACGGTACATATAAGTAACACCGATTATCATCCATACAGGGACATATTTATGCACTCATCAGTAGAGCTCAGCGCAGATGTTGATATCCGCGGATCAACTCTCAGCTTATCCGCAAAATATCTGCCATGCGGATATAGTTTGCATGGCTGTGCGGATAGCGGATAAGCTGCGGATAATGTTTCGAGTAAATTTTCAGATAGTTTTTAGTACAATTTTGAACTGGATTTTAAAAAAAGTACTTTCTAAGATCTGCATATATCACGTTTCATGTTATTTCTCTTTCGCTTGCATTGTATGAGAATGATAGAGAAATGAGAGAAGTCAGTCATGAAAACACCCTCCATTAGTGTTGACTTATGCAAAAAAAAAAAGTCCTTTATACCTGCGCTTGCCTGCGTGTGTATATCCGACGACTAAGTGCTATAAATTAGCTATCGGGTTTCACTTGCCGATACTCAGAGGGACACAACTCAGTCAACATTGTCTTGAGATTCACACATAGCCTAGGGGAACCAATTTTTAATCAAATGTGTGTGTTGTTTAATACTTTATGTAATAAATTAGAAATGTCATTGTAGTGTCAGCGAAAGCCTCCGTGGCTTAGGCGGCAGCACGCCGGGCTCTCACCACTGGGTCCGTGGTTCAAATCCCGGTCACTCCATGTGAGATCTGTGCTGGACAAAATGGAGGCAGACAGGTTTTTCTCCGGGTACTCCGGTTTTCCCTGTCAAAATTAAATTCCAGCAACACTCTCCACTATCATTTCATTTCATCTGTCATTCATTTAATCATTGCCCCAGAGGAGTGCGTCAGGCCTCGGCAGCCGGCACAGTTCATATCCTCGCCGCTAGATGGGGGCTTCATTCATTCCATTCCTGACCCGGTCGGAGACTGGAAGCAGGCTGTTGATTTTCATTTCATTGTAGTGTCAGCGGATTCAGATAACAAACGTGCTGATGCAGGACGGATGCGGATAACGTTTTGTTGCTAACGCCAAAGAAAATGTTGAAGCCTTTTTCAGTTCTGACTAATTAATTTTTTAGTCAGTCAACACGTTTTTATAGGCGGCTTCGGTGGCGTAGTTGGTAGCATGCTGAGCTTGTATGCCCAAGGTCGCGGGTTCAAACCCGGCCCAAGTCGTCGGATTCTTTAAGAGCGTTGAAAATCCCTCAGCATGCCTTCCTTCAGAGGGGAAGTAAACCCGGCGGTCCCATGTCATAGATGTATAGCATGATAAAGAACCTTCCACTAATTACACTTGTGTGATGCTGTTAAATTATGGGTTAGATTTGACTGACGCTCTTAGGTTCCAACGTTCATCGCCAGGAGCCGACTGCGGTGGCATATAGTAACTAAGTTCAGAACTAGTTGGTCGTTGAAGGTGGAGTTTGGTAGCAAAAGTTGGAACTACTTGAAAATCGAATGTCTGCAGTCATTGCTTGAATTAAACACAGATAACACACACTAGATTATCAGGACACACCCCCCCCCCTTTCACTGTTACAGATCCTGAAATTTGGGATTTCAACGACGAAGGGCCTAAGACCTGAACTTCACATACATAATCGAATTCTTTAAGTATGTTATGACTATTTTATACAATTTTGTCGAATGTAAAAAAGAGTTTTTTATAAGTGTAACAAGATTGTCATATGATAATGTGTTTTGACTGAAGAAGGTTCACAAGAACCGAAACATGTTTCAAAAAAGTTAAGGACATCATATAAAAACATTTTGTATTGCAAAGTGGATATTGTTGCTATATACACACTAATGCAGTCATCACAATTAACACCGGTTATCAGACAGATTCTACACACACCCAAAATACACGGTTCTACATGACTGCGTAGTCACAGCCCCTAGAATGAGGAACCAACCAACCAACCACGTATACTGTTTATGCTTCATTATAGTAGGCAGGATATTTAAGACTCTATCCGAAAATATTTACAGCTAATCAATATTTATTTGCACAGATTACAGGTTTTGTTGTTGTTAATTAGGGTTAGGGCCTAGAGGATCGTGGCCATCAGCTCCGTCTGCTAATTGAAATTTGATGTTTTTCAATCGGTCAACATAATTGTACCCAATAAAATGGCCTTTGTCTGGAGCGTAGCACTCCATGGAAGTGAATCTTGGGCTGTTGGTGCAGCAGAAAAGAGGAGAATTGAAGCGTTTGCAATGTTGTGTTACAGGAGAATGATGAAGATCAGATGGGTAGATAGGGTTACAAACGAGTGGGAGAGGAGAGATATTTCTGGCGACTGCTAATGAAAAGAAGGGACAGGTTGGTATGAGACACACTAAGACACCCAGGAATAGCAAGCTTAGTTAAGGAAGGAAGGGTCGAGGACAAGAACTGTAGGGGTAGACCAAGGTTAGAATATGTTAAACAGATTGTCTCGGATGTAGGGTGTCCTAGGTATGTAGAGATGAAACGATTAACTCAGGACAGGAAGGCATGGAGGTCTGCATCAAACCAGTCAAAAGACTGAAGACTCCAACAACAACAACATTCCCTAATTGTGAAAAATATTTAGCCTACATGAGATTAATAAATACACTTGGCTGACCAGTTTCGATCGTCAAGCGATCATCAACAGATCCATTACACTTAGACTATTAAATCTATGTCTTAACGAATGGGTGATAGTATTTACAATATGCACACTTATTAAGCTAGTTGCAGTCTCAATTAAAACAATGCACTACTTAATATTTGTTAGTTATAGTCTATGTGATGTTTTGTTAAAATACTCAAAGTGGTGATTGACCTCCAAATGTGCTTGCTTAGTGTGAATATGTGATTGCTGATAAATGGTCAGTTCAGATTGTATTGTCTAGGCTAATTAGCTGCTTGAGTCGCACGCTGTCCGGATGAGAAGAAGTTGACCTCGTTACCGTATGCACTCAACTACTAAGGTGTCTGTTCAATTTATCTGATAACGTGTGATTTTGTGGTGACTGTAGAAGTGTGTGTAACTGTAATTATTAGGGTCGGGAAAGGGATAGGCGCCCCGGGACGTGAAATAAGATACTATACTAGAATTTCTCTGGAGGGAGTGAGAAAGAAATGCGGGGAAAACCTCACTCATAGGAATACTGTCAGCGCCGGTTTTCGAACCTTCAATCTCTGGACTTACTGCAGCTCCCCATCGATGTCGTGGTGAGCGAATTAACGCACACGGCTGCGTCGCGGGTTCTAATGAATGAATCAATGAATTAAAATGTTAAGAGGATTTGGAAGGGGGCGGCCATGGCTGGTTAGAAATTACCGTCCCAGCAATTGCTTGGAGTTGAAAATGGGAAACGACAGGAAACCATTCCAATGATGGCCAGTGGTGGGGTTAGAAACATACTCGTGTCCCGAGTGTGGAGTTTTTGTTGTTGTAGTTAATCCCCTTTTTGGGGTTGGGACAATTTGGTCCTTCAGCCCCGTGTTCTTTGGGAGTGTGTGTGTGGAATATGTGTGAAAACCTGCATTATTGTGATTGGTGTATTAACCCCTGGCACTACAGCCCATGAAGGGCCAAGGCCTTCCAAGCGACCACTGCCTAGCCATTTGGCCTGCAGATATTGGGGTGACGCGTGGTCAGCACATCGGGTCCCCTCGGCCGTTAATCTTGGTTTCCTTGACAGGGGCGCTGTCTCACTGTCAGACAGCTACTCAATTGTCCTTACGAGGCTGAGTGCACCCCGTTCCAACCCTCACGTCAGTTTCTAAAATCCCTGATGGAGCCGGGAATCGAACCCGGGGATTTCGGGTGAGAGGCAGGCACGCTACCCCAACACCATGGGGCTGGTGATGGCTGTATTAGTGTATGAATTTTTTAATCAGGTAAGGATTGGTAAGGAGGTGGCTGTGGGCTTAAGTTAGGAACTATCCCAGCAGTTGCCTGGAGTAGAAGTAGGAAACCACGGAAAACCTCTCACAGGATGGCTGAGATGGGAATCGAACCCACCTCTTCTCAGTTTTGCCTCAAGAGGCTGAGTGTATCCCGTTTCAGTCCTAAAACCAGACATTAATTTGTTGGCAGAGCAGGGAATCGAACCCGGACTTTCGAGACGACAGCCAAGAATGCCGAGCGTGGAGCAGTCTGACCCTGTTCTCAATGGACAGATGTGTGGGTATTCTTTTGTATCAAAGACCCCATTAATTTGAATGCTTGGTTATAGTCTGCGACGATACAGGCACATTAATCAGTGACAGATTATTATTGGAGAACCTGGAAAACTGATCACAAAGATAAGACATTGGAACTGTACACAATTTAGTTTTAAGTGCCTTTAACCTTCGCGCACTTTGTGTGGGGCAAGTGGCACACTTTTTAACGAATGATGTCCCAGCTAACTAGTAATAATCCTCAGCCCTTTCATCTGAATGGTCTGGGACATATTTAAGTACCCACCTAACTACACTGTTCATAGAACCATAATTTGTTCCTCTGGGAAGATAATGATGCTTTCTTTTTGTTTTACCCACATCGGCAATGGTGCATGGCTTTCCAACCATTATTCATACCTGGCGCGTAGCACTCAAGACTTAAATATAAATTGAAGTAATACCATACAAATGTGTATGTCTTAGACCCTCTACCAGTGTTGCCAAATCTTGAAATGGGAAAGAACTAAACCCTACGCTTTAAAACACCAGAAAAGCACCGGCTGGACTCTATGATTCAAAACACTAGAAAACGCCCAAAATTATATATATATATATATATAAACGGCTTTTTACTTACATTTCTTTCATTAAAAATCGTCTCCTTCACTTGGGGAGCCTGTTACCGTTATTACATATCTAGAGCTGGAAGGTGTAGTACTGCTGTAGCTCTGCATACTTCCAATTTTGGCCACTATTATATCCTTCGGAAGTTCGTAGTCGTGATGACATTTCCCCTCTGTTAGGTAGATTTCATTAGAAAGCTAACTATTGCAATGGGTACCATGTTTCGACTTCCGGAAAATTTCGACATATCTTCGCGTTTCACATCCCCCAGACCCCAAAACCACCGTCAGTTCAAAAGTTTATATATAATTTATGTATATATGTATATATATATATATATATATATATATATATATATATATATATATATATATATCAGTTTCTTGTGGACACGATAACTGCCGTAATTTTGCACCAATCACTTTGAATTTTTTACATAACATGTATCCCTATAAAATCTCGGTCGAGTTCGTTAATGGGCAAAATCGGTCGAAGGGGGTGAAAATGGGGGGCTTTTTTTCGAAAAAGTGAAATTTCGCTATAACTCTCTTAATACGTGAAATATCGAATCCATTCAAAGTTCATAATATGTGTCGGATAAGTGCCAAAAATTTATGTCAAATAAGTTTTTTGATAGCACCAACCATTGACCAAAGGGGTGGAAAAAAGTGGGTTTTTCGGGAAACATTAATCATATCTCTCTTAATAGGCACAATATCAAAACCGTACAAAATGGACAATATTCCTCCAATAATTACCTAAAACTTTTGTCTGAAAGAATTTTCGATATGACCCACCATTACGCCACGGAGTGAGCAAAATGATTTAAATTATAAGAAAATTCCAAGTGCCAAGAGTGGTTGCCATGACAACTTTACTTTTAATTGATACGGGTTGAGCCATCAGCAGTTGCTATGACAACGCCACTGCACGAGATCACATTCTGTTTTCATATGTCTGTGGGAAGCGACTTCGGTATCGGAACTGGTAGCATGCTGAACTTCTATGCCCAAGGTCGCGGGTTCAAACCCGGCTGAAGCCGTCGGATTTACTAAGAGCGCCAAAAAACCCTGAGTATGCTTTCCTTCGGAGGGGAAGTTCCAACGTTCGTTGCGAGTTGATGGTTCCGGTGGCATCTAGTGGCCAAGTTCACAGCTAGGTGTCGTTGATGGTAGTATTTTAAATTATGTAGCCTATTTTAAGTAGATTTCATCAGAAAGCTAACTATTGCAATGGGTGCCATGTTTCGACTTCCGGAAAATTTCGACATATCTTCGCGTTTCACAACCCCAGACCCCAAACCACCGTCAGTTCAAAAGTTTATATATATGTGTGTGTACATATATGCATATATATCAGTTTCTTGTGGACACGATAACTGCCGTAATTTTGCACCAATCACTTTAATGTTTTACATAATATGTAACCCCTTAAAAAATCGGTCGAGTTCGTTAATGGGCAAAATCGGTTAAAGGGGGGGAAATGGGGGGGGGGGGGCTTTTTTCCGAAAAAGTGAAATGTCGCTATAACTCTCTTAATACGTGAAATATCGAATCAATTCAAAGTTCATAATATTTGTCGGATAAGTGCCAAAAATTTATGTCAAATAGGTTTTTTGATAGCACCAACCATTGACCAAAGGGGTGGAAAAAAGGTTTTTTTTCAGGAAACATTAATCATATCTCTCTTAATAGGCACAATATCAAACCCGTACATAATGGAAAATATTCCCCTAATAATTACCAAAACTTTGTCTGAAAGAATTTTTGATCTGACCTACCATTACGCCAAGGGAAGAGAAAAATGATTTCGGAATTAAAGAACATGCCAAGTGCCATCAGAGGTTACCGTGACAACGCTTCTAAATTGATGAGGGATGAGCTATCAGAGGTTGCCATGACAACGCCATTGCACGAGATCACATTCATTTTTCCATCTGACTGTGGGAAGCGGCTAACTGGTAGCATGCTGAACTTATATGCCCAAGGTCGCTGGTTCAAAGCCGGCCAAAGTCGTCGGATTTTCTAAGAGCGCTAAAAAACCCTCAGCATGCTTTCCTTTGGAGGAGAAGTTCCAACGTTCGTTGCAAGTTGCTGGTTGCGGTGGCATCTAGTAGCCAAGTTCGCAGCTAGGTGTCGTTCACGTTAGGATATGGTACAAAATTAGGAACTACTACTTAAAATTGACCGTCTGCAGACCTTACCTGAATTACAGACTAAAACAGTCATCACAATTAACACCGTTTATCAGATTCTACACACCCGGGGTTACATGACCACGTTGTCGCAGCCCCTAAACTGAGGAACCAACAAAAATCTCTGCGGGAGATAAAATTTTGCGAGAAGAAGTAACAGACTGTCTGATAGTTACACATCAGTTCCAAACCTTGCATAAGGACAGTGTGATCAGAAGTATAAAAATGAACCCCGAATGACAAGAAGGTTACCATCCCCATAAGACAATAAAATGATAAAAATATGCATACAAAAACGAAAAAAAGTTGATTTTTAACCTCCAAATGTAAAATACTTTCTTGCAATCAATGAGGTCTGATCCTCCTACGAAAACCTGCATATTTTGCCTGTTATAGCCAATCCCCTAGTTTGCCCGGTGAAATCTACCTCCGCCTTCCGGCGTGCCGAGAGGATTTTTTTAAAACCAAATCGCACACACAGAATGGAATGCAATTTTTGAACTTTTATTCGATTTCTTTGCTTTGTTTTCACCAATTATACTTGGCTAAACACTCTACCTACATCTGCATTAGAGTGAGGGAGCGAAAGTACAAACTGCCTTCCCATGAAACTGGGAAATCCCCTGAGAGCTGGGAAGAAAATATATGATAGGTGGATTATTTGTACAAGTACACTTGCACTGAGCCCTGCTGTTGTGCTTACTTAGCACTTATACACGAGAATGAGAATTTTAGGGACTTACCCTGCTGGAATGTTGACCTTGACACGTGTAAGGCTGAACATTGCCCATCTTAATTGATTAACTTTATTAAAACTATTAACTTACATGGCTTCCAGGATTTACTTATTTGTCATAGGAGATAATTTCATGGAAAAATCCGTTAAGCACCAGATTTGGCACTGGTTTTATTGAAATAACATCAGTATTTTGCTATGGCGCTATTAGAACATTTCTGGCACCAGACGAACTTCAGAAACACCAGATCCGGTGCTAAAAAACACCAAATTGGCAACACTGCCCTCTACACATGGAGCAACTCACAAGAAACTGTAGTAGCCAGGATACCAGGAAACTGGGCGATTAAGTTACTCAAGTTGTTCGTTCTCTACACATGGTATATGAAGCTTCAACTAGCGGCCACGTGATAATCATCATCATCATCATCATCATTATCATCATCATTTATTGCACTTATGGGTGTTTAAGGCCTACAGCAGAAGAAAAACAGAAGGAAAAAAAGAAGAGAAAGAGTGATAACAAAGAAATCAGTCACAAAGGAGGAGATATCTACTGCAGATAGCATTCCAACGCTGCCGGTCCCTAGCTTCATCTTCCACCGCATTCGGCTCCTCTTGCTGAAGTATTCTCAATACCCGATCCTTCCATCGCGTCCTGGGACGTCGCCTTGGGCGTCTTCCAGCAGGTTGTGAACGGAGGACCCGGTTTTGGATGGATTCATCAGCACGAAAGATGTGGCCAAACCACGTGATAATTGGTCGTAAAAATGTCTCATTCTAGTAGTGAAGAATATATTACCGTCAGTTATTATTAATATTACCCCTATAAGAGGAGACATAGAAGAAAATTCTGGATTCATCCAAATATTGAAAGAAATATCAACTGTAGATTTTCATCGCTGAAAAAAATAATTGCAAGAAACGGACTCCAATTTTCATCTTGAATACTCCTTCGTGTTGAATATTGTTTTTCAAATTCGCTAACGAATTTCAAGATAAAAACTTGTTCTTCCATTGAATTTGACAAGCGCCAAACAAGAAATTGGAGACTGAAGTAACGAGGGGACCAGCTTGCTAGGTCACGGATACTACAGTCAGTTCGGTCTACCAGTCTCTGCAACCCCAGTAGCGTCGTCTGACTGGTGGCATTGAAATACACAAGTGGTGTTGTCTGGTCGCCCATTTTCCCGGTATCCAGCCTACTACAGTTTCTTTGGAGTTGATTCGTGTGAGGAGGGTCCTTCCATGCTGTAGTACACATCAGAGACCACGTCGTGCAGCAGTGGATAGCATTCTTGGCTGTCGCCTCGGATGTCTGGGTTCGATTCCCGGCTCTGACACACACTCGGATTTTAGAGACCCCGAGGTGCAAGTATTTTGCCTCTTTAACGTGCCAGTATATCTTTAAATCTGGTCTGAGGGCTGGAACGGGGTACACTCAGCCTCATGAGTTATAACTGAGCATAGGTCGGTTCAATTCCTATCTCAGACATCCTGGAAGTTTCCAGTTTTGCACCTCTACTCCAGGCAAATGCCAGGATGGTTACTAACTTAAGGCCATGGCCGCCTCCTTCCAAATCTTCACCTGAATTACAAATACACACAACTACCACTTCTACTACTACCACCACTACTACCACCACCACCACCACCACCACTACAGACAGTACAATAATAGTCTACAGGTTATCAGGCAAAATCTTTTTCACACTCAAATACACAGGATTAAATAACTACGATGTACAATTCCATCAAATGAAATAACAACAACAACAATAGCTTATTGGAAATAGGATATGATTGGTTCAATATTTGTCTCTTTTGATGATCGATTGCTGAAGGCAGTCGTACCGTGAGATCGATTGTAGTCCCCCTTCCTCGTGTCCTGTCCAACGCGATGCTATCTACTGTACACGAAGCGTGCTTCTTTCTTCACATTCAGTGGACTTCCTCCTGGACTTAAAATGTAATTTTCTCTAAAGCTTTTGGAAACAGCTTCCTTATACGATGGCACATGTTGCTTGTTGGGAGCTCTATATGGTGACAGCCAAAAAGGTGGGTAGAGTTTCTGTCTCACTGCAGTCTCTATCAAGAGCATGATTAATACAAATGGTGCCACGCAGATCAGAAGAAGAAACTGAGAGATGCGAACAGTGCCAATCAAATCAAAGTGAGAATATTCCCATGAATACTTGCCTCTCTGCCTTGTTATTAGATAGCTCGCCATCTACCTTTACACAGCGATACTATCTCCCTAATGCGAAATCTGAAGGCATGTGAAAATTGAATGGAAACATATAAATATTAACAACAGATACTGGTAACACATTCCAATGAGGCGATGCTATCACCGTTTCATTACACTACTTGTAGGAGTTGAGCTATTATTAGCCGAGCATACCATGTAATCTCCAGGGATTATTGTGGCAAGATATCTGTATAATTAGCTCTGTCTAATCGAACAATCCAGCGCAAGTCAATCTCTAGCCTCCGGTGTATAAATAGGCAGTCATCCCCTACTACCTCACACGCCTCATGGTGATAATTACATAGATATATGCGCCTAACGCTAGCACAAGCGCCAAGTAGGCTAAAAAATGGAATTGTTTAACGTTTGAACTTTAATTGACGCAACTCGTGGAAAAACAATGAAACTTCAACAAGCATTGAACTCTTGTCTTCGGTTTGCTTTATACGAGGACGAATCAAAAATTAAGTTACACTAGCTTGCCGTGAGAGCACGCTGTGTGTCGTGGCCGTGGCCACTGCCATCGTAATGTACAGGCCGTAAGGCTCCTACTGTGACGTCACACCTAGGGTCGTTATAGTCGCAGCAGCAAGTCAGATAGCTCCCTTCACACACAGTCTCTTCAAACTTAATGTAAATTACGCTCCCGCTTCAAGACGTAGAAAAATAGCAATGCTATTTTGGGCTGATTGGCACTTCCATCCGTTACCACTACATACGCCTAATTATCTCTCTGCTTGTTCGAATCCGGCCTATGTAGCTGGCATTTTGCGAGTGAACAAAGTGGTACATTGCCGGTACATTTACTTGGACGTTGAAACACACAAACAGGGCTAAATTGCAGTATTTTGACGTCGAGAATAAGATCTATTCTTGGCTATTTTCTCGTTGTTCACCGCTTTGAAAAGGTTTATGGTAGATGCCTGAAAAAACCACACATCATTCTTGGCTATTCAACAGATCACGTCCTAAACTGCTCGTGGATGACAAAGCACAATGTAACCTATCTCTAACTGTAATCAATGCACAGACCACCCTCAAGGTGACTTAAACAGGGCCTATCCTAACAACACTTATTTTCTATGACTCAATCTAACTTGTTTCTTGCATCAGGAATTTACAATTGGTTGTAATTTTGAAATCAGGTATCAATAACCTACAGTACTTATACCAGGTGCTAACAATCCCATTAATGTAAATACAGTAGCCTACACAAATGCTGCCACGAAAACACTACCATATTCACTTGAGTTTGATCGAGAGACCATTCTCACAAATAATGTAACTTGGACTAACTTCAGTACTGAATACTGGATATCGCTTCTCTGATTTACATACGGTAAGTAACTTAACCTCAGCATTATCATATTAGAAATGTTTCCAGTCCTAGCATAGGCTGAAGTTTGGGAACTTTTTACAATAATTGAAACCATATTAACTAACAACCTACTATCAAGGTGATTAGCTCTTCTATCCCGAAGAATGGTATCTTACTTTCAGGGAAATGTTAACACACACTCTTGTATTCCCCGTAATGAACAAATAATTCCTAGGAATGTTGTGTATGCGTTGCTTTCTTAAATTGTCGTGGTGGGAAAGGAGAAGCAAGCCACATTATCATTTCTTTCATAATACCGGTAGTTGCTATAAACAAACTTTTGACATACCTGTGACCTGGGAAGGAGGTTTCCTGAACAAACAACATTTTATTACCATCCATAAAACCTTGTACGAGTCGAAATAATAAGTGATATAGAGGTCCTAACTAAAACATAACCTTCTGTGTGATGACAAACATGCAACGCAAAATTTGCGTAGAAACCGTACAATAACCTACCTACAAAATGAACATTGTTTCAGAAAATAAATAATCCTCATTCTAGATGACGTAAGTAGAAGCGTTCTCAAGTATCACTTTTCATGCGGATACTCATTCATAAAAGATATAAACAACACAGCACAAAGCAAAATGGTCGCCATCTCTACCCCCTACCGATCAGCTGATCAATCGTTAAGAGTCGCTGCATGATGGCCTGTACATTACGATGGCAGTGCCGTCCGTGGTCAATGCGTAGCAAGCTACAGTAACTTCTGACACGTCCGATAGGAGAGGTAGTGTGCTATCCCGTCGTGGTGTGTGTGCAGAGCCATGGAGGAAAGAATAAGAGGAGATGCCCTGAGCTCGTTTGAGTGAAGCCAAGCGCTGCATCCAAAGTGGGCGTAACCTTAACTTGTATTCGGTGTTCCGTGACTTGCATATGGTTGTACGAGTCGAATAAGTGCCCTGTTTATTAATTTTAAGGTTCGCATTCTTGAATATCAAAATGTGTACGAACAATGAGTGAAAATGGCTGTGCTCGAAATTAGGCCTAAAACCTGATGAATGCCTCAACACCAATAAGAACTTAAAAATCAATTTGGTAAAAATACCGTGATTAGTTCGGCATCATTATGATAGTTCCCAAGATGTTCTTTCTTTGGTATAACTCGCACCTTCAGACACCTGTATTCAGTTTAATCAGTGTTTAAGCGCATTATTACGTTTTGCCGCGTCTTTCTTACAAAACTATCCTTGCACAGGTGCTCTCATATTTCTATTTAAATTGGCTATTAAAACGATAACGCAGCTTATTTGTGCCAAGTACCGTGATGTACAGAGTGTATTCTACCTATCCAAGAAAAAAATTTGACTTGTCATTGCAGTTTTATGTCACTAAAATCCAAGACTAGTTGGAGTGGTTTACGGCTTTAAGCATAGGAACAGCCATTTTCTTGCTACCCAAAGTGGGCGTGCCGTTTGGCTTCAGCAGCTTCCACTAGGCAGCGCAGCGAAGACATCTCCTTCCGTTCTTTCCTCCATGAGCAGAGCGGGCTAGGCTCAGTGGCGCGTCACCTGGATGTTCACTCCAAATTGGGGGTGCGTGCAACGATCAGATTTCTATCGGCTAAACAGCTCAATTGCACGGACATCACTGCACGATAACGCAAAGGCTTCCACGGCCTGCCAAACGTCAGAACTGTTGCAGCGATTCAAGTGGGAGGTGTGGCAACATCCTCCACACTGTCCAGACTTAGCACCTTGCGATTTTCATGTGTTCGGTAAGAAGAAAAAGGATCTCGGTGGACGACGATTCCGATACGATTTTTTTTTCGTGTGGCCTCCTGGGAGGCCGAGTGCAGGTCTTTCTAGTCGACACCAGTGGGCGACCTGCGCGTCGGAATGAGATGGAATGGACGAAGATGAAACTGGGCAAGGATGTGGAAGGAAGCGGCCATGACCTGTCAGAAGGTACCGTCAAAGCATTTGCCTGGTGTTGAAAATGGGAAACCACGCAAAACCATTCCAAGGACGGCCGACGATGGGGCCCGAACCCACGCGTCTACCGAGTCAGCAGAGAGCTTGGCCCCATGGCCTAACGCTGCGCTTTAGCCTGCGTAGCCACGACAGTCGGTTCCGATACGATGAGGAGGTGAAAGCAGCTGAATCTAAGTGGTTAAATAGCGCTGGAGGTGATTTTTACGCATCTGGAATCGAAAAGTTGGTTGCCCATTCCGAGAAATGTTTACTGTCTCTTGGGGACTATGTGGAGAACTGAACTTACATTGTATGTTGCCTGTGTGTATGTGGTTTAATAAAGGGTCATAACTGGGAAATGTAACTTACTTTTTGATTTACCATCGTACAATCAAAGATGTCGCCTCCGTAGCGTAGCGGTCAGCATGGTTAGCTGCCGCCCCGGAGGTCCTGGGTTCGATTCCCGGCTCTGCCACGAAATTTGAAAAGTGGTACGAGGACTGGAACGGGGTCTACTCAGCCTCGGGTGGCCCAAATGAGTAGAGGGGGTTCGATTCCCCCTCAGCCATCCTCGAAGTGGTTTTCCGTGGTTTCCCACTTCTTCTTCGGGCAAATGCCGGGATGGTACTGCCCCCGTAAATTGAATTATATTGAGACCACGATGGCTGTATTGGAAAATGTGAAGAAAGTTATGGCTGTCATAGTTGTGACGTGGATATTCATGACGTAAGCACGGATGACGCAGACTTCACGCAAGTAGGCTGGTTGAACTGAGATTCTTGGTGACGTCATGATTTTGTTCGAGAAAGATCTGAGATTTACGACGCAGTCGCAGGGAAACGTGGAATTGTGCTGAGGAAGAAGTTACGCGATTGGAGGAGAGACTCGAACCAATGAACGATAGTTTGGAGGGAGACGGAGATTACTGAAACTATCATATTTAATTACTTTCGGAATGCAGAATTGTGGAAACCTATTTTCAGTTATGGCATTGATTCGGAATTTTGAAGAAATTATTTTTGAGTTTTTGAAATTTGAAAATCCGTCAAGTATTGCCAAAGTTAGAACTTCTAGCGATGACGGAGAAACAAGCTATGGAAGGGATGGATACGCCCCTTAAGAAGTTGATAAAAGGTCTTGCACAGCAGAGAGAAGCTCTCATAGCTCATATATCAGATCTCATACCGCATATATATTTCTGATGTCATATAGTCATTTTCGAGTGAATAAGTCAAACAAGTCGTCTTTAGCGTGTGGTAAAGCCCACCGCATTGAACGAGTACGGAGCGTGCCGCAGTTCCATTTTACGGTGTTTGAAACTAGGCGAAGTTGAAACGCACACATTAACGCGTCTATAAGATAATATATCAAGAGTTGACTAATGCCTTTAAGCTAATTCGATTGTGCAATACTATATTAAAGTGTGTAGAAAGGTTGAACATTTTCAAGATTATAATTCGAAAGATATTGGCATTTTAAGTCGGCAGACAAAAGTGATTTTCTCGCCACCTGAGAAGCACTTTTAATATATCACATTCTAGGCTACGGCTGACACGTATTGCAACCGTGCTACTACATATTGCTTTTGATGATATAACGCTGCATTCTAACATGGAACAATATAATATCGCAGTTCTTTCAACTATTATAACGGAAATGGAGATGGAAGGCTAAGGACTTTAATGCAATTGGGACATATATCAATGGAGTGAAATAGCAGCATGGAACTTCGCTAGTCGTCTTTCTACAAAAGCGAGCATGTAGTGAACATCCAACTACACTCATGCATCGTTGTCCAACGCTGAATTATATCAAATGGCAGTGGAAACATATTCATACTCCACAAATATGAATTTCTACGGAAATAACTGCAATAAACTTCATGGCGAATTTCTACCAGAACTTCAGGGAACTATCAAGAGAGGCCAGGGTGGACCCGGCTCACAAAGAAGAGTTTTGCCAGAAGGATGTCTATCGTATACAAGGAGCAGTGCAATTTCCGGAGGAGGAAGCAGTTCTATTCTCCGAGGGCGCTGGTTCCAGGTTCGAGGACGGAGCACATCTTTTTGGTGAAATGGAACCATCACCAGTCTTCTTTGGAAGATTTTCCTCTGGAACTTCAATCAACAGATAAGGTAGTCGTGAACGTTTCTTGTTTTATTTGAGTCATTTAGCGATGTCTGAGCAACCATTTTTCCCATATTTTTGTTCTATATATTATGCCCCATATTCTTGCTTGATAATTCTGTACTCAGTACACTTCGATGAGTTATGCCATTTTCTACGATTTATTAAGACATTGTTATGTCAGTGGCATAGTTAAATAATTTTGGATCAGTTGAGACTGATAATTAATATTCTTTCAGTAATTTGCATATTTTTGTAGTCACGATTTGACTGTAAAGTTAACGATTTTCTATGGCAGATTTGAATCAGACAGCGTGTCATTTTATTAAAGTAATTCTATTCAGTAAATTACTTTGACCAATTTTCTGTCATCCTCAAGAAAGAAGAATAATTAAAAGATTTTAGAGCGTTAAAATCTATTACTGTATCGACGATCTTGGAAATACTAGTCGTTTTAAGAACATGACTGCAACATAGACATTTATCGTCAGTTCTGAAATTACCATTGCATTACAGACAATTTTATGAACTATGAACTTTGATTTCGATTTATTGAATACACTATAGTAATGAACATTTGATAGGAGTTTTTCTCAATACTAGATTGGAACAATAATGTTTGCATTCCACAGTCTAATTGTATTCTATTCGACTATTATGCAGTTTAGATGAACTTTGTTTGAAGATAGTATTTTTATACTACGATACTTAGGAGATATTAATCTCAATTTTGATAGACCAGAAAGGCGTGTATAATCGTATTTGCTATTAAATTTATTTGTGATTGGCAAATTTTTACTTCATATCGATTCATGAATGAAACCCACGAAGGTTAAAATAATAACAGTTTTGAAACAATTAATGAATATAAGAATTTTTAAAGTGGAACTATGGATGTATAATCGTTAGTTCAGTGGACATGTAAAAGTCGCTGATGAATAATGCCCTTGAATAAGTGAAGGAGATTCCCACAGTAATAAGAATGGAGTTAATGAATTTGTAAGTGGAGGTTTGTTGAATATATTGTGGAAGATTTTTATGCCATATATATTGAAATATATGATGAATTCTGGGCCTATTTTATGCAATTTGTGCATTTGAGCGAAGTATTTTTCCGCTGAGTTTATTGTCCAGGTCCTTTGAAAATTAATCATGTGAAATTACTGTTAAAATTAACAAGAGTGTTAAATAATTTGAGATAACGATTTCGAATGGAGGTTACCGTCACAAATAATAATAATAATTATTAAAACTTATTAAACCTGAATATAAGCATAAATATAACTAACCTTCATTGGTCGATTATATTAACCTGATTTGAGTAATTATCAACCGGATAAACGTGTGGTTTAATGTATTTCTAAAAATAATATTATTAATATTGTAAATAATTGTGTAAATATCTTTAACAATAATTTGTAATGAAAGGAATTAAGAGAGGCGTGTATAGATTTTTCAATTGTCGTTTGACAATATTATAAACAATTATAATTGTTATAAACAATTAATGAGCATTTGTTATAAACATTAAGAGTTTTGTTAATATACTCTAAAGAACGCTAAGTATACATATGGATTATGCAATTAAACAAGTTTTGGGATTATTAGAGTAATCCAGTAATATTTGATTGAAGCATTTAAAAGATTTGCGTGATAATATTTGAGTTGAGTTGAGGACATTTAAAGTGTTTGAAAAGGAGCTAAGCTCTGAGGTTACGAGCATATGCTAAGGCTGACTGGACAGGTGGGTCCATTTGACGACGTGGGCATGCGACTTGATGTAGGGTGGATCGCAGCTGGCCTGACAATTGTATGTTAGAGGCCAAGGTCGACCTCATAACAGGCTTGCAGTTATAAATAAAGTGTGATGTTTATGAAAGAGGAAAACAATTGCTACATGTCTCATCCCAATTCCCTCATCCATTCCAAGTGTATTACTATTATTACGTTCCTTATAAGCAAGTAAAAGATAAAATTTTGTATGTAACGTCTACAAGTCCTACAGGAGGACATGATTATATTGACAATGGCTTCTGATTGCCACGTGTATTTTGTTGAGTTTTTGTTAAAGTCATTCCCTTTATGTGAAATAAATTATTGTACAGTTTAAAGTTTCTTGTTTCCGTCTTGGTTCATTTTAAATATCATGGTGGAGGTTATTGTGTGGGCATACTTTAAGTGATCCAGTTGGCAACCCATACCCGAGATTAATTTGAATAGGTAAGTGAAGGTAAGTATGAACCCCCGTATATTTTGGTGTGTTCCACAATAATTTCTTGTTAACTGCTGTGCTCTAATCTCGGTAGTATCTGTCAGTGCCATTTTCATTGATGTAGCTGTGCCGGTGCGATTGATTATTGGCAATCCGATTGAGGGGGCGGATATCTGACAGCCTACTATCCGGGTTAACGGGGACAGTAGGATTGGCAACCCTAAAACGTGGGGCACGATCAGCTCGATTGGCTCGATTGGCTCGATCAGCAAAACATTGGATTACCAAGTTATTGCAGTAGAATTGGCACCGCAATTTAGTGGAGTGTTCGAATAACATTGGATTACCAAGTTATCGATGTCAATGGGATTGTGAAGACTCAAATAAAGAGGTTGATTCTTTGTTAGATGTCTTGGCCAATTATAGAATTTGAGAGTGTGATTATATAGGGATTAAATGTTGTGTTGTATTAGGAAAATTACACTCAGAAAAGATCAGATCTTATACAACTTGAGAGAGGTTAAATAGGCTGGAAACTTAGAAAAATCGCCTATGATCTGGAGTCTTATTTTATTTGACCGGCTTATGATATGTTTAGTCATATTAAAGATAAAATTAAACTATTTGGATTGTAAATGTAAATTATTTGTGTTAGGATATTTTAAAATGAACCAAAGAAATTTGAACATGTGCTTGAGTTTATTTCAACGTGAAATGTCTACGAAGGTTAATTATAAGGTAATTATAAGTTAGATTTAAGACAGAAAATTGCTCAAATTTATATATGGTGAAAAATGTTGCTCAGATGTTGTTATTTTGCTCTGTTTGTCCCTAAATCAGTCTATTATTGAAATAATATTGAAATGGCAGATGAAAGTATAAGAAAGATGTTAGAGGAGATGGAAGCTAGGAATGTTAGTCGAATGCAGGAAATGGAAGCTAGGAATACTAGTCGAATGGAGGAGAATTCTAGTAATATGTCTGCTAATTTGAAGGCTAGCATGAATGAAAGTGTAAAGCAGATGCTGGATGAAAATCTGAAAGTTCTTCAGACCAGTTTTGCAAACTTAGAAAATGATATGTCGCGTTTACAGATCAGTACCCAGGGAATCGAGAATGCTGTAAGTGACATTCATAAAGATGTTTCTGATGTTAAGACTGATGTTTCTAAGGTACAGAAAGATCTTACTATGTTGAATCTTGATGTTGCTAATGTCCGGGGTGATATTTCATGTGCTAGAGCTGAAGTAATTGTTGTTAGGAACGATGTTGCTACTGTACAAGATAAAGTAGAAGAGGTTCAAAGAGAGATTCAAAATGTTCGAACCGATGTGTCAAATGTTCAAGTAGACATTAATAACATTCATTCAGATGTAAATGAGATGCAAAGCGATATAACTAAGGTACAAGTAGAAGTTAACACTGTTTTTGTAGACATTGCTAAAGTTCAAACTGATGTTAATAAAGTTAGAGAAGAAATAGAAACTTCAAAAACACTTTGCACTCGTAACATTAGTGCATTAACAACTAGGTTAGTTGACGAGTCTGTCAGGACAACAGCTTCTTTAGCAGGATTAAAGTATGATGTAGAGGTCATGAGAACCCAAGTATTAGATCATAATCGTTTACTTAAGGAAGACATTGAAGTAGATATTGCGGAAATGTTAACTGCAAATGTAACGGTATGGAAAGATGAATTGGAATAGGTCAAGTGGGGAACATGTAACTCAGATTCAGGAACGAATTGAAAGAAAACTTGCCAGTACACAAGTAGACATTAATAATGAGGTAGTGCAAATTAGGAAAGATTTGAGTATAAGGATGGATTCGCTATCCGAAAAGCAGGTAGAGGATAGAACTCAAATAGGTCAGGACGTGCAAGCATTAAAATCCGCGTTAGAGGAACAAATTCATAAGGTTGTCTCTGATGTTAATGAAACTACGAGCAAACTTCAGAATTTGAAACTAGGAGAAGCCAGCATGATGGAAACCTATAAAGAAGAGTTGATCAGGAAAGTCATCACGGAAATCACGGAGAAGGATCCAGAAGGCTTGACTTGCGAAGACGATAGGAATTACGTCAGACGATGTAACCTCGCTACAGAAGAGAGAGATATTAGTCCTGAGGAACGTATATCCAGATTCCGGGAAGAAGAAGAGGATAGGAATATTGAACCTGAATGGAGATATCGTGATAGTGGGAAGAATTACATGGATTCATATCCGAGAAATGTGACAGTCATCCGGAACTTCGAGGACATACCTCAAAAATTTAGCAATACTGATAGTCTAACACCGATAGAATATATCAGGAACCTGAAAGACTATTTCATTGAAGCTCACATTCCCAGAGAAAGAGAGATGAGAATTGTGGAGAGATTTCTAGCTGGAGGACCCCTTGAATGGTTCAGGGCATTTCGCTATACGTTCAGTAATTTTGACGAATTTGCAGAGGCACTGATAAAACGATTCTGGTCCATCGAAGCACAGAATTCATTAAGAGCTGAGGTATACTCAAGGAAGTATTCAGGTACTCTTCCAACACGGTACGCTGATTTCTTCACGAGCCAGTTATCACGCTTGAGATTTTTGCAACCCCCACTGTCAACAGAGCAGTTGATAGATGCGATTTCTCGTATGCTGCCTGTGGAGGTGAGAAGACTCATCATATCGTCAAACATCAGGGATTTGACCAGTATGGACGAATTGTTGAGAAGGCTTGACTACACGAGTCCAATGCCAAATGTGGTACAAAAAGGTCAGAGGCACGAATTCAAAGACATCAATACTGTCTATATGGATCAAGTTCAGCAAACTGACAAGCCTGATGAAGAAAAAACTGAAAATGTAGGTCCTCACAGGAACCATCACTTTCGCAACCACAGATCGCAAGGTTACCGTCCATATCAGCAAAGAAGAGGCGGGATAAACAATAGAGGAAACTACAATAATGGAAGAGGTAGATACTACAATAACCAGGGCTACAATAGGAATTACAATAGAAATTACCAGAATCGAAATCAGAATTCTCAAGGTCAAGTTATGACACCCGACAAATATCAGGAGAGAGAGAAAGAAAGTCAGCAGTATCTAAAGGAATTACGGGAGAAGGAAGCTGAAAACCAAAAGAAAAGACAGGATGTAGTGATCGATCCTGGTCCTTCTACAAGCCAGCAGAACTTTGAGATTGGTAACACAAAAAAAACGCCGATTTCTCAACGACAGTGAGAAACTATAAATACATTGCCACACCACACCTAATTACCATTAATGAAATTTATGAAGTTACTGATGAGGATTTATTAGAAGAGAGGGGAATCGTCAAAGAGGAAAGACCATGTGCCTTACCTATTATTTCTGTACTGATAGATGGCCAACAGTACAAAGCTCTTATGGATACCGGCGCAATTATTTCTATCATTTCGGATGAATGCTATCAAAGTCTGTTAAAAGGAGAAAACATGACAGTTTTACCTGTTTCTACCGTCAAAGTGAGAGGAATTTTCCAAGACAAGGCAGTGAAATGCAAGATCCAAGTGTTGTTGAACTTTGAAATTAATGGAAGGACTTATGAACAGATCTTTATTGTATTGAACAAGATCCATTTCGATATTGTGCTAGGAATCGATTTTATATCGAAAGTTGGAGCCATTATTGACATGAAGAATAGGATTATTAGCTTTAATGATGGGTACATGATCACAGAAGAGATCGAAGAACAGGACGTGAAAAACAGTCTGGAGATAGACCTTAGGGAAGAGATTTTAAATACCATTATCAATGAAGTGGAAAATCTAACAGAAATACCCAGTAGAAAAACTGAAGGATTTGAAGAAATTCAGGGGGAATTTGAGGATTTGATAAAGGAATTCCAAGATATTTTTGATGAAAAGCCTGGATTGATTAAAGACTATAAGTACAAGATAAGGCTGACCGATGAAACCCCTTACCAAAAGAGAATATACCCCATACCTGAGAAATACTATCAAGAAGTACGAGGGTTGATCAGAAAAATGGAGGTAGACGGGATTATTAAAAAACAGGCGTCGTCTTACATAAACCCCATCACTGTAGTGAAGAAAAGTAATGGTCAGATACGTCTTTGTCTCGATGCTCGGACCATCAACTTGAAGATTCTTCCAGAAAATGACCGACCACCTAAGATTAGAGATCTGCTTCGAAAGTTCAAAGGGAGAGCATGTTTCAGTGTTCTTGACTTGACATCTTCGTTTTACCAAGTTCAACTAGAAGAAGAAAGTATGCAGTACACTGGATTCTTATTTGACCAGACGTCATGGGTCTTTGTGAGAATGCCTTTTGGAATGGTCAACAGTGGACCAGCACTTATTCGAGCACTTGATAGTAAGCTCACTGACGAAGTAAAGGAAAATGTAATCTGCTACATTGACGATTTAATTGTATCTTCACCCAATGCCGCAGAACATTTAGTGCATTTGAGAAAGTTGTTTGAAAATTTAAGGGAGGCCAATATCAAGGTCAATTTTGGAAAATGTCAATTCTTGAAGAAGGAGATCAACTACTTGGGGCATACGATTGATAAAGATGGATATCATCCAAACATGCAGAAAGTAGATGCGATCACAAGGTTCCCAAAGCCAACTAAGGTGAAACAAGTCAGAGAATTTGTAGGCGCATGCCAATTTATCAGCAGTCACTGTCCGAGATACTCTGAAATTATGGCTCCTCTGTATGACTTACTCAAGAAGAATAACAGATGGAAATGGAGTACCGCAGCAGACGAGGCTTTTGAGAAAGCAAAGGAGATGCTCAGAAACAACGTTAAACTGGAGTACCCAGACTTTGAGAAGATGTTCTATATAGAGTCTGATGCATCAAGAATAGGCATTAGTGCAGTCTTATACCAAAAAGAGGAGGCAGGCAACAAGCACTACATTGCGTTCACTAGTCGGAAGTTAAAGAAACACGAGGAAAACTACTTTACGACAGAACTAGAAGCGTTAGCTTTTGTAACAGCTTTGCAAGCGTGGAAAAAAATGCTGCTGGGACACAAGGTTATCATTATTACAGATCACAAAGCATTTCAGTTTATGCTGCATACTGACATGTCTAGTGATAGATTGACACGTTGGGCTTTGTTCACCCAACAGTTTAACGCCACTATCGTCCATCAGCCTGGGAAAGATAACTTACTGGCTGATGCTTTATCACGTAACCTTATCAAAAATGTGCAGATACACCATGTACAATTGGAGCAGCAAGATCAAGAGACCGTTAGGAGGTTAGCCCGAATCGGTGTGTCACAGAAGAGACACGCTCCAATCAGGAAAATGTACAGGTTCCTTAAGGGTTACATGGACAATACTGATGTTGACTATGCAGCTACACAGAGAGAATCACGACACTTTGTCTTGAGTGGAGACATCGTATGTAAGTATGCTGACTCTGCGCATACAAAGCTCCGAATAGTCGTGCCACCTAAACTTGTTGTCAATTTAGTGTGGGTAGCTCATCACGCAACTGGACATGCAGGTTTAGATAAAACTCTTGATACTCTTAAAGAGAGGTTTATTTGGACTAACATGCGTTCCAGCATTGCTAATGTCATTCGTTCATGTGATAAATGTCAAAGAGCAAAGTATGCTTCCGCTCTATTAAAAGGAAAACCTAAGGCTATGATTCCTTCTAAACCAAATAACTCATGGCGACGGACATATTTGGTCCTTGTCCGAAGGGATACCAGGGTAATCAGTTCCTGTTGGTTACCGTGGATGTCTTCTCGAAATTTGTAACAATGAGTCCCATGCAAAAAGCTAACACGAGGAATGTTGTAAGCAGACTGGAACATGCTGTATTTCCAAAAGCTGGTAAACCAGAATATCTACTATCGGATCATGGAGCTCAGTTTACATCCTTAGAATTTGCTGCAGATATGGAAAGGCTTGGTATTAAGCACTTATTTTCAAGCGTGCGCTATCCAGAATCGAATTCTTCAGAAAGATATATGGCTGAATTTTCGAAATTTTGTGGAATTTTCTGTCCGAATGATCATTCTGGTTGAGTGAGATTTGTACCCCTTATTGAGGAATGTCTAAATTCTACAGTGCAGGAGAGCACAGGAGAGGTGCCAATGAGACTTCATCTAGGAAGAAACCCAGAAAGGCCGTGGGACAATCTTTTTAACCACATTCCTAGAGATCCCGACCTAGGAAGGCAGCAGAGAATTGACAGAGCGAAGGAACAACTCCAGAAAGCAGCAGAGAAACGATTGAAAAGAGTAGCTGGAAAACGTTTTGGTGCTCCCTTAGAAATTGGAATTCTAGTATTACTACGCAGATCTGTCAAGGCTGATGTGAGTAAGAAAATCTATCCCAAGTTTGGAATAGTATTCATGGGTCCGTTCAGAATTACGAATGCTTATGGAAACAACTGTTATGAACTCTACGATGATGAGAATAATGTCGTTTATGGCAAGTTCAATGCTGGAAACTTGAAGAAATATTATCCAAGAGTAAGCCAATGATAATTCAATTTCGTGTTCAAGTGAATTGAGATATTTATAACACAGAGTTTAAAAACAATTTGCAACTGTTTTTAAAACGTGGTGAAGGGAGAATGCCCCCGTAAATTGAATTATATTGAGACCACGATGGCTGTATTGGAAAATGTGAAGAAAGTTATGGCTGTCATAGTTGTGACGTGGATATTCATGACGTAAGCACGGATGACGCAGACTTCACGCAAGTAGGCTGGTTGAACTGAGATTCTTGGTGACGTCATGATTTTGTTCGAGAAAGATCTGAGATTTACGACGCAGTCGCAGGGAAACGTGGAATTGTGCTGAGGAAGAAGTTACGCGATTGGAGGAGAGACTCGAACCAATGAACGATAGTTTGGAGGGAGACGGAGATTACTGAAACTATCATATTTAATTACTTTCGGAATGCAGAATTGTGGAAACCTATTTTCAGTTATGGCATTGATTCGGAATTTTGAAGAAATTATTTTTGAGTTTTTGAAATTTGAAAATCCGTCAAGTATTGCCAAAGTTAGAACTTCTAGCGATGACGGAGAAACAAGCTATGGAAGGGATGGATACGCCCCTTAAGAAGTTGATAAAAGGTCTTGCACAGCAGAGAGAAGCTCTCATAGCTCATATATCAGATCTCTTACCGCATATATATTTCTGATGTCATATAGTCATTTTCGAGTGAATAAGTGAAACAAGTCGTCTTTAGCGTGTGGTAAAGCCCACCGCATTGAACGAGTACGGAGCGTGCCGCAGTTCCATTTTACGGTGTTTGAAACTAGGCGAAGTTGAAACGCACACATTAACGCGTCTATAAGATAATATATCAAGAGTTGACTAATGCCTTTAAGCTAATTCGATTGTGCAATACTATATTAAAGTGTGTAGAAAGGTTGAACATTTTCAAGATTATAATTCGAAAGATATTGGCATTTTAAGTCGGCAGACAAAAGTGATTTTCTCGCCACCTGAGAAGCACTTTTAATATATCACATTCTAGGCTACGGCTGACACGTATTGCAACCGTGCTACTACATATTGCTTTTGATGATATAACGCTGCATTCTAACATGGAACAATATAATATCGCAGTTCTTTCAACTATTATAACGGAAATGGAGATGGAAGGCTAAGGACTTTAATGCAATTGGGACATATATCAATGGAGTGAAATAGCAGCATGGAACTTCGCTAGTCGTCTTTCTACAAAAGCGAGCATGTAGTGAACATCCAACTACACTCATGCATCGTTGTCCAACGCTGAATTATATCAAATGGCAGTGGAAACATATTCATACTCCACAAATATGAATATTTCTACGGAAATAACTGCAATAAACTTCATGGCGAATTTCTACCAGAACTTCAGGGAACTATCAAGAGAGGCCAGGGTGGACCCGGCTCACAAAGAAGAGTTTTGCCAGAAGGATGTCTATCGTATACAAGGAGCAGTGCAATTTCCGGAGGAGGAAGCAGTTCTATTCTCCGAGGGCGCTGGTTCCAGGTACGAGGACGGAGCACATCTTTTTGGTGAAATGGAACCATCACCAGTCTTCTTTGGAAGATTTTCCTCTGGAACTTCAATCAACAGATAAGGTAGTCGTGAACGTTTCTTGTTTTATTTGAGTCATTTAGCGATGTCTGAGCAACCATTTTTCCCATATTTTTGTTCTATATATTATGCCCCATATTCTTGCTTGATAATTCTGTACTCAGTACACTTCGATGAGTTATGCCTTTTTCTACGATTTATTAAGACATTGTTATGTCAGTGGCATAGTTAAATAATTTTGGATCATTTGAGACTGATAATTAATATTCTTTCAAGAGTTTAGTGCTTTTCAGTCGGTCAACACGAATGTACCCAAAAGAGATGGGTTATGCCCTAATCCTGAAATAAATTACATGAGATTAATAAAACACTAGGATGACCAGTTTCGATCGTCAAGCGATCATCATCAGATCCAATACACTTAGGCTATAAAATCTATGTTTGAAATACAGGTGAAAATATTTACAATATGTACAATTATTTAGTTGCAGTATTGGTACTGCAACTGTCAGTGTATGCTAAATGCAGTATATATGTTAGGTGAAATGCTAAATGGTGATGGCTATCCGGAGATTGTACTTTAGAGAGATTATATGGTTGTAAACTATGGTTAAACTATAAAAATTTTAGGCTAACTACTTATCTGATTGTCTTCCGTACTACAGCTATTCGCAGTTTCCGTGCTCACTTGAACTCGCTGTGCGGACGACTGCGGTGGTTATCTTAACGACTGGTTTTTCCCTGCCTTCCCCCCCTGTCCCTACGTGCTGTGGGGAGTGATCGCGATGTGTTTATGTGAGGTGTTGCCAACCTAGATAAGATGTATGTTATTGAATGAGGTGGATCTACAACTATTAAAGACCGTGGATTAGTCCTCGCCACGCGTGGAGCATAACCCATTCGAACTAAGCGTTGACGGTCTTATGAGGACGTCCCGGCACCTTTAATACTGCCTCTAATATGGGCCTTGGTTTATTGCAGAAGAAAGGTACATCGTACACCTGATCCAGATAACATTTACCTATTAAAAACCCCCTAATTCCCCCCTTTTTTTATCTAGCTTGGCTGTGTCGCTAAATTGTGTTTTGTTTCCGACAGGGTGTGTTTTTTAGTAGCGTGAAGAGGGGTGAGCTCTCCATGAACGTGTGTTCATTTAGATTGTTGGGATTGTTTCGTTTGGCTAGGTGTATCTCGATTGCTTCCTTTATGTCAAGAGCTCTGCCTTTCGATTCGTGATGGATTATTTTAAGGTCCGACTCTATGTTGGTAAAGCTATGCCCTGCGTCACACATATGTTCGCACACGGCTGAATGTGTTCCGTATCTTATCGCATTTCTATGTTCATTATAACGTGTGTCTACTCGCCTTCCACTCTGCCCGATGTAATTAGCTTGACAATCGGTGTCTTGGCACGTTATAGAATATACCCCTGACCTTGAATACGGGTCACGTTTATTTAGATTACTATTTAGGAGGTGCCTAGCGGTTGTGTTTTTCGTCGTGAAAGCTATCTTTATGCCTTGCTTTTTGAATAGGTTAGTGATTTTATATGTATTCGCATTCACATAGTTGAAACGCGCAAATTGTTTCTCATTACTGTCCGGTTTGGGAATCGTTTTATCTTTATTTTTATGTTTGGCTATAATTTGATTTATTTTGCTTGGCGAGAAGTTGTTTTCCTTTGCTATTTGCATAATAGTTCTTATTTCCTTATTATAGTTGTCTTTTGACATGGGTATGTTTAAAGCCCTGTGCACCATTGAATTGAAACCCGCTAGTTTGTGCGTACTGGGGTGATTAGACTGATTGTCGATTGCATGCGAGGTTTGTGTTGCTTTCCGGAATATGGAATATGAAAGGTCGTTGTCTTTACGTTCAATAGTTATATCGAGATAATTTATTTTCCGGTCTATTTCGGATTCCTTAGTGAATTTGATAGAATGGTGAAGGCTATTAATGGATTGGAGAATTGTTTCTTCGCTTGTTAGTTCAGTATCGTAGATGCAAATTACATCATCTACGTATCTTTTCCATATTACTATTCCCTTTGTTGAAGTCTTTTCTAAGAACGCATTTTCTAGTGCATTGATGAAGATGTCAGCGATTAACCCACTTAGTGGCGATCCCATTGCTAGGCCTTCTCTCTGTGTGTATATTTTATTGTCGAATTGAAACACGTTTTGGGTGAGAACGACCCTCAGTAATCTCACAATCTCTTCAATTTCTTTTACCGAATTGTTGGATTTTAAGTTGTTTTCGATAGTGTTGATTGCTTCAATAATCGGAATATTGGTGTACATGTTAGTTACGTCGAAGGATACTAGCCTGAAGCTAGGTTTCATTTGTAGGGTGTTCAATGCTGTTACTAGTTCTGTTGTGTTCTTTACAGAGTTGTTTTTGTCGTTGGAAAGACGGCATTTTAAGATTTTTAGTAACTCTTTGCTGATTTTGTAATTAGGGGCATTCCTACAATTGACTATTGGTCTCATTGGGCATTCCTTTTTGTGTATTTTTGGTTGTCCCCTCAATGACGGTATTTTCGGGTTCATGTTTATTAGTTTTGATTTTTCAGCTTTGGTCAGTATGTATTCTGTTTCTTTTAGCGCACTTTTTATTTGTTTTTGGAATTTGTTGGTGGGGTCTTTTGTTAATTCCTTGATTTCGTTGTTGTTTAGGAATTCGACTGTTTTTTCAATGTATTCTGTTTTATTCAAAATTACTGTAGTGTTTCCCTTATCTGCTTTTGTGATGATTAAGTCATGTTCTTTTATTTTTTGTTTCAACGACTTTATTTCTTTGATTTGTTTGTTGTTTTGAATGTTATTGCTATCGCCCTCTCGTTTGAGGATTTTTTTGGCTTCGTTGGTGGCGAGATTTTTGGTTAATTCCCTGTCTTCTGCTGGGAGCTTGTGACTGGCTATCTCAATATCTGTGATTAACTGTTTTATATTGTGGTTCGTGTGTGCGTCTGTGCAGTTGTATTTCAAACCTTTGTCTAACATATTCATTTCACCTTGAGAAAAGGTTACGTTCGTTCTGTTGTTTACTCTGCTGTGGAAATTGAATTCATTGTTATTCGTGTGTTGTTCGTTAGATTGATGGTTCTGTGTTTCTCCTAGTTTTCTTAATTTATTTTCTAGCGTTTCATGCTTCCTCGTTGCTCTGATTTTGATGGTGTCATGTAGGTGTTCGGTGAAGCTGTCCCATTGGGCTGCGTGCCAGAAATTACTTAGTTGCAATTGAATGTCGTATAATTGTTGGTTAATTTTTTGCTTTCTTATGTATGCAAATCTTAATTCGTTTTTTATCCAAAGCGCTTTGGCTTGTTTAGTTGAAATGATCGAGGCTGGTGTGTTCGGTACGGTTTTAATTGGTACGTATTTAGGGGTGAGGTTTAGTTCTATACATTTTTTGTTGAACCAAATTGACTTGTCTAAATTCATGAGTTTAAGCCTGAGTGATTTGAATTTCTTGGCTTCACGATTTGCCTGACTAGCCGTGAACATTGTGGTGTTTGAAGCCATATTTTCAGTGTTGCCTTAGTAAACAAGAGTTTAGTGCTTTTCAGTCGGTCAACACGAATGTACCCAAAAGAGATGGGTTATGCCCTAATCCTGAAATAAATCTTAAAATGCCGTCTTTCCAACGACAAAAACAACTCTGTAAAGAACACAACAGAACTAGTAACAGCATTGAACACCCTACAAATGAAACCTAGCTTCAGGCTAGTATCCTTCGACGTAACTAACATGTACACCAATATTCCGATTATTGAAGCAATCAACACTATCGAAAACAACTTAAAATCCAACAATTCGGTAAAAGAAATTGAAGAGATTGTGAGATTACTGAGGGTCGTTCTCACCCAAAACGTGTTTCAATTCGACAATAAAATATACACACAGAGAGAAGGCCTAGCAATGGGATCGCCACTAAGTGGGTTAATCGCTGACATCTTCATCAATGCACTAGAAAATGCGTTCTTAGAAAAGACTTCAACAAAGGGAATAGTAATATGGAAAAGATACGTAGATGATGTAATTTGCATCTACGATACTGAACTAACAAGCGAAGAAACAATTCTCCAATCCATTAATAGCCTTCACCATTCTATCAAATTCACTAAGGAATCCGAAATAGACCGGAAAATAAATTATCTCGATATAACTATTGAACGTAAAGACAACGACCTTTCATATTCCATATTCCGGAAAGCAACACAAACCTCGCATGCAATCGACAATCAGTCTAATCACCCCAGTACGCACAAACTAGCGGGTTTCAATTCAATGGTGCACAGGGCTTTAAACATACCCATGTCAAAAGACAACTATAATAAGGAAATAAGAACTATTATGCAAATAGCAAAGGAAAACAACTTCTCGCCAAGCAAAATAAATCAAATTATAGCCAAACATAAAAATAAAGATAAAACGATTCCCAAACCGGACAGTAATGAGAAACAATTTGCGCGTTTCAACTATGTGAATGCGAATACATATAAAATCACTAACCTATTCAAAAAGCAAGGCATAAAGATAGCTTTCACGACGAAAAACACAACCGCTAGGCACCTCCTAAATAGTAATCTAAATAAACGTGACCCGTATTCAAGGTCAGGGGTATATTCTATAACGTGCCAAGACACCGATTGTCAAGCTAATTACATCGGGCAGAGTGGAAGGCGAGTAGACACACGTTATAATGAACATAGAAATGCGATAAGATACGGAACACATTCAGCCGTGTGCGAACATATGTGTGACGCAGGGCATAGCTTTACCAACATAGAGTCGGACCTTAAAATAATCCATCACGAATCGAAAGGCAGAGCTCTTGACATAAAGGAAGCAATCGAGATACACCTAGCCAAACGAAACAATCCCAACAATCTAAATGAACACACGTTCATGGAGAGCTCACCCCTCTTCACGCTACTAAAAAACACACCCTGTCGGAAACAAAACACAATTTAGCGACACAGCCAAGCTAGATAAAAAAAAAAAAAAAAAAAAAGGGGGGAAATTAGGGGGTTTTTAATAGGTAAATGTTATCTGGATCAGGTGTACGATGTACCTTTCTTCTGCAATAAACCAAGGCCCATATTAGAGGCAGTATTAAAGGTGCCGGGACGTCCTCATAAGACCGTCAACGCTTAGTTCGAATGGGTTATGCTCCACGCGTGGCGAGGACTAATCCACGGTCTTTAATAGTTGTAGATCCACCTCATTCAATAACATACATCTTATCTAGGTTGGCAACACCTCACATAAACACATCGCGATCACTCCCCACAGCACGTAGGGACAGGGGGGGAAGGCAGGGAAAAACCAGTCGTTAAGATAACCACCGCAGTCGTCCGCACAGCGAGTTCAAGTGAGCACGGAAACTGCGAATAGCTGTAGTACGGAAGACAATCAGATAAGTAGTTAGCCTAAAATTTTTATAGTTTAACCATAGTTTACAACCATATAATCTCTCTAAAGTACAATCTCCGGATAGCCATCACCATTTAGCATTTCACCTAACATATATACTGCATTTAGCATACACTGACAGTTGCAGTACCAATACTGCAACTAAATAATTGTACATATTGTAAATATTTTCACCTGTATTTCAAACATAGATTTTATAGCCTAAGTGTATTGGATCTGATGATGATCGCTTGACGATCGAAACTGGTCATCCTAGTGTTTTATTAATCTCATGTAATTTATTTCAGGATTAGGGCATAACCCATCTCTTTTGGGTACATTCGTGTTGACCGACTGAAAAGCACTAAACTCTTGTTTACTAAGGCAACTCTGAAAATATGGCTTCAAACACCACAATAATATTCTTTCAGTAATTTGCATATTTTTGTAGTCACGATTTGACTGTAAAGTTAACGATTTTCTATGGCAGATTTGAATCAGACAGCGTGTCATTTTATTAAAGTAATTCTATTCAGTAAATTACTTTGACCAATTTTCTGTCATCCTCAAGAAAGAAGAATAATTAAAAGATTTTAGAGCGTTAAAATCTATTACTGTATCGACGATCTTGGAAATACTAGTCGTTTTAAGAACATGATTGCAACATAGACATTTATCGTCAGTTCTGAAATTACCATTGCATTACAGACAATTTTATGAACTATGAACTTTGATTTCGATTTATTGAATACACTATAGTAATGAACATTTGATAGGAGTTTTTCTCAATACTAGATTGGAACAATAATGTTTGCATTCCACAGTCTAATTGTATTCTATTCGACTATTATGCAGTTTAGATGAACTTTGTTTGAAGATAGTATTTTTATACTACGATACTTAGGAGATATTAATCTCAATTTTGATAGACCAGAAAGGCGTGTATAATCGTATTTGCTATTAAATTTATTTGTGATTGGCAAATTTTTACTTCATATCGATTCATGAATGAAACCCACGAAGGTTAAAATAATAACAGTTTTGAAACAATTAATGAATATAAGAATTTTTAAAGTGGAACTATGGATGTATAATCGTTAGTTCAGTGGACATGTAAAAGTCGCTGATGAATAATGCCCTTGAATAAGTGAAGGAGATTCCCACAGTAATAAGAATGGAGTTAATGAATTTGTAAGTGGAGGTTTGTTGAATATATTGTGGAAGATTTTTATGCCATATATATTGAAATATATGATGAATTCTGGGCCTATTTTATGCAATTTGTGCATTTGAGCGAAGTATTTTTCCGCTGAGTTTATTGTCCAGGTCCTTTGAAAATTAATCATGTGAAATTACTGTTAAAATTAACAAGAGTGTTAAATAATTTGAGATAACGATTTTGAATGGAGGTTACCGTCACAAATAATAATAATAATTATTAAAACTTATTAAACCTGAATATAAGCATAAATATAACTAACCTTCATTGGTCGATTATATTAACCTGATTTGAGTAATTATCAACCGGATAAACGTGTGGTTTAATGTATTTCTAAAATTAATATTATTAATATTGTAAATAATTGTGTAAATATCTTTAACAATAATTTGTAATGAAAGGAATTAAGAGAGGCGTGTATAGATTTTTCAATTGTCGTTTGACAATATTATAAACAATTATAATTGTTATAAACAATTAATGAGCATTTGTTATAAACATTAAGAGTTTTGTTAATATACTCTAAAGAACGCTAAGTATACATATGGATTATGCAATTAAACAAGTTTTGGGATTATTAGAGTAATCCAGTAATATTTGATTGAAGCATTTAAAAGATTTGCGTGATAATATTTGAGTTGAGTTGAGGACATTTAAAGTGTTTGAAAAGGAGCTAAGCTCTGAGGTTACGAGCATATGCTAAGGCTGACTGCACAGGTGGGTCCATTTGACGACGTGGGCATGCGACTTGATGTAGGGTGGATCGCAGCTGGCCTGACAACTGTATGTTAGAGGCCAAGGTCGACCACATAACAGGCTTGCAGTTATAAATAAAGTGTGATGTTTATGAAAGAGGAAAACAATTGCTACATGTCTCATCCCAATTCCCTCATCCATTCCAAGTGTATTACTATTATTACGTTCCTTATAAGCAAGTGAAAGATAAAATTTTGTATGTAACGTCTACAAGTCCTACAGGAGGACATGATTATATTGACAATGGCTTCTGATTGCCACGTGTATTTTGTTGAGTTTTTGTTAAAGTCATTCCCTTTATGTGAAATAAATTATTGTACAGTTTAAAGTTTCTTGTTTCCGTCTTGGTTCATTTTAAATATCATGGTGGAGGTTATTGTGTGGGCATACTTTAAGTGATCCAGTTGGCAACCCATACCCGAGATTAATTTGAATAGGTAAGTGAAGGTAAGTATGAACCCCCGTATATTTTGGTGTGTTCCACAATAATTTCTTGTTAACTGCTGTGCTCTAATCTCGGTAGTATCTGTCAGTGCCATTTTCATTGATGTAGCTGTGCCGGTGCGATTGATTATTGGCAATCCGATTGAGGGGGCGGATATCTGACAGCCTACTAACCGGGTTAACGGGGACAGTAGCTTCTTCAAGGCCACGGCCGCCTCCTTCCCTCTTCCTTGCCTATCCATCCTAACCATCCCTTACCTTCCTTCATGAGGCCCCTGTTCGCTTTGCACGTAGGCCGCCTGGGTGAGGTGTCAATCCCACCTCACCAGTTGTATCCCTTCCGATTCGATGTTCCCAGCTCTAGGACACTGCCCATAGAGGCGGTAGTGGTGAGTTCCCTCGCTGAGTCCGTGGGTTCCACCAACCTGGAGGGTAAACGACTAAGAAAAGAAAAAAAAAAGATTATTTCATAACTAAGGAAGGAAGCTTTTACTTTTACGTGCCTGTTAATCACGCGATCATGAGCCACGGGACCTCATTTTTACGTGGAATCCGAACCACAAGACATGGCATTTCACTTCGAAAATCTCACATGCATTGACCGGGAATCGAACCCGGTCCACCTTGGTGAGAGGCCAACAGCTTGACCGCTGCGCTACCACGCCCCTCCATTTCATAACTGTCTATTAGTTCTGCTTTCATAGGTTCTTTTAAATACCATGTTCTGTTTTTGCACTGAAGTGATCAAGTTCGCACTTTTTGTCACATATTTTGCTCACAATTTGTTCATTTGCTCGATGATATTATGTAACTTGTGGGTCGCCTCCGTGGTGTAGAGGTCAGCTTGCTTAGGTGTCACCCCGGAGGTCCACGGTCTGATTACCGGCTCTGCCACGAAATTAGAAAAGAGGTATGAGGACTGGAACGGGGTCTACTCAGTCTCGAATGTTCCAAATGAGTAGAGGGGGTTCCCACCACAGCTATCCTCGAAGTGATTTTCCGTGGTTTCCCACTTCGTTTTCGGGAAAATGCCGGGATGGTACCTAATGTAAGGCCACGGCCGCCTCTTCTATCTCTCCCTCTCTTCCCATTCCCCGCATAAGGCCCCTGTTCGCTTTACAGGTGAGGCCACCTGGGCGAAGTGCTGGTCACACTCCTCAGTTGTATCCCCGACTCATAGTCTCAAGCTTCAGGACACTGCCCTCAGTGACGGTAGAGGTGGGATCCCTCGCTTAGTCCGTGGGAAAAGCCGATCCTGGCGGGTAAAACGATAACAAAGACGACGAAATATTTTGTAACTACAGACATCTTTTGGTATAATCTGTGAATCACGAGTCCTATGATTACGAATCTTTGTGTTTGATTACTGTTGGTAGGAATGAAAGAATAGGTAGAAAACCGTGGATCACTCAGGATATACTAGAATTGATGGATGAAAGGCGGAAACACAAGAATGTAAGAGATGAGAAGGGGAAAGCAGAATACAGACGTCTGCGAAATGAGGTTAACAAGAAGTGCAAGGAAGCGAAAGAAGAATGGTTGAAAGAGAAATGTGCAGGTATAGAAAATTGTCTGAAATTAGGAAAAGTAGACACAGCTTATCGAAAGATTAAGAATACTTTTGGGGAAAAGAAGACTAAGTGCTGTAATATTAAGGACACAAATGGAAAGCCTCTAACAGATAGGGAAGAAAAGGTTGAGAGATGGAAAGCTTACATAGAGAGTTTGTATAAGGGAAAGGAGATTGAGAATCATGTCATGGAAAGGGAGGAGGAAATTGATGTGGATGCGAAAGGAGATTTAATATTGAGATCAGAATTTGATAAAGCTTTGGAAGACTTAAGCAGGAACAAAGCACCAGGCATAGATGATATACCGATTGAGTTGCTACACTGCATAGGAGATGAAGGTCTGATCAGGTTATTTCACTTGGTGTGTATGATTTATGAGACAGGTGAGGTACCCCCTGATTTCAAGAAGAATGTAATCATCCCTATACCAAAGAAAGTGGGAGCTGACAGATGTGAAGATTACCGTATAATCAGCTTGATTACTCATGCTTCAAAGATCCTGTATAGAATAATTTACAAGAGGATTGAAAGCCAGATAGAAACGGAGTTGGGTGAAGACCAGTTTGGTTTCAGGAGAAATGTAGGAACAAGGGAAGCTGTACTAAGTCTTAGGCTGATTTAGGAAGGTAGAATAAGGAAAGATAAGAGAACGTTCATGGCTTTTGTAGACTTAGAAAAGGCTTTTGATAACGTTGATTGGACTAAATTGTTTGACATTTTGAAATGGATTGGAATAAAGTACAGGGATAGGAGGGTGATATACAATCTATACAGAAACCAGACAGCAGTCATTCGAGTTAAAGGACATGAGAGAGAAGCTGGTATTCAGAAAGGTGTAAGGCAAGCTGCAACTTATCACCCATACTTTTCAATCTTTACATTGAACAAGCAATGAAGGAAATTAGAGAAAAATTTAAAGTGGGAGTGAAGATTCAAGGAGAAATAATTTCAACTCTGAGATTTGCTGATGACATCATCATCTTGGCCGACACGCCTGAGGATTTGAATCAGTTTTTGAATGGTATGGACTCCGTCTTACAGAATGAATACATGATGAAAATTAATAAATGTAAAACAAAAATACTGGAATGCAGCCGAAATAAATCAGAAACCTCTATGTAGATCAAATTGGCAGGTGAAAAGCTGAAGGAAGTGGGAGACTTCTGTTACTTAGGAAGCAGAATAACCAGTGATGGACGAAGCAAAGAGGATCTAAAAAGTAGGTTGGCTCAGGCAAAGAAAGCATTTCTACAAAAAAGGAATCTGCTGACATCGAATATAGATTTAGGTATTAGGAAGTCATTTTTGAAAGCCTTTGTCTGGAGCGTGGCGCTCTATGGAAGTGAAACTTGGACTATTGGTGCAGCAGAAAAGAGGAGAATTGAAGCATTTGAAATGTGGTGTTACAGGAGAATGATGAAGATCAGATGGGTAGATAGGGTTACAAACAAAGAGGTATTAATACGAGTGGGAGAGGAGAGATGTTTCTGGCGACTGCTAATGAAGAGAAGAGATAGGTTGGTAGGACACACACTAAGACATCCAGGAATAGCAAGCTTAGTTATGGAGGGAAGGGTCGAGGACAAGAACTGTAGGAGTAGACCAAGGTTAGAATATGTTTAACAGATTGCCTCGGATGTTGGGTGTGGTAGCTATGTAGAGATGAAACGATTAGTTCAAGACAGGGAGGCATGGAGAGCTGCATCAAACCAGTCAAAAGACTGAAGACTCAAACAACAACACTGTTGGTCCATTGTCTATTTATCTGTCTCTTTCCCCTTCTGTTTCCTTCTTTCTATTACTTCTTTGTAAGAGCCTGCATGTGGTAATGATTCCTTGAGCCTTATGTCTTCCAGGAAGAAAGGTTTCTCTTGCGGGGATATATTGTGCCCAACTCTAGGAATGGGTATTCCAAGTTTCAGACACCTAGATATCAAGGGAAAGGTTGTAGCCGCTTTTGAAAGTTCAGATATTTGAATATCGCGCTACATTGCTTCGAGAAGCATTTCGAAGGATTTTACCGATAGTTGGATGTCAAGTGACGTAGCGAGTAACAGCAGAGGTTGAGGCTATTTATTGATTAAATAGTTAACTATGGAGTAGAGACTTGAGACTGGGATCAGATTACTGGCACGGCCAAATGAAAGAGAATGCAATTAGTATCAAGTAAATCGGGCCAGGGATTCAAGAGATATGAGGATTTCCAGATATCAGGCGATGACGCGTGACCCTGAGCGTTTTGAATAAAAGCCAGCTGGAGCAGGCATGGTCAGTTCATTCTAACACAAGCACTTGGCAAGCAAGTTGCGTCTACGCTGAGCCAAGGCACATGGTTGCCGTATCTACGCAGAAGTTCTTTTCAAATCGTGATAGTCACGAGAAGTGCTGCGCAAACGAGTTGGAACTTAGTAAGTTTCTGGTGAGGAGAATCACTGAGGTGATTGTTTTTCTACAGACATTGGTGGAAATATTTATATTTCCAAAAGGACATATGCTAGACTTTGTCTAGGAAATAGTATTTTGTCACAGTCCAATAGTAACTTAATACTTGGATGTTTAAATCCATTTCAAGTCAGTTTTCATTTTTGTAACTAGTTAACCACTTCGATCTGTCAGTACACTAAAGACTAGTCTATAACGGTAGCGTTCATTAGTCTACGCAAGGGAAACTGCAAGTTGTCTAGCGCATGGCAGATGGTGATATACAAACCATGCCCAGGGAACGATCTTCAGAACAGCCGTTAACTGCTTAGACTGTCAATGTTTTTCTTGTACTGATGAGATTACAGTGAGTTATGTTACAACTGACATATCTAAGAAGAGATCACTTAGATCTGACCCTATTTCAACAAACTGTTATGGCTTTGATAGAAGCCCATATTAAAATGGAACCACAGTTTATTCAAACGTCGAAAGATACTACCACTATGTCTGACTAGACGAATTGTGGGTCTACAATGGCGGCCGATACAAGGATTATACGTGCTTGTCCGATAGGGCATGTCTACGGATAAATCTGGTACAGACCAGGTTTACTACACTTCAAGACCATCAAGAAATGTAAGCCACATTTGAATTATATTATGCCTAGCTAATTGGAACAAACTATTTTTCTGCAGATGACCAACACATTTTTTTCGTCGTATTTAAAGCTTGTAATGATTTACGCAAGACTTATTAGAGTTATTCTGAGCATTTTCAGCACTCAGAACAGTTTAGGATCGATGACCGAGCATTTCGAGAATTTATTTGAATTTTTCATATTTTAAGGAAATCACGGTAATCAGCCGATGTAACTGTAAAAGTTAAATTTATTTTCGTTGAGGAATGGATATTTTTTTCCATATTCGAAGGTTCGAACATGTGGATTCTCACATAATGAGATGATAATTAAACATATTTGAAATAATACAAATAATAATAATAATAATAATAATAATCCACTAATAATAATAATAATAATTTTCATAATTTTTCTAAATAATTCTTGGATATTATATTTTATAATAATCATATGTATTGAGAAAGAGCCTATGAAGTAGTTTAATCATTTCTAGTTTGGAACATGAGATTTTCCGAAGGAGAGTGGTTAGCGCAAGCCCGCATTCAACCAACATTTCACTTCTGGTTGAACAGTTGATATTTGCAATGAGCAAAGTACATTTTTCATATAACACGGAGAGGCATGAAACGGGAAGCAAATGATATTTGTATCAAATAGGATATTTTTGTATTTATATAAAATCATGACGTAAATACACTTCGAAAGTGAAATAAAGCTTTTCATATGTATGGTAAATTCACGGGTTGAACTGAATGGTAAAATAAAATAAACTTGTAAGTTTATTAATCTTCCAGTGTTGATAACAAGCAGAGGCTTGATTTATTGTATAAATTTTGGGAAGATAATTTATATGTGTGGAGTAGTTGAAATGCCATTCCCAGGTGCGCATGTTAAGTCGCAGGAATGAAGAGGTTTTTTCGAGCATCAATCAAATAGCAGGTTCGATGGCTCAGGTTTATAGTAGGAGTATTGGAACTACACATTTCGTCGTATGAATAACCCGAAGGTTATTTCTTTGAAACCATCAGTTCTTATTTCAACCTTGTTTACGAATTCCATTTAGACTTTGATTTTGCTAGAACCCGGATTTGTCATGATAGTAGTTTATTCTTCTTCAGAGGAAGACCTTTGCCGTTGTTGTTGTTGTAATATTGTGTTCTTACACAAATAATAGAATGGGCCACTGCCAATTAAAAATAATTCTTTAACCACGAATAATTTGAAGGATATTTTCAATCCTAGTGCCATGAACTAAATGAATTTATTATGAAACTACAATTCTTATTTCCGCATTCTGTCGAAGAATTGCAAGTTGTAAAAGTTACTAGAAATGGCCATAAATATAAATATTTTTTTCATAATGATTCCAAGTGGAAAATCTAATAGTTGAATGGTTCAACTATTTATTGATCAAGTTGATGATTCAGAAATCATATATTTTGTTTGGAACTTGAAGTTCATAATCGAGTCACTTCTCGAATGTTTAATGTCAGAAGAACAGTTAATTGTTGTTGTGCTTCGCACAGTTCTTCGATGCTATGCTCAAGGTCAAATACTTTTCAGATGTTATTAATATGTGTTAATAATTTGAGTTGCTACGATGATGATAATATTTTCGACGATATATTTTCGAAACTGGAAAAACAAGTGAAAATCTAAAGAAATTCTATAAACATTTATTCTACGAGTGTTAATATCATGTAAATAGTCAAACAGTGATCAACGTTATTTCCAGTATGGACAATTAATTTTGAACTGGAATTACATATTAATAATTTTGGAACACAGTCCACAGGACTATTAATCGGACTTGTGTTTCCAAAAAGATTGTCAAATGTGTTTGGGAAATTTCTGTATATTGTGTGTAAATAAGAGTGTGGATCGCCACACGTGGGATGATGCTGCTTTGAGCATCTTTGCAGTCAGATTTTAACTTTAAAATAAACTGAGATAATTTTACCAGATGTGTTTCTCCCAATTAAATCTCCTTCTATCCTTATTGTTGCATTGAGCCAAAAATCAGTAAAGCATTTTTTTAATTTGATGTCGTTTTTGCGATTTGCTTTAACCCATCTGGCGCTCCGGGATATTTTGATTCTCGTGCTGACTGATTATTGGTAAAATGCATATGTGGTCGTGCGGACTCCGGTCTAAACGGGCACATAAAATAAGATAGAGAGAAATGGCTTCGAACGTGGGTCCTGATTTAGACATGGTCAATCGCATGCCGATTTGAAATTGTGATAATTTTTATAGAAATATTTTGGGAGTTGAGAGATGTCTGGTTTGGATGAATAAATTAATAGGAAACCCAATTAGTGGGGAAAATTAAAAATTTAACTTGGTTAATAATTAGAATGGGTTTGATTATTTTTGATAATGGCTTAACCATTAGGGCGTCAAGTAAATTCAGTAGTAAACGTTCGATGACTGGATATACACATTATTAGAATCCAGGTGGAGGATATTTGAGAACTTGCATATTTTTCTTGTGATATTGTGGTAAATGTAATTCGTAAAAGTAGAGAATTTTGTTTTTCCATCACGTCGACATTAGGACAAATCTCATTTTATTATAGTGTTCCAATTAGCTATTCATATTTCTTGTTCTAGTTATAAGCTTGTGTTTGCCACTGTTGTATACCCCTAAGTTTTGAATATTAATTGAAATTATGGAAGAAATGATGAGGATGATGAGGAGATTGGAGGAGAGTTCAAAAGAGGCTGGACGGCGTGTAGCCGCTATTATGAAAGAAAATACAGAGGCTTTAGAAAAGAAACTTAAAGAAAATTCTGATTCTTTAGAAAGTAAACTTAAGGAAAATTCTGATAACTTAAAAGAAAGTTTAGATGATAAACTTAAAGAAAATTCTGATTCTTTAGAAAATAAACGTAGAGAAAATTTGAATGATAAACTTAAAGAAAATTCTGATTCTTTAGAAAGCAGGTTAAAAGGTAACTTAAAAGAAAGTTTAGAGGATAAACTCAAAGAAAATTCCGATTTGTTAGAAAGCAGGTTAAAAGATAACTTAAAGGAAAATTTAAATAGTAAATTTAATTCAATGGAAAGTAAATTTAAAGAGAATTCTGAAATTTTGAAATTGACACTTGAAAGTAAAATGAATAAATTATGCGATAAAACACATGAGCTCGAAACTTCATTAGCTACTAACGCTAGTTTAATGGACGAAAAATTTCGCGATGCCGATCTTCGATCCCAAAGCTTAGCTGATAGGATAGAACATGGTCTTAGGAAAGTTGGTGAAGACATGGTCAACCTGGAAGTCAGAGTGAAGAAGGAGAGTAACGAGATGGGAATTTTAGTTGTTCAACGTTTAACGGAACAATTCAAAGAACTTGTCATGGGAGAAATAAGAGAAGGTGTGATTAGTGAGTTGCAGACTGAAATTAAGACCACAGTTGTCAATGAAATTAAAGATACACTCAAGCTGGAGAATCAAGAGGGAATCAAGGAGATTAGGGAATCTTTGTCATCCCATATTGAAGTAATTGCCAAAGATATCCAAGCAACTCAGAAGGACATATCAGATATGACAGGGTCATTGAAAAGTCATGAGGCTGTTATGAACCAGATATCCATTGATGTTAAAGACAATTGTAAAGAAACTGAAGCAATTAAGAAGATGGCAGAAGAAAACCAGAAGGAACTTGAGGCTATGAAAACTCAAATCAAGGATGAGAAACAGTCTGATCATCTTTTAAAAATGCCAAATGTACGGGGAAAGGAACAGATACAGATAAATCTAGGAGGAGCTAGAGAGACTGAAAGACAGATGAGGTCAGGACAGTATTTCAATCCAACCCCATAACTGTATTTAAGAATATAGAAGATAAGCCTTCTAAATTTTCAGGGCGAGATTCTGTAACACCCGTGGAATTTTTGAGAGAAGCAGGTGATTACCTGAAAGATTCTAAGATCCCTAAAGAAAGACAGATCCGAGTGATAGGGAAGTTCTTGGAAGGTCCTGCACGTTTGTGGTTTAGAGCATTTAGATCCACTCTAACCACTTTTGAGGAGTTCTCTCGTGGGCTATTGAAGAAGTTTTGGTCCCCTGAAACCCAACAGCAAGTCAGAGCAGAGTTATATTCGAAGAGATTCTCGACGTCACAACCTACTCGATACTCTACGTACTTTTCTGGACAGCTGTCTAAACTCCAACATTTAGATTCGCCGATGCCAGATAACGAGTTGATTACTGCATTGATACGTCAATTTCCAGCAGACGTCCAGAGGACTTTGAACGCTGCTGATATCTATAATATGGAACAATTTGATGAAGTATTACAGAAGCTGGATCATACAAACGCACAATTCTTCCATCAGAAGGGAGTAAAGAATAACAACGCTGTGTATGCTGTTATGGCTGATAGTTATTCTCAGACACCTCGAGAGATTCGAGAGGAGCGAGAAGAGAAAACGCAGAGGGAAGATCCAAATAAGAGAGGATGGAACCAGTACAGTAACAGATACAGTTACAAACCATATGCGAGACCGGATGGTGATAATCGATACAATACTCGATGGAGGAGACCACGAGATAGTCAAGGAAGGTACCAGGAAAGAAGATATTATGGTAGAAATAACTACAATAACAGAGGGAATAGGCCCAATGATCCAGGTCCATCGGGAACACAACAACCCCGGGGGAATGGTAATGAAAAAAAAAAAAAACTTCGAATTCACAGTAGAAGATAGAATTTTGAATACTTTCATTTCCAGAATTATTAAATGGCAAGCAGAGGATGATGATTTAATTCAACAGAATGACGAACGAGAAGAAATGGGTACCAGAATTAGAATGCCAATCATATCATGCGAAGTATTCGGTATGCCTGTCGATACTTTGATCGATACTGGGGCTATGCTTTGTCTGGTGAGTGAGAAACTTTATATTCTGTGGAAGCTCAAAGAGAATTTAGAGGAGATTCCAGTATCAGGAATTAAGATCCAAGGAATAATACCCAATAAAATATCACTGTGTAAAACACAATTATACTTATGTATTACGATTGGAGGACATGATTTCCGACATGTATTTGTTGTAATGAAGGACATGGCTTTTGACATGATATTGGGAGCAGATTTCATTCAGAAATATCAAGCAGTGATAGATATGAAGACAGAGACGATTAGATTCAAGAATACCGAAGTGATTAACTTCGAGGGAAAAGAAGAGGAAGACATCGAGGGAGATGCTCAATGGTCTCTGATTTTTCATGAAGCTGAAGGAAGAGAAGTCTACACTGAGAAGGAGTCCCCAGAGCTAGGGAAGATTTTGGAAGAGTATCAAGATATTTTTGACATTAAACCTGATGAAATTAAAGATTTTGAATATTGTGGAAGTAAACAATAATGGAACCTATGAAGTAGCCAATACACGAACTGGTAACATCGTGGGAACTTATAATGCATCGAATTTGAAGATCTATTATTCAAGAACCAGATGATTTAATGTGTAGATAGGAAAAATAAAAAATTTTCAATTTTTATTTTTTTGCTAGGTGTGGGGTGGATGTGCCCAACTCTAGGAATGGGTATTCCAAGTTTCAGACACCTAGATATCAAGGGAAAGGCTGTAGCCGCTTTTGAAAGTTCAGATATTTGAATATCGCGCTACATTGCTTCGAGAAGCATTTCGAAGGATTTTACCGATAGTTGGATGTCAAGTGACGTAGCGAGTAACAGCAGAGGTTGAGGCTATTTATTGATTAAATAGTTAACTATGGAGTAGAGACTTGAGACTGGGATCAGATTACTGGCACGGCCAAATGAAAGAGAATGCAATTAGTATCAAGTAAATCGGACCAGGGATTCAAGAGATATGAGGATTTCCAGATATCAGGCGATGACGCGTGACCCTGAGCGTTTTGAATAAAAGCCAGCTGGAGCAGGCATGGTCAGTTCATTCTAACACAAGCACTTGGCAAGCAAGTTGCGTCTACGCTGAGCCAAGGCACATGGTTGCCGTATCTACGCAGAAGTTCTTTTCAAATCGTGATAGTCACGAGAAGTGCTGCGCAAACGAGTTGGAACTTAGTAAGTTTCTGGTGAGGAGAATCACTGAGGTGATTGTTTTTCTACAGACATTGGTGGAAATATTTATATTTCCAAAAGGACATATGCTAGACTTTGTCTAGGAAATAGTATTTTGTCACAGTCCAATAGTAACTTAATACTTGGATGTTTAAATCCATTTCAAGTCAGTTTTCATTTTTGTAACTAGTTAACCACTTCGATCTGTCAGTACACTAAAGACTAGTCTATAACGGTAGCGTTCATTAGTCTACGCAAGGGAAACTGCAAGTTGTCTAGCGCATGGCAGATGGTGATATACAAACCATGCCCAGGGAACGATCTTCAGAACAGCCGTTAACTGCTTAGACTGTCAATGTTTTTCTTGTACTGATGAGATTACAGTGAGTTATGTTACAACTGACATATCTAAGAAGAGATCACTTAGATCTGACCCTATTTCAACAAACTGTTATGGCTTTGATAGAAGCCCATATTAAAATGGAACCACAGTTTATTCAAACGTCGAAAGATACTACCACTATGTCTGACTAGACGAATTGTGGGTCTACAATGGCGGCCGATACAAGGATTATACGTGCTTGTCCGATAGGGCATGTCTACGGATAAATCTGGTACAGACCAGGTTTACTACACTTCAAGACCATCAAGAAATGTAAGCCACATTTGAATTATATTATGCCTAGCTAATTGGAACAAACTATTTTTCTGCAGATGACCAACACATTTTTTTCGTCGTATTTAAAGCTTGTAATGATTTACGCAAGACTTATTAGAGTTATTCTGAGCATTTTCAGCACTCAGAACAGTTTAGGATCGATGACCGAGCATTTCGAGAATTTATTTGAATTTTTCATATTTTAAGGAAATCACGGTAATCAGCCGATGTAACTGTAAAAGTTAAATTTATTTTCGTTGAGGAATGGATATTTTTTTCCATATTCGAAGGTTCGAACATGTGGATTCTCACATAATGAGATGATAATTAAACATATTTGAAATAATACAAATAATAATAATAATAATAATAATCCACTAATAATAATAATAATAATTTTCATAATTTTTCTAAATAATTCTTGGATATTATATTTTATAATAATCATATGTATTGAGAAAGAGCCTATGAAGTAGTTTAATCATTTCTAGTTTGGAACATGAGATTTTCCGAAGGAGAGTGGTTAGCGCAAGCCCGCATTCAACCAACATTTCACTTCTGGTTGAACAGTTGATATTTGCAATGAGCAAAGTACATTTTTCATATAACACGGAGAGGCATGAAACGGGAAGCAAATGATATTTGTATCAAAAAGGATATTTTTGTATTTATATAAAATCATGACGTAAATACACTTCGAAAGTGAAATAAAGCTTTTCATATGTATGGTAAATTCACGGGTTGAACTGAATGGTAAAATAAAATAAACTTGTAAGTTTATTAATCTTCCAGTGTTGATAACAAGCAGAGGCTTGATTTATTGTATAAATTTTGGGAAGATAATTTATATGTGTGGAGTAGTTGAAATGCCATTCCCAGGTGCGCATGTTAAGTCGCAGGAATGAAGAGGTTTTTTCGAGCATCAATCAAATAGCAGGTTCGATGGCTCAGGTTTATAGTAGGAGTATTGGAACTACACATTTCGTCGTATGAATAACCCGAAGGTTATTTCTTTGAAACCATCAGTTCTTATTTCAACCTTGTTTACGAATTCCATTTAGACTTTGATTTTGCTAGAACCCGGATTTGTCATGATAGTAGTTTATTCTTCTTCAGAGGAAGACCTTTGCCGTTGTTGTTGTTGTAATATTGTGTTCTTACACAAATAATAGAATGGGCCACTGCCAATTAAAAATAATTCTTTAACCACGAATAATTTGAAGGATATTTTCAATCCTAGTGCCATGAACTAAATGAATTTATTATGAAACTACAATTCTTATTTCCGCATTCTGTCGAAGAATTGCAAGTTGTAAAAGTTACTAGAAATGGCCATAAATATAAATATTTTTTTCATAATGATTCCAAGTGGAAAATCTAATAGTTGAATGGTTCAACTATTTATTGATCAAGTTGATGATTCAGAAATCATATATTTTGTTTGGAACTTGAAGTTCATAATCGAGTCACTTCTCGAATGTTTAATGTCAGAAGAACAGTTAATTGTTGTTGTGCTTCGCACAGTTCTTCGATGCTATGCTCAAGGTCAAATACTTTTCAGATGTTATTAATATGTGTTAATAATTTGTGTTGCTACGATGATGATAATATTTTCGACGATATATTTTCGAAACTGGAAAAACAAGTGAAAATCTAAAGAAATTCTATAAACATTTATTCTACGAGTGTTAATATCATGTAAATAGTCAAACAGTGACCAACGTTATTTCCAGTTTGGACAATTAATTTTGAACTGGAATTACATATTAATAATTTTGGAACACAGTCCACAGGACTATTAATCGGACTTGTGTTTCCAAAAAGATTGTCAAATGTGTTTGGAAAATTTCTGTATATTGTGTGTAAATAAGAGTGTGGATCGCCACACGTGGGATGATGCTGCTTTGAGCATCTTTGCAGTCAGATTTTAACTTTAAAATAAACTGAGATAATTTTACCAGATGTGTTTCTCCCAATTAAATCTCCTTCTATCCTTATTGTTGCATTGAGCCAAAAATCAGTAAAGCATTTTTTAATTTGATGTCGTTTTTGCGATTTGCTTTAACCCATCTGGCGCTCCGGGATATTTTGATTCTCGTGCTGACTGATTATTGGTAAAATGCATATGTGGTCGTGCGGACTCCGGTCTAAACGGGCACAATATGCCATTCTGTTTGGTGCTTACTTGCTTGCTCCCACTGCCCTTTTGATATATGTTGCTTTCACGTTTTCTAGTTTTTCCAGGTCACTGATTTTCAGTTTGAGTTCAATCCCGTATGTAGCGATGGCGGCGAACAGTCTCATTGATGTTGCTAGTTTTAGTGATGTGATGCTCTTGACGTTAAACATTGCCCTGCAGTTCTCTCCTGGACGTGGATGATGAAAGTTGTAATACCAAGGTATTTGCTGATTACTTTTAATGGTTCATTTCCGATTTTCATGATGTCAGTACTCCAAATTCTCGCTCCTCTCCTGAATACCATTTGTATTGTTTTATTTTTGTTTATGTGGAAATCATTTTCTGAAGCCCATCGTTGTATAGTGTTCATTTCTCACAAAAATTATATAACAATCTCTCAATTAAATCAAAAGAATTTAAAGGAAATCATGCAAACCTGTAGATGCATATGAAACATTTTCTCAGGGAAAGAAGAATTAAAATGGGGTCTCCTTGCATGACTCAACTTGTCTGGATTATGTCCTCTGATGTCGACACCTATTCTGTTATCTGAATTACGTTGTGTCTCATAATGATTTGTATTGTAACGATTCCCACATAGCCCCAAGCTACCGAACTCTTTCTTGGCTTAAACCCGATGAACGCCGTAAACTTCACTTATTGATATCCATTTATCGATTTCTTCATGAAAGCACCCCCACATACATGTCATCAAAATCTACTTACTTATCTTCGTATCATTACCGAAACACTCGATCTGGCTCTTCCCTCGCCATCCCCACCAATCACTCATCTACAGTGAGATTCTTTTGCTGGAGCGCGGCCGACTGCCGACTGCAAGGCGCGCGCACCTTCCGCCAGCCAACCGAGCTCATTCCGCGGATAGCGCTCAGGTGAGATAACGAGGGTCATTAAAATAATTATGTCACTAAACTTTTATCTACGAGGGTGTGAAGTGTCAGCGCATATTAACAGCAGCATCTTGCAAGACTTAATTAAAGAAGCACACATGGATTTTTTTTATTTCTTGGGAATCTGGATGACCTCACGTCACAGTTAAAGGTTAGAACTTAGCTTTTAACAGAAGATGCTGAAAATGTTCTCCTTCAGCTGACAGACAGTAACTTTGGAAGTTACATCGTTACATTATGTACCTAATCCTGTTCACCCCTGCATGTTTACTGTAATTAATTAATTAATTGAAGCACGTTTGATGTTTAATTGTGGGGTAATTAAAAATTCAAAGTGTTCAGATCAATTATCCGTACTCTAGTGGAGCTGGAGAACAATATACGGCAGCAGATATCCCTCACAACAGAAGGGAATTACAATGTGTAAACGCTAATTCATTTACACGATACAACGCCTGGCTGTCAGGTGAAGGAGAACATTTTCAGCATCTTCTGTGAAAAGGTAAGTTCTTTAATCATGATTTGCTGGTGAATTTACCATTAATTAATGCACTTTGTTACGGTTTCCACCTACGAACTATCGTAGGCCCGAGCTCGGTTGGCTGGCGGAAGGCGCGCGCGCCCGGCAGCCGGTCGTCGGCCCTGCTCCAGCAAAAGAATCTCCCTGTATTTTCAACCATTCTTTTCCTGTAGCTTGGTCTCGACTGTGAAATTCAACTCCTGCCGATATCAGAAATTCTAAAACGATAAAGAAATTTCAAGCTACATGCCAGGATTACCTGTTGAATACTGCTGACTGACTCGTGTGAATGGTGATGGTTGTTAGGACGTATGACTGAGCTAGGATAATATTTTGGATGTTATAGAAAGGTTTGTGACATTGTGATTATTATTACCTATTATTCATTAATATTAGATTTTCTTTTTCAACTTAATCTTTATTGCTCATCTTAATGAACTTGTAAGGTATTTATTGTATTTCATTTTTTTTCATATATAGCCTACCGGTACCATATTGCGTGGTTAAGGGTAAGAGAGGGCCATGAATCCCAACTTCTCCAATACTAAAGTCATAAAATAAATAAATAAATAAATAAATAAATAAATAAATAAATAAATAAATAAATAAATAAATTGGTCCATGACAAACTTTGCCGTGACCGTAAAACAAGTGCTGGAAAGGCTTCAGTGCATGGTATCAGGGTTGCCTCATTGTCTTGTAACTGTAGTTACGTTATCGTGTTGGAAGCCATTTTTCAGTTCAGTGTTGCCGTAGTAAATTATATTTTAATGAATTTCAGTCGGTCAACACGATTGTACCCAAATTGTAATGGGTGATATTCCCTAAACCAGAAAAAAAAAAACACATGAGAATTTTGTACATGTATTAATTAATTACATGTATTAGTCCATAGTCCACCCGGTGGAGTAGGGATTAGCATTCTTATCTGTCGCCCCAGAGGTCTGGGTTCGATTCTCGGCTCTGCCAAATTGTCCTTATTAACTGCAATCATTTACTTTATGAACCAGTCAAGGACAGTTAGTCTATTAAAAGCTAGTATCTCATATGATGAAAATAGTCTAAAAGCTAGAGTTTTTCGACACAGATGTTCTTCCACAAATGTTAAAGTTTTAGTGCAGTCCATGAATAGCATAAATTCAGCGTGAGTTGTTTTTTCTTTCAATCACTTATCTTCCCAGCTCGGATTCACCCACGGACTCAGTGAAGGATCATTCCTCTACCATTGCAAGGACGGTATTTGGGTGCTGAGCACACTTTGTCAGCAGATACAACTGGGGATGGTGACAGGCCGCCGCTAACTAGGGTCTAATTAAGGAAGGGTCAGGGAAACGATTGAGTAGCGTTAAGTTAGGAACCATCCCGGCATTTTTCTGGAGTAGAAGAATCACGGAAATTCAGTTCCAAAACGGCTGAGCTGGGAATCAAACCAACTCTTCTCAGTTTAACTCACGAGGCTACGCGAACCCCCTTTCAGCTCTCAGACCAGAAATGAATTTCTTGTGCAGAGTCGGGAATCGATCTCGTACCTCCGAGGCGACATCCAAGCATGCCTGTCAGTGCACCACGAGGTGGTAGTGGCAGTTAAGAATGTGGATATTTTTTAGCCTGGAACGACGGTGTTACACGTTAACGTGCCGAGCGAAGCCAGTTTCTTTGTAAATGATGATTTATTTAGCTATACAAAGAGACTTCAATTTTATATGGTTGTTAACTTGGAGTGAGTCACACAAAACCGGCTCCTTAATGACGCAGGTCCATATTGTCGAGGTGGCACAGTGACAATACCCCACTCATGCTGAGGCGGTAATATTCTACACTAAAAGAGAGCATACGGTAATATGTGCTACTCCGTCATCACTTCATAGAGGTCACAGGAGTAGGCCTACCGTCTGCCTCGCATTCAATCGTACCCTCCGACCTCAATATCGTCACATGTCTCTTATCTAGTTTTCAAAATTACCAACCTCGTTACCAGATTTTAAGATTGGAAAAACGATGATGATGATGATGATTGTTGTTTTAAGGGGCCTAACATCTAGGTTATCGGCCCCTGATGGTTTGGGTGATCGGGAAGATGAAAATGAAATGCAAACTTAAAACTAAAACTAACTACTAACCTACATTCTAGAAGAAATGGAAAACTAAAGGAGAATAAGGCAAATAAAGGACAGGAGGAAAAGAAATGCCCTCAACCCTCGAAGAAAGTGGATTGAGAGACTTGGAAGGAAGGAGAGCCATGAAAGGCGGATAGGAAAGTGAAAGAGGAGAGGGTCCGCCACAAAGGTAAGGGACAAAAGGGGAAAACGTACCCAGCTCAGGAATCCCTCGGGGTCGCCAACTCCCGAACTAACCAGCCCTGAGCCCCTGAGGGTGTAGCATTATCTAGGGTGCACCAAAAGTGGTGGGGCTACATACACCCGTCCTCCTTGAGGGCCTTGAGAAGAAGGCAGGATATAGAATGAAAAGAAAAAGAAGGCTGACCCCTCACAGAAGGATGGTATCAGAAAAGATGAGACAAGGGCCAATTAAGGCGGGAAAGGAAGAGACTCCCTAGGCCTCGGATACACTAATACCGTCAGGGTCGGAAGAGAACAAGAGTTGACCAAGTGAGTTCGACAGGAAAGAAGACAGAGAGTAGCCCGGCACAAGTAAGTGGAAGCAATGCCGGACTCAGCTGGGGCCCCGTAGTCGCCAACCCACGTTCCACTAGATGTGAGCCTCTGGGGGATTGGAAAAACGGAACACACGACCCAAAACAATGTTTTTTTTAAAAGGTTGTTAAATGTTGTAATATAATACACATATGTATTCAATAAGCATTACATAATCAAACAAGATATTCAGTAAAGAACATATAGCCTACTTTCTCCTAAATGCTTGGGTATTGTTATAACTCTTTGTCCTTTTCAAGGAGTATAATTGAATGTTGGTTGTAGTAGCATGTTTAAATACAACGTGCTATACGGATATTAAACATGAATATGAGGTGCCATTTGCTAGTGCTACCTCTGTAAAAAAAACATTCAATTCGGTTTCACCGTGTTTGAATTGATATGGAGAATCGATTTGCACACATACATGGCCGCTATCTGCAAACTATTGGGCTTATGACCCTGTAGTTCAGTCAAAAGATGCTTTCCACAAAAAGGTATGTTGCTGCAAAATTTGGTAGAGATCAAATGATTAGGTTGGTCGTAATTTGATATAAGCTTTTAACATTTGGGTGGCCGCCATTCTGTTTCCGTCAAGATGGCGGCGATATAAAACATGACACTGAGGTGCCCTTTGCTAGTGCTACCTCTGTATCAAATTTCGTCCGATTCGGGTTTTCCGTGTTTGAATTGATAGAGGGATTCGTTTTGCACACATACATGGCCGCCATCCACACATTATTGGGCTGATGACCTTGTAGTTTGATCAAGAGATTCTTTATACATAAAGGTATAATGTTGCAACATTTGGTAGAGATCAGATGATTAGGTTGGTCGTAATTTGATTCAAGCTTTTAACATTTGGGTGGCCGCTATTACGTTTCCATCAAGATGGCGGTGATATAGAACATGACACTGAGGTGCCCTTTGCTAGTTCCACCTCTGTACCAAATTTCGTTCAATTCGGTTTCACCGTGGTCGAATTGATAGGGGGAGGGGGGATACACATTCAGAGTACACACTCACACACAGGCACAGGCACACAGACACACAGACACAACCGGGTGAGTTAGCCGTGGTGGTTACGGCATGACTGATGGCAGTCGCTCACATCCGGGAGGCGAGGAGGTTCGAATCCCCCCGCCGGCAACCTTGAAGATGGTCTTCTGTGGTTTCCCATCTTCCTTCCAGGCAAATGCCGGGGTTGGTCCCTAACTATAGGCCACAGCCGCTACCTTCCAACTCCTCGCCCTTACATTCCAACTTCCCTCCTTCCCTCCCCAACGGTACTTGTAGCTCACCCATTGGGTGTCCGTCTCGAAGCAGCTACAAAACTGGCGAGCCGAACATGTCCTCGGACACTCCCGGCACTAAAAGCCATACGCTAAAAAAAAAACCACAGACACACATACAGACACACAATTTTTGGCCCTGTGTAGATCTCATAAGTCTACTTTCATTTTTTTTTGCAAAAATCGAAAGTAGGCTAATACACAAAATAACAAGAAGTTCCGTGAAGAACTATACAGCCTACTTTTCATGCCAATGATTATTCTACAGTATATGAACCTATCTAGAATAATGACGAAATTAAGTTGGTAATATCGAAATATCTAATTAGTTCAAAATATACCTGGTATAATGTAGCCTAATAGAGCACTACAGTTGGCAGCCCTGGTGACTGAATATATTCTTAGTTCCACCTCTTAAGGTACAGAATACAAAATTTGGTTGAAGTTCAATGGACGTTACATGCAGTTAGACACTGGATCTATCAGCACGCGTAAAAGCATATTGCCAACAATACCATGCGTGTGCTGGTCAGAAATAATCTGAATTATTATGATATCTTGTTGTGCCAATTTTGGATGAAATCCATTTGTTAGTATAGAAGTTACATGTATTTTAAAATTGGACATATCAGCAGGCATACAATCATGTTGGCAGCACTGTCTTGTATTAATTACTCCAAATTAATCTAGAATGTCAGGTGCTATACGTGTGCAAAATATAGAGCTGTTGGCTTGCATACTTTCTGATATATTGATATTAGGGTAAAAAGAATATAGACAGCATTTATTAACAGTTGGCAGCCCTGATTACTCTTAACATTACTTATAGTCATATCTGTTATGGTACACATATCACATACGAAATTTGGTTGAAATCCAACTGATAGTATAGAAGTTACATGTATTTAAAAATTGGTACTATCAGCAGGCTTATAATCATGTTGGTAGAACTGACGTATATAAGTTACTCCAAATTAATCTAAAATGTCAGAATATACGTGTGCATAGTTTAAAGCTGTTGGCTTGCATACTTTCTGATATATTGGTATTTGGATAAAAAAATAGAGAGAGCAATTATTAACAGTTGGCAGCCCTGGTGGCTCTTAAGAATACGCTCAGTCATATCTGTTTATGTACAGATATTACATACAAAATTTGGTTGAAATCCAATAGATAGTGTAGAAGTTACATGCATTTAAACATTGGACTTATCAGAAGGCTTAAAATTATTTTGGCAACACTGTTATGGTTGGCCTCCTGGAAATTAAACTGAAGTAGTATTATCTACATGTGTGCCAATTTTGGAATAGCTCCCATGCATACCTTGCATGATATCCAACATGGAGTTCAAATTTCTAGTGCGTTTTTTCAGCAGTTGGTAGCACTGACATCATTTTCAAATATGGACGTGAGCTATTCCGGTGCACATCTTTACTCATACTAAATTTGGTTTTGATTGCTGCAGCCGTTTAGGAGTTGATAGGGGGGGACACACACACAGCCAGCCAGACAGAAGGACAGACAGACAGAAGGACAGACAGACAGACACACATTTTCCCGGATCGATCTCATAAGTCTACTTTTTCCTCATTTTTGCAAAATGTGAAAAGTAGGCTAAAAACTAGATATTGCTGACATATCATATAGGCCTATGACACCAGCAACTTACAAAGTGCTTTTCATTTGAACGACCCTTCGCAAGGATTTTTTTATTTGTAAGTCCCTTCTGATAAAATTCACTTCAATTTTCGTTATAATTGTCATATGTGAACAATTCTTGTTTTATCAAACTAATGGGGAGCTTCTGCTTAGGCTTTCACGGTCGGCGTTCATAATTAAGTACAATTTTTTCGGGCTTGTAGGCCGTGGTTCAGACAGGGAGATATCGTCGGGAGATATCCTGTCTGGATCACGGCCAACAAGCCCGAAAAACTTGTACTTAATTATAATGGAGCTTCTGTTTCTATCATCTCTCCATTTGATATTCATGACAGAAAAAACTCTCTCCGTAAAAGCATTGGAGGGGAAAATGCTTAGTATGAACTTCACAAGGACTAAGATATTCCTTAATTTTGTTGCCCCTAATAAATCTATAACATGTAACGATCTATCTGAACCAGGCATAGGAATCATTTTCTCTTTCAGACTTGCGCCTGTATCACCAGAAAACAAGCTAAATATTACAATCAATTCTGACGCGGGACATTTGAAAATTGGTGCGAAATTGAATATATTATCAAATTAACCAAAAAAAAAAACGGAATATTTGGCGTTCTGTCCAAGATTGAAACGGAACGCCGAACAAAACAAGGAAAACCGGAATTGTTCCGGGCAAAACGGATCGTTAGGCAACCCTAATTAGAAGTCATGCGTGTTAAATCACGTACCGACACCGCGATTAGGAGTAATAACAAATCAGGAGAACGTATGTTCGAATCCGTGAGCTGACAGCGGCTATCCTGAGTGTTGATTAATTTCGCAATTATCCCCCACCACTCCCTTCAGACAAATGCTAGAATAGAACCTTATTTCAAGTCCCGGGGCACTTACACAATCCCTAACCCTAATACAGTTACACACACTACTACTGTAATCGCACACTGGGCTGATGACCTAAATGTTCAAGTCCCTAAAATCAACCCTTCGCTAGCATTTCTTCACCATTTTATATTTTTAGTTATTTTTTTGTTTTTTTCAAGTCGCTTATCCCAGCTCGGCTTCATCCACGGACTCTGTGAGTGATCATTCCTCTACCGTCGCAAGTACAGTGTCTGAGAGCTGAACACACTTTGTCAGCAGATACATTTGGGGATGGTGACAGGGCGATCGTCCAGGCAACCGCTAACTTGGGTCTATTTAAGCAAGGGTCAGGGAAAAGGATTTTGGGAGGACGTCGGCTGTTGGCCTGTTGAAAGGAATCGTCCCGGCATTTGTCTGGTTGTGAAAATGGGAAACCAGAAAAACCATTTTCAGGACGGCGAGGTGGGATTCGAACCCGTGATCTCCCAATGCCAGTGGGGCACGCATTAGTGAGTTAGTGGGTTAGCGCTCTCGGCTACCGTGGTCGGCGGAAATAATGATTTCATTGAATTTACATGCAAAGGCCCTCAGCTATAAACCTTATGTTTGAATTAAATCTACTGCCACGATGAGAGTATCTTAGACAATGTACACACACACACACACACAGTGAGAGAGGGGTAAGGGGCAGATGACCTCAATGTTCCACATTTTAGAACAATAGAATCAACATCAGATACTACGAGTATAACTATGTCCTAAGGTAATACGAACTTATTGTTTGACTCATTCTTTTCGAGGGCGAGGTAAACAAATGGTGCCCGACTCAATGACTAATTGGTTAGCATGCTAGGATTTTGTATGAAGGGTCTCTGGTTCGATTCCCGGCCGGGCTGAGAGGAATTTTAACTCCTTTGGTTAATTCCCGTATCTTGGGGACTGCGTGTTTTAAAACGTCCTCATGAAAACAAACTGATAACATTCACATAAAAAGAAAAACCCTGACTATGGTGCTCAATTTATGAAGCAGGTGCTTTGGGTTTGAGCCCCAACGGGTGGTAATTTTTAATTAATTCATAATTACTTCAATTGATTAACAGTTGATTTAAGTGTATGCATTTAACATTAGAACATAATTTTATCATTTAGCCGAATGTTTCCGACTTGGTAATGGAACTGTGTGAGCGAGTTGTGCCACTCTACCTAGTTTCACAAGGGAAATGCACATCGCTGTTAGAAATACAACAAATAAACGGATTTACTCAAAAAGTGACTTTGGAGTGATATGCGGTCTCTCTGCTATCGCTACCAACGTGGACACCTAAACTGTACATCCGGCGTACTAAACACAGCTCGTGTAGTAACCAACTCGTAGCCCAGAACGTTTGGATTTCGAATCTCAATACGTACGACTGCGATGGGAAGCTGCAGCAAGTCCCGAGTTGAGTGATTCGAATCACAGCTCTGATAGCAGCCATCCTGAGTGTGGTTTCTTCTCGGGTTCTTCCACACTCCCTCCAGGGAAATGTCCAGATGGCACCTAAGTTCTGGGACATCACAACCCCATACCCTAATATTTACAGTTACACACGCTACTACAGTCACTACGGAGACACAGGTTACCAAAACACACCCAAGAACACGGAGCTGATGAAAAATACGTATCTACTTATCGCTTGAAGTGTATTAACAACAAACAGTAATTTAGCAACTAAAATGGCCACGTTTGAAGGTTGGTATTTTTTTAACTAAGAGGAATCTTTCAATGCAGATTTGTGTTAAATATTTTTATATATTGTAGTTAACATTTGTGAAAAAGGCCTTAAATGTTACGTTGTTAATGCTGTAGATTCATTTAGGGACTTTGCAACATTGTGGTCATGAAACCCTGTTTCTTTTTGAGGGGGGGGGGGGAATGAATCTCTCTGACAGCCTGTGTCATTGTGGTGGCTGCAGTAGTATGTGTGTTTTTAATTAAGGCCAGTGATTGGAAGGCAGCGGCCATGGCTTCAAGTTGGGAACTATCATTTACTATGGAAAACCATTTTTGGTACATCACAGGTGGGAATCGAATCCATCTCTTATCCATTTTCCCTCACGAGACTGTGTATACTCTAAGCCAACCCCAAAGACCAGAATTAAATTTCTAGGTAGAGTCAAGAATCGAACCCAGAACCCTTGGATTCGAATCTCATTACGTACCCTGAAAGCCAGGTTGATTTGGAAATATATTTTCCTATCGCATTTATGAAACACTGCATGTGAAAAAAACTGATATCACATTTTATGCACGTATCTCGTATGAAACTAAACTCACAAGAGGTGGCTTCGGTAGCGTAGTTGGTAGCATGCTGAGCTTCTATGCCAAAGATCACGGGTTCAAATCCGGTCGAAGTAATTGGATTTTTAAGAGCATTATAAACCCCTCAGTTTGCCTTCCTTCGGAGGGGAAGTAAAGTCGGCGGGCCCATGTCATAGATTGATGGCATGTAAAAGAACCTTCCACTAACTATTGTGTGAAGCTAAATTTATAGGTAAGATTTGATTAACGCTCTATTAAGTTACAACGTTCACCACCAGGTGCCGGTTGCGGTGGCATCTAGTAGCCAAGTTTACAGTTAGGTGTTGTTGACGGTAGCATTTGGTAGCAAAAGTAGGAACTACTTGAAATTGATCGTCTGCAGTCCTTACCTGAATTACAGATAACACACACTAATGCAGCCATCACAATTAACACCGGTTATCAGACAGATTGTACACACACCCAAATTACACGGGGCTACATGACTGCGTTTTCACAGCCCCTAAACTGAGGGACTAACCAACTGAACTTTCAAGGGAAATTTGGAAGCGTCTACTCCCCGATCGGATTGAAATCGGTAATGAAATACAGTGGAACTGTGTGAGTGAGTTGTGCCACTCTACCTCGCTTCACAAGGGAAATGCACATCGCTGTTAGAAATACAACAAATAAACGGATTTACTAAAAAAGTGACTTTGAAGAGATATGCGGTCTCTCTGCTTTCGCTACCAACTTGGAACCGTCCCGGCATTTGTCTGGTGGTGAAAATTTGAAACCCCGCTGAAGTAATCGGATTTTTAAGAGCGTTAAAAACCCCTCAGTATGCCTTCATTCAGAGGGGGAAGTAAACCCGGTGGGCCCATTTCATAGATTGATGACATGTAAAAGAACCTTCTCTCTATAAGATGGTGGTAAAAGAATAGGCTGAAATGAACATTGAGCTTCAATTTTAAGTGATTGAAAAGACGCAGAACAGGGAGACAGTGCGTGGAAATGGAAGGCAGACGTCGAAATGCTGCCTTGTCGAAGCGACCAGTCAACCACCAGCCCTTCACTTCTACGCGCTGACTTCCAGTTTCAATGCAACGAAACTCTCCCTATATCGCTCATAATTTAGACCGACCTTGCTGTATGGGACTGAGATCTGAGTAGATTCGAGACATCTGATATATAATAATAATAATAATAATAATAATAATATCGTATGGCCTCGGGTGCCGGGTGCAAGCTTTGTTATTTGACGCTCAGAGGGCAGCTTGCATGTCGATTATTTGTTCCTTGGAGCGCTATGAAAGTCAAGCAGGTTAGATATCTAAGCTCCTTGACACTATAGCGCTTTCTAGTAGAGAAAGGAGGAACTTTGTGTTGGCGTAAAATCCCGAGATTAATTTTGCCATTATGAACACGGCCTACTGAATTCAAATGGGTTATTTAACATGCCAACAACGTATGACATGCGCCTTTCAAAAATCACTTATCATGGCCAGGAGCGAATCTACAATCTTGAAGTTGGTAGTCCGACACAATAACCACTCACCCACCGTGGCGGGCGTCTGATAGATAAGCAAGAGGTAACTGATATGAGGATAGCACGGATGATTGCTGGGACAAATAGGTGGGAGCAATGGCAGGAGGTTACTCGTAATGAAGAGAGAAAGGCTAAGTTAGAAATGAACACTCTAGATGAGAGTCGACTTAGGTGGTAGGGGTCATATGATGAGACATGGGGAGGAGAGATTGATGATGATAATTGTTGTTTTAAGGGGCCTAACATCTAGGTTATCGGCCCCTAATGGATTGGGTGATCGTGAGGATGATAATGAAATGTAAACTATAACTAAACTAACTACTTACTTATAGACTAGAAGAAGAAATGGAAAACAAAAGGAGAATAAGGCAAATAAAGGACAGGAGGAAGAGAAATGCCTTCAACCCTCGAAGAATGCGGATTGAGGGACTTGGAAAGAAGGAGAGCCATGAAAAGCAGATAGGAAAGTGAAAGAGGAGAGGGTCCGCCCCAGAGGTAATGGATAAAAGGGGGAAAACCGGACCCAGCTCAGGAATCCCTCGGAGTCGCCAACTCCCGAACTCACCAGCCGTGAGCCCCTGGGGGTGTAGCAATATCTAGGGTGCACCAAAAGTGGTGGGGCTACATACACCCAGCCTCCTTGAGGGCCTTGAGCAGAAGGCAAGAGATAAGATGAAGAGAAACAGAAGGCTGACCCCTCGCAGAAGGAGGGTATCAGAAAAGATGTGACAAGGGCCAATTAAGGCGGGAAAGGAAGAGACTTCCCAGGCCTCGGATACCCAAATACCATCGGATTCGGAAGAGAACAAGAGTTGAACAAGAGAGGTCGACAGGAAAGAAGACGGACAGGAGCCTGGCACAAGTAAGTGGAAGCAATGCCGGACTCAGCTGGGGCCCCGTGGTCGCCAACCCACGTCCCACTAGATGTGAGCCCCTGGGTGGGGGTAGGAGGTTATTGTACTCAGCTATAGATGGTAAGAGAAGCAGAGGTTGACCCAAAAGATTTTAACGATTTCAAGGTGAGAGCCTTACTACTAACAGAGGATAATGGAGGCGAATGGTTCGCAAACAGAGGCTTGCAGACTTGACTGGCTGCTGAAATGTAAAACAGTTTTAGATTGAAATGAATTGTAATTATTTTTACCAAGGAGATCTGCAGAGAAATACATATTATAACCGTTGAGACAGTAGATACCCACTACAGTATGACGAATACAGCGGTCTAGCTGTATGCCTCTCACCAAGGCGGTCCGGGTTCGATTCCCGGTCAATGCATGTGAGATTTTCGAAGTGAAATGCCATGTCCTGTGGTTCGGATTCCACGTAAAAAGGAGGTCCCGTGGCTCATGATCTCGCGATTAACGGTCACGTTAAACTACAAGCTTGCTTGCTTTAGTATGACGAATAACATGTTAGAGATGCTTAGTATTTGAGGAACTGAATGAAGATTAAAGGGGTGGTAGTCCCTCTATATAACACATTGTCCCTCTCCGGAGCTCTTCCTGGTTGACTATATCTTTACCAGTTGTAATTTAATGAGGTAGATTGTTGTCAGTTTTGGAGGATACTTGTGACCAATGTGAAGATGTCGCGTGGTAATCTGCACTTGACATAGATTGCTGGCTTTGATGCGTAGGATAGTACCGTTTACTGTATATGAGCGAAGGAAGTAATACTAATTGTGCTCCAAATGGTCAAATTCCAATTAAACGCTTCAAGTAGGTCATGGTGCGGCTCTGCTGGGCTCAGGAATGCCTCGCTGGCACAGTATACTGTACATACACGTTCAAACGGAAAGCAAAAGCAGGACACTTCAGTTCATAGTCTTGCTTGACCTGTGTCCAGTTTCGTCTAAGAGGAATAATATCTGCAAGTGCATATAACTTCATTTCATAGTCTTGCTTGACCTTTGTCCAGTCTCGTCTATGAGGATTAATTTCTGAAAGTGCATAACTTCATTTCACAGTCCTACTTGACCTTTGTTCAGTCTCGTCTAAGAGGATTAACATTTGAAAGTGCATATAACCTCATTTCATAGTCTTGCTTGACCTTTGTCCAGTCTCGTCTAAGAGGAATACTATCTGAAAGTGCATATAACTTCATTTCATAGTCTAGCTTGACATTTGTCCAGCCTCGTCTAAGAGGATTAATTTCTGAAAGTGCATATAACTTCATTTCATAGTCTTTGTCCAGTTTCGTCTAAGAGGAATATTATCTGAAAGTGCATATAACTTCATTTCATAGTCTTGCTTGACCTTTGTCCAGTCTCGTCTAAGAGGATTAATTTCTGAAAGTGCATATAACTTCAGTTCAAAGTCTTGCTTGATCTTTGTCCAGTCTCGTCTAAGAGGAATAATATCTGAAATTGCATATAACTTCAGTTCATAGTTTTACTCGACCTTTGTCCAGTCTCATCTAAGAGGATTAATATCTGAACTTGCATATAACTTCATTTCATAGTCTTACTTGACCTTTGTCTAGTCTCGTCTAAGAGGATTAATTTCTGAAAGTGCATATAACTTCAGTTCATAGTCTTGCTTGATCTTTGTCCAGTATCGTCTAAGAGGAATAATTTCTGAAAGTGCATATAACTTCAGTTCATAGTCTTGCTTGATCTTTGTCCAGTATCGTCTAAGAGGAATAATGTCTGAAAGTTCATATAACTTCAGTTCATAGTTTTACTCGACCTTTACCCAGTCTCGTCTAAGAGGAATACTATCCGAAAGTTCATATAAACTCAGTCTCATAACGTGTTTTAGTGATTAAGATGACTTTTTTCTACGTTGACTCGATTGATGGATAGGTGAGCTAGCGGTCACTACTGGAACTTGGACGTGACCGTTTGATGAGAAGCGATGTACAGCACTGACTGCCATGAAGCACCACCGTACCATACTTAAAATAGAGCAGGAATGGGCAGCTGGGTCTGCCTGATGAAATGAGCAGAGGTTAAGACAATGAAGGCTGTTTTAGGAGGAAGAGAACAACTCTTGTTCTCTTCCGACCCCGACGGTATTAGGGTATCCGAGGCCTAGGGAGTCTCTTCCTTTCCCGCCTTAATTGGCCCTTGTTTCATCTTTTCTGATACCCTCCTTCTGCGAGGGGCCAGCCTTCTATTTCTTTTCATGTTCTCTCCTGCCTTCTGCTCAAGGCCCTCAAGGAGGCTGAGTGTATGTAGCCCCACTACTTCTGGTGCACCCTGGATAATGCTACAACCTCAGGGGCTCACGGCTGGTGAGTTCGGGAGTTGGCGACCCCGAGGGATTCCTGAGCTGGGTCCGGTTTCCCCCTTTTGTCCATTACCTGTGGGGAGGACCCTCTCTTCTTTCACTTTCCTATCTGCCTTTCATGGCTCTCCTTCCTTCCAAGTACCTCAATCCGTATTCTTCGAGGGTTGAGGGCATTTCTTTTCCTCTGTCCTTTATTTGCCTTATTCTCCTTTTGTTTTTCATTTCTTCTTCTAGTAGGCTATATAAGTTAGTAGTTAGTTTTAGTTATAGTTTACATTTCATTATCATCTTCACGATCACCCAAACCTTTAGGGGCCGATGACCTAGATGTTAGGCCCCTTAAAACAACTATTAGCATCATCATCATGTTTTAGGAGGTGTTTTTTAAAATTAGCGGTCTTTCTATTTTTACCTTTTCTGATTACATTATTTTCTGAATATCTTTCATAAAGACGTCACAAACACCCTGTCTTTCATCCCTGGGAATTAGCTATAAGATGTTAAAATCCTCTCATCCCGGCCGGGAATCAAACACGGGACCCTTCGAGTCAAAGCCTATCACGCTGACCAATTAGCCACGGAGACAGACATTTGGCAAAACTCTTAAAAGGGTGTGTTGCACTCCTGATTTTGTTGAAATTTGGCATTTAAATAATTGAGACAACCAACTGTTGCCGGGCAAACGTTTCTATGAATAAATAATTGAATAAATAAATAAATAAATAAATAAATAAATTAATTAATTAATTAATTAATTAATAATTAAATACATAAATAAATAAATAAATAAATAAATAAATAAATAAATAAATAAGTAAATAGTTTAGTTACAGTGTACAAGAACCACCTCACTCCTCAGACTGATCTAACGAGTCTACATTTGCATAATGTTTTGCAAAATGTGGAACGAAGGATAAAACTAGCTCTGTGCTGTGTAGTTGGTTGCTCTTGAGGATCCCGCATGCGCCAGTTGGTAACTTGACAGTCACAGTTCTTGTCATAAAGGAAGAAGTCTGGCCCTACATGTGTTCTAACAAGAGTTTAGTGTTTTTCAGTCGGTCAACACGAATGTACCCAAAAGAGCTGGGTTATGCGCTAATCCAGAAATAAATTACATGAGATTAATAAATACACTAGGATGACCAGTTTCGATCGTCAAGCAATCATCATCAGATCCATTACACTTAGGCTATAAAATCTATGTTTGAAAATACAGGTGAAAATATTTACAATATGTACAATTATTTAGTTGCAGTATTGGTACTGCAACTGTCAGTGTATGCTAAATGCAGTATATATGATGTTAGGTGGCCTGTTTGCCATCTCTTGATGAATACAGTACATTTGCATTTGTCAGTTGGCACAGGCTAGAGTAAAAGGTGGCTTTTCACCGATGTCTCAGTCTCACTCATGGCTGTGATTATATGGAAGCTACTGAGGTATGGGTGGTCAGTGCCTGTGAATGCTGTGAAAGGTTCTACTCATAGGGTTAGGACTACTGTTCTGACTCAGTGAGGAAAGCAATGGCAAACTACCTCACTCCTCTTCTTGCCTAGAACGCCTCAGTATCTGCCTTGGGTTTTTGTGGGTATCTACTCACATATCGTAACGGCGGTGCTTTTGAGGATCCAACCAGCCTTCAGGCTGACTACCTAACAGACAGGTGAAATGCTAAATGGTGATAGATATCCGGAGTTTGTATATTTGGAGTGATTATATGGTTGTAAAAATCGACACGGTTAAACTGTAATATTACAGGCTACTACTTATCTGGTTGTCTTCCTACTGGAGCTACGCGCAGTTTCGTGTTCACTGTTACTCCAGGTGTAAATATTTTCACCTGTATTTTCAAACATATAGCCTAAGTGTAATGGATCTGATGATGATCGCTTGACGATCGAAACTGGTCGGCCTAGTGTATTTATTAATCTCATGTAATTTATTTCAGGATTAGGGCATAACCCAGCTCTTTTGGGAATTCGTGTTGACCGACTGCAAAGCACTAAACTCTTGTTTACTAAAGAAACACTGAAAAAATGGCTTCAAACCCCACAATGTGTTCTAACAATAAGTGTAGTTGCCTCACACCAGTATAAAAGTTAAACTTAAAGACTTTGTTGACGCGCGTGATTTTATATTTCAACTTGCCCTTCTGTTTGCGACAAATTTTATAAACGTATGGAAGGCGTTAAATCCAGATTTCACATGACGGTGTTAGAAAGTCAGACCGGTGGAACCATCTCCAACGAAATAAACTTTATGAAAACACTTTACGAGCCTTACAGTAGTCGCATATGATGTGTAACATCTGACATAGAAGAAACCTCACGTGAAATTGTTGATACACCGATATTTTATAATATTATTGCCGCAAATATTAATCTATTGTAAAAGGGAGTGTTTTACAGATATTGTAGTTTATAATACGGAACTCATTTCATTAGATGATTTGTAGCTTCCACCAGCACTAGCCTAAATAAAGAATACGATATAGATCAACTAGATTAATAGACGCGACACTGCTCATAACCTTAAATTCCTTATAAATAGGCCAACTTGCGAGTAAATGCAATGTGCACAACAGTAGATCACGAAAGGCTTGCCCAGTTCCCAGACCTCTTGATTCACAGACCAACACGTAATTTCATATGGATTCTGTTAAAATGAGTCATATTGATATGTTTAGCAGCAGAGTTTCAAGAAAGCAGTGCATGAGTAGAAATATCAAGTAGGCAGTGACGAAAGAAAAAGAGAGTCTTGGAATTGTTATGTATTAAGTTATTAGTGTGTAAATAAAAACGATTTTTGTGTGTTGATGAATGTCCAGAAGGGATACGATCCAGCTGGCAGTGCGTCTTACACACTTCCGTCCGATCCACTTCCGTCCCATTTTTCAAAATCACTCCCACAAAAATATCCAGCAACCGAGTGGAAAGATGTTACACATCAAAAATTGAAGTAATTGGGGGCAAGTTTGTAAAATTGTGCAGACAGAGGTTGTATAATCTTTGCACAAACTGTTTACCATTGCATTGCGCTAATATAGTGTTATTGAGCTTGTTGTATAACCACAGAAGCGAGTGAGTAGGTAAGTAAGAAGGTTATGAGAAATACACCTGATTCCTCGTCTGCATCTAGACAATGCATCCATAAAATAACCACCGTGTAATCATGTTGTTTTCTTCACTGGTGCAATAATTAGCGTTAATGCCTGTTATATTGACGATGGTTGAGAATAGTGAGGTTAGCCGTAGCCTAGGGCCAGAGGCTGTACCGTTAAGCCAGCAGTTCGGCCGGACTAATATTTGGGTAAGCTGCTTGACTCTTGCCCGATGTCACGTAAACTATACACGTTTTCCCAGACTCGAAGTGACAGTATGAACCGGAAGTGATCCTCCAAATAGTTCAAGTTCAGTGCTGAAGAGGACGAGGTCGATACTGCGACCACTCGAGTCACGGTCAATTAGGAGGAGCGCATAGGTAAACACTGCGCCAAGCCTCTAACTACCAGGTCAAAGTATCATTTCATAAGTACTCGTTGACATAATTCTTTACTTCTTGCAGCACCAGCGGGCGTAGCTGGGTGTTCTCAGAGAAATTTCACGACTAGAATGAGTAGCTGAGTGAAGTTATTATTGAGTATCCATTTATTAAGTAACTCTACTTTACAAATGTTTATTAGGGCTGACCGGCCACGGTGGTTGAGAGCGCTGATGCGTAGTCTCGTGCCTCGCTGGCATCAGGAGAGCGTTGGTTTGAATGCCACCTCAGCCGTCATCTCATCTAAAATTATGTACTGTACATCCAGTCCTCCGTTAAAAATATATATAACGTTAATGAGTTATTTGAGTGCCTTAGTATGCTGGAATATAAATGGTCTGCCATCAACATACTGACCGACTGAACCACAACGTGTGTGTACAACAAAAACAATAATAACGTCCAAACATTGCTTCATTAATTAAGCACATCAAAGAATAATACAAACAAACGCTGCATACTGTTAAAGTTATCTCGTGTGTAGTAAATGTCTATGATAATAATTTAGATCTAAAGATGGTGGTTCCACAGACGAACCATGCCAATAATTATTTTAGTGTGGTGAATGTTTAAATATAGGTCTTGGTAAAAACTGTTCAATAACAAGCCCAATAGCAACAAAAAGAAAGCTTTAAAGATGCTTCAGCGAACTGTTACGGTAAATTTACTTAAATGTAAAGCAAATGGAGGTGCGATAAATTGAAAGTGATAATATTAAAAAAAAAAATGTTGACGATAGGCTGCTGTGATTGGTTGTAATATCTCATATTCGTGTATTGAATCGGTCTTTTTAGCCTATTTTCATTTATGAAAAAAAAAGGCTTATGAGATCACCTTTTGTCCGTGTCCTGTCTGTGTGTGCATGTGTGTGTGTGTGATATGGTGTGTGTCCCCCCGTAATAACTTCTAAACGGCTTGAGCTATTTCAATGAAACTCGGTAAGTTCATAGCACTATTCCGGATGACCCCGACCGTGCCCTTCAAATTTTGTTACGTCTCACCAATCCAAACATGGCGGCTGTGCGAAATATTTCACCAGCATTCAATATCTCCGAAACTATTACCGATATCACCCTAAAATATTTTACGGTGATAAAGGGAACTACTAGAAGTTCATCTATGTGACCTTTGAAAACCTGGTAACTACGAAACCAACATGGCGGCCACGCGAAGTTGCGACATTTAAATAGACGTTTCTCGCGATTCATCCAACCAAACGCAATAAAACTTTGTGCAGTATATGTTTATACACATTGTAATGCACCGACATCTAACTTCGTTCAATTGTTTACATAACCTCAAGATGGCGGCTGTGCGAAATATTCCACCGGCATTCTATATCTCTGAAACTATACCGGAATCACCCTGAAGTTTTGTACGGAGATAAAGGACACTACTGGAAGTTCATCTATATGACTTTCAAAAACCGGTTAACTACAAAACGAATATGGCGGCCAAGCGAAGTTGAAAATTTTAAATAGACCATTCTCGTGATTTAATGATCCAAACGTAATGAAACTTTGTACAGGAAATGTTTATACACATTTTAATGCACTGGTATCTAATTTAGTTCAATTATTTACATAATCATAAGATGGCGGCTATGGGAATTTTAAAATTAAGTTTTTATTTCTTGTGTCGTAATCATGCGATAGTTTGAATAATGAACCTATGCAATAATTTTCCTTTGATGGTAAATGGCTCTTTGGCCTATACATATAACAATCGAACACGGCGACCATCCGAAATATTTAGATGGATCTCAATATCTACGAATCTATTACAGCAATCAAACTGAATTTTCTAATGTTCATAGGGAATATGAACATAAGTTCACCTATCGGACTTTCAATAACCTGGTGATCACAAATCCAACATGGTGGCGACTCGAATTATAAATATTCACATGAACGTTTCTCGCAATTTAACCATCCGAGTGCAATGAAACGTGGTACAATAAATCCTTATACAAATGTTAATCCACTGGAATATAATTTATTTCAATCGTTTCCTTAACCACAAGATGGCAGCTATGCGGAATTTTAAAATCTCGTTTTTACTTCTTGTGTCCTAATCATGCGATTGAAGTTTGAATACTACACGTACACAATAATCTTCACGTAACAGTACATAACTCTAGGACCTACATATATAACAATCCAACATGGCGACCATCCGAAATATTTAGTCGGTTCTCAATATCTACGAATCTATTACAGCAATCAAACTGAAATTTTGTATGTTGATAGTGGCAATTTACATAAGTAGGATATATGAAAATAGGCTTTAGTTCTTCACGGAACTTCTTGTTTATTAATGAAATAATTGATAAATAAAATATAGTGCGAAGAAAATACTTATTATGCTATATCATTGGGTTTCGGTTAGGGCTGATGTTAAGGAATGTGTTTGCGATGTACCAATTAACGTTTTCGATTTAAAACCGTCTTATAGAGAACGTTTGTTAAATTGGAAGTTTTTTATAAACGCTATAGGTTTTGTAAAAAAAGGACTTTTCCTTAAACGTAGCGAGTTTCATTTTAAACTTGACCCTCTTAAACGATCTTGCATTTAAATCTAACGCGCTAGTTCGTCCATCGCTGCTGTCATCGTGAGAGCATGGGTACAAATCAAACCTCGACTGTCCTGAATATGGTTTTCATGGTTTCCCATTTTTCCCACCAGGTAAATGCAGGGACGGTTCTTTTAAATAGGACCATGGCCGATTTCCTTCCAAATTTCTTCCATGACCCGTCCTGAAAATAAAATAAATTGCCATTGGCTGCAATAATAAAAATTATAAATGTTTCTGACGAACCGACAGTAGTGGCTACGCTGGCTAAAGCGCAGCATTAGTTCATGGGGCCAAGCTCTCTGCTGACTCAGTAGACGCGTGGGTTCGAGCCCCACCGTCGGCTGTCCTTGAAATGGTTTTCCGTGGTTTCCCATTTTCAACACCAGGCAAATGTTGGGACGGTATCTTCTGACAGGCCACGGCCGCTTCCTTTCACATCCTTGCCCAGTTTCATTCACCATCATTCATTTTATCTCTCATTAACTCCTCTCATGAGGTTGGCGTCAGGAAGGGCATCCGGCCGTAAAAACCATCGCCACAACGACTTCCCTCGCATCTCATCCCCGACCCCGTTGGAAAACGGGAATAATAAGGGGTAGACATACAATAAATGTTTCCGACGACTGACGTTTTGACTCATTCTGAGGGAAGTGTTGCGAAGGTTTTAAAGTTCACAAGTATAGTGCGAGGAATAAATTCACAGTATAGCGGTAGACTGGTATTTTGGAGTATTTAATACCGCCGTCCGGTATTGCGGTTTAAGTTGGTTGATTTCTCAGTTTAGGGGCTGCGACAACGCGGTCTTGTAGCCCCGTGTACTTTGGGTGTGTGTGGAATCTGTCTGATAACCGGTGTTGATTGTGATGGCTGTATTAGTGTGTGTTATCTGTTTTTAATTCAAGTAGGGACTGCAGACATTCGATTTTCAAGTAGTTCCAACTTTTGCTACCAAACGCCACCGTCAACGACCAACTAGTTCTGGATTTTGTTACTAGATGCCACCACGGGTGACGGACGTTGGAACCTAAGAGCGTTAGTCAAATATAACCTATAATTTAGCTTCAGAAAGTGTAATTAGTGGAAGGTTCTTCATCATGCCATAAATATGTGACATGGGACCGCTGGATTTACTTCCCCTCCGAAGGAAAGCATACTGAGGGATTTTAACGCTCTTAAAAATACGACAACTTCACCTGGGTTTGAACCCACAACCTTGGGCATAGAAACTCAGCATGCTACCAACCACGCTCAGGTTTAAAGAATGATGAAGGGAATGTTTTTTATTTTATCGACAATAAAACCCGTCAAATACAAAATATCATTATGTCCGCCTCGTTACGTAGTGGCTAGTGCTCTTGGCTGTCACCGAGGAGGTCCATGTTCTATTCCCGGCTCAGTCAAGGGATTCAATTCAGGTCTGAGGGTTGGAACGAGGTACACTCAGCCTCATGAGGTAAAACTGAGATGAGGCCATCAGGCAAATCCCGGGATGGTTCCTAACTTAAGGCAACGGCTGCTTCCTTCCCAGTCCTCTTCTGAGTTACAAAATCACACACTAATATAGCCATCACAATAACACAGGTTATCAGACTATTTCCCCATGAACTCGATGTCGCAAACCCCTAAAAACAATCAACAATCAACAACAACAACAACAAACGGCGAGTTTATGAAATTAAGGAAACAAAATGAAATGAGCGAAGACCCGTATAAAATAGATTTATCTTTAAAATCGTAAAACGGTTTTCAGAAAACATTGAATTAGGAAACGATTTATTAAAAAACATTTTGTAGTTTATTTATTAAAAAAACGTTTTGTCGTGTATTTATTAAAGAAGTTTTGTAGTTTATTTGTTAAACCGTTTTGTTGTTTATTTATAAAAAAAACGTTCCTCGAGAAAACGTTTTAATTATCGTGTTAGAAGCCACTTTTCAGGGTTGCCTAAGTAATCGAAATGTAATGTGTTTCAGTCGGTCAACACGATTGTACCCAATAGTAACAATTGTATTTATTAATCTCATGTTATTTCTTTCAGGATTAGAGAACCACCCATTACAATTGGGTACAATCGTCTTGACCGATTGAAGAACAATACATTTCGATAAAAACGTTTATGTAATTAAACGTTTTACGAAACGTGGTTAGTAAGAAAACGTTTAATAGGGAGCTCAATTCCAGTTCAAGTGTCAGCTGTTTCAAAGACTACATACAACAACAACAACAATAACTACTACTACTACTAGTAGTACTACAAAGAGCCCATGACGCCATGATGTCCAAGTATACCAAACAACATCCGTTCAGCCAGCATTAAATGCTCCTTTTAGTTAAAGTAAATTACTGTCTGTATCGTACAAAAACATTGGGGAACATCTAACTCGATAAAAAGCACCCAGTTTATCTGTCTGCAATACTTGTGTGACAACCGACCCTGCACGCGTGTCTCGCTGACTGCATATCTGCAACATAACAGGGGATGGATCGTTTTGGCCAACGCATTTCTGGTATTGAGGCAAGGAGGCCGGCCGATACCCATGAATATGTATGTGGCAGTAGTGGTGGGTACAAGAAAAGTGTAAATAAGATTAGAACGCTAACACTACAGACGCTCCTTGCTAGCTGGGGCAGTGCTGACACGCTCTTCAATCTACAGTACAATGGTCTCTTTTAGATCCAACTTGTTTATCATCTTCATTCTTGAAATTCTACCGGCGGACTTATTACAAGTTGTTTACGATACACACATTTTGAAAATGTTTACTACCTACAGTACCTATACGCTTCCAATAATTAATACATCTACACGTACGTATCAGAGATCCTTTTCCTACTCAAGTTGAGATAAACGAGAGATCGTTCACGATCATTTACCAGGTGATTCAGCTGCCCCTAATAATATTATTATATGCAGCCCAACTAACGCGTGTTGTCAGGAAGGTCAATATTTCTCTGCTTGCATCCCGTATGGTACTAATGCACTAATAATTTGCACACCTCTGCTTTATATAATAGATTATTTTAATTTCATGTATTGATTGGTGTATATTTTTAACAACTTAATATTTCAACAATCAATACGGTTATCAAAAGAAACAACATTTGCCTATCATGGCAAATGTGTTTGCATTTTATAAGCTTTCTTTTATTTTCACTTTGGTTGGTTGGTTCCTCAGTTTAGGGGCTGCGACAACGCGGTCATGTAGCCCCGAGCACTTTGGGTGTGTGTAGAATCTGTTTGATAACCGGTGTTACTTGTGATGACTGTATTAGTGTGTGTATCTGTTTTAATTCAAGTAAGGACTGCAGACATTTAATTTTTTAAGTAGTTCCTACGTTTGCCACCAAACTCCACCGTCAACGATCAACTAGTGCAGAACTTAGTTACCAGATGCCACCGCAGTCGGCTCTTGACGATGAACGTAGGAACCTAAGACCGTTAGACAAATGTTTAACCTATATACAATTTAGCTTCACACAGGTGTAATTAGTAGAAGGTTCTTTAACATGCCATAAATCTATGACATGGGACCGCCGGCTTTTCTTCCCCTCCGAAGGATTGCATAGACTACTGAGGGATTTTTAACGATCTTAAAAAATCCGACTACTTCGGCTGGGTTTGAACCCGCGATCTTGGGCATAGAAGCTCAGCATGCTACCGACTACGCCACCGAAGCCGCTTATTTTCACTTTTGTACGACCTGATTTGTCGTTTAGAAATCCATAGCCAAGGGAAATTAAATAGTTGACTCAAAACAGTTGGTGAGATGAACTCGATTCTAGCACAGGGGTTTATCAGCATGAAAAGTATATTTCAAGTACTGCAGAGTGATCAAAGTCTCCCCAACTTCAACAAACACAATCAAATTCACAAAGTACTTAGGACTGATGGCCACCTTATCCCTAGCTAAAAGTAAATGAAATATTCAACATCTCAAGGTGTTAGCATACTCATGTAAATGTTGTTAATCTCTTGACGTGTTTCCAAAACAAAGTACGGAGTAGATATAGCTGAATATTATACGACGTTCCGTCCAGAACATAAATTGAAAGAATGAACCTCTTTAGAGCATTTTCTTATAATTATGTCATAATTAAATATGATTTAGTTTACGATGGTAATTAACGGATGAACGCTAACATATACAACGTGGTGTGGAAACTAGTTTTATGAATATTAAAATATGATGCAAGAACGGAAATTCTTCAGGTGTGCGCATGTACACCTAGCGTTAATGAAAACAGTTTGTGATTGGCATCAGTCCAACTTGGTCATGACAGCTAAAGACGAAACCCCACCAAAAGACTAGGAGAGTGGTTAGTATGGCCGAACTTCAAGGTTAACAGAATTTAAAATCTAGAACACCATGTAGAAAAGATAAATGGTCAAACAATTGAAAACAATAATTATTTATTTTTCTTTTATTTAAATCGCTTATCCTCTGAGCTCGACTTTACCCGCGGACTCTGCAAGAGATCATTCCTCTACCGTCGCAAGGACAGTGTCTGGGAGCTGAACACACTTTGTTAGCAGATACAACTGGGCATGGCGACAGGCCGACCACTAACTTGGTCTAATTAAGGAAGGGTCAGTCAAGGCCATGAACCGGTTGAAAGGAACCTTCCCGGCATTTGCCTGGTGGTTAATATGAAAACCACTAAAGCCATTTTTATGACGGCTGAGATAGGATTCGAACCCACGCTCCCCCGTTGTAAGAGAAGCACGAGCTAGCGCTTTGGGGCTCTCAGCCACCGTTGAAAACAATTTATACTATCTAGTATAGGAATAATGCATTTTCATTTTCAAGCACATACAATTTTGACTTCTGTAGGGATGGGCAGATGACTTCGCTGTTCCACCTAGTAAAAAAGCTTGCCACGGTGGGTGAGAGGTTAACGTGTCGGTCTACTAACCCCAAGATTGCAGGTTCGCTCCTGGCCGTAGTAAGTGATTTTTTTGAAAGGCGGCATAAATACGACACGCATGTCATACGATGTTGGCATGTCAAAGAACTCATTTGAATTCAGTAGGCCGTGTTCATATTGGCAAAATTAATCTCGGGAGTTTCCGCCCACACAAAGTTCCTCATTTCTCTACTAGAAAGCGCTGTAGTGTTCAAGGAGCTAAGATATCTAACCTCCTTGACTTTCATAGTGATTCAAGGAACAACGAAATTCGACACGCAAGCTACCCTCTGGGTGTCAAATTACAAAGCTTGCACCCAGCACCCGAGGCCATACGATATTATTATTATTATTTTACCTAGTAAAAATAATAACTATAACTCTTCAGGGATTCTCCAAGTGAAGTTGGGGTTGAAGAACCATCACAACCACTCAATATATTGAACCCTTGCAAAGAAGCTTATGAGACTCAGTTTCGGGGGGTGTAACAGTCCATATCGTAAGTTGTTGTTAAAGCGCTTCATTTACATGCAGGGTAATATATAACAAAATAACATGCAGGAAAAAGTGAAGCCAGGGTTATAACAAATGAATTTAATGACAGATCATCTATTTACAAAAATGAATTAACAAACAAAACTCCCATAATCACTCCCACTGAATAAATTATATTTGCCAAAACTAGGCCAAATCTCAGGAGAGATTATTACACGGACCAAATGTCCCAAAAATCAATAATAATGACAATGTATGCGCGAGTGCTGTTCTACATGCTTCACGATGAGTACAATTGAATGCATGAATCGTCATCATCCGGAATAAACTTTCAGAAGACGAATCCGCATTAGCTAGAGCTAGACAGACGCGGGGAACAACTATACAACACTATAACTAAACCGACACTTCCTATACTTAAAATAAACAACACAATAATTTCCGCATGAAATTGGAATCAAAACAGCCGTAGCAAAAACATTACTGCCTAAAAATTAGGACTTCTCACAAATCAACACAAGTAAGTTAACATGTGACCAACAAAAGAAAATACATATATGACCGCCGTCATTTTTACAAGTATACTACCACTACACCACACGGGCGTCACACACTAACTTACATGAACTGAGTCATAGAACAAATCACTAGGCTCAAAGCCAACATTTACATCATTAACACAATATTCCATCCATACGACATGCAATAATCCGTCACAAACATGGCGAACTCCCCAATTAATTATGGTTCAAAATAACCATACAAAAGAACAGGTTTGCTAAATGAAAGCTTAAAGGGGCCAGTCGGACAACAGGACTGCCCAAGAAAATAAGTCACCAGGCTCGACGGGCGATACGTGGAAATCTGCATATCTCTCAACCCACGTGTCAAAATAACCTCGACCTCCCAAGGCATGGGATCCAGTCTCGAAGAAGCGTGCCCCAAAGCACAATAATACGTGTGTGTGTGTCAGAACAAAATATATCTCAGCATTTCCCCTAGGAAATCCAAGAATCAGCATATGGGCAAGGTACAGCGGTCTCCTCGGAGCACCCTGCCTTTCCATCAAAATGCAACAACAACAAAAATGAGGGCGGTAGGACTTCTACCCCTCTTCACGTAGAATCAAAACACACACCTGACACGATAACACACACAGAATCACTCGTATGGGCTTGACAGACCCTGAAATAAATGACATAAATATTTTCCACCAGCTGGCGCCTCCGTTCTATGCCTGTGACTATCGAACCTGAAAAGGACTCAAAAAAAATCTAAAAAATTTAGGACTAAGGTATTCTACAATTACATCTTAATTTTGTTGCGCTCGGCAACCCTAATATGAACAATAACCTGTTCAGCAAACATCTTACAGTAATTACCTCCCTTTCCTATCAAAAATATGAACTTTAATAAAGCACCACTTATCGAATGTAACGGGTTTCGCATTCGCATGGATAAAATCACGTACACTCGCCGTGTACACTAAATATGACTCCATAGAAAAAAATACACAACAAACAACTTTGGCCACGCGCCAACGTACATTTAAAAAACAAGAAACAAGAAAAACAATCTAAAACAAGAAAAAGAAGAAATGAACTATTTACAAAGTTCCCCCGCCGTATCTGACTACATATTGAATAATCAATTTTTGTACATCACCGTATCAGCTTGTAGAACATACAACTTCCATCTCGGCCCATTTCCCTACGGGAAATTAGCCCTCCATCGTTGTCTTCGTAGAAGCGTTGGACATCACTCCGGCTCCTGACCACACGTCGGACATCTTGGTGTAGTCTACTCGACAGAAAAGTTCAATGTTATTATAAATTGACCTGGCTATAATCGCTTGTGAGTTACTAATTTCGCCCACGATTGTCCTATGCGATTAATCAACGAAGACTTTCCCTAGCTCTCGCTTACACACGCACAATACAACACTTGAAAAATACAATAAAATTTACATGGACTATACACTTCAAACCCATCGTCACTGGCTTGACAATACAAGTTTTAAATCTGACTTTCTCGCAGTCGTTATCTCGCTCGGTAATCTCTACTGCTCTGCGTGGACCTTCGCTCGCGTTGAGCGCTAATTGGAATGTTACTCAAGTCTTCCCCCTAAGAGCTGAAAATAGTTGTCTTCAAAATAAATATTTAAGTGCTTAAAATCATCACGCAAACTGGCGTGAAGTTAGCTCACCAGAGCTCAAAACGTATTACTTCAAATAATATTAGAGCTTTAAAATCACTACACAAACTGGCGTGAAGTTAGCTCACCAGAGCTCAAAACAAATTACTTCAAATAATATTAGAGCTTTAAAATCACTACGCAAACTGGCGTGAAGTTAGCTCACCGGAGCTCAAAACGATAGTCTTCGAAACAGCGTCTCGTCGATCAATTTATTGGAAACTGACAGAGTGAGGAGGAGTGGGGTGAATTAAGAAAAATTTTCTAGAGTTTTCATCTCACACACACGGGACTAGTGTCAATCTTCATCATTTAATTCAAACGTCTCAGCGCACACATGCGGGGATAATTCGGATCGGTGGTTCTTTAGATAATCAATTCCGCGCGCTTTTTACCAGTGACGCCACCCATCGCGTGGTTTTGGCTTGGTCTCATCTGATTGGGTGATTCAATCGTAGGTCGGTTACAACTAACTCGTGACCCTCCTCTCATGACTCCAATTCTGGTGCATGTTGTTACACAATTTGGCCTTGAACCCAGCTTACCCAGCCGTTTTCAAGAATAGCTACCAAGCTCTGCTTCTGTGGCAATCATTGCAACACGCTAACTTGCCTTCCCCTTTGTCAACTTCCACAAGTACTGCCTGGGCCGCAGTAATAATAATAATAAATCATGAATACTTATTTATCGCAGATTAATAAGGGTTCAATATTTTCGATACAGTTAGACTAAATCATGTAAATGAATCGCTTTTCACTCGATCAACATATTAATGAGCCCTGATTACGAAGGCAACACCGAATTGTTCTTGTTAATTCATTTTAGGGGCTTTGAACATTTTGGTCTCAGCCCCGAGTAGTTGAGTGGAAGTTGAATTTATCTCATAATCTGAATTTCTGTGATGACTGTAGTACTGTATGTAACGGTATTAGGTACAGGGATGAGTTAGGTGCTCCAAGACTTGAGTAAGGTACTAAACTGGCATTTGTCCAGAGGGAGTGTGGAAAATAACAGGGAAATATACACTTAGTATAGTCACTAACAAAGCCGAGTTTCGAACCAACGATTTCTGACTAGGTGCACCTGCCCTAGTGGCCACCATGCACGATTTAACGAGCATGGCTACGTCACGGAATGTCAAGAAATGGCTTTTTTTTTTGGCTCGAATGAAGGGAGCACCAAATTTCATTTAAAGAGCATCTTGGTGCTCGCGAGCAGCAGGCTGAGAACGCCTGATCTACAGTAAGTCTTCTCTTGAATAATATTAACAAACATGACTTTGGTGGATAGAATTTGGTACTTTTTACTTTAAACAAGATGTTCAGTAAAGAACATATAGCCTACTTTCTCCTAAATGTATGAGTATAGTTATAACTCGTTGTTATTATCAAAGAGTATAATAGAACTATTCTTTGTTGAAGACCTTAGAAACGATTTACCTCTACCAAACGCCACGACCTAGATAAAAACTGCTACCATCATTGAAGAAAGAAAGAAAGAAAGAAAGATAAGAAGTATATCAAGAATGTTATGGATCTGGAGACATAATCGACCGGACTGGCGGCGTGGCTCAGCGGTAACGTTCTCGCTTGCTGGGCCCTAGGTTGCAGGTTCGTATCCTGGCGCAGTCAGCTGGCATTTGAGGGTGCACAAATGCGAGGGAGCCGTGTCAGTACATTTACTGGCACGTTAAAGATCCCCTTCGGGCCAAAATTCCGGCACCCCGGTGTCTCTAAACGCAGCAGTAGTTAAAAGGGATGTAAAACCAATAACATTATTATTATTATTATTATTACGACCTGCCGTGGGCAACATCCAACTTTGAGTTGAGGCATGTCTTTACACGTCTGGTTGTGCATGGCTTTCACAACCCTAATTGAATTAACAAATCTTTCCATGACCCTACAGAGACGTGTGTATACAAACTATGTGGATATTTTCGATAATATAATCCTAACAGAGCGAGTGCATTCTAGCGGCCAGAATAAGAAACTTTTCAATAAAATCTGGAAGTTACCTTTTTGGCAGCTAGATGTCTCGAGTAAATCTGCTGGCGAATTATGTTTTAATTAAATATATATTTTACACCATAATGTGGACAATATAACGCTTAATAACATTTTCAAGTAACGCAAAATAGGCTGTTACAAACCCTTTAAAATAAAAAGTTAAAATGTATCGTAGTATCAACTTGTCATTCTTCAAATTCGATGCGCATAGAATGATAATGGTATAGTAATCAATGGATCCCCACGTAGACTAGTCGGGACATCTAGTGGTGAAATATCGAACAATATAATCCTAACAGAGCGAGTGCATTCTAGCGGCCAGAAGAAGAAACTTTTCAATAAAATCTGGAAGTTACCTTTTTGGCAGCTAGATGTCTCGAGTAAATCTGCTGGCGAATTATGTTTTAATTAAATATATATTTTACACCATAATTTGCACAATATAACGCTTAATTTTAAAACATCTGAGTCATTACAAAACAATAAACATATAACATTTCAAGCAAAAAAGCTAGCTCTGATCGGGTTTGAACCATGGGAATCTGAGCGACAGGCTATCGCTCTACCACTGAGCTAATTGTGTCAACGAATATCGTTCTATTTAAAATGACTTACATAGAACTTGTTAGCAAATAATGATTTATACTAAACGATTTCATCACTGGAGTATATTATTTATATATAAAGCATTTCATACAAAGTTTATTTATTTTTTATCAGTACGCTATATTGCATTCAATACTCAAATTAGTGAAATATAAGTCAGGCACAAGATATCCGCTGCCATCTTGTCTTATTAATGAATCAGCTGAGCTTTTTAAAATCACGTCTGCACTATAGTATTACAAAATAAACTTTTAATTTCGTACGTGCCTCTTCCTTTAGAACAGTTAAAACGATTCTCGGCTCGATAATCGGAACTGGTGGGTCCCATGATATGGATTATAAAGTTTGCATAATTCGCACGGCCGCCATCCTGAAATGGTATGGCGGACGACCTTGTAGTTTGGTCACAAGACGCATCCTATACGAAGGTATGTTGTTACCAAATTTGGTAGAGATTGGATGATTTGGTTAGTCGTTATTTGATTTTACGTTTTGAACGTTTGAGTGGCCGCCATTCAGTTTTAGTAAAGATGGCGGCGATATAAAACATGACACTGAGGTGTCCTTTGCTAGTGCTACCTTTGTACCAAATTTCGTTCAATTCGCATTCACCGTGTTCGAATTGATAGGGGGGGACAGACATTCAGAGGACACACACTCACACACACACACACAGACTCACACACACACATACACACACACAGACTCACACACACACATACACACACACAGACAGACACACTTTTTTCGCCCTGTGTTGATCTCATAAGTCTACTTTCATTTTTTGCAAAAATCGAAAGTAGGCTAAAAATGACCGCATGGTGTTAAAGAGTCGATGGCAATACGCAAAGTCGCACTAATTATAGTAACACGTTTTGATATACATTGCTCAAATAGTTCGAGAGAAATACAATTAAATATTTGTGCACCGACCATCTTGAAATGCTGTTGTTGTCAGAAAAATAATGGCACCACTAGATCAACTTGGAAGTGCAGAGTCTACAAGCCTCACACACTGCATAACGTAACCCTGAAATCCTCCGGAGAAAAGATCCTGGTTGAAATTCTTTCTAGATTCTTGATAAAATTCCTGAATAGTTGCATTGCATTTTGACCACCAAACCTAGGTCATCCACGGATTCCTTTCTTGCTTTTATTGCCACATATGCAGATCAATTTCAAGATTGCATTCCTTTTTTACTGTTCGCTTCCTCTAAAAGCTTGTTCCTTTATTTAGAGCCATGTTCTCCTTCTTTTTCACCTTAGCAGAGATTTTCAATTCCATTGTACCACATTTATCTTTACCAGTGTCTCTAATATAAGTATTTAGAGTGTACTTATGCACTCATTACACGAGCATTCTAACTAAACGAACTGACACAGTTCTGCTAGCATTTAAAAACATTAAGACATATCATTCAATAAATAAATACAATGAAAATCCACAGCCTGCTTCCAGTCTCCGACCGGGTCAGGAATGGAATGAATGGAGCCCCTATCTAGCGGCGAGGATATGAACTGTGCCGGCTGCCGAGGCCTGACGCACTCCTCTGGGGCAATGATTAAATGAATGACAGATGAAATGAAATGATAGTGGAGAGTGTTGCTGGAATGAAATTTTGACTGGGAAAACCGGAGTACCCGGAGAAAAACCTGTCTGCCTCCGTTTTGTCCAGCACAGATCTCACATGGAGTGACCGGGATTTGAACCACGGAACCAGCGGTGAGAGGCCGGCGTGCTGCCGTCTAAGCCACGGAGGCTTCATTCAATAAATAAATACAAATTATTTAATTAATTTCTTTTCAAATGTCCTTATGTTATATCTGTAGAAGTTTTGACCAGTGATAAAACATCGAAGTTTCCTTGAATATAGGTTACTAACAGTAGTGTCCGGCTCCACCCGATGGATTTATGTGTTTTATGGATGATAATGAATACTGCTACAGAACTGCCACATTATACATAAACTAACAGAAAAAACAAATGTAAATATATAACTTTTTGTGGTGGTAGTGGGGTGATACGTAGTACGGTATAATGGACGTAACATTCACGTCATTTTCCCGTAATGATAATGATAATAATGAATAGAAAAACGTCTATTTACTAACTACAGTACTGATACAATACATGTAATTAATTTACAAACGAATTGAAAAATAAGATTAGAAAGAGGAGTAAGTGAAATAAAAGACAGTGGCTAGGGCCTATATCTCATTGGCTGTTAGAAAAGTAGAGACCAATAGTGTCGTCTGTTGTCGCATAGCCTTGTAGGAAAATAATCACAGCTCTTTGGAAAACTTTGGCTGTCCCGAGCTCCTGAGGTAACAACAGTGGATAAGGATCGGAATAAATTAAAGTGAATTTGAAAGCACCAACGCTTATTGCAGTTGATCTACACCTCAATGTACTGCACCAACACTATCGCACTTACACACAGGCATAATATTTTCTTGATGATAACTGTTTTCAGGGGCCTAAGAAATCTTTTTGTACTAAATACTCCCCGCGACTGCAATTTATAAGCAGCGCAAGATGCAACTATTTTCGCAATTCTGCTCCAGAACACGTGTAGGGGCTGCGTGATGCAGCCCGCTTTGTCAGTCAACAATAGACTTATTAAATTATTCTTACAGTTACACTACTACGTACGTGAATGGTTCTAGGGCCTTAAAACGTGTTTCTCAAGTCCTTTTGTCTGTTATTATAAATATAGAATGGACATTGTTACCAGCAGGGTTTCAAACAGTATGTAAAATTCGTTGTAATTAGGTGAAACGGTTTAGATATGTGCCAAAGGGCCTAAATGCAGGGAATAGAGTGGTCTGTCCGAAACTTCAAGCAGACGTTGTTACTCGTTGGGTTCCAAAGAGTAAATACATAAAGTTTGGTTCAGATCGGTGAAACGGTGCAGATTTGTGCTAAAGGGCCTAAATGCAGAGAATGGAGTGGTCTGTCCGAAATTTAAAGTAGACAGTGTTACTCGTCGGGTACCAAAGGGCAAGTATACAAATTTTGGTTCAGATCGGTGAAACGGTGTAGATTTGTATAAATAACAGACAGACAAACCAACATTGAGTTTTATATATATAGATTTCAATGACCACCTCCTGGTGTATTGGCTAGTAATCTTGACCGTTGCCTCAGAGGTCCAAATTCGATTCCCGGCTCTGCCAAGTAATTCAATTCTAGTCTGAAGGCTGGAACGGGGTCTCTCAGCTTCGTGTGGAAAAGTGAGAAGAGGTGGGTTCGATTCCCACCTCAGTCATCCTGGAAGTGGTTTTCCGTGGTTACCCACTTCTACTCCAGACAAATGCCGGGTAGTTCCTAACTTAAAGCCACGGCCGCCTCCTTCCCAATCCTCACCTAAATTACAAATACACACACATTACTATATACACCACATTAACTCAGATTATCAGACAATTCTACATACACACTCACACCCACGTACCCAGGGCTGAATGACTACAATGTCCAAGGCCCCCCCCCCAAATTACACAACAACAACAACAACAACAACAGTTATTTAAATTCTCGTTTATCTCATTGATGAAATTTCTGAAACCAAGTAGGCTATGTTAATGTATGAAACACTTTCCCTTGTTAAAGGCATGAACAACATTCTCAAACCATGAACGTATCTCTTAATCATAATTTTGCTCTTCAAGGGTGGAACAGCGAGGTTTATCTGTCCTAATTTCCTCTTAATCAAACTGGTATATATATTTGTGTAGCCACTGCACACTTCATGCTCCTCTTAGAATACAATATTTCCCACTTCCATTTCACTGCTCGAAACGTTCCAAATCTCAGAACTTATCTCTCTAGCATAGGCTTGGGTCTTCAGATTACTCGAGTGGTTTATTTATTTATTTATTTATTTATTTATTTATTTATTTATTCATTTATCGTATGGCTTTAGTGCTGGAAGTGTCCGAGGACATGTTCGGCTCGTTGAGTCTGTAGCTGCTTTCAGTGGACACCCTTATTAGGGTGAGCTACAAGTTCCGTTCAATTTCAAAGTAGTTCCAACTTTCGCTACCAGATATCAATGATACTTAGTGGTGAACGTTGGAACTTTGGTAGAGCGTTCTGAAGAAATCTATCCTAACAATTTAGCTTTACACAAGTTTAGTCTGTGAAAGGATCTTTTACATGCCATAAATCTATGACATGGGACCGCAGGCTTTACTTCCCCTTCGAAGGAAGGCATACTGAAGGATTTTTAACGCTCTTAAAAAATCCGACGACTTCGGCCGGGTTTGAACCCGCTATCTTGGGCACTGCAGTTCAGCATGCATGATGTGTAGCTCCATACTCGTACATCACATGAATGACTTCATCTCCTCGATGTAGCATAGAGTCGGTAAACTGAGAGCGATCAAGGGAACTACTCGCGTGTTGCGGAGCTCTTTCCGGTCACGGTGGGAGTCCGTCATTTTGTGTAGGTTAAGGATAGGTCATGCAAGATCTACCCACACGTATTTAATGAGAAGGGAAGACCCCCCACTTTGTACCTCTGGAGCCGTATTCACCGTGGCCCACATTTTAACCGAGTATGTGGGACTTCCTGATTTATTAAGAAAACTTGGTTTGCAGAATACTCTCGATCTTATAATATCCGATAACGTGGTGGCTGCTGATCTTGTCATCCGCTTTATAATGAGAGTGGATTAGGGTCAGTTAATGTGTGTATATACGAATGATATTGTTCTCTTTTGAATTTCTGTTTTTTTGTTTTTCGTATATCTTTGAATATTATTTTAATTGGGCTACTAGTTTAATTATTTTAGGTGTTTTTCATATTTTGGCTTCCACCTCAAAATTTTAAATTTATCAAAATTTGTATCAATGTTCTGTGTTAAAAGGGGTCAGATGACCTCGCTGTTTCAGCCCTACATAGAGCTGCAAAAAAAAAAAAAAATAAAAAAAAAAAAAAAACCGCGAGGTTATGAAGGTGTTCCATTACCCGTGTATCCATGTACGTTTAGTGTATGTTGTTTTAATGCACCCGTTCTATATGACCTACGTTCGATAGAGGTTAGTTAGACAAATGAACAATGCATCCGGCCAAAGAAGATTGAGAAAATTAACAATAAGATATTTTGAAAATTTATTTCCAAGTTAGTACATGACGTGGACCACACCCGTTGTTTTTAGTCTCGGAAGAGATGCTACAACCGAAGTATGATACTGAAAAATCGAATATTCTCCTTCTCGTAGATGCCATTTGCTACGAAGATGAACATTTATGGCATTTATTTTCGACGATGTCGCAATGTAAATATTATATGCCAGAAAACTGTACTATAATGGGGCTCATTATAGTACAAGTTTTCATTATGGGACAGTTTCTCCCACCAATCAGAGCTCAAGAAACAGTTGTTTGGCCAATTAGATAAGGATAGCATCGCACCTGATCTGAGTTCCAAGGCCTTCTAATTTAAATTTCACTGCGTGGCCTAGTGTCATAGTGGGGTAATCGAGGAGGCCATGGTCAAATACAAGGTACTCTGCGTCCCATGCGCTCTGTTCAGTGCATAAAACTGGCGAAATCTTGACAGATATTTATGAATATGTTCGAACATAAAATAGTTATAATAATTATCGTCGAACATAAACAGTCGTATGCAACTCGCCTATAATGGTAATTAAGACACTCGTATGGAAATTATAAAACTCGCATATAAATATACTCGTGTCTTAATTATAGCCATTATAGGCTCGTTGCATTAGTGATGTCTGTAAAGTGTCCTACTGTGCTCTTAGGGGCCTAACTCTGGTGAGCGTGTAGGCCAAAGGTATATCTATAAGTTAGTAGGCTACAGTGTTTGTTTCAACTGATATGTGTCTGTCACATTTATGATGACTATACATCAAGCATCTGTTGCATTAATCCAGGAAAGAAAGAGGTAACGAAGAAGAATGTGTTATTTTAACCCATTTCACATAATGCCTAGAGCAACGTTGTCCGTAGTCTCAGAAGAGATGCAACAACAGGAACTTGCTGTTCAAATAATGCGCTCTTCTTCTCGAAGATACCATTAGGTACATGGGGCGGAACTGGAAGTAATCTCCGAGTTAAACATTGAATTATGCGAGTGGTTAATTGCGGAATGTTCTCATGATTGTTCCTCAAATCCTGTTAGTGATTGGTCTAATAGCGTGCTGATGTTGTAATGGCTTGATGAAACATTGTGGGGAATGGCCGTGAGAACTTGGGAGAGGCTCCGGCTAACGGGCCCAACTCCCCCCTCCACTGCACATGTCTACTCTCGTAATTAATAAAACTCCTAGATAATGACTTGAGATCGACCTTGCACGGCTCAGCAAGGTGACTGACTTGTATTTGGCCAAAATATGATCGAGAAGCATGCAAATGTGTGTCCTTAAATGGTCGTGTCGTTTGGAGATGGAGCTTCAAACGTGTTTGTGGGGACGAATTATCTGTCACGACCGAGACAAGAAGAAGCGTTCGCCCTCAAACTGTAGTACAGACTATTCAACTCTATAACCAGATTATTAGAGAAAGGTCGGAAGGTATTGGACGATGACCGACATCGGACAAAGTCAATTTATGAGCTTTAGCTAATTGCAGGAATGCTTTTCTGTAGTGCTATTAGGTTTTTGTATGCCAACTGCAGGGACTTACGGAGTCGATGATTATACAGTGAGAGCCTTCCCTATAGATAGAGCTCTGTGCATCCGCACGACTGTTATCCGCATCCGTCCCACATCCGCACGACTGTTTTCCGCATTCGTACGTTTGTTATTCGAATCTACTGGCATTGCAATAATATTTTAAACTAGATAAATCATAAATTACTAAAGCAATATATTTAGACTTTGAGGAAAGAATCGTTCCCTTAGGCTATGTATGTCATGGGCCATGTTTACAATGAATGTTATACAGCCAGAGTTCCAAACTTTTCCTGTTCGGAGTGTTAATTACACTAAATGACACAATTTGAATGAGATTGGATTAAATCATCATCTTAGTATTTTCATGAAAAAAAAAAACATAACGGAAAAATATATGTCATATACATCCGGGTCCTCGTAATCATATTCAACAAGTTCGGATTGTATTCTAAAAACTATCCGCAAATTTACTACAAACAATATCCGCAGCTTATCCGCTATCCGCTCAGCCATGCAAACTATATCCGCATGGCGAAAAATATTGCGGATATCCGCGGGCTTATCCGCGGATATCTGCATCCGCTCAGGGCTTTACCTATAGAACGGGGCTTCGCAGTCACCGCGCGATGGCCGGAGCACCGTGTGTAGCAACCTGTCGAGCAAGACACTGGCGCTAGCAGCAGCGTAGCGCCCAACTAGTTTAACACATTTACACTGTTTACGTATTTAATAATCATATTTACTTACAAGAATTTCAGAGTAGTTGCTGGAAATGCTGTCCTTCATTTCGTAAACATACATTGCACCAACGTAGGAAGTGTTGGTAGATCTACACTCGCTATAATTCATCCTCACTGATATTTCGTATCAGTGAAGTTATTTCGTTCTCGAGAGCCTCCATAGTACGTGGATTGTTTCTGTATACCTTTTGGTTGAGGTTCCCCCACAAGTAAACATCGCACGGCACTGAAACTTATGAACACATTTAAAGGAAGACTTCTTCTTGAGAAGATAAGTAGTGTCCACTAGGAAAATTCAATGTTTTGTTCCATACCTAACCATATTCACGGGATACGAGATAGCCTACAGTACTTCGCCACAAGTCGTAATTATCTCAACCAAGGTATCTTGCCAGCTCCATGTGTAATAAATGCAATGCTGGCATTCAGGGGTTCCCATCTTCTTCTTGTGTTATCGGCAAATGCTAGTCAACTGGCGGTGACTAATCACTCTCTCCCGTCACACGGTCCCGGCAAGGTTCCGTTCTATAGGGAAGGCTCTCCCTGTAGAAGAGGATAAAAGGCGTTTAGTTTAAATGGCAGGATGACTGTTTCATTTGTGCTAAGAATATAAAATGAGTGAATACTGCATTCGGTTCAGTTTCTGCTAGTGTTGGGCCGCAGAGAGATGTATCAGTTACAATGGGCACTTTCTGTAAAAAAATTACAACTGAAAAAAAAAAATAAGGAGATACAGTATATTGTTCCTTTTTATGGGCACCAGAAGTTCAAATTACCAGACCGTCCGATAACGCATGCCAATTCTATAATATATAAAACAATAACTTTTGTAAATCTGGCTATTACTTACCTACTAGTTATCCTTGAGAGTGAAGGTTTCACTACAGTTAAATGGGGATTTCAACTGGGATCATGAAATGTTGCACAATCCTCACGTTTTTACACCAACTACTGTACTGCTTAAGTGTCCGATACTACCCGAACTTTCCCTATGGATTTCAACTGTTTGGAGAGAAATATAATTTATTTTCTTGAAATCATTCAAGATTTCAGTTGGTCAACACGATTGTGCCCGACTTGCAATGGGTGTTGTTCCCTAAAACAAAACAAAAAACAAAAAAATACAAAAATACATGAGGTTAATTAATTCCCTTGGATGGCTAGTTTCGCTCGTCAAGTGATCATCATCAGATCCCTTACACTTAAGCTATTAAATCTATATCTCCGAATATGTGGGTGAAGATATTTACATACTCTATATACAATATTTTAGAACTATGTGATTTTTAGCCTACTTTCGATTTTTGCAAAAAATGAAAGTAGTCTTATGAGATCAACACAGTGCGAAACAAGATGTTCAGTAAAGAACATATAGCCTACTTTCTCCTAAATGTATGAGTATAGTTAAAACTCGTTGTTATTATCAAAGAGTATAATAGAATCATTTCTTGGTTGAAGACCTTGGAAACTATTTACCTCTACCAAACGCCACAACCTAGAAAAAAACTACTACCATCATTGAAGAAAGATAGATAAGAAGTATCTCAAGAATGTTATGGATCTGGAGACATAATCGACCGGACTGGCTGCGTGGCTCAGCGGTAACGTTCTCGCTTGCTGGGCCCTAGGTTGCAGGCTCGTATCCTGGCGCAGTCAGCTGGCATTTGAGGGTGCACAAATGCGAGGGAGCCGTGTCTGTAGATTTACTGGCACGTTAAAGATCCCCTTCGGGCCAAAATCCGGCACCCCGGCGTATCTAAAAGCAGCAGTAGTTAAAAGGGACGTAAAACAAATAACATTATTATTATTGTTATTATTACATAATCGACCTGCCGTGGACAACATCCAACTTTGAGTTGAGGCATGTCTTTACACGTCTGGTTGTGCATGGCTTTCACAACCCTAATTGAATTAACAAATCTTTCCATGACCCTACAGAGACGTGTGTATACAAACTATGTGGATATTTTCGATTGGTATTTGCCTGAAATAAAAGTATTAATAACCTGAACTAGCACCAACGGCTAGAATTCAGTTACTATGTGAAATCGTTTTGTTCTTTACTTCAAATAACATTTTCAAATAACGCACAATAGGCTGTTACAAACCCTTTAAAATAAGAAGTAAAAATGCATCATAGTATCATCTTGTCATTCTTCAAATTCGATGCGCATAGAATGCCAATGGTATACTATCAATGTAGACCAGTCGTGAAATCTAGTGGAGAAATATCGAACAATATAATCCTAACAGGGCGAGTGCATTCTAGCGGCCATAAGAAGAAACTTTTCAATAAAATCTGGAAGTTAATAAGTAGGCCGGCATGCAGTTACCTTTTTGGCTGCTAGATGTCTCGAGCAAATCTGCTGGCGAATTATGTTTTAATTAAATTTATGTTTCCCACCGTAATATGCACAATATAACACTTGATTTGAAAACGTCTGAGTCATTACAAAGCAATAAATATATAAAATTTCAAGGAAAAAACCTAACACTGATGGGGTTTTAACCATAGGCATATGAATGATAGACCAACGCTCTACCACGGAGCAATTTGTGCCAACGAACATTGTTCTATATAAAATGACTTACATAGAACTTGTTAGCAAATAATGATTTAGACCTAACGATTTCACCAGTGGAGTATATTATTTATATATAAAGCATTTCATACAAAGTTTATTTATTTTGTGTTGAATCCGAGAGGGTCAAGCTGACTGGTATCGAACGTGGATCTCGGAGATAAGTTGAGCTCAGAATGAAGGTTCCACCAGGGAACGAACCCGAGATCTGTTGAGGGAGTTTCGTTGTAAAAAAAACCCTAGAGGAAATTACATATCTAATCACTGGTGTGATATCAATTGATACTGACATTATTTATTAAAATAATGCAGGGGAAATGAGTGGAATACAGCATTATTGGGCTGTATGGAGCATGCTACTATGCATTTGAACACTGAAGTTGGAGAGTTTGACATTTTACTAATGGCCCCAGAATTGTGGGAGGAGACTCTTGGAGCCGTGTCACTCTCGCCGACCTACTTATGTCGTCTGGAACGGGTCAGGGGGTGAAATAATGACCATGTTCTTCCCCGTTTGAGAATAGGAAGGAGAGTGGAATGGGGAGATCCCAATGAAAATCATTGATTACTCGTGATTGGAGCAACGCAATGACATGAGAGTTGCACACAGGTGAATCTTTAGCCAGGAGGCTAGTTATAGAGCCTTTAAACTGTGAAATCAAGGCATATTTAATGGACCGCGCATGAACACAGGACTATTGGTGTTCGCGGGGTGACCTGACTATGTCGCCGGGGATTTTTAAGCAACGCCGCGTACCCACGCCATGGCAAAGGCAAATAATATTGATTAATTGGCCGATCGATCCTCGAACACGCATTCAGTTTTGTGACCAGCGAGGAAAAAGGAACAATATTAGTATTATTCCAAGACCAGAATCATCCTGGGAGAGGAGATGAATCTGCGAGGGAATTCTGGATCTACTTTTTCTTGTGAAACGAATATAAGGGGTGGACCCTTGGCAGAGGACAGTTGTTGTTGTACCAGAACCTAGCGCGGAGCGTATGTCTCCCGACACCAGGGAAAGAAGCGCGCAAAAAGACTTAAACATTTAAGTGGTAATCAGTATATTCGTCGTGCAGTGTAATGCACCAAGTGATAATATAATCATGCATGGTCATGAAGTAAGAATGAGTACGGTAATCAACAAACTTTATTATGCGAAAGGCGTGTTACCGAAGTCAAGGAGGGAGGCTCGGACTTCAGTTTGGGAAGCCGTGCAGTAAAACTGTTATATACTTTTTATTAAGGACAGTCGTGCCGTATGTGTATAGTCGGCAGTACGAGCAATTGGTAGTGTTCACATAGGAAGTACCGTGTGATATACTAGGCAGAACTGTTGAAAGTAATAATTTGTGTAAATACAATGTACAATGTTGAGCGCAGTGTATGAAATAGTGATTGGTTATACATGTCTTAATATGCCGGACTGCGCCGGGATAAACTTTATGATGCGATTGGTGAAATGCCATAAGTATACCAATAATTAACGTTCATGACGATATGTAAGCATATTCATGCCAAATCAGGAAGGTTATCGAGGGATAATCGATCGACAGTTGGTGAATCCGTAGGCAGATGATCGAGACTTTCAATCAGGAGATAGTAGGAGCATGGAGGAGTCCGTCAGCACCTGCAATTCTGATATATTGCCAGGAAATTTCAACCAGTCAGGAATATAAATTGTGACGTGTGTTTGTGTAGTGATCTTATGTAAATTGTCTTTTAAATTAATATTATAACAAGTGTTATAAAGTGTCATGTGGAAGGAAGCAATAGCTTCAGCATAGAAATGAAAAGTGTCGTGTGGTTTGTGAAGCAAATGTCATATAAAATGTGTATTATCGGTGTGGAAATGCCTCGCTAATTATGCAAATGGCAGGCGAGACTGGAAGATATGGGTGGTTGGAGCCACCTGGATAAGCCTATGTAAGTACCCCACAAATCATGATGTTATAGAAGTTATAGCCACTGCATGTAATGTGATTTCAGAATTATAAAATGTGCCAGTAAGAATCAGTATTAGGAGCTAAACCCTCAAGTGTTTATGGTTGTTTTGATTTCAGTAGAGTTGAGATGTTTTTATGCATCAGTGAGGGATTAATCGTTACCACTATTAATAAAATGGCAAATCAGTTATGTAAAACTTAACGTAACGAACACGAATGTTCGATATTTGAAATGGTTACGTTGTGTCGGGTTATGGTAATTTATGTCAGTAATAATAATAATAATAATGAAAGGTAGAAATGAAAACATCAGGATAAAATGTTGTAAGCAAGAAATATTTACGCTAATTGGAATATTTATCGATCCAAGCAGTAGATAATACATTAAGGGATGAGAAAAGAGTTGATATCAGATTATATTGTATTAATGGGAATATAATTATGCAAGGAAATGGAAGAGCTTAATAGTGAATTGAATTTGTAGCTTGTGAATAAGCTTGTAGAGTAATTGATAGATTTCTCTTAATAATTAAAGGACGAGAGTATCAGGTTATGGAGCCAGGTAATCTGTTCGACGTGTCAAGTCTCGTATAGCCTTGGGAGTACAGAGATATTTAATTTATGCCAGAGTGTATTTAGTGTGGTACCCTAACTCTGATGATGGATATGGAATGTTCCGGGTTCGAATCCTGTGGTAGGTGAGGGGAGAACAATGGAAACCTCTGCACCATACCTGATCAACCGAGAACTTGTTATTGAATGATTCGGCTCTTGTGAAGCGAATCTTATTGACGGCAGCTGCTGACTGACCGTAGCATTTAGTAAGATACCGGCTACCCAACTAGACCTGTGTTTGATGAATCTCGTGCCTTCATATAATGAAACGGACCTATTGAGGCCAGTTATTAATATCCTAAGGTTAGGAATAAATATTTAAGCTCGTCCAGAACCTATTGCATACCATTCAGTTTAAATCATATGGGATATGTGCATCTTTGAGAATGCACTATTGTACTCAGAATCGTGCTACTGCTTGGGGGATGAAAGCCAGGAATCAGGAAGCGAGGGATGGTTCACGTGCTGTGACCACCCCACTCCATTCCATTGTATGCGAGCAGCTCAAAGGGGCTGAGTTGTAAAACGAACCGTGAAGGTTAACGTTTTGAAAGGACAGATTTGAGACCTTGCTTGTAGTGAAAGGAAGCATTGTTATTTTGTGTAATGAATGTGTGTGGTTTAAAAACACATTGATAATCATAGATCATCCTGATGAGTAAAATTTTAGCAATCTTACGAATGTTTGGAAGTTGCATTTTGTACTGACACTGACACGAATTTACGAAGTTGGGCACTTGACGCCACAGGCTACGCTCGCAAGGGTAGCCTAATAATACCATCCGACACAGCGATAACAGAAGTTGGAATTGAAATCACAACGGCATGCAGTGGAACTATAAAAAGAGGGAAGCGGAGGGGTAGATTTACATAATTGTGGAGTTGCAGGTAGATTTGTAGTGCAACCCATGAATTGGCTAATGCATGATAAAGCATTTGGTGGGGAGAGAGAGACAAAAACACAAACGGTTCACATGATGTAAATTAAGATGTGTTGTAAGAAACAAGTAATTTTGTGAAATTAAAAGAAGTCACACAAGGTGGCATGAGTGTAAAAGCACAGTTTTGTGAAAGTTACATGTGCATCAGCGCACTAGAGTGAATTTTGAAGGCAACCTAAGGGTAAAGGATTGAATAATGATACGGATTTAATTTGATAAAATGTGTGAATAATTAGTGGATTGTGGGAGTAACTTTGTTTTGTTTGTGTATTATATTTGTTGGGATTGTGTTCTTTTTATGTTTGAAGCCATGATTTAATGCTGAATTTAAGTCTTTAGAATAGAGTTGAGATTTATCATTGTAGAATTGATACCTTTTAGTCTCAAATCGAAATTATGCAACTGCTCAGTGGGAGAACGGTACACGCCGAGACCTGAAGCTAGCTGGAGGCAGAAGCATGTTTTCCATGGAAATTACTCAAATGGGTACAGTATCAGTACGCTATATTGCATGCAATACTCAAATTAGTGAAATATAAGTCAGGCACAAGATATCCGCTGCCATCTTGTCTTCTTACCGAGACGGCTCAGCTTTTTAAAATCACTTCTGCACTATAGTATTACAAAATAAACTTTCAATTTCGAACGTGCCTCTTCCTTTAGAACAGTTAAATCGATTCTCGGCTAGATAATCGGAACTGGTGGGTCCCATGATATGGATTATAAAGTTTCCATAATTCGCACGGCCGCCATCCTGAATTGGTCCGGCGGATGACCTTGTAGTTTGGTCACAAGACGCGTCCTATATGAAGGTGTGTTATTACCAAATTTGGTAGAGATCGGATAATTTGGTTAGTCGCTATTTGATTTTACGTTTTGAACGTTTGAGTGGCCGCCATTCAGTTTTGGTAAAGATGGCGGTGATATGAAACATGACACTGAGGTGCCCTTTGCTTGTTCTACCTCTGTACCAAATTTCGTTCAATTCGGTTTCACCGTGTTCGAATTGATAGGGGGACAGACATTCAGAGTACACACACTCACACACACACACATACACACACAGACAGACACACAATTTTTGGCCCTGTAGTGATCTCATAAGTCTACTTTCATTTTTTGCAAAAATCGAAAGTAGGCTAAAAAAGTGTGTCTGGCTGTGTGTGTGTGTATGTGTGTGTGTGTGTGAGTGTGTGTACTTTGAATGTCTGTCCCCCCCTATCAATTCGAACACGGTGAACGCGAATTGAACAAAATTTGGTACAAAGGTAGCACAAGCAAAGGATACCTCAGTGTCATGTTTAATATCGCCACCATCTTGACGGAAACGTAATGGCTGCCACACAAATGTTCAAAGCTTAAATCAAATTACGACTAACCTAATCATCCGATCTCTATCAAATTTCGCAACAACATACCTTTATGGAGGGAGCATCCTTTGACCAAACTAATAGGTCATTAGCCTAATAATTTGCGGATGGCGGCCATCTTTGTCTGAAAATCGATTCCCCCTATCAATTCAAACACGGAGAAACCGAATGGAACGAAATTTAGTACTGAGGTAACACTAGCAAAGGGCACCTCAGTGTCATATTTTATATCACCGGCATCTTGACGGAAACGTAATCGCGGCCACCCAAATGTTAAAAGCTAAAATGTAATTACGACCAACCTAATAATCTAGTATCTACCAAATTTAGCAACAACTTATCATTATGTGGGAAGCATATTCTGACCAAACAGCAAGATCATCAGCCCAATAGTTTGCAGATGGTGGCCAAGTATGTGTGCAAATCGATTCCCCATATCAATTCAAACACGGTGAAACCGAATTGAATGAAGTTTTCTACAGAGGTAGCACTAGCAAAGGGCACCTCATATTCATGTTTAATATCCCTATAGCACGTTGTATTTCAACAAGCTACTACAACCAACATTCAATTATACTCCTTGAAAAGGACAAAGAGTTATAACAATACCCATGCATTTAGGAAAAAGTAGGCTATATGTTCTTTACTGAACATCTTGTTAGAACTAACGATTCTAGACATGTTTACAATAAACTTCCCCAACTAAAATATTCTATGTCTTCACCCACATACTCGTAGACATAGATGTAATAGCCTAAGTGTAAGGGAACTTATGATGATCACTTGGCGATCGAAACTAGTAATCCAAGTGAAATAATTAATTTCATGTATTTTTACTTCAGGTTTAAGGAATAACACCCATTATAATTGGTACAGTCATGTTTACCGACAGAAGAGCATTTAAATTTCTTTTGCCAAGGCAAACCTGAATGATGGCTACCAACACGATAGTAAAAACTATTTTGTAAAGAAATGGAAGTGGAAGGTTAGAAAACTTGGAAAGGAAAATGGATAGGTTGAGGTTGAATTTGGTTGGGATTAATGAAATGCGCTGGCAGGAAGAACAGGACTTTTGGTCAGGAGACTGTAGTGTCATTTTCACTAAATCAAACAAAGCAGGGCTTGCTCTCATATTGAGTAGGAAACTTGGACACCGGGTGGAATATTATGAGCAATATAGTGAACGGATTATTGTAGCAAAAATCAATACAAAACCTACGTGCACCACAGTGGTACAAGCCTATATGCCTACCAGTCAAGCTGATGATGAAGATATTGAAAAGGTCTACGAAGAAATAGACGGAATTCTGAGGTATATCAAGGGTGATGAAAATATTATAGTAATGGGAGATTGGAATGTTGTGGTAGGAAAAGGAAGAGAAGGGAAGATAGGAGATTTTGGAATAGGTGAAAGGAATGATCGAGGAAGCAGGCTGATGGGATTCTGCGCCGAGCATGAGTTGGTCATAGCTAACACCTTATTCAATAACCACAATAAAAGAATATACACATGGATGAGACCAGGTGATACAGACCGTTACTAAATCGAGTTCATTATGGTCAAGCAGAGGTTTCGAAACCAGAATTTGGATTTTAAAACATTTCCCGGTGCTGACATAAACTCTGACCACAATCTGGTTGTAATGAAATGCAGATTAAAGTTGAAGAAACTGAAGAAAAGTCAAAAGCCAAAAAGGTGGGCAATAGACAGACTGAAAGAGAAGAATGAAAACGAAAGATTCAAGAAGAGTATAAAGGAAGGACTAAAGAAAAAACATAAACAAACTTCAATTGCAGACGAATGGGCACTTTTGAAGAATGAAATAACAAAATCCGCAGAAGAAAACATTGATAGGAAAGAACGTATAGGTAGAACACCGTGGATCACGCAGGATATACTAGAATTGATGGATGAAAGGGGGAAACACAATAATATAAGAGATGAAAAGGGGAAAGCGGAATACAGACGTCTGAGAAATGAAGTTAACAAGAAGTGCAAAGAGAATGGTTGAAAGAGAAATGTGCAGGTATAAAAAATTGTCTGAAATTAGGAAAAGTAGACACAGCTTATCGAAGGATTAACAATACCTTTGGGGGAAAAGAAGACTAAGTGCTGTAATATTAAGGACACAAATGGAAAGCTTCTAACAGATAGGGAAGAACATGTTGAGAGATGGAAAGTTTACATAGAGTGTTTGTATAAAGGAAAGGAGATTGAGAATTATGTAATGGAACTGGAGGAGGAAATTGATGAGGATGCAAAAGGAGATTTTATATATAGGAGATCAGAATTTGACAGAGCATTGGAAGACTTAAGCAGGAACAAAGCACCAGGCATAGATGATATACCGATTGAGTTGCTACGCTGCATAGGAGATGAAGGTCTGATCAGGTTATATCACTTGGTGTGTAGGATTTATGAGACAGGTGAGTTACCCTCTGATTTCAAGAAGAATGATATCATCCCTATACCGAAGAAGTGTGAGCTGACAGATGTGAAGATTACCGTACAATCAGCTTGATTACTCATGCTTCAAAGATCCTGTCTAGAATAATTTACAAGAGGATGGAAAGCCAGATAGAAACGGAGTTGGGTGAAGACCAGTTTGGTTTCAGGAGAAATGTAGAACAAGGGAAGCTGTACTAAGTCTTAGGCTGATTTTGGAAGATAGAATAAGGAAAGATAATAGAACGTTCATGGCATTTGTAGATTTAGAAAAGGCTCTTGATAACGTTGATTGGACTAAATTGTTTGACATTTGGAAACGATTGGAATAAAGTACAGAGATAGGAGAAACCAGACAGCAGTCATTCGAGCTGAAAGACATGAGAGAGAAGCTGGCATTCAGAAAGGTGTAAGGCAAGGCTGCAACTTATCACCCATACTTTTCAATCTTTACATTGAAAAAGCGTTGAAGGAAATTGGAGAAAAATTTAAAGTGGGAGAAGGTTCAAGAATAAATAATTTCAACTCTGAGATTTGCCGATTACATAGTCATCTTGGCCGACACGCCTGAGGATTTGAATGAGTTTATGAATGGTATGGACTCCGTCTTGAGGAAAGAATTCATGATGAAAATTAATAAATGTAAAACAAAAATATTGGAATGCAGCCGAAATAAATCAGAAACCTCTATGGACATCAAATTGGCAGGTGAAAAACTAAAGGAAGTAGGAGACTTCTGTTACTTAGGAAGGGAAATAACCGGTGATGGACGAAGCAAAGAGGATATAAAAAGTAGGTTAGCTCAGGCAAGGAAAGCATTTCTACAGAAAAGGAATCTGTTGACATAGAATATATATTAGGTATTAGGAAGTCATTTTTGAACGTCTTTGTCTGGAGCATGGCACTCTATGGAAGTGAAACTTGGACTACTGGTGCAGCAGAAAAGAGGAGAATTGAAGCGTTTTAAATGTGGTATTACAGGAGAATGATGAAGATCAGATGGGTAGATAGGGATACAAACGAAGAGTTATTGAGACTAGTGGGAGAGGAGAGATGGTTCTGGCGACTGCTATGAAGAGAAGAGATAGGTTGGTAGGACACACACTAAGACACCCAGGAATAGCAAGCTTAGTTATGGAAGGAAGGGTCGAGGACAAGAACTGTAGGGGTAGACCAAGTTTAGAATATGTTAAACAGATTGCCTCGGACGTAAGGTGTGGTAGCTATGTAGAGATGAAACGATTAGCTCAGGACAGGAAGGTATGGGAAGCTGCATCAAACCAGTCAAAAGACTGAAGACTCAAACAAAAACAACAGCCTCCTCGATGGCTCAGCGGTAGAGTGTGCGCCTCACTTTCATAAGATCAGGGTTCGATTTCCGTCCAAAGACATCGGTTTTTGGAAAGGCGCCAAAGAAACACGGCATTCCGAGTCGTACGATGTCGGCTCCTAGAAGATCTCCCGTATAACATTTCGTGATGCAAGATAAAGTTAACTACGAGGGCAGATCAAAATATAAGTTGCACTTCCCAGTTATGGCCATTTATTACACCACCTATACAACAGCAACACGCCTATAACGACATACAATGTAACGTCACTTTTCCACAAAGTTTTCAAAGAGACTCAAACATTTCTGCGAACGCACAACCAATTTGTCGATGCCGGATGCATAGAAAGTTCCTTCAGCGTTCTGCAACCACACGGAGACAGCGGCCTTCACCTCCTCATCGGTCTGGGAATGTCGAACACCGTTCTGTCTAATGATCGCATTCACACTGTTGACATTTGCACGGGTCCTGGACGTTGCGGGCCTGCCCTCGTGATATTCTTGCGTGATATCCATGCGTCCGCTTTGGAATTGCTGACACCACTAAACGATCCCTTGCCGGGAAATGGCCCGCTGCCCATACACAGCACTAATTTCACGATGAATGTCCCTGCAATTCTTCCTTTTGGCCCATAGGAATCGGATTGTCGCATGCACCTCATATTTGGAGTGAACGTCCAGTCGACGCGCCATTGCTTTTGGCCGCTATTCACACCATACAAGACGAGACACCACAGCGACCTGCCTAACAGATGTGTGGGCTGTGTCTGTCCCTTTCTCCTCTGTGCCCACGTTTGCGACACACAGCGCACTGCTGCAGCGCGTTAGTGCAACTAACTTTTTGATCCACCTTCGTAAATCTCGGCCACAGGTCGCCCAGTAGAATTCTTGGGTTCACTACCAGATGGCAGTGTTAAACAGAACGACGACCTTGGAGAGTATATAGCCCCAATGGGAGCTGAGACCATACAATCTTCTTCATTTCATTCTTCGATAGAACTGCGTGAAATAACTTCTTCTTATTTTTGTCTCCTTTCTTGATTTTAGGGTTTTCCATTATTTCTTTATACTTTCAATTTATACTTTTCAGTCGGTCAACACGCTTTTGCCCAATTACATTACGTGGGGTAACAACTGCATATACAAACATTCCTGGAAATTATTACACGTGTTATACTATTCACTGATTAAAGGGGTATTATAGGATTATGACCGGGTGAGTTAACCGTGGTCGTTACGGCATGACTGCTGGCAGTCGCTCACATCCGGGAGGCGAGGAGGTTCGAATCTCCCCGCCGGCAACCTTGAAGATGGTCTTCTGTGGTTTCCCATCTTCCTTCCAGGTAAATGCCGGAGTTGGTCCCTAACTATAGACCACAGCCGCTACCTTCAAACTCCTCGTCCTTACATTCCAACTTCCCTCCCCAACGGTACTTGTAGCTCACCCATAGGGTGTCCGTCTCGAAGCAGCTACAAAAACTGGCGAGTCGAAAATGTCCTCGGACACTCCAGGCACTAAAAGCCGTACGCCAAAAAAATGGATTATGCGTTTCGACCGTTCGGTGGGCATCATCAGATCCTGATTACTACGAATGAAAATTAAAATTGTACAAATATTTAGAAATATGTTTTTCTATAGCTTGTTTTGTTGATGTTATTATTTATGATTCACTGTGAATCACGTTATTTGAATAGGTTAGTCTGTTCTATGATGTTTGGTACGTACGAATATTATGCTCGAGTAAATAGTTAAGCTACACAACAATATAATAAAATTAGAGCATGCACACTGATTTTTACCTAAGGTTATGAGTACTTAAACGTCAGAGTATCCTATTCAAGCATAGTCGGCACACAGGTGCTCACACTTGACTAGCTTGCACCTCCATCCTCTCTTTCTTTTCTTCTTTCATCCGTATAAAATTACCCAAGTCGATGCGCATGCCCTCTGATTTCCAATATGTGAAGAAAAACGCCTCCGTGAGAATTGATAAATAGAAGAGAGTGTTTATTAGGTCAGGTGGCAGGAACGCAATTTGCTCCCTTGTAAATTGGGAGATAATGTGTAGGCCAGAGTATGGAATAAATTAATACATTACTAGACAGTGCAGCGATTGCCTGCGGCAGATTCTATCTACAAGTGAAGTAATGGAACAGCATCATTTAATTTTATGACTGTAGGTCAGAATAACTTGCGCTGAGGAGTTCCGCTTAGTAATCTAGTGTCAGGCGTAACATTCTTCCATGAAGAGCTATGCAAAGGTCTGTTTTCATCATTTCCTTCCGAGCTCTCATTAGAAAAAATTGGCTTCTAATAGAATAATATTCGGTACTATTATAAAGCAAACAGGTACTCACTATGTCCAAGCAGAATGAAACTCAAATTATTTTCAGTCGGTCAATACGATTGTATCCAATTGTAATGGGTTAATATTAATTAATTTACTAGGATGACTAGTTTCGCTGGTATTCATAAAGGTGTAAGGCAAGGCGGCAACTTATCGCCCATACTTTTCAATCTTTACATTGAACAAGCAATGAAGGAAATCAGAGAGAAATTTAAAGTGGGAGTGAAGATTCAAGGAGAAATAATTTCAACTCTGAGATTTGCTGATGACATCGTCTTCTTGGTCGACGCGCCTCAGGTTTTGAATGAGTTTTTGAATGGTATGGACCCCGTCTTGAGGAAAGAATTCATGATGAAAATTAATAAATGTAAAACCAAAATATTGGAATGCAGCCGCAATAAATCAGAAACCTCTATGGACATCAAATTGGTTGGGGAGAAACTAAAGGAAGTAGGAGACTTCTGTTACTCAGGAAGCAAAATAACCAGTGATGGACGAAGCAAAGAGGATATAAAAAGTAGGTTGGCTCAGGGAAGGAAAGCATTTCTACAGAAAAGAATCTGTTAACATCGAATATAGATTTTGGTATTAGGAAGACATTTTTGAAAACCTTTGTCTGGAGCGTCGCACTCTATGGAAGTGAAACTTGGACTATTGGTGCAGCAGAAAACAGGAGAATTGAAGCGTTTGAAATGTGGTGTTACAGGAGAATGATGAAGATCAGATGGGTAGATAGGGTTACAAACGAAGGGGTATTAAGACGAGTGGGAGAGGAGAGATGTTTCTGGAGAATGCTAATGAATAGAAGAGATAGGTTGGTAGGACATATACTCAGACACCCAGGAATAGCAAGCTTGGTTATGGAAGGAAGGGTCGCCGACAAGAACGGTAGGGGTAGACCAAGGCTAGAATATGTTAAACAGATTGCCTCTGATGTAGGTCAGTGGTAGTTATGTGCAGATGAAACGATTAGCTCAGGACAGGGAGCATAGAGAGCTGCATCAAACCAGTCAAATGACTGAAGACTCAAACAACAACAACGACTAGTTTCGATCGTCAAACGAGCAACATCAGATCTCTTACACTCAGACTATTAAATCTATGCCTATGATCATGTGGATGATGATATTTACAATATTTTAGTTAGAGAAGTTTATTATAAACTTGCCTAGCTTGTTAGGATTTGTTAGTTATATGTGATTTTTTTCTTACGATAATGTAAGTGGCTATTGACCTTGAAGTTTTCTTTTTTTTTAGTGTGATAATCTGTAGAGGTTAGTAAATGGTCAGGTTGGTGTTTGTAACTTGCAGATGGATTAAATAACTTAGCTGGTTATTTTGGTGGTGAAGTGTCCGTTCTCGTACAGTTTTCGTCATAATTCACTGTCACAATAGTACTATCCGAACCAACCACCGCATATCGCGTACATGGCTCCATCTAAATAAATTCTATACTAGATAGCAGAGGCCATGCGTTTATTATTATTATTCTTCTTCTTATTATTATTATATCCAGGCAGAATATCGAAGAAATGTTTGTGTTATTATTGTTATTAATTAAATTTAGGAGTTTGTGGCATCTTGGCTATCAGCCCGAGAATTTGGATGCGGTTGGAACTTGTCTAATAACGTGTATTTCTGTGATAATTGTAGTAGTGAGTGTAGCTGTATTAGGGACAGGGATGAGGCTGATGTCCCGCAATTTGGAATGAGGTAATTTACCAACATTTTTCTGGAGGGAATGTGGAAAACACCAGGGAAAATCCACATTCAGGATAGCCGCTATCAGCGCCGGGATTCGAACTTTCAATCATCCGACTTGCTGTAGCACTCTGTCACATGACCACCTCGTGGTGTAGCGGTTGGCTTTCTTGGCTGTCACACCTGAGGTCCAGGTTTGATTTCCGGCTGTGCCAAGGAATGTAATTCTTGTCTGATGGTTGGAACAGGGTACACCCAGCCTCGTGAACCAATATTGAGAAGAGGTGGTTACGATTCTCACCTCCCATTCTGGAAGTGCATTTCTGTGGATTCCCACTGCTACCTGAAGCAAATCCTGAGATGGTCCCTACTTTTAGGCCACAGCCGCCTCCTTCCCGATACTCACTTGAATTACAGATACAAACACTACTACAGCCACCACCAAGAAATAGGTTACGGGACAGATTCTACACACACCCAAGTGCACGGGGATGATGACCAAGATGTCCCAAGTCCCTAAAATGATTTAACAACAAACAAAAAAGTGACCACTCTAAAGTTATCTCTATGAATCATAACTTATTGATTATCACGAATTTATTACGAACCCCGAATATTATTGTTGACCTGAATTTAAGAGGGTCAGGGTAAATATTACTATCGGAAATAAAATATATCGTGTGGTAAGATTAGTTACACATGCAGCGAAGATCCTAATCAAAGTAATAAAGATGAGATTGGAAAGAAAAACCTGATGGTTACAGGATTGAGACGCAGTCTGGATTCCAATAAGCTGCTCACATACTTGTAGTCAAGTTTCTCGCCGAGTAGGAACAAAGTTTGTTCACCTGATTCATCGACTATCAAACCAGAACAACTTTGTCTTCAATCTACAACGAACAGTACAACACAATAACGTAGTATAGAATGCAACGGGTTAATTAACTGGGATATACACACAATTCCTCGACGCCCTTGTATCTCAACTACTTAACCGATAGTACTGGGGTAACTGATCTATCGTGTTCACAGTTTTGGTCACATATTTCTATAAATAATAATAATAATAATAATAATAACATTGAAATGGCTTACCATCTAACTAAGAATGTGTACAACAAAAGATCTATATCCCTGAATGCAAAACTCAAGCACTACTGCACGGTCATCCGGCCAGAAGCTTTGTATGCAGCGGAATGTCTCGCAATGAATAAAAAAGGCATATTGGAAAAACTGGAGACCAAGGAAAGGAAGATTTTGAGAAAAATCATGGGTCCAGTCAAAGAACGCGCCGAGTTCCGAAGACGCCACAACCAAGAGTTGTACACCATGTAGAGAAAATAACTGACGTGATGAGGAAAGGGAATATTCCTTTCTATGGACATATAACCCGAATTAAATCAACACGGCTATCCAACCGAATTTTTGCTTTTCTCCATAAGAAAAAAACAAAGAGGGCCTGGTTCAGTGAAGTAGAGATTGGAGATTGGGATAACATGTGAAGATATCCAGCAGCGTGGCCCACGTAGGGAATAACTTCAAGAACATCGGAGTTTTCAACCTAAGCCGAAACTAAAACCCGGGAAGGCGTGGACGACGGAGAGAGGTGTAACATCGATTGCGAATGAAAGAGTACTGGGCCAACATTAAAGTGCAGAAGAAACAGTTGACATGACGTGGTCCTTAGTTGGCCGTAACAAAGCAATAATAATAATAATAATAATAATAATAATAATAATAATAATAATAATAATAATAATAATAATAATAATGTCAACACCACCTCCAAAGTGAAGTTCAGAGGAGAGATGTCTGATGCCTTTGAAATCAGGACAGGAGTGAGGCAAGGAGACGGACTCTCACCTCTACACTTCAACTGTGTTTTAGAAAAGGTCATCCGAGAATGGCGGAAGGAAATGAAAAATTCAAGGGTAGAAAATGGGGTAAGGCTAGGGTACAAGTATCTGAATCTTACAATCGACTGTCTAGCCTTTGCAGATGATCTAGTGATCTGTTCAAATTCCATTGATACGGCAGAAGAACAACTTAACCAACTGAAAAATCAAGCACTGAAGGCTGGGATTCAAATCTCCTCTGAGAAGACACAATTCATGACAAACATAAAATCAGCACCCAGGGAACTGGAGGTCGGACTAGGAAAAGTTCAGAAGGCAGAAAAGTTTAAATACCTCGGTGAATGGATAGAGCCTAACCTGTCAGAGAAAGAAGCTTTCGTGTCACGCATTAATAAAATGGAAATGGCATACAACCTGACTATAGACATCTACAATAAGAGATCGATATCCTTAAACGCCAAAATTAGACATTACTGCACTGTTATTCGACCAGAGGCTCTGTATGCGGCAGATACTCTAACAATGAACAAGAAATGTCTAATGGAAAAACTGGAGGCGAAAGAAAGGAAGATTTTGAGGAAAATCCTGGGTCATATCAAAGAAAACAGCGAGTACAGCAGGCCTCACAACCACGAATTATACAAGCACGTGGAGAAGATCAGTGACACGATTCGAAAAAGAAGGATTGCCTTTTATAGCCACGTGACACGAATGAGCCCAGGCAGGATATCAAAACGGATATTGACGTACTTTCAGGATAAGAAAACCAAAGGGGCATGGTTCACGGAAGTTGAGAAAGATCTACATGAAATGGAAATTTCCCCTAAAGATATCCAGGAGCGTGTTCCACTTCAGGAAAAACTACGTAAGCGCAAAGGTTTCCAGGAAAAGCCGAAGCTGAAGACAGGGAAGGTGTGGTCACAAGAGAGAAAAGAACAACACCGGAGACGAATGCGGGAACACTGGGCGGTAGTTAAAGCTCGGAAGAAGAGACAGTTGAACTGACGTGGTCCCTAGTTGGCCGAATCGAAGAAAGAATAATAATAATAACATTTCTTATTCATCGTTATGCCCATCTGTGGAGCGCGATAGAACTTATTTAGCTGATGTTTGTTTCTTCTCCCAATATCCCTTCATCTGAGTACTGCGAATCTCCCTCCGTTCTTCAGTCCATGCTGTAGTGGTCCTGGTAGACATTTTCTCAGAAAAATGTTGGTTGTTGATTACTGTTTTGACCTGGAGTTGATCTTATACTGCATAATTTCCCCTGTGATGCCAATTTTTTGAAGTTTTTTTATTTATTTCACCAAACCACTTGTTCTTGACTTTCATTGAAAGGCCAAGGTTGAGAATCCTTTTGGTGAGCCTAACATTGTTCATTCTGACAATGTGGCCGTAGAACTTCAATCGCCTTTTCCTTAAGGGAACTGGGACCTGTGATATGTTCAAAACTGTCAATTCCTTTTAGCTTAAAAAAATCTCCCATCATTCCTGAAGAATTTGGAGAATCAATTATTGTGCTGAAGTGATATTTGATGCAATGCAATTAGGTTTAAACATAATGTTTTAAGGCTATACTCTAGCTACTAGTCAAACATTCTTTTTGTGTTTTCCGAAAGTCATATTTTTTGAAATATCATTTACCAATTTCTCAGAAACTAACTGATCAATCTATTTGAAACTTGGTAGTCTCTAAGACACTATATAGATCTACTAGTGGAAGAAAATTTATTCAGGTATCTTGATTAGATTATCCCAGCTTGAAAAGCACTAACAATATTACAGAAAATTTCAGTTTAAATCTAGGATGTAAAGGAAAAAAGAAACTCAACTCCTGTAAACAATAGAACAATACTTTTACTTCAGTAGCTCAAAAGTGGTTTAAATATTATGCATGCAAAGTTTGATGGGCCTGGTTTGAGTACTTGCTCAGAATATGGGACACGAGTTAAGGGAATTTTTAACAATATATTTCATTAATATTGTTTTTGTCGATTGGAATAAAGTACAGGGGTAGGAGGGTGATATACAATCTGTACAGAAACCAGACAGCAGTCATTCGAGTTGAAGGACATGAGAGAGAAGCTGGTATTCAGAAAGGTGTAAGGCAAGGCTGCAACTTATCACCCATACTTTTCAATCTTTACATTGAACAAGCAATGAAGGAAATTAGAGAAAAATTTAAAGTGGGAGTGAAGATTCAAGGAGAAATAATTTCAACTCTGCGATTTGCTGATGACATCGTCATCTTGGCCGACAAGCCTGAGGATTTGAATGAGTTTTTGAATGGTATGGACTCCGTCTTACGGAAAGAATTCATGATGAAAATTAATAAATGTAAAACAAAAACCTCTATGGAGATCAAATTGGCAGGTGAAAAGCTGAAGGAAGTAGGAGACTTCTGTTACTTAAGAAGCAGAATAACCAGTGATGGACGAAGCAAAGAGGATATTAAAAGTAGGTTGGCTCAGGCAAAGAAAGCATTTCTACAAAAAAGGAATCTGCTGACATCGAATATAGATTTAGGTATTAGGAAGTCATTTTTGAAAGCCTTTGTCTGGAGCGTGGCGCTCTATGGAAGTGAAACTTGGACTATTGGTGCAGCAGAAAAGAGGAGAATTGAAGCATTTGAAATGTGGTGTTACAGGAGGATGATGAAGATCAGATGGGTAGATAGGGTTACAAACAAAGAGGTATTAAGACGAGTGGGAGAGGAGAGATGTTTCTGGCGACTGCTAATGAAGAGAAGAGATAGGTTGGTAGGACACATACTAAGACACCCAGGAATAGCAAGCTTAGTTATGGAAGGAAGGGTCGAGGACAAAAACTGTAGGGGTAGACCAAGGTTAGAATATGTTAAACAGATTGCCTCGGATGTAGGGTGTCGGAGCTATGTAGAGACGAAACGAATAGCTCAGGACAGGGAGGCATGGAGAGCTGCATCAAACCAGTCAAAAGACTGAAGACTCAAACAACAACATGCTTTCTCTGACACAAAATATTCAACATAGAAGCCTAAATTCTACCCAAATAATGATGAATGTACTGTGAATATACCAAAAAGAATATTCAAGGAAATATCTATTGTAGTTCCTGAGATATGTAACTAAACATCGGAAGCTACATTTTTCTATCGATTCATACGTCCTGGTTCCTTTAAGGTGTCGGTGATCTTTTCAGCATGCTCATAAAGCTCCCGAGACTTCCTTTTCATCCAGATTCCTTCTGAGCGGGTTGAACCAACGATTTTCCTCAACATTTTCATTTCTGTTTCTCTAGGTCTATATTAAGAGATCTACCTCCAGTGATCAAGGTTTCCGAGGGGTATAGTGCTTCAGGTTTGATTACTGTGGTGTAATATCTTAATTTTGCATTCATCGATATTGGTTTAATTATATCTGTTGCAGCTGATTCAATGATTATTATTATTATTATTATTATTATTATTATTATTATTATTATTATTATTATTATTATTATTACTATTAAGCCTCCGTGGCTTAGGCGGCAGCACGCCGGCCTCTCACCGTTGGGTCCGTGGTTCAAATCCCGGTCACTCCATGTGAGATCTGTGCTGGACAAAACGGAGGCAGACAGGTTTTTCTCCGGGTACTCCGGTTTTCCCTGTCACAATTTCATTCCAGCAACACTCCCCACTATCAATTCATTTCATCTGTCATTCATTTAATCATTGCCCCAGAGGAGTGCGTCAGGCCTCGGCAGCCGGCACAGTTCATATCCTCGCCGCTAGATGGGGGCTTCATTCATTCCATTCCTGACCCGGTCGGAGACTGGAAGCAGGCTGTGGATTTTTCATTATTACTATTGTAGAGCTCAGTGTGTTTTAAAATGACATATCAAGAATGAGTATTGCTATGATGATTTCATTATTTATTTAACTGTAAGATATTCCTAATTGTTTGACTGGCTGCGTGGCTCAGCGGTAATGTTCTCGCCTGATGTATCCAAGGATGTAGGATCGAATCCTGTCGCAGCCAGTTAACATTTGAGGATGCACAAATGCGAGGGAGCCGTGTTAGTAGACTTACTGGCACGTTAAAGATCCCTTTCGGGGCAAAATTCTGGCACCTCGGCGTCCCTAGAATCCAGAGTAGTTAAAAGGGACGTAAAACTAATAATATTAGCCTATTTAATAATTAAATCGGGCTCTTTACAATGGTACGACTGGTGTTTACTGAGAGAGAGAGAAAATAATATTCCATACCCACCAGGAGTATTGTGAATTTCCTCCCCAATTCCCCGTTAGTAATTTGGCAGCATTGAAGTGTTGTTCAGAAAGAGGTTGTAAACCTAATTTTTTGCTCGTGTATGGCAGTTTGAAACACCACTTGCATGACGTTCATAAATCAAGAAATAAGAATCAAAACGAAGTACTCCGGTAACATAAATAAAATTTTTGATTTAAAAAATCGATATTCCTTTTTTGAATATAAATTTTACATCAAATAACCACTCAATCAATCAACTTCTCTGTAAATACGCACCATCTCCTCCTTCCATCCATTCAAATGTTAAATATTCTCCTCACTATCCCACCTATATTATTGTGCTAAGATCCCATTCCGGTTTTGTACCGAAAACAAGGTCCTGTTAACATCAACCTACACATATGGGGTACCTACAGGTTCCGCATAACCCCATGTGTGCCCGAAACGCACTCACTTCCTCTTTAAATGCAAAACAATTAAATAATACCTTAAAAAGTACATTTACAATCGGAGCACAGTAACCTGGCGCAGGGCAGCGCGGCGGCGGCAGCCATCTGGCGGGAGCTTGGCTTATTGCTAGCTGAGGAGTCTCTCAGCAGATGGCTCCTGTGTGGTCTCGCCAAGACTTTCTCTAGGGTTCAATCCTTTGCAAATGAAAAAATTGCTGTAGAAGAAACTCCCGAACAAACAATAACCGATGAATTCGTTGTAATATCGAATATTGTCTACAAAGAGGTGCTGTGACAAGTACAAAACACTGTTCTACATACTTCTTTGTGTTCTTCTCATGTACGTATGCCGTTTAACAACAATAAATACATTTCTTCAATATTTAAAACTTCGTTTTCCCACATTCTTCCCTACTACCCCATAAACCTACATTCACGTTGTGAAATCTCGCACGGGCCCACTAGTCCTTTACTATTATAAGCTATTCAGTCGGTCAACACAACTGTACCTAATTAGATAGGGCGGGGAGTTACAATTAATTCCCCAGGGCCTGAACTAAAAATAATTAATTATGTGTACGCCTAATAAAACATTTCACTAGTTTCGTTCGTCAAGTGATCATCATCAGACCTTGCCCACTTAGGCTTAATTTAGGTTCAGTGGCTATAACACTTATGTTCAACAGTACCGTATTTGCAATTATTAAGCTACATAAACTTTTAATTAAACTTTATAACGAGTCGGAGTTTTTAACCAATTACTAGTAAATGTTGTATTCTTTTAGTGTATTACACTCCTAAGGTGTTGCGTTTATTGTTAGTACTTTTTAGGTGTATTAATGTGAAACCTTTTTGAATCGTTAACTTCTACCGTAGCGAGCTATTGGAGTAATTGCGTTCTAGACTGTTTTGTAATTACCTGTTACTTTTCAAATGTCTTGTTTACTTGGTGAGCTTATGTACAGTAGTTGGATAGATAGGTTAAACACATAAACGAACCCTTAAAATGTGTAACTGAGTTGACAATGTGGTTTTGTGGACTTGCGGATGTTCCTGTACTGGTGTCAACGTCACTACACATCTCACTGTGGACTTTTCTTTCGGTCTGTGATTTAGAGTAGATATCGATAATCTTCTCTCCGTTCATTCATTCTTTTATTCTCCCTTTCGTTCTTTCTTTCCTTCTTTCTTTCTGTATTTATTTATTTATTTATGTATTAGCCTATTTTCATTTATGAAAAAATAGACTTATGAGATCACCTTTTGTCCGTGTGTGTGCATGTGTGCGTGTGTGATTCATGTGTGTGTGTGTCTCCCCCTAATAAAATCTAAACGGCTGGAGCGATTTCAATGAAACTCGGTAAGTTCATAGCACTATTCCGGACGACCCCGACCGCGCCCTTCAAATTTTGTTACGTCTCACCAATCCAACATGGCGGCTGTGCGAAATATTACACCAGCATTCAATATCTCCGAAACTATTACCGATATCACCCTGGAATTTTGTACTGTGATAAAGGGAACTACTAGAGTTCACCTGTGACCTTTGAAAACCTGATAACTACAAAACCAACATGGCGGCCAAGCGAAGTTGCAAATCTAAATAGACGTTTCTCGCGATTTAACCAACCAAACGCAATGAAACTCGGTAAAGGAAATGTTTATACAAATTGTAATGCACGGGTATCTAATATAGTTCAATTGTTTACTTAGCCTCAAGATGGCGGCTGTGCGAATTTTAAAATTAAGTTTTTATTTCTTGTGTCGTAATCATGCGATCGAAGTGAAAGTTTGAATAATGAACCTACGCAATAGTTTTCCTTTAATGGTACATGACTCTATGGCCTATACATATAACAATCCAACATGGCGACCATCCGAAATATTTAGACGGTTCTCAATATCTACGAATCTATTACATGAATCAAACTGATTTTTTTTATGTTGATAGGGGCTACGAACATAAGTTCACCTATAGGACTTTCAATAACCTGGTGATCACAAATCCAACATGGCGGTGACGCGAAATATAAATAGTCACATGGACGTTTCTCGCAATTTAACCATCCAAGTGCAGTGAAACTTGGTACAGTAAATACTTATACAAATGTTAATCCACTGACATCTAATTTATTTCATCTGTTTGAATTGGTTTGAATAATACACGTACACAATAATCTTCATGTAATAGTAAATAACTCTAAGACCTACATATATAAAAATCCAACATGGTGATCATCCGCAATATTTAGTCGGTTCTCCATATATCTACGAATCTATTACAGCAATCAAACTGAAATTTTGTATGTTGATAGTGGCATTTAACAGAAGTAGGATATATGAAAATAGGCTGTATAGTTCTTCACGGAACTACTTGTTTATTTACGAGATAGCAGATCATATGCTTTCGCGGCCGGTGTTCAGTTTATTATCTAGGCTTTCAGGTTGAGGCCGTATCGGTGACAGCTGGAACGTCAGTAAACAATTACCGACACGCAACGCAGCTCCATTGTGAAAGCTTATATAATAAATGTATTCATTCATTTAAACAAAAGTTTAGTGCTTTCCAGTCAGTCAACACGAATGTACCCAAAAGAGCTGGGTTATGCCCTAATCCTGAAAAAAAAATACATGAGATTAATAAATCCTTAGTTTAGGGGTTGCGACAACGTGACCATGTAGCCCCGTTATCTTAGGGTGTGTGTAGAACGTGTCTGATAGCCGATGTTAATTGTGATAGCTGTATTAGGGTGTGTTATCTGGTTTAATACAAGTAATTAATACATATCATGTATTTTTTTTCAGGATTAGGGCAATACCCAGCTCTTTTGGGCACTTTCGTGTTGACCGACTGAAAAGCACCAAACTTTTGTTTACCAAGGCAACACTGAAAAATGGCTTAAAACCCCACAATGTTTATACATTTATTTATTTACTATCTGAAATTTTATGTAATATTCCTTCGATTCAAATGCTAGACTGAACCTCCTCCTCTATCTCAATCCTCTTCTTCCTGTCACTTATCTGAACATCCGAAAACTTTCTGCCTTCCACTTACAATTTAAACACTGCAGCTATCCGTCGCAATTTCAACTCTTATGGCTACGCCACGGAGTATATTATCCTGTTGTTGTTTTTGTTTGAGTCTTCAGTCTTTTGACTGGTTTGATGCAGCCCTCCATGCCTCCCTGTCCTGAGCTAATCATTTCATCTCTACATAGCTACCACACCCTACATCCGAGGCGATCTGTTTAACATATTCTGAACTTGGTCTACCCCTACAGTTCTTGTCCTCGACCCTTCCGTCCATAACTAAATTTGCTATTCCTGGGTGTCTTAGTATGTGTCCTACCAACCTATCTCTTCTCTTCAGTAGCAGTCGCCAGAAACATCTCTCCTCTCCCACTCGTCTTAATACCTCTTCGTTTGTAACCCTATCTACCCATCTGATCGTCATCATTCTCCTGTAACACCACATTTCAAACGCTTGAACTCTCCTCTTTTCTTCTGCACCAATAGTCCAAGTTTCACTTCCATAGAGCGCCACGCTCCAGACAAAGGCTATCAAAAATGACCTAAGTAACAGAAGCCTCCTACTCCCTATCTATTTATGTTTACATGTGCTATTCAATATTAACAATAATTAGTGCTTAATATTGTGCCCATTCAACCATGAAATATGCAAATCACAGTTTGCCAGCAATGCTCAATCGGGAGTATCGGGGTTCATGGTTTGTTCTCCCACTCTGTGACTTACACACTTTGGATTAAGCAAAGGATACACTTCCAAAAATAAACAAAAATCAAATCCTACTATTAAAATATTTAATTATCCAAAAATATGGCGCTACAAAAATTAAACAAATAAAAATACTGACACTCCACTTCACACTTGTCCCAAGTTGAACAAGGAATTCATATTAAACAATTACAAAATCATAATGACTGGTTCTCCAAAAACCAACAAACTTCAACTAGGTTTCACTTCCATATGGTGTCAATTTAAATTCTTTAAAATAAAGAGCTCCAAACGGCTCGGTAATGTTTACATACACTGTGTTATCAATTTAATACACATCAATTACTATCAACATGAGTATATCTTTTTAATCATAATTATCAAAGTATGGCTAATCATCATTTAATTTTGGGCTTTCACAATGCTCATATGTTACCATCCCTCTCTCTCTCAAGCTAACAACTCACTACCGTGATTGGGAAAAATTTGCGTATTCCCGAGTTATAGAAGACTACTGAACAAGTCAAACTTAAGATTACTCCCGGAATCTAATGTCCTCAATAGAACTCGTGAATCACTGAATTATTGAACAATAAAGTTAGGGATTTATCATTTTTGTCTTAAAAGACCATTATATTATAAGAAAGCAACGATCTGAACTCTGCAAGCGATAATAATGGATATAAAGGAACCTCTGTTCAAAGACCGGGTCGTTAAACAATCTTTAAACACTTCTGTGTATATTATGACTCAAACAGTCCGTCCTAACCTACCGCACTATCAGAGGGTAAGGGTCTAATCTTAACTACTTGGCGTGATTTATTGCAGGGAGAGAAGAGAGTCCACAGTCTCGCTTTCACAAGGGACTGGCTACATCAGCTTTCCACACAGCTGTTTCAAATGCAATTCTCTGAATGACAAGGCTTCTAATACAAATTATTTAACAACATATTTAGGTTCAACAGACCTATTCTCTTAGCTCGGTATATAATAATTATGAAGTGTCCTCATTAGCGGGTAAGAAAAATTCAATAATATAACCAATATTTGAGGGGCTTCAACACGGACGACTCTGAGTTCGATCCTTTCAAATGCCTCGGGAGCAGTATCCCAATTTGGAGGACTTATAACATTAGCGACTTAGGGCAGGCCTCGCCTGTTACCAGCGCTCATAATACAACATAAATAGCACCCTTTTTAACATACAACACACATTGCCTCGTGATCACTATCACAACTTTGAGGGCTTATACAGTTCATTCACCACGACTAACTGTCCCTCATAATTACTTTTACCGAGCATTTTAACGCATTCCTAGCGTAATAAATTACTTCAATGCGCTACCTGGCGCTCATAAATTAATTAGCCAAGTTGCCTTCAAAGAACTAAATAAATTCAAAATCAACGTTTGATCTCCATCACAAAATATATATTACTCTCCCTCCCTTTACAATAATCATTTTTACCATAAAGAACATGTATTCATAACATGTATTAATTCAACTAAAGGAGCTCGGAAGCTACTACTTTCAATATAAAATTCATCACAATATTCATTCATTTGTATAATTATTATTACGCTTGCTTTCTCATATTTATATCCTTTATCATTTACACTGATATTTTACTGAATATTTTCCACAAGGGATTCATTTATATTTCATATATTTATTATATTTCTCTCAAATTAATCGTTCAGATCGCGCAATCATTTCTTTCACCTGTTATTAAACATCCCTACTCTCCATCTCATGAGGATTATACGCAAATCTTCCCAAACACATAATAATGAAATAGTTACTCACATGACTGTACGGTCAGCGACCGAATCCTCCAGCGATGGAACATTTTCGCCCACCAACTTTTCCTTAAGCCATTTTCATGGTTAGATTTACACTCAATGACACTTCTTCAACAGCACATAAAATATATACCTTAATCACTGGGAATATAATGAATACCATTTTGTATTCGTTTTCACTTAACACAATACAATTTCACTAAAATATTACACTCAAAAATTTCACTATATTTACATTACATTAAAAAAATTATCACTTGGGCGTTAATTATTCGCCTTACACACGTGATTTCTTTTCCTTTCCCGTTTCCAAGGGTTGCACTATAGCACGTCGGCTTCCTAATCTGACGAGATGATGGAAAGTCTCGATCGAACTACACCTCACTGGAACGGCTGATCTTCTAATCCTGGGTTTGACTATCGGCTTCTATAACTTTACTGCACGATGTCCTATCTTGCTAGACGCTAACTTGTTCGTCTAATAAAGTCTGTCCTTGATGTATTACTATTACGGCCGCTCGAACTGTTTATCGGTGACCTAGTAATTTCCTTGTACTAATTTCTGTTACCTTGATTCGTAGCTTATTGGAGTCCTCCCCAATGTTTACTGTTCATTTGTCTACCTAGACAAAGCCTGGAACTACAATTCCTAATTTTTATCGTCCTGCGCTCTAGTCCCTAAATTTCCGGAACACTAGGCGTTACTATTTCGTTCTACCCTAATCGGGTTCCTTAACGTAGATAGAACTGTCTATTTCACTTTCCTTGGGTACTTCGATACCTTATGATGCGTCGGTTCTTTAACTGAACTATGATATTCGAGTACCTATCGCTTGTTATTTCTCAAGTCCACAGCCTAAACTTTGACTATACTTGTGAACTTTATCGATAATTGTTCCTGCGTGCAGCGTCTACGCGCTCACTAAAATAACTTGTTGTACTTTGCGACACAATATCACGCTCTCCGGCGTCTTTTATAACTGAATATACTTTGATGCAGCACTCCTGCACTAGGAGTTTACTTGTAGCTTGTCTTGTAGTTGATGATCCAACGTTCAACGCCTCTGCGCTCACAGAACTGAATTGTTGTGACACCGTGACGCCCCTCGGGCTGTCTGAAGCTGCATTAGCTGTGATGCAGCACCTCCGTACGAGGTCTGTTGTAAACTGCATGCTCCTCCTGGCACCTCCAGGGTTTATATCGTAATCGGCGGCAAAAAGATAAAATCCGCGTCTTATCCAGCACTAACTTTTGAAGTAATTGTCGTATAATTTTGAAAAATATATCTCTGGAAAGCTCTTGTTTTAAACGTAAACTGGTTTCTTTGATCATGAAAATCGATCACACAACTCCAAGATATTAAATAATTTGTCTCCTCCGATATGTGGGCGTTGAGGTTTATTTTTCCATCCCTACCAACTCTGGTCTCGAGGAATTACTAACGACGTCATGCTACGTCTGCAGTTCTTTCTTGTGCAAATATTATAAACTTTTTCCCCTCACAAAAATCTCTATTCCAGAATGATCAACAATGATGTGTTTCTCTCATTTTCATTCTCCCAAATGGCTTAATTCTAATTATTTCTCTTCTTTCACCATTGCGAGGTTGTCATTTTCTAGCTGAGTAAGGTCTATTTCCGAAACGTCTTCTCTCTTACTCGTCGTGGAAAGTATTTCTCGTTCAATTAATAATCATGAACCAGCTCCTATCGATGAGTCAAGCATGATCTCACGTCCGCATGACTCGTGGTCACCCATTCTTGCGCCACATTATAACAACCCACTTCTTAAAATCTTTTCAAGTCATTCTAAGGACTGTATTATTTCCTCTCTTCTTTTGCAAATAATATATGGATTCGACGCTTGAACCAATTGCAGATGGGTTCAATATGATGTTTGGTTGGTTGCTTGGTTTAGGGGCTGCGACAACGTGGCCATGTAGCCCCGTGATCTTTGGGTGTGTGTAGAATCTATGTGATAACCGTTGTTAATTGTGATAGCTGTATTAGAGTGTGTTATCTGTTTTAATTCATGTAAAGACTGCTGACGATAATTTCAAGTAGTTCTCACTTTTGCTACCAAATGCTACCGTCCACGACACCTAGCTTGCGAACTTGGCTACTAGATGCCATTACAGTCGGCAACTGGTGGCGAAAGTTGGCACTAAAATAGCGTTATAAATTCTAACCTACAAATTTTGGCTTCACACAAATGTAGTTAGTGGAAGGTTCTTTTTCATGCCATAAATCTATGACATGGAACAGCCAGCTTTTCGTCCCCTCCGAAGGAAGGCATACTGAGGGATTTTGACGCTCTTAAAAAATCCGACGATTTCGGCCGGGCTTGAATCCGTGAGCTTGGGCATAGAAGCTCAGCATGCTACCAACTACGCCACCGAAGCCACTAGGACTACTGTCGACCAAAGTATTATGTGCACTCGAGTTTGAAGGTTGTTTGTGAAGTAACCAATAGACCTACATAAAATCCAATATCATCAACATTTTCGTCGTTCTATTTTACGTTAGTTCATGTAGGTTTGGATTTTTAAATTTATATTTTAATATTTGTTATCGCAGTTGGAACACAAAAAGTGCCCGTTTTTAAGCGTGTTTCAACCATGCGTCACATTTGAGAATTATTATCTCAAAAGCCCGTCATCAGATCGAATCCAAATTTTAACACAATATACACTGGAATGTTGTATAATTGATTTATTAATTTCACAATTTTGTGTGTCCATGAAACAAAGTTGTTATCATTGTTGTAAGGTAACTTTTTCACGGCTCAGGGCGGTTGAAAAATGTAGTTCTTGTTTGCTTTGTAATCATTATACATCAAAAAGTTATGCTGTATGACTGTGAAATACGTAAATTAATTCACTTATGTTATATCGGTTTGTATTTGTACGAGGAAATAACACATGGTTCTCCAGCTAGCCGCTTAAGGAAAAGCTGTACAGCGTTGCTGAGATGGAGCCCATCGATTCCGAGCGAGACGCGCCATGATGCGTGTGACCACCATTTCGGCAACGCTGTACAGCAGTTCTCGGGGCGGCAAGCTGGTGAAACATGTGTTATTTCCCTGTAGAAATATAAACCGATATAAAATAAGTGAATTAATTTACGTATTTCACAGTCATACAGCATAACGTTTCGATGTATAAGGATTACAATGCAACCAAGAACTACATTTTCCAAACATCCAGAGCCGAGAAAAAGTTACCTTACAAAAATGATAACAACTTTGTTTCTTGGACACACACAATTTTGAAATTAATGAGCCAGTTATACAACTTTCCAATGTATATTGTGTTAAAATTTGGATTCGATCTGATGACGGGTTTTTGAGATAATTACTCTTAAATGTGACGCATGGTTGAAACACTCTTAAAAACGTGCACTTTTTGTGTTCCAACTGCGATAAAAAAAAATTAAAATATATATTAAAAATTCCAAACCTACATGATCTAACGTAAAATAGAACGACGAAAATGATTATGTTATTGGATTTTATGTAGGTCTATTGGTTACTTCTCAAACAACCTTCAAACTCGAGTGCACATAATACTTTGGTCGACAGTAGTTATCGTGTTGATTGATTGAAAAATTACCTACATATATGACCAAAATAAGAAGAAAATGGGATACTTGAGCGTTCCTAAGTACATTTTCAGGATATAATAATAATAATAATAATATCGTATGGCCTCGGTGCCTGGTGCAAGCTTTGTTAATTGACACCCAGAGGATAGCTTGCATGTCGAATTTCGTCGTTCCTTTGAACGCTATGAAAGTCAAGGAGGTTAGATATCTAAACTCCTTGACACTACAGCGCTTTCAAGCAGAGAATGGAGGAACTTGTGATGGCGGAAAATCCCGAGATTAATTTTGCCATTGAACACGGTGTACTGAATTCAAATGGGTTCTTTAACATGCCAACAACGTATGACATGAGTGTCGTGATTTTTGTCGCATTTCAAAAATCACTTACCATGGCCAGGGGCGAACCTGCAATCTTGGGATTGGTAGTCCGACACTATAACCACTCACCCACCGTGGCAAGCATTTTCAGGATAACAGGACATTATTCCAAGGAACAACAATGTCTCAAAGAAAACACTATGAATAGTATGTTACTTAAGTAACCACGTGTGGGTTTTGTCCGTACGGAATGATTAAACGGTAGAGGCTCTAGTTCGGAGTTCAAGTGTCTCTATGCTTACCATAAAACATGCATAGGTATTATTTACCTAGTAGCAATCTGGGAGTATTGAAATCAGTCCTGCTAATCACAATGTTCTGAGATGTTGGAACAATCGCTTATACTTGCTAAACATGCTGAGCTCAGCTGATTGGGTCATTATACGCTGTGTGGGTGAGAGAGCCGCCTCCTGATAGAGGAATGGTTACTCATGCTTCTCAATGACAGGGAATCAATTACACGCCAGTGTGTGTTTAACAAGTGCGGGAGCGAACAAGGGCGGGGCGGGGTTGCCGACAAGAACAATGGCACTGGGAATCCCCGACTCAGACATCATTTGTCACTGTAACACCTGTGTGTTGGATGCATAGATTGAGATAGCTTTGAAGACATTTATCAGTGTTGGATAATGGCAATTAATTTTGTAACTTTCAGTCGATCAACATTACAATTCCAAATACTGGAATATCCGAAACGATAACCTGAAAACAATCTCATGCGATTAAGGTATACATACAGGGGGCAACACAAATGTGCGGCACAAAATCCAGGACACATTCCTCACACGTAGACGAAGACATTATGTTATATGAACATGGGTCCTGAAACGCTTTGTTTCCATGTTATACCTCATTGTTTCCAACTCATTAATAATAGGAAACGCACAAGAACAGAACGTACCAGCATACACATGCAACTCTTGCTCACCGGAGATGTTCAATATGCCCTCCGTGTTCATTGATACATGCATCAACCAACCGTCGGTAGTAGTGAATCTCGGATGCGCTGTTGTATCCCTGGAGTAGTGTGTATGGTTTCGCAGCCTTCCATAATACGGGCACGGATACTCGGAACATCTTGTACTGGGGTTCAATACACAAGAGCTTTCAAATGCCCTCACAAATAATTTTCCAGTGATTTTAGGTCCGGAGAGCGTGGAGGCCAGGCAATTGGTCCACCTCTAACTATCTATCTATCGGGCACCAAATCTGTTATTTAGAAGCCGACGGACATTAAAACTAAAATGAGGAGGTGTTCCATCGTGCATGAAGTACATGTTTTGTCGCACATTTAAAGGCACATCTACTAAGTCGCATGGCAACAGGGCCATGTAAAACAAAAACTGGTGGTGCACCTACGATAATGATGACGTAACCAGACGTAACAAATAGTGCATGTTCTCCATCATTCTAAAGTTCTGTTCTTGTGTGATTCCCATGATAAATGAGAAGGAAGCAATGAGGTATAACATGGAAACAAAGCGTTTCCGGACCCATGTTCAAATAACACAATTTCTTCGTCTACGTGTGAGGAATGTGTCCTGCATTTTGTGCCGTACATTTTTGTTACACCCTGTATATGTTATGAATAAGGGACTTATTTTTGGTGAATTAAGACTGTTGATTTCGGTGTTAAAACTGACACTATTTCTGTAAGTATTTCGGGAAATAAATTGTCATAATGATCGATGTTTCTTTTGAAATCTTCCTTATAGTATGGGGTTAATCCAGCAAATTATGTGATACGTTTTTAGCCTACTTTTCACATTTTGCAAAAATGAGGAAAAAGTAGACTTATGAGATCGATCCGGGAAAATGTCTGTCTGTCTGGCTGGCTGGCTGTGTGTGTGTCCCCCCCCCCCCTATCAACTCCTAAACGGCTGCAGCTATCAACACCAAATTTGGTAAGAATAAAGATCTATATCTGAATATCTCACGACCATATTTGAAATTGACGTCAGTGCTACCAACTGCTGAAAAATCGCAATTGAAATTTCAGCTCTATGTCGGATATCTCAGAAGTTATGCAGGCGAACTATTCCAAAATTGGAACACGTATAGATAATAACATTCCAGATTAATTTTCTGAAGTTCATACATGCCAGTGTTGCCAATATGATTCTAAGCCTGCCGGTAGGTACAATTTCTAAATGCATGTAACGTCTATATTATCGATTGGATTTCAACCAAATTTCGTATGTACTATGTGTACTACAACACATATGACTGTGCATATTCTAAACAGCCACCAGGGCTGCCAACTATTAATAAATGCTCTCACTATGTTTCAATACTAATGTCAATATATCAGGAAGTATGCTAGCCAACAGCTCTAAACTTTGCACACGTATAGTACCTGATATTCTACCCAAGTTTGGTCTAACTTATATACATCAGTGCCGCAAACACGATTCTAAGCCTGCTGATAGGTCAAGTTTTTAAATGCATATAACTTCTACACTAACAAATGGATGTCAACCAAATTTCGTATGCTCTTTGTGTACCATAACAGTTATGATTATGCTTATTCGTAGGAACCAGCAGGGCTGCCAACTGTTAATAAATGTTCTCTCTATTTGATTAACCCTAATGTCAATATATCAGAAAGTATGCAAGCCAACAGCTCTAAACTTTGCACACTTATAGTACCTAATATTCTACCCAAGTTCGGTGTAACTTATATACTTCAGTGCTGCCAACACGATTCTAGGCCTGCTGATAGGTCAAGTTTTTAAATAATATAATAACAAATGCATTTCAACCAAATTTCGTATGTGCTTTGTGTACCATAACAGTTATGTTTATGCGTATTCGTAGGAACCAGCAGGGCTGCCAACTGTTAATAAAAGTTCTCTCTATTTGTTTTTTAATCCTAATATCAATATATCAGAAATATATGCAAGCCTTCAGCTCTAAACTTTGCACACGTATAATACCTGACTTTCTAGATTAATTTGGAGTATCTAATATACCTCAGTGCTGCCATCATGATTCAAAGCTCTCTGATAGTTTCAATTTTAATTAAATGTAACTTCTATACTAACAATTATTACCAATTGGCACTAGGCTATAATAGATCGTATTATTTCAGATTAATTCTGAGCATCACATGCATAACATTGTTCCCAACACGATTTTACGCGCACTGATAAATCCAATATCAAGCAGCATGTAACGTCCGTACTATCCATTAGTCTTCAACCAAATTTTGTATGTGCATTCTATACCTTAAGAGAGGGAGCTCAGAATATATTCAGAGTCACCAGGGCTGCCAACTGTAGTAAGTTACTGTATTAGGTGTATTTCAAACTGCAGTACTTAGAAATGTTGGTATTAGGAACTTGATATCGTTATTATTGCAGATAGGTCTATATAGATTGGCAGGCTGTTTAGTTCGTCACGGAACTACTTGTTTAAACTTCTTTGCGATGTGTAGCGTATCGCCGATTGTTATTTGCCGCTTAGAATTATGTTCATTTGCTTCTTTCCTCTTCTTTATATCTACCCCCCAGGGGCTCACATCTAGTGGGACATGGGTTGGTGACCACGGGGCCCCAGCTGAGTCCGTCATTGCTTCCACTTACCTGTTCCGGGCTCCTCTCCGTCTTCTTTCCTGTCGACCCCACTTAGTCAACTTTTGTTCTCTTCCAACCCCGACGGTATTAGGGTATCTGAGGCCTAGGGAGTCCCTTCCTTTCCCGCCTTAATTGGCCCTAGTCTCATCTTTTCTGATACCCTCTTTCTGAGAGGGGACAGCCTTCTTTTTTTCTTTTCATGTTATCTCTTGCCTTCTACTCAAGCCCGTCAAGGAGGCAGGGTGTATGTAGTCCCACCACTTCAGGTTAACCCTAGATATTGCTACACCCTCAGAGGCTCACGGCTGGTGAGTTCTGGAGTTAGCGACCCCGAGAGTTTCCTGAGCTGGGTCCTGTTTTCCCCCTTTTATCCACTACCTCCGGGGCGGACCCTCTCCTCTTTCACTTTCCTATCTGCCTTTCATGGCTCTCCTTCCTTCCAAGTCCCTCAATCCACATTCTTCGAGGGTTGAGGGAATTTCTTTTCCTCCTATCCTTTATTTGCCTTATTCTCCTTCTGTTTTCTATTTCTTCTTCTAGTATATAAGTTAGTAGTTAGTTTTAGTTATAGTTTACATTTCATTATCATCTTCACGATCACCCAAACCATTAGGGGCCGATAACCTAGATGTTAGGCCCCTTAAAATAACAATCATCATCATCTTCTTCTACTTCTTCTTCTTCTGCTTCTTCTTCTTTTTATGCGTTTCTGAATCCCTGCAGTGTTTATCGCACGTGTCTTTTCGTTCCCACTGAATATGAACATTGCAGTATTTACACATTAGAATCTTTCTTGCAGCGTCTGTTGTATTCCTCGGTCCTCGAGAAAACTGTTGAGACTTAAGTTTTCGACATTTTTATACTTAAATGCTGGATGTTTGCCGATAAAGTTTTATCAGTCGCGAACTCGCACTGCTTTATCTACGGCCACAACGCCATTTGATGTAATCGATAGCAGATATCGACTTTAATCGATAGCCCGCGTAACTGAATACACATACTTCCGGCTTTGTGGGCTTTTGTGTAGAAAATATGCAGCACTATCAATCAAATGATAAGGGAACCACGACGGTCAATTCTTCACAAGCATTTAAAAGTTTATTGGTGAGCTTTTTCGATAATATTTAGCATTTTTCGTATCAAGTGGAGTATATTTCGTGATTATTTGCATAATTCGCACAATAAATCATATATCGTGATATTTCGCGAGTATAGTTTGCTAGACTATGCTACTTTAAGTACCTAAGCACCTTTAGGCAAGAAAGAAGATATGAAAAAAAACAAGATGTTCAGTAAAGAACACATAGCCTACTTTCTCCTAAATGCATGGGTATTGTTATAACTCTTTGTCCTTTTCAAGGAGTATAATTGAATGTTGGTTGTAGTAGCTTGTTGAAATACAACGTGCTATAGGGATATTAAACATGACACTGAGGTGCCCTTTGCTAGTGCTACCTCTGTACCAAATTTCATTCCATTCGGTTTCACCGTGTTCGAATTAATAGGGGTAATCGATTTTGACACAAAGATGGCCGCCATCCGCAAACTATCAGGCTAATGACCTATTAGATTTGTCAAAGGTTGCTCCCTTCATAAAGGTATGTTGTTGCAAAATTTGGTAGAGATCGGATGATTAGGTTAGTCGTAATTTGATTTAAGCTTTGAACATTTGGGTGGCCGCCATTACGTTTCCGTCAAGATGGCGGCGATATAAAACATGACACTGAGGTTTCCTTTGCTAGTGCTACCTCTGTACCAAATTTCATTCCATTCGGTTTCACCGTGTTCGAATTAATAGGGGTAAACGATTTTGACACAGAGATGGCCGCCATCCGCAAACTATTAGGCTAATGACCTATTAGATTTGTCAATGGATGCTCCCTCCATAAAGGTATGTTGTTGCAAAATTTGGTAGAGATCGGATGATTAGGTTAGTCATAATTTGATTTAAGCTTTGAACATTTGTGTGGCCGCCATTACGTTTCCGTCAAGATGGCGGCGATATAAAACATGACACTGAGGTGTCCTTTGCTAGTGATACCTTTGTACCAAATTTCGTTCAATTTGCGCTCACCGTGTTCGAAATGATAGGGGGGGGACAGACATTCAGAGTACACACACTCACACACATACACACGCACAGACTCACACACACACATACACACACACAGACAGACACACTTTTTTTTCGCCCTGTAGTGATCTCATAAGTCTACTTTCATTTTTTGCAAAAATCGAAAGTAGGCTAATTATACCAGCCTTACAGTAGTCGCATATGATGTGTAACATGTGACATGTTATCCTACTCTGCGAGTCCCGGGAGCGCAAATCCCTTGTTGACAGTGAACTCTTTTGGTCATTGAAATAACTACTTGTAAAACTCCAGTGCCAAATCCTGACCGTAATAAATCATAATTGTTATTTGCCGTGGCGGAAGCAATCCACTGCCTACTTGATACGAGCTGCGCTCTTTACCGGCCAATTAGTGAACCCATGCCAGCGATGTTATTGAAAATAGCCTCGTTTTGCCGATCAGCGCACTGCCAAGTATAGGCGCGATTAAAAATTAGGTGTGCGGAAGGTATATTAAATGTGTTTCTCCCAGTGATATGTTTAGACCAACGAAGTTTAAAATTATTGTTAGTAGTCAGCGTTAATATACTGAATTCCTACGTTGTTTGGAGTGTTTGTTGATGCGATATATATTCCACATAGCCACATGGCCGAATGTACATCGAGTGCTTACATTAAATAAGAGAGTATGAAGATTTAATAAATCGTAATTGTTTTCAGCAAATATGATAAAATGAATATTTTCAGACCAAAGAACGACAAATTGAAGATGATTTATTGTAGGACTATCTTAAATGGGGTCTCCGAACCTTGAACTAAACTGTATGCGGTATACTTTCCCATAGCCACATGGCCTACAGTACGTCGTTGTACCGATCTCCGCCATCACGAGCGCTCTTTGTTTCCGTCCCATGCACTTCCGTCCCATCCATTTCCGTCCCATCCACTTCCGCCCCTTTTCCAAAATCACTCCCACAAAAATGTCCAGCTGCCGAGTGGAATGATGTTACACATAAAAAACCTTCGCGCGTATCGCTATTACCAAAAAATACGGCTCCTAGTTATGAACTACAGAAGAAGGAGAAAACTAAGGGATGATATGTTTCGCTCGTCAAACGAACATCTTCAGACCCTCATATACTAGACAACATTGTTGTACAAAACACTACCAAACCTACAATGACAACCACAGATAGTCTATGACCAACAAAACAAAACCCCCTCAGAAAACTCAGAAAGTGTGTCAAGTATTACTGATAATTCCACGTTCATTCACCTGGAGAGCCACTTCGCACAACAATTAACCACTGGTTCCATTATTACTTCCAACATTATATACACAGAAACTCAGGGAAACATGCTCGTATCTCAATGTAGCCTACGCGTATACAGTTATTTTACATTGTTCTCAATTTTTAATTAATTAAAAACGTTTCCAATAACAACTTAACTCTTTTTTTTAAGAAAATATTTCTGTTCAAGTTTTATTGCTCTAACGGGAAAGTGAGAAAGCTTCGTACTGGTTTACTAGAGTATATACAATCACTTTTCTAAGTCATGTTGTGAATGGTATGTGTGAAGTAAGAAAAGAGGAAGACTGTGAACAATATAAAAGCATGAGGCCATGATGCGTGGTATGGATCTAGAAGGCATGGGTACGATTCCCACTCCACCATCGGAGACTTCAAACGTGGAAAGGAATCCACTCAGTCTCACGAGGACAGCTGAGAAAAGAGCTGGGTTAAAATCTTTTCTCTCTAGAAGTAGTTCCCTGAAATTTCCCACTTCATCTCCACGCAGATGACGGGCTGACCTTTAAGGATAGTCTACTACATGATCCCAGCCCCAATTAGAAATGCACACACTCGGAAAGACACCAAAAACAAAAATTGACCCACATTCCTCACCCAACCAAGTAGACGATGACTAGAATGACCCAAACTTGAATACATGGAATAACATTGGCCAAACACTCCCGAGGGCAACGAACGGCTATTCTCTGATTGAGAGAGATTCTTGACAACTTACAATGCGAAGCTCTCGCAGAGCATTTATTAGTCAGCTGCAGTAATTATTTAGTGACCACCTCGTGGTGTAGTGGCTAGCATTCTAATAAGGTGTCACCGCAGAGATCCGTGTTCGATTCCCGGCTCTGCTAAGAAATTAATTTCTTGTCTGGTCTGAGGGGTGAAACGGGATACACTTAGCCTCGTGAGGCAAAACTAAGAAGAGGTGGGGTCGATTCCCACCTCACCCAGCCTGGAAATGGTTTTCCGTGGTTTTTCACTTCTTCTCCAGGAAAATGCCGGGATGGTTCCTAACCTAAGTCCACGGCCACTTCCTTCCCAATCTTCTCCTGATTAACAGGTACACACACACTACTACAAACACCACAGTAACACAGGTTATCAGACAAGTTATACTCACACCCAAGTACACAGGGCTGACTGACCACAATTTTCAAGACCCTGAAATGAAACAATAACATAATTATTATTCGTACATGTCCATTTGAAAAAAATCCACAGTCTGCTTCTAGTCGACCGACCGGGTCAGGGAATGGAATGAATGAAGCCCCTATCTAGCGGCGAGGATATGAACTGTGCCGGCTGCCGAAGCCTGTCGCACTCCCCTGGGGCAATGATTAAATTAATGACAGATGAAATGAAATGATGTGGAGAGTGTTGCTGGAATGAAATTGTGACAGGGAAAACCGGAGTACCCGGAGAAAAACCTGTCTGCCTCCGCTTTGTCCAGTACAAATCTCACATGGAGTGACCGGGATTTGAACCACGGACCCAGCGGTGAGAGGCCGGCGTACTGCCGCCTAAGCCACGGAGGCTGGCACAGGTCAATTTGCATGTGTTTACTTGTAATGGGACATACTTGACTTAATTCCTGTTACTCCGATGTGGAGCATAGGGCACACACTAGAGTTTTCCACCTGACCCTCTTCGTTGCTGTTTGTCCAGGACTTCCCCACGGCTGCCCATCTGATCCAATGGTTCTTCTCCAGGTTGACCCTGGTTTCCCCAGTCGCCTTTTTGATGTGTAACATCTTTCCACTCGGTATCTGTATATATTTTGAGGGGTGATTTTTAAAAATTAAACGAAAATGGATGGGTCGGAAACAATGAGCGCGCGCGGTGGCGGAGATTGATACCACGACCAACTGTCGGCCTTGTAGCTATGTGGAATGTATATCGCATACGGTTTACTTCAAGGTTTGGAGGCCCCATTAAAGATATTCCTACAATAAATAATATTCAAGTTGTCGCTCTTTGGTGTGAAAATATTAATTATATCACATTTGCTGAAAACAATTATGATTTATTAAATCTTCTTACTTTTGCTGTATTCTTATTTAATGTAAGCACTCGAGGTACTGTCGGCCATGTGGTCATGTGGAATCTATATCGCATACAAAATTACTTCAAGGTTTGGAGGCCCCATTAAAGATATTCTTCCTACAATAAATCATCTTCAAGTTGTCGTTGTTTGGTGTGAAAATATTCATTATATCATATTTGCTCAAAACCGGTCAGGATTTGGCACTGTAGTTTTACAAGTAGTTATTTCAATGACCAACAGAGGTCACTGTTAACAAGGGATAACATGTCGCATGTTACACATCATATGGGATTTCTGTAAGTCTCGTAATTTTTAGCCTATTTTCAATTTCAAAAAATAGGCTTATGTGATCACCGTATGTCCCTGTGTCTGTGTGTGCGTGTGTGTGTGTGAGTGAGGTGTGTGTGTGTCCACCCTAATAACTTCTATACGGCTCGAGCGATTTCAATGAAACTCGGTAAGTTCATGGCACTACTTTGGGCGACCCCAACCGTGCCCTTCAAATTTTGTTACGTCTCACCAATCCAACATGGCGGCTGTGCGAAATATTTCACCAGCATTCAATATCTCCGAAACTATTCCCGATATCACCTTGGAATTTTTTACGGTGATAAAGGGAACTACTAAAAGTTCACCTATGTAACTATTGAAAAACTGGTAACTACAAAACCAACATGGTGGCCACGCGAATTTGCGACTTTTAAATAGACCTTTCTCGCGATTTAACCAACTAAACGCAATAAAACTTGGTACAGAATATGTTTATGCACATTGTAATGCACCGACATCAAACTTCGTTCAATTGTTTACATAACTACAAGATGGCGGATGTGCGAAATATTTCACCGGCATTCTATATCTCTGAAACTATTAGCGGTATCACCCTGAAATTTTGTACAGAGATAAAGGGCACTACTGGAAGTTCATCTATAAGACTTTCAAAAACATGTTAACTACAAAACGAACATGGCGGCCAAGCGAATTAAAAATTTTAAATATACCTTTTTCGCGATTTAATGTTCCAAACGCAATGAAATCTGGTACAGGAAATGCTTATACACATTGTTATGCACTGGTATCCAACTTAGTTAAATTGTTTACTCAACCTCAAAATGGCGGCTGTGCAAATTTTAAAATTAAGTTTTTATTTCTTGTGTCGTAATCATGCGATCGAAGTGAAAGTTTGAATAATGAAACTACGCAATAATTTTCCTTTAATGGTACCTGACTCTATGGCCTATACATTTAACAATCCTACATGGCGACCATCCGAAATATTTAGACGGCTCTGAATATCTACGAATCTATTATAGCAATCAAACTGAATGTCCTTATGTTCATAGGGGTTATGAACATAAGTTCACCTATAGGACTTTAAATAACCTGGTGATCACAAATCCAACATGGCGGCGACGCGAAATATAAATATTCACATGGACGTTTCTCGCAATTTAACCATCCCAAAGCAGTGAAACGTGGCACAGTAAATCCTTATACGAATGTTAATCTGCTGGCATCTAATTTATTTCAATTGTTTCCGTAAGCACAAGATGGCAGCTGTGCGAAATTTTAAAATCTCCTTGTTACTTCTTGTGTACTAATCATGCGATTGAAATTTGAATGCTACACGTACACAATAACCTTCATGTAACATTACATAACTCTAGGACCTACATATTCAAAATCCAACATGGTGACCATCCAAAATATTTAGTCGGTTCTCAATATCTACGAATCTACTACAGCAATCAAACTGAAATTTTGTATGTTGATAGTGCCAGTTAACATAAGTAGGATATAAGAAAATAGGCTGTATAGTTCTTCACGGAACTACTTGTTTTCCTTGTGGTTCCGTTGTTGGGTTTTCTGCCAGAGTTCTTCATTGGAGGTAATCTTTTGCCACCATATACCCAGTATAGTTCTCAAAAATTAATTGATGAAAGTCTGGACCTTCCGTGTAATCACTTTTGTCAGTTTCCACGTCTCACACCCGTAGAAGAGGACGGACTTCACGTTCGCGTCAAAGATATTTAGCAACAATTCCCGGGACTTGGACACTCGTCTTAGCTGAGTGAAGGCCCCTTCTGCCTTTCTAGCCTATTTTCATTTATGAAACAAGTAGTTCCGTGAAGAACTATACAGCCTATTTTCATATATCCTGCTCATGTTATTTGCCTCTATCAACAAACAAAATTTCAGTCTAATTGCTGTAACAGATTCGTAGATATTGAGAACCGAATATTTCAGATGGTCGCCAGGTTGGATTTTTATTTTTGTACTATTACATTAAGATTATTGTGTACGTGTGGTATTCAAACTTCAATCGCATGATTAGAACACATGAAGTAAAAACGAGATTTTAAAATTACGCACAGCAGCCATCTTGTGATTATGCAAACAATTGAAATAAATTAGATGCCAGTGGATCAACATTTGTATAAGCATTTAACGTGCAACGTTTCACGGCACTCGGATAGTTAATTCGCGAGAAACGCCCATTTAAATATTTATACATCGTGTCGCCATGTTGGATTTGTGCTCACCAGGTTACTGAAAGTCCTATAGGTGAACATATGTTCATAGTCTCTATGAACATAAAAAAATTCAGTTTGGTTGCTGTAAAAGATTCATAGATATTGAGAACCGCCTAAATATTTCGGAAGCTCGCCATTAAGATTGTTATATGTATAGGCCATAGAGTTATGTACCATTCAAGGACAATTATTGCCTAGGTTCGTTATTCAAACTTTCACTTCGATCGCATGATTACGACACAAGAAATAAAAACTTAATTTTAAAATTTCGCACAGCCGCCATCTTGAGGTTATGTAAACAATTGAATTAAATTAGATGGCAGAGCATTACAATCTGCAAAATCATTTACTGTACCACATTTCACTGCGCTCAGAGAGTTAAATCACGAGAAAAGTCTATTAAAATATTTCAAATTCGCTTGGTCGCCATGTTCGTTTTGTACTTTACAGGTTTATGAAATATATATAGGTAAATTTGTATCAGTACCCTTTATCACCGTACAAAATTGCAGGATGATATCTGTAATAGTTTCGGAGATATAGAATGTCAGTGAAATATTTCGCACAGCCGCCATTTTGAGGTTATGTAAACAATTGAACTAAATTAGACTTCAGTGCATTACAATGTGTATAAACAATTGCTGTACCAAGTTTCATTGCGTTTGGATAGTTAAATCGCGAGAAAAGTCTATTTAAAAGTCTCAACTTCGCCGCCATGTTGGTTTTGTAGTTACCAGGTTTTTGAAAGTCTCACAAGTGAACTTCTGGTAGTGCCCTTTATCACCGTACACAATTTCAGGGCGATATCGGTAATAGTTTCGGAGATATTGAATGCTAGTGAAATATTTCGCATAGTCGCCATGTTGGATTGGTGAGACGTAACAAGATTTGAAGGGCACGGTCGAGGTCGCCGGGAATAGCGCTATGAACTTACCGAGTTCCATTGAAATTGCTCCAGTAGATTTTATTAGGGGGGGACACACACACACACCTTACACACACACACACACACAGACTCACACACGCACACACACACGGACAAAAGGTGATCTCATAAGCCTATTTTTTCAAAATTGAAAATAGGCTAAAAATAGGCTTATGAGATCACCTTTTGTCCGTGTGTGTAAAGGTTTATGTGCGTGTGTATGTGTGTGTGCGTCCGTGTGTGTGTCACCCCAAATAAAATCTAAACGGATGGAGTGATTTTATTGAAACTCGGTAAGGACATATTAATATTTCGTCCGACCCTGACCGTGCCCTTCAAATTTTAATACATCTCACCAATCCAACATGGCGGCCGTGTGAAATATTTCCCTGGCTTTCAATAACTCCGAGCCAACTTCTGATATCACCCTGAAATTTTGTACGGTGATAAAGAGCACTACTAGAAGTTTACCTATCTGACTTTCAGAAACCTGTTAAGTACAAAACGAACATGGCGTCCAAGCGCAGTTGAAACATTTAAATAGACGTTTCTCGCGATATAACCAGCCCAGTGAAACTTGGTACAGCAACAAATTATTGCAAACATTGTAATGCACTGAAATATAATTTAGTTCAATTGATTACATAAACTCAAAATGGCGACTGCGCGAAATTTTCAATTATTTTTTCTTGAGTCCTAATTATGTGATCGAAGCCAACGTTTGAATAAACAACCTACGCAATAATCGTCACTTAATAGTACATAACTGTATGGCCTACATATATTACAATCGATCATGGCGACCATCCGAAATATTTAGACGTCTCTCATTATCTACGAATCTATGACAGCAACCAAACTGAAATTTCGTATGTTTATAAAAGCTATTAACATAAGTTCACCTATGGAAATTTCAATAACCTGGTCAGCGGAAATACAATATGTTGGCGACGCGAAAATTAAATATTTAAATAGACGTTTCTCGCGATATAAATATCCGAGCGCAGAGAAACTTGGTAAATGCCTATACAATTTTTTATCCACTGACATCTAATTTATTTCAATTGTTTTCATAACCTCACGATGGCGGCTGTGCGAAATTTTAATATCTCGTTTTTATTTCTTGTGTCGTAATTATGCGATTGAAGTTTGAATAATAAACCTGCGCAATAATCTTTATGTTCGACCCTGACTATTATGTGTCTGAAAACTGTATCATAATGATGGTCATTATAACACTATTATTCATTATGAAACAGTTTCTCCCACCAATCACAGCTCAAGAAACAAATTTTTTGACCAATTAGATAATGATACCTTCGCGCATGCTCTCAAAATCCAACATGTCTATATAAATTACCGAAAGTGCACCGTCCAAATGTTCGCGTAAATAAACTGGTGAATATGAGACCAGAAATAGCACTGTACCTTAATATACCTAAATCCAATTTCTACTCGGCGCGTTGATTTCAAACGACTACGGTGACAGTTTTGCTGAATACTGGTTCACGATCTGCACATCTGGCATTGAAGCACTTAGAGCGCATGCGTCGGCCGGCCAGAGAGCTTGGAACAGGGAGATGTGCTACCTAGCGCACCACCCGAGCACAAAATTCTAGTTACTGAACAGATATTTATGAATATTTATGTTAAAACATGTAATAAAGTTATAATTATCGTCGAACATAAACAGTCGTATGCAACTCGCCTATAATGGTAATTAAGACACTCGTATGGAAATTATAAAAGTCGCTAAAGCTCGTTTTATAAAGACACTCGTGTCTTAATTATAGCCATTATAGGCTCGTTGCATAATGTACTATTATCTAACAGTAACATAAATCTAATACGTGTATAACAAGAAGTTCCGTGACGAACTAAAGAGCCTACTTTTCTTAAAATTTAAGATTCATGCCAATTATTAATCTATATGGATCTATCTAGAATAATGACGAAATTAAGTTGGTAATATCGACATTTCTAATTAGTTCGAAATACTGTATACCTGGCATAATGTAGCCTAATAGAGAACTACAGTTGGCAGCCCTGGTGACTGAATATATTCTTAGTTCCATCTCTTAAGGTACAGAATACAAAATTTGGTTGAAGTCCAATGGATAGCATGGACGTTACATGCAGTTAAACATTGAATCTAACAGCGTGTGTAAATTCATGTTGGCAACAATGACATACATGTATTGGTCAGAAATAATCTGAAATAATATGATCTATTGTTGTGTCAATTTTGAATGAAATCCATTAGTTAGTATAGAAGTTACATGCATTTTAAAATTGGACCTACTAGCAGGCTTAGAATCATGTTGGCAGCACTGACGTATATTAGTTACTCCAAATTAATCTAGAATGCCAGGTACTATACGTGAGCAAAGTTTAGAGCTATTGGCTTGCATACTTTCTGATATATTGATATTAGGGTAACAAAAATAGAGACAGCATTTATTAACAGTTGGCAGCCCTGGTTACTCTTAAGAATCGGCATAGTCATATCTGTTATGGTACACATAACACATACGAAATTTGGTTGAAATCCAAATGATAGTATAGAAGTTACATGTGTTTAAATTTGGACCTCTCAGCAGGCTTAGAATCATGTTGGTAGCACTGACGTATATAAGTTACTCCAAATTAATATAGAATGTCAGGTACTATACGTGTGGATAGTTTAAAGCTGTCGGCTTGCATAATTTCTGATATATGGGTATTTGGATAAAGAAAATTGAGAGCATTTATTAACAGTTGGCAGCCCTGGAGGCTCTTAAGAATACGCTCAGTCATATTTATTTATGTGCACTTAGCACATACGAAATTTGGTTGAATTCCAATTGATAGTGTAGATGTTATATGCATTTAGAAATTGGACTTATCAGCAGGCTTATTATCATTTTGGCAACACTGCCATTTATGGCCTCCTGGAAATTAAACTGCAATATTATTATCTATACGTGTGCCAATTTTGAAATAGCTCCCATTCATACCTTCCAAGATATCCAACATGGAGCCCAAATTTCATTTGCGATTTTTCAGCATTTGGTAGCACTAACATCATTTTCAAATATGGCCGTGAGATATTCAGGTATAGATCTTTACTCCTACCAAATTTTGTTTCGATTGCTCCAGCCGTTTAGGATTTGATAGGGGGGGGGGCACACACAGCCAGACAGACAGACGGACAGACAGACAGACACACATTTGCCCGATCTCATAAGTCTACTTTTTCCTCATTTTTGCAAAATGTGAAAATTAGGCTAAAATCCAACATGGCGACCATCCGACGGTTCTCAATATCTACGAATCTACAGTATTACAGCAAACAAAGTGAAATTTTGTATGCTGATAGAGGCAATTAACGTAAGTAGGATATATGAAAATGGGCTACTTAGTTCTACACGGAACTACTTGTTGATCCTGTTTTGGACATCCTCTCCTGCTCCTCCATTACTGGTCTCAATGCTACCTAGGTAGCAAAATCATTCCACCTGTTCTATTTCTCCCTCCAAGGTAGAGTAAGTGTGCTCCTGTTTCTGGTATTCATCCGGAGTTCTTTCGTCTTGGCCACATCGATTTTAAGGCCAACTCTCTGAGCCTCTGTTTCCAGATCCGTGAGCTTCTCGCTCATATCCTTGAGAGTGTGAGTCAGTAGGCAAATGTCGTCTGCTAAATCCAGATTTTCCAGTCAGTCGGTCAGAGTCCATTGTACACATCTCTCTTTCCGTTCTGTCACGATCCCCCTTGAGGACTCAAACCTTTTCTCATAAGGAATTGCGAGTGGAAACTTTCAGAATTGGGGATTCCAATAGGATACCTGAGCTGGGTCCGTTTTCTATTTCTCATTGACTTCGGAATGTACCCTCTATGTCAGATGATTTCAATCCATAGTTCATGAATCTTTTGAATATCATTTAGTGGGTCATCAGTAAAAAGGACTCCAAATCCCTCTGCTCTAAATCCACAAGAAAAGTAGAGTGAAGTAATCAAAACAAAACGTGTGGCATTCTGCATTAGCAAGGTACCTTTGTTAGTGGGAATTCTACAAAATGATTTCACGTTGAGTTTCATCATCATCATCATCATCTTGTACAGTTTCCAGCCCCAGGCCACTTAGTCTTTTCTTCCCACCACCTCTCCGCTGTCACTCTAGTCCAGTCCTCGCTTCTCTTCTAGACTCATTCCTCCACTCCTTTCAGCCATCTATCTCTTTGTATTACCCTTGGTCATTTCTTCTGCATCTGCATCTCATGTACCCTCTTGGGAATCTTCTTCTCATCCATTCTCTTTAAGTGACCATACCACCCCAGTCTTGATGTCTCAGTCCTACCCTGCAAGGGCTCCTCTTTCACTATTTCCCTGACCTTTTCATTCCTCACCCTGTCTCTTGTTGTTACTCCTATCCTACTTCGCAGGAACTTCATTTCACTTGCCTGTATTCTTCTTACGTCTCTTTTCTTCATTATCCACGTTTCTGATGCATAGGTCAGTATCGGGATATAGTAGCTTCTCTTTAACACTTCCTTGCTTTTTTGTAGGACATCTTTATTCCACACTAAGCCCCTAATACTTCTCAGAAATGCTTCTGCCAGTCTGCCACGTTCCGTAATCTCTTTGTCATTTCTCCCTTTTTCCTCCACTATACTTCCCAAGTACTTAAGACTTTCCACCTTCTTCAGCTGTCCACCTCCAAGTGTTATCCCACTCATTGGTCTGTCCCTTTTCCTGGTCGTTAACAGGATCTCACATTTAATGATGTTGAACTTCCATCCCTTCTCTCCCACTGTTTCTTCCCAAGCCTTCAGTTGCTCCTGAATTTCCTCCTCCTTGTTTCCCCAGACCATGAGATCATCTGAAAACACCATTGCTTTCATTTTCTCTTCTCCTATCTTTCCTGCTACCCGTGTCATTACCTCGTCCATAACCACAATAAAGAGAAGGGGTGACAGTGCACTACACTGTTTCAGGCCACTCATTTGTCTGAACCAGTCTGTTCTTTCCCCTCCAACTTTCACACAACTCACACTTCCACAATACATCTCCTTCACTCTGTATACAGTCCCTTTTTCCACTCCCATGTTTTCCATTGCTTTCCAAACCTTCTCCCTACACACACTATCATAGGCCTTTTCGATGTCCAGGAAGGCCATCAACAGATCCTCTCCAAATTCGTAGTGGTGTTCCTGCATCTGTCTCACTGAAAATATGAGATCCACTGTTGTTCTCCCAGGTCTGAATTCATACTGCTCAGCTCTCAATTCTCTCTCCACTTTGGCTCGTATTCTACTTTCTAATATCTTTTCGTATATCTTGGCACAGTGTGGTATGAGTGTGACTCCCCTCTAATTTCTGCACTCCTTTCTGCTTCCTTTCTTAAATACTGGGACAATTAATCCTTTCTTCCAATCTTCTGGGATCTTTTTCTCCTTCCATACCACCCTCATCACACGGTACAGCCACGTTGAGTTTCCTAAACGTAAATATAATTAAGGCATTTGAACTAATTTCAATGCCTTGCAAATATATCTAGTGAATTAAGTCGTGAAAAGTATAAAGACATTTTTGAAAAACTGGCGTAGGGTCTAATAATAGCGGCAGATGACCTCGTAGTTCCGCCCCTTGAAACAACAATAACTAACTAACAATCTAATAATTTGCATACCTCTGTAGATACGTTTCAGTGGTGACAGGAAGGATGTCATCAATGCCTCTCCAATAGCATTGGATTGGATAGTCTCACTCAACAACACTCCTTAAGACCAGAGCTCTTGTATATCTATCTATCTATATATATAAAAGAAAGTCGTGTTAGTTACACTATTTATAACTCAAGAACGGCTAAACCGATTGGGCTGAAAATTGGTGTGGAGGTTGCTTAGAACCAGGAGACGGACATAGGATACTTTTTTTTTACAATTTACAATAGATAGTGCACGTGTAGTTTGAACAAATGAGTGTTGGCTATGCGTTCATACACAATTCATCCGATTGCGATCAAATTTTGGTGAGTTGTTGTGCACACTTCCGGGAAAGTTATAGGCATAGTAAATCCAATTTACAATAGATGGCGCGCGAGTAGCTTCAACAAAATGGCTTGCGATTCGTTTCAACAAAGACCACCTGCGTTCATATACCATTCATCCCATTGCAATTAAGCTTCGGTGAGATGTTGTGTACACTCCAGGGAAGGTTTCTGGCTTAGTAAATCAATTTTACAATAGGTAGGGAACGGGCAGATTCAAGAAATGAGCGACGATGCGTGAAACGTTTCAACAAAGTCCCGTATGCGTTTATATACCATTCGTCCGATAGCGTTGAAACTTGGGTGAGATGTTGTGTACACTTCAAGGAAGGTCTCTGACTTGGTAAATCCATTTTACAATAAGTGGCCAACGAGCAGATTCATCAAATGAGCGACGACGTGCGAAGCGTTTCAACAACGTACCGTATGCGTTCATATACCATTCTTCCGATAGTGATGAAACTTGGGTGAGATGTTGTATATACATCAGGGAAGGTTTCTGGCTTAGATCATCCACTTTTCAATAGGTGCACGAGTAGATTCAAACAACGCGCGAAGCGTTTCAACAAAGTCCCGTATGCGTTCATATACTATTAATTCGATTGCGATGAAACTTTGGTGAATTGTTGTGTACACTCCAGGGAAGGTGCCTGGCTTAGTAAATGCATTTCACGATAGGTAGCGCACGAGTAGATTAAAAAAAAGAGCGATGGCACGCGAATCGTTTCAAAACAGTCCCATATGCATTCATATACCATTCATCCGATTGCGATGAGACTTTGGTGAATCGTTGAGTACACTCCCGGAAAAGTTTCAGGCTTAGTAAATCTATTTTACAATAGGTAGCGTACGAGTAGATTCAACAAATGAGTGACGGCAAGCGTATCTTTTAAACAATGTCCCATATTCGTTCATATGCCATTCATCTGATTGCGATGAAACTTTAATAAGTTGTTGTGTATACGCCTGGGAAGGTTTTCGACTTATTAAATCCATATGACAATAGGTAGTGTACGAGTAGATGCAACAAATGAGTGACGACGCACGAAGCGTTTCAACAAAATCTCGTATGCGTTCATAAACCATTCATCGATTGCAATGAAACTCTGTTGAGTTGTTGTGTACACTTACGTGAAGGGTTCTAACTTAGTAAATCCATTTCACAGTAGGTAGCGCAAGAGTACATTTTAAAAATGGGTGACAGCGCACGAATCGTTTAAACAAAATTCCGTATGCGTTCATATCCCATTCGTCCGATTGCGATGAAATTTTGGTGAATTGTTGTACACGCTCCTGCGAATGTTTCTAAATTAGTTAATCCACTTTACGACAGTTTGGAGGCAGTTAACGGAAATTGAAAAAAGATTGTTTCCAAAAGCACTTCAAGAAACAAAATTACAACGCCAAAACCTTCTTAGATTAAACAAATAAGCGACGATACGCGAAGCGTTTCAACAAAGTCCCGTATGCGTTCATATACTATTCGTTCGATAGCGATGAAACTTGGATCAGATGTTTTGTACACTTCAGGTAAGGTTGCTGGCTTAGTAAACCCACTTTTCAATAGGTAGCGCACGAGTAGATTAAACAAATGAGCGACGACACCCGAAGTGTTTCAACCAAGTTCCATATGCGTTCATATACCATTCGTCCGATAGCGATGAAACTTGGGTGAGTTATTGTGTACACCCCAGGGATGGTTTCAGGCTTAGTAAATCAATTTTACAATAGGTAGCGAACGAGTAGATTCAACAAATGAGCGAAGATGCACGAAGCGTTTCAACAAAGTCCCGTATGCGTTCAAATACCATTCATCCGATAGCGATGAAACTTGTGTGAGATGTTGTGTACACGCCTCGGAAGGGTTTCGACTTAGTAAATCCATTTTACAATAGGTAGTGTACGAGTATATTCAACAAATAGGTGACGGTGCTGGAATCGTTTCAACATAGACCAGTATGCGTTCATATACCATTCATTTCATTGCGATGAAACTTTAGTGAGTTGTTGAGCACGCTCCCATGCATGTTTCTGAGATAGTTAATCAATTTTATAATAGTTTAGAGGTGGTTAACGTAAGAAGAAAAACATATTGGGATCCAAAAGCAGTCAACAAACAAAGTCACATCGCCAACACTTTCTTTGATTGGCATTGCAACGCATGCCGGGCACAGCTAGTATAAAATATAAAGCACAAAATTTGTTTGTCTGTTTGTCTGGCATACAATCTACACCGTTCTACCGATCTGAACAAAAATCTGTATACTTACCCTTGGGAACCCTGCGGGTTACCCTGCCTACTTTAAATTTCGGTCAGACCACTCCATTCCCTGCATTTAGGCCCTTTGGCACCAATCTACACCGTTACACCGATCTGAACCAAAATTTGTATACTTATCCTTGGGAACACTGCGGGTAACACTGTCCACTTTAAATTTCGGACAGATCACTCTTTGGCCCTTTGGCACAGATCTACACCTTTTCACCGATCTGAACCAAAATGTGTATACTTACCCTTTGGAGCACAGCGAGTAACACTGGACACTTTAAATTTCAGACAGACCACTCCTTTGCCTGCATTTTGGCCCTTTGGCACACATCTACACCTTTTCAATGATCTGAACCAAAATGTGTATACTTATCCTTTGGAATCCTGCGAGTAACACTGTCCACTTATAATTTCGCACAGACCACTCCATTCCCTGCATTTAGGCCCTTTGGCACCAATCTGCACCGTTTCACCGATCTGAACCAAAATTTGTATACTTATCCTTGGGAACACTGCGGGTAATACTGTCTACTTTAAATTTCCGACAGACCACTCCATTCCCTGCATTTAGGCCCTTTGGCACAAATCTACACCTTTGCACCGATCTGAACCAAAATGTGTATACTTACCCTTTGGAACACTGCGGGTAACACTGTCCACTTAAACATTTCAGACAGACCACTCATTTTCCTGCATTTAGGCCCTTTGGCAAAAATCTTCACCATTTTCACCGATCTGAACCAAAATTTGTATACTTACCCTTTGGAATCCTGCGAGTAACACAGTCCACTTATAATTTTGGACAGACCACTCCATTCCCTGCATTTAGACCCTTTGGTACTGCATCCGAAGTTGACGTAGCCTCCACCTATTATCCTAAGGGATGGAAGGGATCGCACAGGGCGTTGATACCCAGCTAGAAAAGATCAACGGATCCTTGCTATTTATAAACGAAAACTCTTCAAATTTATTCTGGCAATAGCTGTAGTCCTGATACACATCCCTATGCTGTTAGTTTTCATTTCCGGCGCATAGCGTTCGCGCTTCCGTACTTGAGAGCTTTCGGTTCGATTCCCGACCCCTGCCTTATCTTAGGTCCATTTAAATTATGGGTTCAGTACAAATCTACACCGATTCACCGATCTGAACCAAAATTTGTATACTTACACTTTGGAACCCTGCGGACTGTCCACTTGAAATTTCGGACAGACAACTCCATTTGCTGCGTTTAGGCCCTTTGGCACAAATCTACACCGTTTCACCGATCTGAACCAAAATTTGTATACTTACCCTTTGGAATTCTACGATTAACACTGTCCACTTATAATTTCGGAGAGACCACTCCATTCCCTACATGTAGGCCCTTTGGCACAAATCTACGCCATTTCACCGATCTGAACCCAAATATGTATGCTTACCCTTTGGAACCCTGCGGGTAACACTGTTCACTTGAAATTTTGGACAGACCACTCCATTCCCTGCGTTTAGGCCTTTTGGCACAAATCTACATCGTTTTACCGATCTGAACCAAAATTTGTATAGTTACCGTTTGGAACCCTGCGGGTAACACTGTCCACTTTAAATTTCAGAGAGATCACTCCTTTCCCTGCATTTAGGCCCTTTGGCGCCAATCTACCTACACAATTTCATGATCTGAAGCAAAATTTGTATATTTACCCTTTGGAACCCTGCGGGTAACACTGTCCACTTTAAATATCAGACTGACCACTCCATTCCCTGTTTTTAGGCCCCTTGGCACAAATGTACACCGTTTCACCGATCTGGACCAACATTAGTATACTTACCCTTTGGAACCCTGCGAGTAACACTGTTCACATTATATTTCGGACAGACCACTCTATTCCCCGCATTTAGGCCCTTTGGCACAAATCTACATAGTTTTAACGATCAGAACCAACATTTGTATACTTACCCTTTGGAACCCTGCGGGTAACACTGTCCACTTTAAATTTCCCTGCATTTAGGTGTTACACCGTTTCACCGATCTGAACCAAATTTTACATACTTACCCTTTGGAACCCGGCGAGTAACACTATCTACATGAAATTTTGGACACACCACTCCATCCCCTTCATTTAGGCCCTTTGGCACAAATCTATATCGTTTCACCGATCTGAACCAAACTTTATGTACTTACCCTTTGAAACTCTACGAGTAACACTGTCTATTTGACATTTCGGACAGACCACCCCATTCCCAGCATTTAGGCGCTTTGGCACAAATCCACACCGTTTCACTGATCTGAACCAAATTTTACATACTTAGGCCTACCCGTTGGAACCCAGTGGGTAACACTGCCCACTGTAAATATCGGACAGACCACTCCATTCCCTGCATTTAGGCCATTTAGTTCAAATCTGCACCGTTTCACCTAATTGCACCAAATTTTACATACCCTTTGAAACCCTGCTGATATTTTGGAGAACCTTCTCCATTCCCTACATTTAGAATAACAGACAAGAGGAACTTGAAAACCACATTTTAAGGCCCTAGAACTATTCATGTCCGTAGTAGTGTAACTGTAAAAATATTTTAATAAGTCTATTGTTGGCTGGCAATGCGGGCTGCATCTCGCCGCCCCTACCCGTGCTCTGGTGCAGAATTGCAAAAATAGTTACATCTTGCGCTGCTTATAAATTGCAGTCATGGGGAGAAATTAGAGCAAAAAGATTTCTTAGGTCCCTTAAAACAGTTATCATAATGAAAATATTATGCCTCTGTATAAGTGCGATGGTGTTGGTGCAGTACATTGAGGTTATCAAATGCAGTAAGCGTTGGTGCTTTCAAATTTACTTTCATTTATTCCGATCATCCTTGAGCGCTATGTGGTGATAAATGATACTATTGCTACCTCAGGAGCTCGGGGCAGCCGAAGTTTTCCAAAGTGCTCTGATTATTTTTCTATAGTGCTATGCGACAAATGACAACACTGGTCTCTACATTTCTAACAGCGAATGATATATAGGGCCTAGACAGTGTATTTTATTTCACTTCCTCCTCTTTCTAATCATATTTTTCAATTCGTTTTTAAATTACATGTGTCAGTTTTGTAGTAGTATTCATTATCATCCATAAAACAAATAATTCCACCGGGCGAAGCCGGGCACTACTGCTAGTTCCTTATATACTTTATTTTGTATACATTGTTGTAATATATCCAGACGATAAACAATAATAAACAATAATCATTTAAAATGCACTCTTGTATTCAAATTGTATAAATTTTGGAAGTGTGCAAATAGTTCTTGATATGCCGACAAGTATTCAAGTTGACTACCCAGAAGTGCTTGGCGAGGCGAGGTGGGACGGACGGGCAGGCAGTCAATCAACCCGGCTATTCGAGCACTGGGGCACCAGGGCGACACCGTATGCGCATGCGCAGACTGCTGCAAACAGACATGACTTGCTGCTTTACGTATGGTCTCCCTGGCGAGCATGGTCGCTGCATTATTGAATCTCAATTCCAGGGCACTTTGCGTTTTCAACAATCACTAGCATATGATTGTTGGAGATTTATGTTTGTTGTTGTTGTTCTTGCCATTTCATTTAGAGCCCCTGGACATATTGGTCATCAGCTCAGCGTATTTGGCCTGTATTAAATTTGTACGATAACATATTTTTCATAGGTGACTGTAGTAGTATGCGTAATTGTCAGTTGTTGATTCATTTAGGGGCTTTGCGACATCGAGGTCATGTAGCCCCGTGTACTTGGGCGTGTGAAGAACTTGTTTGATATCTGGTGTAATTGTGATGACTATTATCTTAGTGTGTGTATTTGTAATTTTGACTTGGATTAGTTAGGAAGTGGCTGTGGAATTAAATTAGTTCCCATCCAGGCATTTGCCTGGAATAGAAGTGGGGGAACCACGTAAATCACATGTAAGATGGCCGAGGTGGGAATCCAACCCACGTCTTCTCAGTTATGCCTCACGAAGCTGAGTGTACTCCGTTTCAAACCTCAGACCAAAATTAAATTTTGTCAGTCGGCATTTGAGGTTGCGCAAGTGCGGGGGAGCCGTGTCAATAAGTGATTTTAAGGTCAGGTATTGATGTCGATACCTCGAATTCAGGTACCACCGCAGCATATGCCAGCAAGGAGTGAGGAAAATTTCGGCGAAGAAACATACTCAAGATGGCTACTGTGCTGAGATTTGAACCTTGAATCTCTGAGCCTTCAGTTATCCATTGCAGTCGAGGGGCGTGCTCTCAATCACTCAGCTACGCTGGTGAGTATTTTTTAAGATTGATCCACAGACGAGGCAGCCATACGGTTTGCTTATGTCCTGACCACCTCGTCGTGTAGCGGCTGGCATTCTTCACTGTCGGCCCGGAGGTCCGGGTTTGATTCCCGGATCTGCTAAGAAATTTAACTCTGGTCTGAGGGATGGAACGGGGTTCACTCAACCTTCCTGACGCAAAAATTAGAAATGGTGGCTTCGATTCCCTCTTCAGCCATCCTGGAAATAGATTTTTCGTGGTTTCCTATTTCTGCTACCGGCGAATGTTGGGATGGTTCCTAACTTAATGTGGCGCTAACTGAATAGTTCAGTTTTTTAATATGCTCCACCATACAAACTACTGAACCAAGGTAGTTTATCGACATTTACCTTCATAAGATACAATAGTTATGTTACTGAAAAGGCAATATCATTCACTGATGCCAACATTACAATTAAAGATTTTTTGAAAACAAAATATTAGGCAAACGGTACAATTATGACCTAACTATTGAAGTTAAAGGGTTAAAACGTAATACAAATTTTATGGCTTGCAATCCAGAGTAGAATCATGATTCTAGTACTTCGTAGACTCCGTGGCTTAGGCGGCAGCACGCCGGCCTCTCACCGCTGGGTCCGTGGTTCAAATCCCTGTCACTCCATGTGAGATCTGTGCTGAACAAAACGGAGGCAGACAGGTTTTTCTCAGAATACTCCGGGTTTCCATGTAAAAATATTTCTTTCCAGCAACACTCTCCACTATCATTTCATTTCATCTGACTTTCATTTAATCATTGCCTCAGAGGAGTGTGACAGGCTTCGGCTGCCGGCACAGTGCATATCCTCGCCGGTAGATGGGGGCTTCATTCATTCCATCCCTGACCCGGTCGGTCAACTGGAAGCAGGCTGTGGATATTCATTTTCATTCTAGTGCTTCAAATGGTGTATTAGTAAATTTCACTTTGATAAGTTTAACAAGTTTTGAAGCAATGTAGATACATAAATACTGCAGCCATTACTCTGGGTTAGAATAATGCACATATGCACATAGAGATGCTGTGAAAATTTCAAATAGATCAGTTCCATAATTTCTTAGATAATGTACCATAAGAGTTTAGTGCTTTTCAGTCGGTCATCACGAATGTACCCAAAAGAGCTGGGTTATGCCCTAATCCTGAAATAAATTTCATGAGATTAATAAATACACTAGGATGACCAGTTTCGATCGTCAAGCGATCATCATCAGATCCATTACACTTAGGCTATACAATCTGTGTTTGAAAATACAAGGTGAAAATATTTACAATATGTACAATTCTTTAGTTGCAGTATTGGTACTGCATCTGTCGGTGTATGCTAAATGCAGTATATATGATGTTAGGTGAAATGCTAAATGGTGATAGATATCCGGAGTTTGTAATTTGGAGTGATTATATGGTTGTAAAAATCAGCTATGGTTAAACTGTACTATTACAGGCTAATACTTATCTGGTTGTCTTCCTTGCTGGAGCTGCGCGCAGTTTTCATGTTCATGTAACTCTAAAAATAGATGTTGTAAGAAATGGCTGTCAAAGAAATGTCCACAAAGGTTGATGAATCAAGATTTGGTAGATGTTATTTGCCAAAGTTGATAAACTTCAAAAACTATTACCTCGGAAACAGATTAACATTTTTGTTTAAAACTAACTTCCTATGATACTTCAATATGCTGAGAAACCAAAACATTAGAGAAAAGAAAATTGAATTTTTCAAGCAAAGCCTAAGCCACCTTAAGGCCACGACCGCCTCCTTGCCAATCCTTACCTGAATTAAAAATACCCACACTAATACAGTCATCACAATAACACAGGTCATCATACAAATGATATACGCATCCAAAGTACACGGGGCTCAATGTCCTCTATGTCCAAGCCCCTCAAATGAAACAAGTACAACAACATGTTTATGTCCTAAACGGAATATCCCTACACAAATGAAGAGCCTAAATGCAAAACGTATTTTCGACTATTATTGTGCTGATACATGGGAATGGTTTTACAGTAAACTACAGCTAAAAATTATGAAAAGGGGCGTTGCGTGTCTTATAATCCCATTTTTAGTCTAAATTATAAATAGATTTGCAAGAAAACTATAGACTACCGTGTAACTGACATATGCATATCGACATGACAGATATCGATAGATAAGATCGCTCCTATGGGAACTACCTGTATTCCCTAAAGTCATTTCAGTGATTCTGAAAAGAATTTTCAATCAAGTTTTGACTTTGGGGTGCAGTTGGATCTGGTATCGTCTGTTACATCACAGTAATCTCTTACATATCCAGAAAGTCTCTTCATCTAAGAGTACGTTCACATTGTAGGCTCGTTTATGGAAATACAATGGAAGTGCACGCTTGGCTAAGTTTACCTGAATAGTAGTAGTATCGTCACACTAGTTGCAAGCAAGTACAAGTGATTGCTTCCAGTTGATAAGTCAAAATGGAGATGTCGGAAGAACATGATGTAGTCTTCGAGTCTAGTACCGGTACCTACAAAAAAATCGATTTTTCAATTTATTTTTTATGTGATGCTCCTATCCTTTAGGAATGTTTTGGTGAAACAAATATGTCATTATGAGCAAGTTTTTTTAGTTACGATTTAAAAGGCACAGACTTGCGCCCACTTTTCGTCCTGTCAGTGTGGTGGGCTATGTAATATATTTTATGCACTTATGTTTATCGCTCATTTTCCGAAAGTTGATTTTTAACACCTGTTTTAGTGATAACTCAAATACTAATTGACATACACTGATGAACATTTTTGGGTGCGTTTCTACATATTATATCTACAATATGATGCAAATTTATGTCTCTCAGGGCCGGTTTCATCAACCTTCGTTAAATTTTTAACGACACGTTAAGGTAATTTAACGGAAATGTTAGCAAAATGGTGTTCCATCAACCAACATTACTGCTAACAAATCGTTAAACTATCCGTTATTTTAACATCCCATTCTTGCTCAGTTAAGCAGTTTAACATAGTGTTAAAAATGGTTACAAGCAAATACAGCATGCCTTTCGTGCTCAGTTATTGTATTATTTATTTTTGATTACCGTATTTGAATAATGCTACAGAACAAGAATTCTTGCCAAGGTCTAATGACGTGTTGCAATTGTCTAAAAATAAGTTTCTGGAGAGATATAGGTTGTCCAAATGTGTTGTGCATAAATACAGTAAGGACTTTACCTTACAACCGGCCACTTAAATGATATGCGTAGGCCTAACCTACAAATTAGCCTACATGTAATGGAATTTGGTAAAAATAGCCTATTCTGACAGCAACATCAATACGTAATGTTCAATAATGTAGTATTATAGTGCACAAAAGGTTATTGTACTGAATGTGTTATCAAATGATGAATAAAACTAGTGGAAACGACAGCCATTCGATTTGCTTCCAAAGCTTTCAATTGATCAGCACGAGTGCTAATTTGTAGTTTCCATTTTCACATAGTTTAGATAAACAGTGTCACAATGCAATTTAAATATAAACGCACACACAATGTTTGATCTATAAATAGCCTACAAGTTGACCATAAAGATTTTTTTAAATTTTAATAGGCACCTGATTATTGGAAAAAGTGAGCTTCACAGATTTGAAGCAGCAATGGGGCAAGTTTTAAAAAAAGACAACCACATGTAGGCCTACCATAAAGCGACCCCTAAAAAGCAATTTTTGTCACATGGGAAGAACAGCTGTCAAATCTACCCTGCTAAAAGTCGCCTAGTTTGTAATGCAGGGGAGAATGTAGGCTACTGATTAGTTTAAGAAATTCATTACCGGTAGTATTTATTAATAAATAATTCTCCTTTGTAAAATGGCAGCCGCATACGATCATATACAGTACTTCAAAATCGGCTGTGAGACGCGAAGTAGGCCTAATTTACTCCATTCCGTCTGAAAAGCTTTTTTTTTTTTTTTTTTTTTTTTTTGTGGAAGTAAAGCATTGATATGGCAATTGCTGAATTTGAAGAGCACAGTGGAACTGAGCAATTAAATTACTCATCTCTTTGCCTCAATTATTATAAAAATAACTGAAAATACGAGAAAAGAGCACACCCATCTACTCAAATCACATGTTATAGCATTTGCTTGTTTATGTTTCCATCGCCCTTACGCTAGTTCCAAATAACGGCAGCACCGTCGCTTGAGTACGCGAATAGCAAACAAATGAATACAAGTTGACTAGACACAGTTCCGAAGTCTGAAAAACCATCCATGCCGTTCACTGCTTCCTTGATCCTTACAGCAAGTGACATTTAACGCATCGTTTGTTAACCGACTTGTTAAAAAGTTTTGTGGAACACGTAATCTTTAACAGAATGTTAAAATTATAACGATTTGTTAACTAACGTTTTGTTAGCCAAATTTAACGCAAGATTGATGGAACCGGCCCTCACTCGGATAATGTCTTCTTTAAACATAAATTGTGTTTAAATATTATACAAATTTAATTTTTTCTATTCAAAACAAAATTATAATACTATTTGTTTAGATATGTTGCTGAAAAGGTACGACTTTGTAAAAAAAAAATATCAATAAAATAAGACGAAACTAACCTAATAAAGTTGAAAATCAGTGGAGTTATCACAAAAATGTCCCAGCCTTGCATGAAAAACAACCACAAATTTGAATTTTTAAAAGTATGCTAATTATTATTTATGTCAATGGTAATGCAATTTCCATGTAAAACAACACCAGTGTTTCATATGCACAACATTTCATTATGGTAAAAGTTGTGGTTACAAGAACAAAAAATGTTCAAAGTTCCTAAAATTTTAGCATGGTAAGCTATACCAGACCCCTTAAAGATTTTAATGTTAGTTGCAGGACCAATCATGGGAGAATGGATGAATATTCTAAAGGCAGAGAAGAAGATTAAGAGTAGGTACCACATTTCCCTGACCTACTTGAAAATGAAAATCCACAGCCTGCTTCCAGTCTCCGACCGGGTCAGGAATGGAATGAATGAAGCCCCCATCTAGCGGCGAGGATATGGACTGTGCCGGCTGCCGAGGCCTGACGCACTCCTCTGGGGCAATGATTAAATGAATGACAGATGAAATGAAATGATAGTGGAGAGTGTTGCTGGAATGAAATTTTGACAGGGAAAACCGGAGTACCCGGAGAAACACCTGTCTGCCTCCGTTTTGTCCAGCACAGATCTCACATGGAGTGACCGGGATTTGAACCACGGACCCAGTGGTGAGAGGCCGGCGTGCTGCCGCCTAAGCCACGGAGGCTTCATTTCCCTGACCTACTTAATCATTTTAAATATTTTAGAATGATGCCTGATACATTCCATTACATCTTCGAGAAAATAACCCCCAAAATATTGAAATGTTCTTGTTTCCGAAACTCTTTATCACCGGAAGAGAAATTTACAGCCCATCTTGGAAACATATAGAGCACAGCATTTACGACACTGGATAATCGCTAGTTTGAAGCCAAATGAGTACGCTTGTCAGTAAAAGAAATTTATTTGATTCCTGGTAGAGCATAGCTTATATTGTACAAGTGTGCACTTGCGAGTGGTGTACAGTGTGAACAGGGCCAAAACTTCGCACTTGGTTTAGACGAATGTTGTTGTTTCATTTGAGGGGCTTGGACATCGTGGTTATTTAGCCCCGTGTACTTGGGTGAGTGTAGAAAATGTGTGATAATCTATGCTTCTGTGGTGTCTGTAGTAGTGTGTGTATTTGTAATTCAGCTAAGGATTGGGAATGAGGCGGCCATGGCCTGAAGTTAGGAACCATCCCGGTATTTACCTGGAGTAGAAGTGGGAAACCACAGGAAAAACATTTACAGAATGACAGAGATGGGAATCGAACCTACATCTTCTCAGTTTTTCCTCAGGAGGTTGAGTGTACCCCGTTCCAACCCTCAGGCCAGAATTACATTTCTTGGCACAGACAGGAATTGAACCCGGACCTTTGAGATGACGGCCAAGAATGCTACACCACGAGGTGGTCTCTACGAATTTGGTTTCAACAGGCAAGCTTTCCCAGTCAACAGGAGATTCGGGTTGGAATACCGTCTGTGACTTTAATTTCAAGTTGTACTCAACAGATACCGTTATGGTATTTTTAGCCTACTTTTCACATTTTTCAAAAATGAGGAAAAAGTAAACTTATGAGATCGATCCGGGCAAATGTGTGTCTGTCCGTCTGTCTGTCCTTCTGTCTGTCTGTCTATCTGGCTGTGTGTGTGTGTCCCCCCCCCCTATCAACTCCTAAACGGCTACAGGAATCGAAACCAAATTTGGTATGAGTCAAGATCTATATCTGAATATCTCAAGTCCATATTTGAAAATGATGTCAGTGCTACCAACTGCTGAAAAACCGCAATTGAAATTTGAGCTCCATGTTCGATATCTAGGAACGTATGCATGGAAACTATTCCAAAATTGGCACACATATAGATAGTAATATTTTAGATTAACTTCCAGGAGACCATACATGGCAGTGATGCCAAAATGATTATAAGCCTGCTGATAAGTCCAATTTTAAATGCATATAACTTCTTCACTAACAATTGTATTTCAACAACATTTCGTATGTACTTTGTGTACATAAACATATATGACTGAGCGTATTCTTAAGAACCACCAGGGCTGCCAACTGTTAATAAATGCTCTCTCTATTGTTTTTGTTATCCAAATACCAATATATCAGAAAGTATGCAAGCCGACAGCTTTAAACTATGCACACAGTTCCCATTCTAGATTAATTTGCAGTAACTAATTTCCGTTAGTGCTACCAACATGATTCTAAGCCTGCTGATAGGACCAATTTTTAATTACATGCAACTTCTATACTATCAATTGGATTTCAACCAAATTTCGTATGTGATATGTGTACCATAACAGATATGACTATGCATATTCTTAAGAGCAACCAGGGCTGCCAACTGTTAATAAATGCTGTCTCTATTTTTTACCCTAATATCAATATATCAGAAAGTGTGCAAGCCAACAGCTCTAAACATTGCACACGAATTGTACCTGACATTCTGGATTTATTTGGAGTAACTAATATACGTCAGTGCTGCCAACATGATTCTAAGCCTGCTGATAGGTTCAATTTTAAAACACATGTAACTTCTATACTAACAAATGGATTTCATCCAACATTGGCACAACAAATGATCATAATATTTCAGATTATTTCTAACCAGCACATGTATGACACTGTTGCCAACATGATTTTACGTGCACGGATAGATCCAATGTCTAACTGCATGTAACGTCCAGGCCATCAATTGCGCTTCAACCAAATTTTGTATTCTGTACCTTAAGAGATGGAACTAAGAATATATTCAGTCACCAGGGCTGCCAACTGTAGTGCTCTATTAGGCTACATTATACCAGGTATATTTCGAACTAATTAGAAATGTCGATATTACCAACTTAATTTCGTCATTATTCTATATAGATCCATATAGATTAAACATTGGCATGAATCTTAAATTTGAAGAAAAGTAGGCTCTTTAGTTCGTCACGGAACTTCTTGTTTCATTATCTGGTCTTTATCTATTAAAGACGGAGTACCGAGGCCAGGATATGAACAAATGTACATTTGCGTTAACTGAGGTATAAGTAAATCTTATTTGGGGTCGGGGAAATGATTGTTTACTAACCGACAATAACGTGGGACGAATAGTTTTAAAGTCCTTCGGAATAGAACCTATGAAAAGGTAATCTAAGGTTTTTGTGATATTTGAGGGCCAAAACCTATAGAAAATGTAGGGCTCCTGATAAACAATCCGGGCATAGCTGTATGGAAAACCGGTGCTGCTCTCTACAGGAGATTTTGAGGGCCAAAACCTATAGAAAATGTAGGGCTCCTGATAAACAATCCGGGCATAGCTGTATGGAAAACCGGTGCTGCTCTCTATAGGAGATTCATTTCGACACTCACACTCACCTCTGGGGTGAACCAGCTTCCCGTTTACGTTCCCAGCTAAGTCGCGGAGGATGTATGTATCCTGACATGATGGATAAACCGACGCGTACCCATCCTCGTGAGAACAGCCGAGAAGGGAAGTGGATTCGAATCACATCTTGTTAAGCAATAGCAGCATTTGGGTTAGGGTGGTAGAGCTTCATGCGATTATTATTTGGTTATCTGCAAAGTTTATGTTTTTTATTGCTGTATTTCCCTCTTTAACCCAAGCTTGGTGTGATTTAGGGATTCGTTTACCATTTGTCCACCAAATACATTAAGGGAATCGGGAAGTGTACCAAGCTGAGGGAAGCTCATCTTGGTATTATCATTATTGTTTTAAGTTGATGCCATGGCCGCCTCCTTCCCAATCCTAACCACAAATACTTATGCACACACTTCTACAGACACCATAATAATTCAGGTTGTCAGACAAATTCTACATACACATTCAGAGTACACGGGACTGAAATGACTACGATGTCCAAGCTCCTGAATGAAGCAACATTATTCATTAGTTGGCCGAAATTTTAATGCTTCCCTTGTTTAAGGGCGGTTATCCATATCAGTAGGGGAGGGTGGGCCACAGTGAGACAGAATAAATATATCTTAGTATACTGTCTTATATTTCGATATATGACAGTGTCTTTATATTCTGAAATATAAGTTGATTGTTGCTCATCAATTTCATACCCTTAGAATTTCTAAAGCATCCACACGTTTCTGTAAAAATAATAAATTGTGAACATGTTGCAGCCGTCTCACTGTAGCCCAGCCGTGGGCCACACTGAGGCAGATGATGGTCCATACTGAGACACAATGAAAAGAATTTATTTTAACTGGTTAAATACATAGATAAATACTAAAACAAAGAATTAATGCCAGAAAACACTACAGCACATTCAGATTCCCAAAATTTACAGAAAATTTGAGATATGACTTTTGTCTTTGATTTGCCATATGCACAGGAAACCGGCCACAGTGATCTGTTGCCTTTCGCGGGGACTGAAGCAATATCTGCACCCTCTGGGTAAAAAAAGAACTGCCTATCATTTTTGCTATTTTTCTTAAGAATTTTACTTCATAAATCTCATCACCTAAATCTTGTGTCATTTCCCCGATGTAAAATCTTGAGTGTTTCCCTGAAAACTCAACCAGAACGAAGTCACCTCGCTTAGGTTTGCGAGCAAGTTGATGAAATGTTAGGAGCTCGATTTCTCCATTATCTGACGAGCTGTCTGAATTAGAAGAATCATCAACATCATCATCCATGGAAATGTCTGTAGCTAGGGCTGCCTTCTTGAATTTCAAGTTCCTTTGGCTGAACAAACTCTTCTTGCAGCTCTTTAGATTTTTTAAATTTTTATTTGTGGGCTTAAAAGCAAGTTTTTATTTCTTTCTGGGGTGTGAACTGGCATGAAAGATCTCCCCTTTTCTCTCCTAGAAGTTGACTCTGCCCTCTCCTCAGCTTTGGGGTAACTCCGTGTATCTTTCTCCCTGTCTCACTGTAGCCGACCCTACTGTGTCTCACTGTGGCCCACTTGCGACATGTAAAAACAATTATGTCTACTATCTAACCTACAATACTGAACAAGCTGACAATTACAATAATTATTTAGTAATATGTATGTATTTCGACCATATTATATTCATTAATGTACAATGATACACATAAATATAAAAAAACAAACAACAAAGGAAGACAATTTTACTTTTCTTACCTCAAAAACGAAGATGTTGTTTATCTCCTACATAACACGCTTCTTTCAAAGAGTAAACAGGATCAAAATGTCTGCTACAAGGAGAGCCAACCTCCAAGAAATATTAAGAAATGTCCCTCTTTCAAAAAAAAAAAAAAGATTTAATGAGCATGTCTCACTGTGGCCCATGTCTCACTGTGGCCCACCTTACCTTACTTGTCTCTCGATACTGTTTGTAGGCTTAGTTTCTGTAATATGTCATTTAATTTCGAAGATCCATTGCTCGACTTGTTTTTGTATACAGCAATTCTCTGTTGAGGATTATACTCCTTTTACAAGTTTAATAGTTCAGGGAAAAGAAGAAGAGGAAGGAGGAGGACAAGGATAAGGAGAAAAAGAAGAAGATGATGGTGAAGAATAAAGGGAAAAAGATTATGGTGAAGAAGGAGAATGCGAAGAATGGAGAAGGAGAGTGAGATATAGATGAAGATGGAGAAGAAGGAAAACAAGCAGATGATGATAATGATGATAATGATGATGATGAAGATTAGAAAAGAAGGGGAAGGGAAAGAAGAACAAGAGGAAGATGAAGAAGGAGAACAAGCAGATGATGATAATGATGATGATGATGATGATGATGATGAAGATTAGAAAAGAAGGGGAAGGGAAAGAAGAACAAGAAGAAGATGAAGAAGGAGAACAAGACGAAAACGAAGCAGAACAAGAAGGATAATGAGGAGAACAAGAAGACGAGACGAAGAAAGAGATCAAGACGAAGAATGAAAAGAAGAATGAAAGGGAGAACAAGAATTGCAAGAAGAAGATTAAGGATCAGAGGAAAGAGGAGGAGAAGAAGAAGAGTGAGAACAAGAAGGAAAAGAAGGAATGGGAGTACAAGAAGAAGGAGAACAATCAAAAGAAGGAGAACAAGAAGAGGCAGAAGATGCAGAACGACACGAATCAGAAGGAGAAGGAAAAGGGAATCTACAAGAATAATATGAAGATAAAAATAAGAAGCAGAAGAAGATCGAGAAGGAAATGGAAAACTACAAAGAGAAGAAGATAAAAATAAGAAGGAGAAGAAGATCGAGAAGAAAAGGAAAACTACAATAAGAAGAAGAGAAGAAGATAAAATACGAGGGAGATGAAGATCGAGAAGAAAATTGAAAACTACAAGAAGATGGAGATAAAAATAAGAAAGAGAAGGTGAAGAAGGAGAAAGACAAGAATATGGAGAACAAGAAGGAAAAGTTGGGGGATTGTCCATATCGGTCTCTTGCTCCGGAGTGGCTGTGACGAGTTCATGGTGCCACTAGCTCTAACTCAATTATTTCCTAGCGCTAGAGCTCCTAGAATATAGTCAACATGGGATTGACGTAGTTGAATGGAGTTTAAAAAACGTTCGGGAGACATCTACCAGACAGAAGGTCATTTACCATTTATGGTAGAAAGTGTGGGGTAGAGTACCATGAACTCGCTCGCAAGTACAGTTTCGTTTTTCGTTTGTGTTGCCGCCACTGCGTGGTCCAGTCAAGGTCAGTCAGCATTCCATGTGAACCTCCTCACTGACAGCCTAACCTCATTCTCCGCACGTCACTTCCTGCATGCTGGTACTGGGGCCGACTCAGCTCAGCGTTGCAACGTCACACCTAGACTTGCCAGCCACTGAAACCAGTTCTGGGTGGTCCTCCGACCTACCTGCAAGCACGGCGTCGAATCCTGGCGAGGACTAAACCCAGTGTATCTTGCAAGGACCTCAAAAAATTGGCAAACTCCAGGAAAAAAAAAAGCATAAACATTGACCAATATGACAATGGTAATAATTAATATCCATGTTGACTGATAGTACTATCTTATTAAAACGGTCTAGTCAAACACTAAAGAATGTGGTTTAATTACAGTATTAAACGTACATGTTTCGGAATATCAATGATTCTATCACTAGCGTAAAAAAATATTAGACCTTAAAACCTAATTAACAGTATCAAGAAAATGGATATCCTTACAAACAGTTTTAAATTTAAAATAATGGAAACATTCAAATATAATAATTGACATGCAAATGGAAAAATACATTAAAAAATGTTATTTTGATAGACTATTCTGTTAATATAGACTTCTCATTACGTAAAAAGCAGATATGTAAAAAGGATACGTAAATCGTCGTTTCAATTTGAAAATTGTTATCTAGAAATAAAATGTAATTAAATACTGTCAAAAAATCAGTCAACAACTTCAAAAAGATACTTCACTCTGTAGATTATCTGATTCGCATGTGAACATACTGAGTAGAAAAACATATATGTACGTAACCTTCAAACTGAATTGAAGATATCTCTTACTTGTTGGTAGTCGCCTTCTATGTGAAATGATTATCACGCTGATGATGGAATCATTGATATTCCAAAACATGTAGGCTACGTTTAATACTGTAATTAAACCATATTCTTTAGTGTTTGTCTAGGCGGTTTTAATAAGATAGTCCAGGAAAAATTCCGTATATCCAATGTTTTTCTCTAGCCTAGGCTGTATAACATTACATTGCCGGGATGATTCCCAACTTAATAACACAGCCGCCTCCTCCCCAACCCTTCTCTAAATTATTAACAAACACACCAGTACAGACTCCACAAGAACACAAGTTATCAGAAAATTTTTACACCCAAGTACACGGGGATGATGATCACAATGCCAATGCCCCTAAGTCGAACAAGTATTGTTGTTAATTCATACTAGGGGTTTGGGACATCTTGGCCATCAACTCCGTGTACTTGGGTGTGCGTAGAATTTGTCTGATAACCAATATTTACTGTTAAAGAAAATATATTGGTACATTTGTATCTAGTCCGGCAAATATAAGTTCCGACTTGAAAGTTCACAACAGCTGGAGATTTCGAGTAATCGATCTATCGAATCAGTTTCTTTCAGTCGGCAACTCGGCACTCCATTCTTATAAGCACGCAGGCTAATGTTTGGAGGTAGGGTGGGTTGTTATTCTGAGCGTGTGGTTAGTTTTGAAGGATGAAGAAAATAACGAACTATTTAACATCCATTCAGACGTCGAAAAAGCTGAAAGTTAATGATTCGAACACAAACAATGACTGGACTTTGCAAATTGCCGAAAATTGCAAGATCATGATGTTTTGTCGACTACAACTGAAAGTAGACCTACCCCTTAATTTTTTTAGAAAAAAAAAGCACTGGGGACAGGAATGGGGTAGATGCCCCGGGACTTGAAGTAAGGTACTATGCCGGAATTTTCTTGGAGGGAGTGTGGAAACAACCAAGGGAAAACCACACTCATAATAGCCGCTGTCAGCGTCGGGATTCAAACTTGCGATCTCCGGACGACGGCTACGCCGCAGGATGGAACAACAAGAGCATTACATCAATTATCAAGGTTGTTGTTGATACATATACGGACTTGCGACGTCACCAAGTAGCCTAGTGTTGCTGTTTGAGTCTACAGTCTTTTGACTGGTTTGATGCAGCTCTCCATGCCTTCCTGTCCTGAGCTAATCGTTTCATCTTTACATAGCTACCACACCCTACATCCAATCCAATCTGTTTAACATATTCTAACCTTGGTCTACCCCTACAGTTCTTGTCCTCGACCCTTCCTTCCATGTCTAAGCTTGCTATTCCTGGGTGTCTTAGTATGTATCCTACCAACCTATCTCTTCTCTTCATTAGCAGTCGCCAGAAACATCTCTCCTCTCCCACTCGTCTTAATACCTCTTCGTTTGCAACACTAGCTACCCATCAGATCTTCATCATTCTCCTCTAACACCACACTTCAAACGCTTCAATTCTCCTCTTTTCTGCTACACCAATAGTCCAAGTTTCACTTCAATAGAGCGCCACGCTCCAGACAAAGGCCTTCAAAAATGACTTCCTAATACATAAATATATATTAGATGTCAACAGATTCCTTTTTTTTTTTTAGAAATGCTTTCCTTGCCTGAGCCAACCTACTTTTTATATCCTTTTTGCTTCGTCCATCACTGGTTATTTTGCTTCCTAAGTAACAGAAGTCTCCTACTTCCTTCAGCTTTTCACTTGCCAATTTGATGTCCTTACAGGTTTCAGATTTATTTCGGCTGCATTTACATTTATTAATTTTCATCATGAATTCTTTCCTTAAGACGAAGTCCATACCATTCAAAAACTCATTCAAATCCTCATGCGTGTCGGCCAAGATGACGATGTCATCAGCCTAGTGTACTTAAGAGCATAGAAATCCTTCTTATAACCTGTGTTATTGTGATGGCTGTACTAGTGTGTATATTTGTAGGTTGGGATTAGGATTGGTAGGAGGCAATCGTGGCCTTAAGTTAGGTGCCATCTCGGCATTTGCTTAAGTAGATGTAGTAAGTCATGGAAAACCACATAGGTTTCATCCATAGAAAACGTTCGCCATAATTGCATAGAATGTTCTAACAATTCTTAACACCCCCCTCCCAAGTGAACGTTCAAAATTCCCCTTGCTCATTGTTCAGCGAATGGAAAATATTCCACTTTACAGGTCCATGCGCCAGTATCAGAAGCAGCAAATATTATTTCTGTTATCACGAGAATGCTGCACAGGATGAATTTTTCCTTTAAGTGGCTTCGGTGGCGTAGTTGGTAGCATGGTGAGCTTTTATGCCCAAGGTCAGAGGTTCAAACCCGGACGAAGTCGTCGTACTTTTTAAGAGCGTTAAACATCCCTTCCTTCGGAGGGGAAGTAAAGCCGGCGGGCCCATGTTATAGATTTATGGCATGAAAAATAACCTTTCACTAACTAAACCTGTGAGAAGCAAAATTTGTAGGTTAGGTTTGATTAATGCTCTTAAGTTCCAACCTTTGTCACCAGGCACTGGTTGCGATGGCATCTAGTTGTATTTAAGTTCACGGCTAGGTGTCGTGAATGGTAGCATTTGGTAGCGAAAGTTGGAACTACTTGGAATTATCGTCTGCACTCCTTACTTGAATTAAGAACAGATAACATACACTAATACAGTCATCATAATTAACACTGGTTATCAGACAGATTCTACACACACCCATAGTACACGGGGCTACATGACCGCGTTGTCGCAGCCCTAAACTAAGGAACCAACCAAAAAAACCTACCAATTTTTCCTTTTACAAATGAACATATAAAAGAAGTATTGTTATAAACGTATAATTATGTGCCAATGCGAAAGTTCATTTGTAGGCGATTTTGCAAATCGGGCCCTAATAACAAAATTCTGACGAACGTACATATTTGAATAAAGACCCCCCACCCCTCAAATTATCGTACACTTTTGTCACATTCTTGTAAGGACCTCTTCCCCCTTTGGAAAAAACGTACTTTATGGATGACACCATATAGGATGGCTGGAGTGCAAATCGAACCCGCCTCTTCTCAGTTTTACCTCGTGAGGCTCAGTGTACCCCGTTCCAGCCCTCAGACCAGAATTAAATGTCTTGGCAGAGCCGGGATTCAAACCCGGACCTCAGGGGTGAGAGCCAAGAATGCTGGTCACTGCGCTATGAGGTGGACTAGATAGAATTAACGTTTATTAGTAACACTAACATGCAAATAAGCTAGGAAGTAATTTTATCGACGAGTATATTGTTACGTGTCACCCCCCTAGTGGCACTTTTGTTAACATACACAGCCCAGCCCTGGGCCAGTTGTGACTCATGCGGCGAGCGATGACACAAACTCACAGCCGTAACAATATGATACACGCCTAAGGGTATGTTGGAGAATATAATTAAAGGCCTGCGCGGATGCGGATATCCGCGGGAAAAAGTTTCGCCATGCGGATATAGTTTTCATGACTGTGTGGATAGCGGATAAGCTGCGGATAATGTTTGGAGTAAATTTGCGGATAGTTTTTAGAATACAATCCGAACTTGTTGAATATCATTACTAAGACCCGGATGTTTGTGACATTTCATGTTCGACAAAGGCGAAATGTAAATATTATATGTCAGAAAACTGTCCTATAATGAGGCTCATTATAGTACAAGTTTTCATTATGATACAGTTTCTCCCACCAATCAGAGCTCAAGAAACAGCTGTGTGACCAATTAGGTAAAGATAGCATCGCACCTGCGCTGACTTCCACAGCCTCCTGTGGCTCGTGTCATAGTGGGGGTATTCGAGGAGGCCATGGTATTCTCTGCGTCCCATGCGCTCTGTTCAGTACATAAAACTGGCGAAATCTCGACAGATATTTATGATTATTTATGTTCCAACATAAAATAGTTATAATTATCGTCGAACATAAACAGTCGTATGCAACTCGCCTATAATGGTAATTAAGACATTCGTATGGAAATTATAAAACTCGCTACGCTCGTTTGATAAACATACTCGTGTCTTAGTTATTGCCACTATAGGCTTGTTGCATAATGTACTATTTCTGTTATGTTTTCTTCATGACAAATGTAAGATGATGATTTACGCTAATCTCATACAAATTATGTCATAAAGCATAATGAACACTCCGAAATGGAAATGGTTGCAATTATGGCTGTATAACATTCATTTTAAACATAGCATATGCCATACATAGCCTAGGAGAAAGACTTTCTCCTCAAATGTCTAAATGTCTTGATTCTATAATTTATGTTCGACGATGTCGATAAGTAAATATTATATGTCAGAAAACTGTAACATAATGGGTGTCATTAAAGTACTACTTTTCATTATAACACTGATTTTTCAACCAATCAGAGCTCACTATTTTCATTCATCGGCCAATTAGGTAAGGATAGCGTCTGACATGTAGACTACTGAATATCCAACATGTCGGACATGAATTACATGATTTGAAAGTTGACAATGTAGCCTATGTTGGATCAACCATTGTAGTTACAATGCATAAACAAACTGGGCAATATTGCAAAAGGAATAGCACTGTACCTTAATATCTGCAACTCCAATTTCAACACATTCGTAAGATTTCGCCGACAATTTTAGTGAATGCAGTTGTTGACATAAACACACCATAACGTCATTTAGGAAGCAGGCGTATGACATTAGTTCCACGGAAATTATAAACCATCTCCCCGTTCAGTAAATGGATTTCTTACGCGAAAAGTTTCCGCCAGATACCGTTACTGTTCTATAAGGGACTAAATGGATTTGCCTTCCGTTGACATTCTATACGCATCGAATTTGAAGAATCACTAGTTGATAATACGATACATTTTAATTTTAAAGCGTCTGTAACAGCCTATTTTTTTTTTTTTTGTTATTTGACCAAAATAAAAAAAAAGATGATACATAGTACCTGTGCGCTATCTGTTGGAGCTAGATCAGGATAAACAATGTTTCAAAGCTTTGGGATCCGTTATTGGGTAGAGATCAAATGCTGAGCCCACACAATTCCCAAGAAGAAGAAGTCAACCGACAGAATATCGGTAAATATTTATGAATATTTATGTTAGAACATATAATAAAGTTATACTATAGTCGAATATAAACAGTCGTATAGTACATTATGCTACGACATAAACACGAGTATGTTAATAAAACGAGCGTAGCGAGTTTTATAATTTCCATACGAGTGTCCTAATTACCATTATAGGCGAGTTGCATACGACTGTTTATATTCGACGATAATTATAACTTTATTACCGAATATGTTTTAATATAAATATATGTGGGATTCAGTAACTTCAGTTAGTGAACAGAGTGCGCTGGGTGGTTTGCTGACTGAACAGAGCGCATGCGTGGGTCAAAGAATTTCGAAAGCAGAGACCATATTTTTACTTTGCTTGGCAATGCTATTGTTTACAGCCTGCATGATGTCTAGTGCCGATCAGAACTAGCATTCACTAATATTGTCACTGAAGTCGTTTGAAAGCAATGTGCTATGTAGAAATTGGAGTTGGAGATATTACGGTACAGTGCTATTTCTTGTCTCATATTCGCCAGTTTATTTACGCGAACATATGGGACAGTGCACTTTCCATATCGGTAATTTATGGAGAAGCTGTGTTGGTAAATTCTGGATGTACAGTAGATACATAAATTTCTTGCATATGTCATAGTATTTTCTTGTTACCGTAAAGGTTTGTGCTGATTTCGTCTTTGTGTTTGGGATTGTAACTACAATGGTTGATCCAATATCCAATTTGAACTTTCAAATCAAGTAATTCATGTCCGACATGTTGGATTTTGAGCGCATGCGCGAAACTATCCTTACCTAATTGGTCAATGAATGAGCTCTGATTGGCTGGAGAAACTGTTTCATAATGAAGAATAGTACTACAATGACCCTCATTATGATACAGTTTTCTGAGATATAATATTTACATTTCGACATCGTCGAACATAAAAACTATTATTGTAATGACAGTACATTCGGATAAAAAGGTGCGGATGGGGGGGGGGGGGGGGGGGGGGCGGATGTGGCTCAAAATATACAGTAACCTAAGCAAGGATTTATGGGCTGGAGACTTTAACACAGCCATTACACTGAACGCGCTTCTACAGGCGTGGTGCGATAAACAACATTTCCAATAGAACAACAGCATTATCCATTGAGATTTGAACGACTGCTGAATTAATTATGCAAAATTTAATTTCACACTTGAGCAGCCATTGTTATTGGAGCATGTGAATACAGGCAAAACCTGTCTCGTACATAGCACACGAGATACACTCATACGTGTAATACGACTCACTGGTCATCAGCCGAGCTCGCTACTGAACTGGCTCCCGATCTTAGGTTTCTTACGGCACACATTTCTGTGGCCTGCTGAATATTGCATGCAGCAAACAATATAAGAACCCTTTGAGGGTCCACAATTGTTGTTGTTGTTGTCGTCATTAGACTACCTTCAGTGAAAAGAGACATCTTCATCGGCCCCGTATATTTGTGTGCTGGTAACCTTTGTTTCCGTGGTAAATGTCTGCCCTGCTAAGTGAAAAAAAAAACGTGAGTCTCATATAGACCGATATATGAGGATCATTTGATATTTCGCTCCGTGGCTAAATGGTTAGCGTGCTAGGCTTCGGCCCGAAGTGCCCCGGATTCGATTCCCGGCCAAGCCATCAGGGATTTTAATCTCCTGGGGTTATTTCCCGTGGCTCGGGGACTGGGTGTATGTGTCGTCTTCTTCATCACTTCATCCTCATTACGACGCGCAGGTCGCCAACTAGAAAGACCTGCACTCGGCCTCTCCGGAGGCCACACGCTCATTATCACTTGATAAAAAACATGGCAACTATAACAAAAGTTTGGTGCTTTTCAGTCGGTCAACACGAACCTACCCAAACGAGTTGGGTTATATCCTAATCCTGAAAAAAAATTACATGAGATTAATAAACACAATAGGATGACCAGTTTCAATCGTGAAGCGGGTCATCATCAGATCCATTCCACTTAGGCTATAAAATCTATGTTTGAAAATATTGGAGAAAATATTTACAATATGTACACTTATTTAGTTGCAGTATTGGTAATGCAACTTGTCGGTTAGTTGTAATCTATATGAGTCGCCTGTTATTAGTGCACGAGTGAAGTTGAAATTGCTCGCTGCTGCAGTGCGGAAGATATCCAGCCAGAAAAGTAACCTGTACTATCAAAATTGACTATTTACAACCATATAGTCACTCCAAACAGACAAATTTCCGGAGTTCTATCACCATTTTGCATTTCACCAAACGTCATATAGATTACAACTAACATATAAGCATTTACCGTACCAAGTTTCACTGTGCTCGGATGGTTATATCGCGAGAAACGTCTATTTAAATATTTAAATTTCGCGTCGCCGCCATGTTGTATTTGCGCTGACCAGGTTATTGAAATAGGTGAACTTATGTTAATAGCTTTTATCAACATACAAAATTTCAGGTTGTTGGCTGTCATAGATTCGTAGATATTGAGAACCGTCTAAATATTTTGGATGGTCGCCATGTTGGATAGTTGGATGTAAGCCATAGAGTTATGTACTATTAGATGACGATTATTGCGTAGTTTGATTATTCAAACGTTGACTTAATTCGCATGATTAGGACACAATAAATAAGAACTTAATTTAAACATTTCACACAGCTGCCATATTGAGGTTATGTAAATAATTGAACTAAATCAGAATTCAGTGCATTACAATGTATATAAGCATTTGTTGTACCATGTTTCACTGTGCTCGTATGGTTAAAACGTGAGAAAAGTCTATTTAAATGTTTCAAATGCGCTTATTCGCTATGTTCGTTTTGTACTTAACAGAGTTTTGAAAATAACATAGGTGAACTTCTAGTAGTACCGTAGTACCGTGTATCACCGTTCAAAATTTCTGGGTGATATCTGTAATAGTTTTGGAGATATAGAGTGCCGGTGAAATATTTCGCACAGCTGCCATGTCGAATTGGTGAGACGTAATAAAACTTGAAAGGTACGTTTGGGGTCGAACAAAATAGTACAATTGACCTTACAGAATTTCATTGAAATCGCTTCAGCCGTTAAGATTTTATTAGGGACACACACACACATTCGCACGCACACACATACACACACATTCGCACACACACACACACATACACATACGGACAAAAGGTGATCTCATAAGCCTATTTTTTCATAAATAACAAGAAGTTCCGTGAAGAACTATACAGCCTACTTTTCATGCCAATGATTATTCTACAGTATATGAACCTATCTAGAATAATGACGAAATTAAGTTGGTAATATCGAAATATCTAATTAGTTCAAAATATACCTGGTATAATGTAGCCTAATAGAGCACTACAGTTGGCAGCCCTGGTGACTGAATATTTCTTAGTTCCATCTCTTAAGGTACAGAATTCAAAATTTGGTTCAAGTCCAATGGACGTTACATGCAGTTAGACACTGGATCTATCAGCACGCGTAAAAGCATGTTGCCAACAATACCATGCGTGTGCTGGTCAGAAATAATCTGAATTATTATGATATCTTGTTGTGCCAATTTTGGATGAAATCCATTTGTCAGTATAGAAGTTACATGTATTTTAAAATTGGACATATCAGCAGGCATAGAATCATGTTGGCAGCACTGCCTTGTATTAATTACTCCAAATTAATCTAGATTGTCAGGTGCTATACGTGTGCAAAGTATAGAGCTGTTGGCTTGCATACTTTCTGATATATTGATATTAGGGTAAAAAGAATATAGACAGCATTTATTAACAGTTGGCAGCCCTGATTGCTCTTAACAATACTTATAGTCATATCTGTTATGGTACACATAGCACATACGAAATTTGGTTGAAATCCAACTGATAGTATAGATGTTACATGTATTTAAAAATTGGTACTATCAGCAGGCTTATAATCATGTTGGTAGAACTGACGTATATAAGTTACTCCAAATTAATCTAAAATGTCTGAATATACGTGTGCATAGTTTAAAGCTGTTGGCTTGCATACTTTCTGATATATTGGCATTTGGATAAAAAATAGAGAGAGCAATTATTAACAGTTGGCAGCCCTGGTGGCTCTTAATAATTCGCTCAGTCATATCTGTTTATGTACGTATATTACATCCAAAATTTGGTTGAAATCGAATTAATAGTGTACAAGTTATATGCATTTAAAATGGACCTATCAGAAGGCTTAAAATTATTTTGGCTGCACTGCCATGTATGGCCTCCTGGAAATTAAACTGAAATAGTATTATCTACATGCGTGCCAATTTTGGAATAGCTCCCATGCATACCTTCCAAGATATCCAACATGGAGCTCAAATTTCTAGTGCGTTTTTTTCAGCAGTTGGTAGCACTGACATCATTTTTAAATATGGACGTGAGCTATTCCGGTGCACATATTTACTAATACTAAATTTGGTTTTGATTGCTGCAGCCGTTTAGGAGTTGATAGGGGGGGGGCACACACAGCCAGCCAGCCAGACAGACAGACAGACAGACACACAGTTTCCCGGATCGATCTCATAAGTCTACTTTTTCCTCATTTTTGCAAAATGTGAAAAGTAGGCTAAAAATAGGATGAAAATGGCTGCCAACACGATAATAAAATGCGTAGACTATGCGTTAAACATTTTAAAATTGGTACCAGTTTTATTCGTATTGACTAATGGTAATAGGAAATTGTGGAATCCGCCTTGTCAACACTGTGAAATGATGTTTAATAACGTAAATGTTTCGATAAGTCAATGATATCTTCATCAGCATGGAATAGTTTAAATTAACATGCTAAATTGAAATGGATATCCATACACAATTTTGAATTTAAAATAAAATGAAATATACACATACAGTATACGTACGGATATTAAATGTTACACAATAGGAAGAAATTGTTTCTAAAAAAGATGTTATGAATAATATTCGTGAAATGTATAAAATAAAATTTTTAGAAGATGATGATGATAATTGTTGTTTTAAGGGGCCAACATCTAGGTTATCGGCCCATAATGGTTTGGGTGATCGTGAAGATGATAATGAAATGTAAACTATAACTAAAACTAACTACTAACTTATATACTAGCAGAAGAAATGGAAAACGAAAGGAGAATAAGGCAAATAAAGACAGGAGGAAAAGAAATGCCCTCAATCCTCGAAGAAGGCGGATTGAGGGACTTGGAAGGAAGGAGAGCCATGAATGGCAGATAGGAAAGTGAAAGAGGAGAGGGTCCACCCCAGAGGTAATGGATAGAAGGTGGAAATTGGGCCCAGCTCAGGAAACTCTCGAGGTCGCCAACTCCCGAAATCACCAGCCGTGAGCCCCTGAGGGTGTAGCAATATCGAGGGTGAACCAGACGTGGAGGGGCTACACACACCCTACCTCCGTGAGGGCCTTGAGCAGAAGGCAGGAGATAACATGAAAAGAAAAAGAAGGCTGAGCCCTCGCAGAAGGAGGGTATCAGAAAATATGAGACAAGAGCCAATTAAGGCGGGAAATGAAGAGACTCCCTAGGCCTCGGATACCCTAATACCGTCGGGGTTGGAAGAGAACAAGAGTTGACCAAGTGAGGTCGACAGGAAAGATGACGGAGAGGAGCCCGGCACAAGTAAGTGGAAGCAATGCCGGAGTCAGCTGGGACCCCGTGGTCGCCAACCCACGTCCCACTAGATGTGAGCACCTGAGGGGATTTTTAGAAGACTACCTTACGAAAACTGCCCAAGTCACACTCCTTTAATTTGGTTTACTAACGTAGTAGTAGAGGACAATGCTGCCAGATGAATAATGAGGTGAAGAATGCAGTGGTAGAAAACGCCGCTTCCAGATGGATAAAGAGGTGAAAGACGTAAAACCTTTAATGATTATTTCGCCTTCTAACCTCGATATACTGTCAGTCAAACCCCACTTGTCGGCTCACTCTTGCTGCATCAGCTGTTCATGGGGTATCACTATGTGCGGATCAGTTCTTAAACACAACATCCAAGCATAATATACAGGCTGTAACGAAAATGTGCGGCACAAATTGCAGGACACATTCCTCACACGTAGACGAAGAAATTATGTTATATGAACATGGGTCCAGAAACGCTTTCTTTCCCTGTTATACCTCATTGCTTCCTTCTCATTTATCATGGGAATCATACAAGAACAGAACGTACCAGCATACCACATGCAACTCTTTCTCACAGGAAATGTTCAATATGCCTTACGTGCGCATTGATACATTCATCAACCCACCGCCGTAGTGAATCTCGGATGCGCTGTTGTATCCCTGGAGTATTGCGTATGGTTTCGTAGCCTTCCTTAATACGGGCACGGAGACTCTGAACATCTTGAAAAGGGGTTCCATACACAAGACCTTTCAAATGCCCTCACAAATAAAGTTCAGTGCTTTTAGTTCCGGAGAGCGTGGAGGCCAGGCAATTGGTCCACCTCTACCTATCCATTTGTCACGAAATCTGTTATTTAGAAGCCGACGGGCATTAGCACTAAAATGAGGAGGTGCTCCATCGTGCATGAAGTACATGTTTTGTCGCACAGCTAAAGGCACATCTGCTAAGTCGCATGGCAACAGGGCCATGTAAAACACCTACGGTAATGACAACGTAACAAACGTAACAAAGAGTGCATGTTCCCCACGATTCTAACGTTCTGTTCTTGTGTGATTCCCATGCGTAATGAGTTGGAAACAATGAGGTGTAACATGGAAACAAAGCGTTTCCGGACCCATGTTCATATAACATAATTTCTTCGTCTACGTGTGAGGAATGTGTCCTGCAATTTGCGCCGTACCTTTTCGTTTCACCCTGTATGCGCAAATGACGCATGAACCACTTATAATGTGACTGGCCAAAATGTATATAATGTTTGAAAATACTGAGATACTCTCGATTAAAATACAGTGATAAAACAGTACCATATTTGGATCAATCAGTTTGTTATATTTCTGTGACAAAGTGATAATATGATGATGTGGCCTGAAAAAAACGATCTAAGAAGCTGAGCGGATGCAACGTTACAAGGAGAAAACCGCATACTGTAGGCCCTAGTTGTTTTGGTAACCGTTGTTGCGCTGTTTATGCTGTTTATATTTTACTTTAAATACACACGAACATTAAAAATGTTATCATTAAAACACTTCCCATACCTCAATACATACTTAGTATCACACAGTTTCATCAAGACCCTCTTGGAAAACCAAGTTTTCACAACATACTCTATATTTAACGCATGCAAATGTTACAAAATATGTCAGTTTCTAATTACACAGAACGCAACACAACTAAAACAATTTTCGCGAGGTAGTTTTCTAAAAATGTCCTTTTCTACATAACATCATTTATTAGCAACAACTTATTTCTATTGTGCAACATTTAATTTATATGTGTACTTTTCTATTATTTTAAATTCAAAATTTTGTAATGATAGGCCTATCCATTTCAATTTAGCATGTTAATTTAAACTATTCCATGCTTATGAAAATATTATCATGCCTGACTAGTCTGAAATGACATAGTTATGCGCCAGGTACCGGTGCGTCAAGCGCGCCTTTGCCTGGATATGAATCTAATTTGGGCTAAAAAGATGTTTAGATTAATAAATAAATTCTTCTGGAGTGATTAATATTTAATTTTTTATTACTATTTAATTTGACTTAATTAAGTGGTTTGACGATGGGGGATCTGACTTAATGTTCGCATAATGACTTATGGGATTTAATAATTTCATGATTTGACTTAGCTAATGACCGTCACAACTTCACTCTTTGGTTCACTGCAGTAAGGGATGATGATCGCTTATTCTGCTAGATGGAGCATACCTACTAATCATCCCCGCTCGCCATGGTGTGAATGGTTTAATAGTCGTTTAGAGCGGCTGCTTCAGCTTGGTGATAATAATATAATAATGGAAAAAGATCTGCATCTGTTAAGTTTTTAAATTGATTCTTTAGGAAGTAAGAGAGACCACTAGTGGGTTGTTGGTATGAAAGGAGAGACAGACCTGTAGTAGGTTTTAGATCGAAATAATAGTTGTTTTCAATAAGCCTCGCATTGATTTGGGGAATAATGTTTATGAAAATGGATTGGCGGTATATCATTGTCATATCGAAACATGTAAGTTTCGTAGAAATATTTATTAAGAGCGTTAAAATCCTTCAGTATGCCTTCCTTCGGAGGGGAAGTAAAGTCGGCGGTCCCATGTCATAGATTTATGGCATGTAAAAGATCCTTGCACAGACTAAACGTGTGTGAAGCTAAATGTCTAGGTTAGATTTCGTTGTAATGCTCTATCAAAGTTCCAACGTTTACCACTAGGTATCATTGATATCTGGTAGCGAAAGTTGGAACTACTTGAAATTGAACGGAACTTGTAGCTCACCCTAGGGGTGTCCGCTGGAAGCAGCTACAGCCTCTGGCGAGCCGAACATGTCCTCGGACACTCCCGGCACTAAAAGCCATACGATAAATAAATAAATAAATAAATAAATAAATAAATAAATAAATAAATAATAGTACATTATGCTTACGCTTACGCTCGGTTTAGAAACATACTCGTGTCTTAATTACCATTATAGGCGAGGTGCATACGACTGTTTATGTTCGACGATAATTATAACTTTATTATATGTTTTAACATAAATATTCGTAAATATATGTGGGATTCAATTAATTCAGTTAGTGAACAGGGAGCGCTGGCTTTGCTGACTGAACAGAGCGCATGCGTGGGTCAAGGCAGTCCGAATGCAGAGACCATTCACTTTGCTTGCCAACACAGAAATATGTTGGATTTTGAGCGCATGCGCGAAGGTATCCTTACCTAATTGGTCACACAACTGTTTCTTGAGCTCTGATTGGTGGGAGAAACTGTTTCATAATGAAAAACAAGATGTTCAGTAAAGAACATATAGCCTACTTTCTCCTAAATGCATGGGTATTGTTATAACTCTCTGTCCTTTTCATGGAGTATAATTGAATGTTGGTTGTAGTAGCTTGTTGAAATACAACGTGCTATAGGGATATTAAACATGAATATGAGGTGCCCTTTGCTAGTGCTTCCTCTGTAAAAAAAAATCATTCAATTCGGTTTCACCGTGTTTGAATTGATCTGGGGAATGGATTTGCACACATACATGGCCGCTATTTGCAAACTATTGGGCTGATGACCTTGTAGTCAGTCATAAGATGCTTTCCACAAAAAGGCATGTTGTAGCAAAATCCGGTAGAGATCAAATTATTAGGATGGTCGAAATTTGATTTAAGCTTTTAACATTTGGGTGGCCGTCATTCCGTTTCCGTCAAGATGACGGCGATATAAAACATGACACTGAGATGCCTTTTGCTAGTGCTACCTCAGTACCAAATTTCATTCAATTCGATTTTACCGTGTTTGAATTGATAGGGGGAATCGATTTGCACACATACTTGGCCACCATCTGCAAACTATTGGGCTGATGATCTAGCAGTTTGGTCAGAATATGCTTCCAACATAAAGATTTGTCGTAGCAAAATTTGGTAGAGACTAGATTATTAGGTTGGTCGTAATTACATTTTAGCCTTTAACATTTGGGTGGCCGCGATTACGTTTCCGTCAAGGTGGCGGTGATATAAAACATGACACTGAGGTGGCCTTTTCTAGTGCTACCTCTGTACCAAATTTCGTTCCATTCGGTTTCACCGTGTTCGAATTAATAGGGGGAATCGATTTTCACACAAATATGGCCGCCATCCGCAAAATATTAGGCTAATGACCTATTAGTTTGGTCATAGGATGCTCCCTCCATAATGGTATGTTGATGCAAAATTTGGTAGTGATCGGATGATTAGGTTAATCGTAATTTGATTTAAGCTTTGAATATTTGTGTGGCCGCCATTACGTTTCCGTCAAGATGGCGGCGATATAAAACATGACACTGGGGTGCCCTTTGCTAGTGCTACCTCTGCACCAAATTTCATTCCATTCGGTTTCACCGTGTTCGAATTAATAGGGGTAATCGATTTTGACACAAAGATGGCCGCCATCCGCAAACTATTAGGCTAATGACCTATTAGATTTGTCAAAGGATGCTCCCTCCATAAAGGTATATTGTTGCAAAATTTGGTAGAGATCGGATGATTAGGTTAGTCGTAATTTGATTTAAGCTTTGAACATTTGTGTGGCCGCCATTACTTTTCCGTCAAGATGGCGGCGATATAAAACATGACACTGGGGTGCCCTTTGCTAGTGCTACCTCTGTACCAAATTTCATTCCATTCGGTTTGACCGTGTTCGAGTTGATAGGGGGGAACAGACATTCAGAGTACACACACTCACACACACACACACACACACACACACACACACACACACACACACACACACAGACTCACACACTTACACACACACAGACAGACACACTTTTTTTTCGCCCTGTAGTGATCTCATAAGTCTACTTTCTTTTTTTGCAAAAATCGAAAGTAGGCTAATAATGTTATAATGAGCCTCATTATGATACAGTTTTCTGACACAAACATTTCGACATCGTCGAACATGAATAAATAAATAAATAAATTAATTAATCAATGTATTCAAAATCATTTCACAGTCTTGACAAGGCGGATTCCACAATTACATATTAACACAATAATAATAATAATAATAATAATAATAATAATAATAATAATAATAATAAACGCCGTGATATCGGCGATACGGTATTGCATGTTACAGTAGGAGGATTACAAAGCAGTTTTAATGGCTTGTAAGCAGAACTTGTCGGAGCTGTTAGTCTCGCAGACACGAAAGTCTCATGCTGCTAAACAAATGAGCGTATTTTCTTTAAAGCCAATAAACTTGCTCACACCTCGCTTGAGGTCAGCAGGCAGTGTGCTGTATGGGTGTTATTACTCATTATAGCAGTGGCTAGACCACTGAGCCGTGAGAATCTCTGCTAACCTACTCCAGCATTCATACAGCTCGCACAACCACGACCACCTGTGGCTTGGACTCACACACAAAAATTAGCTTCCTAATAACCTACTTTTGTTTTATAGTTCTCTCAGTTTATTCGTTAACGACCGGCGACTTAAACGTTAGACAGTGCCATGCGCCAACAATGACCATTGTTCTATGTCGACCAATAGCTGACGGTCCTTGACCAGTATAGCATGCTTGCTCTAACACAGAGTTTCTCAAAGTCCTGGACACCATGGACCCCCACCTGAAAAAAAAACTCATATCTATTCCTGTTCTACATTGATACATGCCACTCATATTTTTGGCTTATAGCGAAGGCAGGGATGATGAAGAAAGTTCAGCATGTATCAATGGGAGCGATGAAGCTGTTTCATTGATCTAATTATATCAAGATTTTTGGGGAGGATCGTGGAAATTCTCAATTTGAGGGCTGCTTCAACATTTCTTCATACAAGCGTAATGTTACAAAGCGTTGAAAATGCCTGTGCAAAAAGGCATAATTTGCATTAGGGCTTTGTTTGCTAAATCTACGTACTTGGTTTGTTAATAAGCAAAGTGTGTCTATGCTTGCCACGATGGGTGAGTGGATAGCGTGTCGGTCTACTAAACCCCAAAATTGCAGGTTCGCTCCTGGCCGTGGTAAGTGATGTTTGAAAGGCGGCAAAAATGCGACACGCATGTCATACGATGTTGGCATGTCAAAGAACCCATTTGAATTCAGTAGGCCGTGTTCATAATGGCAAAATTAATCTCGGGAGTTTCCGCCAACACAAAGTTCCTCATTTCTCTACCAGAAAGCGCTATGGTGTTCAAGGAGCTAAGATATCTAACCTCCTTGACTTTCATAGTGATTCAAGGAACAACGAAATGTGACATACAAGCTACCCTCTGGGTGTCAAATTACAAAGCTTGCACCCGGCACCCGAGGCCATACGATATTATTATTATTATTATTATTATTATTATTATTATTATTAAAGTGTGTCCATTATTTAGGGTCAAGTTTTTACAATGTTTTGAATTTCCTTAAACTAGTCGCAGACCCCCTGGTAGGGGCTCACGGATCCTTGGCGGTACACGGACCACACTTTGAGAAACTCTTCATTAACTCACTACGTGGAGTACAGAGTCCGGTCCTGGCTGCCATCCCACTTCCAGGTCTCCACTGTTGCACTGTTGCACGCAGTTCTGTCCAGTCTCGCTGTTTGCTCTCAGTGACAAAGGTGGAGAGTTGACAACGCTGTGACTTGAGCTGGGAGAGCCGTGGCTCCACACAGACATGGCACGTATACATGGCCGCCCAGCTAGGTTTCAAAAGCCAGTCGTTAATGAAGACAGTGAAAGAATTATAGCATTAAGACCACATTGTGGTTCAATCTTGGATGGCACCCTTGAGGTCCAGGTTCTAATCCCGGCTTTGCCAAAAAAAATGTATTCTGAGTGTTAGAACAGGATACGCTACACTTAGCCTCGTGAGGCGGAATTAAGAAGAGGTGGGTTTAATTCCCAACTCATCATCACCTAGATGTGGTTTGCCGTGGTTTCCCATTTCAACCTCAGGTGAATGCCAGGCTAGTGCCTCCTGTCCAATCCTAACGGCTTTTGGAATGACATGAAGATATTCTTGATTGCCTAGACCCTAGACGACAAGCACTGAGTCAACTGTGCTCAGAAGTCTCAACCTGACTTAGCCGCTGCAACAGGACCTCTTAAATCTAACAAAGGAACTCTGGTAGCGTCGATCCCACGATCGGATTGTACTTGGCAGACGATACCCTTGGAAGGTCACACTATTCGACCATCGTAAAGAAAAAGTCGGCTAAAATTAATATTTAAAGCTATTGAAAAGACGCGGAAAATGGAATCAGAGCGTGAAAGTGGAAGGCTGGCGGTTGTCTGGTCGCTTCGAAAAGGAGTTTGTCGCTGAACACACTTGAACGAGTCGGACATACTATCGGATTTTTTATTATGGATACTCGAGTTTAGGCCTTAATTACAAGCAAACCAACAGACCCATTGAAAAACGAGTTATAATAATATTTTCCTTGTTTCATTCTGCGTTAGACTATATAAGCTAATTATTCTCAAGTTTAATAATTATTATTAGCCTACTTTTCACATTTTGCAAAAATGAGGAAAAAGTAGACTTACGAGATCGATCCGGGAAAATGTGTGTCTGTCTGTCTGGCTGGCTGTGTGTGTGTGCCCCCCCCCCCCCCCTTCCCCTATCAACTCCTAAACGGCTGCAGCAATTAAAAACAAATTTAGTATGAGTAAAGATGTGCACCGGAATATCTCACGTCCATATTTGAAAATGATGTCAGTGCTACCAACTGCTGAAAAAACGCACTAGAAATGTGAGCTCCATGTTGGATATCTTGCAAGGTATGCATGGGAGCTATTCCAAAATTGGCACATATGTAGATAAGACTATTTCAGTTTAATTTCCAGGAGGCCAACCATGACAGTGTTGCCAAAATAATTTTAAGCCTTCTGATAGGTCCAATGTTTAAATGCACATAACTTCTACACTATCAATTGGATTTCAACCAAATTTTGTATGTAATATCTGTACATAAACAGATATGACTGAGCGTATTCTTAAGAGCCACCAGGGCTGCCAACTGTTAATAATCGCTGTCTCTATTTTTTTAATCCAAATACCAATATATCAGACAGTATGCAAGCCAACAGCTTTAAACTATCCACACGTATATTCTGACATTTTAGATTAATTTGGAGTAACTTATATACGTCAGTTCTACCAACATGATTATAAGCCTGCTGATAGGACCAATTTTTAAATACATGTAACTTCTTTACTCTCAGTCGGATTTCAACCAAATTTCGTATGTGCTATGTGTACCATAACAGATATGACTATACGTATTGTTAAGAGCAATCAGGGCAGCCAACTGTTAATAAATGCTGTCTATATTTTTTTACCCTAATATCAATATATCAGAAAGTATGCAAGCCGACAGCTCTATACTTTGCACACGTATAGCACCTGACATTCTAGATTAATTTGGAGTAATTAATACAAGGCAGTGCTGCCAACATGCCTGCCTGCTGATATGTCCATTTTTAAAATACATGTAACTTCTATACTAACAAATGGATTTCATCCAAAATTGGCACAACAAGATATCATAATATTTCAGATTATTTCTGACCAGCACACGCATGACAATGTTGGCAACATGATTTTACGCGTGGTGATAGATCCAGTCTCTAACTGCATGTAACGCCCATTGGACTTCAACCAAATTTTGTATTCTGTACCTTAAGAGATGGAACTAAGAATATATTCAGTCACCAGGGCTGCCAAATGTAATGCTCTATTAGGCTACATTATACCAGGTATATTTTGAACTAATTAGATATTTCGATATTACCAACTTAATTTCGTCATTATTCGAGATAGGTTCATATTCTGTAGAATAATCATTGGCCTGAAAAGTAGGCTGTATAGTTCTTCACGGAACTTCTTGTTTTATTTGTGGTTGTATGTAAAATTGTCTGTTTTTTTGACGTCTTTTCTAGGAACCGCTCACTTAAAACTACTTGGCTGAGGGTAATGACACTTTTGTATGTTATAGACACTGGTACTGCAAATCTCTAGTTTGAATTTTTTTTCAACTACCCAATAAAACGATCTTATACTTTTTCTGACGTAACGTTTTCTCAGTCCAGGATAAACGTACATCTGGAAACTTGGCCTAATTTTGAAGCTCTCATTCGTGATTATCGGAAACTACAACCACTGTAAACGTACAGGTGCACTTGCACTTGTTGCCATGGTAACTAGGTGTCAGGAATTTGTCGCTGAACACGTTTCAAAGAGTCGGATGTAAGTACACTTGCTCTTGTTGCCATGGTAGTTAGGCGTCAGGAATTTGTCTACTTTAAACTGGCCACGCTAATTCCAGATAAACCGCCAGTCTAAAAACATATCCATGTTAATATGGCTTCAAAGCTTAGGTTGTATCCCAAAGCTACATTTTCAATCATAGTGAATTAATATTCGGGGTATGATGTTTTGAGTCATGATCCAAAGCTACTTAGCACATAGCAATCAATTCTGCAGTAGCTTGTGAACGACAGTGTTTGCTTGATTCTCGACTTGTTCAATGAATTTAATAGATTTACATAGTCTCTTGTCTTTGACTTTTAGTTGGAGCAAAATTGGATACCTCATATAGAAACAAGAAGTTCCGTAAAGAACTATACAGCCTATTTTCATATATCCTACTCATGTTAACTGCCACTATCAACATACAAAATTTCAGTTTGATTGCTGTAATAGATTCGTAGATATTGAGAACCGACTAAATATTTCGGATGGTCGCCATGTTGGATTTTATATAATGCAGGTCCTAGAGTTATTTTGTTACATGAAGATTATTGTGTACGTGTAGCTTTCAAACTTCAATCGCATAATTAGGACACAAGAAGTAACTAGGAGATTTTAAAATTTCGCTCAGCTGCCATCTTGTGGTTATGGAAACAATTGAAATAAATTAGATGCCAGTGGATTAATATTCGTATAAGGATTTACTGTACCAAGTTTCACTGCACTCGGATGGTTAAATTGCGAGAAATCTCCATGTGAATATTTATACTTTGCGTCGCCGCCATTTTGGATTTGTGATCACTGGGTTATTTAAAGTCCTATAGGTGAACTTAAGTTCATAGCCCCTATGAACATAAAATAATTCAGTTTGATTGCTATAATAGATTCGTAGATATTCAGAGCCGTCTAAATATTTCGGATGGTCACCATGTGGGATTGTTAAATGTATAGGCCATAGAGGCATGTACCATTAAAGAAAAATTATTGCGTAGGTTCATTATTCAAACTTTCACTTCGATCGCATGATTACGACACAAGATATAAAAAACTTAATTTTAAAATTCGCACAGCCGCCATCTTGAGGTTATGTAAACAATTGAACTAAATTAGAAACCAGTGCATTACAATGTGTATAAACATTTCCTGTACCAAGTTTTATTGTGTTTGGAATATTAAATCACGAGAAAGGTCTATTTAAAATTTTTAAATTCGCTTGGCCGCCATGTTCGTTTTGTAGTTAACCGGTTTTTGAAAGTCTTATAGATGAACTTCCAGTAGTGCCCTTTACCGCCGTACAAAATTTCAGGATGATACCGCTAATAGTTTCAGAGATATAGAATGCAGGTGAAATATTTCGCACATCGGCCATCTTGTGGTTATGTAAACAATTGAACGAAGTTAGATGTCGGTGCATTACAATGTGTATAAACATATACTGTACCAAGTTTCATTGCGTTTGGTTGGTTAAATCGCGAGAAACGTCTATTTAAAAGTCGCAAATTCGCGTGGCCGCCATGTTGGTTTTGTAGTTACTAGTTCTTCAAATGTCACATAGGTGAACTTCTAGTAGTTTCCATTATCACCGTAATAAATTCCAGGTTGATATCGGGAATAGTTTCGGAGATATTGAATGCTGGTGAAATATTTCGCACAGCCGCCATATTGGATTGGTGATACGTAACAAAATTTGAAGGGCACGGTCGGGGTCGCCCGGCATAGTGCTATGAACTTACCGAGTTTCATTGAAATCGCTCCAGCCGTTCAGAAGTTATTAGGACACACACACACACACACTCCCCTCACACACACACACACACACACACGGACAAAAGGTGATCTCATAAGCCTATTTTTTCAAAATTGGAAATAGGCTAAAAACAATGATGGTGCGGTTCACTGCCTTCTTGAGCATCGGTTTGGCACTGGCATCTAGGCCTAGTGTATTTCAGAACACTAGTGTATTGAGGCCATGCTTCAAGCACACATGATCCAAAGCTCCGTAATGTGTAGTATCTAGTGAGTAGTTATCGACTTTAGCTGTGGAACGCGGTCTTAATATGCACTAGTGCTGGTAAGCCTACTTTTAATCGATTATTTTCAGTCACCGAAAAATCGATTAATCGTAGCTGAAAATTTGATTAATTGCTGTAAATAACAATTAATCGTAGCTGAAAATTGGATTAATTGCAGTAAATAACAATTAATCGTAGCTACTCTTGTTTGGTTGTTGTTAACATAAAAAAGGAAGGTCATTTAGTCGAAAAGTAACTTTTATAGATTTATATACATCATTCCGAAAATAAGTCGCCTCCGTAGCGTAGCGGAAGTGGTTTTCCGTGGTTTCCCACTTCGTCTTCGGGCAAATGTCGGGATGGTACCTCCTGTAAGGCCAAGGCCGCCTCCTTCCCTCTTCCTTCTCCTATCCAACCCAATCTTCCTTCCCTTCCCATCCCTCGTGCCATCACTCAGCAGGTGAGGCCGCCTGGGCAACGTGCTGATCACATCTCCCCAGTTGTATCCAATTCGACCAAGTGTTCCCAGCCTGGAAAGGCGGAAGTGGTGAGTTCCCTCGCTGAGTTCGTGGGAACCACCAACCTGGAGGGTAAAATTTACTATAAAAAAAACGAAAATAAGCGATGACCTCTCATTTAATCTTCGTTTCTTATCTCATGCCTACTAATCAATTAATCGATTCTTCGGTTAGTCGATTAATCGATTTAATGGTCAGTCGATTAGTCGATTATTAGTTTCCGATTATTTTTAAATTATTCGATTGAACATAACTTATTACCTGTTCTACTTTTTAGCCGACTTTCGATTTTTGCAAAAAATTAAAGTAGACTTACGAGATCTACACAGGACCAAACAAGATGTTCAGTAAATAACATATAGCCTACTTTCTCCTAAATGCATTGGTATTGTTATAACTCTTTGTCCTTTTCAAGGAGCATAATTGAATGTTGGTTGTAGTAGCTTGTTGAAATACAACGTGCTATAGGGATATTACACATGAATATGAGGTGCCCTTTGCTAGTGCTACCTCTGTAAAAAATTTCATTCAATTCGGTTTCACCGTGTTTGAATTGATGTGGGGAATGGATTTGCACACATACATGGCCGCTATTTGCAAACTATTGGGCTGATGACCTTGTAGTCAGTCATAAGATGCTTTCCACAAAAAGGCATGTTGTTGCAAAATCTGGTAGAGATCAAATTATTAGGATGGTCGTAATTTGATTTAAGCTTTTAACATTTGGGTGGCCGTCATTCCGTTTCCGTCAAGATGGCGGCGATATAAAACATGACACTGAGTTGCCCTTTGCTAGTGCTACCTCTGTACCAAATTTCGTTCAACTCGGTTTCACCGTGTTTGAATTGAGAGGGGGAATCGATTTGCACACATACATGGCCACCATCTGCAAACTATTGGGCTGATGACCCATTAGATTGGCCAAAGGATGCTCCCTCCATAAAGGTATGTTGTTGTAAAATTTGGTAGAGATGGGATGATTAGGTTAATCGTAATTTGATTTAAGCTTGAACATTTGGGTGGCCGCCATTACGTTTCCGTCAAGATGGCGTCGATATAAAACATGACACTGAGGTGCCCTTTGCTAGTGCTACCTCTGTACCAAATTTTGTTCCATTCGGTTTCACCGTGTTCGAATTAATAGGGGGAATCGATTTTGACACAAAGATGGCCGCCATCCGCAAACTATTAGGCTAATGACCTATTAGATTGGTCTAAGGATGCTCCCGCCATAAAGGTATGTTGTTGCAAAATTTGGTAGAGATCGGATGATTATGTTAGTCGTAATTTGATTTAAGCTTTGAACATTTGTGTGGCCGCCATTACGTTTCTGTCAAGATGGCGGCGATATAAAACATGACATTGAGGTGCCCTTTGCTAGTGCTACCTCTGTACCAAATTTCGTTCCATTCGGTTTCACCGTGTTTGAATTAATAGGGGGGATCGATTTTGACACAAAGATGACCGCCATCTGCAAACTATTAGGCTAATGACCTATTCATTTGGTCAAAGGATGCTTCCTCCATAAAGGTATGTTGTCGAAAAATTTGGTAGAGATCGGATGATTAGGTTAGTCGTAATTGGATTTAAGCTTTGAACATTTGTGTGGCCGCCATTACGTTTCCGTTAAGACGGCGGCGATATAAAACATGACACTGAGGTGCCATTTGCTAGTACTACCTCTGTACCAAATTTCGTTCCATTCGGTTTCACCGTGTTCGAATTAATAGGGGAATCGATTTTCACACAGAGATGGCCGCCATCCGCAAACTATTAAGCTGATGACCTATTAGTTTGGTCAAAGCATGCTCCCCCCATAAAGGTATATTGTTGCGAAATTTGGTAGAGATCGGATGATTAGGTTAGTCTTGATTTGATTTAAGCTTTGAACGTTTGTGTGTTCGCCATTACGTTTCCGTCAAGATGCCGGCGATATAAAACATGACACTGAATTGCCCTTTGCTAGTGCTAGCTTTGTACCAAATTTCGTTCAATTCGCGTTCACCGTGTTCGAATTGATAGGGGGGGGGGGGCAGACATTCAGAGTACACACACTCTCACACACACAGACTCACACACATACACACACACACAGACAGACACTTTTTTCGCCCTGTGTTGATCTCATAAGTCTACTTTCATTTTTTGCAACAATCGAACGTAGGCTAAAAATGTGTGTCTGTCTGTGTGTGAGTCTGTGTGTGTGTGAGAGTTTGTGTACTCTGAATGTCTGCCCCCCCTCCCCCCCCTATCAATTCGAACACGGTGAAACCGAATTGAAATAAATTTGGTACAGTGGTAGAACAAGCAAAGGGCACCTCATTGTCATGTTTTATATCGCCGCCATCTTGACGGAAACGTAATGGCGGCCGCCCAAATGTTCAAAACTTAAACAAATTACGACTAACCTAATCATCCGATCTCTACCAAATTTTGCAACAACATATAGTTATATGGCGAGCGTCATTTGATATGGTTACCGGCTTGCATTCTTTCATTAATTAATTAAGTGAAATTAGTTTTCTGGGAATATCTCAAAAACTGTTGGTTTTAGGGCCTTAAAATGTGGTTTTCGCGGTCCCTTTAGGGCCCCCGAGTTTCGTTTCTCACATTGAGGGGCTGAAAATGAGCTTTGTCTCACCCTTCTATGCCTATTTCAGCATGTATTTTAAGGGGGTAGGCCCCCTTTTATGAGAGGTACGGAGAAGAGTTACATCAATAATTAGTGTCGTGCCCCTGATGGATATCTGTATCAATTTTTACGTTGATCCACCCAGCCGTTCTCTAGTTATAAGGACACCAAAAATTGTCCACAGACAGACAGACAAACATTTTATTTTTGCGTGAATCCATCATAAAACAGTCTGAAACGCGCAAATATCACAAATTTCCGTGGAAATTCAGAAAAAACAGACAAATTTTCATTCTTATATACATAGAGATGTATGAACAATCTTTTGACTAAACTGCAAGGTCATCAACATTATACATTGAGGATGGCGACCATGTATGTGTGCAAATCGATTCCTCCTATCAATTCAAACACGGTGAAACCGAAAAAAACGAAATTGGGTAAAGTGGTAGCACGAGCAAAGAGCACCTCAGTGTCATGTTTTTTGCCACCATCTTGACGGAAACGTAATGGCGGCCACCCAAATATTCAATGCTTAAATCAAATTACGACAAACCAAATCATCCGATGTCTACCAAATTTTGCAATAACATATATTCATATGCCGAGCGCCTTTTGACTAAACTACAAGGTCATCATCCAAATAAGATGCAAATGGCGTCCATGTATGTGTGCAAATCGATTCCCCCTATCAATTCAAACACGGTGAAACCTAATTGAATGAAATTTTTTACAGAGGTAGCACTAGCAAAGGGCACCTCATATTCACGTTTAATATCCGTATAGCACGTTGTATTTCAACAAGCTACTACAACCAACATTCAAAAGGGCAAACAGTTATAACAATACCCATGCATTTAGGAGAAAGTAGGCTATATGTTCTTTACTGAACATCTTATTTTTTACATTTTTTTAAACCTATGGCTTTTAGTGCCGGGAATATCCGGGAACATGTTCGGCTCGCCAGTTTTTGTAGCTGGTTCGAGACGGATATCCAGTGGGTGAGCTACAAGTACCGTCGCTTGAGGGGTGTTGTTAGGGGAGGAAAGTTTGAATGTAAGGACGAGGAGTTGGAAGGTAGCGGCTGTGGCCTATTGTTAGGGACCAACCCCGACATTTGCCTGGAAGGAAGATGGGAAACCACAGAAGACCATCTTCAAGGTTGCCGGTCGGGGGGGATTCGAACCTCCTCGCCTCCCGGATGTGAGGGACTGCCAGCAGTCATGCCGTAACGACCACGGCTAACTCACCCGGTACCAGTTCTACTGTGAACGCAGACGTGTTGAGCAGTGAAATAATCTGCGGAGAGCGTTTATTTAAAGTGTTCGATAATCGTGACTACTAGAGTAGAATGTATTCATAAACATGAATAACTCAATGTTATGCGGTTATATTAATAATTTATGACGTGTTTGGGCTATGTGTAGTAAGATGTCGACTGGAAGTGCTAACAAAGAGGGCTATTGCCAATAGCGAGGCGACAGATCCGTATTTAAACCCCACGCAGCGTTACAGTATCTCACCGCATGATCTGAGAATATATGGTCCGAGTAACCTGATTGTTATGATCTTAATCTGCTCTCGCCATTGTGTGAGCGTTCCATGTCCCATACATTACATTAATGAGTCCGCACGGCTGCACCAGACGACACTACCTGTTCACACCCAGACAACATCATCTCACTCGGCCCAGTCCCAGTATGGAAATTATTATTATTATTAGTTTTTTTTCTTCCATGGCGTACTTGGTAATATGCTGAACTGCTGTGCCCAAGATAGCGGGTTCAAACCCAGCCGAAGTCGTCAGATTTTTTAAGAGCGTTAAAATCCTTCAGTATGCCTTCCTTCCGAGGAGAAGTAAAGCCAGTGGTCCCATATCATAGATTTATGGCGTGTAAAAGATCCTTCCACAGACTAAACATGTGTGAAGCTAAATTGTTAGGTTAGATTTCATCGAAACGCTCTATCAGTAGCTACAGACTCAGGCGAGCCGAACATGTCCTCGGACACTCCCGGCACTAAAAGCCATACGATACATAAATAAATATTGGTTTTTTCTTACGAAGAAGCAAACTAACTCTAGTTCACCTCGTGGTGTAGCGGATAGCATTCTTGGCTCGATTCTCGGCTCTGCCAATAAATTCTAATGCTGGTGTGGGGGTTGGAACGGGGTGCACTCAAACTCGTGAGGCAAAACTGAGAAAAAGGGAGTTTGATTGCCACCTCAACCATCCTGGAAGGGGTTTTCCGTTGTTTCCCACTTCTATTCAAGGCAAATGTCGGGATTGTTCCTAACGTAAGGCCACGATTGCCTTCTTTCCCATCCTATCCCCAATTTACAAATACACACACTAGTTAAGCCATCACAATAACACAGGTCATCACACAAACTCCACACACCCAAGTACATGGGGATAAATGACTACGATGACGCAAAGCCCCTAAAATAAAATAAAACAAACGAAAAAATAAATCTAATGAGGTGTTGAATAAATGTATGGATTGAAAATGTGTAGTTGCATCTATGTGATTTCGGGCAGAGAATATCTGCTACTTAAAGTTTAAAAGAAAAAAGAAGAAAAAGGACCTCGGACTATCAAGAGACTGTTGCTCTGCCAATTTCGGGATGACGCGTGGTTAGCGCAACGTTTATTCTACGGCCATTAATTTTGTCTTTCTTGACCAGGGAGCTGCCTCTATATTCAAGCAGAAACTCAATTGTCTACGCGACGCTCAGTGCACTCCAGTTCAGCCCTCATGACAGTTTCTAAAATCTGTGGTGAAACTGTGAATCGAACACAGTGCCTCCAAGTTGAGATTAATACTATTAATAATAATAATAAAACTTATGGTTTTACGTCCCCTTTAACTATTGCAGATTTTAGAAAAGCCGGGGTAATGGAATTTTGCACCGAAGGGGATCTTTAACTTGCCAGTAAATTACTGTAAATCAATCCAAGAAGAGAGGCAGACCACAAAAAACGTCTTCCAGGATGGCTGAGGTGGGAATCGAACCCACCTTTTCTCAGTTTTGCCTCACGAAGCTGTGTGTACTTCGTTCCAGCCCTCAGACTAGAAACACTGTACATTTCTTGACAGAGCCGGTAATCGAATCCGAGCCTCCAGGGCGACAGCCAAGAATTCTAGCTGCAACACCACAAGGTGATCTTGTATGAGGATAAATTATAAGAATTTAAAGCCTGTATGTGACTTGTTCTGCTGCCAAGCGGCCGTCCACATATTACGTAATCACAAATCAATAACTAATATTTCTGATGTCGACACAATTTATCCATATAAATAATTGAAACCAGAAACACAATGTCAGAGACCCAGGGACATCAAACGGTGCAGTTTGCTGAGGTGCTTTGGGGGACAAGAAAGCACAAGAAATGTACGAACAATATTAGCCCAGTAGAGATAGCTCAAGAAAAGGTGTTGGCTTGCAAAAGGTGGGGTAATCTTGATTTTAAGGTATTTTTTATGTATTGCCCCTCTCGTAAAAAAAAACAAGTTTTCGACCTCCCCACCTTGTGCGTTGTCCGCCATCCAGAATTTACCACCAAGAATAAGCACCTTTTTCAGTTATTCCTCCGTAACTCACTTCCAGTGCATTTTAGGTAAAGTATTGCCATTTCCAATATTGTAAAGAACGCTAAATTTTCTGCAAGTTTCATATGTAACGCGTTGGGAAATTCAGAACAGGTACTGAGATATGGGGACGTGAACATTTGCAAACATGTTAAAAAAACGCAGACAGTTAGATAGGTCAGTGGTTTCGCCTTAATAACTTTCCTTTAGTGCAGTTTAGTGCAAAATTCATAATAACCAATCTTGTAAAGGTACGTGGACTGGAAGCTGAGAACATAAATAGATTATACCTACCAAAAATACACTATTACCTTTGTTCAAATCAGTATTCCTGAAAGTAATATCATCTTTAATCCATTATGTATTGAACCCTTCAGAATAGCAGTGTTTTATGCAAGAATCTTAGATCAAGGGGTCGCGTTCAGTTCATAGTGTGGTGTTTACGTCCGCCAAACAACGTGCTTTTCTGAGGCAAGGGTTATAGGATAAAAACTATAACTAAGAAAGTAAGGAGACAAAGCGTACGATAATAACAAGATTTAATAACTAATTTGTGCATAAAAGAATAAAACAAACAATAATAAACAAAATCCTCCCTGAATTTTTCCCTGACAGGAATATTTATCACTTTGAGGAGTCAGATGGATCTCCCCTTTTCTAATAAAATGTGCATCCAAGTTCCACTATCTTGCATGTGAATTTATGTTCGCGTGGTGACTATCTACGAGAAATGAGTACTTGGATGATCGTTCGTTCGCAACGGGTTAACAGCCACGGTGCTCACGAACAATCATCTCGTAAATCAACGTTTATGGATATGGGCATAACATTAATAAAAATCCTTAAATCCAATTCTGACACACATATTACAACTCTACTATTTACAGGCATCTCTCTGAGACCCTTATTAGTGTGGTGACACACTTAACCAAATGAGCTGCCACAATGGCCAGATGCTCAACGACAAGGAAACACAGCGCCGCACGTGACTCACGGGTCACTGACATGGAAAATAAACATAGAATAAACCAACAACAACAAACAACCTGAGTGGTTAAGATTACTTTATATTAACAAAATTTGCATGTTAAGGAAACGCTTCGAAGGTTATCGTGTTTCGTAGGCAACTCCCATTTATTTAAACAATTTTACCATTGATCAGTTTCTCACATTTATATTTATTTTCAAGTAATTGGGAGCCAGACGTGCACTCCACTAATGATGAGCTTGCGAAACTCAGCCAGCCCTTGTGACCACAACTCACCCTTTCCACATTACCAGTCATGTCCCCCTTCCAGTGTATATAAATAGCCGACCAGCTGGACTGTTATCTCAAGGAATCAACAGCAACTAACATCTCCTTCAACTCAACATATGGTCAGACAATAATCACATATCCATAATTGTCCTCGCAAGGATACAATATGAATCTGGTACCAAGCTGACAGAAATCAGTCTCTGCTGAAATTCCCGCTTGTAATACCACAAAAATATACTCACAATATACACATCTGGGACTGACATAACGCCTTTCACACGGGTCTGCTGAATTAGAGCTCGCAAACATTTAACACAATATTTAAAACTTACGATAGAGCTGAATACTCTTCGTCACAAATTACATTGCTCCAAAGGCAATAATCACACTGAATCTGATCAATAATAAATCTCAACAAAATTTTAATTACCTTCCAATCTACTATATAATTATATTAATTCAGTCCTACTTCTGAAACACGACATATCTCCGAGAGACGTTTTTAACCGCACTTCGTAACATAGGCGAACACGGCCGTTCACATAGATACGTTAGTTAACACAACACAAAGAAAAGAACCTTCCAAAAACTACAATTGTGCGAGCTGCTTCCAAACAAAAATGTGTCAGATCAAAACTAAATATACTACATTAAACACACAAGCAAAGTATTTACAACAAATATGTCCCATAAACCATAAGTTAATTTAACCAATAATAAAATATTATTTTGTACTCATCTCTTTTTGTAGTCACCCGTCAAAGAACATCAGACGCCATTCCCCAACTGGATGCTTCTTTATCTCATATCAGCCATCTGGACGGAGTGTTGAGAATTCCAAACTTCCTCTGCATTCATCGATGTCATCCTTGCGCTGATACAAAAATTAGGTTATTATACACTTTATGTCTGACTACTAAATTCGCTTGTTCAGGTACTAAATTCCCTGTCACTGTTCGTTGGCGAATTATCGACGATACTGTCCCTATAATTATAGTACTATGACTATCTATCACTGAATTTAACACTTTACAATGAATATCTTGTGTCCTTGTGACACGGAATAAAAGTCAATCTCTTCAGATGAACAGAATCAAAGTCCTGTGTCCTCGACACACGGAATAAAGTCTACGTCCTCAGACGAACAGAATAATAATAATGTCTTGGCTCTTCGACACACTTATAAATGAACTGGCCCTTGGGTCTAGATGGAGGGGGATTTTACGTAAAAATTTATCGAAGTAATTGTGGTACAGGAATGAAATAAATATCACTGAACTCGTAATATTGCACAGGTCAAGAATATGCCCATTAATCCTAGAATCGATCGTAGAGATTTTGTCTAGGCGATTTCCATCGTGAATGCTAGCCGCCGCGTACCCCAGCCGGAGTTGGCGCGCAAGTAGGCATTCTCTTCTCATTGGTTCTCCATTTTCTGATAATTTGGCGGTTTCTAGTAGATCTTGGCGTCTTGGGAGTGTATATTTTCTTCATCAGCCATTCACGTTACTGCATCATATTTCTTCTAGGCGCGAATATCACAATGAACATACCAGAACCATGTCTCACCGCGCGTCGCTTCTAAAATTGAGGTAGCCACACCTGCCCTTATGATACATCGCTCTGCTATTTCTTTTCATAGCTCAAGTATTTAGCCTTTTGTTAAACTGTTGCAGGTATGTCCCTACTGTCTCCAACAAATGCTTGAAATTTCCTCATCACTGTCTGGCTACTTTCATGATGCTGGTTGAAATATTTATTAATTGAAGAAATAAAAAGTAGAATCATTTAACCAACATAGGGTAAAGGGTTCACAACTCTCCCACTCACAAAATTTCGAACTTAGGAATAAAGTCGACAATTTTACAATACTTCCGTAGGCCAATTTGTTTTATTTCCAGAATCACCCCTTTTTCTTACTTGGTCTAGGCGCTCCTGTCTTCAATGGCATTTACTTGTTTTCATATCCTGCTTGTCTCTCCCCCTTCCAATCTTGCGTGACACTCTGATGCCTGCGGCAATACCTTACTCGCCTCGTTAATGTTTGTCAACAACAGCTCTACTTCCTCCTTCACCACGTGCCGTATTCAACTGCTCCCCGTTGACTTTGTTGATAGTAGGACGTCCGTATATTCAAACAGCGTCATTATTTCGGCGCTACCATGGTTCACTTCGACGATATTTTTTTAGGTTGGCAGCGTTGTAAACTGACATTGTTCCTGTGCTCAATTCTTTCACTCTGTAAGCATAATTTCCAAGGTTTCTTACGATAGAATAGGGTCCTATGAATTTCTCGCAGAATTTACTAAAGATTTTCTTTTCTGGGTCCGATGTAGCAGGTCGTTTTACCAAAACGAGCTGGTTGACTTCAAGATCACCGTGGAACCTCTTATTTCTTACTCGCCGTAATCTGCGGTCTGCTTGTTTCCTCATGTATGCTCTCGTTCTTTCAATTCGCAGGTCTGGTGCTATCATGGGATCTTGTGGACAGTTAATGATGCTTTTCCACGTTCTTACTGGATACTCGTTCTTGTGTAGGACCATAGGGATTTGTCCTGTTGACTCGTGCCTGGTAGAATTCATGCATGTCTCTACGTCCTTAATTTTATCGACCCATTTGTGGTGTTCGTTCGGAATGAAGATCCTCAAGTATGCAGTTACACATTTAATTACTCTCTCGCTTGGATTAGCTTGGGCATGTCGGATACTGCTTAAAACATGTTTTATACCCATGTCTTCCATTCCTTTCTTGAATTCGGCGCTTGTGAAATAACTGCCGTGATCTGATAATATAAACTCTGGTTTTCCAAGGGTTGGAATAACTCTATTACGAATGCGACTGAGTACCTGCTTCGATGTTGTTTTCTGAATAGGGCATAGTACTACAAACTTAGAAAATACATCAATGCACACTAGCAAGTGACGGCAACCTCTCCTTCCCTTCGGAATTGGACCAAGACAGTCCACCGCCAGTAGCTCACATGGTTTCTGAGGTAGCAATGGTCTAGGATATTGCCTCAGTAAATAATTATTTGGCTTTGTTCTCTGACACGGGTCACAAGTTGTAATGACGTCACATATAGTTGTTCTCATACGTGGCCATGTAAATGTCTCTCCTATTGTCGCTTCGCACTTGTCTAAGCCCACGTAACCGTAACTTTCATGCGTATGCCATGTCAATCCTCGTTGTAACAATGCAGGTACTAATATGCGTAACTTGGTGTTGTCATTATCTACCCATTTGTGCAGCAAATTGTTGACATAAACATATCTTCCTTCTTTGGCTTTCGCTTCTCGAAATGCAGGTGTTCCTGTTGGTAGTTGCTTTTTGAAGTATTTAATTAATAGCATCATCCATGGTTCCGCTTCCTGTTCTCGCTGTATCTCACGTAACTCCTCCAAGAATTCCCGGTCCTTCGGTGTTAACTCCAAGTGTTGTACCATCGCTGTTTCTTCATTATCAGGCTCTGGGTTCCTGCTGAGTGCATCCGGTATCACGTTCATCTTCCCTGGACAATGTTCAATTTCAATGCTGAACTGCTGAATGTATATAGACCAACGTGTCACACGTTCGCTTGCCATAGACGTCTTAAACAAGAATGTTAGTGCCTTGTGGTCAGTTCTGACAACAATAGGGTAACCATAGATTATTCGTTTCCATTGTTGGAGCGCATGAAGGATGGCCAACAATTCTAGCTCGGTTACAGTATAATTTCGCTCGTGCTTACGCAATTTTCGGCTGACAAATGCCAAATATGTTTTGTGCTGCAGGTTAGCTGGATCCTCTTGGTAGAGCATAGCACCTATCCCAATTAGTGAAGCATTCGCTTGGATTATAAATTTGAGCTTGAAATCTGGATATCCTAATTTAATGCAGTTTTCCAATAGCTGTTTTGTTGCTTGGAATGCCTTCTCACATTCCGCGTTCCATGACCATTTGTTATTTTTCTTTAACATTTCTTGCATTGGAGCTACAGTCTCCGTATAACCTGGACAGTTTTCTTTAAAGAATCCCGTTACGCCTAAGAAAGCCCGAATGTGCTTGACTCTCGTTGGTGTAGGGAAATTCTTTATTGCTTCAATCTTAGCTGGGTTTGGCTTCACTCCCTCCTTGTCAATGACGTGACCCAAATATAAGATCTCGCTCTTGAAGAAATGCGATTTCTTCAGGTTTACTTTGAAATTCGATGCATTCAAATTGCCCAATACTTTATCTAAATTTTCCATGTGAGTTTCAATGTTGTCGGATGCCAACAGAATGTCGTCGATATATCGCACCGTCATCTCCTTTACTTCCTCGGTTAGGTTCCGGTCCAGTGCTCGGATTAAAGCACAGCCCGCTGTTTTGACTCCAAAAGGCATTCTGACGAAACAATATGTCTGGTTATCGAATAAGAAGCCAGTTAGAAGCTGTGACTTCTCATCCAATTCAAGATGGTGGAACGAGCTCGTCAGGTCGACTGATGAATAAATGCTCTTGTTTTTAAAGCCTTTTAATACGTCTCTAATAATTGGCGCTCTGTCATACTCAGGAAAAAAAGAGTCTCATGTTGAGATTTCTGGCATCTAAACAAAGTCTAATAGATCCATTTGGTTTTGTGACTGCCAAAATCGCATTTAGATAAGGTGTAGGTGTCTTCCTTATCACTCCAGCTTCTAACATCTCATCTATAATGATTTTAACTTGACCACGATACTTTTCAGGAATTGGGTACAATCTGCTTTTGAAAGGTGACCAGTCCTCGACTTGCATAGAGTATTTGAAATTTAAAATTTTCCCAGGTACTGTATCAAATACTGTTTTGTGCTTCCTTAAAATCTCTTCCAACTGTTTTCTGTGTTCATCCCCAAGTTGAATGTCATTGAGCCGCTCCTGTAGTAATTCTTCAAATTGTGCGTCACTGTCATCTCCTTCTGTTAATAAAGACCATATCTCCTGGGATTCTATCTCCTCATCTAGTTCCACAACAGCCCCTTCTACGATGTTATCTTCCGCCTTTCGTACCTCCTCTTCCGTCTCTTCTGATATTGCTTCCAATGCCCAAGAATTTACATCTCTTCCGGTAGTGATTTCATCCATATGCAATCCCACATTTTTCAGCTGGTCATATTCTCTAAAACTGACTGTATTCTTGTGTAAATCTATCACTGCTTGATAGTCACAAATGAAATTTGCACCAAGAATTATATTGAAATTCATCTTTGCCATGATAATGAATGTTTGCCCAAAAGTGTGTTCCAATATGTTCAGCTCTAAGTATGCCTGACGTTTACAAGTAACGGTGCGTTCAGGAATAACACCCCTCACTTTGAGCTGTGGTACCGGAATTACAGGAATATTCTGAGTCCGTCCCAACTCTCGAACCAAGGCCTCCAATACTAGACTGATCTGTGACCCTGTATCCAATAAACATCTTATATTAATTCCACCAATCCTTGCGTAAATAATGGGTAATTGCCTAATTTCATCGTTCCGTGGTTTCACCGTCTCCTCCAGGCAGTCTTCTGGTAAAGCAATCCATTCTTGTATGTTCGCTACTATCCATCCATCTTCAACTTCCGACTGTTGTGTTTGGAGACTGTCTCCTTGATCCAAAATTAACATTTTTTTTTAGCTCCATTTCGACTCCCATCATCCTTCTGTCGCTCATGTCCTTGATATTCCTCTTGTCTCAGTAGACTTCCAGCTTCCTCAGTATGTGTATCTGGGTTCTTTCTGTTCCCAATGGCCTTTTCCCATCTTCCTAGTTCTCCACCTTGACTAGCGTGTAACTCCTCTAAGTAATTTTGTGATTGAGCGTGCCTATCATCCCAGTCATCTCGATAGTTACGTTGCTCTCCTTGATTTTGATCTCTCCTTCCTTTCCATCGTTGATTGGCATTGTAATCACCGTATCTTCCATAAGGCCTGTCATTCCTTCGATTATCACGCCATTGTTGATATCCTCTCTGTTGGTATCTATTGTTGCCCTGGTATCTATTGTTGTAGTGATTTTCGTTATGCTGATATGGTCTGTTTTCCCCTTCTTCCTGGTTTCGCCTAGGTGTGGAGGTGTTTGTATTAGTACCCTGCGTTTTAGTATTTCCTTGTTTTGTTTTTACGACCTCTGTAGTGTTGACTAATTCCAGCTGTCTTCCTCCTCTAAAATGACTATGAGATGTGGTCTCGTCTATTTGCCGTAATATCTGCTCTGCATGTAGGGCCGTACTAACGTTTGCTGCGACTAGTACTTGCTGTACATTAACTGGCATTTGCCTTGCTATTGTCATCACCAAATCTGCTTCGTTTAATGGGTAATCTAGGTCGCGAAATTTTAGCATTTGCATGTTAAAGAAATCTGAGTATTTTGTCTGCTGGGTAGTTTGGTATTTTCTAGAGTAAAGCTCCATTCTTAAACTCTGTTGTATGGCGGGAGACCAGTATTTGCGCAGAAACGCTAAATTAAAGTCTGACATGGTTCCAAATGTGTATTTGAAACTTAAAAACCAGGTGAGAACATTTCCTGATAAAAATCTCTCCATCATTCTCAATCTACGTGCTTCAGGTACCCCAGTGTCATTGAAGTGGTCTTCAATCTCTTTGATAAAGGCCTTAGGTGTTACCCCTGAATTTTCGGTGTATTTCTGCGGCTTGTAGTCATTTGAGCGAATTACTTGAATAAGCTGTGTGGGCTGATGACCGTCCTGTGGTGTTGAGCTCCTATCTACGTTCTTGCGAAATCCTTCCGTGTTTGTTGTTAATGGGCTCTCTGCTTGAGTCTGAATTCCTGCTATGCTGGGTTGGGGACTATGTGAGTCATCCGGCTTGTCTTTCAATGCTCCCGTTTTAAATATAGATGATTGTTCTAATGAGCGGAGTTCGGCTTTAATGATCCTGTCTGTCTGCTCTTTAAGTTTATTTTTTACCTCTTGCTCCAAAGCTTGAATACGCGTGTGGTTTTCGCCTACTGTTTTAATAATGGTGGATCTTTCCTCTTTAGAATCAATATTCATTTTCTTCCAATCTTTCCTGATCTGTTCTTTAATCGTGCTTATTTTTTCTTCAATCTGGCTCTTATTTTCATCCTGATTATTTTCTATCTGGCTTAGCCTTTCGTCTAATGTACTCTTAAATTGTTCTTGTTCCGTTTCTAGGCTTTTCCACTGTTCCGCTGATTTTATCTCGAGACGGTCCATATCTTTAATTATGCCTGATATGTTCTCATCTACTGCTGATATTTGTCGTTGAATGACCCTGCCACTTTTCTCCATCTCCTTAAACCGTCCTTCCAACTTATCCTGAGCTATTTTGACCTTGCTTGTATTCATTGTGCATGCTATTTCAATCTGCTCTAATTTAGCTAACACCGTTTCATCGAGAATGCTGAGTTTTTTTAAATCAAAAATACTCTCCATTTTTTCAATCTGCTCTAATTGTTTCTCATTATTTTTGCTTACATCAAGGGCCAGTAATATCATCTGTTGGTTTGTGTGCTCTTTCATCTCTGCGGTTAACGAAGCTAATTGGTTCGTGTTTTTATTATTTTGCGCCTCTAACTGAGAATTTATAGTGTCATTAATTTCACTCTTTAATAACCTAGCTTGTTCCGCCTGATATTCATTTTGCTCAATTCTACTGTTATTTAACTGTGTCCGCAATGATTCACTTTGTTCTAACAGTTTAGTATTTAGCGATTCACTTTGTTCTGACAGTTTAGTATTTAGCGATTCACTTTGCTCTGACAGTTTAGTATTTAGCGATTCACTTTGCTCTGACAGTTTAATTTTTAGCGATTCACTTTGCTCAGATAATTTGCTTATAGACTCCCTTTGTTCTGACATACTAGTGTTTATAGATTGACTCTGTTCTGATAGTGTAGTATTCAACGCTTCACTTTGCTCTAACATACTAGTGTTTATAGATTGACTCTGTTCTGCTAGTTTAGTATTCAACAATTCCTGCGTTCTCCTCGCTGCACTTTCAATGATCTCCTGGATCTGCGCCACCGTTGCCATGTTTTACAATTTATATGAGACATATGGGAAATGGCATACGCCAATGCCCTTTGACACGCACATAAATCCAATGCACATTTAATTTCTTTATCCTACTCAGTTCATTTATTTTTACCTTTAATCCCATTAGTTGATTGCATCTCTGAGTAGTTCTAGTTTTACTCAATTTAATTTTAACCCCAAGCACATATTTAGTCATTAAACAGTTATCCTGATCTGATATTAACACTGACTAATTAACAAAGTATTAATTGTCATTTTAGGCTACAGCCTCCTAATATTTCCATGAGTTTGACTTTCTAAACAAATCTAGTTTTAACTTTATCATTGGGCGCCCGGTATCACATCTTAATTTTACTTTAATTTAAAAGACAGCAACGTGAACCGTATTTTACTTTGCAAACTCCCGATTTTAATTTATTTTTCACACATTCGGCGGTATCCACTTCGCCTCAACTACTTTTAATAAAATATCACTTCCCGGTGATTAAATACTGTCATATCTGCCTGCACTTGCGGCATGCCAGTTTTACTCACATACGCCACTATTGACATGTGTAATCTCCCCGTTACACCACAGTGAATAGCCCCACCGTTGGCCGCCAGTTTTCACCTATGAACCCTTCAGAATAGCAGTGTTTTATGCAAGAATCTTAGATCAAGGGGTCGCGTTCAGTTCATAGTGTGGTGTTTACGTCCGCCAAACAACGTGCTTTTCTGAGGCAAGGGTTATAGGATAAAAACTATAACTAAGAAAGTAAGGAGACAAAGCGTAAGATAATAACAAGATTTAATAACTAATTTGTGCATAAAAGAATAAAACAAACAATAATAAACAAAATCCTCCCTGAATTTTTCCCTGACAGGAATATTTATCACTTTGAGGAGTCAGATGGATATCCCCTTTTCTAATAAAATGTGCATCCAAGTTCCACTATCTTGCATGTGAATTTATGTTCGCGTGGTGACTATCTACGAGAAATGAGTACTTGGATGATCGTTCGTTCGCAACGGGTTAACAGCCACGGTGCTCACGAACAATCATCTCGTAAATCAACGTTTATGGATATGGGCATAACATTAATAAAAATCCTTAAATCCAATTCTGACACACATATTACAACTCTACTATTTACAGGCAGCTCTCTGAGACCCTTATTAGTGTGGTGACACACTTAACCAAATGAGCTGCCACAATGGCCAGATGCTCAACGACAAGGAAACACAGCGCCGCACGTGACTCACGGGTCACTGACATGGAAAATAAACATAGAATAAACCAACAACAACAAACAACCTGAGTGGTTAAGATTACTTTATATTAACAAAATTTGCATGTTAAGGAAACGCTTCGAAGGTTATCGTGTTTCGTAGGCAACTCCCATTTATTTAAACAATTTTACCATTGATCAGTTTCTCACATTTATATTTATTTTCAAGTAATTGGGAGCCAGACGTGCACTCCACTAATGATGAGCTTGCGAAACTCAGCCAGCCCTTGTGACCACAACTCACCCTTTCCACATTACCAGTCATGTCCCCCTTCCAGTGTATATAAATAGCCGACCAGCTGGACTGTTATCTCAAGGAATCAACAGCAACTAACATCTCCTCCAACTCAACATATGGTCAGACAATAATCACATATCCATAATTGTCCTCGCAAGGATACAATATGAATCTGGTACCAAGCTGACAGAAATCAGTCTCTGCTGAAATTCCCGCTTGTAATACCACAAAAATATACTCACAATATACACATCTGGGACTGACATAACGCCTTTCACACGGGTCTGCTGAATTAGAGCTCGCAAACATTTAACACAATATTTAAAACTTACGATAGAGCTGAATACTCTTCGTCACAAATTACATTGCTCCAAAGGCAATAATCACACTGAATCTGATCAATAATAAATCTCAACAAAATTTTAATTACCTTCCAATCTACTATATAATTATATTAATTCAGTCCTACTTCTGAAACACGACATATCTCCGAGAGACGTTTTTAACCGCACTTCGTAACATAGGCGAACACGGCCGTTCACATAGATACGTTAGTTAACACAACACAAAGAAAAGAACCTTCCAAAAACTACAATTGTGCGAGCTGCTTCCAAACAAAAATGTGTCAGATCAAAACTAAATATACTACATTAAACACACAAGCAAAGTATTTACAACAAATATGTCCCATAAACCATAAGTTAATTTAACCAATAATAAAATATTATTTTGTACTCATCTCTTTTTGTAGTCACCCGTCAAAGAACATCAGACGCCATTCCCCAACTGGATGCTTCTTTATCTCATATCAGCCATCTGGACGGAGTGTTGAGAATTCCAAACTTCCTCTGCATTCATCGATGTCATCCTTGCGCTGATACAAAAATTAGGTTATTATACACTTTATGTCTGACTACTAAATTCGCTTGTTCAGGTACTAAATTCCCTGTCACTGTTCGTTGGCGAATTATCGACGATACTGTCCCTATAATTATAGTACTATGACTATCTATCACTGAATTTAACACTTTACAATGAATATCTTGTGTCCTTGTGACACGGAATAAAAGTCAATCTCTTCAGATGAACAGAATCAAAGTCCTGTGTCCTCGACACACGGAATAAAGTCTACGTCCTCAGACGAACAGAATAATAATAATGTCTTGGCTCTTCGACTCACTTATAAATGAACTGGCCCTTGGGTCTAGATGGAGGGGGATTTTACGTAAAAATTTATCGAAGTAATTGTGGTACAGGAATGAAATAAATATCACTGAACTCGTAATATTGCACAGGTCAAGAATATGCCCATTAATCCTAGAATCGATCGTAGAGATTTTGTCTAGGCGATTTCCCGCGTGAATGCTAGCCGCCGCGTACCCCAGCCGGAGTTGGCGCGCAAGTAGGCATTCTCTTCTCATTGGTTCTCCATTTTCTGATAATTTGGCGGTTTCTAGTAGATCTTGGCGTCTTGGGAGTGTCTATTTTCTTCATCAGCCATTCACGTTACTGCATCATATTTCTTCTAGGCGCGAATATCACAATGAACATACCAGAACCATGTCTCACCGCGCGTCGCTTCTAAAATTGAGGTAGCCACACCTGCCCTTATGATACATCGCTCTGCTATTTCTTTTCATAGCTCAAGTATTTAGCCTTTTGTTAAACTGTTGCAGGTATGTCCCTACTGTCTCCAACAAATGCTTGAAATTTCCTCATCACTGTCTGGCTACTTTCATGATGCTGGTTGAAATATTTATTAATTGAAGAAATAAAAAGTAGAATCATTTAACCAACATAGGGTAAAGGGTTCAGTATGTACTATATACGTGTAGTTCATGAAATTCATGCACATTCTGGGGAATAACAATTTTTTTGAAAAATAAAAACACACATTTTCATCACATTTAAAATACTTATACGTCAACTGCCACTTGTCCTGGGAGGTTGGTTCTAGAGTAATGAATGGAATTATGAACAGTAATATTTAGAACGTACATTTCCGACGTAAAGAGGCAGTCGTTTCTCTGGCAACAGTTGATAACCACATCAACACGAACAAAGGCAAGGTAGCTCTGGATCATCTCATGCCTTTCCACAGGATTATCATCTCTAAGCAGTCTGATGATCATCTGGAAAATTTACTCTTGAACGGACTTTCTCCCTTTCCATTGCCACATTTCTCAGAGGAAGGCATTCACAAACAGACAAATTTCTCATTTTACATTGCTTTCGCACCCCTGCCATGTGACACAAATGGAAAGAGCAAAATTTAAGTAATTGATGAAGGCTACCACCTACACAGAGTTCACTGGAATCGGAGTGAATATTTTTCTGCTGTTTTTAAGGAATATGTGACCTACGTACAACAACATCATGATCAAAATGCTGCCGTAGTCTTCAATGGTTACCTCACTGAAGAAAATAAAAGAAGCACGAAAAGCACTGAAAGAGCTCGTCGTTTCAGGCTACAATCTTGAACAGACGTTCTCTTCTATGGTACAATGTTTCCGCAAATGTCAAAGGATAAATTGTTATTCAATGAAAAAAACAAATCACGCTTCATCTCATTGCTTTGGAAGGAATTTCTGCAAGTATAAATGGTCACCAAGCATGCAACAAAAGATGGTGATGTGCTAATTGCAAAAACTGCCATTTCGTTGTCGTCCGATCAGGATTCTGTTGTTATTGGAGAAGACATTGATCCTTTATCTTTTGTGACGGTTTTACACTAGACAATGTGTTCTTTTGCAAATCTGAAGGGGGTAACATGGGAGATCCGTTGTACTCCATAACATCTTTCAAACATAAAGATATTATGGAAAACATTCTAGTTCTCCATGCGATAAGTGGTTGCGGTACCACCTCCGCTCTGTTTGGGCAGGGGAAGATTACGCTTTTTACCACACTTGAGAATGATGCTTCCCACAATAAAAGTGTTGTCATTTTCAAAGATTCAGCTGTAGAAAAAGAGAAGATCCCGGAAGCCACTACAACTTTCCTTGTGGTCCTTTACGGAGGTGACTCGAACACCTCTGTACCTTCGCTTTGCTAAAACTGCTACAAACATCAAATTCGATTTCGCACACCTACTTCCAACAAGGGATGCAGATCAATATAATTCTTATAGAACTTATCGGCATGTTCAAACGTGGATGGGGTATGAAAAAGACACCATCAACTGAGACTGGAAGAAGGATATTGGAGGCCTAAGTCCAGTGCTCATGAATAAAGAACCAGCTCCACTGGCATTGCTGAACATGAGTTTGTGCCAATGCAAAAATATTTGTGGCAACAAATGCAGCTGCAAAAAAGCAAGACTTCGGTGCTTCAATGTATGTCTTCATTGTGTATTCAAACCATGTGTTAATGCAACAGAGGTTGAACTCAACACGAAAGAAGACGAGTTAGACGATCTACTGCCTATTGGTCGAAGTAATGAATTATATGCAACAACCAAATCTGAGCCGAAACAACAAAAGCGATGAATTTTTAACTTAATTTCCTTTATATACATCATTAAAATAAAATTTATTATTTTCAAATTATATTTCGTAGAAATATAAGTACCGTACCGTATTTGTAAATTTGTTGAAAATGTGTGTTTTTCCTTTTCAAAAAATTCGTTATTTCCCAGATGTTGCATGAATCTCATGAACTACACGTATATAGTACATACATAATGATTAAAGATGATATTAATTTCAGGAATACTGATGTTACGTGCCACCCCCCTAGTGGCACTTTTGTTAACTGGATTACGGTGGGTTGAAGCACAACACAGGTTGTTCCTTTAAATGAAATAATTAACTTTATTGCGGCCAGAACATACACCACTCATCAGAAATTACAAACAATTGGAACCTTACTCCAGTTTCCTCAAGTCTCTTCCTTGAGCGCTCTTGCCCTTTTCACTTGTCAACAAACCACAGAAGTTAAACCGTCTTAATGAGTCCGGTGGCCTTGACAGAAACTACCTGCACCTCTTCCTCATGTACACCAACTAAAGTTACTTACGATAATCCGCTACCCGCTGTTCCGCTGTCCACAAGCTGGGGAAACAATGTCACTGGATTTCGTAACTCTCACGGCACTTCGTCACCACACTTCTGTCGCACTCGCTCAAAAAAAAAAAACACCCACAGAAAATCTCAGTCCCCTCACTTTGAGGCCGCTTATATAGCAGGCTGGTGACTCAATGCATTCTAGAATCGTCCAGGACACACGGCTTCTAGAGATTTCCTTCACTGGCTGGGTCACGAATATTCTGGACCATCCCTTTGTCCTAGTAGCCCTGTTGCATAAGGCGCACGCAATACACGAGGCAGGGCACAGCCCAGCCCTGGGGCAGTTGTGACTCATGCGGCGAGCGATGACACAAACTCACAGCCGTAACACTGATTTGAACAAAGTTATTAGTGTATTTTCGGTAGATATAATCAGTTTTTCATTCAGTTTCCAGTCCACTTACCTGCACAAGAATGGTTATTATGCATTTTGCACTAAACTGCACAAAAAGAAAGTTATCAAGGCAAAACCACTGACATATCTCTAACTGTTTGCGCTTTTTTGACACTTTTGTAAATGTTCACGTCCCCATAATTATCTCTGTACCTGTTCCGAATTCTTCAACATGTTACATAAGAAAGCTGCAGGAAATTTAGCGATCTTTACAATTGGTAATGACAATGAAAATGAAAATCCACAGCCTGCTTTCAGTTTCCGACCGGGTCAGGAATGGAATGAATGAAGCTCCCATCTAGCGGCGAGGATATGAATTGTGCCGGCTGTCGAGGTCTGACGCTCTCCTCTGGGGCAATGATTAAATGAATGACAGATGAAATGAATGACAGTGGAGAGTGTTGCTGGAATGAAATTTTGACAAGGAAAACCGGAGTACCCGGAGAAATACCTGTCTGCCTCCGTTTTGTCCAGCACAGATCTCACATGGAGTGACCGGGATTTGAACCAAGGACCCAGCGGTGAGAGGCCGGCGTGCTGCCGCCTAAGCCACGGAGGCTTCTGGTAATGGCAATACTTTATCTAAAATGCTCTGGAAGTTACGGAGGAAGAATTGAAAAAAGTGCTTTTTCTTGGCGGCAAATTCAAGATGGTGGACAACGTACAAGGTGGGGGAGGTCGACAACTTGGATTCTTTTACGAGAGAGGCAATACATACAACATACCTGAAAATCAAAATCACCCCACCTTTTAGCAAGCCAAAATGCTATCTCTGCTGGGCTATATTAACGAAAGACCTACGTTATTTTGCATCAAAAATATTTTTGAACATGTTTGTGATCTGAATGGAAGAATTATTTGGCTTCGCGTGCGCATTCCGTGAGCGTGTTTGGAAAGCCGCGTAGGGCGTAAAATGATTTGTTATTGGTTAAGTGATTACGTAATAATTTCGTTAACTCCTACCCCTCCCCTGACGTCATCAACCTAATGAAGCTTCGAATCCCCTCACCTGCTCTTTGTGAGTACGTAGTAAGTGCATGGCCCCCAATCAACTGACTTTTAAATGGCTTTCCTTTTCCTTCACCTCATACAAGACAAAAATACGTGAAGAGCAATAGACAGCCACAGAAGGGTAGCTTTTTTGGGTCAAACCTTAAATAGAACAGACATAAAGAACCGAGTATAATTGCAGCACAATATGTTATGATGTGCGTCAAACGGCAGATGACAGGATCAATCCGTGTTAAATAACTGTGTTTGCTTTAAGAAGCCAGCTGGCGACTAGCGACACAGTTTTCTTGAATGTGCAGTACTTGGCAGCGCGACATACTGACCAACATCGGATCTTATCAGCCCTACTTCCGCTTCTCGCTGATAGCAACTCATGGAAGAGCTTAGTGAACAAACGACATAGTAGTTTCAGAGATAGTCCTGGCCTCGACGCAAGTACATATTCATAGGATGCTACAACAACCAAAGTTAACATATATTCAAGTAGATGGAGCTAATGATCACCATGTTTTAAACCTCTCGATGATAATAAAATAATTACAACAGCAACAGCTTCTGAAGAAGGACTGTGTAGCTGCAACATTTGATATCTCAGGCTAACAGTAGTCAATTTCGTACACAGTTATACTTTATTCCGAGTCGCGGAACACATGCCGCAATTCTAGACCTGTGCAGTTACACTACACCTCAACAGCACAGACAGACCCCAAATACCTCCCTCCCCCAGGGGCTCAAAACTTGTGGGACGTGGGTTGGTAACCACAGGACCCCAGCCGAGTCCAGCATTGCTACCACTTACTTCTGTCGGGCTCCTCTCCGTCTTCCTTCCTGTCGACCTCTCCTGGTCAACTCTTGTTCTCTTCCGACCCCGACGGTATTAGGGAATCAGAGGCCCTTCTCTCATCTTTCCTAATTCCACATTCTTCGAGGGGTCAGACCTCTTGTTTTTCTTTCAGGTACCTCCTGCCTTCTGCTCGAGGCCCTCAAGGAGGCAGGGTGTTCATAGCATCACCACTTATGGTGCACCCTAGACAGAGCTACACCCTCAAGGGCTCACAGTCGGTGAGTTTGGGAGTTGATGACCCCGTGAGATTCCTGAGCTGGGTCCATTTATTCTCCCTTTTTCCATTGCCTTTGGGGTGGGCCCTCTCCTCTTTCCCTTTCCTATCTGCCTTCCAGGATCTCCTTCTAAGCCGCTCAATCCTCCTCCTTCGAGGGTGAGGGCATTGCTTTTATATCCCTTACTCTTCTTTTGTTATCCTTTCTCTTCTTCTAGTTTGTAAGCTGTACATTTTTCATGATAACCCAAACCATTAGGGGCCGATAACCTAGATGTTTGGCCCTTTAAAACAACAATTATCATCATCATCTGACTCCAAATACCGTGAAGCACATGTAGCTGATGACCAAGATATACAAAATAAGAATACAGTACACTGTCAATCGGAGCGACACAGGCCAGACATGCTGCTTCAATTACTTGGCAAGTGGTAATGTATTTGCGTATTATCGTGGTCTTGTTTCAGTCTATTATAAACACCCCTCATTTAGGAATATACCGGGCGAATCAGCTGCCCCTAGTAATATTGTTTTATGCAGCCCAACTAACGCGTGTTGTCAGGAAGGTCGATATTTCTCTGCTTGCATCCCGTATGGTACAAATGCACTGCAGACATATCCCGCAAACGATACTGAACACTATTTTTCCCCCTCGTATTAGTAGGAAATGAACTATAGTAATGCTTCCATGAACTCTACTATGAAAAGCAACGCATACATTAACACATGTTGTAATCCAACTCCAACGTAGATATCATTGCCTAAGTCAAAGACCATCAGATTCATCCCCTCAGCAAAGAGCTTCAAACCATCTCAAGATATTAAAAAAAAAAAATATTTACAATCACCAGATATATTAGATATGCGTATATTTTAGAAAATTATTTTAGAGCATAATCAATTTAAAGCCCACATTGTTACTGATCTGTTTTTTAATACTTTTTATGAAAATTGTTTATCAAAGGAAAGGATAACCGAAGTTAAATATTGAGTCAATAACTTTGAAGGACATGAGAGAGAATCTGGTATTCAGAAAGGTGTAAGGCAAGGCTGGAACTTATCTCCCATACCTTTCAATCTTTACATTGAACAAGCAATGAAGGAAATGGGAGAATTTTTTTAGTGGGAGTGAAGATTCAAGGAAAAACAAGATGTTCAGTAAAGAACTTATAGCCCACTTTCTCCTAAATGTATGAGTATAGTTATAACTCGTTGTTATTATCAAAGAGTATAATAGAGTATAATACACACATCAAAAAAAGTTTTGCATCACCTCGGTTCCAAGAGTTCCGGAACCGTTAAATACAAAGGGAATAGAGATCAACACAAACAACATTTCAGCTCGTTTTATTGCTCATGAGACCCACACATTGCATGTTGTACCATCATACAGCTAGACTTTCAGCATTTGTGGTCCAGATTGCAGTACACACCACTACCTCTAATACCCAGTAGCACGTCCTCTTGCATTGATGCATGCCTGTATTCGCCGTGGCATACTATCCACAAGTTCATCAAGACACGGTTGGTCCAAATTGTCCCACTCCTCAACGACAATTCGGCGTAAATCTCTCAGAGTGGTTGGTGGGTCAAGACGTCCATAAACAGCCCTTTTCAACATATCCCAGGCATGTTCGATAGGGTTCATGTCTGGCGAACATGCTGGCCACTGTAGTCGAGCGATGTCGTTATCTTGAAGGAACGCATTCACAAGATGTGCACGATGAGGTCGAGAATTGTCGTCCATGAAGACAAATGCCTCTCCAATATTCTGCCGATATGGTTGCACTATGGGTCGGAGGATGTCATTCAGGTATCGTAAAGCCGTTTCGGAGCCTTCCATGACCACCAGTGGCGTACGTCGGCCCCACATAATGCCACCCCAAAACATCAGGGAACCACCACCTTGCTGCACTCGCTGGACAGTGTGTCTAAGACGTTCAGCCTGACCAGGGTGCCTCCAAACACGTCTCCGACGATTGTCTGGTTGAAGGCATATGCGACACTCATCGGTGAAGAGAACGTGATGCCAATTCCGTGGGGTCCATTCAGCATGTTGTTGGGCCCATCTGTACCGCGCTGCATGGTGTCGGGGTTGCAAAGCTGGACCTCGCCATGGACGTCGGGAGTGAAGTTGCGCATCATGCAGCCTATTGCGCACAGTTTGAGTTGAAACACGACGTCCTGTGGCTGAACGAAACGCATTATTCAACATGGTGGCATTGCTGTCAGGGTTCCTCCGAGCGGCAATCCGTAAGTAGCGGTCATCCACTACAGTAGTAGCCCTTGGGCGGCCTGAGCGAGGCCTGTCATCGACAGTTCCTGTATCTCTGTACCTCCTCCATGTCCGAACAACATCGCTTTGGTTCACTCTGAGACGCCTGGAAACTTCCCTTGTTGAGAGCCCTTCTTGACACAAAGTAACAATGCGGACGCGATCGAACTGCGGTATTGACCTTCTAGGCATGGTAGAACTACAGACAACATGAGCAGCGTACCTTCGTCCTGGTGGAATGACTGGAACTGATCGGCTGTCGTACCCCCTCCGTCTAATAGGCCCTGCTCATGCATGGTTGTTTACATCTTTGAGCAGTTTTAGTGACATCTATGAACAGTCAAAGGGACTGTATCTTGGATACAATATACACAGTCAACGTCTATATGCCGGAGATCTGGGAACCGAGGTGATGCAAAACTTTTTTTGATGTGTGTAGAATAACCTTAGAAACTATTTACCTCTACCAAACGCCACAACCTAGAGAAAAACTACTACCATCATTGAAGAAAGATAGATAAGAAGTATCTCAAGAATGTTATGGATCTGGAGACATAATCGACCGGACTGGCTGCGAGGCTCAGCGGTAACGTTCTCGCTTGCTGGGCCCTAGGTTGCAGGTTCGTATCCTGGCGCAGTCAGCTGGCATTTGAGGATGCACAAATGCGAGGGAGCCGTGTCAGTAGATTTACTGGCACGATAAAGATCCCCTTCGGGCCAAAGTTCCGGCACCCCGGCGTATCTAAAAGCAGCAGTAGTTAAAAGGGACATAAAAAAATAACATTATTATTATTGTTATTATTACATAATCGACCTGCCGTGGGCAACATCCAACTTTGAGTTGAGGCATTTCTTTACACGTCTGGTTGTGCATGGCTTTCAAAACCCTAATTGAATTAACAAATCTTTCCATGACCCTACAGAGTCGTGTGTATACAAACTATGTGGATATTTTCGATTGGTATTTGCCTGAAATGAAAGTATTAATTAATAACCTGAATTAGCACCAACGGCTAGAATTCAGTTACTATGTGAAATCGTTTTGTTCATTACTTCAAATAATATTTTCAAATAACGCACAATAGGCTGTTACAAACCCTTTAAAATAAATGTAAAAATTTATCGTAGTATCATCTTGCCATTCTTCAAGTTCGATGCGCATAGAATGCCAATGGTATACGGTACTAACCAATGGAGTCCCACGTAGACCAGTCGTGACATCTAGTGGAGAATTTTCGAACAATATAAACCAAACAGGGCGAGTGCATTCTAGTGGCCATGAGAAACGTTTCAATAGAATAGTTACCTTTTTGGCTGCTAGATGTCTCGAGCAAATCTGCTGGTGAATTATGTTTTAATTAAATATATATTTTCCACCGTAATATGCAAAATATAACGCTTAATTTTAAAACGTCTGAATCATTATAAAACAATAAATATATAAAATTTCAAGCAAAAAAAATACTCTGATGGGGTCTGAACCATAGGCATATGACTGATAGGCCAACGCTTTACCACGTAGCCATTTGTGCCAACGAACATCGTTCTATATAAAATGACTTACATATAACTTGTTAGCAAATAATGATTTAGACTGAACGATTTCATCAGTGGAGTATATTATTTATTTATAAAGCATTTCATACAAAGTTTATTTATTTTGTATCAGTGCGCTATATTGCATGCAATACTCAAATTATTGAAATATAAGTCAGGCACAAGATATCCGCTGCCATCTTGTCTTCTTACCGAGACGGCTCAGCTTTTTAAACTCACTTCTGCACTATAGTATTACAAAATAGACTTTTAATTTCGAACGTGCCTCTTCCTTTAGAACAGCCAAATCGATTCTCGGCTCGATAATCGGAACTGGTGGGTCCCATGATATGGATTATAAAGTTTGCATAATTCGCACGGCCGCCATCCTGAAATGGTACGGCGGATGACCTTATAGTTTGGTCACAAGACACGTCCTATATGAAGGTATGTTATTGCCAAATTTGGTAGAGATCGGATAATTTGGTTAGTCGCTATTTGATTTTACGTTTTGAACATTTGAGTGGCCGCCATTCAGTTTTGGTAAAGATTGCGGCGATATAAAACATGACACTGAGGTGCCCTTTGCTTGTTCTACCTCTGTTCCAAATTTCGTTCAATTCGGTTTCACCGTGTTCGAATTGATAGGGGGGGCAGTCATTCAGAGTACACACACTCACCCACACACACAGAGAGACTCTCACACACACACACACACACACATACACACACACAGACAGACACACAATTTTGGGCCCTGTAGTGATCTCATAAGTCTACTTTCATTTTTTGCAAAAATCGAAAGTAGTCTAATAATTTCAACTCTGAGATTTGCTGTTGACATCGTCATCTTGGTATTGACTGCGTCTTGAGGAACGAATTGAGGATGAAAATTAATAAATGTAAAACAAAAATAATGGAATGCAGCCGAAATAAATCAGAAACCTCAATGGACATCAAATTGGCCGGTGAAAAGCTGAAAGAAGTAGGAGAATTCTGTTATTTAGGAAGAAAAAAACCGGTGATGGACGAAGCAAAGAGGATATAAAAAGTAGGTTGGCTCAGGCAAAGAAAGCATTTCTACAGAAAAGGAATCTGTTGACATCGAATATAGATTTGGTTATCAGGAAGTCCTTTTTAAGCCTTTGTATGGAGCGTGGCACTATATGGAATTGAAACCTTAGACTATTGGTGCAGCAGGTAAGAGGAGAATTGACGTGTTTGAAATGTGTTGTTACAGGATAATAATTATGAATATCAGATGGGTAGATAGGGTTACAAACGAAGAGGTATTAAGACGAGTGGGACAGGAGAGCTGTTTCTGGCGACTGCTAATGCAGTGAAGAGATAGGTTGGTAGGACACACACTAAGACACCCAGGAATAACAAGCTTAGTTATGGAAATAAGGGTCGAGGACAAGAACTGTAGGGGTAGACCAAAGTTAGAATATGTTAAACAGATTGCCTCGGATTTAGGGTGTGGTATCTATGTAGAGATGAAACAATTAGCTCAGGACAGGGAGGCATGGAGATCTGCATCAAAAGACTGAAGACTCAAACAACAACTACTTTACTCGTAATTCAAATAGTTTCGATTTATTTTAGAAAACAATTACTGAAGAGGGCACAGTGAGGTTGAAACTGCTATAATATATTAAATGTAACAAATACTTATGGTATTTCATTTCCGATTTTAACGTGAATAAGGAAACTTTCTGAATATGATTAATTTCAGATAATCTCGTATTAGTTTGTAGTCACCTCGAGGGAAGATCAATAGTGTTCAGTATCGCTTGCGCGATATGCTTGCAGGGCATTAGTACCATACGAGATGCAAGCAGAGAAATATCGACCTTCCTGATAACAACGCTAGTTTGACTGCATACAACAATATTACCCCCAGGGGCTCACATTTAGTGGGACGTGAGTTGGCGACCATGGGGCCCCAGCAGAGTCCGGCATTGCTTCCACTTATTTGTGCTGGGCTCCTCTCCGTCCTCTTTCCAATCGACCTCACTTGGTCAACTCTTGTACTCTTCCAACCCCGACGGTATTAGGGTATCCGAGGCCTAGGGAGTCTCTTCCTTTCCCGCCTTCATTGGCCCTTGTCTCATCTTTTCTGATACCCTCCTTCAGCGAGGGGTCAGCCTTCTTTTTCATTTCATGTTATCTACTGCCTTCTGCTCAAGGCCCTCAAGGAGGCAGGGTGTATGTAGCCCCACCACGTCTGGTGCACCCTTGATATTGCTACACCCTCAGGGGCTGACGGCTGGTGAGTTCGGGAGTTGGTGACACCGAGGGATTCCTGAACTGGGTCCGGTTTCCCCCCTATTATCCATTACCTCTGGGGCGAACCCTCTCATCTTTCACTTTCCTATCTGCCTTTCATGGCTCTCCTTCCTTCCAAGTCTTTCAATCCACATTTTTCGAGGGTTGAGAGCATTTCTTTTCCTTCTGTTCTTTATTTGCCTTATTCTCCTTTTGTTTACCATATCTTCTTCTAGTATATAAGTTAGTAGTAAGTTTTAGTTATAGTTTACATTATTCATTTTCATCTTCACGATCACCCACACCATTAGGGGCCGATAAACTAGATGTTAGGCCCCTTAAAACAACAATTATCATCAACATGATCATCATAAAACAATATTACTAGGAGCAGCTGATTCACCTGGATAGACTACATCTCGAAGTACGCGGGTTTTGATGACCAGGGTATCCTAAGCAAATCTACCAACGCTTCGCGGCGAAGGTCAGATATGGCGCTTCAGGTACTTCGCAAGTGGTGATGAACGTTCGTGTTGTCGTGGTCTTGTTTCAATATATAACACCCCTCATTTAAGAATATAAAGCCGTTAATCCTCAGCTTGTTTCGCTAAATATGTCAGGTCATAAAATAATACAACCTGCATACATATTTATAAGTACGTGTCCCACAATATCCCAGACTTCAACAACTCCCAGACCATTCTCCGGGCGTGTCCAACACTCTCCTTCATTAACAGGGATCTTAGCCTATTTTCATTTATGAAAAAATAGGCTTATGAGATCACCTTTTGTCCGTGTATCTGTCTGTGAGTGCGTGTGTGTGATGGATGTTTGTGTGTCCCCCTCCCCTAATGACTTCTAAATGACAGGGGCGACTTCAATGAAACTCGGTAAGTTCATAGCACTATTCCGGGCGACCCCGACCGTGCCCTTCAAATTTTGTTACGTCTCACCAATCTAATATGACGGCCGTGCGAAATATTTCACAAGCTTTCAATATCTCCGAAACTATTACAGATATCACCCTAGAATTTTGTACGGTGATAAAGGGAACTACTAGAAGTTCACCTATGTGGCTTTTGAAAACCTGGTAACTACAAAACCAACATGGCGGCCAAGCGAAGTTGCGACTTTTAAATAGACGTTTCTCGCGATTTAACCAACCAAACGTAATGAAACTTGGTACAGTATATGTTTATACACATTGTAAAGCACCGACATCTAACTTCGATCAATTGTTTACCTTAAGATGGCGGCTGTGCGAAATATTTCACCGGCATTCTATATCTCTGAAACTATTAGCGGTATCACCCTGAAATTTTGTATGGAGATAGAGGGCACTACTGGAAGTTCATCTATAAAACTTTCAAAAACCGGTTACCTACACAACGAACATGGCGGCTAAGCGAATTTGAAAGTTTAAAATAGACTTTTCTCGCGATGTAATGATCCAAACGCAATGAAACTTCGTACAGCATATGTTTATACACATGCACTTGTATCTAATTTAGTTGAATTGTTTAAGTAACGTCAATATGGCGGCTGTGCGAATTTCGAAAATTATTTTTTTATTTCTTATGTTCTAATCATGCGATCGAAATCAACATTTGCATAATGAACGTGCACACTAATCATCATCTAATAGTACCTAACTCTATGGCCTACATATATTAAAATCCAACATGGCGACCATCCGAAATACTTAGACGGTTTTCAATATCTATTAATCTACTACAGCAATCAAACTGAAATTTGTTAATGTATAGAGGCTATAAGCATAAGTTCACCTATGGGAAGTTCAATAACCTGGCGAGCACAAATCCAACATGGCGGTGACGCGAAATTTAAATATTCAAATGGACGTTTCTTGCTTTTTAACCATCCGAGCGCAGTGAAACTTGATACGGTATATGCTTATACAAATTTTAATCGACTGGCATCTAATTCATTTAAATTATTTTCATAACCACAAGATGGTGGCTGAGCGGAATTTTAAAATCCCGCTTTTATTTCTTGTGTCCTAATCATGCGATTGAAGTTTGAATAAAACACCTACACAATAATCTTCATATAATATAAAAAATCCAGCATGGTGACCATCTAAAGATGAGAATTGAAGCGTTTGAAATGTGGTGTTACAGGAGAATGATGAAGATCAGATGCGTAGATAGGGTTACAAACGAAAATGTATTAAGACGATTGGGAGAGGAGATAGGTTTCTGGAAACTGCTAATGAAGACAAAATATAGGTTGGTAGGGCACATACTAAGACACCCAGGAATAGCAAGCATAGTTATGGAAGAAAGAGTAGAGGACAAGAACTGTAAGGGAGACCAAGGTTAGAATATGATAAACAGAGTGGCTCAGATGTAGGGTGTGGTATCTATGTAGAGATGAAACGATTAGGTCAGGACAGGGAGGAATGGACAGCTTCATCAAACGAGTCAAAAGACTGAAGACTCAAACAATAGTTCTTTCAGGCTAGGACGTTTAAACACATGCTTTCTCATCTATGCAAATTGGGCACAATTTGTGTGGACCAACTGAAAAGCTTTCTATACTAGAAATAGGCAACAATGAAAAATGGCTTCTGATACTTCAATATACCGGGTGAATCAGCTGACCCTAATAATATTGTTTAATGCAGCCCAACTAACGCGTGTTATCAGGAAGGTCGATATTTCTCTGCTGCATTCCGTGTGGTACCAATGCAGTGCAAGCATATCCCGCAAACGATACTGAACACTATTATTTTTCCCTCGATGTGACTACAAACCGATCGAATAATATAATGTGCCTGCAGTCAATTATTGGAGTGCAACATATCATCTGAGTGAAGATGTCGTGCCAAGTGGCTGGGTGTAGAAAATCATGAAATTAATTCTTAAAACTAAGATATAGTGACGTGGAGAGCGTTTGAAACAGCGGGCTGGAGGAGTAACGTAATCTAAGAGGTTATTAATATAAGATTCCTTCATACCTGAGGCGTAGTGCTTGGGGATAACTTTTTGAAATCAATGTAGAAGGTGTACGTGTGCAAAGTTTCGAGCTCTTAGTTTGCATACTTTGTGATATATTGGTATTAAGATAAAGGAATAGACAGATCATTTATTAACAGTTGGTAGCCCTGGTTGCTCTTAAGAATACGCATAATGATATCTGCTATTGTACACATAGTACATACGAAATTTGGTTGAAATCCAACAATTGATAGTGTGGAATGTACATGCATTTAAAAATTAGACTTATCAGCAGGCTTAGAATCATTTTGGCAACACTGTCATGTATGGCCTCCTGGAAATTGAACTAAAATATTATTATCTATATATGTGCCAATTTTGGAATAGCTCCCATGCATACCTTCCATGATATCCAACATGGAGCTCAAATTTCAATTGCGACTTTTCAGCAGTTGGTAGCACTGACGTCATTTTCAAATATGGCCTTGAGATATTCTGGTATTGATCTTTACTTATACCAAATTGTTTTCAATAGTTGCAGCCGTTTAGCAGTTGATTAAGGGGGGGGGGGGGGCACGCACAAAAGGACAGACACACATTACTCCCGATCGATCTCATAAGTCTACTTTTTCCTAAATTTTACAAAACGTGAAAAGTATGCTAAAAATATTGCGAAAGATAGTATGGCCTTAAAAACGAAACGATGGTACATGGAGAAAGAGGAGAAATGAGGATCTATAGCCTATAGACAGGCAGAGAAGAGCACGGATACAATGCGCAAGAGGAGACTAACGTTTTATGGGCACCTCATGAGAATGGATGAGAATCGAATAACGAAAATAATCTTACACCACCAAGCTAAAGGCGAATACAATTTGGGTACAAGAAACTTGAAAAGATATGGAGGAAATTGGCGTACATCCAAAAGACATCTCGAATAGGGCTGTGTTCCGAGTAGGGGCGGCCGCACCTTATGTGCTGAAGTGCTGCAGCACATTGTTTTATTTGAAAATAAATTAATTTAATAATATTATCTACAATCAAATATAGTGCATAAATTAGACGTCAGCCAAAGAATAGGAAATATTTCAACTCCCCTCATAACGAGGTATCTAGTCCTACACTCCACTCCGCGCCAGGCACTGGCTGTGTAGATCGCAGCTCAGCGAGAATCTCTAAGTTTATTGCCAGGAAACACGAACTCTGCCTTTTGCGCATGCGTGCCCAACCTTTTCGTTGTGCTGTTGGGACTACAGCCAAGACCAGAGCCAAGGCATTCTTCGTTCGTCCACAGAGTGGCAGCACTGTCATACGAAATGAGAACGTGGCCGGTGGCACCTTCTAGTCTCTGCAATAGCATTTTAGAGGGAATCATTCAAATCGAACGAAAAATAAATAGAGGAAGCTATCAGCTGTTCCTAACAGAAGGTTTAACACTCCCAACTTTCCCTTGAGTGTTTCTGAGTGAATGTTCCTGTATGTTTGTAAATATTTTTATAGTTTAGAGGGGGGATGGCTTACAGCACACAACTGATTTCCTACGCCAGCCGCCACTGGCCGAGCTAGAATTGATAACTTCAAGGTGTTCAAGGAAAGACCGAGTAGAACGACCAGGAATACCTGGTCAGAGGAAAGGAAGAGGAACCACAGCGAAACGATAAAGAAATTCTGGGTGAAGACCGGTAAATCAATTGTTTCCCGATGTCCACAGTAGGTAAATTCGAAAAAAGAAGAAGAAGAAGAAGAATTAAATTGTATTAAGAACGTAACTATTCTCCAACCTGAAGCGGCCATTGATGTCTGTATCAATTCTACTCGTAACAATGTACGGCACATATTGTGGTAAGGTATTCGGTACTAGCTAGCGCTAAGGTATTTAACATGTTGCTTACATGAGAAAGGTGGCGACAGCCGGAGTCAGATATAAATGTGTTTAATGAGTTTACGGTAGACAGGTGCAACATGAATACATATACCGCATATTACGAAAGCTTACGAATGTCAAGCAAGAAGATTTTCATTATGATACAGCACTTTTGTTAACGAGACCGAAATATGACGGCTGCTATGTTAAGGAATGTGTTTGTCGTTGATTATTTCTCAGGGATTAGACACGGAACATAACATTGTTCAGAGAATTGAGTATGTGCATAACTAATACACTTGGACATGGTTTGTAAACTATACCTCTAGTCACCTCAAGATCTAAGATTTCCCTTTGTTCTGGTATTGTACTCTAGGTAATACTGGAATGCTGACTGTATGGGAGCAAAGTGCGGCATTTGGTGCGACTAGTTACGCCTGGTGATGTACAGCTTAGAGGCTAGTTTGACGAATACGTACGTAAGGATGATGTGCGTACGGCGAGATACATCTGAACGTCTCCTTGTAAATTTGTAATATAAGATAGGTTATAATTCTGCGACTAGATCATTATAGTTTATAACCTACAATAGGGCCTACGCCTATTTGCCATATATTAGGCCTATTATGTCAAAATGAGTTGTAAGACGAATCCGTAAACGCAGAATACTTAATTATGAATCTCAATTCGAAAATAATGTAGACGTAAACCAACCGTATCATTGGAAAATACCATATCTATAACGTTCCACAGAAACAGTGCTTACCTGTGGAAATTTAGCATTTGTGACTTCTTCTGCCTATTGGAGCATCCGTGTGCTACACAAGAAATATGCAAATTAAACACGTTACGTAAAAATTGATATTTATTTTTGACAATTACAATTTTTGTGCCAACACTTGCATCATCTCCACACGAGGTAAACGCCCCAAAATAAAAATAATATATGTTGTTCCTTACTAGTGGTTAATAACAGCTGATGGTTTCTATGATCTATAATTTCAACGTGGCGCGGCGAGGACAACTGGATTGTTGTTCCGCCATTCTTGTTTACATCATAGATGAACTCCAAATTCTAGAAAATGCTCTGTTAGTTAATTCCGGAATGAAAATTACAAACTCAAGTAGTACTGCATAATGCCCAACAGATGGCCGAACATGCCAGAGATCAAACGGGGATTAGGATAATAAGAGTTCTCCTGCACCGTCTATAGACGGGCGTAGCACTCATCGGGTTAATATAAATAAATTTAATATATAGGCTAGCTACTTCTGTGGGTTTGCTAATATGGCACACAGCTCTGGGAAAGTAGTTTCTGGAATCGAAAAAGGTGGCCTTAATTTTGATTTGTAATAGCTCTGGCTGTAATAAAGATAATTTAATTATTTATGTTCGGCCCTGACTATTATATGTCAGAAACCTGTACTATAATGAGGCTCATTACAACACTATTCTTCAATACGAAACAGTTTCTCCCACCAATCACAGCTCAAGAAACAGTTGTTTGACCAATTAGATAACGATAGCATCGCACCTGCGCTGAGTTCCACGGCCTTCTAATTTAAATGTCACTGCGTGGCCTAGTGTCATAGTAGGGTAATCGAGGAGGCCATGGTCAAATACAAGGCATTCTCTGCGTCTCATGCACTCTGTTCAGTATTAAAACTGGCGAAATCATGACAGATATTTATGAATATTTATGTTCGAACATAAAATAGTTATAATAATTATCGTCGAACATAAACAGTCGTATGTAACTCGCCTATAATGGTAATTAAGACACTCGTATGGAAATGATAAAACTGTGTCTTAATTATTGCCGTTATAGGCTCGTTGCATAATGTACTATTTTGCACCAAAAGATAGAGAAAATCATACAGTTTTGTTTGCCTATTTAGTAGGTTTCGATGTGAGCCCCGGCTGTGGCACGATACACATCCAAGCGATGGTCCACCTCCGTCCAGGTCCACCGAATCATGTCAGGAGTCACAGTTGCTATTGCATCGGTGATTAGTGCCACAGGTGGAGCTCAAATAGAAACCTACTAAATAGGTAAACACATCAGTATGAGTTTCTCTATCTTTTGGTGTAAAAATAATTAAAGTATCTTTATTACAGCCCGAGCTATTTTTAGCCTATTTTCAATTTTGAAAATATAGGCTTATGAGATCACCTTTTGTCCGTGTGTGTGTGCGTGTGTGTGTGTGTGTGTGAGAGAGAGGTGTGTGTGTGTGTGTGTCCCCCTAATAAAATCTAAACGGCTGGAGCGATTTCAATGAAACTCGGTAAGTTCATAGTACTATTTCCGGCGACCTCGACCGTGCCCTTCAAATTTTGTTACGTCTCACCAATCCAACATGGCGGCTGTGCGAAATATTTCACTAGCATTCAATATCTCCGAAACTATTACCGATATCGCCCTGAAATTGTGTACGGTGATAAAGGGCACTACTAGAAGTTCACCTAAGAGACTTTCAAAAACCTGGTGACTACAAAACCAACATGGCTGTCAAGCGAAATTGAGACTTTTAAATAGACATTTCTCGCGATTTAACTATCCAAACGTAATGAAACATGGTACAGCAAACATTTATACATATTGTAATGCACTGGAGTCTAATTTAGTTCAATTGTTTACATAACCTCAAAATGGCGGCTGTGCGAATCATTTCAGTGACATTCTATATCTCCGAAACTATTACAGATATCATCATGCAATTTTGTACTGTGATAAAAGGTACTGATACAAGTTTACCTATGTACCTGTAAAGTACAAAACGAACATGGCGACCAAGCGAATTTGAAATATTTTAATAGACTTTTCTCGTGATTTAACTCTCTGAGCGCAGTGAAATGTGGTACAGTAAATGATTTTGCAGATCGTAATGCACTGCCATCTAATTTAATTCAATTGTTTACATAACCTCAAGATGGCGGCTGTGCGAAATTTTAAAATTAAGTTTTTATTCTTGTGTCGTAATCATGCGATCGAAGTGAAAGTTTGAATTATGAAGCTAGGCAATAATTGTCCTTGAATGGTACATAACTCTATGGCCTATACATATAACAATCCTAAATATCGAGCTTCCGAAATATTTTGAATCTTTTACAGCAACCAAACTGATTATTTTTATGTTCATAGAGACTATGAACATATGTTCACCTATAGGACTTTCAGTAACCTGGTGAGCACAAATCCGACATGGCGGCGACGCGAAGTATAAATATTTAAATAGACGTTTCTCGCGAATTAACTATCCGAGTGCCGTGAAAAGTTGCACGTTAAATGCTTATACAAATGTTGATCCACTGGCATGTAATTTATTTCAATTGTTTGCATAATCACAAGATGGCCGGTGTGCGTACTTTTGAAATCTCGTTTTTACTTCTTGTGTTCTAATCATGCAATTGAAGTTTGAATACCACACGTACACAATAATCTTAATGTAATAGTACAAAAATAAAAATCCATCCTGGCGACCATATGAAATATTTAGACGGTTCTCAATATCTACGAATCTGTTACAGCAATTAAACTGAAATTTTATATGTTGATACAGACAATTAACATGAGCAGGATATATGAAAATAGGCTGTATAGTTCTTCACGGAACTACTTGTTTTTTAGTCGATTTACCCTGTAGGCTGGTGTGATCAGCATTTCACCCAGTCGGCCTCACCTGCAAAGCGAACAGGGGCCTCATGAGGGATTGAAAGGGAGGGGAAGATTGGGATGGATAGGCAAGGAAGAGGGAAGGAGGTGGCCGTGGCCTTATAGTAGGGACCGTACCGGCAATTGCCCGAAGACGAAGTGGGAAACCACGGAAAACCACTTCGAGGATGGCTGAGGTGGGAATCGAACCCTCTCAACTCATTTGGACTACCCGAGGCTGAGTAAACCCCGTTCCAGTCCTCAGACCACTTTTCAAATTTCGTGGCAGAGCCGGGAATCGAACCTAGGACCTCCGGGGCGGCAGCTAACTATGTTGGTCACTACGCTACGGAGACGACGTAGCCTAGGCTATTACAAATCAAAATTAAGGCCACCTTTTCGGAGACTCTGCATTTTTCACTGTCCACAATGACACTCACACTCGGATACTAACAGAATGGCAGCTGACAAGGCCACGGCAGTTTCTTACCAAAATCCTACCTCAATTGCAAATACTGTAATAATAACTGCAAATGAAACACCTGATTGCCAGAATACAGAAGGCAGTACTGCTGGATACGTGTCATATTGTTAGGCTATAAGGATTACAGGATACTTGATTGTGAAATTCATATCTCGTAGAGTTGTACTATATTTATGAGAAATTAAAGATGAAAATCCACAGCCTATTTCCAGTCTATCCGACTGGGTCAGGGATGGAATTAATGAACACCCCTATCTAGCGGCGAGGATATGAACTGTGCCAGCTGCCGAATCCTGTCGCACTCCTCTGAGGCAATGGTTAAATGAATGACAGATGAAATGAAATGATAGTGGAGAGTGTTGGTGGAATTACATTTATGACAGGGAAAACCGGAGTATCCGGAGAAAACCCTGTCTGCCTCCGCTTTGTCCAGCACATATCTCACATGGAGTGGCCGTGATTTGAACCACGGACCCACGGGTGAGAGGCCTGCGTGGTGCCGCCTAAGTCACAGAGGCTTGGCAGAAATTAAAGATAATAATAATAATAATGTCATTGGGGTTACGTCCCTTTTAACTACTGCGGCTTTTAGAGACGCCGGGGTGCCGAAAGTTTCTCCGAATGGGAACTTTAATGTGCCAGTAAATCTACTGACACGGTTCCGTCGCATTTGCGTACTCTCAAATGCCAGATGGCTGCGCTAGGATTCAATCCTGCAACCTTGAAAACAGCAGGCAAGAACGTTACCGCTGAGCCACGCAGCCAGTCAAGTGAGATGAGGAGATACGAGTTTTACGCTCATCTCATTCCCACTCCTCAGGGTAACTGAGCAGATGACTATTTTGCTCATGCAGCGAGTATTATGTTAGGTTGAAAGAATGAAAATCCACAGCCTGCTTCCAGTTTCCGACCGGGTCAGGAATGGAATGAATGAAGTTCCAATCTAGCAGCGAAGATACGAACTGTGCCACCTGCCGAAGCCTATCGCACACCCTTGGGACAATGATTAAATGAATGATAGATGAAATGAAATGACAGTGGAGAGTGTTGCTGGAATGAAATTTGTGACAGGGAAAACCAGAGTACCCGAAGAAAAACCTGTTTGCCTCCGCTTTGTCCAGCACAAATCTCACATTGAGTGACCGGGATTTGAACCACGGACCCAGCGGTGAGAGGCCAGCGTGCTGCCGCCCAAGCCACGGAGGCTCGATTATGTTAGGTTAACACTAATAATTTTACACGGGTGAAAATAGATGCTTTAAAACTAGTAAGTAGTCTATAAACTTACATAATTCAATCATTTGTCATCAATACGTCAGTTGGTTTCATCAAATAATAGGAACTTCAACAATTTTCATTTTTTAGCCTATTTTCATTTTATTAAAAAAATGGGCCTTTGAGATCACCATTTGTCCGTGTGTGTGTATGTGTGTGCGTATGTGTGTGTCCACTCTAATAACTTCTAAACTATTGGAGTGATTTCAATGAAAACCGGTAAGGCTATTGCACCATTCCGGACGATCCCAACCGTGCCCTTCATATTTAATTGCGTCTCACCAACCCAACATGGTGGCTGTGCAAAATAAATCACCATCATTCAACATCTCCGGAACTATTACCGATATCACCATGAAATTTTGTACGCTGATAAAGGACACTGCTAGAAATTCATCTATGAGACTTTCAAAACCCTGGTAACTACAAAACCAACATGGTGGCCAAGCGAAGTTCAGACTTGTAAATAGACATTTCTCGCGATTTAACCATCTAAACGCAATGAAACTTGGTACAGCAAATGTTCATTCACATTGTAATGCACTAGGATCTAATTTAGTACAATTGTTTATATAACCTCAAGATGACGGCTGTGCGAAATTTTGAAATTAAGTTATTTCTTCTGTTGTAATCATGTGATCGAAGTGAAAGTTTGAACAATGAACCTACGCAATAATTTTCCTTGAATGGCACATAACTATATGGCCTATACATATAACAACCCAACATGGCGTACATCCGAAATGTTTAGGTGGTTCTCAATATCTACGAATCTTTTACAGCAATGGACATAGTGTACGTTCACCTATAGGATTTTCTATAACCTGGTGAGCACAAATCCAACATGGCGGTGACGCGAAGTGTAGATGTTTAAGTGGACGTTTCTCGCGATTTAACCATCCGAGTTCAGTGAATCTTGGTACGGTAAATGCTTATACAAATGTTAATCCACTGGCATCTAATTTATTTCAATTGTTTTCATAACCACAAGATGGCAGCTGTGCGAAATTTTAAAATCTCGTTTTTACTTCTTGGGTCCTAATCATGCGATTGAATTTGAATACTACACGTACACAATAATCTTCATTTAATAGTACATAACTGTAAGACCTACATAAAAATCCAACATGGCGACCAACCGAAATATTAGATGGTTCTCAATATTTACGAATCTATTACAGCAATCACACTGAAATTTAGTATGTTGATAGAGGCAATTAACATAATTAGGATATATGAAAATAGGCTGTATAGTTCTTCACGGAACTACTTGTTATTATTCGGTTCTGGGGAGGGATTGAACCCCTTGATCACCCCTCGTAGTTACGCCACTGTCCGTTTAACCCTCGTACCATGCATAAAAGCTGAAACTGTACGACTGACCAGAGTGATTCTCATTATCCAGTCGTATCACTAAAATTATTTTATTCAGTGGGAGCAGAGATGTGGGGTGGCTGTTAATATTCAGGGTGGTTAATGATTGAGAATTGATCCCACGGCGTGGCCATGAGCACATCACGACCACATTGGTGAGCTGCAGCAAGTCCGGAGAACGGTGGTTTGACTGTTAACTGACGAATTGTTCATTAAAATGCTTCGCTCGCGAAAATTGAGTAAACACTACACTTTAGTCGCCTCCGTAGCGTAGCGGTTAGCATGATTAGCTGCCGCCCCGGAGGTCCTGGGTTCGATTCCCGGCTCTGCCACGAAATTTGAAAAGTGGTATGAGGACTGGAACGGGGTCTACTCAGTCTCGGGTGGTCCAAATGAGTAGAGGGGGTTCGATTCCCACCTCAGCCATCCTCAAAGTGGTTTCCCACTTCGTCTTCGGGCAAATGCCAGGATGGTACCTACTGTAAGGCCACGGCTGCCTCCTTCCCTCTTCCTTGCCTACCCATCCCAATCTTCCCCTCCCTTCCCATCACTCTTGAGGCCCCTGTTAGCTTTGCAGTTGAGGCCACCTGGGCGAAGTGTTGATCACACCTCCCCAGTAGTATCCATTCCTACCGAGTGTTCTTAGCTCTAGGTCACTGCCTGGAAAGGCGGTAGTGGTGAGTTCCCTCGCTGAGTCCGTGGAAACCACCAACCTGGAGGGTAAAAAAAAAAAAACAACAACTACACTTTAAATTTAGCGACGACTCACTCTCTAATGCCATGATTTATTTGTAGTTCAATGTTCAAACAGCCTCCTTTACGGTAAGATCGGAAAGATATGTAAGGCTGAAGGAACAACAGCTGACGAATCCCGACTTTAACAGTGGCTGTTCTGAGTGTTGCCTCTCCCAGGGTTTTCCCACACTCCCTACTGGAAAATGCCGAGTTATTACCATATATTGAAATTTGAGGCACGCACCAGATTGCTGTCTTCAAGTTAACAAGACGATAGCCCCCATCAGAACAGTGTCGCGTAGAGCCCGCAAACTAATAATGCCAGACGGGTGCGTGGGCTCGCTTGTGTTTTAGTCGGCGCCAGTGCGAGCGTCAGGAAGTTGAATCAGTGATGTAATGTAGCGCGGGGTGAATGAGTGGTGTGAGGCTTGGTCAGCCAAGCTCACCGCTGAGCCGCTTGTTACACATGTGGGTTGCTCAGCACCAATATTTGACAAACAAGATCATTAGCACAGAAACACTGACCTGAAACACGTACCTTCACGTTACACTTGGTCCCTTCGCTGCGCTCATCATCTGTCATAATTGAAGAGATCGCGTTTGGAAAGGAAATAGGGCTCCTTGATTTCAGATATCTGCAATGCAGTCGACACTCAGTTAAGGAAAGAGAATATATCAATGAACATATCAACGGTTCAACATACAATACTACAAACTGTGAATAGACCATCTCGTGGCTGACATTATTGGCTATCACCCCTGAGGTCTGGTTTCGATTCTTGACTCTGGCAAGAAATTAGTAGTAGGCCTTTATAAGTTTGATATACATGTATAAGTGGGCCGTTCCTTCTTGACCGGTACGTATTACGTGCGCAGTGGTGTCTCCACGCACAGTGAGCCTTCATACGTTTGTGATCAATACAAATAAAGTATGAAATGTGTCCTCGGCAGAACGTGTGCATATTCAGTGATCTCAGTGTTCTACTCGACCGACAGCAGTGGCTACGCTGGCTGAAGCGCAGTGTTAGGTTATGGGGCCAAGCTCTCTGCTGACTCGGTAGGCGCGTGGGTTCGAGCCCCACCGTCGGCCGTCCTTGAAATAGTTTTCCGTGGTTTCCCCATTTTCAACACCAGGCAAATGCTGGGACGGTACCTTATGACAGGCCACGGCCGCTTCCTTCCACATCCTTGACCAGTTTCATTCATCATCACCAATTCCATCTCTCATCCCGACGCGCAGGTCGCCCACGGGCGTCGACTAGAAAGACCTGCACTCGGCCTCTCAGGAGGCCACACGACAAAAAAAGTGTTCTTCTCGGGCTTGAAGCAGAATTCTCACGCGCTTACGACCGGCCACGAATGACCGGCCCAACTATGCATATCCAATTATTTTAAAGGCCTTCACGTGAACATTGATGATGGTGATTGTTTTTAGGGGCTTTGCAACAAAGTGGTCATATTGCTCCGTGTACTCGGGTGTGGTTAGAAGTTGTCAGATAACCTGTGTCACTGTGATGACTGTATTAGTGCGTGTATTTGTAATTGACTGACTGCATGGCTCAGCAGTAACGTTCTAGCCTGCTGTGCCCAAGGTTGCAGGATTGAATCCTGGTGGAGTCAGCTGGCATTTGAGGAAGTACAAATGTGAGGGAGCCATCTCAGTAGATGTACTGGCACGGTAATGATCCCCTTCGGGGCAAAATTCTGGCAGCCGGGTGTCTTTAAAAGCCGCAGTAGTTAAAAGGGACGTAACATCAATGCCTGTATACTATTTTTTATTATTATTGTACTGTATTTGTAAATCAAGCCTCCGTGGCTCAGGCGGCAGCACGCCGGCCTCTCACCGCTGGGTCCGTGGTTCAAATCCCGGTCACTCCATGTGAGATCTGTGCTGGACAAAACGGAGGCAGACAGGTTTTTCTCCGGGTACTCCGGTTTTCCCTGTCAAAATTCCATTTCAGCAACACTCTCCACTATCATTTCATATCATCTGTCATTCATTTAATCATTGCCCCCGAGGAGTGCGTCAGGCCTCGGGAGCCGGTACAGTTCATATCCTCGCCGCTAGATGGGGGGCTTCATTCATTCCATTCCTGACCCGGTCGGAGACTACAAGCAGGCTGTGGATTTTAATTTTCATTGTATTTGTAAATGAGGTAGGATTTTCGTAGGAAGCGGCTGTGACCTTAAGTTAGGAACCATCGCGGCATTTGTCTGAAGTAGAAATGGGAAACCATGGAAAACCCCTTCCAATATGGCTGAGGTAGGAATAGAAGCCATCACTTCTCAGTTTGGCCACACGAGGCTAAGTGTACCCCGTTCCAGCCCTCAGACTCGAATTAAATTTCTTGGCAGAGCCGGGAATTGAACCCGGGCCTCTGCGGTGACAGCCAAGAACTCAAGTGAACAAGATCTGATCTGAAGGTTCGCCTGACGAACAAAACTAGTCATCCAAGTGAATGTATTAATCTCATGTAAATTTTTTCAGTGTTAGGGCATAACTCCCAATACAATTGGGTACAAACCTTTTGGCTGACTGAAAATCAAACACTTTGCTTACTAAGGCAAGACTGAACAAGCCTACTTTCTCCTAAATGTATGAGTATAGTTATAACTCGTTATTATCAAAGAGTATAATAGAACTATTCTTTGTTGAAGACCTTAGAAACGATTTACAGTACCTCTACCAAACGCCACAACCTAGATAAAAACTGCTACCATCATTGAAGAAAGAAAGAAAGAAAGAAAGAAAGAAAGATAAGAAGTATATCAAGAATGTTATGGATCTGGAGACATAATCGACCGGACTGACTGCGTGGCTCAGCGGTAACGTTCTCGCTTGCTGGGCCCTAGGTTGCAGGTTCGTATCCTGGCGCAGTCAGCTGGCATTTGAGGGTGCACAAATGCGAGGGAGCCTTGTCAGTACATTTACTGGCACGTTAAAGATCCCCTTCGGGCCAAAATTCCGGCACCCCGGTGTCTCTAAAAGCAGCAGTAGTTAAAAGGGATGTAAAACCAATAACATTATTATTATTATTATTATTATTACATATACGACCTGCCGTGGGCAACATCCAACTTTGAGTTGAGGCATGTCTGGTTGTGCATGGCTTTCACAACCCTAATTGAAAAAAAAGGAAGGAAGATTGTAGTTTTACGTGACCGTGAATCTTGTGATTATGAGCCACGGGACCTCCTTTTTACGTGGAATCCGAACCACAGGACATGGCATTTCACTTCGAAAATCTCACATGCTTTGACCGGGAATCGAAAACCCTAATTGAATTAACAAATCTTTCCATGACCCTACAGAGACGTGTGTATACAAACTACTATGTGAAATCGTTTTGTTCTTTACTTCAAATAACATTTTCAAGTAACGCAAAATAGGCTGTTACAAACCCTTTAAAATAAAAAGTAAAAATGTATCGTAGTATCATCTTGTCATTCTTCAAATTCGATGCGCATAGAATGCCAATTGTATAGTAATCAATGGAGCCCCACGTAGACTAGTCGTGACATCTATTGGTTAAATATCGAACAATATAATCCTAACAGAGCGAGTGCATTCTAGCGGCCAGAAGAAGAAACTTTTCAATAAAATCTGGAAGTTAATAAGTAGGTCGACGTGCAGTTACCTTTTTGGCAGCTAGATGTCTCGAGTAAATCTGCTGGCGAATTATGTTTTAATTAAATATATATTTTACACCATAATATGCACAATATAACGCTTAATTTTAAAACATCTGAGTCATTACAAAACAATAAACATATAACATTTCAAGCAAAAAACCTAGCTCTGCCCGGGTTTGAACCATAGGCATTTGAGCGATAGGCTAACGCTCTACCACTGAGCTAATTGTGTCAACGAATATCGTTCTATATAAAATGACTTACATAGAACTTGTTAGCAAATAATGATTTATACTAAACGATTTCATCACTGGAGTATATTATTTATATATAAAGCATTTCATACAAAGTTTATTTATTTTGTATCAGTACGCTATATTGCATGCAATATTCAAATTAGTGAAATATAAGTCAGGCACAAGATATCCGCTGCCATCTTGTCTTATTACTGAATCAGCTCAGCTTTTTAAAATCACGTCTGCACTATAGTATTACAAAATAAACTTTTAATTTCGAACGTGCCTCTTCCTTTAGAACAGTTAAAACGATTCTCGGCTCGATAATCGGAACTGGTGGGTCCCATGATATGGATTATAAAGTTTGCATAATTCGCACGGCCGCCATCCTGAAATGGTATGGCGGACGACCTTGTAGTTTGGTCACAAGACGCATCCTATATGAAGGTATGTTGTTACCAAATTTTGTAGAGATCGGATGATTTGGTTAGTCGTTATTTGATTTTACGTTTTGAACTTTTGAGTGGCCGCCATTCAGTTTTAGTAAAGATGGCGGCGATATAAAACATGACACTGAGGTGTCCTTTGCTAGTGCTACCTTTGTACCAAATTTCGTTCAATTCACATTCACCGTGTTCGAATTGATAGGGGGGGACAGACATTCAGAGTACACACACACACACAGACACACACACACACTCAAACAGACTCACCCACACACATACACACACACACACACATACACACACACAGACAGACACACTTTTTTCGCCCTGTGTTGATCTCATAAGTCTACTTTCATTTTTTGCAAAAATCGAAAGTAGGCTAAAAATGGCTTCTAACGCGATAATGTTGTTGTTGATTCTGAAGGGGCTTTGCGACATCGTGTTCATGTAGCACCGAGCACTTGGATATGTGTAGAATTTGTCTGATAACCTGTGTCACTTTGAAGTCTGTACTAGTGTGTGTATTTGCATACATGTATTTGCCTGGAGTAGAAGTGGGAAACCAGTACCAGGATGGCTGAGGTAGGAAGCGAACCCACCTCTTCTCAGTTTTGCCTCACGTGGATGAGTGTACCCTGTTCTAGCTCTCATACTCGAAATAAATTTATTTTACCCGAGATTCTGCGGTGACAGCCAAGAATATAAGTTCACAAGATCTAAAGATGTTCACCTGACGGACGATGCTAGTCATCCAATTAAATTTATTAATCTCATGTATATATATTTCAGGATTAGAGCATAACACCCAATACAAATGGGTTCATACTGAACACCGACTAAAAAGTACAAATTTTGTTTACAAAGGCAACAATGAACAAAAAGTTCCGTGACGAACTAAAGAGCCTACTTTTTCTTAAAATTTAAGATACATGCCAATGATTAATCTACATGGATCTATCTAGAATAATGACGAAATTAAGTTGGTAATATCGAAATTTCTAATTAGTTAGAAATACTGTATACCTGGCATAATGTAGCCTAATAGAGCACTACAGTTGGCAGCCCTGGTGACTGAATATATTCTTAGTTCCATTTCCGAAGGTACAAAATTTGGTTGAAGTCCAATGGATAGTATGGACGTTACGTGCAGTTAAACATTGGATCTAACAGCGCGTTTAAAATCATGTTGGCAACAATGTCATGCATGTATTGGTCAGAAATAATCTGAAATAATATGATCTACTGTTGTGCCAATTTTGAATGAAATCCATTAGTTAGTATAGAAGTTACATGCATTTTAAAATTGGACCTATCAGTAGGCTTATAATCATATTGGCAGCACTGACGTATATTAGTTACACCAAATTAATCTAGAATGCCAGGTACTATACGTTTGCAAAGTTTAGAGCTATTGCTTTGCATACTTTCTGATATATTGATATTAGGGTAACAAAAATAGAGACAGCATTTATTAACAGTTGGCAGCCCTGGTTGCTCTTAAGAAGACGCGTAGTCATTTTTCTTATGGTACACATTGCACATACGTAATTTGAGATCCAAATGATGGGTATAGAAGTTACATGTATTTAAAGTTGGACCTCTCAGCAGGCTGAGAATCATGCTGGTAGCACTGACGTATATAAGCTACTCCAAATTAATATAGAATGTCAGGTACTATACGTGTGCATAGTTTAAAGCTGTCGGCTTGCATACTTTCTGATGTTATGGTATTTGAAAAATAAAATTGAGAGCATTTATTAACAGTTGGCAGCCCTGGTGGCTCTTAAGAATACGCTCAGTCACATCTGTTTATGTACACATAGCACATACGAAATTTGGTTGAATTCCAATTGGTAGTGTAGAAATTATATGCATTTCAAAAATGGACCTATCAGGAGGCTTATAATCATTTTGGCAACACTGCCATGTATGGCCTCCTGGAAATTAAACTGAAATATTATTATCTATACGAGTGCCAATTTTGAAATAGCTCCCATTCATACCTTCCAAGATATCCAACATGGAGCTCAAATTTCAATTGCGATTTTTCAGCAGTTGGTAGCACTGACATCATTTTCAAATACGGCACGGCTTTGAGATATTCAGGTATATATATTTACTCCTACCAAATTTTGTTTCGATTGAAGCATCCGTTTAGGAGTTGATAGGAAGGGGGGGGGGGTACACACACACAGCCAGACAGACAGACAGACAGGCAGAAGGACAGACAGACAGACACACATTTGTCCGGATTGATCTCATAAGTCTACTTTCTCCTCATTTTGGCATAATGTGAAAATTAGGCTAAAAATGGCTTCCAACAAGATAGTGTATCGAAGTGTAAAATGTGTATAATAAACCATGTTATTTTATTCTAGGCTAGTAAGTGTGAAATATATGTAAATCACTACCCACAGGCACATTAATGTGGTGATTGAAAGCAATTCTCTTGCTAGATTACGAATGCAACACTGAAAAAATGGCTCTAAATCTCTAAGAAACACCCTGTATATCTATATGTGTTGTTCCGTGCACAACCTTTTAATATCCATGTACTGTAGAATTCCTCGTACTGCGATTTTACCACCGATATAACTTAGCGTTCAATGCAAAAAGTAAGCAAGAAGAAAAGACGTTTCATTATATAGGTCTCCAGTGCTTCCTGTGCTATGTAGGACTGAACGCATGCTACCCGGTTTCTTGAGGGCACAACCAAGTACCGGCGCTGTTCGAAGAATTACGGACGTTAAGCTATAAGAAGAGGACACGGCTGAATGAAGTGTGTAGGAAGCCACCTTTGTGTTCCTCTTTGGATCAAGTTTTGAAGTTCCGAGACCCGCGGCTGAGGGGACAACATTCCAGGCAGAAGATCTAGGGAGATCACTTGTAGCTTTCTCTACGTCCCGTTCGTCAACTTTTGTTATTACTGGTGCCGCATTTAGAAGACATTCTGGAGTCAAACACTACTTCTATCCTTGTAAAAAGAATCCACAGGCAAGCAATACAATGTTTAAATCATCCTTTAATGTCATAGTTCGTGAAAATATCCTCTCGTTGTCTGTCGATCACTATTACATTTTCGTCTGATTGCCGACTCAAACCAGGTTCATTACTGAATATTGTTGGTTGGTGGGTTCCTCAGTTAGCCCCGTGTACTTAGAGTGTGTGTAGAATCTGTCTGATGATAATAATATTAATAATAAAAATAATAATAATAATAATAATAATAATAATAATAATAAATATAATATCGCATGGCCTCGGGTGTCGGGTGCAAGCTTTGTTATTTGACACCTAGAGGGTAGCTTGCATGTCAAATTTCGTTGTTCCTTGAAGCACTATGAAAGTCAAGGAGGTTAGATATCTAAGCTCCTTGAACATTATAGCGCTTTCTAGTAGAGAAATGAGGAGCTTTGTGTTAGCGGAAACTCCCGAGATTAATTTTTCCATTATGAACACGGCCTACTGAATTCAAATGGGTTATTTGACATGCCATCATCGTATGACTTGCGTGTCGTAATTTTTGCCGCCTTTCAAAAATCACTTACCACGGCCAGGAGCGAACCTGCAAGCTTGGGGTTAGTAGACCGACACGTTAACCACTCACCCTCCGTGGCAAGCATCTGTCTGATAGCAGGGGTTAATTGTGATGGCTGTAATACAGTAGTATGTGTCATCTGTAATTCAGGTAAGAACTGCAGACGATCAATTTCAAGTAGTTCCTACTATTGATACCAAATGCTACTGTCAATGACACCTAACTGTGATCTAGGCTACTATATGCCACCGCAACCGGCACCTGGCGATGAATGTAGGAATTTAATAGAGCGTTAATCAAATCTAACCTACATAAAAAGCTTCACACACTTGTAGTTAGTAGAAGGTTCTTCTACATGCCATAAATCTATGACATGGGCCCGCCTGCTTTACTTTTCCTCTGAAGGAAGACATACTGAGGGATTTTTAACGCTCTTAAAAATCCGATGACTTCGACCGGGTTTGAACCCGTGATCTTGGGCATAGAAGCTCAGCATGCTACCAGTTACGCCACCGAAGCCACTGAATCTTGTTGCTGCATTTGTAATTAGTTTTCGTTGTTTTCTCCACTTTTCCAAACGTAAAGACAAACTAAACGTTTCTTACGAGGTGCCGGCTTGATGACACGTGGTAGACTGATGATTGATTACCGGAAACTCAACCATATCCGGTAGATTAGCAATTTGCCTTTTCTACCACTACAAGCGCTAATGTGCTTCTATGGAACTCAACCATATCTGGTTGATTAGATTAGCAGTTTGCCTTTTCTACCACTACGAGTGCTAGTGTGAGTCAATGCACAGTTTCACTTACGCCCTATTTCCTCTGTGAAGATTTTTCAAAACTAAACAAAATCAAAAAAAAAACTAAGTTAATTTGTCTAGAATTTGAAACAGAGGGAAAAAGAGGAAAGAAACAAATGACTTTATGCTGTTTTTCCGGAACTGCATTGAGGTCGGAAGCAAATTTCGAAATTGGTGCTTCTTAGTTTGATAGAGCTTTCTACGACTCACAATTTGAAACCTTCAACCTTTGAGCCCTTCAACATTTGCCACAATTGTTGCCACCACTGCAAACCGGAATCGGAAGCGTCGACAAGGCAGTGATGTCATGAATCGTTCCCTCATTCCAAGAAGTTCAAGAGTCTACCATCCGCTGGAAAGGTGATGCTCACTCTGTTGTTATATTACCGAGGGCCATTGCTTATTGATTTCAAGGAGCCTGGTGTCTCCATCACTGGGGAACGGCACAGCACAACACCGGAGAATTTACGGCGTGTAATTAAGGTGAAACGTCCGGGAAAACTATGACAAAGGGTGCTGCTTCATGATAACGCTCGTCCTCATACCGCAAAGGTGGTATCGAGGAAGGTACGTCAACTCAAGTGGGAGGTTCGCCATATAGTCTTGATCTCTCCGCATGCAATTATGACTCCTTCGGACCTTAAGAAAGGCCTTGAAGGGTCGATGATTCCTGTCGGATGAGGATGTACAGCAGGGGTTATGGACTTCTTCACGCAGCGGGACACGGTGTTTTACCACACGAGGATATTCAAGTACTGGTGATTGAATCTTTCAATCTTCATTGATATTACTACTTTTCAGTCGGTCGTTGTTGTTGTTGCATGAGTCTTCAGTCTTTGGACTGGTTTGGTGCAGCACTCCATGCCTCCCAGTCCTGAGCTAATCGTTTCATCTCTACATAGCTATCACACCCTACATCCGAGGCAAACTGTTTAACATATTCAAACCTTGGTCTACCCCTACAGTTTTTTTCCTCGACCTTTCCTTCCATAACTAAGCTTGCTATTCCTGGGTGTCTTAGTATGTGTCCTACCAACCTTTCTCTTCAATTCGTTAGCAGTCACCAGAAACAGCTCTCCTGTCCCACTCGTCATAATACCTCTTCGTTTGTAACCCTATCTACGCATCTGATCTTCATAATTATTATCCTGTAACAACATATTTCAAACACTTCAATTCTCCTCTTTTTTGTTGCACCAATCGTCCAAAATTCACTTCCATAGAGCACCACGCTCTAGACAAAGGTTTTTAAAAATTACTCCCTCATACCCAAATCTATATTCATTGTCTACACATTCCTTTTTTGTAGAAATGCTTTCCTTGCCTGAGTCAATCTACTTTTTATATCCTCTTTGCTTCGTCCATCACTGGTTGTTTTGCTTCTTAAGTAACTGAAGTCTCCTACTTCCTTTAGTTTTTCACCTGTCAATTTCATGTTCATAGAGGTTTCTGATTTATTTCGTGTGGATTCGAATATTTTTGTTTTACATTTATTAAATTCCATCATGAATTCTTTCCTCAAGGCAGAGTCCATACCATTCAAAAACTCATTCAAATCCTCTGGCGTGTCGGCCAAAATGGCGATGTCATCAACAAATCTCAGAGTTGAAATTATTTCTCCTTGAATCTTCACTCCCAAATTAATTTTTTCTACAATTTCCATCATTGCTTGTTCAATGTAAAGATTGAAAAGTATGGGTGATAAGTTGCAGCCTTGTCTTACACCTTTCTGAATACCAGCTTCTCTATCATGTCCTTCCGCTAGAATGACTGCTCTCTGTGAACACAATATAATCCCAATTACTGGAACATGCGAAAAATATTCTGAAAAGAATTACATGTCATTAAATATATTTTGTTATTTGCAGTACTGTATATATGATGAACAGGAAAGATAATATGGATGATCTGAAGTAGGTCGAAAGACGTATCCTCAGGAAAATTCATGGGCCGGGATTGCTTCCAGATGGAACCTACCAATTGAAAGCAAACTGAAAACTGTTTCGACGGTTGGAAATGGCCAATACCAGCATGCGACGTAGGCGGCTGAAGTCCTACGGGCACCTTCTGCGAACTGACAACTGTAGGCTCACCAAACGGATCTTCTCCTTGATTTAAAGCTACAAGACTGGTAGCCTATGGCTCAATGAAGTCCAAAATGACGCTGCGGAGCCACGATTTTGCCCACAAGGGGATCTTTAACGTGCCAGTAAATATACTCTCTCATATTTAAGTACTATCAAAAGTCAACTGACAGCACTGGGATTTAATTATGAAACCTTGGGCACAATATGCGAGAACGTATCCTGAAAAGGTTTTTATGTTGTCCCAGTTTCATCCCCATGCAAATACCGGGACGATTTTTTCAACAGGTCCACGGACGACTTCCTTCCAAAATCCCTTTCCTGACCCTTCCTTAATTAGACCCTGTCACCATTCCCAGTTGTATCTGCTGACAAAGTGTTTTCAGCTTCCAGACACCGTCCTTACGACGGTAGAGGAATGATCCCTCGCAAAGTCTGTGGGTGAAACGGAGCTGGAAGCACAGTAGTGTAACTACGGGGAGGTGGGGGTGATATTAGGGGGATCAACCCCCACCCCCCAGAGCCAAGTCATTTTGAAAATACGTCATTTAATGACATTTTTATTTTGAAAAAAAAAAATCGGATTAATGAAAAACGCCTGGATTATGTACGATTACAATTTGATAACATGTTATCTTTACTTGTGTACAATATTTAGTGATAGGCCTAAGTAAAAACTGTTCGTTTCCGCGCATTGAAAGGTACAAATGGTATAGAGATAGAACAGGAAAACGTGTAGGCATGCTTTCATTGAGTGTCTTATTTTGCCCCACACACAAAGCAAAACCCAAAAACCCCTCACCAAGACACAAACAAGAAAGCAAAATTCATAAACAAAAGCAAAAGTAGAAACACACAAAACTAAAAAACTTAAAACAAAATGCAAAATTCCAAAAGAAAATTAAAAGACATAAAACAAAAAGCAGAATTAAAAATACATAAAACCAAAAGTAACATTTAAAAACAAAAGCTAAAGCATAAAACAAACACAAAACTAAAAAAATAAAAACAAAAAGCAAAATTTTAAAACAAAACTAAAATACATAAAACAAATAGCAAAAGCAAAAAACAACATTAAAACAAACAAAAAAGACACATAGCGAGAAATAGAATTGAAAAACAAAAGCAGAAATCAAACACAAAACAAAAAAACACAAAGTAAAAAAGAGAGTAGAAAACAACAAACACAAAACCATAAACGCAATTATTTATTATTTGACACCACTGATTCTCCTCCAGAAGCAAATTCTGCTGTGGGTCCGCCACTGCCCGGGAGGATAAGCGATTTTAAAAAGTACAATAATTAAAAATATTGATAAAGCTCTCAGGGTATTCGCTTCAAAATACTTAAAATAGAAACAGTGCACTTTAATATTGGGATGACACAATCTCGGTTTGAATGTTCACGGTCAAGGTCTCGAGTCCGCTGTGAGCCAGAGAGAGAGAGAGAACATTCAACTGCGTGGCAGACCACATGGCAAAGATATAGTTGTTGTTGTTGTTGTTATAGTTGTTTCCTTTCATAATTTGGGAGCATTGTCTTCGTGGCCATCAGCCTCGTGTGCTTGGGTATATAACTATATCCGATAATCTGTGTTATCGTGGTTTCTGCAGTTGTACTGAATGTGCTTTGAAATTGAATTACTGAGTGAATAAAGAAATAACTGATTATAACCGCATCTTTCAGGAATAAAAATTCTCGTTACAAATATTACTGATGTACGTATTAAAATCACTAAATATAAATAATGACATAAAGAAACCTTAGTCAACCCCCTTTTTGTATCCTCTTTGCGTCGTCCATCACTGTATTATGAGACTGTACATTTTATATTACCTTAACGCCACTGTATTCTTTACGTTCATTTAAGTCATTCCCTCTACTCGTTGGGTATAAATATACATTTCTGTAAGGTTCAATCAATTAAGAAACCACTCAAAACTAATTTTGAATTAAAAAAATATTATTACTTTAATTTATAAACGCTTTAAATAATGTTAGGCTACTGCTTACTAACATCAGAATTTATTGTTAATTTTCCTCTATCCCACTTATAATAATAATAATAATAATAATTTTATTTTCTTTAGTCGGTTTACCCTCCAGGGTTGGCATTTCCCTCGGACCCCGCGAGGGATCCCACCATTACCGCCGTCAGGGCAGTGTCCTGGAGCTTGAAACATCGGGTCGGAGGATACAATTTGGGAGGTGGGACGAACACCTCGCCCAGGCGGCCTCACCTGCAAAGCGAACAGGGGCCTTATGAGGGACGGGAGGGATAGGCAAGGAAGAGGGAAGGAGGCGGCCGTGGCCTTACGTTAGGCAACGTTGGGAAATCACGGAAAACCACTTCGAGGATGGCTGAGGTGGGAATCGAACCCCATCTACTCATTTGGACCACCCGAGGCTGAGTAGACCCCGTTCCACTCCTCATACCACTTTTCCAATTTCGTGGCAGAGCTGGGAATCGAACCTCGGACCTCCGGGGTGGCAGCTAAGCACGTTGACCACTGTACCACTGAGGCGACCTAATGAGATATAATAAAGTATACGTCCAGAGTTTTCTATAGGTAGTTGTCTCGTAACGTTCTCCAAATAATTAGTATGCCATAGCAGATGCAATATGTACCACATACTGAATACGAGTGTTATATTATAAGTAGGTTGGTTGGTTCCTTAGTTTAGGGGCTGAGACAACGCAGTCATATAGCCCCGTGTACTTTGGGTGTGGGTAAAATCTGTCTGATAACCGGTGTTAATTGGGATGTCTGTATTAGTGTGTGTTATCAGTTTTTAATTCAAGTAAGGACTGCAGACATTGAATTTGAAGTAGTTCCTACTTTTGCCACCAAACGCCACCGTCAACGACTACTAGTTCAGCACTTGGCTACCAGACGCCACCGCAGTCGGCTCCTGGCGACGAACGTAGGAACCTTAAGAGCGTTGTTTCACCTATAAGTTAATTTAGCTTCACACATGTGTAATTAGTGGAAGGTCTTTTACATGCGATAAATATATGACATGGGACTGCCGGCTTTACTTCCCCTCCGAAGGAAGGCATACTGAGGGATTTTTAACGCTCTTAAAAATCCGACGACTCCGGCCGGGTTTGAACCCGCGATCTTGGGCATAGAAGTTCAGCATGCTACCAGCTACGCCACCGAAGCCGCTATATTATAAGCAGATTCAGATTTTTAACTACCATATCGGTTACTAGTAATGTATTAATAACACATTTTACAAGTAAAATGAATGACTTAAGATGTATTATTTCTGAAAAATAGAGCCTACCAAGTGGAGGTTCATTGAACTAATGAGTCCTACACTAACAATATATCAGATTCTAAGTCTCAATTGGTCACACCACATTCATTTGACCGGGCATATTGTTTATTTCTATTGAGCATAATAGGTTTGATGTCTTACACCCCCTAGTATCTTCGCCCATACCCCTCAACCTACAATACCACGCATCTGCTGTCAGTTTCACACTGGTCTATCTTATTCTTATTCTTATTAATAAGAATGAGGAAAATACGGATTATGTTTTATGGGCACGAGACCGAATTACGTCAATACGATTAAGCTATTGCAATTTTTATTTTTCTCCAAGAGAAAAAGACGAAGGTTCAGCGACATACAAAATAATCTGTAGGAGATTGGGATTTCATGTGAAGATATCCAGGAGCGTGACCAGCTTAAGAGAAAACTCTTCGAACATCACAGTTTCCAACTAAAGCCAACGCTGAAGACTGGGAAGACGTAGACAAAAGAGAGAAAGGAACAACACCGCCAACGAATGAATAAATACTGGACTAATATTAAAGCTAAAAGGTAACAGTTGAAGTGACATGGTCCTTAGTTGGCGAAAACGAAACGATAATAATAATAATAATAATAATAATAATAATAATACTAATATTAATAATTGTATGTCTACCCCTTATTATTCCCATTTTAACGTGGTCAGGGATGAGATGCGATGAAAGACTATGTGGCGGATGGTTTTTACGACCGGATACCCTTCCTGATGCCAACCTTATGAGAGAAGTGAATGAGAGATGAAATGAATGGAACTGGACAAGGATGTGGAAGGAAGCGACAGTGACCTGACAGAAGGTACCGTCTTAGCATTTGCCTGGAGTTGAAACTGGGATTCCACGGAGAACCATTTCAAGGATAGCCAACGCTGGGGCTCAAACGCACGTCTACTGAGTCTGGAGAGGGTTAGGCCCATGGCCTAGAGTTGCGCATTGGTGAGCGTAGCTACCGCTGTCGATAATAATAATATTATTAATAACTAAACAATAACAGACTAACTAAAATAATTCTCAACCAGGCCCTTACAGTACATTAAAAAACAAAAACAGCTGGCTTCGTGAAATTGAAACAGATCTCCAGGAAATCAACATCTCAGAAAAGATACAGTCATTCTGAGTGACTACACTTTATTTATCATTTCAAATGACGCATGCTACAAATGCTACACATATTAGAAAGGCTCAGGAGGGCCTCTCGCTTCTCTCGAAGCCCCATGACTCTTTCAACAGACCCCATTACCCATTAACTTAGGCTTCCCGTGCACCCTGCTGCATGACGTCACGCACTCGCCGTCTCCGTTCGCATTAAGCCAGACCCCAGGAGTAAACTCAGACTCAACAGACTCCATTACCCTTTAACTTAGGCTTCCCGCGCGGGGGCCGCATGACGTCACGCACTCGCCGTCTCCGTATCGCATAACGCCAGACACCAGGAGTAAACTCAGACTCAACAGACTCCATTACCCTTTAACTTAGGCTTCCCGCGCGAGGTCTGCATGACGTCACGCACTCGCCGTCTCCGTTCGCATTAAGCCAGACCCCAGGAGTAAACTCAGACTCAACAGACTCCATTACCCTTTAACTTAGGCTTCCCGCGTGGGGCTGCATGACGTCACGCACTCGCTGTCTCCGTTCGCATAACGCCAGACCCCAGGCGTAAACTCAGACTCAACAGACTCCATTACCCTTTAACTTAGACTTCCCGTGCACTCTGCTGCATGACGTCACGCACTCGCCGTCTCCGTATCGCATAACGCCAGACACCAGGAGTAAACTCAGACTCAACAGACTCCATTACCCTTTAACTTAGGCTTCCCGCGTGGGGCTGCATGACGTCACGCACTCGCCGTCTCCGTTCGCATAACGCCAGACCCCAGGCGTAAACTCAGACTCGGTGCATATGCACTGAACAACATGATGGCGTCATACACGCCGTAACGTGACGCATAACGGTAGACCTAAGCATAACGATGAAGTCGACAAGATCATTTGAAATAATAATAAAAAAGTGATGGTGGTGAAGAGCTGAAGGGGGGATGGGGAGAGCGGAGGACAGAGGACAAACCGTATCTCAAAAGCACTTGTCCAAGAGAAATCGTGGGGAAGAATGTGAGTTGTGGGTGGGAACCAATTGGTGTCATATACGTTTATTGCGTGAACACCTCACCCAGGTGTTTCTATAGCCCCTTATGAATGACCATAAAAAAAACTATTCTTAAAGTGGGTATCAATAAAATAGACACAAAAAATTCTTCGGAGGCGAAGCGAAACCGTTTTTCCTTTATTTCTCGCCAAAATGTGTGGGTGTGTACACTTTCAGTGAAAGCATCTTGACGTTCAATGTGAAGCGAAGCGCGGCAAAGCAAAGGGGTAGGTAGGTCGGGCGACGTGCAGGTGAGCCTCAGGCTGTCGGCCGGCCGTACTACGCTGGAATAACTGTACCGGGCGGCCGCGGCTGTGTGGGTCAAGGGGCGGGCGTTGGGGAGGGAGATAGAGGGGAATGGGGACGCCCATCAAGGCAGATGCTGGTTGCAAACGAGACAGGTGTAATCCATTCCGACACAAGTCTACCGGCCGAGGTGGACACAGCCTGAGTACTCGTGCGTGTGTGAACCAGTGCGAATATCATCAACTCAACTCGACTCAACTCTCCAACACGCGATCCGAAACAATCGTGCTTCATCCTCATCCTTCGGCGGTTTTTGTGTGGAGTGCATTTTTGAGGTACGTAAGTGCAAGTTCCGTTCAAATTCGACAATATCTACCAAAGTGAATTTTTGACAAATTATTTGTGTGCATTATTTATATTTTTATAATTAATGTGGACAATATTTAGTCCCATTGACAGGAAGTGTTGATTGGAAACTATATTTTTCTCTGTCTTAAAATCTTGAAATCATAGTCAGGATAAATATAGGTCACTGTATAAGGTGAAATTCTGTTGTTCGTAAGAATGTGCGGCGACGGAGTTCTTCCCGTTCATCTCTGAGCCATGTGGACTCCCGCGTGTTGCGTGTCATTTGTTACTCAGATCAGGCATCTTGCTTGACCTTGACCATTAAAACGTAGATTGCCTCATGCACGGTACGGTAAATAACAGGTGATCCACCCTGATCTGTGGAAGTGTTGAAGTCTGGATATTTATGAGTGATTTTGAAGATAATTAAGTCGCCTAACATTTACTGTAGGTTATCGGAGCATGAGTGATTTTATTGCTGAAGCTCAGAATATTAATTCATAATGTTCTAAACAGTATTCCATGTACAAGTGTTTGATTTACAGTCATATACATTTCTGTCTATATTTAATTTGGGACGGACATTTGTAAAATTTGGTTGAGAGTGAAGTAGGCCTGTAACATTTTCTAAACCAGTTGTTTTAATTACGTAAGCTATAGAGTATTTACGATCAACACGTATGCTACGAACTGTGAATTAAAGTGAAAATTACAATATACTGTGAGTAAGTTCAATGCTGGAGGAAGACACATTCTTCCTAAAACTAAATGCAGTACGTTACAATTCTCATGCTTAAAATTCTGTTCAATAGAATTTGAGGACTGATAACGAGTCAATGAGGCAACCTAATCGAAAATTATAATAATGGATTTACATTCTAATTGTGAGTTGTAATTAGTAAATGTTTACGAGAAATTATGAAAATGTATAAAGTCAAATAGTTGTTTGTTGTTGTTGTTGCTTATTTTAGGGCCTTTGCGACTTCGTGATCGTGCAGCCCCATGTACATGGGTTGTGTGGAATTTATGTGCTAACCTGTGTTATTGTGATGGCTACACTAGTGTATGTAGTTGTAAATTGTAGGGGAGTAGAGGATGGGGAAGGAGGCGACCGTGGCCTTAAGTTAGGAAATCCACTGACTTTGTGGTGCAGCGGTAACGTTCTCGCCTACTGTGTCCAAGTTTACAGAATCGAATTCTGGCTCAGTCAGTTGGCAGTTGTGGGTGCGCAAGTAGATTTACTGACACGTTAATGATCCCCCTTAAGGCAAAATCCCGTCACCCCGGTGTCTCTAAAAGTCTTACTAGTTAAAAGGGACTTACAACGTTATTATTATTAATTTAGGTACCATCCTGGCATTTGCCTCGAGTAGACGTGGTAAACCGCGGAAAAACATTTCCAGGGTTGCTGAGATGGGAATCAAGCCCTCCTCTTTTCAGTTTTGCACATGAGGCTGAGCATAATCCGTTCCGACTCTCACACCGGACATCCGGGGCGACAGCCAAGAATGCTAGACGCTACACCACGAGGTGGTCCATTTAGTTGACTTAGGTATACTGTATATTCTTTATTTAGATTTTTGGACGAAATAGTTTTAACAGTAGAAGAATTCTTCTGACTAACTGCAAGGTTTTCCTTCCTCTTGTAAGTCTGTGCGAAGAGGATGCGAAAGTGTTGCACGTGGAGTAATAACGGAAGAGTTCAGGCAATTATCAACAGCCTGTCGTGACATAAACACCGGTTCGCTATCTGATGAAAGCCTGAGTCGTGCAGCTTCTGCAGATAAAATAACAGGGCCTGTTTCTAATGTTGGGGGCCTTAAAGATGGATAATTTGTTTCCACCATAACAAGTGATTTATCTAGATATTTCTCAAATCCCTAGGATGGGAAGCTCACTCGAGAATTGTCCCAAGATAACACTTTTCATTAATAGTTACACCGACAGTAGTGGCTACACTGGCTAAAGCGCAGCGTTAGGTCATGGGGCCAAGCTCTCTGCTGACTCGGTAGACACGTGGGTTTGAGCCCCACCGTCGGCCATCCTTGAAATGGTTTTCCATGGTTTCCCCAATTTCAACACCAGACAAATGCTGTGACGGTACCTTCTTACAGGCCACGGCCGCTTCCTTCCAGATTCTTGCCCAGTTTCATTCATCTTCATCCATTCCATCTCTCATCCCGACGCACAGGTCGCCCACGGGCGTCGACTAGATAGACCTGCACTCGACCTCTCCGGAGTCCACACGACAAAACATAATAAAAGTAAGAAATAATAGTAACAATTATTTATGTGGGATGTCCACAAGACATGGAACATGACAAGAGATCACAAAATGGGCATTCTTAGCCGGAGTTTAAGTGAAGTAGGGTGGTCACTTACTTCCCATTCCTCCTGCCAAATCATAAGGCTAGTTCCCATTTGGTATCACAAGGCTGGAAGACCTCGCACCTGGATCTCACAAACACTTTATTATTATGAGCAGAGTTGAGAATCAATGTATATAGCCTATGTACTGTATGTCTACCCCTTATTATTCCCGTTTTCAAACGGGGTCGGGGATTAGATGCGATGAAAGTCATTGTTGCAAATGGTTTTTACGGCTGGATGCCCTTCCTGACGCCAACCACATGAGAGGAGTTAATGAGAGCTGAAATGAATGAATATGAATGAAACTGGACAAGGACGTGGAAGGAAGCAGCCGTGGCCTGTCTGAAGGTACCTTTCCAGCATTTGCCTGGAGTTGAAAATGGGAAACCACGGAAAACCATTTCAAGGACGGCCGACGGTGGGGGTCGATCCCACGTCTACCAAGTCCACAGAGCGCTTGGTCCCATGGCCTAGTGCTGCGCTTCAGCGAACGTACTGTAGCTACTGCTGTCGGTAGAGTTGAGAAACAATAATTATAATGTTATTGATTTTACGTCCCTTTTAACTACTCTGGTTTTTATAGACGTCGGGGTGCTGGAATTTTACCCCGAAGGGTATCTTTAACGTGCCAGTAAATCTACTGACACGGCTCACTCGCATTTGCGCACCCTCAAATGCCAACTGACTGTGCCAGGATATGAACCTGCTACCTTGGGCAGAGCAAGCGAGAACGTTACAGCTGAGCCACGCAGCCAGTCAGTTGAGAATTGAACCCGATGCCTATGGGGTGCTAGCCACTACAACACAGAAAGCTTTGAAATACATTTTCAATGTTGGTAGTGTTTTGTAGAGGTCATCTCCTAGTTTTCTCCCTCGTCTGTAGTTCAAAGCAAATGCGTATATAGTCTATTAATTACATGCAATATTTTTCAGTTTTTTTTCGCATGTCCCAGTAATTGGGATTACATTACGTTGATCGAATGAAAAAATGTAGTATAATTTAGAAATATTATATGAAATATTTATCTTTTGTTTACAAAGTAAGTAAGAAAGAAAGAAATACATTTGGGGGTGAGGGTATTTAATTGGATAACATATTTCGATCGTCATGCGATCATCATCAGATCTCGTTCACCGATGATTAGATTAGGTTTAACGAATATGTAACTTATTATACTTTTGTAGGCCTACTTCATTCTTAAATTAAACATTTTTTTTTATAACTTGTGTAACACAAGCCTCCGTCCGTGGCTCAGGCGGCAGCACGCCGGCCTCTCACCGCTGGGCCCGTGCTTCAAATCCCGGTCACTCGATGTGAGATTTGTGCTGGACAAAGGGGAGGCAGACAGGTTTTTCTCCGGGTACTCCGGTTTTCCCTGTCACAAATTTCATTCCAGCAACACTCTCCACTATCATTTCATTTCATCTGTCATTCATTGCCCCAGGGGGGTGCGACAAGCTTCGGCAGCCGGCACAGTTCATATCCTCGCCGCTAGATGGGGATTCATTCATTCCATCCCTGACCCCGTTGGTCGACTGGAAGCAGACTATGGATTTTCATATAACTTGTGTATCGCGTCAGACTTGTTCACAGTTATTTTTACTCGGTTGGTTTATAGCATTTCTATAGATTTTGCGTTATTAGGCTAATAGTATTGTTTATGTGGTTAAGTATGTCAACTCGGCGATTTGTTTACTTCAGCTTCAGATATGATTACTGTCAACACTATTTTGTTGCTGACCGACTGAAAAGCATTGTATGATAGATTACTATGCAATGGCATCTTATACTTCAATAATTGTAATCTGTAACTCGTGTTGGTCGATTGAAAAGTTTTTATTAATTCCATTATAAATTAATTCATCGGCCACAGTGGCCGAGGGCACAACGCGCTAACTCGTGCCTCACTGGCATCAGGAGACCGTGGGTTCGAATTCCCCTTGGGCCATCCTGTTTCTCATTTTCACCACCAGGCAAATGCCGAGACGGTTCCTTCCCTGACCCTACCTTAATTAGACCAAAATTCGTGGTAACCTGGGTGATTGGCTTGTCACGATCCCCAGTTATAACAAAGTGTGTTTGCTTTCAGACACCATCCATGCGATGGTAGAGGAATGATCCCTCGCAGAGTACGTGGGTAAAGCCGAGCTAGGAGGTTTTTTTTTTAATGTGCTTTTTAACATGCCAGTTAAACTACTGATACGAGGTTATCACATGTAAACCATTCATTATAGCTCATTATAACTCTTATGATAGTGTTGGCGCCAGGAAGGCCATCCAACCATAAAAAATGGACATGTAGAAACTCATATCACCTCAACCTTGAGCCTGTAGAAACGGGGTAGAAATGAACACTCACGTTGGGGGCATCCTTGTGATCCTGCGATGACACACTTGTTTCTTAGAACTGGACTGACACGGTGACCGAAAGAGCAGCTTCGCGGCCTTGTACATGACATTGAACGAACACATTTAAATTGCTCCCAGAAATCGTGCAAGTGATTTAACGATGATTGCCAGCGCGTTTCGGTAGTGAAGGAAACAGTTGTGTTACATTTAGGGGCTTAGAACATCATAATCATCAGCCTAGTGTACTTGGGTTTATGTGGAGTTAACCAAATAACCAGTGTTATTGTGATGCGTAGACATCGAATCTTACATAAAGTGGCTAACAGCTGATCATCACAACATCAAATGTGTCCATGTATCACTGTTATCCTCACTGTCGTTTTTGTCATAATGTTGTTACTACTGTAAGTGGATGTCTTAAGCTGGACAGGATTAGTTTGAATGAATGCAGAGTAGGATCTTTCAACATCTGCTGAAGTGGCCGGGGCGTACTTGATAAATAGAACTCCAACCGGATTTAATCCTCAAATGATAATGATGATAATTGTCGTTTTTAGGTGCTTAACATCTAGGTTATCGACCCCTAATTAAAGTGTAACAATGACAAGTGAGAATGAAATGAAAGGCTACGACGAAAACTAACTCCTAATTTACGGACTAGGAGGAGAAATGGACTAAGAAAAGGAAAAATGGAATGAAATGCTCTCAGCACTCGAAAGATGACGACTTCACCCAGTATCTTTAACGGTTTACCCAGCGTAAGCTTAAAAGGCGTACGGACGGCAGATACCAGACGCAGTTCAGAAAAGCCGAGGTGAACAGCGAAACTCCAAACACATATACTCTACTCTGAAGTCTCAACTCGACATGACTCGACAGTTTGATGCTGGCTGAAGCTAGGGTGATAGGCTCGCTTCGAAGCTAGTAATTTAAATTTCCACTGAATGGGCATTGTTGGACGAAATGAAAACGTAAGAACACTTATAAGGGGTGATGTATTAAAGATAGAGGATATGCTGTCAGGGCCTTTTCTGTAGAACTTTTCATGATGAACAATATACAGTATATGTTTAACGGTTTACCCAGCGTAAGCTTAAAGGGCGCATGGATGGCAGGTTTTTCTTCGACTTGATTCACTGAAATCATTATGTTCCGCTTTCTATGGACATAAACCTTCCTCGAGAAATACTGGTGAGAATGGTGAAAACCACATCAAAATCCATTCAGTGAATCTCGAGTTTACCCGATTCATCCAAAACTCGGAAACTTTGTTTTATACTATACAGACATTAGTTCGTTCATTTTGATCACCAACTCCGTGTACTTGTGAGCATGTAATTTGCCTGGTTTCATTGTGGTGAAAGTATTGGGCAACTAGGCTACTGGTGAACTGGTGAACTTGTAGACAATTTAGGAGATTGCTATTATTGGTTTTTGTTTCATATAAGGGCTGGGACATTCTGGTTACTAACCGTGTTCTTGCGCATGTATGGAATTCGTCTGAAGACCTTTCTTATTGTGATAACGAAGATATTAAATTTAGCTGCTATTAATTTTAGGTAACATCTTCCATTGCTATTGTATTAGTACCGGTACCTAAAGATATGAATCTAGTTTTACTTTATGTGACCAAATATTTAAAAAAAAATCATGCTTCATTTACTGTTATTGCGACTTGAACTTGTGCATATTCCTTGTTAATAATTTCTTTTTTAAAATTTAAATTTAATTTTTATTTTAAATCTTCAATTATTAAGTTTTAATTTTCAATTTTTATCTTGTATTTTAATGTATTTTCATGTATTTTCTGTGTGTAAACAATTGTTTAATTGTTTGCTACTGTAATTGGGGCACTGCCCTGTTGTGGCAATAAATAAATAAATAAATAAATAAATAAATAAATAAATAAATAAATGACTTCAAAAGGAAGAAAGCTTGTAGTTTTACGTGACCGTTAATTATCGCGATCATGAGCCTTAGGATTTCCATTTTTACGTGGAATCCAACCCAAAAGGACTTGATATTTCATTTCGAAAATCTCAAATGCATAAACCAGGAATCGAACCCAGTCCGCCTCGGTGAGAGGCAAGCGGCTTGACCACTGGACCACCACGCATCCTGCTGGGATAACTTTAATAGTGTGTGTAACTTATTGTTTGCTCTGTTCGGACGACAAATGTGTAACCCAACAATTTTCACCTCTTATGTAGGCTATATGAAGTTTGTTTCTCAGACTTTGAGGATAGTGTCATTCTCCAGTTTACAGTGCTCAAAAAAACTTTTGCATATAGTGATTTAGTGACTTGTTTATTTTGTTATCTCTATGCAATCACATTCTCTACTTTTTATAAAACAAAGTCCCCGATTCTTGGTTGTAACGGGTAATCTCAAAAACCACTGGATGGATTTTGATGCGGTTTTCACCATTCTGTAAAGTATATCTCGAGGAAGGTTTCTGTAGAAAATAATCTATTTATGATCAAAGGAAGCCAAGCAATAACGATGTCAGTGAAAATATTGAAAAATAAACCTGGCATCCGTGCGCCTTTAAGCTTTCGCTGGGCAAACCGTTAAAAATATCAATAAACTATGAGTGTAAGAATTGTTCAGCATGAAACGTTCTACAAAAAAGTGAACGAGAGCATATCTCTATCTTCAATACATCGCGCACAATAGGATATGTTTTCCTAAGTTTTCATTTCTTCCAACAATATCCATTCAGTTACTGAGGCGACAGTTGACAAGCTAGCTAGGGGTAAGCCTATCACCCCAGATACAGCCTAGCTAGCGGGTGACCCTATTACCCCAGATACAGCCAGCAGAAAACTGTCGAGTCGTGTTGAGTTCAATTTTCAGAGAGGAGTGGTTGTGTTTGGAGTTTCCCTGCAAGTGCAACTCGGCTTTTCTTAATTTCGCCTGTGAACTTTTCGTTCCGCAAAACACAAAGTCAAGTTAAGATTGGACGGAAGGGGGATTTGTGATTCATGCACATCGCCATTCGTCTGACAAGAATTCGTTGCACATGCATCTCCATGATAATATAATTAATAGTCCAGTCAGTGATTTTAACCCATCATGCCGAGACGTAAAACGGATATAAGTCGTAGTTCATTGACAGCGAAAAAAAAAGCGCTTATCACGTAATGCATTCATAACTGTTCCCGGGCGAAACCGGGGCGGGTTGCTAGTGTACAATATAGGGTACATACAAAGAAAAACCTGGGGCCGATAACCTAGATGTTAGGTCAATTAGAAAAACAAAGAAAAGCAACACACAATCTGCGCTGCAAACGATAATAATGATGTTATTGATTTTACGTCCCTTTTAACTACTGTGGCTTTTAGAGACGCTGGGGTGTTGGTAACTTGCCCCAAAGGGTATCTTTTACGTTCCAGTAAATCTACTGACACAGCTGCCCCGAATTTGCGCACTCTCAAGTGCCAGTATTCGATCCTGCAAAATTGGGTTCAGCAGGCGAGAACGTTACCGCTGAGCCACGCAGCCAGCTCTGCAAATGAGACAGAAACTTAAAAGGAATAACAAACGTAATAATGTGGGACTTGGTACACACTTCTTTGTCATGTTGGGGCATATCAACACCGTGTATGGCCACTACTAGCCCTAAAGCATGCTTGCAGACGACGAGGCATACCAATCTGGTTTGGGCAGCTTGATACCAGCTTCAATCAGTTGCTGAATGTTTGTTGGGAAACTGGGACGGTGCGAAATGATCCTCGCAAGATATTTCCATTCATGTTCAATACAGTTCATGTCCACATAATATACAGGCCACTCCATTCTCCGTATGCCATGCATATAAAAGAACTTATTGACCACCCTAGCTTGATGGGACGAGCATTATCGTCCACTGGTGTAAAGCCCTCACTCACTGTGGCAGCACCGGGTGAGTTAGCCATGGTCGTTACGGCATGACTGCTGGCAGTCGCTCACATCCGGGAGGCGAGGAGGTTTGAATCCCCCCGTCGACAAACTTGAAGATGGTCTTCTGTGGTTTCCCATCTTCCTTCCAGGCAAATGCCGGGGTTGGTCCCTAACTATAGGCCACAGCCGCTACCTTCCAACTCCTCGTCCTTACATTCAAACTTTCCTCCCCAGACAACCCTCCACACATGACGGTACGTGTAGCTCACTCATTGGGTCTCCGCCTCGAAGCAGCTACAAAACTGGCGAGCCGAACATGTCCTTGGATACTCCCACATTAAAAGCCATACGCCAAAAAAATATAAAAATATATAAAAAATAAAGAAAGATAAATTATCGTCCACTGGTGTAAAGCCCTCACTCACTGTGGCAGCGAAAAATGTAACTACAGGCTCACGGATGGTGTCTCTGTACCCCAGACCAGTCATGTTACCGTGGATAGGAATTCGAGGCGTACGTCGACCAAACATGACCCCATCCTAAAACATGACTGAGCCTCCTTGCTGTTGGTGACGTTCCTGGATGAAGGGCTCGTGAACTCTCTCATCCACTCGTCGCCCACTCGAATGCTCCTACTGTATGGGTGAAAACCAATGGATACCTGGGGAAGCCACGGAAAACCAGTTCCAGGATGACTGGGGGTGGGAATCGAGCCCACCTCTTCTCAGTTTTGTCTCACGAGGATATGCCAGTTCTCAGACCAGAATTAATTATTTTGGCAGAGCCGGTAATCGAACCCGGACCTTCGGGGCGACAGCCAAGAACGCTAGCCGCTACACCAGGAGGTTAGGGGGCTGCGTGGCACTGAGCTTCTAACTGAAAGGGAGTGGGTTCGATCCCCACCCAGGTAGTGGATTTTAGAAACAAAACTACCACTTTAGGAAACTCAGTCTGCACCAGAAATGAGTACCAGGGTAATTCCTACAAGCAAATACGGCCGGGCATGGAGCTGACAACTCCATCCCATCTAGCGCCGATGTCACAAAGACTGGAAGCCTCTACCTTCCACTACTCCCAAGGCCTCCATGGTCTGTACGGAGTTGGCTCTGCTTTGCTTTTTACACCAGGAGGTTGACATGAGGTCTCTAAAGAGCCGTATGCCGTTGGTTAATTATTGAGTGGCTGGGGTGAGAGTGACAAAATACCGCGAAATACCACACTGAAGATGACCATCATAGATCCTGGTATTTCAACTTCGGAGCAGCAGCACGTGCAGTTCCCTGTCTGACTCTCCGACTGCTATGGCTGTGCGTAAAAGAACTTGAGCAACTATATGACTATAGTCTGTCTTATGAAAGCAGAACGCTGACACCTGTCAAAGCCAGCACGCGGGGAAATACCGTGACAGATTATCTCAAATCATGTCTGTATGCACGTGTAACATGAGAACCACTGGATCAATTTTATGCAGTTTTCACAGTTACCTACAGGAATTTCTATCCTGTGAAGGAATAAGCAACTATACGTCAATAGGTACATGGATTGGGATAATAGTGACAGTGAGTGATATGACACGCCTCGCAAGGACAGTGCGTCCAGCCACATGATCGAGTGTATTACAACACGGCTCGTTACCATGGAGACCGTTATCCCACTCATCTCCTCTACAACTCCTCATCTTACGTGTTGATGATAGCTGTCAGCGTTCTTCTTTCTTAATACAGGCTATAGCAAGAGACCAGGCGTTCTATCCTGACTGTGGTTTGTCCACACTTCATCCAGGCAAACACCGCTATAGTAGCTTATATCAAGCCGGCGCCACATACCCCATCCCTGTTCCTAACACAGATACATACAGTGGCGTAACTAGAATTTGATTCTGGAGGGGGATGAGTTTAGTCAAAATTACAGTAGGGGTGTGAGGGCTTGGGCGTAATGAGACATAATCAATGAGAGCAAAATATACCATCCCGAAGTTTCAAAACCTTCTATCTACATTTTTTCGTATCTAATTTCATTAGCATTTTATACATTTTATTTGTACTTATCAATGTGCGAATAGCGGCTTCGGTGGCGTAGTTGGTAGCATTCTGAGCTTCTATGCCCAAGATAGCGGGTTCAAACCCGGTCAAAGCCGTTGGATTTTAAGAGCGTTAAAAATCCCTCACTATGCCTTCCTTCGGAGGGCAAGTAAAGCCGGCGGTCCCATGTCATAGATTTATGGCATGTTAAAGAACTTTCCACTAATTACACCTGTGTGAAACTAAATTGTATAGGTTAAGAATGTAAACAACGCTCTTAGGTTGCTACGTTCGTTGCCAAGAGCCGACTGCGGTGGCGTCTAGAAGCTGAGTTCCGCTGAGTCGTTGACGGTGGCGTTTGGCGGCAAAAGTAGGAACTATTTGAAAAATTCAAAGTTGCAGTCCTTACTTCAATAAAAAAAAAACAGATACACACACTAATACAGTCATCACAATTAACACCGGTTATCAGACAGATTCTACACACACCGAAAGTACACGGGGCTACATGACTGCGTTGTCGCAGCCCCTAAACTAAGGAACCAACCAACCAATGTGCGAATACTCGAAAATTAACAATTTTGTTGATATTAAATTATAAATTCTAGTTTTCTTCGAGACATCGTCTGGCTCTATCTATTCCCCAACACTGTATGAATATTAATGAACTGCAGTTTACAACTAAAGTTTAACTTAAAACAGTAATACAACTTAAACACGATAGTATTCACTTTCCAAATGACACTGACACTCGGATATCAATAAAACGGGAACTAAGAAGTGACTAACTGAAAAGTATATAAGTATATAGAACCCATGATGACGATGAACCCAATGATGAGTTGAAAACATGTTTTATTAAATAGTTATGAATGCATTATGTGATAAGCGCTTCTTCTTCGATGTCAATGAACTCTACGACCTATATCCGTTTTACGTCTCGGCATGATGGGTTAAAATCACTGACTGGACTATTAATTATATTATCATGGAGCTGCATGTGCATCGAATTCTTGTCAGACGAAATTTAAGAAAGGCGAGGTGCATGAAACACAAATCCCCCTTCCGTCCAATCTTAACTTGACTGTGTATTTAGCGGAACGAAAAGTTCACAGGCGAAATTAAGAAAAGCCGAGTTGCACTTCCGGGAAAACTCCAAACAAAACCACTCTTCTCTGAGGTCCTAACTCAAAGCGACTCTATAGTTTGCTGCTGGCTGTATCTGGGGTAATAGGTTGGCCCGTTTGCTAGGCTATAACTTGGGTGATTGGCTCGCCCCTAGCTAGCTCGTAAACGGTCGCCTCAGTAATTGAATAGAGAGTGTTGGAAGAAAATAATGCAAACGTAAAATCACTTACAGTGTGCGATGTATTGAAGATCGAGATATGCTCTCGCGGACTCTTTTGTAGAACTTTTCATGCTCAACAATTCTTACAATTCTTACACTGATAGTATATAGTTATTTTTAACGATTTGCCCAGCGTAAGCTAAAAAAAAGCGCACGGACGCCAGATTTTTTCCGACTTTTTCACCGAAATCATTACTGCTTGGCTTCCTTTGATCATAAATAAATTATTTTCTACAGAAACCTTCCTTGAGATATCCTTTACAGAATGGTGAAAACCGCACCAAAATCCATCCAGTGGTTCTCGAGATTACCCGTGATATCCAAGAATCGGGGACTACACAACCGATACATTTCTCAACACTTCATGTAACTTCGCCACACATATTCCAAAGGTTTTTCTCTACAATACCTGGCAAATACACATCAAGCATCTCTTTTATAACTTAAGTTTTTCAACGTACAGTATATATTTTCACATACACATTTCCTCATTTCTACGCTGTTTTCAAGAAATGTTTTGATGTATTATTAACAATATTATTGTAACAGATCTGGTTTTTTTTTGTTGAAATTTTACTCTGTGAACTTTTGGTTACCCATCATGCACCACGTTGAAGAGGGTCACAATGTGTCTGAAACCGGTACTAAATACAGTATTGACTTTAAGTAAAAAGATACAGTCAATGTGAAAGACTAGACAATATTATTGTAACAGATCTGGTATTTTTTTGAAATTTTACTCTGTGAACTTTTGGTTACCCATCATGCACCACGCTGAAGAGGGTCACAATGTGTCCGAAACCGGTACTAAATACAGTATTGACTTTAAGTAAAAAGATACAGTCAATGTGAAAGACTAGACTTTATATCATTTCAAATGACGCATGCTACAAATGCTACACATGTTAGAAAGGCTCAGCAGACTCCATTACCCTTTAACTTAGGCTTCCCGCGCGGCGAACGGAGAGTGGGAGGTGCACTCTGCTGCATGACGTCACGCACTCGCTGTCTCCGTATCGCATAACGCCAGATCCCAGGAGTAAACTCAGACTCGGTGCATATGCACTGAACAACATGATGTCATACACGCCGTAACCGTAACGCATAACGGTAGACCAAAGCATAACGATGAAGTCGACAAGATCATTTGAAATGATAAAATAAATAGTTTTATGTTCGACCCTCACTATTATGTGTCAGAAAACTGTATCATAATGATGGTCATTATAACACTATTTTTCATTATGAAACAGTTTCTCCCTCCAATCACAGCTCAAGAAACAGTTGTTTGACCAATTAGATAAGGTTAGCATCGCACCTGCGTGGAGTTTCAAGGCCTTCTAAACTGCGTTGCCTAGTGTCATAGTGGGGTAATCGAGAAGGCCATGGACAAATACAAGGCATTCTCTGCGTCTCATGCGCTCTGTTCAGTACATAAAACTGGCGAAATCTCGACAGATATTTATGAATATTTATCTTCGAACATAAATTAGTTATAATAATTATAGTCGAACATAAACAGTCGTATAACTCGCCTATGATGGTAATTAAGACACTCGTATGGAAATTATAAAACTCGCATACGCTCGTTTTATAAACATACTCGTGTCTTAATTATAGCCATTATAGGCTCGTTGCATAATGTACTATAATATAATTACTAAGTAGAGATTAAAGTATTAACAGGTGTCTCTTTATAAACTTAATTAACTACAGCAAACAGCTGACCATTTGGGTCATTCAATAAGTGTTAAATTAGGGTAACGCTAACAATATTACTCGAGTGAAAATAAATGCTTTCAAATAAGTAAGTACCGTATATGTATATCTACCCCTTATTATTCCTGTTTGTTTTGTTTATTTTTCAACGAGGGCGGGGTGAGATGCGATGAAAGCCTTTGTGGCGGATGGTTTTTACGGTTGGATGCCCTTCCTTACGCCAACCTCATAAGCGGAGTTAATGAGAGATTAAATGAATGAAGATGAATGAAACGGGGAAATAATGTGGAAGGAAGCGGCCCTGGCCTGTCAGAAGGTACCGTGCCAGCATTTGCCTGGAGTTGAAAATGGGAAACCATGGAAAACCATTTCAAGGATGGCCTACGGAAGGGCTTGAACCCACGTCTACTGAGTCCCCAGAAAGCTTGGCCCCATGGCTTAGCGTTGCTACCGATGACGGTTCAAATTACCGGTGCGGTAATGTTTCTTTATAAGGTCAGTTCAGTCACATCAAATTAAACCTCAATAATCCAATCATGATTTAATTATGTCATCAATTCCGAAGAATGATTTTACTCAACGTTGAAAACTTAAACACATTATATATTTAATAATTTGGAAGGGTGGGGGGATTAAACCCCATAATCACACCCCGCATTTGCGCCACACACTACACACACTACTACAAACATCACAGAAAGACCGTTTTTCAGACAAGTGCACGGGAATTATGACCAAGATGTCCAACACTCATACAACGACACGAGCGGTAATGTTTCTTTATAAGGTCAGTTCAGTCACATCAAATTAATTACTGTTTAATGGACCCTGGTGAACGAGAGGACGATAACGGCATGTTTGAACCAGTAGAATCTCAAATCGAGGTTAAATGATAGCAGACGCCCATCCATCTGCCGTTACACCTCCAGGCGGCGCTTTTTGCTAACCTTAATTTGTATGGTGCCCAGGTCCTCTCCCCTGTTCGTACGGCGGAATACAAACGGGTATCCAGAATCCTGACTGACAGACCGGTTGAACCTTGTGGGGTTGGCACTTGACGCTAGCTTACACAGCGCTGACGTCATCCAAGGGGGCATCGGTGGCGTAGTTGGTAGCATGCTGAGCTTCTATGACCTGGCCGAAGTCATCGGATTTTTTAAGAGTGTAAAAATCCCTCAGTATGCATTCCTTTGGAGGGGAAGTAAATCAGGCGGGCCCATGTCATAGATTTATGGCACGTAAAAGAACCTTCCACTAACTACAACCAAATTTCTAGGTTAGATTTAATTAATGCTCTATTAAGATCCTACGTTTAGCACCAGGTGCTGATAGTGATGGCATCTAGTAGCCAAGTTCACAGCATGGCGTCGTTGACAGTAGCATTTGGTTGCAAATGTAGGAACTACTTGGAATTGATCGTTTGCAGTCCTTACCTGAATTGCAGATAACGCTCACTAATACACCCATCACAATTAACACCGGTTATCAGACAGATCCGACAGCAGTGGCTACGCTGGCTAAAGCGCAGCGTTAGGTCATGGGGCCAAGCTCTCTGCTGACTCGGTAGACTCGTGGGTTCGAGCCCCACCGTCGGCCGTCCTTGAAATGGTTTTCCGTGGTTTCCCCATTTTCAACACCAGGCAAATGCTGGGACGGTACCTTCTGACAGGCCACGGCCGCTTCCTTCCACATCCTTGACCAGTTCCATTCATCTTCACCCATTCCATCTCTCTGACGCGCAGGTCGCCCAAGGGCGTCGACTAGAAAGACCTGCACTCGGCCTCTCAGGAGGCCACACGAAAAAAAAAATAGACAGATTCTACACACAACCAAAGTACGCGAGGATACATGGCCAAGTTGTCGCAGCCCCAAAACTGAGGTATCAACAACCAATCGACGTCACCCAACGCAAGTCTATGAGTTAACCCTAACCTCCAGAATTAGATTTCAATTGTTGTTTCATTTAAGGGGCCAGGACATCGTGAACATTTCACCCCGTGTACTTCACTGTGTGTAAAACGTGTCTGACAATCTACGTTATTGTGTTGTCTGTAGCAATTTGAGTATTATTTTTGTAATTATTGCTAATATTGGGAATGAGGTGACAGTTACTTTAAATTGCGAACCATTTCTCTGGTAAACAACGGAAAAACACTTGCAAAATAGCTCAGGTGAGATTCAAACCCAACTTTTGCCCTGCCAGCTCTCAGAGCAGTGTTACATTTCTTGACAGAGCCAGCAATCGAACGCAGGACTTTTGGAAACAATGCCAAATCGACCGTTAAATTTGATTTCTATATTTCTATTTCTGTTTATGGATTCAAATGACTGAATGCCATTTCGTGGAAATTGATATTCAAATTACGAGTAATGATTGTTGTTATTTAGGCTATTTTCATTTATGAAAAAAAAAAAAAAAAGATTATGAGATCATCTTTTGTCCGTGTGTGTGTGTATATGTGTGGGTGTGTGTGTGTATGTGTGTCCCTATTAAAATATAAACGGCTGAAGCGATTTCAATGAAATTCGGTAAGGACATAGTAATGTTTTGTCCAACCCCGATCGTGTCCTTCATATTTTATTACATCACACCAATCCAACATGGCGGATGTGCGAAATATTTCACCGGCATTCTATATTTCCGAAACTATTACTGATATCCCCTTGAAATTTTGTACGGTGATAACAGGCACTACTAGAAGTACATCTACGTGACTTTCAAGAACGTTTCAAGTACAGAACGAACATGGTGGCCAAGCGAATTTGAAATTTTTAAATAGACTTTTCTCGCGATTTAATTATCCGAGCACAGTGAAACATGGTACTGCAAATGTGTGTACACATTGTAATGCACTGACATCGAATTTAGTTATTTTTTTTTTACATAGCATCAATATGGTGGCTATCCGAAATTTTAAGATTATATTTTTATTTCTTGTGTCCTAATTATGTGATAGAAGTCAACGTTTGAATAATGAACCTACGGAATAATAGTAATCTAATAGTACATAACTCTATGTCCTACATATAAAATATCCGAAATATTTTGACGGTTCTCAATATCTACTAATCTATGACAGCAATCAAACTGAAATTTTGTATGTTGATAAAGGTGGAGAGAAGTTCTGCCCTAAAACTTCCCCATACGGGAGAACGCATCAGGCGAGAGCCTGGACAAAATAACTGCAATTGGTCAAGAAAATTAGACTGAAGCGGTGCGGGGTAGTGGGCATGAAATACATCACTAGAAAACCAATGTAGGTAACCATACATTAACAATGTTTATTTCTAATAATAAATTTATAACCAATAAACAAATTGCACTTAAGTGCTTATCACAGAAATGAATAATTATAAATGGAACAAAGTGTGAGGGCCTGATGACAGAAACCCAGACTAAGGAAATGCCAATGAAACAAGCTTGCTTAATTCGAGAGAAGTTGAGCTTAACATAAAAAATGCACCTTATAAAAAGAGAGAACCATAAAACTGATTAAGAGTGTAAAATAACTAGTATGATTTAAATTCTTCATAAAATTGAACTTATCTTCTCAAAGGGGTTGAAGAGCCAGCTCCTTAAAAGTTCCAGCAAGCATAAGCGTTGATTGAGAAGTCCTCACAGTTTGTTCTGAAGGAGGCGTACATGGCCTAGAGATAAGTACACAATTGATAAAAAGGTCAACTCTTTCTTCTTCTTTTGCGAAGGAATGACATTTATAGCGTCCAAGTGGTGATCCAGTAGCATTTTGAAAATTGGTTGGCGGCCGAAAGGACTGCAGCTACTTCGAAAGACGAATCAAAGTACCCCATTTAAGGTACGGCTTGAAGAGTACGACAGCTGGCAATTATTCTTGCCATCTTGAGCAATACGTCAGGGTGCAGATCTCGTGACGTAACTGCTAGGTAGCGTAGAGACTAGCGATGGTGTCATGAGATGCAGTAGCGGTGACCAGCAGGTTGAAGTGATCAGAAGTGATGATTGATCAGAAGTGATGAAGAACGCCAGCAAGTGGCGTCTTAAATAGTGATCATGGAACAATCTCGAAGCTGGAGATTGCCCGACCAGACAAAGACCTGCGATTGGTCGAACGAAAGTCAGGGTGACGTCAGTCGACACTGCTCAGCAGACAGCAGATCAACCAGTAGATGCACTGTATGTCAGGAGTGAGGAAGCTTGAGGTAGCGAGCGACTGGAACACTTCAAGGTGAGAACTATAATATCTATGAATAGGTGATTGATAACAAGATTATGCATATGGTTTAAGCAGTTAATACATTTACAAAGAAATAATTACCATTCGGGGATCTCGGTAACAAGAAACAAAATTTGACCGACAAATGGGCCAAGCTAAACATTGAAAGTATCACGAAAGTGATCAAAAGGCTAGTAACTTAAGTTCACCTTTCAATAACCTGGTGAGCACAATCCAACATGGCGGTGACGTGAAATCTAAATATTTAAATGGACGTTTCTCGCGATTTAGCAATCTGAGCGTAGTGCAACTTGGTACGGTAAATGCTTATACAAATTTTAATGAACTTACATCAATTTTTTTCAATTGTTTTCATAACCTAAAGATGGCAGCTGTGCAAAATTTTAAAAATCTTGTTTTCATTTCTTATATACTAATCATGTGATTGATAAACCTACGCAATAGTCTTCATGTAATAGTACATACATATAGACTATGCCCTACATATATAAAAATCGAACATTGCGACCATCCGAAATATTTAGATGGTTCTCAATATCTACGAATCTATGTCAGCAATCAAACTGAAATTTTGTATGTTGATAGTAGCATATAACATAACTAGGATATATGGAAATAGGCTATTTATTCTTCACGGTACAACTTGTTTTATTTTCGGGGTTTGGCCATCGTGGTCATTTAGTCCCGTGTTCTTGGATGAGTGTGGAATGTTTGTCTGATAACCAGGGTTATTATGGCAGTTGTATTCGTGAGTAATTCAAGAGAGTATTGGGCAGGAGGTGGCCGTGGTCTTAAATTAGGAACCATCCCGGCATTTACCTGGAATATAATTGGGTACCCACGGAAATCCAGGATGACTGAGGTGGGAATGGAACCACCTCTCCTCAGTTTTGCCCCACGAGGTTGAGTGTACCCTGTTCCAGCCCTCAGACCAGAATTACATTTCTTAGCAGAGCCGGGAATCGAACCAGGACCTATGGGGTGACAGCCAAGTATGCTAGCCACTACACCACCAGATGTTTATGATACTAATTATTTGTTAGATAGTGAAGAGTTGAGGAGAGTTTACAGGCAGATCAAAATATACACTCTCTAATATTGCCGTGAGATCTCCGCAGTTAGTCAACGTTGGGCGTGGCCAGAACTAGGAAGGGTGCCCGGTTCTGCAGGACTACGTTCTGTTGGGGTGAGGAGGAGCGGAATGGAACTTGTCACCCTACTCACTGCATGCAAACTTCAACTCAGGGCCGCCTCTTCGGAGGTACAAACCAGCCTTCGGGCTGAAAACCCTTCTTCAATATGTGTGTAGAGTTGTTGGCTATCCGTTCAACTAATGTTGAAGGATACGTCATACTTCATGTCTTTTGTCATAATAATCTGTAGCTTTACGTTCCCACTTTTAACGGTTCATACTACAGGATAACATAAAAAACATAACATATCAGACATTAAAGCTCTCGAGACCGGTGAGAGGAGGAGAGCTAAGCTGTTAGACTTTTAGTGGCGTGTTCGGCCAGCACCCGAGTGATTTCTGTTTTCAACTGTACGTGGTTAAAACTCAGCAATTCTTCTAGGTATGTGCCGTGTCTTGTGTGGGGTTTCGCCTAGGACAACAAGCTGGCTCATCGGCGGGCTCTTGGTGTCCCCGCCCGAACCCCCACAGGAGTGACGAACTGCGCGCCACCTCCCTTTATATTAGGTGCAACTGCACCACTTGACTGCGAGAACTAAAAGCTCAAGCAGCCTTAACCTCCCTATCAAGGCTTCCAAAAAGATGGTATATTGGCTTTCGCGGCCGGTGAATTAAAACTCAGCAATTCTTCTAAGTTTGTGCCGTGTCTTGTGTGAGGTATCGCCTAGGACACCAAGCTGGCTCATCGGCAGGCTCTTGGTGTCCCCGCCAGGACCCCCACAGGAGGTCATAGGGAGCCTTCATAGGGAGATTAAGGCTGCTTGAGCTTTAAGTACTCGCAGTCAAGTGGTGCAGTTGCACCTAATATAAAGGGAGGTGGTGCGCAGTTCGTCACTCCTGTGGGGGTCCGGGCGGGGATACCAAGAGCCTGCCGATGAGCCAGCTTGGTGTCCTAGGCGAAATCCCACACAAGACACGGCACAAACCTAGAAGAATTGCTGAGTTTTTATTCACCGGCCGTGAAAGCCAATATACCATTTTTAGCCTATTTTCAATTTTGAAAAAATAGGCTTATGAGATCACCTTTTGTCCGTGTGTGTGTGCGTGTGTGTGTGTGTGTGAGGTGTGTGTGTGTCCCCCCTAATAAAATCTTAACGGCTGGAGCGATTTCAATGAAACTCGGTAAGTTCATAGCACTATTTCCGGCGACCTCGACCGTGCCCTTCAAATTTTGTTACGTCTCACCAATCCAACATGGCGGCTGTGCGAAATATTTCACTAGCATTCCATATCTCCGAAACTATTACCGATATCGCCATGAAGTTGTGTACGGTGATAAAGGGCACTACTAGAAGTTCACATACGAGACTTTTAAAAACTTGGTGACTACACAACCAACATGGCGGTCAAGCGACGTTGAGACTTTTAAATAGACATTTCTCGCGATTTAACTATCCAAACGTAATGAAACATGGTACAGCAAACATTTATACATATTGTAATGCACTGGAGTCTAATTTAGTTCAATTGTTTACATAACCTCAAAATGGCGGCTGTGCGAATCATTTCAGTGACATTCTATATCTCCGAAACTATTACAGATATCATCATGCAATTTTGTACTGTGATAAAAGGTACTGATACAAGTTTACCTATGTACCTGTAAAGTACAAAACGAACATGGCGACCAAGCGAATTTGAAATATTTTAATAGACTTTTCTCGTGATTTAACTCTCTATGCACAGTGAAATATGGTACAGTAAATGATTTTGCAGATTGTAATGCACTGCCATCTAATTTCATTCAATTGTTTACATAACCTCAAGATGGCGGCTGTGCGAAATTTTAAAATTAAGTTTTTATTTCTTGTGTAGTAATCATGCGATCGAAGTGAAAGTTTGAATAATGAACCTAGGCAATAATTGTCCTTGAATGGTACATAACTATATGGGCTATACATATAACAATCCTAAATGGCGAGCTTCCGAAATATTTAGACGGTTCTCAATATCTATGAATCTTTTACAGCAACCAAACAGATTTTTTTATGTTCATAGAGACTATGAACATATGTTCACCTATAGGACTTTCAGTAACCTGGTGAGCACAAATCCAACATGGCAGTGACGCGAAATATAAATATTTAAATGGACGTTTCTCGCGAATTAACTATCCGAGTGCCATGAAACGTTGCACGTTAAATGCTTATACAAATGATGATCCACTGCCATCTAATTTATTTCAATTGTTTGCATAATCACAAGATGGCTGCTGTGCGTAATTTTAACATCTCGTTTTTACTTCTTGTGTTCTGATCATGCGATTGAAGTTTGAATACCACACGTACACAGATTTCTTAATGTAATAGTACAAAAATAAAAATCCAACCGGGAGACCATCTGAAATATCTAGACGGTTCTCAATATCTACGAATCTGTGACAGCAATTAAACTGAAATTTTGTATGTTGATAGAGGCAATTAACATGAACAGGATATATGAAAATAGGCTGTATAGTTCTTCACGGAACTACTTGTTTTGTGCGTGGTTTTGCTTCATATCTCTACTTAGTATAATACAAAGTCCCCGATTCTTGGATGTTCCGGGTAATCTCGAGAACCACTGGATGGATTTTGATGCAGTTTACACCATTCTGTAAAGGATTTCTCGAGTAAGGTTCCTGTAGAAAATTATTTATTTATGGCCAAAGGAAGCCGAGCAGTAACGATTTCAATGAACCGAGTCGAAAAAAAATCAGTCCGTGCGCCTTGGCGTACACTGAGTAAACCCTTTACAACGTCTATATACTACGAGTGTAAGAAGTGTTCAGAATGAAAAGTTCTACAAAAAAGTCCGCGACAGTATAACTCAATCTTTAATACATAGAAGAGAAGGGAAGAGCAAGGAAAAGATCGTCACAAGAAACCAAGTGAGAGAGAGAGTAGAGGGAGTTATAAGATCATATTACAATGAACTAATATGTATTATGGTGTTTGAAGCCATTTTCAGTGTTGCCTTAGTAACCCATGACCCATCTCATTTGGGTAAAATCGTGTTGACCGACTGAAAGCGTCAAACTTTCGAACTAATATTTCATATTGTTGACAAACTCGTATTATTTAATTTTGGAAATTGTCTCTTATCTATTATACCCTGTAAAATGTATTTAAGTAATGCAGTGTATGATTACAGATGTTCATTTATAATCATTCAAAATTGTTCATGAAACAGAAACAGTGAATAGTAAATGTGAAAATTACTGCAATTTTATTTAGTGACGTACATTGTATTTCGTGTTACCACCAAACGTTTTCAAGCCCATAACCGTTGTGAGCATAATCCTCGTTATATAAAATTATATTTTCAATACCATTGTGTTCTTGAGACTCATTTATGAGATAATGCATGTGTGATTGTCAGTCTATTAGGAATATGTAGCAATAACATAATTCACATTTCCCTAATATATCTCTCGAATAGTTGTTTTTCCTGTTTTCTGAAGAATCATTTTACTTGGATAAATCAATTTTTGCACTTAACGAACTCAATAATGGACATTTCTTTTGAGGAACCGTTAGAAATGTTGAATTTTACCTTTTGTGCAGCCGAAATAAATCAGAAACCTCTATGGAGATCAAATTGGCAGGTGAAAAGCTGAAGGAAGTAGGAGACTTCTGTTACTTAGGAAGCAGAATAACCAGTGATGGACGAAGCAAAGAGGATATTAAAAGTAGGTTGGCTCAGGGAAAGAAAGCATTTCTACAAAAAGAAAAATCTGCTGACATCGAATATAGATTTAGGTATTAGGAAGTCATTTTTGAAAGCCTTTGTCTGGAGCGTGGCGCTCTATGGAAGTGAAACTTGGACTATTGGTGCAGCAGAAGAGAGGAGAATTGAAGCATTTGAAATGTGGTGTTACAGGAGAATGATGAAGATCAGATGGGTAGATAGGGTTACAAACAAAGAGGTATTAAGACGAGTGGGAGAGGAGAGATGCTTCTGGCGACTGCTAATGAAGAGAAGAGATAGGTTGGTAGGACACATACTAAGACACCCAGGAATAGCAAGCTTAGTTATGGAAGGAAGGGTCGAGGACAAAAACTGTAGGGGTAGACCAAGGTTAGAATATGTTAAACAGATTGCCTCGGATGTAGGGTGTCGGAGCTATGTAGAGATGAAACGATTAGCTCAGGACAGGGAGGCATGGACAGCTGCATCAAACCAGTCAAAAGACTGAAGACTCAAACAACAACCTTTTGTGAATAATTGATTACCCCTCAAATTTCGCTAGACGTCAACTACCCTTATCGTGTCTTTTCCGGAATATTCCGCTCTAATACCTTTGTCTAGGGTGTCGTTTACGATATATTCCGCAACGTAATTCCCGCTCTTATAGGTACGTACGGATTATTCCGCAGGCTATAATAGGTGTTCATTTAATTACGAGATGTGGCAGGTAGGAATTAGAAAACCATAATGAACTCACTCGGAACCGGGAAAGACTACGTGGATAATTTCATATACATTTTTCTGGAATAGACACATACTCGAATTTGACAGTATTGGCTGATGTACGATGTAAACAGTGAAATCAGGGAGAGGGGGGCTCGTGCGATGAATATATGTCTACGATTTAAAGGTATTTGGACAAATCGGACAGCGATTACAGTGAAACAGTGAACAGATTGAGGGTTAATCAAGTGCCAATAAAACCGATGGAGATGAGAGCAGTGGCGATTTAGCAACAAGAGTAATATTTCAAGGTATGCCAACTTTCCGGGCTGTAAATTCCACGGTTTTCCTGAACTGGTTAGTATATTTTTTATTATATTTTCTCTTTTAAAATTCCTTCTAAAGAATATAAAGAAGAAGAAAAATTAGCATGTCTTAAAAAGAAATCTTGATAAAATGATCACTCTAAGAATATAACAGCATATTTCAATGACACTGGAAGAGTTAAGAAACTTAAGTGATCCAAGAGAAATACGCTATCGTGGGGTTGTTTAGCTTGTGAGGAAGTGGCAGTGGGAGCAGCAGGCAAGTGACGTACGAGACATAGCGGGAAGTGACGAGATCTCTTGGCAGACGGTAAAGTTGGCCAAAGTGCCGATCCCATAACCTTCCGTTTATAAAGCAAAAGTGTAATACATTCCATTGATGGAGCGTATTCACCAAATACACTTGACCCGGTTGTGTCGCGCGCGATAGTTCACGCTGAAATCGTGTCATAGGGCTGGGTGAGGCGGATAGTCACACTTCCGTAAGCACTCCTCGCAATGTAGTAGTTCTTTTTGTTTTACCGAGGTGCTTAAGACTTCGTGGTCAGCAGCCCCATGTTTTAAGGTGTGTATATGTGGAGGGATTTGACTGATCACCTCTGTTACTGTGGTGTGGGTGATCGAATATGCAGGCCTATTGAAGTATTAGAAGTCAGTATTTTTTCAGTCTTGCCTAGTTCTATTATAGAAAGCTTTTCAGTCGGTCAACACAAATCAAATTGTGCCCAATGACATTAGGCGGGAAAACTATTTATACACCAAAACACAGACATGGGCAAACGTTTTAGGGACAGAGCCATATGCAGTACAAAGTATTCTAGGCTGGCCGAAAAGAAAAACAACACATGTTTATAGATAGATTATAAACGTATCTGAATTTTAAATCAAACAAATCTAATAGTCTATAATGGTAGAAATCTTAGGAAAAAAAGAACACACTTTCTTCTTGGTTCGTTGAGGCCCCTTGGACCTCGTGGATCCTAACTGTGGCAAGCTTCGGTGGCGTAGTTGGTAGCATGCTGAGCTTCTATGCACAAGATAGCGGGTTCAAACCCGGCCAAAGCCGTCGGATTTTTTAAGAGCGCTAAAAATCCCTCAGTATGCCTTCCTTCGGAGGGGAAGTAAAGCCGGCGGTCCCATATCATAGATTTATGGCATGTTAAATTACACCTATGTGAAGCTAAATTTTATCCGACGGTTTTGGCCAGGTTTGAACCCGCTATCTTGCGCATAGAAGCTCAGCATGCTACCAACTACGCCACCGAAGCTCGCCAGAGTTAGGAACCACGAGGTCCAAGGGGCCTCAACGAACCAAGAAGAAGAAAGTGTGTTCTTATTTTCCTAAGTTTCCTATCATTAGGAATGTAAACAGCACTCTTAGGTTTCTACGTTCGTTGCCAAGAGCCGACTGCGGTGGCGTCTAGTAGCTAAGTTCTGAACTAGGCCTAGTAGTCGTTGACAATGGCGTTTGGCGGCAAAAGTAGGAACTATTTGAAAAATTCAAAGTTGCAGTCCTTGCTTGAATAAAAAAAAACAGATACACACACTTATACAGCCATCACAATTAACACGGGTTATCAGAGAAATTCCACACACACCCAAAGTACACGGGGCTACATGACCGCGTTGTCGCAGCCCCTAAACTGACGAACCAACCAACCAACTCTAGCGAGCTTTCTTCTTAGCCCAGTACAGCGTTCCTTCATCTTTGCACTGTGAACACACCTTTATTATTTGTTAGAAGAGGAAGGAGTATGTGACAAGTGAAACTGTGCTTCTAAAAGTTTTTCATAATCTGGTTGAAACTGGGATGAGCTGATTCTTAGTAGCGCAGCTAAATGGTGGTCTGCCAATCTATTTCTGACGCTATTTTTGCGAAGCTTCATTTTAGAAAACACGTGTTCAGAGATGCGAACATGGCAGTTATCTTCCGTGCACGAGATTTCAAGTTTGGGAAGCTTGATTTTGGTAGAACTCAATTTTCGAATCGTTGAGGAATAGTTGTTCAATTCATTGTTACAATGTAACGCAATCAGCAACTCTATTACACAAAACGCATAAATACACTGAGATTGAAACAGTTTTTCACCTCTAGGTACACAGAACAGAAGGTATGACCTATATGTAATTGTAGTTAGTTTAATTCGAAACATTGTGGAGTTTGAAGCCATTTTTCAGTGATGCCTAAGTAAACAAAAGTGGTGCTTTTCAGTCGGCCAACACGAATGTGCCCAAGAAGAGCTGGGTTATGCCATAATCCTGAAATAAATTACATGAGATTAATAAATACACTAGGATGACCAGTTTCGATCGTCAAGCGATCATCATCAGATTCATTACACTTAGGCTATAACATCTATGTTTGAGAATACAGGTGAAAATATTTACAATATGTACAATTATTTAGTTGCAGTATTGGTAATGCAACTGTCGGTGTATGCTAAATGTAGTACCGTATATCTAGCATTTCACCTAACATCAGATATACTACATTTAGCATACACCGACAGTTGCAATACCAATACTGCAACTAAATAATTGCACATATTGTAAATACTTTTCACCTGTATTCTCAAACATAGATGTTATAGCCTAAGTGTAATGGATCTGATGATGATCGCTTGACGATCGAAACTGGTTATCCTAGTGTATTTATTAATCTCATGTAATTTATTTCAGGATTATGGCATAACCCAGCTCTTTTTGGGTACATTCGTGTTGACCGACTGAAAAGCACCAAACTTTTGTTTTGATAATTTATTTATTTAGCGTATGATGAAACAACCTATAAACTATTTACATATCCAGTGGAAGATAAGCAGAGAGTAAATACAAATTATCATGTATATACAAAGCTTGAGATTGTAAATATTGAGTGTGAGTGATGTACTTCTCACTAAATGTGAATGTCCAATTCCGCTACCCACTTCACTACTTCCGGTGTTGCTGAATTGAGGTCTTCCATGGTGCCAGAGAAAGCACGGAGTGGACATTCCTGCACTACATGCTTCATTGTTTGGCGAACCTCCCCACAATCACAATGGGGGGAAACTGACCAGCCCCATGTGTGTAAAGTAGATCCTGTTCTACCTACTCCACATCTCATGCGATTTAGTCTACTCCAGGTGCAGCGTGGCAGATCGAAGCCTGCCAGTTTTGTAGAGGGATTATTGATGCCCACTATTGCACGAGGTGGGGATAAAGACCACTCTGTTGACCACTTAGAAGTGGAGTTGAAGGAGCTGGATGTTGATTTCACAGCCGTCTTCCAAGCAGGCTGACGAGACTTAAGGCGTGTGCATTTCTGTCTGATATCCTCATGAACAGGTAGATGTTCATTCTTCAACATTCTTGTCCACAGCTGAAAAAGGGCCTTCTGTCTCCTGATATGTGGAGGTACTATATTGCTGAGTACCGGTAACCATTTGATCGGTGTAGCACGAAGTGTACCACTTATGGTCCGCATGGTTTGGCGAAGTTGTGAACCTACTAGCTGTGTGTGAGCACTATTAAGCCAGATACCAGAGCAGTATTCTGCTGCAGAATAGACCAAGGCCAAAGATGTTGTCCGTAAAGTGTTTCCATCCGCTCCCCAAGAAGTTCCAGCCAGTCGTTGGTGAATGTTATTACGACTTTTTAGTTTGTTGGCGGTTTTCTGCAGATGATGTTTGTACGTAAGAGACCTATCCAATGTTACTCCTAAATAACTGGGATTGGCACAATATTGTAGTTCATGACCCTTGAGGAATAGCCTTGGATGGTAGCTCGCTTCTGCGTTGTTTAGATGAAATGTAGATGTCACTGTTTTCTGTGGGTTAGGATGTAGATACCATCTTTGAAAATAGTCATCCAACAGTTCGAGGTCTCGATTAAGAACTATTTCAGCTTCTGCGAAGTTGGGCCGCTGAATTGTAAGGCAAATATCGTCCTCATATATGAACTTTCTGGACACTGTTTCAGGCAGGTCGTGGATATATAAGTTGAAAAGAGCAGGAGATAGAACCGACCCTTGTGGCAGACCATTATTGACTTTGTGGAATTTGCTTCTGATGTGTTCTGAGTGAACTTGAAATAGCCGGTTGTTTAACATTCTGTCAATTAGTGTTGCAATTTTTATGCAAGGAACAGCTTTAATAAGTTTAAGCATAAGACCTTCCCTCCAAACTGTGTCGTATGCAGCTGTAAGATCTAAGAAGACAGAGACGTTTTTCAATTTCTTCTCAAAACCAACCTCCAAATACGTGGACAAGGACAGTACTTGGTCACTGCAGTCACGGCCGGGTCGGAATCCTGCCTGCTCAACTGGAAGGATTGCTTCGATGGCCGGTGCTATTCGGTTCAGTATCAGTCTTTCTAATAACTTGTAGGTGACGCAGAGTAGAGCAACAGGTCGATAGCTTTGTGGGAGAGTTGAATCCTTTCCTGGTTTCAGAAGGGCGATAATTTTTGACTTCTTGAAGATTGGGGGGAGTCTTCCTGACTGAAGTATGGAGCTGAAGAACGCAACGAGCCATCTTTTTGTAGCTGGACCACAGCTTTTTAGGAGTTCTGGCTAGATTCCATCCAGTCCTGCAACTTTGCCATTTCGGGAGTGATTTTAATCCCTCGTAGATCTCTTGCGATGTGAAAGGTTGTGAATAGGTGGCGTGCGGTTGGGTTTCACGTTTTGTCTGTTTAAGCTCAGTTTTAATCCCTTTCGTGGTCAGTTTATTCCTTGTTGTTTTAGAGATAGAAACGAGGTGATTTGCTATCGCTTCTACCTTGATTGGAGAATGTTGTTTCGGGGGTATGGATGTGGAATCTAATTTCCGAATAAGTGACCATGCTTTTCTACTAGAATGGGTGAAATTCATGTCTTGTACAGTTTTCACCCACTTCTCTTTTCTAGCAAGATCAAGTGACAGTAGTAAATCTGTTGCTTTCTCGTGGCTGCTATTCTCCTCGAATTCCTCACTCAGTCTGCTGGACTCTTCACTCCAACCCGGTATATAGTCTTTACGAAATCCTCTAGGAATACATGATTTTGCTGCTGATTTTATTAAGCCCACAAATCTCATTAGTTCTCTGGGACAGGTTTAATCCATCTGATGTTGGCATCAGTAGACTTGGCATAAGCATCCCAGTCTGCTTCCTGAAAGTTCCAGCGTGGTTTGGGTGTGGATTGTATAACTGGGATCTGAATTCCTATTTGGTAAATTATTGGTCTATGCTGGCCGTGAGGGAAGTTATTGAGCACTTGTCTCGTAACACGGCAAGATGGTGACATAAAACTGTGCGAGACAAAACAAAGGTCTGGAGTGTAGTCGCATTTCCAACGGCCAGAGTGAAACGTTCCAATGTCTTTAGGGTCATATATTAGCGCAAGGTCGCTTGCTTCAGCCCATTCAGTGACCTTAGTTCCATTACCATCGTCCTGTGTATAGCCCCAAGATGTGTGGTGGCTGTTGAAATCTCCAAGGACGATGTTATTTTGTTTTGATAATTCAAAAACATGTCGGGGGCCGGATTAAACTCGCTCAAGGGCCGCACTTGGCCCGCGGGCCGTACTTTGCCCATGACTGCCCTAGCATGAAAGAAATATTACATGAGATATGTATCACAATATAACACGTTTTTACGTAATCCAATTAAGTAACCCCTCGCTTTTTGTACATAAACACGCAATCTTTCGTGTAATATATTTTTCAGGTCAGTGTGTATCAATGCTTGCTTTCTCTCCTAATGTGTTATCGTGTTATTAATAATGTTATTGGTTTTACGTCCCTTTTAACTACTGTGGCTTTTAGAGACGCCACGCCGGGATGTTGGAAATTTCTCCCAGAAGGGTATCTTAAACGTAAATCTACTGACACGGCTCCCTCGCATTTGTTCACCCTCAAATTCCAGGTGACTGCGGCAGGATTCGATCCTGTGTTATCGTGTTGGAAGCCATTTTTCAATGTTGCCTAAGTAATCGAAATGTAATGTTTTTCAGATGTCTCATGTAAATGTTTTCAGGATGAGGGAAACACCCTTTACGATTGGGTACAATCATGTTGACCGACTGAAAAACATTAAATTCCGCCTAATGTAATTGGGCACAATTTGTGTTGACCGGCCGAAAAGCTTTCTATGCTAGAGAATGTATCTTTCATTGGGACCAGGATTGGCAGGAAAGTGATCGTCGCCTCAAGTTTGTTACCATCTCGGCATTTGGATGGACTCAAAGTGGTAAACCGCGTGAAACCACACCTAAGATAGTTCCGGTGAGAATGGAACCCACCTCTTCTCACTTAAATTAATGAGGCTGAGTATGCTTCATTCCAGTTCTTAGACCAGAATTATATTTCTTGGCAGAGCAGAGAATCAAAACAGGGCTCAGGGATGACAGCCAAAAATGCTAGCTACTACATCACGAGGCCAAAATAACTGGGTACCTATCTAAGTGTTGACCACTTGAAAGAATGTTTTCGTTTCGGCGTGGCTGTAGGCAGTCGCTGAGGAGGTTTGAATTCCCCCTCCCCTTGAAGATGGTTTTCTGTGGTTTCCCATCTTCCTTCCAGGCAAATGCCGGGATTTGTCCCTAACTACAGGCCACAGCCGCTACCTTCCAATTCCTCGTCCTTACAATCACACTTTCCTCCCCAGACAACACTCCACACGCAACGGTACTTGTAGCTCACCCCATAGGTGTCCGCATGGAAGCAACTACAAACTCTGGCGAACCAAACATGTCCTTGGACACTCCCGGCACTAAAAGCCATACGATTATAAAAAATGAATCTTAAAACACAACTCAGCAATTCTTCTAGGTTTGTGCCGTGTCTTGTGTGGGGATTTCGTCTAGGACACCAAGCTGGCTCATCGGCGGGCTCTTGGTGTCCCCGCCCTGACCCCCACTGGAGTAGCGAACTGCGCGCCACCTCCCTTTAAATAAGGTGCAACTGCACCTCTTGACTGCGAGAACTAAAAGCTCAAGCAGCCTCAACCTCCCTATGAAGGCTTCCAAAAAGATGGTATATTGGCTTTCACGGCCAGTGAATTAAAACTCAGCAATTCTTCTAGGTTTGTGCCGTGTCTTGTGTGGGGTTTCGCCTAGGACAACAAGCTGGCTCATCGGCGGGCTCTTGGTGTCCCTGCCCGGACCCCCACTGGAGTAGCGAACTGCGCACCACCTCCCTTTAAATAAGTTGCAACTGCACCTCTTGATTGCGAGAACTAAACGCTCAAGCAGCCTCAACCTCCCTATGAAGGCTTCCAGAAAGATGGTATATTGGCTTTCCCGGCCAGTGAATTAAAACTCAGCAATTCTTTTTAATTCACTGGCCGTGAAAGCCAATATACCATCTTTTTAAAAGACAACATTGAAGAAATAGCCCCTTTCTGTAAAATTAAAAGACAGTCCCCAGGGGATCTACGCACAGTACGTTGCTAAGCTGAGTGCAGCTACCAGGACGGTGTCACTGTGTCAAGTTATCATGGGACCTGCATACTGCTCATTAGTATTGCTGGCTGGTTCGACGAAGGAGCGGACTTCCTTAAAAACAAGGTCACTTAGACATACAGTAGGAGTGGTCTATGAGCTGAGTATTAATCTTGTATTTATTACGAGGCTCTTTACCTTGTGATCTTTAAGCCATGGGACCTTCCTTTAGCACAGAATATGAACCACTTTTCGTAACTTTCCAAATTCCAATACGAGAATCCCACATGCATTAACAGCATTAACCATTCACTTTGCTGAGGGACACAATCACGGCTCGACTGCTGTTGTCATGTGGTTCATAATAGGCTTCATAGGCCCTCCCACTGCTGACGGGTCGTTGAGGAAAGCAACTGAAGCGCAAGCTGCAATGTATAGCGTGTTTCACTTCAATACACAACAGATATGTGGGTTGCCTACCACCTGCAATAGAGCCGCGAGAAGATCTTGCTCGCTAATTCGTCTACTGTATCTCTGGTCCCTGTGCCTTGGTCTTTTCTGTCCTTTCGTTTCACAGGCTGTCACGGTGGCTCGGACGCTGGCGTGAGAGACTGCGGAGCCTATGGTCAGGGGTTCGAATCACGAGTCTGACTCTATTTTCTTTTATCATTTTAAGTGATCTAGTCGACGTCATAGTACCGCTTGGTGCATATGTACTGAGTTCACTGGTGAGCTCTGGCGTTACGAGACGGCAACGACACGGCGAGCGTGACGTCATCCAGCCAGCTCCCTCCTTTCACCGCGCACTCCAGCTCCTTCATGACTTGTAAATTTCTAGTGTTCTTATTGTTTCTTGATCATCTAACATGTCAAGGGTCTTCGCGAGAAGCCTCCAGCCTCTCTAGCATTTTTCAGCATTTGTAGCATTTGAAATGATATCAAGTCCAGTCTTTCAGACTGACTGTCTCTCTTTCTTATTGGCCCATTGTCAGACAAATAACAATGTTCTTACTAAAAAATTGCTCAACAGTTTCTCTTCTTTTCTTTTACGAACACTGTTGATTTTTATAATAGTTATATCAAGCAGTGAAGTATTAGTATGCTACGTTTTTTTTTTCTGGCAGTAACCCTCAATATAATAAAATCCGTGTAATTTCTAGGGCCACTTTGCCGTAACATTTAAAAGAAAGGAATTACATGGAACATAAAGAATGACTGTCCAACTCATCCTTGTTACATTTTGATTTGACCGATGCATATTTTATCCCATAAATCAATAGTCTCCCAACAAAAGTGTTTGTAAATATTTTCAAATGAAGATTTGGTAAACTCAAAACAGTAAATGTAATAACAGGCACAACACTTAACGAAAAAAGTAGACTGGTAAAAAGTCTCCGCCTGCGTCTGAGCCACCGTGACAGCCTTTGAAACGAAAGGACAGAAAAGACCAAGGCACAGGGACCAGAGATACAGTAGACGAATTAGCGAGGAAGAACTTCTCGCGGCTCTATTGCAGGTGGTAGGCAACCTACATGCCACTTGAGTATTCTAGTAATGATAACGATCGTGTGGCCTCCTGAGAGGCCGAGTGCAGGTCTATCTAGTTGACGCCCGTGGGCGAACTTCGCGTCGTAATGAGGATGAAGTGAGGATGAAGACGTCACATACACCCAGTCCCCGAGCCACGGGAATTAACCCCAGGAGATTAAAATCCCTGATGGCTCGGCCGGGAATTAAACCCGGGTCACTTAGGGTCAAATCCTAGCGCACTAACCATTTAGCCACGGAGCCGGACAGTGTATTCAAGTGAAACATGCTGTACAATACTGCTCGGGTCAAAGCTCCGTGAACTTGCGAGGTGAGGTGAAGTGGCAAGTGGGAAGAGAAGGGCCTGTCAACAGCCCGCTATGTTATCTGGAATTCATGTCTATTCCAATACTGCTAACATGGGCCCGTTCCTCAAACCACTGTGGTGTTACGAATGAGTGAGTGAGTCACCGATTAATGTATTCGGTTCGGTTAGAACGCGCGGACAGGGAGAGATAGAGCAAGCATGCTGTCGGGCAAACAATGGTTATTATCGGCACTTGGTACTGCCTAACGTTTGAGTCGTTAACCACGGTGGGTGAGTGGTCAACGTGTCGGTCTACTAACTCCAAGCTTGCAGGTTCGCTCCTGGCCGTGGTAAGTGATTTTTTTTTTGAAAGGCGACAAAAATTACGTTATCATGTCATACGATGTTGGCATGTCAAAGGACCCATTTGAATTCAGTAGGCCGTGTGCATAATGCCCAAATTAATCTCGGGAGTTTCCGCCAACACAAAGTTCCTCATTACTAGAAAGCGCTATAGTGTTCAAGGATCTTAGATATCTAACCTCCTTGACTTTCATAGTGCTATAAGGAACAGCGAAATTCGACATGCAAGCTACCCTTTGGGTGTCAAATAACAAAGCTTGCACCCGGCACTCGGGGCCATACGATATTATTATTATTATTACCGGGATAGTGAGAGAACTATATCTTATTTGGCCATGGTTCACTGCTACGATCTCAATGTACCTTGTGTCTGGTGTTACCGACGATTAACGAGTGAACTATGTTCACACGTCGAGGTTTCATTATGCCGCAAAGCAGCCTTACGTTAAGAATGATATATGTGATTTGTCAGCAATGCTTGTGCTATTGAGAACGATTACAGGGGGCGTAGCTTATGATGAATGGTCTTTACAAGCCTCTTAATATTCGGCTTGAACACATAATGCACGTCGATTTACATATGTTAATATGTCTGACTTATAATGGGTGAGACCTGCCGTGCGCGTGCAGCATGCTTCCGACCACAGTATGTCAGCCCATCAGATTCAATAATGAGATACCGTGGGCCTAAGTACTTCCGTAGTGGGACGCATGTTTCTTCCTGAATTGAAAATTTGAGCTAGTGACCTATAATATAGTCTTTTAGATATGTCGTCATTAAACAAGAGCTGTGATCGCAGGTGTGTTCTTACAACTGTTCCGTGTACCGGGTGAGTTAGCCGTGGTGGTTACGGCATGACTGATGGCAGTCGCTCACATCCGGGAGGCGAGGAGGTTCGAATCCCCCCGCCGGCAACCTTGAAGATGGTCTTCTGTGGTTTCCCATCTTCCTTCCAGGCAAATGCCGGGGTTGATCCCTAACTATAGGCCACAGCCGCTACCTTCCAACTCCTCGTCCTTACATTCCAACTTCCCTCCTTCCCTCCCCAACGGTACTTGTAGCTCACCCATTGGGTGTCCGTCTCGTAGCAGCTACAAAACTGGCGAGCCGAACATGTCCTCGGACACTCCCGGCACTAAAAGCCATACGCTAAGAAAACTGTTCAGTGTAAATTTCTCCTTCCAGTTTTTTTAGCGTATGGCGTTTAGTGCCGGGAGTGTCCGAGGACATGCTCGGCTCGCCAGTTTGTAGCTGCTTCTATGCGGACACCCATGGGGTGAGCTACAAGTACCGTCGCCTGTGGAGTGTTGTCTGGGGAGGAAAGTTTGAACGTCAGGACGAGGAGTTTGAAGGTAGCGGCTGTGGCCTATAGTTACGGGCCAACCCCGGCATTTGCCTGGAAGGAAGATGGGGAACCACAGAAGACCATCTTGAAGGTTGCCGACGCGGCGGGGGGATTCGAACCTTCTCGCCTCCCGGATGTGAGCGACTTCCAGCAGCCACGCAGTAACGACCACGGCTAACTCACCCGGTCTCTCTCTTGGGACCGATAACCTCGATGTTAGGCCCCTTAAAACAACAATTATCATCATCATCACCCGGTCTCCTTCCACTAATCACTCTATATAGACCGCAAGGGCCCTTGTTACCAACGGTTAACGATTAGTTAGTTACTTCTTCTTCTTCTTCTTCTTATCTCTCCCCAAGGCGGACCGAATTTGAATTCCGGTCAATGCATGTGAGATTTTCAAAGTGAAATGCCATGTCCTGTGGTTCGGATTCTACGTAAAAAGGAGGTCCCGTGGCTCATGATCGTGAGATTAACGGTCACGTAAAACTACAAACTTCCTTCCTTCCTTTCTTCTTCCTAGCATTTATCCCACATTGCAGAGTCTGCTTTCTTGCATCTTTGCTTCAATTTCTGCCGATCTTTGGCGTCCCTAGGTAGAACATTCACCGTGCGCATGTCTTCCTGTAAGATGTTGAGCAAGCTAGTCCTTGGTCGTCCTCGCGGTCTGCGGCCTTCAGGACACAAATCTAGTGCAGTTTTCGCAACTGATGAATTGTTGCAGCGAAACACATGGCCATACCATCTCAAACGACTCTCACGCATTTTACCAGGTATTGGAGCAACACCAAATGTTGTGGCGTAGTCTAGTAAGTCCTTGCGGCCAGCGAATCATCTTCATTCCCATGACATGAAGCTGTTGTTTCCTGTCTCTTCGTGACTGGCCAACATTCAGTAAAGTGCCACCGGTTAGATAGTTAATTCATATTTAACTTAAATACCGGAGACCATTTCAATATTCCAATTTCGCGTCGCCGCCATGTTGGATTTGTGCTCACCAGGTTATTGAAAGTCCCGTAAGTGAACTTATGTTTAGGTTTATTTTCTTGTGTATTTCCATAAAGAGCAACTAGTTCCGTGAAGAACAATAAAGCCTATTCTCATATATCCTACTTATGTCAATTGCCTCTATTAACATACAAAATTTCAGTCTGATTGCTGTCATAGATTAATAGATGTTGAGAACCGTCTAAATATTTCGGATGGTCACCATGTTGGATTTTTATGTATGTAGGCCATAGAGTTATGTACTATTTAATAACAATTATTTCGTAGGTTCATTATTCAAACTTTCACTTCGATCACATGATTAGGACACAAGAAATAAAAACATAATTGTAAAATTTCGCACAGCCGCCATCTTAAGGCTATGTAGGAAATTGGACTAAATTAGATGTCAGTGCATTACAATGTGTATAAATATTTTCTGTACCAAGTTTCACTGCGTTCGGTTGGTTAAATCGCGAGAAACGTCTATTTAAATGTTTCAACGTCGATTGGCCGCCAAGTTCGTTTTGTAGTTAACAGAATTTTGAAAGCCACATAGGTAACTTTCTAGTAGTGGCCTTTATCACCGTACAAAATTTCAGGGTGATATCAGTAATAGTTTCAGAGATATAGAATGCAGGTAAATATTTCGCACAGCTGCCATGTTGGATTGGTGAGACGTAATGAAATTTGAAGGACACGGTCGGGGTCGACCTAAATAGTAATATGACTTTACCGAGTTTCATTGAAATCGTTCCAGCTGTTTACATTTTATTATGGGGCGACACACATACGGACGCACACACCCACACACACACACACACACACACACACACACACTGATGCACATACACACACACACGGACAAAAGGTAATGTCATAACCTTATTTCTTCATAAATGAAAATAGGCTAAATATGAGCTTTTAAATTCATTGTACTGTACAAATGCACATTTTCGTATAGTTATGCACTCCTACACTACAGGAATATTCTAACCTTGCTCTACCCCTACTGTTCTTGTCCTCAACCCTTCCTTCCATAACTAAGTTTGCCTTTCCTGGGTGTCTTAGTATGTGTCCTACCAAACTATCTCTTCTCTTAGCGGCATCGTGGCTTAGTTGGTAGCATACTGAATTGCTGATCCCAAGATAGCTGGTTCAAACCCGGCCGAAGTCGTCGGATTTTTTAAGAGCGTTAAAAATCCTTCAGTATGCCTTCCTTCGGAGGGAAGTAAAGCCGGTGGTCCCATGTCATAGATTTATGGCATGTAAAAGATCCTTCTACAGACTAAACTTGTGTGAAGCTAAATTGTTAGGTTAGACTTCGTCGGAACGCTCCATCAATGTTCCAACGTTCACCACTAGGTATCGTTGATATCTTGTGGCGAAAGTTGGAACTACTTGAATTGAACGGAACTTGTAGCTCACCCCAAGGGTATCCGCTTGAAGCTGCTACAGACTCATGCGAGCCGAACATGTCCTCGGACACTCCCGGCACTAAAAGCCATACGATAAATAAATAATTAAATAAATAAATAAATCTCTTCTCGACATAAGCAGTCGCCAGAAACATCTCTCCTCGCCCACTCGTCTTAATACCTCTTCATTTGTTACTCTATCAACCCTTCGGATCTTCATCATTCTCCTGTAACACCACATTTCAAACACTACTATTCCCCTCTTTTCTGCTGCGCCAACAGTCCAAGTCCAAGTTTCACTTCCATAGAGCGCCACGCTCCAGACAAAGGCTTTTAAAAATAACCTTCTAATACCTAAATCTATATTTGATGTCAACAAATATCTTTTCTGTAGAAATACTTTCCTTGTCTGAGCCAACCTACTTTTATATACAGCACTCTTTGCTTCATCCATCACTAATTATTCTGCTTCCTAAGTACCAAACGTCTCCTGCTTCCTTTAGTTTTTCAAACTTCTAGGACGACCGAATGTGAGATTCCATCCCTTCTTCCTTTTCAGTTGTCTTCACGGGGATGAGCGCAACCATTTTAAATCCTACATACCATAACTTGACTTCAGTTAGTTATTATTGTTTTAAGGGGCGGAACTACGAGGTCATCTGCCCCTCTTAACACATATTAAAAGTATACAAATTTGGAATGGAAATTAAAATTTAGAGGTGGACACCTAAATTTGAAAAGACCAAAAATTAATAAAACAAAACAAACAAAATAATTATAAAAATAAACAAAAAATTACTGAAAAAAAAAAACAGAATTCAAAAACGAACAAGTCGTTGAGTCAATATAAACTGGAAAATTTAGATTGCTGGCCCTAACCCACTCTCACTTATAAAGCGCATGACGAGATCAGCAGCCATCGCATCATCGGCTAATATAAGATTGTCATATGCAAACCAAGGTTTCTTCGTACGTCAGCAAGATCCACAGCTTGACTTCAAACCTCGGATGTTTTGACGGGAATCTAATATGTTTGGCGCGATCACATTGATTGCAACTGCGCATTAATATTGTAGATGCGAATCAAATTCTATTGCACAAAAACTTTCTGTTGTTGTTCACTCATTTAGGGGCCTTGCGACATCGTAGTCATGTCGCTCCGTGAACTTGGATGTGTGTGCAGAATTTGTCTGGTAACCTGTGCTATTGTGAAGACTGTATTAGCATGTGTACTTGTAATTCAGATGAGGATTGGGAAGGAGGTGGCCTTGGTCTTACGTTAGGAACCATCCCGACATTCGCCTGGAGTAGAAGGGGGAAACCACGGAAATCCACCTCCAAGATGGCTGAGGTGGGAATCAAACCCGCCTCTCGTCACTTTTGCCTCACGAGGCTTAGTATACCCCGTTCCAGCCCTCAGACCAGAATTAAATTTCTTGGCAAAGCCGGGAGTCGAATCCGGGCTTCCGTGGTGACAGCCGAGAGTGATAGCCTTTTAAATGATTTCTGAGCAATCATTTACGATATAGAATTATTTCTCAGACATGATTAGTCTATTAGCTTTGAAGATCAAGAAGACTTCTTTAGCTTAACGTAAGACTTTTAGTGCTATCAAATTCTTTGGATATAACTTACTGTAGATTATCTTTTGGCCTAAGTAGTCTGAATTGTTATGGTGCTTGAAGCCATTTTCAGTGTTGCCTTGGTAAACGAAACTTGGATGCTTTTCAGTCGGTCAACACGATTGTACTCAAATGAGATGGGTTATTCCCTAATACTGAAAAAATTAAGTTACATGAGATTAATAAATTATTTACTTACATAACCCTGCCCTCCTATACCTTCCGGTGTCGAGGTTTGGTAGAGAGCTCGCCATTTCTTCCTGTTCAAGTCTGACGACAGCTTGGCTTCCTCTCAAGTGATGTTTTTATTGTGGAGTATTTCTCTCACGGAGTCATCCCATGTCTTTCGAGGTTTTCCCCTGGGTCTTCTTCCTATAGTCCTCTTACATCCATGTACCAAGAATTGTTTTACTATGTCCTCGCCAGTTCGTCATCCTTTTGATCAGTCCGGTTTGCTCTCTATTTGTGCTTTTAATACTTTAATTTCGAGTGTGCCGGGGATTGGCCGACAGCACTCGATCATGGTGGAGGGGCTGCCTCCTATCTGCTCCACGCAGCAGATTCCAGGCTTCCATTAAGAATTTTCACTCGTCTAAAACAAACGTCCGGCCTGTAGCTTAGGTGTTAATCTCTGTCTCTTAAAACCAGTCTGAAATTCCCACTGTCCTCCTATCCTGTCTGCTCACCGACCCAGTTTCCCGTTGGGGTTGGTTACCCAACCTTCCGCTAGGTTGCTCGGCTTAACGGGGGCACCACGTGTTGTAGGATTAGGAGTATTGCGATGAGGGAGGCTACGAGATCTCTCTTATATTCGCATCTCATCCCCATTTTGTAGCCAGGATCTCACGATGTTAGCAGAGATCCCCCCAGGTTCACTCTGGGCCCGATTATACATTTCTTTAGAAAAAATTTAGGCAACAGATGGGTTGACGGACACTTACGTTTGAAGTCAAACGAAGAGTTATATAGAAAGATAGAACCACTCACGTCAATAATTAAAAGCAAAAGGTTGTTGTTCTATGGACACATTTTCAAAATGTCCAACGATCGTCTAACAAAGAAAATTTGGAATTTCGTGAAACAAAAGAGGGAAAAATTGGCATTGTTCGAAGAATGTAACAATAGTACATTATGCAACGGGCCTATAATTACCATTATAGGCGAGTTGCTTACAACTGTTTATGTTCGACGATAATTATTATAACTATTTTATGTTCGAACACAAATATTCATAAATATCTCTAGAGATTTCGCCAGTTTTATGTACTGAACAGAGCGCATGAGACGCAGAGAATGTCTTGTATTTGACCATGGCCTCCTCGATTACCCTACTATGACACTAGGCCAGGCAGTGAAATTTAAATTAGAAGGCCGTGGAACTCAGTGCATCTAATTACCTAATTGGTCAAACAACTGTTTCTTGAGCTCTGATTGGTTGGAGAAACTGTTTCATAATGAAAAATAGTGTTATAATGAGCCTCATTATAGTACAGTTTTCTGACATATAATAGTCAAGGTCGAACATAAAGACCATATAGAAATTGTTATTCCGGACTTCAAAATTATGAACAGGTGTGAATTCAGACACCTAATCAAAAATTACCAGGGATTTAAGGTAGGGGCAGAACCCAAAAGATGGAGGGGCCCTATTTCAGAAGATGCGAAGAAGGCGCTGAGTGGTGGGCTTAAGATATACTGGCAGGATATCAAAGCTGGCAGACGACCTAGAACGAAATATTGATTTTGATTGTTACTCCGTAGTCCATAGTGGCTCAATTCGAATGTAAAAATATATATATTAAATTTGGGAACAGTCGTACTGACCGACTGAAAAGCATCCAACTTTCGTAACCTGAAATGGAAGAGCAGAAAATATGAATGTGAATGGGACTCGAACTCGCGTCCTTGGCTTCTCTAGAAGTAGTGTGTTCATCATTATCCACCGCAGTTTTTTGTGCAGTAAAATATAGGCTACCTTGCTTGATAAGAGTATGGACCGCACTAGCCTACATGGGTACTTTGGCTGTTAGGTCTCGTGGAACACTCCCACGCTACCTTAATTAACATGCGCCCTATAATGTTGAAATTAACAGTTAGTTAGAACAACACATTGTGGGAGGAACACACGTACCGTAATTGTTTTATGATCAGTCTCTGCAGGAATGTGGGAAAAACTCCTCTGGGAAGCATACAGTGGTTCCTTTTGTTTCAGTTTATAGCGCGTAAACAGTTTACACCTGTTATACTACACTAGGATCTGAGAGATGCTATAACGTGCGTTCAAAAAGTAACGAGCCGGAGGCATAATTCCAGAAATTAGTACCTGTATGTTAGAAGTATTGGCCCTGGTTGTTTAGGCACTTGTCCCACTGTGACACGAGGCGGTGAATGGCTGTCTCATAAAATTACCTGGGCTGCGATGTGAACCAGTTCCGCACGTACAGCTGGACGTCGGCGTCCGAGGTTAATCGTTGGCCCCGCAGAGCCCTTTTCAGGGGACCAACATGGCGTATTCACAGGGAGAGAGGTCTGGGCTGTATGGAGGGTGGCCGAGAACCTCCCATTTGAATTTTTGCAAGAGTGCCGCGACTGTGTTGGCCGTATGAGGTCGTGCATTGTCGTGGAGCGACCACGGCGGCTATGGCGTTCTCTGTCACTCGCCGGTCCTGGGTAGTGAGTGCATCAACCTGCTGGACGTTGCAATCGGTAATGCAGGGGGGGTACCCCAGACCGGGCATCATCGGCTAACGACACCCGTCCTTCCTTGAAGCGCTTGTGCCACGCCTTGGTCCTTGCAAGGGACATTCATTGTTCGCCGTACACTTGTGACATTCGGCGATGAATGTCCGTTCCCCCTACTCCTTCCGCAGTCAGAAACCGAACAACACCTCTTTGCTCTTCGTTTTACGCCTCCATGTCACTGTTTGCAATGCGACTGGCAGCGTTGGACGATTGATGCATGCTCACTTTGTATCGTCACGTGACGTGCACGCGTGCCCTCTAGCGACGGGCTGTGACCTTCAACGCTCTGGTCGGAACCACTCCTCGTTACACACGCCACGATTAGCATTCCAGCCTCCGGCTCCTTACTTTTTGAACACACCTTATATTTAACACATAGTCTCTCCCCTCCCTCCTCTTAACTGTTCTTAACGTTGAACGTAAATTCTAACTGATTAGCCTACTCGACCTAGGCAATTTATGCAGGAAAATAATACTGAAAATTTACTATATATTCAAATACGAGGGTGGATGGAAAAGTTTTTGCCCCTATTTTATTTCGCAAAAAAACCTACAGGGATTACAAATATACCTGCTGTTCTACATACCTTACACTATTTTTCCATATAGTCTCCACATTTGTTCAGGCATTTGTCCCAGCGCAGCACTAAATTTGAGATGCCCCTGTGGTACAGTAGAAATTAGTCGTCTGACTCTAAAACGTAACTACCTGATCCCCTGCCTCTAACAGCCGACTTACGGCCTTGGCCTATCAATTTGCCGCTACTCATTCATATGACCTGCCGATTTGCGTGGTCAACGGGATGTGTCCCTCAGTCGGTAATCTTGGCTTTCTTGACCACGTTTGTCCTCACGAGGTTCAGTGCATTGTTCCAGCCCCTAGCTCTGAAAACCCTGACGGAGCTGGACAGGGCGGTAAAACAGGGGGGGGGGGGGGGGGGGGGGGCATTGCCTCCCTCAAGTTTTGGGTGCAATTCGGTTTAAAACTGTGATAAGTCGGTGTTCGGGTCTTTTGCTAGACGTTGACAAAAATGTCTCATATTCATATTCTGATTGTATTTTGCATTTTAATTAGAAATTAATAATAATCAACTTTCTGGTTTCTCAATTTAAGCTAGGCCTACATTAATATGTTATTTCATGTTTTAAAACAAAAATACATTCCTGTTAGGTAGGCAATCGCAGTGTGTAAATTTGACCCCCCCCCCCCCCCTCCCCAACGTATGCCAGGAGTTTTACGACCCTGGAGCTGGATATCGAATTAGGGATCGCCTAGGTAAGAGGCAAGTACACCTCTCGAGGACGCCTACCAGGCTGTTGAGCAGTTATTAAATCTTACTTCATAAAACAAAACATGGACCATGAAAACACAACGGCACTTTAATTCTACTTGGAGGCACAAAGCGATGCGCTATGATATGGCACACGAACACTTTCACTGCACATCCGGGAAGTACGGTATGAATCCACCTGTGTTTATACCCGTGCTCGCTAAGACATGGAGAGGATAAGGAAGCTACTCACAACAAGCAAATGCTGGGAACACTCCTTTTTTACCCCCCCCCCCCCCCCCCAGGGGCTCACATCTGGTGAGACGTGGGTTGGCGACCACGGGGCCCCAGCTGAGTCCGGCATTGCTTCCACTTACTTGTGCCGGGCTCCTCTCCGTCTTCTTTCCTGTCGACCTCACTGGGTTAACTCTTGTTCTCTTCCGACCCCGACGGTGTTAGGGTATCCGAGGCCTAGGGAGTCTCTTCATTTCCCGCCTTAATTGGCCCTTGTCTCATGTTTTCTGTTACCCTCCTTCTGCGAGGGGTCAGCCTTCTTTTTCTTTTCCTGTTATCTTCTGCCTTCTACACAACGCCCTCACGGAGGCAGGGTGTATGTAGCCCCACCACTTCTGGTGCACCCTGGATATTGCTACTTCCTCAGGGGCTCACGGCTGGTGAGTTCGGGAGTTCGCGACCCCGAGGGATTCCTGAGCTGGGTCCGTTTTTTTCCCCCTTTTATCCATTACCTCTGGGGCGGACCCTCTCCTCTTTCACTTTCCCATCTGCCTTTCATGGCTCTCCATCCTTCCAAGTCCCTCAATCCGCATTCTTCGAGGATTGAGGGCAATTCTTTTCCTCCTGTCCTTTATTTGCCTTATTCTCCTTCTGTTTTCCATTTCTTCTTCTAGTCTATAAGTTAGTAGTTAGTTTTAGTTATAGTTTACATTTCATTATCATCTTCACTATCACCCAAACCATTAGGGGCCGATAACCTAGATGTTAGGCCCCTTAAAACAACAATTATCATCATCCTTATTTAAAGCTCCAGAGCACCAATTCCAGTTCTAGAACCAAATAAATGCACTACTGTCAGTTCCACGGTGGCTCAATGTGTAAGGCATTAGTTTCCCAGGCCACCTCGTGTGTAACATCTAGCATTCTTGGCTCTAACCCGGAGGTCCGGGTACGATTCCCAGTTTTGCCAAGAAATTTAATTTTGGTCTGAGGGCTGGAAAGGGGTACTGTCAGCCTCTTGAGGCAAAACTGAGAAGAAGTAAGTTTCATTCCCACATCAGTTGTCGTGGAAGTGGTTTTGAATGTCTTGCTCCACTTCCACTCCAGGCAAATGCCAAGATGGTTCCTAACTTAAGACCACGGCCACCTCCTTCCCAATCCTCACTTGAATTACAAATACACACACTACTACTGCTACTACAGAGCCGGCACTGTGGTGGAGGCCACGGGTTTGATTCCCGGCTCCGTCAGGGATTTTAGAAACTGATGTGAGGGCAGGAATAGGGTGCACTCAGTCTCGTGAGGACAATTCAGTAGCTGTCTGACAGTGAGGCAGTGCCCCAGTCACAAAAATCAAGATTAACGGCCGAAAGGACCCGATGTGCTGACCACGCGTCACCCCGATATCTGCAGTCCAATTGGTTGGGCAGCGGTCGCTTGGTAGGCCTAGGCCCTTCAAGGGCTGTAGTGCTAAGGGTTATTATTATTATTACTACAGACACCACAAAAACACAGGTTATAGGCTAACCTGATAGATATTATCAGTCAAATGTGGCGAAATGACACGATGTCCCAAGATCCTCAAATGAGACAAGAATCAACAACTATTTTCTCAAGGAGGGTTTGGATTCAAATTCCAGTAGTGTAAGGATGGTTAAGGTGATTATTGTTTTAAGAAGAGAAATTACTAGATCGGTTGGTTGGTTCCTCAGCTTAGAGGCTTCGACAACGAGTTCATGTAGGCCCGTGTACTGTGGGTGTGTGTAGAATCTGTCTGATAACTAGGGCATGGATTATTATTATTAATCGTATGGCAATTACACATCACTTTTTGGGACACAAAGAAAATATAACCATAATTTACAAATTTACAGACATATTATTTACATAGTTTAACACATTTGCTGTAGAAAACAAAAAGTCAAAGTGGTTTCCAGGATATAAGTTCTGAGGGCACTCTTCAACTATATGCTTGATGGTCTGACACTGGAAGCCACACGTCCACTCTGGAGAGGTGATCTTTCCCTATTTGTATAGTAGATCACCACATCTCCCATGGTTGGTGCGTATCCTGTTCAGTGTACACCATGTCCTACGGGGCAGATCATGTTCCCATGGATTGTTGTTACTATGGAGAAAACTATGTAGCTCTGGTGGAGTGTTTGTGTACCAATTTTCTGCCCAGGCTTCATGAAGATTGAAGTTATGGTCTGCCAGGTTGTTGGCTGTTCTGATTGCAGGGTGTCTGGAGCGGAGTCTATTGATTTGGATTGCAGGTATGTCCTCATGGATTGGCAGCTGTTGGTTGTTGCAGATTTTGTTAAATTCTCTCAGGAGAATATTCTTTCTTCTCAGCGTAGGAGGTGGAATACGGCTCAGGACAGGTAGCTAGAAAACTGGTGTGGACTTGATTGTACCAGTAATTATCCGCATAGTTTGGTTTAGTTAAACATCTACTAGCTTCGTGTGACTACTGTTTAGCCAAACAAGGCTGCAATATTCTGCTGCTGAGTAAACAAGACCTAGAGCAGTTGATCGGAGGGAAGACGCAGTGGAACCCCATGTTGTACCACACAGTTTTTGTAGGATGTTATTTCTTGACATCAATTTGGCTGCAGTGTTTGCTAGATGTTGTTTAAATGACAGTGTTCTGTCAAGTGTCACTCCAAGGTACTTTGGGTATTTGTTATGAATCACACGTTTTCCATCAAAATATATGTTTAGTTCATGGTTGGCTAGGATGTTGCTCAGATGAAAGCACGTGGATTCAGTTTTATTAGGGTTCGGTTGAAGTTAGGGCTTGGATGATGATGCCGTAAGAAGGTTTTAAAAATGCACTTAAAATTTTCAAAAATGACATCATAAGCTCAAACTGAAAAGTCAATCAAAATAGAATTCTAGCACTTAACAAAAAGTTTATGTTCACTTTAGTCTGAGTTGCACTGCACTACAAATGTCATTGTGATGTTGTCAAATGTAAATGATTTGCGGTTATCAGCCAACAAGTTTTTATACCTCAAAAAGCTGCGTTCAAAAGCACTTTTTTTTTTCAGTTTTGATACAATACCCGCAGCAATTTTAAAACGATTGTTACTAAGACTAGTTTCCACCTGGTTGATTAAGGAAATGGAATCAATATTTTAAATTATATTGTATCAGCTACTAGCTTCTTCTTAACTCTGAGAGACGTAACTCCCTCTTATAAAGCTGTGATATAACTACATTGCAAAAAGATGACCTTAAAAGGTCGATTTGTGTAAAATAAGACGGAAAATATCTACCAAAATTAAGAAAATGCTCATAAAATTGGAAAAATAGTAAAAAATGCAAAAAGATGCAAAATAAAAATGACTTATATGAAGACAGGGTGGCCCGTGCGGAGTTTCCATGTACTTCAGCATTGTTTTAGACAACTCAATAAAAAGATGACATGTCATCAACATCCGGGCCTTACTGATAACCAATGTTAATTGTGAAGCCTATATTAGTGTGTGTTATCTGTAATTCAGGTAAGGACTGCAGACGATCAATTTCAAGTAGTTCCTACACCTAGCAGCGAACTTGGCTACTATAAACCACCACAAACGGCACCTGGCGATGAACGTTGGAACATAACAGAGCGATAATCTAATCCCACCTACACATTTAGCTTCACACAATTTTAGTTAGTGAATGTTCTATTACATGCCATAAATCTATTACATGGGTCCGCCGGCTTTATTCCCCTCCGAAGGAAGGCATACTGAGGGATTTTTACGCTCTTAAAAACCCGACGACTTCGACCGGGTTTGAACCCGCTATCTTGGCCACAGCATTTCAGCATGCTACCAACTACGCCACCGAAGGCAGATAGGAAATTTGTTGCTGATTCAATTAGCCCCGTGTACGTGTGTGTGTGTGTGTGTGGTGTGTGGAAGGGAGAATTTGTCTGATAACCTTTGTTATTGTGATGTCTGTAATAGCGTGTGCTGTTGTAATTAAGATGAGGATTGGGAAGGAGTGAGGAACCAGCCCGGCATTCACCTGGAGTAGAAATGAGTAGCCACGGAAAACCACTTCCAGGATGGTTGAGGTGGTTATTCCTCGCGAGGTTGATTGTGCCCCATTCCAGCCTTCCGACCAGTATTACATTTCTTGGCATAGCCGGGAATCGAACCCGGAGTTCCACGTTGACAGCCAAGAGTGCTAGCCACTACGCAACGAGGCGGACTCAGATAAGAAAGGGATAGAGTAGAGGTTCCGCTTCAAAGTCACTGGAAAATGTGAAAAAAATTGTATCTAGCTCAAGAATCCCTTAGGGTTGCCAACTCCTGAGTTCACCGCCCATGAACCCTTGAAGGTGTAGCGATGCACCATGCGTGGCAGGGCTACATGCTCGCAGCCTCTTCAGGGGTCTCGTAGATGGCAGCAGATTACTAGGAAAACAAGAACAAGGTGTGACCCCTCGAAGAATGAGGGTATCGGGAAAGATGAGACAAGGCCAATTAAGACGGGGAAATGAAAGACCCTCTAGGCCTCGGATACCATAATACCGTCAGGATCGGAAGTTAACAAGAGTCGATCAAGGGTGATAGGAATGATGGCAGAGGGGAGCCCGGCACAAATAAGTGGCAGCAATGCCGGACTCAGCTGGGGTCCCGTGGTCACCAACCCACGTCGCACTAGTTGTGAGCCCCAGAGAGGTAAGGGATTCTTGATGTGTACTACACCTTTTTGGCTGCTGCCGATCGACTGAGCTTGCTGTAATTATTGGGAATTTTCTCTATTGATGGATTCCCTTTGGGTTATCTTCAGTATTGGAGTTTAAGAGAGTTAGTAGCCGAACTATTATTGAAGTTGTCGATTTATTTAAGGGCTTTGCGACTTTGTGGTAATGTAGCCCTATGTAGTTGGATGTTATTGAAATTCGTCTGGTATCCTGCGTTATTGTGATGGCTGTATTCATCATCATCATCATATTCATCATTAATTATTGCATTTATGGGACTTTAAGGCCTACAGCAGAAGAACAAAACAAAGAAAAAGAAGAGAAAACGTGATAACAAAGAAATCAGTCACAAAGGAGGAGATATCTACTGCAGATAGCATTCCATCGCTGCCGGTCCCTAGCTTCATCTTCCACCGCATTCGGCTCCACTTGTTGAAGTATTGTCAATACCCGATCCTTCCATCGCGTCCTGGGACATCTCTTTGGGCGTCTTCCAGCAGGTTGTGGATGAAGGACTCAGATTTGGATGGATTCATCAACGCGAAAGATGTGGCCAAATCACTGTAGTCCCTTTTGTCCTAGTACTCGGCCAATTTGTGGTTTTCCAAGCCGCTGATACAGGTCATCCTTCGTTCTTCGTTCCCATTTACCTTCCATGGCATTGAATACGTGTCCATAAATCTTTCGGAGTACCTTCCTCTCGAAGGCAGAGATGCTTCTTCCGTTATTGTTGACCTCATCCAGGTTTCACAACCATGCAAAAGTACCGGCCGTACTTTTGCCATGTGTATCTGAATCTTATTCTTCTGCTGGACTAGTGTGTGTATTTGCAATTGGGGTGGGATTGGGTATTTACTTCTTAATTAATAAAATAATTAATTAATTAATTTATATATTGATTTATTTATTTAGTGCCATTGCTTGTGACGAAGTTAGGGTTCATGGCTCTCCCTTACACTTAACCACCCAATATGGTACAATTGGAACAATTTCATGTGATACAATACATATTACGTAGTTCATGATGATGATTGATAAAGAGAAAATTAATTCCGACACTTAGATACTGTCGTCAAACCTGAATGTATGTATGCAGCAGAAACACTCGATATGATTGGGAAGGGTGGCCTCGAAGACATCCGAAAGAGGGAAAGGAAAATGCTCCGAAAAATCCTAGGCCCAAATATCAAGGATGGAGAGAGGAGACTCAAACCTAACAAATAACTATACCTTAAGACAGAAGGAGTCGTAGCCCTAATGAGAGAAAGGAGAATACAGTTTTATGGACACTTGGTGAGGATGAACGGTGCCAGATTGACGAAGAGGATTTTTGAATTCTTCAGGAAGAGGAAGACGGAGCCGAAATAGTTTCGGGAAGTGAGATTGGACTTGGATCGGATGGGGGTGAAAGAAGAGGACATAATGGACAGAGAGCGTTTCAGACGAGTGGTTAAGGAGTTTACAGGTTTCCAGGAGACGGGGGAGTTGTCAGTGAGGAGAGGAAGACCTTACATGGAGGAACAAAAGAAGGAAGTGGGAGAGCGGATGAAGAGATATTGGCAGTGAGTGAAGACAACAAATAATGTAAAAACTGTCAAACGTGGTCCATAGTTGGCCGTAACGAATAATTACTAATATATACATACAGGGTCTTTCATATAAAGTAAGAACGGCGAGCGGCGGTTTTGTCATTCGCTGCCGAAGCCGGCTTGACCGAGCTTATGACGCGCCACGGCCCCCTGCTCTAGTATTGAAAGCGCGCGCATAGTACGAACTTGACCTTGCAATAAGCGTGCAGGTGTTATCAGTCGCCAGTCTGAACATGTTGAGACAGTTATCATTGTAACATCGTATTTTTGTATGTAAAATTTATTTTAATTACGATTCGGCTCGGCGGGTACGTGATGCATTTGTTCAGCAATTTCTTGATGAAGTGCCACTTTCACTAGCACAGATTCACGTAATTGTAAATAACTTTGACACTACTGGTTCAGTGCTCAATAAAAAACACAAAGTAAAATATCAGAAAAAATACTGTGGCATGACTCACTCGCGTCAGCCAAAATGTGGTTACCAGATACAATGCCTGTATAACCCAGGAAGGACGACACTTCCAGCAACTTTTATAATGTAATATTTCATAGAGGATTGTATACACGCTTAGAGCACGGGGCCACGGCTCACCACAAGCTCGGTCAAGGCCACCATACTAGCGGATAACAAACCCGCCGCTTGGCGTTCTTACTTTATATGAAAGACCCTGTATATACAGTATATATTTATAAATAAGGCACAACGATATTAATCATAATAACAATAATAATCATCATATTCATCACCATCGTAGTAATAAAACAATAATGTTATGAATGTTACAAACCTTTCTCTAATATCCTAATTAATTACCCTAGCTCAGTCATACGTCCTACTACAGATAAAAAAAGATACGAGCCTTACAGTAGTCGCATATGATGTGTAACATCTGACATTTTATCCTACACGTATACGACACAGCTTGGACATTCTTAAGATGTTAATTTACGCTCCGTTTTCATACTGGTACTATGATGAATGTATAGATTGAATTGAAGATACGCTACTGTCACACTTGTGGCGCAGCGGTCAAGCTGTTAGTCTCTCACCAAGGTAGACCGCGTTCGATTCCCGGTCAAAACATGTGAGATTTTCGAATTGAAATGCCATGTCCTGTGGTTCGCATTCCACGTAAAAGGGAGGTACCGTGGATCATGATCGTGTGATTAACGGTCACACTAAACCACAAACTTCCTTCCTTCCTTTTACATGAATGATTCATAATAACAAAGTGACACACAACGTCGACTCTACTCTGAAATACTGTGTGCACACTCCTCAGTAACTATAACATTCATTATTCTCAAGGCTCTCATAAAATTCGTCGTAAACAATCAAAACATGGCTTCCTACAATCATGGAATGACCTAGTCTCACGAATGATGAAAATACAGCTTTTATTCCACTCATATAACAACATTCTGTTATGCATTTAATATTTGATTGCTCACCCACAGTTTGACAATAATGCCGCTTACTTAAATGCCATTTGTCGTCTTTATTTTATCATACACTCAACAACATTAGTCTCAAGTTTTCACTTCCTACCCCATGTGATATTCAACCTTGAACGTGAAGCTTCATAAACTGCTCAATGACAAATGAAAGTCGGTGAAACATTTGCCACTGTGCTCGTCAAACCAGTGCCTGCTAAATGCACTGCCTACTGTATTACCATAACATTCTCGCGCTACAGAGCACACACTGCCTTGTTTCCAATACACACATTTTCAATTGTACAAAAATCACGCTGCCTTTGCATGGTACCACTGCCAGCTAGTACACTTCCGTTGATCGATCGAGCAGGCAGTGCATACTTCCGTTGTCTACCACTGCCAGCTAGTACACTTCCGTTTGATCGATCGAGCGGGCAGTGCATACTTCCGTTGTCTACCACTGCCATCTAGTACACTTTCGTTTGAACGATCGAGCGGGCAGTGCATACTTCCGTTGTCTACCACTGCCAGCTAGTACACTTCCGTTTGATCGATCGAGCGGGCGGTGCATACTTCCGTTGTCTACCACTGCCAGCTAGTACACTTCCGTTTGAACGATCGAGCGGACAGTGCATACTTTCGTTTGATCCACCACTGCCATCTCGATCATTCCGATCCACTTCCGTCCCCAATTTTCAAAATCACTTCCACAAAACTATCCAGTAACCGAGCGGATAGATGTTACACATCAAAAATCCATTACCCCTCCCCCAAGGGCTCACAACTAGAGGGGCATGGATTGTTGACCCTGGGATCCTAGCTGAGTCTGGCGTTGCTTTCACCTACTTGTAGGAGGCGGCCGTGGCCTTGCGTTGAGTACCATCGTGCTATCCTGGAGCAGAAGTGGGAAACCATGGGAAACCACTTCCAGGATGGCTGAGTTGGGAATCGAATCCATATCTTTTGAATTCTACCTCACGAGGCTGGGTGTACCCCGTTCCAACTCTCAGTCCAGCATTAAAATGTATTGGCAAAGCCGGGAATCTAACCCGGACCTTAGGGATCAACCGTATTATTAACCAAAATACTACAGTATCTTTACTACTGTATAGCTACCACAAGGACACTGGTTAACGAGCAAGTTCTCCACGCGGAATTGATGACCAGGATGTTCCTAGCCAATAAATGAAGCACGGACACACAAGTAGTGAGTTGTAATAAACATAGAGACATGCTCGGAGATGTGCTACATACGTCTCTCTTGCTTTATCACAATCCACCACCCACGATGCTCAACACAGATGTCGTGACGGATAGTAGACTACTCCAAGTGAGAGCTTGGCAAACGGAGAGGCCATGTATGATATAATCGGCTGCCCTCGCATTCAGCAATCCTGTAAACACTACTGCATCTCCTTTATTCTGCACATAAACTATTGTAGGCTATGAGGTGTCTCACACCACCGACTCCCGGTTTCGTCACGGATTTTAGAAACTGTAATGAGGACTGGAACGGGGTGCACTTAGCCTCGTGAGGACAATTGAGTAGCTGCCAGACTGTGAAGCAGTGCCCGGGTCAGGCAAAGTAAGATTAACTGCCGAGGGCGTTCGACGCACTGACCATGTTCCCATGTTCATCGTTACCCTGTGTTGCTCCATAAGAAAATACTACTATGACCCAATGCTGAGCTGGTAACAATATTGTGAATTGCGTGGTATTGTTTGTTGCTGTTACTTCATTTAGAGACATTGGACATCATCCGTATCAATAGTAAAATAAAATTAGTGGCAGTATTATTGGGTATTATTGAATGTTTTCATTTATGAAATATTCTTATGAGATCACCTTTCGTCCATGTGAGTGTGTCCCAATAAATCTAAACGGCTGGAACGATTTCATTGAAACTTGTTAGTCTTGAAAATGCCTTGCCCGAATTTGACAGAGTCTTTCGTATTTTAATAAGTGTAACCAATCCAACATGACGGCTGCACGAAATATTTTACCTGCATTCAGTATCTCCGAAACTATATCCGCTATCAACCTTAAATTTTGTATGATGATATAGGATACTATGGTAAGTTCACCTATGTCTCATTCAAAAACATGATAACTACGAATCCAACATGGTGGCCAGGCGAATTTTAAAATATCAAAATTGAATTTTTATTTGATTTATCACTGAGTGCAATGAAACCTGACATGATAAATCTTTATTATTAATATAATGACATCTAATTTAATTCAATTGTTTTGAGAAATTCAAGGCAACTGTGCGAAATTTAAAAAAAGGCTCATGAGATCGCCTTTTGTCCGCGCCTGCGTGTGTGTCCCGCTAATAAAATCTAAACGCCCAAAGAGATTTCAATGAAAATCGGTAAGTACATACTACTACCTCGTTCGATCTCGAACGTGCCTTTCAAATGTTAATATATTTCACTAATCCAACATGGCGACCGCGCGAAATATTTCACTGGCGTTCTATATCCCCGAAACTATTACACATATCACCGTTAAATTTTGTATGGTGATAAAGGTCACTACTATAAGTTCACATACGACTTTCAAAAACCTGTTAAATACAAAATCAACATGGTGGCCAAGCGAAGTTAAAATATTCAAATAGCATTTTCTCGCGATTTAATCATCCGAGCACAGTGAAACTTGGCACGGCGCATAATAATACATGATTTAAGCTACTGGCATCTAAATTTATTCAATTGCTATAATAACCTCAAAGATGGCAGCTGTGCTGAATTTATTTTTATTTGTGGGTCCTAACTAAGCGATCGCAGTGAACGTTTGAATAATGAACCTAAGTAATAATCTTCATAATATAATGATACATAACTCTATGGCCTACATATAGAACATCGGTGAAGACATAAGTTGTGAACCAAAATCTATTTAGTGTAGGCCTATCACATGGGAAGTCGATTTAATAAGCAGGAGAGTTCTAATGGAAAAGACCAGTGAGATATATGAAACTAGGCTATTTAGTTCTTCACGGAACTAGTTCTTAATTTTTGAGTCCTGTTGTTGTTTGAGTCTTCAGTCGTTTGACTGGTTTGATGCAGCTCTCCACGCCTCCCTGTCCTGCGCTAATCGTTTCATCTCTACATAGCTACCACACCCTACATCCGAGGCAATCTGTTTAACATATTCTAACCTTGGTCTACCCCTACAGTTCTTGTCCTCGACCCTTCCGTCCGTAACTAAGCTTGCTATTCCTGGGTGTCTTAGTATGTGTCCTACTAACCTATCTCTTCTCTTCATTAGCAGTCGCCAGAAACATCTCTCCTCTCCCTACTCGTCTTAATACCTCTTCGTTTGTAACCCTATCTACCCATCTGATCTTCATCATTCTCCCGTAACACCACATTTCAAATGCTTCAATTCTCCTTTTTTCTGCTGCACCAATAGTCCAAGTTTCACTTCCATAGAGCACCACGCTCCAGAAAAAGGCTTTCAGAAATGACTTCCTAACACCTAAATCTATATTCCATGTCAACAGATTCCTTTTTTGTAGAAATGCTTTCTTTGCCTGAGCCAACCTACTTTTTATATCCTCTTTGCTTCGTCCATCACTGGTTATTTTGCTTCCTAAGTAACAGAAGTCTTCTACTTCCTTCAGCTTTTCACCTGCCAATTTGATATCCATAGAGGTTTCTGATTTATTTCGGCTGCATTCCAGTATTTTTGTTTTACATTTATTAATTTTCATCATGAATTCTATTTAAGCTATTTAAGTTAAAGTTTGTATTATGAACTACCATAATAGTCTTCAACTGCTTATTTATAATTATATGGCCTACATATAAAACACTCGAACATACCAGCCATGAGAAATGCTAAACAATTTCTCAATATCTCCGAAACTATTAGGCTACAGCAATCAAACTGAAATTTTGCATGGGGACAGAGGACTTAAAGTACAGTTATGTAACTTTCAAACACTTGGTAAACACAACCATATTGGCGGTCATGTGCTATTCAAATATTTAAAATTAATTTCCTGGTGATCTAATCATCCGAGAGCAGTGAGTGATACTTGACACAGTGAAGCTTTATTCAGAGCTTAGTATACAGGCAACTAGCCAAATTTTGTTCAATTGTTTTAGAAAATTCAAGATGGTGTCAGTTCGAAATGTTAAAGACACAATGAAAATATTAATAATAATAATAATAATAATAAGAAGAAGAAGAAGAAAAACAATAATAATAATAATAATGATAATTGGCTAATAATAACATTAAACTTGATAATTAATCCATAACAGCAGCATCCTTCCCTCTTCTTATCTACATCATGCCAACTTCTTCGCACAATGACTTCTCCTTTCAATAGCTTATTGTTTACTTGTTGATCCATTGTTGGGAGTAACCACATCTTTAGTTTGTGGCTAGCATACTTGGCTGTCACTCCTGAGATGAGGATTCTATTCCCGGCTCTGCCAGGAAATTTATTCTGGTCTGAGGTTTGGAACATTCAGACTGATAGACTGACAAACATACAGATGGACAGACAGACTGTAAGACTGACTGGCAGACTGATGGACAGACAGACTGATAGATAGATAGATAGACAGACTGCACGTCAGACTGTCGGAGAGACAGACAGACTTACTACAAGACTAACGGAGAGACAGACAAGACTGGCAGACTGACTGGCAAACTGACAGATAGACAGACTCACTGGCAGACTGAGGGAGAGACAGACTGTTCAACAGATAGTCAGACTGACGGACTGATAGACAGACATACTAATAGACGGATAGAAAGGCTTACTAGAAGACTAACGGAGAGACACCGGGGCGAAACGCTGATAATTTGAGCTTAGCCGGACCATTTAACATAATTTTGTTGAAATAACGGAGAGACAGACTGATAGACAAACAGACTGGCAGACTGACTGGCAAACTGACAGATAGACAGACTCACTGGCAGACTGAGGGGGAGACAGACTGTTCGACAGATAGACAGACTGACGGACTGATGGACAGACGGACTCCCTGGCAGACTTAGGGAGAGACAGACTGTTCGACAGATAGACAGACTGACGGACTGATGGACAGACAGACTAATAGACAGATAGAAATACTTACTAGAACACTAACGGAAAGACAGACAGATAGACTGACTGACGGACTGATGGCCAGACAGGCTAATAGACAGATAGATAGACTGGCTGGCAGACTGACGGAGAGACATAGAGACTGACTGACTACCAGACTGACGGAGATACATAAGGACTGAGAGACAGTCTGAAAGACAGACTGACTGGCAGACTGACAAATATACAGACGGACAGACGGACTGATAGACATATCGACAGATCGACTAACAGACTGACGGACATAAAATTTACAGAATGAATAGTAGACTTACGGAGAGACAGACTGATAAACCGACTGACTGGTATAATGACACATTGACTGGCAGACTAACGAAGGGACAAACTGATAGACTGCCGGAGAGACGTACAGAAACATAGGCTACTGACGGAGAGACATACTGACTGGCAGACTGACAGAGGGACTGACTGATAGACTGACAAAGACACATATAAACTGTTAGACTGACAAACATACAGACGGGCAGACAGACAGATATACAGATCGACAGGCTGACTGGCAGACTGACTGAGAGACATGCTGTTAGATAGATTGACTGACAGTTAGACATAGAGACTGATAGACGGATAATCATACAGATTGCTAGACTGACACACATACAGCTTCACAGAGAGACTGATAGACAGACTGACCGACATACTCGTCTCGTATGCCTATTTCGTGTCTTTGAAATGAAGCTAAATAGAAACACTTCTGCATGTCTGTAAACTTTAAATGGGCTCTACTGAAAAAATAAAGTTACTTGGCGTGCTCTTAACCAGGATTGTCTAGCTGAATGGCGTAATCAGTTAAACATTAGTGTTCCAAAACCAAGATTATGTGTTTGATTTCGAAATCCGATACCGCTTAAGGGTGGCTATGTATCACAACCTTGTGTCAGTTGATTTACTGGCTCGCTAAACATCCCCTTCAAAGGCAAAATTCTGTCACTCTGGTATCTCCAAAGTCACATCATTTGAGAGATGTTAAATTAAATTATTCTTTTTCTTCTTTCTTCGATTCGGCCAACTAGAGACCACGTCAAATCAACTGTTTCTTCTTCCGAGCTCTAACTACCACCCAGTGTTCCCGCATTCATCTCCGGTGTTGTTTTTTTCTCTCTTGAGACCATGCCTTCCCTGTCTTCAGCTTCGGCTTTTCCTGGAAACCTTTGTGCGTACGTAGTTTTTCCTCAAGTGGAACACGCTCCTGGATATCTTTAGGGGAAATTTCCATTTCACGTAATCTTCCTCAACTTCCGTGTACCATGTCCCTTTGGTTTTCTTATCTTGAAAGTACATCAATATCCGTTGTGATATCCTGCCTGGGCTCATTCGTGTCACGTGGCTAGAAAAGGCAATTCTTCGTTTTCGAATCGTGTCACTGATCTTCTCCACGTGCTTGTATAATTCGTGGTTGTGACGCCTTCTGTACTCGCTGTTTTCTTTGATGGGACCCAGGATTTTCCTCAAAATCTTCCTTTCTTTAGCCTCTAGTTTTTCCATTAGACCTTTCTTGTTCATTATTAGAGTCTCAGCCGCATACAGAGCCTCTGGTCGAATGACAGTGCAGTAATGTCTAATTTTGGCGTTTAAGGATATCGATCTCTTATTGTAGATGTCTTTAGTCAGGTTGTATGCCATTTCCATTTTATTAATGCGTGACACGAAGGCTTCTTTCTCTGATCAGTTAGGCTCTACCCAATCACCGAGGTATTTCAACTTTTCTGCCTTCTGAACTTCTCCTATTCCGACCTCCAGTTCCCTGGACGCTGATTTTATGTTTGTCATGAATTGTGTCTTCTCAAAGGAGATTTGTAGCCCAGCCTTCAGTGCTTGATTTTTCAGTAGGTTAAGTTGTTCTTCTGCCGTATCATTATTATTATTATTATTATTATCATATTACCCATTCAAAGAGCTCGTTTGAACTTGCCATTTGGCAGAATGACTTGATGAATTTCATAATCTAATTTTTCCAAAATCTCTTTTGGAATTCACTGTGTAGTTCCTCTGACCATTTATTACCAGTTATGTTCTTAGATTTCTTCTGACTGGCTGCGTGGCTCAGCGGTAACGTTCTCGCCTGCTGTAACCAAGGTTTCAGGATCGAATCCTGGCGCATCCAGTTGACATTTGAGGGTGCGTAAATGCGAGGGAGCCGTGTCAGTAAATTTACTAGCACGTTAAAGATCTCCTTCAGGGCAAAATTCCGGCACCCCGGCAGTAGTTAAAAGACACGTAAAACCAATAACAATATTATTATTATTATTATTATTATTATTATTATCTTAGATTTCTCCATTAAATTATGTTTATTTACTAATATTCCTTAGACTTCGTGATTTATTACGGTGTTTTCATTGATATACATTTCGTGAAGTCTTCCTTTATTTCTTATCTCGGAGGTCTGTTAGTTATTTATATTACGTTTTGTTGTTGATTCTGTTGTTATCTAGCCTCTAAACATACCCAAAGAATTAGAAACGCATCGTGCGTGAGGTATCAATGCAGGTAGATATCTGGTTCTCCTCTTCATCCACTCATTATTATTATTATATATGGAATTTACCATCACCGTTGGACTCCTTCCGAGCCAGTGACACTGACGATAGTACCAGATGTCAGGATGTTCACAGCAAGTCACTAAAAAGACAATACCTTACGTACTATACTTGCAGTACCAAGGAGGGCAGCCTTTTCAATTAACTGAATAAGGTTTCTCTTCAAGCCAAGGTTCTTTGCATTTTCCCAGTCCTTTGTTACTAAACCATTCACACAGAAAACAACTGGGATGACGAAAACTTCCTTTAACCATTATATGTGACTGAGCTCAGCGGCAAGTGGCTGTACTTGCGCCTATTCCCAGTCACCGTATTCTGTAGGTTTTCAGTGTGTTTATTATTATTGCTTTTTTTGCGCATGCGCTTACACCTTCTCAACATATTTGCTGGAAAGGAAACATTTACAATCCCAGATATACAGTACTGTACATCGTAAGGGCGCCAACGGCCTAGCCGTGTTGAATCACCGGATCCCATGAGAACTACGCAGTTAAGCAACATTGGGCGTGGTCGGAATTTAGATGGTATGCTGGTTCTAGGCACTGCGCGCTGTTGGCTAACATAAGGAGGAGCGGAAAGGCCGTGGCCACCCTACCGCACGTAAACTCCGGCTGGGTGTAGCCTCTGTGGAGGCTCGGACCTGCCTTCGGGCAGAATACAAATTAAATTAAACATCATAAGGAGCAATTCCTCGGTGACTGCATTCCGTCATTCCTTCAGGCTTGATTACGCAAGAACAGCCTTACCATGTGACACGTGAAAAGTATGACTGTCTTCTGCATCAGTTTAAAAAGTCCGGGGCCTAACTTAAAATCTGTGAGAAATTCTTTTAAGTTGTTCCGAATTACGCCAGGGCTGGAGACGATCATAGGAACTGCCCTGACTTGTGCCATGTGCCATTGCTTTCTTATCAATTCTGGAAGCTATGTTTATTATTATTATTATTATTATTATGATATCTTCTCGGTCGTTCAATTGCACTACTGTTCGAAATGGTAAACTAATTACGAGTGTGCTGCTGATGAAATGGCATGCCTCCACTAATGGCAGGATGTACAGGATGACTGTAGATTTCATCCCAGAGTGATGCCAAGTGTGAGTGTCACAAATACGCACCGGAAAGAAGAGGCCATCGCTAAACGTTCACAGTTAAGTGAAGACAGGTAGTGTGTGAGTGAGAGGCTGGATTGGATGTAGGCTGGGGTCACAGCACCGTAACGTAACGTGTGTGCACTGGCCGGCATCTTGATTGCACGATCAATAATATCTTGCTCTCTTTTCCTTCTTCTTGTTCCCCTTCACAGTCATCAGCCACGTGTGTGCCGTGGAATCTAGTGTTAGCAAGGAAGGAAGGAAGGAAGCAATTGAAGAATTAGAAACCATTTTCAGAGTTGCCTACGTAATCTATTAACAGAAATGCTTTTCAGTCGGTCAACAAGATTTCTTTCCCTCGCATATGTTCGAAAAGTGGATTTATGTTCGACCCTGACTATTATATGTCAGAAAACTGTACTATAATGAGGCTGATTATAACAGTAATTTTCATTATGAAACAGTTTCTACCACCAATCAGAGCTCAAGAAACAGTTGTTTGACCAATTAGATAATTAGATGCGCTGAGTTCCACGGCCTTTTAATTTAAATTTCACTGCCTGGCCTAGTGTCATAGTAGGGTAATCGAGGAGGCCATGGTCAAACACAAGGCATTCTCTGCGTCTCATGCGCTCTGTTCAGCACATAAAACTGGCAACATCTCGACAGATATTTATGAATATTTATGTTCGAACATAAAATATTTATAACAATAATCGTCGAACATAAACAGTCGTATGCAACTCGCCTATAATGGTAATTAAGACACTCGTATGGAAATTATAAAACTCACATAGGCCTACGCTCGCTTTATAAACATACTCATGTCTTAATTATTGCCATTATAGGCTCGTTGCATAATGTAGGCCTAGTATAATAAGTGTATACAGAATTTATGCAATATTTTTTTCAGGTATTTAGGTACTAAAATCATTATTATTCCCGCCCAATCTAATTGGGTACAAATCGTGTCGACCGACTGAAAATCATTTCTTTTACTAGGAAGGAAGGAAGGAAGGAAGGAAGTAGTTTTATGTGACCGTTAACTTCACACTGAATATAGCGCACAGTGGCCATCTTGAAATTTCAAAACAAATTAATAAGTTTCAGTAACGAACATCAATCACAGGACCTCCCTTTTACCTGGAATAAGAACCACTGGACGTGATATTTCACCTCGAAAATCTCACATGCATTGAACCCGGTCTGCCTTTGCAGGTGGCACAGAGCTTAACCACTTCTCGGTGCCTGTACTAGTAAGCGTACTTGGAATAAATGTTACGATTGGGAAAGAGGCAAATGTGGCCTGAAGATAGGTACCATTTAGGGATTTGCTCGGAGCAGGTGGGAGAGACCACGGACAGTCACTTCTAGGCTGGCTGAGCAGGGGCGAGTTCAAACCGAAGGCGGGGCAGGGATAGGAGAAGGATCAGAGCCATGTTCTAGGGATAAATATAGCAATCACCCCCTCAAACATCCCAGATTCGAATTTCAGCTCTGCCATGAATTATTTTATTCTATTATACTAATTGAAATGGAATACAGTCTGCCACGTGACAATCAAGAGGAGAATTGGGTGCTAATATCACTCTTGAACGTCGTAGAAATGCTATCCTATTTCAACAGCCTGTTGCGCTCAATGTTGCAGGATAAAATACTGACATAGTCAGTTGGCTTTTGACAGTGTGAAAATGAGAGGGAGTCATGTTAGTAGATTTACTGGCACATTAAAGATCCACTTCAAAGCGAAATGCCAGTACCCTGGCGTCTCTAAAATCCTCCATAGTTAAAAAGGACATAAAACCAATGGCATTATTATTTATTTATTTATTTATTTATTTATTTATTTATTTACAGCGTGTTTTCCCAATATTGGAAAGCGTTAAGTAATTTGTCTCAATTCTTGACGTTCTTCTTATTTTGCCAGTATTGTTTCATTCTGTTAGATAATGCCAATTTTCTTTCGTCAGACCTTTGGGTTCTGTAAGGTGTAGGTTTTGGTTGCTCTGGTTGGACTTCCCAGTTGTTCACTTTGTTACGGAAGGAGTCTCTGTCTGATGTGTCGGTTATGTTTGCAGTTCATTTTGTACTTCTTTCATTCATGGTGTTGTACGTTTTAGTGATGATAATTATGAAATCTAGTATTCTTTTGGTTAGTCGGGTATTCAGCAGTCTACTTATGTACCCGAAGAATTTCAATCGTCATTTTCTGATGTCGACTTCGATGTTTGAGTATTCTTCAGTTGTCTTTATTGACTGTAGTCAGTGCCCGTGAGGAGTGAGTCCTGCTCCTAGTATTCTCCGAGTATAGCATTATTATTAGTATTATTATTATTAGCTCCAAACGAATGCTGAGGTGGTACGTCTAAAGTCATGGCGGTATTCATTCTCCACTCTGACGAGTAACCGTGAGCGTCAAGTCGCCCACTAAGGGGAGCTACAGTAAGTCTGAAGATCAGTGGTTCGAACCCTGGCGATGACAGTGTCCATCTTCAGTGTTGTGCTTCCCTGGAGGGACATTTAGGAATGGTGCAATTATTTCAAGTCCCGGAGATCACCTTCTGTGGTCTCGGGTTGCGTATTGAGACTCCGGTTCTAAAGGTCTGCCTGGAACAGGGTACACTAAGCTTATGAAGCAGAATTGAGATAAGTGGGTTCGATTCCCACCCCAGCAATCCTAGAAGAGTGATTTTCCGTGATTTCCCACTTTTATTCCACGCAAATGCCGAGATGGTTCCTAACTTAAGGCCACGACCATCTCATTCCCAATTCTAGTCCCAATTAAAAGTACACACACTACTATTACTACAAACATCACAGTAGATCGGGTTATCAGACGAAACCCTCCATACACTCAAGTACACAAAGTTGAATGACCCCGTAGTTGCAAGCCCCTAAATGATTCAACAACTAGTCCCGGGGCACCTGCCTGAATCCCTGATCATAATGATTACAGTTTATGCGCAGTACTGCAGTAACCGCAGAAACACATATATTCTCTGACAATTCCAACACATACTCAACTTAATGGGGCTGATAACCTACTGTATCTAGCCCCTAAAAGGATTTAACAACCAACAACAGTCACCATTCCAGTTCTACTCCCAATTAGCCTACAAGTACACACAATAGTCCAGTTACTTCAATAATACTAATTATCGGACACTTTTCACACACACACACACTAGGTGATTATGTCACGATACCTTGAGACTTTACAACCTCAATAAGGAAATGTAATTATACTGATGTTCGCAGAATGGTGACCACATCGTTGTGCAGTGGCCGGCATATTTTGCTGTCACCTCTAAGGTCTGCCAAGAAATGCAATTCTGATCTGAGGGTTGGAACGGCCTTTACTCACCTTCGTGACGGAAAGCTGAGAAGAGGTGGGTTCGGTTCCCATGTCAGCCATCCTAGAATTGGCTTTCCGAATGAAAATTGTACATAAGTGTTATATGCCAGGTGGTCTTTCTGCATCGTATTTTCTACGAATAAGTGTCCTGTATGCACGGATGTTGAACGGGATGCATAATCGCTATTTTCATAGGAGATCTACAACATGCTATATGTCAGATGTGCGACAAATACTGGTAATATACTACTCACTTTCTTTTTATATATATATAGGCTATTATAATTGCAGCCATAGCGGGATATTTTCTAATTGAACGCCGGTAGGCTCCCCATCAAGTTCAATTTCAATTAGTTCCAACTTTGGCTACTCTCACTGACACCTAGCGGTGAATGTTCGAACTTGATAGAGCGTTAGTAACCAAATAACCTACAAATCTACCAATTGTAGTGGTAGGATCTTTTACATGTCATAAATCTATGACTTGGGACCGTCGGCTTTACTTCCACTCCGAAGGAAGGCATACTGAAGGATTTTAACGCTCTTAAAAATCCAACGACTTCGGCTGGGTTTGAACCCACGACCGTAGGCATAGTAGTTCAGCATGCTACCGACTACGCCACCTTAGCCGAGTTATTATTATTGTTTTTATTATTATTATTTTTATCATCCTCAAAGTAAGATATTCTACCTCCAGCGTGAAGGACTCGTTATAATTACTGCAGCGCATTCTGTACAACACCATCTTCATAAATCGATAATTATTTATTCCATACATTATTAATAATAATAATAATAATAATAATAATTTAAATGGGCACATAAAAGTATTTTATATTAGAATAGGACATATAAATTCACATTTTACTCCCTCAGTGATCTCATAAGACTATCGTCTCTTTTCTTAAAACGAGGTAGGTTAGCTAAAATATTATCACAATGTCAATCTCTACTAAAAACTGTGACGGACTTTATTAATTCCTGCAGAAGAAGCGTTTGTAATAAAAAAGACCGTAAAATCAGAAATATCTGACAGTAAATTTGAAGTTCTTATTGCAGCAAAATGCAGGCTAAGCAAATATAGGAAGTAAATGTTTTCGTGATGTTGGAATAGTTGTTTTGATCGCGATGGGAATCTACAGCAAGTCCAAAGATTATAAGTTTTTCCCATACATTTTCCAGGCAAATGCCAGCATAGTATCTTACTTCAAATCCCGGGACACCAAACCCATTTACGTCTGTAATGCAGCTACACACACTATTACAGGCATCACAGAAGCACGGTTTATCAGACAAGTGCAGCACACACCTAAGCACATAGGGCTGATGACTAAGATGTTCCGAGTCCCTAAAATGGATTAAAGTGACTGGTTGCAGCGGTAACATTCTCACCTGCTGTGCCCAAGGTAGCAGGATCGATTCCAGGTGCAGCTGGTTTGCATTTGAGGGTACGCAAATGTGAAGGAGCCGTTTAGAAGATTTACTGGCACGTTGAAGATCTCTTTAGACAAAATGTCTGGCACCCTGGTGGCTCCTAAAGCCGTAGTAGTTGAAGGGGCGTAAAACCAATAACAATATTATCAAAATCACGATTGGCTCAGATCAGGAAGGCATGAAGAGCTGCATCAAACCAGTAAAAAGACTGAGGATTCAAACAACAACAATCTCAGAGTTAAAATAATTTCACACTGAACCGCTCCTATCATAAATTTCTCTCTCATTTCCTTTATTGCAGGTTCAATGAGCAGATTCAAATGTATGGGCGATAACTTGCAGCCGTGCCTTACACCTTTCTGAATACCAGCATCTCGTCAATTCTAATAATAACTTGTTATCAGACAAACACAACACACACCCAAGTACACGGGTCTGATGACCAAGATGTGAGGGCTATAGTTACTTTAAGAGGTGGGACAACCAGGATGCCTCAAGCTCCTAAAATGAGTTAACAACACCAGCGAAGAACTTCAGTTTGACTTCTGAGTTATTTCATGGTTTAATAATAATATCATATGGCCTCGGTGCCGGGTGCAAGCTTTGTAATGTGACGCCTAGAAGTCAACTGCGTGTCGAATTTTTATCTCTTCTTGAAGCGCTATGAAAGTCAAGGAGGTTAGATATCTAAGCTCCTTGACACTATAGAGCTTTCTAGTGGAGCAATGAGGAACTTTGTACTGGCCGAAAATCCCGAGATTAATAACACAGCCTAATGAATTCAAATGGGTTCTTTAACATGTCAAAATCGTATGATATGTGTATCGTGATTTTTGTCGCCTTTCAAAAATCACTTACCACGGCCAGGAGCGAACCTGCAAGCTTAGGGTTGGCAGTCCGACACTGAACTACTCACCCACCGTGGCAAGTATTTCATGGTACGTACAGTAAGATACGACGTGCAGTTTCATTAGAACGACCTTTAGACTGCCGTGCGATAGCTATCTGTAATATAATACACGTAATAAAGAGAAAGATGGAGAGGTTTGTTGTGAGTTTCACATGGATCTTAGGTGTGAATGATGAGACTCAGGCTATCAACTGTCTCCGTAAGTTATATTATCTTGCTTTCACGACCTTACGACCTCAGGGAACAGGTTTCGACTGTTAGGTCGTCCCGAGGGATGACGATGTAGGTGACAGAGAAAAATGGACCGTCCGACCCTCCAATCTTTATCTGCTATTCACGACCCTGCAATCCATCGGCAGGACATACGGTAATTGTCGGGAACCTGATCATTCAAACCAGAGTCTTCCTTCTAGAATGGCTGTCCCCTGTGTACCCGAACAGGCCTTGTACTGTATAGTCAGCCAATGGGGGTTTGGTCAAATAAAGGGTTCATTCCAAGAACCAGACTAGTCCAAAAATTAAATTGTTCAGAAACTAAATAAGAAAAAAAAAACACAGTATAGCTTCATTTGTGATGAATGAAATAAAAATTGGATTTAGACACTCTATTGTCTCACTAACAGCTTCACATTGCACATAAGGAAAATATATTTTTATGAAGATAGTTGAGAAAACCTTTAAAAAAACTTTGGACTAGTCTGGTTTATGCTGAAATCGTAGTTGAATACAAAAATGAAAAATATTTATATCCTCAAATACGATTATTCATTAGTTAGTTACTTATTGTTGTTTTAAGGGGTGGAACTACGAGGGCAGATCAAAAAATAAGTTGCACTTCCCAGTTATCGCCATTTATTACACCACCTATACAACAGCAACACGCCTATAACGACATACAATGTAACGTCACTTTTCCACACAGTTTCCAAGAGACTCCAAACATTTCTGCGAACGCACAACCAATTTGTCGATGCCGGATGCATAGAAAGTTCCTCCAGCGTTCTGCAACCACACGGAGACAGCGGCCTTCACCTCCTCATCGGTCTGGGAATGTCGACCACCGTTCTGTCTAATGATCGCATTCACACTGTTGACATTTGCACGGGTCCTGGACGTTGCGGGCCTGCCCTCGCGATATTCGTGCGTGATATCCGTGCGTCCGTCTTCGAATTGCTGACACCACTTTACGATCCCTTGCCGAGAAATGGCTCGCTCCCGAAACACAGCACTAATTTCACGATGAATGTCCGTGCAATTCTTCCTTTTGGCCCATAGGAATCGGATTGGCGCACGCACCTCATATTTGGAGTGAACGTCCAGTCGACGCGCCATTGCATTTGGCCGCTATTCACATCATACAAGACGAGACAACACAGCGACCTGCCTAACAGATGTGTGAGCAGTATCTGTCCCTTTCTCCGCTGTGCCCACGTTCTGCACACACAGCGCGCTGCTGCAGCGCGTTAGTGCAACTAACTTTTCGATCCACCTTCGTACGAGGTCATCTGCCCCCGATTATTCATTATGTAAGTCGTAACAAAGCACAAATCATTATTGGTTGGTTGGATCCTTAGTTTAGGGGCTGCGACAACGCGGTCATGTAGCCCCGTGTACTTTAGGTGTGTGAAGAATCTGTCTGATGACCGGTGTTAATTGTGATGGCTGTATTCTGATTTAATTCAGGTAAGGACTGCAGACGATAATTTCAAGTAGTTCCTACTTTTGCTACCAAATGCTACCATCCACAGCACCTAGCTCGCGAACTTGGCTACTAGATGCCATCGAAGTCAGCACCTGGCGGAGAACGTTAAAACTAATATTGCGTTATCAATTCTAACCTACAAATTTTGGCTCCACACAAGTGTAGTTAGTGGAAGGTTCTTTTTCATGCCATAAATCTATGACATGGGGCCGCCGGATTCGCTTCCCCTCCGAAGGAAGGCATACTGAGGGATTTTTAATGCTCTTAAAAAATCCGACGACTTCGGCCGGGTTTGAACCCACGACCTGGGGTATAGAAGCTCAGCATGCTACCAACTACGCCACCGAAGCCGCCCAAATTATTATTGAGTGTCAAACATTAATTAATTATCTTGAAAAAGCATTGGAAACGCATTGTACTTGTCTTATTTTTTGTAGAATCCCGAATATTTCACACTCGTATATAACCCGACCTGTCTGCTTTTTGGAGACAGCAATAATATCTATACGTAGATCCGACCTTGAGGAGAAAGATGCGTTTATCTAAAAAATTCAATTTGTTGACTTGTCTGTTGTTTGGAAAGAATCCTTCAGATGTATCTGGAGGTTCTACGGCTGCATGCCACAATCAGTAACGTTGGGGTTTAATATATTGGCCTAAGTTTCACAGAGTTATGTTTTGGTTATGCAAGAACAATAATCGTTGTCTATTCATTAGCACTGTAAATCTCAGTCTTTCAGTACATAAAGCACCATCCGGAAGTGCCACTGCAGAGTACAGTACTTAAAAATAGGAAGAAAGCTTTTGCTTTTACGTGACAGTTAATTTCACGATCATGAGGCACGGTACTTCCTTTCAACGTGGAACCCAAACCACTGGACGTAATATTTTACTTGGAAGGTTTCACTTGCATTAAGCGGAAATCAAGCCCAGTTCGCATTGGTGAGAGTCGAGCAGATTGACCATTGTGCCATCGTGCCTCCCCTACAGTACTTTCAAATAAGTACGTGCAGATATTGTGTGATTATCGTGTTGGAAGCCATTTTCCAGTGCTACCATAGTAAACAAAATTTAATGTTCTTCAGTCGGTAATGGTTGTTTTCTAATCCTGAAAGAAATTTACATGAGATTAATAAATACACTTGGATTTATAAGTGTTACATCGGATTAATAAATACACATTCCATTTTGAACATTGTGCGAGCTTCATCCTTCAGCCTTAGCGTTAAGGTTCTAGGAAATATATCACTTAGTGTTTGTTTTTACAATGAATTTTGAGACCTGATCGAGCGGTGTTTAATGGCAATTATGCTTTTTAAAAGTAAGAAGTAAGTAGTATTTTGAGTCATAGATTGCTTAAGCTTCTATTTTAGCCGCCATAACTGTTAACTGAGACTAGGAAATGGGACCGCAGTCGCAATTCAATTCATCATGGGTTCACTCTGGTGGCGGAAGGTGTGTTATCTTCTGAATGGCTGCTCCTATTTCCATGGAATTTGATGTGTAGCTATAATTGGTTTCGAATATCCGACTTAAAACTTTCAGATGATCAAAGTCTGCCAACTGTTTTAAATAGGCAGTGCCAACTTTACAAGTACCTACGAATAGCTCGTAAAGAACACCCAGTTTTATCCACATATTTTCTTATAGAACTAAGTGCTATGTGTTCAGGGGACTAAGACCTCGCTGTTTCGCCCCTTGAAACAACGATAACTAACTAACACATAAACTAACTACCTGTTCAGCGCTAGTTAACCATAAGCATATGAATTACACAGTGACACCAATACTTCTAACGGTAATTGATTTGTGGTACCAACTTAACAGTTACTTTTGATTAGCTCTGAAAAAAAAAACAGATACAGTTTTGACCGACTTGTGTACGAACAAAGTGTAGATAAGTGGCATATCATGAGTTGAGTTGTATATGGTTTCAGTGGTGCCAACTGCATGTTACAGCATTAACAACTTCGCAGTTACTCATCAGTAGAGCTTATACAATTTCGTGCAAATTCTGTAGAGTATTTATACTGTACGCAGCATGTTATAAATAGAGCTGTCAGCTATAGCAGGGGCCCGACATAAATTTATTATTATTATTATTATTTAGGGAGCAAAATAACAGTGATGGTCGAAGCAAACAGGATATAAAGAGTAGGTTGGCTCAGTCGAGGAAAGGGTTTCTACAGAAAAGGAATCTGTTGACATCGAATATAGATTTAGGTACGGTATTAGAAAGTTATTTTTGAAAACCTTTGTCTGGAGCGTGGCACTCTATGGAAGTGAAACTTGGACTATTGGTGCAGCAGTAAGGAGGAGAATAGATGCATTTGAATTGTTGTGTTACAGGAGAATGATGGAGATCAGATGGGTAGATGGAGTAACAAATGAAGAGGCATTAAGACGAGTGGGAGAGGAGAGATGTTTCAGGCGACTGCTAATGAAGAGAAGAGATAGATTGGTAGGACACGTACTAAGACACCCAGGAATAGCAAGCTTAGTTATGAAAGGCAGGGCAGAGGAAAATATCTGTAGAGGTAGACCAAGGTTAGAATATGTTTAACAGATTATCTCGGATGTAAGGTGTGGCAGCTATGTAATGATGATTTGCTCAGGACAGAGAGGCATGGAGGGCTGCATCAAACAATCATAAGACTGAAATCTCAAACACACATTATTATTGTTGTTATTGTAATTATATTTTATAGTACATCGAATTTTGTGCAAACTCTCTACAAACAAAACATTTCTTAATAGCATATGATATTCAGTGTTGTGAGACGTTGTAGAAGACGGAATTATTATTTGTATTATTCCTTTCTTTATTTCTTTCTTTCTTTCTTTCTTTCTTCATATAGAGCGTTGGAACTTCTTTCTTGGCGTATGAATTTTTCCTTCTTCGTCTTCTTCTCCTCCTAAAATCCCTTCATGAAAGTTTCACAGTGTTGCTTGTGTCGTTCTTCTGTCCATCTTATACCAACCCTGCTGATAAATTTCACCCCAAATATGTACTTATTCACAGTGGTTCTGAATATTATTATTATTATTGTTATTATTGTTATTATAACTCAGACGAATGTACGCATATAAGGCAAGTGTGACACTAGTTGTAAGTTGCGTGTTTTATGGAACGTGATACGATTGAAGCAGGTCGATATGGAGATGAGTGTGTGCCGAGACAATGAAGGTGCGGTTGGGAAGGTCACACCAGTCTTGGTGTCAACAGAACCCGTTAGGGTATCGTTTACGTCGTCCCGTCAAAACAAGTGTTTACACGGTACAGCATTCTTCCTCTTCCAGCCTCTTTGAATAATGTTTAGAAGTATATTTAAGCATTATTTGAGGCGAAGTGTGTCACACCAACATCAGAACGTATTGTTACATACATACATACATACATACATACATACATACATACATATACTGTACATATAAGGTGCGTTCAAAAGGTAACGAGCCGGAGGCATAATTACAGAAACCAGTACCTGTATGTCAAAAGTATTGGACCTGGCTGTTGAGGCACTTATCCCACTGTGACACGAGGCGGTGAATGGCTGTCTCATAAAATTCCCTGGGCTGCGATGTGAACCAGTTCCGCACGTACAGCTGGACGTCGGCGTCCGAGGTGAATCTTTGGCCCCGGAGAGTCCTTTTCAGGGGACCAAACATGGCGTAATCACAGGGAGAGAGGTCTGGACTGTATGAAGGGTGGCCGAGAACCTCCCATTTGAATATCTGCAGGAGTGCCGCGACTGTGCCGTATGAGGCCCTATGAGGTCGTCCAATGTCGTGGAGCTGAATGACCCGACGGGTGAGATTGCCTGGTCGTTTTGTTTTGATCGCTTGGCGAAGGGTGGTCAAGGTTTGCGAGTAACGCTGGGCATTCACTGTTGTCACGTGGGGCATGAGGTGTATCAGAAGGGGGCCATCTTGGTCAAAGAAGACCGTCAGCATTACTGGCAGTGTTGGACGATTGATGCATGCTGCTGTTCGCTTTGTATCGTCACGTGACGTGCACGCGTGCCCTCTAGCGACGGGCAGTGACCTTCCACGCTCTGGTCAGAACCACACCTCGTTATACACGCCACAATTAGCCGATGTCGTCACCGGTTTGCGCATTACAGCCTCCAGCTCGTTACTTTATGAACGCTATATGCGCTTCAGTGCAAGATATTTGTGCCCTTCAAGGTCCTATGAGGTCTGCAATCCTCTGTGAGTGAACTGTACCTACTCATGATTCCCCGTCATGTACATTTCGTTAGAAAGCTAACTATTGCAATGGGTACCATGTCGTGACTTCCAGATAATGTCGACATATCTTCGCGTTTCACATCCCCCAGACCCCAAAACTACCGTCAGACTTAATGTTTACATAAACGGTATATATTATTAGTTGATTTACCCTCTAGGTTGGTGGCTCCCACGGACTCAGCGAGGGAACTCACCACTACCGCCTCTACGGGCAGTGTCTTGGAGCTTGGAACATCTGGTCGGAGTGAGGAGGTGTGATCAGCACTTCGCTCAGGCGGCCTCTCATGCAAAGCGAACAGGGGTCTTATGAGGGATGGGAAGGGAGGGGGAAGATTGGGATGGATAGGCAAGGAAGAGGGAAGGAGGCGGCCGTGGCCTTACAGTAGGCACCATCCCGGCATTTGCCCGAAGACGAAGTGGGAAACCACGGAAAACCACTTCGAGGATGGCTGAGGTGGGAATCGAAACCCCTCTACTCATTTTTACCACCCGAGGCTGAGTAGACCCCGTTTCAGTCCTCATACCACTTTTCAAATTTCGTGGGAATCGAACCCAGGACCTCCGGGCGCCAGATAACCATGCTGACCTCTACGCTACGGAGGCGACTATAAACAGTACATACCGCATAATATACTGTAGTGTCAGGGGTTATTATAAGGGGATTTGATCCCCACCTAGGTAGTGGATTTTAGGAACAAAACTATCGTTTTCGGAAACGCAAATAGCACTGGGGTTCACTCAGCCTACACCAGAAATGAGTACCATGATAATTCCTGGGAGCAAAGACGGCCAGGCGTGGAGCTGACAACTCCATCCCATCTAGTGCCGATGTCACAAAAAGTGGACGCCTCTACCTTCCACTCCTCCCAGGGCCTCCATGGCCTATACGGAGTTGGCTTTACCAATATACCATCTTTCTGGCAGGCTACTTGAAGTTTTAGCTCTCGCAGTAAAGAGGCACAGGTGCGCTTCATAAAAATGCAGGTAGCGCGCAGTTCGCTACTCCTGTGGGGTTCCGGGCACGGATGGCAAGAGCCCGCTGATGAGCCAGCTTGGTGTTCCTAGGGAAAATCCAGCACAGGACACGGCATAAATCTAGAAAAATTGCTGAGTTTTAATTCACTGGCCATGAAAGCCAATAGTATATACCATCTTCCTCGTTTGAGTCGTGCAGTCACTGCCTAGCCCCAGTAGACACACACTAGCCACTAAGTTTGTGCCATAAATTGTTAATAATGGCCCCGTTTCGGTACACCAATGAGAAAATGACTGTTATGCACCTAGCCTATTATTATTATCATTTTCTTTATTATTCGCTAATCGGCCAACTGGGGACCACGATAAGTTCCACTATACATTCTGGCGTTCATTCAATTTACGATTGATCCAGTAGGTTTTCATTAGCTTGCTGTATCGAGCACGGCGTTCATCCGACCACTTTGCACCGGTTGTCCATTTCTCATCTCGGAAAGTCCCGAAAATCACGATGCTTGTTCGAAAAAGGTCTCGTTCATCCACGGTGAGTCCGTCAAATTAAATCGTGGGCCCGAAAGTAACAAAGTACCCTCATGTTTCCGAAAAGATACATTTTCTGCGCCAATCCGATTGCGGCATTGTTCCATACATAGCACAGGAGTATCCCTGTTCTTTAATTTTGTCGATATAATTGTGAAACACATGACAGTAGTGGCTAGGCTGGCTAAAGCGCAGTATTAGGTCATGGGGCCAAGCTCTCTGCTGACTCGGTAGACGCGAGGGTTCGAGCCCCACCGTCGGCCGTTCTTGAAATGGTTTTCCGTGGTTTCCCCATTTTCAACACCAGGCAAATGCTGGGACGGTACCTTCTGACAGGCCACGGCCGCTTCCTTCCCCATCCTTGCCCAGTTTCATTCACCATCATTCATTTCATCTCTCATTAACTCCTCTCATGAGGTTGGCATCAGGAAGGGCATCCGGCCGTAAAAACCATCGCCACAAAGACTTCCATCGCATCTCATCCCCGTCCCTGTTGGAAAACGGGAATAATAAGGGGTAGACATACATACATACACAATTGTGAAACACATATGGCTTGTACTTCATGTTCACAAAACCAACCGCATTTGGTATTCAAAACTATCGTGAAAATACAAATTATTATTTCTCTATTTCCAACATTTTGTCCTAGCCATCACACCATGCTCCCATATAGCACAGTCATAGATATAGTTATAGTCTTATTCGTATTTCAATTATATCTCACTCAGTAGCGTAGTTGATTAGTCTAAGACACGCTGCAAGAACGGGCTAGGTAGCTGAACGTTCGGAGATTCAAAATTGAAATACCGGAGTTCACAATGGTTATATTAGTGTGTGTGTTTTATCTCGTCTTTTCCAAATGTACTCCATGAAAATGCCAGGATGGTACTTATTCAAGTAATGGGACACCTACCCTATACCTAGACCTAGACACTAATAACTATAGTTAGACAAAATACTGTTCTTTATTTTGGCGTGTGGCCTCCTGAGAGGCCAAGTGCAGATCTCTCTACTCGACGCCCATGGGCGACCTGCGCGCCGTAATGAGAGATGAGATGAATGGATGAAAGTGGGCAAAGATGTGGAAGGAAGCGGCCGTGGCCTGTAAAAGGTACCATCCCAGCATTTGCCTGGAGTTGAAATTGGGGAAACCACGGGGAACCATTTGAAGGACAGCCGACGGTGGGGCTTGAACCCACGTCTACCGAGCTAGCAGAGAGCTTGGCCCCAAAGTCTATCGCTGCGCTTTCGCGAGCGTAGCTCCCGCTGTCAGTTACTGTACTATAATTACCACAATAACACAAGTTATCAAAAATTATATACCCATACAAGTACACGAGGGTGATGGCTAAAATGTTCCCGAACCCTGAATGCAACAACTAAAACAATAACAAATCTCTGTTAAACTTCAGTTTATCTCTGTTTGTTGTAGTTGATTCATTTGGAGGTTTTACGACATCGCGGTCATTTAGCCCCATGTACTTGGGTGTGTGTAATTTGTATGATAACCTATGTAATTGTGATGGCTGTATTACTGTGTATATTTGTAATTCAAGTGCGGATTCTTAAGATGGCGGCTGTGGCCTTAAGTTAGGAACCACCCGGCATTTGCCTAGTAGCCTATAGAAGTAGGAAACCATGGAAAACCACTTCCAGGCTGGCTGAGGTAGGAATAGAACCCTCCTCTTCTCAGTTTTGCCTCACGAGACTGAGTGTACCCCGTTCCAGCCCTCAGACCAGAATTCTAATTTCTTGGCAGAGCCGAAAATTAAAACTGGACCTCCGGGTTGACAGTATTATTATTATTATTATTATTGTCAACTTAATAATTTCATACAGTAATAGACTGATTTTCCCGAAAATGTGCGAATATGTTTTGCGTCGATTTGAAGCAATGCCAAAGTATACTTCAATATGTTGAAACTTTACAACCAATAGAAATTCCCCCTTTTTCGTTACAACCAAAATGGAAGATACCTGATTATAACCTCATTCACAGTAACATTCAAGCCTGTTAAATCATGTAGTTCTAAGTAAAATAGTTTTACCCACGCTGTGGCTCTGAATGGAGAACTGGTCCATGCATCACGTCTTGACTGCATCCTAGAAATGGCCAGAGTGACGTCTTACCTAACGGTATCTACGGCAAAACAATGTACTCGTAATGACTTAGCTTAAGTAGACATTTAATGTTCATGTAGCAAGCAGAACTTGCTTCACGAATAGCCATAGGTTAATGATGCATTATCTGAAGAGGATAATTGTGTAATTATCAGACTGCTAATAATAATAATTTCCACTTTATCAGTGAATATTATCAATAGATGTAACATTTAACAGGATTGAATGACCAGACAGGCGTTACAAACCTACGAGTAAATTTCATTACTGTGAATGGGTTTTTATAATGTGATGTATAATAATATAGTTACCCCGTCTAACGTAATTGGGCAAAAGCGTGTTGGCGACTGGAAAGTATAAACTGAATTCTTGTAAGGCAATACTGAGAAAAAAAACTTTCTTTTACAAAGACAACACTGAAAATGGCTTCAAACACCATAATTAAAAATAAATATAAATATATAACCAAATTTTTTTCTCTTTAGATGGTTTACCCCTCGGACCCAGCGAGGGATCCCACCATTGTCGCCTCCAGGGCAGTGTCCTGGAACTTGAAACATCGGGTTGGGGGATACAACTGGGGAGGTGGGACGAGCACCTCGCCCAGGTGGCCTGACCTGCGAAGCGAACATGGGCCTTATGAAGGATGGAATACATTCATGTATCTTTTCAGGTTGAGCGAATGACATTCATTACAATTGAGTACAAACATGTTGACCAACTGAAAATAACTTAATTTTCGTTAATTAAGGCAACACTAAAAATGACACGATAATAAAAACAAGATGTTCAACAGAGTACATAATAGCCTACTTCCTCCAATATGTATGGCTATGTTATAAGTATAACTGTTTGTGCTTATCAATGAGCATAAGTAAAGCATAGTCTCGCTTTCACAGACTAGGAATATCCTGAACTAGCACCAACAGATAACGTACAGGTACTACGTGGGATCGTTTTGCTCTTAAATTCAAATAACATTTGCAAATAACACACAATAGGCTGTTACAAACGCTTTAAAATAAAATAAAATATCCTATTATGAACTTCATTATGTCATTCTTCAGGTTCGATGCGTATAGAATGCGAACGGAAGACAAACCAATGGAGTCCCTTAATAGAACAGTCATGACATCTGGCGGAAAAGTTTCGTATAAGATCACCCTATTGCGTCAGAGATATTTCTATGCATTTGCATGCCCTTACATGGTATCGCATGGGCCACCACAAAGTAGGTACCAAGACCGAATGGATGCGAGCTCCACTCTCCTCTACCGGCCTAGACAATGAGGCTTTCTACTTGAAACCTACCACACCGCTGATTTTATTCTCGCGCCTAACCTTGGTGGTAAGTGCATTCCAGCAGCCACAAGAGGAAACCTTTGAATTACACCTTTGGCATGGGTTCCAACAGGCCGGTGTACAGCGCAGCTCGCATCTAGTAGGTCGTGGTTGGCAACGCATAGTTCTTCTGATTGCTGGTCGCGTGCAGATCCGGTGAAGAACTTTGTTTTAATTAAATATATATTTTTCATTGCAAAATGCACAATATAACGCGTAGTTTTATAACGTCTGAGTAATTACAAAACAATAAATATAAAAAATCAAGCAAAAAACTCAACTCTGATAGGCTTTGAACCTCGGCCAAACGGGTAAAAGACAAATGCTTTACCACAGAGCCATTTATCTCCTCCGAAATTCATCGTTATCAATGGACTTACATACAACGTCTTAGCAAATAATGATTTGGACTAAACGATTTCGTCAGTGGAGTATATTTTTATTATAAAGCATTTCATACAAAGTTTATATTATTCCTATCAGTAGGCTATATTGCATGCAATACTCAAACTAGTGAAATATAGGTGAGACACAAGATATCAGCTGCCATCTTGTCTTGTAACCGAGACGGCTGAGCTTTTTAATGTCACTGCTGCCGTGTAATATTATAATATGAACTTAAGATATCGAACGGTTCACGTCCTTTAGGACAGTTTAAACCATTCTTGGGTTGATAATCAGAACTGGTGGTTTCTAAGTTCTAGATTATAATTCTTGCATAATTCACGCGGTTGCCATCTTAAAATGGTACGGCTGATGAACTTGTAGTTTGGACGCAAGACGCATCCTATATGAAGGTATGTTGTTACCAAATTTGGTAGAGATCGGATGATTAGTTTGGTAGTAATTTGATTTTACGTTTTGAACGTTTGGGTGGCCGCCATTCAGTTTTGGTAAAGATGGCGACGATATAAAACATGACACTGAGGTGCCCTTTACTAGTGCTACCTCTTAACCAAATTTTGTTCAATTCGGTTTAGTCGTGTTTGAATTGATGCGGGGAGGGGAGGAGGGCAAGTACAAGGGACTACATGATCATAATGTCACAAAGTCCCTAAATGAATCAACAACGATAATCACTCACTCCGTGGAAATGCTGTGGACCCTATTAGTTGCAGTTTCAGACCTGCATAATGACGTACAAGTTATCATTCAAAATTACACATACATCCCCATTATGGGGAGGGGTCTAGTGACCAATATGCCCCGATCTCCTAAACGAAGAAACAACCTTTATTCTTTAGCCATCCCATATCGAAACCGATTAATAGTAATTGATGAAGAAGTATTAACAGTGAAACCGATTTATAGTAATTGAAGATGAAGTATTTTTATAGTAATTATTGAAGATGAAGTATTGAAAGTTCAAATTTGCATTGTAAGTATTAAAAGTGAAAACGATTTATAGTAATTGATGAAGATATATTAAAAGTTAAACCAATTTATAGTAATTGGACGATGAAGTATTAAAAGTTAAACCGATTTATAGTATTTGATAAAGAAGTAGACTGTTAACATTGAAACCGATTTATATTAATTGATGAAGAAGTATTAAACGTGAACCCAATTTACAGTAACTGACGTTGAAGTATTAAAAGTGAATCCGATTTATAGCAATTGATGAAGAAGTATTAACAGTGAAACCTATATATAGTACTGTTATTGATGAAGAAGTATTAAAGGTGAAATCGATTTACAGATTAACGATGGTGTATTAAAAGTGAAACTGATGTACTACGACCGGCTGAATGAATCGTCAGTTTCACGGAAATCCAGACTTGAGGTTTCACTTTTCAAAGACTTGTGAGTGTGTCCTTGAAGTCCTGGAGTACTAGAATATTTATGCTGAGCAATGAATGTTTATCCTTTACTTCTCTCTTATTACGTTACACCATCTTTGTCCCTCTTCTTAGTGATTTATTTCTCTTTATATTACAAATGTCGTCAGGAGAGAAGCGACTCCAGAGACTAGTATTTCGCGATCAAAGCGACGCATGCCGCCGGCAGGACGCCAGAACCACAGAGGAGTCACTTGATTATGCGGCGAACGTGGCCATTTCAAGAGGTACAGTCCGCTCTGGGACTCGAGTCGACCAGAAATGGGGATCGTCAGCGCCATCATTATCATCCCCGTGCCTTAATGGCCACTGAGAGGAGTGACGATAGCCCAATTGCGGGTGGATGGCTCAGGGACGAGTCGTGTTGCGGCGCTAACCGTCGTCAGTCGAGGCATCACCGCGGGACAGTAGGAAAGGAAGCCAGGTCGTTCGTAATGTCTGCGAAGAAGACCCAAACCCACAGACTCCTCCGTCCCAGTGTCAGGTTCAGTAGCGCCTCCTATAAATAATAATAACCACTGACACTACAGCCCATGAGCCGGCCCCGTCTGATGGGCTAGCGCGCCTGCCTCACACCCGGAGACCCCGGGTTCGATTCCCGGCTCCGTCAGAGATTTTAGAAACTGACGTGATGGCTGGAACGGGGTGCACTCTGCCTCGTGAGGACAATTGAGTAGCTGTCTGACAGTGAGGCACGAAAACCAAGATTAACGCCCGAGGGGACCCGATGCTCTGATCACGCGTCGCTCCAATATATGCAGGCCAAACGGCTGGGCAGCGGTCGCTTGGTAGGCCATTTGGCCTCACGTCAGTTTCTAAAATTCCTGACAGAGCCTCATATAGGACGTAAATGGTGTCTCCTGAGGTCGTTCACGCACCTATGGGCGATACGGCTCTCTCTTGATGACCCGCGGTGATGTCTGGCCTGGGGACGGTTAGTGCCGCCCCTGCGTCAATCGTGACGGAAAAATTGTCCTTTCACCTTTTTCTGGTACATTTTACGATTAAGTTATTGTCGTTTTAAGGTGTGGAACAGTGAAGACATCTGAAACTTTTCCGATTAAGATGCTTATTTCAGGGGGAAGGTACACCTATCGCATGACAATTTCTACTGATGGTATATTGGCTTTCACGGCCCATTAATTAAAACTCAGCATTTTTTCTAGTTTTAGGCCGTGTCTTGTGTGGAGTTTCGCCTAGGAACACCAAGGTGGCTCATCAGCGGGCTCTTGGTGTCTTAAAATTGCTGAGTTTTAATTTCTACTGAGTTAAAACAAGTAGGCCTATATCTCATAAACTATATGTTGCAAGGAAATAAAACTTTGTAGGATTATTAAACTTAGTTCACTCATTATTATGCACCAAACAATTTTTTTTAAATGCTTGCAGTAATGCATTATTATACCACCAAACTTTCGGCTGTGTTTTGTAGAGTTGGACACCGTGTACAAGATAAGCACCCCACAATTTAAAACATTTACTTGAATGTTCTTGTGAGCTGTTGGTAACATTGACGGCTACAACATACACCAAAATAATTGATATACATATTCAGGAAATAATTCTTTTTCATATTCTTACTCTAAATGCATATTTTTTCACTTTTGTTGGGTAACAAAAATCTCTTAAAGGAGAAGTGTGCTTGATACACAAAATATGTTGGTGTATGTTGCTCACAATCATGCAAAATTTCATTGAGATATCTTGAATAGTAGGCTGTGTGAAAATAAAGTTTTCGTGAAATGAGCTTCAAACTTATCTAGGCTAAGTCTGAAATTTAAAGAGACAACTTAAGCGACAGCAACTTATACTTAGGGGTATCTCTGGAAGTATTGCAGATATTTTCATTTTGTTTTCATCAAATGTAAGATCAAAGATTAGTCATTCAGTTCATTTGAAACAATTAAAATACTTTTACACTAAAAGGTGTACGTCCCCCCTCCCGCCTCCCCTCTCCATAAGACTCAATGAAATCCACTCCGAAAATTATTTCGTCAGACATAATCATTATTCAAATAGGTCCATTGTAACTCTAGAAATAAGCGTTAAACTTCTAAATCGTTTGTGGGAGAACCAAGTTCATGGAGAAATGAGCATTACGTAATGATACTCAAGGCACATCTTCTCAAAAACCTGTTCTCTGACGTGTTTCAATTGTAATATATTATTTATATTTTAAATACTGTAGATTGACCATCGTTGCAACCGATTTGCCCCCTTGAGCGTTTATTTTTGCAACACTCTATTCCCTCATCCAACATTCGTCGCGTCTCCACTTGCAACATAATCCCAACACTTGTTTTTCTACCAGTTAGTAGGAACCAGTACTCGGTCGAAAGTTGAACGCGATGTGATACCAGAATACAGCATGAGAGAGCCCTCCAATACACTTCATTTTCACCAATATTGTGTGCTCTTGAATGTGCTGTTAGTATTGAAGAAAACATTGGCTGGGTTTGACAATCTACAGAATTGCTCTTTAGTCGGCCGAGGTCGACGAAAAAAATTGGGCAGAAAATGAGAATCATTTTATCAGCCTATTAGCCTATCTCAAAAAAAGTTAAATTAACATACTTCTCTAACAAATGGTGGGGGCTTAATTGAATTATATATATCGTTCGTCAAGCGAAATTACAAAATAGCTCTATAAAACACGAACAAACCCACCCAAAAACGGTCGCTGTCCTCCAACAACAAACCGCTAAAAGCACGATAGAACTTTAAATGGATGGCAACTATTACTGATAAATACTAAAGAATTAATCACCCAAAAAATACAGTAACTATTTATTTGTTAATTAATTTTATTATCTTAAGTATCTACAAGGTTTCAAGACGATCACATCCACTAACAGACTCCCTCCACCAAGGTGTAGATACTATTGCTGTGAGATACCTAAGCAGTAAGCTCCAAACTAATTGTAAACTAATATGCATAAATGAGCAATGAGTGTTCTGCTGAGATGAATATTAAAAGCTAGAACTGTAACGTACAAAAAAGTATTAATCTACTAACAATGTGTTGAAAGATCTGATATGGAGACTTATCTGAATCGTGGAATGTCTTCGAACTGATCTGACAACTGTGCTTATGTAAAACTAACAACCTGTATAAGCAACCACTCTCAAATCACCAATTAATCTGCTTCTGTTTAGCCATTTTTCCAGATTATAATTTCTTGATAAATTGGGGATTTGAGATTGATTCCAGATACAACAACTATCTCCGGACATGTGAGAGAGGTTTTCACTTCAGATTTAGTCAACTTTTGAATGGTGTTTCCGTGGATTTTCTGTGAGCTCGAACTCACTCATTACAGAGTCTAGAGCTACTTGCGTCTTAGTGCACGTAGCTACCGTGGTCGGTGTTATATATATGAATAAAGTTCAATGAAAAGAGTAAATTGTGATATGTCATGTGGGCTACGTTGCCAAGTCGGTAGAGGCTCTGAGCTTCTAATTGGAAGAAAGTGAGTTCGATTCCCACCCAGGTATTGTCTGCGCACCAGGACAAGTCAGTTAGACACGCTGCGACGTGGAGTGGGGGCTACACTGTACGCATGCGCGGTCTGTCTATTCCTGACCTAAATATATCGACAGTCAGTTACTGTTACCTCCCGCATTGTGCTTGTTGTTCATCCAGCCTTTAGTATGAAGTCTGTCACTGAAGGCCCCTTTCCTCTTTTCCCATTTTCAGAACACTGAGACAAATAAAGAAAAGAAAGGCAGGAATGAGTGAAGCTGGAAGTGACCGACTCGATTTTTTTCATGTTCGACCATAGCGAAATGTAAATATTATATGTCGGGAAACTGTACTATAATGAGGCTCATTATTGTACAAGTTTTCATTATGATACAGTTTCTCCCACCAATCAGAGCTCAAGAAACAGCTGTGTGACCAATTAGGTAAGGATAGCATCGCACCTGCGCTGACTTCCACGGCCTCCTGTGGCTCGTGTCATAGTGGGGCATTCGAGGAGGCCATGGTATTCTCTGCGTCCCATGCGTTCTGTTCAGTACATAAAACTGGCGAAACCTCGACAGATATTTGTGAATATTTATGTTCCAACATAAAATAGTTATAATTATCGTCGAACATAAACAGTCGTATGCAACTCGCCTATAATGGTAATTAAGACACTCGTATGGAAATTATAAAACTCGCTACGCTTGCTCGTGTCTTAATTATTGCCATTATAGGCTTGTTGCATAAAGTACTAATGTGTGGTATGCAGTTCAAACCCTAACGCGCAGACAATAGTGGATTTTAGAAACAAACTTTCCACTTTCAGAACCGCAAATGGCTCTGAAGTTCACTCAGCCCACAAGAGAAATGAGTACCAGAATAATTCCTGTGAGTTGACAACTCCATCCCATCTCGAGTAAATGTCACGAAGGGTGGAAGCCTCTACCTTCCACTAATCCCAGGGCCTCCATGACCTCTACGGAGTTGACTTTGCTTTTGTGATAGATTATGGGGTTTTGTTTTGATTTCTTAATTGAAACCGCTTTGGCTGAGCACTTTGTAACTCAGCGATATCGGCAGAGAAACTAACTTAAAGAATGCGTACTCATGTAGATGGCACAATAATAAATTGTCTGGTGAGTGCGGCTAATGTAAACTAATGCAGGCATGTAATTTGCCTGTGGTACTGTACATGTAAGTCTATTAGTATACATGATGCATTCTTGTGCTGCGAGGCGGGAAAACAGCATCGCTCAACCTCTGCGCCATTCCATGTACTGTAACTACCGCATTCTCTCCACTGCATAAATGTCTTACTACAATGAGGACCCTCCCTGTAGGACGGAGACTCGCGATCGGGGCACTGTGGCTAGCAACAGCGTGGCGCCCAAATAAATTAACACATTTACACTTTTTAAATTTCAAATGATCTTGTTAACTTCATCGTTATGCTTTGGTCTACCGTTATGCGTTACGGTTACGGCGTGTATGACGTCATCATGTTGTTCAGTGCATATGCACCGAGTCTGAGTTTACTCCTGGGGTCTGGCATTATGCGATACGGAGACGGCGAGTGCGTGACGTCATGCAGCAGAGTGCACTTCCCGCTCTCCGTTCCCCGCGCGGGAATGAAGTCTGTTGAGTCTTGAGTTTACTCCTGGGGTCTGGCGTTATGCGATACGGAGATGGCGAGTGCGTGACGTCATGCAGCAGAGTGCACCTCCCGCTCTCCGTTCCCCGCGCGGGAATGAAGTCTGTTGAGTCTGAGTTTACTCCTGGGGTCTGGCGTTATGCGATACGGAGATGGCGAGTGCGTGACGTCATGCAGCAGAGTGCACCTCCCGCTCTCCGTTCCCCGCGCGGGAAGCCTAAGTTAATGGGTAATTGAGTCTGTTGAAAGAGTCCTGAGCCTTTCTAACATGTGTAGCATTTGTATCATACGTCATTTAAAATGATATAAAGTATAGTCTCTCAGACTGACTGTATCTTTTTTTAACGTATTTAATGTCCGGCTCCGTGACTAAATGCTTAGAGCGCTAGGCTTTGGCCCAAAGTGCCCCGGGTTCGATTCCCGGCCGAGCCATCAGGGATTTCAATCTCCTGGGATTAATTCCTGTGATTCGGAGACTGGGTGTTTGTGACGTCTTCATCATCACTTTATCCTCATTACGATGCGCAGGTCGCCCAAGGGCGTCAACTAGAAAGACCTGCACTCGGCCTCTCCGGTGGCCACACGTTCAAAAAAAAAAAAACGTATTTAATAATCATAGTTACCTAAATTTCAGAGTAGTTGCTGGAAACGCTGTCCGTTTGGTGCGCTCGCTGTAATTTAACCTCACTGATATTTCGTATCAGTGCAGTTATTTCGTTCTCGAGAGCCTCCATAGTACGCGGATTGTTTCTGTATACGGTACCTTTTGTTTGAGGTTCCCCCACAGGTAAAAAACGCACGGCGCTGAAACTTACGAACAAATTTATTGCAAACTTCTTAATTTCCACTAAAAAAAATGATGTTCTGTTGTATACCTAACCATGTTCACGGGATACGAGGCAGGCTATAGTACAGTAGTACAGTAATTCCACAATACAGGCAAGTCACCTAAGTTATATCCTGATCCGTAGCTAAGTGATTATCACTCTAGACTTTGGTGCGAAGAATATCTGATTCAATCCCCGACCAGGCCGTGGGGTTTCTAATCTCCTATGATTAATTCCCCTGAGTTGGATGCTGGTGACATCCTCATTGTCATTTTATCGTCATCGCAACAGGCAAGTCGCCCACGGGGGTCAACTGAAAAGATCTCTAAACACCACAAACGTTGTTAATTGAATTAGAGGTTTCTGACATCGTGGTCATTTTGGCACGTGTACTTGGGCGAGCGTAGGATTTTTCTCATAACGATTGTTATTGTGATGTCTATAGTAGTGTGTGCATTTGTAATAGAGACTATGATTGGGTGATGGGGGAGTGCGTGACCTTAAGTTAGGTAACATCCCGGCATTAGCCTGAACTAAAAATGGCAAACCAAGAAAACCACTTCTCGGATGTCTAGGTAGAAATTGAACCCATCCCTTCTCATTTGTCCTCGCGAGGCTGAGTGTACCACGTTCCAACCCTCATAACCGTTTTTTTTTGCAGAACAACGTGGTCCCATGTCAGAAACGAAATCACCAAACAAATCAAATCAAGAACAAAACAAAACAACATAACCAAACAAAATAAAACATTCCCCGAAAGGATTTTCTGATTTGCAGATGTATATATTTCCACTTCTACTTTCTGGGACAGATGACCTCACTGTTCTGCCCCCTAAAACCTCTATAACTAACTAACCATGTTTAAATTTATGGATGCTGATAAGGGATTCATGATATAAGACACGTCATTATTCCGTATCGTTATTAATCAGCGAGCTAATGAAATAAGGCACGTTATTATTACGTAGCGTTATTAATCAGTGAGCTAATGTAATAAGGATCGTTATTATTCCCTATCGTTATTAATCAGGGAGCTAATGTAATAAGGCACGTCATTATCCCGTATCGTTATTAATCAGCGAGCTAATGTAATAAGACACGTCATTATTCCGTAGCGTTATTAATCAGCGAGCTAATGTAATAAGGCTCGTTATTATTCCGTAGCGTTATTAATCAGCGAGCTAATGAAATAAGGCACGTCATTATTCCGTATCGTTATTAATCAGCGAGCTAATGTAATAAGGCACGTTATTATTCCGTATCGTTATTAATCAGTGAACTAATGAAATAAGGTGCGTTATTATTCCGTAGCGTTATTAATCAGTGAGCTAATGTAATAAGGCTCGTTATTATTCCGCAGCGTTATTAATCAGTGAGCTAATGAAATAAGGCTCGTTATTATTCCGTAGCGTTATTAATCAGTGAGCTAATGAAATAAGGCTCGTTATTATTCCGTAGCGTTATTAATCAGCGAGCTAATGTAATAAGGCTCGTTATTATTCCGTAGCGTTATTAATCAGTGAGCTAATGAAATAAGGCTCGTTATTATTCCGTATCGTTATTAATCAGTGAGCTAATGAAATAAGGCGCGTTATTATTCCGTAGCGTTATTAATCAGTGAGCTAATGAAATAAGGCACGTTATTATTCCGCAGCGTTATTAATCAGTGAACTAATGAAATAAGGCACGTTATTATTCCGCAGCGTTATTAATCAGTGAGCTAATGAAATAAGGCTCGTTATTATTCCGCAGCGTTATTAATCAGTGAGCTAATGTAATAAGGCTCGTTATTATTCCGCAGCGTTATTAATCAGTGAGCTAATGAAATAAGGCTCGTTATTATTCCGTAGCGTTATTAATCAGCGAGCTAATGTAATAAGGCTCGTTATTATTCCGTAGCGTTATTAATCAGTGAGCTAATGAAATAAGGCTCGTTATTATTCCGTATCGTTATTAATCAGTGAGCTAATGAAATAAGGCGCGTTATTATTCCGTAGCGTTATTAATCAGTGAGCTAATGAAATAATGCACGTTATTATTCCGTGGCGTTATTAATCAGTGAGCTAATGAAATAAGGCACGTTATTATTCCGTAGCGTTATTAATCAGTGAGCTAATGTAATAAGGCTCGTTATTATTCCGCAGCGTTATTAATCAGTGAGCTAATGAAATAAGGCTCGTTATTATTCCGTAGCGTTATTAATCAGCGAGCTAATGTAATAAGGCTCGTTATTATTCCGTAGCGTTATTAATCAGCGAGCTAATGAAATAAGGCACGTTATTATTCCGTAGCGTTATTAATCAGTGAGCTAATGAAATAAGGCACGTTATTATTCCGTAGCGTTATTAATCAGTGAGCTAATGAAATAAGGCTCGTTATTATTCCGTATCGTTATTAATCAGTGAGCTAATGAAATAAGGCACGTTATTATTCCGTATCGTTATTAATCAGTGAGCTAATGAAATAAGGCACGTTATTATTCCGTAGCGTTATTAATCAGCGAGCTAATGAAATAAGGCGCGTTATTATTCCGTAGCGTTATTAATCAGTGAGCTAATGAAATAAGGCTCGTTATTATTCCGTAGCGTTATTAATCAGTGAGCTAATGAAATAAGGCTCGTTATTATTCCGTAGCGTTATTAATCAGTGAGCTAATGTAATAAGGCTCGTTATTATTCCGTAGCGTTATTAATCAGTGAGCTAATGAAATAAGGCACGTAATTATTCCGTAGCGTTATTAATCAGTGAGCTAATGAAATAAGGCACGTTATTATTCCGTATCGTTATTAATCAGTGAGCTAATGTAATTAGGCACGTCATTATTCCGTACCGTTATTAATCAGCGAGCTAATGAAATAAGGCACGTTATTATTCCGCAGCGTTATTAATCAGCGAGCTAATGAAATAAGGCTCGTTATTATTCCGTAGCGTTATTAATCAGTGAGCTAATGAAATAAGGCTCGTTATTATTCCGTAGCGTTATTAATCAGTGAGCTAATGAAATAAGACACGATATTATTCCGTATCGTTATTAATCAGTGAGCTAATGAAATAAGGCACGTTATTATTCCGTAGCGTTATTAATCAGTGAGCTAATGAAATAAGGCGCGTTATTATTCCGTAGCGTTATTAATCAGTGAGCTAATGTAATAAGACACGTTATTATTCCGCAGCGTTATTAATCAGCGAGCTAATGAAATAAGGCTCGTTATTATTCCGTAGCGTAATTAATCAGTGAGCTAATGAAATAAGGCGCGTTATTATTCCGCAGCGTTATTAATCAGTGAGCTAATGTAATAAGGCTCGTTATTATTCCGCAGCGTTATTAATCAGTGAGCTAATGAAATAAGGCTCGTTATTATTCCGTAGCGTAATTAATCAGCGAGCTAATGAAATAAGGCGCGTTATTATTCCGTAGCGTTATTAATCAGTGAGCGAATGAAATAAGGCACGTTATTATTCCGTAGCGTTATTAATCAGTGAGCTAATGAAATAAGGCACGTTATTATTCCGCAGCGTTATTAATCAGCGAGCTAATGAAATAAGGCTCGTTATTATTCCGTAGCGTAATTAATCAGTGAGCTAATGAAATAAGGCGCGTTATTATTCCGCAGCGTTATTAATCAGTGAGCTAATGTAATAAGGCTCGTTATTATTCCGCAGCGTTATTAATCAGTGAGCTAATGAAATAAGGCTCGTTATTATTCCGTAGCGTAATTAATCAGCGAGCTAATGAAATAAGGCGCGTTATTATTCCGTAGCGTTATTAATCAGTGAGCGAATGAAATAAGGCACGTTATTATTCCGTAGCGTTATTAATCAGTGAGCTAATGAAATAAGGCACGTTATTATTCCGTAGCGTTATTAATCAGTGAGCTAATGAAATAAGGCTCGTTATTATTCCGTAGCGTTATTAATCAGTGAGCGAATGAAATAAGGCACGTCATTATTCCGTAGCGTTATTAATCAGCGAGCTAATGTAATAAGGCTCGTTATTATTCCGTAGCGTTATTAATCAGCGAGCTAATGAAATAAGACACGTTATTATTCCGTAGCGTTATTAATCAGCGAGCTAATGTAATAAGGCACGTCATTATTCCGTAGCGTTATTAATCAGTGAGCGAATGAAATAAGGCACGTTATTATTCCGTAGCGTTATTAATCAGTGAGCTAATGTAATAAGGCACGTCATTATTCCGTAGCGTTATTAATCAGTGAGCTAATGAAATAAGGCACGTCATTATTCCGTAGCGTTATTAATCAGCGAGCTAATGTAATAAGGCACGTTATTATTCCGTAGCGTTATTAATCAGCGAGCTAATGTAATAAGACACGTCATTATTCCGTAGCGTTATTAATCAGCGAGCTAATGAAATAAGGTGCGTTATTATTCCGTAGCGTTATTAATCAGCGAGCTAATGAAATAAGGCACGTCATTATCCCGTATCGTTATTAATCAGCGAGCTAATGAAATAAGACACGTCATTATTCCGTAGCGTTATTAATCAGTGAGCTAATGAAATAAGGCTCGTTATTATTCCGTAGCGTTATTAATCAGCGAGCTAATGAAATAAGGCACGTCATTATTCCTTAGCGTTATTAATCAGTGAGCTAATGAAATAAGGCGCGTTATTATTCCCTATCGTTATTAATCAGCGAGCTAATGTAATAAGACACGTTATTATTCCGTAGCGTTATTAATCAGCGAGCTAATGAAATAAGGCTCGTTATTATTCCGTATCGTTATTAATCAGTGAGCTAATGTAATAAGACACGTCATTATTCCGTAGCGTTATTAATCAGTGAGCTAATGATATAAGGCACGTCATTATTCCGTAGCGTTATTAATCAGTGAGCTAATGAAATAAGGCACGTTATTATTCCGTAGCGTTATTAATCAGTGAGCTAATGCAATAAGGCACGTCATTATTCCGTAGCGTTATTAATCAGTGAGCTAATGATATAAGGCACGTTATTATTCCGTAGCGTTATTAATCAGCGAGCTAATGTAATAAGGCACGTTATTATTCCGTAGCGTTATTAATCAGCGAGCTAATGTAATAAGGCACGTTATTATTCCGTAGCGTTATTAATCAGTGAGCTAATGAAATAATGCACGTTATTATTCCGTGGCGTTATTAATCAGTGAGCTAATGTAATAAGGCACGTTATTATTCCGTAGCGTTATTAATCAGTGAGCTAATGCAATAAGGCACGTCATTATTCCGTAGCGTTATTAATCAGTGAGCTAATGAAATAAGGCTCGTTATTATTCCGTAGCGTTATTAATCAGTGAGCTAATGCAATAAGGCACGTCATTATTCCGTAGCGTTATTAATCAGTGAGCTAATGAAATAAGGCACGTTATTATTCCGTAGCGTTATTAATCAGTGAGCTAATGAAATAAGGCTCGTTATTATTCCGTAGCGTTATTAATCAGTGAGCAAATGCAATAAGGCACGCCATTATTCCGTAGCGTTATTAATCAGTGAGCTAATGAAATAAGGCTCGTTATTATTCCGTAGCGTTATTAATCAGCGAGCTAATGAAATAAGGCACGTCATTATTCCGTAGCGTTATTAATCAGTGAGCTAATGAAATAAGGCGCGTTATTATTCCCTATCGTTATTAATCAGCGAGCTAATGTAATAAGACACGTTATTATTCCGTAGCGTTATTAATCAGCGAGATAATGAAATAAGGCTCGTTATTATTCCGTATCGTTATTAATCAGTGAGCTAATGTAATAAGACACGTCATTATTCCGTAGCGTTATTAATCAGTGAGCTAATGATATAAGGCACGTCATTATTCCGTAGCGTTATTAATCAGTGAGCTAATGAAATAAGGCACGTTATTATTCCGTAGCGTTATTAATCAGTGAGCTAATACAATAAGGCACGTCATTATTCCGTAGCGTTATTAATCAGTGAGCTAATGAAATAAGGCACGTTATTATTCCGTAGCGTTATTAATCAGCGAGCTAATGTAATAAGGCACGTTATTATTCCGTAGCGTTATTAATCAGCGAGCTAATGTAATAAGGCACGTTATTATTCCGTAGCGTTATTAATCAGTGAGCTAATGAAATAATGCACGTTATTATTCCGTGGCGTTATTAATCAGTGAGCTAATGTAATAAGGCACGTTATTATTCCGTATCGTTATTAATCAGCGAGCTAATAAAATAAGGTGCGTCATTATTCCGTATCGTTATTAATCAGTGAGCTAATGAAATAAGGCACGTCATTATTCCGTAGCGTTATTAATCAGTGAGCTAATGATATAAGGCACGTCATTATTCCGTAGCGTTATTAATCAGTGAGCTAATGTAATAAGGCACGTTATTATTCCGTAGCGTTATTAATCAGTGAGCTAATGAAATAAGGCACGTCATTATTCCGTAGCGTTATTAATCAGTGAGCTAATGAAATAAGGCACGTCATTATCCCGTATCGTTATTAATCAGTGAGCTAATGTAATAAGGCTCGTTATTATTCCGCAGCGTTATTAATCAGTGAGCTAATGAAATAAGGCTCGTTATTATTCCGTAGCGTTATTAATCAGTGAGCTAATGAAATAAGGCACGTTATTATTCCGTATCGTTATTAACCAGTGAACTAATGAAATAAAGGAAGCTTGTAGTTTAACGTGACCGTTAATCTCGCGATCATAAGCCACGGGACCTCCGTTTTACGTGGAATCCGAACCACAGGACATGGCATTTCACATCGAAAATCTCACATGCATTGACCGGGAATCGAACCCGGTCCGCCTTGGTGAGAGGCATACAGCTAGACCGCTGAGCCACCACGCCCCCACTAATGAAATAAGGCGCGTTATTATTCCGTAGCGTTATTAATCAGCGAGCTAATGTAATAAGGCTCGTTATTATTCCGTAGCGTTATTAATCAGTGAGCTAATGTAATAAGACACGTCATTATTCCGTATCGTTATTAATCAGTGAGCTAATGTAATAAGGCTCGTTATTATTCCGTAGCGTTATTAATCAGCGAGCTAATGTAATAAGGCTCGTTATTATTCCGCAGCGTTATTAATCAGTGAGCTAATGAAATAAGGCGCGTTATTATTCCGCAGCGTTATTAATCAGTGAGCTAATGTAATAAGGCACGCCATTATCCCGTATCGTTATTAATCAGTGAGCTAATGTAATAAGGCTCGTTATTATTCCGCAGCGTTATTAATCAGTGAGCTAATGAAATAAGGCGCGTTATTATTCCGTAGCGTTATTAATCAGTGAGGTAATGCAATAAGGCACGTCATTATTCCGTATCGTTATTAATCAGTGAGCTAATGTAATAAGGCACGTTATTATTCCGTAGCGTTATTAATCAGCGAGCTAATGTAATAAGACACGTCATTATTCCGTAGCGTTATTAATCAGTGAACTAATGAAATAAGGCACGTTATTATTCCGTAGCGTTATTAATCAGTGAGCTAATGAAATAAGGCTCGTTATTATTCCGTAGCGTAATTAATCAGCGAGCTAATGAAATAAGGCGCGTTATTATTCCGTAGCGTTATTAATCAGTGAGCGAATGAAATAAGGCACGTTATTATTCCGTAGCGTTATTAATCAGTGAGCTAATGAAATAAGGTGCGTTATTATCCCGTATCGTTATTAATCAGCGAGCTAATGTAATAAGACACGTCATTATTCCGTAGCGTTAATAATCAGCGAGCTAATGTAATAAGGCACGTCATTATTCCGTAGCGTTATTAATCAGCGAGCTAATGTAATAAGACACGTCATTATTCCGTAGCGTTATTAATCAGCGAGCTAATGTAATAAGGCACGTCATTATTCCGTAGCGTTATTAATCAGCGAGCTAATGTAATAAGGCACGTCATTATCCCGTATCGTTATTAATCAGCGAGCTAATGAAATAAGGCACGTCATTATTCCATATCGTTATTAGTCAGTGAGCTAATGTAATAAGGCACGTCATTATCCCGTATCGTTATTAATCAGTGAGCTAATGCAATAAGGCGCGTTATTATTCCGTAGCGTTATTAATCAGCGAGCTAATGTAATAAGGCACGTTATTATTCCGTATCGTTATTAATCAGCGAGCTAATGAAATAAGGCACGTTATTATTCCGCAGCGTTATTAATCAGTGAGCTAATGAAATAAGGCGCGTTATTATTCCGTAGCGTTATTAATCAATGAACTAGTGAAATAAGGCTCGTTATTATTCCGCAGCGTTATTAATCAGCGAGCTAATGAAATAAGGCACGTTATTATTCCTAGCGTTATTAATCAATGAACTAGTGAAATAAGGCTCGTTATTATTCCGCAGCGTTATTAATCAGCGAGCTAATGTAATAAGACACGACATTATTCCGTATCGTTATTAATCAGCGAGCTAATGTAATAAGACACGTTATTATCCCGTATCGTTATTAATCAGTGAGCTAATGAAATAAGGCGCGTTATTATCCCGTATCGTTATTAATCAGTGAGCTAATGAAATAAGACACGTCATTATTCCGTAGCGTTATTAATCAGCGTGCTAATGAAATAAGGCTCGTTATTATTCCCTATCGTTATTAATCAGCGAGCTAATGAAATAAGGCACGTTATTATTCCTAGCGTTATTAATCAATGAACTAGTGAAATAAGGCTCGTTATTATTCCGCAGCGTTATTAATCAGCGAGCTAATGTAATAAGACACGTCATTATTCCGTATCGTTATTAATCAGCGAGCTAATGAAATAAGGCACGTTATTATTCCGCAGCGTTATTAATCAGTGAGCTAATGAAATAAGGCGCGTTATTATTCCGTAGCGTTATTAATCAATGATTTAGTGAAATAAGGCTCGTTATTATTCCGCAGCGTTATTAATCAGCGAGCTAATGAAATAAGGCACGTTATTATTCCTAGCGTTATTAATCAATGAACTAGTGAAATAAGGCTCGTTATTATTCCGCAGCGTTATTAATCAGCGAGCTAATGTAATAAGACACGACATTATTCCGTATCGTTATTAATCAGCGAGCTAATGAAATAAGGCACGTTATTATTCCGCAGCGTTATTAATCAGTGAGCTAATGAAATAAGGCTCGTTATTATTCCGTAGCGTTATTAATCAGTGAGCTAATGAAATAAGGCGCGTTATTATTACGTAGCGTTATTAATCAGTGAGCTAATGCAATACGGCACGTTATTATTCCGTAGCGTTATTAATCAGCGAGCTAATGTAATAAGACACGTCATTATTCCGTATCGTTATTAATCAGTGAGCTAATGAAATAAGGCTCGTTATTATTCCGTAGCGTTATTAATCAGTGAGCTAATGAAATAAGGCTCGTTATTATTTCGTATCGTTATTAATCAGTGAGCTAATGAAATAAGGTGCGTTATTATTCCGTAGCGTTATTAATCAGTGAGCTAATGAAATAAGGTGCGTTATTATTCCGTAGCGTTATTAATCAGTGAGCTAATGAAATAAGGCGCGTTATTATTCCGTATCGTTATTAATCAGTGAGCTAATGTAATAAGTCTCGTTATTATTCCGTAGCGTTATTAATCAGTGAGCTAATGAAATAAGGTGCGTTATTATTCCGTAGCGTTATTAATCAGTGAGCTAATGAAATAAGGCGCGTTATTATTCCGTATCGTTATTAATCAGCGAGCTAATGTAATAAGGCTCGTTATTATTCCGTATCGTTATTAATCAGTGAGCTAATGTAATAAGGCACGTTATTATTCCGTAGCGTTATTAATCAGCGAGCTAATGAAATAAGGCACGTTATTATTCCGTATCGTTATTAATCAGTGAGCTAATGTAATAAGACACGTCATTATTCCGTATCGTTATTAATCAGCGAGCTATTGAAATAAGGCACGTCATTATTCCGTAGCGTTATTAATCAGTGAGCTAATGAAATAAGGCGCGTTATTATTCCGTAGCGTTATTAATCAGTGAGCTAATGTAATAAGGCACGTTATTATTCCGTATCGTTATTAATCAGTGAGCTAATGAAATAAGACACGTCATTATTCCGTATCGTTATTAATCAGCGAGCTAATGAAATAAGGCTCGTTATTATTCCGCAGCGTTATTAATCAGCGAGCTAATGAAATAAGGCACGTCATTATTCCGCAGCGTTATTAATCAGCGAGCTAATGAAATAAGGCACGTCATTATTCCGTAGCGTTATTAATCAGCGAGCTAATGAAATAAGGCACGTCATTATTCCGTAGCGTTATTAATCAGCGAGCTAATGAAATAAGGCACGTCATTATTCCGGAGCGTTATTAATCAGTGAGCTAATGTAATAAGGCTCGTTATTATTCCGTATCGTTATTAATCAGCGAGCTAATGAAATAAGGCACGTCATTATTCCGTAGCGTTATTAATCAGCGAGCTAATGAAATAAGGCACGTCATTATTCCGCAGCGTTATTAATCAGTGAGCTAATGAAATAAGGCTCGTTATTATTCCGTATCGTTATTCATCAGTGAGCTAATGAAATAAGGCTCGTTATTATTCCGCAGCGTTATTAATCAGCGAGCTAATGAAATAAGGCACGTCATTATTCCGTAGCGTTATTAATCAGCGAGCTAATGAAATAAGGCACGTTATTATTCCGTATCGTTATTAATCAGTGAACTAATGAAATAAGGCGCGTTATTATTCCGTAGCGTTATTAATCAGCGAGCTAATGTAATAAGGCTCGTTATTATTCCGTAGCGTTATTAATCAGTGAGCTAATGTAATAAGACACGTCATTATTCCGTATCGTTATTAATCAGTGAGCTAATGTAATAAGGCTCGTTATTATTCCGTAGCGTTATTAATCAGCGAGCTAATGTAATAAGGCTCGTTATTATTCCGCAGCGTTATTAATCACTGAGCTAATGAAATAAGGCGCGTTATTATTCCGCAGCGTTATTAATCAGTGAGCTAATGTAATAAGACACGTCATTATTCCGTAGCGTTATTAATCAGTGAGCTAATGAAATAAGGCACGTTATTATTCCGTAGCGTTATTAATCAGTGAGCTAATGAAATAAGACTCGTTATTATTCCGTAGCGTAATTAATCAGCGAGCTAATGAAATAAGGCGCGTTATTATTCCGTAGCGTTATTAATCAGTGAGCGAATGAAATAAGGCACGTTATTATTCCGTAGCGTTATTAATCAGTGAGCTAATGAAATAAGGCATGTTATTATTCCGTAGCGTTATTAATCAGTGAGCTAATGAAATAAGGTGCGTTATTATCCCGTATCGTTATTAATCAGCGAGCTAATGTAATAAGACACGTCATTATTCCGTAGCGTTAATAATCAGCGAGCTAATGTAATAAGGCACGTCATTATTCCGTAGCGTTATTAATCAGCGAGCTAATGTAATAAGACACGTCATTATTCCGTAGCGTTATTAATCAGCGAGCTAATGTAATAAGGCACGTCATTATTCCGTAGCGTTATTAATCAGCGAGCTAATGTAATAAGGCACGTCATTATCCCGTATCGTTATTAATCAGCGAGCTAATGAAATAAGGCACGTCATTATTCCGTATCGTTATTAATCAGTGAGCTAATGTAATAAGGCACGTCATTATCCCGTATCGTTATTAATCAGTGAGCTAATGCAATAAGGCGCGTTATTATTCCGTAGCGTTATTAATCAGCGAGCTAATGTAATAAGGCACGTTATTATTCCGTATCGTTATTAATCAGCGAGCTAATGAAATAAGGCACGTTATTATTCCGCAGCGTTATTAATCAGTGAGCTAATGAAATAAGGCGCGTTATTATTCCGTAGCGTTATTAATCAATGAACTAGTGAAATAAGGCTCGGTATTATTCCGCAGCGTTATTAATCAGCGAGCTAATGAAATAAGGCACGTTATTATTCCTAGCGTTATTAATCAATGAACTAGTGAAATAAGGCCTGTTATTATTCCGCAGCGTTATTAATCAGCGAGCTAATGTAATAAGACACGACATTATTCCGTATCCTTATTAATCAGCGAGCTAATGTAATAAGACACGTTATTATCCCGTATCGTTATTAATCAGTGAGCTAATGAAATAAGGCGCGTTATTATCCCGTATCGTTATTAATCAGTGAGCTAATGAAATAAGACACGTCATTATTCCGTAGCGTTATTAATCAGCGTGCTAATGAAATAAGGCTCGTTATTATTCCCTATCGTTATTAATCAGCGAGCTAATGAAATAAGGCACGTTATTATTCCTAGTGTTATTAATCAATGAACTAGTGAAATAAGGCTCGTTATTATTCCGCAGCGTTATTAATCAGCGAGCTAATGTAATAAGACACGTCATTATTCCGTATCGTTATTAATCAGCGAGCTAATGAAATAAGGCACGTTTTTATTCCGCAGCGTTATTAATCAGTGAGCTAATGAAATAAGGCGCGTTATTATTCCGTAGCGTTATTAATCAATGAACTAGTGAAATAAGGCTCGTTATTATTCCGCAGCGTTATTAATCAGCGAGCTAATGAAATAAGGCACGTTATTATTCCTAGCGTTATTAATCAATGAACTAGTGAAATAAGGCTCGTTATTATTCCGCAGCGTTATTAATCAGCGAGCTAATGTAATAAGACACGACATTATTCCGTATCGTTATTAATCAGCGAGCTAATGAAATAAGGCACGTTATTATTCCGCAGCGTTATTAATCAGTGAGCTAATGAAATAAGGCTCGTTATTATTCCGTAGCGTTATTAATCAGTGAGCTAATGAAATAAGGCGCGTTATTATTACGTAGCGTTATTAATCAGTGAGCTAATGCAATACGGCACGCTATTATTCCGTAGCGTTATTAATCAGCGAGCTAATGTAATAAGACACGTCATTATTCCGTATCGTTATTAATCAGTGAGCTAATGAAATAAGGCTCGTTATTATTCCGTAGCGTTATTAATCAGTGAGCTAATGAAATAAGGCTCGTTATTATTCCGTATCGTTATTAATCAGTGAGCTAATGAAATAAGGTGCGTTATTATTCCGTAGCGTTATTAATCAGTGAGCTAATGAAATAAGGTGCGTTATTATTCCGTAGCGTTATTAATCAGTGAGCTAATGAAATAAGGCGCGTTATTATTCCGTATCGTTATTAATCAGTGAGCTAATGTAATAAGGCTCGTTATTATTCCGTAGCGTTATTAATCAGTGAGCTAATGAAATAAGGTGCGTTATTATTCCGTAGCGTTATTAATCAGTGAGCTAATGAAATGAATGAATGAAAATCCACAGCCTGCTTCCAGTCTCCGACCGGGTCAGGAATGGAATGAATGAAGCCCCTATCTAGCGGCGAGGATATGAACTGTGCCGGCTGCCGAGGCCTGACGCACTCCTCTGGGGCAATGATTAAATGAATGATAGATGAAATGAAATGATAGTGGAGAGTGTTGCTGGAATGAAATGTTGACAGGGAAAACCGGAGTACCCGGAGAAAAACCTGTCTGCCTCCGTTCTGTCCAGCACAGATCTCACATGGAGTGACCGGGATTTGAACCACGGACTCAGCGGTGAGAGGCCGGCGTGCTGCCGCCTAAGCCACGGAGCTAATGAAATAAGGCGCGTTATTATTCCGTATCGTTATTAATCAGCGAGCTAATGTAATAAGGCTCGTTATTATTCCGTATCGTTATTAATCAGTGAGCTAATGTAATAAGGCACGTTATTATTCCGTAGCGTTATTAATCAGCGAGCTAATGAAATAAGGCACGTTATTATTCCGTATCGTTATTAATCAGTGAGCTAATGTAATAAGACACGTCATTATTCCGTATCGTTATTAATCAGCGAGCTAATGAAATAAGGCACGTCATTATTCCGTAGCGTTATTAATCAGTGAGCTAATGAAATAAGGCGCGTTAATATTCCGTAGCGTTATTAATCAGTGAGCTAATGTAATAAGGCACGTTATTATTCCGTATCGTTATTAATCAGTGAGCTAATGAAATAAGACACGTCATTATTCCGTATCGTTATTAATCAGCGAGCTAATGAAATAAGGCTCGTTATTATTCCGCAGCGTTATTAATCAGCGAGCTAATGAAATAAGGCACGTCATTATTCCGCAGCGTTATTAATCAGCGAGCTAATGAAATAAGGCACGTCATTATTCCGTAGCGTTATTAATCAGCGAGCTAATGAAATAAGGCACGTCATTTATCCGTAGCGTTATTAATCAGCGAGCTAATGAAATAAGGCACGTCATTATTCCGCAGCGTTATTAATCAGTGAGCTAATGTAATAAGGCTCGTTATTATTCCGTATCGTTATTAATCAGCGAGCTAATGAAATAAGGCACGTCATTATTCCGTAGCGTTATTAATCAGCGAGCTAATGAAATAAGGCACGTCATTATTCCGCAGCGTTATTAATCAGTGAGCTAATGAAATAAGGCTCGTTATTATTCCGTATCGTTATTAATCAGTGAGCTAATGAAATAAGGCTCGTTATTATTCCGCAGCGTTATTAATCAGCGAGCTAATGAAATAAGGCACGTCATTATTCCGTAGCGTTATTAATCAGCGAGCTAATGAAATAAGGCACGTCATTATTCCGTAGCGTTATTAATCAGCGAGCTAATGAAATAAGGCTCGTTATTATTCCGTAGCGTTATTAATCAGTGAGCTAATGTAATAAGGCTCGTTATTATTCCGTAGCGTTATTAATCAGTGAGCTAATGAAATAAGGCACGTCATTATTCCGTAGCGTTATTAATCAGTGAGCTAATGTAATAAGGCTCGTTATTATTCCGTAGCGTTATTAATCAGTGAGCTAATGAAATAAGGCACGTCATTATTCCGTAGCGTTATTAATCAGCGAGCTAATGAAATAAGGCTCGTTATTATTCCGTAGCGTTATTAATCAGTGAGCTAATGTAATAAGGCTCGTTATTATTCCGTAGCGTTATTAATCAGTGAGCTAATGAAATAAGGCACGTCATTATTCCGTAGCGTAATTAATCAGCGAGCTAATGAAATAAGGCTCGTTATTATTCCGTATCGTTATTAATCAGCGAGCTAATGAAATAAGACACGTCATTATTCCGTATCGTTATTAATCAGCGAGCTAATGAAATAAGACACGTCATTATTCCGTATCGTTATTAATCAGTGAGCTAATGTAATAAGGCACGTTATTATTCCGTAGCGTTATTAATCAGCGAGCTAATGAAATAAGACACGTCATTATTCCGTATCGTTATTAATCAGTGAGCTAATGTAATAAGGCACGTCATTATTCCGTAGCGTTATTAATCAGCGAGCTAATGAAATAAGACACGTCATTATTCCGTATCGTTATTAATCAGTGAGCTAATGTAATAAGGCACGTTATTATTCCGTAGCGTTATTAATCAGTGAGCTAATGAAATAAGGCGCGTTATTATCCCGTATCGTTATTGATCAGCGAGCTAATGAAATAAGGCTCGTTATTATTCCGCAGCGTTATTAATCAGCGAGCTAATGAAATAAGGCACGTCATTATTCCGTAGCGTTATTAATCAGCGAGCTAATGAAATAAGGCACGTCATTATTCCGTAGCGTTATTAATCAGTGAGCTAATGTAATAAGGCACGTTATTATTCCGTAGCGTTATTAATCAGCGAGCTAATGAAATAAGGCACGTCATTATTCCGCAGCGTTATTAATCAGTGAGCTAATGAAATAAGGCGCGTTATTATTCCGTATCGTTATTAATCAGTGAGCTAATGAAATAAGACACGTTATTATTCCGTAGCGTTATTAATCAGTGAGCTAATGAAATAAGACACGTCATTATTCCGTAGCGTTATTAATCAGCGAGCTAATGAAATAAGGCACGTCATTATTCCGTAGCGTTATTAATCAGCGAGCTAATGATATAAGGCGCGTTATTATTCCGTAGCGTTATTAATCAGCGAGCTAATGTAATAAGGCTCGTTATTATTCCGTAGCGTTATTAATCAGTGAGCTAATGTAATAAGGCTCGTTATTATTCCCTATCGTTATTAATCAGTGAGCTAATGTAATAAGGCTCGTTATTATTCCGTAGCGTTATTAATCAGCGAGCTAATGTAATAAGACACGTCATTATTCCGTAGCGTTATTAATCAGCGAGCTAATGTAATAAGGCACGTCATTATTCCGCAGCGTTATTAATCAGTGAGCTAATGCAATAAGGCACGTCATTATTCCGCAGCGTTATTAATCAGTGAGCTAATGTAATAAGGCACGTTATTATTCCGTAGCGTTATTAATCAGCGAGCTAATGAAATAAGGCACGTCATTATTCCGCAGCGTTATTAATCAGTGAGCTAATGTAATAAGGCTCGTTATTATTCCGCAGCGTTATTAATCAGTGAGCTAATGAAATAAGGCTCGTTATTATTCCGTAGCGTTATTAATCAGCGAGCTAATGTAATAAGGCACGTCATTATTCCGCAGCGTTATTAATCAGTGAGCTAATGCAATAAGGCACGTCATTATTCCGCAGCGTTATTAATCAGTGAGCTAATGCAATAAGGCACGTTATTATTCCGTAGCGTTATTAATCAGTGAGCTAATGAAATAAGGCTCGTCATTATTCCGTAGCGTTATTAATCAGTGAGCTATTGAAATAAGACACGTCATTATTCCGTATCGTTATTAATCAGTGAGCTAATGAAATAAGGCTCGTTATTATTCCGTAGCGTAATTAATCAGTGAGCTAATGAAATAAGGCGCGTTATTATTCCGTAGCGTTATTAATCAGCGAGCTAATGAAATAAGGCACGTCATTATTCCGCAGCGTTATTAATCAGTGAGCTAATGAAATAAGGCTCGTTATTATTCCGTAGCGTTATTAATCAGTGAGCTAATGAAATAAGGCTCGTTATTATTCCGTAGCGTTATTAATCAGTGAGCTAATGTAATAAGGCACGTTATTATTCCGTAGCGTTATTAATCAGTGAGCTAATGTAATAAGGCACGTTATTATTCCGTAGCGTTATTAATCAGCGAGCTAATGAAATAAGACACGTCATTATCCCGTATCGTTATTAATCAGTGAGCTAATGTAATAAGGCACGTTATTATTCCGTAGCGTTATTAATCAGTGAGCTAATGTAATAAGGCACGTTATTATTCCGTAGCGTTATTAATCAGCGAGCAAATGAAATAAGACACGTCATTATCCCGTATCGTTATTAATCAGTGAGCTAATGTAATAAGACACGTCATTATTCCGTAGCGTTATTAATCAGTGAGCTAATGTAATAAGGCACGTTATTATTCCGTAGCGTTATTAATCAGCGAGCTAATGAAATAAGACACGTCATTATCCCGTATCGTTATTAATCAGCGAGCTAATGAAATAAGGCTCGTTATTATTCCGTAGCGTTATTAATCAGTGAGCTAATGAAATAAGACACGTCATTATCCCGTATCGTTATTAATCAGCGAGCTAATGAAATAAGGCTCGTTATTATTCCGCAGCGTTATTAATCAGCGAGCTAATGAAATAAGGCACGTCATTATTCCGTAGCGTTATTAATCAGCGAGCTAATGAAATAAGGCACGTCATTATTCCGTAGCGTTATTAATCAGTGAGCTAATGAAATAAGGCACGTCATTATTCCGCAGCTTATTAATCAGTGAGCTAATGAAATAAGGCACGTCATTATTCCGTAGCGTTATTAATCAGTGAGCTAATGAAATAAGGCACGTAATTATTCCGTAGCGTTATTAATCAGCGAGCTAATGATATAAGGCGCGTTATTATTCCGTAGCGTTATTAATCTGCGAGCTAATGAAATAAGGCACGTCATTATTCCGTAGCGTTATTAATCAGCGAGCTAATGATATAAGGCGCGTTATTATTCCGTAGCGTTATTAATCAGTGAGCTAATGAAATAAGGCACGTCATTATTCCGTAGCGTTATTAATCAGCGAGCTAATGATATAAGGCGCGTTATTATTCCGTAGCGTTATTAATCAGCGAGCTAATGAAATAAGGCACGTCATTATCCCGTATCTTTATTAATCAGTGAGCTAATGAAATAAGGCACGTAATTATTCCGTAGCGTTATTAATCAGTGAGCTAATGAAATAAGGCACGTCATTATTCCGTATCGTTATTAATCAATGAGCTAATGAAATAAGGTGCGTCATTATTCCGTATCGTTATTAATCAGCGAGCTAATGAAATAAGGTGCGTCATTATTCCGTATCGTTATTAATCAGCGAGCTAATGAAATAAGGCTCGTTATTATTCCGTATCGTTATTAATCAGCGAGCTAATGAAATAAGGCTCGTTATTATTCCGTATCGTTATTAATCAGTGAGCTAATGAAATAAGGCTCGTTATTATTCCGTAGCGTTATTAATCAGTGAGCTAATGAAATAAGGCACGTTATTATTCCGTAGCGTTATTAATCAGTGAGCTAATGAAATAAGGTGCGTTATTATTCCGTAGCGTTATTAATCAGTGAGCTAATGAAATAAGGCTCGTTATTATTCCGTAGCGTTATTAATCAGTGAGCTAATGAAATAAGGCTCGTCATTATTCCGTAGCGTTGTTAATCAGTGAGCTAATGAAATAAGGCACGTTATTATTCCGCAGCGTTATTAATCAGTGAGCTAATGAAATAAGGCTCGTTATTATTCCGTATCGTTATTAATCAGTGAGCTAATGAAATAAGGTGCGTTATTATTCCGTAGCGTTATTAATCAGTGAGCTAATGAAATAAGGCTCGTTATTATTCCGTATCGTTATTAATCAGCGAGCTAATGAAATAAGGCACGTCATTATTCCGTAGCGTTATTTATCAGCGAGCTAATGAAATAAGGCTCGTTATTATTCCGTAGCGTTATTAATCAGTGAGCTAATGAAATAAGGCTCGTTATTATTCCGTATCGTTATTAATCAGTGAGCTAATGAAATAAGGTGCGTTATTATTCCGTAGCGTTATTAATCAGTGAGCTAATGAAATAAGGTGCGTTATTATTCCGTATCGTTATTAATCAGCGAGCTAATGAAATAAGGCACGTCATTATTCCGTAGCGTTATTAATCAGTGAGCTAATGAAATAAGACACGTCATTATTCCGTAGCGTTATTAATCAGTGAGCTAATGAAATAAGGCGCGTTATTATTCCGCAGCGTTATTAATCAGCGAGCTAATGAAATAAGGCTCGTTATTATTCCGTATCGTTATTAATCAGTGAGCTAATGAAATAAGGCTCGTTATTATTCCGTAGCGTTATTAATCAGTGAGCTAATGAAATAAGGCTCGTTATTATTCCGTATCGTTATTAATCAGTGAGCTAATGAAATAAGGTGCGTTATTATTCCGTAGCGTTATTAATCAGTGAGCTAATGAAATAAGGTGCGTTATTATTCCGTAGCGTTATTAATCAGTGAGCTAATGTAATAAGGCACGTCATTATTCCGTAGCGTTATTAATCAGTGAGCTAATGAAATAAGGCACGTCATTATTCCGTATCGTTATTAATCAGCGAGCTAATGATATAAGGCTCGTTATTATTCCGTATCGTTATTAATCAGTGAGCTAATGAAATAAGGCGCGTTATTATTCCGCAGCGTTATTAATCAGCGAGCTAATGAAATAAGGCTCGTTATTATTCCGTATCTTTATTAATCAGTGAGCTAATGAAATAAGGCTCGTTATTATTCCGTAGCGTTATTAATCAGTGAGCTAATGAAATAAGGCTCGTTATTATTCCGTATCGTTATTAATCAGTGAGCTAATGAAATAAGGTGCGTTATTATTCCGTAGCGTTATTAATCAGTGAGCTAATGAAATAAGGTGCGTTATTATTCCGTAGCGTTATTAATCAGTGAGCTAATGTAATAAGACACGTCATTATTCCGTAGCGTTATTAATCAGCGAGCTAATGTAATAAGACACGTCATTATCCCGTATCGTTATTAATCAGTGAGCTAATGAAATAAGGCTCGTTATTATTCCTTAGCGTTATTAATCAGTGAGCTAATGAAATAAGGCACGTCATTATTCCGTATCGTTATTAATCAGCGAGCTAATGATATAAGGCTCGTTATTATTCCGTATCGTTATTAATCAGCGAGCTAATGAAATAAGGCTCGTTATTATTCCGTAGCGTTATTAATCAGTGAGCTAATGAAATAAGGCTCGCTATTATTCCGTATCGTTATTAATCAGTGAGCTAATGAAATAAGGTGCGTTATTATTCCGTAGCGTTATTAATCAGTGAGCTAATGAAATAAGGTGCGTTATTATTCCGCAGCGTTATTAATCAGCGAGCTAATGAAATAAGGCTCGTTATTATTCCGCAGCGTTATTAATCAGCGAGCTAATGTAATGAGACACGTCATTATTCCGTATCGTTATTAATCAGCGAGCTAATGAAATAAGGCGCGTTATTATTCCGTAGTGTTAATACTCAGGAGTGATATAATGAAATAAGGCACGTTATTATTCCGTAGCGTTATTAATCAGTGAGCTAATGTAATAAGACACGTCATGATTCCGTATCGTTATTAATCAGTGAGCTAATGTAATAAGGCTCGTTATTATTCCGCAGCGTTATTAATCAGCGAGCTAATGTAATAAGACACGTTATTATTCCGTATCGTTATTAATCAGCGAGCTAATGAAATAAGACACGTCATTATTCCGTAGCGTTATTAATCAGCGAGCTAATGAAATAAGGCTCGTTATTATTCCGTGGCGTTATTAATCAGTGAGCTAATGTAATAAGACACGTCATTATTCCGTAGCGTTATTAATCAGCGAGCTAATGAAATAAGGCTCGTTATTATTCCGTATCGTAATTAATCAGTGAGCTAATGAAATAAGGCACGTTATTATTCCGTATCGTTATTAATCAGTGAGCTAATGTAATAAGGCTCGTTATTATTCCGTAGCGTTATTAATCAGTGAGCTAATGAAATAAGACACGTCATTATTCCGTAGCGTTATTAATCAGCGAGCTAATGAAATAAGGCTCGTTATTATTCCGTGGCGTTATTAATCAGTGAGCTAATGTAATAAGACACGTCATTAATCCGTATCGTTATTAATCAGCGAGCTAATGAAATAAGGCACGTCATTATTCCGTAGCGTTATTAATCAGCGAGCTAATGAAATAAGGCACGTTATTATTCCGTAGCGTTATTAATCAGCGAGCTAATGCAATAAGGCACGTCATTATTCCGTATCGTTATTAATCAGTGAACTAATGAAATAAGGCACGTTATTATTCCGTGGCGTTATTAATCAGTGAGCTAATGTAATAAGACACGTCATTATTCCGTAGCGTTATTAATCAGCGAGCTAATGATATAAGGCGCGTTATTATTCCGCAGCGTTATTAATCAGTGAGCTAATGAAATAAGGCTCGTTATTATTCCGTAGCGTTATTAATCAGTGAGCTAATGTAATAAGGCTCGTTATTATTCCGTTGCGTTATTAATCAGTGAGCTAATGTAATAAGACACGTCATTATTCCGTAGCGTTATTAATCAGTGAGCTAATGCAATAAGGCACGTCATTATTCCGTATCGTTATTAATCAGTGAGCTAATGAAATAAGGCACGTTATTATTCCGTAGCGTTATTAATCAGCGAGCTAATGAAATAAGGCACGTCATTATTCCGTAGCGTTATTAATCAGCGAGCTAATGAAATAAGGCACGTTATTATTCCGTAGCGTTATTAATCAGCGAGCTAATGCAATAAGGCACGTCATTATTCCGTATCGTTATTAATCAGTGAACTAATGAAATAAGGCACGTTATTATTCCGTAGCGTTATTAATCAGCGAGCTAATGAAATAAGGCACGTCATTATTCCGTAGCGTTATTAATCAGCGAGCTAATGTAATAAGGCACGTCATTATTCCGTAGCGTTATTAATCAGTGAGCTAATGAAATAAGGTGCGTTATTATTCCGTAGCGTTATTAATCAGTGAGCTAATGAAATAAGGCTCGTTATTATTCCGTAGCGTTATTAATCAGTGAGTTAATGAAATAAGGCTCGTTATTATTCCGTAGCGTTATTAATCAGTGAGCTAATGAAATAAGGCTCGTTATTATTCCGTAGCGTTATTAATCAGCGAGCTAATGAAATAAGACACGTCATTATTCCGTAGCGTTATTAATCAGCGAGCTAATGAAATGAGGCACGTAATTATTCCGTATCGTTATTAATCAGCGAGCTAATGTAATAAGGCACGTCATTATTCCGTAGCGTTATTAATCAGCGAGCTAATGAAATAAGGCTCGTTATTATTCCGTAGCGTTATTAATCAGTGAGCTAATGAAATAAGGCACGTTATTATTACGTAGCGTTATTAATCAGTGAGCTAATGAAATAAGGTGCGTTATTATTCCGTAGCGTTATTAATCAGTGAGCTAATGTAATAAGACACGTCATTATTCCGTAGCGTTATTAATCAGTGAGCTAATGAAATAAGGCGCGTTATTATTCCGTAGCGTTATTAATCAGCGAGCTAATGTAATAAGGCACGTTATTATTCCGTAGCGTAATTAATCAGTGAGCTAATGAAATAAGGCGCGTTATTATTCCGTAGCGTTATTAATCAGCGAGCTAATGTAATAAGGCTCGTTATTATTCCGTAGCGTAATTAATCAGTGAGCTAATGAAATAAGGCTCGTTATTATTCCGTATCGTTATTAATCAGTGAGCTAATGTAATACGGCACGTTATTATTCCGTAGCGTTATTAATCAGCGAGCTAATGAAATAAGGCACGTTATTATTCCGTAGCGTTATTAATCAGTGAGCTAATGAAATAAGGCGCGTTATTATTCCGTAGCGTTATTAATCAGCGAGCTAATGTAATAAGGCTCGTTATTATTCCGTAGCGTTATTAATCAGTGAGCTAATGAAATAAGGCTCGTTATTATTCCATATCGTTATTAATCAGTGAGCTAATGTAATAAGGCACGTTATTATTCCGTAGCGTTATTAATCAGCGAGCTAATGAAATAAGGCACGTTATTATTCCGTAGCGTTATTAATCAGTGAGCTAATGAAATAAGGCGCGTTATTATTCCGTAGCGTTATTAATCAGCGAGCTAATGTAATAAGGCTCGTTATTATTCCGTAGCGTTATTAATCAGTGAGCTAATGAAATAAGGCTCGTTATTATTCCGTAGCGTAATTAATCAGTGAGCTAATGAAATAAGGCGCGTTATTATTCCGTAGCGTAATTAATCAGTGAGCTAATGAAATAAGGCGCGTTATTATTCCGTATCGTTATTAATCAGCGAGCTAATGTAATAAGGCTCGTTATTATTCCGCAGCGTTATTAATCAGTGAGCTAATGAAATAAGGCTCGTTATTATTCCGTAGCGTAATTAATCAGTGAGCTAATGAAATAAGGCACGTTATTATTCCGCAGCGTTATTAATCAGTGAGCTAATGAAATAAGGCGCGTTATTATTCCGTAGCGTTATTAATCAGTGAGCGAATGAAATAAGGCACGTTATTATTCCGTAGCGTTATTAATCAGTGAGCTAATGAAATAAGGCACGTTATTATTCCGTAGCGTTATTAATCAGTGAGCTAATGAAATAAGGTGCGTTATTATTCCGTAGCGTTATTAATCAGTGAGCTAATGAAATAAGGCACGTTATTATTCCGTAGCGTTATTAATCAGTGAGCTAATGAAATAAGGCGCGTTATTATTCCGTAGCGTTATTAATCAGTGAGCTAATGAAATAATGCACGTTATTATTCCGTAGCGTTATTAATCAGTGAGCGAATGAAATAAGGCACGTTATTATTCCGTAGCGTTATTAATCAGTGAGCTAATGAAATAAGGCACGTTATTATTCCGTAGCGTTATTAATCAGTGAGCTAATGAAATAAGGTGCGTTATTATTCCGTAGCGTTATTAATCAGTGAACTAATGAAATAAGGCACGTTATTATTCCGTAGCGTTAATACTCAGGAGTGATATAATGAAATAAGGCACGTTATTATTCCGTAGCGTTATTAATCAGTGAGCTAATAAAATAAGGCATGTTATTATTCCGTAGCGTTAATACTCAGGAGTGATATAATGAAATAAGGCACGTTATTATTCCGTAGCGTTATTAATCAGTGAGCTAATGCAATAAGGCACGTTATTATTCCGTAGCGTTATTAATCAGTGAGCTAATGAAATAAGGCACGTTATTATTCCGTAGCGTTATTAATCAGTGAGCTAATGAAATAATGCACGTTATTATTCCGTGGCGTTATTAATCAGTGAGCTAATGAAATAAGGCGCGTTATTATTCCGTAGCGTTATTAATCAGTGAGCTAATGAAATAAGGCGCGTTATTATTCCGTAGCGTTATTAATCAGCGAGCTAATGAAATAAGACACGTCATTATTCCGTAGCGTTATTAATCAGCGAGCTAATGAAATAAGGCACGTAATTATTCCGTATCGTTATTAATCAGCGAGCTAATGTAATAAGGCACGTCATTATTCCGTAGCGTTATTAATCAGCGAGCTAATGAAATAAGGCTCGTTATTATTCCGTAGCGTTATTAATCAGTGAGCTAATGAAATAAGGCACGTTATTATTACGTAGCGTTATTAATCAGTGAGCTAATGAAATAAGGTGCGTTATTATTCCGTAGCGTTATTAATCAGTGAGCTAATGTAATAAGACACGTCATTATTCCGTAGCGTTATTAATCAGTGAGCTAATGAAATAAGGCGCGTTATTATTCCGTAGCGTTATTAATCAGCGAGCTAATGTAATAAGGCACGTTATGATTCCGTAGCGTAATTAATCAGTGAGCTAATGAAATAAGGCGCGTTATTATTCCGGAGCGTTATTAATCAGCGAGCTAATGTAATAAGGCTCGTTATTATTCCGTAGCGTAATTAATCAGTGAGCTAATGAAATAAGGCTCGTTATTATTCCGTATCGTTATTAATCAGTGAGCTAATGTAATACGGCACGTTATTATTCCGTAGCGTTATTAATCAGCGAGGTAATGAAATAAGGCACGTTATTATTCCGTAGCGTTATTAATCAGTGAGCTAATGAAATAAGGCGCGTTATTATTCCGTAGCGTTATTAATCAGCGAGCTAATGTAATAAGGCTCGTTATTATTCCGTAGCGTTATTAATCAGTGAGCTAATGAAATATGGCTCGTTATTATTCCGTATCGTTATTAATCAGTGAGCTAATGTAATAAGGCACGTTATTATTCCGTAGCGTTATTAATCAGCGAGCTAATGAAATAAGGCACGTTATTATTCCGTAGCGTTATTAATCAGTGAGCTAATGAAATAAGGCGCGTTATTATTCCGTAGCGTTATTAATCAGCGAGCTAATGTAATAAGGCTCGTTATTATTCCGTAGCGTTATTAATCAGTGAGCTAATGAAATAAGGCTCGTTATTATTCCGTAGCGTAATTAATCAGTGAGCTAATGAAATAAGGCGCGTTATTATTCCGTAGTGTAATTAATCAGTGAGCTAATGAAATAAGGCGCGTTATTATTCCGTATCGTTATTAATCAGCGAGCTAATGTAATAAGGCTCGTTATTATTCCGCAGCGTTATTAATCAGTGAGCTAATGAAATAAGGCTCGTTATTATTCCGTAGCGTAATTAATCAGTGAGCTAATGAAATAAGGCACGTTATTATTCCGCAGCGTTATTAATCAGTGAGCTAATGAAATAAGGCGCGTTATTATTCCGTAGCGTTATTAATCAGTGAGCGAATGAAATAAGGCACGTTATTATTCCGTAGCGTTATTAATCAGTGAGCTAATGAAATAAGGCACGTTATTATTCCGTAGCGTTATTAATCAGTGAGCTAATGAAATAAGGTGCGTTATTATTCCGTAGCGTTATTAATCATTGAGCTAATGAAATAAGGCACGTTATTATTCCGTAGCGTTATTAATCAGTGAGCTAATGAAATAAGGCGCGTTATTATTCCGTAGCGTTATTAATCAGTGAGCTAATGAAATAATGCACGTTATTATTCCGTAGCGTTATTAATCAGTGAGCGAATGAAATAAGGCACGTTATTATTCCGTAGCGTTATTAATCAGTGAGCTAATGAAATAAGGCACGTTATTATTCCGTAGCGTTATTAATCAGTGAGCTAATGAAATAAGGTGCGTTATTATTCCGTAGCGTTATTAATCAGTGAACTAATGAAATAAGGCACGTTATTATTCCGTGGCGTTAATACTCAGGAGTGATATAATGAAATAAGGCACGTTATTATTCCGTAGCGTTATTAATCAGTGAGCTAATAAAATAAGGCATGTTATTATTCCGTAGCGTTAATACTCAGGAGTGATATAATGAAATAAGGCACGTTATTATTCCGTAGCGTTATTAATCAGTGAGCTAATGCAATAAGGCACGTTATTATTCCGTAGCGTTATTAATCAGTGAGCTAATGAAATAAGGCACGTTATTATTCCGTAGCGTTATTAATCAGTGAGCTAATGAAATAATGCACGTTATTATTCCGTGGCGTTATTAATCAGTGAGCTAATGAAATAAGGCGCGTTATTATTCCGTAGCGTTATTAATCAGTGAGCTAATGAAATAAGGCACGTTATTAGTCCGTAGCGTTATTAATCAGTGAGCTAATGAAATAAGGCACGTTATTATTCCGTAGCGTTATTAATCAGTGAGCTAATGAAATAAGGCACGTTATTATTCCGTAGCGTTATTAATCAGTGAGCTAATGAAATAAGGCGCGTTATTATTCCGTAGCGTTATTAATCAGTGAGCTAATGAAATAAGGCACGTTATTATTCCGTAGCGTTATTAATCAGTGAGCTAATGAAATAAGAAACGTTATTATTCCGTATCGTTAATAATCAGGAGTGAGATAATGATACTGGCTTTCGATTAGATTGGATTAGATTGTCAAGTACAACTACAATATACTGATTTCAGCCCACAGCATGGTATTAATTTTTTTGACACATTGCGTAGAGTTAACATTTTTAAGATTAGACGAGTGCTTATGGCGGAGAAAGAAAACCAGAACAAACAACTACCCCACGCCACAGCCAAGCGTATTAAATCACTCACCACGACTGCGATAGGTTGCTGCTGTATGTCCAGAGATCCGAGGTTTATATCTCGGTGCATATTCAGGGCTAACTGCATATGTAAATGTTTAGTATTTCCGAAAAACTACATTTAATGTGAGAAATCTGATTTCTACACACTTAAAGACAAATATCACCCCTTCAACCGCTGTTAGTATTTTGTATACCGTATTTTTCGGTCCAGAGCCTCCGTGGCTTAGGCGGCAGAACACCGGCCTTTCACCACTGGGTCCGTGGTTCAAATCCCGGTCACTCCATGTGATATCTGTGCTGGACAAAACGGAGGCAGACAGGATTTTCTCCGGGTACTCCGGTTTTCCCTGTCAAAAATTTCATTCCAGCAACACTCGCCACTATCATTTCATTTCATCTGTCATTCATTTAATCATTGCCCCAGAGGAGTGCGACAGGCTTCGGCAGCCGGCACAGTTCATATCCTCGCCGCTTGATGTGGGCTTCATTCTTTCCATTCCTGACCCGGTCGGAGACTGGAAGCAGGCTGTGGATTTTAATTTTCATTCATTTTTCGGTCCATAAGATTCACCCTGATATTTTGATGACAATTTAAGGAAAAATATGATTTCACAATTACAAACTTCCGATGTGAGACCCATTAATAGTAAGACGAAACGTGGGAAGACAAAGAACCGATGGGTGAACTCGTTTGCAAGAAGGGGATGAAAGCAATGGTCAAGAACAGCAAAGGTGAGACAAGAGTGGGGAAACGTAGGAGATCTCGCGTATAGTGACCATTATCACATTGCTCATTTAGAAAGAATCGATTGAGGTACCAGTACACAGATGAAACTAAGGAAATAGTTACATACTACCTATAGTTCTCTCTACAATATTATTATTCATACCGAGAGGATTAACCATATGTGTCACAGAAGCAGTAAGGCATTTTGTGTGACATCATCCTACACACACACATTTTACAGCCCCACAAGGTGTACGCTATACGTGTAATTGAGGTGACAACTCATTCGACATTCAGACAGTCATTCTAGAAGAACTCCGCATAGATGTACAAATTGCGAAGAGGCTTTCTAGACATAAGGCAAACATCCAAAGGGGGAAGAAGCGACTACCTGATGCAGACGAGACAAGTCTTTTACCGGAAACCACTCCGAGAAGTATTAAGTGCGCCAACGATAGGACGATGGGAACGCTTGGACCAAATTATTTCCCTCAGAACGTACTCACCTGATGAGTAAAAGCTGAGCACTATCCCTGCAATGCAGGAGGCCATAGCCCTTACGGGATTTATAAGGCTGTTTTTATTTATTTCATATAATTTCTCTGTATTTTCAAACAAATGTCAATACCGGAACCTGCCACTAATGGAACTTGCTACTGATTGATCACACACTTGAAAATGAAAATCCACAGCCTGCTTCCAGTCTCCGACCGGGTCAGGAATGGAATGAATGAAGCCCCCATCTAGCGGCGAGGATATGGACTGTGCCGGCTGCCGAGGCCTGACGCACTCCTCTGGGGCAATGATTAAATGAATGACAGATGAAATGAAATGATAGTGGAGAGTGTTGCTGGAATGAAATTTTGACAGGGAAAACCGGAGTACCCGGAGAAAAACCTGTCTGCCTCCGTTTTGTCCAGCACAGATCCCACATGGAGTGACCGGGATTTGAACCACGGACCCAGCGGTGAGAGGTCGGCGTGCTGCCGCCTAAGCCACGGAGGCTTACGTTACAATAATTATTCGATCGTCTTTATTGCTTCCTGGCATTGTTATAGACGTGCTCACACCATTTACTGTAGTAACCAACAGTTCGGTTTAAAAATGCCGAAAATCTTCAAACATTTCAAAACCACATTTCTATGTTATAATAAGCTATGGACCATTTTCCTAACGATATAGTTGTTTTCTCTACAGCTCATTCCTAAGGATACTTTCCTTATATTTCCCACAACCGTGTGTCTGATTAATAAACCCACGGATGAAAATTATTATTTTCCTCCCTCACAATTAAACACTTTCCTAGACATTCAAAACACATATTTAAGGAAGCGTTAACGAGCGTTGTGGTGTCGGAGCGTGCCCCACTCTAAAACCAAGAACTGTTCATGTTTCATCAACCAGCGGAACTTTGATTCCAGTTTCCCGTTAAAATGTATTTTTAATATAAAAATTAAAAATTTCAACATTTAAGATATTATTTTATAAGCGATGTCTTCATTTTCTTTCTTTCTTCGGCCTTTTCCCAATTAATTGGGGTCACCGGAGCCAACCAGGCTCATTTTGGTTTTGGCCGGGGATTTAAGGCCGGATGCCCTTCCTGACGCCACGTGATTTTCCAGGTGAAAATTCCACCCCGCTGTCTCCGGGATTCGAACCCCGGCCGTCCGGGTGAATGGCGAGAAGCTAAACCACTGCGCCATCACGCTCCCCAAGCGATGTCTTGATATGTGTTTTATATTTTAACACATTCATTTTTCTAAATTAACGTTAGTTTAATTTTGACAAAAGGACGTTTTCATGCAAGTCCTGTTAATGTTACGCCATTTTTAAGAAATTTTGAAAATAAAACAATACATTCATTTTTAAAAGGCCTATGTTAAAGTAAGCAAGGAACCTCAAGCAACATGCCTGAAAAATGTCAATTAGTTCCTATTAATATTTTCTGAGGAAAAGGATAAATATAGTACAAAGTTGATAACTAACATAGGAAATATCTAGGACAATCAGGAGCGTGAAGTGCATTGTCAGTATGCAACAGCAGACTCAGTGTAAGAATTGGTTTATGTGGTTTGTTACTCAACGTCAACGTCCAATATTCAGTTCACCATGGAATTCAATGTCGTGTTTGCCTGTTAAAATAACGATGTGTGAGTGTGGGGGGGATTGCGAGCCGTCTTGCTAGAAATTCCCTTGCAACTCTCATTCCAGTCGGACAAACTGATTTGATTTTCCTCACAAAAACCCTCACAGGTTCAGTTGCTATGACCCCTTTTGCCGACTGTCATTGGCATATAGCTCAGTTCGAGGAAGACGTGACGTAATTCTCGTTCCGCCCTCCGCTCGTAGCAATGCCTACCTGACGTTTCTACGACCGCTCTGCGTGGTTATGAAACACACTGCCAGGGGATACCAAGACTTGCCTCTTCGGAAAATCGGATCGTACATACGAAAGAAAGTGCATTGTGTAAATAAACGTCTGCAAGAATGATTGATTGTCTCGATGAATGAATGAGTATCTGAATGAAATGGATAAAAGTATGGAGTGATTGAGGTTATGAAAGTGCGTAGCCTACATGAGAGAGTGAACTGGATATAATTCACCTATATTAATCTTATTATTAATATTCTAAATATGTAAATACTGCAAATATATTTGTAAAACATGTAAATATTGTAAAAACGAAATGTAGATGTAAGTTGTGCCAGTGAAGCATAAATTATGTATGTGGGACTTGCCCTTCTTCACAAGGCCTTCCATAATTTTGTATGATTTATAATAAATAAATAAATAAATAAATAAATAAATAAATAAATAAATAAACAAATAAATAAATAATACTAAATGCCGCTGGCTCAACTTATGAAAGTACTGTAAAGGTTTTTCTGAGCATTGGTGCAGCAAATTACGTATACTCAGTGTCTAAATATCATAGACCTTTGGACCATTAGACGCAGCCATATTTTATGCAGTATTTTTGGAAACAAAAAGTGTGTCTTATATCCGAAACATACGGTGATTAATTCCCGAATTGCTCTTGTGTTACAAAAATTTGTATAAACACTTTATTTTGACATTAAGTTTTATTTATGTTGGTAGAACCATTTTTTTTTCATTTGCCTACATTAAAAGATTTACTTGTAAGATTAAAATACAGGTTTCCGTTCTATAATTTTCACAATTACATAAAGCTGATGATTATGTTGTCACTATTCCCCAAAATAAAGTCTCAAAAATAAAGTTACCTTCCGTTTCAGATCAAATGAATTAGCTTACTTAGAATATACAATTCCTTAGGCAAAAACAAGTTCCTGTACCAAATGGGGTTTGACCTCCATCGCTCAAAGCATTTGTATATTTGTGTCAGACGCTAAGACAATGTAGTATTCATACGAATATGATCTCATTTCGGTGATACTGTAGTTCTGTGAAGTGCAGTGTGCGCTGTTCTCAAGTCTCTTGAGGTTAAGGAGTTCTGGTTCACCAGAACAATCAAACCTGTTATTGGAACAACTTCCAAAGCGCGCGTAACAGATACGCTATAGAACAGTACCTTCGGAAACATAAACTTTACTGTAAGCACTGCTATGTTTCGAATCGAGACTGGTGTTCTTATTTTAATGATCCAGTTTTATGGTCATTCGCATAGGTCACATATCATCGGCTGTACACCGCTCAGGATTGGTGAACCGTAGCGGGCAGTGTAAAGTCACTCGACGTAAACTCAACATGTACAGATGTCCTATAAAGCTAACGGAGCACATTTGACACGTTTACCCTTGTGAGGTTTTGAAGACAATTTTTCATTGTTGCCTGTACAAACTATCAATTTGTACTTTTCAGTCGGTCAACACGTTTTTGTCTAATTAGATTGGATGGGGTAACTATTAATATACCAGATGTATCAGCTGCCCCTGATAATATTGTTTTATGCAGCCCAACTGACGCGTTTTGATCACCTGGTACATAACACAATTTCCTGAAGAAAAAAACAAGGAAAAAAAGGATTAATATTATTAACAGACTATTAAATAAGGGCGACATTAATACTAATATTATTAATATTAGTCCTAACCACCTATCATAAGGACGATGTATATTACCAAAGGTGTTGATGGTTGAATTTTGTGATTCATATTAACGATAAAATCATGTTATTTTTTTTATAAATATCGTATGTAATGCTTATCATGTTAGGGAAAATAAATACAATTTTTCCCGCGTAATGTAATTGGTCACACAATTTGTGTTGCCCGACTGGAAAGCTTTCTTTACTAGAATTATTAGACAACACTGAAAAATGGCTCCTATCACTTCAATTCAACGATCGTTCTTGTGGAATTGTAAATATTTCTCAAAATAACATCAATACAGAAGAACCCAGTTGTTATGCGCCCGCGTATTGTGCTATCCCGTTTATTACGTTTTTATGAAAAGACGCTGCACGGTTCGTATATAATACTGTATAATTTTACCCTATTATAACGTTTCCAAATCCTGCTTGTAGCGCTTATTTCATGTCCAAAAAAGAGGAAAAATCTCGTATGAATAATTGTAAAATGCACTGTATTTGAGATATTAAAAAAATACGAGCCTTACAGTAGTCGCATGTGATGTGTAAAATGTGACATGTTAACTTTCTATCTGTCTGCCGGGAGCGCAAATCCTTGTTAACAGTGAACTCTTGGTCACTGAAATAACTACTTGTAAAACTCCAGTGCCAATGATTTATTGTAGGAATGTCTTTAATGGGGCATCCAAACCTTGAAGTAAACCGTATGCGATATACATTCCACATAGGGCTGTATGTTGGCCGACAGTACGTCGAATGATTATATTAAATAAGAATCTTTAATAGGGCCTCCAAACCTTGAAGTAAACCGTATGCGATATGCATTCCACATAGGGCTGTATGTTGGCCGACAGTATGTCAAATGCTTACATTAAATAAGAATACAGCAAAACTGTGAAGATTTAATAAATCATAATTATTTTCAGAAAATATGATATAATGAATATTTTCACACCAAAGAACGACAACTTGAAGATGATTTATTGTAGGAATATATTTAATGGGGCCTCCAAACCTTGAAGTAATCCGTATGTGATAAACATTCCACATGGTACCACTGGCTGCTTTAGCCAGGAGGGATGCGATCCAGCTGGCAGTGCGTCTTACACACTTCTGGCCGATCCAATTCCGTCCCATTTTTTATAATCACTCCCACAAAAATATCCAGCAACCGGGTGGAAAGATGTTACACATCAAAAGTGTATAACAATCCATGTAATATTTTCTAGGTTAGCAGGTGGTTGTTGATAAGTTTCATTCTCCTCCCAATAAATTGGTCACATTTACCTGTTGAACAACAGAGAAGAAATTGTCTTAATAAATCACGAAGGCAACACTGAGAAATGGCTTCTAAATGCGCTTATTTAATTATATTTGAAATGGGTTTATAATTCTGCTGGCTCACTTGCCTAGTGAAACAAACGGTGCTAAGTGCAGATACCCTAATGATAGGCCCTCGTGCTGAGTAGTAGCAGATTTACTCTGGCATGCTTGGGTGAGCGCACAAGAATTTCACGACTTAAACATCAAACATCTCAGTTAGTATTTGGGTTCACGCCTGCCTGCTTCAAGACGAAGCACCCAGCATGGCTGAGGAAACAAATAAGTCTGGTACACTTGAATTACACTCCCTCGCTGGGCTTCTGAAACATACCGTACCGTTGGCTAGCGTTCCGACCAGGGTTATGTAATAACCAATAGTTTACTTCCAACAAAGGCTTCCTGGTCTTATAATATTGTTACAAATGTATTCATCTAGACATCCCGTCAGTACGGTCAACACAATTGTGCCCAATGAATTGGGTGGGGTACAAGTTATAAATATGTAAACACACTCCTGGAAAAAAAATACATGTATTAGTTAGTTATCACTAGGTTCCGGATATTGATGACATGTCATCCTTTTACTGAACTGTCTAAAACAATGCTGAAGTACATAGAAACTCCGGACGGGCCTTCCCGTCTTCAAATATGTCATTTTTATTTTGCATCTTTTTGCATTTTTTCCTAGTTTTCCATTTTAGGAGCATTTTTTAAAGTTTGGTAGATTTTTTGGTCTTATTTTAGGGTGGTATTTTTTCCCCAATTTAGTCATGTCACAACAGCTTTATATGAGGGAGTTACGTTAAGAAGAAGCTAGTAGCTGATACAAGATACAGTAATTTAAAATATTGAAAAATTGATTCCATTTCCTTAATCAAGCGGGTGGAAACTAGTCTTAGCAACAATCGTGGCGAAATTGCTGCGGGTATTGTATCAAAACTGAAACAAGTGCTGGGCAAAAACACCGCGTATAAAACATTCTGCAAAATCTCGGACATTCTTTCTGGTGAAAACTACTGCATGGATGGGATTTAGGAGGATTTAGCAGCAAACGACCTTCCTCACTTCAAGTACGGTCTGATCACATCAGTTGATGTTGAACGCAGCTTTTCGAGATATAAATACTTGATGTCTGATAACCGCAGATCATTTACATTTGACAACATCAGAATGGCAGTCGTAGTGCAGTGCAACCCAGACTAAAATGAACATAAACCTTTTGTTAAGTGCAAGAAATATACGGTATTTTGATTCTCCATTTTATAGTGCATTTTCCGAATTTTTAGGTCATTTATTACAGTAATTTTTGAAAGTTTTAAATGCACTTTTTTAAACTTTTCTTACGGCATCATCCTCCGGCCCTAGTTATCACACTTAAATGGGCAATTTAGGATTACGCGTTTCAACCCTGAAGTGGCCATCATCTGATCCTGATCACTGTGTTGCCCATTTAAATGTGATAATTAACAGAAGTTTGGTGCTTTTCAGTCGGTCAACACGAAACAGCACCAAACTTTTGTTTACTAAGGCAACACTGAAAAATGGCTTCAAACCCCATAATGTGTGATAATTAACTAATACATAAGTTCTGTCAGGGAAGAAGATACAAGCATTACAAATGGATGTCCAACGAGTTTAACCAATTCACTGCTTCATATGTAGTCTCATGTATTTCTTATAGCGTCCCACTGAAACTATTAAGTTTCTCACCTTATTTGTAACATATGTATCCTTTATGCCATACGAAATATTTATAATAGGCTATATAATACAAACATACATATATATATATATATATATATATATAAGCAGGCTGTGGATTTTCATTTTTCATATATATATATATATATATATATGAAAAATGAAAATCCACAGCCTGCTTCCAGTCTCCGACCGGGTCAGGAATGGAATGAATGAAGCCCCCATCTAGCGGCGAGGATATGAACTGTGCCGGCTGCCGAGGCCTGACGCACTCCTCTGGGGCAATGATTAAATGAATGACATATGAAATGAAATGATAGTGGAGAGTGTTGCTGGAGTGAAATGTTGACAGGGAAAACCGGAGTACCCGGAGAAAAACCTGTCTGCCTCCGTTTTGTCCAGCACAGATCTCACATGGAGTGACCGGGATTTGAACCACGGACCCAGCGGTGAGAGGCCGGCGTGCTGCCGCCTAAGCCACGGAGGCTTTCTACACCTTTAAATATATAATTCTTCGACACGTGTGTATGTGACTGAACTCCTCCTAAACGACTGGACCGATTTCGATGAAATTTGGTATGCATATTAGGGTGGGTCCATGTATGGTTTAGATTCACAATCTGATCCGGTAGGTGGAATGAACACAATTTTAGGACCACAATTTACACACTATTTTAGAACCACAATATACAGTCAAAAACAGTCGTCATGGAAACCACTAGCCTTGGTCTTGGTGAAAGCTGATGTCTTTGGACGGTTTGTCTCTGCACGTTAGAGCCACCTGGTCGCAACCTGTGCAACTATCGCCATTACATACACTCCGCCCGTGGCAGAAAGTTGTGTTTTATACCAAAAGTGGCAGTGATGTCGAATTCGACTGTTTGTCTCTGCACGTTAGAGCGTTTCAAAGCCCATATGCGTTCATATACCATTCATCCGATTGCGATGAAACTTGGATGATATGTTGAGTGAGCTCCAGGGATGATGTTTGGCTTAGTAAAACCAATTTTACAATAGATAGCGCACGAATAGATTCAACAAATGAGCAACGACGCGCGAAGCGTTTCAAAAAGGTCCCGTATGCGTTCAAATACCATTCGTCCGATAGCGATGAAACTTGGGTGAGATGTTGTGTACACTCCAGGGAAGGCTTCTGACTTAATAAATCAATTTCACAATAGGTAGCGCACGACTAGATTCAACAAATGAGTGACGACGTGCGAAGCGTTTTAACAAAATCCCGTATAAGTTTATATTCCATTCATCGATTGAGATGAAACTTTGATGAGTTGTTGTGTACACTTTTAAGTGAAGGCTTCTAACTTAGTAACCCATTTCACAGGAGGTTGCGCACGAATAGTTTCAACAAATGAGCGACGACGTGCGAAGCGTTTCAACAAAGTCCCGAATGCGTTCAAATACCATTCGTCCGATAGCGATGAAATTTGGGTGAGATGTTGTGTACCCTGCAGGGGAGGCTTATGGATTAGTAAATCCATTTTACAATAGGTAGCGCACGAGTAGATTCAACAAATGAGCGACGACGCGCGAACGTTTAAACAAAGTCCCTTATGCGTTCATATATCATTTATCCGATTGCGATGAAACTTTGCTGAATTGTTGTGTACACTCCAGGAAAGGTTTCTGTCTTAGTAAATCCAGTTTTTAATAAGTAGCGCACGAGTAGATTCATCAAATGAGCTACAGCGTGCGAATGGTTTTCACAATATCCCGTATGCGGTCATATATCATTCATCCGATTGCGATGAAACCTTGGTGAATCATTGATTACACTCCAGAGATGGTTTCAGGCTTAGCAAAACTATTTTACAATAGGTGGCGCATGAGAAGATTCAACAAATGAGTGACAGGCTCGAATCATTTAAATAAAATCCCGTATGCGTTATATGCCATTTATCCGATTGCGATGAAACTTGGGAGAGTTGTTCTGCACGCTCCCACGAATGTTTCTAGATTAGTTAATTCATTTCACGATAGTTTAGAGGCAGTTAACAGAAATTGAAAAAAATATTGTGTATCCAAAAGCACTTCAATAAACAAAGTTGCAACACTTTCTTTGATTGGCAGGACAACGTCTGCCGGGTCAGCTTGTATATATATTTATGTTTGACCCTGACTATTATGTTTCTGAAAACTGTATCATAATGATGGTCATTATAACACTATTATTCATTATGAAACAGTTTCTCGCACCAATCACAGCTCAAGAAACAAATTTTTTGACCAATTAGATAAGGATACCTTCGCGCATGCTCTCAAAATCCAACATGTCTATATAAATTACCGAAAGTGCACCGTCCAAATGTTCGCGTAAATAAACTGGTGAATATGAGACAAGAAATAGCACTGTACCTTAATATACCTAAATCCAATTTCTACTCGGCGCGTTGATTTCAAACGACTACGGTGACAGTTTTGCTGAATACTGGTTCACGATCTGCACATCTGGCATTGAAGCACTTAGAGCGCATGCGTCGGCCGGCCAGAGAGCTTGGAACAGGGAGATGTGCTACCTAGCGCACCACCCGAGCACAAAATTCTAGTTACTGAACAGATATTTATGAATATTTATGTTAAAACATGTAATAAAGTTATAATTATCGTCGAACATAAACAGTCGTATGCAACTCGCCTATAATGGTAATTAAGACACTCGTATGGAAATTATAAAACTCGCTAAAGCTCGTTTTATAAAGACACTCGTGTCTTAATTATAGCCATTATAGGCTCGTTGCATAATGTACTAATATATAATACATGTAATTTCTTCCAGGAGTGTGTTTACATATTTATAACTTGTATCCCGCCTATTCATCGGGTACAATCGTGTTGACCGACTGAAAAGCTGCAAAAGACAATTAATATAGGCAACACTGAAAAAAGAATGGCTTCAAATCTCCACGTCCCATCAGTACCAAAAACGTTGTGATATGACTTCCAGTTGATGAATTTCTTTATTGTAGTATCGATGTTGTTTGACACTTTGAAAAGGATTGGAATAAAGTACAGGTAAAGGATCCTCATTCTATACAAAAACTAGACGGCAATATTCGAGTCGAAGGACATGAGAGAGAAGCTGGTATTCAGAAAGGTGTAAGGCAAGGCTGAAATTATCACCTATACATTTTAATGTGTACATTGAAAAATCAATGAAGGAATTATACAAATAAAAAAAAAGTAGGAGTAAAGATTCCAGGAGAAATAATCTCAACTTCTAGATTTGCTGATGACATTGTCATATTAGCTGATTCACCAGAGGATTCTTTGGGTTTTAAAATGATATGGACGTCATCTTGAGGAAAAATACATGATGAAAATCAATAAATATAGAAGAAAACTAATGGAATGCTGCCGAAATAAATTAGAACCCACTATTGACGTCACATTGGCAGGTGAAAGGCTGAAAGAAGTTGGAGACTTATGCTACTTATGAGGCAAAATAACGAATGATGGACGAGGCAAAGAGGATATAAAAAGTAGATAGGCTCAGTCAAGGAAAACATTTGTACAGGAAATAAATTTGTTGACATCAAATGTTGATTAGGCACTTAGAAGTAATTTTTGAAAGCCTTTGTCTAGAGCGTGGCACTCTATGGAATTGAAACTTGGACTGTTTGTGGAGCATAAAATAGGAGAATAGAAACGATTCAAATGTGGTGTTACAGGAGAATGATGAAGATCAGATGGGTAGATAGAGTACAATCTGAAGAGGTATTAAGACGAGTGGGAGAGGAGATGTTTCTGGCAACTGCTAATGAAGAGAAGAGATAGGTTAGTAGGACACATACTAAGACAGCCAGGAATAGCAAACTTATTTATGGAAGGAAGCGTCGAGGACAAGAACTGTAGGGGTAGGTCAAGGTTAGAATATGTTAAACAGATCTCCTCGGATGTAGGGTGTGGTAGCTATACAGAGATGAATTGATTAGCTCAGGACAGGGAACCTGGACACCTGCACCATACCAGTCAAAAGACTGAAGACTCAAATAACATCAGTGTCGATGATAATCATCTTATCTCGTATTAATTTGCGGATACTACTGTAATCCAATGGGATTATCTTATTAACTATTTGTTCAATTTTTGTTAGAAGGTATACGAATGTCTTGCCCCGTTGTGTTGGGGTAGCGGGCCTGCCTCTCACCTGGAGGCCTCGGGTTCGATTCCCGGCTCCGTGAGGGATTTTCGAAACTGATGTAAAGGCTAGAACGGGGTTCACTCAGCCTCGTGAGGATAATTGAGTAGCTGTCTGATAGTGAGGCAGCGCCCCGGTCACGAAAACCAAGATTAACAGCCGAGGTGACCCGATCCACCGACCACGCGTCACCCCAATATCTGGGCTGTAGTGCCAGGGGTTATACGAATGTTTTAGTAGACTAGTCTACACGAGAAGAAGAAATTCTGGTAGTGATTTTGGTACTTTTTGTAAATTGCAACAAATTCTGGCTAAGACTGTGGTAAACGTTCACTGGTTAACAGCCTCTGTGAGGGTTAAACTAGCGCAGATCGAACTTTCACCACTCTGTAGCTTATATTTTGCCAACATTATATTATAAATAACTAGATATCCATCCCGGTATCGCACGGGAGCACTTAAATTACTTTCTACTCTACTTTGAAGTCTTCAATTGAATGTTGCGCGAATGTTTAGCCTTGGCCACCTGACTCTGGGAAAGGCTCGCTCGCTAGCTGACTTGCACATTTTGCTTGACACTGGATATTGCGTTATGAATCTGAAGTTAGCGCTATGAAGTCAAAACTCGATATATCGCAAATGTACTGTATATGACATTGTGATTGTAATAGAAATGTTGAGTGTGGTAATATTCACCTATGATCAAACGAAGACGAACAATATTTGAGTGATGAAAGTCGAAACAAAATCGATCTGGGTGTTGTATCTGCTTACGCTGGCTAAACTGTTAAACATATATCAATTCTAGATAAATATTATTGCCAAACATAAAACGTTCTACGAAAGCGTCTGGAACAGCATTTATCTATCTTTAAGGGGCACCCGAAAGCTGGTAAACTTCACTAATTTCAAAATTTGATGTTTCTATAATATTAAGCTTCCTGAAGGTACAACTATATTCTTCGTGGGTCATTTTTAAGTCTTTTTTCTTTACACTTTCTCACAACCATGCGTGCTATTAGTAAACACACAATTTTCATTTTTTTGTTTACTGTATTTTTCACTAGCTTTATCTCTAGAGTCTTAGTTTTCTCTCTGAATCTACATAAAGACATATTTAAGAAAGCAAAGCGGTTGTTATGGTGTCGGAGCTTCTTCGTCCTAAAAGCAAACCTGTCGCCTTTTCCTCAGCTAGCGGAAGAATATTTGATTTCAGTTTCTTGTTGAAATTGTTTCGTAATACAAATACAGTAGAACGACGTTTATCCGAACGTCAAACAACCGGAACGTCAATTATCTGGATGAGCAAAAAAAAAAAAAAAAAAAGACGGAGCAGCGCGCGCTCACTACAGTAGTGAGTCGGTTCTCGTTTTCAATTTTTGTCTCTTATGTCACCTTCTGTTTGTCTACTCTATAATGTTTCAATGTGTTCCAGTGTGTGAGTGTGTGTATTGTACTGTACTGTAAAGTACTGTATTAAGTTGCGAAAATGGCTCCAACGAATGACAAAAAGAAAAACGAAATCGCAATGTTTTATCCATTGAGAAGAAGGTAGAGATCATTAATAAACTGGATAAAGGTGAGATTGTGCAGTGTCTAATGAACACTTAGTGTTGGAAAATCCACAATTTATGATTTGAAGAAAGGAAAGTTGAAATTCTGAATTATGCATCGAAGTTAGATAGTGAAGAAGGGTCTAAAAAGAGTAGAACCATGAGATCAGCTAGGGGAAAAACTTGGAAGAAGAGGCATACTTATGGTTTATTCAGACAAGAAGTAAGGGAGATCCCATTTCTGGTCCTTTGTTATGTGAGAAAGCGTTGCAGCTAAATGAGAAGCTTGGTGGTCATTACCATAATGTTCTGTGCATGTTTTCTCCTATGAAATAAACGCATGTTTGATTATCCGGAAAAATCGTTATCCGGAGCACATTCGGTCCCAATTAGTCCGGATAAACGACGCTCTACTGTATACCCTTTTTCCGCAAGACAGCCAGCCAATTTCTTAAAATTTACTTGTGTTTAATTTTGACTCATGGAAATGTTCATTAAAATGCTATTAAGATTACGCCATGTTTAAAAAAACACGAAAAATAGAACATCTTATTTGTAAAACACATGTGTTAAAGTAAGGCGAGGGCATTAATGAACACCCCTGAAAAATTGCAATTAGTTCCTATTGATAGTTTCTGAGTAAGTGGTATATTAAAAGTTATCAATCATTTTGATAACATTGGTCCGGCCAGATCAAACATAAAATGCCAGCGTTTCGCCCCAGTGTACCGTTGGGTTCGTCACTTGGTTGATTGATAATTTATCTGATCAAACGGAAATAACATCATATTCCCATTCGGGAATGTTCATAACCTATATTAAAAGTTGAAAATGACCATGGACAGCCTTGGACATTACGAACATAGAGTAGGTACAGTTAGTTACAATTGGCAATAAATTATAAATTTTATTTATTTATTTATTTATTTATTTATTTTGTTTTCGTATGGTTTTTAGTGCTGGGAGTGTCCAAGGGCATGTTCGACTCGCCAGAGTCTGGAACTGCTTTCAGCAGACACCCATTAATTATCAATTAAAACACTTATATGAGAGGTATGCATTTAAGATTGAAAAGTACATACTGTTGTACCTTTCAGAGTCCAGTCTAGTCTGCAAGCATCTCTTGCGAACAAGTCATCCCCCATGATCCCCTATTAGCAGTTAGCACTGCGGGCTCCTCTGCTACTACACCGTTCACTTTGAAGTCGGTCAACACTGATTCTCACCATCGCCTCCTATGGTTACCTCTTCTTCTATTACCCTCCAGATCTGAACTCATTAACCTGTTAGATAATCTCTCCTTCCCCTTTCTCTTCACATGACCTCACCATATGAGTCGACTGATGGGGGATTTAAATGCTAGGGTACGAAATAGAACTTAGGAGGTAAGAGATAATACTGCTAAAACACCTATTTTAAAAATAAGAAGACCAAGCCAGCCTGGTTCGAAGAGGTAGAAAGTGACCTGCAAGTGATCGAGATTACCTGTGGAGATATTCAAGATCGCAATCCCCTCAGGAAGAAACTAAACGACCACCGGGGTTTTCAAGTAAAACCAAAGTTGATGAAGACGGGAAAGATGTGGACGGAAGAAAGTAAAGAGCAACACCGGCAACGTATGAAGGAGCACTGGGCAAAGATCAAAGCCCAGAGAAGACAGTTGAAACAACGTGGTCCTTAGTAGACCGATATGATTAAAGAAGAAGAATAATGTTATTGGTTTTACGTCCATTTTAACTACTGTGACTTTTAGAGACACTGGGGTGTCGAAATTTTGCCTCGAAGGGGATCATTAACGTGCCAGCAAATCTACTGACACGGCTCCCTCGCATTTGCGCACCCTTAAATGCCAACTGCCTGTACCGGGATTAAATCCTGCAACCTTCGTCACAGAAGGCGAAAACTTTACCGCTGAGCCACGTAACCAGTCCAATAGGTATGAGAAGGTCATGGGTAAGTAGGGTGAGGATAGGGAATCTAACACCAATGGGAAGATTTTATTTGACTTCTGTGCTAGCATGGGCTTATCTGTAGCAAACTCTTTCTCGAAGCATAATGAGATTCACAGATTCACATGGGAGGGGGGGGGGGGGGGGGGGGGTAGAGGAACCCGATCAATAATAGATTATATCATTACTGGCTTTGAATTTAGTTAACTGATAATGAATTAAGTTATAGGGTATTTAGGGGCTTTTTTGATGAAACAGACCACAAACTGATCTGCTGTGAATTAAGTATAGTTAATCCTAAAGTGCAGAAATTGAGTGCTGTTTGCAGACTGATTAGGATTGAGAATCTCCGGGATTAGTAACTTAGGCAGAACTATCTGGGTATGATTCATGAGAAATTCCAAAGAGTAGTTGGTAAAGAATTGTAGGACATTGAAACGGAGTGCTCAGGATACAGGGATGCAGTACTAGAAGTAACTAAGGCGTGCTTTGGGACAACAGTGTGTGAACGTGAAGTGAAGTTTATAGTTTTACGTGACAATTAATCTCCTGATCATGAGCCACGGGACTTCCTTTATACGTGGAATCCGAACCACAGGACATGGTATTTCACTTTGAAAATCTCACATGCCTTGACCGGAAATCGAGCTCGGTCCGCCGTGGTGAGAAGTCAACAGCTGAATCCCTGCGCCACCAAGCCTCCTACAGTGTGTAAAGACAGGAAAAAGTGCACATCCTGGTGGAATGACATAGTGAAGTCTGCTCGTAAGAAAAAAAAAAGAAGGCTTACAACAAAATGCTCTAAAAAGGAATCCGGCAGACAGAGAGCTAATATGTAGTAGAATAGAGCAGAACCAAAGAGATAACATTAGAGACAAAAAGGAAATCATGGGAGGAATTTGGAGGTCAATTAGAAAAATTAGATCAAGCGACAGGTGTTTCTTTATGGAATGTTATAAAGAATGGAGGGAAAAGAGAAATGAGCAGTGTTCTGGAAAATTCAGGGAAACTCATTGCAGATACTAAGGAAGTACTGGGGAGATGGCAAGAATACTTCGAAAACTTGCTAAATGTTAATGGAGACATTTGACAATGTGGAAGATTTTGAAATTATGCAGGAGGAGAATGACCACCTCGTGGCGCAGTGGCTAGCATTGTTGGCTGTCACCCCGAGGTACCGGGTTCGATCTCCGGCTCTGCCCAGAATTTAAAAGTCTTGGTATGGTCTGGTACGTGATCTCCCAGCCTCGTGATGCAAAATGGGAACCTGCCGGATGCTATGGCAGGAGGATGAGTAGAAAGGAACTGGCCACCCTACCACACGCAAACTCCGGCTCGGGACGCCTGGTTAGTGATCCCTTGACGAAGTCAAGGGCTCTAATTCAGGTCGCCTACGTTCTTGGAGGGGATATGACACTCTAATTTGAATTTTGAGGAGGGGAATGAGGACGAGAGCAGGATCACGGTTGAGGGTATTTGAGGGGGGGGGGGGGGGGTAATTAAACGACAATGTCATAAAACGGCAAGGGTATCCTAGACGAAATTCAGCCAGAAATAATAAAGTATAGTCGGAAAATAGGGTTGAAATGGTTGCATAGGATATTCGAATTGGCCTGGGATTTAGGAAGTGTGCCCTCTTACTAGACAAAAGCAATAACCGACCCTATTTTTAAGCAAGGTAAATGATTGTATTGGGGCAGAAAACGGCCGTGGCCTTAAGTTAGGTACCATCCCTGCATTTGGCTGGAGTGGAAGTGAGGAACCAAAGAAAACCTCTTCCAGGTTGGATGAGGTAGGAATGAAGCCCGTCTCAGTTTTGCTTCACGAGCCCTCAGAGCAGAATTGAATTTTTGGCAGAGCTGGGAATCGAACATGAGCCTTCGCGGTGACAGACAAGAATGCTAGCCACTACGCAATGAGGAGGACGAGTAATTAAAATGCAAAGCTCTCAAGACAGAAGGGTACAAGGATCTACAGTATGTATGTATGTATGAATGCATCATTATGGACGCAATATTTGACTGTAATAATATTATTATTGGTCGCCTTCGTGGTGTAGTGGACAGTGTGCTTAGCTGCGACCACGGAGGTACGAGATTCGATTCCCGGCTCTGCCACAAAATTTGAAAAGTGGTATGAGGACAGGAACGAGGTCTACTCAGTCTCGGGTGGACCAAATGAGTAGAGGAGGTTGGATTCCCACCTCAGCCATCCTCGAAGTGTTTTTCCGTGGGGCAAATGCCGGGATTGTACCTAACGTAAGGCCACGGCCACCTCCTTCCCTCTTCCTTGCCTATCCCCCCCCCCCCCCCCCAATCTTCCCATCCATTCCCATCCCTCATAAGGCCCCTGTTCGCTTTGCAGGTGAGGCTGCATGGGCGAAGTGCTCTTCCCACCTCCCCAGTTGTATCCCCCCCTCCCCGATGTTTCAAGCTCCAGGACACTGCCCCGGAGGCGGTAGTGGTAGGATCCCTCACTGAGTCTGAGGGAAAAGCCAACCTGCAGGGTAAACCGGCTACAAAGAGAACAATCTTATTGGTTTTACGTCCCTTTTAACTACTCTGGCTTATGGAGACGCCGGGATGCCGGAATTTTGCCCCGAAAGAGACCTTTAACTGACACGGCTCCCACCCTCAAATGCCAGTTGACTGTGCCAGAATTCGATCCTGCAGCCTTGGGCACAGCAAGCGAGAACGTCACCGCTGAACCACGCAGCCAGTCATTTGATGGTAAATAATAGCATCGGAAAGATTTCATTGATAGTGTTCCAGTAATCCTACTCGAGTGTTTATGATATGTGGAATGTATCGTGGTATTCAGACTCACCCCGTACGGAGTATTTATACGGTGCGCTAATTCAGGCCAAGATGAATCGATTGCGTCTGGTACGCCCCGGGTGGAGAGGGCCCGCTAACTGCCCTACATTCCGTTGTAATACCGTGTGTGACCTTGACAGCGTGCACTTGTCTGTCTACCTCATGCTACCGTCATACTTCATCAGGATGTTTGATGCTTTAAAAACCTTGCTAAATGACACACACACTCACACAGATGTCAGCCAAGTTCCTGCTGGTGTTCTATTTTGTCCATGTCTTTACATGTTACATGATGTTAAGCAGCGTTTGCAGCGTACCTGTGCATCTTCAGTCACTCACCACGCACCACGATTGCAATGGGGTGGGGAGCAACAATCATGTGGTCTATAGTTCGAATTTCAGCGCCGACTGTGCCATCCAGAGTGTGTAATTCCCCTACCTTTGGTTTCTTCATATTCAGTCCAGGAAACGGTACATTATTTCAAGTTCTGAGGCACCTATCCCGATCCTAGACTGAAATAATTATAGTTGCACACACTATTACAATGATCACAATAACACAGGTTATCGGACAAATATCATACGGACCTAAGACGGGGTTGGTGACCAAAGATATCCCAAGTCCCTTATGTAAATCATAATTATAATGATAATGATAATAATAATAATAATAATAATAATAATAACAACAACAAAGTAGAGAGCTGCCGAGAATGGTATTCCGGTAAGCTTAGTAGCTTGAGTTCGATTCTCAAAGGGGGTTACAATTTCTCTTTGAGGATAAGAACGGGATGTACTTAGCCTCACGAGGTCAATTGAGTAGAAAGGTACGTGCGAATCTCTTTCTCAGCCACCCTAGGACAATTTTGTTGTTGTTACACCGTTCAACTTCAGCCGAATATCAGCAGGGATCTTAGTTCAAGCGTCTGATTGCTTTATCCATTCCCAGCTCCAATTACGAAAGTGATTGACTGCGTGCTCAGCGGTAACGTTCTCGCCTGCTGATCCCAAGATAGCGGGAACCCTGGCGCAGTCAATTGACATTTGAGGGTGCGCAAATGTGAGGGGGCCGTGTCAGTAGATTTACTGGCACGTGAATGATCCCCTTCCGAGCAAAAATTCGGGCAACCCGGCGTCTCTAAAAGCCTCAGCAGTTAAAATGGACATAATAAAACCCATAACATTATTCTCATTTATAATTACGAAAGTCTTTTCGGTTCCAGACTTCACCAAGAGCTTAATTTTTCATGTGAGGTCGCAAATGCCGCATTCGGACTCAAGAAGAACGAGTTCCATCTCAGCTATCCTTGAAGAAAATATTTGAAGAACTACGATATGGGCATTGACTTCCTTTGCTGCCCTAGCATCAATTTCAAGCAAAAATAATAGTCTACATTATTTTTATTGTCTTGCATATTTACTTTACTTTTTTCTGGACTTGTTTGCTTTAGTCTTGGCATATTATGAAGACGTCACAAACGCGCAGTCCCTAAGTTAAGGGAATTTACCATAGAAGACCAAAATCTCAACGGCCCAGCCGGGTATCGAACGCAAGGCCCTTCAGCTAAGTCTAACATATTGACCACTTAGGATTGGATTGGACATATTAAGTACATTCGCCAAATGAATACCGTTGTTGTTGTTGATGATTTATTTAGGGGCCTGGACATCGTGGTCAACAGCCCTTTGTACTTGGGTGAGTGTTGGTAGGAATTTGTTTGTGTTATTGTGGCTTATGTAGTAGTGTTAGAACTTGCAATTGAGTCTGGATAGGGAGAGAGGCGGCCATGAACTTATCTTCGGCGCCATCCCAACGTTCATCTGGAGTAAAAGTGGAAAACCATGGAAAACCACCTCTTCGATTACTGAGTTGGGAATAGAATCCTCACTCCACTCAGTTGCCCTCGCGAAGCTGAGTTGATCCCGTTCCAGACCCCAGACCTGTATTGAATTTCTTTGAAGAACTAAGATCAAACCTGGTTCTCAGGGATGGCAGTCAACAACACCAACCATTACACTGCGAGATGGTCCTAAATTAATATAAATTTATGTACATACCCAAGCACACGGAGCGATTAGTTCTATGTCCTAAGCCTATTAATCTAGAAAAACAACAACATTGGAGATATTTAGTATTTTTAGAAGAGTAGCTTGGGGAGCGTGATGGCGCAGTGGCTTAGCTGCTCGTCTTTCACCCGGACGGCCAGGGTTCGAATCCCGATGACAGCGGGGTGGCGTCAGGAAAGGCATCCGGCCATAAATCCTCGACCAAAAGCAAAATGAGCCTGGTTGGCTCCGGTGACTTCAATTAATTGGGAAAAACCCAAGAAAGTTTTGAAGCCTCCGTGGCCCACTCAACAGCACGCCGGCCTCTCACCGCTGGTTCCGTGGTTCAAATCCCGGTCACTCCATGTGAGATTTGTGCTGGACAAAGAGGAGGCAGACAGGTTTTTCTCCGGGTACTCCAGTTTTCCCTCGGCAACACTCTCCGCTATCATTTCATTTCATCTGTCATTAATTTAATCATTGCCCCAGGGGAGTGCGACAGGCTTCGGCAGTCGGCGCAGTTCATATCCTCGTCGCTAGATGGGGGCTTCATTCATTCCATTCCCTGACACGGTCGATCGACTGGAAGCAGGCTGTGGATTTTCATTTTCAGGAAGAGTAGCTTAATCGTTTTACATTTACGAGCTCTGGGTTTTGATTGCCGTAGCCTCGTTCTGGAGCATTTGTAAAACAGGATCGTATTTGTAGGTCAATAAGTAACCATTCTTTGATTTAGCCTCAAACTTGTTCCTCCAGTACACGAGTCATTCTCCCTACCTGTTTATAGTTTCTTCGAAGGTCAGCATCAAGTGGCGTGTGAGAACCCATTTATGACTCATTCGGTCTGCTGTCTTCAGTGGCCGTCAGGATGTCAGGTTTCCGAGGCCAGTTTTTCTTTCACGACCATTGTTAGACGCCTCATCCTCCTTGTACTCTATTGTTAGCAGTAGTACTTTAAAGTTATACTGAATACCGCGTACTGTGTGAAGCTAACGAGACCAACTCAGTGATTAACCACACCGGCATAGATTTATGAGGTCGTTGGATATCGCTCTACAAGTTGGGCGATCATTTATAACGTTTCTACAGATATTACACTCAAGACTCCTTAAAACCACCTCATCGTTCTCATTTAGCATTGGCCTGTCTAGACAGACGACATACACTTCATTAATTTAGATTTACTGGGCGCCAGTTATCGTAAAGATAACACATTAAAATTTTATTTAGCCACGGCCGCTCCCTTCCTTTAGCCAAGATCTATCATTGGAGCGTAGGGCAATAAACTTGCTCTATAAGATACTCTTTGCATTCCAACTATCCTATATATTCAACTCCCAATGAACAAGACATTTTAACTAATACTGGTTTATTTACAACAAAATTATTAATAACATTTGATCTGAGGTTTCGAGCTGTGTACAATATGTGCATTAATATTCCCTAATTGCGGGGCAATATTGACTGTCTTCTCGCTAGCGCTGATCTTCTGTGTTGATAATAACTCGGTCCACATACCTGGTGCCTTGTGGTTCAAAGTCCATCTCGTTGGTCTGCTTGCAGTCTAATTTGAGATCTTACGCCAACACACGTTTATTGACCTTTGAAAACATATGTTTTCTTCTTCTCGTTGTTGTTGTTGTTGTTGTTGCTGCTGCTGCTGCTTGTTTCTGAGTTTGATCACCATGGTAAGCAAATTTGAACAAACCAGGCTAATTGAATTCACTAAGTCCCATCTTACTGAGGGACTGACAGAGTCTACGACTCACAAAGTCAGTGAGTGAGTGCGTGATCGAATATGTGAATGACAGAATAGAATCTATAGAATAGCCAGTGCTGAAGTCGCGCTGGGCTTTTATACACTCTGAATGGTCCCGATGTTTCGCGGCATAAATTTGCCCGCGACCCATCAGACCAATTATAGCAAAGCATTTCTCAGTCCTCAAGCGACGCTGAAACTTCTCCGAGCGGGAATACAGGCCCGCGTACTTCAAATATTCCACTCAGAACCCGCTATTCCTCTCGTTGCGCATATATATATTCCGCCGAAATCTTTCTCCAAGCCCTTGTCTCCAGTCAGCGTGGCTTCGTTCCAGAAATACATTTTCTTGCAATATGTTGCTTCACCGTCCGTAACTTCTTCCAACCATGCCCGTCCTGTCTTTACAATTTAACTAATAAAACAGCCCTAGACCTCTATAAAAACCCTGTTTCTTAATCTAAGCACTTGACAATATTATATATGACTATGGTAATGACGTGAATATGGTATGGCCCCTCCCTTGATATTAATGGGTGAATAAAACGATATAACTTTGATATTTCAATAATAATAATAATAATAATAATTACACAATGACTTGACAAATAATAATAATAATAATAATTTGTACCGTAATCAAGATTACGTTACAAAACGTCCCCATGGTTTCATAAAGAATGTAATGAATGATGAAATCACAAATCTTCCCTTTAACACTTAACAGGAAATACACTGAATATACATATATGACCCTTCAAATTACATACATAATGATTATACCCTTTTCATTTTCCTTGATTGATCTGCACTCTTCTTGCAATGTTACATAAACATTCTGATTGTCCTGTGCAGTCATACAGGATTTACATGCTACATTTGTTCTTGTAGTCCCTTACAATAACAGAACACAATATATATTGCTTCTTGTTTCACGCAACACAAGTGATTTATCTCACTTCCACCAATTCCTTAGAGCCACGACACGACTCTAATTATAAACACACGGCAGTCTGCCCTTCTTTCAGCACTTGCTCTTTTCTATGATATTTCCTCAGATTGAAAATGTTATATGTACCAATGACACAATTTTCCTGATCTTTCAATAAGTAGGCATTCTTTCCTATCCCCTTGGAAACGACATAAGGTCCAGTAAACAATAAAAACAGCTTTGACATTTTCCCTTCCAATGCACAAGATGGCAACGGCTTACGTAACAATCGTTGCTACAAACTTCCATGTACTTCCTACCTCTCAACAAAACACTGGCTAGCCTGAATAACGTCACATGAGTCAATAATACATACCTGAAATAACTACCTAGTGTCCTACCTAATTTCCTCACTAACGTTGAGCAACTACTACTAAAATCTACTGTTGAGAACCACTTCCGCCCCTGAAAACGTTGAACTAATTCCTCCACTGCTTCAGTTCTCAGCTGGTCGCTTTCGACCCTAGTATTTAACATTCTGGCGTCTATGCACAGTCTCACTGAATTGTCTTTCTTGGCTACTACAACTAATGGATTTAAACAATGGCTAGCTGAAGGCTCAATTATGTCGTTTTCCAACATTAATTCTATCTGTTCTTCGACGGCTTTCATATATTTAGTTGCGACAGGATACCTAGGCCCTACGAAACTACTTGTGTCTTTAACGACAAAACTATGCTCATATAAGTGTGTTGCTCCGGGTTTTGTGCTGAAAATTTCCTTATATTTTATTAATACCTCATGTAACTGATGACCTTGCACCTCATCCAGCTTACACTGTGACAATGCATCATGGATCTTACTCTCAAGTTCAGACTCCATTGCAACCTGACACACCTTAAAAACTTTGCTCTCACTAGCATCTCCGCGGTCTACCTCATTTACTTCAGGAATCTCATCACTCACAACCACGTTGCTTTCTTCCTCAAACATACACACTTTCATTTGTTTGTCAGTCTTAGACACCTTATACGTAACCTGAACTTCTTTATCCTGCCCAAATAAACATATCCTGCCAAAATGAAAATCTAATTTAACTTGATATAATGATAACCATTCCGCACCGAGAATCACCGGATATACTAAATTTGGAACTGCCAAACAGGGCTGAAATTTAACTAACTCACTAATGTTAATTGGAACTGCGACTTGCTTAGATATTTTCTGAGACCTACTACCTACAGCTGTGACAATGAAAGTGGACTTAACTGGAATTATATCAACATGAATACCTTCTCTCATTACATCTTCCAAAAATCTTAAATTTATACAAGAGTTTTCGCTTCCACTGTCCAATAAAACATCAACTTCTTTACCCCCACACATTAAGTTTAATTACTGGTGACATAATCTCATTCTCAACATTATCTAAATTTCCACCATTTAGGTCATAAAGCAGTTCTTCTCTAACATCTATATTAAAATCTCCTAAATACTCAATATTCCTAGGACATTGAACTGCAATCACTTCGGGCTGTCTGTTGACCTCACTGCAACCCGTTATTCGTTTAAATTAGGCCTACCTGCCCCTGGTGTAGATTGTTGTTGTTGTTGTTGACCTGTACGTCTGTCTGGCCTAGTACCTTCCCCTACTCTGTTCAAATTCTCGTTCCTCGTATTTGCTGTGCGTCCCCCATTGTCAAGTCGTCTTTCGTAATTCGCATTCCTGCCTTGTTCTCTTCCCCTCTCTCTCTCACCCTGCCCGAAATTATCTCCTCTACTTATTGGCTTGCGTTCGGTCCTACTATTTTCAAGAGAGTCAAAGTTTTCCAATAGCTTCTCGAACCCGTCAATAGTAGTAATATTCTGCATGAAGAATGCTTCTTTAATTATATCAGGAAAATGCCTTAATAATGTTTTAATTACCTGTGATTCAGTCTCTAAACCTTCTAAATTCTGGCATATAAGTGCATGCGCTAAGAAATACTCTGTGTACGAAACACCATCTCTCCTTTGGTACTTTCCAAAAATAATGTTACATCTTTCTCTTTCGTGCACATTTTCATTCCAGTACTTGGCTATGAACTTCTCTTTAAATTTTCTAAAACTAGTCATCTGGTATTTATACACACTGAACCATGACCTTGAATCCCTAACAAAAGATTTATCTAGCATCTCAAGTACTTGTTCCCATTGAACGATCCCCTCTTCTAAATCTTTAGCGAACTTCTTTTCTACTGTTTTTAAGAATTCCATTGGGTTATATGCCTTGCCTGTGAATACTGGCAAATCTGCCTCTTTAGTTAGAAATCTACTTAAATTTCCTATTTGTACATTACCGCTATTTGTTGCCATTTGCTTCTGACATCTCTGCAATTTCTCCTCCATTTTATCTGTCTTACTCGCTACTTCTTCACTGATACTGTTAAATTTACTGTTAACCTCTTCCCTAATTTCTTGATTATCGCTCTCTAGTTTATTTTCTAAATTACCTATTTTAGCAATATTATTATCACACTTGACCTTCATACTGTTGACTTCTCCTTCTAAGTCAACCCTAACCTTACTACATTTAATTTTCACTTCCTCGTCAATTTTATCAACTCGCTCCGACACTTGTTGCATTCTGGCGTCAACCTTAAGTGACCATGATTCTTCCACCTCACTAATCCTGCTTTCTAACTTATTGTGAAATTCTCGGCCTACTTCATTAATTTGTTTATTGAAGTTCTCTGTAGCTTCATCAAACTTCTTACGTTGTTCATCTAGCTTTTTACTATGCTCAGTGAACTTAAGATCTATTGATTTCTCTAATTGATCACTACGCACGTCAAATTTCTTACTTTGTTCCTCTAACTTCATACTCTGTTCAGCTAACTTTGCACTTTGCTCGCCTAACTTAATATCTATGTTTCTGTTCTGTTCTGTTATCAGCATCGTCAGGTTTCGAAGCCAGGAAGGATTCTCCCCCTCATTAATCTGGATGTTTGTAGCCCCGTCTTGTTTATTTTCCTCAGTTTCCTGATTTTCGCTTACTTTTGACATCTCATCATTGGTACCCTGCACATCTAATTTCGACATTTTAACTGATCTTATAATACTACGGTTTCTCAAATTTATGTTCCCCAAATTATCCCTGTTACTCATTACCCAAAAAAACAACTCATCAAAAGAACACTACTAATTTATAACCGTAGTTCCCTAACTTGATATATGCCTCTTTATTGAAAAACTCGGAATGAATGCAAAGAGTACTCGTTTATATCGTACATGAAAACAACTTTAAACTTTAACATACTTGAAATAAACTGGATTTATACATAATATCCATTCACTTCAGTACGATATTTCGTAGCCCCACGTTGGGCGCCATTTGTAACGGCTACCTTTGTCGTTGGATATCGCTCTACAAGTTGGGCGATCATTTATAACGTTTCTACAGATATTACACTCAAGACTCCTTAAAACCACCTCATCGTTCTCATTTAGCATTGGCCTGTCTAGACAGACGACATACACTTCATTAATTTAGATTTACTGGGCGCCAGTTATCGTAAAGATAACACATTAAAATTTTATTTAGCCACGGCCGCTCCCTTCCTTGAGCCAAGATCTATCATTGGAGCGTAGGGCAATAAACTTGCTCTATAAGATACTCTTTGCATTCCAACTATCCTATATATTCAACTCCCAATGAACAAGACATTTTAACTAATACTGGTTTATTTACAACAAAATTATTAATAACATTTGATCTGAGGTTTCGAGCTGTGTACAATATGTGCATTAATATTCCCTAATTGCGGGGCAATATTGACTGTCTTCTCGCTAGCGCTGATCTTCTGTGTTGATAATAACTCGGTCCACATACCTGGTGCCTTGTGGTTCAAAGTCCATCTCGTTGGTCTGCTTGCAGTCTAATTTGAGATCTTACGCCAACACACGTTTATTGACCTTTGAAAACATATGTTTTCTTCTTCTCGTTGTTGTTGTTGTTGTTGTTGCTGCTGCTGCTGCTTGTTTCTGAGTTTGATCACCATGGTAAGCAAATTTGAACAAACCAGGCTAATTGAATTCACTAAGTCCCATCTTACTGAGGGACTGACAGAGTCTACGACTCACAAAGTCAGTGAGTGAGTGCGTGATCGAATATGTGAATGACAGAATAGAATCTATAGAATAGCCAGTGCTGAAGTCGCGCTGGGCTTTTATACACTCTGAATGGTCCCGATGTTTCGCGGCATAAATTTGCCCGCGACCCATCAGACCAATTATAGCAAAGCATTTCTCAGTCCTCAAGCGACGCTGAAACTTCTCCGAGCGGGAATACAGGCCCGCGTACTTCAAATATTCCACTCAGAACCCGCTATTCCTCTCGTTGCGCATATATATATTCCGCCGAAATCTTTCTCCAAGCCCTTGTCTCCAGTCAGCGTGGCTTCGTTCCAGAAATACATTTTCTTGCAATATGTTGCTTCACCGTCCGTAACTTCTTCCAACCACGCCCGTCCTGTCTTTACAATTTAACTAATAAAACAGCCCTAGACCTCTATAAAAACCCTGTTTCTTAATCTAAGCACTTGACAATATTATATATGACTATGGTAATGACGTGAATATGGTATGGCCCCTCCCTTGATATTAATGGGTGAATAAAACGATATAACTTTGATATTTCAATAATAATAATAATAATTACACAATGACTTGACAAATAATAATAATAATAATAATTTGTACCGTAATCAAGATTACGTTACAATATTGACCACTTAGGATTGGATTGGACATATTAAGTACATTCGCCAAATGAATACCGTTGTTGTTGTTGATGATTTATTTAGGGGCCTGGACATCATGGTCAACAGCCCTTTGTACTTGGGTGAGTGTTGGTAGGAATTTGTTTGTGTTATTGTGGCTTATGTAGTAGTGTTAGAACTTGCAATTGAGTCTGGATTGGGAGAGAGGCGGCCATGAACTTATCTTCGGCGCCATCCCAACGTTCATCTGGAGTAAAAGTGGAAAACCATGGAAAACCACCTCTTCGATTACTGAGTTGGGAATAGAATCCTCACTCCACTCAGTTGCCCTCGCGAAGCTGAGTTGATCCCGTTCCAGACCCCAGACCTGTATTGAATTTCTTTGAAGAACTAAGATCAAACCTGGTTCTCAGGGATGGCAGTCAACAACACCAACCATTACACTGCGAGATGGTCCTAAATTAATATAAATTTATGTACATACCCAAGCACACGGAGCGATTAGTTCTATGTCCTAAGCCTATTAATCTAGAAAAACAACAACATTGGAGATATTTAGTATTTTTAGAAGAGTAGCTTGGGGAGCGTGAAGGCGCAGTGGCTTAGCTGCTCGTCTTTCACCCGGACGGCCAGGGTTCGAATCCCGATGACAGCGGGGTGGCGTCAGGAAAGGCATCCGGCCATAAATCCTCGACCAAAAGCAAAATGAGCCTGGTTGGCTCCGGTGACTTCAATTAATTGGGAAAAACCCAAGAAAGTTTTGAAGCCTCCGTGGCCCACTCAACAGCACGCCGGCCTCTCACCGCTGGTTCCGTGGTTCAAATCCCGGTCACTCCATGTGAGATTTGTGCTGGACAAAGAGGAGGCAGACAGGTTTTTCTCCGGGTACTCCAGTTTTCCCTCGGCAACACTCTCCGCTATCATTTCATTTCATCTGTCATTAATTTAATCATTGCCCCAGGGGAGTGCGACAGGCTTCGGCAGTCGGCGCAGTTCATATCCTCGTCGCTAGATGGGGGCTTCATTCATTCCATTCCCTGACACGGTCGATCGACTGGAAGCAGGCTGTGGATTTTCATTTTCAGGAAGAGTAGCTTAATCGTTTTACATTTACGAGCTCTGGGTTTTGATTGCCGTAGCCTCGTTCTGGAGCATTTGTAAAACAGGATCGTATTTGTAGGTCAATAAGTAACCATTCTTTGATTTAGCCTCAAACTTGTTCCTCCAGTACACGAGTCATTCTCCCTACCTGTTTATAGTTTCTTCGAAGGTCAGCATCAAGTGGCGTGTGAGAACCCATTTATGACTCATTCGGTCTGCTGTCTTCAGTGGCCGTCAGGATGTCAGGTTTCCGAGGCCAGTTTTTCTTTCACGACCATTGTTAGACGCCTCATCCTCCTTGTACTCTATTGTTAGCAGTAGTACTTTAAAGTTATACTGAATACCGCGTACTGTGTGAAGCTAACGAGACCAACTCAGTGATTAACCACACCGGCATAGATTTATGAGGTTCCATAGATTGTTTGCTATTTATTAAATCACTTACCGTGTCCATTCTTTTCAACTCGACAAATGTTCTAATTCCGCGTTTATCGAGAGTTACGACCATTTCCTTAAATATACCAGTTCATTTCAAATATACGCAACATTACATACACCACATAAACATAGATTGACAGATTTCATACATGAAGTAAAAAGCGGGGCAGTTGTTGTTTGAGTCTTCAGTCTTTTGGCTGGTTTGATGCAGCTCTCCATGCCTCTCTGTCCTGACCTAATCGTTTCATCTCTACATAGCTACCATACCCTACATCTGAGGCAATCTGCTTAACATATTCTAACCCTGGTCTACCCCTACAGTTCTTGTCCTCGACCCTTCCTTCCATAACTAAGCTTGCTATTCCTGGGTGTCTTACTATGTGTCCTACCAACCTATCTCCTCTCTTCATTAGCAGTCGCCAGAAACATTTCTCCTCTCCAACTACTGTCGACCAAAGTAGTATGTGTACTCGAGTTTGAAGGTTGTTTGTGAAGTAACCAATAGACCTACATAAAATCCAATAACATCACCATTTTCGTCGTTCTAGTTTACGTTATTTCATGTAGGTTTGGAATTTTTAATTTATATTTTAATATTTTTTATCGCAGTTGGAACACAAAACGTGCACGTTTTTAAGCGTGTTCCAACCATGCGTCACATTTACGAATTATTATCTCAAAAACCCGTCATCAGATAGAATCCAAATTTTAACACAATATACATTGGAATGTTGTATAACTGGTTTATTAATTTCAAAATTGTGTATGTCCAAGAAACAAAGTTGTTATCATTGTTGTAAGGTAACTTTTTCTCGGCTCGGGGTGGTTGGAAAATGTAGTTCTTGGTTGCGTTGTAATCGTTATATATCAAAAAGTCATGCTGTATGACTGTGAAATACGTATATTAATTCACTTATTTTATATCGGTTTGCATTTGTATGGGGAAATAACACATGGTTCACCTGCTAGCCGCTCCGGAAAAAACTGTACGGCGTTGCCGAAATGGTGCCCACACGCATTATGGCGCGTCTCGCTCGGATGTGATGGGCTCCATATCAGCAACGCTGTACAGCAATTAACTGTCGCGGCTGGATACCCGTACGGAGAAAAAGTTCATGATGTTCATTATTCATTCAGATGGCAAACACCATTACTAATTATTCATTTGATTATCATTTGATACGAAATTTCTGTATTGAAAACAGTGTTTTAATATGTGTCATCCTTTTTGTTCCAGGTAGGTTGCCCTGAAACGTCTAGAACAATCTAAACGAAACTTGGTAAGTCAAGCTAGCTCACAAATATTACTGTTACCTGTCAACGATTCAAAGCTCTCAGGCGTGTAATAGCAAAGCAATCTTACAGCTCATTCGTTACCCAAATACACGGGACTATATATCCAAAATTTTGCAGCCTGTAAAATAAGCTAGAATAGTATATTTGTTGGGCGGCTTCGGTGGCGTAGTCGGTAGCATGCTGAGCTTCTATGCCCAAAATCGCGGGTTCAAATCCGTCCGAAGTCGTCGGATTTTTGAGAGCGTTAAAAATCCCTCAGTATGCCTTCCTTTGGAGGGGACGTAACGCCGGCGGTCCCATGTCATAGATTTATGGCATGTTAAAGAACCTTCCACTAATTACACCTGTGTGAAGCTAAACTGTATAGGTAAAGAATGTAAACAACGCTCTTAGGTGTCTACGTTCGTTGCCAAGAGCCGACTTGGTGGCGTCTGGTAGCTAAGTTCTGAACTAGTAGGCGTTGACGGTTGCGTTTGGCGGCAAAAGTAGAAACTATTTGAAAAATTTAAAAGTCTGGAGTCCTTAATTGTATTAAAAACAGATAACACACACTAATACAGTCACCACAATTAACACCGGTTATCAGACAGATTCTACACACACCCAAAGTACACGGGGCTACATGGCCGCGTTGTCGCAGCCCCTAAACTTAAGAACCAACCAACCAGTATATTTGTTGAAAAATAATACTAATCATAAAACTTATGTGATACATAAGGTTGTTGTGGTTGATTCTTTTAGGGGCTTTGCGATATGGTGGTCATGTAGCCGCGTGTACTTGGCTGTGGTTAGAGTTGTCTGATAACCTAAGTTACTGTGATGTCTGTACTGCTCGAGTGCAAGCTCTGTGAACCTGAGAGGAATGTGGACCGTGGACGTTCAGGAGTGATGGTGGGGTTTTCGGTCCGTATGTAGTAACAGAACCAAACGCATTGGTAGGTGACTCACTCACTTATTCGCAACACCACAGTGGGTTAGGTAACGGCCTTATGTTAGCAGTATTGGAATTGACAGGGATTGCAGATAACACGGCGGGCTGTTGACAGGCCCTTCTCTTCCCACCTGCCACTTCACCTCACCCCGCAAGTTCACAGAGCTTGGACCAGAGTAATACTTGGGTGTGTATTTGTAATTGAGGTAGGATTTGTGTAGGTATCGGCTGTGGCCTTTAGTTAGGAAGCATTTGCCTGCAGTATTAGTGTGAAAGTACTTCCAGCATAGCTGAGGTAGGAATCGAACCCGCCTCTTCTCAGTTTTGCCTCACGAGGCTGAGTGTACCCCGTTACAGCCCTCAGAGCAGAATTAAATATTTTGACAGAACTGGGAGTCGAACCCAACTCTTCTCAATTTTGCCTCACGAGGCTGAGTGTACCCCGTTACAGCCCCCACAGCAGAATTAAATATTTTGACAGAACCGGGAGTCGAACCCACCTCTTCTCAGTTTTACCTCACGAGGCTGAGTGTACCCCGTTACAGCCCTCAGAGCAGAATTAAATGTTTTGACAGAACCGGTAATCGAACCCGGGTCTCAGTGTGACAGCCAAAAGTGCTAGCCACTACGAAACGACGAAGAGTAGGCCTAAGAGTGTAAGCTGTAAACAGAAAAGGAAGGTCATCTGAACCTATAGAATTAGGGTAATGCGTTACACAGACACTGACAAGGGAACGGATTGCGGTGTAAAATTCTAATCTGATGGAAATTTAGTACACAATATTCCTACAAATTTGCACAACGACGCAGTGAAAACCGCACGGGCCACTTTCAATTTTGAACGCCAATATTGAACACCGAAAACCTGCCGGGCGACGTCATAAGCGAGGAGATGGAACGAGGTAAAGCTGACCTTGAATCCTAGCAGCACGCGATGGCTCGCGGCCTTTAGGCAGCTACCTGCCATGTTGCGTTGCATTCCCCACCTTCTAACTTCCCCTTAACCCATAACTCACATAGCAGTTTGCATCCACTATTGCAAGGATTATAAAGAGTAAAAGAGGGGGGGGGGGGGGGGACGAGAGAAAAAGAAAACAACGTTTTATCTATTTATAGTATGGCCAAGCACAAAATATCACAATTATGTGGCATTTTATACTCTAATTGCGAGGGTAGAAGAGTGATTGAACGTCGTAGTCATGTCCTCGCCCGGCAGGTTCTCGGCGTTCAATATTGGCGTTGCCAATTAAAAGTGGCCCGTGCGGTTTTCACTACGTCATTGTACAACTTTGTATGAATATTATGTACAAAATTTCGACCAGATTAGAATTTTACACCACAATCCGTTCCCTTGTGAGTAACAAGCTAGCGGTGTCCACTTCAACGTGTTATGTCTGTTTTAAAATTGAACACCGGCTGATAAACTAGATGTTAGGTCCCTTAAAACAACAACAAATTGAAAGTCCTTCCCGGGGTCCAAAATATTCAGGTTATTAGGCTAATATGATACAAGTGCTACCGAAATGTTGTGTGCATACACACCTCTGCATAACTTTGAGACGAACGATAAATTGATCTCTTCATTATGGATTTACATCTTAATATCAGAGGGAGGTATAAATCGTGAATTCATAGATAAATGAATTATAGCCAGAGATAATGCAGCATTTCATTCAAAACTCCAATTATGGCAAGTTTCCAATTAAGATAGTTGTGTGACTTGAGCTGATGAGGTCTCTTATAGAATGTTGTTCTTGAAAAGTTAAAAGTAATTGAAGCAATTGCACTAATATGTTATTCAGTTTTATCATCATCAAGATTATTTATTTATCGTATGGCTTTTAGTGCCGGGAGTGTCCGAGGATATGTTAGGCTCGCCAGAGGCTGTAGCTGCTTCAAGCGGACACCCCTAGGGCGAGCTACAAATTTCGTTCAATTTCAAGTAGCCTACCGTCGACCAAAATATTATGTGCACTCAAGGTTCAAGGCTGTTTGTGAAGTAACCAATAGACCTACATAAAATCCAATAACATCATCAATTTCGTCGTTCTATTTTACGTTAGTTCATGTAGGTTTGACATTTTTCATTTATATTTTAATATTTTTTATCGCAGTTGGAACACAAAAAGGGCCCGTTTTAAGCATGTTTCAACCATGCGTCACGTTTAAGAATTATCATCTCAAACACCCGTCATCAGATCGAATCCAAATTTTAACACAATATACATTGGAATGTTGTATAACTGGTTTATTAATTTTAAAACTTTATGTGGCCAAGAAACAAAGTTGTTATCATTTTTGCAAGGTAACTTTTTCTTGCCCGGGGTGGTTGGAAAATGTAGTTCTTGGTCGCGTTGTAATTCTTATACATCAAAAAGTTATGCTGTATGACTGTGAAATACGTAAATTAAATCACTTATTTTATATCGGTTTGTATTTTTACGGGGAAATAAGACATGGTTTACCAGCTAGCCGCTCCGGGAGAAGCTGTACAGTGTTCCTGAGATGGAGCCCATCACTTCCGAGCGAGCCGCGCCATAACGCGTGATGGGCTCCATCTCGGCAACGCTGTCCAGCTTTACCCGGAGCGGTTAGCTGGTGAACCATGTCGTACAAATACAAACCGATATAAAATAAGTGAATTAATTTACGTATTCCACAGTCATACATCATAACTTTTTGATTTATAAGGATTACAACGCGACCAAGAACTACATTTTCCAACCATCCCGGGCCGAGAAAATGTTACGTTACAAAAATGATAACAACTTTGTTTCTTGGACACACAACATTTTAAAATTAATAAACTAGTTATACAGCTTTCCAATGTATATTGTGTTAAAATTTGGATTCGATCTGATGACGGGTTGTTGAGATAATAATTCTCAAATGTGACGCATGGTTGAAACACGCTTAAAAACGGGCCCATATTGTGTTCCAACTGGGATAAAAAATATTAAAATATAAATTAAAAATTCCAAACCTGCATGAACTAACGTAAAATAGAACGACGAAAATGATTATGTTATTGGATTTTATGTTGGTCCATTGGTTACTTCACAAACAACCTTCAAACTCGAGTGCACATAATACTTCGGTCGACAGTAGATGTTAGGTCCCTTAAAACAACAACAAATTGAATGTCCTTCCCGGGGTCCAAAATATTCAGGTTATTTGGCTAAAATGATACATGTGCTACCGAAATCTTTTGTGCACACACACCTCTGCATAACTTCGAGACGAACGATAAGTTGATGACTTCATTATGGATTTACATCTTAATATCAGAGGGAGGTATAAATCGTGAATTCATAGATAAATGAATTATAGCCAGAGATAATGCAGCATTTCATTCAAAACTCCAATTATGGCAAGTTTCCAATTAAGATAGTCGTGTGACTTGAGCTGATTAGGTCTCTTATAGAATGTTGTTCTTGAAAAGTTAAAAGTAATTGAAGCAATTGCACTGTTATGTTATTCAGTTTTATTATCATCATCATAATTATTATTTATTTATTTATTTATTTATTTATCGTATGGCTTTTAGTGCCGGGAGTATCCGAGGATATGTTCGGCTCGCCAGAGGCTGTAGCTGCATCACCCCTAGGGTGAGCTACAAATTCCGTTCAATTTCAAGTAGACTAGTTCCAACTTTCGCTACTAGATGTCAATGATACCTAGTGGGGAACGTTGGAACTTTGATAGAGTGTTACAACGAAATATAATCTAGAAATCTAGCTTTAAACAAGTTTAGTCTGTGGAAGGATCTTTTACATGCCATAAATCTATGACATGGGACCGCCGCCGGCTTTACTTTCCCTCCGAAGGAAGGCATACTGATGGATTTTAACGCTCTTAAAAAATCCAACAACTTCGGCCGTGTTTGAACCCGCTTTCTTGGGCACAGCAGTTCAGCATGCTACCAACTACGCCACCGAAGTCGCTATCACCATTATATATATATAAAACACTAAGATGTATTAAAACTCTAGGTTTGTGCCGTGTCTTGTGAGGGGTTTTGCCTAGGACACCATGCTGGCTCATCAGCGGGCTCTTGGTGTCGCCACCTGGACCCCCACAGGAATAGCGAACTGCGCGCTACCTCCGTTTTTATGAAGCACACCTGCGCCTCTTTACTGCGAGTACTAAGAGGTCAAGCAGCCATAACCTCCCTATGAAGGCTTCCACAAATATGGTATGCTGGCTTTCAGGGCCAACGAATTACAACTCAGCAATTTTTCTAGGTTTGAGCCAGCTTGATGACCTAGGCGAAACCCCACACAAGACACGGCACAAACCTAGAAATAATGCTGAGTTTTAATTCTCTGGCCGTGAAAGCCACCTAAGATGCATGTTTCACAATACTCAAGCTCTTAAAACAGAGCGAGTTTGAAGGTGCGGTTTGTACCAAAATCTTCCAAAACGTCTCAATAGTGCAGGATAAATCTTTCATTTCGTGAAAAGTCAACGAAAAGATATTTATTTGTTTATAAAGTGCGTTTAAACAAGTGAACGAGAACTGTCAGAACTGTGTCGCGTCTATCCCGCATAACAGTAAAGCCGGGCGGGTGGTATATAGGCTACACATAGGGCACTCACAAGTAACCTATAATAATGTTATTGGCTTTACGTCTGTTTTAACTGCTGGGACCTTAAGAGATGCAGGGGTGCTGGAATTTTGCCCTGAAAGGGATCTTTAACGTTCAAGCAAAATCTAATGACATGGCTCCCTCGCATTTGTGCACCCTCAAATGCCAACTAGCTGCGCCAGGATTTGTTCCTACAACCTCAGGAAGAGCAGGCGAGGACGTTACCGATAAAACACGCAGCCAGTCCACAAGTAACCGATCATAATATTCAAAAGAAAGAGAATTATCCGTAGTAGCAACGAATTGCACTTTTAGCGGCTTCGGTGCCGTATTCGGTAGCATGCTGAGCTTCTAAGCGCAAGATCGAGGGTTCAAACACGGCCGGGCCCCAGCTGAGTCCGGCATTGCTTCCACTTATTTGTGCCGGGCTCATCTTCGTCTCCTTTCCTGTCGACCTCACTTGGTCAACTCTTGTTCTCTTCTGACCCCGACGGTATTAGGGTATCCGAGGCCTAGGGAGTCTCTTCCTTTCCCGCCTTAATTGACCCTTGTCTCATCTTTTCTGATACCCTCCTTCTGCGAGAGGTCAGCCTTCTTTTTCTTTTCCTTTTACCTCCTGCCTTGTACTCAAGGCCCTTAAGGAGGCAGGGTGTATGTAGCCCCACCACTTCTGGTGCACCCTAGATAATGCTACACCCTCAGGGGCTCATGGCTGGTGAGTTCGGGAGTTGGCGACCACGAGGGATTCCTGAGCTGTGTCCGTTTTCCCTTTTGTCCCTTACCTTTGGGGTGGACCCTCTCCTCTCTCCCCTCTCCACTCCTCATTTCTTTTCATTGTATTTCCTTTTCTCTTTAAGATTCCCGCACTGTTTTTGTTACTTGGTTCACCGTGTATCTAAATTCCCTTTTAGCGACTTTTTGTAGGTATTTTTAATCTACGTTTCATTTTGTAAGATTTTTCGATCTAAATTACATCTCGTGATTGTTTTCAACCTCAATTGCATTTTGTAAAGATTGACAATCTAAATTGCTTTTTAGTAAGTCTTTCAATATGGTGGAGGGACCTTTGTGAGTATTTTGAATTTAATTTGCATTTTGTAAGTATTTTCAACCAAAACCGCATTCCGCAAGAATTTTAAATCTAAATTGCATTTTGTTTGGTGGGAATTTTGCAAATATTTTGATTCTCAATTGCATTTTGTGGGTATTTTGAATCTAAATTACATTTTGTCAAGTATTTTCAATCTAAATTGCCTTTTGTAAGTATTGTCAATCCACGTGAGTCGTTTGAATCTACCGTGCATTTTGTAAGCATTTTCATTTTCAATTGCATTTTGTAAGTAATTTGAATTTCAATTGCACTTTGTGAATAATTTGGATTGGAATTGGGATCTTTCAATGTGAATTGCATTGTGTATTTTCAATTTCAATTGCATTTTGTAAGTATTTTGAACCTCAATTGCATTTTGTAGTATTTTCGATCTCATTTGCATCATGTAAGTATTTTGAATTTCAGTTGCATTTTGTAAGTATTTCGACGCTACATTGCATTTTGTACGTATTTTGAACCTACCCTACATTTTGTGGGTATTTTTCAATCTATTCTTTTTGTGCGTTTTTTCGTTCAAAATTCCTTTTTGTCACAACATTCTGTGAGTTGTTTCAATCTGAGTTCCTTTTAAGTATTTTCCTTCTCACTTAATTTTCGTTCTAGTTTCCATTTCATTATCATTTTCGCTATCACCCAGATCATTAGGGGCCGATAACCTAGATGTTAGGCCCCTTAAAACAACAATTGTCATCATCATTATCATCAAACCCGGCCGAAGCCGTTGGATTTTTAAGAGCGTTAAAATTCCCTCAGTATGCCTTCTTTCGGAGGGGAAGTAAAGCCAGCGGTCCAATGTCATACATTTATGGCATGTTAAAGAATCTTCCACTAATTGCACCTGTGTGAAGCTAAATTGTATAGGTTAAGAATTTAAACAACGCTCTTATGTTTCTACGTTCGTTGCCAAGAGCCGACTGCGGTGGCGTCTAGTAGTTAAGTTCTGAACTAGGCCTAATAGTCGTTGACGGTGGCGTTTGGCGGCAAAAGTAGGAACTATTTGAAAAATTCAAAGTTGCAGTCCTTACGTGAATTAAAAAACAGATACACAGACTAATACAGCCATCACAATTAACACCGGTTATCAGACAGATTCTACACACATCCAAAGTACACGGGACTGCATGACCGCGTTGTCGCAGCCCCCTAAACTGAGGAACCAACCATCCAACCAATTGCACTTTGATTTCGTAAATATTGACAATTAAATAAATAATTAATATGATTGCCCCTGTCACAACTATGTCGCGTTGAGCCCGCATACCAATAAAGTCGGGCGGGTGGTTCATACCCATGCGAGAGTTCTCGAATAGGTCGGCTAGTGTTTTAATGTTACACTCGTGCGCCATATTATCAAGCCAGCCTTTACAGGGAAACCCTCCTGTAGGTGGCTACATTCTTGGTTGGTTGGTTCCTCAGTTTAGGGGCTGCAACAACGCGGTCATGTAGCCCCGTGTACTTTGGGTGTGTGTAGAATCTGTCTGATAACCGGTGTTAATTGTGATGACTGTATTAGTGTGTGTTATCTGTTTTTAAATTCAAGTAAGGACTGCCGATTTTAGAATTTTTTAATAGCTCCTACTTTTGCCGCCAAACGCCACCGTCAACGACTACTAGTTCAGAACTTAGCCACCAGACGCCACCGCAGTCGGCTCTTAGCAACGAACGTAGGAACCTAAGAGCGTGGTTTACATTTTTAACCTATATAATTTAGCTTCACACAAGTGTAATTAGTGGAAGGTTCTTTAACATGCCATAAATCTATGACATGGGACCGCCGGCTTTACTTCCCCTCCGAAGGAAGGCATACTGAGGGAATTTTGACGCTCTTAAACAATCCGACAACTTCGGCCGGGTTTGAACCCGCGATGTAGGGCATAGAAGCTCAGCATGCTACCAACTACGCCACCGAAGCCGCCTGGCTACATTCTTGCTAAGATACGTCGTTGTAGAGTGTGTTTGCCCGATTTTAGTTGTTGTTGATTCATTTAGAGGCGTTGCATAATCGTGGTCATGTAGCCCTATTTACTTGGGTGTGGTTCAAATGTGAATGATAGCGTGGGTCATTGTGATGCCTATGGTAGTTTATATATTTTTCTGGGATCGGGGAAGAGGCAGCCGTGGCCTTAAATTAGTAACCATGCCAACATATGCTAGGATTAGAAGTGGTATGCCATTTGTAAGGCAGCTGGGATGGGAAACGGGCCCATCTCTTGTGGGTTTTACCTCAACGGGCTGAGTGTAACTGACCCTGTTCCAACTCTCAGACCAGAATAACATATCTTGTTAGAGGCGGGAATCGATCCCCGAGACCACAGAAGCATATCTACCTTCTTAGTCCTTGTTGCTTAGTGTGTAGTATTCTTGGCTGTCACCGCAGAGGCCCGGGTTCAATTCCCAGCTCTGCTAATAAATTTTTATTTCTGATCTGGGGGCTTGAACGGGGCACACTCAGCCTGGTGAGGCAAAACTGAGAAGAGGCGGGTTCGATTCCCACTCCAGCCTTCCTGGAAGTGAATTTCCGTGGTTTCTACACTTATAATCCAAGCGAAAGCTGGGAAGGATCCTAACTTAAGACCACGCCCGCCTCCATCTAAATCCTCATCTGAATTACAAATACAAACACTAATTCAGCCATCGCAATAACACACACAACCAAGTACATGGGGCTACATGAAAACAATATCGCCAAGCATCTCAATGAATCATAAACAAACCCGTGGCACTGCAGCCCATGAAGGGCCTAGGCCTACCAAGCGACCGCTGCCCAGCCATTTGGCCTGCAGATATTGGGGTGACGCGTGGTCAGCGTATAGGGTGCTCTCGGCCGTTAATCTTAGTTTTCGTGATCGGGGCGCTGCCTCACTGTCAGACAGCTACTTAATTGTCCTCATGAGGCTGAGTGCACCCCTTTTCAGCCCTCACGTCAGTTTCTAAAATCACTGATAGAGCCGGGAATCGAAGCCGGGGTTCCAGGCGAGAGGGAGAAACACTATACCAACACGATGGGACCAGAATCAAACTGCGTATTTTAACACTAAATATTTTTAAGATGCCATTGGTGCGATATACATTGAGTGTGATAATCGTGTGGCTCTGATCACAAGAGGATGTCTTGGAACTTGAAATAGGCCAAGATACAATCTTCATGTTTACTTGGAGCGAGTATAGAGGAATCTTGGCAGAAAGCACAATTAGAATGGCCGCTGTCTCACTGAAATTCAAATTTTGTATCTCCGAAACCACAGACGCCACTTGCCGTTGCGGAGCGGGACTTAACACGCTTGGCTAAGCAGATGGGTACACACAATTATGCCACGTGTCCTTGTGGTAGTATAAAACAATGCCTGTGTGAACATCCCACTGTGGTGTGGACATGGTACTGCTCTATTTAACACGCGTTTTTACGCATGTGCCAAGTTCTCTTCGTGAGCGGAGACGATGGCAGGATGTCCGCTGAGAAATATAGCGCTACACACTTTCTAGATTGTCATCAGCGGAATCAACTCTGAATTCACCAAATATTTATGATATGTAAATTACAATTTGCATGTATTCGCCATAAATCTCTCATAACTGGGCATTGTTTATGGCATGTTTAGAAGAATGACATGATAACATATGATTGTGTGCATATGCTGGGAAGCAAAAGGGAATATCCGTGACGTTGATGTCGACTGGAAGCTAATTAAGGTACTTTGGACACTAACGGGGTTCACCTCAAAATGTTCTATGACTTAAGGTCCAAAACGTTTTATAAATCAGTGTTAATAAAACACACATACATCACAGAAACACAGGTTGACAAACAGCTTCTACACACACCTAAGTGCACGGTAACATGACTCATATCGGTACATTACATACAAGAAACTGAGTAAAGTCACACTTTGGAAAAGCTATAGCATACATTTTCAAACTATATACCATGGAAGTTTGACAGTTATTTTTTTTCCAGTAATGTTAACTTTGGCGTTTCCTTTTTACAAGAGGGTTAAAAAAAACCTAGTGTGTATTCAAAAATCCTCTAACGATGCTAGAGGTCTTCAGAATTGCAGTCTGCTGTTTGTTATTGATGTTGTTGTTGTTGTTGCACATCATTGCCAAGTTTCATTCATCTTTATTCATTTCACCACAGCCGTGCAGATAACGCGTTCATCAGCGAATCTAGAGATCCCGGGTTCGAATCCAGGTGGAGGTAAATATTTGGGGGCTTGGTGGCTCAGCGGTCTAGCTGCATGCCTCTCACCAAGGCGGTCCGGGTTCGATTCCCGGTCATTGCATGTGAGATATTCGAAGTGAAATGCCATGTCCTGTGGTTCGGATTCCACGTAAAAAAGAGGTCCCGTGGCTCATGATCTCGAGATTAACAGTCACGTTAAACTACAAGCTTCCTTCATTTCACCACTCAGTAACTCCTCTCATGAAGTTTGCATCAGGAAGTGCATCCAGCCATAAAAACCACCCAACACACATAATTTCATCGCATCTCATCCCCGACTCCGTTGGAAACGGGAATAATAAGGGGTAGAAGTACATTATTATTATTATTATTATTATTATTATTATTATTATTATTATTATTATTATTATCACAAATTATTCTTTGATCACAGTTCTTCTGGTCTTCGGCAAAACTTTAGAGGACTTACACAAGAAGCTTTGCTAGTCTTCAATCACTATTCAAGAATTTCTTGACAGCTGTCCAGTATTGCTGCCTTCTGCATTTTCTGATGGATGTTGAATGGTAGATTCTGTTGGTGTAGAGTTGTTTTGAGCGGTTATTATTATTATTATTATTATTATTATTATTATTATTATTATTGTTATATTATTCATTCATTCATTCATTCATTCATTCATTTCGTATCGCCCATCTCTGGACCATGTCATTCAAACTGTCTCATTCTTCGGGCTTTGATGTTTGCTCAGTACACCTGCATTCGTTCTCAGTGGGCTTCCTCCCTTTCCTGGGTCCAAATCTTTTCCATTTTCAGCTTCGCGTTCTCTTGGACTCCTTGGCATGCTTGAAATTTAATCTTGAGTGAGATACTCTCCTGAATGGCAGTTGACGTAATTATTATTATTATTATTTACTCACTTACAGAGGCTTTGCAGCATCGTGGTTATTAGGAATAGGGAGATTTAGTATGGCTAGATTTACTGAAAAGGATTTAGATGTCAGGCCAGCGGAAGAAAGCAGGAAGGGAAGAATCGTCACACTTTTAGCTTACATTAGATTTTTGCAAAAAATGAAAGTAGACTTATGAGATCCACACGGGCCAAAATATGTCAGTCTGTCTGTGTGTGTGTGTGTGTGTGTGTGTGTGTGTGTGTGTGAGTTTGTATATCTGACCCCCCCCTCCCCTCCCCTAACAATTCAAACACGACGAAACCGAATCGAACGGAATTTGGTACAGAGGTAAGCACTAGCAGAGGATACCACAGTGTCATGTTTTATATCGCCGCCATCTCCACGGAAACGTAAAGGCAGCCACCCAAAACTGATCTTTACCAAATTTTTCAACAATTTACCTTCATGTGGGAAGCGTCTTTTGATTAAACCACAAGGTCATCAGCCAAATAGTTTGAAGATGGCGGCAGTGTAAGTGTGCAAATCGATCCCCCCTATCAATTCAAACATAACGAATCCAAATCGAACCACCTTTGGTACAGAGGTATTACTAGCAAGGTACAACTCAGTGTCATGTTGTATATTGCCGCCATCATAACGAAAAAGAATGGTACGCACCTAAATGTTCTAAGCGTAAATCAAATTGCGACTAACCTAATCATCCGATCTCTACCAAATTTTGCACCAAAGTGCCTTAATGTGGGAAGTACCTTTTGCCCAATCTATAAGGTCTTCAGCCAAATAGTTTCAAGATGGTGGACGTAAGAATCATGAAGTATTAATGCCTTACTGTTACTTACGATTCATCAAGGCTCGGCCTTACCAAATCCGTTTAACGTACAGAGGGTGGTTTAAACTGTCCTCAAGGAGGTGGCCGTAGTCTTAAGTTAGGAACCATCCCAGCATTCAGCTGGAGTAGAAGTGCGATACTATGGAAAACCACTTCTAGGATGGTTGAGGTAGACATCGAACTCGACTCACCTCAGTTTTGCCTCACGAGGCTGAGTTGACTCCGTTCCAGCCCTCAGACCAGAATTAAATTTCTTAGCAGAGTCGAGTATTGAACCCTGGCCTCCACGGTGATAGCGAAGAATTTTATACACTTCTCTCCGTCCAAGTCGCAGGGACTCTTACTAAAGGTGTTTTTCTAAAAGTTTGTAAATCATGGCCCTATCAACAAACTCGTATCGCAGTAACGTTTAGAGATGATCTCATTGTATTGAGCCAATGAGAGGGGATCCAGTCCTGTTTGTAAATACTGTACGGCGTGACTCGTGAATGTGGGTCGGACAGTAATTGCTACTTGGAGCACACAACCTCTTGTATTAATTTATCAAAACTAAATCTGACGTGTGCTCTTTATACACCGCACCGGTACAGTGAGTCGTGATGTGTAACACCCGTAAATCTGGGGAGCTGTACAGCTCCTCATTGAGCAGATGTTATCCTAGTGCAGGCTACACGGGCATTACGGACGATTACTCAAGATGTTAGCAATAGTTCTGCACTTTAATCCACCAAATATAGTAGTACAGACGGCGACACAACATTTCAGTGGAGCTAAGGAATTTGGTATGACATAAATATTAATAAAACAAAAGTCATGATGTTTAGTCGAAACCCACGTCCATTGCACGTGATGATCAGTGGTTTATTTATTTATTTATTTATTTATTTATCGTATGATGAGCCTGTACAACAAGTAGCACAATTCAAATATCTTAGACAGATCTTAGAAGAAAATCTTCAGTGTCACACTGAAATAAAATCACGAATAGCAATAGCAAAGCAAGCCTTCAGAGATGAACAGTCCCTTCTATGTCAGAAAACAATGCCCCTTAGCTTACGTTAAAAAGTAATGAAATCTCATGTTTGGTCTGGTTGGTTGGTTGGTTCTTAAGTTTAGGGGCTGCGACAACGCGGTCATGTAGCCCCGTGTACTTTGGGTGTGTGTAGAATCTATCTGATAACCGGTGTTAATTGTGATGACCGTATTACTGTGTGCTATCTGTTTTTTTATTTAAGTATTGCAACTTAGAATTTTTCAAATAGTTCCTACTTTTGCCGCCAAGCGCCACCGTCAACGACTACTAGGCCAAGTTCAGAACTTAGCTACTAGACGCCACCGCAGTCGGCTCTTGGAAACGAATGTAGAAACCTAAGAGCGTTGTTTACATTCTTAACCTATCCAATTTAGCTTCACACAGGCGCAATTAGTGGAAGGTTCTTTAACATGCCATAAATCTATGACATGGGACCGCCGGCTTTACTTCCCCTCCGAAGGAAGGCATACTGAGGGATTTTTAACGCTCTTAAAAAATCCGACGGCTTCGGCCGGGTTTGAACCCGCTATCTTGGGCATAGAAGCTCAGCATGCTACCGACTACGCCACCGAAGCCGCCATGTTTGGTCTGTTGCGTTGTATTGTGCTGAGACGTGGACGTTAACCAAGAGTGATATTAAGAGGCTAGAAGCCTTTGAGATGTGGGGTTGGCGTCGACTACAACGGATGGGTGGAGAAGATGACTAACACTGAGGTATTGAACATTGTTGAAGATAAGAGACAGCTGATGAGTCAGATTAGGAAGAGACAACTTTTCTGGATGGGACATAGGCTTCGACACAGGAATGTGTTGTCGGAAATATTGGAAGGTAAAATACTAGGAAAACGCTCTCGTGGAAGACTAAGATGACATTTCTTGCGAACTCAGGATGCAGGAGCCATGTAGACGCCAAACGTACAGCACATGATCAACCCAGTTGGAGAAGACTCGTCGCAGGGGCAAACTAGTCACAAGACTGAATTTATTACTCTAAGAAGAAGATGGTTAATTTGAGAGGTAATCTTCATCTCGTGGCCCTCGTTGCGTAGTGGCTAGCATTCTTGGCTGTCACCGTGGAGGCCTGGGTTCAATGCACAGTTCTGCCAAGAAATTCAATTCTGGTCTGAGGGATGGAATGGGGTACACTCAGCCTCGTGGGGAAAAAATAAGAAGAGGCGGGTTTGATTCTTACCTCAGCCATTCTGGAAGTGGTTTCTCGTGGTTTCCTACGGGATGGTAACAACTCTAAGGCCACGGTCGCTTCCTACCCAAATCGTACCTTAATTACAAATACGCACATTAGTACAGACATCACAGTGAAACAGATTATCAGACAAATTCTACACACACCAAAATACACGGAGCTACGTTACCACGATGTCACAAACCCCTAAAAGAATTAACGATAGCAAACAAGCTTCTAGTGGAAAGGATCAGGACCGTGGAAAGCGAGTATGGGCCCTAGGGCTAGGACTTACGGGGCCCCTCCATATCGTTTCATTCCCGTGACATCATGTAAATATCATTTTTATTTTTTTATTTTTAAGGCCCGCCAAAAACTTTGCATTTTTTAATTTACTATTTTTGAAACGTACTAATTGAGTTCATTGTAAATTTGCAATGTCGTTCCTGTTGTGTCTGACCGAAAATGTTTCTCTCTCTCATCACAAGAACAAGTTCAACGCATTTCACAATATTATGTACTAAACTTTGCGAAGGTTCACAAATATAGCTTAGTGGCTATTAGTTGAAATGTTATTTAGAAACTTTCCTCCCTATAAACAGTGGAAACATTAGTATTGCTCTGGCCGCGAAGACATGAAGTTAATAGTCATTTACATGTTCTCATTATAGTATTTTGTAGCATATTCAATTTATTCATATACATTGAATACAATAGAAAGTCAAATTTGTTGGCAAATACGTAAAAATGGGTAATTTTTTATTCTCTGGGGTCTTCTTCTTTTGCGGGCCCCTCGGTAAGATCGGGACCCAGGGCTGCAGCCCTGTTTGCCCCTCCCTCTCGTCGGGCCTGGTAAGGATGAAAATGACAACAATATGAAAATGAACTCTATAAAAAGAACTAAATAGCATTTTTTCATATATCCTACTGGTCATACTTAGGACACGAGAAATGAAAACGAGAGTATAGAAAAATTGCACAGTCACCATTTTTAAGTTCTCATAAAATTCCATTGAATTAGACGTCAGTATTTCAAGGCTTATATGAAGATATAGCCTACTATGCCAAGGTTCACTGCGCTCGAATGAAATGTTGCGAGAAAAAAAATTGAATGTTTAAATTTCGCGTCGTCACCATGTTGAATTTGTGCTCACAAGTTTATTGAATGATCCACATGTGAATTTATGTTAATAGTCTCTATCAACATACAAAATTTCAGTTTGATTTCAGTGATAGATTCGTTGATATTGAATGTTTCGGATGGTCGCCATGTTGGATTGTTATATGTGTCGGTCATACAGTTATTTACCATTAGATGAAGATTATTGCGTAGATTCATTATTCAAAAGCGGCTTCGGTGGCGTAGTCGGTAGCATGCTGGGCTTCTATGCCCAAGATAGCGGTTTCAAACCCGGCCGAAGTCGTCGGATTTTTTAAGAGCGTTAAAAATCCCTCAGTTTGCCTTCCTTCGGAGGGGAAGTAAAGCCGGCGGTCCCATGTCATAGATTTATGACATGTTAAAGAACCTTCCACTAATTACACCTGTGTGAAGCTATATTGGATAGGTTAAGAATGTAAATAACGCTCTTAGGTTTCTACGTTCGTTGCCAAGAGCCGACTGCGGTGGCGTCTAGTAGCTAAGTTCTGAACGTGGCCTAGTAGTCGTTGACGGTGGCGGCAAAAGTAGGAACTATTTGAAAAATTCTAAGTTGCAGTCTGTACTTAAATAAAAGAAACAGATAACACACACTAATACAGTCATCACAATTAACACTGGTTATCAGACAGATTCCACACACGCCCAAAGTACACGGGGCTACATGTCCGCGTTGTCGCAGCCCCTAAACTAAAGAACCAACCAACCATTATTGAAACTTTCACTTCGATTACATCATTAGGACACAGGAAATAAAAAAATATTTTAAAAATCCGCACAGCCGCATCATGAGGTTATGTAAACAATTGAACTAAATTAAATATCAGAGCATTGCAATGTGTGTACCAAGTTTTACTGCGCTCAGATGGTAAAATCATGATAAAAGACTATTTAAACGTTTCAATTTCGTTTGGCCGCCATGTTCGTTTTGTACTTAACAGGTTTACGAAAGTTACACAGATGAACTTCTTGTAGTACCCTTTATCACCGTACACAATTTGAGAGTGATATCTCTTACTGTTACGGAGATATAGAAAGCCAGTGAAATATTTCGCGCGGCCACCATGTTTAATTGGTGAAAATTATTAATATCCTTATTCGACACACACACAGAAACACACGGACAAAAGGTGATCTCATAAGCCTAGTTTCAGCCTATTTTCACTTATGAAAACTAGGTTTATGAGATCACCTTTTGTCCGTGTGTGTGTGTGTGTGTGCATATGTGCGTGTGCGTGTTTATGTGTGGGCGTCCCGCTAATAAATTATAAACGGTTGGAGAGATTTCAATGAAACTCGGTAAGGGCATAGTACTAATTTGTCCGACCCGACCGTGCCCTTCAAATTTTATTACGTCTCATCAATTCATGATGGCGGCTGTGCAAAACATTTCACCAGTATTCTATATCACCGAAACTATTACTGATATCACCCTGAAAGTTTAGTACGGTGATAAAGGGTACTACTAGAAGTTCACCTACAAGACTTTCAAACCCAACATGGTGGCCAAGCGAAGTTGAATCATTTAAATAAACTTTTCCCGCGATTTAACCATCCGAGCGCAGTGAAACATGGTAGAGCAAATGTTTATACCTATTGTAATGCACTGGCATCTAATTTAGTTCAATTGTTTACATAACCTTAAGATAGCGGCTGTGTGAATATTAAAATTAAGTTTTTATTTCTTGTGTCGTAATCAAGCGATCGAAGTGAACTTTTGAATAATGAACCTACACAATAATTTTCCTTTAATGGTACGTAACTCAATGGCCTATACATATAACAATCCAACATGGCGACCATCCGAAATATTTAAACGGTTCTCAACATCTACGAATCTACACACATCAAAAAAAGTTTTGCATCACCTCGGTTCCAAGAGTTCCGGAACCTTTAAATACAAAGGGAATAGAGATCAACACAAACAACATTTCAGCTCGTTTTATTGCTCATGAGACCCACACATTGCATGTTGTACCATCATAAAGCTAGACTTTCAGCATTTGTGGTCCAGATTGCAGTACACACCACTACCTCTAATACCCAGTAGCACGTCCTCTTGCATTGATGCATGCCTGTATTCGTCATGGCATACTATCCACAAGTTCATCAAGACACTGTTGGTCCAAATTGTCCCACTCCTCAACGACAATTCGGCGTAAATCTCTCAGAGTGGTTGGTGGGTCAAGACGTCCATAAACAGCCCTTTTCAACATATCCCAGGCATGTTCGATAGGGTTCATGTCTGGCGAACATGCTGGCCACTGTAGTCGAGCGATGTCGTTATCTTGAAGGAACGCATTCACAAGATGTGCACGATGAGGTCGAGAATTGTCGTCCATGAAGACAAATGCCTCTCCAATATTCTGCCGATATGGTTGCACTATGGGTCGGAGGATGTCATTCAGGTATCGTAAAGCCGTTTCGGAGCCTTCCATGACCACCAGTGGCGTACGTCGGCCCCACATAATGCCACCCTAAAACATCAGGGAACCACCACCTTGCTGCACTCGCTGGACAGTGTGTCTAAGACGTTCAGCCTGACCAGGGTGCCTCCAAACACGTCTCCGACGATTGTCTGGTTGAAGGCATATGCGACACTCATCGGTGAAGAGAACGTGATGCCAATTCCGTGGGGTCCATTCAGCATGTTGTTGGGCCCATCTGTACCGCGCTGCATGGTGTCGGGGTTGCAAAGCTGGACCTCGCCATGGACGTCGGGAGTGAAGTTGCGCATCATGCAGCCTATTGCGCACAGTTTGAGTTGAAACACGACGTCCTGTGGCTGAACGAAACGCATTATTCAACATGGTGGCATTGCTGTCAGGGTTCCTCCGAGCGGCAATCCGTAAGTAGCGGTCATCCACTACAGTAGTAGCCCTTGGGCGGCCTGAGCGAGGCCTGTCATCGACAGGTCCTGTATCTCTGTACCTCCTCCATGTCCGAACAACATCGCTTTGGTTCACTCTGAGACGCCTGGAAACTTCCCTTGTTGAGAGCCCTTCTTGACACAAAGTAACAATGCGGACGCGATCGAACTGCGGTATTGACCTTCTAGGCATGGTAGAACTACAGACAACATGAGCAGCGTACCTTCGTCCTGGTGGAATGACTGGAACTGATCGGCTGTCGTACCCCCTCCGTCTAATAGGCCCTGCTCATGCATGGTTGTTTACATCTTTGAGCAGTTTTAGTGACATCTATGAACAGTCAAAGGGACTGTATCTTGGATACAATATACACAGTCAACGTCTATATGCCGGAGATCTGGGAACCGAGGTGATGCAAAACTTTTTTTGATGTGTGTATTACAACAATCAAACTGAATTTTATTTTTATTGGAGCTATGAACATAAGTTCACCTATAGGACTTTCAATAACTTGGTGATCACAAATCCAACATGTCGGCGACGCGAAGTATAAATATTTAAATGGACGTTTTTCGCAATTTAACCATCCGAGTGCAGTGAAACTTTGTACAGTAAATGCTTATGAAAATCCACAGCCTGCTTCCAGTCTCCGACCGGGTCAGGAATGGAATGAATGAAGCCCCCATCTAGCGGCGAGGATATGCACTGTGCCGGCTGCCGAGGCCTGACGCACTCCTCTGGGGCAATGATTAAATGAATGACAGATGAAATGAAATGATAGTGGAGAGTTTTGCTGGAATGAAATTTTGACAGGGAAAACCGGAGTACCCGGAGAAAAACCTGTCTGCCTCCGTTTTGTCCAGCACAGATCTCACATGGAGTGACCGGGATTTGAACCACGGACCCAGCGGTGAGAGGCCAGCGTGCTGCCGCCTAAGCCACGGAGGCTTTAATCTGCTGTTAATCTGCTGGAATTAATTTATTTCAATTGTTTCCATAATCAAAAGATGGCAGCTGTGCGAAATTTTAAATTCTCGTTTTTACTTCTTGTGTCCTAATCATGCGATTGAATACTACACTTACACAATAATCTTCATGAAACAGTTTATAACTCTATGAGCTTATTTTAGGAGGAATGTTCGATAGACGCACGGCTACAGTAGTGGTACGTCCAATCGTTTAACTAACATGTATGCTAAAGAACGGTACCACTTCTGGCAGGTGACAGCCGGATTGGCACAGGTTGTACCACAAGAATGTGCATAACGGCCAGTCACTGAGGTGGCCTACATTTGAGACTCGTTCGCGGAGTTAATAAGCTGGACGTTCAACTTGCGAGACCTGCTCTACATCACTCATAAATACTCTGCTCAGTGTCCAGTACACTGATTAACTATGCCGTTGTTGTTGTTGTAGTTGATTCATTTGTGGCCATTTCAACCCCATGTACTTGGTTGTGTATGTGTAGCAGTTGTTTTGGTGAAAATCCACGGCCTGCTTCGAGTCTCCGACCGGGTCAGGAATGGAATGAATGAAGCCCCCATCTAGCGGCGAGGATATGGGCTGTGCCGGCTGCCGAGGCCTGACGCACTCTTCTGGGGCAATGATTAAATGAATGACAGATGAAATGAAATGATAGTGGAGAGTGTTGCTGGAATGAAATTTTGACAGGGAAAACCGGAGTACCCGGAGAAAAACCTGTCTGCCTCCGTTTTGTCCAGCATAGATCTCACATTGAGTGACCGGGATTTGAACCACGAACCCAGCGGTGTGAGGCTGGCGTGCTGCCGCCTAAGTCACGGAGGCTTAGTTGTTTTGGTAATCTATGTTATTTTGGTGTCTGTAGTATTGTGTTTACTAGTAACTGAGCTGTTTTTTACCGTATGGCTTTTAGTGCCGGGAGTGTCCGAGGACATGTTCGGCTCGCCAGTTTTGTAGCTGCTTTGAGGCGGACACCCAATGGGCGAGCTACAATTACCGTCGCGTGTGGAGTGTTGTCTGGGGAGGAAAGTTTGAATGTAAGAACAAGGAGTTGGAAGGTAGCGGCTGTGGCCTATAGTAAGGGACCAACCCCGGCATTTGCTTGGAAGGAAGTTGGGAAACCACAGAAGACCATCTTCAAGGTTGCCGGCGGGGGGATTCGAACCTCCTCGCCTCCCGGATGTGAGCGACTGCCAGCAGTCATGCCGTAACGACCACGGCTAACTCACCCGGTAACTGAGGTGGTAATTGAGAGGGAGGCAAATCGGAATTTTTCTGGAGTCGAAGTGGGAATTGCGGCTTCGGTGGCGTAGTTGGTAGCATGCTGAGCTTCTATACCCAAGATCGTGGATTCAAACCCAGCCGAAGTCGTGGGAATTTTTAAGAGCGTTAAAAGACCCTCAGTATGCCTTCCTTCGGAGGTGAAGTAGAGCCGACGGAACCACGTCATAGATTTATGGCATGTAAGAGAACCTTGCAAGGTTCTATTACATGCCATCATCAGAAGATGAGCAAAAATATATTTAGACTAAAAAACTATAGGCTACTCTATCTCTCAAATTCCTACCCCCAAGTTAAATGGAGCACGTAATATTGCAAGTATTAGTCTGACTCAGAGATCTTGGCAAAATTCTAGGCTCCTCTGATGGAGTCGCTTCACTGTAAAAACAGTTTTCGGAATATTAACAGTAGCCATTTACAAGTGATAACACCATATGTTTAATATTTTTGGTGGTTAGTTCCTTAGTTTTGGGGCTGCGACAAAGTGGTCATGTAGCCCCGTGTACTTTGGGTGTGTGAAGAATCTGTCTGATAACCGGTGGTCATTGTGATGACTGTATTAGTGTGCGTTATCTGTTTTTTTAAATTCAAGTACGGACTGCAGACGATAATTTCAAGTAGTTTCTACTTTCGCTACCAAATGCTACCGTCCACGGTACCTAGATGTGAACGTGGCAACTACTAGATGCCAGCGCAACCAGCGCCTCGTAACGAACGTTGGAACATCTGAGCATTAATCAAACCTAACCTACAAATTTTGCTCCACACATGTTTAATTACTGGAAGGTTCTTTTACATGCCATAAATCTATGACAGGGGACCGCCGGCTTTACTTCCCCTCCGAAGGAAGGCATACTGAGGGATTTTTAACGCTCTTAAAAAATCCGACGACTTCGGCCGGGTTTGAACCCGCGACCTTGGGCATAGAAGCTCAGCATGCTACCAAATGTTAATATTGTAGCTTTCAATCGGTCAACACAAAATCATTCCAATTATTGGAATATAGTGTCTTCTGTGGCGTAGTCGGTAGAATGCTGAACTGCTATACCCTAGATCGTGGGTTCAAACCCGGCCGTAGTCGTCGGATTTTTGAGAACGTTAAAATCCTTCAGTATGGCTTCCTTCGGAAAGGAAGTAAAACATGCGGGCTCATGTCATAGATTTATGGCATGTAAAAGAACCTACGACTACAATTGATAATGTGTGGCTAAAATATTTAGGGTATTTGGTTAAAGACGCTCTATCAAGTTCCAACGTTCGCCACTAGGTGTCAGTGACAATGACATATTTGGTAGCCAAAGTTGGAACTACTTAACATTGAACTTGATGGGGAGCCCTCGGGCGTTCAATTAAAAATACCCCGCTATGGCCATTGGCTGCAATCCCAATATACTGTACAGTATACTGTATATAAATGAAAGTTTGTCTTTTTTCTGAATTTCCACGGAAATTTGAGTTATTAACGCGTTTCAGACTGGTTCAAGACGGTTACGCGCAAAAACAAAATTTTTGTCTGTCTGTGTGTATGTGTACAACTATGTACGCGCATCACTCTAGAACGGCTGAGTGGATCAACGTAAAATTTGGTACAGATGTCCACCAGAGGCACGAAAGTAATCATTGATGTAACTCTTCTCCATACCTCTCATAAAAGAGGGCCTACCCCCTTAAAATGCATGCTGAATAGGGCGTAGAAAGACCAGACAAAGCTCATATTCAGCGTCTCAATGTGAGAATCAAAACTAGGAGGCCCTACGGGCCCAGAAAACCACATTTTAAGGTCCTAAAACCAACAATTTTTGAGATATTCCCAGAAAAATAATTCCATTTAATAAACTAATGAAAGTATGCAAGCCGGTAACCATGGCAACACAATCTCAGGAGTCCATCTATTTCTGTAGGAAGTAATGCCACTCAATTTATTAAATTTCTGCGAAAGTTTGTAATGGCAATAAGGTTATCATGGAAACAAACATAGACTGTAAAATTCATCAATGCGCTTAAGGGGGTTAAGGGGTACCCTAGAATGTTTAAACGCGACTTACACGTGCGATATGTTGTACAGAAGGTCTATTATATTTCCAAACAGCAACATTATTTTCAAAAATTGCTGAATTGAAATTGTGTTTTGTTTTTTTTGCAGCTTTTGAGAATTTGGGCTATTGGAGGCCAAAAATCCTGAATTTTCATGTCCCACAAGCATTTATAGTTTATTGAAGAGGTCTTCCTGGGGATGGGGACTTTCCACAACGGTGAGAGTCAGTTTTTATTTGACATTCAGTATATTGCGTTTCGTCAACAAGGTTTTCAATATTATTTTCACGTCAGGAAGCACAAGTTAGGTGAATTTAGTTTGAGAGCATATTTTAAATAATCATATTTTTGTCTACAAACGGGTTCATCGTAAAATATGTCTTTGTTTGAAACTGTGTGGCTTATATAACATTATGTTTATGTACGCCAGTAACTCGTGATCGGGTGCTTGGAGCATCGTAAAATTAGGTATTGTAACCATGAGTCTATTCAAAAATCAATTATAAAACTCTTCACCATACTTCTCATAGAGGGGTGGGTATAAAACATGCTAAAATATGCGAAAAATAAAAATTGTCCTAGAAAGACGATCAAAGCATACTGTATGTTGTGCATCTCAATGTGTGACACAAAACTAGGGAGACTATAAAGGGTCTCCAAAACCACATTTAAAGGCCCTTAAATTAACAGTGTCTGTGATATTCCCTGAAAATTAACTTCGCTCTGATATACTGTGCCCATCCAACAATGAAATATGCAAATCACAGTTTGCCAGCAATGCTCAATCGGGAGTATCGGGGTTCATGGTTTGTTCTCCCACTCTGTGACTTACACACTTTGGATTAAGCAGAGGATACACTTCCAAAAAAATAAAAATAAAATCCTACTATTTAAACATTTAATTATCCCAAATATGGCGCTACAAAAATTAAAACAAATAAAAATACTGACACTCCACTTCACACTTGTCCGAAATTGAACAAGGAATTCATATAAAACAATTATAAAATCATAATGACTGGTTTTCCAAAAACCAACAAACTTCAACTAAGTTTCACTTCCACATGGTGTCAATTCAAATTCTTTAAAATAACGAGCTCCAAATGGCTCGGTAATGTTTACATACACTGTGTTATCAATTTAATACACATCAATTACTATTTACATGAGTATATCTTTTCATCATAATTATCAAAGTATGGCTAATCATCAATTAATTTTGGGCTTTCACAAGGCTCACATGTTACCATCCCTCTCTCTCAAGCTAACAACTCACTACCGTGATTGGGAAAAGACTGCGTACTCCCGAGCTATAGAAGACTACTGAACAAGTCAAACTTAAGATTACTCCCGGAATCTAATGTCTTCAATAGAACTCGTGAATCACTGAATCATTAAACAATAAAGTTAGGGATTTATCATTTTGTCTTCAAAGACCATTATATCATAAGAAAGCAACGATCTGAACCCTGCAAGCGATAATAATGGATATAAAGGGACCTCGGTTCAAAGACCGGGTCGTTCAAACAATCTTTAAACACTTCTGTGTATTATGACTCAAAACAGTCCGTCCTAACCTACCGCACTACCAGAGGGTAAGGGTCTAATCTTAACTACATGGCGTGATTTATTGCAGGGAGAGAAGAGAGCTCACAGTCTCACTTTCACAAGGGACTGGCTACATCAGCTTTCCACACAGCTGTTTCAAATGCAATTCTCTGAATGACAAGGCTTCTAATACAAAATCATAAAACAACATATTTAGGTTCAACAGACCTATTCTCTTAGCTTCGGCATATAATAATTATGAAGTGTCCTCATTAGCGGGTAAGAAAATTCCATAATACAACCAATATTTAAGGGGCTTCAACACGGACGACTCTGAGTTTGATCCTTTCAAATGCCTCGGGAGCAGTATCCCAATTTGGAGGACTTATAACATTAGCGACTTAGGGCAGGCCTCGCCTTTTATCAGCGCTCATAATACAACATAAATAGCATCCTTTTAACATACAACACAAAATGCCTCGTGATCACTATCACAACTTTGAGGGCTTATACAGTTCATTCACCACGACTAACTGTCCCTCACAATTACTTTTACCGAGCATTTCAACGCATTCCTAGCGTGACAAATTACTTCAATGCGCTACATGGCGCTCATACATTAATTGGCCAAGTTGCCTTCAAAGAACTAAATAAATTCAAAATCAACGTTTGATCTACATCTCAAAATATATATTACTCTCCCTCCCTTTACAATAATCATTTTTACCGTAAAGAACATGTATTCATAACATGTATTAATTCATCTAAAGGAGCTCGGAAGCTACTACTTTCAATATAAAATTCATCACAATCTTCATTCATTTATATAATTATTATTATTATTATTATTACGCTTGCTTTCTCATATTTATATCATTTATCCATTACACTGTTATTTTACTGAATATTTTCCACAAGGGATTCATTTATATTTCACATATTTATTATATTTCTCTCAAATTAATCGTTCAGATCGCGCAATCTTTCTTTCACCTGTTATTAACATCCCTACTCTCTCTCTCTCTCTCATGAGGATTAAACGCAAATCTTCCCAAACACATAATAATGAAAATAGTTACTCACATGACGGTACGGTCAGGGACCGAATTCTCCAGCGATGGAACATTTTCGCCCACCAACTTTTTCTTAAGCCATTTTCATGGTTATATTTACACTCAATGACACTTCTTCAACAGCACATAAAATATATACCTTAATCACTGGGAATATAATGAATACCATTTTGTATTCGTTTTCACTTAACACAATGCTATTCACTAAAATATTACACTAAAAATTTCACTATATTTACATTCTTCTTCTCTTCTTCTACTTCTTCTACGCGATCAGGCCCAGTGGACCGCGCGCTGCTACAAGTTTCCTTCTCCATCGTCTCCTATCCATAGCTGCCATCCGCCAAGTGACTACGCGTATCGCTGCCTGTTGCAGATCTTCATGGAGTCCATCACTCCAGCGCTTCCTTGGTCTCCCTGGTGGTCTTCTTCCTGTGGGGATGAAATCCAGTAGCTTCCGTGGCCATCGGTGGTCTTCCATCCGGGCTACATGTCCAGCCCACTGCAGTCTTCTGGTTTTGATGGTTCCAGCTATGTTGGCATCATGCTACAGGTCTTCTACTTCATGATTGTGTCTAATCCTCCATTCACCCGTGTGTACATCCCTCACCGGTCCGAAGATCTTCCGAAGAACTTTTCTCTCAAAAACGAGTAGTTTATGAAAGTCCTGTTTTCGGATACTCCATGTCTCACATCCATATAGTACAACGGGTTGGATCAGAGTTTTATACAGACGAATTTTGAACTGTCTGGAGAGACTTCTGGACCGAAGAAGCTGTGTTAAGCTGTAGAGAGTTCGGTTTTCTGCTTGGATCCTGGCGTTGATTTCTGCCTCACATGATGAGTTCTCCGTGAAAAGCGATCCTAAGTACTTAAATTCACGGACCCTCTTGTAGGACTGGTCCCCTACCCGGAGTGACTGTAGTTGCCCCAAAACGTGGCCTTGCCCGCGAGTCATATTGAGGTACTCCGTCTTGGTTTCATTCATGATTAGCCCAAATTTGTTGGCAGTTGCCTTGAGTGCTCTGGTCATTTGCCTCAACTCTTCCTGAGAGCTGGAGAGTAAACTGATATCATCTGCGTAGGCAAGGTAAGCTAGGTTCTTCCCTTCGACTTGAATTCCTTCAAAATTCTCTCGAAAGGTCTCGCGTATGATCTTCTCCAAGGCAAAATTGAACAGTGTAGGAGATAACCCGTCTCCTTGCCTGAGACCCGTCAAAATTTCAAAATCCTCCGTCACTCGATTTCCCATTTTTATCTTACCGCGTGTTTCGCTCAGGCAGATCGCTACCAAGTTGATGAGTTTCTCGGCCATTCCAAACTCTCTTAGGCAACTGAGTAGGCTCTTTCGGTGTATGCAATCATAGGCCTTCTTGAAATCTACGAATAACACGTGGAGTTCTTTGCCATATTCACCCAGTTTTTCAGTAAGCTGTCGGAGAACGAAGATATTATCTACTGTGGAACGCCCCAGCCGAAAGCCTCCCTGGTAATCACCAAGCACTGATTCTGCCACTGGTTGAATTCTATCTATGAGGCAGTTGGACAAGATCTTGTAGCAGACGTTAAGCAGGGCGATTCCTCGATAGTTGTCACCCTTCTTATAGATTGGACAAATCACAGCTGTTTTCCATTCTGACGGTAATTCTTCTTTGATCCAGATTGCTTGTATCAGCCTGTGCAGTTTTTCTGTTAGTTTCTCTCCTCCTTCCTGGATCATCTCGGTCTGTATTCCATCTTCACCCGGACTTTTATTCTTCTTGAGCCGTTTGATCTGGATTTTGATCTCATCCAAAGTGGGTGGCGGATAATCCAAGTCGACTGTGGTTGGAGACTGGAATTCAAATACTATTTCAGGGTCTTCGCAATTGAGAAGCTGGTCGAAGTACTCCTTCCATCTCTTGGCGATATCATAATCGTTGGTCAGAATTTTGTCACTAGAATCTTTGACAAATTTCTGTCTCGGCTGGTAACCTTTGCTAAAATACTTCACCTTTTGAAACATTTCCCTGGCATTGTTTCCTCTGAAGTCTGCTTCTGTCGCAACAATGATGTCTTTGACATATTTTCTCTTTGCCCTTCTCAGAGTTGCTTAGGTAGCCCTTCGAACCTTCTCAAATCGTTCTTTATCCTGCGCCAGATCAGTCTCCTGCAGCCACTTATTCCTGGCTTTCTTTCTCTGTTCCACAGCATCTGCACATTCCTTTCCAAACCAGATCTTCCTGCCTACTGTGTCTCCCTTGATCGTCTCCTTTGCTGTAGCAGTCAGTGTACTTCGAATCTTTTCCCAAATTTGTTCAGGGTCTTCGCTCACGTTCAGTTCACTGAGTGCTTCAAAGCGGTTGTTCAGTTGCAGCTGATATTCTGTCTTTATGGCTTCATCCTTTAGTTTTTCAACACGGTATCTCTCAACCTTCTTTAGCTTAGCCCTGATCCCTTCTTTACACTGAACTTGTAAGTGGCCTCTGACCAGAAAGTGGTCACTTCCACACTCTGCACCCCGTGCCGTCTTAACATCGGACACCCATCTCTTGGTTTGTAGATCAATGGCGACATGGTCTGTCTGATTTATTATTCTCCCATCTGGTGACATCCAGGTTCCCTTATGGATGTTCCTACGCTGGAAGTTTGTGCTGGAAATGAATAAGCCTGATGACGCAGCAAAGCTAATGAACCTTACACCATTATCATTGCTTACCTCATGTAGGCTGTGCCTTCCTACTGTACCTTGGAATACTTGTTCTTTCCCAATTTTAGCATTCATGTCTCCGATAAGGATCCTCAAGTGACCATTTGGGATAGAATCCACTACTGCTTCTAGCTGCACATAGAACTCGTCTTTCACTTCCCTTTCACTTTCTTCCGTGGGAGCATGACAGTTCACAAAAGTCGCCTTGTGATGCTTTACGTTCACTGTTAACACAGAGATTCTGGGGTTGATAGACACAAACTCTGATACATTAGTGGCCAAGACCTTGCTCACACAAAAACCAGTACCCAACCTATGCCCTTGTTCACAGGCTCCATATAGGATAGTCAAGTTCTCAATATCGATGCTCCCCGCATCCTCCCACCGGATTTCTTGCAGTGCAACTAGATCTAATTTGTATTTCTGGATTTCTTTGACCACACTGGTTGCAGCCCCTACTTTGTATAGACTCCTTACATTCCATGTTCCAAATCGAATACCATTTATTCGCCGTTGCTGTCGTCCAGTATTATCAAATATTCTGAGGCTTACTTGTAGCGTTGAAAGCATTGTTACTATTTTTTTTAAGAAAGAGTGCTGGCCTCTCGTCCAACCTGTGGCGTTACCCTCACAGCTTACAGGGTTGCTGGCTTTTCTGTCAGGGTGGGCTCCCTTAGCCATCCTTTAATCTCACTAGTCATTAAAATAAATCTACTGAAAATAACTATCAAAAGGGATCAAATAGACAAAAAAGGCAGAATATAAAAGGTATGGATCACCAAACACTATATAGAAGTTCGTGCATTGAATCTTCTAGAAATGAAAATCAAAAATCTTGAGGTAATGTAATATCTTATAGCTAGAACTGCAGGATTCACTCGTTTATGTGTACATAACCTTCACTATATTTACATTACATAAAAAATTATCACTTGGGCGTTAATTATTCGCCTTACACACGTGATTTCTTTTCCTTTCCCGTTTCCAAGGGTTGCACTATAGCACGTCGACTTCCTAATCTGACGAGATGATGGAAAGTCTCGATCGAACTACACCTCACTGGAACGGCGGATCTTCTAGTTCTGGGTTTGACTATCGGCTTCTAAAACTTTACTGCACGATGTCGTATCTTGCTAGACGCTAACTTGTCCGTCTAAATAAAAGTCTGTCCTTGATGTATTACTTTTCGATCGCTCGAACTGTTTATCGGTGACCTAGTAATTTCCTCGTACTACTGTTACTTTGATTTGTTGCTTATTGGAGTACTCCCCAATGTTTACTGTTCATTTGCCTACCTAGACAAAGCCTGGAACTACAATTCCTAATTTTTATCGTCCTGCGCTCTAGTCCCCTTGATTCCAGGAACACTAGGCGTTACTATTTCGTTCTACCCTAATCGGGTTCCTTAACGTAGATAGAACTGTCTATTTCACTTTCCTTGGGTACTTCGAAACCTTATGATGCGTCGGTTCTTTAACTGAACTATTATATTCGAGTACCTATCGCCTATTATTTCTCAAGTCCACAGCCTAAACTTTGACTATACTTGTGAATTTTAACGATAATTGTTCCTGCGTGTAGCGTCTATGCGCTCACTAAAATAACTTGTTGTACTTTGCGACACAGTATCACGCTCTCTGACGTCTTTTATAAACTGAATGTACTTTGATGCAGCTCTCCTGTACTAGGAGTTTACTTGTAGTTGGTCTTGTAGTTGATGATCCATCGTGCAGCGTCTCTGCGCTAACGGAACTGAATTATTTGCGAAACAGTACCATGCGCTCCCGCGCCCTTGGTAAACTGAATGTGTTGTGACACTGTGACGCCCCCTCGGGCTGTCTGAAACTGCATTAACGATGATAGTGACACAGTGTCACGCCCGTAGGCTGACAATACCTGCATGCTCCTCCTGGCACCTCCAGGGTTTATATCCAAATCGGCGGCAAAAATATAAAATCCACGTCTTCTCCAGCACTAACTTCTGAAGTAATAGTCGTATAATTTTGAAAAATATATCTCTGGAAAGCTCTTGTTCTAAACGTGAACTGGTTTCTTTGATCATGAAAATCAATCACACAACTCCAAGATATTAAATAATTTGTCTCCTCAGATATGTGGGCGTTGAGGTTTATTTTTCCATCCCTACCAACTCTGGTCTCGGGGAATTAGTAACGACGTCATGCTACGTCTGCAGTTCTTTCCTGTACAAATATTATACACTTTTTCCCCTCACAAAAATCTCTATTCCAGAATGATCAACAATGATGTGTTTCTTTCATTAATTAAATGCTCGCAAATGGCTTAATTCTAATTATTTCTCTTCTTGCACCATTGCGAGGTTGTCATTTTCTAGCTGAGTAAGGTCTATTTCCGAAACTGCTTCTCTCTTACTCGTCGCGGAAAGTTTTTCTCGTTCTATTTATAATCATGAGCCAGCTCCTATCGATGCGTCAAGCATGATCTCACGTCCGCATGACTCGTGGTCACCCATTCTTGCGCCACATTATAACAGCCCACTTCTTAAAATCTTTGTAAGTCATTCTACAGACTGTATTATTTCCTCTCTTCTTTTGCAAATAAAATATGGATTCGACGCTTGAACCAATTACAGATGGGTTCAATACCTATGAAGGAATGACAAACCCCTAACCACTGCACCAGTAGCTGAATTGATAAAGTCTGATTATTCATACCAAGGATAAATCAGTCATAGCATTCATGATTGAGATTTTGCTAAGTGTTCTCTTTACAACTAGAATATTCGCTGGCGAAGCCGCGACGGGTAATGCTCGTAAATATTAAAGCATTAAACACAGAAAAAAGAAAGAATTCTTATTTTAATGTTGCAAAACTTGACTTTCCCATCAACAAAAATATGTCATCCCTTAGATGTCTTCCTCTTCTTCTTCTTCTCCTTCAATAATCCTCAACAAAATGCAGTGTATAAATCTTAAACACATGTAATAGTTTTTGGTTACTTTTCACATATTCCAGTAATTGAAATGGCTTTGTATAGACCGACTAAAAGCTACAACATTAATTGTTAATAAGGCGAGACTGATAAATGGCTTCAAAGCTTTCTTTAACATCATATGTTCCATTTGATTCGGAGTGGTAAATTTAAGATTGGAACTCAAGCCCACACCCTGTTTATGCTTATTGCTTGATGCCAATGAACGTCAGTATTTTATAATCCTCAAAATTAAAGACGTTAATCTTCCATTTCTTTTGTCGTGTGGCCTCCTGAGAGGCTGAGTGCAGGTCTTTCTAGTCGACGCCCGTGGGCGACCTGCACGTCAGGATGAGAGATGGAATGGATGAAAATGAATGCAACTGGGCAAGGATGTGGAAGGAAGCGGCCGTGGCCTGTCAGAAGGTACCGTCCCGGCATTTGGCTGGTGTTGAAAATGGGAAACCACGGAGTACCACTTTAAGGACGGCCGACAGTAGGGCTCAAACCCACGCGTCTACCGAGACAGGAGAGAGCTTGGCCCCATGATCTAACGTTGCGCTTTAGCGAGCGTAGCCACTGCTGTCGGCAATCTTCCAATTAAACTAGATAACATTTTACTTTTAAATGGTAGTAATACTTACAGTACAGCTCAAGAACACGGAACTCCTGCCCAAGATGTATCAAGACCCTGAAATGAATTTATAAAATAACATGTACTGCACTCACAGGGAAGAAATTATTCATAAAGAGGTAGGCCTATTAATGAGTGAAACTTTAAGGTTTTGAATTCACTGAAGGCCTTATGGAAAGTAAAAAGTAGGCCACTGAGACTTCCTGTCAGTTCAGAGCGCGCAGTGTCAGCAATAACTTGGAACAGTCCTGAGCTAAAGTTCTACATTTTGACCTACGAAGAATCAGACTCAGCATAATACATTCCTAATTCATTCTCTGAAAGTCATGTCAATCACATCCAGCCAGAGAATTATGGAGGCAGTAAGGATAACAATATTGTTATGAACACACATATGTATGAGTTTACAGTATATTTTAACTACAACACAAACACTCAAGCCGTAGGCCAGACTTGAACCGGTAGCCAGAGCTTCACAGGCTGCCCCTAAGCCCAGTTGATCGGTGCATTATAGCATTGGAGAAATGAAGAGATATTAACTTCTGTAATGATGGGCTGTCCTCCCAGTTGATGAGGCACGTCAAAGAAAAATAGTTCATAAAACGGAATTTTCTGGAGTAGATTTGCCTTGTGCTCATTGTTTTTATTGTACAGGGTGGCGCAGAGAAACGGGAAATTTTGAAATAATCATAATTAACCAATTAATTGAAAACAAAATTTTTTAATGCTGAAAATGTGTAAGGCAAGAGTAGAAATTACAATACTCGTTAAGTTAAAAGTCACTTTTTAAAAATCACATCATTTAAGTGCTGTCCATTATTTCTAACACATTCATTCAATCGGTTTTGAAGACTTATCATTGTGCGACGCAATGTGTCCACTGGGATGTTGGCGACGTGTTCTTCAGTCTGGTACACAACGCTCTTTAGATGTCCCCATAGAAAGAAGTCGCATACTGAAAGGTCTGGAGACCGTGGAGGCCAAGCGATGTTAGCGTTCCTTGCAATTATGCGCTCTCCAAACAAACGTCTCAATGCAACCATTGACAGCCTGGCAGAGTGTGGGGTGGCTCCATCTTGTTGAAACCAGGTTTGCTGAATGTCAATATCTGGAAAAGCATGAAGCCGTGGAGCAAAAAATGTCTCCAGCATTTGAATGTAACGTTGAGATGTGACAGTTACAGTGGAACCATTTTCATCTTCAAAAAAGTAAGGTCCAATCACCCCACGACAAGACACTGCACACCATACAGTAACTTTGGGGCTGTGTAACGGACGTTGATGAAGTTCAGCGGGATTTCTGTGAGCCCAGTAACGCATGTTCTGCTTATTGACATGTCCATTTAAATGAAAGTGGGCCTCATCAGACATCCAAACATTTTCAATGAAGTTTGCGTCTTCATTGATTTTAGTCAGTAGCTGTTCGCAAAACTGCAAGCGTAACTCACCGTCATTTGGTTTTAGAGCTTGAACAATCTGAAGCTTGTAAGGATGAAAGTGGAGGCCGTGCAATATTCTTTGCACGCCCCGACGGCCAAGTTGCAATGATGAGGCGATTTTTCGTACAGAACGACGCGGACTCCTTTCCACTGCGACTCGCACTGCTTCAACGTTTTCTGGGGTTCGAACAGTCACTACACGCCCACGAGTTTTCTTCTTTAAGGCCGAACCAGTCTCTTCAAAATTCCGAACCCATGTTGATATGGCATGTGAAGAAGGAACTCGATCGCGGGGAGGAATATCATAATGGCGTCGGAACACTCGTTGTGCAGCTGTTGCACTGTCGCCATTTTTGCAGCACGCTCTCACAGCGACTGCGCGCTCCGCACCACTCCACTGCTCCATCTCAGCTAAATGTCCGTTACTACTTGGCGTCATGACTTCTGTCCCCCACTCCTACGAGACGCACAGGTATACCAACAACAACTTCAAAATTTCCCGTTTCTCTGCGCCACCCTGTACCACCCCAAAATTTCCCTTTATAAAATAAATATTATGTTGTAGTCACAAACTCCGAAAATTAAATATATCAGAGTCAATTCGCAACCCAACATGAGTTTGTTGTTTCTATAGCGGTAGTGGATGTGTTGTTGTAAACAAAGTAGAATTATTTTATGTGAAAATGAAAATCCACAGCCTGCTTCCAGTCAACCGACCGGGTCAGGGATGGAATGAATGAAACCCCCATCTAGTGGTGAGGATATGAACTGTGCCGTCTGCCGAAGCCTGTCGCACTCCTCTGAGGCAATGATTAAATGAATTTCAGATGAAATGAAATATTAGTGGAGAGTGTTGCTGGAATGAAACACTGCAAAATCTTATTATACGAGGGTCGAGTCATAAGTCATGGCAACTATTTTCTTTCTCGCGAACAAGAAACAACACGGAAAATCTACGATATGGATTTGAAGACGTACGATATGTACTTGCGTTGGATGCTACTAGATGGTGTATGCAAACAACAGTGTGGGTCTGAGCATGCCCCCAAGTTCAGTGTGTGAGTGAGAGTGTAATACAGCAGCTATCGTTCAGCGTCGCTTACAACGGTCTGATCGGAGCCCAAGTGACTATGCTCTAATCCCCAAAGTCAAGAAGCCACTACGTTTGCTAACAAAGAAGACTTCGTAACAGCATTTCGTTAGCGATACACATGCAGCGAATGATATTAAGCGCCTGCTCCACCGCTGGCAACGCACTGTAGACACATTAGGTGATTATTTCGAACTTCTGTAACCAGTGGAGACCTGTCCTTTGTACGTAGTCTTGTGTATTTGCTGTCTATACCTCATTAAAACAATGTTTACCCATGGCCTGCGTTCTGTCACTTACCTACGAGGATCTCCCGACGGCAGAATTTATCTTCAGGCACTATGCATTCGTACATGCCCTATATTTCCAAATGCATATCGTAGACTAGCAGGTACCCGCGGCTTCGCCGTCGATCAAGACAATGGGGACGATGCATTATTGCTGATAATTGGTCTATTCTATTACAGCAATCACGGATATAGATGGGTCCATTCTAATTCTGAATATTCTGATACATACAGTATATTGATATGAGCAGCAAAGTGGGAATTTTATGGAGTTGTGAAAGTCTGCAGGGTTCGATGTTACATTATGTTAACACATTTTAAAATTACGTTTTTGGTTTAGCCATTTTCTACTGCGACATAACGATTTTGTTGTCCGGATGCTCGCGAGCACGCCACATACAGTTGCCCATGGGAAAAAATGGTTTTGTCTAAATGTACACGTGCTACTGTTAAGTGTGTGTCATTGCGCTTTGTTAAAGAAATTGCGAATATTGTTTGAAGATGGAACTGCACTCTTGCACACTGGAATGGCAAATCTATCGGAATATGGGGAATTAAAAGTATTCTTACTTAAAAAGACGGTATATTGGCTTTCACGGCCGGTGAATTAAAACTCAGTAATTCTTCTAGGTTTGTGCCGTGTCTTGTGTGGGGTTTCGCCTAGGACACCAAGCTAGGCTCATCGGCGGGCTCTTGGTGTCCCCGCCCGGACCCCCACAGGAGTGACGAACTGCGCGCCACCTCCCTTTATATAAGGTGCAACTGCACCACTTGACTACGAGAACTAAACGTTCAAGCAGCCTTAACCTCCCTATGAAGGCTTCCAAAAAGACGGTATATTGGCTTTCACGGCCGGTGAATTAAAACTCAGCAATTCTTCTAGGTTTGTGCCGTGTCTTGTGTGGGGTTTCGCCTAGGACACCAAGCTAGGCTCATCGGCGGGCTCTTGGTGTCCCCGCCCGGACCCCCACAGGAGTGACGAACTGCGCGCCACCTCCCTTTATATAAGGTGCAACTGCACCACTTGACTACGAGAACTAAAAGTTCAAGCAGCCTTAACCTCCCTATGAAGGCTTCCAAAAAGACGGTATATTGGCTTTCACGGCCGGTGAATTAAAACTCAGCAATTCTTCTAGGTTTGTGCCGTGTCTTGTGTGGGGTTTCGCCTAGGACACCAAGCTAGGCTCATCGGCGGGCTCTTGGTGTCCCCGCCCGGACCCCCACAGGAGTGACGAACTGCGGTTAAGGCTGCTTGAACTTTTAGTTCTCGTAGTCAAGTGGTGCAGTTGCACCTTATATAAAGGGAGGTGGCGCGCAGTTCGTCACTCCTGTGGGGGTCCGGGCGGGGACACCAAGAGCCCGCCGATGAGCCTAGCTTGGTGTCCTAGGCGAAACCCCACACAAGACACGGCACAAACCTAGAAGAATTGCTGAGTTTTAATTCACCGGCCGTGAAAGCCAATATACCGTCTTTTTGGAAGCCTTCATAGGGAGGTTAAGGCTGCTTGAACTTTTAGTTCTCGTAGTCAAGTGGTGCAGTTGCACCTTATATAAAGGGAGGTGGCGCGCAGTTCGTCACTCCTGTGGGGGTCCGGGCGGGGACACCAAGAGCCCGCCGATGAGCCTAGCTTGGTGTCCTAGGCGAAACCCCACACAAGACACGGCACAAACCTAGAAGAATTGCTGAGTTTTAATTCACCGGCCGTGAAAGCCAATATACCGTCTTTTTGGAAGCCTTCATAGGGAGGTTAAGGCTGCTTGAACTTTTAGTTCTCGTAGTCAAGTGGTGCAGTTGCACCTTATATAAAGGGAGGTGGCGCGCAGTTCGTCACTCCTGTGGGGGTCCGGGCGGGGACACCAAGAGCCCGCCGATGAGCCTAGCTTGGTGTCCTAGGCGAAACCCCACACAAGACACGGCACAAACCTAGAAGAATTGCTGAGTTTTAATTCACCGGCCGTGAAAGCCAATATACCGTCTTTTTGGAAGCCTTCATAGGGAGGTTAAGGCTGCTTGAACTTTTAGTTCTCGTAGTCAAGTGGTGCAGTTGCACCTTATATAAAGGGAGGTGGCGCGCAGTTCGTCACTCCTGTGGGGGTCCGGGCGGGGACACCAAGAGCCCGCCGATGAGCCTAGCTTGGTGTCCTAGGCGAAACCCCACACAAGACACGGCACAAACCTAGAAGAATTGCTGAGTTTTAATTCTTACTTAAGCTATTCTGGATGTAATTTGGCCATACTTATTGATGATTTGAACGTCAACATATCGCTATTAATAGACCTATAGTTAAATATCTCTCACCTTGGCCGCTGATGTACATTATGCAGTCTCTTCCAGTGTTACACCCCAGGGATTGAAATTCTCCAACCACCCTTTTGCCTCACATGCCACTCTAAGTAATTAAAATTCCTGATTGTTGCTGTTTGAGTCTTCAATTTTTTAACTGGTTAGATGCAGCTCTCCGTGGCTCCCTCTCCTGAGCTAATAGTTTCATCTCTACGTAGCTACCACACCCAACATCCGAGGCAATCTGTTTAACACTGGTTTACCCCCTACAGATCTTGTCCGCGACCCTCCCATCCATAATTAAGCTTGCTATTCCTGGGTGTCTTAATATGTGTCCTACCCTCCTATCTCTTCTCGTCATTAGCAGTCGCCAGAAACATCTCTCCTCTCCCACTCGTCTTAATACCTCTTCATTTGTTACCCTATCTACCCATCTGAGCATCATTCTCCTGTATCACCACATTTCAAAAGCTTCAATTCTCCTCTTTTCTGCTGCACCATTAGTCCATTAGTCCAACTCAGCAACTATTCTAGGTTTAAGCCGTGCCTTGTGCGGGGATTCAATGGCCGTGAAAGACAAAATACCAACTTTATTGAAATAAGTTTGCCCAATTCCTCAGTAAGAGTAATTAAGAAAAAATAATAATTAAAGTGACAGCCGGTAGAATACGACACATTCTACTGTGAATATAGGTTGCTGATCATGGTAAAAAGCGAAAAAGGGCAGATCAAAATTGGCAAAAAAATATTCAGTTAACAAAAACAAATTTATAAGGAAAATGAAAGCATACCGTGCAAAATAGAAGGCATCTTAACATTGTAATTAGAGTAAAGATCTGAAAGCTCGCTTACAATAACTAGCTCAAAGAGTATAAAATTAGAATCAAAATCACGATCGTGTCCGATCCCAAAAGCCACCTCTATAAATAAAATATATTTCATTTTACGCGTATCAATGCGAGGATCAATGTTCGTGGTTAGAAGTGGGAACCGAACCACGCGTTTTAAGGCCCTAAAACGAACGGTTTTCGAGATATTGCCAGAAAACTATCCCCGGTCAGCGAAATTTCAGTGGTTGCCATAGTAACGTTGATCTGTTTCTCAGAGAGAACACAGTTATTTGGGAATATCTCCGAAACCGTTCGTTTTAGGAACTTAAAAAGTGTGTTTCGGGGTTCCTACAGGACCTCCGAGTATTGTTTCTCGTATCTGGCGGCTTAGAATGAGCTAAATCAGATCTTTATACCGACTGTCCTTGCTCAGTGCCAAAGGGCCAAAAAAAAGTCACTTACAAATTGAATTTTCAATAACTGTTTCTTAGTGGGCCTCTACATACTTGGGTCAACCAACTTGCAAAATTTCAGCTTTCTAGGTCTAGTGGTTTGAGCCCTGCGTCGATGAGTCAATTTTGGATGGTCAATGCCAAAGGGCCGAAATAAGTCACTTACAAATTGAATTTTCAAAAACCGCTTCTTAGTGAGCCTCTACATACTCGGATCAACCAACATGCAAAATTTCAGCTTTCTAGGTCTAGTGGTTTGAGCCCTGCGGTGATGAGTCAATTTTGGATTATATATAATAGATTATCCGTGTTGTCTCCAGTTCGCGAGAAAAACAAGTAGTTCCGTGAAGAACTATACAGCTTATTTTCATATATCCTACTCACGTTAATTGCCTCTATCAACATACAAAATTTCAGTTTGATTGTTGTGATAGATTCGTAGATATTGAGAACCGTCTAAATATTTCAGATGGTCGCCAGGTTGGTTTTTTATTTGTGTACTACTAGCTGAAGTACCCGTGCTTCGCTACGGGTCATAAATAAATTAAAATGTGAAGGTGACAGTTAAAATAGGGGATAGGCGAGGTGCTGCGCAGAGGGAGATTAAGGATAAAACATTTTGTCCAACTACAACGCTCGGCGTTGACCGTGTTTTATAGCACAAATTTAGATTTTACTCGCTAACCGTTGCAGATACCTTTCGGATAGAAAATGTAATTTTAAACCTCGTATATGCCATCAAAAGTTTGCTATTTCTTAGCGTTCTCTTTTTATTTCAAATGGAAATATGAGTTGGAAACCAAAGGGTGTAGTGACGTCACTAAAATGGTCGCCATCTTTAAATAGTGCAAAGTATTGTAATCAAAAGTAACCGATATGTTAACCAGGTAAATCAGCTACTTCCATGTAAAATTCACGTATATCGGACCAGTGGTACTTGCGTGATTGAGTAATACACAGACACACACCATCTCATTTTTAGCCTTGCTTCGCTCGCGTCATTACTTACATTACTTACATGGGTAGGAGCGATCATCCTTTCAAAGTTAAGGGCCGACCACAGCGAACAAATTATGGTAAATATTCTTTTGTAAACCGTGCCATTGATAACTGGAACTCTCTACCTGCCGCAGTGTTAGAGCCTTTTCCCAAACATATAGGTGTGTTTAAGAAAAGACTGACTATTTGTGTAAATACTCCAGTTTAATTGTTATATAATTGTAATTGAATTGTTATGTGTAATTATTTATTTGTTATGTATATCCAATTTGCCTCCGGGGGCCACACCCTCCATTGCAAATAAATGAATGAATGAACGAATGAGTGTCATATTGTTATATAATGAAATGCAGTTTTAACTCCGTTAACACCCCTTTAGAACCTGAATATCCAAAAATCCCTACTTAGTAGACGTTTTCGACACACAACGAACATATCCCCAAAATGTAATTCTTCTAACTTTAATAGTTTTGGTTGGTCGATGAGAGTGAACATGCAAAAATCATTCCTTAGTGGACGTTTTTCTTCCAAAATTCCACCCCTCCCCATAGGCCCCTTAAATTGCATTTATGAAAAAACGGTCGAACACCTATTTATTTTATTTATTTATTTATTTATTTATTTTTAAGCTGATTGATTTCCTCCGAGTTTCAAACTCCTCGCCTATGTCTTTTAAGAGATACACGCTCCGGTAGGAATCTTTCAACCCCCACTTTTCATTCCTTTAACCTCATAACATACACTACATGGAAAAACCATTAGACATGTGTCAGCTTATTTTTAATGATTAGTATATATGCCAAGTATCACATCCCCAAATGAAACCACTCGTCAGATATTGTTATTCAATGAAATGCACGTTTACCCCCTTAACTCCTCTTTAGAACCTGAATATCCAAAACTCTTTCCTTAGTGGACGTTTTCGACATACAATGAACATATCCCCAACATTTCATGTTTCTAATTTTAATAATTTTGGCTGGGCGATGATGAGTGAGTGAGTCAGTCAGGACATTTTTTCATTTATTTTTGATAATTTCACCCCTCCACATGAACCCCTTAAATTGGATTTATGAAACAAAAGGTCGAACGCCTATTTACTTATTTAAAGCTGTTTTCCCCCTGAGTTTGATGAGTGACCAAGTGAGTCAATCATTTAGGATACTTTCTTTCCTGTTTCCCCCCCCCCCCCAGAATTTCTCCCCTCTCCAAGGGCTCCTGAAATTGGATTTATGAAAAAACGGTCGAACACCTATTTACTTGTATTTTAAGCTGTTTTTCCCGCCGAATTTAATTTTTTTTTCCTATGTCGTTTCAGAGATACACGCTCCGTTAAGAATCCCTCAACCCCCAATTTTCACCCCTTTCACCTCATAATATACATCACATCGACAAACCCTTAGACATATGTCTGATTATTTTTAATGATTAGTTTCTATACCGAAAATCACATCCCCAAAGAAACAAATCATGTGATATCGTTATTCAATGAAATGCACCTTTACCCCCTTAACACCTCTTTAAATCCCGAATAAACAAAAATCATTCCTTAGTTGACGTTTTCGACATACAACGAACATATTCCCAAAATTTCATGTTTCCAACATTAATAGTTTTCGCTGGGCGTGATGAGTGAGTGAGTCAGACAGGACATTTTCTTTCAATTATTTTTACCAGAATTTCACCCTTCCCCATGGGCCCCTTAAATTGGATTGATGAAAAAACTCTTGAACACCTATTAACTAATTTTTTAAGCTGTCTTTTTCCCCTGAGTATGATGAGTGAGTGAGTCAGTCAGTCAGTTAGGACAATTTCACTCCTTTTTTCCCCCAGAATTTCACCCCACCCCATTGGCCCCTTAAATTAATTTATGAAAAAAAAACGGACGAACACCGATTTACTTATTTATTTAGCTGATTTTCTTTCTCTGAGTTTCAAATTTCTCACCTATGTCGTTTAAGAGATAGGCCTTCACGCTCCATTAGGAATCCTTCAACCCCCACTTTTCACCCCTTGCACCTCATAATAATACACCATATCGAAAAACCCTTAGACACCTGTCTGCTTATTTTTAATGATTAGTTTATATGCCGAGTATCACATCCACAAATGAAACCACTCTTGAGATATTGTTATTCAATGAAATGCAGGTTTAACCCCCTTAAGACCCCTTTAGAGCCTGAATATCCAAAAATCCTCCCTTAGTGTACGGTTTTGACATACAACGAACATATCTCCAAAATGCCATGTTTCCAACTTCAAAATTTTTGGCTGGGCGATGATGAGTGAGTGAATGAGTCAGGACATTTTCTTTCATTTGTTTTTCTTCAGAACTTCACCCCTCCCGATGAACCCCTTCAATTTGATTGAAAAAAAAAACTGTCGAAAAGCTATTTACTTACTTTAAAGCAGTTTTTCCCCCTGAGTTTGATGAGTGAGTCAGTCAGTCAATCGGTTAGGACACTTTCTTTCCAGTTTTTTTCCCCCCTGAATTTCACCCCTCCCCATGGGCTCCTTAAATTGGATTTATGAAAAAACGGTCAAACAAATATTTACTTATTTTGTAAGCTGATTTCTTTCCGCTGAGTTTCAAACTCCTCGCCTATGTCGTTTAAGAGATACACGCTCCGTTAGGAATCTTTCAATCCCTACTTTTCACCCCTTTCACCTCATAATATACACCACATCGAAAAACCATCGGACACGTGTCTTCTTACTTTTTAATGATGAGTTTATATGCCGTGAATCACATCTCCCAATGAAACCATGCGAGAGATATTGTTATTCAATGAAATGCAGGTTTAACCCCCTTAAGACCCCTTTAGAACCTGAATATCCGAAAATCCTCCCTTAGTAGACTGTTTTGACATACACACATCAAAAAAAGTTTTGCATCACCTCGGTTCCCAGATCTCCGGCATATAGACGTTGACTGTGTATATTGTATCCAAGATACAGTCCCTTTGACTGTTCATAGATGTCACTAAAACTGCTCAAAGATGTAAACAACCATGCATGAGCAGGGCCTATTAGACGGAGGGGGTACGACAGCCGATCAGTTCCAGTCATTCCACCAGGACGAAGGTACGCTGCTCATGTTGTCTGTAGTTCTACCATGCCTAGAAGGTCAATACCGCAGTTCGATCGCGTCCGCATTGTTACTTTGTGTCAAGAAGGGCTCTCAACAAGGGAAGTTTCCAGGCGTCTCAGAGTGAACCAAAGCGATGTTGTTCGGACATGGAGGAGGTACAGAGATACAGGAACTGTCGATGACAGGCCTCGCTCAGGCCGCCCAAGGGCTACTACTGTAGTGGATGACCGCTACTTACGGATTGCCGCTCGGAGGAACCCTGACAGCAATGCCACCATGTTGAATAATGCGTTTCGTTCAGCCACAGGACGTCGTGTTTCAACTCAAACTGTGCGCAATAGGCTGCATGATGCGCAACTTCACTCCCGACGTCCATGGCGAGGTCCAGCTTTGCAACCCCGACACCATGCAGCGCGGTACAGATGGGCCCAACAACATGCTGAATGGACCCCACGGAATTGGCATCACGTTCTCTTCACCGATGAGTGTCGCATATGCCTTCAACCAGACAATCGTCGGAGACGTGTTTGGAGGCACCCTGGTCAGGCTGAACGTCTTAGACACACTGTCCAGCGAGTGCAGCAAGGTGGTGGTTCCCTGATGTTTTGGGGTGGCATTATGTGGGGCCGACGTACGCCACTGGTGGTCATGGAAGGCTCCGAAACGGCTTTACGATACCTGAATGACATCCTCCGACCCATAGTGCAACCATATCGGCAGAATATTGGAGAGGCATTTGTCTTCATGGACGACAATTCTCGACCTCATCGTGCACATCTTGTGAATGCGTTCCTTCAAGATAACGACATCGCTCGACTACAGTGGCCAGCATGTTCGCCAGACATGAACCCTATCGAACATGCCTGGGATATGTTGAAAAGGGCTGTTTATGGACGTCTTGACCCACCAACCACTCTGAGAGATTTACGCCGAATTGTCGTTGAGGAGTGGGACAATTTGGACCAACAGTGTCTTGATGAACTTGTGGATAGTATGCCACGGCGAATACAGGCATGCATCAATGCAAGAGGACGTGCTACTGGGTATTAGAGGTAGTGGTGTGTACTGCAATCTGGACCACAAATGCTGAAAGTCTAGCTGTATGATGGTACAACATGCAATGTGTGGGTATCATGAGCAATAAAACGAGCTGAAATGTTGTTTGTGTTGATCTCTATTCCCTTTGTATTTAACGGTTCCGGAACTCTTGGAACCGAGGTGATGCAAAACTTTTTTTGATGTGTGACAATGAACATATCCCAAAACGGTCATGTTTCTAACTTCAATAATTTTGGCAGGGCGATGATGATGAGTGAGTGAGTGAGTGAGTGAGTGAGTCAGGACATTTTCTTTCAATTTTCTGTTTTCAGAATTTCACCCCTCCCCATGAACCCCTTAAATTTGATTTATGAAAAAAAACCTGTCGAACAGCTATTTACTTACTTTAAAGCAGTTTTTTCCCCTGAGTTTGATGAGTGAGTCAGTCAGTCAATCAGTTAGGACACTTTCTTTCCTGTCCCCCCCACCAGAATTTCACCCTTCCCCATGGGCCCCTTAAATTGGATTTATAAAAAAACGGTCAAACACATATTTACTTATTTTTTATGCTGATTTTTTTTCGCTGAGTTTCAAACTCCTCGCCTTTGTCGTTTAAGAGATACACGCTCATTTAGGAATATTTCAATCCCCACTTTTCACCCCTTTCACCTCATAATATACACCACATCGAAAAACCCTGAGACTCGTGTCTTCTTATTTTTAATGATGAGTTTATGTGCCGAGTATCACATCCCCCAATGAAAGCAATCGGGAGATATTGCTAGTCAATGAAATGCAGGTCTACACCCTTAACACCCCTTTAGAACCTGAATATACAAAAATCCTTTCTTAGTGGGCACTTGCGGTCCTTGGGGAAGCTGCATACCAAATTTCATTCCAATCCGTTCGGTGGTTTCTGAGATTTCGTGATGAATGAATGAGTGAGTGAGTGGTATTTGACAAATATATAGTAGAAGATAGTGTCAAGTCTTTGTTATGCTAAACTCGGTTGACAGTGCTGTGTGAGTAGGTGAGTAACTAACGGCATTTCAAGTAAAGATGCTCATTTTCTATACCAGTAGTGCAGAGCGCAACTGGCATCCAGACGGCCGTGTCTCAACTTGAGCTATGTTGCCATGGAAACTATCTGCCTTGCCATTCCTTCATGAGTATATTTTATGATTTGATTAGCCTGTGCTTGAGTCCAAAAGGGCCTAAATCAAAAGAATGAGAAAGACTATCGAAAATTCATGTAGCCAGCGGTTCCTTCCGGGTCCTAAACTATGTGTATGCAAAATTTGGTTGAGATTGCTGGAACGGTGTAGATTTGTATACGGAACAGACCCACATACCCACATACCCACATACATACAGACTTTCACTTTTATATATAAGATTACATGAAGATTATTGTGTACGTGTGGTATTCAAACTTCAATCGCATGATTAGGAAACAAGAAGTAAAAACGAGATTTTAAAATTTCGCACAGCAGCCATCTTGTGGTTATGAAAACGATTGAAATAAATTAGATGCCAGTGGATTAACATTTGTATAAGGATTTAACGTGCAACTCCACTCGGATAGTTAAATCACGAGAAACGTCCATTTAAATATTTATACTTCGCGTCGCCACCATGTTGTATTTGTGCTCACCAGGTTACTGAAAGTCCTATAGGTGAACTTATGTTCATAGCCTATATAAACATAAAAAATTCAGTTCGATTGCTGTAAAAGATTCGTAGATATTGAGAACCGTCAACATATTTCGGATGCTCGCCATTTTGGATTGTTATATGTATAGAGTTATGTACCATTGAAGTAAAATTATTGCGTAGCTTCATTATTCAAACTTTCATTTAGATCGCACCGACAGCAGTGGCTATGCTGGCTAAAGCGCAGCATTAGGTCATGGGGCCAAGCTCTCTGCTGACTCGGTAGACGCGTGGGTTCGAGCCCCACCGTCGGCCGTCCTTGAAATGGTTTTCCGTGGTTTCCCAGTTTCAATACCAAGCAAATGCTGGGACGGTACCTTCTGATAGGCCACGGCCGCTTCCATCCAAATCCTTGCCCAATTTCATTCATCTTCATCCATTCCATCTCTCATCCCGACGCGCAGGTCGCCCACGGGCGTCGACTAGAAAGACCTGCATTTGGCCTCTCAGGAGACCACACGAAAAAAAAATTAAAAAAAAATTAGATCGCATGATTACGACACAAGTAATAAAAAAATTATTTTAAAATTTCGCACATTCGCCATTTTGAGGTTATGTAAACAATTGAACTAAATTAGACGCCAGAGCATTACAATGCTTTTACACATTTGCTGTACCATATTTCATTACGTTTGGATGGTTAAATCGCGAGCAAAGTCTATTTAAAAGTCTCAAATTCGCTTGGCCGCCATGTTCGTTTTGTATTTACCAGGTGTTTGAACGTCTCATTGGTTAACTTCTAGTAGTGCCCTTTATCACCGTACATAATTTCAGGGTGATATCGGTAATAGTTTCGGAGATACTGAATGCTGGTGAAATATTTCGCACACCCGCAATGTTGGATTGGTGAGACACAATAAAATTTGAAGGGCACGTTCGGGGTCGGCCAGAATGGTGCTATGATCTTAACGATTTTCATTAAAATCGCTCCAGCCGTTTAGATTTTATTAAGGGGGACACACACACGAATCACACACGCACACACAGACAGCCACACGGACAAAAGGTGATCTCACAAGCCTATTTTTTAGCCTATTTTCAATTTTGAAAAAATAGGCTTATGAGATCACCTTTTGTCCGTGTGTGTGTGCGTGTGTGTGTGTGTGTGATTCGTGTGTGTGTCCCCCCCCCCCCTAATAAAATCTAAACGGCTGGAGCGATTTCAATGAAACTCGGAAAGTTCATAGCACTATTCCCGGCGACCTCGACCGTGCCCTTCAAATTTTGTTACGACTCACCAATCCAACATGGCGGCTGTGCGAAATATTTCACCAGCATTCAATATCTCCGAAACTATTACCGATATTACCCTGGATTTTTTTTACTGTGATAAAGGGAACTACTAGAAGTTCACTTATGTTGACTTTTGAAAATCTGGTAACTACAAAACCAACATGGCGGCCAAGCGAATTTGCGACTTTTAAATAGACGTTTCTCGCGATTTGACCAACCAAACGCAATGAAACTTGGTACAGTATATGTTTATATACATTGTAATGCACCGACATCTAACTTCGTTCAATTGTTTACAAAATCATAAGATGGCGGATGTGTGAAATATTTCACCGGCATTCTATATCTCTGAAACTATTAGCGGTAAAACCCTGAAATTTTGTACGGAGATAAAGGGCACTACTGGAAGCCCATCTATAAGACTTTCAAAAACCGGTTAACTACAAAACGAACATGGCGGCCAAGCGAATTTGAACATTTTAAATAGACCTTTCTCGCGATTTAATGTTCCAAGCGCACTGAAACCTGGCACAGGAAATATTTATACACATTGTAATACACAGGTATCTAATTTAGTTCAATTGTTTACATAACCTCAAGATGGCGGCAGTGCGAATTTTAAAATTAAGATTTTATTTATTGTGATGTAGTCATGCGATCGAAGTGAAAGTCTGAATAATGAACCTACGCAATAATTTTCCTTTAATGGTATATGACTCTATGGCCTATAGATTTAACAATCCAACACGGCGACCATCCGAAATATTTAGAAGATACTGAATATCTACGAATCTATTTTAGCAATCAAACTGCATTTCTTAATGTTCATAGGGGCTATGAACTTATGTTCACCTATAGGACATTAAATAACCTGGTGATCACAAATCCAACATGGCGGTGACGCGAATTATAAATATTCACATGGACGTTTCTCGCAATTGAACCATCCGCGTGCAGTGAAACTTGGTACAGTAAATCCTTATACGAATGTTAATCCACTGGCATCTAATTTATTTCAATTGTTTCCATAACCTCAAGATGGCAGCTGTGGAAAATTTTAAACTCTCCTTGTATTTTCTTGTGTCCTAATTATGCGATTGAAATTTGAATACTACACGTTCACAATAATTTGCATGTAACAGTACATAACTCTAGGACCTACATATATAAAATCCAACATGGCGACCATCCGAAATATTTAGTCGGTTCTCAATATCTACGAATCTATTTCAGCAATCAAACTGAAATTGTGTATGTTGATAGTGGCAATTAACATAAGTAGGATATATGAAAATAGGCTGTATATTTCTTCACGGAACTACTTGTTTTTCATAAAATGAAAATAGGCAAAAAATAGTTGCCATGACTTATGACTCGACCTCCGCATAATACGCTAAGGTGTATGTTTCACAAAACTCAAGCTCCTAAACCAGAGAGAGTTTGAATATGTGGTTTGTACCAAAATCTTCCAAATCGTCTCAATGGTACAGAAAAAAATCTTGCATTTCTTGAAAATTCAACGGAAATACATTCTATTTGTTTATAAAGTGCTTAACCCTTTATGGGATAGTGGTCTCTATAGTAACCACCTGTCATAAGGACAGTTTATGCTTTCAAAGATGCTGATAGTTGAATCTTTTAGTCAAATTTCAGAGAATTGTCATGCCGAAGTGTTAGTATTTCAAAAAATCAAATATATTGCCTGTTGGATTAAATTTTTAATTTTTTTTAACTAAAAACATTAACAATTAAAGTGTAAAATTAAAATACAAATATAGAAATAAAAATCATAAAAATAAAATTGCAACAATAAAAAATATAAAAATTGAAATAATAAACATAACTATAAAGGAATTATGAAATTAATTGTAAAAATCAATTCGAAATTAGTTCATTAATTAATTCAATAAAATATCAAAATTAAATCTATAAGAACATAAATTAAAATTAAATATATAAACATTAAAATTAGGGAAACAAAACATAATCTATAATAACAATAATTAAAACGTAGAAACACATACAAGTAACAAGAAGTTCCGTGACGAACTAAAGAGCCTACTTTTCTAAAAATTTAAGATTCATGCCAATGATTAATCTATATGGACCTATCTAGAATAATGACGAAATATTTAAAGTTGGTAATATAGAAATTTCTAATTAGTTTGAAATATACCTGGCATAATGTAGCCTAATAGAGTACTACAGTTGGCAGCCCTGGTGACTGAATATATTCTTAGTTCCATCTCTTCAGGTACAGAATACAAAATTTGGTTGAAGTCCAATGGACGTTATATGCAGTTAGACATTGGATCTATCAGCGTGCGTAAAATCATGTTGGCAACAATGTCATGCATGTGTTGGTAAGAAATAATCTGAAATATTATGATCTATTGTTTGCCAATTAGTTGGTATAGATGTTAATGGTATTTTAAAATTGGACCTATCGGCAGGCTTAGAATCATGTTGGCAGCACTGACGTATATTAGTTAGTTCAAATTAATCTAGAATGTCAGGTACTATACGTGCGCAAAGTTTAGAGCTGTTGGCTTGCATACTTTCTGATATATTGATATTAGGGTAAAACATATAAACATAATTTATTAACAGTTGGCAGCCGTGATTGCCCTTAAGAATACGCATAGTCATATTTGTTATGGCACACATAGCACATACGAAATTTGGTTGAAATCCAATTGATCGTATAGAAGTTCTATGTATTTAAAAATTGGTCCTATCAGCAGGCTTAGGCACTATACGTGTGCAAAGTTTAAAGCTGTTGGCTCGCATACCTTCTGATATATTGGTATTTGGATAAACAATAGAGAGACCATTTATTAACAGTTGGCAGACCTGGTGGCTCTTAAGAATACGCTCAGTCATATCTGTTTACGTACACATAGTACATACGAAATTCGGTTGAAATCCAATTGATAGTGTAGAAGTTATATGCATTTAAAAATTGGACCTATCAGTAGGCTTGGACTCATTTTGACAACACTGTCATGTATGGCCTCCTGAAAATTACTGAAGGTTTATTATCTATATGTGTGCCAATTTTGGAATAGTTCCCATGTATACCTTCCGAGATATCCAACAGTGAGCTCAAATTTCAATTGCGATTTTTCATCAGTTGGTAGCACTGACATCATTTTCAAGTATGACATTGAGATGTTCCGGTATAGAACTTTACTCATACGAAATTTGGTTTCGATTTCTGCAGCCGTTTAGGAGTTGATAGGGGGGGGGGACACACACACACACATAGATAGACGGACAGACAGACAGAAGGACAGACAGACATTCTCCCGGATCGATCTCATAAGTCTACTTTTTCCTCATTTTCGCATAATGTGAAAAGTAGGCTAAAAATAGTTTTGCCCTATAAAGGGTTAAACAAATAAACAGGACGATAGCCCCTGGCAGAACTGTGTCGCGTACTGCTGCATAGCACTAGTGCTGGGCAGGTAGTCTATACACATGGGGCGCACGGGTCCGCTAGTAGCTTTTAATACTTCAATTATGATAAAACACCGAGGAGGAATGTGTAGGCCTACTGTAACGTGAGTTCACTGCCATGTCTTCCTAAACTGCTGTGCAGCAGTGCAGACGGAAGACATGAATTAAGTTTGAAGTAGTGTCGTGATGATAGCTTGTGACGCAAGTGCTGACAGGACAAAACAGCACCTGTCATTCTATCGGGAATACACAACATCAGCTACATTCCGTTATAAATATATTCAAAAGCTGGAAATAAAACCCCCAATCAAGGCTCCGTCACAGACGTTACACGCTAGTTGCTGGTGATAGCTTGCCACCTCGAGCTCATCTCTGATCGAGATTGAGCACTATGGAAACTAACAGGATAATGTGATATCGTAATTTGAATACATAAAGGAAGCCCTTACTTGACAGGTCCTGAGAAACATTCCTGATTAATTTCAAGAAATACCTAGAGTAGACAGTCCTTCCCTGCTGCCTCGTAAAATGTAGGACAAACATCGCCTCAGCGTTTTGGTAGCCCTACCAGTTTTTACAAACGATGTGAAACCATGCTACATGTTTATCGGAATATGTGTTAATAATAATCATCATCATCTGGTGGTTGTCAGCAAGAAAATCAAGCAAACTACCTTGATTGATGTTGTGATTCCTAACAACAAGAATCTCCAGTCAAAACACATTGAAAATATCAGCGAATAGTGAGTTGGTCGACGCTATCAAAACACAATGACATGTAGAACGGGTGAAGACCATACCTATCATTGTCTCAAGTACGGGCGTGATCCCAATTACTTAGCTCCAAGGCCTTAAATAACTGGATCTGGAAACTCAACTGTACAAACTAATGCAGAAGGCAGTAGTTCTCTCAACAACCTGAATCTTCCGGAAGTTCAAGGGTAGCGACTTTCCAGCTTAGAAGTTGCTGTTTCAGTAACTACAGTATACTTTGGTTCACTGAAGTCCATATAGTCATGTTGTAATGTACCACCAATGTGTTATATGGACTAAATAATAATAACAATCAGGGGCGGATCTAGGGGAAGGCGAGGAGGGCGACCGCCCTGGGCTCCGCGGTCCGGGGGGGGCATCGCGCCATGGATTTTTTTAAATTTAATAAATAAATAAATTATTTTTTTCAAACTAATTTATAATTCATATTTCTTTCAGTGCAGCTATGACCTCCCTTGACCGATTTTCAAGTTCAGATTTCAGTGAAATAGTAGAAGAATTCAGCCGGAAAAAGTCGCAAAGTAATATTTTAGTATTTCATAGTTTACATAATCTTCTTCAAGGGGACTTAAAAGGTTTCTTTCATATTATTAAAAAATGTACTCTAGTGTATTCAAAATATTGTAATTATTATTTATTTTATTATTAAAAAAACTACTTTCCATTTGATCTGATTTTTTAAATTTGCTATTGTTGTGGGCCCCACCTTATCATATCGCTCAGGGCCCCGCTAGGCCTGGATCCACCACTGATAACAAGAATGCATTTAAGCTTGCCCAACACCTGAGACTGTTCAACATATCATTTCAGGTTGTCGCCGTTTCGTGGGACAGAATATAGGAAAATAATGATTTTTTAGCCAAGATTTAGCTATACGGCTTCAACTTTAACTAGCCTTTCAAGCTAGAACGACTTCCATGGCCTTCTATTTCAAATTTCATAGTTTCAATAGCATCATAGTGTAATATTCATGAGGCCATGGTGAAAGACAATGTACTGCATTCTCTGCCACACGACCATCGTTTTATGTAGTGGGACGGCTATGTCATAGCGTGAAAAACCCATGGCAGAAACCAGAGTGGTTGTTTTAAAATTGGTGGGCGATGTATTCGTGTGAGATTTTAAAGTTTGACATACTTTGATAAAATATTTAAAAACACATACAATCATCTATGTAATATTTTGCTTAGAACTGTGGTCGATTATCAACTTCGCAAATTATTAATTCAATATCAAGTATTCGCTATGTTTGATTATACCATCTTGGCATTTATGAGCAGCTGATTGATATGATGCGACCTGTGACACGCTAGCATGGCCACGTCCATAAGAAACTACGTGGAGCTACTTTGTCACTGCGCAATGAAAACGACCTCTGTTGCGTCTTTGTCACTGTGTCCACCAAGCATTTAAATGAATGCAATGTGCTATTGCGACCAGATCACGGCGTTTCTGACGCCGTGACAAAGTTGCAAGCGTGGAAAGAATACTTTTACAATCCCAGATAATAAGTACAGTACACCATGTTTACCACGGTGGGTGAGTGGTCAACGTGTCGGTCCACTAACCCCCAAGCTCGCAGGTTCGCTCCTGGCCGTGGTAAGTGATTTTTGAAAGGCGGCAAAAATTACGACACCATTTTATACGATGTTGGCATGTCAAAGAACCCATTTGAATTCAGTAGGCCGTGTTCATAATGGCAAAATCAATCTCGGTAGTTTCCGCCAACACAAAGTTCCTCATTTCTCTACTAGAAAGCGCTATAGGGTTCAGAGGGCTTAGATATCTAACCTCCTTGACTTTCATAGTGCTTCAAGGAACAACGAAATTCAAAATGCAAGCTACCCTCTGGGTGTCAAATAACAAAGCTTGCACCCGGCACCCGAATTATTATTATTAGTAGTAGTAGTAGTACATCATAAGGAGCAAATACTTCAATCTCTCGGTGATTGAATTCTGTACTTTTCTGACTTATTCCTTCGGTCATAATCACCCAAGAACAACCTTACTATTCGTCTCTTCAAATGTATGACTGACTTCTGCATAAGATTAAAAAGGCCTGGGTCTAACTTCAAATCTGTGAGAGATTCCTTTAAGTTGTTCGGAATCATCCCAGTGCTGGAGATGACTTTGTCATGTGCCGTTGCTTTCCGATCAGTTCTGAAATCTCTCTGTATTTCCACAGCTGTTCAACATGTTTTGTTAGCATTTTGCCACTGTTTGGGATCAAAGTGTGTCGAACTTTTAAAACTCTCACGGTTACATTGCCCACCATATTTTAAAACAACCACTCTGGTTTCTGCCATGGGTTTCTCACACTATGACGTAGCCGTCCCACTACATAACACGATAGTCGTGTGACGGAGAATACATTGTCTTTGACCACGGCCTGATGAATATTACACTAAGATACTATTGACAGTGTGAAATTTGAAATAGAAGGCCATGGAAGTCACTCTAGCTTGGACGACGAGATTTATTGCTGCTGGATAAAACCAGAACCGGACGTTTCTGACTCCGCGACAAAGTCACAAGCTAGGCCCTATTCTAAGGCATTTGCCACATCGTGTTCCGGCCTTGCACAACTTTGTACATGGGATCAGTGTAGCCCATTTACCGATTGCAGCCTTTTAAGGTAGAATTGGACTATAGAGCTTCCACGATTTAAAATGGCACCGAAGCTTATGCATACCGAGCTTCCGGTTTGCGAATCTCCATTTGTTTTTGTTTTTTTGGCAATGAATCCTCCAGCATTATTTTCTTTATTATCTTGGATTGTGGTCTTGATTTTAGGTGTTCAACGTATGAAATAAGAAATAAAGAGTTGGCTTTTCTTGAATATTCCAAGGACAAGTGTCTCCTAAAAGAGTAGTTTGAAACTTCGCAACAAAAGTACCCTAATAAATAGCTTGCCTACAAAGAGTGCGAATTGCATATTTCAAACGTGAATGGCCCAACAACTCTTGGACTATAATGGTAATATTATTATTATTATTATTATTATTATACATCATTTTTGCCGTTATGGACAGTGTTTGAATTCGAAAGTCTCACGATGACACAATTTTCACTTCTTTCCCTTCTTCCTCTTCTCTTCCCAAAATCTCGTCATCTTTTGACTGTGTTCCCGTTTCCTTTGTTCTGACAACAATGTTCCCGTCTTCATCTTTACAGGTAGTATACATTTTGTATTCTTAATTTGGATTCTGAATTCTCCTCTACCGCCTATCATTTGCCTCGTGATCTCTGGCTGCCTGAAGTCTTCCTCTATTTCATGAAACCGACTGGCTGCGTTGTTCATTGTTAACGTGCCCAAGGCTGCAGGATCAAATCCTGGCGCAGGCAGTTGGCATTTGAGGGTGCGAAAATGTGAGGGAGCCGTGTCAGTTTACTGGCACGTTAAAGATCCCCTTTGGGGCACAATTCCGGCACCCATGCGTCTCTAAGAGCCTCAGTTGTTAAAAGGAACGTAAAACAAATAACAGTATTATTATTGGTATATTGGCTTTCACGGCCGGTGAATTAAAACTCAGCAATTTTTAGGTTTGTGCCGTGTCTTGTGTGGAGTTTCACCTAGGACACCAAGCTGGCTCATCAGCGGGCTCTTTGTGTCCCCGCGCGGACCCCCCACAGGAGTAACGAACTGCGCGCTACCTCCCTTTATATAGAGTGCAACTGCACTACTTGACTGCGAGAACTAAAAGCTCAAGCAGCCTTAACCTCCCTATGAAGGCTTCCAAAAAGATGGTATATTGGCTTTCACGGCCCGCCGATGAGCCAGCTTAGTGTCCTAGGTGAAACCCCACACAAGACACGGCACATCCCTAGAAGAATTGCTGAGTTTTAATTATTATTATTATTATGATGATTGTTATTATTATTATAATAATAATTATTATTATTATTATTATTATTATTATTATTTCCTGAAACCAATTTGTTTTCGTGCTTGAACTGTTTACTACATCAAAGATCTTCTTTGTAAGTCTATTGTTGTTCGTTCTCTGTATGTGCCCGTAGTCAGTCTGCGTTTTCTAATCATATCGGTGTGCCCGTAGAACTCTTTGGTAGGTATCTTCATCCTTATGCCATCTCTGCATATTGCTGCAAATATTTTTCTGAGAATTTTACAATCTACATTTTCTGTTGCTATATTGCCTGATGCTCCGATTCTGGTCGTTTCTGACGCATACAATGCTTCTGTTAGTACGACTGTTTTGCAGTGTCTAAGTTTGACCTGTCATGATATGCATTTCTTGTTATAATGTGACCATGTGAGTTTGTATGTTTTCTGGAGTTTTTCCGTTCGGTCTATGTTAGATGCCTTGTTTCATCTCCAATTTGAATATATTCCCCTAAATACTTAAATTTTTCGACTCTTGTTTTGGATCCATATATCGTATGCATTGTTTGTACGTTGTTAGTCTGTCGTTCCATGTATTGAGTGTTCTCGTAGGATAGCCGGTATTATTTATTTATTTATTTATTTATTTATTTATTTATTTATTTATTTATTTTACGTCTTTAGTAGTGGCGAAGTTACGAGCCTTGGCTCTCTATTTTCCGTAAGCACGCTATATGGTACCAGCAGTCTACATATGAAACAATATTTTTGAAATACAATGACTATCTTGCAAGTTAAAAATCTTGGTGCATTTTACAACTTTCATTTTTCCTAAAGACAAAGATTTGCTCAGTTACATGCAAGGAAAATTGTAGTACACAGCTCTCATTGCTTCCATTACCTGTCTATTAAACCGGAAGCTGGTTGTGCATAACAAGGTGACGGCAAGAGAACGAATGAAATAAAGTTGATTTCTATAATGTCTGATGGCGGAAGACCGTTTTCATGGGTCCATTGAGCAGTGACGTGGGTCACCAGGTGGCCTGGCTGGATATGAGGCCGTACATCAGAACACCAAGTACCTTGTTACAAGTTCCATTAAGCGGGGAGTGGTAGGTGCGTGCGCTGTAACAGATAATTATACCACACGTTATGCGCAGGCTTCAGGCCGCCCACGCATTCTCGTTAGGAGGACCCGTAGAGTAACCCCATAATTCTACTGATTACTGTGTAATTGCGCTCACACACATACACACACACACACACACACGCGCTGCACGGATGTGGATAAAATATTAATGCTCGGTGTAATCAGAACAAGGTGGGTAAATGGGTAAATGGGTAAATGCGAGCTGTACAGCTGTACAGCTGAAAACCTCTTACCAAGTTGGAAAGGATATTCAGGTAGGTGACCATGGGTGGTACTTTCATAGCCACCTCTATAGCCGAGCGCACCGATACACAATCGATTTTCTTTTAATGTATGGCTTCACCCTCCTAGGTTACCGGGTGAGTTAGCCGTGGTCGTTACGGTGTGGCTGTAGGCAGTCGCTCACATCCGGGAGGCGAGGAGGTTCGAATCCCCCCGCCGGCAACCTTGAAGATGGTTTTCTGTGGTTTCCCATCTTCCTTCCAGGCAAATGCCGGGGTTGGTCCCTAACTATAGGCCACAGCCGCTACCTTCCAATTCCTCGTCCTTACATTATCACTTTCCTCCCCAGACAACACTCCACACGCGACGGTACTTGTAGCTCACCCAATGGGTGTCCGTATAGAAGCGGCTACAAAACTCTGGCGAGCCGACATGTCCCTACACTAAAACCCATACGCTAAATGAAAAATAAAACTCCTAGGTTCATATGCCGGTGCTGGAAAATGTATTTTTTTAATCCTCCTATTTCCATCTGTATTCTGTGATGCTTGGACTTCAATTTAAACAGTATGCCGACTTAAAAAGTTCAGCAAGTAAGAGACAAATGCGGTTGCAAGGACAAGGCCTAGCCTTTAGATGATGATGTCGATTTCCATTGATGGCATTAAGCCACATTGGCCATGCAGCCAGCAAAATACAAATCTGGTGCAGGATTCAAGTAGGCTACTTGAAATATAGACATAGCAGAGCAAACAAACGTATAGGAAAATCTGGGAAAGCTGCAAAGAAGAGTACATAAAGATAAATAACGTCGGAAAGTTGGACACAGTTTCATTATTTGTCATTGTTCAGAATCAGTTGTAGTTAATGAATTAAAAATCACACGCACATTGGTACACACTCAAATGTTGATGTCAGACGTCTTCAAGAACTGTGCGAGGGCAAGGCATAAAGGTCTGTTCGGGTTCTGAAGTAGGCTATGAATGTTGGTGAGAAAGGGTTTATGTAAGTCTGGCAGATTTTTGTACAGAGTGGCGATAACTTGTTGATATTTACTGCAAACAGGATATGGTTCAGGTTAGCAATTACGTCTTCATCGGCATCACAATGCGGTTGGGTGAGAGCCACAATTCTAGTAAGGTGGCTAGGGTAACATTCATGGCCTAATCACCTGTGAAAACTGATTATTCTGATCATTACAAATACTGATCAACTAATAATGTGCTGTTGTTTGAGTATTCAGTCGTTTGACTGGTTTGATGCAGTCTTTCATGCCTCCATGTCCTGAGCTAATCGATTCATCTCTACATAGCTACCACACCCAATATATTCTAACCTTAGTCTACCCCTACAGTTCTTGTCCTCGACCCATTCTTCCATAACTAAGTTAGCTATTCCTGGGTGTCTAATATGTGTCCGACCAACTTATCTCTTTCCTTCATTAGAAGCCACCAGAAACATCTCCCACTCGTCTTAATGCCTCTTCATTTCTTACTCTTTCTGCCCATCTGATCTTCATCATTCTCCTTTGACAACACATTTCAAACGCCTCTATTATTCCCTTTTCTGCTGCACCAATCGTCCGTCCAAGTTTCACTTCTATAGAGCGCCTCGCTCCAGACAAAAGTTTTCAAAAATGACTTTCGAGTATCTAAATCTTTATTTGATGTCAACAAATATCTTTTCTGTAGAAATGCTTTCCTTGCCTGATCAAACCTCCGTTTTATATCCTCTTTGCTTCGTCCATCACTGTTTTTTCTTCCTTAGTAGGAGACGTCTCCTAATTCCTTCAGCCTTTCACTTGCCGATTCGACGTCAATAGGGGTTTCTGATGTCCTTTAGCTGTTTTCCATTTTGGTGGTTTTAAATTTATTGATTTACATCATGAGTTCTTTCCTGAAGACGGAGTCCATACCATTTAAAAACTCATTCGAATCCTCTGGTGAATCGGCTAAAATGACATTTTCATCAGCAAATCTCAGAGTTGAAATTATTTCTCCTTGAATCTTTATTCCTACTTTATTTTTATTTTTTTTCTCTAATTTCCTTCATTGCCTGTTCAATGCACAGATTGAAAAGTATGGGTGATAAGTTGCAGTCTGAATACCAGCTTCTCTCAATGTCCTTCGGCTCGAATAACTGCCGTCTGAATTTTATGTAAATTGTAGGTCCTATCCCTGTACTTTATTCCAATCCACTTCAAAATGTCAAAAAATGTAGTGTTCTCCGACGATTTCAACGCAACATCTAGCACAATATCCATTTCTTTAACCCTCAACACTTTAGTGTCTTCGGTGGCGTAGTTGGTAGCATGATGAGCATCTATGCCGAAGATCAAGGGTTCAAACCCTGCCGAAGTAGAACGTTAAAAATCCCTCAGAATGCCTTCCTTCGGAGGGAAAGTAAAGCCGGCGGTCCCATGTCATAGATTAATGGGATGTTAAAGAACTTTCCACTAATTACACCTGTGTGAAGCTAAATTATATATAGGTTAAACATTTGACTAACGTTCTTTGGTTCCTATGTTGGTCGTCAAGAGCCGATTGCGGTGGCATCTGGTAACTAAGTTCTGAACTAGTTGGTCGTTGACGGTGGCGTTTGGCGTCGAAAGTAGAAACTACTTGAAAAAATTCAATGTATGCAGTCCTCACTTGAATTAAAACAGATACAAACACTAATACAGCCATCACAATTTACACCGGTTATCAGACAGATTCTACACACACCCAAAGTACACGGGGCTGCATGACCGCGTTGTCGCAGCCCCTAAACTGAGGAACCAAGCAACAAACCCTCAACACGACTCAATTTCCATTATTTGAAGATTATGACAAGTTATATGGAAAAGAGGCCGAGTACTTGAACATTAACGAAGCAATGCTTCATCGCGAGTAGAACTCGCCATATGATTTATGTGCTCGTAGACTAACCCGCAACCAGAGCACATTAAAAGAAGCTAATGTGGCCGAGCACACTGTGTCTATTTATAACAAGACAGATTATATTTTATACCAGATGATAATTAAACTGTAAGGTAACTGTAACTTGGACAATGACTAAGAGGGATGAGAGCAGAGTACAGGCAGCTGAGATGAGATTCCTGAGAAGTATGGTCCAGAAAACGAGGAGAGACAGAGTGAGAAATGAAGATATACGGAAAGAACTGGGAGTACAGAAACTAAATGACAAACTGGAGCAAAACAGATTGAGATGGTTTGGACATGTCAAACGGATGAATGAAGTAAGGCTACAAAGACGGGCACTGAAACGAGGGATGGCAGGGAAGAGAGGACGAGGAAGACCAAGAATGCGTTGGATGGATTCGGTGAAGTAGGCTATAGCATTAGAAAACGGAACCTGGGTTGGAACACCGTGTCGGAAGAGGAATGGTGGAACGACAGAACAAGGTGGAGAGGAACCATATTTGCCCCCACCCAGTGTCAGCTGGAAAAGGGGGAATGAAGATGTTGATGATGATGATGAAGGTATAAATGGTATCAGTAGGTAATGCGGATTGATTTGTCTCTTATATCAAACGTGAACATTTACAGCAAGTTCATATTCGGCTATCAACCCATTTCCCCCAAAAAATGTGTTATTACCAAGCAGTGTTCACTCGTTACGATCGTTTGCGTGTGGGACTAGCTGTGAGGTGCAGCGGTAACATTCTTTCCTGCTGTGTCCCAGGTTGCAGGATCAAATCCTGGCACAGTCAGTTGGCATATGAAGATGCACAAATGCGATGAAGCTGTGTCGGAAGTTTTACTGATGTGTTGAAGATCCCCTTCGGGGTAAAATACTGGCAACCTGGTGTCTCTTAAAGCCTCAGAAGGTAAAATGGACGTTATATCAATAATACAGAAGTATTGTTGGTTACTTATGAGCACTCCATTTGTATATACTACCCACCTGGCTTTACTGTTATACAGGGTAGACGTGACACAGTTCTGACAGGGGATATTTTCTTGTTTATTTGTTTAAGCGCACTTTATCAACAAATAAATATAATCCCAGTGACATTCCAAGATATGCAAGATTTTTCCTGTATAATGAGACGATTTGGAAGATTTTGGTATAAACCGCATCTTCTCACTTCCTCTGGTATAAGAACTAGCGTTTTGTGAAACATACACCTTAGCGCTTTATACAGAACTAGCTTCGCTCGGTATCTTTAACGTTTACTCAGCGTAAGCTTAAAAGGCATACGGACGGCAAGTCCCAGACGCATTTCAGAAAATCCGAGGTGAACAACGAAACTCCAAACACATATACCTTTCTCTGAAGTCTTAACTCGACATGACTCGACAGTTTAATGCTAGCCGAAACTGGGGTGATAGGCCTGCTCGCTAGCTCGTAAACTCGCTCCGAAGCTAGTAATTTTAATTTCCACTGAATGGAGATTGTTGGAAGAAATGAAACCGTAAAAACCTTATAGTAGGCGATGTATTAAAAATAGAGATATGCTGTCACGGACTTTTTTGTAAAACTTTACAATTTTTACACTCATAGTAAATAAGTTAGATATTGTTAACAGTTTACCCAGCGTAAGCTTATAAGACGCATGGACGGCAGGTTTTTCAACTCGATTCACTGAAATCGTTACTACTCGGCTTCCCTTGGTCATAAATTAATGTTTTTCTACAGAAACATTCCTCAAGAAATCCGGTACAGAATGGTGAATACCGCATCAAAGTCCATCCAATGGATTACCCGTTACATCCAACAATCGGGGACTTGTTTTATGTATATTATGTAGAGATGATGATGATGATAATAATAATAATAATAATAATAATAATAATAATAATAATACTGTTAATATATGTTCTATCTTTTAAATAAAATATATTTACCTACACCGTATTGACAGTCTAATAAGGCCCATATCGTCCAAGACGGCTGCTGCCCAGATCAAAGCCTACAGATGAAGGGAGGTCATGTGGTCAACACAACACTTCCCTCATCCACATTTCATGGTTTCCTGACATATGCCGCTACTCATTGTAGTTCTCCAATCGTCATTACGACACTGGGTCAACGCCGTTCCAGACCTCCTGACCAGTACCATAATGTGAATCCAACAAGTAGTTCCGTGACGAACTAAAGAGTCTACTTTTCTTATAATTTAAGATTCATGTCAATCTATATACAGTAGATCTATCAGCTAGAATAATGACGAAATCAAGTTGGTAATACTAACTCATCTAAGTACTGAAATTTGAAATACACCTGAAATAGTATAGCCTAATAGAGTAACTTAATACAGTTGGCAGCCCTGGTGACTCTGAATATATTCTTAGTTCCATATCTTAAAGTATAGAACGCACTTGCAAAATTAGGTTGAAGTCTAATGGATAGTATGTACGTTACAAGCTGTTTGATATTGGATTTATCAGTGCGCGTAAAATCATGTTGGGATCAATGTGATGTATGTGATACTCAGAATTAATCTGAAATATTACGATCTATTATAGTGCCAATTTTGAATAAAATCTATTTGTTAGTATAGAAGTTACATGTAATTAAAAATTGAAACTATCAGAAAGCATAGAAACACGTTGGCAGCTCTTAGGTATATTAGTTACTCCAAATTAATCTAGAATGCCAAAGGTACTATATGTGTGCAAAGTATAGAGCAGATTTATATCAGGATTAAACACATAGAGAGATCATTTACTAACAGTGGGCAGCCTGCTGGTTTCGAATACGCATAGTCATAACTGTTATGGTACACAAAGCACATATGGAATTTAGTATAAATCCATTCGTTAGTATAGAAGTTATATGCATTAAAAACTGTACTTATCAGCAGGCTTAGGATAGTGTTGGCAGCAATGATGTATATAAGTTACACCAATCTTAGGTGGAATGTCAGGTAATATACGTGTGCAAAGTTTAGAGCTGTTGGCTTGCATACTTTCTGATATATTGATATTAGGGTTAAAACATAGAGAGAGCATTTATTAACAGTTGGCAGATATGGTGGTTCTTTAGAATACGCACAGTCATATCTGTTGTAGAACATATAGTACACACGAAATTTGGTTGAAATCCAATCGATGGTATGGAAGTTACATGCATTTAGAAATTGGACCTATAGGCAGGATTAGAATCATGTTGGCAACTCTGACATGTAAGGACTTCTGAAAATTCGTCTGGAATGTTATTATCTATATGTGTGTCAATTTTGGACTAGTTCACATGCATAACTTCTGAGATATCCAACATAGAGCTCAAATTTCAATTGCGATTTTTCAGCAGTTGGTAGCACTGAGGTCAATTTTAAATATGGCCCTGAGGTATTCAGGTATAGATCTTTACTCTTACAAAATTTGATTTCGATAGCTTCAGCCGTTTAGGAGTTGATAGGGGTGAGACGGACACACACACAGACAGACCCTAAATTATTAATTTCATTTCGAATTTGTATACTTTAATCTGTGTTAAGGGGGGCAGATGACCTTGTAGTTCCGCCTCTTAAAACCTCAATAACTAACTAACTAACTAACTACTTTGTTTCTACATGTGTTACAATAAAGCAGCAGGCAACACAATTGTTACGTTATGAAATGGAAAGACTACACTGAGTCACACAAAGCATTCCCCCGTTTCCGTTGGGAATATTCATTTACTCGTTTATTTGAGAATGTTTTTCCTTTCAGCGTTTAGTCTAGTCTGGAAGCCTTTGTTTGAGAACAAGACGACTCCATGATCCCTTATTAGCAATTAGCACTGCAGAATATTACATGAAAAAGAAAATGGTTTCAATTGCATTGTATGCATCGTACCATATCGTCACTGGCTAAGGGATATGGCGCTTCTAACGCTGTAGCTTGAGCTGAAAACTGTATGAATTTAGTCAAGAAAATTCAAATAACTCTGAAGAAAAATGTATTATTGTTGGTTTTGTTATTTCATCTGAGGGGCTTGAACATCGTGGTCAGTTAAGCCCGTGTATTAGGGTGTGTGTGAGTGTGAGAGAAGAGTCTGTCTGATAACATGTGCTAGTGTGATGTCTATATTAGTGTGTGAATTTGTAAGTGGGGTAAGGAGGTGATCATGGTCTTAAGTAAGAAACATTATTGGTATTTGCCTGGAGTAGAAATGGGGAAAACACGAGAAACCACTTCTGCGGTAAGATGGCTCAGAAGGGAAGCGAACCCACCTCTACTCTTTTACCTCACAAGGCTCAGTGTATCCCGTTCCAGCCCTCAGACCAGAATAACATTTCTTGGCAGAGCCGGGAATCGAACCAGGATCTCCGGGGTGACAGTCAAGAATGCTAGCTGCTACATCACGGTGTGGCCACCGAAATATTTGTTTTTTGTCAATTCGTTTTAGGGTGGTGGGGCATCTTGGTTATCAGTCCTGTGTACCGACTGTGTGTTCAAAATGTCTGATAACCTGGGCTTCTGTAGTGACTGTAGTAGGGTGTGTAACTGTAATTATTAGAAACGGGTATGAGGTAGGTGCCCTTCGGGGGAATACCACACACAGGATAGCCGCTGTCTGCTCCGGAATTCGAACCTACGATCTCCGGACTTGCTGCAGCACATCATCATGTTCAAGGTGAGCGATTTAATGCAGGGTTTCACCAAAAGAATGCATCCAGTAAATATCCGCATCTCAGGTTCTGAAAAAAATTGAAAATGTTCTAAAAAATTAGCAAAAATTGAAAATGTTCTAAAAAATTAGCAGTGCTAAATTGGTAAGGCAATGTGCTTCACCCTGAGGAAATGACAGGAGGTTAACGGTCGTAGCTGATTTAGCATTCTTCTCGCGCCGATGAAATTCCAGCCAGTGGGTCGCTATAGCACTGGAGCAGCAGCATCATTATATTTATGTATGTGGACCAATGAGGAACACTTACCGTAACTAGATCGCTCAAAATACAGGTTATATGAGGACACCACTTATTAGCAAGATTGTGGCTAAATATGGCACAAACGGTAAAAACTCTACCTTTTTCCGCGAAGATGTTTTTAGTCATATTCCATTAATTGCACCGTTGCGTTGTGCCAATTATATGGATTGTGTTAAACGACCCGGAAGCCAAGCAATAAAGCACCCGCAATGTAAATCGCATCTACAGAGAACTGAAAATTGGCTTCAAGAGGAAGATTTGTTAAAAATAACCGTCCGTCTTAACCCAAAATCAGTGTGGTAGACTTTCGTAACCTAACTAGTGTGGTGTGAGTCAAAATGAATTTTACAGTTTTTACAAATTTATTTGTCAAGACTTAAGTAATTACGTATCTAATGTATACTACATCTTTAATTCATTATTGTCAATGGGAAAATATATTGTACAGCGAACACTGGTTTAATATCTCTATAGAGTCATTCCATATGTGACTGACTGGCATTTACAACGTACTTCAGAAAGAACATGTGTATATTAACATTGTGGTGAGTGAAAATTGAAACTACTATTAATATGCCAGGGTATATGAGCACTGGGGAATTACAACGACATATAAAACATGGCTTTAACATACAAATTATACTAAATACAGTGCTTGGTTCCAGAGTTTCTGTGATTGACTAACATTAATTAATGGCGTGTTTCCATGTATATTTCTCTGAAAGTTAATTACAAATACTGTTTTCCAAAATATTGTTCGGAGAGGAAGGTAGAAGGAGCATCTTCATAAAATGAACATATCTGATACTCAATTTTTAGGTTATTTTCATTTATATATATATATAAAAAGGCTTATGAGATCACCTTTTGTCCGTGTGTGTGTGTGTGTGTCTCCGTGTGTGTCCCCTCCTAATAACTTCTAAACAGTTAGAGAGATTTCAATGAAAGTCGGTAAGGTCATAGTAATATCTTGGACGACCCCGACCGTGCCCTTCAAATTTTATTACGTCTCACCAATCCAACATAGTGGCTGTGCGAAATATTTCTCCGGCATTCTATATCTCCGAAACTATTACTGATATTACCCTGAAATTTTGTACGGTGATAAAGGGCACTACTGAAGTTCGTCTATGAGACGTTGAGTTTGAAATTCTTGCTCTATAATCTACTTTAACACAACGTAGGTCGCTAACCAAAAGCTATTTAGTACTTCACATGAAAAATCTTTGTAAAAGGCGGGGGAAATTTTAAATGGAAAAGAGAAGTAGAATGTTTGAAAATAGGCTGTTAAGTTCCTCACTGAACTACTTGTTAGAGTTGGGGCCATTTGGATGTTCTACTCTCCCATTTCGATGATCAGTTTTGAGCTGCCATATGGCAGAGGAATCGGAACACTGTTGGGAAAGCTATGGCAGAGATTTAATTATTTGTGTCTCTTATTTATCAATTGTTATACGAGAGATCTTTAACAAGTTGGATTTATACAAAATGGAGTGTCATGATATTTTTCCCGCGCTCCAAACATCCCAATTCCCCGTCCGGGAATCGAACTCTCGATCTTAGGATCATGAGTCATACACTCAAATCCCTCAAGGTAGGTAGTCCACATCAAAGGTTGCACTGTGGGTTAGTATTTTCATTCTACGTAATCACTTAATGATCGCTGATATTATTTGATGATGATGAAGATGATGCCGTTGATGATGATTGTTGTTTTAATGGGCAGAACATAACAATAACGGAGATAACAACAGTGGAAGGATGGTGATAAATAATAATAACAATAATAATAATTAAAATTCGCCCTGTTTAATTGTGAAAATAAATTAATAGGCTTAATGTAATTTTTTCCATGAGTGAATTTACATCTTGTACCCCACCCATTGTTTGGGCTCAATCGTGTTGATCGACTGAAGAGCTGAAAATGACAAAATGTGTAGGCAACACTGAAAAGAATGGCTCCAAACCTCTACATTTCCACATAATAATAATAATAATAATAATAATAATAATAATAATAATAATAATAATAATAATAATAATAATAATAATAATAATAATAATAATTACAGATGACGACTGTCGAGACAGAACACAGTTCAGAGAAATTCTTTCCAACATAAAGGTTCTTGTGGGAGAAAAGAAGGAACGCAGGGGAGGAAGGTGGACAGCAGAGAGAAAGGCGCAACACACAGAAAGAATGAAAGAAGTGTGGAGGAAGAGAAAGGAAGAAAGAACTATGAGAAGGAAATGAAATGATGTTTGCGTGGTCCTTAGTTTTGACCAGTTCGCGTAATGTAATGTAATAATAATAATAATAATAATAGTAATTCTAATTTAATTTTTTTTATATTTAATTTATTTATTAAATACTATTTATGTTACATTATTGTGATATGTCTCACGAATCTGATGACAGTACAGATTATCTGTGAGACATATTAATTATTATTTACAACATGTATATAGATTATATTTCAATACAAGAGTGCATGCAATTTTTTTTGTTATGATAATGATAAAGTATTAATGTAAATAATTAAAGACACAAAAAGTTACACTATGGTAGTTATATTAATAAATTTATGTTATGAGTTAATGTTTGGTTAAGTAATATTTTTTAATGTGACTTATAGCTAGTTGTTTGCTGTTAATGTTCCTCAATCCCGGTGGTAGTTCATTAAGTAGAGATGGTATAATATAATCTAGTCTCTTGAAACCATAGCTATTTATACATAAGGGTTTTACATATTTAGTACTTGTTATGGCTCTTGTTTGTATGTTGTGAGAGACCTTATGCCTGAATCTTGGATCATGGTAGTAGAGATTCAGTACAGTAATTTGGAACAACTCTTTAATATTAAAATAAGGGATATCAGTGAAATATTTAAAGAACCTGTTTTGGCTATCTTGAAGATTATTAATTAAAGTTGTGTTTTGATTTCTCCAAGCTGCTATAGCATATCTTAATTTGCTTTCAATCAGAGCACTATAAATTGTTTTGTAAGTTTTCCTATCTACATAAAATCGGAGATTGTAGAAGGTGTAGAGGTTTGCTCTTAGGTTTTTTATTATGTTTACTGTGTGTGTATTCATTTTAAAGTGTTCATCAAGGGTAATTCCTAGGTATTTTTGTGTCGAAGTACTATTTATGAAGGTGTTACATTTGCAACCTGCCAGGATGTTTTGGTGTATGCATGATATGCTGTGGTGCGTTAGTTTATATTTTTCTTGTGTGAAGTGATCAACTCTGATGTGCATTATTTTAGATTTTGTTGTATTTATATACAAATTATTGTCATGACACCATCTTGTGATGTTATTGAAGTCTTCTTGAAGTCTATCAAAAGCTGTTTGAGAGTCTTTATGTATGGTATATATAGTGGTGTCATCAGCATAGATAAATATTTTACTGTGTTTAATGGTTTCATTCATGTCGTTTACGAACAGGTTATATAGTGTAGGTGAAATAATACTGCCTTGAGGGATACCCCGTGTTCCTTCTACTGCGTCACTAATAGTGTTATTGACCATAACTGCCATTTCCCTGTTTTTCAGATAGCTTTCAAATAGTTTGTAAGTCGTGGCTCTTATTCCAATATCGTGTAATTTAGCAATAGTTTATTGTGGTTTATTGTGTCAAATGCTTTAGAAAAGTCAAGAAAAAGTACCATTATGTGATTGTTCTTATTTAAGGCATTATTTATTATATTGGCAAATTCAGCCAGGAGTAGTTCAGTACTTTTTCCCTTCCTAAAACCGTATAGGTGTCCCTTTAAAATATCATATTTATTTAGGAAATTCTTCAATCTCTTATCCAAGCATTTTTCCATTATTTTGTGTAGGATTGATAAAATGCATATTGGTCTGTAGTTGCCAAAGTCTAAGTGATCGCCATTCTTATATATTGGTTTAATAATATTGTGTATTTCATATATTTTGGTATTATGCCTGATTCGAATATCTTGTTTATGAGATGTATTATGATTGGTGTAGTTTTTTTGGATGTTGCCTTTATGTCTTTCAAGCGTATATTGTCCACCCCAGGCGATTTGTCTGTTTTTAATTCCTTAATTATGTTTTCTATTTCATGTTCATCAGTTTCAAGTAATGTAAAGGAATTCATTAATGTGTTTCTATTTGATTGCCATATGTTGATGCTAGAGTTGTGAGCTAGGCTGTTTATTTCTTCACTAAAGGTATTGTTGAATTTATTGATTATCACTTCGTTAGTATAATGTAATCGTAAGTGTTTGTTTATGACTTCATTGACAGTTTGTGTTTTCCGACCTGTTATATCATTAATAACTTTCCACATTCCTTTATTATCGTTTTTGGAACTATTTATCTTATTTTTATAATATTGATGTTTTGTTTTGTTTATTAGCTTATTTAATTTGTTTCTGAAAGCTTTGTATTCATTTTTTATTGTAATATTATCCTTGTTTCTGAGCATTGTTTTGTAAAGTCTGTCTCTTTCCTTACATTGTATTTTTAGGTCATAAGTGAACCATTGTTTGCTTTTTCTGTGTTTACGTGTGGTTATGTAAGATGCTTTTTGGTAGATTTCCTTAAATTTGGTTGTTATATTGTTATATATGTCATTAGGATTTTTTAATTCAAGGCAATCTGTCCAGTCTGTGTTGTTAAGGCTTGTGTGTATTATAGTATCGTTCATTAGCGTAATTGTCGATTCATTATATTGTGATTGTGTCTTATCATTTTTTGGCCAAATACCTGCATATGTTATGTAGTGGTCAGAGATGTCTGCTTGTATGACTGCAGAAGTATGTTGATCTAGTCTGCTACGATAGTATATGTGATCAATACATGTTCTCGAGTCTAAATTTGGATCATAACGAGTACATTGAGTGATAAGTGGTAGGAAACCATGAGTTGCCATAATATTTGTATATTTGATAGCTGATATACTGATGTCATTAGATAAAGTATCAATGTTGGTATCTCCTAAAATGGCGTATTCGCTGTACTTACTAGTGTGTTGTGTTATATGTGTCTCCAGTTCATCAAGAAAGTCATTTATGTTAGTGCTAGGTGGTCTGTAAATGCATGTTAATCCAATCTTTTTGTTCATGTGAAGTATTTCTATTACCATTGATTCATGAGTATTGGAAATGTATGAATTGTGTGTTCTAATAGCCATGTTGTTCTTTACATATATGGCTATGCCTCCTCCTTTACGATTTGTTCTATTACAAAATACAACATTAAAATTATCCAAAGTAAATAGGTAATTATTAGATTCAAGTATGTTAATTTCTGTTAAGCAAATAATATCCAGATCATTAATTTTCTTGCCTAAGGTTATGGTTAAATAATCCCAGTTTTTTGATATAGATTGAATATTTAGAGAAAGGATATTGATTTCAGCATTATTTCTAGTCTTATTACAATTTTCGATGAAATCGGGTATATTGAGAAATGTGAGTTCCTTTTGTATTCCAGAAGCATTTATATTGCTATCCCAACTGTTCATAATATCAATTAATATAATAATTCAATAATAATTCTTTCTTTTTGGCGGGGGGGGGGGGGGGCCTTACCTAATATTGTTAATGTCTTCCTCACGGGTGATTCTCAATATACCAGATTCGTCGTTTTTTCGCGCAGGAATTTTGCCGTTTTTAACCCAAATGAATTTCCAGTTATTTTCTCTTGCCTGATTTTTAGTTTTCCATAGTAGCTCTCTGTAAAATGACGTTAGACTTTTGTTAATGAAAACCCTAGATTTAGTGTTCCCATGAGTGATGAAATTTTGTCCTTTTCTTTTCTGTAAAAATTCATTCTTTTTGGATATAGAGTTGAATTTTACCACTATTGGGGGGATTTTGTTCTTTCTTTGCAGTGGGGGCCTGTAAACTTCCTCTACATCAAACATGTTTAGATCTACTTCTCGAGTCTCAGCAAGTTTGTGGACGATTTCATCCAGGCATTCATCTTTCGCGCGTGGCACTTCACATATTTCACTGTATTGTTGCCTACCGTTCTGTTCCATTGTGTGCACTTACTCGTTTAGATCTGATATTATTTTGTCTTGTAGATTCTTTTCGTCTTTTAGGGTTTTTATTTCTGCTGTAAGTGATTTCAGAAGAGTTGCATTTGACTTAGTTTCCTTAATCAACTCATCATATTTCTGCGCAATAAAGTCGTCACTTTTTACACTTTCACTCACTTGGTTTTTCAGTTCACTAATCTGTTTCTTTAATTCTAAGAACATACCTTTGATATCCGATGCGTGTATTGTCTCCGTGTCCGGTGTTGAAGGTGGAGTCTCTGTGTCATCAGTATTAGCAGCTGGTTGGGTCATTGTTCCACCGCTTGCGACAGCAGGAGCTGACGTCGTCTTCTTGAAACTACGGCATTGTGGACACCGCCATGATTCCTTCGCTTGTTTGGCCATACCCTTCCATGTACCTAATAATAATAATAATATAAGAAAAGAAGATACACCACAAAGAGATACGTTTAGGCATAAAGTGCTAAAAATGGAAGGATTCCAAGGGTGTAAGGGAAAGAAAACCGGCTCGAAATGGTCCGAGGAAAGGAAGAGGAAACGTGATGATGAAGGAATACTGGTGAAAGTAGAAGGAAATTGGCTCGTGGTCCCTAGACGACCTAATCGAAAATAATAATAATAATAATAGTAATGATAGTAACAACAACAATATTAATAATAATACCGTTGTTGTTGTTTCAAAATACTAGCTTAGCTTGCAGAATTTGTATGATAACCTGTGTTATTGTGGTATCCGTAGTAAGGTGTGTATTTGTAATTCGAGTGGGTATTGGAAAGGAGGCGGCCGTGACCCTATGTACCTATGAATGCAGATAACCTCTGGAAGTTGCGTATATGCCTACTTGAAGACAGTGCATGCTCAGGCACAAAGTGGAATTGTGGATTTAATTTCACTTGTGGCCGACTTTTACATGACTGCAGTAAAGCGTGTAATTCTAATTATTTTGCCTTGGAAGTGTACTCCGGTACTTATAGAACAGTTTTATGCCCATGCTTCTATAGGTTGAAAGTTCCAGGGTGTGATGGGAAAAGGTCTAGTTATTTGCGTTTCACCACGGTCAATTGGAATCTGGTTGGTTGGTTCTTAAGTTTAGGGGCTGCGACAACGCGGTCATGTTACCCCGTGTACTTTGGATGTGTGTAGAATCTCTCTGATAACCGGTGTTAATAGTGATGACTGTATTAGTGTGTGTTATCTGTTTTTTTTTTAATTTAAGTACAGACTGCAACTTAGAATTTTTCAAATAGTTCCTACTTTTGCCGCCAAGCGCCACCGTCATCGACTACCAGGCCAAGTTCAGAACTTAGCTACTAGACGCCACCGCAGTCGGCTCTTGGCAACGAACGTAGAAACCTAAGAACGTTGTTTACATTCTTAACCTATCCAATTTAGCTTCACACAGGTGTAATTAGTGGATGGTTGTTTAAAATGCTATAAACCTATGACATGGGACCGCCGGCTTTACTTCCCCTCCGAAGGAAGGCATACTGAGGGATTTTTAACGCTCTAAAAATCCGACGGCTTCGGCTGGGTATTAACCCGCTATCTTGGGCATAGAAGCTCAGCATGCTACCGACTACGCCACCGAAGCCGCTAATCGGAATCTAATCCTGGTCATTATTACTTATGAGATTGCCCAGTTGTTTGAAATCCACGTAGGACAAAAACAAAAGTCTAGTGGCTTATGATCAAGATTTTTCTTTGGAATGTGGAGGAATTGGTGCTTGCCACGGTGGGTGAGTGGTTATCGTGTCGGACTACCAACCCCAAGCTTGCAGGTTCACTCCTGGCCGTGGTAAGTGATTTATGATAGGCGTTAAAAGTCACTGCACGCATGTCATACTTTGTTGGCATGTTAAAGAACCCATTTGAATTCAATAGGCCCTGTTCATAATGGCAAAATTAATCTCGGGATTTTCCGCCAACACAAAGTTCCTACTTTCTCTACTAGAAAGCCCTATAGTATCAAGGAGGTTAGATATCTAACCTTCTTGACTTTCACAGCGCTCCAAAGACCAACAAAATTCGACATGCAAGCTGCCCTCCAAGCGTCAAATAACAAATCTTGCACCCGGCATCCGAGGCCATACGATATTTTATTATTACTGTTATTTGGCAACAATACCATATTATGTTATGTTCTCATTGCTACTTATTATGTTTTGTTCGTATTTCCTACATCTTCCATTTTTTTAACAGAGTTTTATTTTATTTTTCAGGTGAGTGAATTTCCGGCTCCGTTGTCCAGACAACAGACAGGAAGTAAGTCAAATGTTTTCTGCTTGTATAGTATAACGTTCACACCAGCGATTTATATGCTCCTTACAAACACCCTGACTGTTGTTATAGTTGTTGATTCATTTGAGGGATTTTGCGATATCGTAGCCCTTTGCATAGTTGGGAGCTCTCTTGTTTACGCGTTAGGGGTGAGGCGGAGAGCGATGAAAAGGGGATTCCCGCCACCCAGCCTTGCTTCCGTTACCTTATCAACCTCCTTATTACCAGATTACTTTCGTCACCAGAGATCAATGATACCTAGCGGTGAACGTTCGAACTTTGATAGAGCGTTACAACGAAACCTAACCTAACAATTTAGCTTCACACAAGTTTAGTCTGTGGAAGGATCTTTTACATGCCATAAATCTATGACATGGGACCGCCGGCTTTACTTCCCCTCCGAAGGAAGGCATACTGAAGGATTTTTAACGCTCTTAAAAAATCCGACAACTTCGGCCGGGGTTGAACCCGCTATCTTGGGCACAGCAGTTCAGCATGCTACCAACTACGCCACTGAAGCCACTTAGTCTACTAAAGCAACACTATAAAATGTCCTCCAACATGATAAAGTTAGAGTTACATTAATTCGGAACGTTGTTACCCCTGTTTACCGCCCTCCCCAACCCGCTTTCTGCAGACTCGCGCGAGTTTGCGAGCTGACCATGGACACAGGAGACCGGTTGCGAGGAACACCAATGACCAAAAATGAACCATGAAACTGGTAAGCCTCCCACGGCGAGAGGAATGTACCACCTGTGACGCCGCTGCTTCCTGTCCTCAATGATTAAATCTCACAGACTGGTAAGAGGTTATTGAAGAATATTAATAATACAGATCTCATTATATTCTGTGGTAGACAAGGCTTATCTCTAAAGAACGGGATGGCGGTAGCCCGTATAGGAAGCCATTAGGGGCGAGTCCCACCCACACAGGCCATCTTCACCTTTCTATTAACGGGCTTTTGTTCAACCTTAGAGGTGTGTATTATTCCTAGGAAACAGCTCTCTAAAATACCGTATGATTTTATTGATTGAATACATATATACTGTGCCCGGTGGCTCCAAGATACCATAGAGTAGATGACCACACCCAACCTCTATGATGTCCCTTCACTGTAAACACACTCAAAATATCAATGATAAACACTTGAGCTAGTCCCAGCACGAGACGGTTGCTTGCAGAGGATTGGGTCAATGTGAGTGGAAATTATGAAATCAGCCCGAAGAGCACATCACCTAAAACAAAAGGAAACAGAAAACTACTGAAAATAATCAACACATTTAAGATAAAATTCTATCTGAAATTTATTAATCAAGGATCCCTTTCCTATTCTATTTTGGAAAAAAAATGGGATAAGCTAACTAAATATACTTCTGAAATAAACTTAAAAATGCAACCTACAACCTGATCTTAACGTCCCCTCAAGAATATCTTTAACGGCATGGCTAAGAAATGGTACAAAAATTAGATTCCTACGCAAATATAAAGGTCCTTGAAAAATAAAGAGTTGGATTATAATGATCCTACTCGGCAGAAAGTAGCTAATCTATGGACGTCAAAGAGTGTTGTTTACATTCGTAACCTATACAATTTTGCTTCACACAGGTGTAATTAGTGGAAGGTTCTTTAACATGCCATAAATCTACGACATTGGACCGCCGGCTTTACTTCCCCTCCGAAGGAAGGCATACTGAGGGATTTTTAACTCTGTTAAAAAATCCGATGACTTCGGCCGGATTTGAGCCCGCGATCTTGGTCATCAATGTGCGTATGTATGTCTACCCCTTATTATTCCCGTTTTCACCGGGGTCAGGGATGAGATGAGATGAAAATCTATGCGGCGGATGGTTTTTGTGGCTGGATGCCCTCCCGAAATCCAATCACATGAGAGATGAAATTAATAAAAACAAGATGTTCAGGAAAGAACATATAGCCTACTTTCTCCTAAATGTATGGGTATAGTTATAACTCTTTGTCTTTATCATCTCCTAATTTCTTCCAATTCGAAGTGCAAATTGGCACACTGGATTTGGGGAGTGGCGTTCAAATAATTTACCCCAGCATTTTGCAATTTCATCAGTAAACACTCCAAACAACGTAGGTATTCAGTTTATTAACACCGACTACTTACAATAATTTAAACATCGTTGCTCTAAACGTATCACTGGGAGAAACATATTTAATATAACTATTACACAGCTAATTTGTAATCGCGCACGGCTAATGAGAAAGACAGGCCATAGCGCGTAAACCAAACCCTTCTGTGACGTAGGCAATGTACCGGTACTGCTTGATGGTGCTTGTACGTTTAAGTCAAGAGCAATTCATAAGCAGCAGAAATGCAATATTTTATATCAATCTTCATAAAATGAACGCAGTTTAGATGTTCCGTGTGTTTTCAAACACGATAAATTATACTGTATAGGTTTGCAAAACTACGCCTATTGAAGTTACTCCTTACAAAAATCCACGCGAACTAGGATTCAAGGGTTCGTTGTGTCTTTAATAGCTGCAACGAACAGGCTACAGTAAGTCGAGTTGTAGATTCTGTGACCTTCGTTGTGAGTTAAATTATGTGCACATTAGTATAATTAGATCAAAGAATTGCAGCACAGTATAGATATCATTAACTTATTGTTGTTTCAAGGGGCGGAACATAAATTAATTCGTTTATAGAAGAGATCTGCGGAATACACTACCCACCGACTAACGACTTGTATCAATACCTTCTATGAAGACAAGTGATAAATGAATACCAACGTTTATACAGGTTCAATGATGTAGACAAGATGACTAGGTACCACACCGGCAGTAAAACGAAGACCAGGCAGTGGTGCAACAGAACTACATTGCTGACGTCACGAAAACTCACCAGAGCCAGTCATTCTCGTTGGCCGTGATAATCGCGCCTTATCTTGGGGATGTGTACCCTCTATCGGCAAAAATAATAACCTTCGCAATTATACTGTAGACATGGGTTCACTAACTGGCCGGTAGAGAGCATAGCTCGCATCTAGTTACATAGTTCAAGTAATTACCCTTAGATGTCACTCCGGTGGTGAATGTTGTTTTAATTAAATATATATTTTCCATTTCAAAATGCACCATATAATGCCTTATTTTATAACGTATCAGTACTCAAGAAATAATAAATATAAAAAAATCAAGAAAAAAAGTCCAACTCTGATAGGATTTGAACCACGGCCAGCCTGTTGAAAGACTAACGCGCTGACCACTCAGCCAATCGTAAACACTCTAATAGATCGTTAGGAACCAATACATATACCACGTTATAGCAAATCATGACTTGGACTAAACTTTTTCTTTACTGGAGTATATTTTAAACCGAGTTCATTTCATAGAAAGTTCATATATTTGTTACCACTAGCCTATATTGCATGCAACATACTGAAATTAATAAAATATAGGTCAGAACGAGAGATCAGCTGCCACCTTGTCAAATAACCGAGACGACTCAGCTTTTTAAAATCACTTCTAGACTATAATATTAAAATATAAACTTTTAATTTCAAACGGGCCACGTCGTTTCAAACAGATTAAGCGATTCTTGGTTCGATAGTCGGAACTGGTGGGTCCCTTGTTATGGATTATAAAGTTTGCATAATTCACACGGCCGCCATTCTGAAATAGTACGGTTGATGACCTCGTAATTTGGGCACAAGACACGCCTCATATGAAGGAACGTTGTTACCAAATTTGGTAAAGATCCGATTATTAGTTTGGTTGTAATGCATTATTACGTTTTGACCATTTGAGTGGCCGCCATTAAGTTTTGGTAAAGATGGCGGCAATATAAAACATGACACTGAGGTGCCCTTTGCCAGTGCTACCTCTGTACCAAATTTCGTTCAATTCGGTTTCACCGTGTTCGAATTGATAGGGGGGGACAGACATTCAGAGTACACACACTCACACACACACACACACTGTGCCCGATAATCTGGCTTTGGATTGGGTGGCCCGACACACACTTCAACCCTCACCCAGAATTCGGTACAACTCGAAAAGAAAAACAAAATCTTGAATGTCCGAATCAATTTTGGACTTAAAAAAACCTGTGTCGGGAACGAGATTCAAGCAATCCCGGGGTCTTTATAATGATGGGTACAACTGGGGTAAAATCTCAAAATTGATCCGGTGGACACACAAGTATGACAACGAACAAGAATGACAAAAAACTCCGCTGTTAAGATAAAACTCATCCACCATTTATTACAGAACCACACCACTAAATACATAGAATCAAACACAGAAGCCTACCTTCGCTCGGAGACTTCTCAAAATTACTCTTGATGTGCAAATAAATAAATGACGCAGACGCAAAATTCAAATTAATGAGGACAAAAATCTCCGGGCGTCCTAATCTTTGGATACAAAATAACTTACGGAGATCAGAGCTATATCACCCTAGTATTACAACCATTACTTCAAAATGCTATGTCACCTCTCCGTTAATAGTCCATAAATGAGCAGGTGCATAAATCTGAGAAGATATTCAAAGAAAAAAAATTGTTGCCTCATTCGATCTCCTAACTAAATGTAATCACCAAAATAGGAAAAAGAATATTTTTATATATGGATGTCACTGGCGTTAAAGAATTTATTTTCAGACCTTTTATTCATGGATTAAATACTTTCATTATTATTTTCACTGGTTTTCGTTCAGCTGTGCCTCACTCAGAAAAATGACTGGTTGTTGGCTTTAACATTTATCACTTTACATTGTAACATCTTTATGATCCCAGATATTTATTTATTTATTTATTTGTTAATCACTGCATGCTCTTCACATATTTATAACTACACCATAAACATTTAAGTAGATGGCCTCTGCCTATCTGTATTATTTTCAACTGACAATTGCCTCAAAATTTCATATACTTGAACCTATCACGTAACATTAATTATAATAATTTATTTTATTCACCTCGCTATAGCGAGAACCTTTAGTTTCATCATAACTTCGTATTAGGCAACCCTGCTATTTTATCAATGCAGTTTCATTATTTACACAACCTTGTATCAGTCACCTACCAAACGCATCTCCTCATGTTAGCATGTAAAGGGAAACCTCAGTGACGTGTGAGTGTTTAGTATAAATATGATGTGCGCACAAAAAGTGGCGCATTAAGTGTAAATGAATCCCTTGTAATTTAAGCCTGTTCAAACCATAAATTGTCATCCAGGTTGCACCAATTCAAAGAACACAGCGACTTAACACGCTGAAAGATCCCTGTACTCAGATTATATTTTAAAGCATCCATATATTTATTTTTAAACCCTAAATATGACTGCATTAATCTCTCAAAAGAAAACTTAAAATTTACTATCCTAATAATCATGTCATTATATCGCATTTTATCCTTATTGATTAACTTCTATTTCGATTTTAGCCCATCTGTCCAAATCTTAGTAACCACTACCCATTAACCACTACTTAAGAATTAACATGGTTTTCAGTACCTTTCGACCACCTCAATCTTGGTTCCGCTGACACGTTTCCTGGGGGTTTGGGTCCACGTTCTTCCCATTGAACATCCTCCCCTCTCGTCCTGGATCCAGCTCGCGACCCTCGGGGTGTCCTTGGTCCTGGCTCGCCTTCGTTTCCACGTCATCGTAACAGCTTCCACATACTAAACTTAGCTTGTCATCTCTTCGCTCGTAAAGTTCTTAACACAAAACTCGCACTGGTCTGTACTGATAGCCTTTATGTCCGTCCAATACATCGCTGCAATCTTCATGTCGAATATGCCAAGTAATATCAACTTATGGCCGTGATAATAACTCTATAACGGCACAGGTTATATCGTACGCGTCTACACCAGCCTGCACTCATAAGAGATTACGTCCGTCCTTGGCCTTGAATGTCGCTCTATATTTGGACTACTCTCAGTTTATCTCTCATAGTTCACTGACCCTGGACACTCATTTGTCTGCTCGTCAAACAAAAGCACATCGCTTCGTTCATATGTTCTGGGCGTCAATTATATCGCGCACGGCCCATACAGTCCCGTACCTAGTAAAAGCTTGAGACACCACGTGTGTCTGCTCGCACTTCGTCGTACAAATGACTAGTGTCCCACAACATAATGCATTATGATCTGCGTTATAATATCACCTCGCCACATTCGGCTTTAGTATTCGTTAATACAGAGCTGTCCACGCAAGAAATAATACTGAGCCTTTCAGCTATGTCCCAAAAACTGTCGGAATACCACACTGGTTCCAAGCGGCCAAGGTACGACTGCTACTACACACTTGTTAGAAACTTCACACAAAAATAAAGATGAACTTCGGCGTACGGCGACACAAAAGAAAGTGAACTTCGTTGTACGGCGATGCAAAATAAAGTGACCCGCTTCTCCGGTGTGACCTTTCCACCTTGACTTTTCCTGGAGCTCATCAGCGCCCTCTACACTTCTGGAACCTTCGCCTAGTCATGCTGTCGACTATGTCCATGACGTAAAAACATCAACCTCAGGTTACTTCCGCTTGCTTTCTTCCTCCTGCTATGCGACGTTGCCAGAGCTCTCAAAACCATGCGATATCGGTCACAACACACACACAGACTCTCACACACACACACACACACACAGAGACAGACACACAATTTTTGGGCCTGTAGTGATCTCATAAGTCTACTTTCATTTTTTGCAAAAATTGAAAGTAGGCTAATTAATGAAACTAGGCAAGGATGTGGAAGGAAGCGGCCGTGGTTTGTCAGAAAGTACCATCCCAGCATTTGCCTGGAGTTGAAAATGGGAAACCAGAGTTACATTTCACGGACGGCTGATGGTGAGGCTCGAGCCCTTGTCTACCGAGTCCGCAGATACCTTGGCTCCATGGCTTAGCGCCTCGCGTTAGCGAGCGTAGTTACCGCCGTCGGTTAATAGGTCATCAATATTACAATTTTAACATTGTTGCATAGGACGTACTTACTCCCCTTAAGAGCAAGTTAAGTGTGCAGTGACTGGTCAAACTCAAAATCAGATTTTTAGCCTATTTTCATTTATGAAAAAAAAAAGGCTTATGACATCACATTCTGTGTGTGTGTGGGCGTATGTGCGTGTGTCTAATAAAATCTAAACGGTTGCAGTGATTTCAGGGAAACTCATTGAGGTCATAGTAGGCTACTATTTTGGCCTACCCCAACTGTGCCCTTCAAATTTTATTACGTCTCACCAATCCAACATGGCGGCTGTGCGAAACATTTCATCGGCATTCTATATCTCCGAAACTGTTACTGATATCACCCTGAAATTTTGTACGGTGATAAAAGGCACAAATAGACATTCACCTATGTAACTTTCAAAGACCTGTTAACTGAAAAACGAACATGACGGCCAAGCGAAGTTGAAACATTTAAATAAACTTTTCTCGCACTTGAACCATACGAACGGTAGGCCTACAGCAAATGTTTATACACATTGTAATGCACTAACATATAATTTAGTTCAATTGTTTGCATAACCTCAAGATGACGACTGTGCGAAATTTTAAAATTAAGTTTTTATATCTTGTGTCTTAATCATGCAATCTAAGTCAACGTTGAATAATGACGCTACGCAATAATCGGTCATCTAATAGTGCATAATTCTATGGCCTACATAATTATATAAAAATCCAACAAGGGGACCATCCGAAATCTTTAGACGATGCTTAATCTATGAAAGCAATCAAAATGAAATTTTGTGTGTTAACAGAGGCTATTAACATAAGTAGTATATATGAAAGTAGGTTATATAGTTCTTCACGGAACTACTTGTTTTGACTTGAGGCTATCTTTTCGCAGAGATGCGATATAATGTGAATCCTACAAGTATGTTTCGATAATGATTGATTGAAACGACTAGTTGTTTGGTATTGCAAGAATAGTTCCTTTTACGCCACCTTCTGTCAGCTAAGGACCCTGAATCCAAAGATTCTGAGTTTGATACCATTTTCTGCCAATAAATTTAATTCTGACCTGATGGTTTGAATTGGGCACACTCAGTCTCGAGAGGTAAATTTGAGAAGTGATTGCTTCGATTTTCACCTCAGCCATCATAAAAGTGGGTTTCCGTGGTTTTCCACTCCGATTCCAGATAAATATCGGAGTGGTCCATAACTTAAGGCCACGGCCACCTCCTTCCAAATCATAGCCTTAATTACTACTGTAAAATTACTCAGATTATCAGACAGATAACAGAGCCTCCGTGGCTTAGGCGGCAGCACGCCGGCCTCTCACCGCTGGGTCCGTGGTTCAAATCCCGGTCACTCCATGTGAGTTCTGTGCTGGACAAAACGGAGGCAGACAGGTTTTTCTCCGGGTACTCCGGTTTTCCCTGTCAACATTTCATTCCAGCAACACTCTCCACTATCATTTCATTTCATCTGTCATTCATTTAATCATTGCCCCAGAGGAGTGCGATAGGCTTCGGCAGCCGGCACAGTTCATATCCTCGCCGCTTGATGGGGGCTTCATTCATTCCATTCCTGACCCGGTCGGAGACTGGAAGCAAGCTGTGGATTTTCATTCATCAGACAGATAACACACACAGCCAAGTACACGAGGCTGCATGACCGCGATATCGCAAAGTTCCTAAATTAATCAACGACAAAATAGTGAAATAAGTCAAGATTTAAGCATTGTATTTTGACAACCGTATTGATGACAAATGGAAGTGTTCTTTTAAAAGGTGTATATTGTCTGTACAAAACTCCACCTATTAGTTGAAAATCAAGATTTCTCTGGACATGTCCAAATAATATCACGAGTTTAATGCAGTATTATGTAAATAAATGGGTGTTCGCATTATGTTTAATTTGAGATTGTTTAATTTGATAATCAATAGCATTTTGTGCTCAAAGTAATGTTTTACTGCGATGCTACTATCAACAATCAAGAAGAGGAAGGCACCCAAGAGTAGGTCCCAAGGTCAAGGGTTCACATCGAGGCATATCCATGTAACAGTTCAGGTAACAACGCATATAATTGCAGATGGCCACGCTATATGGTTCAAGAACTGTTAAAAGTTGCTTGTCCTCATGTCGAATGTATCTTTTAAGGGACTGTGGGCTACTAATGAATTATCATGGAGCTAATCACATCAGTCTCTTTGAGTGTTGCTTAGTCAGCTTTAGATCAGGTGTCAAGTTCGCGGGCTCGGATTCCGGTCTGGGATTTTTTTAAAGGATGCGACAATATTCACGTCAACAACCACATGCTTGCTTATCATATCTAGGTGGCCAGGTCATATGCCCTCCATTTGAGCTCGAGAATAAACTGGATTACTAGCCTCCCGCTTCTTGGTCGGTTAGTTGATGACGCTATCGCCAGGAATGCACCACAGTTGCAGGAGAGATGTCAGCTGCATTTTAATGTATCATCACGGGATGGCAATGCCCTTGCCCGCAGCAAGAATGGGTATGAACATTTGTTGCAATCCACGTTAACAGTTACTATGATGTGCCAAGATTCCTACAAATTGCTCCCTGTCTTCAACAGCATAGCAAACAAATCTTTGATAATGTATTTAATATTTATACAACTCGCAGCACATGTTGTAATGGGGAAGGTGCATGGTATCGTGTATGGAGACAAGCCAAGGCATTCACTACATCATCAGCTGTGTGAAAGAATGTTTCTTCGGTGGATTAATGGTAGCGTGTCCACCCCACGATTACAAGATCGCAGCTTCGATTCCCCTTCAAGGAGAAGAAATTTTGAAGGGCAAGAAGAATCCTCGGCACTCCAAAGTCGGCTCATAAAAGATCTCCCGTACCACGTTTGGTTAGCAAGAATATTGCGAGCCACGGAGGGTGTGTGGTTAACGTGTCGGACTACCAACCCCAAGCTTGCCGGTTCGCTCCTGGCCATTGTAAGTGATTTTTGAAAGGCGAAAAAAATCACGACGTGCATGTCATACGTTGTTGGCATGTTAAAGAACCCATTTGAATTCAGCAGGCCGTGTTCATAATGGCAAAATTAGTCTCGGGATTTTCCTCCAACACAAAGTTCCTCCAGTCTCTACTAGAAAGCGCTATAGTGTCAAGGAGCTTAGATATCTAACCTCCTTGACTTTCATAGTGTTCCAAGGAACGACGAAATTTGAAATGCAAGCTGCCCTCTGGGTGTCAAATAACAAAGCTTACACCCGGCACCGAGGCCATACAATAAAAATAAAAAAATCTCGTCCGCAGATCACTCAGTAGATTTCCGGTTTCTTAAACTGATCTCCACCTAGTGGCATAGTGACTAGCATTCTTGACAGTAATGGTGGAAGCCCGGGTTTGTTTCCCGGCTCTACCAAGAAATGTAATTCTGGTCTGAGGGTTGAAACAAGGTACACTGAGCTTCGTGAGGCAAAAATGGGAAGTGGTAGATTCAATTCCTTCCTCAGCCATCTTGAAAGTGGTTTTCCGTGCTATCCCACTTTTACTCCAGGAAAATGCCGGGATGGTACTTAACTTTAGTCCTCGGCTGCTTCCTATCCAAATCCTACCTCAATTAGATATACACACACTAGTACAGACATCACAGTGACACAGGTTATCACACAAATTTTACACACACCCAAGTAGACGAGAATACACAACCACGTTGTCGCAATGCCCCTAAAAAATCAACAATAACTCTTAATAATCCTGTCCCAAAGATCCTAGGGTTGATTCCCGACTCTGCCAAGAAATTTAATTCTGGTCTGAGGGCTGGATCGGGGTACACTGAGCTTTGTGCCTTGTGAGAAAAATCTGAGAAGAGATGGGTTCGATTCCCTCTTCAGCCTTCATACAAGTGATTTTCCTTGTTTACTCAATTCTACTCAAGCCTACGGGACGATTCTTAACTCGTGGCCACGGCCCACTCCTTCCCAATACTCACCTCAATTATAAATACACATAAAACAAAGGTTATCTGACAAATCCCAAACAAACCAAAATAACATGGTGCTGAAACGATCACGATGTCCAACCCCCTAAATAACACTCCGAACAAAAAACTTAACCGGATGATAGAGCAAATGTATCTACACTACGTATACCATGTGAAGGTAATTATTATCATTGTTATGAGTAAAGGAGATATATTTTTCTTGTCACATTAGATACATAGTCTATTGGGGTGGATTTGTGTACACTTCTATGTAGTTTTTCCAGTCATGCGTTCCATTATTAGCTTCTTTCATAGTCAGTTAGTCTGTCAATTAGTTATTCAGTTAGTCAGTCAGTTAGTCTCTCAGTTAATCAGTCAGTTAGTCTGTCAGTTAATCAGTCAGCCAGTCAGTTATACTGTCAGTCAGTTAGTCTGCCTGTTAGTCTGTCAGTTAATCAGTCAACCAGTCAGTTATTATGTGTATCAGTTAGTCTGTGAGTCATTCAGTCTGTTAGTCAGTTAGTCGGTCTGTCAGTTAGGTCTGTCTGTCAGTAAGCTAGTTAATGCCTGCTTGATTTCAACTAATAAAATTAATACAAAATTTAAAATAACAAGAAAATAGACATGTCTATACAGCGTGTTATAAACACTGCCAACAAATAAATCACCAGGTTCAAAAGCAATCGAAACAGAAAGGGTATTTTACGTTGTTTTGGTGTATTCTTGTTAATTTTCATCGTGGAATTGGAAACGATGTTACGCCATCTCCAGCCGATGTTTGTAATCACAAAGCGTCTGGTCCAAGAATTTGTAAACCTAAAGCAGGTGACATCACTTCATTACACGCAGATCTGCAGCGTGTAAGGTTTACAAACAGGATTAGGTGGAACAGTTGTTTAAGTAAGGCTGCAGGGAACTTATATATACAACTTATCATTCTCACATGTATATGAGTATGGTAACTGTGCTGCAGTGACCAATGTTCGAACTCCACGTAGTAGCATAATGCTTTAAATCGTGCATCACGACTACAATGGGAAGCTGCTCAAATCAGGAGATTCGGATCCCGACGCTTCCTGCAGGCAAATGACAGGATAGTACCTTATTTCAAGTCCCGTAGCACCCACTCCAATCCCAGCCTTATAGACTACAGTTGGACACACTACTACAGTGACCACAAAACACAGGTTATCAGACAAGTTCAACACACACTCAAGTTCACGCCACTGAAGGCCAAACTGTCTCGGACCTCTTAAATGAATTGACAACAATGGCATGAATTTTCAACAATAAGTTGCTTCTAAAGACAGTGTGTAAATATCAACTTATCCTCACGTTACAGGTCCTACTAATCTACTGTAGTCCAGAATCGTAAAAACAGGATGTTCAGGCTATTTAAATCCTTCCTTGACGTCATATATACATTCAAATATTACAGGTATGTGCTGATAAAATTTTAAAAAAGACAAAAACAATCAGATCAGTCATTATCTATGAAAACAGTAATTGTTTGAGTCTTCTGTCTTTTGACTGGTTCGACGCAGCTCCCCATGCATCCCTGTCCTGAGCTAATCTCTACATAGCTACCACATCCTAAATCCGAGGCAATCTGTTTAACATATTCTAACCTTATTCTACCCCTACAGTTCTTGTCCTCGACCCTTCCTTCCATAACTAGCATGCGTCTTAACAATCTATCTCTTCTCTTAATTAAAAGTCACCAGAAACATCTCTTCTCTCCCACGTCTTGTCTTAATAGCTCTTAATTTGTTACTCCACCTATCCTTCTGATCTTCATCATTCTCCTGTAACACCACATTTCATATGCTTCTAGCTTCCTCTTTTCAGCTGTGCTGACAGTCCATGTTTTACTTTCATAGAGCACCACGTTCCAACGCGGGTTCAAACCCGGCTGAAGTCGTCGGATTTTTAAGAGCGTTAGAAATCCCTCAGTGTGTCTTCCTTCGGAGGGGAAGTAAAGCCGGCGATCCCATGTCATAGATTTATGGCATGTTAAAGAACATTCCACTAATTGTATCTGTGTGAATCTAAATTAGGCTAGCTTAAGCAATTGACAGACGCTCTTAGGTTCCGACGTTCGTCGCCGGGAGCCGACTGCAGTGGCGTCTGGTAACCAGGCTCTGAACTAGTAGTCACTGCCAGTGGCGTTTGGTGGCAAACGTAGGAACTACTTGAAAAAATTAAATGTATGCAGTCCTTACTTGAATTGAAAACAGATACACACACTACACAGTCATCACAATTAACACCGGTTATCAGACATATTCTACACACACCCAAAGTACACGGGGCTACATGACCGTGTTGTCGCAGCCCCTAAACTATGGAACCAACCAACAAAGGCTTTCAAAAATGGCCCATCGGCACTCAATTATGTCCCTTAACTAACAGGGGGTTCGGACATAAAGAGGCAAATTGCTGCCGTGAACTATTAGTTATCAAACAAGAAGTTCTGTGACGAACTAAAGAGCCAACTTTTCTTAAAATTTAAGATTCATGCCAATGTTTAATCTACATGGATCTATCTAAAATAATGACGAAATTAAGTTGGTAATATCGAATAGTTCGAAATACTGTAGGCCTATAACTGGCATAATGTAGCCTAATATAGAACTACAGTTGGCAGCCCTGGTGACTGAATATATTCTTAAAATGTGGTTGAAGTCCAATGGATAGCATGGACGTTACATGCAGTTAAACATTGGATCTAACAGCGCGCGTAAAATCATGTTGGCAACAATGACATACATGTATTGTTCAGAAATAATCTGAAATAATATGATCTATTGTTGTGTCAATTTTGAAGGAAATCCATTAGTTAGTATAGAAGTTACATGCATTTTAAAATTGGACCTATCAGCTGGCTTAGAATCATGTTGGCAGCACTGGCTTAGGCCTATATTAGTTACTCCAAATTAATCTAGAATGCCAGGTACTATACGTGTGCAAAGTTTAGAGCTATTGGCTTGCATACTTTCTGATATATTGATAATAGGGTAACACAAATAGAGACAGTATTTATTAACAGTTGGCAGCCCTGGTTACTCTTAAGAATCGGCATAGTCATATCTGTTATGGTACACACAGCACACACGAAATTTGTTTGAAATCCAAATGATAGTATAGAAGTTACAAGTATTTAAAGTTCGACCTCTCAGCAGGCTTAGAATCATGTTGGTAGCACTGCCGTATATAAGTTACTCCAAATTAATATAGAATGTCAGGTACTATACGTGTGCATAGTTTAAAGCTGTCGGCTTGCATACTTTCTCATATATGGGTATTTGGATTTTTTTTAAATGAGAGCATTTAATAACAGTTGGCAGCCCTGGTGGCTCTTAAGAATACGCTCAGTCATATCTGTTTATGTACACATAGCACATACGAAATTTGGTTGAAATCCAATTGATAGTGTAGAAGTTATATGCATTTAAAATTTGGACTTATCAGCAGGCTTATAATCATTTTGGTAACACTGCCATGTATGGCCTCCTGGAAATTAACCTGCAATACACAGCCAGCCAGACAGACATACAGACAGACAGACAGACAGACAGACAGAAGGACAGACAGACAGACACACATTTGCCCGATCTCATAAGTCTACTTTTTCCTCATTTTTGCAAAATGTGAAAAGTAGGCTAAAAATTCTATGTGACACATGTATAGCAGTTTTGTTCATGAAAAGGCACGTGGGATGGCCTGGGTGAATCCGGCGTGCTCCGCTGTGTTGTTTCAGTGAGTGGGACTCCAAGCTCACCTCTCCTTACTGGGTGGAGTATCCTGCCTATATTATTCTGCTAAGGTCCCATTCCGGTTTTGTACCGAAAATAAGATCCTGTTAATACCAACCTACACATATGGGGTACCTACAGGTTCCGCATAACCCCACGTGTGCCCGAAACGCACTCATTTCCTCTTTAAATGCCTCACAATTAAATAAATACCTTAAAAAATGTACATTTACAATGGGAGCACCGTAACCTGGCGCGGCGGCAGCCATCTGGCGGGAGCGGGGCGTACTGCTAGGCGATCCTGCCGCTAGAGCGCAGGGCAGCGCGGTGGCGGCAGCTATCTGGCGGGAGCGCGGCGTATTGCTAGCTGAGGAGTCTCTCAGAAGATGGCTCCGGTGTGGTCTCGTCAAGATTGTCATGTTATCTAAGAAGCCAACTGAGCTAGGAAGCTGGGTAGTATACAATTCGCAACCCACATATAGGGTACCTACAGGTTCCGCATAGCCCCATATGTGCCCTAAACGCACTCACTTCCACTTTACTACCCCATAAACCTACATTCACGTTGCGAAAGCTCGCACGGGCCCACTAGTAGTACATATTTGACGTGCACTTGTTCGTCAACCTTGGCTTGCCTGCTCGCTGACAATCTGAGAGAAGAAGCGATAGGTAGAAGTAGGAAGCAGAGACACACGTACACTATATTTTAATATGTATCGTCGGTATTCAGCTTCCGCAGACTGTGTTGCCGTAATATAAAACTTCAGACCTTTCTTGGAGAACTGGTTTAATTGGTTGTGATATTAATGACAAAGGAAAACGGAGAGACAGATACAAACTGAATGTTATGGGTTCGATTCTTAGATTATATCTAAGCTCTATTTTGAATTTCTAGCTACCATGGTTGAATATCTATGACTTTTGTCACGCGACCCTTGCCCACACACTCGCAGTACCAAGGCCGATCAGTTTGCCAGTGATCAAAGCAGACCAACAACAACACATCTGTTGTAAGTTATATCCTTCAAATAGTGAGGTGTTATCTCCAGCGTCTTCAAATCTACGGTATGTAAACAATTGGTCAAATTACTCTGGGTTTATGCTACAGCTTACCTTTCAATTTTTCTATTAATTTTTTCGCGTTACAGGTTGTTGAACCAAAATAACAAAGCTTTAAGCAAGTAACTTCCATTCACCCGTAGCAACAAGGATTTTTCACAGACGATTTTTTACAAGATACTTGTACAATGGGGTATTATGCCCAAATTTTAAAATCTGTTTCAGTTTCCCAATAAAATGTAGATTATCAGGACTCCCTCCAAACCCCCCTTTTTTACTGTTACAGATCCTGTGTTTGAATTGGGATTTCAACGACGAAGGGACTATGACCTGATCTTCTGCACATAGTCGAATTCTTTAAGCATTTTATTACTTTGACGATTGTAAAAATATTTTTTTAAATTATTATTTTTGACAAGATCAACACATAGACTGTCATATGAGAATCATTAATTTGTTTAACTGAAAAAGACTCACAGAGCCGAAACATGTATCAAAGTGTGTAAGGACATCGTATAAAAACATTTTTGTGTTGTAAAGTGGATATTAGTGTAATATACCTTGATTGATTCAGCATACGGAAAACAATTGAGAACAGATGGGTTCGATTGCTTCCTCAGCCCTTATAGAAGGGATTTTCCGTGGTTTTCCTCTCTTATTGGGGCGTGATGCCGCAGTAGTCACGTTGCTTGCCTCTTACCAAGGCGAACCGGGTTCGATACCCAGTCAGTGCATGTGAGATTTGCGTATTGTAATATCACGCCCTGTGGTTCGGGTTCCACGTATAAATGTAGGTACCGTGGCTCATGATCTCGAGCTTAACGGTCATGAAAAACTCTCTTATTCAAGGTAAATGCCTGGATGGTATCTAAAATTATATTCCTCCTTCCAAATCCGTGTCTCAAATAGCAATACACACACTAGTACAGATACTACAATAACAAAGGTTATCATACATATTCTGCCTCTTACTCGGGCCTCGGGCTCGATTCCCGACTCCATCATGGATTTTAGAAACTGACGTATGGGCTGGAAAGAGGTGCACTCAGCCTCGTTAGGTCACTTGAGTAGCTGCCTCACAGTGAGACAATGCATGGCCATGATGACAAAGATTAACGACTGAGAGGACCCGATGCGCTAACAACGCGTCAACCCACAAACTGCAAGCCGAATGGCTGGCCAACGGTCGCTTGGTTGGCCAGGGCCCTCGATGGTCTGTGGTACTACGAGGTTTGGGTTTTATTATACAGATACTACACACACAGAGGGCTGATGACCACGCTGTCACAGGTTCATAAATGAAACAACAACAAAAATAACAGGGTTGGCTGCATGGCTCAGTGGTGAGGCTCTCGCCTTCTCAAGATAGCGGGATCGAATCCCGGTGCGAGAGTGCGCAAATGCGAGGGAGCAGTAGATTTACTGACACGTTAAATATCCCCTTTGGGGCAAAATTCTGGCAACCCGGCGTCTCTAAAAGCCTCAGTAGTTAACAGGGACGTAAAACCAATAACATTATTATTATTATTATTATTATTATTATTATTATTATTATTATTATTATTATTATTAATATTATTATTATTATTAACAACAATAACAGACATTAAAATTAAACACTGTTGTATTTCAGCTGCAAAATAATTAATAATATACTACCGAAATAATCAATATACTTTCACGTGATCTCAATAATTGTATTTATCTAGATGCTAGAATTGTGTTTGTTACTAATTAGTTCATCAAGTCACCGCTACATTAATCTGCAGTCATTAAGTGGTGTTATGAATTGACGTCATTAGTGTAATGACAGCCACTCAAGTGCAATTAGCATATGTATTTACCGCTCTCCTTGTAGGGGCTACATGAGTGAAGTAGCTGCGGAAGTCAACACCTCGACTAGTAGGTCATACAGCTGTGCTTCAGACACTCTTCTTGGTAACAACGACAAATGTCTGGGTCAAAGTTGGACAAAGTACTCATACAAATACAAAATAATATTTGAAAATATTATTGAAAATACCAAAGACTTCGAGTAAAATATGGTTCCATGCCATTGAAGTTGTTAAATGTAAAGAATGGATTTTGTACAAACCCGGTCGTAGTCATCGGATTTTAAGAGCGTTAAGAAACCCTCAGTATGCCTTCCCTTGGAAGGGAAGTAAAGCCGGCGGTTCCATGTCATAGTTTTCTACTTGTAAAAAAAATCTGTTTACCTTTCTGCTTAGTAAATTGACAAATATTTAGATTACCCGTCTGGAAACTTTCACAGTAATATAATAATTGGAATTGCATTGCGTCTTACAGAAATAGATGGATCTGTGAGATTCTGTTACCATGGTTATCGTGTTGCATTCTTTAATTATTTCATTGTAAATATACATGTTTTAAGGTATTTATTTAATTGTGAGGCATTTAAAGAGCAAGTGAGTGCATTTCGCTTACACATTGGGTTATGCTGTAGGTACCCCATATGTGTAGGTTGGTGTTAATTGGACCTTATTTTCGGTACAAAATGGAATGGGACCTTAGCAGAATAATATAGCGAGGGATTTGCCGTTCATACTCCATGGGCCATAGGCCTAATAGAAAATTCATTAAGTATAACATATTATTTGTGTGTTGTGTTGTATTTTACAACTTTTTTTGTATTGCCAGTAATTGTAGGCTATATAAACTTTGAATCTTATCTAAAATAATTACACAAAATTATATGTTCTAAGATATTGTTGATACAGTATTTCTGGGTATTTTGCGGTGACAATCTCCTGAGAATACTCACAATTGGTGACAGGCCAATCATGAACTTGGGTCTAATTAAGGTAAGACCAGGGAGGGGATTTTGGAAGGAAGTCGGTAGTGGAACTGTTGAAAGGAACCGTCCCAGAATTCGCCTGGTGGTGAAAATGTGAAACCACGAAAACCAATTCCAGGACGGCCGAGGTGGGATTCAGATTCCAGCGAAGCACGGGCAGATGTGTTAATGCTCTCGGCCACAGTGGCTCGTGTACCGAAAATACATTTAGTGTATACTTTTCCCAACTCTGGTTAGGTTAGTTATTGTTGCTTTAAGGGGTGGAACAGTGAGGTCATCTGCCCCTTTTCCCAACTCTGTTGTAAGAGAACTTGTTGATGTTTTTCATTCATTTAGGGGTTTAGTGACATCGTGTTTATGTAGGCCCGTATATTTGTGTGTATCTGTCTGCTAACCTGTTAAATTGTGTTGGCTGTAGTAGTGTGTGTAATCGTAATTTGGGCTAGGATTTGGAAGGAGTCAGTTGTGGCCTTAAGTTAAAAACAATATCGGCCTTTACTTGGAGTATAAATGGTAAACAAAAAGAAAACACTTTTAGGACAGCTGTGTGCGGGAATCGAACTTATCTCTTCTCAGTTTTGCCTCACATAGTAGAGAGTACACCAATCCAACCCTCAGATAAGAATTACATTTCTTCGCAGAGTCAGGAATTGAACCCAGGGCCTCTGGATCTTGTGTCATAATGTTTCCCCTTGAGGAGCTTGCACATCATGGTCATTTCAGTCAGCCCTGTGTACTTTAAGTTAGTGTGTAAAATTAGTCTAATATTCTGAGTTATTAAGGAATCTGCAGTAAAGTGTAGGCTATTTGTAATTGAGGAAAGGATTGTCGTTGATTTATTTTTAGGGTTTTTGCTCCATCGTGGCCAAGTAACCCTGTGTACTTGGTTGTGTGCGTAATTTTCTATGATTACCTGTGTCATTGTTATGGCTCTATTATTGTGTGCACATGTAATGAAGGTTGTTGTTGTTTGAGTCTTCAGTCTTTTGACTGGTTTGATGCAGCTCTCCATGCCTCCCTGTCCTGAGGTAATCGTTTCATCTCTACATAGCTACCACACCCTACATCCGAGGCAATCGGTTTAACATATTCTAACCTTGGCCTACCCCTACAGTTCTTGTCCTCGACCCTTCCTTCCATAACTAAGCTTGCTATTCCTGGGTGTCTTACTAAGTGTCCTACCAACCTATCTCTTCTCTTCATTAGCAGTCGCCAGAAACATCTCTCCTCTCCGACAAGTCTTAATACCTCTTCGTTTGTAACCCTATCTACCCATCTGATCTTCATCATTCCCCTCTAACAGCACATTTCAAAAGCTTCAATTCTCCTCTTTTCTGCTGCACCAATAGTCCAAGTTTCACTTCCATAGAGCGCCACGCTCGACACAAAGGCCTTCAAAAATGACTTCATAACACCTAAATCTATATTCGATGTCAACAGATTCCTTTTCTGTAGAAATGCTTTCCATGCCTTAGCTAACCTACTTTTTATATCCTCTTTACTTCGTCCATCACTGGTTATTTTGCTTCCTAAGTTACAGAAGTCTCCCACTTCCTTTAGTTTTACACCTGCCAATTTGATGTTATGGTAATGAAGGTAACGATTGAGAAAGAAGTGGCCTTGGCCTTAAGTGCACTATTTGCCTGGAGTAGAAGTGGGAAACCACCAAAAATGAAAAACTACTTGTAAGATGGCTGAGGTGAGTTTCGTAAATTACCTCTTGTCACTTTTGCCTCAAGAGCCTGAAGTACCATGACCACAACGGACTGTTTTGATCATATTATTGAGAGTGCTGCTTTATCATTAATTAATATTACAACATCTGAGTCGGTCACCACCAAATTATCCCAATTAGGGATTGCAAAGAACAACCTGAGAAATATTATATGTGTTATGGTTAAAGCCCTGCGTGGATATCCCGCGGATATCCGCAACATTTTTCGCCATGCGGATTTAGTTTGTATGACTGTGCGGATAGCGGATAAGCTGCGGATAATGTTTGAAGAAAATTAGCGGATTGCTTTTAGAATTCAATCCAATCTTGCTTAATACCATTATTAGGAACCGGATCTTTATTTTTCCGTTATGTTCTTTTTTCATGACAAATGTAAGATGATGATTTGAGCTAATGTCATTCAAATTATGTCTTCTTCTTCTTGCTCTCAACCTGGTGGTTGGTGGGTAGCATGAATGTCCTCATCCAAAGTCTTCTATCCTGAGCCCGCTGTTTGATCAGGTGGTACGGACAACTTCCTCCGATGTCGTCAAAGAACTCTGCTCTTGGTCGTCCTCTTCCTGCCTTGCCTTCCATTTTCCCTTCAAGCAGTGTGATGCACCATGGTGAATGCCGGAGTAGGTGGCCTATACAATTATTTCTTCTTGTTTTTAGGCTATTTTGAATTTTGAAAAAAATAGGCTTATGGGTTCACCTTTTGTCCGTGTGTCTGTGTGTGCGTGTGTGTGTATGAGGTGTGTGTGTGAGTCCCCCTAATAACTTTTAAACGTCAGGAGAGATTTCAATGAAACTCAGTAGGTTCATAGCCCTATTCCGGGTGACCCCGACCATGCCCTTCAAATTTTGTTAGGTCTCACCAATCCAACATGGCGGCTATGCAAAATATTTCACCAGCATTCAATATCTCCGAACCAATTCCCGATATCACCCAGGAATTTATTACGGTGATAAAGGGAACTACTAGAAGTTCACTTATGTGGCTTTTGAAAAACTGGTAACTACAAAATCATCATGGCGGCCACGCGAATTTACGACATTTAAATAGACGTTTCTCGCGATTGAACCAACCAAACGCAATAAAACTTGGTACAGTATATGTTTATACACATTGTAATGCACCGACATCTAAGTTCGTTCAATTGTTTACATAACTACAAGATGGCGGCTGTGCGAAATATTTCACCGGTATTCTATATCTCTGAAACTATTATCGGTATCACTCTGAAATTTTGTACGGAGATAAAGGGCACTCCTGGAAGTTCATCTATAAGACTTTCAACAACCGGTTAACTACAAAACGAACATGGTGGCCATGCGAATTTGAAAATTTTAAATAGACCTATCTCACGATTTAATGTTCCAAACGCAATGAAATCTGGTACAAGAAATGTTTATACACATTTTAATGCACTGGTATCTAATTTAGTTCAATTGTTTCTATAACCACAAGATGGCAGCTGTGCGAAATTTTAACACCTCCTTGCTACTTTTTGCGTCCTAATCATGCGATTGAAGTTTGAACGCTACACTTACACAATAAGCTTCATGTAACAGTACATAACTCTAGGACCTACATATTTAAAATCCAACATGGCGACCATCCGAAATATTTAGTCGGTTCCCAATATCTACGAATCTATTACAGCAATCAAACTGAAATTTTGTATGTTGATAGTGGCAGTTAACATAACTAGGATATATGAAAATAGGCTGTATAGTTCTTCACGGAACTACTTGTTTTGATTGTTTCTGTCAGATTGATGATTTCCTCTGCTCTTCTTAGAACCTCTTCATTAGTTAGCCTTAGGGTCCAAGGTATCCGTAGCATTCGTCGCCAGCACCACATTTCAAATGCACATAATCGTTTCTTGTCGGCGTACAATAGTGTCCAGGTTTCGCAACCATAGGTCGCAATGCTCCAAATGTAACTTTGAATGAAGTGTTTTTTGACTTGTAGGGATATGGCTTTCGATGTCAGGAGACTTCTCTTCTTGTTGAAAGATTCTTTAGCCTGGGCTATTCGAGAGCGGATGTCCTTTTCACACCTCCCATCAGAAATAATAATGCTTCCCAAGTACTTGAAAAGATTTACTTGAGCCACTCTTTCTCCTCCCAACCATACATTACTGTTGTGACTACCATCTCGACTACATTTCATTACCTTGGTTTTTGTTTTGTTAATGTTCATGTTACAGTTTACCCTTAGATGATCATTGAATTCATGTAATGCCATTTCTAGTTTTTTCTCATCATCTGCTATGAGGGCAATGTCATCTGCGAAACGTATTGTTTGGTACAATTCACCGTTTATTTTTATTCCATGTGCGCATGTTGCTGAAAATTCTTTTATTGCTTCTTCTACATACACATTGAAGAGTAGAGGTGAAAGGCTACACCCTTGTCTTACTCCTTTTCCTATTTTCGCGGCCATTTGTTACTTTTCAATAATTGCTGTCTGGTTCTTGTACAACTGGTAAATGATTTTCCGATCTCTGTAGTCCACGTTCAAGCTTTTAAGGGCTTTGGACATAATGTTCCAATTTACATTATCAAAAGCTTTCTCTATGTCAATGAAAGCAATGAGGATGTTTTTATTGGTTCTTATGGCCTTTTCAATAATTGTTCTCAGACTCATGATTGCCTCCCTCGTTCCTCGATTTCTTCTGAACCCGAATTGATCTTCTGAGAGACCCGTAGATCTAATTTGGCATGTAGATTTCAACCTATAGATCTGATGTTGCTCGCTTGTCGAGCAAAACATGTCATCCTACGATCCCTCTTCTACGATCCGTAACGAATATGTTTTAATCATAACTACCGGTCATTGATGTTATTTTCTTTTTTCGCATTTCTCAGTAGCAATGGCTGACGATGGAATGAACTCCCGAGTCTTCGATCACTGGCTGACTGCGTGGCTCAGCGGTAACGTTCTCGCTTGCTGGGCCCAAGGTTGCCGGTTCGTATCCTGGCGCAGTCTGCTGGCATTTGAGGGTGCGCAAATGCTAGGGAGCAGTGTCAGTAGATTTACTGGCACGTAAAAGGTCCCTTTCGGGGCAAAATTCCGGCACCCCGGCGTCTCTTAAAGCCAGAGTAGTTAAAAGGGACGTAAAACCAATAACATTATTATTATCTATGAAAACTATGGTCACTGCTCAAATGCACTGAACTATTCTGGTCGCATGGAATAGGCTACGATACTATACAGACGTGAAACACTCCTCTTAATGGTCTGAGACAAATGAGTATTGATGGAAGTCCAGCCTTGCCTCAAGTAATTGTTTCAAACTTCGTGTCGATGTTCGGATAAGGTCAGTGATAAACGATGGACAACGTTCTACTTATTAACTGGCGACGCATGATGTGGGTGGGCTATGAATCTCGTCCTTAGACAACACACGCCACCTTCTGAGGTCTCGAGATGTATTGAGACTCTTCTTCTTCTTCTTCTTTTCAAGCACCACAAGCCTTTATTATGCCAGGTGGCCTGTTACGGTCTCGTTTCATCTCTTCGTAGGTCCACCTACGTCTCTTCTGCCTCTAGGTTGGTATTTAAGGACTCGTCTGGTGATCCGGTCGGGCTTCATACGTAGTACATGGTCCTTCCAAGCTGACTTACACGTGCGATATGCGATATGTTGTACAGAAGGTCTATTATATCTACAAACAGCAACATTATTTTCAAAAATTCCTGGATTGGAATAGTGTTTTTTGCGGCTTTTGGGAATTTGGGCCATTGGAGGCTAAAAATCCTAAATTTTCATGCACCACAAGCCTTTATAATTTTTAAAGGTGTCTTCCTGGGAATGGGAACTTTTCACAACGGTGAGGGTTAGTTTTAATTTGACATATATTGCGTTTCGTCTACGAGGTTTTCAATATTATTTTCACGTCAGGAAGTGCAAGTTAGGTGAATTTAGTTTGAGAGCACATTTTAACTAATCATATTTTTGTCGACAAACGGGTTCATCGTAAAGATGATTTAGTTTGATACTGTGTGGTTGATATATATTTATGTTTATGCACGCCTATAATTCATGTTTGGGTGCTTGGAGCATCGTAAAATTAGGTATTGTAACCATGAGTCCATTCACCAATCATTTATAAAACTCTTCAATGTACTTCTCATAGAAGGGTGGGTATAAGGAACAACTTTTGAAAATACATGCTAAAATAGGCGAAAAATAAAAATTATCCTAGAAGGACGACCAAAGCATATGTTGCGCTTCTCAATGTGTGACACAAAACTAGGGAGTCTATAAAGGGTCTCCGAAAATCACATTTTAAGGCCATTAAATTAACATATACCAAGAAAACTAACTTCGTTCTGATAAACTTATGAAGGAATGACAAGCCCCTAACCATTGCAACAGTTGCTCATTTGATAACGTCTGGTTATTAATACCGAAGACCGTTCGAAGAGCGGGTACTTCTGCTAGTTGGTTATAAAAAAAAGTATGTTTCTTGTGCTCACTAATTAGTTGAGCGCAGTGCAGTCAGTGTGACATGTTATTAGCCGTTACGGATCGCAGCGCGCCCTTGTGACATCATAGTCTACTTGGGCACGCGCCTTGACCATTACGTGACTCCCAGCTGTTCTCACCGACAACACAAGTGTGTTGTTGTTGTTAATTCATTTCATAATGTTTGGGGCACTTTGGTCATCAGAGAATTTGTCTGATAACCTGTGTTTCTGTAGTAGCCTGTGTGACAGTACTCATTATTGCCTCAGAAATCGACGTCCGATAATTCGAATTGTTTGATCTTCTGAACTTAAATTTTTGGCTTGGAAATCCTATTTTAATCAATGCTAAAAATCGTATTTATTTCAAAATTTCGTAGGCTATATTAGGATAGTTATTTGTTTATTTGCTTGTTTCTTCTTTCTTTCTTTCTTTCTTTCTTTCTTTCTTTCTTTCTTTTTCTTTATTTCTTTCTTTCTTTCTTTCTTTCTCCGTTAGGGTCTTCTGAGGACCACGAACCAATTTCAATGTTTAGTCTTTTGTTGTTCTTTCTTCTTCCTCCTGTGCTCCTTCATCTTTTCGCTGTGTGTCTTCTTTCTCTCTTCTGACCATTTTGAGCCTGTTTTCTTATATTGCCTTCCTTGGAGTCCTTCCATTCCCAATACATTTTCTTTGAAAATGTCTCTCTCTAGTGCATCTTCTTCTTTTACATTGTTTTTTCTAAATCTTTCTTTACTTCTTGAAACCAGGCTGTTGCCGATTTCTTTTTCCAAAGATATTTAAAAATCTGTTTGTTTAACCTAAACATTCTACATAAATGTCCGAAAAATAACAATCGCATCTTATTTATTGTCTCCGTTATGTTTTCATTGTTCCGATATATTTCTTCGTTACTTCTTAGTTTCCAAAACTCTGTAGTTCTTAATGGACCGAAAATTTTGCGTATAATTTTTCTTTTGTTTATTTATTTATTTTTACGTGCATTGCATAAATTACACTTAATTCGTTGCTAACTGGATATCAAATTCGTTAATCCACTGCGGCGCTACTTCGGCAGGCTGCGTAAGATCAATCCAGCTTCCTCGAAATGTCGTTAGGTCACAACTCGTTAAACGTATGGAGGATCGTCTAGCAGAAGATCCACTATCACATTCTGGTGTGAAGTGCATCCTTACATCTCCCGTGTTTGGAATCGTCCAAGTCTTGCGAGATAGTTGGTTACCAGTAGTAATTTGCGCTCCATGAATGATGATGTGTAGTGGTTATCCCAGTGGCGTTTCCATTCCTTAATGGGATCAAAATTGTTGACAACCGTATCAACAAAGGTTGAATAGATTTTAACCTCTTGAGATGAAATGCAAGAATGCCATCCTAAATTGGTTGTTGAGGATTGTAATAAAATATGTTGTATTCCTCAAAAAGAGCTGAAGATCCAGGATGATCGTGGTGGCATAAATTCTATCAACACTGAGAGCCATTGAACAGACATGGCTCTGATTCTTTCTATTGCTGGTCGCATAGCCTCAATGGTGTTGAGGATGGCTAGAAGCTAGAAAAACTTATCTTGAAAAGCTTCTAATGATATAGCAAGTTATAAAGTTCAAGTAGGAAAGTATTTCACGTAGCTATGTGTGTATTCTTGACCAGGGGTGGCTGCACCTTATGTGCTGAAGTGCTGAAGCACATTGTTTTACTTGAAAATTAATTACAGTACTTGAGTAATATTATCTACAATCAAATACAGTGCATTAGAAACGATTTCATCCCCTGGAACTATAGGTATTAATGGAGCTCCTCTTACCAAGGTAAATACATTCCTATACCTAGGTTCACGATTGCATAGCGAGAGCTCTGTGAATGAAGATGTGCGAGCACGAATTAATGCGACTTGGATGCGATTCAGAGATGTCACCGGTGTTCTTTGTGATAAGAAGATGCCTATCCGCCTAAAATCAAAGACATACCGCACAATGGTGAGACCAGTTGCATTATATGGTACCGAGTGTTAGCCAGCACCTAGAAGTGCTGAGCACTCACTTCATGTCGTGGAAATGCGGATGCTGCGAAGATCTTTAGACATCTCTCTGCTCGACCATATCCCCAACACAACGATTCGACATATAGCTGGCGTGGCACCAATCAATGAGAAAATGCAGGAATGGAGACTCTGTTGGTAAGGACACGTTGTCCGTGCACCACAAAGTTCAGTCATCGGCTCGGCCTACCATCTAACGGTCGAAGACCAGAGACAGCGTGGGAGACCAAAATTGCGGTGGCTGGACACTATTAAAGCAGATTTACGATCAAGAAACTTGAAATCGCGGGAAGCTTTAGATCGCAAGAAATAGCGTGCATTGATCCAAAAAGCGGACCCCGTTCCTATGGGATGACGATAAGAAGAAGAAGAAATACAGTGCATTAGAAAGATGTCAGTAAAATAATTGGAAACTCCACGTCCGGCACTGGCTGTGTAGATCGCAGCTCAGCGTGAATTTCTACCTTTGATTGCCAGCCAACATGAACCCTCCCTTTTGCGCATGCGTGCCCAACTTCTCCGTTGTGCTGTTGGGACAACAGCCAAGACATCACAGAAATTCTTCGTTCCAGCACACAGCGGCAGCACTGGTCACACGAAATGAGAATGTATCAGGTGGCCCCTTCTAGACTCTGCGGTAGGATTTTATAGGGAATCGTTCAAAGCAAACGGTGGAAAAAATAAAGGAAGCCATCAGCTGTTCCCACCAGAAGGTCTTTTAATACTCCCAACTAACCTATCATATAGCCACGTATTGTAAATCAATGAACTATAGTTTTTTACAGTATGCAAAACTCAGTGAAGAGCCCCGTAAGTGTTACTGAGTGAGTGTTTCCATAAAATTTGTTTCGAAATATTCTTATTCTTTGGAGAGGGGATGGGTTACAGCAAACAACTGATTTGCTGCACCAGCCACCACTATTCACGTCCACGGCAACCACTGCAGAAAATCAAATCATTTTGTTTCATGAACTTGGAAATGACTGATGAATTGAATTTTGGGCTTGAAGAGACGCTCACAAGTGAAGCAATCAAGTATGGTGTACGGCTACGCATTAGGCCTTTAGGTGCACATAATTTGCCCTCTCACGTATTATTTGTTGAGTCCGTCGTATTATCTAGGTTCCGACCTTTCGTTTTCATAACCTCCAGCTTGAGCACGAAATATAGCCTACGTTTCCACCCCACATTCTCCAGGTCGCACCGAATCATATGATGCTTCATCCTTGTAGCGGAGCTTCTATCTCGCACCCTTTATGGTCACTACATTCTTCGCATAGATGTAAGATTGTGTCATTATCATCATATATATTATTTCTGTAGTATGCATCCCTCCTATGGCGCTCACAAGTGATCGATCGTGACAAATGAGCATTCAAATGAAAGAGAATAGACATTAGCAGAGACTTATTGCACTATAATTTCATAAATATCTATAATTTCTTTAAAAAATGACCTTAAAAAATTGTACGAAGTGTGCGATTTGCAAACACCGTTGATGTAGGAAAATACGCTCCATAATTGCTGTCCACGGGCCGCTGTGACGCCTGTTTCATGTCATATTAACATTCTGAGGTCTTTCCTTTATCCTGAAATGTAAATAGTGTTCTATAACCATTTGGTTGAAATAAAAACATAACCTTTCTCCTTAAGTGTCTCATAAACCTATTGGGGAAAGTGTGGCTTATGAACATGCGAGATTTCTCGCACGGGTCCGCTAATTTTATGAATTTAGCTAATGAGTTTGGCTGTAAAGAGTAAGAGAAGTAAAGGTAGACCTAGGAGGCGATGGTTGGATTCAGTTTTGAACGATTTCAAAGTGGGAGGTGTAGAACCGGAGGAGGCCGCATTGCTAACTGCTAATAGGGGATCATGGAGGCGACTTGTTCGCAAATAGAGGCTTGCAGACTCGACTGGACATTGAAAGGCAAAACAGTCTCAAATAAAAATGTAATGTACGAGGGGAATTTCGAAAGTAAGTTTGGTCAATTTATTGCATGAGCACATAGTTAGAGCCCTGCGCCGATGAACAAAACGTTATCCGCATCCGCCCCGCATCCGCATGAATGTAATCCGTGTCCGACCCGCATCTTCACAACTGTTATCCGCTCCACCTCGCATCCGCACGACTTTTTCCCGCATTAGTACGTTTGTTATCCAAATCTAGTAGCTTAACCATAATATTTTTAGCCTACTTTTTGATTAGATAAAGCATAAATTACTAAAGCAATATATTTAGACATTTGAGGAGAAAGTCGTTCCCTTAGGCTTTGTATGTTATGTGCTATGTTTAAAATGAATGTTATACAGCCAGAATTGCAACCCTTTCCTGTTGGGAATGTTAATTATGCTTAATGACATAATTTAATGAGGTTAGCTTAAATCATCATTTTACATTTGTCATGAATAAAACATAACGGAAAATATATCTCATAAATATCCGGGTCCTAATAATGATATTAAACAAGTTCGTATTGTATTCTAACAACTGCAAATTTTCTCCAAACATTATCCGCAGCTTTTCCGCTATCCGCACAGCCATGCAAACTATATCCGCAAGGCAAAACATTTTGCGGATATCCGCGGGTTAATCCGTGGTATCCGCAACCGCGCAGGGATTTACACGTAGTACACCAGGTGGCACAAACAATCGCCATAAGAATCCACATCCGTGAATGGTTCAACGACGGGAGGAGCGTCAGCGGAGGATGAATTACGCATGCGCAGAGCGACGACGAAGAGAGAGGAGCAGCAGACCAGCGTGTCCCATATCATTCGTGTACAACTCACGGTGGCAGACAGACGGGCACTGACAACGTGGTTGCCAGTGCAAGTGTGTGCTGTTATCCGGTATGAATGGGCACGTGGGACTAATGAAAGAAATATTGTTCGAGTACAGGGCATGGTTTTAGCGGACAGGCGCATAACGGTGACAAACGAGGCGTACACACTGCGCATTGGTCATGCTCCATACACTCTTGGGACGTCACTTTCACACCAATGCTGAGGTGGAGCAAGCTGTGCGACAACTCCTTTCATCGGGCACCGAGTTTTACCAGAGTGGTTTCTTCAAACTGATTCCCCCCCCCAGGGAATCACATCTAGTGGGACCCGAGCTGTGTCCGGCATTGCTTCCACTTACTTGCGCTGCGCTCCTCTCCGTCTTCTTTCCTGTCGACCTCTCTTCATCAACTCTTGTTCTCTTCCGACCCCAACTGATTTTTTGCACCAGGCGACCCCAACGGTATTACGGTATCCGAGGCCTAGGGAGTCTCTTCCTTTACCGCTTTAATTGGCCCTTGTCTTTCCCGATACCCTCCTTCTGAGAGGGGTCAGTCTACATTTTCTTTTCATGTTATCTCCCGCCTGCTGCTCAAGGCCCTCAAGGAGGCAGGGTGTATGTAGCCCCACCACTTCTGGTACATCCTGGATATTGCTACACCCTCTGGGGCTGACGGCTGGTGAGTTCGGGAGTTGGCGATCCCGGGGATCCCTGAGCTGGGTCCATTTTCCCCCTTTTCCACTGACTTTGGGGTGGGCCCTCTCCTCTTTCCCCTTTCCTATCTGCCTTTCATGGCTCTCCTTCCAAGTGCCTCAATCCTCATTTTTCGAGGGTTGAGGGCATTTCTTTCCTTCCTGTCCTTTATTTGCCTTATCCTTTATTTGTTTACCATGTCTTCTTCTAGTATGTAAATCTTTAGTTAGTATTAGTTATAGTTTTAATTCTCATCTCATCTTTCACTATCACCCAAACCATTACGGGCCGATAGCCTAGATGTTAGGCAGCTTAAAACAACAATTACCATCATCACTAGCATAAAACTGATTCCATGCTACGACTAGTGTCTCATTGTCAGTGGCGACTATGTCGAAGAATAATGCAAGGTGTGTAGTTCATATGCCATGATGTAAGTCAGTTTGGCAATACCTAGTCCCTGGGGGAAAAATCACGAAACTTATTTTCGGAACTTCCCTTCATACGTACTAATTTGAAAGCATTTATTTCATTCATGTACATTTTTAAAATATTCATTGAATGAGCCAAATGGTCACCTATTCAGTCAGCCAGAAGGGTGACAGATGAGTGTGGTACTATCTTTCCTCGTACCTTTACAGAAATACTCCACTTACCATTCTGTTAGTTTCCGACTGTGAGTGTTGGTTGGTTGGTTCCTCAGTTCAGGGGCTGCGACAACGCGGTCATTCAGTCCCGTGTACTTTTGGGCGTGTGTAGAATCTGTCTGATAACCGGTGTTAATTGTGACAGATAACTGTATTAGTGTGTTTTATCTGTTTTTAATTCAAGTAAGAGCGGCTTCGGTGGTGTAGTTGGTAGCATGCTGAACTGCTGTGCCCAAGATAGCGGGTTCAAACCCGGCCAAAGTCATCGGATTTTTTAAGAGCGTTAAAAATCTTTCAGTATGCCTTCCTTCGGAGGGGAAATAACGCCGATGGTCCCATGTCATAGATTAATGGCATGTAAAAGATCCTTTCACAGACTTAACTTGTGTGAAGCTAAATTTCTAGGTTGGATTTCGTTGGAACGCTCTATCAAAGTTCCAACGTTCACCACTAGGTATCATTGACATCTGGTAGCGAAAGTTGGAACTACTTGAAATTGAACGGACTTGTAGCTCACCCTAAGGGTGTCCGCTGGAAGCAGTTACAGACTCTGGCGAGCCGAACATGTCCTCGCACACTGCCAACACTAAAAGCCATACGATAACTACATAAATTCAAGTAAGGACTGCAGACGATAATTTCAAGTAGTTCCTACTTTCGCTACCAAATGCTACCGTCCTGGCTACTACTAAGTAATTGCAACCAGCGCCTGGTGACGAACGTTCGAACTTAAGAGCATTAATCAAACCTAACCTACAAATTTTGCTTCACACAAGTTTAGTTAGTGGAAGGTTCTTTTACATGCCATAAATCTATGACATGGGCTCAACGGCTTTAGTTCCCCTCCGAAGGAAGGAATAATGAGAGATTTTTAACGCTCTTAAAAAATCCGATGACTTCTGTCAGATTTGAACCTGCGAGCTTGGGCATAGAAGCTCAACTACGCCACCGAAGCCATCAAAACGACTGTGACTGTCATTGTGGTTATTGAATAGTATTGTATTAAGATTTATTGCTGTTTTAAGTTGAACTCTTGTTGGAGACTGTTGTTTATTACTATTCATACAATGTCCGCAAATAGAAAGAGCCAGATGATTTCGCAAAGTAAACTGGTCTTAATAATTTAATATTAACTTTTTCTTCCTGATGAGAACCACATTGATGCGCAGATTTTTCCACTTAAGTGGCGGTTATTTTTCAACGCTTTCACCTTTGGCCGATGTCACTGAAAGCGACAGACTGAGAGGAAGATGGGCGGACGACTTCCGACAGCTACTAGGACCACACTGGTCCAGGACAGCAAGCCATGCCATGTTTAGTTTCATTAGCATTTGACACGTTGTATTTGTAGCTATCAATGGACAAATGCTTGAAAATTAATAATTTTGTGATATTAAATTATAGTCGCCTCCGTAGCGTATCGGTCAGCAAGGTTAGCTGCCGCCCTGGAGGTCCTGGGTTCGATTCCCGGCTCTGCCACGAAATTTGAAAAGTGGTATGAGGACTGGAACGGGGTCTACTCAGCCTCGGGTGGTCCTAATGAGTAGAGGGGGTTAGATTCTCACCTCAGCCAACCTCGAAGTGGTTTTCCGTGGTTTCCCAGTTCGTCTTCGGGCAAATGACGGGATGGTATCTACTGTAAGGCCACGGCCGCCTCCTTCCCTCTTCCTAGCCTATCCATCCCAATCTTCCCCTCCCTTCCCATCCCTAATGAGGCCCTTGTTCGCTTTGCAGGTAAGGCCGTCTGGGCGAAGTGCTGATCACATCTTCCCAGTTGTATCCACACCGACCAGATGTTCCAAGCTCCAGGACACTGCCCGTAGAGGCGGTAGTGGGTGGTTCCCTCGCTCAGTCCGTGGGAGCCACCAACCTAGAGGGTAAATCGACTAAATAAACAAGTAGTTCCGTGAAGAACTATACAGCCTATTTTCATATATCCTACTTATGTTAATTGCCACTATCAACATACACAATTTCAGTTTGATTGCTGTAATAGATTCGTAGATATTGAGAACCGACTAAATATTTCGGATGGTCGCCATGTTGGATTTTATATATGTAGGTCCTAGAGTTATGTACTGTTACATGCAGATTATTGTGAACGTGTTGTATTCAAACTTCAATCGCATAATTAGGACACAAGAAAAAACAAGGAGATTTTAAAAATTTTCACAGCTGCCATCTTGAGGTTATGGAAACAATTGAAATAAATTAGATGCCAGTGGATTAACATTCGTATAAGGATTTACTGTACCAAGTTTCACTGCACGCGGATGGTTAAATTGCGAGAAACGTCCATGTGAATATTTATAATTCGCGTCACCGCCATGTTGGATTTGTGATCACCAGGTTATTTAAAGTCCTATAGGTGAACTTAAGTTCATAGCCCCTATGAACATTAAAAAATGCAGTTTGATTGCTAAAATAGATTCGTAGATATTCAGTATCGTCTAAATATTTCGGATGGTCGCCATGTTGGATTGTTAAATGTATAGGCCATAGAGTCATGTACCATTAAAGGAAAATTATTGCGTAGGTTCATTATTCAAACTTTCACTTCGATCACATGACTCTATCACAATAAATAAAATCTTAATTTTAAAATTCGCACTGCCGCCATCTTGAGGTTATGTAAACAATTGACTTAAATTAGATACCAGTGGATTACAATGTGTATAAATATTTCCTGTGCCAGGTTTTAGTGCGCTTGGAACATTAAATCGCGAGAAAGGTCTATTTAAAATTTTCAAATTCGCTTGGCCGCCATGTTCGTTTTGTAGTTAACCGGTTTTTGAAAGTCTTATAGATGGACTTCCAGTAGTGCCCTTTATCCCCGTACAAAATTTCAGGGTTTTACCGCTAATAGTTTCAGAGATATAGAATGCCGGTGAAATATTTCGCACATCCGCCATCTTGTGATTATGTAATCAATTGAACGAAGTTAGATGTCGGTGCATTACAATGTATATAAAAATATACTGTACCAAGTTTCATTGCGTTTGGTTGGTCAAATCGCGAGAAACGTCTATTTAAAAGTCGCAAATTCGCTTGGCCGCCATGTTGGTTTTGTAGTTACCAGATTTTCAAATGTCACATAAGTGAACTTATAGTAGTTCCCTCTATCACCATAGAAAATGTCAGGGTAATATCGGTAATAGTTTCGGCGATATTGAATGCTGGTGAAATATTTCGCACAGCCGCCATGTTAGATTGGTGAGTCGTAACAACATTTGAAGGGCACGGTCGAGGTCGCCGGGAATAGTGCTATGAACTTTCCGAGTTTCATTGAAATCGCTCCAGCCGTTTAGATTTTATTAGGGGGGGACACACACACGAATCACACACACACACACACACACGCGCACGCACGCACACACACACGGACAAAAGGTGATCTCATAAGCCTATTTTTTTTTCAAAATTGAAAATAGGCTAAAAATAAAATATATAAAATTATTATATTTGAATTGCAGCCAATGGCCATAGCAGGGAATTTCAATGGATCGTCCATAGGCTCCCCAACAAATTCAATTTCAAGTAGTTCCAACTTTAGCTACCAGCCGCCACTGTCACTGACACCTAGCGACGAACATTGGAACTTGATCGAGCGTGTCTAACCAAATAACCTACAAATTTTGGCTACACACAACCAATCGAGAGAGAGTCTGCTGTCCTTGGGGGTAAATTTTAGACTCTTTCTCGTAAAGCAATGAACAGAGCAGGTTGATTATGTCTCATTATAGCCTACGCGAGCCCTCACCTCCCAATGTAATTTTGACTCAGCTTATCTCCTCTAGAAGCTTATCCTAATTATGCCACTGGCCAGTGATAATCTACTGTCTATCTGTCTGTCTGTCTGTCTGTCGGTAAGGTAGTCAGCCCGAAGGCTGGTTGGATCCTCAAAAAGTACCACCGTTAGGTTATGTGGGTAGCTACCGACAAAAACCCAAGGCAGCGCTATATTGAGGCGTACTAGGCAAGATGAGGAGTGAGGTAGTTTGCCATTGCTTTCCTCACTGATTGTGAGTCAGTACAGCAGTACTAACCCTATGAGTAGAACCTTTCACAGCATCCACAGGCACTGACTGAGCACTGGATGTCATTACTAAGTACCACCCATACCTCAGTAGTTTACATATAATCACAGCCATGAGTGAGACTGAGACATCGGTGAAAAGCCACATTTTACTCTAGCCTGTGCCAACAGACAAATGCAAATGCACTGCATTCATCTAAAGATGGCAAACAGGCCTGATAATTTTGTGCCGACAAAATCGTTTGATTAGTGAATGTTCAGTACAGGCACAACATACAACACAACCTCAGTTATTCTTCAATAGTTGACCTAATGGTGCATCCTCCTAGTAAGCAACTTTCTTTAAATACTTCATAGTATTTGCCTGTTTTCTTACCAGCACTGGTAGCTATGGTTGCTAATGCGCTGTGGAAAAGTATGGGGCCAAGCTCTATGTGGACTCGGTAGACACGGTGGGTTCGAACACCACCGTCGGCCATCCTTGAAATGGTTTTCTGTGGTTTCTCAATTTCAACTAAAGGCGAAATTATTGTTTGTGTTGTCATTCCTTTATTCACCTGAAATATGTTTTAAAATAATTGATGAGTGAAGAAATAATATTATCTGCGAATTTAAAAACCCTTGAAATTCAGATGCGTTTGGTCGCAGTTTCGTCACAGCATATGGAGCCGCTCAAATCCTGTTCAGCAGATTATGTTGTCTTCTTGAGTTTAAGTTATTTGGCCTGTGGGATCGGCCCCGGCTCAGACCTGTGACATTTAAGGGTGTTTGATTGCGACAACTTTATGTCGATAGATTTAATAGCTTGTTCAAGAATTCTTCCAGGAAACCATTTCTGTAATCCTACTCACTGCTGTTGAAAGGAGCTTGTTCAAGAATTCTTCCAGGAAACCATTTCTGTAATCCTACTCACTGCTGTTGAAAGGAACGTTAAACCCTCATTATATATTTATTTATTTGTCTTATTTATTTATTAATTTTGTAGATGCTAAGATGTGGCATTAGGAAGGGTGCCAGTCCTTAAATCAAGGATTATTGCAGCCGAAATGGCCATGTATGGCCCCAGTCAAAATAAAAATCGGCCAGGTTGGGAACCTCCTGCTGCCTGTGGAGGCTGTGTTTGTGGAATGGAGATTTAATACCTTATTTCAGTCATTAGAGTTAAGGTATCTACATGGCCTCACTTATTTTTCAATGGCGGAAGTTGCTGCCAGTGGCTAGGAATTCTGTTTCATGGAAGAGGATGGAGTGTCTGCCGTCCGATGAATACTCTGCAATTGCTGATTTAGAAGATTGGTTGAGACGCACATATCAAACGAGTTCTTACAATCTGGTGGCAATGTCATCGCCCATCTCCTCGACGTCTAATCATTCCTACAACTTGTTCATGTTTGTCTTTATTTTCAATTTTCAAAGTTGCATTTAGGACTGTTATCAGTCACAAGAATAATTTATACTTGCTAATATGTGTGAAATTCGAAATATAAGGCTTTTTTTTTTTTTTTTTTTTTTTTTTTTTTTAGCGTATGGCTTTTAGCGCCGGGAGTGTCCGAGGAGTGTTCGGCTCGCCAGTTTTGTAGCTGCTTCGAGACGGACACCCAATGGGTGAGCTACAAGTACCGTTGGGGAGGAAAGTTGGAAGGGAGGGTCGACGAGTTGGAAGGTAGCGGCTGTGGCCTATAGGTAGGGACCAACCCCGGCATTTGCCTGGAAGGAAGATGGGAAACCACAGAAGACCATCTTCAAGGTTGCCGGCGGGGGGATTCGAACCTCCTCGCCTCCCGGATGTGAGTGACTGCCAGCAGTCATGCCACAACGACCTCGGCTAACTCACCCGGTATATAAGGCATGATTTTACATTTTCCACTTGGCGGCTGTACAGTTCAGAATAGGCAGGATCACCGTGAGCATTCAGGCACTCATCCCATCATCGCACCAGGTGTGGTAAAACTCTGTGTCCTGCTTCGTGAAGAAGTCCGTAACCGTCTGCAGCACATCCTCGTTCTACAGAAATCTTTGCACTTCAAGACCTTTATAAGGGACCGAAGGCGATAATGGCTTGAGGAGATATCAGGACTATAAGGTGGGTACTCGAGTGTCTGTCACTTGAGTTGGCGTACTGTTTGCGTTCCGATCTTTGCGGCATGAGGACGTGCGTTATCATGAAGCAGCAGCACCCCTTATCGCAGTTTTCCCACATGTTTGCCCTCAATTACACGCAATTTATCCAGTGTTGCGCAGTACCGTTTCCCAGTGATGGAGACACCAGGCTCCTTGAAATCAATAAACAATGGGCCCCGGTGATCAAAGAACAGGGTGAGCATCACCTTTCCAGTGGATGGTAGACTCCTGAACTTCTTGGGACGAGGGCACGATGGATGACATCACTGCATCGTCGACGCTTTAGATTCCTGTTCTCAGTGGTGGCACCAGCTCTCTTCGCCTGCAACAATGCGCTCCAAGAACGTATTTCCTTCAGCATTGAAACGCATCAGGTGCTGCAGGCAAACAGCTTCCGGTGTGATTTTTGTTCGTTATGCAACACCCTCAAACGGAAACCTATCACGCCGTATAGCTTCATCTTTATTGCAGGGTTTAGTTGGACGTTTCTCTTGAGAAACATGGAAATCACTATGGCCAAAGCTCTGTTTTATGTAGAATGAACTTTCTGCGCAAGAATATTCATTGATCACTGGCCAGTTTAGGTAGCAAAATGGCTCAAATAAGCAAAGGAAATTCTCTTTAAAATAGTTTGCTTCTGGGGTGACGGCCAAGAATACTAGCCGCTGCACCAGGTGCTGGTCCATTTTTAGCCTATTTTTATTTATGAAAAAAATAGGCGTATGAGATCACCTTTTGTCCGTGTGTGTGTGCGTATGTATGTGTGTCTGTTTGTGGGTCCCACCTCACCCTCCCCTAATAAAATCTAAATGGCTGGAGCGATTTCAATGAAACTCGGAAAGATGATAGTACTATTTTGTCCGACTCCGACCATGCCCTTTAAATTTTATTACGCCTTACCAATCCAACATGGCGGCTGTGTGAAATATTTCACCGGCTTTCTATATCTCCGAAATTATTATTCATATCACCCTGACATTTTGTACGGTGATAAAGGGCACTACTAGAAGTTAAAATGAGTGCTTTTGAAAAACCCGTTAACTACAAAACGAACATGGCGGCCAAGCGAAGTTGAAACAATTAAATAGACTTTTCTCGCGATTTTACCATCCGAACGCAGTGAAACTTGGTACAGCAAATGACCATACCAACTGAAATGCACTGATGTCTAATTTTGTTCAACTGTTTACATAATCTCAAGATGGTGGCTGTGCGAAATTCTAAGATGAAGTGTTTGTTTCTTGTGTCCTTGACATGCGATCAAAGTCAACGTTTGAATAATGAACGTACACAATAATCCTCATCTAATAGTACATAACTCCTTGGCCTACATTCATTAAAATCCAATATGGCGCCCATCCGAAATATTTAGGCGGATCTCAATATCTATTAATCTATGACAGCAATCAAACTGAAATTTTGTATGTTGATAGAGGCTATAAACATAAGTTCATATATAGTACATTGAATAACCTGGTGAGCGCAAATTTAACACGGCGGCGACGTGTCTTTTAAATATTCAAATGGACGTTTCTCGCGATTTAATCATCCGAGCGCAGTGAAACGTTGTACGGTATATGCTTATATAAATTTTTATCCACTTGCATCTAATTCATTTAAATGATTTTCATAACCACAAGATGGTGGCAGTGTGAAATTTTAAAATCTCGTTTTTATTTCTTGTGTCCTTATCATGGGATTGAAGTTTGAATAATACACCTTCACAATAATATGCATGTAATAGTACAGAACTCTAAAAATCCAACATGGTGACGATCCAAACTATTTAGACGGTTCTCAATATCTACGAATCAATTACAGCAATACAACCGGAAATTTGTATGTTGTTAGAGGCAATTAACATAAGTGGGATATATGAAAATAGGCCATATAGTTCTTCACGGAACTACTTGTTTATTTCTTGTATCCTAATCATGCGATTGAATAAATCTACGCAATAATCTTCTTCTAATAGTACATACCTCTATGGCCCTCATACAGTATATAAAAATCCAATATGTCAACCATCCAGAATATTTAGACGGTTCTCAATATCTACGAATCTATGCCAGAAATCAAATTGAAATTTTGTATGTTGATTGAAGGAATAAACATATGTAGGATATATGAAAATAGGCCATTTATTTCTTCACGGAACTTCTTAAACCAACTCAAATAAGCTAGATAAAACAAGTATATACGACTTATGCACAGGTCTATATATCCCAGGAATAGATACTGTAACACATTACTAGGCAATTGTGCCCTTTTCGTATACACTTGAGTGAATTCCTTGAAACATTAACTTCATGCTCGACTTTGTAGCGAAGGATAACATGAAAATTAAGATCACACCATTGGGTGCTATTGATTGTGCCAACCAGGTTTAATTCCCCAGCAGGTCTTTTATCTCCATAGGAACTTACATAAGTGCTCACAATGACTGATGGTTGAGTTGACTTGAACATGCTGTGACACTTACGATACGTCATCTGTTTCACTTCAGTAGTCAATAGCGGAAAGAGTGATCGCAATCTATCACGCCAAAGAACTTCAGCGGTAACAGTATCTTGACATCTGCACGATGTGTTATAAGATACCATTCTAATAATTGTAAAGTATGTCACACCGATATTACCAAAAGTTTAGTCACTGATTTTGATGAACATCTAATTATTGCATGTATATTGTACAGAATGTATGACAATATCTATTTGTGTACATGAAGTATAAGCCATCAAGGTGTTAATCAAGGAGTTAAAATGTCTGGCTCGATCAGGTAGGCGCATATTCAGGAATTTTTACGGGGAGCTGAATCCATACATGCGGTGAATCGGCTTCCCCTATTAATATTGCTTATATTCGACCATGGCGAAATGTAAATATTATACGTCCGAAAACTGTACTATAATGAGGCTCATTATAGAACAAGTTTTCATTATGGGACAGTTTCTCCCACCAATCAGAGCTCAAGAAACAGTTGTTTGACCAATTAGGTAAGGATAGCATCGCACCTGCGCTGAGTTTCAATGCCTTCTAATTTAAATTTCACTGCCTGGCCTAATGTCATAGTGGGGTAATCGAGGAGGCCATGGTCAAATACAAGGTATTCTCTGCGCCCCATGCGCTCTGAACATTTCATGAAATTGGCAAAATCTCGACAGATATTTATGAATATTTATGTTCGAACATAATATAGTTTTAATAATTATCGTCGAACATAAACAGTCGTATGCAACTCGCCTATAATTGCCATATAGGCTCGTTGCATAATGTACTATTATGGAACCCAACTAACGCCTGTTGTCAGGAAGGTCGATATTTCTCTGATTGCATCCCGTATGGTGCTAAAGCACTGTAAGCATATACGGTATTGCAAACGATTCTAAACACACTCGATGGGACTATAGACAGATTCGAGGCGAAAATAATAGTATTCAGTATCGTTTGCAGCATATGTTTGCAGTACATTAGTACCATACGGGATGCATGCAGAGAGATATCGACCTTCCTGACAACAGGTGTTAGTTGGGATGCATAAAACAATATTATTTGGGGCAGCAAGATTTTACAAAACCATGATCAACAAGTGGTTCCTTGAAGCAGGGGCGTATATAAGGGGGGAGACCCCCCCCCCCCCGAAATTTTTGTCACATACATTATTTGTTTATGAATTAAGACATTAAAAACTAATATACTCGTACTTATCATGCACTATCGTTACTAAGCGAGATATGGCAACGTTGTAAAGCAAGGCGACGGTAGAACAGTGTGAGAATCAGTTTGCTCTGATCTTATGTGTAACAACATAACCTCTTATTACTCTCCAGTGCCATCGCTCCTATGAACGTACCAAGAGCAGCAACAAGTGCCTTTGAAGTGTGTGACAAAAGTTTTTTCCCTAACTTTTATACCCTTATCAAACTTTCGGTAAATTTTCCCCCTCTCTGTAGCTACGAACGGAGTATGAGTTGGTAGAAAACATACTTAAGAAATTCTACTTCTCAAAACAGACTCAACGGTCTAGTATTGTTATCTATTCACCGAGACATACGTCTCACTGACGATGAAGTTATAAACCGATTTGGTATGCTTCAAAAAACCTTGATTTTATATAAAATTGTAGGTAGTAAATAAAAACAGTAACATTAATCTTTCCATGTAAACACTATCAAGTGAGAACCCCGGACCCCCTATTCTTTGGGCCTATACCATGCCCCGTAACCCCCGGTTGAGCACCCCCCCCCCCCCCGAAATAAAACTCTATATACGCCCCCTCCGTGAAGAACTTAACATCCTTTTCGAATAAATCTCTCCCACCTTTTATAAGTATTTTCAACTCGATATACGAAATAGCTATTAGTTCACGATCTATTAAGGAGAAAGTAGGCTATATATTCGTTACTGAACATCGCTTATCCTCTAGGCTCGGTCTCACCCACGGGCTCGGTGAGGGATCTTTCCTCTATCGCCACAAAGACAGTGTCTTGGAGCTGGACACACTTTACCAGCAAATACAACTGGGGACGGTGACTGACGACCACCATGCGGGATGGAAGTCGGCCGTAGACCTGTTGAAGGGAACCGCCCCGGCTTTTACTGTACCTCGGGGTGAAAATGGGAAACCACGGACATTTTTAGGTCGGCCGAGGTGGGGTTAGAACCCACGCTCTCTTAACACCTACGAGGCACGAGGTAGTGCGGTAGCGCTCTCGCCACCGTGGCCGGTCCTAAAATATATCCTTGATTCGATGTTTCTCAGTGCAGTGAAGGTAGTTATTTCTATAGTGAGTGTTTCACAAATTGCATTGCTCTTTGGGTGGTTCATTCATTCATTCATTCATTCATTCATTCATTTAATTTATTTGCAAAGGGGGGTGATTCCCCTGTGGGAAATTGTACAGTTACCAACAATAATATCAAACACGGTGGGTGAGTGGTTATCGTGTCGGATTACTAACCCCAAGACCGGGTGAGTTAGCCGTGGTCGTTACGGCATGACTGCTGGCAGTCGCTCACATCCGGGAGGCGAGGAGGTTCGAATCTCCCCGCCGGCAACCTTGAAGATGGTCTTCTGTGGTTTCCCATCTTCCTTCCAGGCAAATGCCGGGGTTGGTCGCTAACTATAGGCCACAGCCGCTACCTTCCAACTCCTCGTCCTTACATTCCAACTTTCCTCCCCAACGGTACTTGTAGCTCACCCATTGGGTGTCCGTCTCGAAGCAGCTACAAAACTGGGGAGCCGAACATGTCCTCGGACACTCCCGGCACTAAAAGCCATACGCTTAAAAAATACTGACCCCAAGGTCGCAGGTTCACTCCTGGTCGTGGTAAGCGATTTTTGAAAGGCGACAAAAATTACGACACGCATGTCATACGATGTTGGCATGTCAAAGAACCCATTTGAATTCAGTAGGCCGTGTTCATAATGGCAAAATTAATCTCGGGATTTTCTGCCAACAAAAAGTTCCTAATTTCTCTACTAGAAAGCGCTATAGTGTCAAGGAGCTTATATATCATAGTGCTTCAAGGAACAACACAATTCGTAATGCAAGCTGCCCTCTGGGTGACAAATAACAAAGCTTGCACCCGGCATCGAGGCCATACGATATTTAAAAAAATTGAGAAAATTAATATCCAACACACTGAATGTACATAAGACGCTATATGGAAACTATAGTAATTACATCACAAAATTTCAGCCTTCTCTTAAACACATGAATATGTTTGGGAAAAGCCTCTAAGACTGTGGCTGGTAATGCGTTCCAATTATCAATACCTCGATTAATGAAATAATATTTCCCATAATTTGTACGCTGCGGTCAGCCCTTTACTTTGGGCGGATGATCTGCTCTGCTCAGGTAGTGGGCATTTCCCAGACGTTTGCTTACTTCTCCCCATGCTGGCCGATTATTGTGCGTGTTAAACATGGCGTCTAGTGGGGATTTCGTCCTTCTATCTTCCAAAGATTCCCACCTTCGTTTTTATATCATTCAAAATACACTACCTATAGTGTGCCTGATTGAGTTATCCACAAGGGACGTAGCTAACTGGAGTCCTTTGCTAGGGCAACGAATCACCAACCAAACGTCCACAGTCTAAATGTACGTGCGGTAGAGTGGTCAGTTATTTATTTTTACTTCGAGCGTGATGGAGCAGTGGTCAAGCTGCTTGCCTCTCACCAAGGAAGATTGGGTTCCATTCTCTGTCAATGCGTGTGAGATTTTTGGAGTGGTTCAAGATCGACTCAAAAATCGAGGTCCCAACGGCTTCGGTGGCGTAGTCGGTAGCATGCTGAACTGCTGTGCCCAAGATAGCGGGTTCAAACCCGGCCGAAGTCGTCGGATTTTTTAAGAGCGTTAAAATCTTTCAGTATGCCTTCCTTTGGAGGGGAAGTAAAGCCGGCGGTCCCATGTCATAGATTTATGGCATGTAAAAGATCCTTTCACAGACTAAACTTGTGTAAAGCAAAATTTGATAGGTTAGATTTCGTCAGAACGCTCTATCAAAGTTCCAACATTCACCACTAGGTATCATTGATATCTGGTGGCGAAAGTTGGAACTACTTGAAATTGAACGGAACTTGTAGCTCACCCTTTAGGATATCCGCTGGAAGCAGCTACAGACTCAGGCGAGCCGAACATGTCATCGGACACTCCCGGCACTAAAAGCCATACGATAGATAGATAGATAGATAGATAGAGATCGAGGTCCCGTGGCTCAAAATCGCGAGATCAACGGTAACGTAAAATTACAATCTTCTTTCGTTGCTTCCATTTTAATGCTTTTCGCCCAGTGTCTTACAGGGGGTGGCAGCCAACAACGTTATCCACTATACCATGAGGCTGTCTCACGTAGAGTGAGTCACGCAAATTACTGAGTGTGTGTTAGTAAGACTACCCCGTCAGAAGTACTGGAGTCATTAGAGCAGTTATTTTTTGGCCTACTTTTCACATTTTGCAAAAATGAGGAAAAAGTAGACTTATGAGATCGATCCGGGAATATGTCTGTCTGTCCTTCTGTCTGTCCTTCTGTCTGTCTGTCTGTCTGGCTGTGTGTGTGTTCCCCCCTATCAACTCCTAAACGGCTGCAGCAATCGAAAGCAAATTTAGTATGAGTAGAAATGTATACCGGAATAGCTCAAGCCCATGTTTGAAAATGATGTCAGTGCTACCAACTGCTAAAAAAACGCACTAGAAATTTGAGCTCCATGTTGGATATCATGGAAGGTATGCATGGGAGCTATTTCAAAATTGGCACAAATGTAGATAATGCTATTTCAGTTTAATTTCCAGGAGAACATACATGACAGTGTTGCCAAAATAATGTTAAGACTTCTAATAGGTCCAATTTTTAAATGCATATATCTTCGACACTAACAATTGGATTTCAACCAAATTTTGTAGGCAATATGTGTACATAAACAGATATGACTGAGGGTATTCTTAAGAGCCACCAGGGCTGCCAACTGTTGATAATTGCTCTCTCTCTGTCTCTTTAAATCCACATACCAATATATCAGAAAGTATGCAAGTCGACAACTTTAAACTATGCAAACGTGTAGTACTTGACATTTTATATTAATTTGGAGTAACTTATATACGTATGTTCTACCAACATGATTCTAAGACTGCTGATAGGACCAATGTTTAAATTCATGTAACTTCTATACTATCAGTTGGATTTCATCCAAATTTCGTATGTGCTATGTGTAACATAACAGATATGACTATAAGTATTCTTAAGAGCAATCAGGGCTGACAACTGTTAATAAATGCTGTCTATATTTTTCACCCGTATATTCTAGATAGGTTCATATACTGTAGATTAATCATTGGCATGCATCTTAATTTTTTAGGAAAGTAGGCTCTTTAGTTCGTCACGGAACTTCTTGTTTCAATATCAATGCCTATGATTACACTGGGGAAGACGATTCTTTATGTCCAAGATTATGGCCCCTCTTTGGGGTTCTCTTGGGTCGTAGGTTCCGAAAATGGTATTAGTTTTTGCATATCAAGTCTCGTTCGCACGGTGCGGTATATTAGGTTATCTTATAAATTAAGGAAATAATTCATGATGAAAATTAATAAATGTAAAACACAATTAATGGAATTCAGCGGAAGGAAATCAGAAATCCCTATGGACGTCAAATTGGCAGATGAAAAGCTAAAAGAAGTAGGTGTCTTCGGTTACTTAGGAAGCAAAATAACCAGTGAATGACAAAGCAAAGAGGGTATAAAGAGTAGGTTGGCTCAGGCAAGGAAAGCAATTCCACAGAAAAGGAATCACTGTTGACATCGAATATATATAAATTTGGGTATTAAGTCATTTTGATAGCCTTTGTTTTTAGCATGGCGCTCTATGGAAGTGAAACTTAGACTGTTGGTGCAGCAGAAAAGAGGAGAATTGGAGCGTTTGAAATGTTGTGTTACAGGAGAATGATGAAGATCAGATGAGTAGATAGGGTTACATATGAAGAGGTATTAAAAGGAGTGGGAGAGGAGAGATGTTTATGGCGGTGCTCAAGAAGATAAGAGATAGGTTGGTAGGATACATACTAAGACACCCAGAGATAGCAATGTTAGTTATGGAAGGAAGAGTTAAGGACAAGAACTGTCCTAACCAAGGTTAGAATATGTTAAATAGTTTGTTTCTGATGTAGGGTATGGTAGCTATGTAGACATGAAACGATTAGCTCAAGACAGGGAGAGCTGCATCAAACCAGTCAAAAGACTGATGACTCAAACAACAACAATTCTAAGCCTAGAGCATAGATAAATGAACACCAGCAATTCCTTAAGACAACTAGTATTTTTGGGACAACGTTTCTTAATGTGAAGTTAGATCCAGTTAGTTTGTTATTGGAGTTTTAAGGGGCGGAACAGCGCGTTCATCTTCCCATATAAGTTAGATCCATTTCTTACTCACTATGGCATAATCCTCAACAGAAACAGAATAAAACACGTATGGCACCTTCAATTTGACAAATCGCTGAATCCACGTTTCTGTGTTTTCCTGCGATGTGATATTTCTGGACATTCTCGGTGGATGATTCAACAAATGTCCTTGATCATTTGTGTCCACGGTGCCCATCTCAATTGGTTATGATCTCTAAATAAATAAATTGTCTTAAAATTAATATATCTAAAATAACTAGAGCAGCTAGAATAAAAAGAAACAGCAGTTTCGAATCGTTTCAAAATTGCAAACATCACACGCACAAAAGGAAATGTTCCCAGTGTTATAAATCTATTCATGAACCGCAGTTGTTGGTTATTAACCCACCAGTAGTCGCGTGGATTGCAATCGTAGGCCAATTTTTCTGGGGTTTTCACTAGCTATTTTTTGTTTTAAAACTTTAATTTTCTTTTTATATGAAGGTTGGAGTGTGACAGATATACTAATCATAGGCAAATACATGAAATATTAAATATTTTGCAACATCATGAAAAACTTATTTAATTTGAACTTTTGAAAGCAATTTGGTAATATTTCCCGTATTGAGTAAAAACATGAAATATTTGTGAACAGATGAGCATTATTCTATAATTAAAAGTTCATAATATACAGGGTGATTCTTATTAATGTTTAAAACTCTCTGTAGCGACGTAGATGGCATTGAGACAAGTAATTTGATATAGGACACTTAGGGTCGCAAGTGTTTGGAAATACCTTAAAAGTGAACCACAACTGTTAAACATATGACGTCATCAGGTGACGGCTACGCTCGAGCGGTCAGGCCCGTGCTCCCTTACGCACACCAAAACAGACATTGAATGTCATACCACTCTGGATCCGAGTCTGCGTGTGCGAGTTGGGTGCGTGGGGTTCAAGGTTCAAATCCGGGGCCTATCCATTAGCTTTGTTCTCTCTCTTCTCCTTTCAAGTGGACGTAGATAGTTTGTAGACACAGAACCAGAGTGATAATATGTTCAACGTTTGCTTTGGTGTGCGTAAAGGAGCACGGGCCTGACCGCTCGAGCTGAGCCGTCACCTGATGACGTCATATGTTTAACAGTTGTGGTTCACTTTTAAGGTATTTCCGCACACTTGCGACCCTAAGTGTCCTATATCAAATTAATTGTCTCAATACAATCTACGTCGCTATACAGAGTTTTGATCGTTAATAAGAATCACCCTGTATATTCAGTTTCCCAATTCTATACAATGAATCACCTCTACAAGCAGACCAACTCAGTTCTAGCACAGTTCCGTAAATGGTCGTTTAGAATACAGTTGTAATCCAAATTAACTCTGTGGTATTCCACTGACACGCCAGTGGTAATTGATGTAATATTTCACGGTGGTTGTAGTAGGGAGAGCGTTTAGGGAAGTTACTGATCAGTATGTACCATCGTCTAGTGTATTATGTTTGAAGACATAAAATAAAACAAGATGTTCAGGAAAGAACATATAGCCTACTTTCTCCTAAATGTATGAGTATAGTTATAACTCGTTGTTATTATCAAAGAGTATAATAGAACTATTCTTTGTTGAAGACCTTAGAAACGATTTACCTCTACCAAACGCCACACCCTAGATAAAAACTGCTACCATCATTGAAGAAAGAAAGATAAGAAGTATCTAAAGAATGTTATGGATCTGGAGACATAATCGACCGGACTGGCGGCGTGGCTCAGCGGTAACGTTCTCGCTTGCTGGACCGTATGTTTCAGGTTCGTATCCTGGCGCAGTCAGCTGGCATTTGAGGGTGCACAAATGCGAGGGAGCCGTGTTAGTAGATTTACTGGCACGTTAAAGATCCCCTTCGGGACAAAATTCTGGCACCCCGGCGTCTCTAAAAGCAACAGTAGTTAAAAGGGACGTAAAACCAATAACATTATTATTATTATTATTATTATTATTACATAATCGGCCTGACGCGGGCAACATCCAACTTTGAGTTGAGGCATGTCTTTACACGTCTGGCTGCGTATGACTTTCACAACCCTAATTGAATTAACAAATTTTTCCATGACCCTACAGAGACGTGTGTATACCAACTATGTGGATATTTTCGATTGCTATTTGGCTGAAATAGAAGTATTAATTAATATCCTGAACTAGCACCAACGGTAGAGTTCAGATACTATGTGAAATCGTTTTGTTCTTTACTTCAATTAACATTTTCAAATAACGCACAATAGGCTGTTACAAACCCTTTAAAATAGAAAGTAAAAATGTATCGTAGTATCATCTTGTCATTCTTCAAATTCGATGCGCATAGAATGCAAATGGTATAGTAATCAATGGAGCCCCACGTAGACTAGTCTAGATATCTAGTGGTGAAATATCGAACAATATAATCCTAACAGAGCGAGTGCATTCTAGCGGCCAGAAGAAGAAACTCTTCAATAAAATCTGGTCGGCGTGCAGTTACCTTTTTGGCAGCTAGATGTCTCGAGTAAATCTGCTGGCGAATTATGTTTTAATTAAATATATATTTTACACCATAATATGCACAATATAACGCTTAATTTTAAAACATCTGAGTCATTACAAAACAATAAACATATAAAATTTCAAGCAAAAAAACTAACTCTGATCGGGTTTGAACCATAGACATTTGAGCGATAGGCTAACGCTCTACCACTTTTTTTTTTTATTAGCTCTTTACAGAATTACAGAATTTTCAGATATGATAAATACCATACTATTACATCACAAGAAAGTCCAGATAGTGTCCATATTGATCGTACAATTGTCCACTTTCACTAAGCTTCCAACGCTCTTTCTGCAGGTGATACCTGAGATCCAGGAATGAGAAATGTTGATCATTGTCCATCACGAAGTGTACATATTGGCCCATTATCCACACAATGGCAGTCTGTTTAATTTGGGGGAAGGCAGTCACCGACAAGCGAATCAACTTCCTGTCATCAAGGTCATCCGTGGGCACATTTAATAGTTGACATACGTTTCCCTTACACCACAGCCACGTGGAGGCAACTCGCGTGCATGATGTGAAGCGGTGTATCGCCGTATCAGTTTGACCACATATAGTACACCATGGGTAAGCTTCAAGACGGATGGTATATCGCCGTAGAGCGGTTGGGATGAGATCGTTGAGGAAGATAAAAACCCGGGAGTGTACAGCAGAAGAAATGGTCATAGCCCCAAAATTTTTCCAAACAGTGGGCCAATGGACGTAGAGGGTGGTGGCCTCGATTCGCGGTTTGGAGTGTACCACTTGCCGCAACATGTTATAAATACTTTTCGTCGTTGGAACAGTCCCTGAAGGCATTTGGCGAACAGTTTCCAGAAGGTGCTGTTGATGGTCCCTAAATATCTTCGGCAAAGCTCTCTCACAACCACGGGCTGTGTTCCGAATATCTTTGTATAGCGCTTTCGTAAAAGTGTCATGTTGGGAAAGAATGGTGATATCGTTCTTGCAGAGGAGTGCACGGCATTTCATGCCATGAGCGGTTAGCCCTAGCCCGCCTTGCCGGGATGGGAGATACAACTGTTCCCGTTGTACTCGGAACAAAAATCCTTGCCATAGAAACCAACCTATATATTTTGCCAATTGGCTCTCAAACATTTTGGGAAGTGGGAAAAGTTGTGCGACATACCATATTTTAGAGAGCGCAAATACGTTGAGGACTACGACCCGTTGCACTATATTGAGGTTTCTTTGACCAAATTGGATCAGCACTCCCCTAACTTTGGCAATGACCTTAGTCCAGTTTGCGTGCACCGTGTCCAGAATCGATTGCTTCCAGGTAATGCCAAGAATTTTCACCTCATTTACTATTCGGAACCAGGGCTGTTGGGTAATTACTGAGTTATTATTGAGCGGAAGCAAAGCAGTTTTCTGGGGGTTCGATTGTGCTCCAGAGGCGATATGGTAGAGCTGAAGGACGCTATCGATGTGGGAGATGTCTTCATTATTGCGGATCAATATGGATACGTCATCAGCATAGGCGCACATGCCAAAAACATGTGTGGACAGTTTATAACCCTGTAGCTTCACCTGGGTAGTCCGAATGAACGGTTCAAGGCCAATGACAAAAAGTAGCATGGAGAGGGGACATCCTTGCCTAACTGATCTTTGTATTGGAATCAGAGGGGAAAGAAAACCGTTGACGAGCACTCGAGACGTAGCATTACAATTTATCATACGAATGTAGTCAATAAGGATTGCAGGAAATTCAAAGTGCTGCAAGACCATGTACAAGTATTCATGACTGATGCGATCGAAAGCTTTATCAGGATCCAAGGTGAGAAAACTCATTGGCTCAGTGGGGAGCATTTCGGCTTTTAGGTGTAGGTCCCTTAGTATCGCTAAGTTTGTTAACAGAGTTCTTCCAGGAATGCTGCAACATTGTTCATCACCAATGATATCATGTAGAACAGTCTTCAATCGGCATGCAAGTACTTTGGTAAGGACTTTATAATCACTGCAGAGCAGAGTAACTGGTCGGAAGTCACCAACTGCCATGGGAGAGGATGTTTTTGGTATGAGGACTATGGTACCCTCGTGATGTGATCGACAAAGAGCACGACGTTGGAGAATGGTACGCAGGACATGACAAAATTCTTTGCCAATGAGAGGCCAGAAGTGTTTATACATTTCATATGGCAGTCCATCAATGCCAGGTGAGCGGTTGTTTGGGAGGTGCTTAACCACAGAGTGAATCTCTTCATCCGTAATATCCGCGCTGAGCCGAGTTTTGTTGTCCGGAGACAGATGGGTATTGCAAGATGAAAGCAATATGGTCACCTGCTGTGGATCAATTGGAGCCGGAGCGTAGAACCGTTGATAAAATAGTGATATTTCACTACGTATAGCGTCAGGGGAGGTGACGACACTTCCAGTACTGGTGCGGAGGCGGTGGATATATTTACGTTGCCGCTCACGTTGTCCTTTGGCGATATGGTATACACTTGCACTTTCGTCTGGGAGCACTGTACGATCTTTTAAAGTCACGTTTATATGAGCGAGCGTTCGTTGCTGTAGAGACAGGAGCTTGGTTTTAACTTCCCGAATCTGGTCATATATACGCTCCCCAGCATCAGATCTTTGCTGGAGCTGGCGAAGAACTCGATAGTAAAATTCAACTGTATCCCGTCTTTCCCGACCTCGTTGGTAAGATATGTTCTTAAAGACGCGGCGGATCCCTGGTTTAACCAAAATATCCCACCAGTCTGCGCAGTCGCGAAATTTGCATTTTTGTTGGACCCATCGAGTCCAGTGTTGTCTGAAAATATCTTGGCATTCCTCCTCCAGTAACAGCGAGCAATTCAGTTTCCAATAACCTCTTCCTATGTGAAATATGGGATGGGGGTAAGAGATTGTACATACGACAGCATGATGGTTAGTGAAACTGGCAGGTATCACTTCATATCGTCTAGGCTGGATAAGTTCCTGTGAAAGGTAGATGCGGTCGATTCGTGATGAGGAGTTGTGACTTATACAGGTGTAATGGGGCAGGGGCACCCTTAAACTATCCACAGCATCAATGAGGTGTAGGGAGGTAAGAAGGGTCCTGAGAGCCGGGTTGACACCTTTGTATGGACTAGTGGAATCCTCTGGGCGTTGAATACAATTGAAATCCCCTGCAAGAATAAGTTTTTCCTTAACGTCGTGCAGATGAGGCAGTATACTCTGTTCAAAGAACATTTTCCGTTCCACACGTTTATTGGACCCGGATGGGGCATATACATTTATCAGGGTGGTATTGTTTATGTGTCCAGATATTATGCGTCCTGATGGATGACATAGCACACCTTCGAGTGGGATATCATGTCTTATGAGGAATCCGGTCCCTCTATTCGTATTACCGGTATTGATGTATTGTTTGTAGAAGGCAGATATGGGTAAACACGGTATGGCAACTTCTTGAATGAAGGCAATGTCAATGTCTGCATCTCGAAGGAATCTCTCCAACAGTTGAAATTTCAGAGGGCATTCTATTACATTGATATTCACAGTGGCCACAGTGAGAAATTGCGCCATTAAGAGAAGTATAAAATCTGTGCTAGACATACTGGAAGGTGGACTCGAAAGAAGACACAGCTGAGAATTATCCTGGTGCACTATGTCAAATTAGGTTGAGATAGTTCCTTATGATTGCTATTCATAGGCCGGCAGTCAGCGTTTGAGAGCGTTCGTGGGTCCCTAGATGACGTAGAATGAAGATTTTGTTTCTTTTTCACAGCTGCGGGAACGTTTGTGGAGCCAGTTTGATTCTTCTGGGCTGGTACGGCAATCGAGGCATTTGTTTTTATCTTTTTAGATACGTTCTCGGATCCCCGATCAACCTGCGTAGGTGAGTCGGTAGGTACCAGAGAAGGTGGGGGCAGTGAAGGCAAAATTTCTGTGGCAGCCTGTAGTGGCGGCATAATTGGTTCTAAGGCTGCTATACATGTTGCCGATAGCGCAGGGGCACTCTGTGACTCGCTGAGCTGGTCAGTGTAAGGTACCAGTTCTGCGTCGTGTGTAGCAGAGGCCACTGCTGGTGTTGTCCCAGCTGACTGATCAATAAACATGTGTTCATGTGACGTTTGCTGTGTCACGACTTCCGAGTATTGAACACGTCGTTGTTGTGTTGGAGTTATACCGAGGGGAATCATTTTCTGTGGGCAGTTGATACGTAGGTGTGTGTTAGCATTGCAAATTAAACAGGTCTGTTTCTGTCCATTATAAGATAGGTAGCCAGAATGGCCACCAAAAGTCTCAGTGGAGGGGATATCTTGTTTTATTTCCATTGTGACTGCGCGTATTCCATTATACACCGGGAACTGATAAGCAGAAGACCATTGTTCTTTCCTGACTTCACTCACAGTGCCATATTTCGACAGGACGGATTTGAAAATTTCAGGTGGAACTTCAAGTGGGACATTAAATATACGCACTGTGGTAAAATTGGAATCCGCTGGGGAGAGCTTAACATTAGTCATTTCGCCTGAGGCATACTGAAATTTAATAGGATCTGCAAAATTATTTAACAATTTCTGATAAGTAGATATGCTGATTACCTTGATGTACATGGTTTTTTCTTGTGCATTTAACTGGATGGCTTCTACTTGGTCGACAGTCAACCGGAGAGTATCGCTAATCCAGCGGTGAATTTCTCCTGGTGTGGCGCGAGAACTCTGCTTTTCCCATTGGCAGCGTACGGTATTTTTTCTCTGGTATCCGGACATGATTTTCAGCGGGGTTTTCTGGGTTTCCTGGTTTTGTTGTCCTATCTGGAACACTACTTGAAAAAGTATTGTCCGAATGACACACGGAAGGTCAGCACCCGTGGAACTATCGGAAGCACCGGTATTAGAAAATGTACACTCTTCCAATGCGGTCACACAGCGCGCTCACACGCACCTCACTCGGCCACGACTAGTGACCAACACCACTGAGCTAATTGTGTCAACGAATATCGTTCTATATAAAATGACTTACATAGAACTTGTTAGCAAATAGTGATTTATACTAAACGATTTCATCACTGGAGTATATTATTTATATATAAAGCATTTCATACAAAGTTTATTTATTTTATATCAGTACGCTATATTGCATGCAATACTCAAATTAGTGAAATATAAGTCAGGCACAAGATATCCGCTGCCATCTTGTCTTATTACTAAATCAGCTCAGCTTTTAAAAATCACGTCTGCACTATAGTATTGCAAAATAAACTTTTAATTTCGAACGTGCCTCTTCCTTTAGAACAGTTAAAACGATTCTCGGCTCGATAATCGGAACTGGTGGGTCCCATGATATGGATTATAAAGTTTGCATAATTCGCACGGCCGCCATCCTGAAATGGTATGGCGGACGACCTTGTAGTTTGGTCACAAGACGCATCCTATACGAAGGTATGTTGTTACCAAATTTGGTAGAGATCGGATGATTTGGTTAGTCGTTATTTGATTTTACGTTTTGAACGTTTGAGTGGCCGCCATTCAGTTTTAGTAAAGATGGTGGCGATATAAAACATGACACTGAGGTGTCCTTTGCTTGTGCTACCTTTGTACCAAATTTCGTTCAATTCGCATTCACCGTGTTCGAATTGATAGGGGGGGACAGACATTCAGAGTACACACACTCACACACACACACACAGACACACAGACACACACACACACACACACACAGACTCACACACACACACACACAAACACACACACAGACAGACACACTTTTTTTCGCCCTGTGTTAATCTCATAAGTCTACTTTCATTTTTTGCAAAATTCGAAAGTAGGCTAAAAATGAACCTGGATTACAATGGTAATCCATGCGACCAACGGAGGGTTAATAATATTGGTTGCTAGAGTAAGGCGAACAGCAGTTTTGGAATCAACAGCGCAAATATACCTAGAATAAACGAAGTTTATGCTTTTCAGTTATGCCATGCTTTGCAGTTCACGAACACAAAAGCAGAAATGTCGTTTACTATGACAACACTGAGAAATACTTCCAACACAATAAAACCGAGAATCAGTTTTCACATTCCGAACACCACACGATAAAATCCCTCAATGTTATAATGCTATTCCTGATCCACAATTTTTGGTTATTCATTATTGTTAATTATGTATTAAAGATAGTTTTGAAGCCATTTTTCAGCGTTGCTTTATTAACAATTAATATACCGACAGCGGTGGCTACGCTCGCTAAAGCGCAGCGTTAGGTCATGGGGCCAAGCTATCTGCTGACTCGGCAGACGTGTGGATTCGAGCCCCACCGTCGGCCGTCAATGAAATGGTTTTCCGTGGTTTCCCATTTTCAACACCAGGCAAATACTAGGACGGTACCTTCTGACAGGCCACGGCCGCTTCCTTCCACATCCTTGCTCAGTTTCATTCATCTTCATCCATTCCATCTCTTATCCTGGCGTGCAGGTCGCCCTCGGGCGCCGACTAGAAAGACCTGCACTCGGCCTCTCAGGAGGCCACACGACAAAAAAAAAATATATATTTTAGCTTTCTGCCGGTCAACAGAAAAATAATTCCAATTACTGAAATATGTGAAAAGTAACCTGATATAAATTACATGTGATTAAGATTTATACAGTATATTGTTACGGACCAATGAAAAAGAAGAAAAATAAAGGATGACATGTTTCACTCGTCAAACGAGCATCATCAGATCCAAGTATGCAAGATAAATAGCTCTAGAAGACACTACCAAACCTACAATGACACCCATAGATAGTCTCTGTCCTCCAAAAAACAAAATACAAGAAAACCTGTCAGGAAACTTAATAAGTGATGTTATTATAACTGATAAATATTAAGGTATTAAGCAACGAAAATATTTGAATGTTGCAAAACTTAGAAATGATTATCCCATCAACAACAACTTGTTCCTTGAAGAACTATACAGCCTATTTTCATATATCCTACTCATGTTAATTGCCTCAATCAACATACAAAATTTCAGTTTGATTGCAGTAAAATATTCGTAGATATTGAGAACCGTCTAAATATTTCGGATGGTCGCCATTTTGGATTCGTATATGTATAGGCCATAGAGTTATGTACCATTAAAGTAAAATTATTGCGTAGCTTCATTATTCAAACTTTCACTTCGATCGCATGATTACGACACAGGAAAAGAAAATTTAATTTCAAAATTTCGCACTGCTGCCATCTTGAGGTTATATAAACAATTGATTTAAATTAGATACCAGTGCATTTCAATGTGTTTGAAGATTTGCTGCACCAAGTTTCATTGCGTTTGGATGGTTAAATCGCGAGAAAAGTCTCAACTTCGCTTGGCCGCCATGTTGGTTTTGTAGATACCGGGTTTTTGAATGTCTCATTGGTGAACTTCTAGTAGTACCTTTTATCACCGTACAAAATTTCAGGGTGATATCGGTGATAGTTTCGGAGATATTGAATGCTGGTGAAATATTTCGCACAGCCGCCATGCTGGATTGGTGAGACGTAATGAAATTTGAAGGGTACGGTCGGCCAAAATTGTGCTATGATCTTACCGACTTTCACTGAAATCACTCCAGCCGTTTAGAAGTTATCAGGGGGACACACGCACACACACAGACACACGGACAAAAGGTGATCTCATAAGCCTATTTTTAGCCTATTTTCAATTTTGAAAAAAATAGGCTTATGACATCACCTTTTGTCCGTGTGTGTGTGCGTGTGTGTGTGTGTGTGTGAGGTGTGTGTGTGTTTTCCCCTAATAAAATCTAAACGGCTGGAGCGATTTCAATGAAACTCGGTAAGTTCATAGCATTATTCCCGGCGACCTCGACCGTGCCCTTCAAATTTTGTTACATCTCACCAATCCAACATGGCGGCTTTGCGAAATATTTCACTAGCATTCAATATGTCCGAAACTATTACCGATATCGACCTGAAATTGTGTACGGTGATAAAGGGCACTACTAGAAGTTCATCTATGAGACTTTCAAAAACCTGGTGACTACAAAACCAACATGGCGGCCATGCGAAGTTGAGACATTTAAATAGACTTTTCTCGCGATTTAACTATCTAAATGTAATGAAACTTGGTACAGCAAATGTTTATACACATTGTAATGCACTGGAGTCTAAATAGTTCAATTGTTTACATAACCTCAAAATGGCGGCTGTGCGAAATATTTCACTGGCATTCTATATCTCCGAAACTATTACAGATATCACCCTGCAATTTTGTACGGTGATAAAGGGTACTGATACAAGTATACCTATGTATATTTCATAAACTTCTAAAGTTCGAAACGAACATGGCGACCAAGCGAATTTAAAATATTTTAATAGACTTTTCTCGTGATTTAACTCTCTGAGCGCAGTCAAATGTGGTACAGTAAATCATTTTGCAGATTGTAATGCACTGCCATCTAATTTAATTCAATTGCTTACATAACCTCAAGATGGCGGCTGTGCGAAATTTTAAAATTAAGTTTTAATTCCTTGTGTCGTAATCATGCGATCGAAGTGAAAGTTTGAATAATGAACCTAGGCAATAATTGTCCTTGAATGGTACATAACTCTATGGTCTATACATATAACACTCCTAAATGGCGAGCTTCCGAAATATTTAGACGGTTCTCAATATCTATGAATCATTTACAGCAACCAAACTGAATTTTGTTATGTTCATAGAGACTATGAACATATGTTCACCTATAGGACTTTCAGGAACCTGGTGAGCACAAATCCAACATGGCGGCGACGCGAAGTATAAATATTTAAATGGACGTTTCTCGCGAATTAACTATCCGAGTGCCGTGAAACGTTGCACGTTAAATGCTTATACAAATGTTGATCCACTGGCATCTAATTTATTTCAATGGTTTGCATAATCACAAGATGGCTGCTGTGCATAATTTTAAAATCTCGTTTTTACTTCTTGTTGTCTAATCATGCGATTGAAGTTTGAATACCACACGTACACAATAATCTTAGTGTAATAGTACAAAAATAAAAATCCAACCTGGCGACCATCTGAAATATTTAGACGGTTCTCAATATCTACGAATCTGTTACAGCAATTAAACTGAAATTTTGTATGTTGATAGAGGCAATTAACCTGATCAGGATATATGAAAATAGGCTGTATAGTTCTTCACGAAACTACTTGTTTCATAAATGAAAATAGGCTAAAAACAGTCTTCCTCTCCCAAACTAATATATTTATGTGTTGGCCGACTGAAGCTACAATATTAATTATGTATTATGTATTATACTTATCCTACAGACACATGGAATATCATTTGAAGTGGTGCCTTTTCCATCTAGCATAGAATTTGGAATTTATCGTTGGTGACCTGTGGTTGAGGTTCAGTTTTGTCTTGTAGTCTCCAAATGTTGTGCGGGAGGTTTTTAGCTAGCTGAGAGGATACGACTAGCAGTGTCATTTATTTTTATCACTCTTCAAAATCTTATTTTCTCGACAACAATTCACGTTCACGTTTTTTCGAGATCACAAGGCGAACACCTTGTCAGATCTACCAAGGAGGCATATACCGTATGAGACTTCAAGAAATTCTTGCTGGCAGATGCCTTGACAGCCTATTTTCATTGGTATCTCAAATATATATGACATTCTTCAATACGCATTAACGAGAATCACTTAAGTGGAATTATCGTTCCACCGCAGCGAGAAGACTTAATTGGTCGGTAGTTAGCGTGCGTGCTACTAAAATCCACTGGCCTAATTGTGGTAACACTCGAACCGAACAAGGCGAACTGTAATTTGTACTGGCTCAAAAATCTGGTTCCATAACTGTGCATTCCGGTCGTGGTCAGCGCTAGCATGTAGGTTCGTCACCTACATGCCGCGGAGTATGTCACCAACAATTGGTTAAGTCTCACATTCTCGTAGGAACCCGCCGTTCTCACTAGCAGAGCAACTTAAGGGAGGATTAGCCCTTCTCTTCAGTGTTTCTTGATCGTATCATTCTAAAGTTCAAGTTTATGAGATCACCTTTTGTCCGTGTGAGTGTCCCCCTAATAAAATCGCTCAAGCCGTTTATTTCAATGAAGTTCGGTAAGTATTTACTACTGCCTCGTCCGACCTCGATCGTGGCATTGATATTTTAAGTGCTACCAATTCACCATGACGGCCACGCGAAATATTTCATTGGCATTTAATATCTATCAACCTGAAATTCTGTATGGTGATAGATACGTTCACTTATATCACTCTCAAAAATCCTGGTAAGCACAGAACCAACATGTTGGCCAAGCGAACAAATATTTAAACAGACTTTTCTTGTGAGTTAATCATCTGTGCTCAGTGAACTTGGCACAGTGTATTTTATACAAGGTTTTAATTTAATCCAATTGTTTTGATCAACTCAATACGAAGACTGCGTGAAATTGTAAAATTATTGTTTATTTTTATTTCTTGTGTCCTAATTAAGTGATCATAAACAGAGGAATCCTCAAAGGAATCTTTAGCCTGCTAGTCCTGTAAATGTACTGACATGACTCTCTAGAATTTAAGCATTCTCAAATGTACATGGACTGCACTGGGTTTTGTTACTGCAACCTTGGACACCCCTGCGCCACGCAGAGAATTAATATATGATGAATTTAAAAGTCGAACCTGCGACTTTCTTCTTTGGCCACCAGTGCTCTATCAACTGAGCTAATCCGACATACGCTATTATTCTAATGTTAACAATACATTTTTGATGCTGTCTTTACTGACACAATCACACTGTCACAAGGGGCGTGGTGGCTCAGCGGTCTTGCTGTATGCCTCTCACCAGGGCGGTCCGGGTTCGATTCCCGGTCAATGCATGTGAGATTTTCGAAGTGAAATGCCATGTCCTGTGGTTCGGATTCCACGTAAAAAGGAGGTCCCGTGGCTCATAATCACAAGATTCACGGACACGTAAAACTACAATCTTCCTTCCTTCCTTACACTGTCACAGTAGCCTGCTGTGGACTTAAGTTCCAATACACTCTGGACCAAAAAATATCCCAGGTGCATGTTAAAAGGAAAACCATTTTATCGGAGTATTGTGAGAGAATTGCAGAATGGAATTATACATAATTTTTACAATGTACATATTTTAATCGCTTATCCTCCAAGCTGTAGCCTCTGTGGCTTAGGCGGCAGCACGCCGGTCTCTCACTGCTGGGTCCGCGGTTCAATCCCGGTCACACCACGTGAGATTTGTCATGGACAAAAACGGAGGCAGACAGGTTTGTCTCCGGGTACTCCGGTTTTCCCTGTCACAAATTTCCTTCTAACAATACTCTCCACTGCCATTTCATTTCATCTGTCATTCATTTAATCATTGCCCCAGGGGAATGTGACAGGCTTCGGCCGTCGGCACAGTTCATATCCTCGCCGCTAGATGGGGGCTTCATTCATTCCATTCCCTGACCCGGTCGGTTGACTGGAACCAGGCTGTGGATTGTCATTTTTTCATCCTCCAAGTTCGGCTTCTCCCAAGGACTCTACGAGGGATCATTCCTCTACCACCACAAGGACAGTGTCTTGGAGCTGGACACACTTTGTCAGCAGATACAACTGGGGATGGTGACAGGCGGATCACCTAGACCAGTGTCTCCCAAACTTTCTTGTGTGTGTACCACTTTAAAAGATGAGAATCTCTCGCGTACCACCTAATGGTTGGGAGATATAGTAACTATAACACCACCACCACTACGTAGCAGACCAAAAGATGGATTGTAAATTGTGTTTGTTGGAGTAAGACTGTTGGAGTTAACGTTCAAATAATAATAAAAAAAAGTGTGCCCAGTTGTTTTATTATTTATTACAATAAGTATTCAATTCAAACATTCAGAAACGACACTGCAAATCTCTATATAAAACAAGAAGTTCCGTGGGGAACTAAAGAGCCTACTTTTCTTAAAATTTAAGATTCATGCCAATGATTAATCTATATGGATCAATCTAGAATAATGACGAAATTAGGTTGGTAATTTCGAAATTTCTAATTAGTTCGAAATACTGTATACCTGGTATAATGTAGCCTCTTAGGGAACTACTGTTGGCAGCCCTGGTGACTGAATATACTCTTAGTTCCATCTCTTAAGGTACATAATACAAAATTTGGTTGAAGTCCAATGGATAGCATGGACGTTACATGCAGTTAAACATTGGATCTAACAGCGCGCGTAAAATCATGCTGGCAACAATGACATACATGTATTTGTCAGAAATAATCTGAAATAATATGATCTATTGTTGTCTCAATTTTGAATGAAATCCATTAGTTAGTATAGAAGTTACAATTATTTTAAAATTGGACCTATCAGCAGGCTTAGAATCATGTTGGCAGCACTGGCATAGGCCTATATTAGTTACTCCAAATTTATCTAGAATGCCAGGTACTATACGTGTGCAAAGTTTAGAGCTATTGGCTTGAATAATTACTGATATATTGATATTAGGGCAACAAAAATAGAGACAGTATTTATTAACAGTTGGTAGCCCTGATTACTCTTAAGAATCGGCATAGTCATATCTGTTATAGTACACATAGCACACACGAAATTTGGTTGAAATCCAAATGATAGTATAGAAGTTACATGTATTTAAAGTTGGACCTCTCAGCAGGTCTAGAATCATTTTGGTAGCACTGAGGTATATAAGTTACTCCAAATGAATATAGAATGTCAGGTATTATACGTGTGCATAGTTTCAAGCTGTCGGCTTGCATTCTTTCTGATATATGGGTATTTGGTTAAAACAAATTGAGAGCATTTATTAACAGTTGGCAGCCCTGGTGGCTCTTAAGAATACGCCCAGTCATATCTGTTAATGTACACATAGCACATACGAAATTTGGTTGAAATCCAATTGATAGTGTAGAAGTTATATGCATGGCCTCCTCGAAATTAAACTGCAATATCATTATCTATAAGTGTAAAAATTTTGAAATAGCTCTCATTCATACCTTCCAAGATATCCAACATGGAGCTCAAATTTCAATTGCGATTTTTCAGCAGTTGGTAGCACTGACATCATTTTCAAATATGGCCGTGAGATATTCAGGTATAGATATTTACTCCTACCAAATTTTGTTTTGAGTGCTGCAGCCGTTTAGGAGTTGATAGGGGGACACACACACACAGCTAGCCAGACAGACAGACAGACAGACAGAAGGACAGACATACAGACAGACAGACACACATTTGCCCGATCTCATAAGTCTACTTTTTGCTCATTTTTAGCCTATTTTCAATTCTAAAAAAATAGGCTTATGAAATCACCTTTTGTCCGTGTGTGTGTGTGCGTGTGTATGTGTGTGTGTCCCCCCCCTAATAAAATCTAAACGGCTGAAGCGATTTCAATGAAACTCGGTAAGTTCATAGCACTATTCCGGGCGACTTCGACCGTGCCCTTCAAATTTGTTATGACTCACCAATCCAACATGGCGGCTGTGCGAAATATTTCACCAGCATTCAATATCTCCGAAACTATTACCGATATTACCCTGACATTTTGTATGGTGATAAAGGGAACTACTATAAGTTAACTTATGTGACCTTTGAAAACCTGGTAACTACAAAACCAACATGGCGCCAAGCGAAGTTGCGACTTTTAATAGACGTTTCTCGCGATTTAACCAACCAAACGCAATGAACCATGGTACAGTATTTGTTTATATACATTGTAATGCACCGACATCTAACTTCGTTCAATTGTTCTTATAACCACAAGATGGCGGATGTGCGAAATATTTCACCGGCATTCTATATCTCTGAAACTATTAGCGGTATCTCCCTGAAATTTTGTACGGAGATAAAGGGCACTACTGGAAGTCCATCTAAAATACTTTCAAAAACCGGTTAACTACAAAACGAACATGGCGTCCAAGCGAATTTGAAAATTTTAAATAGACCTTTCTCGCGATTTAATGTTCCAAAAGCAATGAAATCTGGTACAGGAAATACTTATAAACATTGTAATGCACTGGTATCTAATTTAGTTCAATTGTTTACATAACCTCAAGATGGTGGCTGTGCGAATTTTAAAATTAAGTTTTTATTTCTTGTGATGTAGTCATGCGATCGAAGGGAAAGTTTGAATAATCAACCTACGCAATAATTTTCCTTTAATGGTACATGACTCTATTTCCTATACATTTAACAATCCAACATGGCGACCATCCGAAATATTTAGACGGCTCTGAATATCTACGAATCTGTTGCAGCAATCAAACTGAATTTTTTAATGCTCATAGGGGCTATGACTTAAGTTCACCTATGGGACTTTAAATAACCTGGTGATCACAAATCCAACATGGCGGCGACGCGAAATATAAATATTCACAAGGACGTTTCTAGTAATTTAACCATCCGAGTGCAGTGAAACTCGGTACAGTAAATCCTTATACGAATGGTAATCCACTGGCATCTAATTTATTTCAATTGCTTCCATAACCTCAAGATGGCAGCTGTGCGAAATTTTAAAATCTCCTTGTTACTTCTTGTGTCCTAATGCGATTGAAGTTTGAATACTACACGTACACAATAATCTGCATTTAAGAGTGCATAACTCTAGGACCTACATATATAAATTCCAACATGGCGACCATCCGAAATATATAGTCGGTTCTCAATATCTACGAATCTATTACAACAATCAAACTGAAATTGTGTATGTTGATAGTGGCAATTAACATAAGTATGATATATGAAAATAGGCTGTATAGTTCTTCACGGAACTACTCGTTGCAAAATGTGAAAAGTAGGCTAAAAATCAATGTTACGTGATAGTATGTATGTGGGTGTGTGGGTGTGTATGTCTCCTATGCGTTCATACACCACCCATCCGATTGCGCTGAAACTTGGGTGAGTTGTTGATTACTCTACAAGGAAGGTTTCTGGGTTAGTAAATCCATTTTACAATAGGCAGCGCACGAGTAGATTCAACAAATGAGGGACGACGCGCGAAGCATTTCGACACAGTCCCGTATTTGTTCGTAAAACTTTCATCCGATTGCGATTTAACTTGGGTGAGAAGTTGTTTACACTCCAGGGAAGGTTTCTAACTTAGTAAATACATTTCACAGTAGATAGCGCACGAGTTGATTCAACAAATGAGGGACGACACGCAAAGCGTTTTAACGAAGTCCCGTATGCATTCATATACCATTCGTCCGATAGCTATGAAACTTGGGTTAGATATTGTGTATACTTCAGGGAAGGTTTCTGGCTTAGTAAATCCACTTTACAATAGGCAGCGCGCTAGTAGATTCTACAATGGCCCATGACGCACGAAGCGTTTCAACAAAGTCACGTTTGCGTTCGTATACCATTAGTCCGATAGCGATGGGGTGAGATGTTGTGTACACTCCAGGAAAGGTGTCTGGCTTAGTAAATCTACTTTACAATAGGCAGCGCACAATTAGATTCAACAAATGAGCTACGACGCGCGAAACGTTTCAGGAAAGTCCTGTATGCGTTCATATACCATTCGTCCGATTGCGATTTATCTTGGATGAGATGTTGTGTACACTCGAGGAAAGGTGTCTGGCTTAGTAAATCTACTTTACAATAGGCAGCGCACAATTAGATTCAACAAATGAGCTACGACGCGCGAAGCGTTTCAACAAAGTTCCGTATGCGTTCATATACCATTCGTCCGATAGCGATGAAACTTTGTTGAGATGTTGTGTACACTCCAGGGAAGGTTTCTGGCTTAGTAAATCCATTTAACAATTGATACCGCACGAGTAGATTCAACAAATGAGCGACGACGCGCGAAGCGTTTCAACAAAGTCCCGCATGCGTTCAAATACCATTCGTCCAATAGCGATGAAAAATGGGTGAGATATTCAGTACATTCTAAGGAAGGATTCTGGCTTAGTATATCCACTTTACAATAGGTAGCGCACGAGTAGATGCAACAAATGTGCGACGACACGCGAAGCGTTTCAACAAAGTCCCGTATGTGTTCATATACCGTTCGTACAATAGCAATGAAACTTGGGTGAGATATTTGGTCACTTACGTGAAGGTTTCTAACTTAGTAAATTCATTTCACAGTGGATAGCGCACGAGTAGCTTCAACTAATATGTGACGACACGCAAAGCGTTTCAAGAAAGTCCCGTATGCATTCATATACCATTCGTCCGATAGCTATGAAACGTGGGTTAGATGTTGTGTACACTTTAGGGAAGGTTTCTGGCTTAGTAAATCTACTTTGCAATAGGCAGCGCGCGAGTAGATTCAACAAATGAGCTACGACGCGCGAAGCGTTTCAACAAAGCCACGTATGCGTTCATATACCATTCGTCCGATAGCGATGAAACTAGGGTGAGATGTTTTGTACACACCAGAGAGGATGTCTGGCATAGGAAATCTACTTTACAATAGGCAGCGCACGAGTAGATTACACAAGTGAGTGATTGCACGCCAATCGTTTCAACAAAGTCCCGTATAAGGTCATATACCATTCGTCCACTGGCAATGAAACTTGGGTGAGATATTGAGTACACTCTAAGGAAGGATTCTGGCTTAGTATATCCACTTTACAATAGGTAGCGCACGAGTAGATTCAACAAATGAGCGACGACGCGCACACCGTTTCAAAAAAGTCCCGTATGTGCTCATATACCATTCGTCCGATAGCAATGAAACTTGGGTGAGTAAATACATTTCGCAGTAGATAGTGCACGAGTAGATTCAACAAATGAATGACGACACGCAAAACGTTTCAAGAAAGCCCCGTATGCATTCATATACCATTCGTCCGATAGCTAAGAAACTTGGGTTAGATGTTGTGTACACTTTTGGGAAGGTTTCTGGCTGAGTAAATCCACTTTACAATAGGCAGCGCACGTGTAGATTCAACAAATGAGCTACGACGCGCGAAGCGTTTCAACAAAGTCACGTATGCATTCATATACCATTCGTCCGATAGCGACGAAACTTGGGTGAGATATTGAGTACACTCTAAGGACGGATTCTGGCTTAGCAAATATACTTTACAATAATTAGCGCACGAGTAGATTCAACAAATGAGTGACGGCGCACAAACCGTTTCAACAAAGTTCCATCTGCGTTCATATACCATTCATCCGATTGTGATGAAACTAGGGTGAGTTGTGCACACTCCGGGGAAGGTTTCTGACTTAGTAAATCCATTATACAATAGGTAGCGCGCGAGTTGATTCAACAAATGAGTGACGGCGCGCGAATCGTTTAAACAAAATCCCGTATGCGTTCATATGCCATTCATCCGATTGGGATGAAACTTTGATGATTTGCTGTGTATATGCCAGGGAAGGTTTTCGACTTAGCAAATGCATTTTACAATATATAGCGCACGAGTAGATGCAACAAATGAGTGACGACGCGTGAAGTGTTTCAGCAAAGTTCCATCTGCGTTCATATACCATTCATCCGATTGCGATGAAACTTTGGTGAGTTGTTGCGCACGCTCCCACAAATGTTTCAAAATTAGTAAATCCTTTTTACGATAGCTTAGAGGCAGTTAACGGAAATTGAAGAAAAAAATGTGTATCCAAAAGCACTTGAAGAAATCAAATTACAATGCCAACACTTTCTTTGATTGGCATTGCAACGCATGCCGGGTACAGCTTGTAATATTAATAAAAGAACTCTTAATAATTAAACATAAAAACCAAAGTTCAACTAACAACTTCAATGTGAAGGTAGGACTTGAAAATTAGAAGCCAACTTAGGAATGTCTGGTTTAAGATTGCTGAGTCTCGAACGAAGATAGTTTTCCACTGTAAGGAGCCTATTCCAGTATTCATTCTTGAGTTAAACAAGTGAAGAAAATGCAGTCTCACACAAGTTCGAAGTAGTGAAAGGCAGTAAAAATCTAACTGCTTAGTCTGCTACTGTATGTCTGCAGAGTCTGCACGCCTCTCAACCCAAAAGTACACTAGAGCCATTTTTGAAAAAGTTTGCCTTAGTTCTGAATCACAATTCAATTAATAAAACTGCTCCTTATCTTTGCCCTTAAAGTCCTCTGGCAACGTATCAATGATTTTATATTTTTTAGCTTACTTTCGATTTTTGCAAAAAACGAAAGTAGACTTATGAGATCACTACAGGGCGAAAAAAAGTGTGTCTGCTGTGTGTGTGTATATGTGTGTGTGAGTCCGTGTGTGTGTGTGTGTGTGTGTGAGTGTGTACTCTGAATGTCTGTCCCCCCTTATCAATTCGAACACGGTGAGCGCAAATTGAACGAAATTTGGTACAAAGGTAGCACTAGCAAGGGACACCTCAGTGTCATGTTTTATATCGCCGCCATCTTGACGGAAACGTAATGGCGGCCACAAAAATGTTCAAAGCTTAAATCAAATTACGACTAACCTAATCATCCGATCTCTACCAAATTTTGCAACAACATACCTTTATGGAGGGAGCATCCTTTGACAAATCTAATAGGTCATTAGCCTAATAGTTTGCGGATCGCGGCCATCTTTGTGTCAAAATCGATTACCCCTATTAATTCCAACACGGTGAAACCGAATGGAACGAAATTTGGTACAGAGGTAGCACTAGAAAAGGCCACCTCAGTGTCATGTTTTATATCACCGCCATCTTGACGGAAACGTAATCGCGGCCACCCAAATGTAAAAGGCTAAAATGTAATTACGACCAACCTAATAATCTTGTCTCTACCAAATTTTGCAAAAACAAATCTTTATGTGGAAAGCATATTCTGACCAAACTGCAAGATCATCAGCCCAATAGTTTGCAGATGGTGGCCAGTAGGCTATGTGTGCAAATCGATTCCCCCTATCAATTCAAACACGGTGAAACCGAATTGAACGAAATTAGGTACAGAGGTAGCACTAGCAAAAGGCACCTTAGTGTCATGTTTTATATCGTCGCCATCTTGACGGAAACGGAATGACGGCCACCCAAATGTTAAAAGCTTAAATCAAATTTCGACCATCCTAATCATTTGATCTCTACCGGATTTTGCAACAACATGCCTTTTTGTGCAAAGCATCTTATGACTGACTACAAGGTCATCAGCCCAATAGTTTGCAAATAGCGGCCATGTATGTGTGCAAATCCATTCCCCAGATCAATTCAAACACGGTGAAACCGAATTGAATGAATTCTTTTACAGAGGTAGCACTAGCAAAGGGCACCTCATATTCATGTTTAATATCCCTATAGCACGTTGTATTTCAACAAGCTACTACAACCAACATTCAATTATACTCCTTGAAAAGGATAAAGAGTTATAACAATACCCATGCATTTAGGAGAAAGTAGGCTATATGTTCTTTACTGAACATCTTGTTTTAAATATATTTTTCGTAGCGTATCTAATATTTTTTATATTTTTCGTAACATCACCGCGTACCACTGCAGCAGTACGAGCGTGCCACCAGTGGTACGCGTACCACAGTTTGGGAAACGCGGACCTAGACGACCGCTAACATAAGTCTAATAAAGAAAAGGTCAGGGAAAGGATAATAATATTGTTATTGGTTATACGTCCCTTTTCACCAGGGAAGGGGGAGTGGGAAGGAAGTCGGCCGTGGTCCTGTTGAAAGGAACCATCCCGGCATTTGCCTGGCGGTGAAAATGGGAAACCACGGAAACAATTTTAGGTCGGTCGAGGTGGGGTTCGAATGCACGCACTCCTGATACCAGCGAGGCACGAGGTAGCGCGTCACGGTTGGTTTGAAAAATATGAGAAGGAAATGAAACATGCTTCAGTACTTCGTGTGACCCCCTGTAGCCTTTTTGGGGGCTTGTGCTCTTTCTGGCATTGACTGGACAAATGTTCACAAGTACCAAGCTAAATTTCATGATATCACACTTCAACAGTTTTTTCAATTAATTCGTTATTGCTAGAGCAACAATAGCTTCTCAGTATTGCATGGCCCATAAGTTCTCAATGGGGTTCATATCTGGAGAATTTGGGGGCCACCATAACTGCTGAATCCCATAGGCCTGATCTGAGACAACCCTGGTTCGGTGACAACTGGCATTGTCATCATGGAAAACGGATGGTCCAAGGTTTGCACCACTAAAATGGTCCCCAGCCGTTTCCAAACCCTCATTTTTAATTATCTCACAGTACGCTAATCCATTGATTGATCACGTGCAAACCTTAATAATTATTCTTCCCACCGCTTAGGAACCTATTGCTCCCCACAGCATAACTCTTCACTAAACTTCTTAGTTTCCACCATTCATTCCTTCCTTAACCCCTCTCCGAGTGCTATCCACAATTTCGCACCTCCATCCACTCCCTGGTGTAGCGGCTAGCATTCTCGGCTGTAACCCCGTCGGTCCGAGTTCGATTCTCGGCATTGCCAAGAAATTTAACCTCCTGGTCTGAGGGCAAGAACGGGGTCCTCTCAGCCTCGTGAGGCAAAACTGAAAAGAGGAGGGTTAGATTTCGATCCCAACCATCCTAGAATTGGTTTTCCGTGGTTTCCCACTTCTACTCTAGGCAATTGCAGGGTGGTTCCAAACTGAAGGCCACGCCAACCTCACTCCCAATCCTCACCTGCATTACAAATACACACACACTATTACAGACACCACAATAACACAGGTTACCAGACAAATTCCACACATAGGCCTACACACCGAAGTAGACTTCACGGGGCGAAATGATCACGATGTCGCAAAGCCCCTAAATTTTTCACCACCATTACGGAACACATTTTTTTTTTCATTTGAGAAACTCACTGTGTTCCAATCGTTAGTTGTGCAATTTTCATTCATATCAACGATACATTACGGTGTTTGAAACAATTTTCAGTGTTGCCTTAGTAATCGAAATTGGATATCCTAGTGTATTTATTAATCAACATGTAAATTTGTTTTCAGGATTGGGGAATAACCCATCAAAATTGGGTACAATCGTGTTGACCGACTGAAGAACATCAAATTTTGATATCAACGATATTTCTTCTGCTTCCCTTTTTGTCAGGAGTGGCTTCTTTGTAGGCTTTTTATTTATAATGTTCATTTCCAAGAGACGTCTTTATACTGTTTGGTGTGAATGGGAATGGTCAAATCATGTTGCATCTTGAAAGTAATCTGCATGGTTTCTTTTTTCGCCATCGCGTTCAACGCCCTGAGCAATCTGGGACTGGCATTCTTTCTGTAACCACATTTATGCCTTAAACTTGCCATCCCCATCTCTGTTTGGTTTTCTGAAACATTACCCACTGTTTTGTGGTCAACGAAAAACCTCCTAGTAATTTCACTGTTTGATATTTCTTGTGAATTGAATATTAAAATCATGCCCTGCTTGCTTGGAGATAGATCTTTTTCTTCCCCATGACCTGAAAACGAAATATCAATCTGAAATTCTCTCAACTACTAAGGAAGCTATGGAAATACAGAACAATTTATTCTATCTATTGAGAAACCGAACAGCTGTAAGAAGTCAGAGGGAAGTACAACTAAAGGTATATCGCGGGAATTGTGTGAGATTCAAGCATCCATGTACCTGTTTGTGGTCCAATATTGCAATGTGCCTCGGAAACTGGTAGTGAAAACGGCCAATACCAGGAAATACATTATCCTGTTCTATAACTCATATTGCTTCAAATAACCAATCAAAACGTATCTTCTAATAACAAATACCATTTGAAAAGTGTTTTAAGATCCTAGAAAATAAACTGATAGCACAAAAATGCTGGTATTTAAGTCTGTATGAAAACGTGGATGAATTTGAAATAATGTGCCAGTATGCTTACTGTACGTAATTAAGATATTTCTTTTAATAAAGCTGTAATTGCATTTTCAAGACTACATCGATGACCAAGGACGATTTTCAGACATTTTAAATCTCTGCCTTCCTCGTACCCTCCATAGGTATACACTGTACAACCTAATAGTTGAGAAGCCTCTTGGGACGTCTGCGAAATTTGTCTTTTTTTCGTAACATAATTGATAATCCCATGGTAGCGGGATGGCACGATTTTTTCACCATATAAAAACTTTGATATAAGAGACTGGATAGAACACCTAGATGGCACCAACGCAAAAGATCTACACCACGCAGCTGAGACCATAAGATTATAAAACAACAACTACTACTACTAATCTATCAACGCGAAATGCGGAAAATTACGAATTATTAACCTTTCACGAATTGATTGCCGGTGGACGAGATGGGAACTATTCTTTGTGTACTTGTGTCACACGTCAGCCTGCTTCATTTACAGGTACAGTTGCGCGAGTAGGATACGACTCAGCTCCAATAGTCTCAGTTATCGTTTAACTGCCCATGGTGACATGAGCTCCTGTGACGCGCAATGCTGCTTGACTTATGTGTAGAATGCATGCTGTGTTCCCCGCTTCACTGTGCGGGGCAGCTGCTACAATAAACTACAAACACTGGCGCTGCCATGCTCAAATCTTAAATGGGTAGTTAGGATCATCAAACCAGAGTAGTAATAATCTATAGAATCGGTCCAGAGTTACGTTATTCATTTGGATAAGTTTGTTCCAGTTGTTGGTGTTGATCCTTTTACGGGCTTTACGACATCGCCGTCATGCAGCCTCGTGTGCTTGGGTGTATGTGGAATTCTATCTGATAACCTGGGTCATTATAATGACTAGTAGTGTTTGTATTTATAATCGAGACTAGGATTCGGAAGAAGGTGGCTCTGGCTTTTAAGTTAGGAGTAGAAGTGGGAAATTACTGAAAACCACTTCTATGATTGCTGATGTGGGAATCACACCCATGTTTTCTCAGTTTTGCCTCAATAGGCTGAATGTACCCCTTTCCACCTCCTCAAACCAGAATTAAATTTATTGATAGAGCCGGGAATTGAACCCAGGGTCTCTATATCCATAGTCTCGACACGTACCCCGAGACCACAGTAAGTTGCGAATAAGTTCTTTACGAGTTTCAGTTATACTACGTCCATACCCATGGGTAACTGCTTACCATGCTAGATTTTGGTCCGAAGGTTCCCGAGTTTTATTCATGACCGAGCCGTAGGGATTTTACTCTCTAATGATTAATTTCCCTGGCTCGGTGACTTGGTGTTTGTGACGTCATCATTCATATCATCCTCATCATGACGCACAGGTCGTCAACTTTTAGGACACAAAAAATAGGCTAACTTAATTTTGAAATTTCACACACCCACCAATTTGAGTTTATGAAGACAATTCAATTAGGTTGGATGCCAGTAGATTAAATCTTGTATAAATATTTACTGTACCATGTCTCACTAAACTCGGATGATTATATCCCGAGAAAATTCAATTTCAATATTTTAACATCGCTTGCCCGCCATGATGATTTTGTACTTAACAGGCTTTTATAATCCACATGAGTGAACTCATCTTAGTATTCTCTATCACCATATGAAATGTAAGGGTGATATTAGTAACAGTTTCGGAGAAATGGAATGGTAGTGAATTATTTTGTCATGTTGGATTGGTGTAACGTATTAAAATTTGAATGGCATGGTCGAGGTTGAACGAAATAGTAGTAGGCTATGTCCTAACCGAATTCCATTGAAAGAGCTCAAGCCGTTTCGATTTTATTAGGGGGGAGGGGTCACAGAAACGGCCAAATATGATCTCATAAGCCTAGTTTTAATGTAATGGAGGAAGCCAGTATGCAACTGAGAATTTTCACAGGGGGTTTCTCGGAAGCGGTCCTTCCAACCACGTAGACCAGACTGCATACAGCGTGTGAAGATGAATCACAAATAACTGACAACTGAGTTAGTCGAAAGTTTCTGGTTGAGAAGCGATACAGTGAGTGGTGCTAATCTACCTCGTCTGACAAGGATAATGCATGTCGCTGTTGAAACTGTAATAAAAAGAGCAAACATGAATATGTGAATACTTCGAGGCATCACCTCGTATGGTAGTCACCATACAACGTGACTTGCGGTCTTCTCATCTGTCACATTACTTAAGTACCCATACTGTGTGATTGTTAATATTTCTTAAAAGAATATATGTTCTTTCATTGTAGTGAATATTATTCTACTGTTGTAAAATACTCACCAAAATCATCAGGCGGTAGGTTCGTTTTGGTCACCGGAATTGCTCTGAATACGTCCTAAAAAGGGCGATACCACTTTTTTTGCACGTCCTGTATATTAATACTCTATTTGTGTGTACCGTTTTTCTTCATTCCCTTTAGGGGTTAGGTACATCTTGATCATCAGCTCCGTGTATGTGCGGGCGTGTTGAATTTGTCCGATAGCCTGTGTGTCTGTGGTAACAGCGACAGTGTTACTATAACTGAGTCGCCTACTGTCGGCGCAGAAATTATGTGCACCCGAGTTTGGAGATAAATAACAAAACAACCGAAAAGCCTACAGAAAAACAAGTAACATCATCTTTTTCCTTGTTTATTTCTGCGTTGATTGATGATCAAGGTATTTTAGAAACTTATTTTAATATATTTTATTGCAGGTATAACGTAAAAAGTATCGGTATTTTGCGGGGTTCGTGCGAAGTGTCGAATTTAGAAATTCACAACTCTTAACTCAGTTGTGCTACAGCACCCAAATTTGGATATATCTTAGTCAGATATGTTTTCTGTGAAGTTTCAAAATTTGATCTCCAACACAAACAATGAAAGGCCGCTAGATTTGTGCTCAGTGACTTTAATCCCAGGAGCAGTGCGAGCTGTATGTTAAAGAAACTTGGCTGGGAATCACTTGAGGCTATGAGGATGAAATCTAGACTCTGCGCTATACGAATCAACCAGCATGGGGTGAGCTTAGCAAACGTATGGGAAAGCTCTCTTACAGGAGCAGGAGCGATCATCATTTCAAAGTTAAGGGCCGACCACAGCGTACAAATTATGGTAAATATTATTTCGTTAACCGTGCCATTGATAATTGGAACTCTCTACCTGCCGCAGCCTTAGAGCCTTTTCCCAAACATATAGGTGTGTTTAAGTAAAGACTGACGATTTGTGTAAATACACCAGTTTAATTTTTATTGAATTGTTATGTATAATTATGTATTTGTTATGTATACCCAATTTGCCACCGGGGGACACACCCCGAATTGCATACTCAGGGCTGTATCCTGGGACCCCTTCTCTTCGTGCTGTACTGTATATGGACGATATAAACACATGCGTGCAAAATTCTCCGTGTTCCCTTCTTCTGTACGCTGATGACCTTAAGATATTCAGAAAAAAATCCAGTTCTGATGACCACGCTGAGCTCCAGGAAGCAGTGAATACATGTACTGATTGGTTCAACTAATGGAGGTTATCTCCAAATCCCAAAAAGTGCTTCAATGTGTCTTTCTCACTACTGAAATCTGGAAATCAAGCGGACTATAAAGTATGTGGAAATAAATTGGATACGGTTTCTCAGGTAAGAGATTTAGGTATTATTCGCGATGATAAACTGACATTCTCTCCCCACATTAACCATATCAAATCTCGCGCCATGCGCAGTCTCGGCATTCTATACAGATTCACAGAAATTAAAGATCTCACTGCACATAATATACTTCACCACATACTGTATGTTCTCCCTATCCTAGATTTCTCTTCTCCAATTTGGTCTACTTCGGCTATAACCAATATTTCTAAATTGAACAGTGTCTTTAATTTCTTCATATCAATAGTCAAAGCTTTCAATCCTTCACTAAGGCACTTTGCCAAATCCGATATTCTAAATCAGCTTAATGTACTCGACCTGAGAAGCCGTCTAAAATTTACTGACCTGTGTTTCTTACATAGAATTATGAATGGTTACACAAAATGTAACATGCTCTTAAGCTACTTCCCACTCCATGTTCACTCCCGCTCAACACGTCAGAACCATTTACACCACATACCTCGCCCACGTCTTGAAGTACAGAAGCGCTCTATTTTCCACCGTCTACCTACCCTTAGCAACTCCCTTCCAAATATTGACATATTCTCTCCCTATATAACATTCAAACATAACATTAGAAGATCCCTTTCATCCTCAATTCCTACCCCCTCACCCTCCTAATCACCCACTACCCCAATCATTGCGTCTTTCCCGAGATTTGTCCCTTGCTGCCATCACTGCCAATTGTTACCTGTTATTGTTGTTGTTGTTTCTGTTAATATTATTTGAAATTGATAAAATATTAGTGTAAAATGACCTATCATGGTTGTATCTAATAATTATTAAATAAATAAATATAAATGAATGAATGAATGAATGAATGAATGAATGAATGAATGATCGCTGTCAGAGCCAAATACTCAATCTTCTGACTCACAACTCCTCCTATGCTCCTGTGGTATTGTTAGTACCATAATTATGTAGAATAAGGAAGAGTTTCTGTTTCTGTTTCAGTACGGCGTACGCAGTGTTGGCCGAGGGTGCGGCATGCTACTACACTTACTGCTGGTAGCCTGTCTCCTACTCAAGGGGGTAAGTTTGTGTTCAACTTTAATATCGCAGCATACAATATCTGTTATTGATAGTAATATTCGAGTATCTTATAGAACTTAAAAGGGAACTCCCCGATTTTGATGAATCTTTGCATTCATGTAGGTCTGACCTTCATGAAATATATCCCCTGAGATACTTCCTTGTCATATCTCTAGGGCTAGCAAACTGGGAATGAGGACTGGGAGCCAGATATAAAGTCTACTCACACACCCGCAGATCGCATAGACACAAGCTCAGAGGATTAGAACTAACCGTAGTTTGACCGCATGAGTCACATAGTGGATTTTAGTCTATCAAACGTTTTTTAAATGTATTTTTATTTTATCGTAGAATGTTTTATACCGTACGTATCGATTTTACAAGCAAAGCGAAGCAAAGCCAACTCCATACAGGCCATGGAGGACCTGGGAGTAGTGGAAGGTAGTGAATTTGTGACATCCGCACAAGATGGGATTGAGTTGTCAGCTTCACGCCCGGCCGTCTTTGCTACCAATAATTATCCTGGTACGGTACTCATTTTTGGTGTAGGCTGAGTGAACTCCAGGAATATTTGCATTTCTGAAAGTGGTAGTTTTGTTTCTAAAATAGGGGTAGATGACCTCGTAGTTCCTCCCCTTAAAACAACAATAACTGTTTCTAAATTCCACTACCTGGGTGGGGATCGAACCCACTCCGATTCAGTTGGAAGCCCACCGCCTCTACCAACTGCGCCACGCAGTCTCCCATATATTGATTCTACACATACTGTAAGTATAAGAAAGATGGTATCAAACAGCGTATACATTACTCTAATAGACCACGAACATCACAAGACCAAAACGTACAATCCATGCGTGTTGTGGTTCTTTAATTCCGGTATTATTTTCAATAAACAATTTAAATTATACATTGTTTGGTGTCATTTTACTTGTAACTAGCAGTAGTGCCCGGCTTCGCCCGGTGAATTTATTTGTTTTATGGATGATAATGAATACTACTACAGAACTGGAGCGCTCAAGGATAAGGATCGGAAAGCACCAACGCTTATTGCAGCTGATAACCTCAGTATACTGCACCAACACCATCGCCCTTATACAGAGGCATACTAATGCCATGATGATAACTGTTTTAAAGGGCCTAAGCAATCTTTTTGCACTAATTACTCCCCGTGACTGCAATTTATAAGCACCCCTCAATTCTGTACCAGAACTCTGGTAGGGGCGACGTGATGCAGCCCGCATTACCAGGCAACAATAGACTTAGGAATTATTGGAGCTATCCGGGAGCGCTTATTCTTCCGACTTACTGAACAAAAATCAATCTTTATGGTTACCTGAGAGGTGTAGCACAATGCTACATAGCCTAAACTATTCCTCTCGAATCTGGCTATCATATACAAAAATAATTTTTCGAATTCGACTGGTAGTTCCAGAAATTAGCGCGTTTAAACACATAAACAAACACACAAACTCTTCAGCTTTATTATATTAGTATAGATGATGTATAGATTTGAAGGATACTATTCACTTTAAAATAAGATAAAAACTTTAAGACCATGACTACAATAGGTGACTCAAGGGGTGGAAATAGGGCCAATCCTGATCCCCTGCGCGTGTGCGTGTGTGCGGTCGGTGGTTGTGTGAGTAGAACTTGTACCTGGCTCCCAGCTGCATTTTTAGTCTGCTAGCCCTATCGTCAGAGCGAAATTTCATACGTTTCAAGGCGGACAAGTCCTGTATTTGGTGAGTAAAACTTAAATATATCACCTCAGTCACGATTAGCCACTTTCACCAATGTAGTCACGCACAAACCGCGACAAATTTGTAGACGCTGTTGTGGTGACTTCTGGAATGACGAGGGAATATATTTGATACTCCCTTGTAATGCATGACCAATTCTTCTGCTAGCTCCAATTTGTGCAGCAAAATGTCTGCAGTCGTCTGACTAAACTATTTCTACGATTGAATGCCTGCGTGGCGGGGCGATAACGTTCTCACCTGCTGTTCCCAAGATTGCAAGATCGAATCCTGGTGTAATCAGTTGGTATTTGAGGGAGCCGTGCCAGTAGATTGACTGATACATTACAGATACCCTTCGAGACATAATTCCGATCCCCGTTGTCTCTAAAAGCCGCAGTAATTCAAAGGGACGTAAAACCAATAACAGTGTAATTATCATTTAGACTTTCGCGGCCCGTGATGCTATTCACAATGTTGAATTTTGGGCTTATGCCGTGTTTTATTTTATTAAAATACGAATGTCTTTCTTCGTCAGGAATAATCTGAATTACGACAAATGATTGCTAAGAGAAAGCAACAAAGAACATATAAAAGGTGCCCAAAAATGGACGCCATTATATCCCCTTGTTAGGGACAACGAAAAGTAGCAGTGTATTACTTTCTCAGGGTTCTGATAAGAGGTAGCCAGGATTCACTGAGATTGTAGCCGGTGTCGCGGTTGAAATTATCTGGGTGTTTACGTATTTCAACCGCCTCCCTGATGATTCTGGGACGATATTGCTTTATATGGGCATGAACACCCACTCCTTGGAACATGACATCATGACCAGGTGTTCAAGCATGTTCAGCAACAGCTAATTTATCAGGTTGAATGAGCCTGATACATCTATTATGTTTCTTAATGTGAGTGCATATTGTTCTCGAAGTCTGCCCGATGTAAAGCTTGCCACAAGTACAGGGAACTCTGTAGATACCCGGTTGTAGATACTTATAGCCTACTGATAATGGTCTCACTAGAAATAGTTTTCTCTTCGTAATATTATTATAATGCTCGTTGTAAAATGCAGGATAAAGAAACGAATTGAAATGTGCTATACGGTCGGTCATTTAGTCGGAGCGTGGAAGAGAACTTTTTTTCAACCCTCGCATCAATTGCTGTAAATACACACTAGTAGCTGGTCACGACGTCTAGACGTACGTGGATATACAACCTCTGTCTGAAAAGTTCGGTGAATGGGGCTATATTACGATCGGATTGTTGGCTTACTTGAAACGGCAGTTACTGTCCTACGAAGTAATCTCTGTGCATGGTTATGCACTTCTGATAACGACTGAACAAGTTCTGGAAACTCCTGGCATAGTCTTCTTTAGGGATATCCTTCAGTTTGGGTCGTCAAAACTCTAATTTGAAAGCGAGAGAGATGTGTGAATTTATGCAACCTGCCTTGCACACCTGATAGACAGGCGGCAGTGACAAGGGTGAATTTATGCAACCTATCATACACACCTGTTTGACCGGTGGCAGTGAGAAGGGTGAATGTTCCATGGAATCGAATGGTCCTGAAAACCATGGTCATAGGTGACGAGACCTGGTGCCTGAGGTACGGCCTCGAGGGCAAGCGTCAAATTATGGAGTGACGGGGTACAGTGTCACCGAAAAGCCCTGAAGGGCCAGAGGTTTTCGGATATTTCGGACATCCAACGACCCAACTGAAGGCTATCCCTAAAGAAGACTATCCCAGGAGTTTCAAGAACTTGTACAGCTGTTATTAGAAGTGCATAACCATCCACGGGGATTACTTCGAAGGACAGTAACTGCTGTTTCAGGTAAGCCAACAATCCGTTCGTAATATAGCCCATTCACCGAAGTTTTCAGACAAAGGTTGTACATTCCCGCCAAACATTGAATTTAAAGTATTTAAAGTTGAGTTTTTATGGCCATGTGCAGAGGACACTGAACCTTAAAATATGACATACATTTTCCTCCACTACAGTGGAAAGCTAGGATCATGGATATGTTTACGACTTTCAGACCTCTCAACTTCTTTGGATCTTTGATTTGTACTTTTCCGCATTGGTAGTTGTAGAGGAGAATGGCACGTCGAAAATTTATTTTTGAAACTCCTTCTATTCCTTCTCCGCATGTTCTTCTTTCGTTATAATTTTTACACTTCTCAGCTTTCAACATTGTACGAAACAAGTACATTTGTAACGACACAATATGTGACAAAGATAAGAAATTACGAACTTGCGTTCTTATACCAGCATGAAAATGACGCTAATGACCCAGTATCGAGTCGGGAACTAAAATTCTGCCAGTCGCATTGCAAACAGTGACATGGAGGCGTCAAACGAAGAGCAAAGAGGTGTTGTTCGGTTTCTGACAGCGAAAGGAGTAGGGGGAACGGACACTCATCGCCGAATGTCACAAGTGTACGGCGAACACTGCATGTCCCTTGCAAGGGTCAAGGCGTGGCACAAGCGCTTCAGGGAAGGACGGGTGTCATTAGCCGGTGATGCCCGGTCTGGGGCAACCCCCTCCCCCCTGAATTACCGATTACAACGTCCAGCTGGTTGATGCACTCATTACCCAGGACAGCCGAGTGACAGTGAACACCATAGCCACCGTGGTCGGATTGAGCGTCGGAAGTGTGCACACCATCATGAAGGAACGACTGCACTTGCGGAAATTGTGTGCCCAATGGGTGCCCCACAGTCTTCAACCACACCAGGAAGCATGTCGAATGGCCTACTGTCTTGGTTGGCCGATTGATGCATGCTGCTGCTCGCTTTGTATAATCACGTGACGTGCACGCGTGCCTTTAGCGACGGGCTGTGACCTTCCACGCTCTGGTCGGAACCACACCTCATTACACACGCCACGATTAGCCGATGTCGTCACCGGTTTGCGCATTACAGCCTCCGGCTCGTTAGTTTTTGAACGCACCTTATATTAACAATACCCCGCCATACACCGCGGTGTGCATTTTGTACATAAAAGCCTGTTATTTTGTAATAAATATCTTATGTAGTGTTTTCATATTAGGGCATATAAATACTTGCTTCCTCGCCTAATATAATTGGGCACAAAGTAATTATCTTGACCGACTGATAAGCTTTCTTTATTAAAACATGGCAATACTTAAAAATGGCTTCTATCACTTCAGCGTGGTGGCTTACGAGGTCTGGCATTTCCACCGTCGATAGGTTTTTCCCTACCTGCCTCTTCTGTATAGGCAATAACGTGGACATCGCTATGTGGCTCTCGCTAGCTCCCTTCTCCCAGTACGGTTCATACCAGGTAAGCGAGTGTAAGCCAGAAGTAAACTGTTGTACATTATTATTGTCCTGCCTGTACCTTACTGTGAACGATCCTGTTACTTCCAAGAAATCAAGATCAGAATAATTAGTGGGGGGAAGTAAAGCTTATCCGTCAAACGCACACATAGGCTACTTTGGCCATCACGAACCGGTTCACATCAGATAGGCTAAACACTGTATTAGGAATAATCGTGTACATACCTATAATTTATACTTACAAGACATACCATACCGTTAATACGTAACACAGCGATAAATCAATTACAGACGTAATCTCAAGTATTGCGGCTGACGGAAGTGTTCCCACTGACCTGCTGAAGAAATATGGCCTTTATAAATTTCAGAAATGAACTTAAGTAGGCGGATGGTTTATCAGGTATTCTTCTTCCGAAATCTTCCGTTTGGCCCATGACTGTAGAGAAATACTGTAGAATGGCAAATGTCAGCGGTCCGTAAGCACTCCGTGGTAAGTGAAAGGCGGCAAAAATTACGACACCATGTCATACGATTTTGGCATGTCAAAGAAACCATTAATTGAATTCAGTAGACCGTGTTCATAATGGTAAAATTAATCTCGAAAGTTTCCGCCAACACTAAGTTCCTCATTTCTCAACTTAAATGCGCTATAGTGTTCAAGGAGCTTAGATATCTGACCTTGACTTTCATAGTGCTTCAAGGAACAACGAAATTCGACATGCAAGCTACCCTTTGGGTGTCAAATAACAAAGCTTGCACCCGGCACCCAAGGCCATACGATAGTATTATTATTATTTATTTATTTACAGCGTATTTTCCCAATATTGGAAAGCGTTAAGCAATTTGACTCAATTCTTGACGTTCTTCTTATTTTGCCAGTATTGTTTCATTCTGTTGGAGAATGCCAATTTTCTTTCGTCAGACCATTGGGGTCCGTAAGGTGTAGGTTTTGTTGCTCTGGTTGGACTTCCCAGGTGTTCACTTTGTTACGGAAGGAGTCTCTGTCTGATGTGTTGGTTATTATTATTATTATTATTATTTTAATCGTTTCGGTCGTCTATGGACCACGTTATTTCAACTGCCTTTTCCCTCGTTCTTTCACATTGGCCCAGTATTCGCACATTCTTCTTCGGTGAGCTTCCCTTCGTTCTTCGGTCCACTTCTTGCCGGTTTTCAATATAGGTTTTGGCTGAAAACTCTATATCTCCCCAAGTTTCTTCTTCAAAGAGTCACGTTCCAAGATGTCCTCGTGTGATATCCCCAGTTCTTGAAGGTCTTTTTCCACCTCTGTAAACCAGATCCCTTTGGTTTTCTTTCCCACAAAGTAGGCACAGATTCGATTGGACAATCTTCCGGAGTTCATTCGTGTTAAATGGCCATAAAAGGAGAGTCTTCTTCTTATTATTATTATTATTATTATTATTATCTCTGTACGTGTACAACCTTGTATGAGAGAACGTTGTTCTATTCCATTCTTTTCCTTATGGATTATCACCAAATCCCATCAATATGACATGTGCATTGCTGCATAGGCCCTAATTCATCTTACAATTAGTTAGGAAATGAACTTTACGTAAATTGTTCTGTGGGCTGTAATGTATATCTAAACACCACTCAGTGAAATGCCATGTCCTGTGGTTCGGATTCCACGTAAAAAGGAGGTCCCGTGGCACATAATCGCGCGATTAACTGTCACGTTAAACCACAAACTTCCTAAACACCACTCAGGGACAGCTATCGACCACAGGGAAATACTGTAGGAGAAATTGCCGGGACAGCGACGAAATGAAGTTTATTTGTGAAACAGCAGTTACTTCTATGATAATAATAATGTTGACCAGGAGCATTGCGGGACGAGCAGGGAGACGAACAAAATAATTGGGAGAATTAAGAATAAAGACAGCTTTGAAGCCATTTTTTCTGTGTTTCCTTATTCACAGTTATTATTATAACTTTCAGTCGGACAACATAAAATAATTCCAATTACTGGAATATCCAATAGTGTAACCGACTGAAAAGCTCTAATCTCTTGAGGAGACATTCTCACTGTGCCTCTGAACCACCTCATAGCGCAGTGGCTAGCATTCTTGGCTGTCACCTCTGAGGGTCAAGTTCGATTCCCGGCTCTGCCAAGAAATTTAATTATGGTCTAATGGCTGGAACAGGGTTCACTAACCTCGTGAGGCAGAACTGAGATGAGTTAGGTTCGATCCCCAACTCAGCCATCTCGACAGTGGTTTTACACTTATACTCCAGCCAAATGCCAGGATTGTTCGTGAATTAAGGTCATGGCTGCCACCTTCCCAAAGCCTACTTTCAGTTATAAATACACTCTAGTGTAGCCATCACATAACACAGGCTATCTGACAAATGCCACGAACGACCAATAACAATTATGCCACTGGTATTCTTGATATTTTCATTACTTCCGGACCGCCTCGTGGTGTAGCGGCTAGCATTTTTTGCTGTCATCCCTGAGCCCCAGGTTCGATTCCGGGCTTTTCCAATGAATTTAAATCTGGTCTGAGAACTGGAACGGGGTACACTCAGCCTCGTGAGGTAAAATTGAGAAAAGGTGGATTCGGTTCCCACCTCCGCCATTCCTGGTTTGCATTTTCAGCGTTTTTCCACTTCTACTCCAGGCAAATGCCAGAAAGCTCACGGATGCCTCTTTCCGAAATACTAGTCTCAATTCCAAATACTGATTGCTGTTTTTATTTAGGAGCTTTGCGACATCTTTATCATGTATCCCCGTGACCTTGGGTGTGTGTGGACAAGTTACAGTACTTTATAATTTTGTGCTACAGTGGAAATGAATTATAACATACAATTGTGGGAATGTTAATGATATCAGCGCCTACAATGGAATTTTAAGAACATTATTCTTCAAATGGAAAAGTATTTCAATACTGACTTTTAACCACAACTATCTACGAGAGATTCTCTTTATGCCATTGGACCACCTCATAGTGGAGTGGCTAGCATTCTTGGCTGTTATCTCTGCACTGTAGAACAGTATATTTTGTTGTAGTTATCCACACGTACTGTACAGTATATTTTAAGTTTCAGTTTCCTTTGGTTTCGCACACAGGATATATTAATTTAGCGTATGGCTTTTAGTGCCGGGATTGTCCGAGGACATGTTTGGCTCGAAAGAGTTTGTAGCTGCTTCTATACGGACACCCATGGGGTGAGCTACAAGTACCATCACTTGTGGATGAGATGTAATGAATGAACTTTTCAATTTCACGTAATTGCAACTTTGGCTACCAGACGTCACTGACACTCAGCGGCGAACGTTGGAACTTGATAGAGCGTTTCTAGCCAAATAACCTACAAATTTAGCTACACACTACGAATAGTAGTGGTAGGTTCTTTTCCATGTCATAAATCTATGACATGGGCCCGCCGGCTTTACTTCCCCTCCGAAGGAAGGCATACTGAGGTATTTTAACGCTCATAAAAATCCGATGACTTCGGCCGGGTTCAAACCCGCGATCTTTGGCATAGCAATTCAGCATGCTGAAGCAGCAGTCTTCCTGGCCGCACCCAATGTCGACTTATTCTCAGTCACCGCCTGGACACTACCAGTGTCAAACCGTCACCAGAAGAGAAAAGAAGAGTTGAATATTCATCTTTTCGGAATATGCATCTTGTGGCCATGAGCGCCTCCTTCCCGAAGAAACCGTGGAGGACTTTTAAAACAGTTTTAGGCTAACTGGAACTTTTATGGAGCTGGCTCAACAATTTGGAAGATAAGTTCAAACTTGATAAAGAATTGAATTTCTTACTCTCATCATACATTTCATCTTTTTTATGGTTCTTTTATTAATATGCATATTATATTTGCATTCCAATTTCTCTCAAATCTAGGCAATCCTTAACATTGGTTTTTCCATCATTAATCAGGGTACTGTCACCAGACCCTCTCCATTTGTTAAGATTTAACACTAATTATTCTCTGCATATCCCAGTTGTGTGCATTTATTGTGTATTTTAATGTTATTTAAAGAAAATTGTTGTCTCAATAAATATTATTTATATCTTGTTAACTAAACCTTTGTTTTCTGGTAATGTACTTTTATGCCCATTGCACCGCACCGCTTCAGTCTTTTCGCTGTTTAACAGTAGCTATTTTGGTTAAGCTTAAACGTACTTCTCGTTCTCCCGTATGGGGAAGTTTTAGGGCAGAACTTTCACCACCAACCAAAGCCGCTTACACACAGGAAAGTGAACCTAACGTGACGGCACATCCACATACTGCTCGGAGGGGCCACCAATCACAAGGAAAGTAATGGAAAAGAGGAGCGTTGTCAGATACGTTCATTACTTCCGGAAGTGGCGGCTTCAGTGGCGTAGTTGGTAGCTTTTATGCTGGGCTTCTATGCCCAAGGTCGCGGGTTCAAATCCGGGTGAAGTCGTCGGATTTTTTAAGAGTGTTAGAAATCCCTCAGTACAGTATACCTTCCATGGGAGGGGTAGTAAAGCCGGCGGTCCCATGTCATACATTTATGGCATGATAATGAGCCTTCCACTATTTACACTTCTGTGAAGCTAAATTATAGGTTAGATTTCACTAACGCTCTTAGGTTCCAACGTTCGTCGCCAGGAGCGGATTGTAGCGACATTTAGTAGCCAAGTTCAGAAGTAGTTGGTAGCTGACGGTGGCATTGGTAGCAAAAGTTGGAACTACTTGAAAATCGAATGTCTGCAGTCCTTACTTGAATTAAAAAGCAGATAACACACACTAATACAGCTATCACAATTAACACCGGTTACCAGACAGGTTCTACACACAGTCAAAGTACACGGAGCTACATGACCACGTTGTCACAGCCCCTAAACTGAGGAACCAACCAACCACTTCCGGAAGTACTCAGGTGGTTTTCAGGAGCAGTAGAGAATGTAGCACGTGACCCAAGAGGAATGGTCACGTCTCTTGCGGTGCCGGGTCTGAAGCATGCACCGAGAGTAATGTTGCGCCTTCATGTTGTCTTCTCGTTATGTCATAACCATAATGGCAGATATCCGGCCTGCACTGGAGCCAAGCTGTGTTTTTCTTCAGATTTGAACGCTAATTTCATGGTCGATTCACATGACCGACTCTCACCGCCTGATTATATCAGGTAGTAAGATCAAAAGATCCGCTGCTTCAGCAATTTGCTCCAAAAATAACCGCCTCTATTGTACTGACCTGCATTGGAACGCCCTAGTAATGATCATCTTTACTCCGTGGCTGATTTTAATCTGAAGACACACTCAAGTGATGTCACGTTCCCTGCTCTGTCCGTTTCCATAACGCACATTCCATTTGAGGGTTGACCTCTATCTCCTGTCCGAAGAGTTGTTTTAACAACCCAGCAGCATAGCTCAATAAGTTAAGTCACGCTTCGTAATTGCAGAGCAGAGCTGCAGGAAATCTGGAGATCTATGGTTCGAATCATAGAGCTGTTAGATCGTTAGTTAGTTATTTTTGTTTTATTTGGTGGAACTACGAGGTCATCTGCCCCTCTTAACACAGATTAAAGTATACAAATTTGGAATGGAATTTTAAATTTAGAGGTGGTCACCTAAATTTGAAAAGAGCAAAAATTAATAAAACAAAAAATTAAATAAAACTAATAATTATAAAAAATAAACAAAAATTACGGGAGAAATATTGAGATTTAAAAAAAGAACAAGTCTTTGAGTCAATGTACACTGGATAATTTAGATTGCTGGTCCTAACCCACTCTCACTTATAGTGGCCACTCTATTCTACTTACATTCAGCTTTTTTCTTTTATTTCTCCATGTTATCGTGAGCGGTGAATCCCTCACCATGACCGCAACAAGGAGCTGTCAAAAGTTCGGATATCCGAGGTTTGAATCCCGGCGTAAACGGCTTCTGTTGTATGTGTGTTTTTCACTTTTTCTACACTCCTTCCAGGAAAATGCCGGTATATTACATTATTTGTCGTCCCCATGCACCTACCCCATCCTACTAATAATTACTGCTACACAAAAGGCGACAGTTATCACATAAACACAGATTATGAGACAAATTCAACTGCACGACACTGATGACCAACGACACGAATTCACAACAAACAAAACAAGCTTTTATGTTCGACGATGTCGAAATGTAAATATTATATGTCAGAAAACTGTATCATAATGAGGCAAATTATAGTCAAGTTTTCTTTTTCATTATGGGACAGTTTCTCCCACCAATCAGAGCTAAAGAAACAGTTGTGTGACCAATTAGATAAGGATAGCATCGCACCTGCGCTGACTTCCACGGCCTTCTATTTTAAATATCATGCGTGGCTTCTAGTGTCATAAGGGGGGCATTCCAGGAGGCTGTGGCATTCTCTGCGTCCCATGCGTTCTGTTCAGTACATAAAACTGGCGAAATCTCGACAGATATTTATGAATATTTATGTTCGAACATAAAATAGTTACAATTATCGTCGAACATAAACAGTCGTATGCAACTCGCCTATAATGGTAAGATCAAAAGATCCGCTTCGCTCGTTTTATAAACATAATCGTGTCTTAATTATTGCCATTATAGACTAGTTACATAATGTACTATTATTATTCTAGTTATTCTTGAGGCCGGATATTGACATGTGTAATTGAACAAATTGAAGACCATCGGGATAGCTACGCACTTTAAGGCTATCTCAAGACTTCAAAGACGAGTGATTGTTGTTGTTAATTTTCTTTAGAGGCTTAGGAATTCTTAATCATCATCCCCTAAAAAGACGGCTTCGGTGGCGTAGTCGGTAGCATGCTGAACTGCTGTGCCCGATATCGCAGGTTTAAAACCGGCCGAAGTCGTCGGATTTTTAAGAGCGTTAAAATCCTTCAGTATGCCTTCCTTCTGAGGGGAAGTGATGCCGGAGGGCCCATGTCATATATTTATGGCATGTAAAAGAACCTACCACTGCAATTCGTAATGTATAGCAACATTTGCAGGTTATATTTGGCTAGTTAGAAACGCTCTATCAAGTTGCAACGTTCGCTGCTAGGTGTTAGTGACAGTAATATCTGGTAGCCATAGTTGGAACTACTTGGAACTACGGAGCCTTCGGGCGTTCAATTAAAAAACCCAGCTATGACCATTAGCGGGAGGAGGAGGAGAGCGACACGGCGGTGCGTTTGTAGTATTCAACCTGCCTCCAAGCTGATAACAGACAGGCACAATGAATACCTCAATGTCAAGAAGACTGTCCATGCACAGAAGCCTTCTTCTTCGAGGTGCGTTCATTGATGGTTTGAGCATCCTTTCATTCTCGGATTCATCCACGGCTGCTTCAACGATGTGTGGGATAGCTCCTCACGTTGTAGGAGGATCTTCTATCGCGGCTCAAGTCAGCTGTAACAATGGACCAGTTGTTTGTAAGGGACTGCCAAGTCACGAGCGGAGCGCGTGGGAATGCGTCTGTCTGCTCGAGAAGGCGGGGACTGTTTGTTTAGGACGCTGACTGGGCACTATTTGGAACCTCTTCGCCTGATTAGCAGGCTACTTCTCTGTCGTTGTTGACAGGCAGGTTGCAGAAACATGCCCTTTTTACCTCAAGAGTACGGACTCACTGGCGACTGCTGATGCTTGTGATTGTTCTTAACATTATAATTTATTGATTCGGGAAAACATGTCAAGGTAGTTTCAGCCACAAGGCCATGGTACCAGGATATCTTCAGACTTGGTAGGTGAGTGGGTTCGAACCTCAACGTCGGCTATCTTTGAAATGGCTTTGTGTGGTTCCTTATTTCCAGCTACAAGCGATTGTTAGGACAGTAACTTTACGACTGGAGGGATAGATGGCTGAAACTGATCGCACCTCATCCTTGACTCCATACAAGCTGGAACAATAAGGGGTAGACACATATTGAATTAATAATGATATTAATACTCACAAGTTAACAAGGTTTTTGCTATGAACCTGGTGAGCACAAATCCAACACGGCAGCGACGCGAAATATAAATATTTCAATGGACGTTTCTCGCGATTTAACCATCCGAGCGCAATGAAACATTGTACGGTAAATGCTTATACACATTTTAATCCACTGGCATCTAATATATTTCAATTGTTTTCATAACCACAAGATGGCAGCTGTACGAAATTTTAATACTGTATCTCGATTGTATTTCGTGTCCTAATCATGCGATAGAAGTTTGAATACTACACTTACACAATCTTCTGCAATAGTACATAACTCTAAGACCTACATATATAAAAATCCAACATGGCAACCATCCGATATATTCAGACGGTTCTCAATATCTTCTTCTTCTTCTTAGTCGTTTACCCTCCAGGTTGGTGGAACACACGGACTCAGCGAGGGAACTCACCACTGCCGCCTCTACGGGCAGTGTCCTAGAGCTGGGAACATCTAATCGGAGTGGATACAACTGGTGAGGTGGGATTGGCACCTCGCCCAGGCGGCCTCATCTGCAAAGTGAACAGGGGCCTCATGAGGGAAGGTAATGGATGGTTAGGATGGATAGGCAAGGAAGAGGGAAGGAGGCGGCTGTGGCCTTGAAGAAGGTACCATCCCGGCATTTGCCCGAAGACGAAGTGGGAAACCACGGAAAACCACTTCGAGGATGGCTGAGGTGGGAATCGAACCCCCTCTACTCATTTGGAACACCCGAGGCTGAGTGGACCACGTTCCAGTCCTCATACCACTTTTCAAATTTCGTGGCAGAGCCGGGAAACGAACCCAGGACCTCCGGGGTGGCAGCTAACCATGCTGACCGCTACGCTACGCAGGCGATTTCTCAATATCTACGAATCTATTACAGCAATCAAACTGAAATTTTGTATGTTGATAGAGGCAATTAACATAAGTAGGTTATATGAAAATAGGCGATATAGTTCTTCACGGAACTACCTGTTAGAAAACAAAATATGTAAAAATTGAAAAGTTATTAGTAATACTTAATAGGCATAAATTATTATAATTATTAACGAAGTGTCTCACAATGCTTGTTACAACAAATATTTGTCAATTCTTTCATGTCTAAAGAGCCTTAAGGACGTGCTGTAGTTCTTGCAAAATGGATTAGTGATGTTTATTGCTGTAAGAGCTCGACCGACTTGAAATGGCTGGGCGTATGGGGTATGCAAGGGGATTTCACAGCGTACTGTTGTTAACCTACTTCCAACTTTTGCAAAAAATGAAAGTAGACTTATGAGATCTACATGGGCCAAAAGTTGTCAGTCTGACTGTCCTTCTCCACTATCAATTCAAACACGACGAAACCCAATTGAAGGAAATTTGGTACAGAGGTAGCACTAGCAAAGAGCACCTCAGTGTCATGTTTTATATTGCTGCCATCTTTACCAAAACTTAATGGTGGCCTCTCAAATGCTCAAAAACTTAACATTAAATTAGGACTACTGTAAACTAATCATTGGATCTGTACCAAATCTGGTAAAAGCATACCTTCGTATGGAACGCGTCTTGTGCCCAAACTACAAGGTCATCAGTCGTACCATTTCAGGATGGCGGCTGTGTGAATTGTGCAAGCTTTATAATCCATGACTTGGGAATCACCCGTTCCGATTATCGAACCGATAATGGTTTAAACTGTTCTATAGGACGTGGCCCGTTCGAAATTCAAAGTGTATATTATAATATTATATTGCAGAAGTGACTTTAAATAGCTGAGCCGCCTCGGTTACAAGACAAGATGGCAGCTGATCTCTCGTTCTGACCTATATTTCACTAATTTGAGAATGTTGCCTGCAATATATCCTAGGGATAGAAATAATATAACCGTTGTATTAAATGAATTATAATGAATATATACTCCAGTGAAAAATCCTTTAATCCAAGTCATTATTAGCTAACACGTTGTATGTAACTCGATCAATAACGTTTGAACTGGGTGGAGTCACGTTTGGCTCTGTGTTTACTGCCTTGGTCTTTCACCCGGCTGTCCGGTGTTCAAACCCTATCAGAGTTGTATATTTTTATTTGTTATTTTATTTATTGTCTTTTGAGTACTGATACGTTATAAAATTGACCGTTATGTTGTGCATTTTTCAATGGAAAATATATATTTAATTAAAACAAAGTTCTCCACCGGATCTGCACGAGTGACATCTACTAGCAATCAGTTGAACTATGCGTTTGCAAACCAAGGCCTACTAGATGCGAACTGCGCTCTATACCAGCCTTGACATTCCCAGTTAGTGAACCCATGCATATGGTGTAGTTCAAAAATTTCCTCTTGTTGCTGATAGAGCGCACCCCCTGACCCCCTCCCCATGCATAGACGCAATTAAAACAAATAGTTCCGTGAAGAACTATACGGCCTATTTTCATATATCCTACTTATGTTAATTGCCAGTATCAACATGCAAAATTTCAGGTTGATTGCTGTAATAGATTCGTAGATATTGAGAACCGACTAAGTATTGCGGATGGTCGCCATGTTGGATTTTATATATGTAGGTCCTAGAGTTATGTAATGTTACATGAAGATTATTGTGTACGTGTAGCATTCAAACTTCAACCGCATGATTAGGACACAAGAAATAACAAGGAGATTTTAAAAATTCGCACAGCTGCCATCTTGTGGTTATAGAAACAATTGAAATAAATTAGATGCCAGTGGATTAACATTCGTAAAAGGATTTACTGTACCAAGTTTCACTGCACTCGGATGGTTAAATTGCGAGAAACGTCCATGTGAATATTTATACTTCGCGTCGCCGCCATGTTGGATTTGTGATCACCAGGTTATTTAAAGTCCTATAGGTGAGCTTAAGTTCATAGCCCCTATGAACATAAAAAAAATCAGTTTGATTGCCATAATAGATTCGTAGATATTCAGAGCCGTCTAAATATTTCGGATGGTCACCATGTTGGATTGTTAAATGTATAGGCCAGAGAGTCATGTACCATTAAAGGAAAATTATTGCGTAGTTTCATTATTCAAACTTTCAATTCGATCGCATGATTAAGACACAAGAAATAAAAATTTAATTTTAAAATTCGCACAGCCGCCATCTTGAAGTTAGGTAAACAATTGAACAAAATTAATTACCAGTGCATAAAAATGTGTATAAACATTTCCTGTACCAGATTTCATTGCGTTTGGAACATTAATTCGCGAGAAAGGTCTATTTAAAATTTTCAAATTCGCTTGGCCGTCATGTTCGTTTTGTAGTTAACCGGCTTTTGAAAGTCTTATATATGAACTTCCAGTAGTGCCCTTTATCTTCGTACAAAATTTCAGGGTGATAACGCTAATAGTTTCAGAGATATAGAATGCCAGTGAAATATTTCGCACATCCGCCATCTTTTGTTTATGTAAACAATTGAACAATGTTAGATGTCGGTGCATTACAATGTGTATAAACATACACTGTACCAAGTTTTATTGCGTTTGGTTGGTTAAATCGCGAGAAACGTCTATTTAAAAGTCGCAAATTCGCGTAGCCGCCATATTGGTTTTGTAGTTAATAGTTTTTCAAAAATTACATAGGTGTACTTCTAGTAGTTCCCTTTATCACCGTGAAAAATTCCAGGGTGATATGGTGAATAGTTTCGGAGATATTGAATGCTGGTGAAATATTTCGCACAGCCGCCATGTTGGATTGGTCAGACGTACCAAAATTTGAAGGGCACGGTCGAGGTCGCCCGGAATACTGCTGTGAACTTACCGAGTTTCATTGAAATCGCTCCAGCCGTTTAGATTTTATTAGCGGGACACACACACACACCTCACACACACACACACACACACACACACACACACACACACACACACACACACGGACAAAAGGTGATCTCATAAGCCTATTTTTTCAAAATTGAAAATAGGCTAATAAAATTAGCTGTGAAGTAGGTTTATTAAAATGTGTTTCTCACAGTGTTACGTTTAGACCAAGGACGTTTTGTTTTAGTTTCAATTACTGTAAGTAGTCGGTGTTAATATACTGAATTCCTACGTTGTTTGGAGTGTTTGCTGATGAAATTGTAAAATGCTGGGGTAAGTTATAAACTATGGTTTGAACGCCGCAGCTCAAATCCAGTATGTCGTATTGTTGTTTGCTATTTTGCACTTCGAATAGGAAGAAAATAGGAGGTGATGAGGACAAAGAGTTATAACTATACCCATACATTTAGGAGAAAGAAGGCTATATGCTCTTTACTGAACATCTTGTTTATTTTTGTTTATAGGACAGTAGGGAAACTGGATCACACTGTACTCTGAAGGACGGGCATCCCATAGAAAAGTAGGCTATGTAGCAGGATAACAGAATGTTAAGTACGATCCATTCGTGAAATCTAACAAAGTAATACTGCCATCTTTGCACATAGAATTGGACCAGATGAAAATTTTTGTTAAGGCCATGATGGTGAAGGTTTTGCGTATCTAAGAAGTCAGTTTCCAAAGTTTACTGATGCAAAAGTGAATGCGGGAATATGTATGAGATCACCTTTTACACGATGATAACTTTGAAAGAAAGTTAAATGGAGCTATCAGCCTGAAAGGCCCTTTCCTAGGCAGTGAATGGATTTCTGATAAATATAACAGCAGAAAACTACTGACAATTGGTCCAAGATATTCTGGCGAGTTACCAATGTCTGAGATGCAGAATGTCTCTAAAATTTCACACTCTCCATTCACACACGGAAGCTATCCCTGAGAATTTGGACATTCAGAAAAAGGAGCAGAGATATCAAAGTAGATGGGATCCTCACATGATGTGCAACTATTACCGGTTTCTAGTTAGGGAGAGTGACATACACCACTTGAGGAAGATTAACTATAAGTCATAAAATTAAAAGTGGCTCTCACATTTATAATCCCTTTTAACTGCATGTTTGAGTTAAGAAGCAGTACTACTGGTGTTGTTGACTATTAATTCTCAGATTTTCTTATTTCGAATTTACAGCTTCAAGTTCTTTAACTTATTACAAAATCTAGATCCTTGTATTATATTTTACTGGGGTTGTAAGTCAATTTGTCAATAGTAGCCTCAATTTATTGCTCTTATATTACCTCATATATAAAATTAAGGCATTTTATAACATAATTCCATTATTAAATTAATTATATTTATGGAATTATTAGAATTATGTTTGAATTAAACTAAATTATCAGCCTATTTTGCTAGAATCGAACTCGGTTCTGTCACTGAGAAACGTTACGAACGTTTTACTTTAATTTCCGCGTTTAGGAGGCCTGATTCATATAAAATGACCTGTTTTTGTCAGTGTGGCAGAAAATGAGTTGAAATATGTTGACTAGTGAATGACTCGGAAAACTTGATCATTGGAGGGAGATCTCTTAGTAAAGACGTAGAGAAGCAAGTAAAGAAAATATTGAGGAATATCTTTGGTACAGTCTGTTCAGAAGATATATGGATGATATGGAAGTCTTAGGAGTTTTATCAGTATGCTCAAAAGATCACCAACACCTTCAGGAAAAGACGATTTTAGTTCTACGGCCACATTCTTGGAATAAACAATGGCAGACTAACCAAAAGGATTCTCAACCTTTCTCTCTTACCGAAAGTCAAGAACAACTAGCTTAGTGAAATAGAAAAAGACAAGACATTGGCATTAAAGAGGAAATTTTACAAGATTGTCTCCAGTTCAGATCATAAATCAACAACCATCATTTCACTGAGAAAATTAATATCAGAACGAAGAAATCAAGGACGGAAAAACGGAGGATTATTTTCAGTGCCCAGATGAAGAGTGTTTTGGAGAAGGAAAAGACATCATTAGCTAAATTAGTTATAACGTGCTCCACTGATGAGCATAACGGAGTTAAAATAATAATAATAATAATAATAATAATAATAATTATTATTATTATTATTATTATTATTATTATTATTATTATAATCATCATCATCATCATCATGCAGCATGTGTAAAGTAAAAAACATCTGCAAAAACAGTGAATCGGCATAAGAAATAAAGAAGATGTGGCATCAAGAAATGAGCGTTGTTATACCAACATACAGTGGGATGTGTAAACCATGGAACCAGAAGACATGAGATTACTAACCGCTTTTCTTCGTAAACATCAACAAGATGTTCAGGAAAGAACATATAGCCTACTTTCTCCTAAATGTATGGGTATAGTTATAACTCTTTGTCTTTATCATCTCCTAATTTCCTCCAATTCGAAGTGCAAATTGGCACACTGGATTTGAGGAGTGGCGTTCAAATAATTTACCCCAGAATTTTGCAATTTCATCAGTAAACACTCCAAACAACGTAGTTATTCAGTTTATTAACACCGACTACTTACAATAATTCAAACTTCGTTGCTCTAAACGTATCACTGGGAGAAACATATTTAATATAACTATTACACAGCTAATTTGTAATTGCGCACGGCTAACGAGAAAGACAGGCCATGGCGCGTAAACCAAACCTTTCTGTGACGTAGGCAATGTACCGGTACTGCTTGATGATGCTTGTACGTTTAAGTCGAGAGCAATTCATAAGCAGCAGAAATGCAATATTTTATATCAATCTTCATAAAACGGACGCAGTTTAGATGTTCCGTGTGTTTTCAAACACGATAAATTATACTGTATAGGTTTGCAAAACTACGCCTATTGAAGTTACTCCTTACAAAAATCCACGCGAACTAGGATTCAAGGGTTCGTTGCGTCTTTAATAGCTGCAACGAACAGGCTACATTAAGTCGAGTTGTAGATTCTGTGACCTTCGTTGTGAGTTAAATTATGTGCACATTAGTATAATTAGATCAAAGAATCTTGCAGCACAGTATAGATATCATTAACTTATTGTTGTTTCAAGGGGCGGAACATAAATTAATTCGTTTATAGAAGAGATCTGCGGAATACACAACCCACCGACTAACGACTTGTATCAATACCTTCTATGAAGACAAGTGATAAATGAATACCAACGTTTATACAGGTTCAATGATGTAGACAAGATGACTAGGTACCACACCGGCAGTAAAACGAAGACCAGGCAGTGGTGCAACAGAACTACATTGCTGACGTCACGAAAACTCACCAGAGCCAGTCATTCTCGTTGGCCGTGATAATCGCGCCTTATCTTGGGGATGTGTACCCTCTATCGGCAAAAATAATAACCTTCGCAATTATACTGTAGACATTGGTTCACTAACTGGCCGGTAGAGAGCATAGCTCGCATCTAGAAGGCTGTGGTTACCAATAACATAGTTCAAGTAATTACTCTTAGATGTCACTCCGGTGGTGAATGTTGTTTTAATTAAATATATATTTTCCATTTCAAAATGCACCATATAATGCTTTATTTTATAACGTCTCAGTACTCAAGAAATAATAAATATTAAAAAAATCAAGAAAAGAAGTCTAACTCTGATAGGCTTTGAACCACGGCCAGCCTGATGAAAGACTAACGCGCTGACCACTCAGCCAATCATGCACACTCTAATAGATCGTTAGGAACCAATACATATACCACGTTATAGCAAATCATGACTTGGACTAAACGTTTTCTTTACTGGAGTATATTTTAAACTGAGTTCATTTCATAGAAAGTTCATATATTTGTTACCACTAGACTATATTGCATGCAACATACTGAAATTAATAAAATAAAGGTCAGAACGAGAGATCAGCTGCCATCTTGTCAAATAACCGAGACGACTCAGCTTTTTAAAATCACTTCTAGACTATAATATTAAAATATAAACTTTTAATTTCAAACGGGCCACGTCTCGTTTCAAACAGATTAAACGATTCTTGGTTCGATAGTCGGAACTGGTGGGTCCCATGTTATGGATTATAAAGTTTGCATAATTCACACGGCCGCCATTCTGAAATGGTACGGTTGATGACCTCGTAGTTTGGGCACAAGACGCGCCTCATATGAAGGAACGTTGTTACCAAATTTGGTAAAGATCCGATTATTAGTTTGGTTGTAATGCATTATTACGTTTTGACCATTTGAGTGGCCGCCATTAAGTTTTAGTAAAGATGGCGGCAATATAAAACATGACACTGAGGTGCCCTTTGCCAGTGCTACCTCTGTACCAAATTTCGTTCAATTCGGTTTCACCGTGTTCGAATTGATAGGGGGGACAGACATTCAGAGTACACACACTCACACACACACACACAGACTCACACACACACATACACACACACAGACACACAATTTTTGGCCCTGTAGTGATCTCATAAGTCTACTTTCATTTTTTGCAAAAATCGAAAGTAGGCTAACAAATGTGATAAATGTAAACAAAATAACAGACGTGTGACGAACACGCCTTTCACACAATTTTCTAGGCGGGGTAACTACTGGATATTTATAACCATATATTCATGAAAACATTTCATATATTAATAGTATTAATAATACTCACTGATAAAGGGGGGTTATTCATGATTACGCGTTTCGACTGGCAAATTTAAATTTGAAAACGGAATGTTACCTTGATAAGAGATGCCGATTGTATAAAACCATAAATGGTGTGTGATTAGGTTATAAATTGTAACCTATAACTCTCAATGTTCATAGATCAACAAGAAATCCTAAATGTCTCCCTCTTTATCTGTAAATAACATGAATACTGTACATGTATTTATATTTCAGGGATAGTGTGTTATATATATAGTTAACCCACTTTATCAAACTGGGCAGAAATTGTGTTGATCGACTGAAAAGTATAAATATTTAGTTTGTTCCGGCTACACTGAACAAATAGCTTCAAACCTTTACATAGAAATGCTGAAAGGAAACATTGGAGATAGACCTAAGTGATGTGCTGGAAGCGTTCGAATTCGAAGCCTGGTCTATGGGTTGGACTCAGCACCGTGAGGACAACTGGGAGAGTTGGGTTAGATACTCATGTCAGTCGCCACAGAGGTAGTATTTCGTGGTTACCTTTTCGGCTCCAGGTAAATATCGATATGGCTCCTAGCTTAATACCGGTTCCTTCCATCCTAGTCTCAATAATTACAAGTACACACACCAGATCAGACAACACAAGAGTACAAGATATCAGACATATTCAGCACTCATTCAAGTACGCACAGCTGATAACCACAGTGTCTCTATCCTGAGATGAAATATTTAATATTCACGCACATGAACTTCCAATCTGTAAACTAGGACACAAAAATGACACATCATAACATTCCTCGCGCCTCCATGTACACGAGATTGATACGACAACAATATGCTTCCATGAAGATGAGGGGAAATATTGATTCCCAGAAAAAACATGATAGTGGGTTACATATTCTAATCGTCCTTGATTAATAATCTGGCTATAATGAAGTCACATGTTTTTATATTGGTGGTAGACTCGTGTTTCCAGCGAATGAATTAGTCCAGACCGCTGTCTAGCCGGTGTGATGATACTCCTAGGAATTGCTAGGTCAGCGATCCAGGTTGCCGGTCCGGTCCGGTCCAGTATGGACTGTTACAATAAAGACAGCTTTCCTGTTAGTTTTGTTCGTACGGTTCTCATGTCCGGTTTACATGGGACCAGAACATGTAGCCGATACGCGTTGCCGTTGACAACGTAATAAATATAAGTATACACTGTACATAACCGGAAAGAGACAGATGCATGAAGACAAATCTTGAAGGAATTCGGTCACAGCCCTACATCCTTCTTAGCTGTAAGAATAAACTAGTATTTATCAGTTATTTCACACAATTATACCCCATTACTCTCTACCAATCCCCAATGCTCTCCACTACTCGCCATTACTCCCCAATACCCCCCCCCCAATTATCACCACTGGTCCCCGTTAGTCCCCACTACTCCCTAATACTCTCTAATGCTCCCCACTAGTCCCCAATACTTACCAATTATCACCAGCGGTCCCCATTATTCCCCACTACTCCCTAATACTCACTAATGCTCCCCACTGCTCCCCAATACTCCCCTTGACTCTCTAATACTACCCACTAATTCCCAATACTCCCCACTACTCGCCATTAGTCCCCAATACTCCCCAATTCTCACCATTAGTCCCTAATAGTCCCCACTACTCCCTAATACTCCCTAATGCTCCTCACTACTCCCCAATACTCCCTAATACTCCCCACTAATCCCCAACACTCCCTAATACTCCCCACTAATCCCCAATACTCCCTAATAGTCACCACAAAACACCAATACTCCCCAATTCTCACCACTGGTCCCTAATTGTCCCCACTACTCCCTAATACTCCCTAATGCTCCCCACTAATCCCCAATACTCCCCACTACTCGCCATTAGTCCCCAATACTCCCCAATTCTCACCATTAGTCCCTAATAGTCCCCACAACACCCTAATACTCCCTAATGCTCCCCACTACTCCCTAATACTCCCCACTAATCCCTGATACTCCCCACTACTCCCCTTTACTCTCTAATGCTCCCCACTAATCCCCAATACTCCCCACTACTCGCCTTTAGTCCCCAATACACCCTAATTCTCACCACTGGTCCCTAATAGTCCCCACTACTCCCTAATATTCCCTAATGCTCCCCACTACTCCCCAGTACTCCCTAATACTCCCCACTATTCCCCAATACTCCCTAATACTCCCCACTAATCCCCAATACTCCCTAATACTCCCCACTAATCCCCAATACTCCCTAATACTCACCACTAAACACCAATACTCCTCAATTCTCACCACTAGTCCCTAATTGTCCCCACTACTCCCTAATACTCCATAATGCTCCCCACTACTCCCTAATACTCCCCACTAATCCCCAATACTCCCCACTACTCGCCATTAGTCCCCAATACTCCCCAATTCTCACCACTGGTCCGTATTAGTCCCCACTACTCCCTAATACTCCCTAATAACTCACCGATTATCACCAGTGGTCCCCATTAGTCCCTAATACTCCCTAATACTCCCCAATACTCCCTAATACTCCCAAATACTCCCTAATAATCCCCACTACTCCCTAATACTCCCCAATACTCCCCACTACTTCCTAATAATCCCCCATAATCCCCCATAATCCCCAATAATCCCAATACTCCCCAATACTCCCCAACACTCCCCAATACTCCCTAATGCTCCCTAATACTCCCCAATACTCCCTAATACTCCCTAATACTCCCCAATACTCCCTAATACTCCCCAATACTCCCTAATACTCCCCAATACTCCCTAATACTCCCCAATACTCCCCTATACTCCCATTACTCTCCATTTCTCCCCACTACTCCCCAATAATTCCCAGTACTCCTTAATACTCCCCACTACTTCCGAATACTTCCCAATACTCCCTAATTATCCCCAATACTCCCCACTACTCCCTAATACTCCCCATTACTCTCCATTGCTCCCCACTACTCCCCAATACTCTCGAAATACTGCTCAATTAACACCAATACTCTCCATTACCCCCCACCACTACCCATTACCCCCTACTACTACTCAATATTCCCTAACACTCTCCATTACCCCCCATTACTCCCCATTACTCCCCACTAATCCCCAATACTCCGCAATACTTCTCAATACTCTCTGATACTCCCTAATAATCCCCATTGCTCCCAAATACTCTTCAATTTTCCCCACTGCTCCCCACTCACCCCAACAACCTTTGCTGACGCAACACCAATTTGTTTGTAGAGGCCGTAAACATACAATTCTTGCGAAGCGTTTCTTCAAAAGAATACAAAACTCATAAAGTATGTTATGATTTAACTCTTTTCTTTAGTCTGTGCGTCCATCTCTGATGCTCCATCCTCACTACGTGGTCTCCACATTTACAATTTAGTCTATCCGCTGTGTTGAATTTGTCCCTTATATCCTGCTGGTTCTTTTACGTATCTCCTCGTTCCTTATTTCCTCCTTCAGCGATATATGGAGGATTTTTGTTCCATTTATGATGAAATAAGTAGAGAGGTAGGCCTACACAATTTTACTGCTGTAGCTTTAATTGTTTGATATTACAGCTAAAATAAAGCGTTTCTACACAACATCCATATAGAACTTTGATGTCATACTTTCTCAGCGTGGGTGTCACGTACCTAGTTTCTGAAATTACCCTGTGTTTGAATGTGTCCATGATACTTGTCTTGAAGGGACAGATGACCTAGTAGTTCCACCCCTAAAACAACAATAACTAAATAACTATACTTGTCTTTATATTTTTTAAATTAGGTCAAAAAATCCCACACTAAATTCCTACATTCTTAGATGTTTAAAAATCACTAAAATTCTTCTCACAATGAAATAAAATACTACAATATATTAAGAAAGGCAAAATATAATAAAATATGATGAAATAAAACAAAATAAATAAAATAAGATGAAATAAAATAAAATTAAATATAACAAAAGTAAATAAAATTAAATTAAATTAAATAAAAATTAAGAAAATAAAATATGACGAATTGAAAAATAAAATAAGATAAATATAACAAAAAATAAACAAAATAAAACAAAATAAGATACAATAAAATAAACAAAATAAAATGAAATAAAAGAAAATAAATCAAACAAAATAAAACAAAATAAATAAATAAATAAATAAATAAATAAAATATAACCCAAAAATTATAATAATAATAATAATAAGAAACAAAATAAAATTAAACAGAATGAAACAAAATGAATCAAAATAAAAGAAAGCAAAACAAAATATAATAAAACAAAATAAAACAATACAAATAAAATACAAAATAAGATGAATTAAAATGAAATAATATATAAGCTTATATATTTAAAGTATAGGATGATAGTGTAAAATTAAAATAAGTAAAATTAAAAGATAGAATAAAATGAAATAAATTAAAATTTTAAAAATCCTCTCGGCACGCCGGAAGGCGGAGGTAGATTTCGCCGGGCAAACTAGGGGATAGGCTATAATAGTCAAAATATGCACGTTTTCGTAGATGAATCAAACCTCATTTATTGCGAGAAAGTATTTTACAATTGGAGCTTAATTAACTTATTTTTCATCTTTCTATGCATATTTTTTTAACGTTTTATTGTCTTATGGGGACGGAAACCTTCTTGTCATTTGGGGTCAATTTTTAGCCTACATTTCACATTTTGCAAAGATGAGGAAAAAGTAGACTTACGAGATCGATCCGGGAAAATGTCTGTCTGTCTATCCTTCTGTCTGTCTGCCTGTGTGTGTGAGCCCCTCCCCCTATCAACTCCTAAACGGCTGCATCAATCGAAACCAAATTTGGTATGAGTAAAAATCAATACCGGATCATCTCAATGTCACACTTGAAAATGATGTCAGTGCTAATAACTGCTGAAAAATCGCAATTAAAATTTGAGCTCCATGTTGGATATCTTGGAATGTATACATGGCAACTATTCCAAAATTCACACACATATAGATAATAATACTTCAGTTTGATTTTCAGGAGGCCATACATGACAGTGTTGCCAAAATGATTCTAAGCCTACTGATAGGTCCCATTTTTAAATGCATATAACTCCTACACTGTCAATTGGATTTCAACCAAATTTCGTATGTACTATGTGTACATAAACAGATATGACTGAGCGTGTTCTTAAGAGCCACCAGGTTTGCCATCTGTCAATAATAATGTTCTCTCTATTTTTTATCCAAATACCAATATATCAGAAAGTATGCGAGCCAACAGCTTTAAACTTTGCACACGTATAGTGTCTGACATTCTAGTTTAATTTGGAGCAACAAATGTATGTCAGTGCTACCAACATGATTCTAAGCCTGCTGATAGGACCAATTTTTTAAATACATGTAACTTCTCAACTATCAATTGGATTCCAACCAAATTTCGTATGTGCTATGTGTACTACAACAGATATGACTATGCGTATTCTTAAGAGCAATCAGGGCTGCCAACTGTTAATATATGCTGTTTATATTTTTTACCCTAATATCAATATATCAGAATGTATGCAAGTCATCAGCTCTATACTTTGCGCACGTATAGTACCTGACATTCTTGATTAATTTGGAGAAACTAATATACGTCAGTGCTGCCAACATGATTCTAAGCCTGCTGATAGGTCCAGAGATGGCTGCGACAACGCGGTCATGTAGCCCCATGTACTATGGGTGTGTGTAGAATATGTCTAATAAACTTCTATACTAACAAATGGATTTCATCCAAAATTGGCGCAAGAATAGATCATAATATTTCAGATTATTTTTGACCAACACATGCGAGACTTTGTTGCCAACATGATTTAACGCGAGCTGATAGATCCAATGTCTAACTTCATGTAACGTCCATGCTATCCATTGGACTTCAACCAACTTTTGTATTCTGTACCTTAAGAGATGGAACTAAGAATATATTCAGTCAATAGGGCTGCCAACTGTAGTGCTCTATCAGGTTACATTTAGCCAGGTATATTTCGAACTAATTAGAAATTTCGATATTACCAACATTATGTCGTCATTATTCTAGTTAGGTCCATATAGATTAATCATTGGCATGAATCTTAAATTTTAAGAAAAGTAGACTCTTTAGTTTGTCACGGAACTTCTTGTTACACTTCTTCACGCCAAAATTTACCTCCCGCAGAGATGTTGGTTGGTTCTTCAGTTCAGGGGCTGCGACAACGCGGTCATGTAGCCCCATGTACTATGGATGTGTGTAGAATATGTCTAATAAACGTTGTTAATTGTGATGGCTGTATTAGTCTGTAATTCAGGTAGGAACTGCAGACGGTCAATTTCAAGTAATTAGTAGTTCCTAATTTTGGTACCAAATACTACCGTCAACGGCACCTAGCTGTGGACTTGGCAACTAGATGCCACCGCAACCAGCAACTTGCAACGAACGTTGGAACTTCCCCTCCGAAGGAAAGCATACTGAGGTATTTTTAGCGCTCTTAGAAAATCCGACGACTTCGACCGGATTTGAACCCGCGACCTTGGGCATAGAAGTTCAGCATGCTACCAGTTACATCACCGAAGCCACTTTCCACAGAGTCAGATGGAAGACTGAATGTGATCTCGTGCAATGGCGTTGTCATGGCAACCTCTGATAGCTCATCCCTCATCAATTTAGAAGCGTTGTTATGGTAACCTCTGATAGCTCTTGGCACATTCTTATAATTCCGAAATCATTTTTCTCATCCCTTGGCGTAATGGTGGGTCATATCAAAAATTCTTTCAGACAAAAGTTTTCGGTAATTATTAGGGGAGTATTGCCCATTGTGTACGGTTTTGATATTGTGCCTATTAAGAGAGATACGATTAATGTTTCCCGGAAAACCCACTCCCCCCCCCCCCCCTTTGGTCAATGGTTGGTGCTATAAAAAAACTTTTGTAACATAATTGTTTTACACTTATCCGATACACAGTATGAACTTTGAATGGATTTGATATTTCACGTATTAAGAGAGTTAGAGCGATATTTCACTTTTTCGAAAAATTCCCCCCATTTTCACCCCCTTCGACAGATTTTGCCCATTAACGAACTCGACTGAAATTTAAAGGGATACATAATATGTAAAAAATTCAAAGTGATTGGTGCAAAATTACGATAGTTATCGTGTTCACAAGAAAGTGATACATGTATATACGTGTATACATACATACATTATATATAAACCTTTGAACTGACAGTGGTTTTGGGGTCTAGGGGATGTGAAACGCGAAAATATGTCGAAATTTTCAGGAAGTGTAAACATGGTACCCATTGATATAGTTAGCTTTGTAATGAAATCTATCTAATAGCCTACTTCACATTTCAATCACAATACAATTTATTTACCGTGCCTCTATCGGCTTGGGTACCATATTTTATCTGTATCATAATAACTGCTCGCAAGGAACATGTTATGGAAGGAAAGCTGCAAGAAAAATAAAGAACCAGAAGTAAGCAAACAAAATATGGTTGCAAAAATTCACAATAAAATCATCCAAATTCATGGGTATGGTCCAGCAGCTCTGCTCTCGTTTCAGCTCTCAGATAAGAATTAAATTTCTTGACAGAGCTGGGAATCTAACCCAGACCTCCGGTGTGACAGCCAAGAATGCTAGCCTCTACACCATGAAGTAGTCACCGCTCCCAGGCACTCTCTAGATTCAGCCATTACAGCTAATATAGATCTTGTTAATTCTTGTTACGGGCTTGGGACATTTTGGTCATCAGCCCCGGGTAGTTGGGTGTGTTTAACTTGTCTGATAACCTATATTTATGTGATGAGTGTAGTAGTGTGTGTAATTGGATTAGGGACAGGGAGGAGATAGGTGCCCCGGGACTTAAAGCAAGCCACTAATACCGGCATTTGTCTGGAAGGAGTGTGGAGAGACCCGGGGAAATCCACATTCAGGATAGCCGCTGACAGCGCCGGGACTCAAACCTGCGATCTTTGCAATTACTGCAGATGTCTTCGTGGAGGTGGTACTCACCCCTACCGCCATTTTCAGGCAGTGTCCTATAGCTGGGAACATCTAATCGGAGTGGATACAACTGGTGAGGTGGAATTGGCACCTCGCCCAGCCGGCCTCACCTGCAAAGCGAACAGGGGCCTCATGAGGGAAGGGAGGGGAAGGTTAGGATGGATAGACAAGGAAGAAGAAAGGAGGCGGCTTTGGCCTTACAGTAGAGACCATCCCGGCATTTGCCCGAAGACGAAGGGGGAAGCCACGGGAAACCACTTCGAGGATGGCTGAGGTGGGAATCGAACACCTTCTACACATTTGGACCACCCGAGGCTGAGTAGACCCCGTTCCAGTCTTCATACCACTTTTGAAATTTCGGGGCAGAGCCGGGAATCGAACCCAGGACCTCCGGGGAGGCAGCTAACCACGCTCACCGCTACGCTACGGGGGCGACTATATTCACTCTATTCTTATTTATTCATATGTTTTCTAATTCTTTTTGTGAGCTTTCTATTTATTTAAATTTATAATAAGTTAGTGTTTTGTAAGGATATCCATTTCCTCTTTTATTTTTGTATACTTAGTTTGAAGATTGTTTTAATTCAATCTACGCTGACGAGGGTGTCATTGAACACCGAAACATGTACGTATAAGCAGTGCTTAAACCACATTCTTTAGTGTTTGACATGGCGGTTTTGAATAACATAGTGCTATCAGTCAACAACCGGGTGAGTTAGCCGTGGTGATTACGGCATGACTGCTGGCAGTCGCTCACATCCGGGAGGCGAGGATGCTCGAATTCCCCCGCTGGCAACCTTGAAGATGGTCTTCTGTGGTTTCCCATCTTCCTTCCAGGCAAATTCCGGGGTTGGTCCCTAACTATAGGCCACAGCCGCTACCTTCCAACTCCTTGTCCTTACATTCAAACTTTCTTCCCCAGACAACACTCCACACGCGACGGTACTTGCAGCTCAACCATTGGGTGTCCACCTCGAAGCAGCTAAAAAAAACTGTCAACACGGATATTAATTATTACCATTGTGGCATTTTATTTCCCTTAAATATTTTTAGCTCTCATATATTTTGGAGCATCTTTTTTGAAAATTTAAACTAGTATTTAGGAGTTTTTAGTATATGAACTTCCGTCCCCTAGGAATAACAGTACGTGAAACCTACAGAACATGGGAGCTTGAATGGAATCGGTTTGTTAGTATTTGAGTCTTGAGGCACTGTAGTTAACTGGGACATCCCGTAACATTCCAGAGAGCTTTTTGCCGCGATGAACGAAATATTCTTGTTCCGTTAGTTTACTGGGAGTGAACAGATACTGGGTTACGCAATGCCCATAGCTCAGCTCAATCACCTTGCGCGCTATCAATTTAGGAGCGCCTCGTCGACAGCGTGTGCCAAAAACTGTGAAACTTAATGGATTTGAACAATGAACTCGAATTAACCAGTAGAGACATGTCATCAACGTATTTCGCTAATTTAGCCTATTAAAAAAAATCGATTTTACCCTCCAGCGTGGTGGCTCCCACGGACTCAGCGAAGGAACTCACCCCTACCGCCTTTGTCAGGCAGTGTCCTAGACCTGGGAACATCTGGTCGGAGTGGATACAACTGGTGAGGTGTGATCAGCACCTCTCCCAGGTGGCCTCACCTGCAAAGCAAACAGGGGCCTCATGAGGGAAGGGATTGGAAGGTTAGGATGGACAGGCAAGGAAGAGGGAAGGAGGCGGCCGTGGCCTTACAGTAGGAACCGTCCCGGCATTTTCCCGAAGACGAAGGGAGAAACCACGGGAAACCACTTCGAGGATGGCTGAGGTGGGAATCGAACCACCTCTACTCATTTGGACCACCCGAGGCTGAGTTGACCCAGTTCCAGGCCTCATACCACTTTTCAAATTTCGTGGCAGAGCCGGGAATCGAACCCAGGACCTCCGGGCGGCAGCTTACCACGCTGACCGCTACGCTACGGACTATTACTTCATACTTCCATTAATTAGCGTTACACCACAACATAGCATTGTTATTGTTGTTGATACATTTGGGAGCCTTGCTACATCGTGGTAATGTAGCCACGTGTATGTATGCGGAACCGGTCTTTTAACACTTTTAGTGCCAGGGGGCCGATATATCGACCGACGGAAGTTTTGCTAAATCTATCGGCACGGTTGTTTATTTTAAAAAACATTATTATTTCCAGCTCAGCAGTGCTGTTATTATTGTAACCCAAACAACAAGGGAACCATTTTCTCTCTGGTATATCGATGTTTTTAAGTTCCGTGAATAACTGGATTCAAAATAAGTACCGTATTCTTTGAATCGGCTGACTTCACGCGCGTGTTATCCTCTGAAGTAGTATTTGTTTACGTTTTTGCTGGGAGCTAAGATACGTGGAAATAAATAAGTCTACTCTTTCAAGGAAGAGGAAATAGGTAACGTTTTTAAAGCTTAGTGAAGAATGTGAGAGTGCATTTTCAACTAATGACGACTTAGAAAAAATTTCTATTTAAATTTGAAAGAACAATATTTCTGAAATTAATTTTAATTAAAATAAATAAAATTTAATATCTAATACGTTTAAATGATATTTACCTGCTCCGGGAGAGCCTTGTAATTTCACTAAATTTGACATTTTTAACATCAAAAGCTTGGCATCAGAAGGGTTAACCTTTGTCATTTGAATTAACGTACCACTGTGTATAGGCTATCTGTATCCGGAGTTAGGATTTCGGTAAGAGACGACCATGGCCTTAATTTAAGTACCATCTCAGTGAAGATTCAAGGAGAAATAATTTCAACTCGGAGATTTGCTGACGACATCGTCATCTTGGCCGACACGCCTGAGGATTTGAATGAGTTTTTGAATGGTATGGATTCCGTCTTACGGAAGGAATTCATGATGAAAATTAATAAATGTAAAACAAAAATACTGGAATGCAGCCGAAATAAATCAGAAACCTCTATGGAGATCAAATTGGCAGGTGAAAAGCTGAAGGAAGTAGGAGATTTCTGTTACCTAGGAAGCAGAATAACCAGTGATGGACGAAGCAAAGAGGATATAAAAAGTAGGTTGGCTCAGGCAAGGAAAGCCTTTCTACAAAAAAGGAATCTGTTGACATCGAATATAGATTTAGGTATTAGGAAGTCATTTTTGAAAGCCTATGTCTGGAGCGTAGCGCTCTATGGAAGTGAAACTTGGACTATTGGTGCAGCAGAAAAGAGGAGAATTGAAGCATTTGAAATGTGGTGTTACAGGAGAATGATGAAGATCAGATGGGTAGATAGGGTTACAAACGAAGAGGTATTAAGGCGAGTGGGAGAGGAGAGATGTTTCTGGCGACTGCTAATGAAGAGAAGAGATAGGTTGGTAGGACACATACTAAGACACCCAGGTATAGCAAGCTTAGTTATGGAAGGAAGGGTCGAGGACAAGAACTGTAGGGGTAGACCAAGGTTAGAATATGTTAAACAGATAGCCTCGGATGTAGGGTGTGGTAGCTATGTAGAGATGAAACGATTGGCTCAGGACAGGGAGGCATGGAGAGCTACATCAAACCAGTCAAAAGACTGAAGACTCAAACAACAACAACAACTCAGTATTTGTCCGGAGTAGAAATGAGAAACGACCCAAAACCACTTCGAGGATGGCTAATGTGGTAATCGAACCTACTTCCCAGTTCTTCCTCATAAGCCTAAGTGTCCCCGTTCCAGTCCTAAGACCAGAATTAAGTTTCTTAACAGAGCCAGGGAATCGAATTCAGACTTCGACGGTGAGAGCCAAGAATGGTAGTCACTACGTCACGGGTGGACCCACATCATAGACATTCTTGGCTGTCAGTGGCTCTGGTTCGATTCCCCAGCTCTGGAAGGAAATCTATTTCTGGTCTGAGGGATGGAACGCGGTACATCCGGCCTGGTGAAGCCGAATTGATAATAATTAATCATGGCGCGCCTCGCGCGGAAGTGATGGGCTCCATCTCAGCAACGCTGTACAGCTTTCCCCGGAGCGGCTAGCTGGTGAACCATGTCTTATTTCCCTGTACAAACACAAATCGATATAAAATAAGTGAATTAATTTACGTATTTCACAGTCATACAGCATAACTTTTTGATGTATAAGGATTACAACGAGACCAAGAACTGCATTTTCCAACCACCCAGAGCCGAGAAAAAGTTACCTTACAGAAATGATAACAACCTTGTTTCTTGGACACAAAAAAAAATTGTAATTAATAAACCAGTTATACAACCTTTCAATGTATATTGTGTTAAAATTTGGATTCGATCTGATGACGGGCTTGTGAGATAATAATTCTTAAATGTGACGCATGGTTGAAACACGCTTAAAAACGGGCACTTTTTGTGTTCCAACTGTGATAAAAAATATTAAAATATATATTAAAAAATTCAAACCTACATTAACTAACGTAAAATATAACAACGAAAATGATGATGTTATTAGATTTTATGTAGGTCAATTGGTTACTTCACAAACAACCTTCAAACTCGACTGCACATAATACTTTGGTCGACAGTAGTTATTTTAGAGGCCTGCTCCATAGTTCGTTCGTTCCTCAACCTACCGATATAGAGAACTCCACTCCATCTTGCAACAGATATCGATGTAATGGTGAATTGTACCTAATGACATGGTGAACATACATGTATAGCCTATATATACTAGCAGGTACCCGCGGCTTCGCTCGCGATGAAGACAATGGGGACGATACATTATTGCTGATAATTGGTCTATTCTATTTCAGCAATCTCGGCTGCTGGTGGGCCCATATTAATTCCAAAAATTCTGATACATTGATGTGAGCAGCCAAGTGGGGATTTCATAGAGTTGAGAAAGTCTGCAGGGTACGATGTTACCTTGTGTGAACACATTTCAAAATTTGGTTTTTGGTTTTGACATCTTCTGCTGAGACATAACGATTTTGTTGTCCGGATACTCATGAGAACGCCACATAGTCTACAGTTGCCGATGGGAAAAACTGGTTTTGTCTAAATGTACACCTGCTGCTGTAAGTGCGTGTCATTTCGCTTTGTTAATAATAATTGCGAATACTGTTTGAAGAGGGAACTGCACTCATGCGCACTGGAATGGCAAATCGGAATAGCCTATGGGGAATTAAAAAAGTATTTTTCCTTAAGCTATTCAGGGTGTACTTTTCCCTCAATTATCGATGATTTGAACGTCAACATGCCGCCATTAATAGACCAATAGCTGAAATATATCTCATCTTGGCCGCTGATGTATATTGTGCAGCTTCTTCCAGTGTTACATGCCAGATATTGTAATTCTCCAACAAACCTTTTGCCACACATGCCTCTCTAAATAATTCTTGTGTTTTTAGAGATCTTTGAAATGCGTTGCCCTCGCACATGGTGTATTGTCATCGCGCTAGGAGATGGAAGTTCAACACGCTGTGACAGGGTGCGGGCTGGTCTTGCAGTACGCATGCAGTAACCTAAATATATCAGCTTCCCGCATGCCAGTGGGTGTTATCTCAGCAGACGACAAGCAGCCAGTGAAAGAAGGAATGTGCTGAGTGAGTGAAGCAAGTACTGACCAACTTTATGTTTTTTGGAATGCACGATACGCAGTGAGCAGGAAGACATCCGCAGTTCAAGACCAACTGCCATCTCCTGGCGCGATATCAATAGATGCATTGTCAAAGGGAAACATTCCATGTTACGAATATGGGCCGTATAACCTGTACCGAAAGCTTCTGCAGATTTAACACTAGGCCTTTTCTGAACAGCAGTTCTTTGAATTCAGATTTGCCAACATTTTATTGTAACTTTCCATGTGTAATATCTCTGAACCTCAGCATACAGAAAAGTGCTTTCAAAATCACGTCTTGTGTAAATGATGGAAAAGGTAGTGAATGTGGTTTTTGGCGGAATGGATACTCGCTCGTAGAAATTATTTTCAGCAAAATAGACTGGTTCACAATTCTGTAAGTGCATATTGAGGTATGTGACGGCGGGATGCCTTTAGAGCTCGCGTCAGCCCGGAAGGTGGCCGGCTCTCTGGGATTTGCGCAGATAGAGAAAGAGATACATGTCCACTGTTGCAACATGTCCACCGTGTCCTAGTCCCACACCGCAGGCTGCTGCCATGAGTTCCTGCGGTATGGCAACATCGTCGCTTAGCTCATTGAGCCTGTCTCTTTCACGCTGCTTTACACTTGGATTTCCTGACAACACACTAGCTCAGATTCTCAAGACAGACTGACTGTAATTGGTGGGATGGAAGTGAGGCATGACGTAATGGTAGCGTTGTATTCTGCGCACCGCCATCCCGGCTGGCTCAAGCTCTGGTGTTACGGAAACGGCAATAGCCGCCACATAGCTTCGTTGCTACTGACATAACGGCCGGACTGATATGTTTGTGCTTACCTATATGGGATTTGTGAGCCCTGTGTTTATGAAATTGAACGTAGCTTGATCGCTACCTTTATTAAAATAGTCGCTACTGTAGTGTTACAAAATTGAAGATGGTATTAGATGGCGCTATCTCACACTAATGTTCGTTATTGCATTTCTAAAACATAGAAAGTTATTTTTAAATTCTGATAGAGATATATCTCGAAAGAGGGATGCCCGTTTATATTTCTAATGTTCTTATCATGTTTAGATACAATATATCTTGAAAAAGGGATGACCGTTTAGATTTCTAATGTTCTTATCGTGTTTTAATAACAATGTTATTGGAGTTACGTTCCTTTTAACTACTCTGGCTTTTAGAAACGCCGGGGTGTTAGAATTTTGCCCCGAAGGGGATCTTTAAAGTGCCAGTAAATCTACTGACATGGTTCCCTTGCATTTGCGCACCCTCAAATGCCAGCTGATTGCGCCAGGATACGAACCTGCAACCTTGGGCCCAGCAAGCCAGAACGTTACCGCTGAGCCTCATAGCTAGTCTATCGTGTTTTAGATAATAAATGGATTGGCATTGCCTCCTACAGAGATAGATGGACAATTGGATGTCATGTCTTGAGCTACTGTTGCCATGGATACGGACTTGCCATTAGTTCATCAGTTTATCAGAGCGAAGATAGTTTTCTGGGAATATCTTTGAAACTGTTGGTTTTAGGGCCTTAAAATGTGGTTTTCAGTGCCCCACACAGGGGTCATTTTAGCCTGTTAGGCCGCCTGAAATACCTTTGCATATAGAAATGGTTTATAATCCATAAAATAACTGTTCAGAATTACGTTAAACACTTTCTTTATTCTCACTTATAAGAATTGAGGTTAACCTAGTCTTAATAATAATAATAAGCGGGTTTTAGGAAATGGCGTTCATGTGCTGAACAGATATGGAATCTGAAGATGATTTTGAAGATCCGCAGATCCAACCCCACAATTGTCACCTTTGTGGATCTAAAGAAAGCATATGATTCTGTGGACAGGCAGACCCTGTTTGAGACACTAGAAGAAATTCAAGTGGACAGGAACACCAGAGAACTGATTCGTCAGACTCTCACCAATACAACATCGAAGGTGAAGTTTCTTGGGGAAATTTCTGACCCTTTTGAAGTACGAACAGGTGTTCGCAAGGAGACGGACTTTCACCCCTTCTATTTAACCTGGTTCTAGATAAAGTCATCAGAGAGTGGGAAAAGAACATCAAAGGCGTTAGCATAGGAATTGCTGGAAACAAAATCAATGTGAAATGCTTGGTTTTCACAGATGACCTGGCGATTATCACTAGGAACAAAGAAGAGACTAAGCATGCTATTGAGACATTATACAGAATAGCATCACAAGCAGGCCTTCAAATATCATTTGAGAAAACCAAGTACATGCAGAATTTTCAGCAAAAGAACAAGAAAGAAACAAGTAGTTCCGTGAAGAACTATACAGCCTATTTTCATATATCCTACTTATGTTAATTGCCACTATCAACATACACAATTTCAGTTTGATTGCTGTAATAGATTCGTAGATATTGAGAACCGACTAAATATTTCAGATGGTCACCATGTTGAATTTTATATATGTAGGTCCTAGAGTTATGTACTGTTAAATGCAGATTATTGTGAACGTGTAGTATTCAAACTTCAATCGCATATTTAGGACACAAGAAGTAACAAGGAGATTTTAAAATTTTTCACAGCTGCCATCTTGAGGTTATGGAAACAATTGAAATAAATTAGATGCCAGTGAATTAACATTCGTATAAGGATTTACTGTACCAAGTTTCACTGCACTCGGATGGTTAAATTGTAGAAACGTCCATGTGAATATTTATAATTCGCGTCGCCGCCATGTTGGATTTGTGATCACAAGGTTATTTAAAGTCCTATAGGTGAATTTAAGTTCATAGCCCCTATGGAAATTTAAAAAAAATGCAGTTTGATTGCTAAAATAGATTCGTAGATATTTAGTATCGTCTTAATATTTCGGATGGTCGCCATGTTGGATTGTTAAATGTATAGGCCATAGATTCATGTACCATTAAAGGAAAATTATTGCGTAGGTTCATTATTCAAACTTTCACTTCGATCGCATGACTACATCACAAGAAAAAAAACTTAATTTTAAAATTCGCACTGCCGCCATCTTGAGTTTATGTAAACAATTGAACTAAATTAGATACCAGTGGATTACAATGTGTATAAATATTTCCTGTACCAGGTTTCAGTGCGCTTGGAATATTACATCGCGAGAAAGGTCTATTTAAAATTTTCAAATTCGCTTGGCCGCCATGTTCGTTTTGTAGTTAACCGGTTTTTGAAAGTCTTATAGATGGACTTCCAGTAGTGCCCTTTATCTCCGTACAAAATTTTAGGGAGATACCGCTAATAGTTTCAGAGATATAGAATGCCGGTGAAATAATTCGCACATCCGCCATCTTGTGATTATGTAAACAATTGAACGAAGTTAGATGTCTGTGCATTAAAATGTATATAAACATATACTGTACCAAGTTTCATTGCGTTTGGTTGGCCAAATCGCGAGAAACGTCTATTTAAAAGTCGCAAATTCGCTTGGCCGCCATGTTGGTTTTGTAGTTACCAGGTTTTCAAAGGTCACATAAGTGAACTTATAGTAGTTCCCTCTATCACCATAGAAAATGTCAGGGTAATATCGGTAATAGTTTCGGAGATATTGAATGCTGGTGAAATATTTCGCACAGCCACCATGTTGGATTTGTGAGTCGTAACAAAATTTGAAGGGCACGGTCGAGGTCGCCCGGAATAGTGCTATGAACTTTCCGAGTTTCATTGAAATCGCTCCTGCCGTTTAGATTTTATTAGGGGGGGGGGGGGGGGAAACACACACACGAATCACACACACACACACACGCACACACACACGGACAAAAGGTGATCTCATAAGCCTATTTTTTTCAAAATTGAAAATAGGCTAAAAATAGAAACAGCGTATGGAGCCATATCACAAGTAGATTTTTTTAAATACCTTGGAGAAATAATTCTTCCTTCAGGATTGGACAGTTTGGCTAACACAGAAAGAGCCTCAAAACTTCATAGAGCATTCAGACTAACATGGGATCACTATAATAAAAGAGTAATGTCACATAATGCAAAACTGAAACACTGCAAAACAGTTGTACTACCGGAAGCTCTATATGCTTCAGAAACCATAGCTTTAGGAGGTCATTCTAAAATTACAAATATAGAAAAGCAAGAACGTAAAATTCTTAGAAAAATATTCGGCCCCACACAAGAAAACGGAATTTGGATTAAAAGACGAAATTCAGATCTATACCGTCACACAGATAGTTTCAGCAACACTGTACGAAGAAGACGTTTAACATTTTATGGACACCTCTTCAGGATGGACGATTATAGATTTACAAAAAGGTTATTCAATGTAATAAATTCTCAGAAGTCAAGGATAGCCTGGCCGGATGAATCAAGAGAGGACCTGCAAGAGTTGAACATCGGAGAAAATATTCTGAGAAACCGCAAAGTCTTCAGGACCGCAGTAACAAAGCACAAGTTTAGGGTGAAAACTAGTGGCAGGACTGGAACCAAGTGGACAGAAGAACGGAAGAAGCAGCACAGTGACTTCATGAAGAGATTTTGGGAAGATAGGAAGGCGAATATCATCAAGCCGAAAAACAAGTTCAAGCGCGGTCTATAATGGGCAAAACGCAAAAAGAATAATAATAATAATAATAATAATAATAATAATAATAATAATAACAATAATAATAATAATAATAGACAAATAATAATTTTCACCTGGAGTAGGGATTTCCTTAACGCTGCTGAAGTTAGGTGATTTTGTGACTACAGATTTTAGAAAAATACGGATAAAAAGAAATAAGTAACAATTCACATAATGTTTAAATTGAAGTATTACATATATTTTAATGCTATAGGTCAATTTTATTTCAGAATAAACAGTACTGTACAAAATATTATTTGAAGTGTGGCTAATAACAACTAAATTCCCCGCTGAGTTTTTGTTTTAGAGGTTGCAATCTCCTTATTTCCGAAGATTCAGTACACTCCACGAATGAGTTAGAAAGACGACCCACATGTAGCCCTGTGGAAGTTTCATCCAGTATTCCCTTCCCATGCAGTACAATGTTCCCTTCCAGTCACTTTTTATTTTGTGACTGAAACTTGCTTAGCTGCGCGAGGCCACCTCGTTACATAGTGGCTAGCATTCTTGGCTGCCACCGCGGAGGTCCGGGTTCGATTCCCGACTATGTCAACAATTTCCATTCTGGTCTGCATCTGAGGGCTAGAACGAGGTAGCCTACACCCAGCCAGAGGCAACACTGAGAAGAGGCGGGTTCAATTTCCACCTCGGCCATCCTGGAATTGGATTTCCGAGGTTTCCCATTTCTTCTCCAGGCTTCTAACGTAAGGCCACGACCGCTTCCTACCCAAATCCTACCTCAATCACAATAGGGATGTAGCTGGAGAAAGTTCGCGCCAGATAGCGCTCGTGTAGTACTGGGTAAGCGCAAGGCGATCGTCTTATGTTTCTCCCAGTCAGCTGCGAGGAATGTATAAATTGTGACTGAGTTTTCTAAATTATATATACTCTAATTTTACTTCAAGACTATATTAATTAATTCTATGGGTACATCACCTAATATATTATGGACGATTTTCAGCGTTTAAGCGTTAAACAGCTGCAAAATGGGCTACGGACCAGAGGCGCTAAAAAACTAGCGGGAGGAAGGAAGAATTAATAGAGCGGTAATAACAACATTCTAACACGCTTTATTATTCAAATACTGAATATGAGTCAGCATGCGTTCTCCTAAAGATTACAATTACTTGAGTATTGTAGGCCTATATTGATAAATATATCTCCGTAAGACTTAAATCATAAAAAGAGATTTAAATATTTACTTGCTCCCCTTGCTTATAGACTCGTTTTTTTTAGGTTGATAGCTTACATGAAACTGTCATGTTTTAAGGTAAACATAATCAAAGAAAGTTGATACCCTACCGGTATTGTACCGATATACCTCGAAAATGCATCGCAACGTTTGGTTCATATGTAATTTTGTCAATTTCTCAAAAAGAATCGTTCCCGTACCCCTGGGAATGGACTTGGGGGTACAATTTTTTAAAGTTTGAGAATTCCTGCTTTAGGGCCACGAACTGTTTCCATTCATCTATGTCTCAAGAATGTAGAAGTCAGTCGCTACCACATTCTCCGTCGGGCAGATGGAAGTTGACGATTAATTATGATTTCAAGGGACCAACCATAATACGTTTGTGACTGTTAATGTTGCGATATTTATTCGTGAAGTATTTGTCCGAATATTGATGTCTTTGAAAATGGGAGTCAGAAATGTTACATTCACTTCTTCGTCTAGGCCTACATTGACGATTTCTTCCCGTACTTCAATGGAGATGATTTCTGCAGATTCCGATAGTGTAGGCTTATCGTGATAATCCGGCAATTTTCTTGTGTATGGCCTCTTCCTTATTTATGTCGTGTTCGTGGTCCACGGAAAAAGCTATGGAACAGCGCCCGGTTTTAATCTTGCTCTCTCACCTTCAAATACGAACGTATAAATTCAGTGGTTGTTATCGAAATGTCTAATCAGTTTATAGGTACAAAATAGGAATTATTTCCCTTTGTAAATCATACTTATTCAACACAGTTTTCGTGAAGTAATCGGGTTGTAAATTATGGGAACACACTTTAATATATACCGAAAATTTCCCTTCTAATAGCACGTAACCATTTCTTCCTCATTTCTTTATTTTGTGGAAATTGGTGAAACGAAAACGGGCTTCCCTGATTTTTGCAAAGAGGAACACTGCAATAGCTCGGCATAGTCACGAAAATAACAATTTAAAGAACTTAAATTCGTACATATTAGCGGCATGAGAACACAGGACACAAATGAAGAGCGCCTTGCGCTTACCCAGTACAACAGCAGTGCGCTCTATCGGTGCTAGTTCTATACATCCCTATTACACCCAATAGCACAGACATCACAGTTACACGGGTTATCATGCAACTTCTAAACGCACCTGAATACATGGGGCTACAAGGGCACGATGCCGCTAAACCCCTAAAAGAATCAACAACAACTCTTAAATGCGCGGAAAACTTAAGAAGATTTTTCCAACACTATCTTTAAATGACTGTCCAAGGGTTTTCTGATCACTGTTATATATTAGATAGTTCAATAGCACATCACTTCCTTTCGCTTTCCCGCCTTCGTGGCGCCAAACATCGAAATAATCTTTCCGCGAAATTCTTTCTGACAGCACTAAAAGGAGAAAAACCGCCAAAGTTGCAAAACATAGCACATCATTTTATATAGACAGCATAGTAGGATGTATGCTATAGTGTAATGAAAAGAAATTCAACAATGGTTGACGATTGTGACTTTCCGGATCTAAAGACCCATAAAAGAAGAATGAAAAATATTCTAAAATTCACTATTTTCAAACGTTTATCACATAAACACAGCTACTTTTATACCATTCTGCAAATTTCTTAACGAAAGAACATACTTCGGTCTATCATAACCACTGGCAAACGATGGAGATAAGTTGAACAAACACGTATTTACAAGTACAAGATTCAAACGCAGATAATCAGCCCCGCTTCCAGCTGGGGACACGATAAGAAACATCCTACTTCAGCGATCTTTCACATTCCTGGGGGTGAACAAATAAGACATATAAGCACATTTTTGAGGTCCGTGGACATTGCTGATACTAAAAATGTCATACAACAAGAAAATAAATGAACTTCAATTTTTACATTTTGAGCGCCCAGATGGTGCAAAAGGACCACTGTGCCCCGTAGAGACCTACTGAGTATTGTTTCTCGCATCGAGGGGCGTAAAATGAGCTATGTCTGGTCTTTATGCGACAACTTCGATATTTTGCCCGGTTAAGTATAACAAAAAATGTAAAATCACATTTCACCCCCTTTCACCCCTTTAAAATCGGAATTTTAAAAAATCCTTTCTTAGTGCGCATGTACACTACGGTAGGAACATATCTTCAAAGTTTCATGCAATTATCTCCAGTAGTTTTTGCTGTGCGTTAATTATCAGTCAGTCAGTCAGTCAGGACATCTTGCTTTATGGGTATAGATATATGTTCTTAAAGCAACTGAGACATTATTTAATCTTGCGGTGGACTTCAGAAAACGAAGATTGAATTTTTGTGGACATGTTCAAAGACTTCCACCGACTAGGCTTACACACAAGATCAGCAAAACCTACCAAAAGTTGTCCCGGGTTTCGGCACCAACTTTTGGTAGGTTTTGCTGAGGATTAACACTACCTAAGGAAAGATGATAAGAGAGAAAAGGAGATAGGTTTCGGCATAGAGACAAGTATTGGTAGATAGAATGAGAATCCACCACAGAAATTTAAGTAAGTTAATATATAGAAGGAAATTTCGCTGTACAAAACTTTGGAGGAACCTAACGACCTACGCAGAAATACTGAAGAATATACCGTGGATTCAGCAAGTCAAACAGGATTTGGAGAAGGCCCAAGTAAGAACAATGGAAGTCTTCGACAGGAACCTATTCCTATGTAGGGTAAATGGATGGTATGTAACACCAGAGAACGACGCTCCAAAGAGACCAGGAACCAAGTGGACTGAGGAAAGGAAGATGGCCCACGGAGAGAGAATGAGAACTATATGGAAGATCAGAAAGGCGAATCATAAAAGTACTGCGTGATCCATCTGGGTCCATTCGCTCATAATAATAATAATAAAAGTATGGCTTTCAGTGCCACGAGTGTCCGAGGACATGTTCGGTTGGCCAGAGTTTGTAGCTGCTTCTATGTGGTGAGCTACAAGTACCGTTGAGTGTGGAGTGTTGTCTGGGGAGGAAAGTGTGAATGTAAGGACGAGGAATTGGAAGGTAGCGGCTGTGGCCTATAGTTAGGGACTAACTCTGGCATTTGCCTGAATGGATGATGGGAAACCACAGAAGACCTCCTCACCTCCCGGATGTGAGCGACTGCCTGCCGCCACGCCGTAACGACCACGGCTATTTTACCCTGTATATGAATAATAACAATAACAATAATAATAATCATAATAATAATATGCATGTAGTTTTAACTCACCTTGTAAATCATTGCTGTAGCTTTAAAGACGCCAGAGTCTCAAAATTGTCAAGGAGGATATTATATTTAGATGGTAAAAATTCTACGGAAACGAGGCTGCAGCATTAAGAATCTTAAATGCCATCGGACTGTGCTTGGGTGGTACCTGCAATCTTCAGTGTTGAATGCCACCACGTAATTTACTGTATCACTCGCCCTAACATTGCTTGTATTGTGAACTGGGGATTGAACCCATATACTTCTGAGCTACTGGGTGGGCCCTGTGAGGATACCGTGACGGTGAATGAAGCGCGGAGCGTGACGCAGCCGTGCGCTATTAACAAAGGGAGATGTCTTATCTCAACTGATAACACCGAAACAACAGTAGTCGCCCACACCCAGATACCGGCTAACCTACTTCCATGTCCATAAATAGAACACACTCCTATGTGTGGGCAGGTCTTTAACAAGATACTCATTTATACATGCTAATCGCCTCGTGGTGTAGTGGATAACGTTATTGTCTGCCATCTCTGAGGGCCCTTGGAATGGTCTGGCAAGATGTCTCCCAACCACGTGATGTCAGATGCGTATCTGTCTGATTCTGATACAAGAGTAGGACTGGAAGGACACTGGCTATTTTATCTCACGTAAACTCCGGCTCAAGATGTCCATTGAATGACGCCATATTATAATCAAAGGCTCTAATCGGATCACTTACATCCCTTGTGTATATGGCACTCAAATATATGAAATGCCTTGAGAGGCGAAATGGCGCTTTGAGCCAGTTATAAATTCAGTGCCAATATTCGTTATTGCATAGTCCTTTTGAGCCGAATAGTTAACTAGCTGACATTATCCTCTCCGCCGTTCCCTGGATGTGTTATTTTCACAGTTTCTTCTACACTCACACCAGGCAAATGTCGAAATGGCAGCGTATTTCAAGCTCCAAGACAGTCATCTCAATCTTAGACCCTAATAATAATAATAATAATAACAATATTAATAATAATGCGTGCTTTCGGGAGTAATCTGGTGCAAATCTTTCACGTTGGAAATCAAGAACGACTTACACTTCAATATTCCGTAACAATATAAGTACAGTATATCTTAATCATATGTAATTTATTTCGGGTTATTTTCACGTATTCCAGTAATGGAATTAGTTTGTGTTGACCGACTGAAAGTTAAAATATTAATCGTCACGATGAGGATGAAATTTAATAATGAGGACGTCACAAAATCGCAGTCCTCTAGCCAGGGGAATTAACCATTGGAAACTACAAAATCCCCAAAATCCAGTCAGCAATCGAGACCAGAACCCTTCCAGCCAAAGCTTATCATGCTAATCACTTATCCATGGAACTCGACAATAATTACACACACAATCATCACAATAGCACAGGTTATCATAAAAAGGGCACACACACACACACACGTTCACAAAGCGGATGACCAACATACCCCAAAACAACTACTGTGTCGGCTGTAGAGTCATTTTCTTTAATCATTTCTAAGCGTACAAAAGCAGAATATTAATTTGTTTTCTAGACGGTGGTCAACACAGCATGCATCCAACATAATTCGTTTCGTTGTATAACGATCCAATTCAGTGACTTAGCTTTCTTTAACAGAGGACGTTTAATTCAGCCTTAAGTTTTACCGTTAAGGGAAGGTCAGACTGAATTCCCTTTTAACAACATCACTTGGAGCTACCCTCAAAATAGGGGATGTCCATCTTAGCCTATTTAGTCAGAAATCAACTGATAAAAATTACATATGAATTGCAGACAACGGCCATAGCTGGGTATTTTTGATTGAACGGCCGAGGGCTCCCAACAAGTTCAATTTCAACTTTGCCTACCAGACGCTAACACCTAGCGGCGAACGTCGGAACTTGATAGAGCGTTTCTAACTAACCAAATATAACCTACAAATTTTGCTACACACTAGCAATCACAGTGGTAGGATATTTTACGTGCCATAAATTTATGTTACCTCCTTCTTTACTTCCCCTTCGAAGAAAGGCATACTGAAAGATTTTAACGCTCTTAAAATTCCGACGACTTCGGACGGGTTTGAACCCGCCATCTTGGGCATAGCAGTTCAGCATGCTACCGACTACGCCACCGAAGCCGTACTCTTATAACAATCAATTCATACTAATTCTAACCCCTATTGTTCCTCTTTATACAGGGTTGGATATGAGGTGAGTTGCTGTAATTGTTAGGGGCAGATGTCCTCGTAGTTCTGCCCCATAAAACAACAATAACTAACTAACTTGTTGTAATTGTTGATTTGGGACATCATGGCCATGCAGCCTCGTACACTTGTGTATATATTGTGAACTCTGTCTGAGAACCTGAGTCATTGTGATGGATGCACTAGTATGTGTGTTTGTAATTGCGGCTAGGGTTTGAGAGGAGATGTTGGTTGATTCCTCAGTTTAGGGACTGCGACAACGCGGTCATGTAGCCCCGTGTACTTTGGGTGTGTGTAGAATCTGTTTGATAACCGGTGTTAATTGTGAAGGCTGTATTAGTGTGTGTATCTGTTTTTTAATTCAAGTAAGGACTGCAACTTTGAATTTTTCAAATAGTTCCTAGTTTTGCCGCCAAACACCACCGTCAACGACTACTAGATCTAGTTCAGAACTTAGCTACTAGACGCCACAGCAGTCGGCTCTTGGCAACGAACGTGGAAACCTAAGAGCGTTGTTTACATCCTAACCTATACAATTTAGCTTCCAACAGATGTAATTAGAGGAAGGTTCTTTAACATGCCATAAATCTATGACATGGGACAGCCGGCTCTACTTCCCCTCCGAAGGAAGCCATACTGAGGGATTTTTAACGCTCTAAAATCCGACGGCTTCGGCCGGGTTTGAACCCGCTATCTTGGGCATAGAAGCGCAGCATGCTACCAACTACGCACCGAAGCAAAAAGGAGATGGCCGTAACCTTAAGATAGGAACCATCTTGGCATTTCCCTGGATAGTAAGTGGGATAACCACTTCTAGGATGGCTGAGATGGGAATTGAACCCATTTCAGTTTTGTCTAACGAGGCTGACCTGTAGTTTTAACCCTCAGACCAGAATTGAATTCCTTGGTAGAGCTGGAAATCGAACCAAGACCTCCAGGGTGGCAGTCAAGAATGCTAGTAGCTACTCCACGAGGTGATCCATCTGTGTTTGTAGTTTGTCACCAAACTCACTTGAGGGCGGCTTCGGTGGCGTAGTTGTTACCATGCTGAGCTTCTATGCCCAAAGTCGCGGGTTCAAACCCGGCCGAAGTCGTCGGATTTTTAGAGCGTTAAAAATCCCTCAGTATGACTTCCTTCGGAGGGGAAGTAAAGCTGGCGGTCCCATGTCATAGATTTATGGCATGATAAAGAACCTTCCAGTAACTACACTTGTGTGAAGCCAAAATGTGTAGGTTAGAATTGATAACGCTCTATTAGTTCCTACGTTCGCCACCAGATGCAGACTGCGATGCGATCTAGTAGCCAAGTTCGCGAGCTAGGTGTCGTGGACGGTAGCATTTGGTAGCAAAAGTAGGAATTACTTGAAATTATTGTCTTCAGTCCTTATGTTATGTTTCCATGGAGCGTGGCGCTCTATGGAAGTGAAACTTGGACTATTGGTGCAGCAGAAAAGAGGAGAATTGAAGCATTTGAAATGTGGTGTTACAGGAGAATGATGAAGATCAGATGGGTAGATAGGGTTACAAACAAAGAGGTATTAAGACGAGTGGGAGAGGAGAGATGTTTCTGGCGACTGCTAATGAAGAGAAGAGATAGGTTGGTAGGACACCTACTAAGACACCCAGGAATAGCAAGCTTAGTTATGGAAGGAAGGGTCGAGGACAAAAACTGTAAGGGTAGACCAAGGTTAGAATATGTTAAACAGATTGCCTCCGATGTAGGGTGTCGGAGCTATGTAGAGATGAAACGATTAGCTCAGGACAGGGAGGCATGGAGAGCTGCATCAAACCAGTCAAAAGACTGAAGACTCAAACAACAACAGTCCTTACTTGAATTAAAACAGATAACACACACTAATACAGTCATCACAATTAACACCGGTTATCAAACAGATTCTACTCACACCCAAAGTACACGGGGCTACATGACCGCGTTGTCGCAGCCCCTAAACTAAGAAACCAACCAACCAAACTCACTTGAGCAATCTGTAGGGAGAGTAAACATGTTCGATGTTAAATACGTGCACGAGCTTTAGAGCAGTCCAGATGGATGCGCATGATGAGTTTTCATCCACTCCTACCACTCGCACTACTACAACCACTACATAACTGCGTCTTCGGTGGCGTAGTTGGTAGCATGCTGAGCTTCTATTCCCAAGGTCGCGGGTTCAAACCCGGCGGAAGTCGTAGGATTTTTTGAGAACATTAAAAATCCCTCAGTATGCCTTCCTTCGGAGGGGAAGTAAAGCCAGTGGGCCCATGTCATAGATTTATGGCATGTAAAAGAACCTTTCACTAACTTAACTTGCGTGAAGCAAAATTTGTAGGTTATGTTTCATTAATGCTCTTATCTCCAACGTTCGTCACCAGGTTCTGGCTGTGATGGCATCTAGTAGTAGCCAATTCACAGCTAGGTGTCGCGAATGGTAGCATTCGGTAGCGAAAGTAGAAACTACTTGACATTATCGTCTGCAGTCCTTACTTGAATTTAAAAAAAAAACAGATAACACACACTAATACAGTCATCACAATTAACACCGGTTATCAGACAGATTCTACACACATCCAAAGTACACGGGGCTACAAGACCGCGTTGTCGCAGCCCCTAAACTAAGGAACCAACCAACCACTACATAGCTGTACCGCACCCGTGACCTAGCGACCTATAACAAAATAGGCTATGACACTTGAAAGGAAAGGAAGAAATGTGGCATTGACCTTTACCTAAATCTTTACCATTTCAATCGGAATACTAGCTGACCGTGACGTTGTTACGCCCGAAATGTAAGCCTTCAGGCAAAGGAACCTGCAGATAACATAGTTGGCCACCCACATTACAATTTTAAAGCACTCAGAAAGAATTATTGTCGAGTTCGTAACGCGTCACCGGAACAAATCCTCGTTCATGGCTACAAATGGCACGCTGAGTACTGGGATTTCCGTGAGATGTTTCACTGTCATTGTATGAAGGTTTGAGAACTGCTGTTGTCAGAGATACTCGGCAGCGTAGCTTAATGCTGTAAGTCTCTCTGTATTATTATTATTACTGATACAAATTCGGAGATGCATGGTTCGAATCCCAGCTTATACAGCGGACTAGCTGTGTATACTTTTTCCCACGTGCGTTTTGCCTTTCAGTATCCAGTCTAGTCTTGTTTGTTTGTTGCTTCATTTTAGGGGCTTGGATATCGTGGTCATTCATCCCCGTGTACTTGGGTGTAAGGGCCGGCCCCGTGTTGTTGGAGTAGCGCACCTGTCTCTCACCAGGAGGCCCTGGGTTCGATTCCCGGCTCAGTCTGGGATTCTAGAAACTGACGTGAGGGCTGGAACGGGGTGCACTCAGCCTCGTGAGGACAATTGAGTAACTGTCTGACAGTGAGGCAGCGTCCCGATCATGAAAACCAAGATTAACGGCCGAGGGGATCCGATGATCTGATCATGCGTCACCCCAATATCTGCAGGCCAAATGGCTGGGCAGCGGTCGCCTGGTAGGCCTAGGACCTTCACAGACTGTAGTGCCAGGGGTTATTTACTTGGGTGTAAGTAGAATGTGTCTGACAACCAGTGTTCTCGAGGTGTCTGTTGAAGTTTTCTTTTGTAATGCAAGTAGGGATAGCGAAGGAGGTGGCCGTGAACAAAGTTAGGAACCAACCCAGCATTTGCCTGGAGTACAAGAGAGAAACCACGGCAAACCACTTCCAGGATGGATGGGGAGGGAATCGAACTCATCTTTTCTCAGTTTTGCCTCACGAGACAGTACGATGCATATACTCCTACTGCATGACTTTGGAACAATCTGCCGCGCTCTGTCAGAGGTTCAACCCGGGTTAGCTTCGGACAGTGATTTCAGCAGTATCCAACGGAACGGAAATGAATTCAGAATTTTACACTAAGAGTATACGAATCATAATGTTATGTAACACATAATTAATATTTTTAATCTTTTTAATTCATAATTTTGTATTTAATCAACCACGGTGGCTAAGGGAGCTAACGCGCTAGCTCACCCCTCACCGGTATTGGTAGAGCGTGGCCTCGAACCTCGGCTGTTTTCGTGGTTTTCCATTTTCACCACCAGGCAAATGCCGGGACGGTTCCTTCCAAAATCTCTTTCCTGACCTTTCCTTAATTAGACCCCAGTCAGTGGTCGCCTGGCCGATCGGCATGTCACTATCCCCTGTTGCATCTGCTGACAAAGTGTTTGGTTGGTTGGTTCCTCAGTTTAGGGGCTGCGACAACGCGGTCATGTAGCCCCGTGTACTTTGTGTGTGCGTGTAGAATCTGTCTCAAAACCGGTGTTAATTGTGATGACTGTATTAGTGTGTGTTATCGGTTTCTTAATTTAAGTAAGGACTACAGACTTTGAATTTTTCAAGTAGTTCCTTCTTTTGCCGCCAAACGTCACCCTCAACGAGTACTATTTTAGAACTTGGCTACTAGACGCCAGCGCAGTCGGCTCCTGGCGACGAACGTAGGAACCTGAGCATTGTTTACATTTTAACCTAATTTAGCTTCACACTGGTGTAATTAGTGGAAGATTTTTAACATGCCATAAATCTATGACTTGGGACCACCGGCTCTACTTCCCCTCCGAAGGAAGGCATACTGAGGGATTTTTAACGCTCTTAAAAAATCCGACGACTTCAGCCGGGTTTGAACCCGCGATCTTGGGCATAGACAAAGTGTTTCCAGCTCCAAAACAATTTCCTTTTGTCGGTAGAGGAAGTATCACTCGCAGAGTCCATGGGTGAGCTATCTAAGTAATTTCATACATCCTTTTAATAATATATCGTCATATTGTTTACAAATAATTCAATAATAAAATTTAGTAATAATTTTAATGACAATAGTAATGCGATTTTATCTACTCTCGCCATTTTCAAGTAATTCCTTACCTACTTTGTAAGTGAGTTTACTCGTATCTTGCTAATAAGTAATTACAATAATTTTTTCAGCACCATCCTCATCAGCTTTTAAATATTTTAGCAGTCTATTGTTATTATCATCAATGGATTAGAATTGTGTTCCTTTAGTGTTGCAGTTCCATTCATACTTGTATTGTACATATTGTATTCATGTTATAACCTGGCTAGAAGGAACCGAGGGCAGAATGGTCCTAATCCTGTCAGACAAAATAAATAAATATAATCTATATCTCACTCATATATTCCAATCTTCCATTCTTTAATACATTTGCAGGGAGAAAATAACATTTGGAGAGCAATAAGTTCCCCAAGTAAAGATGTACAGTGCGATATGCTTCATACATAGTGCAAGGTTTAGTAACCCAGTGGGGAGCAGGTAGGGTGTACCAAAAGCCTGCTGATGAGCCCAACTTGGTACACCTACGAATATAACCCACAATAGACACGGCAAAAAATTAGAAGATTTTCTGCACTTTTACTAAACTACCAATTTAGTTTTCTCTGCGTAATATTTAAGCCTTCATATGAACGACATATCATAAACTAGTGTGGTGTTCCATCCACAATCTCTAGATTCCGTAAAGAACTATAAGCATATTAGGATTGTGTATTACTCACTGTGGAACATAGTCATAAGTCATACGTATCTACATTCCCTACAGGGACACACCCAATTGGCCGTCAGACCAAAATATCAGTAACTCTTGTAATTTTCAGAGTATCTCAATATACAAGGTGGTCCATATGTCTTGTTACCCCCCCTTGAATTAATATCGTGTGATCCCTAATTCAGTGTTTCTTTTGCAGAGATGGCTGACACAAGCTCCTACAGTGCGGAAGAGCGCCTTGTTGGCAGTGTTTGGGCTCATGAACGTCCACATACTGGCAAGACCATGGAGGATGTGCGACGATTCCAAAATAACGCACCTCCTAAAGTGACAATACAGCGTTGGGAAAATAAACAGTTTTCGTTGGGATGTATCAAAGACAACCCGAGGCCTTGACCACCATCCAAACGACAGAACACATGAGCAGGAGTGGAGGCATCTGGGCTTCGGTCACCACAAAAGTCACTGCGCAAACGGTCTGCTGAGCTTGGAATCCCAAAAACAACCATGTTATGACACATGAAGAATGATCTTGGATTGAAATCCTTTAAATCAGCAACCGTCAAGGAGCTCGGTGATGACGACACGCAGCATGGAGGTATTTCCGACACTCCCGCAGCGTGTTAACCTTGTCTTATCCGATGAAAATCCACAGCCTGTTTCCAGTCTCCGACCGGGTCAGGAATGGAATGAATGAAGCCCCCATCTAGCGGCGAGGATTTGAACTGTGCCGGCTGCCGAGGCCTGACGCACTCCTCTGGGGCAATGATTAAATGAATGACAGATGAAATGAAATGATAGTGGAGAGTGTTGCTGGAATGAAATTGTGACAGGGAAAACCGGAGTACCCGGAGGAAAACCTGTCTGCCTCCGTTTTGTCCAGCACAGATCTCACATGGAGTGACCGGGATTTGAACCACGGACCCAGCGGTGAGAGGCCGGCGTGCTGCCGCCTAAGCCACGGAGGCTTCTGTCTTATCCGATAAATGTGCAATTTATTGACGTGCACGTGCGAGGAATGTTTATGTCTGGTCCAAGGGAAATCCTCATTATTACGAAGAGCTGGAACAGAATCCCCCACATGTGATTCTCTGGGTGACTATGTCCGCTAAACACCGAGCTCCTTGACGGTTGCTGGTTTAAAGGATTTCAATCCAAGATCATTCTTCATGTGTCATAACACGGTTGTTTTTGGGATTCCAAGCTCAGCAGACCGTTTGCGCAGTGACTTTTGCGGTGACCGAAGCCCAGATGCCTCCACTCCTACTATGTGTTTTGTCGTTTGGATGGTGGTCAAGGCCTCGGTTTGTCTTTAATACATCCCAACGAAAACATTTTATTTTTCCTACGCAGTATTGTCACTTGAGGAGGTGCGTTATTTTGGAATCGTCGCACATCCTCCATGGTCTTGCCATTATGTGAACGTTCATGAGCCCAAACACTGACAACAAGGTGCTCTTCCACACTTTAGGCTTGTGTCAGCCATCTCTGCAAATGAAGCACTGCATTAGGGATCACACGATATTAATTCAAGGGATAACAAGACATATGGACCACGTGTAAGATCAAATCTGCAAATATAACCGAAGTATAACTTAAAAGGTACAAATATGCTCAATACGACCAAAATTGTGATCGAAATGAATACTTTTCGGATTGCATCCAATTGTAATGAGTGTTTCCCCAAACCTTAAATAAATTTACATGGATTAACAAAATAATAAATTCACTTGGATGGGCAGTTTCGATCGTCAAGGGGACATCATCAGATCCTTTACACTTAGGCCGTTAAATCTATGTCTATTAGTGAATGGTCAGGTTGGAATTGATTATGAACATAGCTTACTGTTTAAGCGATGTGGGACCCATTCTCGTGCAACTTTTACCACTTCCACTGGCTATGTGTGCTTTGTGCACCATAACAGATATGACTGTGCGTATTCTTAAGAGCTAGCATGGCTGCCAACTCTTAATAATGCTTTCTCGATTTTTTACCCTAATATCTATAAATCAGAAAATATGCAAGCCAACAGCTCTAAACTTAGCATACGTGTAGTATCTAACATTCTAAATTAATTTGGAGTAACTAATATAAGTAGGTGCTGCCAACATGATTTAAGCCTGCTGATAGGTCCAATTTTTAAATACATGTAACTTCTATACTAACAAATAGATCCAAAATTGGCACAATAATAGATCATAATATTTCAGATTAATTCTTAAATCTTAAGAAAGGTAGGCTCTTTAGTTCGTCATGCAACTACTTGTTATTATATTAATGGATTAGAGAATCGCTGGGATGCCGAAATTCTGCACTGGAGGGGACTTTCTTTTACAGTGCTAGTAAATAAAACGATGTGAAAGTGTCACCTTATAACACCTTTAAATGGCCATCGAACTGAGTCGCGATCAAACCGACACTCTTGGGTTTTGCGAAAGAGCACTGTGTCAGTTCTAATGTTTTTATTCAAATCCTCCCTGCAGGTTTACATTATGTTTCCACCACCAGTACAGCGAAACTCTGTAAGCCATTCAGATGTTCCGTGACTCAGGTTGACCTCTGCAGTTAGGAGGTCATGTCATTAGGACCCTTTCTACTTTGAAAATGGAAGTAATTATCTATGTTAGGTTTCCGTCATGCGAGGTCTGGCAAACAATATATCAACATATCGTTATGCTCTACGCTACGTGCAAGAATCCGGGTGAGGAAGTTCCGCATATCAGCCACAGATGGCGTCATTCATCCAAAAGGAAAGAGTTATGAACCGTGTTCCTATTCATTGTAGTAGCTTCCTACTCACATTCTATTCAAATATTAACAGAATGTCTGGAAGGTTATGGAATATTTCCGTTAAAACACTGTTGATCATTAGGGCCTGGATTATGATGAACTAAAATGTTTAATAAATGACCTATAAATGACTGCAAGAATTCAATCAAATTGCCTGAAAAATTGAAAAAAGATGATTTATAAATTTAATTGAAATTATACAATTAAAGTAGGATATTAGAAGCCATTTTTCAGTGTTGCCTAGTTCTTTTATAGAAAGCTTTCCAGTCGGTCAACAAAAATTGTTCCCAATTACATTAGGTGGTAAAACAAGAATTTATACACCCTAAACGGAAAGAAATATTACATACGATATTTAACACAAAATAACACGCTTTTATGTAAAAACAATTGGGGGAGAGGCTACTTAATAGGATGACATGTTTCAAGTGAATGGAAAGGATAAAGTTAAAGCTCTCTAGAGCTGCTCATTTTGAAAATATATAGGGGACGTCTCATAAGTAATGTCGTTTTTTAAAGAACATTTTATTTGGAAAGTTTTCTGACAAGAAATTAAACTAGGCTATTCTTCAAAGTAGAGACCATTAGATTCTACGGTCTTGAGCCATCTTTCAGCGAGGTTTCTTACCCCGCAACGATACCATTCTCTGGGTTCTGATGCGAAGAGTTCGGCGAAACCCTTTTCCACAGCTTCAATGTTTTCGTATTTTGTTACACGCAAGAAATGGGCCATGGATCGAAAAAGATGGCAATCTGGAGGTGCAAGATCAGGGCTGTATGCTGGATGTGGTAGCAGTTCAATTCCTCCCAATTCCTGATTTTCTGCCTTTATTGTTCGTGCAGTATGAAGTCTCGCATTGTCGTTCTGCAAGAGAACTCTATTTCGATTAACTAATGCTGGGTATCACCGTCTCAAAATTTCATGAACACGTTCCAGTTGTTGAGAGTAAAGATCCACGCCCGTTTTGGAACAAACTCCCAGTGAATCACACCTTCAAAATTCCACCAGTCACAAAACATTACTTCGGTTCAAAACCGATCCTTTTTAACGATGACTTTGGCTGGTTGACGGGAACTGAGCCACTGTTCCGAGGCGTCACCGTTGCGGTGATAGACCCAATTTTCATCACATACCGTATGCCAATTCTCCTGATAAATCTATCATCCATGGCGTTACCGATAAGCTGACAACCAATATCCGCTCCAGGTTGAGCCTGTTTTGGGGTCGATTCATGAGGTACAGATTTACAGCTTCTGTTTGATTTTCCAAGTTTTTAATCTGGCGATGTGTGGTATCTTTTGATGATACATTCTCGCAATATACGCAATTCTAGTCATGGCCACCTGTAAGTACCATTGACGAACCAAGAAAATCCAATTCTAGCTTATTTATAAAACACCAAACTTAAACAAGATGTTCAGGAAATAACATACAGCCTACTTTCTCCTAAATGTATGGGTATAGTTATAACTAGAGAGAGTAAAAATATGAATAAATTGTTACCAAAATATGAAATAAAATGTATGAAAATATGAAATTGGAAGTGACGAAATATGAAATTTTATGAACATTATGGCGTTTGAAGCCATTTTCAGTGGTGCCTTAGTAATCAAAAGTCGGTCAACACGAGTGTACCCAAATGAGATTGTTTATTCCCTAATCCAGAAAAAAACAAGATGTTCAGTAAAGAACATATAGCCTACTTTCTCCTAAATGTGTGAGTATAGTTATAACTCGTTGTTATTATCAAAGAGTATAATAGAACTATTCTTTGTTGAAGACCTTAGAAACGATTTACCTCTACCAAACGCCACAACCTAGATAAAAACTGCTACCATCATTGAAGAAAGAAAGATAAGAAGTATCTAAAGAATGTTATGGATCTGGAGACATAATCGACCGGACTGGCGGCGTGGCTCAGCGGTAACGTTCTCGCTTGCTGGGCCCTAGGTTGCAGGTTCGTATCCTGGCGCAGTCAGCTGGCATTTGAGGGTGGACAAATGCGAGGGAGCCGTGTCAGTACATTTTGCTGGCACGTTAAAGATCCCTTTCGGGCCAAAATTCCGGCACCCCGGTGTCTCTAAAAGCAGCAGTAGTTAAAAGGGATGTAAAACCAATAACATTATTATTATTATTACGACCTGCCGTGCGCAACATCCAACTTTGAGTTGAGGCATGTCTTTACACGTCTGGTTGTGCATGGCTTTCACAACCCTAATTGAATTAACAAATCTTTCCATGACCCTACAGAGACGTGTGTATACAAACTATGTGGATATTTTCGATAATATAATCCTAACAGAGCGAGTGCATTCTAGCGGCCTGAAGAAGAAACTTTTCAATAAAATCTGGAAGTTACCTTTTTGGCAGCTAGATGTCTCGAGTAAATCTGCTGGCGAATTATGTTTTAATTAGATATATATTTTACACCATAATGTGCACAATATAACGCTTAATAACATTTTCAAGTAACGCAAAATAGGCTGTTACAAACCCTTTAAAAAAAAAAGTTAAAATGTATCCTAGTATCATCTTGTCATTCTTCAAATTCGATGCGCATAGAATGATAATGGTATAGTAATCAATGGATCCCCACGTAGACTAGTCGTGACATCTAGTGGCGAAATATCAAACAATATAATCCTAACAGAGCGAGTGCATTCTAGCGGCCAGAAGATGAAACTTTTCAATAAAATCTGGAAGTTACCTTTTTGGCAGCTAGATGTCTCGAGTAAATCTGCTGGCGAATTATGTTTTAATTAAATATATATTTTACACCATAATGTGCACAATATAACGCTTAATTTTAAAACATCTGAGTCATTACAAAACAATAAACATATAAAATTTCAAGCAAAAAACCTAGCTCTGATCGGGTTTGAACCATAGGCATTTGAGCGATAGGCTAACACTCTACCACTGAGCTAATTGTGTCAACGAATATCGTTCTATTTAAAATGCCTTACATAGAACTTGTTAGCAAATAATGATTTATACTAAACGATTTCATCACTGGAGTATATTATTTATATATAAAGCATTTCATACAAAGTTTATTTATTTTTTATTAGTACGCTATATTGCATGCAATACTCAAATTAGTGAAATATAAGTCAGGCACAAGATATCCGCTGCCATCTTGTCTTATTACTGAATCAGTTCAGCTTTTTAAAATCACGTCTGCACTATAGTATTACAAAATAAACTTTTAATTTCGAACGTGCCTCTTCATTTAGAACAGTTAAAACGATTCTCGGCTCGATAATCGGAACTGGTGGGTCCCATGATATGGATTATAAAGTTTGCATAATTCGCACGGCCGCCATCCTGAAATGGTATGGCGGACGACCTTGTAGTTTGGTCACAAGACGCATCCTATACGAAGGTATGTTGTTACCAAATTTGGTAGAGATCGGATGATTTGGTTAGTCGTTATTTGATTTTACGTTTTGAACGTTTGAGTGGCCGCCATTCAGTTTTAGTAAAGATGGCGGCGATATAAAACATGACACTGAGGTGTCCTTTGCTAGTGCTACCTTTGTACCAAATTTCGTTCAATTCGCATTCACCGTGTTCGAATTGATAGGGGGGGGACAGACATTCAGAGTACACACACTCACACACACACAGACACACACACACACACACACAGACTCACACACACACATACACACACACACACAGACTCACACACACACATACACACACACAGACAGACACACTTTTTTCGCCCTGTGTTGATCTCATAAGTCTACTTTCATTTTTTGCAAAAATCGAAAGTAGGCTAAAAATAACATGAGATTAATAAATACACTTGGATGACCAGTTTCGATCACAAGCGACCATCATCAGATCCTTAACACTTAGGCTATAAAATGTATGTCTGAAAGTATGGGTGAAAATATTTACAATACTATTATACACTTATTTAGTTGCTGTATTAGTTAAGATAATGCAACTCGTCAATATTTGTTGTAGTCTGTGATGTTTTGTTAAGATACTGGAATTGGTGATTGTCCTCCGGAATTTGCTTGTTTGGAGTGAATATATGATTGCTGTAAATTGTCAATTCAGATTGTATTGTACAGGCTACTTATCTGGTTGAGTCTTGCGCGGTCCTGGTGAGAGCATTACCCCCTCCCCAATGTTTGTATTAAAAGCGTGTTATTTTGTAATAAATATCTTATGTAATATTTCTTTGATCTTAGGGTGTATAGATAGTTCCTTTCCGTATAATGTAATTGGTCACAATTTGTGTTGACCGACCGAAAAGCTTTCTTTAATAGTGAAATCCTTCAATCAATTTACTCATCGAGTGGATGTAGGCTATAACGGGGCACACTCAGCCTCGTGAGGCAAAACTGACAAGAGGCGGATTTCATTCGCACATCAGCCGTCCTGGAAGTGGTTTTCCGTGGTTACCTATTTCTACTCCAGGCGAATACCTGGTTGGTTCCTAAATTAAGGCCACGGCCGCCTCTTTCCCAATCCTCATCTGAATTACAAATACACACACTAATACAGCCATCACAGCAATACAGGTTATTAGACAAATTCCACATACACACACTCAAGTACACGGGGCTACATGACCACGATGCCGCAAAGTCCCTGAATGAATCAACAACTACAAGAGTCCCGGCGGAGGAAGGAGGGGGGCTGCAATGTCTCAGATCACTCTCTGTGTTGTACATGGAATCAGAAATATTGTAGCTTACCGGCATGTACAGTATTATAGTGAGGTCATCCGTTCCTCTTGGCTGTCATCTCTGAGGTCCGGGTTAGATTCTCGGCTCTGGCAAGAAATATAATTCTGGTCTGAGGGCTGGAACGGGGTACACTCAGCATCCTGATGCAAAACTGAGAAGAGGTTGGTTCGATTTCCAACTCAGCCAAACTCGAAGTAGTCTTGATTGGTTAAATACCTCTATTCCAGGCAAATACTGGGTTGGTTTCTAAATTAAGGCCTTCTAAATCCTCACCTGAATTACAAATACACACATTACTACAGTCACCACAATAACATAGTATCAGACAAATTCTACGCTCACCCAAATATAGTCTACAGGCCAAATAGACCACGATGTTCAAGCCCCTCAAATGAAACAACTACTGTACTAGAATGCTTGCCACGTGTCAATGTGCTTTTGCAATTGAAATTATCAATATAAACATTATGATGTGCTTAGACGTAGGCTGCTTGTGTATTTAACCCTTGAGAACTGGCGTGAAACAAGATGTTCAGTAAAGAACATATAGCCTACTTACTCCTAAATGCATGGGTATTGTTATAACTCTTCGTACTTTTCAAGGAGTATAATTGAATGCCGGTTGTAGTAGCTTGTTGAAATACAACGTGTTATACGGATATTAAACATGAATATGAGGTGCCCTTTGCTAGTGCTACCCCTGTACAAAAATTCATTCAATTCGGTTTCACCGTGTTTGAATTGATATTGTGAATCGATTTGCACACATACATGACCGCTATCTGCAAACTATTGGGCTGACGACCTTGAGGTTCAGTCAAAAGATGCTTCCCAAAAAAAGGTATGTTGTTGCAAAATTTGGTAGAGATCAAATAATAAGGTTGGTCGTAATATGATTTAAGCTTTTAACATTTGGGTGGCCGCCATTCCGTTTCCGTCAAGATATCGGCGATATAAAACATGACACTGAGGTGCCCTTTGCTAGTGCTACCTCTGAACCAAATTTCGTTCAAATCGGTTTCACCGTGGGAATTAACAGGGGGCAGATATTCAGACTACATACTCTCACACACAGACTCACACACACACAGACAGACACACAATTTTTCGCCCTGTGTTGATCTCATAAGTCTAATTTGTTTTTTTGCAAAAAAAAAGTAGGCTAAAAATATAACACGAGGACTGTCATTTTGACCTATAAAGTTTCGCGCCCTTTTTGTCATAGTCATACGTATTTTAATGAAGTAATTTTACACCTAGAGTCGTCCTATGAACTATCCATAATATAAAATGAGGTTTATTTATATTTTTCAAAATTAACATGCAGATAAAAGACAACAATTCTCGTAACAGTACCATTGGCCTTGATATTGGCAAAGCAGTGATCACGATTTTCTTGTATAAAGGATCTGATGACCAAGGTGTCCCTTGACCCTAAACAAGGATGAACAAGAATGTGAGCTATGTGATTGTGCTGCATTGTGCTGGATTTTCCCCCTTATGTTTTACAGATTGTTCCGACTAACGTAAGCCGAAAATTGTCACGCCTAAATCTGACCCGACCGGAAATAATTTGGGTGTTCACACAATGTAATGAACATGTTACTTTTACAGGGTTAAGTTCAAGGCTAGGAAGGAAGGTACACTAAGTGACAGGAAATGAGGGCTGATCAAAACGAAAATACTGAGCATTATTTAAGTCTCGGGTTAAAAATACCCTTGCGCCAGTCCTCGCAGGTTAATTTCAGAGTATTTATGTATTTATTTATTTATTTATGTCTTTTGCAGTGGCGAAGTTAGGGCTCGTGGCCCTCTCTTACACTTAACCACCGGGAGTGTCCGAGGACATGTTCGGCTCGCCAGTTTTGTAGCTGCTTCGAGACGGACACCCAATGGGTGAGCTACAAGTACCGTTGGGGAGGAAAGTTGGAATGTAAGGACGAGGAGTTGGAAGGTGCGGCTGTGGCCTATAGTTAGGGACCAACCCCGGCATTTGCCTGGAAGGAAGATGGGAAACCACAGAAGACCATCTTCAAGGTTGCCGGCGGGGGGATTCGAACCACCTCGCCTCCCGGATGTGAGCGACTGCCAGCAGTCATGCCGTAACGACCACGGCTAACTCACCCGGTATAGTTATAATAAAATACACAAATACTACCATTGAATAAGATGCGTAAACTAGAAATTAAGTTAGAATAATACAGAACATAAAAAATAAAGATAGCAATGCACATCAAACAAAGAAACATATAAAACAGTTACGTGAAACAATAATAATAATAATAATAATAATAATAATAATAATAATAATAATAATAATAATAATAATAATAATAAGTGATGGTGTTAGATCTAGTAAATAACTGGGTATTTTAATTTTGAATCGACAAAGTTATTTATATACCATAATGGCTCAATCATGCTGTCTTATCATCCATCACCAGTCACACCAAAACAGTCAGCGGTGTTCAAAAGGAAATCTCTGCAAGCAGTCTTAAATTTTGTATAGTCTATTTTCTAAAGTCAAAGCACGTCAAATAAAGAAGAACTGACTAGGGGCCCCTGAGTCTCCATGTCCGTCCTACTTCGGAGGTGATTGATTCCGATCTCGAGAGTACCAAGGCTCCCCTGCTGTGTAAGCTCTTCTTGTCTGCCCCGACTGTTCTGCGAGCTTACTAAGTGTAGGGTATTCCCCGCGTGTGAGACAGCTAACAACTGCCACACCCTTACGAGAATACTCTCCCACGACCACACTGGCCATGCCATACGAGTTCTCAGATTTCCATCTCTGCCATTCAGTTTTCATTGTTCCCTCGTTACGTCTCGCTGAGGATACAAGTCCTCACACTCTTCATCCACCGTACTCTTTGCTCTCCCAGCCGCTATCTGACTCAGGGATCGCAACTCCATGACTAATGTTCCCTTACTCCCAATGGCTGATCCACAAACACTTCATAGGACTGACTGGACTGTCATTAGTAGGGCTCGGATTTTTAGGTAAATAAATATTTTTTTATGTAAATACATATTTTAAGCATTTTTCTATAAATACATAAATCCCTGCATTTCACTTATTAGCACATTAAAAGACACAATATTTACATTTAAAAAAATCAGTATTGCCTTTCAGTTTATTGCCTTTTTGTTCTGTGCTACTTCAACGGGGAAGAACCCGTGAGCTGTCTGATATTCATTCACAGCGTATTCCAGCTTGCAACTGTGTTATTCTTAACTAGTCGCCCCTTCCCACTCACTGTGAAAGCCGGGGATTTCGTTATCCATGCCATATTGCACCACGTGCTAGACCTCCCCCTCTTTTTTTTAAGTTGAATTATAGCTGACAACCTGTCTACTTTAATAGCTTTTCTTGTACAGTATATGGTGTTTGTTTTTCAGGCTGATAGTCTGTATGCACTCTGACTCTTTTGTATATAATTATTATTATTATTATTATTATTATTATTATTATTATTATTGTATTGTTATTATCTTTTTGTTACTATAATTGTTAGACTATGATTATTTATATTGTGAATGTAAGTGAAATGTTATATTTTTATAAGCCCTAATCTTATTTTATGTAGGACGCTACTGTAAAGGAGCTCTTAAGCTCTAAGTGTAACCGTGAAAATAAATCAATCAATCAATCAATCAATCAAATCAAATCTCCCAGCTACCTGGAACCAGTGTCACTCTCGTGCCTAAAGTAAAAACAACTACAGTAGCCTACATGTTGTCTGTGGCAGAATTAAAAAATAATTTTACTTCTGTTGGGGGCGTTCTGTTCTTCCAACCATGTGGGAAAGCAATTATGGCTGAAGAGCGATCTCAAGTTACAAAACACCTCAAGGGCAAGAAACATATTACCACAGCCTTCTGAAGAAATGTTTCGCAATAATCGTCGGTCATTTGTAATGGACAACCTGAAGATGTATCTGGTTGTGTATTGTAATTCTTCAGCAGTCAGTGAGGCATAGCATACATTGCATTCGTGAATACTACATATTGTTTATATTCACATTGAAAAATGAAAATCCACAGCCTGCTTCCAGTCTCCGACCGGGTCAGGAATGGAATGAATGAAGCCCCCATCTAGCGACGAGGATATGAACTGTGCCGGCTGCCGAGGCCTGACGCACTCCTCTGGGGCAATGACTAAATGAATGACAGATGAAATGAAATGATAGTGGAGAGTGTTGCTGGAATGAAATTTTGACAGGGAAAACCGGAGTACCCGGAGAAAAACCTGTCTGCCTCCGTTCTGTCCAGCACAGATCGCACATGGAGTGACCGGGATTTGAACCACGGACCCAGCGGTGAGAGGCCGGCGTGCTGCCGCCTAAGCCACGGAGGCTGAATGTTTATATTCACATTAATAAACTAAATTATAATTACATATTTTTACTTTCTTTGTCACATATTTCAGGTATTTTTAATACATAAACAAGATGTTCAGTAAAGAACATATAGCCTACTTTCTCCTAAATGTATGAGTATAGTTATAACTCGTTGTTATTATCAAAGAGTATAATAGAACTATTCTTTGTTGAAGACCTTAGAAACGATTTACCTCTACCAAACGCCACAACCTAGATAAAAACTGCTACCATCATTGAAGAAAGAAAGAAAGAAAGATAAGAAGTATCTAAAGAATGTTATGGATCTGGAGACATAATCGACCAGACTGGCGGCGTGGCTCAGCGGTAACGTTCTCGCTTGCTGGACCGTATGTTTCAGGTTCGTATCCTGGCGCAGTCAGCTGGCATTTGAGGCTGCACAAATGCGAGGGAGCCGTGTTAGTAGATTTACTGGCACGTTAAAGATCCCCTTCGGGACAAAATTCTGGCACCCCGGCGTCTCTAAAAGCAACAGTAGTTAAAAGGGACGTAAAACCAATAACATTATTATTATTATTATTATTATTATTATTATTATTATTATTATTATTATTATTATTATTATTATTATTATTACATAATCGGCCTGACGCGGGCAACATCCAACTTTGAGTTGAGGCATGTCTTTACACGTCTGGCTGCGTATGACTTTCACAACCCTAATTGAATTAACAAATCTTTCCATGACCCTACAGAGACGTGTGTATACCAACTATGTGGATATTTTCGATTGCTATTTGGCTGAAATAGAAGTATTAATTAATATCCTGAACTAGCACCAACGGTACAGTTCAGATACTATGTGAAATCGTTTTGTTCTTTACTTCAATTAACATTTTCAAATAACGCACAATAGGCTGTTACAAACCCTTTAAAATAGAAAGTAAAAATGTATCGTAGTATCATCTTGTCATTCTTCAAATTCGATGCGCATAGAATGCAAATGGTATAGTAATCAATGGAGCCCCACGTAGACTAGTCGTGATATCTAGTGGTGAAATATCTAACAATATAATCCTAACAGAGCGAGTGCATTCTAGCGGCCAGAAGAAGAAACTTTTCAATAAAATCTGGTCGGCGTGCAGTTACCTTTTTGGCAGCTAGATGTCTCGAGTAAATCTGCTGGCGAATTATGTTTTAATTAAATATATATTTTACACCATAATATGCACAATATAATGCTTAATTTTAAAACATCTGAGTCATTACAAAACAATAAACATATAAAATTTCAAGCAAAAAAACTAGCTCTGATCGGGTTTGAACCATAGGCATTTGAGTGATAGGCTAACGCTCTACCACTGAGCTAATTGTGTCAACGAATATCGTTCTATATAAAATGACTTACATAGAACTTGTTAGCAAATAGTGATTTATACTAAACGATTTCATCACTGGAGTATATTATTTATATATAAAGCATTTCATACAAAGTTTATTTATTTTATATCAGTACGCTATATTGCATGCAATACTCAAATTAGTGAAATATAAGTCAGGCACAAGATATCCGCTGCCATCTTGTCTTATTACTAAATCAGCTCAGCTTTTTAAAATCACGTCTGCACTATAGTATTACAAAATAAACTTTTAATTTCGAACGTGCCTCTTCCTTTAGAACAGTTAAAACGATTCTCGGCTCGATAATCGGAACTGGTGGGTCCCATGATATGGATTATAAAGTTTGCATAATTCGCACGGCCGCCATCCTGAAATGGTATGGCGGACGACCTTGTAGTTTGGTCACAAGACGCATCCTATACGAAGGTATATTGTTACCAAATTTGGTAGAGATCGGATGATTTGGTTAGTCGTTATTTGATTTTACGTTTTGAACGTTTGAGTGGCCGCCATTCAGTTTTAGTAAAGATGGCGACGATATAAAACATGACACTGAGGTGTCCTTTGCTAGTGCTACCTTTGTACCAAATTTCGTTCAATTCGCATTCACCGTGTTCGAATTGATAGGGGGGGACAGACATTCAGAGTACACACACTCACACACACACACACAGACACACAGACACACAGACTCACACACACACATACACACACACAGACAGACACACTTTTTTCGCCCTGTGTTGATCTCATAAGTCTACTTTCATTTTTTGCAAAAATCGAAAGTAGGCTAAAAATAAATATTTTCCCAACTGTTAGCACCTAAATATCCGTGACCTAGTCATCAGTACTGCTACACGGCAGTATCTGCCTTCGGTAATCGCAAATAATGCCTATACTGTATAATGGCGGGGAGATTAATACGTCAGCTGGTTGGTTCCTCAGTTTAGGGGCTGCAGTCATGTAGCCCCGTGTACTTTGGGTGTGTGTAGAATCTGTCTGATAACCAGTGTTAATTGTGATGGCTGTATTAGTGTGTGTTACCTGTTTCTAATTCAAGTAAGGACTGCAGACATTCCATTTCCAAGTAGTTCCTACTTTTGTTACCAAACGCCACCGTTCACGACAACTAGTTCTGGACTTGTTTACTAGATGCCACCGCAGTCGGCTCTGGCGACGAAGCAAAGCAAGCTTGTAGTTTAACGTGACCGTTAATCTCGAGATCATGAGCCACGGGACCTCCTTTTTACGTGGAATCCGAACCACAGGACATGGCATTTGGAGCCTAAGAGCATTAGTCAAATCTAGCCTATACATTAGCTTAACACAAGTGTAATTAGTGGAAGGTTCGTTTACATGCCATAAATGTATGACATGGGACCGCCGGCTTTACTTCCCCTCCGAAGGAAGGCATACTGAGGGATTTTTGACGCTCTTAAAAAATCCGACGACTTCGGCCGAGTTTGAATCCGCGATGTTGGGCATAGAAACTCAGCATGCTACCAACTACGCCACCGAAGCCGCTATTTATACGTCAATACCTGCAATAAAAATGATCATGAATTTGGATACATCTAGGACTTGCATGTTCCGCAGCAGGCCTTGATTTCCTCAGTTATTTATTTACTCTGCTATAAAACAAGGCATCATGGGAAGTCGTGCTGAGATCTATGCTCTGTTCAGATGGGTATTGATTGTGTATGTTTGTATTACCTAGATTATTTAAATAATAGACTAATAGACACTTGGCAAGTGTATAAATGCCTTTAAAATGACTTTGAAATATTAATAAATTACACTGTCAAAACTTAACCGAGAATTTACAGGTGAAATTGCGCCTGTATTCTAAAAATACACCGCGACCGATCACGTAACATTTTGTGCGCGACCGGTGGAGAGTTAGTTATACAAGAGAAATAATTATATCAAGGGGCCTTAGGGAGGAAGTATTTCTTTCACTATTTACAAGCCCGAAAAAAAAGAAGGATTAAAATGGTTATATTTCTTAGGAACTTTCTAAGGCGATAAAGATCTCATCCCTGAGAAGAAAATGTAACTATATATCCTGAAGACTTTATAATAATTTTCCATGACCCACAGTTTTGGCATCTGGACCATGGCGCTCTTTAGGTAATATCAAATAGCATGCTATATAAGTGCCTCATTCTTTTGTTGCTGCAGTTCATTGCCGATAGTTGCCTCCTTACCAGCAATACGAACAGACGTGCTTTTGATATCACACAGCTACACACTGTTCATTTCATTAGGTCTTATTTGACATTTATTATGATGTTCAGAGCATCAATAAGACTGTAGTCAATCTCCAAAACATACTTCGAGTGTTCGTTTCTTGATCTGAATGTGTAAAAAATTTACAGTCAGTCTGAAAGACAAGACGTTATATCATTTCAAATGACGCATGCTACAAATGCTACACATGTTAGAAAGGCTCAGGAGGGCTCTTTCAACAGACTCCATTACCCATTAACTTAGGCTTCCCGCGCGGGCACCTCTTTAAGGGTCACCCTGTATTTGAGTCCGACATCTTTTACAACTCTTTAAGAGTCACCTATTATTTGAGTCTGATATCTCGCAAACCTCTTTTAGGGTCACCCTGTATTTGAATTGAATCTAACATACTGTACACCTAGTTAAGTGCCACCCTGTAATTTGCTCTGACATCCTGCACACCTCTTTAGGAGGCACCCTGTATTCTTCTCTGGTATCTTGTATATCTCTTTAGAAGTCACCCTATATTCTTGTGTGACATCTTGTACACCTCTTTAGGAGTCACCCTGTATTCTTGTCTGATATCTTGTGCACCTCTTTAGGAGTCACCCTGTATTCTTATCCGGCATCTTGTACTGTATTTTGCTCTGACATCCTGCACACCCTGTATTCTTGTGTGACATCTTGTACACCTCTTTAGGAGTCACCCTGTAATCTTGTGTGACATTTTGTACACCTCTTTAAGAGTCACCGTGTATTCTTATCTGGCATCTTGTATATCTCTTTAGGAGTCACCCTGTATTGCTATCTGGCATCTTGTGCTGTATTTTGCTCTGACATCCTGCACACCTCTTTAGGAGGCACTCTGTAATCTTATACTGTATGGCATCTGTATCTTGTGCTGTATTTTGCTCTGACATCCTAACCTCTTTAGGAGGCACTCTGTATTCTTATACTGTATGGCATCTGTATCTTGTGCTGTATTTTGCTCTGACATCCTAACCTCTTTAGGAGGCACTCTGTATTCTTATACTGTATGGCATCTGTATCTTGTGCTGTATTTTGCTCTGACATCCTAACCTCTTTAGGAGGCACTCTGTATTCTTATACTGTATGGCATCTGTATCTTGTGCTGTATTTTGCTCTGACATCCTAACCTCTTTAGGAGGCACTCTGTATTCTTATACTGTATGGCATCTTGTATATCTCTTTAGAAATTACCCTGTATTCTTGTGTGACATCTTGTACACCTCTTTAGGAGTCACCCTGTACTTTTCGCTTCGCTCGACGCCCCAGGACTCTTTCAACAGACTCCAATAACCATTAGCTTCTGCTTCCCGCGTGGCTGCATGACGTCACTTCCCGCGCCGCTGCTTGACGTCACTTCCGTCTCCGTCTCCGTAACGCATAACGTTGGACCCAAGCATAACGACGAAGTCGACAAGATCATTTGAAATGATAAAAACGGAATATTTGGCGTCCCGTTAAAGATTAAAACTTAACGCGGAACAAAACAAGAAAAAACGAAATTATTCTGGATAAAACGGAACGTTTGGCAAGCCTATAATGAAAGTGACGAGAAATGTGGAGACGTGATGTCGACTGACAGTTTAGGAGTGTGTTTACGTGTTCCCTACAACAGTCATAAGCGTGACTCTGCTCGTAACTTCCCTCCCAGCAGTAATAAACTTGCCATAAAACCTCTCAGTCATGTCATATCATAGTTGGGACTCGAAACACGACATGTTGCTAACACTACACGTACGTCAAGCATGTTCCCACCACTATTATTTAAACTGAAGGCTAGATGTCAGCACTTTCAGCGCTCTCTACTACTTTCTGCGCAGAGTTGTATGGGTGGTCGCTACTCTGGAACAATCTCAACTGATATACTTTCATGAGCATTAAAAAGAAACCCCTGCTGCGCAGTAATCTTGATATATTACTATTCATCTAAACATCAAAAGAACATTCTGTTCAAGGTGTTACATTACACGTCATGTCAATTTTACGAAGGGGAATTCCAACACTCGTGAGTCATACCTTAGTGATGCTATTGTTCGTTACTAGACACGTTAGATCGTAATGCATTTCAGTGCTGCTTTCCAAGTATCCCTAAGCCCATCTTGTGGTAACAGATAGACTTGTATTCAGTGGCGGCTGGTGGGTAATTGTTGAGGGTGTACACTATTTACACTAACCCTTTATAGGGCAAAAGACTGGGGGTATAAAATATTTGTGTTTGTTTGCACATTTGTAATTGGAGGTGATAGATGAGTAGGAATATGCAACAATTTTATGGGTGTGGATTCTATTGTATGAAATATGGGGTGGGAAATTATTATCCCACTGCCCACACCCGACAGTATGTTTTCTTAAATGATCAATAGGGTAATTATCTCCCACCTCCAAATTATTATGATACTGTGTTTATCACTCAATAATGAGGTTTATTTAACAGGATAGAATATCTAAAAACACCCATCACGCTCTATAAATTAAAAAAAACGTAACTCCCATGCAACTCAAGGTCAGTGATCTATATCATCTTTGCCGAAAACTGCACAAAAAATATAAAAGTGATTTTGGAATGTTATAGGTTAGTATATTCGAATATAATTCAATAGTTTCAACATAGTATTTACTAAAAACACAGAAAATTAATTTTAAAATCTTATATTCTATGACAAACACCCTGAGCAGGATAATTATTTCCACTCTAGCTGAAATATGTTTACTCAAGTGACCAAAACCATTATTAACATTGTATTTCAGTTATATACCAACGTTTAAAAATCTCTTATCTTCAATAAAAACACCTTCTTCTGTAAAACAATGCATTTCTTTCAGGGGCGTGGTGGCTCAGCGGTCTAGCTGTATGCCTCTCACCAAGGCGGTCCGGGTTCGATTCCCGGTCAATGCATGTGAGATTTTCGAAGTGAAATGCCATGACCTGTGGTTCGGATTCCACGTAAAAAGGAGGTCCCGTGGCTTATGATCTACAGATTAACGGTCACGTTAAACTACGAGCTTCCGAGCATTTCTTTCACTCAACACAACCGAACTGGCGAGCACGTCCACTGTGGAGACCACTGGGATATATGCTTCGCACCTTTGGTTTCTGATGACATTATACATCAAATTAATGGGTTTTCAATATTTCTGTGCATCTTGCTTGTGGATGCATGTGGAACTGCTTGAAATGAAAGGAGTGGGAAGATTCTCTCCCTAACACCGTTCTATAAATACATGGTGGGAAGATAGTATCCCAATGACCTATAAAGGGCTAAGGAGAGTTGGAAGTAGGGTAAACGACTGCTTGATATCAGAGAGGACGGTATACACGTGCATTGTAAAACTGATGTAGATCATTCGTCATGAAAGTCGCAGTCCAGAGAACAACTCATTCACTTCGGGATTAAATTTATTATTAAGGGATTCCGGAATGTAGTAATTGTCCATGCTAAATTCCAACTTTATGAGCAGATGACCTCGCTGTTCCACCCCTTAAAACTCCAATAACTAACTAACGACATCTTTTCATTAACCTTTTTATAACAAACTATTAACAGGACAACTTGGAGAGTGATGATCCATAGAATCGTCGATGGTTGGAATCGACTTAACGGATGACATCATCATTAACAGGAACAAATCGATTATATTTTAAGGAATGTTCATGACTCTCTCCTTATTTAAACACACGTATCTTTAATAAAAATATTTTCTTGAACTTCCATGAAAATTTTCAACTGGCAAAATTTAACTGTAGACAATTTTGAAAACGGACATGTTGAAGTATAGCACATACAAGGAGGAAGTGCATCTAAAATTTTCAGCTTTGCATGTTGGAAAGTTCCGGGAAAGAAAATAAATTTTATATATACGGTACTGTAGAAAAACATTTTAGCGAGAAATTGGGATCAAAGATTTATCCGGTTTTTAGAGCATTTAATTACCATAGGATTCCTCTTCCTCCATTTGAAGCACTAGCAACCAAAATGTTGTTGTTCCTTGACCCCTTTCCCCTTGCTTCTAACGCAACCTCTTTCTTAAAGTTTGTTTGTATCTATCATCTAACAGAAATAAAAACAAGTAGTTCCGTGAAGAACTAAATAGTCGATTTCCATATATCCCACTGGTCTTTTCCATAAATATTCTCCTGCCTATTACAGGAGTTTTCCATTCGATATAACTTACTAAATAGTTTTTGGTTCACGACCTATGTCTTCACCAACACTATTACAATGAGAATTTGTGTTAGAATACTTTTAATATTGGTGATTAAGACGCCTTCTGCGAGATGGCATCTTTCTATAACCGGGAATTATTTCTTAGAAAAGTCAAATGCACACTGGCCACACTCAGCCTTGTGACGCAAAACTGTGAATTCCACAGTACGGTACGTTTTAAATTATCAACTTGTAAAAAAAAAAAAAAAAAAAAAAAAAAACTACTTACCTCTCTGCTTAGTAAAATGACAAATATTTAGATAATTGCCATTCATACTCCATAGATCATAATTGATAATTCATTAAGTATAAAATTTTACTTGTGTGTTGTGTTGTATTTTACAACTTTTTTTGTATTGCCGGTAATTGTAGGCTATATAAACTTTGAATCTTATCTAAAATAATTACACAAAGTTATATGCTCTAAGGTATTGGTTGATATTTCTGGGTATTTTGCGGTGACAATCCCCTGAGAATACTCACAATTTTCCAGGATAGCCAGCCCCCCCCCCCCCCCCCGCCGAAAAATTGTATATACGCCCCTGTGAGCAATAAAACCTTAATATTATTTGTATTATAGCCAATTTAAACGAACACTCCTCAGTGTTACCAGATGGTAACGCTACCTGTTTGTAAGCAAATTTTTCAAGGGAAAGGCAGGTGTCAGGCAGCTAGAAATTAGGCGAGGAATTGCACAAACTTACTTTACCACATTCGGCAAAACACCAAAAGGTGCTGGAAAACCATCAACATCAAGGTCAAGCATCACAGAAAACAGGATATCTGGTAAACTGCGCTATGACAGACTAGATCATCTCTTGGTTCCAACCCAGGGAAAAAAGAGACACCGATGTGCTGGAGAAGGGTGTTTATCAAGCGTCCGTACGAAGCGCAATAAAAGTGACGTTGGGATGTATATTGAATGCAACCTCAAGTTCCGTACAAAATAGAAACAACTTACGAGAGAATTTTGTACTATACAAACGACTAGCGTTACCATATGGTAATAGTGTTCATTTCCGTGTTATAAGTGACATGAACATTTTTAGCCTATTTTCATTTATAAAAAGAAATAGAAAAAAGAAAGAGGCTTATTTGATCTCCTTTTGTCAGTGTGTGTGTGTGTGTGTCCAATAAAATCTAAACAACTGGAGTGATTTCAATGAAACTCGGTAAGGTCATATTACTCTTTTGTCCCACACCGACCGTGCACTTCAAATTTAATTACGTCTCACCAATCTGACATGGCGGCTGTACGAAATTTTTCACCGACATTTTATATCCCCAAAACCATTAAGTTACTTATTCTTCTTCTTTAAGTGCCATCTCCTCTCAGGAGGTTGACAACCATCATAGAGACTCTTGCTTTAGATGATGCAGCACGAAACAGCTCAATAGTGGAACAATTGAACCAAGTTTCCAGATTATCGATCCAAGAAATGAGTCTTCTTCCAGGCCTTCTTTTGCCTTGTAACTTTCCTTGAATGAACAGCTGCAGCAGATGATATTTCTCTCCTTTCATCACATGACCCAGATACTGCAGTTTTCTAATTTTGACAATATGTAATATTTTCTTTCTCTTTCGCATTCGCCTCATCACCTCATCGTTGGTGACCTTATCTTTCCAACTCAGCCTCAGTATCCTTCTGTATGTCCATAGCTCAAATGCCTCCAATCTGTCCATTTCTATTTTCTTTATGGTTCAGGTCTCAATTCCATAGAACAAGGTGGAGAAGACATAGCATCTCAGAAGTCTAATTTTTAGATGTAAATTAAGGTCTCTGCTGCAGAACACTCTCCTCGTTTTATTGAATACATTTCTGGCTTGACCGATCCTGGACTTTATCTCCTCAGTACAGTCAATGTAGCAGTTCACATTTGTTCCTAAACACTTGTACTTTGTCACTTGCTGTACTGTCTCCCCATTGATTATCAAGCTCTCTTGATGTTGTGTTCGTGATAGTACCATAAAACGTATCTTACTGAAATTAAGTGTTAATCCCCATTGTTCACTTGCCTCCACGACTTTGTTAGTCAGTCGCTGTAAATCTTGTAGACTTTCTGCGAATAACAACGTGTCATCTGCAAATCTTAAGTTGTTTATTATTTTTCCATTCACTTTAATTCCTGCTGTTTCTTCCTCTAAAGCTGCTTGTAATATTTCTTCCGAGTATTGATTAAACAGCATAGGAGACAAGCCACAGCATTGCCTAACTCCACGTTTTATTTCCACCTCTTCAGATAGCTCCCTACCTTCCTTTATGACCGCAGTCTGTTTGTAATAAATATTGCTGATGATTCTAATGTCCTTCACATCTAAGTTCTTCTTCTGGAGAATTTGGATAAGGCTATCATGACGAACTTTGTCGAAAGCTTTATTATAATCCAAAAAGCGGACATACAACGATTGATTGACATCTAAACATCTATGTGCCAGCACATTGAAGGTAAACAGAGCTTCTCTTGTTCCTAGTGCATTTCTGAAACCAAATTGTGTTTCTCTGATATCCTGTTCCAATTTTTTGAAGATCCTTCGATGGATAATTTTTAGTGTAGGACTCAAGAGACTGATTGTTCTATGATCACTGCATTGACGGGCATTTGCCCTTTTCGGCAATGAAACAAATATAGACTGTAGCCATTCATGAGGAATGGCTCCTGTGTTGTAGATTGAATTATACAAGTCTACTAAGACATCTAAATGTTCTTCATTAATGAGTTTCAGAATGTCAACTGGTATGAGATCAGGCCCAGGGGCTTTATTATTTTTTGGCAACTTTATAGCATGTATTACTTGTTCTTTTGTTATATAGGTCCATTTTCGACACCTATATCTTTACTAGCATAAGGTTCTTTCCTATCATCTTCAAACAGTTCTTCAATGTATTCCTTCCATCTCTCAAGTTTTTCTTTATTACCGGTACCAATAATGATGTCACCATTTTTGCCAAGCAATATACTCCCTTTCCGTATCTTATTGATACCAGTTAGTTCTTTGATTTTCTTATGGATATTGAAATTGTCGTTTTTTGAAATTAAGTCTTCAATCTCTGTGCATCTTTCTGTGTACCATATCTCCTTTGCTAACCGTATCTTCCTTCTTATTTCTGCATGTGTACTCCTGTAAAGATCTTCATCTCGGTTTTTACAGAGCCTCCTCTTTTCCATCAATTGTATTATTTCATCGGTCATCCAAGTCTTTTTATGCACTGTTTTAAAATCTTTCAACATCTCTTGGCTTGTATGCTGGAGTAGTCCCTTGAAGGATTTCCATTTGTCATTAACATCACTGAAGAATTTTTTCTCTTCTTTACGGAGCTCTTCATTGATCCGTTCTGTAATTTGTTCTCTCACTATATGATCTTGAAGTTGTGAGATGCATAGCATATCCTTATTTTGTTTTGGTAATATTTTCTTAAGCTTTATTTCGTATCTAGCCACAAGTGGATTGTGGTCTGATGCCACATCTGCTCCCGGATAAGTTTTCACTGCCTTGATGGCATTCCTATAGCGTTTATTGATTAGGATGTAATCAATTTGGTTCCGGATAATATTGTTAACGTTATCTCCAGGTGCTTTCCAGGTGTACATTCTTCTTTCTGGTAGCTTATAGAAAGTGTTTGTAACAACTAACTAATTGTCCTCACAATACTGTGCAAGGATTTCACCCCGTTCATTTCGTGATCCCAGACCAAAATCTCCTATTAAGTGACCTTCACGTCCCTTGCCAATTTTTGTGTTGAAATCGCCCATGATGATTGTGATGTCTCTAGATTTTGTGGTACTCAATACTTGCTCAATTTCTTTATAGAACTGCTGCAACTCTGCTTCACTCTTGTCTGCAGTTTGAGCATAGACTTTTATAATGTGAACTTTTGCTCTTTTTGTTTGTAGTTGTAAAGCGATTACCCTGTCTGAGATTGACAAAAAACTTTTCACACACTGACTCGTGATTTTGTCCACAATAATAGCAACTCCATTCCAGTGATAATTATCATAATTACCGGAGTAATATATCTTCATTTTGTTGCTACGTATTTCACCTCAGCTAGGCCATCTTGTTTCACTTAGTCCCAATATGTTTATCTTTAGTCGCTGCATTTCTTGGATCACGTTCTGCAACTTTCCTGACTGATATAATGATTTCACATTCCACGTACCTATATTCATTGATGTATTTCTCATAGCTCTTTTCGTCGTATTCCCTCCCGGAGATCCGAATGAGGGAATTGAAACTCCGGAACATTTTACTTTGAAACCAGCCATGATGGATTTTCCCGGGGATATCTCTCAAGATCTATAATGGAGTGGTTTCCCGTTGCCTTCTCCATTCTATGCCGTTGACCAAGATGCATTGGATCATCCGCCTATAGGGGCTATTTCTCACCCCAAGGACAAGAGAGTGCCCTGACCTCAATTCGCTCATCCACCCTCAGAAGAGGCTGTTGGCGACATTGAGTGGGGCCACTTATACCGGTGGCCACTCGGTCCCTTTTTAGTCGCCTGTTACGACAGGCAGAGGTTATCGAGGGTGTTATTCTACCGCCCCCACCCACAGAGTGTAAGTTACTTATATCACCCAAAAATTTTGTACGGCGATAAAGGGCACAACTAAAAGTTCACCTATGTGATTTTCAAAAACCTGTTAAGTACAAAACGTACATGGCGGCCAAGCGAAGTTGAAACATTTAAGTAGACATTTCTCGCGATTTAACCATCCGAGCGCAGTGAAACATGGTACAGCAAATGTGTATACACCTCGTAATGCAGTGCCATATTATTTATTTCAATTGTTTATAACCTCAAGATGGCGGCTGTGTGAGAATTTAAAATTAAGTTTTTATTTCTTGTGTCTTAATTATGTGATCGAAGTCAATGTTTGAATAATAAACCTACGCAATAATCGTCATCTAATAGTACATAACTATATGGCCTACATATATAAAAATCCAAAATGGAGACCATCCGAAATATTTAGACGGTTCTCAATATCTGCGAACAGCAATCAAACTGAAATTTTGTATGTTGATAAAATCAATTAACATAAGTAGGATATATAAAAGTAGGCGATTTAGTTCTTCACGGAACTATTTGTTGGTATTACTGTATTATACCACATATTTTGGATGTTTTGATGTTTTTTTATTTTTTATAAATTTAGCAAAATAAAAAATCAGCTGTTCATGGGGTAAAGATAATACTACTACTACTACTAATAATATGCATAATGATATAAATGCTGATAATTTGACCTCTGTGGGTTGGGGCTGTAGAATAGACCCACGGTATTCCCTGCCTGTCGTAAAAGGCGACTAAAAGGGGACCGAGTAGCCGCCGGTATAAGTGGCTCCCCTCTTTCGCAAATTGCAGATAGGGTCAGGGCACTCTTTTGTCCTTGGAGTGAGAAATCGCTCCTTAAGGTGGATGAACCAGCAGGATTTGGTCAACAGCATAAGAATGGAGAAGGCAACGGGAAACCACTCCATTAAAGACCTTTATGTGTATCCCAAGAAAACCTATGATGAGTCCAAAGACAAATGTTAGTGAAGTTGGCAACTGCGGGATCACACCTCAAAGGAATGATGTCGGGCCCGGCAGGAGAGGAAACGGGGCCTCTCAGGTCGTTATCCGGAGAAATCCCTATTTTAAAATTGGAACATGGAACGTTCGAACTATGTTACAAGCTGGGAAACTAGAGAACTTGAAAAGAGAAATAGACCGACATAAATTAGATATTTTAGGATTAGCTGAAACACGTTGGAGAGAAGAAGGAGAGTTCACAAGCGGAGACTACAAAGTCTTGCACTCCGGAAGTGAGAATGGTCAAGGCGGTGTAGGTTTGGTACTAAATGCTAACTCTTCAAGAGCCCTACTGGATGTTGAAGCTATTGGAAACAGAATTATCATAGCACGTTTTCTAGCAACACCCGTAAATTTAGTTGTGGTGCAGGTATATATGCCTACGTCCAGCAGTGATGATGATGAGGTTGAAGAAATGTATGAGAAGCTGGAAGAATTACTGCGTAAGACAAAGGCTAGCGAGAACATTATTATAATGGGAGACTGGAATGCAGTGATTGGTGAGGGAAAAGAAGGATTTGCAGTAGGAGGGTATGGTCTTGGTAGAAGAAATTCACGTGGTCAACGTCTTCTCGAATTCTGTGAACAAGAGAGGTTCGTTATAAGTAACACTTGGTTTACCTCACCAAAGAGGCGGAGATATACTTGGAAAAAGCCAGGTGATAATCAACGTTACCAGATTGACTATATTCTTGTCAAGGAAAGATACAAAAATCAAGTGAAGAAATCCATGGCATATCCGGGCGCTGACATCTGTTCTGATCATTCTCTACTAGTAATGAGTACGGAACTGAAATTTAAACGCAGGATTCAGGGAAAACCAACAAAGAAGTGGAATCTTGAAGCATTTAAAAGCGAGCGGACTAAAAAGCAATATCAGGAAGCCACTGATGACAACATATCATCATATGCAAACAACTCACAAACTGTTGATCATTTATGGTCAATAGCCAAATTCTCCATCGAAAAGGCTGCTGAAGACTATGTGGGATTTGTGGAAAGAGTGAATCGCAAACCATGGATCACACAGGACATTCTCTTAAAGATGGATGAAAGAAGAAAATTTAAAAACGACTCTTCAGAAGTAGGCAGAAATAACTACCGAATGCTAAAGAACCAGATTGATCGACTCTGTCGGGAGAAGAAAATGGAGTGGTGGCAGTCAAAATGCGAAGAGATCGAATTTCTGCAAAAACAAGGAAGAACAGATTTAGCCTACCAAAAGATCAGGGAAACTACTAAGAAACAAAAAGGATTCCGCACTAGACAGTTCCGTGACACACATGGGAATCCTATATCAGACCTGAATTACAAGAAGGAACACTGGAGGATGTATGTTGAAGATCTATACGCAGAACCAATTCCATACCTTTTGCCAACACGTGGCGAGGAAGACAGGCCAATTGCAGAAGATAGAATTATTAGACCAGAGTTCGATGAAGCTCTAAAATCAATATCCATGGGTAAAACACCAGGTATTGACAATGTTCCTGCCGAACTAATCAAGAATAGTGGGGATAGTACACTTGAATGGATATTCAAATTGGTAGCAAGAATTTTCGAAGAAGGTAAATGGCCTCAGGAGTTTTACACCAGCATCATCATTCCAATTCCAAAGAAGACTGTACCAGTTGAATGTAGTGACTATCGGACCATTAGTCTCATCCCTCATGCATCAAAGATACTTCTGCAGATTTTAAGGAAAAGGATGGAAATATACATCGAACAGTATCTAGACAACTCTCAATTTGGCTTTCGAAAGAATATGTCTACACGTGATGCTATCGGGTCCTTGCGATGTCTTGGAGAAAAGATGTTAAGTGTAAACAGAAACCTTTACGTGTGCTTTGTGGACTTTGAAAAAGCATTTGATAAAGTCAGCTGGCACAAGCTGTTTCCTCTTCTGAATCAAATAGGTTGTCCCCATCGATTAATCAGATTAATATTTGATCTGTATATAAATCAAACTGCTGTTGTTCGGCTTGGAAATGAGGTATCAGAACCCGCTAAGATCCGCAAAGGTGTGCGACAAGGGTGTTTGCTGTCCCCTGGACTGTTCAATGCCTTCGCTGAAGCTATAACTAAGTGGGCTTTTAAAGGTTCTAATATGGGAGTGAAAGTTGGTGGAAGACTTATCCAGAATATTAAATTTGCTGATGATCTGGCATTACTTGCAGTAAATCCGCATACGTTAACAAACATGTTGCAATGTTTAAATGATACAGCTACAGAATATGGAATGAAAATCAATTTTAAGAAGACCAAGATTCTGGTGATAAGTAAGTATCAACACGAACTAAATATTACCATAAATAAAGAACCAGTACAACAGGTCAATCGTTTTAAATATCTTGGCCAGATCTTCACAGAAGACCTACGATGTGAAGTTGAAATCAGGAGCCGTATAGCCATGGCCAAGCAGGCATTCCGTGAAAAGCATTCTCTAATTTGTCAACGCTCGATGTCCCTCAGCCTTAGAAAACAACTGGTTAAGACCTACATATGGCCAGTTGCAATGTACTGCAGTGAGACCTGGTCAATGAATAGAGGTGACATTAAACGACTAGAAGCGTTTGAGATGTGGTGTTGGCGCCGAATGGAAAAGATCAGCTGGGTAGAGAAAATGACCAACATAACGGTGCTGGATCGAATAAAGGAAAAACGGCAAATGATCCGCCAGATATATAGAAGGAGATCCACCTGGCTTGGCCACAGGTTACGACATGGTGGCCTGATGATCGACATACTAGAAGGCAAAATACCCGGAAAACGCCCTCGCGGGAGGCCACGGAACACTTTCATGAGATCTTTCCTACATAGCTCTGGCCTACGAAATTATGAAATGGTCAAAAGGACAGCACAAGACCGAACAACGTGGAGAAGACTCATTGTAGGGGCAGACCAGTCGCTTGACTGAAAAACATGATGATGATGAATTTGAATATAAATACATAATAATTAGTAGCACAACGGACGGTATCTAGTTTTGAATATGAAGTGGAAGTACAAACGCTAGCCTATTATTGTTTGTATATAAAAGTAAGTGTATTGTTAATCTCTTTTGATGTGGTGTTTACATTAGTTTCGTTCTATTCCTCCCCTGTAAGACCTATACAACAATAATCAGGTTAGCTTATTAAGACTGTCTAGCTGCAGCTGCAGCGCAGGTGTTCATCATTGCGAACTCTTTTATTATAATATCCAGAGCCTTGAAAAAAGTAAGTCCATATTGCGATTTACGGAGCTGTATAATAATGACAGCCCAGTTCAAAAGGAGCACCGTATGTGTCAGTTAGAGAATGCCTTTCTTCTTCTTCTTCTTCTTCTTCTTCTTCTTCTTCTTCTTCTTCTTCTTCTTCTTCTCCTTCTTCTTTTTCATGCAAGCACAAACAAAAGACTGGTTTCACTCCAGGCTATGCGGCCAGCTTGGAATTATTATAAAGCGGTCAGTGTGCTAGCAAAATAAATGGCATGTTGACTTTGCGAGTCCGTGTAAAGCACTAACTGGCAGTACTGCCAACTGAATTTTTGTCATATCCCTATAGGGCTCATTCACTACTTTTTTTACAAACGTACCTAATAGAAAGCTTTAGTCATTTTCGGTGTTGTAAGTTTTCGTCGGTCAACATAAGTACAATCCCTATCATTGGGAAATGATAATACTGTACTACCTAAAATATATTAGGCCTACATGTCATTAAAAGTTCATCTAAATAATACGGCTTCGATGGCGTAGTCAGTAGCATGCTGAACTGCTATGCCCAAGATCGTGGGTTCGAAACCGGCCGAAGTCGTCGGATTTTTAAGAGCGTTAAAATCCTTCAGTATGTCTTCCGTTGGAGGGGAAGTAAAGCCGGTGGGTCCATGTCATAGATTTATGGCACGTAAAGGAACCTACCACAGCAATTGGTAGTGTGTAGCAAAATTTGAAGGTTATATTTGGCTAGTTAGAAACGCTCTATCGAGTTCCAACGTTTGTCACTAGGTGGTTGTGACATTAGCATCTGGTAGCAAAAGTTGTAGCTACTTGAAATTGAACTTACGGGGAGCCCTCGGGCGTTCAATAAAAATGCCCAGCTATGGTCATTGGCTGCAATTCATATATAATAAATAACAGGCTACTACGCCAAACAATACAAATTAAGAAACAAATATTCAATTGTTGAAAATCTATTCAATTGTTTAATTGTTGTATATGTTTCGGCTTGACAATGAAGCCTTCTTTGGCTTAAATTAAGAACATTAATTAAGATATCGTTGTGTCAAAACTATAAATTACTGATTACAATGGACCATTTATTTATTTATTTATTTATCTATTTATTTAGAAGCCTCCGTGGCTTAGGCGGCAGCACGCTGGCCTCTCACCACTGGGTCCGTGGTTCAAATCCCGGTCACTCCATGTGAGATCTGTGCTGGACAGAACGGAGGCAGACAGGTTTTTCTCCGGGTACTCCGGTTTTCCCTGTCAAAATTTCATTCCAGCAACACTCTCCACCATCATTTTCATTTGTCATTCATTTAATCATTGCCCCAGAGGAGTGCGTCAGGCCTCGGCAGCCGGCTCAGTTCATATCCTCGCCGCTAGATGGGGGCTTCATTCATTCCATTCCTGACCTGGTCGGAGACTGGAAGCAGGCTGTGGATTTTTTCATTTATTTATTTATTTATTTATTTATTTATTTATTTATTTAACGTATGGCTTTTATGCCGGGAGTGTCCGAGGACATGTTCGGCTCGCCAGAGGCTGTAGCTGCTTCAAGCGGACACCTATTGGGTGAGCTACAAGTTCCGCTCAATTTCAAGTGGTTTCAACTTTCACTACCCGATATCACCGACACCTAGTGGTGAACGTTGGAACTTTGATAGAGCGTTACAACGAAAGCCATACGATAGATAAATAAATAAATTAACCAACTTACCGGGAAGAAGTTTCGAAAACATCGAAGCTGTGGAAGAGCTTCTCGCCGAATTCTTCGCATCAAAACCTAGAGACTAGTACGGGATAATAAACCTCGCTGAAAGATGACAGATGACCATACAATCTGATGGTCTCTACTTTGAAGAATAGTTTAATTTTTTGTGATTGTCGTTTACAAAACTTATGAGACATCCCCTGTATCTACAAGGCACCGGCCACGGTGGTCATGTAGCCCCGTGTACTTTGCGTGTGAGTAGAATCTGACATCTAACTTGTTTACATAACCTCAAGATGGCGGCTGTGCGAAATATTTAACCGGCATTCTATATCTCTGAAACTATTAGCGGTATAACTACTGGAAGTTCATCTATAAGACTTTCAAAAACCGGTTAACTACAAAGCGAATATGGCGGCCAAGCGAGATTGAAAATTTTAAATAGACCTTTCTCGCGATTTAATGATCCAAACGCAATGAAACTTTTTACAGGAAATTTGCATACACATTGTAATGTACTGGTATCTAATTTAGTTCAATTGTTTACATAACCTCAAGATGGCGGCTGTGGGAATTTTAAAATTAAATTTCTATTACTTGTGTCGTAATCATGCAATCGAAGTGAAAGTTTGAATGATGAACCTACGCAATAATTTTCTTTAACGGACATGACTCTATGGCCTATACTTATAACAATCCAACATGGCGACCATCCGAAATATTTTGATGGATCTCAATATCTACGAATCGATTACAGCAATCAAACTGATTTTTTTAATGTTCATAGGGGCTATGAACGTAAGTTCACCTATAGGACTTTCAATAACCTGGTGATCACAAATCCAACATGGCGGCGACGCGAAGGATAAATATTCACATGGTCATTTCTCGCAATTTAACCATCCGAGTACAGTGACACTTGGTGCAGTAAATCCTCATACAAATGTTAATCCATTGGCATTTTTTTTCACTTGTTTCCATAACCACAAGATGGCAGCTGTGTGAAATTTTAAAATCACGTTTTTACTTCTTGTGTTCTAATCATGCGATTGAAGTTTGAATACCACACGTACACAATAATCTTAATGTAATAGTACAAAAATAAAAATCCAACCTGGCGATCATCTGAAATATTTAGACGGTTCTCAATTTCTACGAATCTATCACAACCTTCAAACTGAAATTTTGTATGTTGATAGAGGCAATTAACATAAGTAGAATATGTAAAAATAGGCTGTATAGTTCTTCACGGAACTACTTGTTATTAGCTTAGAATCATCCCCACAGTGTATTTTTGCAAATAGAAATAGCTCCACTTTGGACCATGAAATTTCCACGCAAACACAGCTGAACAACGTGTGCGTCGTATCTTCGCACGTGAAAGATGAACCAATCAACGTCGCTGTCACACGCACACCTGGACCAATCAAAATGGGTCTGGCAAGCAAGCATCTGGAGTGGACTGGCTCTCTGAAACATAGGGTCGAAATGAGGAAAGGTTTCTAAATATGCCATCGGGAGAGCGTGGCCTACCTTCTGTTGTAGCGTCTAGGGTTCTTGACTGTCGCACTGGAGGTCCGGATGTGATTGGCGACTCTGCCAATACTGGTCTGAGTTGTGCAACAGTCGTCTTATGATAGGAGTGATCGTCCGAGGCCCAATACCAGGGCAATCGTATTGTCATGCTGATTGACGCAGTCAGTTAATCGCTGTCCTCCAAAACCGATGGATTGCTGTTTTGATCACAGTCCAGTCGCATGGTATTAATGCGTTTAGTTACTATACACCAATTCCAGTAGATTTAGGCCTACTCCCATTTCAGAGTAACATTTCGGCATCCCGTCGTCTCTATTATCATGATTATTGTTATTATTTTTTATATTTGTATTATTATTATTATCGCCTGGATCTCAATCAGAGGCCCCAGGTTCAATTCCGTGCTCCGTCAAGGATTTTAGTAACTGACCTGAGGGGATTCACTGAGTCTCGTAAGAACAATTAATTGAGCAGCTGTCTGATAAGAAAGATAGCGCCCCGGTCAAGAAAACCAAGATTAACGGACGAGGGGACCCAACGTGCTGACCACGTGTGTCCCCTCAATCTGTAGGCCACCTGGGCTGAGGGCGGCTTTGGTAGCGTAGTTCGTAGCATGCTGAGCTTTTATGGTCAAGATCGTGGATCCAGACCCGAACGAGGTCGTTGGATTTTTTAAGAGCGTTAAAAATTCCTTCTTTCGGAGGGTACGTAAAGCCAGCGGACCCATGTTATAGATTTATGGCATGCAAAAGAACCTTCTTATAACTACAATTGGGTGAAGCTAAATTTGTAGGTTAGATTTGATTAGCGCTCTAGTAAGTTCCAACGTTCGCCGCCAGGTGCCGGGTGTGGTAGCATCCAGCAGTCAAGTAGGTGTCGTTGACGGTAGCAAAAGTAGGAACTACTTGAAATTGATCGTCTGCAGTCCTTACCTGAATTACAGATAACACACACTAATACAGCCATCACAACTAACACCGGTTATCAAACAGATTCTTCACACACCCAAAGTACACGGGTCTACATGACCGCATTGTCGCAGCCCCTAAACTGAGGAACCAACCAACCAACCACCTGGGCTGGGCAGAGGTCGCTTGGTAGGCCAGGCCCTTCAGGGGCTAAGTGCAAACGTTATTCTTCCTTTTGGTCGGTTGGTTGGTTGGTTGGTTCCTCAGTTTAGGGGCTGCGACAACGCGGTCTTGTAGTCCTGTGTACTTTGGGTGTGTGTAGAATCTGCCTGATAACCGGTGTTAATTGTGATGACTGTATTATTGTGTGTTATCTGTTTTTAATTCAAGTAAGGACTGCAGACCAAATCTCAAGTAGTTCCTACTTTTGCTACCAAACGCCCCCCTCAACGACAACTAGTTGTGAACTTGGTTACTATATGCCACCGCATTCGGATCCTGGCGACGAACGTTGGAACTTAGTTAGTCAAATCTAACCTATAATTTAGCTTCACACAAGTGTAATTAGTGGAAGGTTCTTTCACATGCCATAAATCTTTGACATGGGATCGCCGGCTTTACTTCCCCTCCGAAGGAAGGCATACTGAGGGATCTTTAATGCTCTTTAAAAAACCAACGGTTTAGGCCGTTCTTATTTTTATTGAGCGAGCAACTAAAGGATTCTTACGCTCTGAGATGCATTCGTCCCTACTTTATGTCAAAGGCCGTCAATACAGGGACATGTCCGGTCTGTTGGCATCCCTGCTGTTCATGTGTGGGTCAGGAGGCACACGGGCTGGTTGCAGCCCCAAGCGGTCGGTCAAACACCCGTTACAGACGCGCATGCGCATCGCACTGTCGGAATGTTAATTATTAGCTGCGCTAGTTGACTGACTGCGCCGCATATTCTGTTTACTTCCCTTATACCACCTGCTCCTTCAAGTTCAACTGACCATGTATATAGGTCATCACAACGTATGACCCTGCCCTGACATTCAATCACACGTTCATGTTGACACTAATTTATATCACCGGACTCTTGCTGTTGCTTATTTCAGATTAGTCATGTAGCCCCGTGTACTTGGATATGTGTAGAATATATGTGTTAACCTGTGTTATTGTGATAGCTGTACTATCTGTGAACAGTGGCGGATCCAGACCTTGCAAGGCCCTGGGCGATATGATAAGGTGGGGCCCAAAACAATAGGAAATTTAAACAAGATGTTCAGTAAAGAACATATAGCCTATTTTCTCCTAAATGCATGGGTATTGTTATAACTCTTTGTCCTTTTCAAGGAGTATAATTGAATGTTGGTTGTACTGTAGTAGCATGAAGAAATACAACGTGCTATAGGGATATTAAGCATGAATATAAGGTGCCCTTTGCTAGTGCTACTACTGTAAAAAATTTCATTCAATTCGGTTTCACCGTGTTTGAATTGATATGGGGAATGGATTTGCACACATACATGGCCACTATTTGCAAACTATTGAGCTGATGACCTTGTAGTTAGTCATAAGCTGCTTTCCACAAAAAGGCATGTTGTTGCAAAATCTGGTAGAGATCAAATTATTAGGATGGTCGTAATTTGATTTAAGCTTTTAACATTTGGGTGGCCGTCATTCCGTTTAGGTCAATATGGCGGCGATATAAAACATGACACTGAGGTGCCCTTTGCTAGTGCTACCTCTGTACCAAATTTCGTTGAATTCGGTTTCACCATGTTTGAATTGATAGGGGGAATCGATTTGCACACATAGCCTACTGGCCACCATCTGCAAACTATTGGGCTGATGATCTTGCAGTTTGGTCAGAATATGCTTCCCACATAAAGATATGTTGTTGCAAAATTTGGTAGATACTAGATTATTAGGTTGGTCGTAATTACATTTTAGCTTTTAACATTTGGGTGGCCGCGATTACGTTTCCGTCAAGATGGTGGTGATATAAAACATGACACTGAGGTGCCCTTTGCTAGTGCTACCTCTGTACCAAATTTCGTTCCATTCGGTTTCGCCGTGTTCGAATTAATAGGGGGAATCGATTTTCACACAAAGATGGCCACCATCCGCAAAATATGAGGCTAATGACCTATTAGTTTGGTCAAAGGATGCTCCCTCCATAAAGGTATGTTGTTGCAAAATTTGGTAGAGATCGGATGATTAGGTTAATCGTAATTTGATTTAAGCTTTGAAAATTTGTGTGGCCGCCATTACGTTTCCGTCAAGATGGCGGCGATATAAAACATGACACTGAGGTGCCCTTTAATAGTGCTACCTCTGTACCAAATTTCGTTTCATTAGGTTTCACCGTGTTCGAATTAATAGGGGGAATCGATTTTGACACAAAGATGGCCGCCATCCGCAAACTATTAGGCTAATGACCTATTAGATTGGTCAAAGGATGCTTCCTCCATAAAGGTATGTTGTTGCAAAATTTGGTAGAGATCGGATGATTAGGTTAGTCGTAATTTGATTTAAGCTTTGAACATTTGTGTGGCCGCCATTACGTTTCCGTCAAGATGGCAGCGATATAAAACATGACACTGAGGTGTCCTTTGCTAGTGCTACCTTTGTACCAAATTTCGTTCAATTCACGTTCACTGTGTTTGAATTGATAGGGGAGGGACAGACATTCAGAGTACACACACTCACACACAGACTCACACACACACACACATACACACACACACACAGATAGACACACTTTTTTCGCCCTGTGTTGATCTCATAAGTCTACTTTCATTTTTTGCAAAATTCGAAAGTAGGCTAAAAATATCAAGTCAAATGGAAAATAGTTTCGTAATAATAATAAAATAAAGAATAGTTACAATATTTTGAATACATTACAGTATTTTTTTAATAATATGAAAGAAACTTTAAGTCCCCTTGAAGAAGATTATGTAAACTATGAATTATTAAATTATTACTTTGCGACTTTTTTCCCGGCTGGATACTTCTATTATTTCACTGAAGTCTAAACTTGCTAATCGGTCACGGGAGGTCATAGCTACACTGAAAAAAGGAATATGATTTATAAATTAGTTTGAAAAGTATAATTGATTAATTAAATTAAAAAAAATACATGGCGTGGGGCTCCCCGGGCCGTGGGGCCCTAGGCGGTCGCCCTACTCGCCCTCCCCTAGATCCGTCCGTGTCTGTTAAGAGATAGCACTTGCAAAACAGGCGTTCAGTAATAAGACAAGTATATCCTACTTATGTAAATTGCCTCTATCAACATAAAAAATTCAGGTTGATTGCTGTAATAGATTCGTAGATATTGAGAACCGTCTAAATATTTCGGATGGTCGCCATGTTGGATTTTTATATATGGAGGCCATAAAATTATTTACTATTAGATGACGATTATTGCGTAGGTTCATTATTCAAACATTGACTTAGATTACATGATTAGGACACAAGAAATAAAGCCGAGATTTTAAAATTTTGCACAGCCGCTATTGAGTGATTATGAACACAATTGAAATAAATTAGATGCCAGTGGATTACAATTTACCGTACCAAGTTTCACTGCGCTCGGATGTTAAATCGCGAGAAACGTCTATTTAAATATTTAATTTCGCGTCGCCACCATGTTGGATTTGTGCTCACCAGATTAGTGAAAGTCCCACAGGTGTACATTCATAGCCTTTATCAACATACAAAATTTCAGTTTGATTGCTGTCATAGATTGGTAGATATTGAGAACAGTCTGAATATTTCTGATGGTCGGCATGTTGGATTTTTATATACGTAGGCCTTAAAGTTATGTACTATTAGATGACGATTATTGCGTAGGTTCATTTTTCAAACGTTGACTTCGATTGCAAGATTAGAACTCAGGATATAAAAACCTAAATTTAAAATTTCGCACAGCCGCCATCTTGAGGATATGAAAACAATTGAACCAAATTAGATGTCTGTGCATTACAATTTATATAAACATTTGCTGTACCATGTTTCATTGTGCTCGGATGGTTCTGTCGCGAGAAAAGTCTATTTAAATGTTTCAACTTTGCTTGACCGCTATGTTCGTTTTGTACTTAACAGGCTTTTGAAAGTCTCATAGGAAAACTTCTAGTAGTGCCCTTTATCATCGTACAAAATTCCAGGGTGATATCTGTAATAGTTTCGGAGATGTAGAATGCCGGAGAAATAATTCGCACAGCCGCCGTGTTGGATTAGTCAGACGTAATAAAATTTGAAGTGCACGGTCGGGGTTGGATAAATTAGTACTGTGACCTTACCGAGTTTCATTGAAATCGCTCCAGCCGTTTAGATTTCATTAGGGGGACATACACACGGACAAAAGTGATCGCATAAGCCTCTTTATTTTCCATAAATGAAAATAGGCTAAAAATCTTATGATTAATGCAAATTTGGATATTGAAATTAAAAAGAAATTTGTTTTGTCATTTGTACGCAGTGTGCTTCAGTATGGATGTGAATCTTGGACGATCAGAGTTCAGGATTGGAAGCGCATTGAAGCGTTTGAGATAGGGGTCTGGCGGAGAATATTACGGGTGGTTAAATTGATTGAATAGAGGACTAACATCAGCATTCTGCAAGAAATTCAAGGGAAGAGGGAACTGAGACCAACGATACATAAATGAAAAGCTAAATTCAAAGGCCACATCTTGCGACATAATGCTTTCCTAACTAATCTCCTGGAAGAAAAACTTACAGGGAAGAAAGGTCGAGGACGACAAGAGCCAGGCAAAACCCCACACAAGGCACGGCGCAAACCTAGAATAATTGCTGAGTTTTAATTCACTGGTCGTGAAAGCCAATATACCATCTTTTTGGAAGCCTTCATAGGGTGGTTAAGGTTGCTTGGGCATTTAGCTTTCGCAGTAAAGAGGTGCAGGTGCGCTTCATAAAAAGGGAGGTAGCGCGCAGTTCGCTACTCCTTTGAAGGTCCGGACACAGACACCAAGAGCCCACTGATGAGCCAGCTTGGTGTCCTAGGCGAAACCCCGCACAAGACACGATATAAACCTAGAAAATAGGCTGAGTTTTAATTTACTGGCCGTGAAAGCCAATATACCAGTAAGGTAGCACGCAACTAATATGAAATCAATTTTGAAATTACATCCCCTTTGTCACAATGTTGTTAACGTATAAGGATCGTATGTGCAAATTCCAAAGTGTACACATTCCCAAAATATTTTTTTCATTTCGGATTTTTCAACATAGCCAGTATGTTTTTGAAAGTAATGCTTCCTTAATCTTAAGATTTCAAATTTGACAAAGTCTAACACAGTTCATTATGAATTCCTTAATATAATAGATGATTTATGGCATGTAAAAGATCCTTTCACAGTCTAAACTTGTGTAAAGCAAAATTGTTAGGTTAGATTTCGTCAGAACGCTCTATCAAAGTTCCAACGATCACCACTAGATATCATTGATATCTGGTGGCGAAAGTTGGAACTACTTGAAATTGAACGGAACTTGTAGCTTACCCTTTAGGGTGTCCGCTGGAAGCAGCTACAGACTCAGGCGAGCCGAACATGTCCTCGGACACTCCCGGCACTAAAAGCCATACGATAGATAAAATAATATAATAGATGTGAAATATAAGCTACACTGTACATAAATAATCGAGCATGTGCGTCTAAACTGAAGACCAGGGTAGTACTAAAGTACAATAGGCCCAATGACGTGGTAATCTATGGTTAGACCACCTCGCGGGGTAAAACTCAGAAGAGGAGGGTTTGATTCCTTCCTCAGACATCCCGGGAGTGGTTTCCCGTGGTTTCTCCCACTTCTACTCCGGGCAAATGCTGGGATAGTTCCTAATCTCAGGCCTCATACGCCTGTTTCCCCATCAAATCCCTCATTTACAAACACACACTAGTGCAGCCATCACACAAATTCCATACTCACCCAAATACACTGGGCTATACTGTATGACCACGATGTCGCAGAAGTAGTGGCTTCGGTGGCGAAGTTGGTAGCATGCTGAGCTTCTATGCCCCAGATCGCGGGTTCAACCCCGGTTGAAGTCATCGGATTACAGCGTTAAAAATCCCTCAGTATGCCTTCCTGTGAAGGGGAAGTAAAGCCGCCGTCCCATGTCATAGATTTATGGCATGAAAAAGAACCTTCCACTAACTGCACCTGTGGAAGCTAAAATCTGTAGGTTAGTTTAATAACGCTATATTAGTTCCAACGTTCGCCACCAGGTGATGACTGCTATGGCATTTAGTAGCCACGTCCGCAGCTAGGTGTCGTGGATGGTAGCATTTGGTGGCAAAAGTAGGAACAACTTGGAAAAATTAATCGTCTGCAGTCCTTCTGCCTGAATCACACATAACACACGCCGGTTATCAGACAAATTCTACACACACCCAAAGTACACGGGGCCACAAGACTGCGTTGTCCCAGCCCCTAACTGAAGGAACCAACCCAACCAACGATCTCGCAGACGCTAAAATAAGCAACTGAGATACTTTGGTTATAAGAACGGCGTTTTCCTCGAGCGCCATTTTCTCCTTTCAAGCAAGATAATTGTAAGAAGAATTTTGCGAACATGCTTTCAATTATTTCAATAAAACTGATTCCTCCTTCTCTAGAAAAATGCTTCCTTAATAATCCATACATCATTGCTAAATAAGTTTACAGTACATCGTAAGGCAGTGGGATTACCTCGCGGTGCCATGGCTAGTAGCCTAGACTGTCAACCCTGAGCCCCGGAATCGATCCCCGGCTCTATCATGATATTTAATTCATGTCTGAGGGCTGGAATGGGGTATACTCAGCCTCTTGTGGCAAAACTGAGAAGAGGTAGGTTCGATTCCCTCCTCAGTCATCTTGGAAGTTGTTTTCCGTGGATTCCCCACTTCTACTCCAGGTAAATGCCACAGCCATCTCCTTCCCTTCCCAATACTGACCTGACTTACAAATACACACACTACTACGGACACCACATTAACACGGGTTATCTGACACATTGTATATATGCTATATACATATATTCATCAAATACTCGGGGCTAAATGACCATGATGTCCAAGGCCCTTAAATGAAACAATGCCACGTTTTATCAAAAGTAACAGTGACCAATCTCATATATGAATATCAGGAACTTGAACCAATCATGGCTGCTTATCGCCATAAATTTGTAATTTTCCTGTTATGATTTATATTTTATCGCAGTTATGTAACATACACTTCATTGTAACTAAACTTATGATAGTGCAGTTATTATTTATATATTTAGCGTATGGCTTTTAGTGCCGGGAGTGTCAGAGGATATGTTCGACTCGCCAGAGACTAAAGCTGTTTCCAGCGGACACCAATGGGATGAACTACAAGATCCGTTCAATTTCAAGTAGTTCCATGAACGTATTGATTGCAAATTGAAGCTTTCTGCTGTTACATCGTATATTAAACAGAAAGTCAAAGTTCATTCTTGTTGCGCTGTGGTTAGCATTCTTGAGGATCATCCTTAAGATTGGGGTTCGATTCCCAACTCTGCATAAAAATGCAATTCTGGTCTGGAGGTTGGAACGTAGTACGCTCAGCCTCATGAGGCAAAATTGACATGGGATGAGCGCAACTCCAGCCAAAGCCATCCTGGAAATAGTTTTCCGTGGTTTCCCACTTCTCCTCCTGGTAAATGCCAGGATGGGTCTTAACTGAAGATCATGGCCGTCTCCTTGCCAATATTTACCCGATTTCCAACTACCCCTGGCACTACAGTCCGTGAAGGGCCTTGGCCTACCAAGCGACCGCTGCCCAGCCATTTGGCCTGCAGATATTGGGGTGACGCGTGATCAGCGCATCGGGTCCCCCCAGCCGTTAATCTTGATTTTCGTGATCGGGGCGCTGCCTCACTGTCAGCTACTCAATTGTCCTCACGAGGCTCAGTGCACCCCGTTCCGGCCCTCACTTCAGTTTCTAAAATCCCTGACGGAGCCGGGAATCGAACCCGGGGCCTCCGGGTGAGAGGCAGGCGCGCTACCCCATCACCACGGGGCCAGCCATCTTTAAAGATAGAAATTGAATTCAAGTTGTAAATCGCGGGTATGAAACCAGAAGTAGGTAACAGCGAATCACTCTATTTTATATCAACCTGTATTGACGTCCGAAACGGGGGAGGAGCTTACGGACAGCTGATTCCAATATGGCGGCGAGATAGTGACGAGAAGTAAGCAAGACAGTGATTGGGTGTGTATTTGTTATGGCTTCTAATTTATGATGGCAAAATACTACATATTTTCTTTCATTGATAGAAATATTTTTATAATCAATTTAAAGGCAGTGCTTAATTACTACCAGTTAAAAATATTACCCACATGTAGATAGTTAATTTACTGTCTGCTGTTACATTTATGAAACTTGTACTTGGGAGCCTAGCGGTATCGATGCTTTTCTTAATTTCACAATATATATATATCACTAACACAAAGGACGACTCCCTGATAATAAATTGAATCCAGCAACCCTGAATTTGCATGAATGTTTTGGGTTCAAAGAAGCGTTACTTGGGATGCTCACATCATACTTCAATATTGCTAATATTGACCTACATACATGCTGTTCAAAGGCAAGAATATAAATTTATTAATCTCTTGCCACAGGCAAGTTAAAATGGAGGCATCCTCTTTATCAATATATTTAATTAAATATTTAAAATACAGATATTTAACAAAGCTGGAGTCCCCATTTGAGCTTGTCATAAGCAAACGGAACAGATCAAAAACTACACTTTAAGCCAAATCAAATTCACTCCTCAGCTCGACATAAACCATAATACCAAATAAAACTTCTAGAAAACATACTCTCCTTACTGTTGTACAACTTTCAAACCAACTATTCGCACTCAAAACTGAAAAACCCTGAAATGGGAACTAATTAAAGTTAGAATAGCCTAGGCCGATCCGGTCTCCTGCTACATTACCGCATATGTATACTTAACATCACTATAACTTCCAAATTACGGCTAAGTGACCTATCTGCCTGAGTAGTATAGGTGTTACTGGCCTGCCTGGGATGATGGGTCACCAAACCGGTACTTAAAACTAAGATTTAACACATTAATCAACTAAATTCAACAGTAAGGAGATCATAGCCAAAAACACAATTCAAGCCAAATCATACTTCAATATTGCAAATATTGACCTACATACTTGCTGTTCAAGGGCAAGAATATAAATTCTCTGGCAAATTAAGGCTAGGAACAGCATATTTCTTAAGTTTTCTAACCATTCGGCTATTGTCAATCGGAAGAACCCCTAAAATAAGTTTACGAAGAGCGGATTACATTCTATGTAGGCCTATGGCACAGAAGTATTAGGCTACAAGTTTATCAGTATTTTTGATGTAGCTAAATCCTTGTGAATACAAATTAGAGACAATTACTATCAATAATCAACAGTACTGGTGCTTATGCTGTGGAAAGAAGTCGTCTTCACAAAAACTCAGACTGCACACTGTCATGTAACGTGTAACATGTTTTCCAACTGACAGCGCCGAAGCCCATCTTTCTCTCTGAACTTTTTGTACAGGAAAGTAGTGAAGGGGTTTCGTACCCACGTTATACGATTTGCAACCGTATACTGAGCAGTACCTCCTCGAATTTAACAAATTCCTTTCGGTTTCCATCACGACGTCAATGCTTCACCATGCTCACCAGTCACTATGTTACAGCTTCAACATTCTACCGCGTGGCTGCGCCATCCAACTTTTCTGACGTCAATAGCGAAACGTAACTTTCTGTATTTCTCACCAAAATTATATAATATTCTCCCAATTAAATTAAAAGAATTTAAAGGAAATCATGCAAACCTGAAGATGCACATGAAACATTTTCTCAGGGAAAACAGAAGTAATATTGAAAATATAATTAGTTGAGCCTACAAGTTAATACAAACGCAAATTCAATTTTCCTTCTTATTCATAATTTTTAATTTCGGTACATAAAGCATTTACATAGAACGTGTTATTCGACTAAGCCATTATACAATTTCATGAAATCGTAATCAATGATATGCACGCAAAACACTAGGTGGCATATGTGATTGCTCTTCCTGCTCTGTGCACATTTGAAATCCTATTTCGACTTATCTTTATCATATTGTGATAATGTAATTTAATAATTGTACATTTACAGGTTACCAATGAGTAGGAATTTTAAGGAAGTTCATAAAATGTGCACAGTCTTTCTGAATTCTGTAAACTGTGTATATTTGTAACGATTCAATTAATAATAATACAGATACCTCAATAACACAAGTTATCAGACAACTTATACACACCCTCAATTACATGGGGGGGGGGGATCAGTCCACCTTGTTGCGTGGTGCTTAGCATTCATGGCTGTAATCCTCAACCCATGCGCCTGAAATTCAGGAACCCTATTTTGGGTGATGACATTATTAAGCAGCCAGGGCCTTACAACATCAACAAAATTTGGAAGGAAAGGTGGAGAGATTTTTCTTCACTTCACCAAATCCACTTAGATGATCCTTCCCAGCACATCCCAGGAACTGATCTACCAAGAGCTACGAGGTGCCAACTAAATCGTGCTCGAACTGGTCTTGGAAGGTGCAAAGCATTGCTACACAAATAAGGGTGGCTATAATCACCTGCTTGTGACTGCGGAGCTCAAGAACGGACGACGAACCACATCATTCGAGAGTGCCCACAGCGTAGTTTTTCAGGCGAATGGGAAGAGTTCATGTAAGCATCAGCTCCAGCGCTTTACTGGTTGAAGAGTCTTGATATTCAGTTTTTGATTGTTATGTATACATATGTATAGATATGTAGATCATTTGTACTATACAAAAATAATAAAATAATAATCGTGGAGACCCAGGTTCAATTTCCGGCTCTACCAAGAAATGTAATTCTGGTCTGAGAGTTGGAACGGGGTCCACGTACCCTCATGACACTAAACTGAGAAGAGGAGGGTTCGATATCCATCTCAGTCATCTTGAAAATGGTTTTCCGTATTTTCCAACTTCTACTCTAGTCAAATGCCGGGATGATTCCTAACTTAAAGCCACGGCGGTCTCTTTCCCAATCATCACCTGAAGTACACACTGATACAGCCATCACAAGAACACAGGTTATCAGCCAAATTCCACACACATCCAAGTGCACGTGTATACATAACGCGATGTCGCACAGCCCCTAAAACAATCATCAACAACAAACAAGATGTTCAGTAAAGAACATATAGCCTACTTTCTCCTAAATGCATGGGTATTGTTATAACTCTTTGTCCTTTTCAAGGAGTATCATTGAATGTTGGTTGTAGTAGCTTGTTGATATACAACGTGCTATAGGGATATTAAACATGAATATGAGGTGCCCTTTGCTAGTGCTACCTCTGTACCAAATTTCGTTCAATTCGGTTTCACCGTGTTTGAATTGATAGGGGGAATCGATTTGCACACATACTTGGCCACCATCTGCAAACTATTGGGCTGATGTTCTTGCAGTTTGGTCAGAATATGTTTTCCACATAAAGATATGGTGTTGCAAAATTTGGTAGAGACTAGATTATTAGGTTGGTCGTAATTACATTTTAGCTTTTAACATTTGGGTGGCCGCGATTACGTTTCCGTCAAGATGGCGGCGATATAAAACATGACACTGACGTGCCCTTTGCTAGTGCTACCTCTGTACCAAATTTCGTTCATTCGGTTCCACCGTGTTCGAATTGATAAGGGGAATCGATTTTCACACAAAGATGGCCGCCATCCGCAAAATGTTAGGCTAATGACCTATTAGTTTGGTCAAAGGATGCTCCCTCCATAAAGGTATGTTGTTGCTAAATTTGCTAGAGATCGGATGATTAGGCTAATCGTAATTTGATTTAAGCTTTGAACATTTGTGTGGCCGCCATTACGTTTCCGTCAAGATGGCGGCGATATAAAACATGACACTGAGGTGCCCTTTGCTAGTGCTACCTCTGTACCAAATTTCGTTCATTCGGTTCCACCGTGTTCGAATTAATAGGGGGAATCAATGTTGACATAAAAATGGCCGCCATCCGCAAACTACTAGGCTAATGACCTATTAGATTGGTCAAAGGATGCTCCCTCCATAAAGGTATGCTGTTGCAAAGTTTGGTAGAGATCGGATGGTTATGTTAGTCGTAATTTGATTTAAGCTTTAAACATTTGTGTGGCCGCCATTACGTTTCTGTCAATATGGCGGCGATATAAATCATGACACTGAGATGCCCTTTGCTAGTGCTATCTCTGTACCAATTTTCGTTCCAATCGGTTTCACCGTGTTTGAATTAATAGGGGGAATCGATTTTGACACAAAGATGGCCGCCATCCGCAAACTATTAGGCGAATGACCTATTAGATTGGTCAAAGGATGCTCCCTCCATAAAGGTATGTAGTTGCAAAATTTGGTAGAGATCGGATGATTAGGTTAATCGTAATTTGATTTAAGCTTTGAACATTCGTGTGGCCGCCATTACGTTTCAGTCAAGATGGCGGCGATATAAAACATGACACTGAGATGCCCTTTGCTAGTGCTACCTCTGTACCAAATTTCGTTCCATTCGGTTCCACAGTGGTCGAATTAATGGGGGGAATCAATTTTGACATAAAGATGGCCACCATCCGCAAACTATTAGGCAATTAACCTATTGGATTGGTCAAAGGATGCTCCCTCCATAAAGGTATGTTGTTGCGAAGTTTGGTAGAGATCGGATGGTTATGTTAGTCGTAATTTAACTTAAGCTTTGAACATTTGTGTGGCCGCCATTACGTTTCTGTCAATATGGCGGCGATATAAAACATGACACTGAGATGCCCTTTGCTAGTGCTATCTCTGTACCAAATTTCGTTCCATTCGGTTTCACCGTGTTTGAATTAATAGGGGGAATTGATTTTCACACAAAGATGGCCGCCATCCGCAAACTATTAGGCTAATGACCTATTCATTTGGTCAAAGTATGCATCCTCTATAAAGGTATGTTGTTGCAAAATTTGGTAGAGATCGGATGATTAGGTTAATCGTAATTTGATTTAAGCTTTGAACATTTGTGTGGCCGCCATTACGTTTCCGTCAAGATGGCGGCGATATAAAACATGACACTGAGGTGCCTTTTGTTAGTACTACCTCTGTACCAAATTTCGTTCCATTCGGTTGCACCGTGTTTGAATTAATAGGGGGAATCGATTTTCACACAAAGGTGGCCGCCATCCGCAAACTATTACGCTGATGACCTATTAATTTGGTCAAAGGATGCTCCCCCCATAAAGGTATGTTGTTGCAAAATTTGGTAGAGATCGGATGATTAGGTTAGTCGTAATTTGATTTAAGTTTTGAACATTTGTGTGGCCGCCATTACGTTTCCGTCAAGATGGCGGCGATATAAAACATTTCGTTCAATTCGCATTCACCGTGTTCGAATTGATAGGGGGGGACAGACATTCAGAGTACACACACACTCACACACACACACACACACACACGCACGCACACACACACACACACACACACACAGACCCTCACACACACATACACACACGCAGACAGACACACTTTTTTCGCCCTGTGTTGATCTCATAAGTCTACTTTCATTTTTTGCAAAAATCGAAAGTAGGCTAATAACATGGGACTAAAATTACCACGATTTCCAAGCACATCAAATGAGACAACAACAACTTATTTTGTAGTTCTTCGCTAAATAGTTAAAAGAAATAAAACTAGAGCACAGCAGTCACTCAAGATACATTCACTCACTACGTCGTCGTTCTCGAATATATCGATACAATCTGGAACAATCGTTAGTATATATGAATTGCAGCCGAATGGCCATAGCAGGGTATTATAATTGAACGCCCGTGGGCTCCCAACAGGTTCAATTTCAAGTTTGGCTATCAGGTGCTACTGTCCCTAACACTTAGCGGCGAACGTTGGAACTTGATAGAGCGTTTCTAACCAGCCAAATTAGTGGTTTCGGTGGCGTATTCGGTAGCATGCTGAGTTTCTATGCCCAAGATCGCGGGTTCAAACCTGTCCGAAGTCGTCGGATTTTTAAGAGCGTTAAAAATCCCTCAGTATGCCTTCTTTCGGAGGGGAAGTAAAGCTGGCGGTCTCGTGTCATAGATACATGGTATGTTAAAAAAACTCCACTAATTACACCTGTGTGAAGCTAAATTATAATATAGGTTAAACATTCGGCAGACGCTCTTAGGTTCCGACTTTCGTCGCCAGGAGCCGACTGCAGTGGCATCTGGTAATCAAGTTCTTAACTAGTAGTCGTTGACGGTGGTGTTTGGCAGCAAAAATAGGAACTACTTGAAAAAAAATCAATGTCTGCAGCCCTCAATTGAATTGAAAACAGATAACACACACTAATACAGTCATCACAATTAACACCGGTTATCAGACAGATTCTACACACACACAAAGTACACTACATGACCGCGTTGTCACAGCCCCTAAACTGAGGAACCAGCCAAATTGTAGTGGTAGGTTCTTTTACATGCCATAAATCTCTGACATGGGCCCGCCGGCTTTACTTCTCCTCCAAGGGAAAGACTACTGAAGGATTTTAACTCTCTTTAAAACCCGACGACTTTGGCCGGGTTTGGGCATAGTAGTTCTGCAAGCTACTGACTACGCCACCGAAGCTGCTAATGTTACTACATTCCTAGCTGAATGGAGTAGGCTACACTCTTACCTTCTAAGAGAGCAACTAATGAATTACCCCTTTCACAGGCTTGCACTGAATGAAAGTCTGACTTCTACTTAACCCTCTCAGTGCCACGCGCCGATCAGATCGGCTCTCACTGCTCGTGCCAAAAGTGCCAAAGCCGATTCAATCGGCGCGCTGTTTATCTAATATTTGTTGATTTCTGTAGACATATGTCCGTGATTATTTCATAGTGTTGGAAGGTGAGGTTTCAAGCTTGCCCGTGCGGTGTTTGCCTTTTTCCTTCGAAGTCCGTTACGCAATAGGTTTGAGTTTGTATTCACCCCCCCCCCCCCCCTTGCGCTCCCCCAATCACGCGCGTACCCGCCAAAATTGCGGTGCAGTTGTTTTCTTCTTGTTGAATTTTTCTGCCTACAGATGTATCTAATAACTTTCTACAGCTGGAAACGTAGTGTTTCTTCGATTATGACTCTTAGATGTCCTTAATTTAGGCCCAAAACTGATTTTTTACAAAAACAAAGGGAAAATTGAACAATTATCAGAATAACCTCAATTATAAATGTTTGGAAGCCGTATTTACATTTATGAACATAATGTATGAAAGAATGAGGTATAGGTTATAATGCAAAGCAAAAATAAAGATTCTATAGTTGGAAATATGTTATTTATGATTTTTTTTCAATTAGTCTGTGTGACCATTGAAAATAGCTTGGCATTCTTGGCAAGTATTTCAGGAAATGGCCTGGCACTAAGAGGGTTAAATATAGCAAGACATAGATTGAATATGAAAAGCCAAGATTATAACCATGGCAGCCCTTGTCATTATTGACGAAGTTTAAATATTCAGTAAGTTGAAACCTTGAGTAAATAAATAAGTTAGTCGTACTTTAATCACAGAATCGTTTTCGGCCACAGTGTGACTTTCTCCAGCGTTATATTATAAAATATGAAAAGAACCAAGACTTAAATACGTAAAGTTCCTTATCAAAAATTGTTATCAAAATAATTACTTAAAATAATGTACTAATAGGTAATAATTTAATAATATCATATGGCCTCGGGTGCCTGGTGCAAGCTTTGTTAATTGACACCCAGAGGGTAGCTTGCATGTCGAATTTCGTCGTTGCTTTGAACGCTATGAAAGTCGAGGAGGTTAGATATCTAAACTCCTTGACACTACAGTGCTTTCAAGTAGAGAATGGAGGAACTTTGTGTTGGCGGAAAATCCCGAGATTAATTTTGCCATTGAACACGGCCTACTGAATTCAAATGGGTTCTTTAACATGCCAACAACGTATGACATGAGTATCGTGATTTTTGTCGCCTTCAAAAATCACTTACCATGGCCAGGGGCGAACCTGCAATCTTGGGATTGGTAGTCCGACACTATAACCACTCACCCACCGTGGCAAGCTACTAATAGGTTAAAGGCAGGAAGACACTTAAAAAAACAGATCTGTTAAATGAAAGATATAAATCTTGGTAAAAAAGCAGCTTGACGTTAAAACAGTGATGTGGTTATTATTATTATTATTATTATGATTATTATTATTATTATTATTATTATTATTATTACAGTTCCAAAAAAAAAAAAATACAGGAACCCTATTTTACCAGACGTACATTATGGTTGTAGATTAAAAACAAAGCAAATACAAACATTACTAACATAGTTTACAAAGAATGTTGTTGATGAAAGTGAGAAATTGTCCTAAACAGCACTCACTGCCTCTTGAAAATATGGTACAGCGGTTTTGAAAGTTCCAGGTTACAGCTATTAAGGTGGCATTATAAATAGTATCTTTCCTTTTCAAAAACAGGACACTCAAATACAAGGTGACACACCGATTGAGGCAATCCACAAAAACATGAATAGTCGTCTGTTGCTATTTTAAAACGTTCAAAATAAGACTTGAATTTTCCATGACCAGTTAAAAATTGTGTGAGGACAAAGTTTGGCTCTAATAATTTTGATAACAGTCGATTTTGTACTTCCGGGAAGAATATTTCTCTTGTTACAGATCCTTTCAGGCTACATGTCCACGCGATATTCCATTCGTGTAGTATGTATTTCCTTATCTGCCTTTTAACGTAACATATTGGAGACTTACTTTAAGTTATTTCAAGATGTGTTGTAGTCGCTGATTTTGCTAATTGGTCTGCTCTTTCATTACCATCCAATCCAGTGTGTCCCCTTATCCATGATGTGCATATGTGAGCACTCCTGAGCTGTTGCCCTGATGTGGTTATTATATGTGCATGTAAAATTTGTAGGTTATAAAACTGATGAGACGAGGAATGTGATCGAATATATACAGTAAATATAATGTGACTGTGAAATGATGAAGAAGAAAATGAGTTACCCAATGTATATTTACGGCAAGCAGTAGATTGTTTGAAGTTACTATGATAGATGGAGTATACCGTAGTTCAATGGTTATTATCTCATGTAGTTACAGTTGCCTGCAAGAGATACAAATCCTTCATTCGCGGTAACTGGTAAGGTAGGTAGACAGACAGACGGATGTTTTGCTCGCTAAACAGCTGGGCAGAGCTTGTTGTGTGCTACGTGGTCTCTCACCTGCCGTCGGTACTGCTGCCATTGATCTGCAGGTGATGGGCGTGGTCGCAGGAACTGCTTGCTGACAGGAACAGATCGTTCTCAGTGCAGGAACACCTTGGCCGCGAGAAGTAACTCAACTATTACCATCGCAGTACACATCGTGAGTCCAATCAACTCATTCGACATTTCGGACCTTACCCAGATATTGCAGTAGTACACGTCATGAGGTACACTGCTTCAAGAGAGGACAAAGAAACTAACCTTTTCTTTCAAGATCTTTGACCATAACCAGATATTGTAGTGCATATGAGGTACACTGCGTCAAGAGAGATCAAAGAAAATCTTCTTTTATTTCAAGATCTTTGACCATAGCCAGATATTGTAGCACACATGAGGTACACTGCGTCAAGAGAGACCAAAGAAAATAACCTTTTCTATCAAGATCTTTGACTATAGCCAGATATTGTAGTTCACATGAGGTACACTGCATCAAGAGAGATCAAAGAAAATCACCTTTTCTTTCAAGATCTTTGACCATTGTAGTACTCACGAGGTACACTGCGTCAAGTGAGATAAAATAAACTCACCTTTTCCTTCAAGATCTTTGACCATAACCAGATTTTGTAGTACACACGAGGTACACTGCGTCAAGAGAGACCAAAGAAAATAACCTTTTCTATCAAGATCTTTGACTATAGCCAGATATTGTAGTTCACATGAGGTACACTGCGTCAAGAGAGATCAAAGAAAATCACCTTTTCTTTCAAGATCTTTGACCATTGTAGCACACATGAGGTACACTGCGTCAAGAGAGACCAAAGAAAATAACCTTTTCTATCAAGATCTTTGACTATAGCCAGATATTGTAGTACTCATGAGGTACACTGCGTCAGGAGAGATCAAAGAAAATCACCTTTTGACCATTGTAGTACTCATGAGGTACACAGCTTCAAGTGAGATAAAATAAACTCACCATTTCCTTCAAGATCTTTGACCATAACCAGATTTTGTAGTACACACGAGGTACACTGCGTCTAGAGAGATCAAAGAAACTCACCTTTTCTTTCAAGATCTTTGACCATAACCAGATTTTGTAGTACACATGAGGTACACTGCGTCAAGAGAGATCAAAGAAACTCACCGTTTCCTTCAAGATCTTTGACCATAACCAGATTTTGTAGTACTCATGAGGTACACTGCGTCAAAGAGATCAAAGAAACTCACCTTTTCCTTCAAGATCTTTGACCATAACCAGATTTTGTAGTACTCATGAGGTACACTGCGTCAAAGAGATCAAAGAAACTCACCTTTTCTTTCAAGTTATTTGATCATAGCCAGATATTGTAGTACACATGAGGTACACTGCGTCAAAGAGATCAAAGAAACTCACCTTTTCTTTCAAGATCTTTGACCATAGCCAGATATTGTCGTAAACGTACACATCACGAGACCCACAGCGTTTAAAGCGTCAGAGAAACTCACATATTCTTTCAAGATATATCAATATCTCCAAAGAGAAACCTTGTTGCCTTGGTAACCATATAGGAGGCATAGATGACGGTCACACTTAAGATCTTGTCACGCTATTATTTGATTGACCCTCAGCCCAAAATCATACAACATATCCATGTTAGAAAGTGACATTAATAATGCTGCTAGATGAACGGCGTACGGGGGGATTGGTAGGTGGAGCAGGGTTAAGTTCCGCATGTCTCAGACCTGTTTGCACTCTAAATAGCTTCCACTATTATTGTTGTGCAATATACAGCTGCATTTCTACGCATATCTCGAACATTTTAATTCTTTGCAATCTAAATAGCTTCCACGAATTGTACAATATACAGCTGAATTACTCCACATGTCTCGGACATTTTAATCTTTTGAAATCTAAATAGTTTCGACTATATGTGCAATATACCGCTACATTTCTCTGTTTATCATCTTCATTTGTGGTTAAAAATTTTAATGAGTTCCTGCATTTGATTGGAAAATTTGGTGGGATTTTATTAATAGCTCTAAAATAAACAGTTCCCTGACGAACTAAACCGTCTATTTACATGAATTTTACTGGTTAATTCTATATCAGTTATCGTTTGGCATATCACATATCACCCGGATAACTGTAATACCAACAGGAAAATAAAAACCTGTTATTCAAAATTCAAGCTGCCGCAATCTTGGAATTTTGAAATAATTAGTTTAAGGTAAAACGGTTTAGCTCAAAACACACATTTGTTACGCCATGTTTCACTGCACTAGAATGATTAGTTCTGAATTTTAAAATTTCACGTGATCACCTTGTTGATTTTTGTTTATGATTCGGTAAACATGGTCCTCTACCAAGGTAAAAACCTCAGGCTTTAAGATGTAACAGGTTCCAAGAAGTAACTGTCAAATTTTGAAAATTTGCACGACTACCATGTTGGATTATTGGTTGTCACTGTATCCAAATCACTATATCTGTGAAATGGTTTCATAATCCTTCATCATGGAACTAAAAGCAGGCTTATAGCTGCAATAAGTTCCGAGAAAAGGAAAATTAATTTTGAAAATTCACACGGCTTCCATATTTGTTCAAAGCGTGCCACAATTTTTGAAAGTCATATGATTCATCTTGTTTCGCATTAAAGGTTCCTAGAGTTTGTGTTCATATTTTTGATATTTTTCTAGGAAAGTGAAATTAGTTCTTGTGATAGGCACAATATTGTATGTAATTTGGAGGTAATCAGTGACAAATATCCTGGATACGTCTACTAGAGTCTTTTGTCGAGTCATATGAGTTATGTGCATACACCTCTGTCGTGCACAGCATGCAGGTTAGGCTCGATTGATAGTTATCTCTGTTTCTGTCAGGACTAGGCTTCCAATTGGATTATGTTAATACACACTCATAATGATTCATGATGTACGTAATTTTAATCCTCTACGACACGTCATTAGAGAGGGTAATGGTTTGACTCTTTTAGCTTTTGTAGACTGTAATTTTCAGAACCTTGCATAAATAAGAATCTGAGAGGATGGAACTTTGAACTAATATTGAAAATTTAAATTCAAGAAGATAGTATCCTCTGAAGTTTGCGAGCCATCAAAGTCTGTTAAAAATTTCAAGAGCTGGTGGCTGATTACCGTAACTGTTTATGCTTATTATAAAGTCTAACAGCAACAAGGTCATCAGTTCTATATCGTTAGTGAGTGAATGCAATCTGTATATGTATCGGAATGGTATTAAGAAAATCAGTACCATTCTGTCGTGGTTACGAAGTCCCGTGTACTTGGATGTATATGTGGAATCTCTCTGATAACCTGTGTCATTGTGATGGCTGTACCAGTTTGTATATTTTAATGGAGGCTAGGATGCAGGTAGGAGCCTATCCAGTCCTAGGCCTACCATCGCAACATTCACCCTGAGTAGAAGTGGAGAGAGCAAGACACACTAGCCCTCAGACCAGAATTCAATTACTTTTCAGAGCCACGAATTGAACCAAGAATGCTAATCGTTACGTCACGAAGTGGATGATCCAGTAATCTAACCCGAGTCCTTCTAGGTGCAAGGCAAGCACCCTACTCCTACACCACGTGACCGGCGAAAACACCATCAAAATGAGGACAGCTCAAAGACAACTTTACATTTTCTGTCCCCCAGGGGCTAACGACTAGTGGGACATGGGTTGGCGACCACGGGGCCCTAGCTGAGTTCAGCATTACTTCCACTTACTTGTGCCGGGCTCCTCTCTGCCACTTTCCTATCGACCTCCCTTGGTCAACTCTTGTATTAGGGTATTCGAGGCCTAGGGAGTCTTTCACTTTCCTGCCTTGATAGGCCCTTGTCTCATCTTTTCTGGTCCCTCATTCTTCGGGGGGCCAGACCTCTTCTGTTCTCGTCATATCTCCTGCCTTCTGCTCGAGGACCTTAAGGAGTCAGGGTGTATGTAGCCCCACCACTTCTGGTGCACCCTCGATAGTGCTACAACCTCAAGGACTCACGGCTGGCAAGTTCGGGAGTTGGCGACTCCGAGAGATTCCTGAGCTGGGTCTGGTTTTTCTACCTTTTTCCATTGCCTCTGGTGTGGACCCTCTCCTCTTTCACTTTCCTATCTGCCTTTAATGGCTCTCCTTGCTTCCAAGTTCCTCAATCCTCATTCTCAGGGGTTGAGGTCATTTCTTTTCATCCTGACCTTTATTTGCCTTATTGTTCTTTTAACATCCATTTCTTCTTCTAGTCTTTAAGTGTGTAGTTAGTTCACATTACATTCTCATGTTTCGCTATCACCCAAACCATTAAGGGCCGATAACCTAGATGTTAGGCCCCTTAAAACAGCAATTATCATCATCATTATATGTTCTGGCCTTAGAAAATTAAGAGTCCATTCGATGCGATGTTCGGAAACATTTTTTAAATCATTTTAAATGATCTTGTCGTCTTCGTCGTTACGCTGAGGTCCGGCGTTACGTTACGGTGACGGGACGAAATGTACCTAGAAAGCACTGAGGTGTGTGACGTCATAGTACGATGTAGCAGCCGAGTACCAAGAAGGCAGTGCGAGAACAGAGTTTCAAGAAGGCAGTGCGAGAACAATCAAGTAGGCAGTGAAGAAACAAAATAGAATCTTGAAACTCTGTTCGTGCACTGCCTTCTTGGTACTCGGCTGCTAGCATTTAAAATGATATAAAGTCCAGTCTTTCAGACTGACTATCCGTATCTTTTAACGTTGGTATGTATGAGCTCGTTAAAAGTTATTACACCTGGAAGGGTGTCACGGGTACCAAGACATTAACACCATACACTGCCTGAACAATGTATTCATATTTTTTCCCACCAGTGCATAATGAGGCAGTCAAATCGGTCCTCTACTTCATAATTCTCTGGTAGCGTGTGACCATGCTCCAGCATTCCAAAACCCAAACCGCTAAGAATTCACTCATGAAGAACAGTTAATGTTTTAACTACATGGAGTACGACGCAACATCCTGTCACGGAGAGGAGAGCTTCTCGCTCCTTATCACCGAGACCGATAACTTTCTAATTACCACCTCTGAGCAGTCGCATCGAGAATCTCTCGTAAACCACCGGCTGGTGGGCGAGGAGATTCCAAACTGGACATTTACGATACTGTCTTATGTCGACCTCAGTGGTTCAGCCTATTAATACACTAGTATCCAAAAGTTAAGAATAATCACTAAACGAGGCCATACCGCCTGATAGGAATGTCAGACGGATTGCTGAATAAACGGAAGCTGAATCACACACCATATGTCACACAACTTGTCCAAAAAACAGTGTCAGAAAGGTTCTGATAGCCAAGGTACACCTTTGACAACAACTAACAAAACTTGGCAATGTCTTCCACAACAAAATGTGCTGTCAAGGGTGTATGGTTACCCCTAACGGCCACACATGCTTCACAGCGACGTGGCATGCTCTCTATCAGATGGTCCAAGAGCTCTTGTGGCAGTCGATTCCATTCCTCCGAAAGGGCAATGCAAAAGTCTTGGAGGGTCCTTGGTGGAGGCTGACGGGATTCGCCTCCCCAATGCACCCCAGACATGTTCTATAGGATTCAGATCCGCAGACCTCTCAGGCCAATCCATGCGATGAATGTCTTCCCCAGCCAACCCCTGAGACGGCTGCAAGCTCCACCGACAATATTGTCTTGCAGGTGCACTCCGATTTCGTCGGGCGTTTAAGGCCAGATATCGATCCTGCTGTGGGGTGGTTACTCTTGCTCGACCTGGTGCTGGCCTACGACTAACATCTCCTGTGTCTCGAAATCGTCTCCAAAGCCTGGAAATGACACTTTGTGGCACATTCAAGGATAAGGTGACTTCGGTCTTTGTCTGGCCTCCTTCCAGGTGGCCGAGTATTCTACCCTGCAAAACGGGGTCCAAATGAAGTCGTTGTGCCATTATGTTGTTACGTTCACCACAAGGCTACACTCCGCACACTATAACAGGGCAAACACGACTGAGGGAATATGGGGCGCAGGCACTGGCGGTGTTTACCTTGCGGTTACGCCGGTAGTCAAAGCAGGGAGTACTCCTTTCCTATACAGAGCGAACACGTAAGGTTGGTACGTGCATAGGTTGTGCGATTTGCGGTCTAATTCCTGTTGCCCTGCTTAATCGTAACTTATGCTTAACCTTTGGACACAAGTGTATATCACGATTGCATGTTCAATCACGTGAGTTCAAGCCTGGCTAGCATGCTAGATTTTGGCCCGAAGCGTCATAGAATCCATTGCAGATCGGGCCTTGGCAGTTTTAATCTTCAATTCACCTGGCTCAATTCTCTTGGCTCGGGGACTGGGTGTTTGTAAAGTCTTTAATCTGTCCACCTCCTGACATAGTCGCTATCATTTTTGGCTATCATCGCGAAGGTACGGGTTTGATTCCAAGCTTTAACAAGAAATTAAAAACTGGTCTGAAGTCTGGAACGGGGTACACTTAACCAGCCAGCCTGAAAGTGGTTCTCCGCTGTTTCCCACTTCTACTCCAGGTTAATATCGGAATGGTTCCTAACTTAAGCCCGCGGCCGCCTCCTTCCCAATCCTACCTGAATTACAAATGCGCTTACTAATAGAGCCAACAAAGCACCACAGGTTATCAGACAAATATTCCACACGGGAAAAAAATGACCACGCTATCCAGACCCCACTAATGAAACAACAAAAACAAATACTGTTAGGGTAGAATCAGTTAACGGACTTGCCTCGAGTCCCGCGAATAGTCTCATTGTCAATTCTTACACTTTAAAGAATATCTGCAGATGTTTAACTTGAATTAAGACAATTGAAAATTTAATTTTCTCATGTACATCTCACCCTAAATGCGAAGGCTCAATAACATACAGTAATATCAATTACATTAAATAACATTCTGACAACAAATTCCTGACAAAATGAACAACACCTATTTGCTCTTACTGCAGCAATTTGATCGGTTGCATCTTTTTCGCGAGCAGGGAAAACTAATCATATTACAGGCCGGACGTTTGTTTTAGACGAGTGAAAAATCTTAATGGAAGCCTGGAGGCGAGTTACTACAGTACCTGTGTTGTTATCAGCTGCCCCAAGCAGTCCGATGATTGACAAATCTGTTGCACACTTCTGCTGAAGTACAGTCAACGGCAAATATAATTACGGCCTGTTCGTAACTACGTAACGTGTACTTCAACCCCTCACACAATACTTCGACGTGGACTGTACTGTCTGCTCAAGTCTGGAATTCCATTACATCAGATCGGTGGTGACAAGTGTGAAGCGATAGGGTGAGAGAGTGAGTGTGTGTAGGCTCACCCGCAGGCTTCAAGGTCAAGGGCAATCGTCTAAAACAAACGTCCGGCCTGTAAAACTAGCAACCCGTCCCGGCTTCGCCCGGTATCTTGAACGATTTACCCAGCGAAAGCTTAAAAGGCGTACTGACGGCAGTTTCCAGACGCAATTCAGAAAAGCCGAGGTGAACAGCGAAATTCCAAACACACATACTCTTCTCTGAAGTCGTAACTCGACACGACTCGACAGTTTGATGCTGGCCGAAGCTGGGGTGATAGACTTGCTCGCTCCGAAGCTAGTAATTTACTTTTACACTGAATGGAGATTGTTGGAAGAAATGAAAATGTGTATAAAACATTTATAGTGGGCGATGTATTAAAGATAGAGATTTGCTGTCACATACTTTATGTAGAACTTTTCATGCTGAACAATTCTTACACTCATAGTATATACTGTACAATATATATTTTAACTGTTACCCAGTGCAAGGTTAAAAGGCGCACGGACGGCAGGTTTTTCTTCGACTCGAGTCACTGAAATCGTCGCGGCTCGGCTTCCTTTGGTCATAAATGAATGCCTATCTCCAGAAATCTTTCTCAAAAGATCTCTTACAGAATGATGAAAACTGCATCAAAATCCATCCAGTGGTTCTCGAGATTACCCGTTACATCCAAGAATCGGGGACATTGTTTTATACTCTGTAGAGATTTCAAATTGATCTGTATATATTCTTTAGATAAATGCCATCTCCCTGTTGGTAGAAAATTCCAACAGATTGTGAACTAACGAGAAATTAAGGTCATGGGCATATTTTCGTATCTTATTTATGAAAACCACATTGGACTGAAACCATGCTTTGTAACAATTTTGTAATGTACTTCGTATTTGCGGGTGCAATTGGCTTTTTAAATGTAGCTGTTTTGTTGTTGTTGTTAATTCATTTATTGGGCTTGGGACGTTTTGGTCATCGGCCTCGTGTAGTTGGGTGTGTGTTGACCTTGTCTGATAACCTGTATTTGTGTGATGACTAGGGGCTGGATTTTTAACCTATTTTCAATTTTGAAACAAGTAGTTCCGTGAAGAACTATACAGCCTATTTTCATATATCCTACTTATGTTAATTGCCACTATCAACATACACAATTTCAGTTTGATTGCTGTAATAGATTCGTAGATATTGAGAACCGACTAAATATTTGGGATGGTCGCCATGTTGGATTTTATATATGTAGGTCCTAGAGTTATGTACTGTTACATGCAGATTATTGTGAACGTGTAGTATTCAAACTTCAATCGCATATTTAGGACACAAGAAGTAACAAGGAGATTTTAAAATTTCGCACAGCTGCCATCTTGTGGTTATGGAAACAATTGAAATGAATTAGATGTCAGTGGATTAACATTCGTATAAGGATTTACTGTACCAAGTTTCACTGCACGCGGAAGGTTAAATTGCGAGAAACGTCCATGTGAATATTTATAATTCGCGTCGCCGCCATGTTGGATTTGTGATCACCAGGTTATTTAAAGTCATATAGGTGAACTTAAGCACATAGCCCCTATGGACATTAAAAATGCAGATTGATTGACAAAATAGATTCGTAGATATTCAGTATCGTCTTAATATTTCGGATGGTCGCCATGTTGGATTGTTAAATGCATAGGCCATAGAGTCATGTACCATTAAAGGAAAATTATTGCGTAGGTTCATTATTCAAACTTTCACTTCGATCACATGACTACATCACAAGAAATAAAACTTAATTTTAAAATTCGCACTGCCGCCATCTTGAGGTTATGTAAACCATTGATCTAAATTAGATACCAGTGGATTACAATGTGTATAAATATTTCCTGTACCAGGTTTCAGTGCGCTTGGAACATTAAATTGCGAGAAAGGTCTATTTAAAATTTTCAAATTCGCTTGGCCGCCATGTTCGTTTTGTAGTTAACCGGTTTTTGAAAGTCTTATAGATGGACTTCCAATAGTGCCCTTTATCTCCGTACAAAATTTTAGGGAGATACCGCTAATAGTTTCAGAGATATAGAATGCCGGTGAAATATTTCGCACATCCGCCATCTTGTGATTATGTAAACAATTGAACGAAGTTAGATGTCTGTGCATTAAAATGTATATAAACATATACTGTACCAAGTTTCATTGCGTTTGGTTGGCAAAATCGCGAGAAACGTCTATTTAAAAGTCGCAAATTCGCTTGGCCGCCATGTTGGTTTTGTAGTTACCAGGTTTTCAAAGGTCACATAAGTGAACTTATAGTAGTTCCCTCTATCACCATAGAAAATGTCAGGGTAATATCGATAATAGTTTCGGAGATATTGAATGCTGGTGAAATATTTCGCACAGCCACCATGTTGGATTGGTGAGTCGTAACTAAATTTGAAGGGCACGATCGAGGTCGCCCGGAATAGTGCTATGAACTTTCCGAGTTTCATTGAAATCGCTCCTGCCGTTTAGATTTTATTAGGGGGACACACACACACGAATCACACACACACACACACGTACACACACACACACACACGGACAAAAGGTGATCTCATAAGCCTATTTTTTCAAAATTGAAAATAGGCTAAAAATAGGCTTACGAGATCACCTTTGTCCGTGTGTGTGTGCGTGTGTGTGTGTGTGTGAGGTGTGTGTGTGTGTCCCCCTAATAAATTCTAAACGGCTAGAGCGATTACAATGAAACTCGGTAAGTTCATAGCACTATTCCGGGCGACCACGATCTTGCCCTTCAAATTTTGTTAAGTCTCACCAATCCAACATGGCGGCTGTGCGAAATATTTTACCAGCATTCAATATCTCCGAAACTATTACCGATATCACCCTGGAATTTATTCCGGTGATAAAGGGGACTACTTGAAGTTCAACTATGTGACTTTTGAAAACCTGGTAACTACAAAAACAACATGGCGGCCACGCGAATTTGCGACTTTTAAATAGACGTTTCTCGCGATTTAACCAACCAAACGCAATAAAACTTGGTACAGTATATGTTTATACACATTGCAATGCACCGACATCTAACTTGGTTCAATTGTTTACATAACCACAAGATGGCGCATGAGCGAAATATTTCACCGGCATTCTATATCTCTGAAACTATTAGCTGTATCACCCTGAAATTTTGTACGGAGATAAAGGGCACTACTGAAAGTTCATTTATATCACTTTCAAAAAGCGGTTAACTACAAAACAAACATGGCGGCCAAGCGAATTTGAAAATTTTAAATAGACCTTTCTCGCGATTTAATGTTCCAAACGCAATGAAATCTGGTACAAGAGATGTTTATACATATTGTAATGCACTGGTATCTAATTTAGTTCAATTGTTTACATAACCTCAAGATGGCGGCTGTGCGAATTTAAAAATTAAGTTTTTATTTCTTGTGTCGTAATCAAGCGATCGAGGTGAAAGTTTGAATAATGAACATACGCAATAATTTTCCTTTAATTGTACATGACTCTATGGTCTATACATTTAACAATCCAACATGGCGACCATCCGAAATATTCAGACTACTCTGAATATCTACGAATCTATTATAGCAATCAAACTGAATTTTTTAATGTTCATAGGGGCTATGAACGTAACTTGACCTATAAGACTTTAAATAACCTGGTGATCACAAATCCAACATGGCGGTGACGCGTAGTATAAACATTCACATGGACGTTTCTCGCAACTTAACCATGCTAGTGCAGTGAAACTTGGTACAGTAAATCCTTATACGAATGTTAATCCACTGGCATCTAATTTATTTGAATTATTTCCAAAACCACAAAATGGCAGCTGTGCGAAATTTTAAAATCTCCTTGTTACTTCTTGTGTCCTAATCATGCGAGTGAAGTTTGAATGCTACACGTACACAATAATCTTCATGTAACATTGCATAATTCTAGGACCTGCATATATAAAATCCAACATGGCGACCATCCGAAATATTTAGTCGGTACTCAATATCTACGAATCTATTACAGCATTCGAACTGAAATTTTGTATGTTGATAGTGGCAGTTAATATAAGTAGGATATATGAAAATAGGCTGTATAGTTCTTCACGGAACTACTTGTTAAATTTCAAAATTGTTAATTTTGGTTTTCAAAAAAACAAAATAGTTTTTTTTAGATGTTTTTAATAGCTAGAATAGGTTTTAAAATAGATTTTTATGTTTAAAGTGTAGCAAAAGTTGGCATAAATTCCACAAAGCTTGAAATTAATGCCTAATTGTTAGTAGAAAATCTGATTGCAACGGGAGTGTAAATATTTTACATAATGATACGTCTTTTATCACAGAGAACTTCACACTCTTATGCAATACTTGCCCTCCTTAAATATATTAATTATTGAAAATTCGCTCAGCGGTAACGTTCTCGCTTGCTGGGCCCAAGGTTGCAGGTTCGTGTCCTGGCGCAGTCAGTTGGCATTTGAGGGTGCACAAATGCGAGGGAGCCATGTCAGTAGATTTACTGGCACGTTAAAGATCCCCTTTGGAGCAAAATTTCTGCACCACGGTGTCTCTAAAAGCCTGAGTAGTTAAAAGAGACGTAAAACCAATAACATTATTATTATTATTATTATTATTGAAAATTCAATAAAACCAAAGATGTCAGAGGTGATTTTCACATTCTAGCCCGTTTAATTAACTTTTTTTTTAAATTAACCCTTGATAATGCCGGACGCAGTTTCCGGTGAAACGTCGGGAGGTACCCTGTCTGGACCACGGCCTACAAGCCCCATTTGTCTGTCAGTAAATAACCAAACATCAATAAGATATAAGCTGAAAAGTGCTGAAAGTATTTGAATTTTCTGCCAGGTAAGATTTCTCTTGAAAACTAGAGCTTGGAATAAACACTATCTTGCGGTTTACTTTTAAAATTTATGGACTAACAATTCAAATGAACTACAATAAATGGAACAAAACTGCAATTAGGTTTATTTATTTATTTATTTATTTATTTATTTATTTATTTATTTATTTATTTATTTATTTATTTATTTATTTATCGTATGGCCTTTAGTGCCGGGAGTGTCCGAAGACATGTTCGGCTTGCCTGAGTCTGTAGCTGCTTCCAGCGGACACCCTTAGGGTGAGCTACATGTTCCGTTAAATTCCAAGTAGTTCCAACGTTCACCACCAGATATCAATGATACCTAGTGGTGAACGTTGGAACTTTGATAGAGCGTTGCGACGAAATCTAACCTAACAATTTAGCTGCACACAAGTTTAGTCCGTGGAAGGATCTTTTATATTCCATAAATCTATGACATGGGACCGCCGACTTTACTTCCCATCCGAAGGAAGGCATACTGAAGGATTTTTAACGCTCTTAAATGATCCAACGACTTCGGCCGGGTTTGAATCCGCTATCTTGGGCTCAGCAATTCAGCATGCTACCAACTACGCCACCGAAGCCGCAATTAGGTATTTTTAGGTGCTCGCAAATCATTTAGGCTCTTTTATGGAGAAATGTAAATATTATATGTCAGGAAACTGTACTATAATGAGGCTCATTACAGTACAAGTTTTCATTATGATACAGTTTCTCCCACCAATCAGAGCTCAAGAAACAGTTGTGTGACCAATTAGGTGAGGATAGCATCGCACCTGCGCTCACTTACATGGCCCCCTATTTTAAATTTCACTGCGTGGCGAGTGTTATAGTGAGGTATTCCAGGAGGCCATGGTCACATACAATGTATTCTCTGCGTCTCATGCGCTCTGTTCAGTACATAAAACTGGTGATACTTCGACAGATATTTATGAATATTTATGTTCGAACATAAAATAGTTATAATTATCGTCGAACATAAACAGTCGTATACAACTTGCCAATAATGGTAATTAAAACACTCGTATGGAAATTATAAAACTCGCTACACTCGTTTTATAAACATACTCGTGTCTTAATTATTGTCATTATAGGCTCGTTGCATAATGTACTATTAAATTACTAGAGAATTCATGAATATGGCTCTTTGTAGTGTGATTCGGTAAAGTATTAAAGTATTTTTGTACGAAGGTGGATCAAAAAGTTAGTTGCACTAACGCGCTGTGTGTCGCAAACGTGGGCACAGTGGAGAAAAGGACAGACACTGCCCTCACGTCTGTAAGGTAGGTCACTGTGGTGTCTCGTCTTGTATGGTGTGAATAGCGGCCAAATGCAATGGCGCGTCGACTGGACGTTCACTCCAAATATGAGGTGCGTGTGGCAATCCGATTCCTATGACCAAAAGGAAGAATTGCACGGTCATTCATCGTGAAATTAGTGATGTGTATGGGGAGCGGGCCATTTCCCGACAAGGGATAACGCAACACCTCACAAGGCCCACCAAACGAGCGAACTGCTGCAGCGTTTCAAGTGGGAGGTCTGGCAACATCCACCCTACAGTCCCGACCTAGCGCCATGTGACTTTCATCTGTTCGGTAAGCTCAAAGCGGTGCTTGGTGGTCGACGTTTCCAGACCGATGAGGAGGTGAAGGCCACTGTCTCCGTGTGGTTGCAGAACGCTGGAGGAACTTTCTATGCATCCGGCATCGACAAGTTGGTTGTGCATTCGCAGAAATGTTGGCCCTTGTCTCATCTTTTCTGATACCCTCCTTCTGCGAAGGGTCAGACTTCTTTTTCTTTTCATGATATCTCCTGCCTTCTGATCAAGGCCCTCGAGGATACAGGGTGTATGTAGCCCCATCACTTCTGGTGATACACCCTCAAGGGCTCACGGCTGGTGAGTTCGGAAGTTGGCGACCCCGAGAGATTCCTGAGCTGGGTCTGGTTTTTCCCCGTTTTCCATTGCCTTTGGGATGGACCCTCTCCTCTTTCACTTTCCTACATGCCTTTTCTAGCTCTCCTTCCTTCCAAATCCCTCAATCCACATTCTTTGAGGGTTGCGGGCATTTATTTTCCTCCTGTCCTTTGTTTGCCTTTTTCTCCTTTTGTTTTCCATTTCTTCTTCTAGTATAAGTTAGTAGTTAATTTTAGTTATAGTTTACATTTCATTATCATTATCACGATCACCCTCACCATTAGGGGACGATAACCTAGATGTTAGGCCCCTTAAAACAACAATTATCATCATCATCATCATCTCCCGGTGTAGGCCTTGGTTCAATCCCCAGCTCTGCCAAGAAATGTAATTCTGCTCTAAGGTCTGGAACGGAGTACAGTAAACCCCGTGAGGTAAAACGGAGAAAAGATGGGTTCAGTTCCTAATTTAGCCATCTTGGAGGCTGTTTTCCGTGGTTTCCCAAGCAAATGCTGGAATGGTACCTAACTTAAGGCCACAGCCGCTTACTACCAAACCCAACCTCAATTACAAATACAAACACTAGTACAGACATCACAGTGACACAGGTTATCAGAAAAGAATTATACACACACTCATGTACACGGGGCTACATGAGCAGGATATCGCAAAGCCTCCAAAGAATCAACAACAACAACAGATTCCTTCTCCATGCACGTTTTCCGTCCGCGATAATTGTTACTATTTTCACCGTTCACCATTATACGAAATAAATCAATTAGCAACGAAACCAGCAATACGTAACTTAGACACCTAACTAAGAGCGTGTGTTATTATAGCAATGTAACTTACCTAGTATGCATACATGGACACACCGCACGTAACTAAGAGCTTGCATATAGATGACGCTACTGTCCTATTATATACATGACGATTATCGGTTACCATAGTTTCCATGGTGTCCGAAAATTGATTTCGCTAATTCCAGATTGACACCCCTGCCCAAGAACATATCCACCATCCTCACTCACAACATCGTACTACAGCAGTAGCAGCTATTATGGGGTTAGTGACTAGCATTCTTGGCTGTCACCCCGGAGGTCTGGTTTTGATTCTCGGCTCTGTCATAAAATTTAATCTACCTCAAGCGTATCCAAGGACCTCTCCCTCGTTCTCCTCAACCTGATGGTTGGCGGGTAGCATGACTGTCTTCATCCAACGACCTTCCATCTTGAGCCAACTGCTAGATTAGTTGATATGGACGTCGCCCTTTAATGCCATCGAGGAATCCTGCTCTTGGTCGTCCTCTTTTATTCTTCTCTTCCAGTTTCCCTTCAAACAGTGTGGAGCACCATGATGAATGTCGGAGTAGGTTCCAACTATATGTTCTTTTTGTGATCATATTCACTAGACTGATTGTTTTGTCAGTTCTCATGAGGTCTTCTAGACCACTGCTCCCAATTCATAGCCTACGGATTACGATGGACTCGTGGTGACGCGTTGATACCGTCAGCCATATTAGCCTACCTTGGTACTAAGTCATAGGCTTCATCTCAAGTCAAGCTGCTACTCAATTGTCCTCATGAGGCCTGGTCTCACGTCAGATTTCTAATTTCTGGCGAAGCCTGGAATCAAACTCGAGTTCTCCTAGGTAGGAGGCAAGCTTGCTACCACTACACTACTGGACTTATATCTTTGTACGTCTCACAACTTATTAGCTAAGAGCTTCTTTGGCCAGGTGGCTGCTGTGGCGTAGTTGGTAGCATGCTGAGCTTCTATGCCCAAGCTTGCGGGTTCAAACCCGGCCGAAGTCATCGAAACTTTTATGAGCGTTAAGAATCCCTCAGTATGTCTTCTTCGGAGGGGAAGTAAACTTGGCGGTCATAGATTTATGTCATGAAAAAGAACCTTCCACTAATTAAACTTGTATGAAGCAAAATTTGAAGGTTAGGTTTGATTAATGCTCTCAAGTTCCAACGTTCGTCACCAGGGGATGGCATCTAGTAGAAGCCAAGTTCAGAGCTAGGTGTCGTGGACGGTAGCATTTGGTAGCGAAAGTAGGGACTACTTGAAATTATCGTCTGCAGTCCTTACTTGAATTAAAAACAGATAACACACACTAATACAGTAATCACAATTAACACCGGTTATCAGACAGATTCTACACACACCCTAAGTACACGGGGCTACATGACCGCGTTGTCGCAGCCCCTAAACTAAGGTACCAACCAACCAACCAAACTTCTTTGACCAGCAGCAGTAACAGGTTTCACTGCTCTTGGTATATTCATAGACGAGCTGACGGTTTGAGGTGTACCCTAGTGTCATCCTGCAGAAGAACCCACTCTCAGCTCGTAAACTAGCATTTAATAACCTTCTCAGTAGGCCATGCAAACCAGAATAGCCTACTGAATCACAACAATGTGTCGTGTTTTAGTTGAGGAATGTTGAATCATTAACATAGAGTATTCTGCCCACGGCTGCAACTGTAATTAGTCCCCGTTACCACGACCCCTAGTGTTCAAATTCTGTAACAACACGCCTCAATCGGCTCCTTATTAAATAGTGAGCGCATTACCACCTCACATTCCACAGGGAGTCCACCTCGTGGTTTAGCATTCTTGCCTGCCCCCCCCCCCCCCTAGTGACGTAACTAGGCTTTACTTCTGGAGGGGGATGAATTGGGCAAAATTACCATAAGACTCGGGCATAATTAGAAATAATAATATCGTATGGCCTCGAATGCCGGGTACAAGCTTTGTTATTTGACCCCCAAAGGGCAGCTTACTTGTCGAATTTTGTCGTTCCTTGGATTGCTATGAAAGTCAAGGACGTTAGATATCTAAGCTCCTTGACACTACAGCGCTTTCTAGTAGAGAAAGGAGGAAATTTAGAGTTGGCGGAAAATCCCGAGATTAATTTTTCCATTATGAACACGGCCTACAGAATTCAAATGGGTTCTTTAACATGCCAACAATGTATGACATGAGTGTCATGAATTTGTCGCCTTTCATAAATCACTTACCACGTCCAGGATCGAACCTGCAAACTTGGGGTTGGTAGACCGACACGATAACCACTCACCCACCGTGGCAGGCTATAATGAGAAATGAAAGCAAATATATGGTCACAAAGTTACCTCGTAGCCTATCTATATTTTTGGAGCTAGAATTCATTAGCAATTGATACGTCGTATTATCACTTATCAACGTGCAAATGCTCGACAATTAACCATTTTATTGTATGTCTACCCCTTATTAGTCCCGTTTCCAAGGGGGTCAGAGATGAGCTGCGATGACATTCTATAAGGTGGATGGTATTTACGGTCAGATGCCCTTCCTGACACCAACCTGATGAGAGTGATGATGAGAGACAAAATGAATGAAGATGAATGAAACTGGGTAAGAATGAGGAAGGAAGCGGCCGTGGCCTGTCAGAAGATACCGTCCCAGCATTTGTCTGGAGTTCAAGGACAGCCGACGGTGGGTCCACAAATAGCTTGTCCCCATGCCAAGTGCTGCACTTAACCGGCAGCTATCGCTGTCGGTGGACAATTAACCATTTAATTGATATTAAAATTATTAAGTCCAGTTTCCTTCGCGAAAACATCTGGCTCTTTCTATTCCTCGACATTGTATAAATAAACTATGGTTTCCAACTAAAGTTTAACTAAAAACAGCTAACCAGCTTATCACAATATTATCCACTCTCCACAATGACACTCACACTCTGACGCACGAAATGGGAGCTGACAAATGGTGTATGTTTGGAAAGGGACGAGGAATGATAGTGCCACACTCACCCCACTGCCACCCTTATGGCTAACTGAACAACTGGTCATTTTGCTCACGCAATAAGTGTTAAATTAGGGTAACGCTAAAAATTTTGCACGAGTGAAAATATATCCTTTCAAATTATTTAGTATAACCTTACATGTTGTTGTTTGAGTCTTCAGTCGTTTGACTGGTTTGATGCAGCACTCCATGCCTCCCTGTCCTGAGCTAATCGTTTCATCTCTACATAGCTACCACACCCTACATCCGAGGCAATCTGTTTAACATATTCTAACCTTGGTCTACCCCTACAGTTCTTGTCCTCGACGCTTCCTTCCATACCTAAGCTTGCTATTCCTGGGTGTCTTAGTATGTGTCCTACCAACCTATCTCTTCTCATCATTAGCAGTCGCCAGAAACATCTCTCCTCTCCCACTCGTCTTAATACCCCTTTGTTTGTAACCCTATCTACCCATCTGATCTTCATCATTCTCCTGTAACACCACATTTCAAATGCTTCAATTCTCCTCTTTTCTGCTGCACCAATAGTCCAAGTTTCACTTCCATAGAGCGCCACGCTCCAGACAAAGGCTTTCAAAAATGACTTCCTAATACCTAAATCTATATTCGATGTCAGCAGATTCCTTTTTTGTAGAAATGCTTTCTTTGCCTGAGCCAACCTACATTTTATATCCTCTTTGCTTCGTCCATCACTGGTTATTCTGCTTCCTAAGTAACAGAAGTCTCCTACTTCCTTCAGCATTTCACCTGCCAATTTGATCTCCATAGAGGTTTCTGATTTATTTCGGCTGCATTCCAGTATTTTTGTTTTACATTTATTAATTTTCATCATGAATTCTTTCCGTAAGACGGAGTCCATACCATTCAAAAACTCATTCAAATCCTCAGGCTTGTCGGCCAAGATGACGATGTCATCAGCAAATCGCAGAGTTGAAATTATTTCTCCTTGAACCTTCACTCCCACTTTAAATTTTTCTCTAATTTCCTTCATTGCTTGTTCAATGTAAAGATTGAAAAGTGTGGGTGATAAGTTGCAGCCTTGCCTTACACCTTTCTGAATACCAGCTTCTCTCTCATGTCCTTCAACTCGAATGACTGCTGTCTGGTTTCTGTATAGATTGTATATCACCCTCCTATCCCTGTACTTTATTCCAATCGATTTCAAAATATCAAACAATTTAGTCCAATCAACGTTGTCAAAAGCCTTTTCTAAGTCTACAAATGCCATGAACGTTCTCTTATCTTTCCTTATTCTACCTTCCAAAATCAGCCTAAGACTTAGGACAGCTTCCCTTGTTCCTACATTTCTCCTGAAACCAAACTGGTCTTCACCCAACTCCGTTTCTATCTGGCTTTTAATCCTTACATACTCCAATCATTTATCATTAATTCTAAGATTGGTTTTATTCAACATTAGAAACTTCAACAAATTTCATATATTTGATTGATTGATACTACTGAACACCACATTTTCACAAATTGGCTAATTCCAAACTACATACCACCAGCTCAGGCTATAGGCGTCAAGGGGGCTCATACCCTATATAAATTAAATCTTACAATATGTGTTAATGCACCTTATGAAATATTATCAAATTATTACTAATAAGAATATTGATAATCTACCTAGGGCTCACAATTAATGGAATGTGGGTTGACGACCAAGGACCCCAGTATTCCGGCTCCGTGGCTAATAGGTTACCGTGCTAGGCTTTGGTCCGAAGGGTTCCGGATTCGATTCCCGGCCGGGCCATGGGGAATTTAATCACATGTGGTTAATTCCTCTGGCTCTAGGACTGGGGGTTTGTGACGTCTTCATGTACAAAGAAACCAAACACTGGAAACAAATAGAAAAAACAGAATCAAGTAAAACGAAAAAGTAAACGGAAAAGGAAAAAACAGGAAATTGATTAGCGTGCAAGGCTATCGCATTAGGTGTCCTGGGTTTGACTCCCGGTCGGGCCCATGGAGATTTTAATCTCTTGTGATTAATTCCCTGGCTCGGGGACAGGGTTTTTGTGACGTCGTATTGATATAAATAACGGAAATAAAAGTACAGTACAACACGCGCAAATAATAAAACAACATAAGAAGAAAATAAAAGTATAGCCCGGCATTGCTTCCACTTGTGCCAGGTTGTTTTATGTTGTCTTTCCTTTCAACCTGCCTTGGCCAACTCTAGTTCTCTTACGATCCCGACGGTATAAGGGTATCCAAGGCCAAGGGTGCCTTTTATTTTCCGATCATAACTCGCCTTATCTATTATTTCCTCATACCGTCATTTTTCATGAGGCCTGACATCTTCTTCTTTTATTTTATGGTAGTTCCTGCAGACTGATAGAGGCCCTAAAGGAGGCAGAGTGCGTGTTGAACCTTGGATAGCGCTACTCTCTCATGGGCTCACGGTTGGTGAACTCTGAGTTGGCGTTCCCCAGGGATTCCCCAGCTGGGTCTGTTTTCCCCAATCTTGAGTGACTTAGGTCGGATTCGCCTCTCTATCCCTTTCCTATCTGAGTTCTACTTCCTTCCCGGTCCTCAACTTCAATCGTCAATTTGGGTGGTTGTGTACATTTTTCCCTCCTTGTTTTTATATCCCTTATTCGTTTAGTTTTATCCATTTCTTCTCTTAATAAGTTGTTGTAATATTCATTTCACTTTCATTCATCGTCCTATTCATTAAGTGCAGATGATCTGGATGTATCGCCTCTTCAAACAATGAATCAACACAATCGTATTCTTCTTCTTCTTTCGTTTCGCCCTCTTTGGGACACGTTGAATCAATCATGTCTCTGTGTATTGTTCTTACCTTAGTGCTCAGTATATCTTCAATCTTTCTGATTTTCTTCTCCTCTCTTCTTCCGAGATGATGGGTTGAGATTTTAGTGTAGATTTGTCTTGGAACCTTATATTTTCGGCTTTAGTAATTATTTTAGCTTTTCTATTTAGTAGTGAATTTTCTTTAAACCATGTGGGGTTTGTTTTGCGGTTACGGAAGACATCAAAGATTTGTTTGGTTGATCTATTAGAGTTTATACTGAGAAGATGACCGTAAAATTTATCCTCATTTTTATGCATAGTATCTGTGAGTTTTTCAAATTTCTTGTAGAGGGTTGGTTGGTTGGTTCCTCAATTTAGGGGCTACGACAACGCGGTCATGTAGCCCCGTGTACTTTATGTATGTGTAGAATCTGTCTGATAACCTGTGTTAATTGTGATGGCTGTATTAGTGTGTGTTATCTGTTTTCAATTCAAGTAAGGACTGCAGACATTGATTTTTTTCAAGTAGTTCCTACTTTTGCCGCCAAACGCCACCGTCAACGACTACTAGTTCAGAACTTGGTTACCAGATGCCACCGCAGTCGGTTCCTGGTGACGAACGTTGGAACCTAAGAGCGTTAGTCAAATGTGTAACTTATTATTTAGCTTCACACAGGTGTAATTAGTGGAAAATTCTTTAAAATGCCATGACCACCGGCTTTAGCTTGCCACGGTGGGTGAGTGGATAGCGTGTCGGTCTACTAACCCCAAGATTGCAGGTTCGCCCCTGACCGTGGTAAGTGATTTTTGAAAGGCGGCAAAAATACGATACGCATGTCATACGATGTTGGCATGTCAAAGAACCCATTTGAATTCAGTAGGCCGAGTTCATAATGGCAAAATTAATCTCGGGAGTTTCCGCCAGCACAAAGTTCCTCATTTCTCTACTAGAAAGCGCTATTGTGTTCAAGGAGATTAGATATCTAACATCTAACCTCCTTGACTTTCATAGTCAAGGAACTACGAAATTCGACATGCAAGCTACCCTCTGGGTGACAAATAGCAAAGCTTGCACCAGGCACCCGAGGCCATACGACATCATTATTATTACCACCGGCTTTACTTCCCCTCCGAAGGAAGGCATACTGAGGGATTTTTAACGCTCTTAAAAATCTCCGACGACTTGTAGAGAGTCTCATTCATGATGTGTATTATCTTATCCTGAAAGTTTGGTCCAATAATTTTTCTTAAAATTTTCGTTTCCTTTAATTCGAGTTTCTCCATCTGGCCTTTGAAATTCATGTTTAGGGTTTTTGCTGCGTACAGCTTCCGGTTTAATCACTGTCTTACAATGTAGCTCTTGCCAGCTACAGGTGCCTACCAGGAACTACTGGAAGAGATTCAAGCCAAGCGTGAGGCGATTTTGCTAGATTTCTACTCCACAGAAGCTTTGTTGAACCCTACAGAATGGAAAAGACCAGACTATGAGCTGCGTCACACATGGACAAGATTTGCAGTGCATGGTTTTCATTTTCGAGTCTGTAAGATGGAAGTTTACCATTCGCCTGCTGCAGAGTGTATTTGCAAATTTTGTGGGAAACGTTGTGAACGGTATCACGCCCTGGAATGCGAACGGAAACTGTCGCTCAAGGAACTGTGTAGCGACAATGATCCTCCATGTTAGTCTGAAATGTACAGTACGGTAGTATTGTAATTTAATTTTCTTTGGCCATTGGCTGTAATAAATAGTTATTATAATGTTTAATTTTAACCTCCATGAAAGGAATTTCTTGTTGTATGTATCTTTTGTTAGTTGGAAGACCAGTTCAAGTTCTTTTTTCCTGGACTCCATTGCGTTGCGTTCCCCAGCTCTTCAGCCAATCCATTCTCCAAGATATTTGAATTCTTTTACTATTTCAATATGTTTTGCCTACTTTTCAAATTTTGCAAAAATGAGGAAAAAGTAGATTTATGAGATCGGGCAAATGTGTGTCTGCCTGTCTGCCTGGCTGTGTGTGTGTCCCCCTATCAACTCCTAAATGGCTGCAGCAATCGAAACAAAATTTGGTAGGAATAAAGATCTATACCTGAATATCTCACGGCCATATTTGAAAATGATGTCAGTGCTACCAACTGCTGAAAAATCGCAATTGAAATTTGAGCTCCATGTTGGATATCCTGGAAGGTATGAATGGGAGCTATTTCAAAATTGGCACACGTATAGATAATAATATTGCAGTTTAATTTCTAGGAGGCCCTACATGGCAGTGTTGCCAAAATGATTATAAGCCCGCTGACACGTCTAAATTTTAAATGCATATAACTTCTACACTATCCATTGGATTTCAATCAAATTTCGTATATGCTATGTGTACATAATCAGACATGACTGAGCGTATTCTTAAGAGCCACCAGGGCTGCCAACTGTTAATAAATGCTCTCAATTTTTTTTATCCAAATGCCCATATATCAGAAAGTATGCAAGCCGACAGCTTTAAACTATGCACACGTATAGTACCTGACATTCTATATTAATTTGGGGTCCCTTATATACGTCAGTGCTGCCAACATGATTCTAAGCCTGCTGATAGGTCCAATTTTAAAATACATGTAACTTCTATACTAACTAATGGATTTCATTCAAAATTGACACAACAATAGATCATATTATTTCAGATTATATCTGACCAATATATGTATGTCATTGTTGCCAACATGATTTTACGCGCGCTGTTAGATCCAATGTTTAACTGCATGTAACGTCCATGCTATCCATTGGACTTCGCCCAAATTTTGTATTCTGTTCCTTAAGAGATGGAACTAAGAATTTATTCAGTCACCAGGGCTGCCAATTGTAGTTCTCTATTAGGCTACATTATGCCAGGTATACAGTATTTCGAACTAATTAGAAATGTCGATATTACCAACTTAATTTCGTCATTATTCTAGATAGGCTAGATCCATATAGATTAATCATTGGCATGAATATTAAATTTTAAGAAAAGTAGGCTCTTTAGTTCGTCACGGAACTTCTTGTTTTCTTGGACTTTGAGGTATTTACTATTATTATTATTATTATTAATAATAATAATAATAATAATAATAATATTATATTTTGTGCATCGTTAAGTCCGTCTATGGAGCGCGATTGAACCTATCTTGCTTTCTTGTTCTCCCAAAATCTCTTCATCTCCTCGCTATGGCTCTTATTGAGCTTCTCCATCCAGGTTCTTTCGGGTGCAATGTTTCAGTGGTCTTAAAATTGATGGTTGTCAACTAGTTCTCTGAATTTAGATCTTTCCAGTGCCATATCACTTGAGATGTCTATTTCTTGAAGGCTTCTTCAATTTCAAGCAGCCAGTTGTTCTTAGCTTTCATTGAAATAGTAAGATTTAGAATTCTTTTAGTCATCCTGTGATCGCTCTTTCTGAGAATATGACCTAACATTACAAACTTCTTTTCACGAATGTGTCCGAGATGTTCTCTGAATGCTGATAAAGTTCCTGGGATTTCCTTTTCATCCCAATTCCCTCAATTCAAACTGGGCTAAAAACTTCCTCAATATTTTTCTTTTTTGGATTTGTATATCTTTTATTAGTAATCTACCCCAAATGTTCAGTGTTCCAGAGGCGTATAAAGCCTCGGGTTAGATTACCGAGTTGTATAGTCATACTTTTGCATTACGGGAAATGGATTTCTTTTTATATATGTTCCATGTGATTCTGTAGGCTCTTTGCAATTTAGAGATTCTGTCCTTGTTTGCCTCACGATTCAGCCTGAAGGTTGGATAATTTCTCCTAGGTATTTGAATTTAGACACATGAATTACTCGTATTTTATTGAGCCGAGTTACAAAATGTTGTTTATCTACCTACCGATGAGATCCTTCCATGAATTGGGTTTTTCGGTATGAGATTTGGAGTCTTGTTTTGACTGTAATTTCATGGAGTTTTGCAATGGGTTCAATCGTTTCCTGCCTATTGTTGGACAAAATTCCCAGGTCATTTGCAAAGGCCAGACATAGTAAATTAATTTTGTTCTCACGTTGACTGCCAATGGTTATCCCTTTAACTTCTTTCTCCCATATACTAATAACTTTTTCTATAACAAGATTAAATAATAATAATAATAATTACTACGAATAAGCTAAATATGGATATTACCGTAGTTTTGATAATATATAATATCCCTATTGACATTCCCCAGATGGAAAACATGAAAGTCAACTCCTATGGTATGTACTCGGATTCAATAAAACTGGTTATAAGCCAGGATTGATGCACATAAGTAGTCCTACATGGGACTGATGACCGTGGTGAAACAACGATATCAATATTGACATCCAATTGAGGACCGTATGATCTATTCCACATTTGCCATCTTGGTCATTAGGGCAATTAACCATTGTCGGTCTAAAAATGCCATTGCCTTAAAATGCGGTATTAACTTCATGAAAAGTTGTGTAGGAGATATGATCAAAGCCGGAAGGGAGATAGCATTAGAATATTTCCGATGCAGGTGGTTTCAACAAGTGCCCCAGTTTGCCGAGGAGCGGACGTGTGGGGACAGAGCCCTGTTTTGTTTTTGTTTAAGATGCTTATTCTCACGTAACATTCCCTCTGTCTTGTATACATTGTTGTTAATTTTGATTGTTAGATTGGCATTCGGTGCGTTTCTACATAATTTTAGACAGTGTTGGCTACGTACCTTACAGCGCAAGGCATGGGCACGGGCAGATGTGTGGGTTTGAACTCCACCGTCGGTCATCCTTGAATTGGTTTTCCACGTTCAACTACAGGTAAACGCCGAGACTGACCCTTAAAAGAGGCCACGGAGACTCAAAAAACTTATTTCTTGGGAAATTGCGATATCTATACTGGATAATTCTATATTTTATTTTATTAATGCAGCCAATGGCCATGTATTTTTCTTTTCAGGATGCGTCAATGAAGGGACTTTAGAAGTAAATCGGCCGTTGACCTATTGAAAGGAACCGTCCCATCATTTGCCTGGTGATAAAAATGGGAAACCACGGAAACCATTGTCAGGACCGCCAAGGTGGGATTTGAACCCTCATTCTCCCGGAACTATCAAGGCACGAGGTAGCGCGTTAGCGTTATCGGCCACAATAATTAACTTCTAGAATTGGACAATTAAATGTGCTTCTATTGAACTACGATCATTGTACGAAAAGGAAAGTAAACTGTGTTCAATTAACATGTACATCATCTGCAGTATAATGGTGTTACATTTTAAATTTAAATACGGGGATAGGGCCTATTTCACATTGGATGATTGCGTTGCGAGCTAATTTAGTGAACTTACATTATAACATTCTGTAATCGTGATTATTTTCTTGATGATTGCTGTATTACTTTCCGATATTTTTAATGGTTGAAATATTTCGCACAGCCACCTTGTTGGATTGCTTTCAGCTAAGGAAATGAAATAGACACGTCTTGAGGTCATATCACACTCATCCAAATAAACGGGTCTAAATGACCATGATGCCTAAGCCTTGCAAATGAAACAACGACGAAAACAACAACAACAACAACAACAATAACAGCAACAACAACAACAACAACAACAACAACAAAACAATTACCCATTCTTGTGGCTAGAGTAAAATTCGAAAACTGACAAGAAAAGATTACGCGCTGATCTAGCGCCCATTATCCTTCACCTAATAGTTATGCAGCCCAGCTTACTGGTCTGTAAGTGTCGGTGGCATCCAGTAGATTCAAAGCTGTGAAGTTCTTTGGTCGAATTGCATAGGACATCGCGATCAGAGAAACTGGAACTCAAATGGGCATTCTGCATCCAAGATTTAGTTAATCGCCAAATGTGACATGATAGATCGTCTACGAATTAACATCTTACGACTCGGAGTGCCATGAATTTCTCCCACCTCTCGATAGTCTGACTTTCTCGATCAGGAATCGACGTCATGATCACGGGGTTAATACGAGGACACGCTACCTCTGATCCAGTGAAGAAGCTACTTGGCAGGGAGAACATACGAGGGCTGGTTCTTAAGTAAGGGCCGTTTTTTTTAGTCCGTAGTTAGTGCGCACGCCGCAACAAGTGTGCGCGCTACCTCCCGGCATCCTTTGCGAACAAGCAGGCGTCAGTTGCAGCTGTGTAGCTAACCTGTACGCTGAACTGTGCATCTTTACAATGTTCAAGATTATTGATTCGCCCGCCGCGTGTGAGGTACGATCTGTGATACGTGGTTTGAGTGCAAGAAACATGTCGGCTGCAGACATTCATCGTCAGCTTTGAGAGGTGTATGGTGATAATGAAATGACGGAAGGTAAAGTGCGAAAATGGGTACGCGAGTTCAAAAGTGGCCGTGAAAATGTTCATGACGATGAACGCCCAGGTCTGTGATAACAGATGATTTGGTGACTGCCATTGACACGAAAATTCACGAGGGCCGAAGTTTCATGAAAATCACTCTATCAATGAATTTTCCTCAAGTGTGAATTCTTGGTTGTCAGAGCAGCCGACAAACTTTTATGCAGAGGAATTTCAGAACTTAGTTTTAAGGTGTGACAAGTGCCTAAATAAGCAAGGCAACTATGTACAAAAATAGAGGAAGGTATGTAAAACCTAAAAATAAATGTTGTTTCAAAATAAAGTGTTCGGTTAATTTAAAAAAACGGCCCTTACTTAAAAATGTCCTTGTATTTGCGCTGTCCTCGCAGGGATAACTTTCACATTTTCTTTTTACTAATTCACAAAAAGTTCTATTTTAAGAACTGCTCATGATTGGCTGGAATCCCCCCACACGATCCCACCGTTTCATTCTAACCCAGCTTATTATCATTAATATCTCTGGATACTAGCACGTCACGATATTGGAGTGAATTTATTAGTGAAGTAAGCTGGGATAGGTCCATTGGCCTACAGCGGAGAGACCGCGCTGACAAGAACAAGTGCTTATCGTTTTATTACTGTGGGAATATTAACATGTTCATTATCCTTGTGGGACATAGACAACTCTCCCGTCCGCCCGCCCACCAGCAACTGACCCCACGTATCAGTCTAATGACTGACTGAACACTGTAACGTATCATTACCCTGCCTCACTTTTCCGGCGGCACTCACTTCTTTCGAGTTGAGGAAGTCACATTCCCCTATTAAATAAACGGCCTCCCTCCTCTCGTACAGTGGGTTATATATTAATAATAAGAGACTTCACTAGACAACATACTTCTCTAATGTATTGGGTACATAATGTCTCTTGAATACCATAAACTCGGCTGCTAGAAGGTTCAGTAATGTATTCAAGATAGAGAGTTACATAGGGAAGTATATAGTTGATGAAGAGGACGGTACATCAAGAAGTATCTTTAGATAACAATTTAGCTTCACACAAGTTTAGTCTGTGAAAGGATCTTTTAAATGCCATAAATCTATGACATGGGACCACCGGATTTACTTCCCCTCAGAAGGAACGCACACTGAAGGATTTTTAATGCTCTTAAAAAATCCGACGACTTCGGCCGGGTTTGAACCCGCTATCTTGGGCACAGAAATTCAGCATGCTACCAACTACGCCAGCGAAGCGATATAATAGAGAAGCTGGTATTCAGAAGGGTGTCAGACAAGGCTGCAACTTATTACCCATACTTTTCAATCTATACATTGAATAAGCAATGAAGAAAATTGGAGAAAATTTCAAAGTAGGAGTAACGATTCAAGGAGAAATCAATTCAATTCTGAGATTTTCTATGTCATCGTCATCATAGCCAACACACCAGAGGACTTGAATCCGTTTTTAAATGGTATGGATTCTGTCTTGAGGAACGAATTCATTATGAAAATTAATAACTGTAAAAAAAATATTGGAATGCAGCAGAAAAAATCAGAAATCCCTATGGACGTCCAATTGGCAGGTGAAAAACTAAAGGAAGTAAGAGACTTGTGTTACTTTGGAAGGAAAATAACCAGTGATGGACGAAGCAAAGATGATATAAAAAGTAAGTTAGCACAGGCAAGGAAAGCATTTCTACAGAAAAGGAAACTGTTAACATCAAATATAGATTTAGTATTAGGAAGTCATTTTTGAAAGCCTTTGTGTGGAACGTTGCACTCTATGGAAGTGAAACTTGGACTGTTGGAGCAGCAAGAAAGAGGAGAATTGAAGCGTTTTAAATGTGGTGGTATCACATGGGTAGACAGGGTCACGAATTAAAATGTATTAATACGAGTGGGTGAGGAGAGATGTTTTCTGGTGACTGCTAATGAAGAGAAGAGATAAGTTGGTAGGACACTTGCTAAGACACCCAGTTATAGAAGGGTAGACCAAGGTCAGAATATGTTAAAAAGATTGCCTCAGATGTAGGGTGTGGTAGCTATGTAGAGATTAAACCATTTGCTCAGGACAGGGAAGCATGGGGAGCTGCATCAAACCAGTCAAAAGACTGAAGACTCAAACAAAAACAGCATCAACAATGGAGTAGAAAATACCACTTCGGCTCAATATAATTGCATAAAATATTATATAACTCAATATATAAATAAATATCCACTCTAATCAATGACTAAAATAAAATTTATGAAAACACTGGTTACTATCTTATTTAAAGTTACAAATTGTTAATGAACTGGGAAGTTTCATTTTAATTCTACTAATTTGACCACGTCTGTCAAATGTCAGAATCACAGAGGGTGATGCCACAATACAAAGGTTGTTTTTTCTTTGCATATTCCAGATAATATCTAACAATTATTGTCGTTAAGTGGGTCATAACCTGTTAAGTTTACTCGATGAACCACAAGCGGGTGATAAATAAGCAATGCTAATTCTATGAGAGGAATGTGAATGTAGGATGATTATGTTGGAATCTTGCTACTCCTACGGCAGTCCTTGATACTCAATAGAGCAACCACTTTATGTGATGAATATCAATCAACATAGTGAGATGCACGGGCTACAAACATTTCATTCAATAAGCAAATGTTTTCGAAAGACTGGCAATCCTTGTGTTTTTGAAATGTAGAGATTTCCTTTTGTTTTATTTCCAGTCTATGACCAATAGTTGCATCAACATATTATTTTCATTACTTGTATGGACGCCAAGTGATGTACTTACTATGAATGAAAATCCACAGCCTGCTTCCAGTCTCCGACCGGGTCAGGAATGGAATGAATGAAGCCCCCATCTAGCGGCGAGGATATGAAGTGTGCCGGCTGCCGAAGCCTGTCGCACTCCTCTGGGGCAATGATTAAATGAATGACAGATGAAAGGAAATGATAGTGGAGAGTGTTGCTGGAATGAAATTGTGACAGGGAAAACCGGAGTACCCGGAGAAAAACCTGTCTGCCTCCGTTTTGTCCAGCACAGATCTCACATGGAGTGACCGGGATTTGAACCACGGACCCAGCGGTGAGAGGCCGGCGTGCTGCCGCCTAAGCCACGGAGGCTCTGATGTACTTACTATGATGTTATAAATTCATTTGAAGTGCTTGGGATTTCCTCAATATTTTTCTAGAAGAGAACACTGAGGTATTATTCCGTATATTCCAGGTATAATCGTTGTGTAACACCACGGTTCTTGATGTCGTGGGTTTGAGTCTTCAGTCTTTCGACTGGTTTCATGCAGTCTGCATGCCACCCTGTCTTGAGCTAATCATTTATTCTCTACATACCTAGCACACCTTACATCCAAGGAATTCTGTTTAACATATTCTAACCTTGGTCTACCCCTAATGTTGCTACATCATTTCAAAGGATCTTGTCGACTTCATCGTTATGCTTGGGTCTAACGTTATGCGTTACGGTTACGGTTACGGCGTGTATGACGTCATTATGCTGTTCAGTGCATATGCACCGAGTCTGAGATTACTCCTGGGAGACGGCGAGTGCGTGACGTCAGACAGAAAAACAGGGTGACTCCTAAAGCGGTGTGCAATATGTCAGACAGGAATACTCCTAAAGAGATGCACACGATGTCAAATAAGAATACAGGGTGACCCTTAACGAGGTGTACAAGATGTCAGACAAGAATACAGAGTGACTCCTAAAGAGGTGTACACGATGGCATACAAGAATACAGGGTGACTCCTAAAGAGATATACAAGACGTCAGATAAGAATACAGGGTGACTCCTAAAGAGGTGTACAAGATGCCAGATACGAATACAGGGTGACTCCTAAAGAGATATACAAGATGCCAGATAAGAATACAAGGTGACTCATAAAGAGGTGTACAAGATGGCAGAGAAGAATACAGGGTGACTCCTAAAGAGGTGCACAAAATGTCAGACGAGAATACAGGGTGACTCCTAAAGAGGTGTACAAAATGTCAGACAAGAATACAGGGTGACTCCTAAAGAGGTGTATAAGAAGTCACACAAGAATACAGGGTGACATCTAAAGAGATATTCAAGATGCCAGATAAGAATACAGGGTGTCTCCTAAAGAGGTGTGCAGGATGTCAGAGCAAAATACAGGGTGACACTTAACGAGGTGTACAGTATGTTAGATTCAATTCAAATACAGGGTGACCTTTAAAGAGGTTTGCAAGATATCAGATTCAAATAATGGGTGACCCTTAAAGAGTTGTAAAATCGCGAGAAGCCCTCCTGAGCCTTTCTAACATGTGTAGCATTTGTAGCATGCGTCATTTGAAATGATATAAAGTCTAGTCTCTCAGACTGACTATATCTTTTCCTCAAACGTTTTTCCATAACCAATGCCCGTTGCTCACGGTAAAATGTTTCTTAAAATTTATTTTACAGCTAATTTTATAAAAAATTGACGAAAGCAAGCTGTGTTGTTCACGGTAAAATTATTTTATAAAATCCGTGGATGTATCAGGATCGCCATCTACCGATAAACTTCTGAACCAAGAATCAACTGTTCAACACACATTGGTTTGAGAGTATAGCTCCAACAAACAAAGCAAAAATTGCTGCTTTAGCTACAATTATATGTTGTACAGTGGTGAAAAGGAAGAAAAATACTAAGAAGTCCTGGAATCGGGAATGGATAAAAAAGAAGAGATGAGTAGAGGAATGCTGTCCTTGGTCGAAAATGAGTTGAGGTTAGAAGATCAAAATTCATATGGGAATTTTCTAAGAAGGGAGGAAAGCAGTTTTAAAAAACTCCTAGATCTTGTTGGTCCCAAAATTATTCGACAGGATACTAACTTGAGGCAAGCCGTTTCTCTTGAAATGAGACTGCAAGTGAGTTCGAAGCCCGTTTATCTTCGCCTTCACATCAGCCTGGCTTGTGTTCGGTCGAATTTGTGAAACATATTCGGCGATTGAGATTTCTGCCTCCCTTCTTGCATTTCTATTGTGGTATATGGGCGTTTTACCTCGTACAAACACTGATATTTCTGGTACTCGTCCAGTAAAACACTACTTGCTTAGTCCAGCCGAAGCCTGCCATTTTCGAAGTGTCTGTTTACAAGCGAGCTTCACAATCTTCTCACTACGTGGCACCAGCATCATCATCATGTCAGCTTCCCTGATTGGTTCGTTTCGCAAAATTAATTTTACGGAATAGAACATGTCCTATTTTATGGAAAGTTTTATCAAAGGTTTTATAAAACGTGAATTTGACCGTGAGCAACAGAAATTTTGTAAAATTAAATTAGTGTACAATAAATGTGAAGGAAAATTTTACCGTGAGCAACGGGCTTAAGTTTACTATTCTTGTGTGTCTTAGGCTGTGTCATGCCAACCTATCTCTTCTCTTCATCAGCAATCGCCAGAAACATCTCTCCTCTCCCACTCGTCCTAATAGGCCCTACTTCTTTATTAGTTACTCTAGCTACCTATCTGCTCTTCTTCATTCTCCTGTAACACCACATTTCAAACGCATCTATTCTCCTCTTTTCTGCTGCACCAATATTCCAATAATCACTTCCATAACGTGTCCAGCTCCAGACAAACGTTTTCAAAAATAACTTTCTAATACCCAAATCTATGTTTGATGTCAACAGATTTATTTTCTTAGAAATGCTTTGCTTGCCTGAGCCAACCTACTTTTTTATATATTTTGTTGAAAGATTTAAAAATGTTTCTAAATCGAAATACAGTAAAACTTTCCTTCATCGGAATTGAACCATACTTGCAAATGTTTACGTCAAAAATAGGTTTCCTGTTAACCGAGGTAGGTCAATGCTAATATAATTAAAATAATTAATTCATATAATGGACATAATGAGAAAAAATGAAATGGTGCACATACCTTATTCAATGTTTTACAGTCAGGGCCATAGAGAGCAAACATGGGCCCTAGGAATAGGTCTTCCGGCCCCTCCAATTTATTGCAAATAAAAAGCACCGTGGAAATTCCCGTGGAATTTAGGTTGCCTAAATGAATATTAAGTTACTTCCTTTTTTTAGCTTATTTTCATTTAAAAAAAATTAGGCTTATAAGATTACCTTTTGTCCGTGTGTGTGTGTATGTGTGTGTGCATTTTTGTTTGTGTTTATGCGTATGTATGTGTCCCCCTAATACATTCTAAACGGGAGGAGCGATTTTAATGAAACTCGATAAGGTTATAGTACTATTTTGTCCAACCCCGACTGTCCTTTTAAATTTTTTATTACGTCTCACCAATTTAACATGGTGGCTGTGCGAAATATTTCACGGGCATTCTATATCTCCGAAACTATTACTGATATCGCCCTGAATTCTTTCAAAGATGATAAAGGGCACTGCTAGAAGTTTACCTATGTAACTTTCAAAACATCTGTTTAGTACAAAACCAACATGGCGGCCAAGCAAAGTTGAAACATTTAAATAGACTTTTCCCGCGATTCATCCATCCGAGGGCAGTGAAACATGGTACAGCAAATGTTTATACACATTGCAATGCACATACATTTAATTTAGCTCAATTGTTTACATAACCTCAAGATGACGGCTGTGTGAAATATTAAAATTAAATATTTATCTCTTGTGTCCTAATCTTGTGATCGAAGTCAACGTTTGAATAACAAACCTACAAAATAATTGCCATCTAATAATTTATAACCGTATGGCGCACATACTTCGTATATAAATATCCAACATGGCGACCATCCGAAATATTTAGACGGTTCTCAATATCTACTAATCTATGACAGCAAACTGAAATTTTGTATGTTGATATAGGCTATGAACATAAGTTCACCTATGGAACTTTCAATAACCTGGTGAGCACAAATCTACATGGTGGCGACGCAAAATGTAAATATTTAAATGGACGTTTGTCGCGATTTAACCATCCGACTGCAGTGAAACTTGGTACTGTAAATGCTTATACACATTTTAATCCACTAACATCTAATATATTTCAAATATTTTCATATCCACATGATGGCGGCTGTGCGAAAGTTTAAAATCTTGTTTTTATTTCATGTGTCCTAATCATGCGTTTGAAGTTTGAAAAATACACCTACGCAATAATCTTCATGTAATAGTACATAACTCTATAGCCTACATATATTAAAATCCTACAAATGCGACCATCCGATATATTTAGACTGTCATCAATATCTACGTATCTTTCAGCAATCAAACTGAGATTGTGTATGTTATAATAATAATAATATACTAATAATAATATCGTATGGCCTCGGTGGCCGGGTGCAAGCTTTGTAATTTGACACCCAGAGGGTAGCTTGCTTGTCGAATTTCGTTGTTCCTTGAATCACTATGGGAGTCAAGGAGGTTAGATATGTAAGCTCCTTGAACACTATAGTGCTTTCTAGTAGATAAATGAGGAAATTTGTGTTGGCGGAAACTCCCGAGATTAATTTTGCCATTATAAACACGGCCTACTGAATTCAAATGGGTTCTTTGACATGCCAACATCGTATGACATGCGTGTCGTATTTTTGCCGCCTTTCAAAAAAAAATATCACTTACCACGGCCAGGAGCGAACCTGCAATCTTGGTGTTAGTAGACTGACACGTTAACCACTCACCCACCGTGGCAAGCTATTGTGTATGTTGAGAGTGGCTATTAACATAAGTATGATATATGAAAATAGGCTATTTAGTTCTTCATGGAACTACTTGTTAGTTATTCAACCACTCTCATTCTTTTCGTTCTCTCTGGTTGTTATTTTACTTCAAAACTTTGATCACTGATTACAAATTTAATTTCAAATGTATCTGAACGTGTTCAAACACCACACGAATAAGCCATATTCCTTTCACAAATGTATAAATAAAGATTCATTATTTTTTCTGAGAAACTCTACGCTCCACAAAGAGCTCTTGAACATAAGCTCATAATAAATTAAATGGACAACTCAGGCAACTTTGCCATTTCCCCGGAAGAAAAACTAAAAACACAATGGTTATTTATAAAATTAATTTTATGTTCTCTTTGTTATGTGTTGGTTACTACTATTCACTGGCTGTATTTACATCGAGCAAAGTGTTATAAAAAATCATAATAATTAAGACATTAAATTAAATCAAGTTGTCCACTCTAAATCATTTCCCCCCCCAGGGGCTCACATCTAGTGGGACGGGGCCCCAGCTGATTCCGGCATTGCTTCCACTTACTTGTGCCGGGCTCCTCTCAGCCTTCTTTCCTGTCGACCTCACTTGGTCAACTCTTGTTCTCTTCCGACCCTGACGGTATTGGGATATCCGAAGCCTAGGGAGTCTCTTCCTTTCCCGCCTTAATTGGCCCTTGTCTCATCTTTTCTGATACCCTCCTTCTGCGAAGGGTCAGCCTTCTTTTTCTTTTAATTTCATGTTATCTCCTGCCTTCTGCTCAAGGCCCTCAAGGAGGCAGGGTGAATGTAGCCCCACCACTTCTGGTGCACCCTGGATATTGTTATACCCTCAGGGGCTCACGGATGGTTAATTCGGGAGTTGGCGACTCCGAGGGATTCCTGAGCTAGGTCCGGTTTTCCCCCTTTTCTCCTTTCCCTCTTGGGCGGACCCTCTTCTCCTTCACTTTCCTAGCTGCCTTTCGTGGCTCTCCTCCATTCCAAGTCCATCAATCCGCATTCTTTGAGGGTTGAGGGCATTTCTATTCCTCCTGTCCTATATTTGCCTTATTCTCCCTTTGTTTTCCATTTCTTCTTCTAGTAGGCTCTATAAGTTAGTAGTTAGTTTTAGTTATAGGCCTAATTTACATTTCATTTTCATCTTCACGATCACCCAAACCATTAGGGGCCGATAACCTAGATGTTAGGCCCCTTAAAACAACAATTATCATCATCATCATCTAAATCCTTTTACCGCCTCGGGCTCCGGTGCTACAGCCTCGCTCACCCCTCCCTCTCATCGCGCCTATACACAATGCAACATATTTCTGCTACTGTATCACCTTTACTCTCGTGTTAAGATCAAGCACAACTCTTGCTCTCGAAGCCATAATGAATCTTACCAAACTGAGTCAGTAATGTAAGTGCTCAGTTAAAAGCTGCATTCTAAGCTGATTGACATGGGCCAAGACAAAGACAGGCATTTGTTGATTGACAGCTCATTAAAGCAAGAATTGGTATAGACTTGGGGAACAAGATACAGGCAATTAGCCGTACACTTTGATGAGTATAAGTTGGAGAACAAAAGAAGGAAGACCTATTTGCACATTCCTTGTTAGTTTCAAAATCAACGGTTACAGCAGACAAGGTATACTTCCACAAGGTGCCTGGAAATTTTCTAAATACTGAATTCCGTAAGTTGGGAAATTTTCGGCTGAAATGCGTATTTTGATTTCCTTTGTCTGCGTAACACATTTTCCGTTTAATGAAGGGAATTTAACAGATTTTTCATCCCTAGTTCACGAGACCGTCAAAACATTCTCTTTAAGACAGGTGTCTGTTTCATAAAGGGTCCGTTAAAGTTAGATTTTTTGTACTACTAAGTTTGTAGTTTGGGATCATATTCTTTTACATACCTGCCAAGTTTTCCGGTTTTCCCGGAAGATTTCCGGATTTTGGGGTGTTTTCCGGTTGTCCGGATTAACATAGTTTTTATAAATAACTAGCAGTGCCCGGCATGCGTTGCAATGCCAATCATAGAAAGCGTTGGCGATGTGACTTTGTTTGTTGAACTTGATTTTGGATTCCCAATATTTTTTTCTTCTTACGTTCACCACCTCTAAACTATTATAAAATTGATTTACTATCTCAGAAACATTCATGGGAGCATGCTGAACAATTTATCAAAGATTCGTCGCAATGAAATGAATGGTAGCCTATATGAACGCATACGGGTCTTTGTTGGAACGATTCGAGCGCTGTCACCCATTTGTTGAATATACTCGTACGCTACCTATTGTAAAATGGATTTACTAAGTCGAAAACCTTCCCAGGCGTGTATACAACATCTCACCCAAGTTTCATCGCTATAGGACGAATGGTAAATGAACGCATATGGGACTTTGTTGAAACACTTTGCGCGTCGTCGCACATTTGTTTAATCTACTTGTGCGATACCTATTGAGAGGTGGATTTACTAAGCCAGAAACTTTACTTGAAGTATACACAACATCTCACCCAAGTTTCAGCGCTATCAGACTAACAGTATATGAACGCATATGGGACTTTGTTGAAACACTTCGCGGGTCTTCGCTCATTTGTTTAATCTACTGTACTTGTGCGATACATATTGTAAAGTGGAGTTACTAAGCCAGAAACCTCCCCTGAAGTGTACACAACATCTCACCCCAGTTTCATCGCTATCGGACGAATAGTATATGATGCATACGTGACTTGGTTGAAACGCTTCGTGCGTAGTCGCTCATTTGTTGAATCTACTCGTACGCTACCTATTGTAAGATGGATTTACTAAACCAGAATCCTTGCCTGGTGTGAACACACCTTCTCACCCAAGTTTCATCGCTATCGGATGAATTGTATATGAACGCATACGGGTTTTTGTTGAAACGCTTCGCGCGTCACCTCTCATTTGTTGAATCAACTCGTGCGCTACCTATTTTTAAGTGGATTTACTGCGCCAAAAACTTTCCCTGAAGCGTACACAACATCTCACCCAAGTTTCATAGCAATGGGATGAATGGTATATGAACGCATGTGGGTCTTTGTTGAAACGAATCGCACGCCATGTTATTGAAGCTACTCGTGCGCTATCTACTGTAAATTGAATTTACTATGTCTATAACTTTCCCGGGAGTGTGCACAACAACCCACCAAAATTTGGTCGCAATCGGATGAATTGCAGGCTATATGAACGCATCGCCAACACTCATTTGTTTTAACTTCTCGCGCGCTCTCGATTGTAAATTGGATTAACTATGCCTATAACCATCCCGGACGTGTTCCCAGCAACTCACCAAAATTTGATCGCAATCGGATGAATGGTTTATGAACGCATAAAAGACGAACAGACGAACATATATATATATATATATGTCTGCCCCAAATGAGGTCATCTGGAAACAACCATTGTATTTTTGAGTTTTTGCAAGAAAATGACGTGATTCGGGTGTTTCGCCACAAAGCAATGAATGCAATGGCTCTGGTGGCGGAGTCAATAGTGGCAATTTCACTTTCCCACTAAGGCAGCACAATCAAGGTGTTTCTCCGGAAAACTTCAATGCGCCACAATACTCGCAAACAACGTTCATTGGCCCAATGCAAACGCTAGGATGCAAGCAGTAATCAGTGCTGCTCGATTCAAATCAGCATCTGATAAATCTCTTCTTGTGCGTCGAAATGTATCTACTTCTTGATCTCTGTTGTTCGCTCGACGATTTCGCATTGACAACAGATCTGTTTCACGGGCTGCCTTAATTTTGCTCTTGTGATTTGGAAGCTCGAAGTCGAGCCATACTAACGCGGCGCTCTTCACGGGTCTTCTTCAGTCCTTTCATTCACAATGCTTCGTATCCTTCTTGCTTTATGGCTTTGTCGGGAAAGATTCGATCGTCTTTGTCGCGGCATTGTTAATGCTGATTCAAAGAGAATACAAATTACCTTGAGTAACTAACGGGATTTTATGTTAAGAGCCTCATTTTCTATACCGGTAGTGGAGAGCGCTACTCGCATCCAGTCGGCCGTGCCTCCTCAAGAGCTACTGTTGCCTGGAAACGACTTGCCTTGCCATTCCTTCATGAGTATATTTTAGCTGTCTTTTGCGTTACGTTTTATAGTGACTTGTATTCTCTTTGACGTTTTATGTCACGTCACGGGATAAAAAGGAGCCTATCCTATGTCCGTCTCCTGGTTCTAAGCTACCTCCACGCCAATTTTCAGCCAAATCGGTTCAGCCGTTCTTGAGTTATAAATAGTGTAACTATATATATATATATATATAGATTATTTATATTATTTATATTATTTATATAATCCGGGCCGTGAAAGCCTTAATATACAAACATAGTTTTTTTCTTCGGATTTTCAACTCCCTAGCTTGTTTCCGTTTTCTGCATCCAATTCTCATTTCAGTTTTGATTTTCGATAATAGCTGCCATTCCGAGATGCGAGTGTTTCAAATTCGACTGAAAATCGACTGAAAATCGACCGATAAGTTTATCGATAATCCCGTCTTGCACATTATCACTGCGCTTTTGTCAGTAATTCCTTGCGTTTGACATTACGCTGAAAGTCGATCGAACTGTCTATCGATAATCACATCTCGCAGATTATCGCTGTGGGAAAACTTGGTTTTAAGCGGTGTTTGCACAGGGTGTCTACTGGATGTCTGGATAGTTGGAGGTAACGAAAATTCGCCGAGGTCGGTTTGAATCATTTAAAGCGGCGCCGATTGCGTAAGCTATATTTCCCCGTGCACGGCCACAATGAAATGCATACTGAGGATACCTTCAGTGGTACTGTATACATTGGCTCAACGTATATTTTCGGCATCAAGAAGAGCGTTTAGTTTTGTGTGAAATATTCTTCTGTATTATTCGGAAACCTAACTTTTTGCGAGTCGTTTATTCGCGATAACTTCCAAAACTCGACAGAAACCTTTTATTTCTGATATTGACCTCTAAATTTGGAGACTATCTCAAATTAAAGTTCAGAAATAACGCGAAATAATTTATTGTTGCAATCTTGCGAAATTATTCCGTTTCGGAAATAAATCGCAAAAATGCTTCGAAGTACAGACTATATTTAAAAATCTATCCGTCTCGTAAATTTGTGACATCCAGTGTGGTTAATTCGAAATTCCGTTATATGTCTATTTTTCCTTCGAACTTTGATTCAATTGGATTATATAATCTAACCGATTATCTCGAAAACTTGTAGGCCTATAATTTGAATTCCAAACAAAATGTGTCGTCTTGTATTATTCGTGCAATCATCTCCGAATAATTCGTAATATCTGATACCTACTTCCAACGTTCATCCTCCAAAATCACATTCTCAAGACGGCCGGCTGACCGCACGACTTACCTGCGGGAATCTCGTCAAACGGGTCGAGATGATGGCAGTTGCGTAAAATGATAAAACCCGTCGCGAACTTGTGTCTACGAGGACTGTGGAATCCTGTCAAAGGTGGTTGGGCACCCATCACGAAACATACCGAACCCTACTCGCCACTTTTCCCATGGCCGTATGTTTAAAAGTGTACGGGGAGCGGGAAGTGCGTCAACCCTCTTGGAAATGGCAGACAAAGTTACGTAGGATCGCGATAATCATTTCTTCTCGTGATCCACCGTGAACTTCCAATCAAAGCATAGGGACAGCGGGAATCTAGGCGCCGACCATACAACATGCCCATAAATGTTCGTGAATTTTAACCATGCCCAACCTCGAGCTTGCCTCCGCCATTCTGCCATGACAGACAGATACAGACTATCGTTGATTGGTCGGGTGCGGTGCCGATTGCATAATATCGCGTTCTCAGTGTCCAACCGCGAGGACAACGTGAATCTCGTAAAACGACTGAGAGCGGCAGTGATTGCGATACATCGCGATATTTCTCCGCATTCGATGACTAGTACAACTGGATTCTTGTCAAACGGACAGCAAGCAGCGCCGATTGCGTAATAATACTATATTTTCCCGTGCCCGACCTGAAGGACAATAGAAATCTCGTCGAACGACTAAAAGTTACACCGATTATGTAAATCGCGATTTTTCTCCGTGTTCTATCGCGAAAATTACGGGTATCGCGTCAAACGGCTGACCAGCGCCCATTGTGTAACGTCTCAATATTTCTACGTACTTGACAGCGAAGACATAATTCGGTGACGATCACGTAACGTCGCGTATATTTCTTCGTGATCTACCACGGGAACAAAGGAAATCTCCCCAAACGGCCAAGATCAGAGCAACTTCTCGGTAATCATAACTTCTTGCACACAAGGCGGCATATTAGCTGAAACAACTCATTTGATATTCAATATCCACTATTTATTTTTATCTTTTAAATTTTTATAACACCTTTAAGAGAATTTTATTCACTGCTCTAAACACAATTCATTGTGGTTTTTCTTCACCGCGTGATGAGCATCTATGCTTGCCGACCGCAGACGTATCTTGAATTAAAAGGTAGCTAAAAAGTAACTAATTTTTATTTCATCCTTACAGTAGACAGTTTTCGTGATGAATTCAAGTAAGAAACGATATCATCAGTATTTCAGGGAGGCATATCCTTCAGAATTTCCTTGTATTAAGCGATCACGTTAAGGTGAAACATTCGCATTCTCATCTCTCCTCTCCAACCTGGTTTGCTTAGCCTCGCGAGGAGGAACTGAGGAGAGGTGGGTTCGATTTCCACCACAGCCAGTGTTCTGTGACTTGCAAGTTCAAGTGAAGAAAAGCTCATGTTTGTGTAGTGTGTGAACTGTACCCAATTATAGACTATGTGTTCTTGATCTAATTGCAATATTTTTGGAAATTGGCACAACGAATTAGATAGTCTCACATCACCAAGAGTTTGTAATCTCGTTCCCTGTAGTCTTTTCTCGCTATTTTTAAGACATGGCGACGCATGTACGCGTTAAATTTTTGCCCTTTGGGATCTTCTGGATTTCTATTTTTGAAATTTGGCAGGTATGCTATTAAATTAAGTTTGGTAGAGTACCTCCCCCACCTAAACAAATTAATGTTTACATTATACTCTATTGTTCCTACGCGTCTCAACCACGGGGTCAGCCTATCCCCAGACTCGGAAAGGAAAGTGGATTTGAACCCCACCATCCTCGAAATGGTTTTCTATTTTTAACTCCATGCAAATGTTGAGATGGATCCTTCTAAGAGGCCACGACTGCTTCTTCCCAGATCCTTATCCTATTTAATTCATTTTCCATCATTTGGTGTCTTACTAGCGACTGTCATGAGGTTGGCGTCAGGAAGGGCTGCTGGTCATAAAAACCATGCCACATAGAAAATAATCTTACTTCATCTAATAATTGATTTTGTAACTTTCAGTCGGTCAACACAAAATCATTCCAATTACTGGAATATGTGAAATGATAACCTGAAATAAATTACATGTGATTAAGACATATATATTGTTATGGAGCCAACGGCCTGGCCATGTTGAAACTCCGGATCCCATGAAAACTCCGCAGTTAAGCAGCATTGGGCGTTGTTGGATCTTGGATGGAATGCCGGTTCATTAGGACCTCGCGTTGTTGGCGGTGAAAGCAGGAGCGGAAAGGCCCTGGGCAACCTACCGCACCTAAACTCCGGTTGAGGATAGCCTCTTCGGAGGCACGGACATGCCTTCATGCAGAATACCAATAATAATAATAATAATAAACATTAGTAACTACAGAGGTGTGGAAATTATGAGAATCAAATGAACAATTTAATTCAGCCACAGTTTATCATTCAAAATCATTTTATAGACCAACTGATTACATATTTTATAGACCTACTTAGTCATCTCCCCTATGGACTTATGACTTTTCCCCTAAGAAGTTGCTCTGGTATATTTTCAAAATTGGGGATTCCGAGACACACCTTCACTGGGTCAGTTTCCTTGCTTTATTTAATTAGCCCTCTAAATCAAATGATTTCAATCCATGGTCCACGAATGAGTGATTAGTTCATGAGTAAAAATATTTTAAATCCCCCTGCTCTAATTACATACGAGAACTAGTGATCAAAATGAATGAGCCCAGCGAGACTGACCAACCGCAACATAACTTACTTTCAGGAGAGGAAAACAAAATTGGCCAGGTTCATTGAACTGGATAAAGATCTGAAAGAAGTGGGGATTACACCAACTGACATTCAGGAGCGCGTCCCACTCAAAAGAAAACTTCAAGCTTGGAAAGGATTCCAAGAAAAACCGAAGCTGAAAACGGGAAAGATTTGGACCCAGGAACGGAAGGAAGTCCACCGAGAACGAATGTGGCCGTACTGGGCAAACATCAAAGCCTGAAGGAGACAGTTGGAATGACGTTGTCCATAGATGGCCTATACCATATGAATGAATCAATAATAGTGTAACTCGTTAACATTTTTATTTTGGTCCGTATAGAGTGCTTGGATATGGCAGTTATTTCAATTCTAGCTTGTACTGTAAATGCTCTTAGCAGCATTACTGGGTTACTACGTAACATTGTCAAATTGAGCTCACATATCATTTGTTTAAAGAGAGCAGGGGCAGTTTAGTTATCTAGCGCATATTATGAGCCATGATGTAGCCGTTTGTTGCAACCATAGCGGTAATCATCTCACTGAGGTGTCAGACGGAGTTAGATAAGCAGATTTAGGGATCACTGTCGGATAAAGGAACTGCAATATGTACCTTATACTTAAGATTGTATCTAACTCCAGATGAATCTGAATAATAAAGCATATTGTATGGTATCTCTGTAGTTACTGTTTGACATATGAGTGCACAGTATGAACAAGCATATGCAATGAGCAGAATTGGAGCCAGTCCATACGTGACAAACATGTATATCGTTGCCTGAGTTCTTAATAGTATAATCAATTACAAACAATCACTGTAATTCAAATGATTATCACAGAAAGTGAAAACCGTGATTTTACAACAAAGTCCCGTATGCGTTCCTTTACCATTCAATTGCGATGAAACATTGGTGAGTTGCTGTGCACGTTCCCACGAATGTTTCCGAATTAGTAAATCCATTTTACAAAGGTTTAGAGGCAGTTAACGGAAAAGGAAATAAAACCAGTGTGTCCAAAAGCACTTCAACAAACAATTGACGTTGCAACGCATGTCGGGTACTGTAAGTTATAAATCATACTAATATATAAAAATAAGATGGTGTGTGTCTGTCTGTCGTCCTGTCTGTTACTCAATCACGCAAGAACCACTGGTCCGATTGAAATGAAATTTTGCATGGATGTAGCTGATTTAGCAGGTTTACACATAGACTACTTTTGATTTCGATATTTTGCACTATTTAAAAATGGCGACCATTTCAGTGATGTCACTACACCCTTTGGTTTCAAAATTTAATATTTCCATTTCAAATAAAAAGAGAACGCTAGGAAATAGCAAACTTTTGATGGCACAAATGAGCTTTAAAATTTAATTTTCTATCGTAAAGATCCTGATCACTTTTCGTGTATCTCCAACGGTTAGCAAGCAAAACCTATAAAACACGGTCAACGCCGAACGGTGCAGTATATCTCTCTATATATAAAAATGAAAGTTGTCTGTTTCGTCTGAATTTATACGGAAATTTGAGTTATTTACGCGTTTCAGACTGTTTTATGATGGATGCGCGCGAAATTATTTTTTTGACTGTTTGTTTGTCTGTGGACAAATTTGTTCCCTTATAACTCGAGAACGGCTGGGTGTATCAACGTCAATTTGGTACACATATCCATCAGAGGCACGACACTAATCATTGATGTAACTCTTCCCCGTACCTCTCATAAAAGGGGGCCTACCCCCGTAAAATACATGCTGAAATAGGCGTAGAAGGACGAGACAGAGCTCATTTTCAGTCCCTTAATGTGAGAGACAAAACTTGGGGGCTCTAAAGGGCCCCCAAAACCACATTTTAAGGCCCTAAAACCAACCGGTTTTGAGATATTCCCAGAAAACTAATTTCATTTAATAAACTAATGAAAGAATGCAAGCCGGTACCCATGGCAACAGAATCTCAGAGGTCCATTTATTGCTGTAAGACGCAATGCAATTCCATTAATTACATTAGTGTGAACCGGTTATCAGACAGATTCTACACACACCCAAAGTACACGGGGCTACATGACCGCGTTGTCGCAGCCCCTAAACTTAAGAACCAACCAACATTAGTGTGAAAGTTTGCAAACGGCCTAGAATGTCATCACGGAACCAAATTAAGCTGTAAAATTCATCAATACGTATAATACGTCAAGGGGTACTCTAGAATTTTTTCACGTGATTTACACCTGCGGGTGTGGTACGGCAGGTCTATTATATTCCTATCCCTATATTATATTATTATTATTAGTAGTAGTAGTAGTAATAGTAGTAGTAGTATTTTATTATGGCGTACAATGACGAGACAAAGCCCCTCGTTGCCAGAAACAAAACTTGGGGGCCCTAAAGGGTCCTCAAAAACTACATTATAAGGCTCTAAAACCAACAGTTTCTGAGATATTCCCTGAAATCTGATTTAATTCAATTTAACAAACTAATGAAGGAATGCAAGTCGGTAACCATGACAACATTATCTTAAGGGGTGACATCCAACTTTACATCTATTTCTGTAAGAAGCAATGTCACTCCATAGGCCTATATTACATTTCTGTGAAAGTTTGCAAATGGATATTAGGTTATCGCGGAACCAACTAAGACTGAATAATTCATCAATTAAGGGGGTCAAGGGGTAACCGGGAATTTTTTCACGCAATTTTCACGTGCGACATATAGTACAGAAGGTCTATTATATCTCCATACAGCAACATTATTTTCAAAAATTCCTGAATTGAATCAGCATATTTTGCGGCCTTGAGGAATTTGGGCCAATTGAGGTGAAAGAACCTGAATTTTCATGCACCACAAGCCTTTATAATTTATGAAAGGGGTCTTCCTGTGTATGGGGACCTAACACATCGTAGAGGGTCAGTTTTTATGTGACGTGTATTACGTTTCGTCTACAAGGATTTCAATTCTATTTCACGTCAGGAAGTACACGTTAGGTGAATTTAGTTTGAGAGCACATTGTAACTCATAATTTTTCTTTTGTCGACATACGGGTTCATCGTAAGGATGATTTTGTTTGATACTGTGTGGTAGATATGCCCATATTTGGATATCGGGGTGATATGTTGTAGACAATAGAATTGTCTGTCTATCTTTCTGTGTATCTTTATGTACACCAATAACTCGTGTTCGGACGCTTGGTGCATCGTAAAATGAGAGTCAATACGCCAATCATGTATAAAACTCTTCGCCGTGCTTTTCATGCAGTAGAAAGGTGGATATAGGGAAAAACTTCTCAAAATACATGCTAAAATAGGCGAAATATAAAAATTATCCTCGGAGGACGACCAAAGCATATGTTGCGCTTCTCAATGTGAGAGACAAAATTCGGAGTCTATAAAGGGTCTCCGAAAACCACATTTTAAGGCCCTTAAATTAACAGTGGGTGTGGTATTCCCAAAAAACTAACTTCGTTCTGATAAACTTATGAAGGAATGACAAACCGCTAACCGTTGCAACAGTAGCTCAATTGATAATGTCTGGTGTTAACACCGAACACCGTTCGAAGAACGGGTACTTCTGCTAGTAAATAAATATATTCACTCATTCAGTCAGTGAAACAAAATTTTCCATTTATCAAGAAACTAACCACTCATCAATTAAGTTTCTTCACAGATGAGCTTATTTACACAATGGTTTGTTTGACGTACAACTTGAACTTTATTACTTATCTCGGTGAATGATGTGTTACTAGCCTTAAAGCTTGCTAGTGGTGCACATCTGTATGACTGAGTAGGCCTGAAAGATATTGGAGCTAATAGATGTCAAAGTCACATTCATGGTGTTACTTATTCTTTTTCACCAGTGTGGAATGCATAGGCATCACACACACACAATCAGTAGTCAGCAGTGAACTGACTGTTAGGTAGTCAGCCTGGAGGCTGGTTGGATCCTCAAAGAGCACCACCATAGGTTATGAGGTAGAAACCCACAAAACCGAGGCAACACTATAAAGAGGCATAATAGGCATGGTGAGGAATGAGGTATTTTGCCATTGCTTTCCTCACTGAGTCAGTACAGCTGTACTAACCATACGAGCAAAACCTTTCACAGCACCCACAGGCACTAGCTGTGCCCTGAATGCCATTACTCAGCACCACTCATACCTCAGTAGCTTCCATATAATCACAGCCATAAATGAGACTGAGATATCAGTGAAAAGCCACATGTTACTCTAGCCTGTGCCAAATGTAGTGCATTCATCAAGAGATGGTAAACAGGCAGAGTAGTGAACCACAAACCCTAAAGAAACCAACACTTGATAATAATATATATTACAAGTACCGCAGCAAAATCAAAATAATTCCTTACAATTTGCAGAGATCCTCTTAAAGACAATATAGCTATATCATTAAAATATTTGTTGGGTATTTCTCGTTTTAGCAGATTTTACAAAGAAAACTTGGGATAGTTCTTCTGGCACCTACCATCAGTCCATGGTTTTAAGCAGACGGACACCCAATATATTATTCTAAGTGATATACGATGTAGCACAACGTATGTTACAATTTTCTTATTCGTTGATGCACCGTCAATCACGAATAAAATAGTTTCCATCAACGTTTACTCTGATCCAGAACGTTAACAGCATCTAATAAACGGCTGATGACTGTACAGAATGGAGTATAACCTATCTGAACGATTACGTTCCGGGTCTTTTGTCGTAAATCCAGTTGTATAGTCGTTAATAAACATGTTGTATCAAAAATATCCTTAGTTGTATTTGCCTATGTCACTAAGGGATGACGTAAAATGACAATCCTGTAGTTAAATCGTAACCGCTGTGAGTAGGAACATGCTTACAATAACTGATGTTTGCATTTGAATCTTAATCTTGCCGGGCTACACCAATAGCATGTTTTGAGCCGGGTAGCGCCTAGACAGCTTGCAGCCTACATGTGCAAGCGCTACTGCAGTAACATGGGTTGTATTGTGAAGCACTTTCATGGGATAGTAACAATACCCCAAAAAATAGTGCCAGCTACAGAAATACACTGACATTTTCTCCATCCTCGTGCCATGATATATTAAGAGCTGTAACCTACAATAGGCACCTTACATGTATTTGTTCCAGTGGCCGAATGTGGTGAAGTATTTTTGATATTAATTACATTGTTAGAATGAATTCAAATTCATTTGCATTACATCCAAGTGATACAATGAACTTTTAACTCTTTAACCAAGGAAGTCGTTCATTTCACAGATCAATTTGGTTCATCGTGTCTCCTCAGGAACTAACAACCTAGTGGAAGGAAGGAAGCTTGTAGTTTAACGTGACCGTTAATCTTGAGATCATGAGCCATGGGACCTCCTTTTAACGTTTAATCCGAACCACATGACATGGCATTTCACATCGAAAATCTCACATGCATTGACCCGGAATCGAACCCGGTCCACCTTGGTGAGAGGCCAACAGCTTGACCGCTGCGCCACCACGCCACGGGGCCCCTGCTGAATTCGACATTGCTTTCACTTATAGATGAGACAGCCAACGCGTACCTAGGCGGTGCGGCGTTCTCCGTTACCCACAATCCTACCACTCACCCCACCCAGCTTGTTATGAGAGTTTGGTGTCGGGTTCCTATCTCTCGGCAACAGATGTCCCTCGTGATTTAAAGGTATTTTAGGATACTAGGGCTGTATAACTATTGTCTTGAAGAGAGAAACTTAAGAGCCAACTTTAGCTTGAAATCCCTAACCCTTGTGGTGTTTGAAGCCATATTTTCAGTGTTGCCTTAGTAAACAAGAGTTTAGTGCTTTTCAGTCGGTCAACACGAATGTACCCAAAAGAGATGGGTTATGCCCTAATCCTGAAATAAATTACATGAGATTAATAAAACACTAGGATACCATCATCAGATCCATTACACTTAGGCTACAAAATCTATGTTTGAAATACAGGTGAAAATATTTACAATATGTACAATTATTTAGTGTTTTATTAATCTCATGTAATTTATTTCAGGATTAGGGCATAACCCATCTCTTTTGGGTACATTCGTGTTGACCGACTGAAAAGCACTAAACTCTTGTCCCTAACCCTCATAAAACCGCCCGCCTGCTGGGCGATAAATACTTGTATAAGGCTTAGAATCAATCGCATGCCGATTTCTTTGAAACTGCCTAGGACTCCGTTCATTGTCGTGACCATATATGTGTTAGGCTCACCTCTTCCATCATTCCTGTCAACCTATCTTGATTTACTAAGAAGATGAATCTGTTGACATCGAATACAGATTTAGGTATTAAGAAGTAATTTCTGAAGGCCTTTGTCTGGAGCGTGGCACTCTATGGAAGTGAAACTTGGACCGTTGGAGCAGCAGAAAAGAGGAGAATTGAAGAGTTTCAAATGTGGTGTTACAGGAGAATGATGAAGATCAGATGGGTAGAAAGGGTTACGAATGAAACGTTATTTATACGAGTGGGAAAGGAGAGATGTTTCTAGCGACTGCTAATGAAGAGAAGAGATAGGTTGGTAGGACACATACTAAGACACCTAGGAATAGCAAAATAGTTATAGAAGGAAGGCTCGAGGATAAGAACTTTAGTGGGAGACCAAGGTTAGAATATATTTAACAGATTGCCCATGATGTTGGGTGTGGTAGCTATGTAGAGATGAAACGATTAGCTCAGGACAGGGATGCATGGAGAGCTGCATCAAACCAGTCGAATTACTGAAGACTCAAACAACAACACTAAAAAATGGCTTCCAACACGATAACGGTAGGCCTACTCGTGATTGGGACCTATATTGGGAAGGATGCTGCCATGGATTGTCAAGTTCCATTCCTGGGATTGAAGCGGAAAACGACGGAAAACCACTTTTAAGAAGGCTGAGATTGGGAATTAATCCCGATTCTCCTCTAAGTTATCCCCGTTAAGCTGATTGCACCCCATTCCAAATCTCATGGCATAATTAAAATCTTCCATGGCAGAGCTGAGAATAAAACCCAGGCCGTATTTGACCAGAACGGCAGACTAACTTAATTTCTGCGTTTTGTTAACAGTCTCGCCCAGCGTATTGTTCGCTCTGGCTATCGAGAACAATGCCAGTTGCTTGAATCTCGATTGTATAAAGGCGTGTCCATTTCACAAACTGACTCGCACTAGATCCTAGAGACTGCCAGAGGGCGGCGCGTGTGATCTGCCGGGAGATGAGCTAGTGGCCGACTGACCTGCCCTCTACCGCTAACAGCCGTTACTTCTACGTGTGTCACGTGACTGGACCAACTGACATTTGAAATTGACTCCAGATACACTACCAAGGGAATTTCTTTGGATAACTAATGACCCGCGACAACTGTGCAAGACGACCTCACGCCAAGCTATTGCTGTTTAGGTGCTTGGACATCCTTGTCATCAGCACCTGACTGGCTGCGTGGCTCAGCGGTAACGTTCTCGCCTGCTGTGCCCAAGGTTTCAGGATCCAATCCTGGAGCAGTCATCTGGCATTTGAGGGTGCGCAAATGTGAGGGAGCCGTGTTAGTAGATTTACTGGCACGTTAAAGAGCCCCTTCGGAGAACTATTCCGGCTCCCCGGCGTCTCTAAAAGCTGCAGTAGTTGAAAGGGACGTAAAACCAATAACAATATCATCAGTCTCTAGTACTTGGGTGTGTATGAAACTAAAATAATAAGAGCAAAATTTGTAGATAAAGGATATATAAACAGAATGGAAAGTGAAAATGATTATTACACTTTTATAAAATTTACTAAATAGGAAATGGAGGAAGTCAGGTAGCCTAATTTAACGACATTTTTTTTAAATGTTATCAGGGGAATGTGGGATAGAAGAGCGACAGATGAGAAACACAACAACGATGTATATGAAACAAATATAAGGGTACAGGAGACGGAATCCTAAGCTATAAACTTAATTAAAGTCTAGGATAGCTTTTCTGTATCAATTATAATAATATCAAGATTCAGTAGTACCGTACATAATTAATAGCCATCAGGAGCGTATATAGAGTTTTATTTCGGGCGGTGCCCAACCGGGGCTTAGGGGGCACGGTATAGGCCAAAAGAATAGGGTGTCCGGGGTTCTCCCCTGGAAACCTTTGTATAATTTGGTGCAAAATGATGAGTTTTAAGGATATCTGTCATCACTTTTTCAACCAATTTGTCGTGATGTTTTGTGTTTGGTTATTGTCAAACACAACTAAGACTATTTTAAGATACTTTTTATTAATGCAATCATCTTGCTCACTTACCGGGTGAGTTAGCCGAGGTCGTTACGGCATGACTGCTGGCAGTCGCTCATATCCGGGAGGCGCGGAGGTTCGAATCCCCCCGCCAGCAACCTTGAAGATGGTCTTCTGTGGTTTCCCATCTTCATTCCAGGCAAATGCCGGGGTTGGTCCCCAAGTATAGGCCACAGCCGCTACCTTCCAATTCCTAGCCCTTACATTCCAACTTCCCCCTCCCCCCCCCCCCAACGGTACTTGTAGCTCACCCATTGGGTGTCCGTCTCGAAGCAGCTACAAAACTGGCGAGCCGAACATGTCCTCGGACACTCCCGGCACTAAAAGCCATACGCTAAAAAAAAAAAAAAAAATCTTGCTCACTTGATAGCATTTACATGGAAAGAATTAATGTTACTGTTTTGATTTACAACTCACTCTATAATAATTATAAAGTCAAAGTTTCTTGAAGCATTGCCAAATCGGTTCATAACTTCATCGTCAGTGAGATGTATGTCTATGTGAATAGATTACTATACTAGACCGTTGAGTCCGTTTTCAGAAGTAGAATTTCTTAAGTAGGCTATGTTTTCAACCAACTCTAACTCCGTTCGGCAGTACCCGTAGCTACAGAGAGAGGCAAATTTGCCAAAAGTTTGATAAGGGTATAAAAGTTAGGGAAAAAACTTTTGTCACACGCTTCAAGGGCACTTGTTGCTGTTCTTGGTTCGTACATAGGAGCGAAGGCACTGGAGAGTAATAAGAGGTTATGTTGTTACACATAAGAACAGAGCTAACTGATTGTCACACTGTTTACATCGCTCTACCTTCGCCTTGCTTTGCAACGTTGCCATACGTCACTTAGTAAAATACCTTCGCCTTGCTTTGCGACGTTGCCATACGTCACTTAGTAACAATAGTACATGATTATATTGGTTTCTAATGTTTTAATTCATAAACAAATAATATATGTGACAACAATTTCGGGGGTGTGGGCCGGGCCCTCCCCCCCCCCCTTATATACGCCCCTGATAGCCATCATTAGTGTTTTGATAATTGTTTATAACATTTAATACCATGTAAATTATTTGAAGGTTCTGTGCCTTAATTTCTTAAATTCATGTTGCGATTTATTAATCATAGTCTACTGAACAGGCGTTTGTATTAACCTTCGGTCACATTGCCAAGCGGCTTATTGTCATTAGTGGTTGTTAAGTGATTAGGAGATATCGCTGCGGGTGGCGGGTGAAAGGGTGCTCTCTGGGAAATGTTACTCTGCACCTTTCCTCAGGATCCACTGGTCAGTTCTTGTGAATTAAGACAGCAAAAGTACGAGTTCATTAGGCTTGAATGGTCGTGGGAGCTTGCAGACGATGATAGTTTCATAGATATGAAATATGAATATTTAAGTCAGAGCTGCCCCCCCCCCCCTTATCACACTCTGCCCCCTCCCCCTTCCCTCCCACCCCTAGTAGCGCGCCTTCCACTTTGAGGACCTCTGCATTAAGAGACGCACGTTAGACAATTATGCTCCACTTGTAATGTATGTTGAGAACTACTGTAGCTTCTGGTGAATGTCAGACTAGTGTGCATCTATTATAAAATAATATTGTATAATACTTGAATTTGTTGTTTACTTGTGAAACACACGGTGACATGATGATCTTCCACATATAATGAAGTAGAAAAACACTGATATCTCCTACTCATTTTCAGTTGAAAGCTATTGTAGTGCTATTAGAAGATGCCTTTGAGCAAATATATCTTAGATTACCGGTCCATGCATCAATACTCATGGGAATAAGAACAATCAAGACGCACAGTATCCCTGCAGAGCCTCATCTCTACCTGTTCTGCTGTGGTGTCCTCAACCCAGATGAGACATAAAACAATGTTTTCAGTGGGTATTTGGAGGAAGATTACAACTGAAACTCTCTGAACGTGGGATTCAACACGATCGTGACTGGGACATTTTTGTATAGAATAGATTGTCTTTGACGTTGATATCTAATAAAATAATGATCTTTCAGTCGATCAATGCAGTATTGTGCCCAATTACATTGTGTGGGGTTTAAAAATTATTTACCACACTAATTAACCTGAAAATAATAATAACATGGATTAACAATACTCTTCTTTACTTCGATACACTTTCCTAATTGAGGCATTTAATTGGGCGGCATGTTTCGTTCGTCATGAGACCATTAACAAATCGAGGTTAAATGAAGGGTTTTAAAACATTTTAAAGTTTACAACACTTATGTACAGTAGGCCTACATCTATATATGCAATTGTATTTAATTTTAAATTTAGACACTTCTTTTAATATTGTTGTTTGAGTCTTTTGACTGATTTGATGCAGCATTCATGCCTCCCTATCCTGAGCTAATCGTTTCATCTCTACATAGCTACTACACCCTACATCTGAGGCATTCTGTTTTACGTATTCTTACCTTGATCTACCCTTACAATTATTCTTGTCCTCGACCCTTCCTTCCTTCCATAAGTAAGTTCGCCGTTCCTGGGTGTCTTGGCATGTGTCCTACCAACCTTTCTCGTCTCTTCATGATCAATCGCCATAAATCTATCCCCTCTCCCACTTTTCTTAATACCTCTTCATTTGTTACTCTACGTACCCATCTGATCTTCATCATTCTCCTGTAACACCACATTTCAAAAATGCTTCTATTCACCTCTCTTCTGCTGCGACACCAGTCCAAGTTCCACTTCTTGGGAGTGCCACGCTCCAGACAAAGGCTTTCAAAAGTGACTTTCTGATCTCTAAATCTATATCTGATGTCAACAGATTTCTTTTCTGTAGAAATGCTTTCCTTGCCTGAGCCAACTTACTGTTTATATCTTCCTTATTATTGTTGTTTGAGTCTTCAGTCTTTTGACTGGTTTGATGCAGCTCTCCATGCCTCCCTGTCCTGAGCTAATCGTTTCATCTCTACATAGCTACCACACCCTACATCCGAGGCAATCTGTTTAACATATTCTAACCTTGGTCTACCCCTACAGTTCTTGTCCTCGACCCTTCCTTCCATAACTAAGCTTGCTATTCCTGGGTGTCTTAGTATGTGTCCTACCAACCTATCTCTTCTCTTCATTAGCAGTCGCCAGAAACATCTCTCCTCTCCCACTCGTCTTAATACCTCTTTGTTTGTAACCCTATCTACCCATCTGATCTTCATCATTCTCCTGTAACACCACATTTAAAATGCTTCAATTCTCCTCTTTTCTGCTGCACCAATAGTCCAAGTTTCACTTCCATAGAGCGCCACGCTCCAGACAAAGGATTTCAAAAATGACTTCCTAATACCTAAATCTATATTCGATGTCAGCAGATTCCTTTTTTGTAGAAATGCTTTTCTTGCCTGAGCCAACCTACTTTTTATATCCTCTTTGCTTCGTCCATCACTGGTTATTCTGCTTCCTAAGTAACAGAAGTCTCCTACTTCCTTCAGCTTTTCACCTGCCAATTTGATCTCCATAGGGGTTTCTGATTTATTTCGGCTGCATTCCAGTATTTTTGTTTTACATTTATTAATTTTCATCATGAATTCTTTCCGTAAGACGGAGTCCATACCATTCAAAAACTCATTCAGATCCTCAGGCTTGTTGGCCAAGATGACGATGTCATCAGCAAATCTCAGAGTTGAAATTATTTCTCCTTGAACCTTCACTCCCACTTTAAATTTTTCTCTAATTTCCTTCATTGCTTGTTCAATGTAAAGATTGAAAAGTGTGGGTGATAAGTTGCAGCCTTGCCTTACACCTTTCTGAATACCAGCTTCTCTCTCATGTCCTTCAACTCGAATGACTGCTGTCTGGTTTCTGTATAGATTGTATATCACCCTCCTATCCCTGTACTTTATTCCAATCGATTTCAAAATGTCAAACAATTTAGTCCAATCAACGTTATCAAAAGCCTTTTCTAAGTCTACAAAAGCCATGAACGTTCTCTTATCTTTCCTTATTCTACCTTCCAAAATCAGCCTAAGACTTAGTACAGCTTCCCTTGTTCCTACATTTCTCCTGAAACCAAACTGGTCTTCACCCAACTCCGTTTCTATCTGGCTCTCAATCCTCTTGTAAATTATTCTAGACAGGATCTTTGAAGCATGAGTAATCAAGCTGATTGTACGATAATCTTCACATCTGTCAGCTCCCACTTTCTTTGGTATAGGGATGAATACATTCTTCTTGAAATCAGGGGGTACCTCACCTGTCTCATAAATCCTACACACCAAGTGAAATAACCTGATCAAACCTTCCTCTCCTATGCAGCGTAGCAACTCAATCGGTATATCATCTATGCCTGGTGTTTTGTTCCTGCTTAAGTCTTCCAAAGCTCTATCAAATTCTGATCTCAATATTAAATCTCCTTTCGCATCCTCATCAATTTGCTCCTCCCTTTCCATTACATGATTCTCAATCTCCTTTCCCTTATACAAACTCTCTATGCAAGCTTTCCATCTCTCAACCTTTTATTCCCTATCTGTTAGAGGCTTTCCATTTGTGTCCTTAATATTACAGCACTTAGTCTTCTTTTCCCCAAAAGTGTCTACTTTTCCTAATTTCAGACAATTTTCTATACCAGCACATTTCTGTTTCAACCATTCTTCTTTCGCTTCCTTGCACTTCTTGTTAACCTCATTTCTCAGACGTCTGTATTCTGCTTTCCCCTTTTCATCTCTTACATTCTTGTGCTTCCGCCTTTCATTCATCAATTCGAGTATATCCTGAGTGATCCACGGTTTTCTACCTATTCTCTCTTTCCTACCAATGTTTTCTTCTGCGGATTTTGTTATTTCATTCCTCAAAAGTGCCCATTCGTCTCCAATTGAAGTTTGTTTAGGGTTTTTCATTAGTCCTTCCTTTATACTCTTCTTGAATCTTTCGTTTACATCCTTCTCTTTCAGTCTGTCTATTGCCCACCTTTTTGGCTTTTGACTTTTCTTCAGTTTCTTCAACTTTAATCTGCATTTCATTAAAACCAGATTGTGGTCAGAGTTTATGTCAGCACCAGGATATGTTTTACAATCCAAAATCTGGTTTCGAAACCTCTGCTTGACCATAATGAAGTCGATTTGGTAACGCCCTGTATCTCCTGGTCTCATCCATGTGTATATTCTTCTATTGTGGTTATTGAATAAGGTGTTAGCTATGACCAACTCATGCTCAGTGCAGAATTCTACCAGCCTGCTTCCTCGATCATTCCTTTCACCTAATCCGAAATCTCCTACTATCTTCCCTTCTCTCCCTTTTCCTACCACAGCATTCCAATCTCCCATTACTATAACATTTTCATCACCCTTGATATACCTCAGAATTTCGTCTGTTTCTTCGTAGACCTTTTCAACATCCTCATCATCAGCTTGACTGGTAGGCATGTAGACTTGTACCACTGTGGTGCAGGTAGCTTTAGTATTGATTTTTGCTACAATAATCCGTTCACTATATTGCTCATAATATCCCACCCGCTGTCCAAGTTTCCTACTCAATATGAGGCCAACCCCTGCTTGGCCATTGTTTGATTTAGTGCTAATGACCCTATAGTTTCCTGACCAAAAGTCCTGTTCTTCCTGCCAGCGCATTTCACTAATCCCAACCAAATCCAACCTCAACCTATCCATTTCCCTTTCTAAGTTTTCTAACCTTCCATTTCCTAGCAGACTTCTAACATTCCACGCTCCGATCCGTAGAATGTCAGATTTCCTCTTTGTCACTTCTGTGATGTTAACCCCCTCTCGAGTAGTCCCCACCCGGAGATCCGAACGGGGGACTAGTTTACCTCCGGATTGAAATTTTACAAGGGAGGAGGCCATCATCACATGTATTTATGCATAGAGAGGTGCATATCCTCGGGAATAGCAAACGGCTGTAGTTTCCCGTTGCTTTCAGCCGTGCAGCAGGACGCAGTGTAGCCATTATTTGGCTTATATTATCAATATCTTAACCGTCTATACGACTAGTAAAGAATTGATTTATTCTGAAAGGCTGCTACTCCCTTTCAGAATAAGTAAAGAGCAATTCCACTAACAAAAATACTAACCTTCTACTGTACTAACAATTAAATACCAAAATTCTACTACGAAAAAATACTTAAGTTCCACCAACAACAAATACTACCACTAAAACAGTCTGTCACCAGACACTCCTTATTATTATGTTTTATTATTAATATTATTTAATAACACTTTGTCCTCTAAGCGTCCGTGGCTTAGGCGACAGCACGCCGGCATCTCACCGCTGGGTCCATGGTTCAAATCCGGGTCACTCCATGTGAGATTTGTTCTGGACAAAGTGGAGGCAGACAGGTTTTTCTCCGGGTATTGAGGTTTTCCCTGTCACAATTTTATTCCAGCAACACTCTCCACTATCATTTCATTTCATCTGTAATTCTTTCAATCATTGCCCCAGGGGAGTGCGACAGGCTTCGGCAGCCGGCACAGTTCATATCCTCGCCGCTAGATGGGGACTTCATCCATTCCATTCCCTGACCCTGTCAGTCAACTGGAAGCAGGCTGTGGATTTTCAACAATTTGTCCTCTATTGTTGTTACCCTTCCTCCTAACCGCCACGCTCTCTATTGATCATTTGACTCCATGGGAAAGGGGCTACTGTGAACATTATAAGGATTTTCTGATTATGAAAAAATATTTTTGCTACGTATTCCTACAATATTTGTCATCATCATCATCATAATCATCATGTATTTCATTTAACAGGCTATTAAGGCCCAGGACAGAAAACAAGAGATTAGTAACTTGAACTATAATACAAATTAACTCAGATATTAATTTCAAGAGGAGAGTCTGAGACTTTTGCACAAGTATCGATCACAGATGTTCTTCCATTATGGTGTTTGAAGCCATTTTCAGTCGGTCAACACGATTGTACCCTTATGAGATGGGTTATTCCGTGTACAATGCAACCTTGATTGGCAATTTAAATACAATCACATATTCACTCTATACAAGCAAGTTTGGAGGTCATTTACTACTTTCACTATTTTAACAAAACATCGCATAGACAATAACTAACAAATATTGACGAGTTGAACTATCTCAACTAATACCGCAACTAAAGAAGTGTACATATTGTAAATATTTTCACCCATACTTTCAGCCTAAGTGTAATGGATCTGATGATGATCGCTTGTCGATCGAAACTGGTCATCCAAGTGTATTTATTAATCTCATGAAAATATTTTACAGGATTAGGGAATAACCCATCTCATTTGGGTACAATTGTGTTGACCGACTGAAAACCATCAGACTTTCGATGTTCTTCCACCTTCCCTGGTTCCTTGCATCTTCCATTGTTGCTGTTGGTACCACCATTCCTAAAGCCATTATCGTCCGATCCTTCCATCTTGTTTTAGAGCGGCCTCTTGGGCGTCTCCCAGTTGGTATTTAGTTGAAAACACAATTGGATATGGAATCCTCCGCTCTAATTATAACATGACCCAACCACTGTAACCTTCTCTCTAGAATTCGGTTGATGTTCGTCTTCCCATTAGTCGATACAATATTTGTAGGGTTTTTATCTATGATGCTAGGAGAAAATCGTATAACCACTGTCTAATGAACTCTTTACACGGAATCTGCAAGAACGTTATATTCAAAATCATTTCCAGGATTCTGCAATATTGATACCGGTAACCAGTTCCGATAATATGTAGTTACCATGTGGACAAGAATCGCCAAACAAACGATGTGAAGTTTTCGACTTCACCCGCATAGTACTCCTTTCATAAAAAGTTACTTGTAAGATTTCTCCGGGAGTGGCCTGTCATAGAAAAATGGTTTAAAACAACCGCTCGGAATGCTAAGAATTCTGCTTCAAGTCCCGATGGTCGTCTCATCTTCAATGTTTACACGTCAATGCATTAGAATCTACCCAATAATTTTCATAGATGAATAATAAAGGAACGCTTATATTAGTTTATAATTGGTTCAATTTATGTCTGTTTGAAAGTTTAGATCTGTATGTTTGCTCGGATATGAATTGAAAACGACTTTATGTCATTAAAAAAACGTATACTGAATTTATGATAAGAGAAATGGAACTAAAATCTGGGCCATATATATTTGATTACTGAGAAGAAAAGAGGGAGTTCACGAACTAAATGTGTCAATCTTTCGTTCAAAAATAGACAAGCCAACAAACACTTCTAGGCTATAATTCTTAACATCGGGCATCGGAAAGATTTTGATAAACCGGTAAAAGGCAGGATGTTAGTCTGAATGAACACGTTTTAACTCTCAGCGCATGCTATTTTTTTCTTGTACACATGGACCGTGCTAAACTATGAGTGGTTAAGAACGAGTTTTGAGATAGCTTGGGGGGCAGACCTGGAATCTTACGTAGCGTTACATGAACTGACGTGCGTGGCATGGAAATCTAGGAGAGAGGGCGTGCATTTCCTGTGCTCAATGATTAAGTCATACATGCAGGGTGATTAAGATAATCTCTTTCTTCTTACGGCAAGGGAGATGAAAACGATATTGCACATGCTAGTTGGTTTGCATGAGATGCTGAAGTAAAGCAAGTTTTGGTTCTTGAGTCGAATGATTTAGGGTTATATGTAAGTTAATGAAATTGGTTGTTATAAAACGTTCAAAAATGGTTTGGGATTATTCCTGAACAAATACTTTGTTAAGGTTTTCACTTTGATGTTCAAAGATGAGTCTGTCGTTTCGTAGAGGTTTTATTAAAATATGAGAACATTTTTTAGATCTTACCATCCGGATCATCTGTTTAAATTTCAGATAACCAAATAATAATAATAATAATAATAATAATAATAATAATAATAATAATATCGTATGGCCTTGGGTGCCGGGTGCAAACTTGGTTATTTGACACCCAAAAGGTAGCTTGCATGTCGAATTTCGTTGTTCCTTGAAGCACTATGAAAGTCAAGGAGGTTAGATATCTAAGCTCCTTGAACACTATAGCGCTTTCTAGTAGAGAAATGAGGAACTTTGTGTTGGCGGAAACTCCCGTGATTAATTTTGCCATTATGAACTCGGCCTACTGAATTCAAAAGGGTTATTTGACATGCCAACATCGTATGACATGGAGTAGAAATTTTTGCCGACTTTCAAAAGTCACTTACCACGGCCAAGAGCGAACCTGCAAGCTTGGGATTAGTAGACCGACACGTTGACCACTCACCCACCGTGGCAAGCAACCAAATAGGCTACTGTAAATAAATAAATAAATGTTAACAGACTACATTTACTGGCACGTACGAAATCTGTTCTAGTCTTAATAGACACTTTCTGGCCAAACGCATTATTCACAACTGTGAGCGTTTTAAGTTTCAATTATAATTCATGCAATTAATATAACAATGGCAGTAATGAGTTCATCTGTATTCTCGAGCATGAACTCAGTGGTAGAGTTGTACTAACGCCATATAGGAACAGATACCAATTTTTTAGGTTGGCTGTGATGTACGAGTTCGTTGAGTTGCATAACTCAAAATAATGGAAACTCAATAAAAAACAACTACGTTGTGCCTCCAGTAACACTGAATTCAATCACCATCCCCTTTAGTAAAGAAGTAAGGAACCTTGGGTTAACCTTAACTGAAACTCTCGACTGGTGATCACATATAAGAAATACACGTAAAAGATATACACATCCCTTCACCCACTCGTGCGCCATAAGAACATTCTACCTCTAGACATTAAGATTAGACTCGTCCAGACACTAATACTACCAATTCTAGACTACTGTGACATCGTTCTCGTTGACGCGACTCATGGACAAACAATGAAACTCCAACAAGCATTGAACTCTTGTCTTCGGTTTGCTTTTAATCTAAGATACGATGCCCACATAACCCCAAGCTACCGTGCTCTTTCATGGCTTAAACCTGATGAACGCCGTAAATTTCACTTGCTGACATCCATCTATCGATTTCTGCATGAAAACACCCCCACGTACAGTACATGTCATCAAAATTTAGTTACCTGTCCTCATATCATAATCGACGCACTCGATCTGGCTCTTCCCTCGCCATTCACATCAACCACTCATCCATGTTTAACCGCTCTTTTGGTTTAGCTGGGTCTCGACTATGGAATTCAACTCCTCCCGATATCAGAAATTCCACAACAATAAATAAATTTAAGGCCGCATGCCGAGATTACCTGTTGAATACTGCTGATTGCCCCATGTGAATGGTGATAGATGATAGGACGTATGACTGAGCTAGGATTCTAGGATATTATAGTAAGGTCTGTGACATTGTGATTATTATTATTTGTATTGTTATAATTATTAGTATCATTATTCATGTGCCTTTTTCATTAATATTACTATTAGCATAATTAATTTACTCCTCGTTTATCATCAAAATTATTTTTTGTATTTCCGAAATTGTCTCATATAAACTGGAACCATATTTCGTGGTTAAGTGTAAGAGAGGGCCATGAGGCCGAACTTCGCCACTACTGAAGACATAAAATAAAATAATAAATAATAATACTACTACTACTGCGATTGAATATTTTTGTGAATTATTATTAGCGGCACTGTATAAAATAATTGGAAGGTGAGTGATTGGACTGTTTACGTGTAAATTTAATTGTTTTTGTTAACATATATATTGTAATTATAATTGGCACATGCCGACAAGCTTTGGCTTAAATAAACAAACTGTAACTACTAATATAAATAATAATAATAAATGCTAAAAGGGTGTCCAAATATTTGGAGTTGGTGGAGCCTATCAGGAAGCTATGGCAGGCCAAGAGAGATCGAATTGTACCATTAGTCATCTCAAGCACTGGTGTGGTTACCAAACATCTTCTGCACGGGCTAAAATAGCTTGATCAGGAAACTAACTTGAATAAATTCATTCAGAAGGCAGTAATATTGGCTACAACTAGGATAGTTCGTGAGTTCATTGGCAGTGATCTAAATTAAAGTGTTGATTATGCTTTGATTCATTGTAGTCTGCATAATTACTTTGCATTTTACAAGACAATGAATTCAGAATAACGTTAATAATAATAATAATAATAATTACGGTCATCTCAAACGGAAACAGGCTGCCTACACAGATTTTTTATTTCTTTGACACCAAACCCAAAACCAGAATGCCCTGGTTTATAAACACCAAAGACGGCCTCAAAATGCTGCATCTAAAACACGACGACGCCTTCAATAGAGATCTCTTTCGCAAGAATATACTGACTAATGGGCTAACCCGAGACAAGACACCGGACCCGAAAAGAAGACAAGGTACCACCTGGACAGCGGAGCGCATCATGGCCCACTCACAGAGAATGAGGGAATTCTGGGCTCAGAGGAAAGCGAAACAAATAGCCAAGTGTTGCGAGACTTAACGTGGTCCTAGATGGCCTCAACGAATTATATATATACAGTATAATAATAATAATAATAATAATAATAATAATAATAATAATAATAATAATAATAATATATTAAAAAAAATTAGAGGAAGAAATGTATTTACGCACAAAGTGTCGGGCTCTTGATTGGCAGACTACCGAATAAAACTCTCCCTGTTACTTCTGGAACCTAGCCTGGAACCGTTTAACACATTACTTCAGGCTAGGACCATATTATGCTAGGACACTTGTCCTCAACTATCTTTTTCTTTACACTGTTCACTGATTAACAAGAGATCACTTTGCTTCCCTGCAACTTGCTGATACAGCAGATCATCGGCTGTTTTATTTCTATGTAGATCGGCTTCAAGTACACGAATCATTTGAACCTCAGAGCCTTTTCTTTGTCCAAAGCCTCCCTGAAGACCTTACACTAATAATAATAATAATAATAATAATAATAATAATAATAATAATAATAATAATAATGATGATCGTGTGGCCTCCGGAGAGGCCGAGTGAAGGTCTTTCTAGTTGATGCTCGTGGGCGACCTGCGCGTCGTGATGAGGATGATGTGATGGTGAAGACGTCACGTACACCCAGTCCCCGAGCCAAGGGAATTAACCCCAGGAAATTAAAATCCCTGATGGCTCGGCCGGGAATCGAACCCGGGGCACTTCGAGCCAAAGCCTAGCACGCTAACCATTTAGCCACGGAGCCGGACATAATAATAATAATATTAATAATAAACATAATAATAATAATAGTAATAACGTCGCGTGGCCACCTGGGAACATTGCCTCCTAGGTCTACCTCTGCTTCTCTTACCCTCTACAATCGGAATCATTAACCTCTAAGGTAATCTCTCCTTTTTATTTCTCATCACATAATCCCACCATCTGAGTCGGCTCATATGAACAGCTTCATCTAGCGTGTTCATTTCTATCTTAGTCTTTATCTCTTCATTACGAGTACCTTCTTGCCATTGCCCCCACTCTACTACCAATGGTTTATGGTGTCGTCACGTCCTAGTTCGTGAACCATGCACAACGGTTGAGTAGCCTAGTAAGTGGTCCTGACAGCCGGGATACCAGTTATTATGGAATACAAGCGGGCATCTTCGACATATTCTGAGTCGTGGTTCTCCTTGTGCTCAGGCGGTTAGGACTACCCACTTATTTGTAGCCTGAGGTGACACTCAGGGGCCCTGTGTAAGTAAGGTTGGCAACCTGCTTCACTTGTAGGCTACTTCTTAAACCTGCTAAAAATGCAAAGAGTAAGCCTCGGGACCTATGGGAGTGATGAAGTTCCACTCCCATCTGACAGATCAGGTACTCCTTGGAAACGAACAGGCAATTATTTTTATTATTTAAATTTGTTAATATTACTTGTGATTTGGTGCCATCTTATAAATTTGAGATAGGTTTCGGAATTGCAGCATACTTGTCTGTTACAAGGGCTGGTAGCCTTGCTGTTCCACCCTTTAAAACAACAATCATCACTATCTCGTATCCCCTACACCTAACATAGAGAATAGAGACATCCTTCAATTCTTACCATTCATATTTTGTCAATTCGAGGATGGTACTTGCTAAAGAAGTTTTCCTTAAGGCGGAACTAGTGCAGAAACATAAGATTATCATCCTTCATTGTTCCCATTTTCCAGCTTTAACATTTTGAGTGCTGAGTTAACCAGTCAGCTCTTTGCTACCTCAGTGCCAAGTATATTCAATCGCATTAAAATAATGTAGAAGTCGTAATTTTTAACCGATCATGTCTATAGGTTTTGGCCTTTATTAATCTAAATGTAAATTCAAAATTCTTAGTTTATATAAATTTTTAATTGGAGCAATTCAAAATTAATATTTTTATGCCAACGGTTGCATTGTTATGATATTGTTGGTAATTTTCTCTATTTGTACAATTTGCCACCGGGGAATTACCCCCATTTGCAAATATCACCCCATGTGAGCCCGAAACGCACTCACTTTCTCTTTAAACGCCTCACAATTAAATAAATACCTTAAAATGTACATTTACAATGGGAGCACCGTGACCTGGTGAGCCTGCCGCTAGAGCGCAGGGCAGCGCGGCGGCGGCAGCCATCTGGCGGGAGCGCGGCGTACAGCTAGGTTAGCCTGCCACTAGAGCGCAGGGCAGCGTGGCGGCAGCCATCTGGCGGGAGCGCGGCGTTCTGCTAGCTGAGGAGTCTCTCAGCAGATGGCTCCGGTGTGGTCTCGCCAAGACTTTCTCTAGGTTTCAATCCTTTGCAAATGTAAAAATTGCTGTAGAAGAAACTCCCGAGCAAACAATAACCGATGAATTCGTTGTAACATCGAATATTGTCTACAAAGAGGTGCTGTGACAAGTAAAATACACTGTTCTACATAATTCTTTGTGTTCTTCTTATGTACGTATGCCGTTGAACAACAATAAATACATTTCTTCAATATTTAAAACTTCGTTCTCCCACATTATTTCCTACTACTCCAGTAACCTACATTCACGTTGCGAAAGCTCGCACGGGCCCACTAGTATATAATAATAATAATAATAATAATAATAATAATAATAATTCTAGTGATAATATATCTAGACAGCTGTTATAAGATAAGTACAGTACTGATGCCGCTGCGGTAAAGACGTCGCATACGCTGTAGCCATAGGTTCTCATCGTTGCCGCTATATGGCAGTGTGTTAGCTATTTCGGTATCTTAGCAATAACCACTGTCTGCGGGTGTGGTGCAAGTTGCTCGCATATATTACCAGGTAAAGGGCCCAAAATAAATGTATTTCCTAAAATCAGTAGGCAACTAGTACTTGCTGTTCCTTATGAGTACAATAATTGATATTGTTTGATCCTGAATCACAGTGAGACGAGAAGGATTCACTTCTTTGTGCGCCATGCTTGTTTATATCTCTGATAAAATCCAGCTGTAGACAACAACTCTTTTCAAAATGCTCTGTTTGTTACTTCCGGAAGCAAAGAATAGCCTACAAAGTCAAGTAGTACTACATACTGCTCAACAGATTGAAAAATATGCCAGAGATCGACTCAGCACACGAAAGTGAATGGGGAATATGAAAAATAAATAAGTTATTATTGCACCGTATATAGACGGATGAAACACTCAATGGGTTAAGTAAAAGTGTAGTAATATGTGTGTTCTCTGTGTTTCAGCTGGCTGGCGAAGAAGTGGAAGTCGTGGAAGCAGTATCAAGCCCAGGACAGGGGACAGGTCAGTCAGGTGACCAAGGAGATCAGGGCGAGCAGCCACTTGCCCAAGATCGAGGTGACGATGCTGACATGGCGGGATCAGACCAACTGGCGTTAGAATCCGGAGATCAAGATCAACAAGGAGGCTACGCTCCACCACCACCACCGCCACCTCGACATGCACTGCCTCATGCAGTGCGTAAACCATACAACACCCTGTCCTACCATGGACCACCACCTCCTCCACCACCCCCGCAGCAGAAACCACAACAGGAGGCCATGGATAAGATATACAATGGAGGTGGGCTTGGTGGAGACTCCTGGCCCGCACCCATGCCTGACATGCCCAAGATAATATCTCTAGATGTGAAGTGTGAGAAAAATTTAATGAAGGTGTATCTAGCATTTGACAAGCCATTCTATGGAATTGTGTTCAGCAAAGGACACTATAGCAACGTGAACTGTGTACATTTACCTGCAGGACTAGGTCGTACGTCGGCAAATTTTGATATCAGCATCCACGCTTGTGGTACGGCTGGCAATACGGAAAACGGACTCTATGGTTACGGTGCCGATTCAGGTTCAGGTACATACTTTGAGAACATAATTGTGGTGCAGTATGATCCTCAGGTGCAAGAAGTCTGGGACCAGGCACGCAAACTTCGCTGTACGTGGCACGACCAATATGAAAAGTCAGTTACATTCCGACCATTCCCTGTTGATATGTTAGATGTCGTTCGTGCTGACTTTGCTGGCGATAACGTTGGTTGTTGGATGCAGATACAAGTAGGAAAGGGACCATGGGCTTCTGAAGTGTCAGGTTTAGTCAAGATTGGACAAACCATGACTATGGTTCTTGCTATCAAGGATGACGACTCCAAATTTGACATGCTCGTACGCAATTGTATGGCACATGATGGAAAACGAGCACCTATCCAGCTGGTTGACCAGAAGGGATGTGTAACACGACCGAAGTTAATGTCACGATTCACTAAAATTAAGAACTTCGGAGCCAGTGCATCAGTTCTGTCATACGCCCATTTCCAAGCATTTAAATTCCCTGATTCTATGGAAGTTCACTTCCAGTGCACTATCCAGATCTGTCGGTATCAATGCCCTGATCAGTGCTCTGATCCATCTGTTCTTCATGGTAATCTTCTGGATGTTCACAACCCTGGGCCAGGACCCGATACTGGTTATGGACCACCCCCACTTCCTCTGGAGGCATACTTACAGGCAGCGGCGGGCAGGCCTAGGGATGAGCGTCGTGTTAGGCGTCAACGCCGTGAAACTGCTCCGGATCCGGAGAAGGAGGTTGGTGTGAACAGGGTTATTCGCGTCGTATCCACCGGAGACCTTACCTTCTCACTCGACGACAATGCCAACTCGACTGCTCCAACAATGGTGTTCCCGGCGCGCAGTGAGGAGGCGGTCACGGCAGGAATGATCTGTATGACAACACCAGGCTTTGCAGCTACGCTGGTTGTACTGCTCGCCATTCTGATAATATCATGCTTGCTGTCTGCCTTTCTGTGTGTGCGACTGAGACCATTCACCACCAGGGATAAGAATGTGGCAGCCGCTTATACCAACCCAACTGTGAGCAAGAAAACCTCCAAAAGCTGTTTCTATTCGTAGGTGCACTTCCTAGTACCCCCTCCACGCTCTAGGGCACAGTGGCTTTACTTTCCTCCTTCTAAAGAAACACAAGTTCCTCATGGAACTGTGACATGAAAGCAGCTACTGGAAAAAAGATTCACATTCAAAGAGATTTCAGCATCATTTCTTTGTGCAACTAGGAATATGTTCATGAATCGTACGCAGACGCGTTCATTCAGAAACTTTTTGTGTTATGTAACATATTATGATGGACAATGCTAGTCCATTAGGAACTTTTGGTATTTTAAGTAATATCATAAATAAAGATTTATCAGGATTGCTTACTATACTTCTATGATTAAGGATAAATAATGCTGCCTGAAATCATTTTATTAAAGGTTTCAAGTCACATAAATCTGAAAGTTTCTAAACTCCAAAATGATTGATGCTGGAATCTCTAGAAAATTTTAAATGAAAAGCAAACGTTATTTTGATGTCGTGTCAGATTTGGTGTAGACGGAAGGTTATTATGGCATAGTGTCATGGCGTGTCTCCAGAATTGTGCATTATAAAGGAAATAATAATTTAAAAGTGATTAAATGCACTCCAACACCAATGTTCTTCCGACGTTTTGAGGAGGTACGATTACCTGGATGAAGAACGTTCTGACAGGAGAGAACTCTTGTGCATTTCGCCATTCCTTATTAATACAATCCGAAGATAAAATAATGTATTATTATTAGTAAGAACGAAAGAATGAATACACTATGTCTACATATTCTACACTATAAAATCTTTCATGTGGTAGTCATGGGAGCGATCACGTTATTCAATGGAGTTGACTGTGGGTGTAGGGTCCAAGGGCTAGAAAGTCAGTTCGTTTCCACAACGCACACGAAGATATAACAAGGAACATGGTGTGGAGTGTCCGTCATGGAGCGTGGAGAGTGGTACAATTAGTACCTGTGTTTACTTCGGCCCTCAATATTGTACATGACAGCAACGAGGTGGTGATGAAGAGAACGATCTGTGAGGCCAGGTTAAAACGCATCGGTAGAGGAACACCCACAGACCGTCCATCCATTTATCCATCTATTCATTCATTTGCTCATCCATTTATATATCCGTCCATCCATCTATTTATCAAACCATTCCATTCATCACTTAGGTCAATGCTCAGCTTATGTTGCCTGCATAAATCCTTTCCTGCATAAAGCAATGCATCTGGGTACCAGTACATAACAATCCACGGAATTTTCCAAGTATGGGACTTAACTTCAACTTGAAGTGGAATGCTGTGCTGGTACATCTGGAGATTGCATTGGAAATGCAAATAGTATTAACTCCTGAAACGGAACACTTATATCCTAAGGGATGTCTTGTGTCACTTGAAGAGATAGGAAGTTCAACGCTAGGTACAGAGATGAACCTGCAAGTACCTCAACTAATGTTGTAAACATCAATTATGTTTTTAGACGAGTTAAAAATGATTGGTACTGTTATATATATTAATGGCCTTTTCTTCCACATCAGTGATAATGCACACTCGAGCCAGATTTTAGCAGCGCTAATATATTTTAGTGAGAGATCCTACAACTCGCCACTCTCTATATTTATATTGAGCTAAATATTATCGCTGAAGCTTTGCATATAACATTAGTCTTGCCCGTAGTAGTTTGTGGCTTTGATAAGTATTTACCTCCTGACATTCCAATATTGATTTATATCTAAGCAGCAGAGTGAGCTGCACTATTTACGGTAGGATTGTATAACACAGTCTGAAAATATAACCATCAAAATGATAATCAAGGTGACAATATGGCTAAAACCTCCCATTAAAAGAAGACAACGCATATTTCCATTCCAAGTTCGGATGGAAATACAGTACGTTTCTTGATATATTGATGATTGTATCGCAGTAACTACATAACCGTTTGCATTAAGTTACGTACTTTGCAAGGCAACTTGAAGCTAGAATTGACTGTCATTTACTTTGTGCATCGCTACCTCGTTAGTTAATTTGTGCAGTTCGTTGTAGATAGAATAGGATCAGTACAGTGAACTAAGCCATACATTTACTGAGGATTCATTGTTCCTTTACTTCTGAGAAAATAATTATATTATACAATTTTATTTAATACAACGTAAAGTGTACGGAGGATGTTTGCTGGTGGTTTTTATTCCTATTGTTACTATTCTATCTCACATCAGAGCCGTACTTCAAAGATCAAATATTTATTTAAATAATGTTAAGAATCACAATATACGACTAGCAATATTTACCACATATATCAGGTAGATGTATCGACACTAAATAGACATGAGGGGATTGCTGCATTCCCCATTCATAATCATATTTCTACTCTTCCGTAATATCATCAACATCATCATCATCATCATCACCACCATAATCATCATCATAATAACCATTTATACGTTCATAATACGAGTCACTGTGTTAACTGTGGTTTTCTAAATGAATTTTGTGCAGGAAAAATCTACTTACTGCTCGGAGAGTGTAACTTCTCGCTTGCGAGAGTGAAGTAACGCTGGTTCGACCATGAATACAATGCTCAAAATTTCTCTCATTTGCTCTTCTATTAGCTTAGATTAGGTGCTCTTCAGTGCAGATATTCGAAGATACAGTAGTAGACGTCAAGTAATGAATACCCATTTCTTTCGAAACATTTGGATTATTTGTTTGATCAGAGGAAAGTCACGACGATGAATGCAGTACGGTATTTAATGCAGGAATAAAAATATAACTAAGAGTTATACTAGTTTAACAATTGAATAATAATACACCTAATTAATTAGTCAGTGAAACATTCGTAAGAGTCATTTTCATTCAAACTCTTCAAAATTATCTTTAATCTTCAATATCCAATCAAAAATACTGTGGATAATAACATTATCATGAACTGAAGACTTAGCCCTAACTAGCTCGTATTAGGTGCCTTAAAGCATCATACTGTATATTTTACATTGTTGAAGCGTCGCAGATAATAATTTAGAGAAGGTTCAACTATGTCATTCCCATTCTGGCAGTTATTTAAAATGGTAATACATTATTGCTGAGTATGACAAAAAGCTAGTATGAGAGGCATTCAACTTTTGTGTTCATCTCAATATCACTAGAAAACTGCGTGTGAAACATGGATATCCAGTCATTTATGTCATTGTTCTAATTCTCTATGAATATAGCTCAAACTGCCTTTCCTTTTCATAGTCCATTATTTCGGAATGTACACTTGTCAGTGAATATTACATGATGGCAGGGCCACATATTAATATGTTCTATCTGTTTGTAAATTGTGTTTTATTTAAAATCTAACCTAACGCTTAGTGTCATCAATGTACGTATATCTGTTTATATTTTATTGATATTATATTTATATATTTGTTATAAAATGTGTCCGTATTAACACAAACTCAATGTCTTTACTGTGATGATAGGATTTCAGAATTTGAATTTATATCTGCTAAGTTCTCAATCTATTAAACAAATTGAGTTAGATTTGTATTATTTTACGCCCTGAAGTCAATATATTTGTTCATTAATAGAAGTAAAGTTTGCCTCCGTGGCTTCGGCGGCAGCACGCCGGCCTCTCACCGCTGGGCCCGTGGTTCAAATCCCGGTCACTCCATGTGAGATCTGTGCTGGACAAAACGGAGGCAGACAGGTTTTTCTCCGGGTACTCCGGTTTTCCCTGTCAAAATTTCATTCCAGCAACACTCTCCACTATCATTTCATTTCGTCTGTCATTCATTTAATCATTGCCCCAGAGGAGTGCGTCAGGCCTCGGCAGCCGGCACAGTTCCTATCCTCGCCGCTAGATGGGGGCTTCATTCATTCCATTCCTGACCCGGTCGGAGACTGGAAGCAGGCTGTGGATTTTCATTTTCAATAGAAGTAAAGTTTCATTAATCTCTCTATCAAGTTTGTGTATCCAATATTTCTCTATGGGTATTTATTATGATTTGGTGGTTATATTAAGAATTTAAAGACGATCTCTTGAGAGTCCTTTGTCTTAATAGAATTGAAAATGAACATTACGAAAATAATTCGCAGTTGGCTATCGACAATTTCTACGGTCCCTATTATGCCATGTTCATTGGAATAAAAGTCAGCAAGGATACGCTAATACGTTCTATGATTCATATGCTTATTTTGTGATTAGAAATCATCGTTCCACTCAATTCGATGGGTATAAAGAAGATCAAAGATATGTGAAATTTAGTCTCAATATCACTAGAAAACTGCGTGTGAAACATGGATATCCAGTCATTTTTGTCATATTCTCTATGAATATAGCTCAAACTGCCGTAGGGAACATCACGAATATGATATTGAAAAGCTCATTGAAAAATATTATTCGATGCTAATGGGCCTTCGATTACTTTGAATTCAAGATGCACAAAATAAACGACATGGTACAAGTACCAGAACAATGGATTAGATCTCTGCGAACTATTATTTCAAGATTATGCATACAATTTTCTCTCATTTCTTTTTCAAAATTGTCCATAAACATAATTTCTATGATCATAGTTAACAGGGGTATAAACACTGTTAAGGTTTTGGATCAGTTTCATTCAAAAAAAGCATCCAAGAATAGTATTGTACAGCAAGCTTCCGGTTAAAGGTCCGTGTACAGAACAGGTAGACTGTGATTTTACAGAATATCATCTACACAACACGTTTTTTAAATTTAGATTGTAAAGGGAAATATTGGGAATAATACAGTAACAAACGTTCAGATATATATTTAACGGTTTCTCTCTTTAATAAATGATTCAAATCATAGATCGGCAAATTCAACTGAAGCCCTGAAGACGCTGCCGGTGCAAGCGAGCGAAGGAGCTTCTATGAAAAGCACGTGGCGGGTGGGGGAGAAAGTAACACCATTGGTAAATCATCCTCACGTGTGCGCTACCCAGCGCCAGTTGGTTTCTGTGCAAGTCATGCCTTTCCGCGGCAGCAAATAGCAGTAGATCCAGCAACTTGATGACTAGAGGGGTAAGGGGAAGTCTAGTAGTTCGCATACTTTCCGGAGCTTCAGATGAACTTGTCGCGCTGTATGTTCAAACGTGTGTTTGAATTAGTTGTTACTTGTTACTAGAATACTGCTGAAAACTATGTACTGTAAAGTAATATTTAATGAGTACATAGATGAACCTTTCCTCCTATCTTTGGAGTGTAATTACCAATTCAGCGAAACCCTGAAGGCTGATAGTATATGGTTAGAGATAATAAAAATATTTCTATATAATATTTGCTGTAGGTTGAAATGCTAAGCACTGGTTATTGATCTTATTTGTTTCTGCATCATGCTAGTCTAAACGATATACGTACAATATTTTTTAAAGTAAACAATATTTAACTCATTGACTTCGGTCCAACTTATTGGTGAACATTTTTGATAAAGCACATATCTTGCATTCTACGGCAGTCTCTACTCTTAAGTTAGTTTGTGTGTGTTATTTATTGTGTGAGTGAGAAGTGAGATATTATGTATGAAAATTGATCACAATCAGGTATTTATTTTTGTATTGTATGTGTCTGTATGTTGGCCATTGTGTGCTTGTCCTAACAAATGTATTTATGTTTGTCAATCCTATTTTTGATCATCAAAATAAAGGATCCACTTGTAAAACTGTGTTTTATTTTATTTTCATGACATGATATTCCTCCAGCCATAAATAAACTATTGTCAAGGAAACCTACTGTTGTCGTTGTTATTATTATTATTATACTTTTATGACTACCCAACCCCATGACAGGGTGTCAGAGGACCGCTCGTTTCCAAGGAGGACTGCCACCCGGCGTGTGGCCAGCACAACGACATTCTCAACAACATTACCTTGAATATAGGCCACAATTCTCACTTCAAGGAGCTAATCAATTGGAGGGCTTCCAGGCAGTCCCATTAAGATAATCATTTATATATATATACTTTTAGTCAATTTTACTCTCCATGTTGGTGGTTCCCACGGACTCAGCGAGGGAACTCACCACTGCCGCCTTTCTAGGGTGTGTCCTAGAGCTGGGAACACTTGGTAGGATTGGATACAACTGGTGAGGTGAGATCAGCACTTCGCCCTGGTGGCCTCACCTGCAAAGCGAACAGGGGCCTCATGAGGGATGGAAAGGGAACATTGGGATGGATAGGCAAGGAAGAGGGAAGGAGGCAGCCGTGGCCTTACAGTAGGTAACATCCTGGCATTTGCCCGAAGACGAAGTGGGAAACACCGGAAAACCACTTCGAGGATGGCTGAGGTGGGAATCGAATCCCCTCTATTCATTTGGACTACCCGAGGCTGAGTAGACCCCGTTCCAGTCCCCATACCACTTTTCAAATTTCGTGGCAGAGCCGCGAATCGAACCCTGGACCTCTGGGGTGGCAGTTAACCACCCTGACCGCTACGCTACGGAGGCGACTGGAAAAAATTATACCCTAGAATAATAAATTTTACTTGGATAACCATTTTCGAACGTCAAGCAATCATCATCTGATTCTTTACACTTACGCCGTTGAATCTACGTGCACTAGTATGTGGTTGCAGGTGAGTTGGTCGATGGCAGAAAGGCTGAGTAATGCACGGCTCAAGTGGTTTGGACATGCGAGGAGGATGCAGGATACCTGCACGCCAAAGCAATACTTGGATAGAAATGTGCAGGGGCAAAGACCAATAGGACGAAGAGATGGCTGGATCAGATTAAGGAGGATCTGGAAACTAGAGGAGAAAACTGCGAAACAATAACCAGACAAGAAGTATACCAAGATAGAGTAAAATGGAGGCAAATCGTCCATAAACATCCTACCCGGCTCGATGGAAGGATACGAAGAAGATGATGAATTATTATGAACATGCTCAAGTTAGTTATGTGTGATTTTTAGCCTACTTTCGATTTTTGCAAAAAATGAAAGTAGACTTATGAGATCAACACAGGGCGATAAAAGTGTGTCTGTCTGTGTGTGTGTATGTGTGTGTGTGTGTGAGTCTGTGTGTGTGTGTGTGTGTGTGAGTCATTGTGTATGTGTGTGTGTGAGTCTGTGTGTGTGTGTATGTGTGTGTGTGAGTCATTGTGTGTGTGTGTGTGTCTCTGTGTGTGTGTGAGTGTTTGAACTCTGAATGTCTGTCCCCCCCCCCCTATCAATTCGAACACGGTGAATGCGAATTGAACGAAATTTGGTACAAAGGTAGCACCAGCAAAGGACACCTCAGTGTCATGTTTTATATCGCCGCCATCTTGACGGAAACGTAATGGCGGCCACACAAATGTTCAAAGCTTAAATCAAATTACGACTAACCTAATCATCCGATCTCTACCAAATTTTGCAACAACATACCTTTATGGGGGGAGCATCCTTTGACCAAACCAATAGGTCATCAGCGTAATAGTTTGCGGATGGCGGCCATCTTTGTGTGAAAATCGATTCCCCCTATTAATTCTAACACGGTGCAGCCGAATGGAACGAAATTTGGTACAGAGGTAGTACTAATAATGGGCACCCCAGTGTCATGTTATATATTGCCGCCATCTTGACAAAAACGTAATGGCGGCCACACAAATGTTCAAAGCTTAAATCAAATTACGACTAACCTAATCATCCGATCTCTACCAAATTTTGCAACAACATACCTTTATGGGAGGAGCATCCTTTGACAAAACCAATAGGTCATCAGCGTAATAGTTTGCGGATGGCGGCCATCTTTGTGTGAAAATCGATTCCCCCTATTAATTCGAACATGGTGCAACCGAATGGAACGAAATTTGGTACAGAGGTAGTACTAACAAAAGGCACCTCAGTGTCATGTTTTATATCGCCGCCATCTTGACGGAAACGTAATGGCAGCCACCCAAATGTTCAAAGCTTAAATCAAATTATGACTAACCTAATCATCCGATCTCTACCAAATTTTGCAACAACATACCTTTATGGGAAGAGCATCCTTTGACCAAACTAATAGGTCATCAGCATAATAGTTTGCGGATGGCGGCCATCTTTGTGTGAAAATTGATTCCCCCTATTAATTCGAACACGGTGCAACCGAATAGAACGAAATTTGGTACAGAGGTAGTACTAACAAAGGGCACCTCAGTGTCATGTTTTATATCGCCGCCATCTTGACGGAAACGTAATGGCGGCCACACAAATATTCAAAGCTTAAATCAAATTACGATTAACCTAATCATCCGATCTCTACCAAATTTTGCAACAACATACCCTTATAGAGGAAGCATCCTTTGACCAAATGAATAGGTCATTAGCCTAATAGTTTGCGGATGGCGGCCATCTTTGTGTGAAAATCAATTCCCCCTATGAATTCAAACACGGTGAAACCGAATGGAACGAAATTTGGTACAGAGTTAGCACTAGCAAAGGGCATCTCAGTGTCATGTTTTATATCGCCGCCATATTGACAGAAACGTAATGGCGGCCACACAAATGTTCAAAGCTTAACTTAAATTACGACTAACATAACCATCCGATCTCTACCAAACGTTGCAACAACATACCTTTATGGAGGGAGCATCCTTTGACCTGTCTAATAGGTTATTAGCCTAATAGTTTGCGGATGGCGGCCATCTTTATGTCAAAATTGATTCCCCCTATTAATTCGAACACGGTGGAACCGAATGGAACGAAATTTGGTACAGAGGTAGCACTAGCAAGGGGCACCTCAGTGTCATGTTTTATATCGCCGCCATCTTGACGGAAACGTAATGGCGGCCACACGAATGTTCAAAGCTTAAATCAAATTACGATTAACCTAATCATCCGATCTCTACCAAATTTTGCAACTACATACCTTTATGGAGGGAGCATCCTTTGACCAATCTAATAGGTCATCAGCGTAATAGTTTGCGGATGGCGGCCGTCTTTGTGTAAAAATCGATTCCCCCTATTAATTCGAACACGGTGCAACCGAATGGAACGAAATTTGGTACAGAGGTAGTACTAACAAAAGGCACCTCAGTGTCATGTTTTATATCGCCGCCATCTTGACGGAAACGTAATGGCGGCCGCACAAATGTTCAAAGCTTAAATCAAATTACGATTAACCTAATCATCCGATCTCTACCAAATTTTGCAACAACATACCCTTATAGAGGAAGCATCCTTTGACCAAATGAATAGGTCATTAGCTTAATAATTTGCGGATGGCGGCCATCTTTGTGTGAAAATCAATTCCCCCTATTAATTCAAACACGGTGAAACCGAATGGAACGAAATTTGGTACAGAGGTAGCACTAGCAAAGGGCATCTCAGTGTCATGTTTTATATCGCCGCCATATTGACAGATACGTAATGGCGGCCACACAAATGTTCAAAGCTTAAGTTAAATTACGACTAACATAACCATCCGATCTCTACCAAACTTTGCAACAACATACCTTTATGGAGGGAGCATCCTTTGACCAATCTAATAGGTTATTAGCCTAATAGATTGCAGATGGCGGCCATCATTATGTCAAAATTTGATTCCCCCTATTAATTCGAACACGGTGAAAGCGAATTGAACGAAATTTGGTACAGAGGTAGCACTAGCAAAGGGCACCTCATATTCATGTTTAATATCCCTGTAGCACGTTGTATTTCAACAAGTTACTACAACCAACATTCAATCATACTCCTTGAAAAGGACAAAGAGTTATAACAATACCCATGCATTTAGGAGAAAATAGGCTATATGTTCTTTACTGAACATCTTGTTTGTGAATATATTGTTACAGGCCGGACGTTTGTTTTAGACGATTGCCCTTGACCTTGAAGCCTGCGGGTGAGCCTGTCCGCACTCACTCTCTCACCCTATCGCTTCACACTTGTCACCACCGATCTGATGTAATGGAATTCCAGACTTGAGCAGACAGTACAGTCCACGTCGAAGTATTGTGTGACGCGGAAGTACACGTTACATAGTTACGAACAGAACGTCATTATATATGCCAATGACTGTACTTCAGCAGTAGTGTGAAACAGCTTTGTCAATCATCGGACCGCTTGTTGCAGCTGATAACTAGTGCTCGTATTTTTAGGTAAATAATTTTTTTTTATTTAAATACCGTACATATTTTAAGCATTTTTTTTTCAATAAATACATAAATTCCTCCTTTTCACTTATTATCACGTAAAAAGACATAATATTTACATTTTAAAAAATCAGTATCTTGCAGTTTACTGCATTTTTGTTCTTAACTTGTCGCCCCGTGCCACTCACTGTGGAAGCCGGATTTCCTCGCCCATAGCCATATTGCACCACGTGGTATCCCCCTCCCCAGCTACCAGGAACAAGTGTCACTCACATGCAGTTCATTTCTGGCACGGTGGAGTTCAAGGCAATTCTACGATGCCGAAAGTAAAAGCAACTACAAGTTATAGTCTGCAGCAGTAGTTTCAGAATGTAAAGATAAATTACTTCTGATGGGGGCATTCTGTTCTGCCAATGATGCGAGAGAGCAATCAAGGCTGAACAGCGATCTCATGTTACACAACACCTCAAGGGCAAGAAACATATTGCCGCCTTTTCGCGCCTTCAGAAGAAGTGTTTAGCGATAATCGTCGGTCATTTGTGATGGACAACCTGAAGATGTATCTCGTTGTGTATTGTACAGTAACGCTTCAGTAGTCAGCGAGACATAGAATAAATTGCATTCGTGAGTACAGCATATTGTTTATATCACATTAATAAACTAAATTATAATTAAATATTTTTACTTTTTTGTCACATAATTCGGGTATTTTTAATACATAAAAAATAAATATTTTCCAGATTTTTAGCACCTAAAAATCCGAGCCCTACTGATAACAACACAGGTACTGTAGTACCTCGCCTCCAGGCTTCCATTACGAGTTTTCACTCGTCTAAAACAAACGTCCGGCCTGTAGTAGTTGTTGACCTTCATGTCTGCTTATTAAGTGGTTTTGCTGGTTAACTAGCTAAGTTCTTAATCCATTCGAATACAAACATCAACCTTACCAATCACTACCAATCACATTAAACAAACTAGCACTGACGATATCTTAACAAAACATCTCATACAACTAACAAATTTTGACAATTTGCGCAAGTTTATAATAACTGCTGTAACTAAATAAGTGTATACAGGGTGTTTCTAAATTCCCATTACGGACTTTGAAGGCTTGTAGTGGGGACCAAGATGGTTACGTTTAACATAGAAACTTGTGTCCGGAAACGTTACGTCTCCCGCTTCTCGCAAATAATACATTATGCAACGAGCCTATAATGGCAATAATTAAGACACGAGTATGTTTATAAAACGAGTGTATGCGAGTTTTATAATTTCCATACGAGTGTCTTATTTACCATTATAGGCGAGTTGTATACGACTGTTTATGTTCGACGATAATTATTATAACTATTTTATGCTCGAACATAAATATTCATAAATATCTGTCGAGATTTTGCCAGTTTTATGTACTGAACAGAGCGCATGAGACGCAGAGAGTGCCTTGTATTTGACTATGGCCTCCTCGATTACCCTACTATGACACTAGGCCACGCAGTGAAATTTAAATTAGAAGGCCGTGGAACTCAGCGCGGGTGCGATGGAATCGTTATCTAATTGGTCAAACAACTGTTTCTTGAGCTTTGATTGGTGGGAGAAACTGTTTCATAATGAAAAGAAAAGTGTTATAATAAGCCTCATTATAGTACAGTTTTCTGACATATAATAGTCAGGGTCGAACATAAAATACACTACATCACACGTTCAAACCTCCCGCAAGTTCGGTGCCAGTGACTAGAGTACGTACGTCATTGAACGATCGAGTGGTGTCCCATATCCCCTACAGGTTGTAACCCCTACCTTCCTCCACGAAATCTCACGGGTGTCGCGTACTTGGTAATCTTTGGAGACACTGCATGAGTTCTTAGACGATGTGCCACTCCATGTGCGTCAAAACATGTGGTTTCAGCACGATGGCGTACCACCTCATTTTACGCTTGCAGTACGAAATCATCTGTACCACAGATTTGGGCAACAGTGGACAGATCATGGTGGACTGATTGCTTGGCCTGCACGTTCACCCGACTCGACACCTGTGGGGTCACATGAAAACGTTGATGAGACCCCTGTGGCATCCGAGGAAGACCTACTGGCGTGGGTTATGGCTTCGGCGAGTGTTGGAGGACCAAGGATTGTTGATCGTGTGTACCAGAACATGGTACGGAGGTACCGTGCTTGTGTTGACGTCGATGGTCGTCACATCGAGCCTCACCTGTAATTGAACGACAAGGAGCAGGAGTTGGACAGAGCGCCTAAAATTCTGGAGCAATGAACTTGTGCTGTAGTGGCTTTATGCGGGTAACGGGAAGACGGTACGTTTCCGGACACATGTTCCTGTGCTAAATGTAACCGTCTTAGACCCCACTAGAAGCCCTCAAACTTTGTAATGGGCATTTAGAATCACCCTTTATGCGTTTAAAACTCTCTATAGCGACGTAGATGGCATTGAGACAAGTAATTTGATATAGGACACTTAGGGTCGCCAGTGTCCGGAAATACCTTAAAAGTGAACCACAACACTGTTAAACATGACGTCATTAGGTGATGGCTCAGCTCGAGTGGACAGGCCCATGCTCCCTTTGCACACCAAAGCATTCGAAGCAAACGTTGAATATCATATCACTCTGACTCCGAGTCTGCGTGTGCGAGTCGGGCGCGTGGGGTTCGAGGTTCAAATCCGGGGCCTATCCATCAGCTTTCTTTGTTCTCTCTCTTCTCCTTTCAAGTGGAAGCAGATTGTTCTTTGACACTTACGACACAGAACCAGAGTGATAATATGTTCAACGTTTGCTTTGGTGTGCGTAAAGGAGCACGGGCCTGACCGCTCGAGCTGAGCCGTCACCTGATGACGTCATATGTTTAACAGTTGTGGTTCACTTTTAAGGTATTTCCGGACACTTGCGACCCTGAGTGTCCTATATCAAATTACTTGTCTCAATGCCATCTACGTCGCTATAGAGAGTTTTAAACGTTAATAAGAGACACCCTGTATTGTAAATACCATCAGCCACATACTTAACGGACTATGTGTAATGGATCTGATGATGATTGCTTGACGATCGAAACTGGTTATCCAAGAGAATTTATTTATCACATGTATTTTCTTCAGGTTTAGGGAAACACCCATTGCAATTGGGTGCACTCGTGTTGACCGACTGGAAAGCATTAAATCTCAATTATAAGACAACTCCGAAAAACGTTAATATCGAGACAACTGGAGTGAGTATTATTTCCTATACTATGAGTAAAAATATATCACACTAATGTAAGACTACATGTACCGGAATATTTTACCTGAAACATTCACCAAAAATATAAAAATATAATGTTATTTTTTAAAATACTGTATTTATTGACAGAATCTCTGATGTATTTCCTCACAAAACTAATACTTTCCAAATTAAATATGAGGGGAAGATTTAAGGAGAACCAAGAAAACAATACAGATCATATTAAACATTCAAAATGATTGATTGTTATTAAATGTAAATTTTTCAGTTCAACCTTATTAAAATCATATCAGGCTTATGTATATCTTAGGCAGACTCTGAAACACTTCACTTTCATCCGGCTTCTTCTTTCATCAAACTCATGACACATGTAGTTCCTATCTCACTTCATCTGCTTATTTGTTCGATCAAACGATGTGGTTATTACACCAAAGACTGGCTGCGTGGCTCAGCGGTAATGTTGTCACCTGCTGTTCCCAAGTTTGCAGGATCGAATCCTGGCACAGCCAGTTGGCATTTGAGGGAGCCGCATCAGTGGAATAGCCGGCACGTTTAAGACCCCCTTCGGGGCAAACTTCCGGCACCCCGACGTCTCAAAAAGCCTCAGTAGTTAAAAGGGACGTAAAACCAATAACATTATTGTTATTATTACCTTACACCAAACGAAGGAATTTATTTCCAGCCAGGATCAATATATAACTTATGCTGACCAAAATGAGGAGATTTCCATTGCCATCATGTTTCAGTCCTCACACCATAATTATTTTAAATATACTCATGTTCCTCTCTTCAGCAATCTTATCGTACAATTTGATAATTGTAGGTGGAGAATTGTATGCAATTACAATTATTAGATGTTCAAGAACCCTTTCATTAAATTGATAGTTGAGAACACAGGCAGACAGTGATTGGACTGTAAGACTATAATAATAAATAGTACATTATGCAACGAGCCTATAATGGCTATAATTAAGACACGAGTGTCTTTATAAAACGAGCTTTAGCGAGTTTTATAATTTCCATATGAGTGTCTTAATTACCATTATAGGCGAGTTGCATACGACTGTTTATGTTCGACGATAATTATAACTTTATTACATGTTTTAACATAAATATTCATAAATATCTGTTCAGTAACTAGAATTTTGTGCTCGGGTGGTGCGCTAGGTAGCATATCTCCGTGTTCCAAGCTCTCTGGCCGGCCGACGCATGCGCTCTAAGTGCTTCAATGCCAGATGTGCAGATCGTGAACCAGTATTCAGCAAAACTGTCACCGTAGTCATTTGAAATCAACGCGCCGAGTAGAAATTGGATTTAGGTATATTAAGGTACAGTGCTATTTCTTGTCTCATATTCACCAGTTTATTTACGCGAACATTTGGACGGTGCACTTTCGGTAATTTATATAGACATGTTGGATTTTGAGAGCATGCGCGAAGGTATCCTTATCTAATTGGTCAAAAAATTTGTTTCTTGAGCTGTGATTGGTGGGAGAAACTGTTTCATAATGAATAATAGTGTTATAATGACCATCATTATGATACAGTTTTCAGACACATAATAGTCAGGGTCGAAAATAAAAGCATTTAAGGCATTTTCATACTTTTCCTCGTTTGATGTTTCAGTCCGTCAACAGGTATTATACAGTATATATATAATATTATATATTATATTAGATGAAGAATATAAAAACCTGTCTCCATGGTGTTATGGTAGTGCACCTTCTTCTCATCCGGAGGCCCCTGGCTAGAATTCCAGCTCCGTCAGGGATTTTAGAAACTGACGTGAGTGCTGGAGCGGGATGCACTCAGTCCTGTGAGGACAATTGAGTGGCTGTATGACAGTGAGGCAGCACCTTTCTCACGGAAACCAAGGATAACGGCCGAGGGGAACGGACGTGCTGGCCACGCGTCACCGTGCAATCTGTAGACCAAATGGTTGGGCAGCGGTCGCTTGGCAGGCCAGGGCCCTACAGTACATGGGATGTGGTGCACTAGCTTTTATTTATTTGGGGAAATATTAAAAATATATGTGATTATGATTTACTCAGATTAAAAGGGGAGGGGGGGGGAGAGAAAGGGAGAGGGGAGGTGTAATGTACCTTTTTTCAGGTGAAGTATTATATACTGCTCAAAAAAATTAAAGCACCACTTTTTTCAAAGGCAACCAAATTTTGAAAAGTTGACCTACATGCTCGAAATCTCAGTATGACGTTTGTCCTGACGCCTACCAAGCATATGCTTCAGCACAACTCCCCAACTTGAGTAGTTTCGGGGTAGAACCCCGAAAACCAGCCCATTTTCGAAAACCGCAAATTGAAGTTTGCGAAAAACGCTGCAGGACTTGTCGCAGGTTGCCAAAGCAGTCGAAAATGAATGAGTCTTGCTCTTAAAGGATCCACAAACACGTAGAAATCGTTACATTTGACGTTTGGGCATTTTCAACCCCCTTCATCATCCCCTAAACATGGACTACCATTGGGGGCGTCTGAGAAGGTACCGGGTGTGTTTAACCATCTGAAAACCTGCACACAGTCCTCAGTTGCTGATTGCAGTAAGTTCTTAAGGCCTCCGGCAATGTCCACACCCCCTAACACCCTCAACTGGCATGGGACCAAACCACCCCCTCTCGATTCACCCCTAAGGAATGTTTTAATCGAGATGTTTATCAGTGCTGTGAATGCGGGGGTCTTCCCCTACCGTTCCAAAAAAGGAGCTGTGCCTTTGTCACCACCCCTTCCCCTGCAACCCCCGTTTGTATGATTTTTCGAATCAGGCCCTTTTTAAGGGCTGAAACGAGGTCTTAATCGCTGAAAGGGCTGTAAAGGTCCTTAGAAGTAGTGATGACACGAAATCAACCCCTTCCGATCGATGATTGACATTCCGTCCCCGAAATTCGAAATTGTTGCACCCCCAACCCTCCCTGTCTGGACGCGTAACGCGTCATGGCAGAGTTTTCAGAGTTAGATGGAAATGAAGCTTATGGCCTGGCATGGAGCCCAAAACAGCAGGTTGGATGGAAATTCATCGGTAGGGTGGGAAACGAGACCAAAAAGTTTTCAAAAAAGTTAACAGCCTCTAGTAAGTACACCAATGCATAGGCAACCCACATCACGTCATTTTTCTCTCATTGCCAAACTTTGTAACCTATTGCCGATCATAGGCAACCCACACGCACGGACGTGATGTGGGTTGCCTATGCACGGGCGTACTTACTGTAGGCTGTACACTTTTTTGAAAAATTTTGGTCCCGTTTCCCAACCTACCGATGAATTTCTATCCAACCTGCTGTTTTGGGCTCCATTGCAGGCCATAAGCTTCATTTCCATCCAACTCTGAAAACTCTGCCATGACACGTTACGCTTCCAGTCAGGGAGGGTTGGGGGTGCAAAAATTTCGAATTTGGGGGACGGAATGTCAATCATCGATCGGAAGGGGTTGATTTCGTGTCACCACTACTTCTAAGGACCTTTACAGCCCTTTCAGCGATTAAGACCTCGTTTCAGCCCTTAAAAAGACCTGATTCGATAAATCATACAAACGGGGGTTGCAGGGGAAGGGGTGGTGACAAAGGCACAGCTCCTTTTTTGAAACGGTAGGGGAAGACCCCCGCATTCACAGCACTGATAAACATCTCAATTAAAACCTTCCTTAGGGGTGAATCGAGAGGGGGTGGTTTGGTCCCATGCCAGTTGAGGGTGTTAGGGGGTGTGGAAATTGCCGGAGGCCTTAAGAACTTACTGCAATCAGCAACTGAGGACGGTGTGCAGGTTTTCAGATGGTTAAACACACCCGGTACCTTCTCAGACGCCCCCAATGGTAGTCCATGTTTAGGGGATGATGAATGGGGTTGAAAATACCCAAACGTCAAATGTAACGATTTCTACGTGTTTGTGGAACCTTTAAGAGCAAGACTCATTCATTTTCGACTGCTTTGGCAACCTGCGACAAGTCCTGCAGCGTTTTTCGCAAACTTCAATTTGCGGTTTTCGAAAATGGGCTGGTTTTCGGGGTGCTACCCCGAAACTACTCAAGTTGGGGAGTTGTGTTGAAGCATATGCTTGGTAGGCGTCAGGACAAACGTCATACTGAGATTTCAAGCTTGTAGGTCAACTTTTCAAAATTTGGTGGCCTTTGAAAAAAGTGGTGCTTTAATTTTTTTGAGCAGTATATTTTCTGACTTAACATAATCGGTTATAAATATGGGATTATCATGATGATTGTTTGACCGAGTAAAAAGTTATCAATTTTGTTAAGATTACAATAGGGTAGATCTCTGTGTGAGAGAAGATATTATTTATGCAATCTATGTGGGTGTATAGAATGTATATTGTTTCTGGGAAATAACTTGTCAGGAATCATCTGAAGTTCAACAGCTTTGCGAATTTTAAATATAGATACTCAAACTTTTAGCAGACCTACTCCTATCACTGCAGTTCAAGACAGTTACCACGTGAATCCTAACGAGGTAACGTTGACTGGTTAAGCCTACTGGCTGCGGGGTACCGCGGTAGTGTTCTCGCCTGCTGTTCACAAGGTTGCAGGATTGAATCCTGTCGCAGACATTTGGCATTTGAAGGTGCACAGATTTGAGGGAGACGTGCCAGTAGATTTACTGGCACTTTAAAGATCCCGTTCAGGGCAAAAATTTGGCACCCCAGCGTTACTAAAAGTCACAGTAGTTAAGAGGGACGTAAAACCAATAACATTATTATTATTATGATTATTAATACTATTAATATCGTACATTCCCTTTAAAGAGCGCGTGTGAACTTAAACGATTCCCATGACAACCCAGTTTTGCGGCCACGTTCTTCCCAAATCCTCTTCATTCGTGCACTATGTTCTTTCTTCCGTTCGTCCGTCCACTCTTTATCTGGCATCTTTAGTAGCAGTTCTTTATCAAATTTATTATTATTATTAATATTATTATAATTAATATTACTATCATTTTTATTTTGATTCGTTGTGCCCAATTAGGAGCGCGTGTGAATTTATTAAAACTTTTTCTTCTTCCCTTCCCAATATCTCTTCCTCCTTTCGCTGTGTTCCCTTTTACGCTGTTATGCCCATCCTGAATTTTGTTGTGTGGGCTTCTCAGAAAATTTGAGTTTGTGAATAAATGTTCTGATTTGTTTCTGTCTTGAATGGTTTCTTCATTATTAATATTATTATTATTATTATTATTGTTATTATTATTATTATTATATCTCCTTAAGCCAAGCATCCTAACGTGACATTCAACAGGGATATCATCCGCAGTCACAATTCAGGCAGGTAGGATCGTATTGAAACGTAGGGGATATTCTTCTTAATCATAATTTCAGTGAATGCAAATACACACAAACAATAACACATGTTATGAGAGATTCCGCATACACATAGAATACACGAATCTGGCTTTAGCGTCGCCTCTAAATGAAGAAACACAACAAAATAATACAGTTTAATAATTAGAATAGGTTAAGGTGAGAAGACACCATCCATCTTGTTGTCGCCACTTGCTATGTAATACTGCAAGCTACAACACAGTCAAGAGTAACCTAATGCGAATTCTCGCCACCACTTTTCTTATCGTGACCATATGAAAGTGATCTACATTTTTTCATGGTAAAACGTTAAAATACAGTATGTTTACATTATTCAAATGATACACTGAGCATTACAGTACTGATGCACTAAAGCACAGGCTCGATGTGGTGACCACTGACGTCCTTACACACACTGTACACAAGAACCTCGTTTTTCCAGGCCTCATTAATCTGGATCTCTGGTTTATCCGGATCGAAAACGAAAAAAAATTACTGTCCGGAATTTCTTTTACGGGGTCGACTCTTGAATGTCCTTTCCGCCAAGGCTAGTTATGGACAGGAATTGGAAATAATTCGACCACGGTGTATCAAACGTACCGTTCCTGCATTCGCCTGGAAGTGGGAACTGATGTTAGCAAAACGTCTTCGTGGTCGTGCTGCGCGGAAACGCTATACAAATGTAAACAGAAAAACGCACACATCAATTTAGTGCATAAAACCGAGTCATAAATGTAAGAAAAGTGTTCTTATATATTTTTGTAAATTTAGCGGCTTTGGTGGCGTAGTTGGTAGCATACTGAACTGCTGTGTGCAAGATGGCGGGTACAAACACGGCCGAAGTCATCGGATTTCTTAAGAGCGTTAAAATCCTTCAGTATGCCTTCCTTTGGAGGGGAAGTAAAGCTGGCGGTCCCATGTCATAGATTTATGGTATGTAAAATATCCTTCTACTAACTAAACTTGTGATGCTAAATTTCTAGGTTAGATTTCGTTGTAACGCTCTATAAAAGTTCCAACGTTCACCACTAGGTGTCAGTGATATCTGATAACGAAAGTTGGAACTACTTGAAATTGAACGGAACTTGTAGCTCACCCTATGGGTGTCCGCTTGAAGCAGCTACAGCCTCTGACGAGCCGAACATGTCTCCGGACACACCCGGCACTAAAAGCCATACTGTACGCTAAATAAATAAATTTGTACAATTGAACAAAGGTATTGCAACTTATGTTTATAGATTACAAGCTGTACCCGGCATGCGTTGCAATGCCAATCAAGGAAAGTGTTGGCGTTGAAATTCTGTTTCTTGAAGTGCTTTTGGATACACAACATGTTTTTAAATTTCCGTTAACTGCCTCTAAGCTATCGTAAAATGGATTTTCTAATTTAGAATCATTCGCGGGAGCGTACACAACAACTTTCAAAAGTTTCATCGCAATCGGTTGAATGGCATATGCACGTATACGGGATTTTGTTTGAACGATTCGTGCGCTGTCACTCATTTGTTGATTCTACTCGTACGCTACCTATTGAGAAATGGATTTACCAAGTCGAAACCCTACCCCGGCGTGTACACAATAACTCATCAAGGTTTCATCACAATCGAAGAAGGTTATATGAACGCATAGGGGATTTTGTTGAAACGCTTCGCGCGTTGTCACCCATATGTTGCATATACTCGTGCGCTACCTATTGCGAAATGGATTTACTAAGTCGAAACCCTTCCCTGGCGTGTACACAATAACTCATCAATGTTTCATCGCAATCGGATGAATGGTATATGCACGTATACGGGGTTTTGTTTAAGCGATTCGTGCGCTGTTACTCATTTGTTGAATCTACTTGTGCGCTACCTATTGAGAAATGTATTACTAAGCCGAAGCCCTTCCCTGGCGTGTACACAATAACTCATCAAGGTTTCATCGCAATCGAAGAAGGTTATATGAACGCAATAGCGGATCTTGTTGAAACGCTTCACGCGTCGTCACCCATTTGTTGCATATACTCATGCGCTACTTATTGCGAAATGGATTTACTAAGTCAAAACCCTTCCCTGGCGTATACAAAATAACTGTTCAATGTTTCATCGCAATCGGATGAATAGTACTGTATATGAATGCATACCGGATTTTTTTAAAACGATTCGCGCCTCGTCACTCATTTGTTGAATCTACTCGTGCGCTACCTACTGTAAAATGTATTTACTAAGTTAGAAACCGTCACGTAAGTGTCCACAACATCTCACCCATTTTTCATCGCTATCGGACTAATGGGATATGAAGACATAGGGGACTGTATTGAAACGATCTGCGTGTCGTCGTTCATTTGTCGAATCTACTCGTGTGCTACCTACAGTGAAATGTATTTACTAAGCCATAGACCTTCCTTGGAGTGTCCACCATATTTCACCCAAGTTTCACCGCTAACGACAGAATGGTATATGACCTTATACGGAACTTTGTTGAAACGCTAATGGGATATGAAGACATAGGGGACGGTATTGAAACGCTCCGCGTGTCGTCGTTCATTTGTCGAATCTACTCGTGTGCTACCTACTGTAAAATGTATTTACTAAGCCAGAAACCTTCCTTGGAGTGTCCACCATATATCACCCAAGTTTCACCGCTAACGGCAGAATGGTATATGACCTTATACGGGACTTGTTGAAACGCATCGCGCGTCGTCCCTCATTTGTTGAATCTACTTGTGCGCTGCCTATTGTATAGTGGATTTACTAAGCCAGAAACCTTCCATGAAGTGTACACAACATCTCACCCAAGTTTCAGCGCTATCGGATAAATGGTATATGACCTTATATGGGACTTTGTTGAAACGCTTCGCACGTCTTCGCTCATTTGTTGATTCTACTCGTGCTCTACCAATTTTTAAAGGGATTTACTAAGCCAGAAACCTTCCCTGGAGTGCACACAACATCTCAGCCTAGTCTCATCGCTATCGGGCGAATGGTATATGAACGCATACGCGACTAGATTGAAATGCTTCGCGCGCCGTAGCACATTTGTGGAATCTACTCGTGCGCTGCCTATTGTAAAGTGGATTCAGTAAGCCAGAAAATTTCCCTGAAGTGTACGCAACATTTTACGCAAGTTTCATAGCTATCGGACGAATGGTATATGAATGCATACGGGACTTTGTTGAAACGCTTTGCGTGTCGTCGCTCATTTGTTGATTCTACTCGTGCGCTATCTACTGTGAAATGTATTCACTAATTTTGAAACCTTCACGTAAGTGTATACAACAACTCACCCAAATTTCATCGCTATCGGGCGAATGGTATATGAACACATACGGGACTTGGTTGAAACGCTTCGCGCATCGTCGCACATTTGTTGAATCTACGCGTGCGCTACCTATTGTAAAATGGATTTACTAAGTCAGAAACCTTCCTTGAAGTGTACTCAACATCTCACCCAAGTTTCATCGCAATCGGTTGAATGGTATATGAACGCATAGGAGACATACACACCCACAGACAGACAAACTATCACGTACAATTGATTTTTATATAGATAGACAAGCTGTACCCGGCATGCGTTGCAATGCCAATCAAAGAAAGTGTTGGCGTTAAAATTCTGTTTCTTGAAGTGCTTTTGGATACACAACATGTTAACTGCCTCCAAGCTATCGTAAAATGGATTTTCTAATTTAGAACCATTCGTGGGAGCGTGCACAACAACTTTCAAAAGTTTCATCGCTGTCACTCATTTGTTGAATCAACTCGTACGCTACCTATTGTGAAATGGATTTACTAAGTCGAAACCCTTCCCTGGCGTGTACACAATAACTCATCAATGATTCATCGCAATCGGATGAATGGTATATGCACGTATACGGGGTTTTGTTTAAACGATTCGTGCGCTGTCACTCATTTGTTGAATCTACTCGTGCGCTACCTATTGAGAAATGTATTACTAAGTCGAAGCCCTTCCCTGGCGTGTATACAATAACTCATCAAGGTTTCATCGCAATCGAAGAATGTTATATGAACGTAATAGGGGATTTCGTTGAAACGCTTCGCGCGTCGTCACCCATTTGTTGCATCTACTCTTGCGCTACTTATTGTGAAATAGATTTACTAAGTCCCCTTCCCTGGCGGGTACACAATAACTGATCAATGTTTCATCGCAATCGGATGAATAGTATATGAACGCATACCTGATTTTGTTTAAACGATTCGCGCTCCGTCACTCATTTGTTGAATCTACTCGTGCGCTACCTACTGTAAAATGTATTTACTAAGTTAGAAACCGTCACGTAAGTGTCCACAACATCTCACCCAAGTTTCATCGCTACCGGACTAATGGGATATGAAGACATAGGGGACTGTATTGAAACGCTCCGCGTGTCGTCGTCCATTTTTCGAATCTACTCGTGTGCTACCTACTGTGAAATGTATTTACTAAGCCAGAAACCTTCCTTGGAGTGTCCACCATATTTCACCCAAGTTTCACCGCTAACGGCAGAATAGTATATGACCTTATACGGGACTTTGTTGAAACGCTTCGCGCGTCGTCCCTCATTTGTTGAATCAACTTGTGCGCTGCATATTGTATAGTGGATTTACTAAGCCAGAAATTTTCCATGACGTGTACACAACATCTCACCCAAGTTTCATAGCTACGGACGAATGGTACATGTATTCATACGGGACTTGGTTGAAACGCTTCGCGTGTCGTCGCTCATTTGTTGATTCTACTCTTGCGCTACATATTGTAATATGGATGTACTCAGCCGGAAACATTCCCTGGAGTGTACACAACATCTCACCCAAGTTTCATCGCAATCGGATGAATGGTATGCGAACGTATATGGGACGTTGTCGAAACGCTTCGCGCGTAGTCACTCATTTGTTGAACATAAACGTGCGCTTCGTATTGTAAAATGGATTTACTTAGCCAGAAACCTTTCCTGGAGTGTACACAACAATTCACCAAACATTTATCACTATCAGACGAATGGTATATGACTTTATACGGGACTTTATTGAAACGCTTCGCGTGTCATCGCTCATTTGTTGAATCTACTGGTGCGCTACCTATTGTAAAATGGATTTACTAAGTCAGAAACCTTCCTTGGAGTGTACTCAACATCTCACCCAAGTTTCATCGCAATCGGACGAATGGTATATGAACGCATAGGAGACATACCCACAGACAGACAAACTATCACGTAACATTGATTTTTATATATATAGACTAGCTGAAGTACCCGTTCTTCGCTACTGGTCATAAATAAATTGAATTGTGAAGATGACAGTTAAAACAGGGGATAGGCGAGGTGCTGCGCGGAGGGAGAGTTAGGATGGAACATTTTGTCCAACTACACCGCTTGGTGTTGACAGTGTTTTATAGCACAAAATTAGGTTTTACTCGCTAACAGTTGGAGATACATGAAAAGTGTTAAGGACCATTCGGATAGAAATTGAAATTTTTAACCTAGCATATGCCATCAAAAGTTTGCTATTTCTTTGCGTTCTCTTTTTATTTGAAATTGAAATATGAAAGCTTGAAACCAAAGAGTGTAGTGACATCACTAAAATGTTCGCCATCTTTAAATAGTGCAAAGTATTGAAATCAAAAGTAAACTATATATTAACCAGGTAAATCAGCTACTTCCATGTAAAATTTCATGTAAATCGGACCAGTGGTTCTTTGGTGATTGAGTAATACACAGACACACATACACATACCATCTCACTTTTATATATTAGTATGGATGTAGTTTTTTCATGTACGGAAAACGTACGATATTATTTAGTTAGTAATTTGAAAGTACCCATGATTTAAGTACAAAGAGAGCCTGGTCAGGGTTTCTAATGATTACTATGAGAATTATTGGTGACGTCAGTTACCTGTAGGTTTGCTACGATACTGTATTTGTTGAAGGCAGTGAAGGAGGTAATGTTCTGTACAAATCATTTACTCTTATAGTCATCTTTTTGACGTATTGAGTGTACAGGGAACTGCCGTAGTACCTCTAAACCAGTGGTTCTGAACTCGTAGAAGTCTGCGGACCACTCAGCCTGAAATTGAATCTTGTACGGACCCCCTCCCCCCCAATACACCTAATCAGTTGTAACCCTTCCTCAATAACACTTATTTTAATGATATTTCAATTCGAAATCATATAGTCATCGACGCAAATACATTCGGACGATTCTCGTTTAACGCACATCGTTTTCGAAATCCCCATTTATTGGCCACTTTTCTATACGTGCTGGTGGACCCTTTCTCCCGCGGACCACTCTCGAGGCACTCGCGGACCACCGGTTAAGAACCACTGCTCTAAACTGAACCCAACGTTTTTGGTAGAAAAGAGGACGTGTTCATGGCGTGGTTAATTATTTTAGGTTACTGTTCCATTTTGGTTGCTACAGATTATTCTGGTTCTGTTAGTATTAGTCAAGTCTTTTCACAGTTACTGTATTCCTGATTTGTAAATCAAAAGATAGCCGGTACAGGTTAACACTGTCAATAATTAAAACAATGCAGCATAAAAACATTATGATTAATAAAACATAAACGTCAGCATATCAGTAGTAGAACACACCTTAACGGAGAGTACAACACTACAATACAATATATTCCGCGTGATACCATCCGTCATAAGGTAAAGATTCAAAATCTCCCGTAACAGCAGCGGCATCAAGAGTATGAAATTAGACCCAAAATGTCACATTTAGACGACCACGTGGCTTAGCGGCTAACATTCTCGGCTGTCACCTTGAAGGTCCGAGTTTGAATCCTGGCTCTACCAAGAAATTTTAATACCGGTCTGAGAGCTGGAAGGGGGTACACTCACCTCACGTGGCAAAACTTGGAAGATGTTTTCCGTGGTTTCTCACTTCTAATCGAAGAAAATACCGGGATAGGTTCTAACTGAAGGCGACAGCTGCCTCCTTTTTAATAGTCACCTGAATTACAAATACACACACTACTACAGCCATCACAGCAACACAGGTTATCAGAAGATAAAAACATGGCCATAATGTCGCCAAGCTTCTAAATCAATCAACAATAACAGAATCATTTAAGCTCATTTAATCTTAATACTAAGTTTCGTGATATATATAGCCGTTGTTACGTTAGGCCGCGTGCAGGGTTAGCCGATGTTTTTTTTTTTTAATTTTAATTCGCTACATCGATCCCTGTTAATAAAATTTAAAAACCTACGTATTCATATTTTTATGGCGTTCAGATTCCTAATATTCTTATCGTGGTTTGGATGGAAAATGGAGGACCATGGCCTGGTGTTTACGTCTTGAGCTACTGTAGTCATGGAGTAGCATGGCCCCTTACAGAGACGGGTGGAAACCAGGTGATCACTTCTTGAGATACTGTTGCCGTTGAGAAAATTGAGTGGCATGGCCCCTTACCGAGGTAGATGGAAACTTCGTGGACCCGTCTTGTGCTACTGTTGCCATGGAGATGGCCGGCCTTGCCATTCCTTCATAAGTTAATTTTCTGACTTTATTAGCCCTTGCTAGAGTGCAAATAGGCCGATATCAGAAGAATGGGAAAGACAATCGAAAATCCATGTAGCCAGCGGTTTCTTCTGGGTCCTGAACTATGTGTATGCAAAATTTGGTTGAGATTGGTGGAACGGTGTAGATTTGTATACGGAACAAATATACATACATACCCACACACAGACTTTCACTTATATATATATTAGTTATAAAATATTTGTTCTTTCCGGATTAAACGGATTTTCGATAATCTGGATCAGTTCTGGTCCCTCTTAATCCGGATAAACGAGGTTATGTGTACCTACAAATCATATTTTGGTACACTGTCTCCATCACACTTGTGTGTCGTCAATGTGTTGTGCAACGGGCAGAACTCGTGCCAGCAGATCTTTCTCTGTCTCTACGGGAGGCTCCTAATCTAAACTCTTCATATGACATGGGAGTTATACTATAGATACTGCATTTTTCGTTTCCTCAGTAGAAGTGAATGAGGAGATTGGACCCACCTCTTTTCAATTTTACCTCACGATGCTTTCTGACCAGAATGTAATTTCTTATCAGAGCCTGGAATCGAACCCAATCATGCTAGCCACTACACCAAGAGGTGGACTCGTAAAAACCGTGAACGAGGAAAATTGCTGTAGGAATTCCATTTCTTCCTATTTTGGTATTCATCTCTGAATTCTCTGTCATTCTGCAAATCTACAATCCTTGCGATGGTAGAGGAATGTTTCCTCACAGAGTCCGTAAATGAAGCCAAGCTGGGAGGATAAGTGATTAAAATATATTATTATTATTATTATTATTGTGTCAAGAGAAGAGGGATTTAGTTACTTATCAGCGATAGTAATGAAGAAATGAATTAAGGAAGAAGCAATAGAGGCTTCACGCCCTACACCACTCTGAAGTAATACGAGAGCAGTTCTAGGGCGGAGACACACGTCTTGGGGGAAGGGTGTGTGATTTTTGGTGAGTAATCTTTAATAGTTTTATTCTTTGCTAGAGCTTTTCCTCGTAATGATACTCCTCTCTGCCGATACAAGTGTATTTATTTATTTATTTAATCGTATGGTGAATTATATACAAAATTTACATTATACAACATTATCCACATTCTGCAACCAAGTTATGACATTTGGAGTGACATGAAAGAGTTCAGCAGGGTTCCCAGGGAACGATAACAGAGGGCAGCGTCGGAGCAGATGATCCAATGTCTGCTCCTCTTGATCATAGTCGCACATTGCTGAATTGGTCCAGCCCCATCTGTGTTGAAAGAATTTACAGCAGCCATGGCCGGTTCTGAATCTGCTAAGACGGCACCACAGTTTCCTTGGGAGGTCAGAACCTTTCAGTTCCTTTGTAGGATCAAGAGAATGGGCACTTGTCCCCGCTTTTTTAGTTGACCACTCGTTTATCCAACTTTGGTTTAAATTAAACCCATCCTCATAGTATTTCTGCAGTACCACATGTTGGCCTCCTAGACCGTAGTCGCTGTTGTGAGGGATGGAAAAATTCATGGTATAGTGGTAAAGTAGGTGAAGCCCTGATCTTCTCAGCCTCTCTCAACAATGCTTGTTTCCTTCTTAGATGTGGTGGAGGAATGTGGCTCAGCACAGGCAGCCAATGGCAAGGCGTTGACTTAATAGTACCAGTGATGCATCACATTGTATCATTTAATCTTGAGTCTACTTTATGCACATGTGCACTTTACAACCACACGGGTGCACAGTATTCTGCTGTTGAATAGACAAGGCTAATGCCAGTTAGGCGTAAGCAGTCGGCAGAGGCTCCCCAGGAAGTACCACTAAGTTTATGGAGGTTGTTGTTTCTTGCAGCAATTTTATGGGAGAGCTACCGGGTGAGTTAGCCGTGGTCGTTACGGCATGACTGCTGGCAGTCGCTCACATCCGGGAGGCGAGGAGGTTCGAATCCCGCCGCCGGCAACCTTGAAGATGGTCTTCTGTGGTTTCCCATCTCCCTTCCAGGCAAATGCCGGGGTTGGTCCGTAACTATAGGCCACAGCCGCTACCTTCCAACTCCTCGTCCTTCCATCCTAACTTTCCTCCCCAACGGCACTTGTAGCTCACCCATTGGGTGTCCGTCTCGAAGCAGCTACAAACCTGGCGAGCCGAACATGTCCTCGGGCACTCCCGGCGCTAAAAGCCATACGCTAAAAAAAAAAAAAAAATGGGAGAGCTTGGTGAGATGCTCTTTGTAGATCAGGGTTCTATCCAAAGTCACTCCAAGATAAGTAGGAAAGGGTTTGTATCTAAGTTGTTGTCCGTCAAGCAAAATATTTGGTTTGTAATTAGAAAACCGATGTGCAAGGTGGAAGCAAGATACTTCTGTTTTATTCAGGCTCGGAATCAATCTCCAGGACTGAAGGAAAGCTGACATTCTCTTAAGGTCTTCAGTAAGGGTGTTTATACAAGTGTATTACTGTATAGAATGCTAAGAACGTAAACTATAACGGTAAAGGCCAATTTTGTTGGATGCTATTTTAAATTAAATACCAGCCAGTGTAGTTGAGTGCACTTAGGGTATCTCCAAAATGGAACTAGGTAGCTGATAGTTTAGATATTATAGCAGCAATTCTGATTTCACTTTTACCTTGGTTTCTATACGTTCTTACCATAGACATATAATAGAATTACAACTAATTTCAAATCCCGACGCACCTATCCCAATCATAAATCTTTAAATTTAGACTTACTCGCTACTACTATCGAAACAATGAAGGAATAAGAAACACCTCAGTTGTTGAATTCGTAAACCACGTAATATAAAGAGTTCATACAATTTTTTTTGAAATATATCCGTACCATACAGCTTTTTATGATATTTTTAGTATCCAAGATACAACTTCCCTGGAATTGATAGCAGTTCGAGTAAACATGTTACTCATGTACTTGTTTCAATAATAAATCATATCATAATTCACATGAAGAATGTAGTCCGTTTTTAACGTAATGTAATTTGTGTTTTTCTTCAATAGATTTAATAAAACATTAGGTAGGTTATTTATTTAATTAGATATAGATTTGCCAAACACAATCTAATACACTGAACTGATGACCAAATGTCCCTAGCCCTTACATAAACTAACTACAGTATAACAGCTTTCCTTAACTACATTATTGCATTATTCATCTTGTACAAAATGTTTGCTAATTGGTTTGTTTAATAATATGTGTAGGTATTCTATATTTTGTTTTGTTAGTTGTTAAGCTAGGTTTAGTTTCTTATTACAACATTTCAAGCCAGAACATTGTATACGCTACATAAAGGGGCTCTTTATCCTCAGTGGCATTTCTCTATGAATACATTCAAATTCAAACAATACTGTGATATAGATTTGCCAAACACAATCTAATACACTGAACTGATGACCAAATGTCCCTAGCCCTTCCATAACTAACTACAGTATAACAGCTTTCCTTAACTACAGAATTATCTGAATGTATCTTGTCTATTGTATACCTTCTATGGGCTTCATGGATTAGAACGTTGGTATTGTTGTTGCTTTACTTAGGGGCCTTAATATCGTGTTTATCAGCCCCATGTACTTGCGTGAGTTTCGAATTTATATGGCAGTCTGTGTTATTGTAGTCTTTATTTATGAATACAGGCAACGACCATTTTTTTAATTTTCAGGAAGGGTCAGGAAAGGAATTTTGCAAGGACACTGTAGAGTCTTTAGTAGTGTGTGTATTCGAGAGATTAGGAACAAACCCACCATTTGTTCAGAGTGGAATTTGAACTCCATTTAAGGAAAATCTGAGGCAGGAATCAAACCCACCTTTTCTCAGTTTTACCCCACAAGATTGTTGCGTGTACCTCGTTCCAACCTTTCGGACAGAAATATATTTCTTGGCAGAGACGAGAATCGAACCCAGGACCTTTTCAACCAGGCTTGTAATACGTACTATGAGATTACAGAAGGTGGCCATCAGAAATGTCATAAAAAGCAAGTCAATAAATGCGTGTAGGTAATTTTAATCGATGCGAATAACAACAGTATGTCATGTTAAGTGCATCGAAGGCGATGGTTCAGAGTTCGCGCTAGGAAGTATTCCTCTGCCCAGCCCCACCCAGATCGTGCGCGCCAGTACAATTGGCTGTAGGGTACAGTGAACTTGTGTTGACCATATCACGTCCGAGTGTGCCTTTCGGGTATAGGCACCTGGACCTTTGGATAAGCCTAAATGATATTCTTTCCTCATGAGTAGGTCATGTTTGTATGTATGATAATAATAATAATAATAATAATAAAACAAGAAGTTCTGTGACGAACTAAAGAGCCTACTTTTCTTAAAATTTAAGATTCATGTCTATAATTAATCTATATGGATCTATCTAGAATAATGACGAAATTAAGTCGGTAATAACAAAATGTCTAATTATTTCGAAATATACCTGGCATAATGTAGCCTACAGTTGGCAGCCCTGGTGACTGAATATATTCTTAGTTCCATCTCTTGAGGTACAGAATACAAAATTTGGTTGAAGTCCAATGGATACCAGGGACGATACATGCAGTTAGACATTGGATCTATCAGCGCGCGTAAAGTCACGTTGGCAACAATGTCATGCATGTGTTGGTCAGAAATAATCTGAAATAATATGATGTATTGTTGTGCCAATTTTGAATTAAATCCATTAGTTACAGTAGTATAGAAGTTAGGTGCATTTTAAAATTGGACTTATCAGCAGGCTTAGAATCATGTTGGCAGCACTGACGTATATTAGTTACTCCAAATTAATCTAGAATGCCAGGTAGGCCTACTATACGTGTGCAAAGTTTAGAGCTATTGGCTTGCATACTTTCTGATATATTGATATTAGGGTAACAACATTAGAGACAGCATTTATTAACAGTTGGTAGCCCTGGTTGCTCTTAAGAATACGCATAGTCATATATGTTATGGTACTCATAGCACATACGAAATTTAGTTGAAATCCAACTGATAGTATAGAAGTTACATGTATTTAAATTTGGACATATCAGCAGACTTAGAATCATGTTGGTAGCACTGACGTAAATTAGTTACTCCAAATTAATCATAGAATGTCAGGTACTATACGTGTGCATAGTTTAAAGCTGTCGGCTTGCATACTTTCTGATATATTGGTATTTGGATAAAAGAAATTGAGAGGATTCATTAACAGCTGGCAGCCCTGGTGGCTCTTAAGAATACGCTCAGTCATATCTGTTTGTGTACACATAGTACATACGAAATATGGTTGAAATCCAATGGATAGTGTAGAAGTTATATGCATTTAAAAATTGGACTTATCAGCAGGCTTAGAATCATTTTGGCAACACTGCCATTAATGGCCTCCTGGAAATTAAACTGAAATATTATTATCTATACGTGTGCCAATTTTGAAATTGCTCCCATGCATACTTTCCAAGATATCCAACATGGAGCTCAAATTTCAATTACGGTTTTTCAGCAGTTGGTAGCACTGACATCATTTTCAAATACGGCATTGAGATATCCAGGTATAGATCTTTACTCCTAACAAACTTTGTTTCGAATGCTGCAGCCGTTTAGGAGTTGATAGCACACACAGACAGACAGACAGACACACATTTGCCCGGATCGATCTCATAAGTCTACTTTTGCTCATTTTTGCAAAATATGAAAAATAGGCTAATAATAATAATAATAATAATAATAATAATAATAATAATAATAATAATAATAATAATAATAATAATAATAATAAATGCATGAGTATCACCAAAATTCAACACTATACGACTGTCATCAAACCTCAGACACACTATGCCAGCGAGACCCTAAACCTCAACTACAAAGGAGATCTCGAGAACATCAAGAAGGCTGAGAGAAAAATCATCCTAAAAATATTGGGCCTTAAACTAACAGATGATGGGTATCGTCTGCAATTATCCACAGTCACAGAGATATACTCCAACATCGAGTCAGATTTCCGCAAGCGACGACTGAGATTCTACGGCCACATTATGAGACTGAATGATGACCGACTAACAAAGAAAATTTTGACTTACTTACGGAAACATAAAGTGACAACAGTCTGGGTTACCCAAGTCCAAAATGATCTCGAAAGTGCCAACATCACACCAATTGATCACTTTTGTGATATTTTCAATGTTTAGCTTGGCCCATTTGTCGGTCAAATTTTATTTATTGTTACTGAGATCCCCGAATGGTAATTATTTATTTACAATTGTTAATTGCTTAAACCATATGCATAATCTTGTTATCAATCACTTATTCATAGATATTATAGTTCTCACCTCGAGTGTTTCAGTCTCGCTATCTCAGGCGTCCTCACTCATGACATACCAGACATCTACTGGTTGATCCACTGTCTGCTGAGTAGTGTCGACTGACGTCACCCTGACTTTCGTTCGACCAATGGCAGGTCTTTGTCTGGTCGGGCGATCTCCAAACTTCGAGAGAGTTCTATGGTCCCTATTTAAGACGCCGCTTGCTGGCGTTCTTCATCACTTCGGATCAACCGCCACTTCTGAACCACTTCAACCCGCTGGTCACCGCTACCTCTCATCACACCATCGCTGATATCTACGCTAGCGAGCAGTTACGTCACAAGATCTGCACCATGACGTATTGCTCAAGATGGCAAGAATAATTGCCAGCCGCTGTACTCTTCAACCTCACCTTAGAGGGGATACTTGGAATCGTCCTTCAAAATATCTCTGGATCAGCTCTTGGAAACTATAAATGTCATTCCTGCGCAAGAAAAGAAAGTTGACATTTTATCGATGGTGCACATAACTTTAGGCCATGTACGCCTCCTTCCAAGAAAACCGTGAAGACTTTTAAATCAACGTGTGCTAGCTGGAACCTTTTAAGGAGCTGGCTCTTCAACTCTCTTCAACTCTCTTCAAAGATAAGTTCAATTTTATAAAGAGCTTATATCATACCAGTTATTACACTCTTAATTATTTTTTATGGTTCTCTCTTTTTATAAACTGCATTTATATATATTAAGCTCAACTTTTCTCCAATCAAGCAAGCTTTTCATGGACCTTTCTATAATCTGGGTTCTGTAATCAGGCCCTCACACTTTGCTACATTTATAATTGTTAATTTCTGTAATAAGCACTTAAGTGAAATTTGTTTGTTCATTATAAATTTATTATTAGGAATAAACATTGTTAATGCATTGCTCCCTATATTGGTTTTCTAGTCACGTATTTCATGCTCAAAACCCCCGCACCGTTTCAGTCTAATTTTCTTGACCACAGTAGTTATTTTGGCCAGGCTTTCGCCTGATGCGTTTCGTTCTCCCGTATGGGGACGTTTTAGGACAGAATTTATACTTCTCCACCAATAGACATAGACGATCGAATGACATATGATCCACAGTTGGGAAGTCACACATGACGATCGACCAAGGAGACGAGGGAAAGGGTGGATGGACGAACATCGAGTTCGTCACAGTGAGATGATGAAGGATTTCTGGAAGAACAAGAGGAACAGTAACATATCATAATATGCTTAATGTGATCCTTTGGGTCCAAGCAATGTAAATAAATAAATAAATAAATAATAAATTATAATAAATAAATTGTATGCAGAATTGGAAGACGATGGTATACCAAATCGTGAGCTCTACCAGCATCAAGAAAATCTCATAGATGCTATCAGAAGAAGGCGACTGACTTTCTACGGACACATGTCCAGAATTGACTCTAACAGGTTATCCCATAGGATCTTCAAGGTTGCTAACAAGGACAAAGCTACGGGATTCTTGTGTATGAAGCAAGTAGAGAAGGATCTTGAGGAACTCCATGTTAATCAAAATGGCATAGATGACCGGAGTAACTATCATATAACTGTCAAAACTACACCCTTCGTAACGTCCCTCACAGAAGCTAACCACAGACCAAAGGACGAGACCAGGAAATGGTCTGAGGAGCGCAGATTGAATTTAGCAGGAAAATGAAGGTCTACTGGGCCATCAGAAATGCTCAAGGCACCTACAAGAAAGCAGCTGCCAAACCCACCACTCAGAACACCAACCGTTGCAAACAACGACAATGACAGCGAGAAACATACAGCTAAAACACAAGCATCGTGGTCCATAGATGGCCCTAACGAACTGAAAAAAAAATCAACAACAAAAAACAACAATATGTTCAGTAAAGAACATATAGCCTACTTTCTCCTAAATGGGTATTGTTATAACTCTTTGTCCTTTTCAAGGAGTATAATTGAATGTTGGTTGTAGTAGCTTGTTGAAATACAACAGGTTATACGGATATTAAACATGAATATGAGGTGTCCTTTGCTAGTGCTACCTCTGTACCAAATTGCATTCAATTCGGTTTTACCGTGTTTGAATTGATAAGGGGAATCGATTTGCACCTATACATCGCCACCATAGGCAATCTATTAGACTGATGACCTTGTAGCTTCGTTAAAGAACGCTTCTCACATAAAGGTATGTTGTTGCAAAATTTGGTAGAGATCAGATAATTTGGTTGGTCGTAATTTGATTGAAGCTTTTAACACTTGGGTGGCCGCCATTACGTTTTCGTCAAGTTGGCGACAATATAAAACATGACACTGAGTTGCCTTTTGCAAGTGCTACCTCTGTACCAAATTTCCTTCAAGTTGATGTCACCGTTTTAGAATTGATAGGGGGAATTGATTTTTCCACGTACATGGCCGCTATCTGCAAACTATTGGGCTGATGACCTTGTCGTTTGGTCAAAAGATGCTTCCCACATAAGGGCATGTTGTTGCAAAATTTAGTAGAGATCAGATCATTAGCTTGGTCCAAATTTGATTTAAGCTTTTAAAGTTTGGGTGGCGCCATTACGTTTCCGTCACTATGGCGGAAATATAAAACGTGACACTGAGGTGCCCTTTGCTAGTGATACCTCTGTACCAAATTTCGTTCAATTCGGTTTCACCGTGTTTGAATAGATAGGGGGCAACCATTCGCACACATACACGGCCGCCATCCGCAAAGTATTGGGCTGATGACCTTGTAGTTCGGTCAAACGATTCTTCGTGCATGACGGTATATTGTTGCAAAATTTGGTAGATATCAGATGATTAGATTGGTCGTAATTTAATTTAAGCTTTAAACATTTGGGTGGCCGCCATTCCGTTTCCGTCAAGATGGCGGCAAAATAAAACACGACTCTGAGGTGCCCTTCGCTAGTGCTACCACTGTCCCAAATTTTGTTCACATCGGTTTCACCGTGTTTGAATAGATAAGGGGAATCGATTTGCACACATACATGGCCGTCATGCGCAAATTATTGGGTTGATGACCTAGTAGTTTGTTCAAAAGATTTTTCATACATAACGCTATAGTGTTGCAAATATTGGTAGAGATCAGATGATTAGGTTGGTCGTAATTTGATATAAGCTTTTAACATTTTTGGGTGGCCGCCATATCGTTTTTATCAAGATGGCGGCGATATAAAACATGACACTGAGGTGCCCTTTGCTAGTGCTACCTCTGTACCAAATTTCGTTCAATTAGGTTTCACCGTGTTTGAATTGATAGGGGGAATCGATTTGCACACATACATGGCCGCCATCTGCAAACTATTGGGCGGATGGCGTTGTAGTTTAGTCAAACGACGCTCTCTATATAAGTATATGTTGTAGCAAAATTTGATAAAGATCGGATGATTAGGGTAGTCGTAATTTGATTTAAGCTTTGAACATTTGGGTGGCCACCATTACGTTTTCTTCAAGATGGCGGCGATATAAAACATGACACAGGGGTGCCCTTTGCTTGTGCTACCTCTATACCAAATATCGTTCAATTCGGTTTCTCCGTGTTCGATACGATAGGGGGGAACAGACCTTCCGAGTACACACACTCAAACACAGACTCACACACCCACACAGACACAGACACACAATTTTTCGCCCTGTGTTGATCTCATAAGTCTACTTTCATTTTTGCAAAAAACGAAAGTAGGCTAATAGTATGCAGAAGTGTTGCTTCATGTTGTTTCTTGGTGCCATTACAGGCTCTGTGTACTAGGTTGTGTGCGGAGGAGGGTGTCCGATAATCATTTCTCTACCGCCACAAGAACGCAGTTTGTCAGGGTATACATTTGGGGAAGGTGACGGACTAATTGCCCAGGCGGCCGCTAACTTTGGTCTAAGGCCAGGGAAGGGATTTTTGCCAGGATATCTGGTTCTGGTGAATCTCTTAGATCTGCTTTCATTGGTGTGAATATTTACCGAGATGAATTCTGGCTATGGGAACAGTAACACAGTAAAACCTCGATTTAACGGGCCTCGATTCAACGGACCTCAGATTTATCTGAAAGAATTAGACCAACCGAGATATCCTTTTTTTTAAGTTTCGATCTCTCGCGTATTCTTGTTCACAGGGAACCGAAAGTGTTATCTACTGCGCGTGCGTCCCCAATTCCTCTTATTTAAAAAGTACAGTAAATACTAATTATTGTGGAGTTTGAAGCCAGTTTCAGTGTTGCCGTAGTAAACGAAAATGTGGTGCTTTTCAGTCGGTCTACACGATTGTACCCAAATGAGATGGGTTATTCCCTAATCCTGAAAAAAAAAACCATGAGATTATAAATTCATTCATTAGTTTTAGGGCTAAATTCTAGCAAAAACATTTAATTCATTTTCACTCATTGATCGTATATATTTTAAAATTCAAAAGTGTTGTAACGGTACCACAAAATTTAAAAATTAGATTAATTGGAAAAAAAGTATATTTGCACAAAGAAATACGGCATTGTCTACACTTTCCGGTACTATACAGAGTAGGAAATATAAGGCGATTCTGGCACAGGGGCTAATGTGCAAGACGGCCGCCATACTCTGAGACCGTGAATGACGTCACAGGGAGAGGTCGGCCGTGAAGTTGCTAAATGGAATATTTATTATTATTATTATTATTATTATTATTATTATTATTATTATTGTTATTATTATTATAATTATTATTATTATTATTATTATTATTATTATGAGGTAATTATTGATTGATCATGTACATTCAAGACCAACCTTATATTGTCCACATCTTGGTGTAGTGGCTAGCATTCTTGGCTGTTACTGTGGAGGCTCGGGTTCGAGTCCTGGCTCTGTCAAGAAATTTAATTCTAGGCTGAGGGTTGGAATGGGGTACACTCAACCTTGTGAGGCAAAACTGACAGGAGCTGTCTTTTGATTCATACCGCTGCCATTCCGCCTAACCCAACTTCACCTAACCTAACCTAAATTCAAAGTCAGAATGTACAATACATTTATTGTTTTTTATACCCTCATAAATTAGATATAGAGAATGTCCACCACGATTTAGATCCTCGAGCACACTTTCTGACATATCATTAAAACGTGTAGAAAGGAATGTCTGAAAATTTTCACTAACTCATAATACACTTTCACCATACATTGTGTCACCTTTTTGAATGTTAATGATACGGAAAAGAGTATGCATTGGTAATTCAGTGAGCTTTTTTTCGCTCTAATCAACAGTTCTACCCCCATAGCATTGTGAATATTTATTGTAGTAGCCTATAAAGAAACAAAAAAAATCATATCTATTACAGTTTAGCTATAAGTGACCAGAACCACTATAACATTTTATTCTAATAAGGAATTTCCATAATGATAAGAACAAAGAGCTTACCATAATGATGGATTGTGTGTAAGTAAACGTCTTTTGCTACTTGCTGCCACTACTAAACTGATACTCATACAACAGACAAGTGAGTTCATGTTTCGCTGACGTAATCGTATGTTCCCACGCACTTCCTGTGTGTTGCACGCGCCGTAGTGGCTAAATTTGAAACTAAATGAATTGATTTGCTGACGTAATCGTATGATCTCCCGCACGCACACGCGGGCCCCTGTGGACGGGTCCCTGTGGACGGATCCCTGTGGACGGGTCATTGTTGACGGGTCATTGTTGACGGGTCCTTGTTGACGGGTCCTTGTTGACAAGTCCCTGTTGATGGGTTCCTGTTGACAGGTAATTTTTGACTAATCCCTTTAGACCGGTCCTTTGGACTGGCTCATGACCCCTAATGCTATGCTGAAATTAAACGTTGTTCCACATGAAACGCAAGCGAAGAGCCGATCGCTACTATGAATTAACATGTTTGTGTTTTGTTTTTACGCATGTGCACTTGTTTTTTTTGTAAGAGGGCGGGCTTTTTGAATACTGATTTATAGATGAGTTTTTTTTAATTACCAAAAGATACAAAACTAATAGGTAATTACCTTTTTAATATCTCATGAACCAATAAGGCTATGGGACTTGTGTGAGACGTCGTTGGACTTGAGGTGACATTCTGTTTATGAATGTATTATTTATTTTTTGTCAAAAGGGCCTAACTACACTTTTGTTAATATCGCGCTAACTAATAATCAGAGAGGGTCAAGTGAGGTGTCATGGGACTCAGGATGGTCAACCCTTTTCCATGACCAACGAATTTACCCAAAAGATTCAAAACAGCAAGGTCATTGACCTAAGATTTTATAAACTAATAATCGAATATCAACATGTGAGGTGTCATAGGACTTAGAATGGTCAACCCTTTCCCATGGCCAATGCATTTACCCAAAATAACCAATATATCAAGGTCATTGACCTGAGATTTTATAAACTAATAATCGGATACGAACATGTGAGATGTTTACCATGCGTGATGAAACATAGCTGGGTAGAGAAAGAATTAGAGAAGGCTACATGTATGGTGACTGACAAGTCTTTTACCATTGAAACTTGTTTTCAGATCAAACTGCAGTTTAGAGAGAGTATAGGTTGCAGGTATGAGTTAATAAATGAGAAACGGTGTACGCAAACTCTGATTTATCAAGAATTAAGAGTAGACTATCTTTAATTGATTGGTTAAAGAGGATAGCTAAAACACAAAAATGCTCAGTGGTTACCGAGACAATATGGTCGCTACACACAACAAGCTTTAAATACTTGAGGCTAATAATCTATACACACACACACACACACACACACACACACTCGCTTGTTCTAAACTAAACTGTGTTGCTGTCAGTGCTCAGACAGTAGGCTGATGACGAAATGCATTGCTAACAGAAATATAATCATTTCCGGTTGTCTAATGTTACCAGCTATCCATTTTTATTTCATTGTTTGTGTTACAGTGGTAAGCATTTTTAGCTCTTGTACTGGTAGCCTTAACTCGATTTCCAGGTCTGAGGCCTAGAACTAGTCGAACTAAGAAACAAGGGCATGGTGGTGCAGTGGTTAAGCTGTTAGCCTTTTCTCCAGGGGGTTCGATTTCAAGTTAATATGCATGTCATAAGCATATTGAACAAAACAAAACAGAGATAACGTTTAAAACTGATTATATTTGTGTCTTTTCAAAATATTACTTGGATTACAAATACAAAGGTGAACTGGGTTTGATATATAGTTAATGCTGTCTATCACACACTAGACTGTAAGAAAGCCAAAAGAGCAAAAGGCGTAGGTAGAGCAGTGGTAAAATTGCTATATGTAGAGAACTACCTGGCAAAGCTATATCGCATATACAGTGCAGGATACAATCCAGCAATCAAATTTGTATCTTGTGGAACAGAGAAATGCACTTACGTGAGAAAATGCAAGTTCATGTGTAATATGACCTAACACACAAGTGTTCACCTGTGCACGTGCACAATAAGAGCTAACAAGTCACATTCTGTTTAGTTCGTACGTAACGTTAGGTTAGGGCTAATGCACACATCCTAGTACACGAGGCACATGCCATTTGAGAGCAGGTCAAGGGATCTAACTTGGTGGATGGATGTGTTCTAACGAGTCATTTGTAGTTGAAAGAGAATAATACTTGTTCTTAAGATGTTAAAACTGAGGAAATGGTACGTGCAGTAAGACGTATTTTTATTTCCTGTGTCATATTACAGACATGGCAGAGAGCACACAGTTCTGTTGCTATGTCAAACGCTGCAGTAATTTGAAACCCCAAGTGTTCATCAAGACAATGGGTGATGATTATACAAAGTTAGCAGTCATTGGATATTACACAGGTGTTCTTTCCGGTGTCATGTTGCTGACATGGAACAGTTCTATTGCTATGACTAACGCTGCAGTAATTTGAAACCCCAAGTGTTGATCAAGACAATCCAAAGTCAGCAGTAATTGGATACCACACATCAACATGGACTAAATCATAAACGTGTTGTCATAACCCGCAGAAACCTCATTTAAAGATTTTATATTTTATATTTATAAGATTTTTGATTTTTAGATTTTACTTTTTTTTACATTTTCCTAAAAGAGTTAAAAAAAAGGAAGGAAGCTTGTAGTTTAACGTGACCGTTAATCTTGAGATCATGAGCCACGGGACCTCCTTTTTACGTGGAATCCGAACCACAGGACATGGCATTTCACTTCGAAAATCTCACATGCATTGACCGGGAATCGAACCCGGACCGCCTTGGTGAGAGGCATACAGCTAGACCGCTGAGCCACCACATACCTGAGTCACATACCTGACCTCATTAAACCTAACTTTACCAAACCCAACTTAAGCTAATCCAAAGGCTAATGCACATACACAAAGTATATAAGGTACATGCAACTATACATATGCTAGTCTTATAGGTTGCTGTACAACATGATCACTACCCCAAACGGATATTTTTTTCATTTTGTTGTTTACACATATGTCAATTTTCCAATTTCACATTTTCATTTTTTTTAATGTCAGTTATTAGTTTTTCAATTTCATAATATGGAAACATGGATTTTGCATGTTGTTGTTTACACATTTATTAATTTCACAATTTCTCATTTACAGTTCTTAAAATGTCAGTTTAAAGTTTTTCAATTTCATGATATAGAAACATGGATTTTCCAATTTGTTGTTTTTACATTTGTCAATTTACCAAATTCACATTTACAGTTTTTTAAATTTCAGTTTAATGTTTTTTCTATTTGTCAATATGGAAACATGGATGTTTACAATTTGTGTTTTACTTGTCATGCAACTATCCTTATGCTAGTCTTATAGGTTACTGTACAACATGATCACTACCCCAACCGGATTTTTTTTTCATTTTGTTGTTTACACATATATCAATTTTCCAATTTCCCATCTTCAGTTTGTTTTAATGTCGGTTTTTAGTTTTTCAATTTCATAATATGGAAACATGGATTTTGCATTTTGTTGTTTACACATTTATCAATTTCACAATTTCCCATTTACAGTTCTTAAAATGTCAATTTAAAGTTTTTCAATTTCATGATATAGAAACATGGATTTTCCTATTTTGCATATTAAGGCTTTCACGGCCCGGATTATTATATAAATAATTCATGCTTTTGGGCTAATGCCGTGTGTATTTTTAATTTAAACCTACGTTTCGGAGAAACCTTGCCTCCTTTTTCAATGGAAATAAACAATGTGGCCACGGCATTAGCCCAAAAGCATGAATTATTTATGTAATGGATTTTCCTATTTGTTGTTTTCACATTTGTTAATTTACAAAATTCCCATTTACAGTTTAGAAATTTCAGTTTTTTTTCTATTTGTCAATATGGAAACATGGATTTTTTCAATTTGTGTTTTACATGTTCATTTTGCATTAGGAGTGGAGAGAGGTGGGTAGTAATTAAAATGTGCAAGCAGTGTCCATTGTTGACAGGTCATTGTTGACGAGTCCTTCTCATACAACAGACAAGTGAGTTCCTGTTTCGCATGCATTACCTAAAATGTAATACCATGCAAGTGTTTAACATTTTACAAATTAGCTTATGTATTAGTTTATGTGTGGGGTCTTATGTTGGGCAATTTGTGCTGGCTTTTTTGACAAGTTATTTTGTCAATGCATTTAGTGGATTTTTCTCTGGGTCTTGGAAAGTATATCAGTCAATTTTATCACAACATAATGCTTACTGCCATGTTTGTAAGCAGCAACAACAACACACTAAACTTTTAAAAAAATCTAAAGTACTCTAAGGTACTCTCAACTCGTGCTCTTACCTCTATCCCATGCCTAGTCAAGAATTTTTTTTTAAAAGGTGAATGGGGAAAGTAGCTATATGTTTAATCTAAAAAAAACATATAAAGTCATATGTTAACTCTAACACCTACGTTTATCCCATTCTTAGTCGAAAAATATTATATTTTTTAAAATTTTTCTAAAAAATATTTGGAAAGTAGGCTATATTTTGAAAACTAATCATCCTATAAAGTCATATATAGACTCAAACCAATGGCTTTTATATCCTTAATCGTTAGAACAAAATATGGCTTTTTTTACATTTTTTTCCAAAAATGTTCATTTTTAAAAATGGGCTATATATTGGAAACTAGGAATTTTACAAAAAAGTGTGTTTGACATAAATGACAGGTATTTACTCCCCTCTACCCACAAACCAAGTCTCCAGATCTCTGGGACAAAATCCAGAAATGTTTTAATCTAATCCTAGCTAACCTCACCTGACGTGACCATACCTGTTTGTAAGCAACAACAACAACACACTAAGATTCCATGAATTCCAGAGTACTTTTAGATTAATTATTGACTCTCAACTCTTATAACTATGTCCATCCCACTCTGTCAGAAACACGTTTTTTTTTAAAATTTTTGCTCGATGTCACTACTGAAGGGATAGTGGGTTTTCCGATCCTATCACTATAAATTCATTACCCCCGCTCTTATCTCGGTCTCGACAACAACCATGCCTATTTTTATTATGTCAGATGATGTAATGTTCGGGTGCAAAGTGTGTGCAAAGTAGGTGTAAAAGTGAGTGAAAAGTGGGTGCAAAGTGGGTGCAAAGTGGGGGCAAAGTGGGTGCAAAAGTGGGTGCAAAAGTGGGTGCAAAAGTGGGTGCAAAAAGTGGGGGTGTAAGAGTGGTACCCTATTTGTAATGGCTTATTTGACAAGTTATTTTGTGGTACCCTATTTGTAATGGATTATTTGACAAGTTATCTTTGTCAATGTATTTCGAGGATATTTCTCTTGTTCTTGGAAAGTATCTCAACCCTTTTTATGATAGCATAATGCTTACCGCTATGTTTGTAAGCAACAACAACACACTAAAATTCCAAGAATCCAAACTACTTACTCTAAGGTTAATGATTGCCTCTCAACTCCATTCCACGCCTAGTCAAAAGCATTATACATTTCAATTTTTTTCAAAAAAGGTAAATTGGGACAGTAGGCTATATGTTTAATCTAAAAATCATATAAAATCATATGAGAGGAGGATGTAGAACCCGTACAAAACCACTACTGCACAGTTTTTGTCCTAGGCACCTACAATTTATTTCTGAGGTAGAGGGGGGTAAAGGTCTTTCATTTACGTTAAACAAACTTTTTTTTTGTAAAATTCTTAGTTTACAAAATATAGGCAATTTTGAAAATTGACCTTTTTATTGGGGAAATTTAAAATGTGTTAAGTTTTGTTCTAACGTTAAAGTACTTAGAGAAAATGTGTTTGAGTCTATATATGACTTTTTAGAATGATTAGTTTTCAAAATATCGTCTACTTTCAAAATTGAACCTTTTTGGATTTTGTCCCAGGGAACTGGGACTTGGATTTTTGGTTGGAGGGGAGTAAATACCTGACATTTATGTCAAACACTTTTTTTTTGTAAATTTCATAGTTTACAAAATATAGCCCATTTTTTAAAAAGAACATTTTTTGGAAAAATGTCAAAAATTCCATGTTTTGTTCTAAGGATTAAGGACATAAAAGCCATTGGTTTGAGTCTATATATGACTTTTTAGGATTATTAGTTTTCAAAATATAGCCTACTTTCCAAATATTTTTTGCAACAATTTAAAGAATATAATATTTTTTGACTGAGAGTGGGATTGACTTAGGTGTTGTAGTTAGCATATGATTATATATGATTTTTAGATTAAACATATAGCCTACTGTCCCAATTTACCTTTTTTGAAAAAAATTGAAATGTATAATGTTTTTGACTAGGCGTGGAATGGAGTTGAGAGGCAATCATTAACCTTAGAGTAAGTAGTTTGGATTCTTGGAATTTGAGTGTGTTGTTGTTGTTTACAAACATGGCGGTAAGCTTTATGCTATCATAAAAAGGGTTGAGATACTTTCCAAGAACAAGAGAAATATCCTCTAAATACATTGACAAAGATAACTTGTCAAATAAGCCATTACAAATAGGGTACCACAAAATAACTTGTCAAATAAGCCATTACAAATAGGGTACCACTTTTACACCCCCACTTTTTGCACCCACTTTTGCACCCACTTTGCACCCACTTTGCACCCACTTTGCCCCCACTTTGCCCCCACTTTTCACCCTCTTTGCACCCACCTTGCACCCACTATGCACCAACTTTGCACTCACTTTTACACCTACTTTGCACACACTTTGCTCCCGAACATTACGTCATCTGACAAAATAAAAATAGGCATGGTTGTTGTCGAGACCGAGATAAGAGCGGGGGTAATGAATTTATAGTGATAGGACCGGAAAACCCATTATCACTTCAGTAGTGACATCGAGCAAAAGAAAAAAAGAAAAAAGAAATATCGTTTTCCTGACAGAGTGGGATAGACATAGTTATAAGAGTTGAGGGTCAATAATTAATCTAAAAGTACTCTGGAATTCAAGGAATCTTAGTGTGTTGTTGTTGTTGCTTACAAACAGGTATGGTCACGTCAGGTGAGGTTAGCTAGGATTAGATTAAAACATTTCTGGATTTTGTCCCAGAGATCTGGGGACTTGGTTTTTGGGTAGAGGGGGGGGGGGGGGGGTAAATACCTGTCATTTATGTCAAACACACTTTTTTATGTAAAAATCCTAGTTTCCAATATATAGCCCATTTTTAAAAATGAACATTTTTGGAAAAAATGTCAAAAATTCCATATTTTGTTCTAAAGATTAAGGATATAAAAGCCATTGGTTTGAGTCTATATATGACTTTATAGGATGATTAGTTTTCAAAATATAGTTTACTTTCCAAAATATTTTTTTTTAAAATTTTAAAAAATATAATATTTTTCGACTAAGAATGGGATAAACGTAGGTGTTAGAGTTAACATATGACTTTATATGATTTTTTAAAGTTTAAAGATATAGTCTACTTTCCCTATTCACCTTTGTTTTTGGAAAAAAATAATGTTCTTGACTAGGCATGGGATAGAGGTAAGAGTACGAGTTGAGAGTACCTTAGAGAACTTAAGATTTTTTTGAAAGTTTAGTGTGTTGTTGTTGTTGCTTACAAACATGGCAGTGAGCATTATGTTGTGATAAAATGGACTGATATACTTTCCAAGACCAAGAGAAAAATCCACTAAATGCATTGACAAAATAACTTGTCAAATAAGCCAACACAAAATGCCCAACATAAGACCCCACACATAAACTAATACATAAGCTAATTTGTAAAATGTTAAACACTTGCATGGTATTACATTTTAGGTAATGAATGCGAAACAGGAACTCACTTGTCTGTTGTATGAGAAGGACTCGTCAACAATGACCTGTCAACAATGGACAATGCTTGCACATTTTTTATTACTACCCACCTCTCTCCACTCCTAATGCAAAATGAATATGTAAAACACAAATTGGAAAAATCCATGTTTCCATATTGAACCCATGTACCATGGCCTCAAAGAGGGTCGAATCCATGTACTTTGAGAAAGGAATGAAAGAATCATACAGTCTCTAAGGGAACGGAGAGAGATTTCAAGCCCGAATTATAGCCTAACATGGTGCAAGCGCTAGGGCCAGGTGTTCCTTAGATGAGCTCATGCCTCTTGACATTTATAAGGAGCCAGTCATGGATATTATTAGAACGAGTGGAAAATTTTGACTGTAAGACGAAGAAGCTGGACTCGGAAATTGCTCTTACGTTGCAGGAATATGGCAACCTCGCTGCTGAGTCAGAACAGGAATAATTAAATTTAACCCGTTTACGAGTATAAAAATAAGTAAACAGATACAGTACGGTGAATCAATTTGGATTAGAGATTTTTGTGTAAAGAAAAACCTTGTAAAAATTGCACAGGAGAAAACTGCAAACGCAAGTAGACGTCATTGGGGGTTCACCGAGACCTAAGGAGTGGGAGAATAAAAAAAGAACAGCACCACCCACACAGTTGAGGACGAGAAATTAATTAATATCTGGGAAATGTACGATCGATTTCCATGCACAGGAAGATTATTTTACGTTTGGAAGACGAGCTTTCTGGATATATAATTTTATTAATTGTGCGACAATTAGTTCAGAAGTTGGTCACGAAAAGGACTAGGATTTTATCTTTTTGTGACTGAAAGGTATAAAACTCCTGGCCTCACCAAGCCAATCATGCAGTCTACGAGAGCCCGTGAGGGGAACGTCACGCTGTATCAGTACATGCAGTATTAGTCCGTCCAGGGGGGCGTTACGCTGGAGCATCATAATCATCAGTCTACGAGCATTCCGTGAGAGGAAGTGCTGCACCACATCGTATACGCAGTATTCAAGAGCCCGTGAGGGGGACGTTAAGCTGTATCAGACATCGATCCAGAGCCTGTGGGAGGCTATGCTACAAGTTCACCGAGTGTAGACCAGTTACGATATAAGTACGCTACGCTGAGGGTTAGCAGTTCGAGACTTTGAAGAGTCCTAAAGTATAAAGAACATTAAATATACGGACTTTAAAGCAATATCGCCAAAGTAAGACACAGCGATCAGTAGGGAACTTCGAGTTCCAGAAGAACACTAGTTCAATAGAGTTACGAAGTTATAAGAACTCCAACAAATAAACGGCGTTACGTCTAGTAAAGACATTGTTAAAGACATTAAGTCCTGTAAAGGACAAGAATAAACAGTAATTACGATCGCGAAAGATATAAGTTCAAGCGAAAGGAACTTAGGAACTTAGGTTCGAAACCAGAGGGAAACGTACTCTAGTGAGAAAACGTCAAAAATATACGATAGACAGTATACGGTCCTCGAAGGGAGGCCAAGATATAGAAACTATAGGGTGCGATAGACCACCATATATAAATAGAGGTGACGGCAAAGTAAAGACATTTATCGCCTAGTTAAAGCTGATAAAGTCGAGTAATAGGCAATAGAAGCGGTTTTGAGAGACTGAAAACAGTAGTTTCCATTGTAGGAGAGAGAAACTTTGAACGAGTAAAATCACACGTCCAATGCAGGTCGATAGGATTCACATCAGGGATCATCAACAGCCGACAGAAATTGTAAAAATCGTTGAGATACACCCGTGTGATAGGAGTGAAGTGTAAATATTGTAAGAAAAGAAATAAGAGTGTCATTTTAAGTGTTTTAGGTAAAGTGAAAGCGTTTTATGCACAGGGATATGTGTTATAATATGTACCAGAGTAATATTTTTTAGTGTTTTAATGTGTGTTCAAAACGGATACACCAGTGTATAAAAAAAATGTTGTCAGTGTTAAATATAGTGAATATGTGTCAAGAAATTTCTGTACACAAAATGAGATTGTACAATATGGAGTAGGTCAAGAAGGTGGGCCAAAATGTCACATCAAACGAGAATAAAGGTCAGAAAGCGACCTTAAACATGTAAGTAAAGATTTTCATTATGTTTTGGTGTCGGGAAAAAATTTGTGTACAATTCCACCGGAGTTTTGAGTAGAAGGGATGTTTTTTTAAATGAATAATAACTAAATAAGAACGCGATCTGAACGAAAATAAAGTTTTAAGAAATAATAAATAATTATGTGAAATAATAAATCCTGTAGAGGAAATGCATGGAATAAAATGTCAGTATTTAATAAATGTTATAAAAGCAAGCGTGATAATAATAATAATTATAACAAAGATATTTACATAAAGGTAAATTTGAATTATATGAAAGAAATAGCTTTTGAGCTTTTGTAAGGAATGAAAACATGATGTGAATAACAAGGTAAAGAAATCTAAATAAAGATTAAATTGAATGATATAAAAATATAGAGCGTTGAAGCCTTAAGAAATGTATAAGACATGATGTGAATGCGTGTTCTTAAAAAGGGAGCGATTTATTGTCAACGGAAAAGATTAATATAAGAATTAAGATATGTATCAATTAGTACTATGAATTTTATCAGTTCCTTGGAAGACATTCGGCCGTAAAAGTAATGTGTAGCTTAATGGAACGCAATTAAATAAAAAGTCACGCTAGGAACGCGTAAAAGTTAAAGTACTTGGTAAATTACTTATGGAGGGTAGTTGATTGCAGTGAATTGAGATATGTTGTAAGTCCTCTAAATTGTGACGTGGATCACGAGGCCATGTGTGTATTATTTAAAAGGGAGCTAATCTATGGTATTATTGAGCGTAGGTCCTGTAAGCTACGGCTTGACCCTAAATCGCGTTTTGTATAAGTCCTCTGATGTGGAAATGTTCCCGAGGCATGTTAAGAGATTCGAACCTAGAATCCTCTTGTTGTTAAAGCCCCTAATTATTCGTCGTAGAATGTGTATTAATCTTCCCAATCAATGAGGACCCTCTCATAATTAATAAATGCCAAGGTTACGAAAGTGGTTTATGAGCCAAAGAATATTGTTGAATGAAAATAAGCGAGTAAAAGCCAGGTCTCTCCACAGAACTGAGAATAATGTGAAGGTTTGTTTTAAAGCATTGAAGAGAGCTGCCACCGTAGGTTAGGCAGTGAGTCGCTTTCCTTGTCATAAATCACGCCCGAGTATAATGGCCTGACCCTCATAGAGCGAGGGTGGGTAAAAACCGTCTTGTAAGATGTGTTAAATACACCGTGAGTGTTTAAAGTTGTTTATGACCCGGGCGTTGAACCGAGGTCCTTGTAGATTGATATTATCGCTTGCCAATTCAGATCGTAGTTTTCTTATGTGATAATGGTCTTATAAGACAAATGAATTAAATAAAATCCCTATTGTAATATTGTATGGAAAAGAAGGAATCCACGAGTTTTGTGAAGATAACTAGGTTTCGGGAGTGATCATAGTTTTTGACTTTGTCAAGTAATCTTTATAACTCTGGAGTACACAAATAGTTTTCCCGATCACCGTAGTGAATTTGCAAAACTTGAGAGAGATAGTAAATATGGAGAACATGTGATATGCCCAAATATTGAAGTGAATAATTAACATGTAATTTTAAATGTAATTATATATTTGTTTTGATGATAAGAAAAGATAAAAATAATTCTTGAGGTGTACAAAAATATGACACCATTATTATGGGAAAGTATCGAGCCAAAGAAGCTCGTAGTTATTTGGAACTTTAAGATAAGTACTTTATGGAAGTGAAAATAATCGTGAATTGTTGGTTTTAAAGAAAACCATGTGTTTTAATCTAATATTTGTTTTATTTTTATGCTATTCCTTGTTCACTTTGGACAAGTAGAATGATATTGGTCAGTAGTTTATGTGTTTATTTGTTTGTAGCGCCATAATTTTTGATTAATTAAATGTGTTAAAATAGGAGTTGATTTTGTTGTTATTTTTGCAAGTGTATCCTCTATTTAATCCAATATATGTAAGTCACAGAGTGGGAGAACTTACCGCAGCCCCGAAAAATCCCGAATTGAGCAATGCTGGCATACTGTGATTTGCATATTTCTTGCTGCAAGGGCACAATATTGACAAATAGAAAATAAACATTAAACTGAAATTTTTAAAACTGTAAATGGGAATTTGGTAAATTAACAAATGTGAAAACAACAAATTGGAAAATCCATGTTTCTATATCATGAAATTGAAAAACTTTAAATTGACATTTTAAGTACTGTAAATGGGAAATTGTGAAATTGATAAATGCGTAAACAACATAATGCAAAATCCATGTTTCCATATTATGAAATTGAAAAACTTAAAACTGACATTAAAAAAACGGAAAATGGGAAATTGGGAAATTGACATATGTGTAAACAACAAAATGAAAAAAAAATCCGGTTGGGGTAGTGATCATGTTGTTCAGCAACCTATAAGACTAGCATAAGGATAGTTGCATGACATGTAAAACACAAATTGTAAAAATCCATGTTTCCATATTGACAAATAGAAAAAACATTGAACTGTAATTTAAAAAACTGTAAATGTGAATTTGGTAAATTGACAAATGTGGAAACAACAAATTGGAAAATCCATGTTTCTATATCATGAAATTGAAAAACTTTAAACTGACATTTTAAGAACTTTAATGAGAAATTGTGAAATTAATAAATGTGTAAACAACAAAATGCAAAATCCATGTTTCCATATTATGAAATTGAAAAACTAAAAACTGACATTAAAATAAATGAAAATGGGAAATTGGAAAATTGACATATGTGTAAAAAACAAAATGAAAAAAAATATCCGTTTGGGGTAGTGATCATGTTTTACAGTAACCTATAAGACTAGCATAAGGATAGTTGTATGTACCTTATATACTTTGTGTATGTGCATTAGCCTTTGGATTAGCTTAAGTTAGGTTTGGTAAAGTTAGGTTTAATGAGGTTAGGTATGTGACCTTGTAGTTAACTCTTTTAGGAAAATGTAAAAAAAAGTAAAATCTAAAAATCAAAAATCTTAAAAATGTAACATCTAAAATCTCTAAATGAGGTTTCTGCGGGTTATGACAACACGTTTATGATTTAGTCCAAGTTGATGTGTGGTATCCAATTTCTGCTGACTTTGGATTGTCTTGATCAACACCTGGGGTTTCAAATTTCTGCAGCGTTAGTCATAGCAATAGAACTGTGCGCTCTCTGCCATGTCAGCAACATGGCACCGGAAAGAACACCTGTGTAATATCCAATGACTGCTAACTTTGTATAATCATCACCCATTGTCTTGATGAACACTTGGGGTTTCAAATTACTGCAGCGTTTGTCATAGCAACAGAACTGTGTGCTCTCTGCCATGTCTGTAATATGACAGGAAATAAAAATACGTCTTACTGCACGTACCATTTCCTCAGTTTTAACATCTTAAGAACAAGTATTATTCTCTTTCAACTACAAATGACTCGTTAGAACACATCCATCCACCAAGTTAGATCCCTTGACCTGCTCTCAAATGGCATGTGCCTCGTGTACTAGGATGTGTACATTAGCCCTAACCTAACGTTACGTACGAACTAAACAGAATGTGACTTGTTAGCTCTTATTGTGCACGTGCACAGGTGAACACTTGTGTGTTAGGTCATATTACACATGAACTTGCATTTTCTCACGTAAGTGCATTTCTCTGTTCCACAAGGTACAAATTTGATTGCTGGATTGTATCCTGCACTGTATATGCGATATAGCTTTGCCAGGTAGTTCTCTACATATAGCAATTTTACCACTGCTCTACCTACGCCTTTTGCTCTTTTGGCTTTCTTACAGTCTGGTGTGTGATAGACAGCATTAACTGTATATCAAACCCAGTTCACCTTTGTATTTGTAATCCAAGTAATATTTTGAAAAGACACAAATATAATCAGTTTTAAACGTTATCTCTGTTTTGTTTTGTTCAATATGCTTATGACATGCATATTAACTTGAAATCGAACCCCCTGGAGAAAAGGCTAACAGCTTAACCACTGCACCACCATGCCCTTGTTTCTTAGTTCGACTAGTTCTAGGCCTCAGACCTGGAAATCGAGTTAAGGCTACTAGTACAAGAGATAAAAATGCTTACCACTGCAACACAAAAAATGAAATAAAAATGGATAGCTGGTAACATTAGACAACCGGAAATGATTATATTTCTGTTAGCAATGCATTTCGTCATCAGCCTACTGTCTGAGCACTGACAGCAACACAGTTTAGTTTAGAACAAGCGAGTGTGTGTGTGTGTGTGTGTGTGTGTGTGTGTGTGTGTGTGTATAGATTATTAGCCTCAAGTATTTAAAGCTTGTTGTGTGTAGCGACCATATTGTCTCGGTAACCACTGAGCATTTTTGTGTTTTAGCTATCCTCTTTAACCAATCAATTAAAGATAGTCTACTCTTAATTCTTGATAAATCAGAGTTTGCGTACACCGTTTCTCATTTATTAACCCATACCTGCAACCTATACTCTCTCTATACTGCAGTTTGATCTGAAAACAAGTTTCAATGGTAAAAGACTTGTCAGTCACCATACATGTAGCCTTCTCTAATTCTTTCTCTACCCAGCTATGTTTCATCACGCATGGTAAACATCTCACATGTTCGTATCCGATTATTAGTTTATAAAATCACAGGTCAATGACCTTGATATATTGGTTATTTTGGGTAAATGCATTGGCCATGGGAAAGGGTTGACCATTCTAAGTCCTATGACACCTCACATGTTGATATTCGATTATTAGTTTATAAAATCTTAGGTCAATGACCTTGCTGTTTTGAATCTTTTGGGTAAATTCGTTGGTCATGGAAAAGGGTTGACCATCCTGAGTCCCATGACACCTCACTTGACCCTCTCTGATTATTAGTTAGCGAGATATTAACAAAAGTGTAGTTAGGCCCTTTTGACAAAAAATAAATAATACATTCATAAACAGAATGTCACCTCAAGTCCAACGACGTCTCACACAAGTCCCATAGCCTTATTGGTTCATGAGATATTAAAAAGGTAATTACCTATTAGTTTTGTATCTTTTGGTAATTAAAAAAAAACTCATCTATAAATCAGTATTCAAAAAGCCCGCCCTCTTAAAAAAAAACCAAGTGCACATGCGTAAAAACAAAAAACAAACATGTTAATTCATAGTAGCGATCGGCTCTTCGCTTGCGTTTCATGTGGAACAACGTTTAATTTCAGCATAGCATTAGGGGTCATGAGCCAGTCCAAAGGACCGGTCTAAAGGGATTAGTCAAAAAGGACCTGTCAACAGGAACCCATCAACAGGGACTTGTCAACAAGGACCCGTCAACAAGGACCCGTCAACAAGGACCCGTCAACAATGACCCGTCCACAGGGTCTCGTCCAAAAGGACCCGTCCACAGGGGCCCGCGTGTGCGTGCGGGAGAACATACGATTACGTCAGCAAATCATTTCTTTTAGTTTCAAATTAGCCACTACGGCGCGTGCAACACACAGGAAGTGCGTGGGTACATACGATTACGTCAGCGAAACATGAACTCACTTGTCTGTTGTATGAGTATCAGTTTAGTAGTGGCAGCAAGCAGCAAAAGACGTTTACTTACACACAATCCATCATTATGGTAAGCTCTTTTTTCTTATCATTATGGAAATTCCTTATTAGAATAAAATGTTATAGTGGTTCTGGTCACTTATAGCTAAACTGTAATAGATATGATTTTTTTGTTTCTTTATAGGCTACTACAATAAATATTCACAATGCTATGGGGGTAGAACTGTTGATTAGAGAGAAAAAAGCTCACTGAATTACCAATGCATACTCTTTTCCGTATCATTAACATTCAAAAAGGTGACACAATGAATGGTGAACGTGTATTATGTGTTAGTGAAAATTTTCAGACATTCATTTCTACACGTTTTAATGATATGTCAGAAAGTGTGCTCGAGGATCTAAATCGTGGTGGACATTCTCTATATCTAATTTATGAGGGTATAAAAAACAATAAATGTTTTTTACATTCTGACTTTGAATTTTGGTTAGGTTAGGTTAGGTGAAGTTGGGTTAGGCGGAATGGCAGCGGTATGAATCAAAAGCCAGCTCCTGTCAGTTTTGCCTCACAAGGTTGTGTGTACCCATTCCAACCCTCAGCCTAGAATTAAATTTCTTGACAGAACCAGGACTCAAACCCGAGCCTCCACAGTAACAGCCAAGAATGCTAGCCACTACACCAAGAGGTGGACAATATAAGGCTGGTCTTGAATGTACATGATCAATCAATAATTACCTCATAATAATAATAATAATAATAATAATGTATTGTATGACTACCCCCTTATTATTCCCGTTTTTCCAACGGGGTCGGGGATGAGATGCGATGGAAGTCTTTGTGGCGATGATTTTTACGGCCGGATGCCCTTCCTGACGCCAACCTCAGGAGAGGAGTTAATGAGAGATGAAATGAATGATGGTGAATGAAACTGGGCAAGGATGTGGAAGGAAGTGGCCGTGGCCTGTCAGAAGGTACCGTCCCAGCATTTGCCTGGTGTTGAAAATGGGGAAACCACGGAAAACCATTTCAAGGACGGCCGACTGTGGGGCTCGAACCCACGCGTCTACCGAGTCAGCAGAGAGCTTGGCCCCATGACCTAATGCTGCGCATTAGCCAGCGTAGCCACTACTGTAATAATAATAATAATTATTATTCCAATTAGCAACTTCACGGCCGACCTCTCCCTGTGACGTCAATCACGGTCTCAGATTATGGCGGCCATTTTGCTTTTTAGCACCTGTGCCAGCTCTGACTGACCCCTCCATAAGAATAACATAGGGCATTTGCTCGCGGCGGCCATCTTGCCCATTAGCCCCTATGCCAGAATCGCCTTATATTTCCTACTATACGGTATTTTGTTTGTGGGATAGAAACTTGCCAATTAGCCTCGTACGCACCGTACCGTAATTATTAATGACCGATTGGTGTATTTGATAATTTGGGATTTGCATGTTTTTTTCTTTTAAGAATTGAGGAGAGAAATCTTGCCGTCAGTGACCCATGCATCTACAGGTGTTGGATGATCATATCTGGTGGGCAGAACATATTCTGGAATTTTTAGTGGAAGTTCAATTTTCTCTTCTGGCTGCTCTTATCCACTTTTTCCTTTTCAGGAAACCAATGGGAGATAAAATATCATAAGTAATTTCAAAACACTCGTACTCACGGAAGAAATACGTTCGATTAACGGCTATGCATAACCTCAAATTGTGATAAATTATAGGCTATTACAGTAGTAACTGCAATAAAATGTCTGATACATCTTAGTTACATAAAACCTATAGATATCCCTGGATATTATAGTATACACATGCTCGCAAAACCAACAAAAGGGAGACCGGAAGGTGGTGTCTCTTGTTTTTTGAAACCTACAATTGGCACCATAAAAGCAACATATAAGGAAGAAAACTTACTCGTTATAAGGACTACCGACATCACTATTATTGCATTGTATATCAACCCCTACGCCACCATAAACGACGTCATTGAAACGCTCGCTAAAGCCATTTCAAGAACAACTGGTGAAGACAAAAATATTATCCTAGCCGGTGACCTCAACTGCCGAATTGATAAACCAAGCCGGAAAACAGAGTTAGTACTAGAAATGCTGACTGAGGAAGGATTTTCACTAGTGAACAAAAAGGAAGAAATGACCTACTTCTGCAACAACGGAGCGAGCGCAATTGATCTTGTATTTTACAAAGGCAATGGAATATACATCAAGAAACAGGAAGGACTCTGGAGATCTGGAGCAGCTGCCATAAGAAAACATATTCCAATAGTAACTGACATCATTATAATAGATCAGACATCGAAACAATGCAACAGAAGGCAAATATCCAGATTAAATTGACCAAAATCAGATCATCCCTGAAGATATTATCAGAGCAGAACGCCTCGCAAATGAAGGTCACATAAATGAAGCATTGAAAATAGTCACAGATTTAATACAATCAGCTAGTCTTCCTATGAAGAAAAGAAGGGCTCAAATGTGGTTTGATAAGAAATGTTATGCCAAGCGAAAAGAAACTCTACAAGCACTCTACAAGGCAAGGACTCAAGTCACGGACGAAAATCTCCAAATATATGCACAACATAGGAAATTCTATAAACAACTCCTACAGACAAAAATATCAAAACACATTGAAAGAGAAGCAAAAAATCTAGCAAGGAAGGCCAAATCCGATCCCTTTCTTGCTCTACGAAGACCTGTAACACTCCGACCAAATGAAATTACCATGAGAGAATGGGAAGAACATTAAGTCTCTTCTAAATCAAGAATCCAAGAGATGTAATTTCTCATCAGATAGATCTTCTTCAGATGAGGATACGTTTATTAATTAACCTTGGAAGAAATCAAAGCAATAATAGATTGCGGAAAAAGCAAGAAACTCCTGGACCAGACCTCATTTGCATAGAACTACTAAAGCAGTCACAGGACATACTCTTACCATTTTGGACCATTCTCTTTAATGCATGCATACGATTCGGGACCATTCCAGACAGCTGGAGAATTTCCACCATCAATATTCTCTACAAGGGAAAAGGGGACACCAGTGATCCCAATTCATAAAGAGGTATTGCACTTGAGAACAACATCTTCAAGGTATTTATGAAGCTTCTCACAACGAAACTAACACCAATAGCAGAAATTCCAGATTGCCAATTTGGTTTTGTGCAAGGAAGAAGCACAACACAGGCAGTAACTTATCTTTTAAGTGAAGTGCAAAAATCTTTAAGAAAACCTAAAGGAAAATATTATGCAGTATTTGTGGATTATGCAAAAGCATTCGACTCATTACATCGGGAACTACTTATCCAGAAGATCAAAGGATTGACCAATGAATTAAGACCAATAACGACATTTTGGAACATATACTGGCATACAACCTCTTAGAAATAGACGACGGTGTCACCACATCTCATTATATCAGACAGACGAACGGAGTTTTGCAGGGTGATCCTTTAAGCCCGCTTCTATTTAATATTACTACGGCAGACATTGCCAGCATAATAAAGGACTCTCCCAATACCACACTCTTACTCTATGCGGATGACATGGTATTAGGGTCATCAAACAAATTAGAATTACAGAGTGTATTGTTTGAACTAGAAAAATGGGTCAATGAAAATCACCTTGATATTAACCTTCAAAAAACGGTTCAAATTACATTTCGAAAAGGAGGTAAACCTGCGCTTAAAGACACGCTCACATTGTACAACGAACCATTAAACGTAGTGAACAAGTTCAAATACCTGAGCATAACCCTGCAGACTACAGCCACATCCTTCAGTCAACATATACAAGAGAGGTCAGTAACAGCTATCAGAGCCTTTTACAAGATTAAGAATCTACCAGCGTTATCGCTAGTTACAGCTCTGTCCCTTTTCCATACGACCATCTCACCAGTTGTTACGTATGGTCTTGAAATAATATGGGATTTTCTCACATTTAGCGATCTAGAAAGAATAGAGAATGTTAAGTCGAGATTTTTAAAGTATATACTAAGAGTTGGAAAGATGGCTCCCACAAGATTAGTCTATGAGTTAGCAAAGGAAACCTTCTTCATCGAAGACCTCAGATTGAAAGTTCCTTTGCCGGCTACAAGATCCTCTACTGACTTTTTGGAGGCTAGAAGAGCAAAGAGACAAGAGATAGATCCAGACTTTTATATTACTGATGCCATGATGAACAGAACGTGGTCTAAGGAGAATCAAGATCAAAGACACGTAATAACGAGACTCGCCATTCACGGATTCCATCATAAGATATGCTCCAACAGATCCTTCCATAGTCCGAATGATAATTGTGTTTGCATTTTATGCATCGAAAGGTGTACCAGATACCATATTACGACGTGCCGCAAAAGATTAAAATCATTAAGTGATTATGGTAAAAATTAATGCCCATTCGGGTGATCCTTTTTCCTTTATTGTGTTTTCAGTTAGGATGTAACTTACAGTTCTTTGTTTCAATAAAGGAAATCTTTAATAAAAACAATAGATGAACGATGTTAAACTAAAGAAAATCACCTCTATAATAACACTTATGCCGTATTACGAACGAGAGCCTTGCAGGAGGGAAATCACTACGGCAAACCTACACTTGCACCACGACAGCTGCAGTCAAAGGACTCTCCTTGATCATTCCAATGCACTATTTGCTGGATATATTATCATAATGTACTTTCGAGTATGTTGAGGCAGACCAGGGTTAGAATATATTAAACAGATTGTCTCGGATGTAGGGTGTTGTAACTACTTAGAAATAGAACGATTAGCTTAGGACAGGGACACATGGATAGGTGCATTAAATCAGTCTGAGATCTGAAGACCCAAACATACACAGAACAAGTAGTTCCGTGAAGAATCATATAGCCTATTTTTATATCCTACTTATGTTAATTACATCTACCAACATACAACATTTCAGTTTGCTGGGATAGATTCGTATATTCTGAGAACCGTCTAAATATTTTGGATGGTCGCCATGTTTGATTTTAATGTATTGCCTTAGAGTCATGTACTATTAAATGAAGATTATTGTGTAGGTGTATTATTCAATCTTCGATCGCATGATTAGAACACAAGGAATAAAATCGAGATTTTAAAATTTCGCACAGCCGCCATCTTGTGGTTATGAAAACAATTGAAATAAATTAGATGCCAGTGGATTACAATTTGTGAAAGCATATACCGTACCAAGTTTCACTGTGTTCGGGAGGTTAAATCGCGAGAAACATCCATTTATATATTTATATTTCATGACGCCGCCATGATGGATTTGTGCTCACCAGGTTGTTCAAAGTCCCGTAGGTGAACTTATGTTTATAGCTTCAATCAACAAAGAAAAGTTCAGTTTGATTGCTGTCATAAATTAAACTATATTGAGAATTGTCTAAATATTTCACATGGGCGCCATGCTGGATTTTAATATATTATGTAGGCCATAGAGTAATGTACTATTACATGAGGATTATTGCGTAGGTCCATTATTCAAACGTTGAATTTGATCGCATGGTTAAGACACAAGAAAAAATAACTTAATTTTATAGTTTCGCACAGCCGCCATCTCGAGGTTATGTAAACAATTGAACTAAATTAGATGTCCATGCATTGCAATGTGTATAAATATTTGCTGTACCAAGTTTCACTGCGTTCGGATTGTTAAATCGCGAGAGAAGTCTATTTAAATGTTTCAAATTTGCTTAGCCGCTACGTTCATACGTGGTTAACAGCTTTTTGAAAGCCCCAGAGGTGAGCGTCTAGTAGTGCCTTCTATCACCGTTCACAATTTCAGGGTGATATGAGTAATAATTTCGGAGATAAAGAATGCCGGTGAAATATTTCGCACAGCCGCCATGTTGGATTGGTGATGCGTAATTACATTTAAAGGGCACAGTCGGAGTTGGCCAAGACAGTACCATGACCTTACTGAGTTTCATTGAAATCAAACAAGCCGTTTAGAAGTTATTATGGGGGTAGGGGGTAGCACACACATACACACACGGATAAAAGGTGATCTCATCAGACTATTTTTAGCCTATTTTCATTTAAGAAAAAACAGTCTTATGAGATCGCCTTTTGTCCATGTTTGTGTGTGTGTGTGGGGGGGGGGGGGGCACACGCACACACACACACACAAACAGACACACGGACAAAAGGTGATCTCATAAGCCTATTTTTAGCCTATTTTCATCTATGAAAAATAGGCTTAATAGATCACCTTTTGACCGCGTGTCTGTCTGTGTGTGCGTGTGTGATTGATTTTTGTCTGTCCCGCCCCTTCCTAATAAAAAAAAAATCGGCTGGAGTGATTTCAATGAAACTCGGTAAGTTCATAGCACCATTCCGGACGACTCCGACCGTGCCCTTAAAATTTCGTTACGTCTCACCAATCCAACATGGCGGCTGTGTGAAATATTTCACCAGCATTCAATATCTCCGAAACTATCACCGATATCACCCTGGAATTTTGTACGGTGATAAAGGGAACTTCTAGACGTTCACCTATGTAACTTTTGAAAAACTGGTAACTACAAAACAAACATGGCGGCCAAGTGAATTTGCGACTTTTAAATAGACGTTTCTCGCGATTTAACCAACCAAACGCAAAGAAACTTGGTGCCGTATATGTTTACACACATTGTAATGCACCGACATCTAACTTCGTTCAATTGTTTACATAACCTCACGATGGAGGCAGTGCGAAATATTTCACCGGCGTCCTATATCTCTGAAACTATTACCGGTATCACCCTGGAATTTTGTACGGAGATAAAGGGTACTGCTGGAAGTTCAACTATGATACTTTCAAAAACCGGTTAACTACAAAACGAACATGGCGGCCAAGAGAATTTGAAAGTTTTAAATAGACTCTTCTCGCGATTTAATAATCCAAAAGCAATGAAACTTGCTACAGCAAATGTTATTACACATTGGTATCTAATTTAGTTCAATTGTTTACATAACCTCAGGATGGCGGCTGTGCGAATTTTAAAATTAAGTTTTTATTTCTTGTGTCGTAATCATGCGATCGAAGTGGAAGTTTGAATAATGAACCTACGCAATCATTTTCCTTTAATGTTACATGACTCTATGGCCTATACATATAACAATCCAACATGGCGACCATCCAAAATATTTAGACGGTTCTCAATATCTACGAATCTATTACAGTAATCAAACTGAAATTCTGTATATTGATCGAGGCAATTAACATAAGTAGGATATATGAAAATAGGCTAAAACACAACACAACACAGCACAACAGCTTTAAGTGAATTAATGATTCATTAATGCTATGGGCTTGAGTTTTTTTTTGTGAAATGGCAAAGTAATTCCACAACACTTTGTCCTCGTAATCTAAAATTCTTCTTCTTCTTCTTCTTCTTCTCGACGAAATTGCCTCACGAAGCTGAGTGTACCCCATTCCAGCCATCACACCAGAATTTAATGTCTTGGCAGAGCGAAGTATGGCTTCCGCGTTGACAGCCAAGAATGCTATTTACTAGCTCTGTAAATCTATTTATTCTGTCTTGAGGCACTGGGACGGTATTGTTGACGAGAAAGTCACGCTATTGGTGCTTCCATCAGGCCAATGGGCAACGCAAGTTTAATATTTGACACACCGCTCTTTTGGATTGCTGTTAATAATTTTCTAACATTTTTGCCTAGTAATAATGCAACATTGCGATGCGACAATGTCTGGACGGTATTATTATTATTATTATAATTACTAGTGGGCCCGTGCAAGCTTTCGCAACGTGAATGTAGGTTTATGGTGTAGTAGGAAAGAATGTGAGAGAACAAAGTTTTAAATATTGAAAAAATTTATTTATTGTTGTTAAACGGCATACGTACAAGAGAAGAACACACAGAATTATGTAGAACAGTGTATTGTACTTGTCACAGCACCTCTTTGTAGACAATATTCGATATTACAACGAATTCATCGGTTATTGTTTGCTCGGGAGTTTCTTCTACAGCAATTTTTACATTTGCAAAGTATTGAACCCTAGAGAAAGTTTTGGCGAGACCACACCGGAGCCATCTGCTGAGAGACTCCTCAGCTAGCAGTACGCCACGCTCCCGCCAGATGGCTGCCGCTGCCGCACGGCCCTGCGCTCTAGCGGCAGGCTCGCCAGGTTACGGTGCTCCCATTATAAATGTACATTTTAAAGGTATTCATTTAATTGTGAGGCATTTAAAGAGGAAGTGAGTGCGTTTCGGGCACACGTGGGTTTATGCGGAACCTGTAGCTACCCCATATGTGTGGGTTGGTGTTAACAGGACCTTATTTTCGGTAGGCTACATAGCTGGAATGGGACCTTAGCAGAATAATATAGGGAGGATTATAGAAGAATACCATAATCTCAGCCAGCGACAGCGGTAGCTACGCTCACTAACGCACAGACCTAGGCCAAGGGGCCAAGCTATCCGTGGACTCGGTAGACGTGAGTTTCAATCCCACCCTCGACCGTCCTTGAAATGGTTTTCCATGGTTTCCAATTTTCAATTCCGGGCAAATAATGGGATGGTACACATTATAGCCCACGCTGCCCATTCTCAAACCTAGCCTCCATTACTAGCACATGAGACAGATTTCACAGACATCTAAGTGCATGGGGCTGATGGCCATGATAGCTCTGTTCGTAATTAAATCAGCAGCATCTGTATTTGTTAATGATGCGTGGTTGGTAGCATGCTAAACTGCTGTTCCCAAGATCGCGGGTTCAAACCTGACGGAAGTCATGAGATTTATTAAGACCGTTAAAATCCTTCAGTATGCTTTCATTCGGTGGGGAAGTAAAGCCGGCGGTCCCATGTCATAGATTTATGGCATGTAAAATATCCTTCCACTAACTATAATAATAATAATAATAATAATAATAATAATAATAATAATAATAATAATAATAATAATAATATCGTATGGCCTCGGGTGCCGGGTGCAAGCTTTGTTATTTGACACCCAGAGCGCAGCTTGCAAGTCAAATTTTGTTGTTCCTTCAAGCACTATGAAAGTCAAGGAGGTTGGATATCTAGGCTCCATGAATACTATAGCGCTTTCTAGTAGAGAAATGAGGAACTTTGCTTTGGTGGAAACTCCCGAGATTAATTTTGTCATTATGAACACGGCCTACTGAATTCAAATGGGTTCTTTAACATGCCAACATCGTATATCATGCGTATCGTGACTTTGCCGTCTTTCAAAAATCACTTACCATGGCCAGGAGAGAACCTGCAAGCTTGGGATTAGTAATCCGACACGATAGCCACTCACCCACCGTGGCAAGCTTCCACTAACTAAACTTGTGTGAAGCTAAATTTCTTGTAAAATTTTGTTGAAACGCTCTATCAAAGTGCCAACGTTCACCACTACTTGCCAGTGACATCTGGTAGCGAAAGTTGGAACTACTTGTAATCGAACGGAACTTGTAGCTCATCCTATGGGTGTCCACTTGAAGCAGTTACAGCCTCTGGCGAGCCGAACATGTCCTCGGACACTCCCGGCACCAAAAACCATTCGCTAAAATAATAATAATAATAATAATAATAATAATAATAATAATTTTTTTTTTTTTTTTTTTTTTTTTTTTTTTTAGGGGAAGAAATGCATTTACGCACAGAGTGTCGGGCTCCTGCTGCTGAGTAGCAGACTACCGACTAAAACTCCCCCGTTACTTCTGAACACTAGCCTGGAACCGTTTAGCACATTACTTCAGGCTAGAGTCATTTTATATTTGCCTGTAGGGCACTCTTCCGTAATGAATCATCTTTAATAATAATAATAATAATAATAATAATAATAATAATAATGATTCCGGAAGTTTTGAATATATTTTTGGTCCTTCCAAAAAAGTTGGTATTATGGCACACATAATCTTAACACCCACACTTTCAGTTAAGTTTTTTCTTTTTCTTTTTCGCTGTCATTTTACCCTCCAGGATCGGCTTTTCCCACGGACTAAGCGAGGGATCACACCTATACCGCCACTGAGGGCAGTGTCCTGGAGCTTGAGACTATGGCCGGGAATACAACTGGGGTGTGTGACCAGCACGACGCCCAGGTGGCCTAACCTGCAAAGCGAACAGGGGCCTGATTAAGGGATAGGAAGAGTGGGAGGTCTCGGCAAGGAAGTGGGAAGGAGGCCGTGGCCTTACGGTAGGTACCATCCCGGCATTTGCCCGAAGACGAAGTGGGAATCCACGGAAAACCACCCCGAGGAAGGCTGATGTGGGAATCGAATTGCCTCTACTCATTGGACCACCCGAGGCTGAGTAGACCCCGTTCCAGTCCTCGTAACACTTTTCAAATTTCGTGGCAGAGCCGAGAATCGAATCCGGGACCTCCGGTGCGGTAGCTAACCATGCTGATCGCTACGCCACGGAGGCGACACTTTCAGAACAAAATTAAATTCAAAGAATAGTGTAATTTCTGCCTGCTTGGTGCACCGAGAGACTTGAGTGTTATCGGTGGCCTTGAGAAGGGTTTGCAGCTCAGTAGACGCGGTGTAAACATTGCGAGGCGAGGACATTGACTTGGCTGCGGCACTAGTGACCCAAAGGCCGTGAGCTGGCTGACCACTTCCGCGTACCTTGCCCACATTTAGTGGGACTGGGACTCAAAACTAGCAACTCCTGGTCAGCTCATTGTTCAGTATTCATACTTCCTTTATCTCGCACTTATTTTAGGTGGATGATGATAATAATGGTAATTAGTGACCTGTCCTGACGTTTCACCTTAGGTAAGCAATGCCATAAATAATAAGAATAATAATGAAAATCCACAGCCTGCTTCCAGTCGACCGACCGGGTCAGGGAATGGAATGAATGAAGCCCCCATCTAGCGGCGAGGATATGAACTGTGCCGGCTGCCTACGCCTATCGCACTCCCCTGGGGGCAATGATTAAATGAATGACAGATGAAATGAAATGATAGTGGAGAGTGTTGCTGGAATGAAATTTGTGACAGGGAAAACCGGAGTACTCGGAGAAAAATCTGAGGGATTTGAACCACGGACCCAGCGGTGAGAGGCCGGCATGCTGCTGCCTAAGCCACAGAGTCTCAATAATAATAATAATAATAATAATAATAATAATAATAATAATAATAATAATAATAATAATAATAATAATAATAACTTACAGTGGGTGGCACTCGTTTAACATCTTCATTAATACCGATTGGCCGAGGAATTTTCCAAGGAGACTCGCTAAGCCCACTCTGGTTTTGTCTGGCATTGAATCCTCTCTCGCAAATCCTGAACAGTAGCAACTACGGATTTAGTATTAAGGGTAATCATGGTGAAGCGTACAGGATGAACCATCTTCTTTACATGGATGACATTAAACTGTATGCATCAACCAAGTGCACCTACAATATCTTATCTCTATCACTCAGAGCTTTTCTTCAGATATCCATATGCAGTTTGGTTTTGATAAGTGCAGAACACAGACTGTTATTAGAGGCTCGCACTCTGCACAAGGAATACCTGTTGGAGAGGGACAAAGAAGTATTCAGCCGTTGGAGGAAGGCGCATTGTACAAATATCTTGGGTTCGCCCAGAGTACCCGTCTCAGACACGGTGATATCAAGAAGAACATAACTGAGCAGTATACTTCACGGCTTCGCAGTATTCTCTCTTCAAAACTTAGCGCTAAACATATCATTAAGGCAGTTAACACATTTGCAATGCCCGTAGTTACATACTCCTTTGGTATAATCAGGTGGACTCAAACTGAACTGCACGATCTGCAACGAAAAACATCGGTGCTTTTATCACGCCATCGTATGCACCATCCGAAATCAGCAACAGAGCGCCTGACTTTACCTCGGTCTGAAGGTGGTAGAGGACTGATAGACATCATGAACCTTCATACAAAACAAGTGACAACTCTGCGTGCATTTTTCCACAACAAAGGAGAAACATCCCCTCTCCATCACACTGTATCTTCAGCTGATGATAATTACACACCGCTCCATCTGTCATCTTTAGATCCACCAGTAAAAGAAATGAAAACTACTGAATACAAGATCGGGAATTGGAAACAGAAGGCGCTTCATGGGAAGTTTCCACATGAGTTGGACCAACCTCACATCGACAAGTTAGCGTCGCACGCATGGCTGACCCACTCGGTCTTCTTTCCGGAAACAGAGGGATTTGTTGTAGCTATCCAAGACCAAGTTGTTGCTACTCGAAGCTATCGGAAATTTATCATAAAAGATCCAGCAACAGAGAGTGAGAAATGTCGCCGCTGTGGCAAATGTAGTGAAACCATTCAACACGTCATATCAGGTTGTTCCCACCTTGCCAACACTGACTACAAACATCGACACGATCAAGTTGCCAACATTATCCACCAGAAACTGGCATTGAAGTACAAACTTCTTCAAAGCTCCGTCCCCTATTGGAAATACACACCATCTGCAGTACTCGAAAATGCCACACACAAGCTCTATTGGGACAGAGGAGTTGTGACAGATGTCGCAGTCAGTAACAACCGGCCAGATATCATTGTCATCAATAAAGTACACAAAGAGGCATTACTGATAGATATCGCATGTCCCAACACTCAAAACATCCAAACAACAGCTGCTACTAAAATATCTAAGTACACAGAGCTGGCAATTGAGGTAAAGCAGATGTGGAAACTTGATTCGGTGACTACCATCCCAATAATTGTATCGTGTACTGGTGTTATACCGAAAACTTTCCATAGTAGTCTATCAATATTGAATCTGCACCCGCAGATATATATTGAACTTCAGAAGGCAGTTCTGTTAAACACATGCCATATTGTTAGGAAGTTCCTTGGTGACAATGCCCTGGCCGAATGCTCAGCAAAGCTCGATGATCTAGATGGGAATTTAGCTCATCCTACAAATGAAGCAGACTCGTGAAGAATGCGGGCACGACATGGATGTGAAGTCTCTGAACAGTGTAATCGTAATTATCTCAGTACAGATGGTTCCTTGCTAAGGCCGAACCAGGCTGTAACAGAAAATGTAGCCGGTATTTGCCGTGATAATGTTGTCAAACAATAAACTATAATAATAATAATAATAATAAAATAATAATAATAATAAGGATTATTATTTTTATAACAATAATAATAATAATAATATCGTATGGCCTCGGGTGCTGGGTGCAAGCTTAGTTATTTGATACACAGAGGGTAGCTTGCATGTCGAATTTCGTTGTTCCTTGAAGTACTATGAAAGTCAAGGAGGTTAGATATCTAAGCTCCTTCAACACTATTGCGCTTTCTAGTAGAGAAATGAGAAACTTTGTGTTGGCGGAAACTACCGAGATTAATTTTGCCATTATGAACACGGCCTACTGAATTCAAATGGGTTCTTTGACATGCCAACATCGTATGACATGCGTGTCGTAATTTTTGCCGACTTTCAAAAAAGTATTCACTTACCACGGCCAGGAGCGAACCTGCAAGCTTGGGGGTTGGTAGTCCGACACGTTAACCACTCATCCACCGTGGCAATAATAATAATAATAATAATAATAATAATAATAATAATAATAATAAGACTACTATGATCTCAGCCACCGACAGCGGTATCTACGTTCACTAACGCACAGCGCTAGGCCATGGGGCCAAGTTATCTGTGGACTCGGTAAGCACGACGAAAATATCTTCAAATATAAAGACCTAGTGGGGCCTATCACTGTAAAGCCCTGCATGGATGCGGATATTCGCAACATTTTCCACCATGCGGATATAGTTTGCATGGCTGTACGGATAGCGGATAAGCTGCGGATAATGTTTGGAGTAAATTAGCAGATGGCTTTCAGAATACAATCCGAACTTGTTGAATATCATTTCAGGGACCCGGATGTTTATGACATATCATATTTTTCCGTTAGGTTTCTTTCATGACAAATGTAAGATGATTGTTTAAGCTACCATCAAGTTCGGAACCTACTCTGGAACGAACAAGTCCCCTTGAGATCAAAACAGACGCTCTTTCAATCATACTTTAGCCACATAATAACATATGGCCTAGAAACCTGCACAACAACCTAACAGATAGACAGCAAACTACAAGCTGCAGAAATGAAGTTTCTACGAACAATGGTCCAAAAAACTAGGAGGGATAGGGTAAGAAATGAAACAATTAGGGAAGAAGCTGGAGTGTACCCAACTTTGAAAGAAAAAGTGACACGAGCTCGTTTGAGATGGTTTGGCCATGTCAAGCGAATGGACGAGGGAAGGATAGCAAAACAAAGACTACACACAGATGTGGTTGGTAGAAGGCCGGTAGGAAGACCAAGGAAGAGATGGCTAGACCAGGTGAAGGAGGACATAGGAACAAGGGGAGTTAGCTGGGATAGAATCCTGAAAGAAGAATGGCACATGGACAGGCGCAAATAGAGGGCGTTCGTAAACTAAAACCGGGAAACTGGAGTAGAAGACAGATGATGATGAAGCTTAATTAACAATCAGAACCGAAAATCGTTGCAATTCTGGCTGTATAACATTCATTTTAAACAGAGCACTTGATATACAAAGCCTAAAGGAACAACTTTCTCCTCAAATGTCTAAATGTGTTGCTTAAATGCTTTATGTTTTATCTAATTAAAAATATTACTGTAATACCAATTAAGCCTCCACGGCTTAGGCGGCAGCACGCCGGCCTCTCACCGCTGGGTCCGTGGTTCAAATCCCGGTCACTCCATGTGAGATTTGTGCTGGACAAAACGGAGGCAGACAGGTTTTTCTCCGGGTACTCCGGTTTTCCCTGTCAACAATTTCATTCCAGCAACACTCTTCACTATCATTTCATCTGTCATTCATTTAATCATTGACCCAGGGGAGTGCGACAGGCTTCGGCAGCCTGCACAGTTCAAATCCTCGCCACTAGATGTGGGCTTCATTCATTCCATTCCCTGACCTGGTCGGTCGACTGGAAGCAGGCTGTGGATTTTCACTGTAATGCCAATAGATTCGGATAACAAACGTGCGGATGCGGGACGGATACGGATAACAGTCGTGCGGATGTGGGACGGATACGGATAACAGTCGTGCGGATGCGGGACGGATACGGATAACAGTCGTGCGGATGTGGGACGGATACGGATAACAGTCGTGCGGATGCGGTAACAGTCGTGCGGATGCGGGACGGATGCGGTAACAGTCGTGCGGATGCGGGACGGATACGGATAACAGTCGTGCGGATGTGGGACGGATACGGATAACAGTCGTGCGGATGCGGGACGGATACGGATAACAGTCGTGCGGATGCGGGACGGATACGGATAACAGTCGTGCGGATGTGGGACGGATACGGATAACAGTCGTGCGGATGCGGTAACAGTCGTGCGGATGCGGGACGGATGCGGTAACAGTCGTGCGGATGCGGGACGGATACGGATAACAGTCGTGCGGATGTGGGACGGATACGGATAACGTTTTGTTTATTCGAGCAGGGCTCTACATCAGGAAGCAATGACAGATTGGAAAGGTGAAGATCGTACCATTTGTCATCTCAAGTACTGGCTTTGTAGTCTACCAAGGAGTCTTCTGCATGGTTGAAAGAACTTGATGAAGACACACATTTATACAAGTCAATGCAGAAATCATTCATCATTTCGACAACTAGATCAGTTAGAAAGTTCATGAATTATTGAAAACAGTTTTTTCAAGGTGGTAATTATGCTCTGAATTCGTATAATCTGTATAGTTGCTACATGTTTGCCAGATAATGTTCTGAGAGTGAAGTAAAATAATAATAGTAATAATAATAGTAAATAATAAGTAAAAAGACTAGCATTTCCAGACGATCTTGAAGTTTTTGCTGATTCATTGGATAAGGCCACAATGCAGATCAACCAGCTTCAAGTACAATCCTCAAAAGCAGATCTCCAGATCTCTTTTGAAAATTGAAACAGAATTTATTACAAACATCAAACCAACGCGGTGCCAAGAGAGCTAGAAGTGATTCATGGAATAATCAATCGGGTTGAATAAAATAAGTATCTTAATGAATGGATGGAACCTAACATGTCCGAAAAAGAAGCCTTTACGTCATGCATCAATAGAATATTGAAATGACCCATCATCTTACAACAAATGTCAAAAACAGGAGATCTATATCATAATGAATGCAAAAATCAAACATTACTGCACTGTCATCCAGCCAGAAGCTTTATATGCAGCGGAGTGTCTTGCTATGAACAAGAATGGGGTGATGGAGAAATTGGAAACCAAGGATAGGAAGATGTTGAGGAAAATCATAGGTCTGGTTAAAGAGAATTGTGAGTTCAGAAAACAGCATAACCGGGAAAGACGGATAACGATTTATGGGCACTTGGCACGAATGACGTCAAAACTATTAACCTATCACATTTTCTCTTTTATCCAAGAGAAAACGACAAAGGGATCCTGGTGCAGTGGCATCATACAAGAAGATCTGCACGAGATTGGCACCTCATGTGAAGATATCCAGAAGCATGACTGGCTTAAGAGAAAGCTCTTCGAATATCAGAGTTTCCAACCTAAGCCGACGCTGAAAACTGGAAAGGCGTGAACAAAAGAGAGAAAGAAACATCACCGTCTACGAATGAAGTAATACTGGACTAATTTTAAAGCTAAAAGGAAAAGGCTTTTGCAAATCAGTGTCCAAGAAGTGAAAATCCACGACAAATGTGAATTTAGGGAAATGGTTGAAAGCTGTCAGCACTTTAATGTGGAATTGAAACCCAAGAGACGGATAGGGCCTCTAACAGAAGTGCGAAAGAACGCACAGATTCATGGACTCAAGAAATACTGGGAAGATGTCATAGCCAGTAGACCAACAAGATCCATACATGTATGAAATTACTTGTTAACATGCAGTCCATAGAGGCTCAATTCCATCTATAATAATAATAATAATAATAATAATAATAATAATAATAATAATAATAATAATAATAATAATAATAATAATATGTACATTTGTAGACCTCAGAAAGCCTACGATTCGATAGGTCCTAATTATTCCAAATTCTAGAAGAAAGGGGACTAGATCCAACAACCCGAGAACTCATAGAACAAACACCAACTGTCACAAGGTGTAAGGTGAGATTGATGGGGGTAATCTCCGAACCATTCGACATTTACATAAGGGGCAGATGACCTAGTAGTTCCTCCCCTTAAAACCTTAGAAACTAACTCACTACTAACATTCTAACAGATGTGCGACAGGGTGATGGACTCTCTCCTATTTTGTTCAACGTCGTCCTAGACAAGGTTATGGAAGAATGGGACAAGGAACTCAAGAAATGTGAATTTTAGAAATCAAACCGACTGGGCTTTCCCAAAATCAACCTCTACATGCCATACCTCGAATTTTTGGATGATCTGGGGATACTAACCGAAAATGAGGAGACTGCTTTCAAACAGCTCCAGATAAATAAATAAAGTGTAGAAAAGGTGGGACTAGAGAATTCGTTCGAGAAAAGTAGATTCTTCTGTTCAATGACAGTTATCACGAGTCTGAAAACAAAATACGGTATAATCGACAGGGTCCCGCACTTTAACAGCTCGCAGAATTCATCGAGCCGACAGGCCTTGAAAAAATCTCACAACAAAATTGTCTCCAAAAAGTCAAAAAGTCATTAGGGTTAATCCAAAACATCTACAACAAGAACTCTATGACAAAACAGTTCAGCAGTTCAACACAGTCATTAAACCAATAGTCCTTTACGCAAGCGAAACTCTGACACTTAACAATAAACATGAAGAATTTAAAAAAATAGAGAGGAAAATTAATAGGAAAATATTAGGAGCAAGATATACCCATCCGTAGCGTAGCGGTCAGCATGGTTAGCTGCCGCCCCGGAGGTCCTGGGTTCGATTTCCGGCTCTGCCACGAAATTTGAAAAGTGGTACGAGGACTGGAACGGGGTCTACTCAGCCTCGGGTGGCCCAAATGAGTAGAGGGGGTTCGATTCCCCCTCAGCCATCCTCGAAGTGGTTTTCCGTGGTTTCCCACTTCGTCTTCGGGCAAATGCCGAGATGGTACCTTCTTCAAGGCCACGGCCGCCTCCTTCCCTCTTCCTTGCCTATCCATCCTCACCATCCCTTACCTTCCCTCATGAGGCCCCTGTTCGCTTTGCAGGTGAGGCCACCTGGGCGACGTGCCAATCACACCTCACCAGTTGTATCCCTTCCGATTCGATGTTCCCAGCTCTAGGACACTGCCCGTAGAGGCGGTAGTGGTGAGTTCCCTCGCTGAGTCCGTGGGTTCCACCAACCTGGAGGGTAAACGACTAAGAAAAGAAAAGAAGAAGATATACCCAAGATGGTTACAAAGTACAATAAATCAAAACAACAGAACAGTATTCAAACGTAAAAATTGATATTAAGAAAAGACGACTGAAATTATTTGGTCTTTTCACTAGACTACCAGAAAATCGATTGACAAAAAGGATAATCGATTATGTAACCTCACCAAAGAACTCTACACCTTGGCTTGAAGAACTTGAAAAGGATCACAAACACGCAATCATAAGTTCAACAGACATTTTAGAAAGGGACCCCTTCAGACACAAAGTAAACAAATGAGAAGTTACATCAGAGCAACCAAAACAAAAACAGTACAAACCAAAGTGGTCGGATGAACGTAAACAAGCCTTCTCAGAAAGAATGAAATCCTTTTGGAACAACAAGAATAACAAAAATGTAGGCTTAGTTATTTGCTTAACGTCTTCCATTTATTGGGAGAATTCGCTTAAAATAAAATAAAATAAAATAATAATAATAAATGACTAAGCAGTTTGTAAATGTTTTCTTTCTCTTGTTGTTATTGATTTTAAATGATGATGAACCTGAAGTCAGGAGTCGCTACAAGTCTGGCAAAGATGCACTTCTTTCTATAGGGATGAAAATTCCGACAAGTTATAGGGACTAGTACTGTCACCTGTATATAATAGGATATAGGAATATTGCCCCTGTCGTGATTGAGGTGGGATTCTAACCCGTTCTCAGTTGTCCTTATGAGGCTGAGTGTACCGCGTTGTAACCCTCTAAACCAAATTTGTATACATTCCTTGGCAGAATCAGGAATCAAACTCGGGCTTCCGGGATGGTAGCCAATTACAAATAACCTCTACACTATGAGACACACAAGTGCCTGATCATCATGTTAACTGAAAGTGGGCTGACTTGTGAATAAGGCATTCCTACTGAAGTCGTTGTGCCACACCTCAGTCCGTTTGGGCGCTGGTACTGAGGAATAATAATTGAGGCACTGAGAGTGCCTGTAGATGCTGCCGCACAGTCATGGCAAACTGCAGTATATCACTTCGCAAGCGCCTAACATTCTCCACTATAACTCTGCTTCAGTTTTCGGATTTCTACCCACTAAGTTAATGACAGTGAGGATCCAACTAGCCTCTAGTCTATAGTCTAGACCAGGGGTCTCCAAACTTTCCAGCCTTAGGGCCATACTGATTACTCCAGTAAGTTACGAGGGCCAAAACCATATTATCATTGTTGCCGGTGGTAAAAAGTGAAATAGTCCACTGATGAAAAAAAAAGTCCGAAAAAGTACGCAACGTTGAAAAAAGGCTGCAAATCGGACTAAAGTCCGCAAAACGGCAACACTGCATATTATTAATTTTCCTGTCATTATCTGTAATTTCTAGATTAGTCGTCGAGTACGAGCCATGAGGAGTAACGTGACACGACATCTGGTGGACACAAGCAGAAATAGGTAGTACCTTCTATCGCTAACAGATGGCGCTAATAGCACGTACAGAGTAATCTCGTTGGTTCGAGAGAGTTCTGGTGTCTTCCACTCACTTCTAGATGGCAGTAATTGGAATATATAAGAAGGCTAGTTGCGCAACCACAAGTCAGTTCCTATGACACTGTTGTGAAATAAAATAGTGCGTACCTCCTTAAAACGTGTTTGTGCGTGTTTAAGTTTAAGACATATTTGTAACAGTATTTTGATTTGAATTGTTGCTTTTGTGTGTGATTTAGTAGTATGGAAAAGAGGCGAAAAATTGATAGTGAATGCAGAAAATTCAAAGATGAGTGGAACATTCAGTATTTCGTAATTGAGTCCAGTAACAAGGCGCTATGTTTGATTTGCAATGGAAGCATAGCCGTTCTCAAGGAATATAACATTAAACGTCATTATGAAACAAAACATTTTCAAAATTACTCAAAATATACAGGAAGTTTGCGGACAGAAAAATTCGAAGCTATGAAGCGCGGATTGAAATCGCAGCAATCTTCATTTACAAAACTCAAAACCGAACAAGAGGCTGCAACTCGTGCCAGCTTTCGTGTGGCTCTTGAAATTGCAAAACGTGGAAAACCATTCACCGATGGAGAAATGATCAAAGAATGCATAATTGCAGCAGCCGAAGAAATGTGCCCTGAAAAGGTAAATTTATTAAAAACTGTCAGTATGTCAGCAAACACTGTGGCTCGAAGGGTAGAAAACATCGCTGAAAATATATCCTCTCAACTGTTCGACAAAAATGGAGATGTTGAGTGGTTTTCTTTGGCCTTGGATGAGTCAACGGATGTGTCAGATACTGCTCAGGTGTTGATTTATATTCGAGGAGTAGATAAAAGCTATGAAGTGCATGAAGAACTTCTTGATATGTATAGTATTCATGGCACAACTACTGGTACAGATATTTTTAATGGAGTTGAAATGGCCATTAATCAAATGAACCTTCGATGGAAAAACTTGAAATGTATTACAACTGATGGAGGCAAAAACATGAGTGGGAAAGATAAAGGAGTGGTCGCTCTGTGTCAAAGGCTGTAGAAAATGACGGTGGTTCAAAACCATTAGTCTTACATTGTATCATTCATCAACAGTCTTTGTGCGGAAAATGTTTGGATATGTCTGAAGTTCTGAAACCAGTCATATCAACTGTTAATTTTATGAGATCTTTTGGGCTGAATCACCGACAATTCCGACAATTTATTGAAGAGATTGGAGAAAATGACTTACCTTATCATACTGCCGTACGTTGGCTTAGTTGTGGGAAAGTCCTTCAGCGCTTTTTTGAACTTCGAGCAGTGATCGAAATTTTTTTGAATGAAAAGCATCGCCCTCTTACTGAATTACAAAACAACGCATGGCTGTGGAAGTTAGCATTCTATGTTGATTTGACAAAACATGTGAACGAACTGAATTTGAGATTGCAAGGAGAAAACCAGCATCTTCCTGATTTATACACTAATATCAAATCATTCCGGAAGAAATTGATACTGTTTCAATCACAACTACGAAGTAAATGTTTTTCACATTTTAAAACATGTGAAATATTCAGCCACACCACTGAGACTGAGTTTCCTATCGATTTTGCAATCGAAACTTTGAGTGCTTTGAAAATAAATTTTGATACTCGTTTCTCGTACTTCGATGCCTTTGCGAATCAAATTAAGATTTTTCAGGATCCTTTTGATACTGACATTGAAACCCTAGCCCCGGAACTTCAAATGGAAATGATTGAACTACAGTGCAGTGATATAATTAAGAACAAATATCAAAACTCATCTTTGTTGGAATTTTATAAGAGTCTTCCACTGACACAATTTGATAATTTGCATAAATTTGCTCGTGGGCTGTTTTCTGTTTTTGGTACTACTTATTTGTGTGAGAAGACCTTCTCCAAAATGAAGTACACAAAAAATGTTTACAGATCTAAATTAACTGATGAGCATCTTAAATCTCTTTTAATAATTGGTACAAGTAAAATTAGTCCACAACTACAAACTATTGTCAGTGGAAAATCTCAATTACATAAATCTCATTAGTATTTCATATGTCTGCATGTTATACATGTCTTTACTCATTATAATTCTGTGTTTCTTTATCCAACTTATCACAAAAACAATAACAATAAGCCTACAAAAATGTTATGAGTAGTTAGCCCATGACCATATCAATGTAGATGTCATATTAATAATTATTCAACATAAAATTAGAATACTTCAGTAAACTGAATTTAATTTGCTATAAAAAAATATGTTCTCTAAAAGGAGTTTTCAAGTATGCTAGCTCTCCGCGGGCCGGATGTGGCCCCCGGGCCGTTGTTTGGAGACTCCTGGTCTAGACCAGTGGTTCCCAACCTTTGTCAGCTGACGCCCCCCGTTTCAGATACGGGGGTTCATCGCGCCCCCCTCCCCCTCCCTACCACTCATCGCTCCTATAACCTCTTCGATTGACGCGGAGGATATAGACCTAACCTAGTAACACTGCATAATGGAATAGGCCTATCTATTACATACTAACTTCATTTTAGCACAATACAAAGAACACACTTTTACAACAAATCCTTAAATTAGTCAACAAATGTCAGTGAGAGTGTTGACATTGTTTTCTCTTGGTAAGATTCGGTGTGTTTGGTTTGATATTTGACAGAGCACAGCGGAGATCAGTTGCAGCATCAAGCCGACAGCGCTGCCTTGTTTCTATGACACTCAGCGTTAAAAATCCTCACTCGCATAAATATGTCTTTGAAAATGGGACAATTACACGCAAAGCAAATTTGGCTATTACAGGATACACTGCAAGACAGTTTACCCAAAAGTCACCCAGTCCTAATATTTTAGAATCATCTTTTAGCTTTGATTCACACTTCAAATCTATGGCTTCTTCTTGAAGCTGTGCTGGCAGTGCTTCAATGTTAATGGCAAACGAATTTCCTGTTAACATCCAGGACCATTCTTCCGACGAGATAACAGGAAAGTAGAAGTTGAATTCTTGTGCCAGGGAATCCAAATGTGACTGATATTGCACCTAAGTTTATTACGATCACGTTCATTTTCCGGCAAAATTGCATTAAGGCGGTGAAAGGATGAGAAGTTGTTCAACTGAAGCCGGAGTTTCCATAACTGTATTTTTTCCAGGAATGCATAATATTGGAGTATTTGAATTGGAGCTTTAAGTTCAAACTACTCAAAGCTTCAAAGAAATCACAAAAATATGCCAACGAGCCGATACAATTGGCATGATTTTGCTCCTTACCAGTGCCTTTGAACGATTGACTTGGAGAAATTAGAAAAATGTTTATTTAACAAAATTGTAGTATTCGAGTTTTAAAAAAAACGTAATTCGGAAATCACTTCACGCCCCCCTTGATAAAGCCCCACGCCCCCCAGGTTGGTAACCCCTGGTCTAGACTGACACCGTAACAGACAGATGGGTTGCTTGTGAAATACTGAGAATAATGAACATATTATTTACACTACAAGGAGTGAATCGTGCAACGTCCAGTTTGTTATTTGGACAGTTCTTAAGCACGCTAGAACAATGACTGTCGCGCGGAACTTGACACATTAGTCTGGGGAAGGATGGGACATGTTAATGGGGCTGGATGCGATTACCTACAGTACTTCAGCTACTCATACAATAGAGCAAGGCTTCATAACGTAACAGAATTGTCAGAAATAACGAATTAATTTTTGTTACGTTACTGCTTCCGTACCCAAAACAAATGGTATATGAATAACGTTTTTAGTGCGGCAACGAAATAAGGGGTTATAATTTTCCCTGGTTTGTGCTATTAACGTTATAACCAGCAGAGGAAAAGATTCCGTTATTTTAAGATGCGCTCCCGTTATTAACGTTATAAGTCTAGTAACGGTATGACCGCGAATTTCACCCGCTGCGCGCCATCAATAACGTTATTCAGGCAGAGTGATCGATTCAGTTATTTCAAAATGCAAACCTACTAATAACGTTATAAGCCCAGTAACGGTATACGAGAGATTTTAACCTGTTATACGCTATGAATAACGTTATTCAGGGCAGAAAAATTAATTCCGTTATTTTGAAATGTGAACCCACCAATAACGTTATAAGCTTTGTAACGGTATACGAGCGATATTTACGAGCTTTGCGCTGTCAATAACGTTATTCATGGCAGAAAAATAATTCCGTGATTTAGAAATGCAAACCCACCAATAACGTTATAAGTCTAGTAACGGTATACAGGCGATTTTTACCAGCTATGCGCTATCAGTAACATTATTCTAAGCGGAGAAATTAATTCCGTTATTTAGAAATGCAAACCCACCAATAACGTTATAAGTATAGTAACGGTATACGAGCGAATTTTACCAGCCATACGCTATCAATAACGTTATTCAGGGCAGAAAAATTAATTCAGTTATTTTGAAATGCGAACCCACCAACAACGTTATAAGTCTAATAACGGTATCCATGCGATTTTTACCAGCTATGCGCTATTAGAAACATTATTCTAAGCGGAGAAATTGATTCCGTTATTTCAGAAAAGAATCTCGTCAATAACGTTATGGAAGTGTCTATTTGCCCGCTTCCCGGACAAGCATGGAAGGTGACCGTGAACTGACGATGCTGGGCCATATGTAATTCCAGGCCAATTATTTATTCAAACATAGTATAATTAGTTCTTGAAATATCAATAATAATCAACATAATGATTTCAATCTGAGCGCGTGCCCCATCAGACAGGGCAAGCCACCTGGCTCGTTTCGATCGCGGTCATATTGTAGCCTACGTTAGAAACATGTTTCCTAAAATCAATACGATGGATCCCATTGATTCGAATATTTCTTGTTGCTTCATATAGGGGTTTGGAACATAGCCTATTGTTCATCAGTCCCATGTAGTTGAAGTCTGATAAACTTTGTTATTTTTGGAGTTGGCAATGGCCTTGACTTAGGAACTATCCACGCATTTTCCTGGAGTGGAAGTGGGAAACCCCAGAAAAACACTCTAAGATAGCTAAGATGGGAATCGAACTCACCTTCTCGCAGTGTTGCCATATAAGGCAAAGTGTAACCTACACACAAAACTTTCACTCCTTTGTGACCAATAAGAGTATTTCTTTCCTAAATGAAACCTCCCGTTCTTGCTTTTCGTTTACTTGGTATCCTATTTTTATTTAGTAGTGATAGAAGCCATTTTTCAGTGATGGTTATTTCTAATGAAGAAAGCTATTCAGTCGGTCAACACGAAATTCGCGTCCACCGAATGAAATGCTTTCTTTATTATTTTAATTTATGAAAAAATAGGCTTATGACATCACATTTAGTCCGTGTGTGTGCGTATGTGTGTGTGTCCCCTAATAAAATATAAACGGCTGGAGCGATTTCAATGAAACTCGGTAAAGTCATAGTACTATTTTGTCCGACCCCGACCGTGATCTTCAAATTTTATTACAGCTCACCAATCCAACATGGCGACTGTGCGAAATATTTCACTGGCATTCCATATCTCCGAAACTATTACAGATATCACCCTGACATTTTGTACGGTGATAAAATGAACTACTAGATGGGACTCTCAAAATTCCTGTTAAGTAACAAACGAACATGGGGGCCAAGCGAAGTTGATACATTAAAATAGATCTTTTTTTTTTTCGAGATTAAACCATTCGAGCGCCGTCAAATGGTATAGCAAATGTTATACACCTTGTAATGCACTGATATCTTATTCAACTCAATTGTTTACATAATCGCAAGATGGTGCCTGTGTGAAATTTAAAAATTACGTTTTAATTTCTTGTGTCCTAATCATGCGATCGTAGCCAACGTTTGAAAAATGAACCTACCGTACGCAATAATCGTCATCTAATAGTACATAGCTCAATGGTCTACACATATTTAGAAATATTTAGACGATTCTCAATGTCAACTAATCAATGACAGCAATCAAACTGAATTGTTTTCATAACCACAAGATGGCGCCTGTGCGAAATTTTAAAATCTCGTATTAAGCCTATTTCCATTTATGAAAAAATAGGCTTATGAGATCACCTTTTCTCCGTGTGTGTGCACCAGGGCCGTGCAATGGGCAAGGTGAAGCAGTGCTAGCAGGTGAAGCGCAGCCCTATTCTGCCTATTTCTGAGCAGTGCAGCACGATATCACACTAGCACTGCAGCGCTTAGTCGCACAAGCACTGTCCATTTGACGGGGTGCTGCAGTACGTTTAGTACTGAGCGCTGAGCCTGGACACTAGGCGCACTGGAGCCAACATTTTGTCTTATGCTTGTGGTCTGCCGTGCTCATAACGTCTTTTGTGCCTGGGGAGCACAAACATACCATAGTGGGAAAGTCACTCCTTAAAGAAACACACCGAAGACGTATGAAACATGATATTTGGACGTACATGAACCAGATCTGCAACAAGGATACAAGAAGTTGCATACTTTTCAGCCTATTTTCATTTATGAAAAAATAAGCTTATGAGATCACCTTTTGTCAGTGTGTCTGTGTGTGTGTGCGCGTGTGTGTGATATGGTGTGTGCCCCCCCCCCCCTAATAACTTCTAAACCGCTGGAACGATTGCAATGAAACTCGGTAAGTTCATAGCACTATTCCACACCACCCCGACCGTGCCCTTCAAATTTTGTTACATCCCACCAATCCAACATGGCGGCTGTGCGAAATATTTTACCAGCATTCGATATCTACGAAACTATTACCGATATCACCCTGGAATATTTCACGGTGATAAAGGGAACTATTAGAAGTTCACCAATGTGATTTTTGAAAACCTGATAACTACAGAACCAACATGGCGGCCAAGCAAAGTTGCGACTTTTAAATAGACGTTTCTCACGATTTAACCAACCAAACGCAATGCAACTTGGTACAGTATATGTTTATACACATTGTAATGTACAGACATCTAACTTCATTCAATTGTTTACATAGCCTCAAGAAGGCGGCTGTGCGAAATATTTCACTGGCATTCTATATCTCTGAAACTATTAGCGATATCACCCTGAAATTTTGTACGGAGATAAAGGGCACTACTGGAATTTCATCTATAAGACTTTAAAAAACCGGTTAACTAAAAAACGAATATGGCAGCCAAGCGAATTTGAAAATTTTAAATAGACCTTTCTCGCGATTTAATTATCCAAACGCAATGAAACTTGGTACAGGAAATGTTTATACACATTGTAATGCACTGGTATCTATATTAGTTCAATTGTTTACATAACTTCAAGATGGCGAATGTGCGAATTTTAAAATTAAGTTTTTATTTCTTGTGTCGTAATCATGCGATCGAATGAGAGTTTGAGTAATGAACCCTTGAAATAATTTTCCTTTAATGGTACGGACTCTATGGCCTGTCATATAACAATCCAACATGGCGACCATCCGAAATATTTAGATGGATCTCAATATCTACGAATCTATTACAGCAATCAAACTAAATTTTTTAATCTTCATTGGGGCTGAGAGCATACGTTCACCTATAGGACTTTCAATAACCTGGTGATCACAAATCCAACATGGCGGCGACGCGAAGTATACATATTCACATGGTCGTTTCTCTCAATTTGACCATCCGAGTGCAGTGACACTTGGTACAGTAAATCCTTCTACAAATGTTGATCCACTGGCATCTATTTTTTTCATTTGTTTCCATAACCACAAGATGGCAGCTGTGCGAAATTTTAAAATCTCGTTTTTACTTCTTGTGTCCTAATCATGCGATTGAAGTTTGAATACTACACGTACACAATACACTTCACGTAACAGTACATAACTCTAAGACCTACAGATAAAAAATCCAACATGGCGAACATGCGCAATATTTAGCTGGTTCTCAATATCTGCGAATCTATTACAGCAATCAAACTGAACTTTTCTATGTTGATAGAGGCAATTAACATAAGTAGGATATATGAAAATAGGCTGTATAATTCTTCGCGGAATTACTTGTTGGGTTAGTTATTGTTGTTTTATGGAGCGGAACTACGAGGTCATCTGCCCCTACTTTTTGGGTGATGTAGCAGGTGCAGCGAGATATAATAATCCTAAAAATAGAATCAAGCATATTGGTAATCATGCATGTGACAGTAACAGGGGCCGGTATGGAATCAGGAGTGTTAAAATATATTTTTAGCCTACTTTTCACATTTTGCAAAAATGAGGAAAAAGTAGTCTTATGAGATCGATCCGGGAAAATGTGCGTATGTCTGTCTGTCTGTCTGTCTGTCTGTCTGTCCGTCTGTCTGTCCTTCTGTCTGTCTGGCTGTGTGTGTGTCCCCCCCCTATCAACTCCTAAACGGCTGGAGCAATCGAAATAAAATTTGGTAGGAGTAAAAATCTATACCTGAATATCTCACGGCCATATTTGAAAATGATGTCAGTGCTACCAACTGCTGAAAAATCGCAATTGAAATTTGAGCTCCATGTTGGATATCTTGGAAGGTATGAATGGGAGCTATTTCAAAATCGGCACACATATAGATAATAATATTGCAGTTTAATTTCCAGAAGGCCATACATGGCAGTGTTGCCAAAATGATTATAAGCCTAGTGATAGGTCCAATATTTAAATGTATATAACTTCTACACTATCAATTGGAATTCAACCAAATTTCGTATGTTGTATGTGTACATAACCAGATAAGACTGAACGTATTCTTATGAACCACCAGTGCTGCCAACGGTTAAAAAATGCTCTTAATTTCTTTTATCCAAATACCAATATATATGAGAAAGTATGCAAGCCGACAGCTTTAAACTATGCACACATATAGTACTTGACATTCTATATTAATTTGGAGTAACTTATATACGTCAGTGCTACCAACATGATTCTAAGCCTGCTGAGAGGTCCAATTTTAAATACATGTAACTTCCATACTATCATTTGGAATTCAGCCAAATTTCGTATGTGCTATGTGTACCATAACAGCTATAACTATGCGTATTCTTAAGAGCAACCAGGGCTGCCAACTGTTAATAAATGCTGTCTCTATTTTTGTTACCCTAATATCAATATATCAGAAAGAATGCAAGCCAATAGCTCTAAACTTTGCACACGTATAGTACCTGGCATTCTAGATTACTTTGGAGTAACTAATATACGTCAGTGCTGCCAACATGATTCTAAGCCTGCTGATAGGTCCAATTTTAAAATGCATGTAACTTCTATACTAACTAATGGATTTCATTCAAAATTGGCACAACAATAGATCATATTATTTCAGATTATTTCTGAGCAATACATGCATGACACTGTTGCCAACATGATTTTACGCGCGCTGTTAGATCCAATGTTTAACTGCATGTAACGTCCATGCTATTCATTGGACTCCAACCAAATTTTGTATTCTGTACCTTAAGAGATGGAACTAAGAATGTATTCAGTCACCAGGGCTACCAACTGTAGTGCTCTATTAGGCTACATTATGCCAGGTATACAGTATTTCGAACAAATTAGAAATTTCGATATTACCAACTTAATTTCGTCATTATTCTAGATATATCCATATCGATTAATCATTGGCATGAATCTTAAATTTTAAGAAAAGTAGGCTCTTTAGTTCGTCACGGAACTTCTTGTTAAATTTGTTGACTTACTGTCACAAACCAGCCGACGTAGCTACACACGCTAACGTGCATGGTCAGACTACACCGAACTCGAAATACCACACACAACCATTTCATACCTTGCCTCATTAATTTCATTTGTCATTAAATCCTCTCATTAGATTGATGTCATGAAGGACATCTATCCGTAATATCATTCCCACAAGGAAACTGTCTCACCATATCCCCTTCCTCATAGCAACCTAAATAATTACGGGTAGATCAAAAAAACTACATTAGGACTATAAAGCTATGGTCTACAGTATTTCAATAACAAGATTCTGAATTCATCAACTGATTAGATTGGTGCTGTTCAGGGATATGTGAATTTGAGAAACGTGCGTTAGTAAATTTATCAGGTTTTTAAACTGAACAATATTCCGTCGCAATCTGAGGTAATTTATGTCTTTTATTCGTATTTTCAACATCGCCTGAAACAATAACTCATGGAATTTACCTACACATAAGGTATACGGCAAAATAAGCAAGTTGACATGAAATCCTTCTAACTTTTGAAGTTTTAGGACAATTTTCATTATTTCAACAGTATGGAGACCAAGAGTGCTCTTCATCGTAAAACAATTTTGCTCTGAAAATTACAAAATCTGTTGTCTGTCTTTCTACCAGCTTGTCGGTATTTCTTTCGGTTGTTTGTTGGTTTTTGGAACTATTCGGCTCTTTGGTTATGGTATGCGAACCATCTCTCTAACTTACCAGGGGCACTGTAATGCCAAAAATACGAAGAAAGGTGTACTATTATAGTTCGTGCTGAAATTACATGGCATCGTGCAATAGATTGCGCTGACAATGAAAGAGATCACCTTGTGGTGTAGTGGCTAACAAAGTCAGGGTTTGATTCCCTGGCCTGCCAAGAAATTTAATTTCGGTTTGAGGTACTGAAATGGTATCGATGATACCTAAGTCATCAAAGGGGTGTTCATTTTGAGGACTTGCACCAGGTCAGTGAGCACAAGTTTTCCTTTTTTTTTTCTACATTCTTATTCTGCAATTCGATCATTCATATGGGAACACGGAGAGAAACTCACCTCGTAGAGTTGTTACAATAGCTTCCGTAAAATATTCTCAAAGGCCAATGCTACAAGTAGCTGTCGTGAGTTAATCCAATTGCATATTTATATGTAATCCACACATCGTATTTAAGAACATTTGATTTTCAGAGCATTCTATGTTCTGGGCATAGGAAAACCTCGAAGCTAATTTCGCAATTTTCAGTGAATGAACATCCAAAGTATAGTAATCATCATGTAGGGACACCGTGCCACATATATACAAAGAGTGCAAGAATTGCTTGAAGGCAAGGTGACTTGGTGCGTAATTTGTGTTTGTACAACGAATGAGGTTTTCATTACGGTGATGATGATGAAGATGGTGGTAACGATGAAGACGGTGATTTACTAGTTAGGAACCAAAGGAATACTTGAGAATTGAGCCTGAAGCGGATGTATGGAAAAAACAAAATGAACTTGCTGGTTGATTGCGAAAGTGTCTAATCACCATATTTTATGAACAACTTATCCAGAAGTACACATGAAAGGGAGTAGTCAAGCACAAATAGGTGGAGTCAAAGGTTGCTCTTGTGTGAGACTGTATGCTGCAACCACTCTAGAGTGTCTGATAACCTAGCTCCGTTCAAACACCAAAATTAAGAAGGGAATCACCGACATAGATTTAAGATGCATCTGTAACATTTCAGAAATGTTACGCGATCCATGTTTTCGTGTCTTCCTCGTGTTAAAAGCAAAAGTACAATAGAATAATAATTGTTATTGGCCGTAAGAAGGATACAAGATTTATGCTGGACCCCACCATCAGATGTGAAGTAACCATCGGCATAACAAGACAGGTCGTTTAGAGCTAACGATAGGCTTCAAAGAGAATTGAAAGCTTGTGGTACGTTTCGAATAAGGGAAAGAAACAACATCAACATTTTTTAATAACTTATCGTGTTTGGGTATGCCTAACTTAAGTGTAAATGGCATAATTTTGCTATCATATGAATCCATTCAATAATAGAGAATTGATCTGCAATGTACTCGGGAACAGTATGAGACGTAGTCTATTGGTATCCAATAACATTTTATTGCCAATAATAATAGTCTAATAATAATAATAATAATAATAATAATAATAATAATAATATGAAGAGAAGAGAAGAACGACTTCGAGAAATCCAGCCGCGACAGGCCGGCCACGCGCCCCTGAACTGAGAGTTCCAGCGTAGACAGTGTGCGCCTGGGTCATATGGCCCTAAAAGCACTAGCCTGGCTTGCAGGGTACCACGACATACTATACAAAGCTCACTCGCACACGTAGCTAGCGGCAGGCGGGGAGAGTCAAGGACACAGATTACCTACTGACATGACATGACATGACGTCACGCACCTACGCCAGGCCTTGGTGTGCATCCCCACCCCTCCCCCCTCTTCCTCCACACCCCACCTAATAAAATCTAAGCGGCTGGAGCGATTTCAATGAAATTCGGTAAGGTCATAGTAGGCCTACTATTTTGGCCGACCCCGATCGTGCCCTTCAAAGCTTATTATGTTTCACCAATTCAACATGGTGGCTGTGCGAAATATCTCTGGCATTCTATATCTCCGAAACTGTCACCGATATCACCCTGAAATTTTGTACGGTGATAAAAGTCACTTAAGTGACTTTCATAAACCTGTTAACTACAAAACGAACATGGCGGCCAAGTGAATTTGAACATTTAAATAGACTTTTCTGGCGATTTAACCATCCGAACGCAGTGAAATTTGGTACAGCAATTGTTTATATACAGTGTAATGAACTGATATCTAATTTTGTTAAATTGTTTACATACACTCAAGATGGCAGCTGTACAAAATTTTTAAATTATTTTTTTATTTCTTGTGTCCCAATCATGCGATAGAAGTCAACGTTTGAATAATGAACCTACGCAATAATAGTCATCTAATAGTACAAAACTCTATTGTCTACATATAGGGTCTTTCATATTAAGTAAGAACGACGAGCGGCGGTTTTGTTATTTGCTACTGCAGCCGGCTTGGCCGAGTTTCTGGCGCCCCACGGCCCCATGCTGTAGTATTGAAAGCGCGCGCATAGTACAAACTTGACCTTGCAATAAGCGTGCAGGTGTTGTCAGTCGCCAGTCTGAACCTCAGATGGTAACATGTTCAGACAGTTATCATTGCAACATCGTATTTTTGCATGTAAAACTTATTTTAAGTACGAGTCGGCCCGGTGAGTAAGTTCAGCAATTTCCTGATGAAGTGTCACCTTCACTAGCACAGATTCACGTAATTGTAAATAAGTTTTACACTAGGCCTACTGACTCAGTGCTCATTAAAGAACATAAAATACAAAATCAGAAACATTACAGTGGCAGAACTCATTCGCGTGAGCCAAAATGTGGTTACTGGATACAATGCCTGTATAACCCAGGAAGGACGACACTTCCAGCATCTTTTATAAGGTAATATTTCATACAGGATTGTACACACGCTTAAAGCAGGCGGCCACGGCGCGCCACAAGCTCGACCAAGGCCACCGCAGCAGCAGGAAAGGGGAGCGAAAATAAAGTGAGAGAGTGATGACCTTACCCCTTACCTGACGGTATGGGATTCCTGAGCATCTAGTCCGATGTTGCGATTGACTGTGACTGTGATGGCTAGTTCTGAATTATTGTTCAGTTCTGGATATTTCTGAGTGATCCTTTGAAATTTTACCAGTTTGTACTTACGACTTCTAATTTTCCATGTTGTTTTTCCTGTTTTTAGTTCATCGATCCCTTTAATTACTTTTTACTTAGTTTATTTTACCTGAAACACCATTATTTTTAGTGTTCGTTAGGTGTTCTATTTTCGGCAATTTATTTTTGGACAGTATCTCTGGTAGATCATATACATTAACGATGTACATACAGGTACGAGTGATGGAGAGCATTAAGGGCATCAAGTGCAGTTAGTTTTACATTTTAGGTGAAAAATGGAGCCACCACCAAAACCGATTCAAGGCAGGACTGGCATGCAAAACGAAATGTATCATCAATTTAAATTAGCGTCGCGAAATTAAATTGTTCAATGGAATAAAATTTCACTCCTGGCGCAAAATAAAATTGGTGACAGAATTTTAATTTCGCTGCAGAGGCGAAATAAATTCATTAGTCTTTTAATTTCGCTTCCGGCGCGAAATAAAATGCATTACTGACTTTTAATTTCGCTCCCGGTGCGAAATAAAATTCGTACCAGACTTTAAATTTCGCTCCCAGCGTGAAATAAAATCCGTTACTGACTTTTAATTTCGCTCCCGGCTACAAACAGAATTCTTAACAGACTTTTAACATTGCTCCTGACGAGAAATAAAAATCATTAAAGACTTTTCATTTCGCCCTTGGCGTGAAATAAAAACCGTTAATCTTTTAAATTCGCTTCCGGCGCGAAATAAAAAAAATACAGACTTTCAATTTCACTCCGGGCACGAAATAAAATTCGTTACAGACTTCCAATTTCGCTCCCGGCTCGAAATAAAATTCATTACAGACTTTTAATTTTGCTCCTGGTCTGAAATAAAATTCGATACAAGACTTTTCATTTCGCTCCTGGCACGAAATGAAAACCGCTTCAGTCTCTTAATTTTGCTCAAGGCGCGAAATAATATTTTTAACGACTGTTAATTTTGCTCCTGGTATGACAAAAATTGCTAGCCCCATGGTGTTGGGGATAGCGTGCCTGCTTCTCACCTGGAGGCCCCGGGTTCGATTTCCGGCTCCGTTAGTGATTTTAGAAACGGACGTGTGGGTTGGAACGGGGTGCACTCAGCCTCGAGAGTAACTGTCTGAAAGTCGCGAAAACCAAGATTAACGGCCGAGGGAACCCGATGCGCTGACCAATATCTGCAGATGCCTGGGCAGCGGTCGCTTGGTAGGCCTAGGCTTTTCATGGGATGTAGTGCCACGGTTTATTTTAATGACACAAAATTCCCAAACAGCATTTAGTTTCGCCCCCGGCGTGATTTTAAAATGCATGGAATATATCATTTCATGTCTGAAATTAAATCTGGTCTGGCATGCGAAACAAATTGGTTGTGGACGCGTTAACACTTTAATTTCACCATGAGCGTGATATTCGGGGGCGAAATGATATTAATTGTAAGCGCGAAAATTAAAATGGAAGCACAATGTAATTCTAAGCACAATGACATAGTGAAAGGCGAAGCAAAACTAATTGCAGTGCGAAACTAAATCCTGTACGTGGCACAGGGGTTTGACTTTCGTGCCATGGTCAGTATAAATGAGCTGAGGGTAAGAAGGAAGTAGTAAGGAATGCCAAGCCCCCCCCCCCCCCCCGAAATTTCCGGAAGTGTAAGAATAAAGAATGTAGAAATGAGAGGAATGACCCCTCAACCCTGTTGTTCGAGTAACCCACCTCCGAAACAGAACTCCATATACGCTGCGGTACTACCACAGGCGATTTTCTGTTATTTGTAAATCATCAGTCAGTCAACATTAATTTACCCGATAACTGGGTGGGTACAACACGTATATAAGATGTAAGTAACACTCCTGAAAAAAAAATACATGAATTAGATTTAAGATCACTAAAATTGCTGCATTATAATCGTGACCATAAACTAATACATATAATGTTATTTACATATTACTGTATATACATTGTACCCCTCCCAGTTATTGGGCAAATTAGTGTTGACTGACTGAAGAGTTACAACTGACAATTTGTATTGTAATTGGAGTTCGTCACTTATCTTGAATGTCTGTCCTCACAGCACATTCGTATTCTTGTTCGCTATAGAACAAGTAAAGGTACTTGTTGCCCCATTGCGTTATGAACGTCAGGGAGGGCCAGCCACGAGTCCGAGGTGCAGTCAACGACGATGGTGATGTTGATGCCATAGCACTGACTTTCTCCTCTACTGGAGTGATGACCATTGAATGACTCACGTTGCTGTTGCAGCCCTGCAGATTGTGCAGGCGGTGAACGGTAATAAGACTGCTACTGCTGCCAACGTCAGGACTTAGAACATCGCTACGAACATAATTTCACTCTCGAAACGAATACATTTTAATTTCAACAACGAAATGAAATGTTCCATTCATTTTAAATTCATATCGGAGGGCGAAACTAAATACCATTTGGGAATTTTATTTCACGCCGGGTGCGAAATTAAAAGTCTGTAACGAATTTTATTTCGCGCAGGGAGCGAAATTAAAAGTCTGTAACCGAGTTTTATTTCGCGCCGGGAGCGAAATTAAAAGTCTGTAACGAATTTCATTTCGCACCGGAAGCAAAATTAAAAGTCTGTATTGAATTTTATTTTGCGCCGCGAGTAAAATTAAAAGTCTGTAATGAATTGTATTTCGTGCCGGGAGTGAAATTAAAAGACTGCAACGAATTTTATTTCGGACCGGAAGCGAAATTAAAAGTCTGTATCGAATTTTATTTTGCGTCGCGAGTGAAATTAAAAGTCTGTAATGAATTGTATTTCGCGCCGGGAGCGAAATTAAAAGATTGTAACGATTTTATTTTCGCGCCGTGAGTGAAATTTTATTCAATTGTACAAGGTAATATCGCGTTGCTATTAACTTTCGCGTTGATTTCGCTATGTCATTTCGCTTCTAATTAAGTTTCGCTTTGATTTAATTTCCCGCCGACAATCATTGTCATTTCGCTCCCGAGTATCGCGCTCACGTCGAAATTCAAATATATTCGCCCCCACAGCCATACATTTCGTTTCGCATGCCAGCCCTGATTCAAGGGCATACCACTAAATCCCAGGGGGAATTGCGACTACCATTGACCAAAATATTATGTGTACTCGAGTTTGAAGGTTGTTTGTGAAGTAACCAATAGACCTACATAAAATCCAATAACATCATCATTTTCGTCGTTCTGTTTTACGTTAGTTCATGTTGGTTTGGATTGTTTTAAATATATTTTAATATTTCTTATCGCAGTTGGAACCCAAAAAGTGCCCGTTTTTAAGCGTGTTTCAACCATGCGTCACATTTAAGAATTATTATCTCACAAACCCGTCAACAGATCGAATCCAAATTTTAACACAATATACATTGGAATGTTGTATAACAGGTTCATTAATTTTAAAATTTTGTATGGCCAAGAAACAGGGTTGTTATCATTTTGGTAAGGTAACTTTTTCTCGGCTCGGGTTGGTTTGAAAATGTAGTTCTTGGTCGCGTTGTAATCCTAATACATCAAAAAGGTATGCTGTATGATTGTGAAATACGTAAATTAATTCACTTATTAATAAAATATTTATTGCGGCCAATGGCCATAGATAGGAACAACATTATAACATTGTGAACAATAATGAATCAATCGTATACCTAGGTAACACCAGAGACTTGTGTTCATCGAGTCCGTTCACCCATTCCACTGCACTACACTTTGATCAAGACAACATAATCAGTCCTCGTCTAAACAAAACTGAATGAGTGATACTAGTCTTCTACTGCATTCCATGGCGTGATATATATCGCACTGATTGTTGCATAATCGGCAAACACACTCCTGGCTGGGCTGATGGAAGGACTTCCTAGTGCAGATGCGATGGTGGAAGCCATGGATCGCAAATCTGGTCACTAGGTGCCTCAGCTCATACTCTGGTCGCATCCATTCTTTATATAACATTGCATCTGTTAGGAAGAATCTTTCTGGGATGGAGTCTCTCTTCCTGCAAAGTTCGCTTAACAGGTCTACGCATGCGTGTGTGGATGGTAGGTGCATTAGCAGTCGAAGGTCTTCTACCAGAAATGTTTCTCTGGCTAAAGCATACACATATCGTGAAAGAGCGAATTTTGATACCCCCAATACCCTTTTCAAATACCTTGATTTCAAACTTTCAATGTCTTTTAATTGTCTGATTGATAGATAAGTCCATATGACCTCTAGCCCGTACGTGAGTGATGGGAGTACTTTGACTCTGAAAAGTTCCATAGCTGAATTCACTGACATTCTTTGTAAATATCTAATGTCGCTTATATTTCTAAGTGCTGCTGCAAGTCTCTCCTTTATATGAACCATAAAGGAAGTCCCTGTGACTTGCATAGTAATTCCAAGGTACTTAAATTGTTTTTTCGGTGTTAGTATGTGTTCCCCGCAAACAATGTAGTCATCCTTCCTCAGCCTTCCTCCATTTCTGAATATCATTAATTCAGTCTTCCGAGCATTCATCCTTAGTTCATTCTCCTCCGCCCATTTCTCAACAAGATCTATTCCCTTCTGTAGTTCCTCTATATTATCGGAGGCCAGGGCCATGTCATCTGCATAAATATATATATTTACTTTCTGTGTTACCTCCTTTAATTTGAAGACATGATATTGAAGAGTAACGGACTTAGCGGGTCTCCTTGCAGTACTCCGATTGTCTGGTCAATCCAGTCCGAGTGTGCGATACCATCATGGATCTGAACTTGATTGTCCGCCAGAATGTTCGATATCAGTCTTGTCATGTTAGAACGTCCTAATTTTATGACAAGTTTCCTTCTATTGACTGTGTCGAAGGCTTTGGTGTAGTCGATAAAAATTACATATTTCTTCCCGTGAGCTTCAAGCGTGTCCTGTATGTCCTTTAAGAGACATTCTGCAGCCAATAGAGTAGATCTGCCCTTCCGAAATCCAAATTGTTCTTCTGGAAGCAGGTGGTCTACACATGCATCTATTCTCCGAGTCAGAAGCTTGGTAAGCAACCGATTCCAATGCCACACCCCTATATGATTCAGGTTTACTGACATCGCCTTTACCCTTGTATAGCAGTTTGATTATGGACTTACGCCAAGTACTGGGGATGGTTCCAATCTCTAAGCACTTATTCACTAACTCTGCCCATACGTTTTCCACGAAGTGTAGCGAAATCTTCAAATGTTCATTACAGAGTCCATCTACACTTATTTTATATCGGTTTGTATTTGTATGGGAAATTAAGACATGGTTCACCAGTTGGCCGCTCCTGTAAAAGCTGTACAGCGTTGCCAAGATGGGCTCCATCACGCGTCTAGGCACGCTTCGCTCGGAAGTAATGGGCTCCATATCAGCAATGCTGTACAGAATATCCCGGAGCGTCTAGCTGGTGAACCATGTCTTAGTTCCCCGTATAAATACAAACCGATATAAAATAAGTGAATTAATTTACGTATTTCACAGTCATACAACATAACTTTTTGATGTATAAGGATTACAACGCAACCAAGAACTACATTTTACAACGACCCCGAGCCTAGAAATAGTTACCTTACAAAAATGATAACAAAATTCGTTCTTGAACACACAAAATGTTGAAATTAATAAACCTGTTATACAACATTCCACTGTATATTGTGCTAAAATTTGGATTCGATCTGATGACGGGTTTGTGAGATAATAATTATTAAATGTGACGCATGGTTGAAACACGCTTAAAAACGGTCACCTTTTGTGTTTCAACTGCGATAAAAAATTTAAATATAGGCTAAATAAAAAATTCCAAACCTACATGAACTAACGTAAAATAGAACGACGAAAATGATTATGTTAGTGGATTTTATATAGGTCTATTGGTTACTTCACAAACAACCTTCAAACTCGAGTGCACATAATATTTTGGTCGACAGTAAGTACTGTACCAAGAAAAGGAAGCCAGGCCCTAAGAAAAACCTCTACACATAGGCCGACATATGATTTTTTCCCTAGTTTATATTTGAAATTACGCTTGCATTAGAGAATGTGAAAAGTACTGAGCAGTTTTGATTTCACTTTAAATTTATTTGTACAAGTTGGATGACTAAACGTCACCCCACAATCTGCAAGCTACATGGCTGAACAGCGGTTGCTTGGTAGAACTAGGCCCTTCAACGGCTGTCGCGCCACGGGTTTAGTCTTTTTTTGAACTTCTAATATATAATTGTAAGAGTACATGACCACGAACTGTTCAGTGACAACTTTTTTCAGAGAAGAGAGTTCGTATTCAAACGGAAACAATGCGTTGTGTGGAAAAGTAAGACGTAGCCATTGTGAAAATGGAAAATTGGTCTCCATAGATACTGACGACAGTCAAGCGCATGTTCTCTAGGCGCAAGCGTCCTGCATAAATATCCACTTCCTTTGTACGCTCACATAACACGAAGGAAAGTCCCAGCAGAGCTTGTGTATTGGCGTATTGAACGAAATAAAAGGTAAGGAACTGAAACAATGTTTCTTACAGCAGATGTTTATCGCCATTCAGAAATGCCTTCTTATTTTATGATTTTTTTTCCTAGGAAACTGTCATCAGTCCAACATCTCTCATTGACTAGTTCACCTGTCAATCATCCTACCATTGTGGTTGCACCTGAAGTTCAGTTGTGTCTTGTGTTTCGCAGGGTTTTCCACACTCCCTCCAGGAAAATGCCGAGATAGTACCTTACTTGAAGACTCAGGGCACCTGCCCCATCCCTGGCTCTAATACAGTAACACACATAGTCAACTACATGGGACTGATGACCAAGATGTCCCAAGCCCCTACAATGTATTATTATCAACAAGAACAAGAACAAGAATGTTTGAGGAAGTAAGAAAGTATCTGTATAAGCACATTGTGTCAACGTTACATAAGCGTGACATTACTATAATTTTATTGCTCAGATATTGTTCCATGCTTAGGCACTTGTACATGTAACTCGCCGAACTACAATATTCGTCAACCCGGCGTGTTCATCATTTTCCTTGCGCTAGAGATCTTGTATAGCCGCGCCGCTACTCCTACCACCCTTTTCTAAACAATTCCCAAACTAATGCCGACGATTCCATTCACCCGATTTTATTTATGAAAAATGCATTGGAATCAGGAAATAAATCTCCGTTTCCGTATTACCAGTTTTTTTCATTTTTAAGCAGAAATATAAAAAAACTGCTAGTAACGTCTTTGTTTTTCACATTTTGGAAAATGCATTGAATTGATATCAATTCTATTGCACTCTAGTATACATAGTGGTTTTGACATCGCAAATACGAGCTTCCATTCAAGAGAAATTGCCTCACTTTGGTGCTGCTACGTGGTGTCAGAATTACAAACTAAAAATCTGGACATTTAGTCTTAATAGTATCTGGCTGCTGCACAGACTTCTGTGTTGCCTGCTAGTGTGACCCTTCCCCGTGCTGTCCGATCGTGACGTCACAGTTCCCTCTTCATTGCTATGTTAAGTAGTCAGGGATGTTTCAGCTACGTTATCTGATGGTTGAGTTACTTCCGCAATGCTATATGTGTTTGTCGAATGGGGCCTGTTATGAAAGGTCTCTGATATGGCTGGATATTCAGGGGAAGGTACTGAAGTTTCCATGTCGGTAGTGTTGCTTAGCTTACTACTCCCATCTGACTCGCCCAGCACCGTGCTGTAGGTTTGTTGTCTGACATGAATACCGGGCGATTCCTTCTGTTCGGACAGTCTATTTGAAAGTGGGAGGTTTCTTTACAATAAAAGCAATACTTAGCTTGTCCTTCATATGTTAACAGAACTTTACAATCATTGACCGTCAAATATGATGGAATGGGGTATTTAAGTTCAATTGTTACAATACGTATGCCATTACAGCATAAAATTCGTATACTTCATTACAGCACTCGTTCCGTATGTCCTTGAGAACTCCATGCGTAGGAAGCACGGGGGAGAGCCTTTCATTGTTGACTTCGGGAGGAGATTAAACAGACACGCACACGTTTTGTTAAAGAGTCTGAAGCAGTGATAGTTATCTTTGTGGTGTTACCGCTAGCTAGCCGGAAGGATTTCACACCTTCATGTCGAGATAATATGTTTTCATAAAGTAAGGTGTACACTAATTTAATGTACACTGAATTTTCCTCGTTGTCTAGTTGATTCGCTAGTACTTGATCTCTATTAAGCTTCAGGTCGTTTGCTATCCACCTAGGCCTTGTATTTCAAGTGGAGTCGGTCTGTTGTTCCTTTCTTCAAAAGCGCATTTAAGAGTGTTTTCCGGACATTCGACACTTTCGCAAGTACAACAAGCAGTTCCGTGACAAACTAAGGAGCCTATTTTTCTTAAACTTAAAGATTCAAGCCAATGTTTAATCTATATGGAACTATCTAAGTTAATGACGAAATTAAGTTGGTAATATCAAAATTTCTAATTAATTCGAAATATACCTGCACTACAGTTGGAAGCCCTGGTGACTTAATATATTCTTAGTTCCATCTCTTAAGGTACAGAATACAAAATTTGATTGAAGTTCAATAGGATAACGTGGACGTTACATGCAGTTAGATATTGGATCTATCAGTGCGCGTAAAATCATGTTGGCAGCAATGTCATGCATGTCTTGGTCAGAAATAATCTGACATATTATGATCTATTGTTGTGCCAATTTTGGACGAAATCCATTTGTATGTATAGAAGTTACATGCATTTTAGAATTAAACTTATCATCAGGCTTAGAATCATGTTAGCGGCATTGGCATAATATTAGTTACTCCAAATTAATCTAGAATGTCAGGTACTATACGAGTGCAAAGTTTAGAGTTGTTGGCTTGCATGCATTCTGATATATTAATATAAGGGTAAAAAGTAGAGACAGCAATTATCAACAGTTGTCAGCAGCTGGTTGCTCTTAGGAATACGCATAGTGATATCTGGTTATGTACACATAGTAGACTACATACGAAATTTGGTTGAAATCCAATTGATAGTGTAGAAGTTCTATTAATTTAAAAATTTGACCTATCAGCATGCTTAGAATCATTTTGCCAACACTGTCATGTATGACCTCCTGGAAATTAAACTGAAATATTATTGTCTATATACACTGACCGGCAAAAAAAAGTGGAACACTTCAATTTTTTATGTAATTTCTTAATTTATTCCACTAAAATGTATCGGTTTTCCAATATTTGCATTATTCATGTAAATGTTCGATGGTTGGCTACAGAAAATACTGAAACATGTTTTACAACACGCTTTAACTCACAAATTTCGTTACATTTCACAAATCTAACAGTTTTCTATTTTTTACTAATGTTCCTTTGGGCTGTTTTTTTATGCCAAACAAAGCAGTGTTAATTTTTGCACTGAACTGTACCGGAACACTGGTCACTAAAAACGAGTGTTTCCACCCTTAGCGTCCATGACAGCTTGTTAGGCTCATCGAAGATTGGGGGTAATTGGTGGTAATAAACCACCCTAAGAAATGTCAATTTCTATTCACGGATGTTTCAGATGTGTGTCCTAATGCGTGAAAAGCATTTAAAATGTGATTACATCTTTTTCATGGCTAATTTTATACTTTTTAAATTACTGTTCCACTTTATTTGCCGGTCAGTGTAATTATGTGCCAATTTTGGAATAGCTCCCATGCATACCTTCAAGATATCCAACATGGAGCTCAAATTTCAATTGCGGTTTTTCAGCAGTTGGTAGCACTGACTTCATTTTCATGGCCTTGAGATATTCAGATATAGATCTTTACTCATACCAAATTTGGTTTTGATTGCTTCAGCCGTTTAGGAGTTGATAAGGGGGGGGGGGGGACGACATGCACAGACAGACAGACAGACATTTGCCCAGATCGGTCTCAATAGTCTACTTTTTCTTCATTTTTGCAAAATGTGAAAAGTAGGCTAAAAATACAATACCCTATCACGGTAAGCACTTCTGAGTATTTATTAACCTCGCGGCTAAACTCAGAACCTAACACGACGTAGGTCGCAAAGTGACACTTCCACTCTTTCTACTCTATGGAGTTCTCCAACGCAAAATGTATCAAAATGGTGCCATTCTCAATCGATGATGCCGTTTGTAATATATAAACGATATGCGAATAACGTTATTAGTCCGAATAACGGTATTGAGGGAATATTTTTCGATAGATATATTCAAATAACGTTATTTCTAGTGAGCACTACCATTTCGTTCCTGCGATAACCGGTATCCGAATAACGTTATTAGTCCGAATAACGGTATTGGGGGAATAATGTTCGAGAGATGTATTCAAATAACGTTATTTATAGTGAGCACTACCATTTCGTTCCCGCGATAACCGATATCCGAATAACGTTATTAGTCCGAATAACGGTATTGGGGGATTTTTTTTGGAGAGATCTATTCAAATAACGTTATTTCTAGTGAGCACTACCATTTCGTTCCTGAGATAACCAATATCCGAATAACGTTATTAATCCTAATAACGGTATTGGAGGAATGTTTTTCGAGATATGTATTCCGATAACGTTATTTCAGGCGGGCACTACCATTTCGTTCCTTAGTTAACTGATATTCGAATAAAGTTATCAGTCCAAATAACGATATTAGGAGATTTTTTTCGAGTAATGTATTCCGATAACGTTATTTCAGGTGGGCACTAGTATTTCGTTTCTACGATAACCGATATCCGAAGAACGTTATTAGTCCGAATAACGGTATTATGGGATATTTTTCGAGAGACTTATTCATATAACGTTATTTCTGTCGGACAATACTATTTTGTTTCTACGATAACCAATAACAGAATAACGTTATATGGCCCAATAACGTTACCATGCGATACAAATGACTTCCGGATATGAAACGTAACGACCACAATGTGACCATGACCCATTTTGTTACATAATCTACCCAAACAACCATTTTCGTTATGTTAAGTTATGGAGCCTTGCAATAGAGCATTATGCAACTGGAATAATTCCTCCGTGTTCGTTTCCAACGATTTAAAACATAATTTCTACTACTACAACTGTTGGTTAAGTATTGCAGCCTACATCAGTGTTTCCCGACCACGGGCTACGGTCCCGTGCCAGACCCTAAGCTGTATTCTATCGGGTTGTTGAATCGCCTTGAAATGAATGTTAGGGGGCGTTAACTGAGATTCAAGTCAAAATCGTAATTTCCTTAATTACCACGTTTACCGACAGTAGTAGCTACGCTGGCTAAAGCCCAGCATTAGGTCATGGGGCCAAGCTCTCTGCTGACTCGGTAGACGCGTGGGTTCGAGCCCCACCGTCGGCCGTCCTTGAAATGGTTTTCCGTGGTTTCCCATTTTCAACATTAGGCAAATGCTGGGACGGTACCTTCTGACAGGCCACGGCCGCTTCCTTCCACATCCTTGCCCAGTTTCATTCACCATCATTCATTTCATCTCTCATTAACTCCTCTCACGAGGTTAACGTCAGGAAGGGCATCCGGCCGTAAAAACCATCACCACAAATACTTCCATCGCATCTCATCCCCGACCCCGTTGGAAAAACGGGAATAATAAGGGGTAGACATACCACGTTTACGTGTGAGTCTTCAGTCTTTTGACTGGTTTGATGCAGCCTTCCACGTCTCCCTGCCCTGATATTATCGTTTCATCTCTTCATAGCTATCACACCTTACATCCGCGACGATCTGTTTAATATATTCTAGCCTTCGTCTACCCCTACAGTTCTTATCCTCAACACTTCCTTCCATAACTTAGGTTACTATTCATGGGTGCCTTAGTGTGTGTCCATCCAACCTATCCCTTCTCTTTATTAGCCGTCGCCAGAAACAATTCTCCTCCCGAATCCCGGCTCAGTTAGCAGGCATTTCAAGGTGCACAAATGCGAGGGATCCGTATCAGTAGATTTACTGGCACGTTAAAGATCCCCTTCGGGGCAATATCCCGGCACTTCGGCGTCTCTAAAAGCCACAGTAGTGAAAAGGGACGTATAACAAACGGCATTATTATTATTATCATTCTCCTGTAACACCACATTTCAAATGCTTCTAATATCCTCTTTTCTGCTGCGCCAATAGTCCAAGTTGCACTTCCGCAGAGTGCCACGCCCCAGACAAAGGCTTTCTGAACTAAGTTTCTAATACCTAAATCTATATTCTAAGCCAGTTATGATGTAAATTACAAACTGATCTTTATTCATTTCCATATAACCATCTGGATACCACAGTAACCACCTTCTGTGGTCTCAGGGATGCATATTGTGACTACAGTCCTAAAGGGCCTGGGTTCGATTGCCGACTCTGCTATGAAATTCAATTTTCGTCTGAGGACGTAAACGGGGTGTACACAGCCTCGTGAGGCAGAACTGAGAAAAGGTGGATTCAATTCAATTCCCACTTCAGCCATCCTAGAAGTTGTTTTCCCACTTCTACTCCAGGAAAATGCTGGGATGGTTCCAAACTTAAGGCTATGGCTACCTCCTCCGTAATACTAGTGCCACGTTCCAGAAAAATGACTTCCTAATTCTTAAATACCTGACATGGGAACACTTAACGATAACAGACTTAAAGTTAATAGAAGGAATCAAAGCAAGATACTTCAAAAGGACACATGGAATATCAAAAACATTGCGTTCTAGATTGATTTACGAACCATCAAGAGAACCATTCTTCATAGAAGAGTTAAGAATAAAACTCCAGTTACCGAGCACTAAGGCAGAACAAGAACTGCTCAGGATTAGAAGAGATAATAAAGCATCGAACATAGAAAGTGATTTATATGCAACAGATACAATGTGCGACAGAAATTGGACGCAGCCAAACTGCAAGATGAGGAGCGCAGTTGTACGATTAGCTGTGCATGGATTCCACCATAAGCTGCGTATGAGGACACAATTTCATGATCCAGATGATCAGTGTGTATGCAAGCTATGCGAAGGAAAGTGTGACCGGTATTACTTTATGAAGTGCAAGGTCACTAAACGAATATTATACAGAATAGAATTTCAGTGTGTTTTTTTTCTTCTCAAATAATGTAATTTATAACCGTTTGGGTGAAATATATAATATTAACTAGGAGAAGTACCCAATCTTCGAACGGTCTTCGGTATTAATAACCAGACGTAATCAATTGAGCTACTGTTGCAATGGTTAGGGGCTTGGAACCTGTTTGTCGACAAAGAAAAATTATTAGTTGATATATGCTCTGAAACTAAATTTACCTAACGTGTACTTCCTGACGTGAAAATAAAATTGAAATCCTCATAGACGAAACGCAATACACGTCACATAAAAACTGACCCTCACTGTTGTGTCAAGTCCGCATCCAGAGGAAGACCCCTTTAATAAATTATAAAGGCTTGTGGTGCATGAACATTCAGTTTTTTTAGCCTCCAATGGCCCAAATTCCTAAAAGCAAAAAAATAAAATAAAAAGTAAACTATTTCAATTCAGGAATTTTTGAAAATAATGTTTCTGTTTGAAGATATAATAGACCTTCAGTACGACATATCGCACGTTAAAGTCTAGTGAAAAATCTAGGGTCCCCTTGACCCCCTTAAGCGCATTGATGAATTTTGCAGTTTTTTTTGGTTCCGTGATAACCTTATAGCCATTTGCAACCTTTCACAGAAATGTAATAAATGGAGTGGCACTACTTCTTGCAGAAATAGATGGAAAGTTGGATGTAACTTTTTGAGACACTGTTGTCATGGTTACTGGCTTGCATTCCTACATTAATTTATTAAATGAAATTAGTTTTATGGGAATATCTCAGAAACTCTTGGTTTTAGAGCCTTAAAATATAGTTTTCGGAGACCCTTTACGGCTGTTTAGGGGCCTCGAGCTTTGTTTCTGACACCAAGGGGCTGAAAATAAGTTTTGTCTCGTCGTTGTAGGCCGTAGTATAATAACAATAATTATAATAATAATATAACAATATAGGGATAAGGATATAATAGACCTTCTGTACCACACCAGCACGTGTAAATCGCGTGAACAAATTCTAGAGTACCCCATGGCCCCCTTAAACGCATTGTATGTATTGATGAATTTTACAGCTTAATTTGGTTCCATTATAACCTTATAGCCGTTTGCAAACTATCTCAGTAATGTAACAAGTAGTTCCGTGAAGAACTATACAGCCTATTTTCATATATCCTACTTATGTTAACTGCCACAATCAACATACAAAATTTCAGTTTAATTGCTGTAACAGATTCGTAGATATTGAGAACCGTCTAAATATTTCAGATGGTCACCAGGTTGGATTTTTATTTTTGTACTATTACATTAAGATTATTGTGTACGTGTGGTATTCAAACTTCAATCGCATGATTAGACAACAAGAAGTAAAAACGAGATTTTAAAATTACGCACAGCAGCCATCTTGTGATAATGCAAACCATTGAAATAAATTAGATGCCAGTGGATCAACATTTGTATAAGCATTTAACGTGCAACGTTTCACGGCACTCGGATAGTTAATTCGCGAGATACGTCCATTTAAATATTTATACTTCGCGTCGCCGCCATGTTGGATTTGTGCTCACCAGGTTCCTGAAAGTCCTATAGGTGAACATATGTTCATAGTCTCTATGAACATTTAAAAAAAATCAGTTTGGTTGCTGTAAAAGATTCATAGATATTGAGAACCGTCTAAATATTTCGGGAGCTCACCATTTAGGAGTGTTATGTGTATAGGCCATAGAGTTATGTACCATTCAAGGACAATTATTGCCTAGGTTCATTATTCAAACTTTCACTTCGATCGCATGATTACGACACAAGAAATTAAAACTTAATTTTAAAATTTCGCACAGCCGCCATCTTGAGGTTATGTAAGCAATTGAATTAAATTAGATGGCAGTGCATTACAATCTGCAAAATCAATTACTGTACCACATTTCACTGCGCTCAGAGAGTTAAATCACGAGAAAAGTCTATTAAAATATTTTAAATTCGCTTGGTCGCCATGTTCGTTTCGTACTTTACAGGTTTATGAAATATGCATAGATAAACTTGTATTAGTACCCTTTATCACCGTACAAAATTGCAGGGTGATATCTGTAATACTTTCGGAGATATAGAATGTCAGTGAAATATTTCGCACAGCCGCCATTTTGAGGTTATGTAAACAATTGAACTAAATTAGACTCCAGTGCATTACAATGTGTATAAACATTTGCTGTACCAAGTTTCATTACATTTAGGTAGTTAAATCGCGAGAAAAGTCTATTTAAAAGTCTCAATTTCGCTTGGCCGCCATGTTGGTTTTGTAGTCACCAGGTTTTTGAAAGTCTCATAGGTGAACTTCTAGTAGTGGCCTTTATCACCGTACACAATTTCAGGGCGATATCGGTAATAGTTTCGGAGATATTGAATGCTAGTGAAGTATTTCGCACAGCCGCCATGTTGGATTGGAGAGACGTAACAAAATTTGAAGGGCACGGTCGAGGTCGCCGGGAATAGTGCTATGAACTTCCCGAGTTTCATTGAAATCGCTCCAGCCGTTTCGATTTTATTAGGGGGGGACACACACACGAATCACACACACACACACACACACACACACACACGGACAAAAGGTGATCTCATAAGCCTATTTTTTCAAAATTGAAAATAGGCTAATAAATGGAATTGTATTGCGTCTTACAGCAATAGATGGGCCTGTGAGTTTCTGTTGCCATGGTTACCGGCTTGCTTTCTTTCATTATTGTATTAAATGAAATAAATTTTCCGGGATTATCTCAAAAACTGTTGCTTTTAGGGCCTTAAAATGTGGTTTCGAGTTTCGTTTCTCACATTGAGGGGCTGAAAATGAGCTTTGTCTCGCCCTTCTACGCCTATTTCAGCAGGTATTTTAAGGGGGTAGGCCCCTTTTATGAGAGGTACAGAGAACAGTTACAACAATGATTAGTGTCGTGCCTCTGAAGGATATCTGTACCAAATTTTACGTTGATCCAACCAGCCGTTCTCGAGTTATAAGGGAACAAAATTGTCCACAGACAGACATACAAACAAACAGACTGACATACAGACAGACAAAAAAATATTTTCGCGCGCATCCGTCATAAAACAGTCTGAAACGTGCAAATAACGCAAATTTTCGTAGAAATTCAGAAAACAAAACAGTCAAACTTTCATTTTTATATATAGAGAGATCCTTAAATCTGTATTAAATATAGTCAGGTTGCGTCGTTATTCGGTAAATTGCACAAACACGTTCCCTGGAGGCTATTCGAGATACTATCTGAAAGACTTCGCTATAGTGTCAATAGATGGCATGCAATATGCTATATTGAGTTACGCCGTTCTTGGGAATATTGCCCCTGCCTGGCTTACGCCGCGCACACATAAGCGAAATGGCTGTCACAAGAGTAGTCACGGGAGGAGAAACTTCGGATATTTCGTCTAATGAAAGCGAATATATACCCAGTGAAAGCTCAGATGATTCGGATACATGTTTAAAACAAGTTAAGGATGAGATTTGTAAGCACAGATGCACGTGCATTGTTTGAAAAAAAATTCCAGGAAGTTCAATCTGTGGGAGCAGGAAATTCTGAGAATAGTGACTCCCCTACTGACATGTTGTGACCAGTGAAATGTTCGAACCTGCAGACGTGTCTACATGCTTCCAACAATGTAAATAAAATGAATTTTCAAAGAAAATATTTCCTGAAAATGGAATAAGGGCGTAACTCTAGAACAAAAAAGGACGACAATGCCAAATTTCTTATTAAACATTCATATGCATATTATGAAAACATCAACATAATAGTTAAGAATAACATTCCAAAATTTTGCCTTTCTGCGAAAAGTGTTTGATGTCATAATTCTTTAAAATCATTTATCTCAAAAGTGTGTTTTTTGAGTTACGCCCTTCTTCCATCCATGTCTTCATTTGATGTCAACAAATTCAGTTTCTCGTTTATAGGTTACGATATTGCTTGATCAAAATCAACTTGTTTCATACCTCTTCGGAAATGAAAGAAAATCCCTTTCCCTGTGAACTTGACCATTTGATAAGAATACTGTCAATAGACAACGCGGTGTTGAGCATCATTCGCAAGTAGAATAAACAAGGAACACTTATCGATGTTGGTGTGAGGTGTGGTTGAACACGTCGACTGTGACCAACGGCCTTTAGCTGGCACAGGTCTGAGTAAAGTCTGAGGTGAATTTGTCGCGTACAGCTAGTAGTAGTGGGATGATGGGGAAGCTACGACACTTCTTTTTGAACCCTCCTCGTATCGGCCCCGAACCTGATATCTCGCTAACCAATCATGGGATTAGAACATACAGGGTGTCCTAGCACTCGTAGTGACGCCCCCTACTTTCCTATAGCCTCTTTATTTAATTAAAAGACCAAAACTAAAAGGTCATTCGCGAGTAGTGGGGTGGTGTTGGTTTTCTCAAGTCGCGCTCGTGCTTGAATATGTATGCCTATGTTGGGAAAGGGTTAGGTGGTGGGGGAGGAGTAGGGTCGAGTGAGGGGTCGTTTGGATGGTATTTTTCCGCTCTAGGTGATGGTGAGGTTATTTTTTAAAATGGATGGAATTTGGAAACGCCATTTGGGGTAAACGTGTGTTTTTTGACATTTTGGCGATGAATGTTTTTTTTGTACGCCTGCGCACTTAGGGATTTTGTAAAACAGCGGGGTTTTTAAATGATGATTTATAAATGAGTTTTTAATAATTATGTATTTAAAGAAACCTAAAAAACTAATAGGTCATCGGCTTTTTAGTATCTCGCTAACCAATAATCGGATTTAAACATATGGGGGGTCGTAGGACTCGTGGTGAACTTCCCTTTTCTATGGACGGGATATATCCACCCCAAAATAAAAAACGTGGTAAGGGGGAGCTGCTACACTTAGGAAGTTGTGAGCCCCTGCGACCTTGGAATGGAAGGAGCCATGCTAGGAGGGCGTGCTTGGATTCGTTTTTTTCGTCTCGTCGTGCTCTTTACGGGAATGTAGGTGTCGAAAAGGTGAACATAGGGTTTTGGGTCTAAAAATGCGTTTTTCACATTTTTGCTGATTTTTGGAAAACCGAAAAAGTGACGATGACTTGTGTGATAGTATTTTTTTGTCTCAATGTCCTCTTTACGGGAATGCAGCTGTCGAAAAGGTAAAAAAGCTGGAAACACGGTTTTTTGATGGAAAATTGGTTTTTATGATTTTCCCTCATATTGAGAAAACTGAAAACGTGAGGATGACGTGTGTGATAGTATGTTTTCGTCTCGTTGTGCTATTTACGGGAATGCAGCTGTCGAAAAGGTAAAAAAGCTGGAAACACGGTTTTTTGATGGAAAATTGGTATTTATGATTTTTCCTCATATTGAGAAAACTGAAAACGTGAGGATGACGTGTGTGATAGTATGTTTTCGTCTCATTGTCCTCTTTACGGAGATGTAGGTACGGAAAAGGTAAAAAGCTGGAAACATGTTTTTTTTATGGAAAATGGGTTTTTGTGATTTTCCCTCATATTGTGAAAACTGAAAACGTGAGGATGACGTGTGTGATAGTATGTTTTCGTCTCATTGTCCTCTTTACGGAGATGTAGGTATGGAAAAGCAGAAATCATGGTTTTCGTCATTTTTTTTTTTCGAGATCGTTGAGGAAAACGGGGAAAAAGTAAGAAACCAGATTTGAAGTCACGTTATGTTAAGCGCTATGATGTTGGTAAAACACCTATGCATTATTATTATTATTATTATTTGACAAGGCTTGACTGGGCTCACATGCAGAGAGAGAGAACTTGCTTGATGAAATGAGAATTGAAAGCATTGAGGCTGACCCACGGCGAGCCAGACAGACAGTGGTCTTATCATCGTACGTGCCTCGCAGCAGAGAGATAAGAGGCAGGTGTCATTATACAGTGTGCGGCTTTATACTGTGTATGTCATAGCCTTGGTTCATTATGGACTCATCCAGCAACGCAAAGTTTGAAACAATGGGTGGGTGTATAACATCATGATAAAAGATTGGCATGGGCTTGAACAAAGAGGTTATTGGACATGTAATAAACAAACGGGTGGGATTAATGAAAGGTCATGTGATACATCTTTTTGGAAATGGTTTTTTTTCTCTAAATAACCAAATAAATAAATAAATAGGGTTTTATTACAAAAAAATTATGTTTATTGACCCATGAATTATACGTGGAAGGAAAGCCTAACCACTTTACAAAATATTTTGCACCTTTGACTTTAATTACTCGTTCAATGAGATAATCGTTGGGATATAATGTTTTTTGCACTTCTTCATAATAGAATCGTCCCTGAATGGGTTGACCGCTCTGATCTTCTAAGAGATACGTCACTGGTTGACCTAGCTTGACTTGGCGAATTTCAAAAATTTCTGTCGACCATTGTGGAGTATACGATTTTGAAAACACCCTTCTATGTTTACTAATGCGAACAAAATCTCCAATTTTAAGGCGATGTCGCCTTGGGTCTACCCTTTTTATAGGGTTAAACAGTCTATTGAGTCTGGGTAGGTTCTTGGTGACGAGGCGAGGTTTCTTGCCGATGGTGGAATGAATGGTGTTGTTGTAGCGTGACACAAGTTGAGGTAACCAGTCTATCCATCGATAGGAACCATGTATTTTAAACTCTTTCCACATATAACTTTTTAATGTTCGATTGAAGCGTTCAACTACACTAGCTTTGAGATTGCTATAGGTGGTATAATGGTGAATATCCTTAGATTTGAGAAAACTGGAGAAATCCTTGTTAAAAAATTCTTTCCCCTGGTCGGTTTGTAACAAATGAGGTTGACGTTTTGATTGTTCAATAATATGTTGAAAGGCCTTTGTGACTAAGACACCAGTTTTATTTTTTACTGGTTGAACAAAAGCCATTTTGGAACAGACATCAATGACGGTCAACATATAGCGTACACCGTCGTTAACGTTAGAATAAGGTATCATTTCAAGCAGGTCTGCCTGCCAAAGTTCATCGATTCCTTTGGAAATGACACGACGACGTTCATAAATGCGTCGGGCTGGTTTATGAAATTCATGAGCAATGCCCACTTTGATGGGGGATGGCTTAAAAGATAATTTTAGCATCTCGGAGTTGTTGTTCAATGTGGGCGATTTCTGCCTCATGCCCAGTGTGTCCAGCTTGTTTTGATGCATGAAGCAAGTATAAGCGCTCTACTAACTGATTGGGATTATTCCAAAAGGTTATATCTAGGTAGGGTTTTAATTTCTTAAACCTTACACCAGAGGCTGAGTGATGGTTTTGATTACCAAAGATGTTTGCAATGATGGTTTTATATTTTTGGGATATATTGGCATTGACCTGCTGAGAGGATTTATAGTTTCTTTTGTGAGCGTTGGTGTCTAATAAAATGGATTTTATTTAGCAAGGTCCTCGGACGTAAAATCTTGTGTCGAGGGGGTGCGAGAAAATAGCAGCTTTAACAGACCTGGTATTAATTTATAGTTGATCTTTTTAATGACAGCTTTCGTACGAGCAAATTTAATGGATGAATCCCCAATTTTAAAACTATCATTCTCATAGCGAACACCATACGTGGTATCTGTCTTTCCAATAAATAGAAGGGTCAGATATGGTTCCAGGGTTGCCCCATAATGTTTGATTAAAATGTTTTTGAGTTGAGCTTTATTTTGAGGGGTTGCCAAGACTTGTGAAAACGGAGACGATGTGGAGGAAGACGGTGTTGCCGCTATGACGGAAGATTTTGTTTTTGTTTTTAGAAACTGTTGAAGGGGTGAGGATTTTTTTTTCTTTCAGGACAAAATACGCTTTCGCTTTCACTTTCACTTTGTTCATGTTGTTGTTCTTCTTCTTCTTCATGTTCTTGATGTTCTTGTTCACTAACATTAGAGGAGGAGGAGGAGGAGGAGGGGGAGGATTTTACTTGTCGTGTGGAATCTGTTTGAGTAAATTTTGAACTTGTTATGGGTTTGGTTTGAGAGGTAGCAGCAGCAGTAGCAGCAGAAGCATTAGGTTTGAATCACATGGGATCAACCGATGATGGAGCATGTTTTATCATGGGTAAAGGATTGACGTTTTTTAAACGTTGCAATTCACGAAATTTATGTCGAATCGTATTTCGTGCCTCAATAATACGCTGCATGATTTGAACATGTTTCTTGTACCCTATGGCGTTCGCCTGGTAAAGGTAAAGACACACTAACAGGAAATGTCCAACCCTGGGTCTTTTTAAACAGAAATAAAATTATCAAAACCCAAGCGATAACGTCCCTCACATCGTTCACTCTGTTTATTTATGACCAAACAGGCATGGGGATGACGGTTCCAACACGATGCACACAATTGCGTGAAAGCTGTAAAGGACATATCTGGATTCACATGATCTTGAAAAATATGATAGAGATTTCTAGAGTCTTGGCGGAAGAGAACGATGAGATTGGCATTGTCACGAATCAACTGTTTGGGGATTTTGGAATAGGTCTGAGCCAGATAAAAACAATCCACTTGTTTATGACGTCCCATACTAAAATACTCATGAATAATGGCCTGTCGTTGAGTGGCAATATCATCAAAAATTATAATGGAATCTGGTTGAATGCGGTCTGGTTGAATGACATCTTGAGGTGAGGTGAATGTAAAATAGCCCATGGCTTCTTTATTTAACGAAGACATAATTTGTTCCAGATACACGTACAGAGGCTGGTACAAGGATTTTGCAAAAATATAAATATTTTGAAATCGTGGGCCATGAGGTGCGGTAATAATGTTCAGTAAAACATTGGTCTTTCTACAACCCGAAGGCCCTACCATAATACATCGAACGGTAGATGGGAATAGGGTGCCATGACGTTTAGGTTCGCACACGGACAGTAATAGCTCTGAAACCAAATCAGAGACGGGCAAAGCATGAGGTTGTTTCATTAATTCCATTGTGTCGACGACTGAGTTTTTTCTTGTGTGTATAAGGTTTATATATATAGGCAAGCGGTGAGTAGGATAGGTTAGTTAACGTCTATCACAATGGACGTGTTTGGGCGAGCACGTGTAACCATGGCCACGGCCGGCTCTTTGTCAAAACAGACACGAGAGGTCGCAACAAAAAGCTATGTCGATCGCAAAGTGCAAAGTGTCTATCACATGGCCCCGAGACTAACCGCTGAGGGCTATTCAGCCAATCATCATCGTATTATTGATGTGCAAGAGCCTCGAGACGAAAAAGATGTCTGCACGAAACGATATGTGACCTATCAAATGAAAAGGCTTTATAAATTTGTCCCATCTGTATTTTTAGTGTACCTGTCAAATCAAAAACTGGACAATGACAGAAACTATTCCCCACCACCACTGGTGAATGATGATCTTACCTATATGCTTGCTTCCGGTTTAAGTCGTTATCGACTGCATTATGATGGTGTAATTCATATTAAATATGCCATGCCTGATGAGAAACATTTAAAAATACAACTAAACAGTGATAGAGTGTTGGCCCAAAACCATCAAAGAGTAAATGTTGGAGATGAATTATCCTTTCATCTTATGCTTACGTTTGAGGAAAAGGAAGCTGGGAAAACGGTGAATGATTTTCCGCTTTATATAGAATTGGAATATACTGCTATGAAATAAGGTTCTCTACGTTAGTTGTTATCGAATGTTTGCTGTGAAAGGTTCACCAAGTAGCAGCATGGTGAAAAAAAGATATGCCATGAACATGAAAAAAACAAATCTCAAAAAGAGAAAAAAGCCAGGTCGGAAACCAAGTCGATCTGCCTCACACCCAGTGTTAAAACTTAAAAAAAAAACTTAAAAAAATCTAAAAAGAGTGGCTATCGAAAAAGCTTTACAAGTGGTGCCATTGTCTACAGCTCCGAAATCGCAGCATCATGTATCGATAAAAAGAAAAGAAAGAAAGAAAAAACGTGGGCGAGTCATTCCTGTTGCTAAGCGTGGAGGTTTTTAGCCGGCTTTATTTGCAAGGTTGGCAGCTTTGGGGTCCCTTTTGGGTGGTGCCAGCGCTGTAGCGAAAACCATAAAAGCCGTCGAGCAAGGCAAGCAACAACTCAAAGAAAGCGAGCGACACAATAAAACGTTAGAAGCCATTGCGATGGGAGCTAGAAATGGCAATCCTTTAAAGCCAGTTTTGTATCCACAAGGTAGTGGCCTACCGTCAAAGAAAAAAAATGTCCATCATCGATAAGCGCTTAAGGCAACTGCCTCGTCATGCCATGACCCATGAAGAAGTGGAAAGCTATGCCAAACAACTAAAGATTTCTCATATTCGAGGTGTATTTTTGCGAAATGAATTACACAAAGCACCGTGGAAAGAAGAACGAGCCATGATGAATTTAGATGATGATGCAGGCCCAGGAACCCATTTTGTAGCCTATGTGAAACAAGGTTCCACAGTATGGTACTTTGACAGTTATGGAAATTTACCTCCCCCGATTGAGTTGCTACGTTATTTGGGAATCCGGGTAAATATATTCTATAATGTGAATCGTCAACAAACCTTTGACAGTCAAGAGTGTGGCCGTTTGAGTTTACATTTTTTACATAAGAGGTCGCGTTAAGCCAACAGTTTCATCATTATGAATGTCAACGCCAAGACCTTTACTGTGCACAGTCGCGGGCCTGAAGTGTCCCTGGATTTTTCCCCCCCATTGAATTGCATCCCGAACAATCCTATGTGCTAGGATTAATTTCTTTGGAAAGTTACAACAGAATTTACAATATTCAACTGGATATTAATGACAAATTTTATTATGATGATTGTATGTTGAGACTACCCCCTGGAGGTTATACCATAGACGATGTGCATGAAGCCATTAGCGTGTCGATGATAAAACAATTTGGTGTCAAACAGGGGCGGCCGCTCCTTATGTGCTGAAGTGCTGCAGCACATTGCTTTATTTGAAAATAAATTATTTTAATAGTAGGCCTATTATCTACAAATACAACGCTTTAAGAAAGACGTCAAGCAAAGAGTAGGAAATACTTCTACTCCCCTCACAGAACAGGTACGGTACGAGGTATCTAGGCGTACGCTCCACTCCGTGCACTACCTTAGCTGTGCAGATCACAGCCCAGCGAGAATTTCCAAGTTTATTGGCAGGAAGCGTGAATTTTGTTTTCTGCGCATGCGCGCCCAACTTTTCCCTTGTGTTTTGGATGTGCTGTTGGGACAACAGCTAAGACCAGTCAACACAGCGATTCTTTGTTCGACCACAGAGAAGCAGCACTGGTCACACGGAATATGAACGTGGGAGGGAATCGCTCAAAGAAAATGGGGTATTAAAAAGCAGAGGAACCCATCAGCTGTTCCCGCCAGAAAGTCTTTTTCAATACCCCTAACTTACTTATTCTATAGCCACAATTTGTAAATCGATGTACTATAAAAATTATAATGTTTATGTCGTCAATTAAGGACATGATTATTGTGATGCCTAGTTCATAAATTTCACTATAGCAAAATAACATGTGATTTTGCATTACGGCGTTGCTGGTTTCATTTTAATGCTTTTGGTAATACTGAGTAGTACTGTTTTTGAGCGGTCACAGCAAGTGTTTCCGAGTTCATGAATATTTTGTAATTGCAGGTGTTTTTGTGTGCAGTGCTTAATTAATTTTGTATGAGGAATGCGTATATGTGTTGAGTTTGTTTGCGTGTTTGTGCAATATGGAAAACTCAGAGGAGATCCTCTTGAAAACCCCATTTTCAACCAGAACTCTTGAAGAAAAAACTAAGGTAAAGAAGTTAGGTAGACCTACCCCGGACTGCATTAAGTTTTGTGGTGCGTTTGAATTAGCTTTAAGAGGGCACGACGAAAGTGATAATTCAGACAATCCTGGCGTTTTCATGGGCCGTCTAGCAGATTTAATTTCTAGTATAGACAGTTCAGTAAAGGAGCATATTGAATCTAATAGAGTTTTCAAAGGGACCTCAAAAACCATCCAGAACGAGCTGTTGGACTGCATGCTTGAAACCTTCAGAGAAGTGATAGCAGAAGAAATGCAGCAAGCATATTTTGTTAGTGTGATGGCCGATGAAACTACCGATGTTCAGAGCAGACACAGTTAGTGTTGGTATTTCGGTATGAGGAAGATGGTGTTCCATACGAACGATTTTGGGGCTTCTTTAAACCGGAAGGTCAGAATGCGGATTCCCTTGCATCATGTATTTTAAGTGTAATGGACAACATGTTAAACGCTACACTACACAAAGTTATTGCGTAGACCTACGGTGGGGCATCAGTAATGAGTGGTGGTAAAGGTGGAGTGCAAGCAAAGATGAAAGCCTGCTATCCCAACGCACATTACATCCACTGCTATGCACACCAACTGAATTTAACAATGGAACATGCAGCTTCGCAGAATCAGTCGGCTAGGATGTTCTTCGCTCACCTGTAAGCGTTCCCTGCTTTCTTATCAAGGTCGCCGCAACGGACGTCTGCTTGAGAAGCAGTGGCAGCTCGAAGAATTCCAACAGGACCAGCGACTAGATGGAATTTCAGGTCGCGCACCGTAAATGTGGTGTACGAGCAAAGGGTATCCATAAGAGAGTGTTTATTAATGCTAGAGCCTGAGAGGTGTTTCTCATCGCTGAAGAGGATCAAGAGCTTTCTGCGGAACACCATGGCACAAGAAAGACTAAGTGCCCTCGCTATGCTCTCCATTTAGAAGAAGATGGTCTCCAGTATTGGGGGGGTTCAATGCCAGGGTGATTGACAAGTTCTGCAACAAGAAGGAGCGACGTATGGACTTCATTTTTCGACACTGAGTGAGTGTTTCTATATGTTTATATATTTACAAAAAATTGGAGGGAGGGTTAGGCCTACAGCACACAACTCATTTTCTACACCAGCCGCCCCTGGTGTCAAACCATTTGCGGATGGGACACACAAATTTGAACTTACAGCCAATACAATAACTCATTGCTGTCGTATTTTCTCTACGTTTAACATTGACTTTGAAACACGAGTTCATTCTATTGGTCCTTTACTAGGATTTAAACCAAGAGTGTTGGCAGCTCACCATCCCCATGAATCAGATTATCCAGTGAAATTCATCGAGGACCATCACATTTCTGTGACTTGCAATATTATTAGAGACGTATTTACGAATCAAGAACAAAGCCATTCCCTGTATGATTTTTTGTCACCTCTCCTTGCGGCTATATTATTCGTGAAAACCCTTCAGTGGTTCTATATCATCCTGTGTGTGTCAGTGATATTAGTAATATTACCTTACGCTTAGTGAATAGAAACCAACAACTGATTGCTTTGGACGCCAACACCCCTGTGACCTACAAGTTGGTTTTAAAGACGCTATGAAATTTATCTATAAAGCAACAACAACGTCTACGAGGTCGGTTAGTTGCCCGCCGTGTATGAAACGGTTGACACGAGTAAACCGACAACGCTTACAACGCATTGGTTATACGCTACACCCCAATCATGAACAAAGAGCTGTTGCAAGTGTTAAATCCCATACAAGTGGAAGATGGTGTCGTGCGCATTGATATGCATTCCTATCAACCTCAAGCAACAGGACTGAATAACAATGACGAGATTCAATTCATCATTAACAATCAGGATATTTTTACTCTACCTCATGAAAGTGTCCTTCAAATTGAGGATATATTGATGAAAGCAGCTGGCAGCACACCCACAACGTCTGCGTTGGCGAATCATGGGTTGGCTTTTCTGTTTTCTGAAGTACGTTATGTGATAAATGATGTTGTCATAGATATGACTCGAAATGTGGGTATGACTAGTCTTATGAAATTATATCCATCCTATAGCGAGGAGGAAAGTAAAACGCTTTCTATGGCAGGATGGTGTCCCAACAGTAGCAATGACTGGCTAGTTCATACCGATGGCACTTTTACAGGCTTCCTACCCTTAAAATTACTCCTTGGCTTTGCCGAAGATCACAAGCGTATTATTTTAAACGCAAGACGAAGTTTGTATCTGGTGAGAGACAGGAAGTAGCTTTTATCGATTGTAGTACGTTTTGGGTGTCTAACCCTATTCATTTTGTGTTTAAACCTCCCTATGCTTTCGAGTTGCTTAGTGAAAAAGATAAAAAACAGAGCCAATGGATTGAAAATCATTTGCAGTTAGCATGGAAAAAGGGTGATATTTCTTACAAGTATCTTGATATCGTCATGAAAGCCCATTTGTCCGCGGCCAATGTCTTATTTGTTAAAGGGAGTGAAAACGCCAGTGGTTTCAACCATTTTTACCCTCTCACTGTCAATGTATTGACCTTTTAGATCTGGGTTGTCCATCCCTGCAAACGCTCATGGACACTTGTCCTTGCGACAATATTCAGAATAAAGCCTTAGCGCATGCATGGCAATTTTTTTCATTGGCTCACCACGAGTGCATGTTGGGAGTTGTTCAATAAAATTAAAACTGAAAGTGTATCGTCCAATTATAGCAGTGAGACGTGTACACGTGAGGTGATAACAACAACGTTATATTATTATTATTATTATTATTATTTATTTACCAAAAATTGTGCCTACAATTTATGGACGGCAGATAGAGAAAGGGCAAGCCCCACATACACATCAGTGTCTCCATCTCCGTTCATTAAATCTAAACAAATCTCAAATGTTACATTATACAATTTACACCTTTACATTTGCTATATACACATAATCTGCTGTACATGACGTCTATATCATACAATTCATAAATAAAAGGGAAGACACAGGCATGCACACACACATATACACTCTCACACACGCATACATACATACATACATACATACATACATACATATATACACGCACGCGCCCACTCCCAATCACTCACAAAGTTACATTATACAGTATATAATTCAATTTACATGGGGTTTTAGTCCCTTTAGAGCCTTCACTTTGCGGCAAAATTGTCGTGGAGGAAGGTCTTTTATTTCACGAGGCAGGTCATTCCAAAGTCGAGCAGATCGATTGTAGAATCCAGATTGATAATCTGTTGTCCTAGCGAATGGAGGAACAAGTGTGACACCCTGTGCTCTACGGACTGAACGATATGACAGCTGAAGGCGGTGAAATGGGTACAGTATAATGGTGCCAGCTAGAGATTTTCGGAGAAAGGTGAGATCTATTTGGCTACATATGTCATTGATGGATGTTAATGGTTTTGTCAAAACTTTGTTACCCTGATTGTAAATGAGTCGCTCTGTTCGACGTTGGACTGCACTTAACTTCCTCGTGTTTTCCTCGGTAGTGGGATGCCAGGCAGGAAGTCCGTACAGAAGAATGGGTCGTATCGTGGAGAGATACACCGCTCGGAGTGCACGGCTTCTGAATCCCAGAAGATTACGTCTTGCAAATCCTAGAATTCTAAATGCCTTACACCTAGATTCTTCAACGTGTACATTCCACTTCAAATTGCTGGAAATGTGTATTCCCAGCATTCGCAGTGAACTGCACATGGGAAGAACTTTGCCGCTCAGTGAAAGGCTATGTGCAATAGGCTGTCTGGCCCTACTTAGCCGAATATATTTACACTTATTTACATTCAAGGTCATCTTATTTACATCACACCACAGTGCCACACTGTCCAGATCATCCTGTAGTGCTTTGACGTCATCATTATTTTTTATGGCTCTGTAAATTATTGAGTCATCTGCATACTGCGCCATCGTGGACGCCACACAGCTTGGAAGGTCGAGGGTAAAAACCATGTACAACAAAGGCCCAATCACCGACCCCTGTGATACTCCCGAAGTTACCACTATGTTCGGTGACTTGGCCCCGCCAAACACGACACACTGCGTTCGACCTACCAGGAATGACGTCAACCATGTAATCAGTTTGCCTCCGATGCCATATTTGCCAAGCTTTAACAAGAGTCCTTGATGAGGTACCTGATCAAAAGCTTTGCTTAAGTCCAGGGCCACACAGTCCACTTGGGAGACGTTAGTCTGATCCAAAGAGTTCTGCCAGTCATCAATCACTTTTGTCAAAAGAGTTGTACAAGATCTCCCCGGAACGAAGCCATGTTGGCTTGGATTTAACAGGCCTCGCTCACTCAGGAATTCCAGTATGTTCTTAGCAACCAGGCGCTCCATACATTTACAGATACCAGACGTCAGAGAAATCGGGCGGTAGTTGTCCATGTCTTCCTTGTCACCATCTTTGAACACAGGGACCACGTTAGCATGTTTCCACTCTTGTGGTAGAGTCCCGGTGTTAATGGACTGGTTGAAAAGTGCGCACAATGAGGGTGCTAAGGCATCTGCACAGTAATGAAGGATCCGAGCAGGGATTAAGTCTGGTCCTGTCGCGGCATGGGGTCTAGTTCTCCGTAAGCTGTCTCGAACTTCCTGTTGTGTGAAATATAGACTGGCTAGGGGAAAGAGAGGGGATGATGTCCTTGCTAGGAACATTCCTTCACTGGTGTCAGGTGGAGAGAAGTTACTTTGGAATTTACAGTTGAATGAGTTGGCTATGTCTAGTGGGTTGGAAATAGAAAGTCCGTTATGTTTAAAGCTCTGTGGTGCGATGTTGCCACTTTTGCTCCGAATGAATGTCCACATTGCCTTGGGATTAAAGCTTAATTTGTCCATATACGTACTGTAGGCTTCACGAATTGCAGATTTGGTACTATTTCTAGCCAGCCTATACTTTTCCCACCTGCTGTCACTTGGGCACTGTTTCCACTTGTTATAGAGCTGATTTCTCTTTCTTATTTTGGATATTATGTCCTTTGAGATCCAAGGTGTTTCTTTCTTATTTTTAATTGTAACCTTAGGGATCACTTCATCGACGCACTGAAAAAAGATTTCCTTCCAAGTATGCCAGGTACCATCTATATCTACACTGTTGGTGACTGAAGGTGTAATGACCGGTAATCTGTCAAGTAAGATGTCAGAAAGGAGTCTCCAGTTGGTACGGGAGTAATTGTAAACTGTTCTGGTTTGTAATTTTGGACTGTTCTTTTTGTGGGTAAATATAGCTAGGAGGGCTTGGTGATCACAAAATCCAGGGATGACTTGTAGAGACTGAATTGAGGATGGAGAGTTTGTTAGGAAGAGATCGAGGGTTGAACGGGAGGTCTCAGTGATACGGGTGGCTTCAAATATGAGTTGATGGAGGAATAGATCATAGAATGCTGTAAGGAAGTTGTTGGATATAGGATTATTTGGGATAGGAGCGGCATTTCTATTCCATGTGATTTGAAGGTTGAAATCACCAACAATGTAGACAGCGTCATAATTTTGTTGAAGGTTTTGCACCCGTTTGAGGGAGAGAATCAGCTCATCATTCATCAGCTGGGACGATTTCGGAGAGCGATAGACTGATCCGATCAGATATAGACATGGACGCCACTACAATCGACAAGGCTATTGAAAAGTTCCTTGTTTGCAAGAAAAAACTGATTAGCTTTACACAACATGAATTATTAGCACTACCTAAATCATTTCTTTTTTATGTTGCTGCCAACGCTGTCAAAGAAATTTGGGAAAAGGCGCCTGCCGAGTGGACTAACGACTCTGTATTGAGTGAACTACAACCATGCAGTCATTTTCCCATCACAAGCAATTAACCATGGCAAAAATACCTTCCATTCGACAGTGTGCCACATGCCAATTAATGAAATTATATCATGGTCATAAAACTCAGTGTAAAGACATTGTTTCATCATTCCATGGCTGTCATGCGGAAAACAACCACCACCTACCATGCTCGTCAGCAGCCACCAACAAACAACAACAAACAACAACAACAACAACAGCAAGAACAAGAAGAAGAAGAAGAACAAGAAGAACAACAAAAAAGGGTTTTTCACCGATTGAAACCTCTATGTCCCAGGTGTACTGGCCGTGGAATTATTGATAAGATCATTAAATACTTACCATTCGAAGCTCACTTACCTGCTTACAGCTTCTGCAGCCCTGGTACTCGTCTTCAAGATCGTTTGAGGAGAGGGGATATGCGAATCAATGCTTTGGATCATGCATGTCTTAATCACGATAAAGCCTATGAAAACAGTGATCCCACACTAAGACGCATTGCCGACAAAGTCTTGTTAAGCATTGCCAAGCAACGATTAACAGCTTCAGATGCCAGTCTAGCAGAACGAATGGCAGCATTTATAGTGATTGGTGCTATGAAGAGCAAATTACTTTTATCTAGATATGGACTTTAACATGAGGAATTTATTTTAAAAAATGTATAGTATCACTGTTATCATGACAAAAAATAAATAAAAAGACAAGAGTCCATGTTGTGTTTTTTGCATTATTATTCACTCATAGTTTCATCATTATAATTATAAATAAAATGAATAAAATGACATCAATGACAAACAATAAAAAGGGACAGCAGTGCATCGTTATAAAAATTACTAATTGTAGTAAATCTATTTTTCAATCACAAACAATAAAAAAGGACAAAAGTCCAACATTTTAACTAATAGTTTCATCATTATTGTTACGTGCAATGCCCATACCAACGTTTTTAAATATGTATCTCCCCTATATGTGACTTCCCGACCTTTGAAACGACCGTCTGATGGCTTGGTTCCGATTATGAACACGAGATGGCAGCTTCTATCGGACTTCGGTGCTTCTAGCCGTGGTTCCTTCTTCACCGCTAGAGTGTGTTTGTGGTGCCTTCTAAACTCGTCCTAATCGAGTCATATTTGAAGGCTATTATATTCTACGTAATGGAAGAAAGACTGTATATACATGATACCGCCAAATTAATTACTTAATAATCACATTGTTACTTGAGGTGTCATTCTGTGATTGGACAATTACATTAACATGAATGCAGTGCGGTATTTGACTGTGTATTCTCCGCCATGTTGTGATCTGATTGTCTGTCAAAAAGCAGATAACAAGCCGGCTGCTGGTCAAAGTGTATCTCTCCGTATGCTGGGGGCCGTGGCCCCTAGCCACTACGAAATGTGGATAAATGCTAAAAGGAATTGCAGGAGCTATTAAGGCTTTATTTCGCCTTTTCGCATTGAAGATTGAGAATGAAAGTGATATATTATCGCAACTTGCTGCAAACGAGTGCTTGTCATCTAAACGACGCATGTGCCTGGTTAGCCATTTTTGAGGCACATTTAGTGCCGTATAATATTTTTAAAATTCTGTGTTAATTATTTAATTTTTATTGTGTCTCCTCAGAGAAATTTTAAGGTACGTAATTATTTAATTAGTTTATATATTTTGTTATGGAGCTCCGATATTGGCCTTATATTAATGTTTTAATTCTGTATTTTGTTTCGTCTGGTAGGCCTAATTTTTCTCTTTTACTAATGTTACCAGTTATGTAAATTTTATTGTTTTCTTCGTACCTTTGGAGACACGCTTCTAGTTTATTTTACGTTGTAAATTTTTATTTATTTTGTTTTTGGTAATCCTTGGGATAGCCCTATTATTTATTTATATTACGATCCGTTGCAGTCTAAAAAGCCTCATGTCAATAGTGTTAAGGCGTAATTCTTTCCTCCCCTTCCTTTCTCTCTGGTGATTTTATGCTAATTGTTTGCCGTAATTCGATTTGACATGCGGTCGTCTGTTTTGGTGGCCATGTTTGTTTTTGTTTTTCCCGAGCGCATTCTGGTCTTGGGAGTGCAGTCTCTTGGCGTCGAGCGGGAAACTCAAACGTGTTGTGGTGTTAGCTTAATATGTTTTTTATTAACCTTGTTGGTTTAACTTTGTGTTTTTGGTGAATGTTCCTGTGTTTTTCTCCGTCACGAATGTTGTGGATTTCTTAATTGATCATATTTTATTTTATTAATTTAATTTTAAATTTCTCGTTTCATCGTGGCTTTAGATGTCTGCATGTCGGGTCGGTATTACTTACTTAGTAAATTATCAAGCCCTTTCTCATTTGGTAATTCCTGTATTCTTTTTTTTAATCTTTTGGGCATTATTATTTAAATTTTAAATTAAATGCTTTCTTTTAGCTCAGCAAGCATGTTAAACCGTATCTTGCCTACTTATGTAAATAACTTATGTTGGCCTTAAGCCATATGCATCACCAGATACATTTTGTTGTCGCCATAGAGTTTCTTCCCTTTTTTTTGATGATTGTGTTAAATTCTTATTTTTCCTTTGCCCCTTTTGATAATTAAATTTTTATTTTAAATTTTAAGCAACTGTTGTGGCATTATTTCGTCGGCAGCAGTTCTATTAGTTATCGGAGGGTGTTTGTAGACGAGCCTGTGCCTTCCCCTCTTCTCCACCTTCCTTCCACCGTTGGGTGTTCTTCTGTTGGGGCATGTCATCTGCAGGTGATTTTGCTGTTGAAGCGATGCGGACCTCTGAAGACAGGTGAGTTGGCCCATCCACCCTGGCCATTCCCCCGCGGTGTCAATTATTATAAAAAAAAATATATACATGGTAATTGTAGTAAACCTATAAACAAAAAATTCTACCATTAAGCATAAGTTTTGAAAATTTATTTTTATTATTATTTATCATTGTAAACGTTGAGCAACAATTAATAAACGTCAAACTGTTGAGCACCAAAAAATAATTTTATTTTATTATAGTTATTGAAGAGTAGGGCATGAATAAACAAAAAGTCACGGCTAGCGTACAATGATTATTCGTTTTCAATTTTTACAAAACGAACCATGCATCGATTATTTTTTTCACCCTCATAAATTAAATAGACAGGGTGAATACTGGAATTGACATCTTCCATGACATTATCAGGTAGGTTATTAAATCCTGTGGGAAGAAATGTCTCAAAGTCTTGACAAATGCAAAGAGCTCGTTCACCAAATTTGGTTTTCAGTTTGTGAATTTTATGTATGTGAAAGGGTGTTTGCGTAAACAATTCACTCATTTTCTTGCGTGCAAAGCCACAATCTTGACCAATGGCGTTCAAGGCGTCCATGGTTGTCTATAACCAAAGAAAAGAGTGTTACTTTCTAACACTCTCGTTCTTATATTACATCAACAACAACAATAACTTTGTACATCAAAGTGTGTTGTTGTTTTTTTAAAGCCTGAGTGTTTATGACCTGAAGTTGTAGATAGATAGTATTGGATAAATTAACAAAAATATATTAATAATGTTTGTATCATTTTCAGTCAAAACATACATTTGGAAATTATTTAATAGGAAATGTTTTATCAAAATTAAGTGTGAATCATTTTCAAGATCTCTTGGAGGTAAATGTATGTCTCTGTTGTGAATGGGAATTAGCCTATCATCCCCTTGTCGAATGACTTGTATTCGTTTGCCCTGTTGTTGTGCAAATTCACACTGCATTCTGTTAAATAAATAGTATCAACAGATACTAAGAGCAAACATCTGAATGCTGTTGGTAACCTATAAAAGGTAAAGTTAACACGCTATGCACTTCATAACCATGTCTACATCCAACAAACCAAGAAAGAAACAAAATTCAAAACTATAAATTTAAAACAGTGTTTATGTGTTCATCAACGTGAATACACGATAAACTAAAACAAACAAACAAACAAACAAACACACAAAATAGCCAAATGTATTCTAAACGTCAAGTATGCACCTGAAAGCCGAATGTAAACAAAAAAAGCCATAATCATGACATGATGTTGTTATTTTCTAACAAATCTCATTCTATGAGGCGAATATTGATTGATAGGTAAGCTAAGACAAAGTTGGCGAAATGCTTGTTGTCGATACGAAGTGATTCGTTCCTCAGCAGGAAATTTATAAAAATGAAAACAAAACATTTGAGAGGTTATTGGAAAATAAACATTAAACAGGGGTTTTGTACATATTGTACACCAGAAATCTGCAAAATGATCCTTGTCAGCTAATTTAACAATCACTTGATTCATGGTTAAACCGTACCATGCTTTATGAATCACTTGCGTGGATACATTATTTTCAAAACCAAAATTTAGCATACAGGATTTACAAAAGTGATGCCATGGGTCATGAAACAAATCATCATCCTTATCATCACGATTAATGATGCTGTCATAAAACGTGGTATCAATGCGTACTTTCGTATTTCTATATTCTGAAGGATAGGCCACACGTTGAGGATTATGAGACACCATCGTGGCATATTCATTGAACGTGGTGTGTTTTGTGACGATAAAACAATCTTCACCGTGGCTCATTATTGAATCTGAAAAGTAGTCGTTGCCGTATACTAAGTGAATAAATAAAAAAATACAATGTACTATATACAGTGTCTGTCCCCTAAGTCAATGGCAAAAGGAAAATAAAAAATAAGCAAAACACAAATAAATAACCATCTGTCTGTTGACTTTTTTAGCTGCAGGCCTCAAGCATAACATGCAACAGATTTAAAAAGAAATTTGTTCAGATATTGGATTGGCGTTGTTTTCAAATATATTATCACTCGTAACACTAGACATAAAGTGAGAGATTGTGCACAGTAAAAGCAGAAGATATTTGTTTTTTTTGTTCTTGCATGAGGCCTACTAAGCCACAACCTAGTGTGGCCTATTAAGCTGTGCCTACTGAGAAAGTGCACACTTTGCTGAAACATGAGGCCTACTAAGCGACAACAAAAGTGAGGGTGGCTACTTGTTTGTATTTTTCCTAACCTAACCTAAAGAAGCCAACATGTTTTTAATCTAGCCTGTGCACAGCGAACCATGCAAACGTTGATGCATGGCTCTCTTCATGCGTTGACAGGCAAATAGCACAAGATATACAGTTTATGTACAACTATTTACAGGCATTCACACATCCATGCACACAGGTTAAAAAACAAAGTTATATGATACACTACAATTTTTTATTTTTATTCCGAGGCTCAAGATGGCATCTCGCATTTGATAGCAACCAAACCAAACACTTTCCGTGTTGTACAACAACAATAGCAACAACCATTACTGGTTGTAGCCAAATGGGACGCTTGTCATCATATCCTGACACCACTGTCTCTTGTCGTCCAACAAAGCGAGTGTTTGTTTTCGCTGTTTCATTATAAATAAATCATGATTTTTCGAGAGAATCCTAAACTGACTATGTGTTATGGCTGTGTGGGTCTGAAGGACATGTAAATAATCATCCACACAGAGTCGCTTAACCATATGCTGGCTAATCCCTTTGGCTCGCATAGATTCACATCGTTCCACCTGTCGAAAACTATACATTTTCGGAGCGAGACCTACAAACTCAGTCATCATGGTGTCTGAACACTCATCTTTCATTAAACCAATTTCTTTTTTGTTCAGACGGGGGATATCGAACACGTTCTTCTCACTAAACGAGGACGTGTCAAACCATTTTGGGTTTTGTTTCATAACGACATACGGATCACAGTCACGGATAAGGTAAATAAAACTATCCGTGTCTGTATATAACAAGGAAATGGTACCAAATCGCTGTATTGCAAAACCATAATGGAATTTATACATGTGCAATTTTGAAAAATCTAAAATGACTTGGCCTAAATAGATAGGCTTATTCATGACCACTTTAGTTTTGGCAAGTTCAATAGTCAGTAGATCATGATCAATAATGTTTAAAGATTTGAAATTTGGATTTGCAATATATTTTTGAGTTCCCCATTGTCCATGCCATGTGTTGACCAAATTAATGTCCCTATACTTCCGTACATTTTCCAAACTCTTGCCATAGATACAATTATTCATCAGTTTAAAAAAGTTTATTTGAAATGGCTGAGTGGCACTTTGTCTCTGAATGGTATTTAAATCCATGTATGGTTTCAACCACGGTTTCTGACAAAAAGAAATACCTCTATGGATTTTTTTCAGGGTTAAGCCCTGGGCTAAACATTCTACCAGCATGTCAATATGCAACACATAGTGATTTTTATCATACAAGGTACCCATCAATTTCTTATGATTGCCCTTACTCTCGGGCGGCACCATTTTCTCTATGCAAAAGGGGAAATCACCATGTCGCTGTCTGAGATGGGGGGATAAGCTAAGTCAACGTCAAGAACATACCCTACGTCCTGTTGCTTGCTGGCGCTATGCACATTAAAATCTTTAATTTCATTCTCAGACAGCCAGACAAAGTTTCTGTACGGCAGTGGTCGACTCATAGCGTGACCGTATAAATTGTTTACGTCGACATACATTAGGTAGGATTCTGGTTCTTCGGGACAATAATCAGGCATGTAATGATTATTTGCCTTGGCATGTCGCTGATTGAGCGATACGAATCCCCCACGAATCCCTTTTTTCATCATCAGTACCATATCGGGATCCGTCAGTAAATCAAGCTCAATGTGGGTAAATTTGAGGGCGGCGTCCCAACTTAACCCTGGACTGGTATAGTAGTGGGCGGGGTCAAGGCCATATATCGTGTGACATAGCTGACGAAAAGTTTCAAAAACGTCTGTCAACAACAACACGTCTAATTTTAAGTAGTGCATAGCATACTGGCCCATGGTTTCTATGCCAAACACTCGCCAAACACTGTGTGCGTGGGCATAGTCTTCTTCGCTAATGGTGCTTTGAGTTAACTGAGAAAAGAATTTTTCTCTTGGCGGCAAAGACGTTTCTTTAAGCACTTCGTAACTTCCCACATAATCATAAGGAAAATGGCCTTTACGAACACACAATTTAAATTGATTTATATCCGTAAAGTGGGAATGGGTATGTTTCAACTCATCTTCGTTTAAGCCTTTCACAAGACTATCCAGCGAACTAGACATAAATTTGAATGAGTCGAGAAAGCGAATGCTCATGTTTCCTTTTCTCCATGAAAGTGAGGTAAAGCTCTCATGGTTCTTAGCCAAAATGCCGAATTTTCTCTTATCTACGTGAGCAAATTGTTTTACAATGAAGTGAAGGTCATACCTGGAGAAATTGTGTAAGAAGACAGGGAGGACGCGAGGTGTAGAGTACTTCAAATTGCATTCGTTATGGGCAGCACCTCTAAAATGCCCTGTCCTATGGCAATGGTCTCTTACTTTTTTTTCTCCGCCTAAGATTGGCTTTTCACATATGTGGCAGGTGGTGGCTTGATCATATTCTCTTTGCTGTACATCATTCATCTGAATTGGTACAGGGTTGTTCAAAATAGTTTCTACTTTGCCTGCTAAAGCCGCCATTTGATCAACAAACCACCGCGCACAATCCTGACCTTCATGACTTACATACTCACCTTGTGAATTATCATAGTGAAAGACAACATAATAGGCTACAGCAAAAGGCTCATGTTTCTGCACTGGATAGGTTGAGCTTGTATGGGGGCTTGGTTCACATCCCTGAATGGGAACAGTAAGGGCCTCAAAATCAGCGTAAACAGTAAATGGTACCATGTCTTGTTTATTAGTGGCCTTAAATTTTAGGACTGCGTCATTCCCTTCGGGCAAGACTAGCTTTACTGCCGTCTGCCCTTCACAGTCTTCTGTATGTCGTTTCAAAAGTTCATCAGTTGTAAAATACTGAAGGCAGCGCTCACAAATGTGTTTTGCACACTTATGGTTAGACACTTGGCTGCTTACTAGTTTTCCTAAATTCTTTATCCAACAATAATGGCTTTTATCCCCATCAGACAGGAAAAGCAGGTGAATGTGATGTTGCTTTACCTGTTTGGTGGCATACAAGGGGCCCACAATATTGGATACCTCGATGCCATACACCATGAAGGAGAAATTTGGATTATCTTTCTCAAATAAATGAATTTTATCTAGAGGCATGGGAAATGAAACACGCTCGAGATTGAGAGTTTGTTTCATGTGGTTAAACACATCTTTCTACTGCCCTGGTCTATCACTACGTGTGACTTCACAGGGTTGCAGACAGCTAACTATACTCCACAAAAAGCAGTAATCGTCTTCATTGCGTATGTTGATCACTGCCTTTCTGGAAGCGATAAAGCTCGGTGTGGCAATATAGCTACTTCCTGCATTCAATGGATTGTATTTACAAATATTGATTTGCAAATATGCAATGCTATTGAGGGCCAACCCACTGGGACCCTGTTGCAACTTATCAAATTTAGTGATAAGCGCTTGAATAGCTTTCTCCTGATACCACGTTTCCAAATTATCAGCTATCAGTACTTTCTCCATTTTTGTACAAAGGTTGAAGGTGTGTTTCTCTTCAACATTATTTTTTAACAACGTAAATTCACATAGTAGTTAGAAATTTATTTTTAAAGCCTGATGCAATCTTAAGCCATGTTCACATTCACTCAAAAAAATGGGAAAACATAATTCCACAAAATCTTTAGGCGACAGACAGTGATTCGCATTGTAAATTCGGCCGGAGCAAACTCGCGTTTTGTGAACATTTTGCCAAAGGCTGCCACACTAACACTTCGCTCTCTGATATAGACATGATTATAAAATAGACTAATAAACGTGCAAACCTTACCTTAGAATAGTTTAATCCAAAACCAGCAATTCCACACGGCCACACTTATCGCTTTCACTGACTGGCACACAATCACGCTCACAGGTACACAATTGGCCCCAGCAGGAGATGATCACCAACAAGGTTTCTATAGGTTTTGTATCACCGACAAGGTTTCTCTTGTGTTTGTTTCCAACGATTTATCTGGAAAAAAACCCAATACAATCCGTTATTAGTCATGGTTATAAACATTAAACATGTGCATTCATTCATTCATCCATCCATTCATTCATTCATTCATTCATTCAAAAGAGTTGCTAAAAACAAAAGGTTTAAAGTGTGCACACATAGATAACACGCTCACTCGAAAAGTAACAAGGTCATTTACAAAGAAAAGAATTAATCTATATTCATAGCTCACCTTTTTTTTTATTTCGCAAGCGTCACGGTAGTTTAAACCTGTTCACTCGATACATGTCTTTATTCTGAAACAATAATAAATACACGTCATAAGTTTATAAATTTCCATGAAATAAATGGCATACATTTAACAACAACATCAATAAAATTAATGGAACAACATGTACTCACCATATAATGAATTATAATGCTTTCAGAAAATGTGCTCTTTGCCACCACTGTCACTGTCACTGACTCTCTGTCTGCTTTCCCAGACTTAATGACGTTTTTTAAATCTGCAACAAACGAAATCCCAAAAAATACCATCAGTCACTAACTTACTTTTCACGCATACACAAAATAACAATAAAACCAATCATGTCATAATAAACAATAATGAACCTACCTTAGTACAAGTATGGCCGCTGTTCACGTAATATTTTACGAAGAGCTTCAGGTACATGCATCCGTCGTCTTCAAAGATGAACACGAGAATGATGACTCTCTCTTACCCTCAGAAAATATATGTCTCCTCAACAAGATGCAAAGTTAACACTTTACTTTTTTTTTGTTCCTACGCGTAGGATGTCGTGGAGCGAACAAGTCAGACTGATTCTCACAAGCTTTGCAAACTCTGCATGAGTGTGTGTGTGTGCGTGGGAATGCAATGATCAGCTTTTCGACAGAGCTGTATGTTCTTCATTGCAATATCGAATTGCACGTCTGGGTCAGATAACAGCCACCTGCATGCGAACAACAGGCTGTTATCTCTCTCTGCCTGCGAGGCACGTACGATGATAAGACGTCTTGTCTGGCTCGCCGTGGGTCAGCCTCAATGCTTTCAATTCTCATTTCATCAAGCAAGTTCTCTCTCTGCGTGTGAGCCCTGGTAAGCCATGACAAATAATAATAATAATAATGCATAGGTGTTTTACCAACATCATAGCGCTTAACATAACGTGACTTCAAATCTAGTTTCTTACTTTTTCCCCAGTTTTCCTCAACGATCTCGAAAAAAAAATTACGGAAACCATGATTTCAGCTTTTCCATACCTACATTCCCGTAAACAGAACAACGACTGAATACATCGACATGCCCGTCACAAAAAATCGCCTCATTCGTTTTCCAAATAACGCAAAAATTAACAAAAACACCTTTTCCATAAGAAAACCATGTTTCCAGCTTTTTACCGTTTCCATATCTATATCCCCGTAAAGAGAATAAAGAGACGAAGAAAATACTATCACACACGTCATCATCACGTATTCAGTTTTTCCAATATTAGGGAAAATCACAAAAAAAACATTTTCCATAAAAAACCATGTTTCCAGCTTTTTACCTTTTCCGTACCTACATCTCCGTAAAGAGGACAATGAGACGAAAACATACTATCACACACGTCATCATCACGTTTTCCGTTTTCCAAAAATCAGCAAAAATGTGAAAAACGCATTTTAGACCCAAAACCCTATGTTCACCTTTTCGACACCTACATTCCCGTAAAGAGCACGACGAGACGAAAAAAACGAATCCAAGCACGCCCTCCTAGCATGGCTCCTTCCATTCCAAGGTCGCAGGGGCTCACAACTTCCTAAGTGTAGCAGCTCCCCCCTTACCACGTTTTTTTATTTTGGGGTGGATATATCCCGTCCATAGAAAAGGGGAGTTCACCACGAGTCCCACGACCCCCCCCCCATATGTTTAAATCCGATTATTGGTTAGCGAGATACTAAAAAGCCGATGACCTATTAGTTTTTTGGGTTTCTTTAAATACATATTAAAAAACTCATTTATAAATCATCATTTAAAAAGCCCGCTGTTTTACAAAATCCCTAAGTGCGCAGGCGTACAAAAAAACATTCATCGCCAAAATGTCAAAAAACACACGTTTACCCCAAATGGCGTTTCCAAATTCCATCCATTTTAAAAAATAACCTCACCATCACCTAGAGCGGAAAAATACCATCCAAACGACCCCTCACTCGACCCTACTCCTCCCCCACCACCTAACCCTTTCCCAACATAGGCATACATATTCAAGCACGAGCGCGACTTGAGAAAACCAACACCACCCCACTACTCGCGAATGACCTTTTAGTTTTGGTCTTTTAATTAAATAAAGAGGCTATAGGAAAGTAGGGGGCGTCACTACGAGTGCTAGGACACCCTGTATGTTCTAATCCCATGATTGGTTAGCGAGATATCAGGTTCGGGGCCGATACGAGGAGGGTTCAAAAAGAAGTGTCGTAGCTTCCCCATCATCCCACTACTGCTAGTCCTTCATCATGTCTTGCCGCACACACAAAGGAGGTCACTGCACCAACTGTAGTGAGTCAAGTAGACTGTTCCGTATGCAATTTAACAAAACCTTAGACACCACAGAGCCAATCAGTCTTAAGTCATGATTACGGTAACCTCTAATATACATTAGACTCCAACTGTTAGACGGGCCATTTTCATATTCTTGTCCGATTTGATCACCCAATATTAACAAGGTTGTCAAAAATGAGATGTTTTCTTATCTGATTGGAAGGGGACTCAACATTTTTGTAATATCCTTCTGCACATCAAAACGTTGATGGACAGACAGGAAAATACATTTTGATTGCTGTAATGCAGTAACATATAATAAAACTCATGAGTGACACAATAGTATTTGTTTTTATTTTTAGTTTAAGGCAATTTTTTCACTCATTATTGTTAATAATGAACTACTGCAACATTAAACTTGAGTTTTCATGCTGTGCCACCAACAATATTTTAACCTATTGTTTCTCATGAGTGACATAGAATCTAATATCATCAAATTGTCTTTATTTTCGTAACTTCATTGCTTACAACTAAAGTTATTTTAATGTAGGATTTTGCTCACGTTTCACCATTTCCAAATATACCACTGGGTGTTACTTTTTGAGAATTAAGTTGTAAAAAAATGGATTTTATAACAGTGTACTCTTGACGTTTAGGTAGGGAGTTAAATAATTGTATTTTTTCAAAACAAGTTTTTATTTTATATTTATATAATTTTACATCAGTTGATATACTTCATTTTATGATTTCAGTCTCAACAAAGAATACATTATTATTCTTAACTTAAGTTGCATAATGCACAGCCTTTAAATGTGTGAAATTTAGTTTTACTTTTACTTTAGGAGGTAATTTGACCTCACATGTCAATTCCACTGTTGCGTTACAAATTGAAGAGCTTTTCTACTGGGAGCCAGAAGTTGGTTTCGATTGGTAGTCTTAGATAATTCACGTGATATTTTTATATTTTCTCCCTCCGAATTTGTTTTTTAAATTTCTAATAATGTCGTCTTATAGCTTGGCTTTCATGCTCAAGTACCTGTGTCTTTATTGTGAGTGCACCCATTTTTAACTTGGTTCTCTTTCTGTTCCGTCTTACTTGCTTCAAAAAGCTTTTTGTTTTTCATGAGGAGGGACAGTTGTGGGTGGTGTAAGTAGGTTGACAGCATTGTTGTTGCCTGAAATTTCAGTCAAATCAACCAAAACTGGAAAATTGGACTGCTTGTGCTGACTGAAGATCTACTACTTGTCATCTCCGATAGGTCTGATCATTGTATCCCTGCTAAATTATGGGATTGTTGGCCAACATTGTGTTTGATTAGTGTCGCTGGACGCACAGAGCAAGGCCGCTGGGCCGTCTCAAATCCTCAGAAGGCGATGGACTAGGGATGGTGCTGGGATGTGTTTTGATCCTCCTATTGTTATCCCACACTCTCCATTTCTCCGCACTTTTCTTTGTTTCGTTGGACTCATGTCTGAGTTTTTATCGTCGTTGGGAATTCCTAAATATCTAAGAAAATAGAAAATAAATAAAATTAAACAGAAATAGAATGTATATTGTACGTATGTTTATGAATCAATAAAGTTGGTGTTTTGGTAGGTGTACCTACCTCTGAAAGTACATTAGTTTGTATTCTCTTTCCCATTGTATGTCTTCTTTTCTCTTCTATCCGTACCTTTTACATCTCTCTGCATTGGACAAGACTAATGCATGAAAAATGTAATAAGTAGTCATGTCATTAATTAAAAAAGAAAATATTCTCATGAGTAACACAGTAGCACATGAGTGACATGTCCGGAATTTTCCTTCAAAGTGTCACTCATGAGACATGTCACTCATGAGTTACAAAACGTAAGTCTACATTAGGCTTACTGAATAATATTTTATGTCAAATAGAAGTAGGCTATATAAATATACATAGTAATGCTACAATATGTGATATATAAGAATTTTTAGAAATAAATTGATATTGATTAAAATATCCATGTCACTCATGAGATCTGTTTAGCCTTTAAGGGGCTGAAACTGTGTAAGGGGAGGGTGTGTGAGTGTTTTGAGGGTTGCGGTTAGATAGGGGGAGCGTGGAGGGTGTTAAGAGCCTTCGGGCTCTCCGCGGGGTGGTGTATCGGTAAGTGTGGGGAGAAACGGGTGGAGCTCTACAGGTTAGTAACTACAATCAGGGGTTGCGCCTCCGGGCTGAAAGTAAGGCTTGGACGCCTAGGTGTGAACTGTGGCGGTCAAAGCTAAAGAGTCGCTTATGGCGCGGTATTACCGACTGTGTGCGTGCGTGCTCGTTTAGGTGCCAAGGACAGTGGTAGTAAACAAGCTGATATTGCTTGCGTAGCGATACTATGATTTTGCGGTGAATGAGTAAGGTGTGAGGAGGGAGTCAGGCAATAAGCAGGGCAATAATGACAATAAAGAACAATCGGGCTGTTGTAATAAAAAGTACTTATTTACTAGGGGCTATGTACTGGATTCCCTGAATGTAGGGATAGTACAATAAAGCAGTGTTTTACCAGTAGAATGGGTATGGCAGTTGGGCAAGATGTACAACAATGTGAAGGATTCTGAGAGACACACTCACCTGAGGTATGGTGTTGTCGATGTGGATTCGGGCAGCGTCACGGAAGGCAACAGACATCCCCCTCTTAGTGGGATGCCTTTTTGTGTGTTTGACATTGCTGACCGTTGCAAACTCGCTACATGGTTGTTGTGTGGCGCAGTTCCTGTATCCTTCTTTATGTTTGTGTAATCCTTGAGCAAGAGTTGTAGGAAGTCTCTGCTGGCGTGGTGTAGAAATGAAGTGTGTTTGTTGTTGGTTCCCCTTGGCTATTGGGGTGCTGTTTTAGACATGGGGCCGAAAGGGGTGCAAGGCGATGGTCAGATAGTGTAGGTAATAGATGTATGCTGATATACCTCTTAATGACACTATGTGTTCTTAAAGGTATGCCAGAACCTTAGAAAACGATTACCATGTTTTGAAGAGCGAGGCCCACACAGCACATGTCCTTCCATGAAAGGGAAATTGAAAACACTGAAGAGCAAGCTCTTCCTTCAATGAATCAAAATTTTGAACTCCCAGAAACATATGACTGCAGTGCTGCTCTACTCACTTCTGAGGATGTTTTTTGTGAAAACTGGGGGACAAATTCATTTTGAGCAAAAACCTTTCACAAAATATGTTTAAAAATCTAGCAAAGGCACATCATAATCTAGATATTGTGTTGAATGAAAGTCACGTTTTAGATTTCTTTCATCTTAAACTAGGAAATAAATATAGGTGTTGAATTGTTCAACATATATGTGGGGACGGTGTCACTAGTGCTACCTCTGTACCAAATTTCGTTTAATTCGGTTTCGTCATGTTTGAATTGATAGGGGGGCACATATACACACTCACACACGCGATTTGTACACATACACGGCCACCATCTTAAAAATAATTAGCTGATGACCTTGTAATATGGTCGAAAGACGCTTCCCACATGAAGGTATGTTGTTGAAACATTTGGTAGAGAACCGATGATTAGGTTTGTCGTAATTTGATTTAAGCTTTGAACATTTGGGTGGCCACCATTATGTTTCCGTCAAGATGGTGGCGATATAAAACATGACACTGAGGTGGCCTTTGCTAGTGCTACCTCTGTACCAAATTTCGTTCAATTCGGTTTCGTCGTGTTTGAATTGATAGGGAAAGGGAAGGGGGAATAAACACACACACGATATGCACAGATATACGGCCACCATCTTCAAAATAATTAGCTGATGACCTTGTAATTTGGACGAAAGACGCTTCCCACATGAAGGTATGTTGTTGAAACATTTGGTAGAGAACAGATGATTAGGTTAGTTGGAATTTGATTTGAGCTATGAACATTTGCGTGGCCACCATTGCGTTTCCATCAAGATGGTGGCGAAATAAAACATGACACTTAGGTGTCCGTTGCTAGCGCTACCTCTGTACCAAATATCGTTCAATTCGGTTTCGTCGTGTTTGAATTGTTAGGGGGGAACACAGATATGCACACTCACACACAGATAGACTGACAACTTTTGACCCGTTTAGATCCCATAAGCCTACTTTAATTTTTTGCAAAAATCGAAAGTAGGCTAATAGCAAGAGACGCAAAAGATCAAACATGTCGTTGCCTTACTGTACATGTTCTTTGTGTCCAATATTACCACAAGACTAATATTAAGAGAGATATTTGAAATTGGAATTTCCAAAAATTCACCCCCACCTCATAAGGCCTTAAATAAGCTTTATGAAAAATTGCTCGAACACTATTTACTTATTTTGAGCCAATTTTCATCATATTATGGAAAAAGTTGGCTTATGCGATCACATCACATTTTGTCCGTGTGTGTGTGATCTGCAGATTGCGGGGTCTTAGTCAGTGCTATCCGATTAGTATCGCACGGAGTTGAGAAGACGCACGGCCTATCAACTGCCACCCCGTCCACAACAGACGATGAACCATGCCATCAGTCCATTTATCCGCTGTATGTCACATGTGTTCATAGGTACACCCGAAGGTCACAGGAGGATCTTCCACGTGCCCTATAGTACGGTGCGTTCTAACTTCATTGCACATGTCCTAAGACCCCGCAGCCTGGTGATCTGTGTGTTTTCCCCCAATACATTCTAAACGGCTGGAGCGATTTCAAGGAAAGTCGGTAAGGACAAACTACCACCTCGACCGTGCCTTTCAAATTTTAATAACTTACGTTTCATCAATCCAACAAGGTTGCCGCGAGAAATATTTCATGAGCATTCCATATCTCTACTAATATAATAAAGCTGAAGAGTTTGTGTGTTTGTGTATTTAAACGCGCTAATCTCTGGAACTACCAGTCGGATTCAAAAACATATTTTTGTATATGATAGCCAGATTCAAGAGGAACAGTTTAGGCTATGTTAAATTTCGGACAGACCACTCCATTTCCTGCATTTAGGCCCTTTGGTACAAATCCACACCGTTTCACCGATCTGAACCAAACTATGTATACTTACCCTTTGGAAGCCTGCGAGTAACACTGTCTGCATGAAATTTATGACAGACCAGTCCATTCCTTGCATTTAGGCCCTTTGGCACAAATCTACACCTTTTCACCGATCTGAACCAAAATGTGTATACATAGCCTTTGGAACCCTGCGAGTAACACTGTCTGCATGAAATTTATGACAGACCAGTCCATTCCCTGCATTTACGCCCTTTGGCTCAAATCTACACCGTTTCACCGATCTGAACCAACATTTGTATACTTACCCTTTGGAACCCTGCGAGTAACCCTGTCAGCATGAAATTTCGGACAGACCACTCCATTCCCTGCATTAGGCCCCCTTATGACAAATCTACACCGTTCCTCCTAATTGCACCAAATTCTACATACACTTTAAAACCCTGCTGGTAACAGTGTCCACTTGATATTTTGGGCGACGCTCTCCATTCCCTACATTTAGAATAGCAAACAAACTGAACTTGAAAACCACGTATTAAGGCCCTAGAACCATTCATGTCCGCAGTAGTGTAACTGTAAGAGTATTTTAATAAGCTATTTTTGACTGGCAATTCGGGCTGCATCACGACGCCCCTACCAGTGTTCTGGTGCAGATTTGCTAAAATAGTTAAATCTTGTGCTTCTTATAAATTGCAGTCGCGGGGAATAATTAGTGCAAAAAGATTTCTTAGGCCCATTAAAACAGTTATCATCATGAACATATTATGCCTCTGTATAAGTGCAATGGTGTTGGTGCATTGCATAGAGGTTATCAGCTGCAATAAGCGTTGGTGCTTTCAAATTTACCTTAATTTATTCCGAAACTTATCGTTGAGCGCTATGTGGCGCGAAATGATACTATTGCTACCTCAGGAGCTCGGGACAGCCGAAGTTTTCCAAAGTGTTCTGATTATATTCCTACGGCGCTATGCGACAAAAGACGACACTATTGGTCTCTACATTTCTAACAGACAATGAGATATAGGCCCAGGGCAGTGTCTTTTTTTCACTTACTCCTCTTTCTCATCATTTTTAGACATTTGTTTGTAAATTACATGTGTCAGTGCTGTAGCCGTTTCCCTATTCATTGTTATCATTATCAATACGGGAAAATGACCTAAATGTTATGTCCATTATACTGTACTGTTTATCAGCCCCACTACAACCATCACCACCACCACAACAAAAAGTTATATTTAAAAACATATTTCTTTTCTGGTAGTTTAAGTATCATGTGCCAGTTCTGTAGTAATATTCATTATCAACCATAAGACAAATAAATCCACTGGGCGAAGCCGGGCACTACTGCTAGTCTCCCATATTTTTTCCGATATCACCGTGAAATTTTGTGTGGTAATAGACAATACTAAGTTACATTCAGCTCTGTGATTAATAAAAACCAGTTTAATACAAAACCAACATGGCGGCCAAATGAAGTTAAAATATTAAAATGGAAATTTTCTCAATATTAATTCAACCGAGCGCAGTGATACACAACAATCTACATGTTTACACAAGATTTAATTTAAAGGCATCTCCATTATTTTAATTCAATTGTTCTCATAAACTAAAATTGGTGGTTGTGTGAAATTCTATATTTTTTATTTTATTTTCTGAGTCCTAATCACGTGACCCAAGTGAACATTTGAATAAGGAACCTACGCAATAATCTGGTAAGTGATTTTTGAAAGGCGACACAAGTCACGATACTCAAGTCATACATTGTTGGAATGTTAAAGAACCCATTTGAATGCAGTAGGCCGTGTTCATAATGGCAAACTTAACCTCGGGATGTTCCGCCAACACAAAGTTCCTCCTTTCTCTACTAGAAAGCGGTATATCGTCAAGGAGCTTAGATATCTAACCTCCTTGACATTCATAGCGCTCCAAGGAGCTTTAAATGCGACACGCAAGCTGCCCTCTGGGTGTCAATTACCAAAGTTTGCACACGGCACCGAGGCCATACGATATAGAAATCCGCAATAATCTTCATCTAAAGGTAGGTAACTCTACGGCCTTATCTACGAATCTATTACAGCAACCGAACTGAAATTTTTATGGATCTTGGTAAAGGTTAATAATTCCACTCCCTTCAAACGAGCCCCTTATATAGGGTTTATGTAAAATTATTTGAACACCTATTTACTAATTCTTTAAGACGAATTTTTCCTGAGTCTCACACTTCTCGTTTATGTCGTTTCACCCTCTGTCACCCCTTTCACCTCGAAGACTTCATCAGTTCAAAAAAACAATCAGATATGTGTCTGTTTATTTTTGAAGATTAGTTTATATACTGAATATCACATCTCCATATGAAACCACTCACTAGATATTATTATTCGTCATGTGCATGATTAAAACCCTTTTACCCCTATTTTCATTGGTCCAACTTTCGCGGGGAAAACTACACCCAGGAAAGACCTGCAAGCACCGGAATTTGAGGCACTTGATTTCGTACGTTTTGAGTCTAAATATTCCTAAATCCTTCCTTAGTGCGCGTCTACGATATTAAAGGAACAAATCCGTAATATCCGTCAATAGTTTTGGCTGGGCGTTGATGTGTGAGTCAGCAGGTCTAGGGCACGTTCGTTTATATAATAGATTTTGCGTTTTGTTGTTTCGCCTTCTTAGAGAGTAGTAATGCCTGAACTCGCGAGGATTTCTGAAAACACTGTAGCCAATGTGCATGCTCACATGTCAACCGCGAGCCAATCAGAGTAGGTCAAATAGAAAAGAGGGGTTGGGGGTGAGCGGTGACTGTTTGATTGTTGATGTTTAGGGGCTTTGCGACATTGTAATCATGTAGTCCAGTGTGCTTGTGTGTGTGTGTTTGTGTGGAAATTGCATCAATACCTGTGTTATTGTTATGGCTGTATTAATGCGTGTATTTATAATTCAAGTGAAAATTGGGAAGGAGGTGGCCTTGGCCTTACATCAAGTTAATTCCCGGCATTTGTCTGGAGTAGAAGTGAGAAACCAAGGAAAACCACTTCCAAGATGGCTGAGATGAGATTCGAACACTACTATTCTCAGTTTTGCCTCACGAGGCTGAATGTACCCTGTTCTAACGAGGATTGTACAGTACATACTCGAACACTGAATTATTCGGTTTGTTCGAATAATTTCCAATACGAATATTAGATATTTGTTTCGCTATCGTTTTACCCTCCAGGATCGCCTGTTCCCACGGACTAAGCGAGGGTCCCACATCTACCGCCACTGAGGGCAGTGTCCTGGAGCTTGAGACTCCGAGTCAGGGATACAACTGGGGTTTGTGACCAGCACTACGCGCAGGCGGCCCCACCTGCAAAGCGAACAGGGGGCCTCATGAAGGGGATGGGAAGAGTGGGATGGTTAGGCAAGGAAGAGGGCAGGAGGCAGCCGTGGCCTTACAGTAGGTACCATCCCGGCATTTGCCAGAAGACAAAGTGGGAAAACACGGAAAACCACTTCGAGGATGGCTGAGGTGGGTATAGAAACCCCTCTACTCATTTGGGCCACCCGAGGTTGAGTAGACCCGGTTCCAGTCCTCATACCACTTTTCAAATTTCGTGACAGAGCTAGGAATCGAACCAAAGACCTCAGGGACGGCAGCTAACCATGCTGACCGCTACGATACGGAGGCGACCCTTGAATGTTAGATTAGAACATTTAAATAGATCGACTGTTCGATTATTCGACTTTTCGAATACCTTACTTCGAACATTCGAATAATTTATTTGAATTTTGAATTGGTGAATATTCGAAAGATATGTACAACCCTAGTTCTAACCCTCAAACCAGACTTAAATTTTGTGGTAACGTCGACGTACCACTAAACCACAGGAGGCGGCTGAGAAGTTGCCTGATCTAGCGCCGACGAAGAGAACTTGAGGGCTGGCGAGACTTGTTGCATTCTTCGAAGACGGTGATCAAAGAATAATGATGGAGTGTAACTGTAATTAGGTCACGCGTCGTGGCTAAGTGGGTAGATCACTAGCCTCTGGTCATAAGGGTCCTGGGTTCGACTACCCACAGGGTCGTGAGATTTTAATTATTATTATTATTATTACCGTTATTCTCAGATCATTGCCTGGTGAAATACAAAGCAATTATGCAGATTGCATTGAATGAAAGCTTAATCATTACCTTAATTTAAATCACCGCCAATGAAGTTACAAACTATCGTACTTGTAATCAATATCACTGCCTTCTGAATTATTTTATACAAGTTAGTATTCAGATGAAGCTCTTTTAGCCCTTGTAGAAGATGTTTGGTAACCACACCAGTGCTTGAGATGACTATTGGTACAATTCGAACTCTGTTGGCCTGTCATTGCTTCCTGATAGACTCCATCAGCTCCAGATATTTGGACACTTTTTCAGCATGTTTAGCATGCAGGTTGTGCGAATTTGGAATGCCAACATTAATCAGCGTGACTTCCTTCAAGTCGCCTCCGTAGCGTAGCGGTCAGCATGGTTAGCTGCCGCCCCGGAGGTTCTGGGTTCGATTCCCGACTCTGCCACGAAATTTGAAAAGTGGTACGAGGACTGGAACGGGGCCTCGGGTGGCCCAAATGAGTAGAGGGGGTTCGATTCCCCCTCAGCCATCCTCGAAGTGGTTTTCCGTGGTTTCCCACTTCGTCTTCGGGCAAATGCCGGGATGGTACCTACTGTAAGGCCAGGGCCGCCTCCTTCCCTCTTCCCAGCCAATCTTCCATCCGTTCCCATCCCTCATGAGGCCACTGTTTGCTTTGCAGGTGAGGCCGCCTGGTCGAAGTGCTGATCACACCTCCCCAGTTGTATCCATCCCGACCAGATGTTCCAAGCTCCAGGACACTGCCCATAGAGGCGGTAGTGGTGAGTTCCCTCGCTGAGTCCGTGGGATCCACCAACCTAGAGGGTAAATTGACTAAATAAAAAATAAAATAAAAATTCCCTCAATCTTTTGTTATTACTGGAATAAAAATGAGTGGGGAAACCACAAATTCCACACGCACTGACCAGATTTGAACACGGGATGCATCGGTGGAATACCGACATCTAACCCCAAGAGCCACGTCGGGGCCTAGTTGGTCTGTTAACCAATGTTATTGTCATGTTTTAAACTGTAATTATTTGATTGAGGATTGAAAAAGGTGCACTGGGATTTGAAATAAGTTACCATCCCGCAATTTGATTGGAGGGAAAGTGGAAGAAGAAAAGTAAATCCCACACTGATGATGACCACTGTCAGTTCTGTGTTTTGAACCTCTAAACACTGGATTAGCTGACATATCCCCATTGCAGTCTTGGAGCGTGGCTCAACACACTTGGCTAAACTGCTGGGCGCATCGTAACGTTGCACTCAGTTATACATTAGAAAATAACTCTATACCATAGATTATGAATGAGACATGCACGAGATATTAATACAACTCTAATGTAAAATGTATGTTTTCTAATCTGTGCCGAGACACGAAGATTACTGGACTTGCTGTAGAGGCTCTCAGATAATACAAGATCTGTCGATCTTGTCCTAAATTTGAGCGAATTACATGGACCTCCCGTTCGTTACTCTCAACAGTAATTTATGTCGCACGCCTGTGACGTTAGTTGACCTCCTAAGTATCGGAGCTACGTGCCTAGCTGGTTTCGCAAGCCACAACGTCAACACAGGCCCAGTAATTTTCGTTCCTGGTTTTGTTACTTACAAATGAAATTGCCTTTGCACCGTAATGACTCAAAAGCTCTTCAAACATTTAAGGAACTCCAGAATGTCAGATATTGCCCATTCTAATGTCCACCTTTTTATTTATCACTAGCAGAAGTACCCGTTCTTCGAACGGTGTTATATATTAACACCAGACATTATCAATTGAGCTACTGTTGCAATGGTTAGCGGTTTGTCATTCCTTCATAAGTTTATCAGAACGAAGTTAGTTTTCTGGGAATATCACACACACTGTTAATTTAAGGGCCTTAAAATGTGATTTTCGGAGACCCCTTATAGACTCGCGAATTTTGTGTCTCACAATGAGAAGCGCAACATATGCTTTGATCGTCCTTCTAGGATAATTTTTATATTTCGCCTATTTTAGCATGTATTTTGAGAAGTTTTTCCCTATATCCACCCTTCTACTGTATGAAAATTACGATGAGGAGTTTTATAAGTGATTGGTGTATTGACTCATGTTTACCATACCAAATTTTACGATGCACCAAGCATCCGAACACGATTTATAGGCGTACATAAAGATACACAGAAAGACAGACAGACAATTCTATTGTCTACAACATATCACCCAGATATACAAATATGGGTATATCTACCATACGTATCAAACAAAATCATCCTTGCAATGAACCCATATGTCGACAAAAAAAAAAGATTAGTTAAAATGTGCTCTCAAACTAAATTCACCTAACGTGTACTTCCTGACGCGAAATAGATTTGAAAGCTTTGTAGACGAAACGCAATACACCTCACATAAAAAATTACCCTCTATGTTGTGTTAGGTCCCCATACAAAGGAAGACCTCTTTCATAAATTGTAAAGGATTGTGGTGCATAAAAATTCAGGTTCTTTAGCCTCAAATGGCCCAAATTCCTAAAAGCCGCAAAAAATGCTGATTCAATTCAGGAATTGTTGAAAATAATGTTGCTGTTTGTAGTTATAATAGACTTTCTGTACTATATGTCGCACGTGAAATTGCATGAAAAATTTCTAGGTTACCCCTTGACCCCCTTAATTGCATTGACGAATTATACAGTCTACGTTGGTTCCGTGGTAACCTTATAGCCATTTGCAAACTTTCACAGAAATGTGATAAATGGAGTAGCCTAATAATAATATCGTATGGCCTCGGGTGCCGGCTGAAAGCTTCGTAATTTGACACCCAGAGGGTAGCTTGCATGTCGAAATTTCGTTGTTCCTTGAATCACTATGAAAGTCAAGGAGGGTAGATATCTAATCTCCTTGAACACTATAGGGCTTTCTAGTAGAGAAATGAGGAACTTTGTGTTGGCGGAAACTCCTGAGGTTAATTTTGCCATTATGAACACGGCCTACTGAATTCAAATGGGTTCTTTGATATGCCAACATCGTATGACATGCGAGTCGTATTTTTGCCGCCTTTCAAAAATCACGTACAGGCAGGACGTTTGTTTTAGACGATTGCCCTTGACCTTGAAGCCTGTGGGTGAGCCTGTACACAGTCACTCTCTCACCCTATCACTTCACATTTGTCACCACCGATCTGATGTAATGGAATTCCAGACTTGAGCAGACAGTACAGTCCACGTCGAAGTATTGTGTGACACGGAAGTACACGTTACGTAGTTACGAACAGAACGTCATTATATTTGCCAGTGACTATACTTCAGCAATAGTGTGAAACAGCTTTATCAATCATCGGAGCGCTTGGGGCAGCTGATAACAACACAGGTACTGTAGTAACTCGCCTCCAGGCTTCCATTAAGATTTTTCACTCGTGTAAAACAAACGTCCGGCCTGTACCACGGCCAGGAGTGAACCTGCAATCTTGGGGTTAGTAGACCGACACGCTATCCAATCACCCACCGTGGCAAGGTATAAATGGAGTGACATTGCTTCTTACAGAAATAGATGGAAAGTTGGATGCCACCCCTTGAGATAATGTTGTCATGGTTACCGATTTCCATTCCTTCATTAGTTTGTTAAATTAAATTAAATTAATTTTCTGGGAATATTTCAGATACTGTTGGTTTTAGAGCCTTATAATGTAGTTTTCGAGGCCCCCAAGTTTTGTTTCTGGCACTGAGGGGCTTTGTCTCCTCGTTGTACGCCATAATATAATACTACTACTACTAATAATAATAATAATATAATATGGGGATAGGAATATAATAGCCTGCCGTACCACACCCGCAGGTGTAAATCGCGTGAAAAAATTCTAGTGTACCCCTTGACCCCCTTAAGCGCATTATACGTATTGATGAATTTTACAGCTTAATTTGGTTCCGTGATAACCTTCTAGCCGTTTGCAAACTTTCACACCAATGTAATTAATGGAATTGCATTGCGTCTTACAGCAATAGATGGACCTCTGAGATATGTTGCCATGGTTACCGGCTTGTATTCGTTCATTAGTTTATTAAATGAAATTAGTTTTCTGGGAATATCTCAAAAATGGTTGGTTTTAGGGCCTTAAAATGTGGATTTCGGGGACACTTTAGGGCCCCCGAGTTTTGTCTCTTACATTGAGGGGCTGAAAATGATTTTTGTCTCATCCTTCTACTCCTATTTCAGCATGTATTTTAAGGGGGTAGGCCCTCTTTTATGAGAGGTACGGAGAAAGGTTACATCAATAATTAGTGTCGTGCCTCTGATGGATATCTGTACCAAATTTTACGTTGATACACCCAGCCGTTCTCGAGTTATAAGGGAACAAAGTTGTCCACAGGCAAACAGACAGACAGACCAAAAAATTATTTTCGCGCGCATCCATAATAAAACAGTCTGAAACGCGCAAATAACTCAAATTTCCCTAGAAATTGCGAAAAAAAACATACAGACTTTAATTTTTATGTATGTAGAGATATAATGCACCGCTCGGTGTTGACCGTGTTTTATTGCACAAATTTAGGTTTTACTCGCTAACCGTTGGAGATTCACGAAACGTGATACGGACCTTTTGGATAGAAAATTAAATGTTAAATCTCGTGTATGCATCAAAAGTTTGCTATTTCTTAGCGTTCTCTTTTTATTTGAAATGGAATTATGAAATTTTGAAACCAAAGGGTGTAGTGACGTCACATATGTGGGTTTTACTCGCTAGCCGTTGGAGATACACGAAAAGTGATAAGGACCCATCGGATAGGAAATTAAATTTTGAAGCTCGAATGTGCCATCAAAAGTTTTCTATTTCTTAGCGTTCTCTTTTTATTTGATATGGAAATATGAAATTTTGAAACCAAAGGGTGTAGTGACGTCACTAAAATGGTCGTCATTTTTGAATAGTGCAAAATATTGATATTAAAAGTATCCTATGTGTAAACATGGTAAATCAGCTACATCCATGCAAAATTTCATTTAAATCGGACCAGTGGTTCTTGCGTTATTGAGTAACAGACAGACAGACAGACAGACAGAAAGACAGACACACACCATCTCATTTTTAGCCTACTTTCGATTTTTGCAAAAAATGAAAGTAGACTTATGAGATCAACACAGGGCGAAAAAAGTGTGTCTGTCTGTGTGTGTGTGTATGTGTGTGTGTGAGTCTGTGTGTGTGTGTGTGTGTATGTGAGTGTGTGAGTCTCTGTGTGTGTGTGTGTCTGTGTGTGTGTGAGTGTGTGTACTCTGAATGTCTGTCCCCCCCTATCAATTCGAACACTGTGAAACCGAATTGAACGAAATTTGGTACAGAGGTAGCACTAGTAAAGGACACCTCAGTGTCATACTTTATATCGCCGCCATCTTTACCAAAACAGAATGGCGGCCACTCAAATGTTCAAAACGTAAAATCAAATTACGGCTAAACTAATCATCCGATCTCTACCAAATTTGGTGACAACATACCTTTATATAGGACGCGTCTTTCACCCAAAATTCAAGGTCATCGGTCATGCCATTTCAGGATGGCGGCCGTGTGAATTATGCAACCATTTTAATAAATAGCTTAAGACCCACCAATTCCGATTATCGAGCCTAGGGGGGTTTAAGCTATCCTGAAGGTCGTGATCCGTTATTTATTATAATTTAATATTATAATATTATACAGTATGAGTGGCTTAAAAGAGCTGAGCCGTTTGTGTCACACGACAAGATGGCAGCTGTCCTCATGTGCCTGTCTTATATTTCAGTAGTTTTAGTATGTTGTATGTGATATACCGTACTGATACAATAATATAAACTTTGTATGAAATGATCTTTAATGAAGATGTACTGCAGTGAAGAAATCGTTTATTTAAAGTCATTATTTGCCAACAGTTTGTATCTAATATGTCAGTTAAGAACACCTGACGTCATGGATACGGTTAGCTCTGGGCTAGCATGTTAGTCTGACACGCAGTTGACTGGGGATCGAATACTGCTACAGTTAAGTTTTTTTTTTTTTGAATTCTTTTACGAATGATGTGCACGAGCTTTTCCCACAGATACTGAATAAAATGTCATTTAGCTCAAAGGAGAGGATAAAGTATACACTCGTATATTAATAAAATCACAGTCCCAGCATCGCACATAAACAGAAGACATTAGAAAAAGGAGAATAGAAGAACTAGATACACGTTGTCATTAACCACAGCCTTCTTAATGCCTCCTCTGTACGGTGCTGTCCTCTTGTGGGTTATGTGGGTAATATTGTTCCAAACATAACGCTGTGTAAATGCCTGAGATGGCCTCCTGAAGTATGGCAAATTTGTAATACTGGTAGTTCAACTATTAGCCACGATCGCGCTCCGAATACCTTTAAACACTGCCAGCTGGATCGCCTCCCTCTTGGCTACTTTAAACTGCCTACTCATTCAACACCCATAGAACACTGCCATCGTAGTACATTACGATGGCAGTGCATAGGCGTACAAGATAAAGATTAATTCACTGATAGGTCGCAGCACCACCTACTGTGATTGGGGCGGAAGATGATTGGGGCGGAAGATTCTTAATTTTGCAGGCTGGCTTAATATAGAGATTAACGGACGTGAATGCATTACAATAAGTTAGTAGTTTTGTTATTCAATCATCATAAAGTATATAATATTGATCTTGACACTTACTGGCTTATTATCAATATAAAAGAAAACAAACAATACATTGTGGTTGGGGTGATTGTTTTAGGGATGAGGACAAAGAGTCATAAAGATACCCATACATTTAGGAGAAAGTAGGCTATATGTTCTTTGCTGAACATCTTGTTATATATTAGTATGATATGATTATCTCAGAAAGTACTGACAGAATCTAATCCAATTCAATTGAATGATTTGTTAAGTGGTATGGACTCTGTCTTGAGAAAATAATTCATGATGAAAATCAGCAAATGTAAAACAATGATAGGCTAATGAAATGCAGCTGAAAGAAATCAGAAACCCTTAATGACCACAAATTAGCAGGTTTAGGAGTCTTATGTTACACAGGAAGCAAACTAACCAGTTTTGTACGAAGCAAAGAGGATATAAAATGTAGGTTAGCTAAGGCAAGGAAAGCATTTCTACAGAAAAATAATCAATTGACATCAAATATAGAGAAAATTTAGGTATTAGGAAGTCATTTTTGAAAGCCTTCGTCTGGAGCATGGCACTCTATTGAAGTGAAACTTGGACTGTTGCCACTGCAGAAAAGAAGATAATAGAAGCATTTCAAATGTGGTGTTACAGGTGAATGATAACCAATAGATGGGTAGATAAGAGCAACAAATGAAAACGAATTAAGACGAGTGGGAGAGGGGAGAAGTTTCTGGCGACTGGCAATAAATAGAGGAGATAAGTTGGTAGGACACGTACTAAGACACTCAGGAATAGCAAACTTAGATATGGAAGGAAGCGTCGAGGGCAAGAACTGTAGGGACAGACCAAGGTTAGAATATGTTAAACAGATTGATTCGGATTTAAAGTGAGGTAGCTATGTAGAGATGCCACGATTAGTTAAATACAGGGAGGTATGAAGAGCTGCATTAAACCAGTCAAAATACTGTGCCCGTTGGAGGAGGTTATCTGGTCACCACCAACCATATGTGGCCTCCCAGATGACCCCTTCCCCAAGACACATCGCCGGAGAGGATCGGAATGCATTCCTTGTGGGACTAACCGGCACAAGACTCTGCATCCCTAAAGGATCGGGTTCCCAACACAGCGATTGTCAGAGACACCCAAAGAAATGCACCCCCAAATTTCAAACTACTAAATAATAACATCCAGGCTTAAGACATATTCGTGGGATGTTTATTGTCAACACCAAACCCCTATCCTACAGTCGGAGGGTTTGGAAAAACGGCTAATCCGTAAGCTAAATTTAAAAAAACATGACAAACAACCCCTAAGTTTAACGAAGAACCCTCTCGACAGGTCCTAAATACATCAAACAAAAGATCAAATCTTGGGAAGTGGTAGAAAAACAAAATGAATATAGAAGAGCAGATGTTGCTTCTGGAGAGAAGATATTATGTCAGAAAAACCCTGTCAAACATGACAGAAAAGCTAACAGACTGGTACCATCCCATATTTACATTTACAGTTATTTAATTCGAACTAATCCTGCATTAAACAAACTAAAGAAAGATCTAGTTATTATCAGTCATCTTTTACAAAACAAGTTTACAAATCTACACAACAGCAAGGTTTACAATAGTAGAAGAAAAAGTAGGGTAAATATTGGGATTACATACAATGAAATAAATATAACACTCAACAAGAATCTTATTATTTCTGCCTACAACAAGATGAACAACTATTTGTTATTCACCGTCATCTATCATTGTGCGTCTAAGTGTGAGAATGAAACTGCTCATCAACAGTATTCTCGGAATCGAGTCGTGGCCCACGATTTCTGAACTCTTGCCTCGCATACGATCTCCGTCGAAAAGTCTATCCATGTCAGCTACTAGGCATTCCCGCAGGAATAGATCAGTGCATTGGTTTGCTATACTAAACAAGATCAAGATTTAACGTTGATTAATGATTAACGGTATTTTTAGCATCGTCGGTTTAGTAAACTAATTTATATTCCTGATTTAGTTCTAAGTTTAATGTTGTAGATTTATGAGTTCATTATTTATGATCGTTGACCAAAATGCAAGGCTTCTAACAAGTGTGTTACAATTTGGTGGTACACCAAATTCAAAGTTCACGTGACACAGCACGTCTGCAATAACACATCGGAGCTCATTAGTGACACCGTAACCATTTTAAAGAGGTCTAGATGGCGCTACAGCTCATGAGAAAACTCCTCGGTTAGACTTGTAACAAAACAGAGGTCTACCGGCCATCACAATAACAAATACGGTAACCAACCCTACTTCGTGTATCAAAACACGGGATGACATTCACTTTCAAGTGAGAATAACAATGGCCTTAAAGCGTCAAATCTCTCAAATGGTTACTCATTAATACAAATCATGATAATAATAAACTGGGCTTGCTCACAAATATCTGCGAGACTGTTCAATATAAAGCATGACTTTGCAGTACCCCTGTACTGCGACATTCCTTAAAATAATCAATACTTGATCAAGCATTCGCAAGACCTTGCTCGTTATGAAACATTAATTGCAGTGTGTCTAGAGAAATGTGTGTCGTTCTTCAACTGTCTCGCAATCGAGATCGAAGGGTAGCCTGGGAAATATAACAGGCCACGACCTTGGCAAGCATCTGTTATTTGCTGCTAGGTGCGCAGCGATAACCACTATACTACGTGTATGTGAATTATGCTCAAAGCAAAAGTCTTTCACTGTTTTAAATAACACTGGGTTCCTAATAATGTCCATGGGTGACCCTTGTAAACACTCTGTAGAATATGACATACTTAGTAAGAAATATAATGTTGTACTAGACAATTAAAATACGAGAATAATGATGTGTTTGCCTTGGCAAACCAAAGAAGCCTAACGTAAAGAGATGTCTCTCCTGCTTAGAGTCTTTGGAAAAAGATGTAACACCACTGTCGGTTACAAAAAATACACTCGTGCTCACAAGGCACGTCCAAATGACTGTTTATAATGTTATCCACAACTTAACCTCAGGTGTGATTGTCGAAATGATACGATTATCGTGTAATCGAGATTTATGAGCAAGTTAACACATGACTTGGCTCATTTACAACGATATTGATTCATCTTGAATCAAGTGGCGTACTGCTCACTCTAATAAAAATGTATTTATAATAACAATGTAGGCTGGAGACCTCCCATACCTCAACGACACACCCGATAATCAGTGGCGTACAAGATAATTACCACCAAAAAAGAGCTTTAGAAAAAACATGATATTAACTTCAGCTTGAGCTGAATTAAAAACATCGCTCCCGTCAAATGTGACGAAATTCATATTCCGTGATGCGGAATTACAATTATTACCAGTATTGCATCGTGTGTAACCACACCAAATTGGTGACTAATTCAATCTTGAAACAAATTGTGTTGAAGCGTGTTAGAAACGTGAAAAATCACCATAGTTGGTGGCTAAAGAGAGAAAAATCCTACCTGATGACTGATATCAATGTTACGGTTGCTACTAACTAATCCCCCCCCCCCCCCATGACTATTCACCGTACAGAATAGATTTTAGATCATGACTCACAGTTCAACGTTGATCACCTCACACCAAAGAGAAGAATTGAGGGGTACTTCCTTTCTCCATGGTATCCAGGGATTTCTTCTCTGCTTCGCAATGAGCATAGCTATTCACAAGCTTTCCTTCATAGCTGTAGTGAATCTCAGATGTTCGGTGTTCCACCCATAGGAATGGTTTAAGCTCTCATCATCTTCTTGGTCAGGACAGGAGAGTTATGCATCCGCACGTGGCCTAATTCTGACATCGTGTAGAAAAAACGTAGGATGATGAAAATTCACTGCTTTTAGCGTGCATTAGTAAAATCACTGCATCTACACTTATGCTTGGCAGACGATATTTTAAAATGGCCCTGTCTGCATTTACCCTGAAGCTATGAGACATTGGGCACGTGTCTGCTCACAGAGTGGATCACTTCACGTGAAAATTATGAATCTGCCGGTTTCGGCTCAATCTTTGTGGCAAAAATTCCAGCTTTTACACAGCTCGGTTAAACAGAATATTTGACACGTGATATTATCACTGGAGTTCACTGTCGTTGCACGTGTTTTACAATTGCTGAGTATCACAATGGTCCGCCATCTGGCATTGAAATAAGACCATGTGCTGCTTCACTGAAAACTCGGAAAATATGATTTCCTTCCAAAATATCACTATTTAGTTACTTTACTGGTAACACGCAACTCACCAGCACACTTCGTGCCAAAATAATACTTTGATGATGTCGGATTACTATCAGATTGTACTGATCACGACGTTTCCAATCCCAGTCTACTTAGACCTCCAAAATTGACGCGCGTGCGGGTCAATCGCACGATAGGGATTAATTTCCTCACGGAAGCAAGCGATCAAGCTGGATCACTTCCCTAGTCATTTAGTAACTATATCCGTTTAACTCGCATGTCCGCGATGGCATACCTGTTGTCTCAAATACCATAAATTAAATAAAACCCATAAAAATATTGCAAATTTTGCTGCATGGCTGTAAATTATTAGTTCAGGTTGCACATTAAAGAAAATATTCTTTTATCCGTGAAAGGAAAGATGGCGGCTGGCATAGGAAGCCTGTAGGAGTGCTCCGCTTTATCCCGCACAAAGCGCAGTTTTTAACCGCAATTTCCGGCCCGAAAATGAGTGACCAAGTAACTTAGTGTGTGAAGTACGTGCCTGAATGTTTTCTACATCATTATGCCAATCCAAAAGGTGAACAAACGTGTAAATGTTGTTGAGGCAACGATGGCAGACTTTGAAGCACGCCTTCAGTTGTTGAACAGTGCTGCCAACCCGGGTCAAGGCTCCCTAGAGTCGCTTACTCGTGATTTTCGCGAGTTCCGAAGCACTGTCGCCTCCGAACTCGTTGTGCTTAAAGAAGAACTGAGCAAGCTGGAGTGGAGACTTGACCACCACGAGGAGCTGCTGGACGAAGGAGAGCAATACAGCCGGAGAAACTGCCTTCTCATCCACGGGATCGTCGAGGATCCTGAGGTAGATGTGTACGAGAAGGTGAGGGACACAATCAAGACGAAGTTGAACGTGGACCTCCCTATGGAGAGCCTGGATAGATGTCACAGGATTGGGCAGCCGCAGCGAACAGCAGCTGAAGTGGTAGCCACTGGGAAACGCCCTATTATTGTAAAATTCCTCCGCTACCACGAGCGAGATCGCATCTGGAAGTCCAAGCGCCACCTAAAGGGAACCAAGATTCTTATTACTGAATCCCTCACAAAAACCCGGAAAACTATCCTAAATGCAGCGAGAGACCACTTCGGACCCACCCGAGTCTGGACCCAGGACGGCCGCGTTTTAATACACCTCCCTGATGGAACTAAGAAGACCGTCACTACATTTAGGGAGCTGAAAAACGTTCAGCAAATGCGGGACATTAGAGTGAAGTGAAATGAACATGTGCGTAATGTTTATATTAGACAAGTTTAGTAATAAGTGTGTGTGTGTATTTGTGTGTGCGTTGGTTGCGGTCGGCAGTGTGCAGCGGGAGGTCCAGGTAGGTTTCTTCTATTTTAAGATATATCTCCCGTTACCCAGCTGAGCTACTGTATGAATGAGCTAGCTGACCTTGGCCAGCCTAGCCCACACCAACCCCCTCCCTCCCCTTACACCACTGGCTTTCTTCTAAAACAGGCACTTTCCTCATCCAAGAATTCATTACAATGTTGCCATATTAATGCTCTGTCACTGGTTGCGCATCACGACGAAATACAGACAATAATAAACGAAAACAATATCCACATCCTCTGAATAAGTGAAAGTTGGTTAAAACCTGACATCCCGTCTAGCATGGTAGAACTAAATCGGTACTCGCTGGAACGTCATGACAGAAATGGTGGGAGGCGAGCAGGCGGGGTTGCCATGTACTGTAGAAGCGACTTAAAAAGACGGGTAATATGTGTATCAACACTTAGCACACAACCAGGACCGGAATTCATGTTTGTTGAAGTAATTGTTGACCAACAAAAGACTCTGGTAGCTGTGGTATATAAGCCGCCAAGAATGGCAAACGTGAGTGAATTTGAAAACCGCTTGCTCGACTTACTTCCAAGCTACGAACACGTAATAGCCGTGGGTGACTACAATACCAATTTACTGACACAGACGTATGAGACCAAACAATTACAAAACCTGTTTTCTTCCTGCGACATGACTATTCTTCCCCTAGAACCTACAAACCACATTTACTATGATAAATTCGAATCACATACACTCATTGCCATCTTGTGACAAGCAATCTCGACAGAGTTGAAACTTTCGGGCAAATACCCGTGCCATCTATCTCCACCCATGACCTAATTTACCTATCGTACTCCCTACGTGTGCCTAAGTACACACCTAAATATATTATCTCTAGAAACATGAAAAATATTAATATGGATGACTTAAAACATGACGCATACAACCTTCCCTGGAATGACATATTACTCTTAGATAACATTGACGCAAAAGTAAACAAGTTAAATTCTCTTATTATTAGTCTGTATGACAAACATGCTCCTAAACAATCGATCAAAGTTACTCGCCCAGCATGCCCATGGTTAAATGATAACATTAAAAGTATGATGGCACAGCGTGATGCACTGTTCCGGCGTTTTAAACGTACCCGTGACGAGACTGATTTTGAAAATTATCGTGTGCTCAGAAATCGTATTAAGCAGCTCGTAAGAAACGCCAAATTCTCTTGCATACAAAACGTGACAAAAAGATGAATACAAGGGATGCCTGGAATGATATGCGTTCTCTAGGTATAGGCAAACAGCAGCAACAGACACATGTACCAGACATACCGCTTGATGAGTTAAATGAATATTTCACTGAAGAGAGAGTACCAACTAATTCAACACCCCATGATTCTTTTCACCCACTACCTGACCACCCGCTCTTTACTTTCCATCCGGTTACGGCAGACAAAGTAAAAAAGGTACTATATTCCATAAAATCAACAGCGAGAGGAGTTGATGATATTCCCATATCCTTCATACATAATATCATCGGTGCCGTTCTACCAATTATTACTCACATATTCAACCATAGTCTTACAACTAACACCTTTCCCTCCCTATGGAAACAAGCCAATGCCATCCCCATTCCTAAGAAAACCGAACCTTTATTTCGATCTGACTATCGGCCAATATCCATTCTACCTGCACTTTCAAAAGCCCTCGAGCGTCTGGTTCATGAGCAAGTACTTGAATATTTGAATAGCCGTTCTCTTTTAGACCCTCTGCAAACAGGTTTCAAGAAGGAACATAGCACCGCAACAGCATTACTCAAAGTGACTGACGACATTAGACACGCAATGGACCAAAACCTAGTAACAATCCTCACCCTTCTCGACTTCAGCAGTGCTTTTGACACCATAAATACTCAGACACTATTGAAAAAGATGGAATTTTATTACTTCGACCAGCAGACAATTAACTTTTTCGCATCATACCTGAATAATCGCCGGCAACGTGTTGTAATCCAGGATAAAACTTCTCAGTGGCTAAGCAGAAAGTCAGGCGCCCTACAGGGTAGTGTACTAGGACCTTTGCTTTTTGTACTATATATCAACGACATCTCATCTAATTTGAAAAATTGCAAATATCACCTATATGCAGATGATTTGCAAATATACTCCCACTGCAAGACAAATGACATTCCATTGACAATTGAAACTATCAACGCTGACCTTCAACGACTTGGAAAATATTCTCAGGAAAATTCCCTTCTTCTGAATCCATCCAAAACACAAGTTATCATAATTGGCTCTCAAAAACTATTGACGTCACTCCGAGATCAAATTATTCCCCCAATCGTACTGAACAACAATGTAATTCCATACTGTCCTACAGTGAAAAATCTAGGTGTGATAATATATCAGACGCTTAACTGTTCTGAACATGTACAGAATGTATGCAAGAAGATTTTCGCAACGCTCCACTCCCTCAAAAGAAAAAAAGATATTTTTCCATTTAAAGTAAGAATCCTACTCATACAGACACTAATACTTCCTATTCTTGACTACTGTGACGTTATTCTTGTAGACGCAACCAAAACATTAACTTTGAAACTTCAACGAGCTCTGAACTCTTGCATACGATTTATCTACGATCTGAGCTATGATAAACATATCACTCCCTATTATTGCGCTCTTTCCTGGCTGAAACCAGAACTACGTCGATCATATCACATTCTTGTCCAGATTTTCCGATTATTGTCTGACGATAGACCACTATACTTATCAAATAAATTCAAGTACTTGTCTTCTTTCCATGGTAATAATACACGCTCTGGTTCTTCCCTCTCCATTCCTATTCATCGCTCATCTGTATACAACAACTCTTTTCATGTGGTGGGGTATAGGCTGTGGAATACCCTTCCAGCCAGTGTCAGGGGTACCACCTCACTATCTAAATACAAGACCACCTGCTGGGGAAGCCTGCTGAACATTCCTGACCGACAACAAGTGTGACTGGATGAGTGAATGAGAGTGTGAAAGTCATGATCAATGTCAATTATTATTGTTTAATTTTGTCGCCATAATATGTTTATTGTATTAATGCGGTTAAGTGTAAGAGAGGGCTGAGAGCCCTAACTGCGCCACCAATAAAGGCAATAATAATAATAATAATAATAATAATAATAATAATAATAATAATAATAATAATAATAAAATTATCCGGAGCACTTTAACACAGTCAAAAGTACATCTAAAGCGGTGACATGCTCCTGGGATGCGTTCACAACTCTCTGACATAATAAACTCCTCTGCTCTCGTAAAAGCTATCACCAGCATGAGCTATACGGGCTCAATACTGAAGACTCAAACAACAATCGAATTTCTTCAGAGATATTCTTGACGACACTCTTCTTACAATGACAGAGATTTTCTGAAAATATTGTTTTTTTGATTTTTTATGAATTTTTAAAAGAAAAAATAACAGCATTTTCATGTGCATTTTCATCTGCAAAAATAAATGAATATAAATACTAAAAAAAGGACTAGCTAAAATATAACACATATAGCCTAAGGAGGAATTACTTCTAACAATTTCAGCTTTGTATATTGAAAAGTGTGTTGCCTCCGTAGCGTAGCGGTCAGCGTGGTTAGCTGCCACCCCGGAGGTCCTAGATTCGATTTCCGGCTCTGCCATGAACTTTGAAACGTGGTATGAGGACTGGAACGAACGGGGTCTACTCAGCCTCGGGTGGTCCAAATGAGTAGAGGGGGTTCGATTTCCACCTCAGCCATCCTCATAGTGGTTTTCCGTGGTTTCCCACTTCGTCTTCAGGCAAATGCCGGGATTGTATCAACTGTTAGGCCACGGCTGCCTCCTTCCCTCTTCCTTGCCAACCCATCCTAATCTTCCCCTCGCTTCCCTCATGAGGCCCCTGTTCGCTTTGCAGGTGAGGCCGCCTGTGCGAGTTGCTGATCACACCTCCCGAGTTGTATTCACCCCGACCAGATGTTCCCAGCTCTAGGACACTGCCCGTAGAGGCGGTAGTGGTGAGTTCCCTCGCTGAGTCCGTGGGAGCTACCAACCTGTAGGGTAAAGTCGATTTCAACAAAATATAAATAAAAGTTCCTAAAAAAGAGGAAATGTTACATCTAGAAAAATATTTTAGTGAGAAATTGGAATCAAAGTTTATTCTGGTTTTTATTCCGGTTTACGATTCCTATTCATCCATTTAAAGCACTAGCACCCATTTGGCTGTTGTTTCATATCCCCTTGCTCTTGCGTCTAACGCAAAATCTTTCTTAAATTTCATTTATAAAAAAAACATTTTAAAATGAACCTTGAAGAATTTACTAACAGGATGCACGACTGTGAGGAGGTATATATAAATTAGCCTCATTTCTGGCTCTGCCAAGGATTTCAATTATAGTGTGAGGACTGGGATGGGAACAACCAGCCTCGAGGCAAAACTGGGTAGAGGAGGGTTCGCATTCTATCTCATCCATCCTGGAAATGGTTTTCCGTGGCTTTCCACTTCTACTCCAGGCATATGCTGAAATTGTTCCTAACTTAAGGCCATGGCCACCTCCTTCCCATTCCTATCCCCAATTTACAAATAGGCCTACACACACTAGTGCAGCCTGGGTAGTTTATTGGCTGAGGAATAACCCACCCACCAAGGGAAGATGATTAAGAGAAGGAAGTAGATTTTGGATTGGAGAAAAAGGATAGAAAAATAGGAGGAGAGTTCCACAAAATTAATAAGTTTAACTTTAAACACACTTAAAGGTGGTTGCCACCGCAAATCCGCTCTCGGATACCTAAAATGGGTACGAGCTTGGTCGAAGCTGACGGGGACCACAGCTAAAACTTGGGCGGTTTGCCAGAGAAAGGCTTTAGTGTATTTCCTCCCAAGCATGCATGAAAGTACTATAGGGAAGGGTGATAGTCTGGCAAGACAAATGGTAAAAGCTTTATTGAGTATGAACGAGGGCATAAACCTAGGAAGAGCTAGGAAAGCCAGGATCTTGCCTAACTGTAGTATCAGAGAAATGATGAATCCAAAAACAAATATTTAATTTATTTGACAATGCAAAGAAGTTGATAAATTTAACAATTAAATATGTTTCAATCTTATTAACAATTTGGGGTCGCAGACCTCCAACAACATTTAGAAATTGCTCCAGGCAAATAATTTTTAAGGTTTTAAACCTGGTACTAAAATCTTGGTAAGATTTTAAAAAAGGCAATGAAATGATTAAAGTTTAAACATTAAATTGAGTACAAGGAGTGTACTATAAGAAATTTCTGAAAGAATATTCTAGAGAGTATAACAACTTCGAAAATAACAATAAGGAAAACATAAAGAATAAAATAGAAGTTCCTACAACTTCTTATATTTAAACAGAATTACTATATGAGAATTATACAAAAGAGGGCAGGTCACTTACTGTGAAACCTGAAGAGATAATCAAAAGGAAGGTTCTCGACCTCCTATATTTTAGATAGGAATCACGAGCCAAATAGGGCAGTTTCCATTTAGTGAGACCTAAAAATAACTCACACAAGAGTTGAAAGAATTGTTTTCCCTTATTTGAAGGGAGAAACAATGTAAGTTTGAAACGTGTATAAACCACGTAATTATACAGCAATTACTTAATGATAAACAAGCAAAATGGAAGGGCACTTCATAGAGTGACACCTTATTGAAACATACCTAAATTTAAAAGTTTATTACGGATTGTTAGTAAGAGGTTTAGGAAAGAGAAATAGGGAATTGAGGAAAAATGTTCATGGCCTTATTTAAATATAAACGGACGATCACGACGCGGTAGAAAAGTTGAGCAAGCACTCGTTTTCACTATAGTTGGTAAAGATTGATGCAAAGTTCACTGTAGAAACTCGAAAGTTCATGAGAAAGAAAGTTTTTACAATGCTGAAAAGAACTGGTTGCACTAGGTAGGTGAGAGTCTATTGCTGGAGAAAATGGTGGATTACAGTTAAATGCGCCATAAAATGTCCAACGGAGGAAGTAAATTCGCTATTTAGCTTTAATTCCGAAGTGAGATTCTTCAATTTTAAGTAGCATTTTCACAAGTGAGTGAAGATTTCATAACGGCAGGACTTGTAGATAAAATACAGAATCTAGAAGGTTCCAGAACGATCTCAGTAGAAAAATTGGGGCCAATGTAAATCCAACGGAGGAACTAGCTCGGTGAATTATAAACAGCGGGTATTAGATAATATCCCACGTAGTGAGAAGATTTCTCATTTAAATAGCTTAAGAAAAGCTCTTTTCTAGTAAGGTTGGCTTGTACGAACAAAAGCTCAACATGGCAAATCCCACGAAGAATGATTTTTGCCCCAAAATAAATAATCTCACACTGCCTAAAAAAGATAGTTAAAAGCATGTGGTCGGTAAAATCATGAAGATGAGGTTAAAACTTGAAGCAGGTACTTATCTTTGTTGCATGGCGAAGTTCCGTATGACGATAACTACTTTGCCAACATGGCGTAGAAGAGAGTATGCCTCTTGGTTTGAGGAAGCTGGCTCGAGAGGAGCCTTAACTGATAGAGTCAACTGCCGTCTGAGAAGTGAGACCTGCTCAACGGAGCACGGAGGGTCCAAGGAAGGGGAAAAGAGTGGGGGGTAGGAGACAAAAGGAGAACATATAAGCATTGCCAATGTTACAACAAAAAATGATCTTCTCTTGCTGAGCTGGTCTTCAAAGAGTTGCTAACAGGCGATACTAGCGCAGCATGGTGAGTAAAAGAGTAGACGTAGTTCTCTTGCTCATGGGGATAATAGCTGGCGATGGCAGTAAAATCTGGTGGCCAGATGGAGAAGGAATTCCTCTTGCACGAGGAAGAGTTGAAGAGCTTCAGATATTCGCTGCTATATGACGCTAGGTGGGTCATAGAATATATATCTGGAACAGACTCATAAAAGATATAAGCGACCTGAACCCCTAAGAGAAAACAGAAGATCACTGTTGGTGTTTGACAAAGAGGAAGGAAGAAAGAACATGCGAAAGCAATCAAAATTGTAATCTCTCGTACCGTGTATTCCAAGAATACACCACAGCCATCACAATAACACAGGTTATCACACAAATGTCTATATGTCGCCGCCCCTAAAATAAGCAACAACAACAACGAGAGATTTATGACCGAAAAATCCAGTAGAATGTATGAAAATGGTTCTTCATGGAATTTCTTGGTATTTTTTCTGTTAAAACTTTCATCTTACCCCACAACATATTCATGTTTGTCAATTTGTGCACCACAACTTAATGGGAGAGCTGGAAGTCTGAAATTTGAATTCCAGCCTTTACAACGACTATGCGTCTTTTTTCCACATTCCCTCCAGACATCCCCCGAGATAGTTCTCGTAACTTGTTCAAGTCTCAGGGCACCTACCCCATTCCTTGATCCTACACGTTACAGTTACACATATTACTACAGTGACCATGGAAGTATTGCTTATCAAAAAAATTCAACACACACCTGTGTACATAGGGCTGATAACCAAGTTTTCCCAAGCCTCTATAACGAAAATATCAACAATAGATAACATAAGTTATCTTAAAATATTCTTCTAGTTGAAAGACCGTTACATTACGAGAGCATGGCCCAGACAAATTGCCATTAAGGGTGAGAAGATACGTTTTGTTTATCAAAGTTTAACTTATTTTATCCGACTGTTTTTGTATGCATTTCTCTATTTAACACAATTTTTTACCTTGGAAAGTAAATGCAATTTTCTAATTGATTATGTCTGAAAAGTTAGAAGTGGTAACCCAGGGAAAACCACTTCCAGGATGGATGAGATGGAATGCGAACCCTCCTCTACTCAGTTATGCTTCGAGGCTGGTTGTGTCCCATCCTAGCCCTCACTCCATAATTGAAATTCTTGGCAGAGCCAGAAATCAGGCTAATTTCTTTATACTTCCTCACAATCGTGCATCCTGTGAGTAAATTCTTCAAGGTTCATTTTAAAATGTTATTTTTATAAATGAAATTTAAGAAAGATTTTGCGTTAGACGCAAGAGCAAGGGGATATGAAACAACAGCCAAATTGATGCTTGTGCTTTAAATGGATGAATAGGAATCCTATGGCAATGACATGTACTAAAAACGGAATAAACTTTGATTCCAATTTCTCACTAAATTATTTTCTTGATTTAATATTTCCTCTTTTTAGGAACTTTTCATTTTTATTTATTTTTTGTTGAAATCGACTTTACCCTTCAGGTTGGTGGCTCCCACGGAAACAGCGAGGGAACTCACCACTACCCCTGGCACTATACAGCCCATGACGCGCTAAGGCCGACCAAGCGACCGCTGCCCGGCCATTTGGCCTGCAGATATTGGGGTGACGCGTGATCAGCGCGTCGGTTTCCCTCGGCCGATAATCTTGGTATTCGTGATCGGGGTGCTGTCTCACTGTCAGACAGCTACTCAATTGTCCTCACGAGGCTGAGTGCACCCCGTTCCAACCTTCACGTCAGTTTTTTAATCCCGGACGGAGCCGGGGTTATCAAACCCGGGGCCTTCGGGTGAGAGGCAGGCGCGCTACCCCAGCACCACGGGGCCGGCCGGAAATACATTATTATTCATGTCAAACTTTGCCTTTGTGAGCAGGACATTGATATTTTTGACATTAACGTATTTTCATTCATTTTGCCACTCCCTATTATCATAAGTAGCAAAGAAACAAAGAAATAGAAGGATTATGTTGAATGCAATTAAAATGCATGGAACATGGTCAAATAAATACTAGCATATATTTAGAAGTGTGTTCCTTTTTCACATGAGCAAAGCAATGTTTATGGATCATAACGGCTATTTACTATTCTTTTGGGGCATAAACAATCAGGAAATAACACTTTCAGCACAAGGACAAACATGTAACATTTGTTACATAGTGTTATCAGTGTTATTACAATACGAATTCACATTTTGAAAAACTTTCCTTTAAGTTATATTATTATTATTATTAGTCCGTCGACGTCGGACTACTGTGGACCGCTGTAAACAATTGGCCGACTTGTCAATCTCTTCTCCTCCCAGAATTTCTTCATACGGTCGCTAAGTCTCCTCCTCCTGTCTTCAAACCAGATGACCTTGGTTCTTGAGCTATGTTTTTCCTGAATCCCTTTGAATTGATCAACCTTCCCTAGAATCCCTGTTACGTTTAGTATATCTTCTGGATTGATTCCAACTTCTAAGAGATCATTTCGTAATTCTGTAACCCAAGCTGTGGAGGACATCAACTTGGCAAAGTTCATGAATATCCTTTTGTTCAACCTACTGTTATTCATCCTGGCGAGGTGACCATAAAATGTCATCCTTCTCTTACGTATTGTGTCCCTAAGCTTCTCCGCCGGGCTGTACACGTCATTATTTCTCGTTTCCCTCCATAAGCCACCTGCTCTCTTTCCTATCCCCAATATTTTCCTTAGAATTCTTCGTTACTTTTTTTTAACTGCTCTATTACTACTTTTCTTTGTTGAGAATAAGGCATTCTGAATTGTTGAGTGATTTTGGTTTAATCACCGTTGTATGTCTTATCTTATTATTATTATTATTACTATTATTATTATTATCTCTAGTATAGTGGTGGTGTAGCGGTCAAGTTGCTTGCCTTTCTCAAAGGCGACAGGGTTCGATTCCGGTAAATGGATGTGTGATTTCAGAGTGAAATGCCATGTCCTGTGGTTCGGATTCCATGTAAAATGGAGGACCCATGGCTCATGATCACGAGATTAACGGTCACGTAAAACTACAAGCTTTTCCTGTATAGACGATTTGACCACTTTCACGCAATGTACAGGTGTCTTGCTGGTTTTCGCGATACAATCAGTAACCTGGATATTTTCTCATTCTGCCTGAGCAATTTTCACATAAAACGAAGTGTTGTTACCTTACACTCGTCTTTGTGACTTAAAAGTAGTTTATGTTCGTCATAAAACTCGTGTATGTTGACGTACGTCCGGAAATATAAGTCATGCGCTGTAAAAGCGGATACGACCTCGAAAATGTAGGCCAAGTAAAGTACCGGTACTTTCTTTGAAATTTATTTTTCAGGTTATACTGTGTTAAAGACGTGTTATTTTGAAGCATCTTCAATGTTTTTCTGAGATAAGAAACTGTGACAGTCTTTAATGTCACATAAACTGTTGGGGGAGTTGTCGATAAGGTGGCCTGAGTGCAGTGGTAAACCTTGAAGCTGCGTATATAACAATGGAGTCGATGTAGCTTTCTGTATTGCAAGTGACTAAGAAACTCCACCATGGCTTTACTTGTAATTTTCTTGTTCGTCACTACAATATTCGTATCATCAGTCCATCACAGTGAGGTAAGTGCAGGACTGTAGTGGAGGCCAGGGTATACCTTACGGCAGGGGCAGCCCGCTCCGTTGTGGTGGTCAGTGTGAATTCTGGGGCCAAGCGAGGATCATGCAGGTGTGGTAGCACAGGGAGAGGCGTTGGTTGCTTGACTAAGAGCTTGAAGTATTAGAAGCCATTTTTCAGAGTTGCCTAGTTCTATTATAGAAAGCTTTCCAGTTGGTCAACACAAATTGTGCCCAATTACATTAGACGAGAAAACAAGTATTTAAACACTCAAACACGAAATAAATATTACATGAGATATGTATCACAAAATAACACGCCTTTATGTACAAAATAAAAGGGGGAGGGACCTTCTTTGTACATAAAAATGTGTTATTTAGTGATAAATAGTAAAAAAAACAACCCCTGGCACTATACAGCCCATGACGAGCTAAGGCCAACCAAACGACCGCTGCCCAGCCATTTAGCCCGCAGATATTGGGGTGACGCGTGATCAACGCGTCGGGTCCCCTCGGCCGTTAAACTTGGTATTCGTGATCGGGGCGCTGTCTCACTGCCAGACAGCTACTCAATTGTCTTCACGAGGCTGAGTGCACCCCGTTCCAACCCTCACGTCAGTTTTAAAATCCCTGACGGAGCCGGGGATCGAACCCGGGACCTCCAGGTGAGAGACAGGCGCGCTTCCCCATCACCACGGGACCAGCCCATTTTGTGATAAATATCGTATGTAATATTGCTTCTAGTTTGAGGTTTGTTTTCCTCCTAATGTACGGTACTCAAAAAAGTTTTGAATATTGCGATATACTGATTTTTTAGCCTACTTTCGATTTTTGCAAAAAATGAAAGTAGATTTATGAGGTCTACAACGGGGCAAAAATTGTGTGTCTGTCTGTGTGTGTGTGAGTGACTGTGTGTATGTGTGTGTGTGTGTGGGGGGGATTGGTATGTCTGTACCTCCCCCTATCAATTCAAACACGGTGACATCATATTGAACGAAATTTGGTACAGAGGTAGTACTAGTAAAGGACACCTCAGTGTCATTGTTTATATCGCCGCCATCTTGAAGGAAACGCAATTGCGGCCACCCAAATATTCAAAGCTTAAATCGAATTACGACTAACCTAATCATCTGATCTCTATCAAATTTTGCAAAAAAAAAACATACCTTCATGTACGAAGCGTCTTCCGACCAAACTACAAGGCTACCAACCCAATAGTTTGAAGATGGCGGCCGTGTATGTGTGGAAATCGATCCCCCGTATCAATTCAAACACAACGAATCCAAATCGAACCACCTTTGGTACAGAGGTGGTACTAGCAAGGGACAACTCAGTGGCATGCTGTACATCGACGCCATCATAACGAAAAAGAATGGCACCTACCTAAATGTTCTGAGCTTAAATCAAATTACGACTAACCTAATCATCCGATCTCTACCAAATTTTGCAACAATATACCTTGATGGCGGTTGTATGAATCATTTTTTTTATTTAGTCAATTTACCCTCTAGGTTGGTGGTTCCTACGGACTCAGCGAGGGAACTCACCACTACCGCCTCTATGGGCAGTGTCCTGGAGCTTGGAACATCGGGTCGGGATGGATACAACTGGGGAGGTGTGATCAGCACTTCGCCCAGGTGGCCTCACCTGCAAAGCGAACAGGGGCCTCATGAGGGATGGGAAGGGATGGAAGATTGGGATGGATAGGCTAGGAAGAGGGAAGGAGGCGGCCGTGGCCTTACAGTAGGTATCATCCCGGCATTTGCCCGAAGACGAAGTGAGAAACCACGAAAAACCACTTCGAGGATGGCTGAGGTGGGAATCGAACCCCCTCTACTCATTTGGACCACCCGAGGCTGAGTAGACCCCGTTCCAGTCCTCATACCAGTTTTCAAATTTCGTGGCAGAGCCGGGAATCGAACCCAGGACCTGCGGGGCGGCAGCTAACCATGCTGACCGCTACGCTACGGAGGCGACTGTATTAATCATGCAAGTATTATAGCGTAACCATACGATTATCACAAGGTCTGGCCTTACCATTCACGCTCATCGTACATAGGGAGGTTTAAACTGTCCTCAAGGAGGTGACCGGTAGGATATTAGCATTTTAATAGTACATTATGCAACGAGCCTATAATGGCTATAATTAAGACACGAGTATTTTTATAAAACGAGCGTATGCGAGTTTTATAATTTCCATACGAGTGTCTTAATTACCATTATAGTAGAGTTGCATACGACTGTTTATGTTCGACGATAATTATCATTTTAGTATATGTTTTAACATAAATATTCATAAATATCTGTTGAGAGTCAGCTACTTGAATTTTGTGATCGCAGAGCGAGCGTTGGGTATTATATATCTGTCTTTCAAGAACTTTGAACGATCGACGCATGCGCTGTGTGTGCTTGCAATGCCATATGCAGGCCATATGTTTACATCTGCCGTCCCTCAGTAATATTGTCACCGGAGTCATTTGAAGACAATGCGCTGTGTAGAAATTAGCGTTGGTGATTTTAAGGTACAGTGCTATTTCTTGTTTCATATTCGCCAGTTAATTTACGCGAACATATGGACGGTGCGTATTCCATGTCGGTAATTTATTATAGCCTAGTTCGATGTTGTGTTTATGTCCGACATGTTGGATTTTGAGCGCATGCGCGAAGGTATCGTTACCTAATTGGTCAATGAACGAGCTCTGATTGGCTGGAGAAATTGTATCATAATGAAAATCAGTGTTATAATGACCATCATTATGATACAGTTTTCTGACACACAATAGTGAGGGTCGAACATAAAATAGAATATGTAACCGCAAGTAGTGACTAACGCTTCAGGCTGCCCGTGCCGTATCGTGCTTACCCATGCCGTCCCGTTGAGTCAATGGCGGCTATTTTTTCTTGTAAATGCATATAGTCCAGTCAAAATATACATCCGACCTTGCAAAAGGTCATGTAGTTCTAATTTTTTATATTTTGTTTGGACCTCTGCCAATAGTATGAAAACAAATTTGCAACTTCGGAAGTTCTGTGCTAGCTGTGTAATAGCCAAAAAACAACCAGACATTTGCACTTTTTCAGATATTGCTCAATATCGTATAATCTATGCGTCTGAGAAAAAACATTGTGAATACCTGTTTACAAGTATATTAAATTGTCTATAATTTGAGTCCTAAGCAAGCTCTGTACGTTCAGTAGTTTCCGAGATACAGTTATTCAAAGATGAGATGGTTTCTCAAAACAGTCAACATTCTTGGTTTTGGTCTCCTAATTTGACAAATATTGTCCAAAATACTCATCCTATGATAAATGTCGTTCATAATGAACTTGAAGTTTATTTATTTACCTTTAATTTGAGCATTAACGGGTAGCTGTAGGACCAACGCTTCTCTCAAATGTGGCATGTAACTGAAAACCTTGAAAAATTGAATTTGAGAAAAATGAAAGCAGAGAGTTCACACAGGTACTATTTTGTTTCATTACAAAAGAAAATAGTTACATATAAAATTATTTTACAATTATTAAGCAACATGTCTCATCGTAATTTCACTTGTGATGGCCTGGGTCTCGAAAAACCTTCCTCTGACGATGGTGCAGGTTTATTTGAGGATTTTTTGAACTGAACATCAGGCGCAGGCTCGCTTTGCAGTTCTAGCAATGTAGCGTGGGGATATCTCCCTCATCGTCCGAATCCCTAGCTGAAGCGATTGCACATTTCAACATATTTTGCCACCACAAATTCGACAAAGGGCTGAGCATTTCAGTCCAGCTTTGCGGCAACTGCAACCGCCACTGCAACTACAGAATCAATAACAAAAACAACAGCAACACAGGACTCTACCGCGGATCAAGGACAAAGAATTTTAACCTTTTCACTGCCAATATTGTGAGAGACTATCAAACCCCTCCATGCTGAATACATTTTTAAAACGTATGTTATTCAGATTAAGTTTCCGACGACATATCTTCTTTGTCCTTGATCCGCGGTAGAGTCTATTGTTGTTGTTTTTGTTATTGATTCTGTAGGGGTTTTGCGGCATCTTGGTCTTGTAGCCCTGTGTACTTGGGTGTGTGTAGAAGTTGTCTGATAACCTGTGTCACTGTGTGGTCTGTGGGCTTACTAGTGTGTGTACTTTTATACGAGAAAGGGTAGGAAGCTGTTATTGTTTCATTTGAGATGCATGGACATCATGGTCATTTAGCCCCGTGTACATGGGTGAGTGTTGAATTTTGTCTCATAACCCGTGTTATTGTGATAGGTGCATTAGTGTGTGTATATCTATATATATAAAGCACAAAGTTTGTCTGTCTGTCTGTCTGTCTGTCTGTCTGTCTGTTATGTATACAAATCTACACCGTTTCACCGATCTGAACCAAAATTTGTATACTTACCCTTTGGAACCCAGCGGGTAACCACGTCAACATTAAATTTCGGACAGACCACCCCATGCCCTGCATTTAGGCCCTTTTGCACAAATCTACACCGTTTCACCGATCTGAACCAAAAGTTGTATATTTAACCTTTGGAACCCTGCGAGTAACACTGTCCACTTGAAATTTCGGACAGACCACCCCATTCCCTGCATTTAGGCCCTTTGGTCCAAATCCACACCGTTTCACCGATCTCAACCAAAATTTGTATATTTACCCTTTGGAACCCTGCGAGTACCACTGGCCACTTAAAATTTCGGACAGACCACCCCATTCCCTGCATTTAGGCCCTTTGGTCCAAATCTACACCGTTTCACCGATCAGAACCAAAATTCGTATTCTTACCCTTTGGTGCCCTGCGAGTAACACTGTCTGCTTGAAATTGGGGACAGACCACTCCATTCCCTGCATTTAGGCCCTTTGGCCCAAATCTATACCGTTTCACCGATCTCAACCAAAATTTGTATATTTACCCTATGGAACAGCGACTAACACTGTCTGCTTGAAATTTCGGACAGACCACGCCATTCCCTGCATTTAGGCCCTTTTTGCACAAATCTACACCGTTTCACCGATCTGAACCAAAATGTGTATACTTACCCTTTGGAACCCTGCGAGTAACACTGTCTGCTTGAAATTGCGGACAGACCACTCCATTCCCTGCATTTAGGCCCTTTGGCCCAAATCTACACCGTTCCACCGATCTCAACCAAAATTTGTATATTTACCCTTTGGAACACTACGACTAACACTGTCTGCTTGAAATTGCGGAGAGGCTACTCCATCCCATGCATTTAGGCCCTTTGGCACAAATCTACACCGTTTCACCGATCTGAACCAAACTTTGTATACTTACCCTTTGGAACCCTGCGAGTAACACTGTCCACTTAAAATTTCGGACAGACCACCCCATTCCCTGCATTTAGGCACTTTGGCTCAAATCTACACCGTTTCACCGATCAGAACCAATATTCGTAAACTTACCCTTTGGTACCCAACGACTAACACTGTCTGCTTGAAATTGCGGACAGACCACTCCATTCCCTGCATTTAGGCCCTTTGTCCCAAATCTACACCGTTTCACCGATCTCAACCAAAATTTGTATATTTACCCTTTGGAACACTGCGACTAACACTGTCTGCTTGAAATTGCGGCGAGGCCACTCCATCCCTTGCATTTAGGCTGTTTGGCACAAATCTAACTGTTTCACCGATCTGACCCCAATTTTATATACTTACCCGTAGAACCCGACAAGTAACACTGTTCACTTTAAATTTCGGACAGACCACACTATTCCCTGCTTTTTGGCCCTTTGGCATAAAACTACACCGTTTCACCGATCTCAACCAGATTTTACATAATTACCCTTTGGAACTCGACGAGTAACACTGTCCACTCGAAATTTCGGACAGACCACTCCATTCCACGCATTTAGGCCCTTTGGCACAAATCTACATCGTTCACCGATCGAAAACAAAATTTGTATACTTACCCTTTGGAACCCGATGAGTAACACTGTCCACTTTAAAATTTGGACAGGCCACTCCATTCCCTGCATTTTGGCCCTTGGCACAAAACTACACCGTTTCACCAATCTCAACCAGATTTTACATAATTACCGTTTGGAACTCGACGAGTAACACTGTCCACTCGAAATTTCGGACAGACAACTCCATTTCCCGCATTAAGGCCCTTTGGTACAAATCTACATCGTTCACCGATCGAAAACAAAGTGTGTATACTTACCCTTTGGAACCCGATGCGTAACACTGTCCACTTGAAATTTCTGACATACCACTCCATTCCCTGCATGTAGCTCAGGAATTCCTCGGGGTTGCCAGCTTCCTAACTCACCAGTCATGAGCCCTTGAGGGTGTACCAGAAGTGGTGGGTCTACACACACCCTGCCTCTTTGAGGGCCTTGAGCAGAAGACAGGAGATATTATGAAAAGGAAAAGAAGGCAGACCCCTCGAAGAATGAGGGTATCAGGAAAGATGAGACAAAGCCAATTAAGGCGGGAAATTGAAAGACTCCCTAGCCCTCGGATACCCTAATACAGTCTGGGTCGGAAGAGAACAAGAGTTGACCAAGGGAGGCCGACAGGAAAGAGAACTGAAATGAGCCCGGCACCAGGAAGTAGAAGCGATGCCAGACTCAGCTGGGGTTCCGTGGTCGCCAACCCACGTCCCACAAGTTGTGAGACCCTGGGGAGGGGAGGTCAGTTGTGAGAATAGCTTGCTGATTCATCGTGAGGTGACTTGAGAGTACTTTCCAGAGCCCGCCGTGTTATCTCCTGCTGTCTATGCTGATGCCAGCACAGGGCCGTTGCGAAACAGTGAGTGATTCCCGGTCAATCTGTATAGGACGGGGAACCCCGAACGTGTGTCATCATATTTCGTCATCATCTGCGATCATCTCAGGTTCGTGCAGCTTGGACCTATATTCTTTGTCTTTGCCGAGCAGTACGCTCTTTCACTAGACGCATCCAGTACAGGCCTAAGCCAGAAAATAAGGTTGAGACTTTGGAAGACATCGAAGCTAGACACCTGAATTACCTATATCAGTTTTAAAATAACACCATGTTCGTTTAGTAGTCATTTTTTCATTACCTTATTATTATCATCATAAGTGCAAATGACCTAGATGTTACGCGCATCATACCAATAATCACCGCCGCATAAAGTCTTTCTCGACTGTGATTTTTAAAATATTTATTTTTGGTTGGTTGGTTCTTAAGTTTAGGGGCTGCGACAACGCGGTCATGTAGCCCCGTCTACTTTGGGTGTGTGTAGAATCTGTCTCATAACCGGTGTTAATTGTGATGACTGTATTAGTGTGTGTTATCTGTTTTTTTAATTTAAGTACAAACTGCAACTTAGAATTCTTCAAATAGTTCGTACTTTTGCCGCCAAGCGCCACCGTCAACGACTACTAGGCCAAGTTCGGAACTTAGCTACTAGACGCCACTGCAGTCGGCTCTTGGCAACGGACGTAGACATCTATGAGCGTTGTTTACCTATCCAATTTAGCTTCACACAGGTGTAATTAGTGGAAGGTTCAATAACATGCCATAAATCTGACATGGGACCGCCGGCTTTACTTCCCCTCCGAAGAAAGGCATAATGACGAATTTTTAACGCTCTTAAAATATCCGACGGCTTCGGCCGGGTTTGAACCCGCTATCTTGGGCATAGAAGCTCAGCATGCTACCAAATACGCCACCGAAGCCGCCATATAGTTATTTTTATTACAGTACATTGTGTACATTATACGTTGAAGTGTCAATTCAATACCGGTAGTAGTTTCCCTTATCATCCTCATCATAAGAGCAAATGACCTACAGTAGATGTTACGCTCATTACACCATTAATCACCACACACAATAAGTCTTCCTCGCCTGTGAATTTTGAAATATGTATTTCTATTACGGTAGTTTGTAAGTTTGACGTGTCAATTCAACAGTAGTTTTTATTATCATCCTTATCAAAAGGGAAAATGACCTAGATATTACTCCCTCATTGTCATTGGGGGCAAATGACTTAGATTTTAAGTCCATCATATTTCTAAGGGGACCTTAAAACATTATCATCATTCCACCGGGCGAAGCCGGGTACTAATGCTAGTACTGTATAATTCAGGGGAGGATTCAATCAATCAACGTATAATATTCGTATAGCACGTTGTATATTAACAAGCTACTACAATCAACATTCAATTATACTCCTTGAAAAGGACAAAGATTTATAAATAAACCAGTGGCGTAGCCAGGAGGGGGTTAATGGGGGGTTAGAACTCCCCCATTGTTTCACCACCGCTCTGGCTACTTGGTGGTGTACTGTTGTCGCCTTTCGGCCCGGGTCCCCATTTGAGGCTACACACGTCTTCATGACAACGTATAACCACAGTCTGCTTGCCACGGTGGGTGAGTGCTTAACGTGTTGGACTACCAACCACAAGCTTGCAGGTTCACTCCTGGCCGTGGTAAGTGATTTTTGAAAGGCGACAAAAATCACGACATGCATGTCATACGTTGTTGGCATGTTAAAGAACCCATTTGAATTCGGTAGGCCGGGTTCATAATGGCAAAATTAATCTCGGGAGTTTACGCCAACACAAAGTTCCTCCTTTCTCTACTAGAAAGCACTATAGTGTCAAGGAGCTTAGATATCTGACCTCCTTGACTTTCACAGCGTTCCAAGGAACGACGAAATTCGACATGCAAGATGCCCTCTGGGTGGCAAATAACAAAGCTTGCACCCGGCACCCGAGGCCAAACGAAATTATTATTATTATTATTATTATTACCGCAGTCTACCTACAGATCACGAAGCTTGGCTCATATTTTTCTACCGCGCGACAATATAACGCTCTCACGCAGCCAGCAAGCATGTGCCGACTGCGCTGTGTTGGTGTAGGTTATTGTGGCTGGATTTACTGTATGTGAGCATTGTGTAACCGTTATATCTTTAATTTAACATGAGTTTTACAAGAGGAGATGTGCCGAACAATAAACAGACCAATATCGGAAGCCATATTTCAGTGTTGCTAAGTAACCTATATGATCGCTTTTCAGTCGGTCAACACTTGTGAATGGTATCCAATTAGATTGGGCGGGGAGTGACAATTTATCTCCTAGTGCCTGAGATAAAAATACATGAATTTTTTTACACGCTTAATAAAAACATTCTCACATAAGAGGGGGTGGGAAGCTTCTTTTTAGTGTAAAAATAATTATTGCATTATGAATTACACAATTATACAGGGAAATTAATTGTTACTCCTCGCCCAATCGAATTAGGTGCATTCGTGTTGACCAACTGAGAAGTCATTCTATTAATGCAGACTGTTCAAATAACAAGAAGAAGACGCCCGAGTTTCCAAACGACCCTAAGAGGTAATACTTGAAATAAGGATTTTAGGTAGGTTGGTTCCTTAATTTAGGGGCTGCGACAACGCGGTCATGTAGCCCCGTGTACTTTAAGAGTGTGTAGAATTCGTCTGATAACCGGTGTTAATTGTGATGGCTGTATTTGGGTGTGTTATCTGTGAATCAGGTAGAAGGACTGCAGACAATTAATTTTTACAAGTAGTTCCTACTTTTCCTATCAAATGCTACCGTCCACGACACCTAGCTGTGGACGTGGCAACTAAATGCCATCGCAGACAGCACCTGGTGGTGAACGTTGGAACTAATATAGCGTTATCAAACTAACCTACACATTTTAGCTTCCACAAGTGCAGTTAGTGGAAGGTTCTTTTTCATGCCATGAATCTATGACATGGGACCGCCGGCTTTACTTCCCCTCCGAAGGAAGGCATAATGAGGGAATTTTAACACTCTTAAAAATGCGACGACTTCGGCCGTTTTTGAACCCGCGATCTTGGGCATAGAAGCTCAGCATGCTAGTAACTACGCCACTGAAGCCGCTCTAAAGATTTTAGACTAGTATTATAAAGCTTTTCAAGGGGAGGGTGTTGGCGCAGTGGCTTAGCTGCTCGTCAATCACCCGGACGGTCGGAGTTCCAATCCCGGTGACAACGGGGTGGAATTGTCACCTGAAAAATTACGTGGTGTCAGGAACGGCATCCGGCCTTAAATCGCCGGTCTAAACCTAAATGAGCCTGGTTGGCTCCGAAGACCCCAATTAATTGGGATAAGCAGTAGAAAGTATTATAACGCGTTTCAATCAAACAACGGAACTAGATCTTTAACTGGTTATAAATCAATAATAATGTTATTGGTTTTAGGCCCCTTTTAAATACTGTAACTGTCGCCTCCGTAGCGTAGCGGTCAGCATGGTTAGCTGCCGCCCCGGAGGTCCTGGGTTCGATTCCCGGCTCTGCCACGAAATTTGAAAAGTGGTATGAGGACTGGAACGGGCTAGTAGTGGAGTAGTGGCGCTTCTATTACCCCCCACCACTACTCCCAATGCGAGCCGATAACCCCCGAATCCGTGGTCGGAGATTCACGAATGAGGTGTCGTTGGACTCGGGCTGACGGGGGCTTTGCTATGGATCATTCATTTCAACCCCTAAATAAAACCTACCCCTACTAGCGGTTGAAATTGTAATTTTTAGTGAAAGTCTCTTTTCAAATGCAACATGTATAAGGTACGCCGCTAAATTGAACTTAAACGTTGTTGCTCATATAGCGCATGCGTTTTGCTGGATGCCGCTATGGACCAACATTTTCGTTTTTCCTTTGTACGCATGCGCACTTGGGATTTTTGTAAGAGGGCGAGCTCTTTGAAAAAAAATGATTGATAAGAAGGGGTTTTGGTGGTGAGGAGAGAGCCAGATGGTCGCCTACTTTCCTACGAAGTTTGCCGATATCTCTCGAACGCAAAGTCAGATTTGGACGTGTGACGTGTCAAATCGCTTGTCTCGAAGCCCTATATATGGTATTAATAGGTTAAAGTTTTGAGAATGAGGGAAACAGGCTTTTTGGGGGTAAAACCATGATTTTAGACTTTTTCCGATATCTCACGAATGCATGGTCGGATTTGGTCCTATGACGTGTCAAATGGCTTGTCTCGAAACCCTCTTTATTTTGGTAATAGGCTAAAGTTTTTGAGATTGAGGGAAACAGAATGTTTTGGGGTAAAACCGTGATTTTAAACTTTTTGCTATATCTCGCGAACCAATCATGCTAGAGGCGTGTACGACGGGTCCAAGGACTCGGGGTGGCGTCCTCTTTGCTATGGACCACTCGTTATATTTTTTAAAAATGTGGAAACTCGATTTTGGGGTAAACACGTGTTTTTTGTGATTTTTGCCGATATCTTACGAACCAATAAGCCTAGAGACGTGTACGAGGTGTCCTAGGACTCGGGATCACGCCCCCTTTCGAATGTGGTAGATATTTTTTCCAAAACATAATTCACAAAGGGCCTAACGCCATACATGTTGAAAAAATATTAATTTTTCTTTTCCTGTTTATAATGTTCATGAAGCGTGGTGGTTGAGAGAGACGATACTGCTGGGTGTGTGTGTTTCAACGAACCTATCGCTAACCACAATGACCATGCTTAATAGAACAATCGCTATTTCGGCGGGTCGGTTTATGACAGAGCGAGGGTTCGTTTTTCTGATCTTTCCTATGGCAGACGGATGGAGGCTAATATTTGAAAATGTGTGAAGCATGCTAAGATTTTTACCCCCGAAGGGGATCTTTAACGTGTAAACGGTGATGAGAACTTGGTTCTATGTTGGTCAAAGCGAGTAGAGAAAACAAACTTACCAAGGAGCAGGAGGTGAATGTCATTTGAACTTATTGGAATGCGCTGATCAGACTTGACAACAGGTGCAATGGAAAATGACAGAGACGCAGAGGACCCTTGAAGGTGAAATAATCTGACCATCGAGGTGGCAGGGAAGAGCGATATGCATGCATACACGTGTGAGATGACATGTACGCTAAACCAGTTACATCCTGTCTTGCTTCGTACGTGACAAAATGCAAGTTCAGGTGAAATTTGATCTGGCACAGGTGTTCACCTTGGGTGTTAGCTGTCCACGTGTACGATAACTGTTAACAAGTCACATCCTGTTTTGCTTCGTACGTGACAAAATGCAAGTTGACGTGTAATATGATCCAACACAGGTGTAAACCTTGGATGTTATCTGTCCACGTGTCCGATAACAGAATGTTCAAGGCGTGGGAATCGCTGAATCAGTAAAAAGTATGATGCAACTTGTGGGAATGATGTCACAACCCATAGATAGGCAAGAGCTGCGAACAGCAGTGGTGGGAGGTGGAGGGGGGGGGGGGAGAGGGGGAGGGGTAATGTAAGAGAGAACACAGGTGGAAAGGGAAAGACAAACATATATGAACATGCACGAAGCGCGGAGCGCTGTACACACAGAGCTATAGGAGGTGTAAAACATGTGTGAATAAATAAAAAGTGCACAGGTTCACACAACATGTAATTTATTGATCCATGAATTAAACATAGAGTTAAATCCTAACCATTTGACAAAGAGTTTATTTCCTTTTTGTTTCAACACTTTTTCCACAAGATAATGCTTAGGAAATGCTGTTTTCTGAAGTTCATGGAGATAAAGTCTACCTTTTATGGGTTGATGGTTGAGGTCCTCGAGTAAATAGGTGACTGGAGTGTCCAGATTGACTTGACGAATTCGAAATAGTTCAGTCCCCCACTGAGGCGTGTAGCCCTTATTGAAGGCAGACTTAAATTTGCTCACTCGAACAAAATCCCCAATTTTCAGTCGGTGACATTTAGGATCGGCTGTTTTTATGGGGTTAAACAGTTTATCCAATCGCTGAATATTTTTGGTCACGAGGCGTGGCTTGGTCCCAATCGTTCTATGTTTGGTGTCATTGTAACGTGATACTAGCTCCGGTAACATGTCCAACCAGCGATACGTGCCCTGAGCGGTAAACGCTTTCCACATATGGGTTTTCAATGTTCGGTTGAACCGCTCGACCACACTGGCTTTGAAATTGCTGTATGTGGTGTAATGGTGAATATCCTTAGATCTGAGAAAACTGGAGAAATCCTTGTTGAAAAATTCTTTCCCCTGGTCAGTTTGTAGCAGCTGAGGTTGACGTTTGGAGTGTTGAATAATATGTTGAAAGGCCTTGGTAACTAGTGGACCAGACTTGCGACGGACAGGTTCAACAAAGGCCATTTTGGAGTAGACATCGATGACGGTCAACATATAGCGTACACCGTCGTTAACGCTAGCATAGCGTATAATTTCAACCAAGTCAGCCTGCCAATGTTCATCCACTCCTCGTGAAATCACCTTGAGTCGCGGATAGTGACGCCTAGCTGGGCGATGCAACTCGTGAGCAATACCCATTTTAATGGGTGAGGGCTTAAACAATAATTTTGGCATTTCGAAGTTCTTGTTCAATTTCTTGAATTTCGCAGTCGTGACCGGTATAGCCAGCTTGACGTGAGGCATGCAACAACTGTAGCCGCTGGACGAGCTTATTGGGATTGTGCCAGTAGATAACATCCACAAGGGGTTTTAATGGTTTAAATGTCACTCCCGAAGCGGACGCTTTACGACGAGTACTTTGACTGGTGGGAAACATTTTTGCAATGATGGTTTTATATTTTTGAGTTATATTGGCATTCACTTGTTGAGTGGGATCATACTGTCTTTTGTGGGCATGGGTATCTAATAAAATGGATTTATATTTGTCAAGATCCTCTGACGTATAATCATGGGAAGAGGGGGTCCGAGAAAAGAGCAGCTTTAACAGTCCTGGTGTTAATTTATAGTTGATGTTTTTAATTACAGCTTTAGTACGAGAAAATTTAATGGATGAATCGCCAATTTGAAAACTATCATCCTCATAGCGAACACCATACGTGGTATCTGTGTTTCCAATAAATAGATCGGTGAAATAGGGTTCCAATGTTGATCCATAATATTTTATTAAAATGGTTTTCAGTTGAGCTTTGTGTTGAGGGGTGGCCAAGAGTTGTGAAAACGGAGACGCCCTGGAAGGGCGAGGTGTTTCGACCATGGCCAAGGATGTCTTTTTTCTCAAAAACACTGCAAGGGGTGCGGCCTTTTTTTAGGTGTAAACACTTGTTCCTCCTCATCCTCAACCTCGCTAACACTAGTCAAATCTTCCTGTTCCTGTTCCTGTTCCTCTTCCTCAGGGTCCTCGTGCAGCGTCTGCGTGGCTTGTGAAACGGTGGGTAGCGTTTCAGATGGCTTGAAAGAGGGCTTCAAGATGGCTTTTAGCGGAGGTGCTAAATGTTGTTGAATAAACAAAGCATGATCGACACGCGATCGTTTCAATTGACGAAACTTTTGGCGAATAGTATTTTTTGCTCTAATAATATGCTTTTTCAATTGACTCTCTGATAACGCCATGGTGTCTTGACAAATGACTTGACAGGGAATGAGACAGGGCCTTAAATAGCAATAAAATGATCAAACCCTAAGCGATACCGTCCTTGGTTGAGTTCACTTTGTTTGTCAATCACTAAACAGGCATGACGTTGAGTGTTCCAGCATTTGGCACACAATTCTGTAAACATTTGAAAGGTCATATCCGGATTCACATGTTCATTATAAATGTGACGACTGTTCCTCTCGTCCTGGATCAATAAATTACATGTTGTGTGAACCTGTGCACTTTTTATTTATTCACACATGTTGTACACCTCCTATAGCTCTGTGTGTACAGCGCTCCGCGCTTCGTGCATGTTCATATATGTTTGTATTTCCCTTTCCACCTGTGTTCTCTCTTACACTACCCCTCCCCCTCCCCCCCCCCCCCTCCACCTCCCACCACTGCTCTTCGCAGCTCTTGCCTATCTATGGGTTGTGACATCATTCCCACAAGTTGCATCATACTTTTTACTGATTCAGCGATTCCCACGCCTTGAACATTCTGTTATAGGACACGTGGACAGATAACATCCAAGGTGAACACCTGTGTTGGATCATATTACACGTCAACTTGCATTTTGTCACGTACGAAGCAAAACAGGATGTGACTTGTTAACAGTTATCGTACACGTGGACAGCTAACACCCAAGGTGAACACCTGTGCCAGATCAAATTTCACCTGAACTTGCATTTTGTCACGTACGAAGCAAGACAGGATGTAACTGGTTTAGGGTACATGTCATCTCACACGTGTATGCATGCATTTCGCTCTTCCCTGCCACCTCGATGGTCAGATTATTTCACCTTCAAGGGTCCTCTGCGTCTCTGTCATTTTCCATTGCACCTGTTGTCAAGTCTGATCAGCGCATTCCAATAAGTTCAAATGACATTCACCTCCTGCTCCTTGGTAAGTTTGTTTTCTCTACTCGCTTTGACCAACATAGAACCAAGTTCTCATCACCGTTTACACGTTAAAGATCCCCTTCGGGGGTAAAAATCTTAGCATGCTTCACACATTTTCAAATATTAGCCTCCATCCGTCTGCCATAGGAAAGATTAGAAAAACGAACCCTCGCTCTGTCATAAACCGTCCCGCCGAAATAGCGATTGTTCTATTAAGCATGGTCATTGTGGTTAGCGATAGGGTCGTTGAAACACACACACCCAGCAGTATCGTCTCTCTCAACCACCACGCTTCATGAACATTATAAACAGGTAAAGCAAAATTAATATTTTTTCAACATGTATGGCGTTAGGCCCTTTGTGAATTATGTTTTGGAAAAAATATCTACCACATTCGAAAGGGGGCGTGATCCCGAGTCCTAGGACACCTCGTACACGTCTCTAGGCTTATTGGTTCATAAGATATCGGCAAAAATCACAAAAAACACGTGTTTACCCCAAAATCGAGTTTCTACATTTTTAAAAAATATAACGAGTGGTCCATAGTAAAGAGGACGCCACCCCGAGTCCTTGGACCCGTCGTACACGCCTCTAGCATGATTGGTTCGCGAGATATAGCAAAAAGTTTAAAATCACGGTTTTACCCCAAAACATTCTGTTTCCCTCATTCTCAAAAACTTTAACCCATTACCAAAATAAAGAGGGTTTGGAGACAAGCCATTTGACACGTCATAGGACCAAATCCGACCATGCATTCGTGAGATATCGGAAAAAGTCTAAAATCATGGTTTTACCCCCAAAAAAGCCTGTTTCCCTCATTCTCAAAACTTTAACCTATTATTAACATATATAGGGCTTCGAGACAAGCGATTTGACACGTCACACGTCCAAATCCGACCTTGCGTTCGAGATATATCGGCAAACTTCGTAGGAAAGTAGGCGACTATCTGGCTCTCTCCTCACCACCAAAACCCCTTCTTATCATTCATTTTTTTTTTCAAAGAGCTCGCCTCTTACAAAAATCCCAAGTGCGCATGCGTACAAAGGAAAAACGAAAATGTTGGTCCATAGCGGCATCCAGCAAAACGCATGCGCTATATGAGCAACAACGTTTAAGTTCATTTTAGCAGCGCATCTTATACATGTCGCATTTGAAAAGAGACTTTCACTAAAAATTACAATTTCAACCGTTAGTAGGGGTAGGTTTTATTTAGGGGTTGAAATGAATGGTCCATAGCAAAGCCCCCGTCAGCCCGAGTCCAACGACACCTCATTCGTGAATCTCCGACCACGGGTTCGGGAGTTATCGGCTCGCATTGGGAGTAGTGGTGGGGGGTAATAGAAGCGCCACTACTCCACTACTCGGGGTCTACTCAGCCTCGGGTGGTCCAAATGAGTAGAGGGGGTTCGATTCCCACCTCAGCCATCCTCGAAGTGGTTTTCCGTGGTTTCCCACTTCGTCTTCGGGAAAATGCCGGGATGGTGCCTACTGTAAGGCCATGGCCGCCTCCTTTCCTCTTCCTAGCCTATCCATCCCAATCTTCCATCCCTTCTCATCCCTCATGAGGCCCCTGTTCGCTTTGCAGGTGAGGCCGCCTGGGCGAAGTGCTGATCACACCTCCCCAGTTGTATCCATCCCGACCAGATGTTCCAAGCTCCAGGACACTGCCCATAGAGGCGGTAGTGGTGAGTTCCCTCGCTGAGTCCGTGGGAACCACCAACCTAGAGGGTAAATTGACTAAATTAAAAAGAATTAAATACTGTGCCGGAATTTTGCAAGGGGATCTTTAGCGTGCCAGTAAGTCTACAGGCACTACTCCCTCGCATTCACGCATCCTTAAATGCCAGCTGACTAGGCCAGGATTAGATCCTGCAAACTTTGGGACAGCAGGCGAGAACATTACTGCTGAGTCACGCAACCAGTCGGTTATAAATCAGATGCATAGCTTCGATGACGTAGTCGGTAGCATGCTGAAGTGCTATGCCCAAGATCGCGGGTTCAAACCCAAAGTCGTCGGGCACATGTCATAGATTTATGGCTCGTAAAGGAACCTACCACTACAATTGGTCGTGTGAAGGCAAAATTTGTTGGCTATTTGGTTATAAGCACTCTATCAAGTTCCAACGTTCGTCGCTGGGTATCAGTGACAGTGACGTCTTGACATTGAAATTGGGGAACCTTCGGGCGTTCATTTGAAATTCACTGCTATGGCTATTGGCTGCAATTCAATTATAAATATCTATGCATTTTATAAATTAAGACATAACTAAACGTAAATGATGTCATCTCAAACACGTGCCGATATTTTAATTTTCAGATGTAGAAAATGGCTTTTTAATAGTCAGAGAGCTGATTTAATGAATAAAGATGTAGACTATTTTGTACAATAAAAACTTATTCTCGAATCATTTTGTAGCAAGCAAATTTATATCGTCAGGATAATGCTCACAAATGTAGATGTGGTACACTGTTAGTTAATTCTCTTATGAAATACCTGGTCTCCCACATGGCTGCTGTGAAGGTACGGTACACGCTATTGTTATTGCTGAAATTATTTGTAAAATTGGCATTGTATTATTTTGTCAAATTCAGGAATGAAAGGTTTCAAACCCTCAGAGAAAATACGAAATACCTACAATTGAGCCAATTAAGACCTTAAGATCTTTATGTACTTTTCGTTTCACAAATCACACTGTACTCTTATTAATTAACTATAATGTTACTCAATTTTACGGAATAACTAGCTTTGATATGGTTAAGAATTTGATATTATATTATACCGATACCAGCAAACCCCCACCCCTGGCTACGCCCATGTCTTAAAGGGTCTACCCAGCGTAAGCTTAAAAGGTGCACGGATGGCAGGTCCCAGACGCAATTCAGAAAATCTGAGGTGAACAGCGAAAATCCAAACACATATAGTCTACTCTCCTCTGAAATCTTAACTCGACGTGACTCGATAGTTGATGCTGGCCGATCTGGGGAGATAAGCTGGCTCGCTAGCTCGTAAACTCGCTCTAAGCTAGTAATTGAAATTCCCACTGAATGGAGATTGTTGGAAGAATTGAAAACGTAAAATCACTTACAGTGGGCGATGTATTAAAGATAGAGATATGCTGTCGCGGACTTTTTTGTAGAACTTTTCATGCTGGCCAATTCTTACACTCATAGTACTGTGCCCTTGCAGCAAGAAATATGCAAATCACAGTATGCCAGCATTGCTCAATTCGGGATTTTTCGGGGCTGCGGTAAGTTCTCCCACTCTGTGACTTACATATTTTGGATTAAATAGAGGATACACTTGCAAAAATAACAAAATCAACTCCTATTTTAACACATTTAATTAATCAAAGATTATGGCGCTACTAACAAATAAACACATAAACTACTGACCAATATCATTCTACTTGTCCAAAGTGAACAAGGAATAGCATAAAAATAAAACAAATATTAGATTAAAACACATGGTTTTCTTTAAAACCAACAATTCACGATTATTTTCACTTCCATAAAGTACTTATCTTAAAGTTCCAAATAACTACGAGCTTCTTTGGCTCGATACTTTCCCATAATAATGGTGTCATATTTTTGTACACCTCAAGAATTATTTTTATCTTTTCTTATCATCAAAACAAATATATATAATTACATTTAAAATTACATGTTAATTATTCACTTCAATATTTGGGCATATCACATGTTCTCCGTATTTACTATCTCTCTCAAGTTTTGCAAATTCACTACGGTGATCGGGAAAACTATTTGTGTACTCCAGAGTTATAAAGATTACTTGACAAAGTCAAAAACTATGATCACTCCCGAAACCTAGTTATCTTCACAAAACTCGTGGATTCCTATTTTCCATCCAATATTACAATAGGGATTTTATTTAACTCATTTGTCTTATAAGACCATTATCACATAAGAAAACTACGATCTGAATTGGCAAGCGATAATATCAATCTACAAGGACCTCGGTTCAACGCCCGGGTCATTAACAACTTTAAACACTCACGGTGAATTTAACACATCTTACAAGACGGTTTTTACCCACCCTCGCTCTATGAGGGTCAGGCCATTATACTCGGGCGTGATTTATGACAAGGAAAGCGACTCTCTGTCTAACCTACGGTGGCAGCTCTCTTCAATGCTTTAAAACAAACCTTCACATTATTCTCAGTTCTGTGGAGAGACCTGGCTTTTACTTCACTTATTTCCATTCAACAATATTCTTTGGCTCACAAACCACTTTCGTAACCTTGGCATTTATTAATTATGAGAGGGTCCTCATTGATTGGGAAGATTAATACACATTCTACGACGAATAATTAGGGGCTTTAACAACAAAAGGATTCTAGGTTTGAATCTCTTAACATGCCTCGGGAACATTTCCACATCAGAGGACTTATACAAAACGCGATTTAGGGTCAAGCCGTAGCTTACAGGACCTACGCTCAATAATACCATAGATTAGCTCCCTTTTAAATAATACACACATGGCCTCGTGATCCACGTCACAATTTAGAGGACTTACAACATATCTCAATTCACTGCAATCAACTACCCTCCATAAGTAATTTACCAAGTACTTTAACTTTTACGCGTTCCTAGCGTGACTTTTTATTTAATTGCGTTCCATTACGCTACACATTACTTTACGGCCGAATGTCTTCCAAAGAACTGATAAATTTCATAGTAACAATTGATACATATCTTAATTCTTATATTAATCTTTTCCGTTGACAATAAATCGCTCCCTTTTTAAGAACATGCATTCACATCATGTCTTATACATTTGTTAAGGCTTCAACGCTCTATATTTTTATATCATTCAATTTAATCTTTATTTAGATTTCTTTACCTTGTTATTCACATCATGTTTTCATTCCTTACAAAAGCTCAAAAGCTATTTCTTTCATATAATTCAAATTTACCTTTATGTAAATATCTTTGTTATAATTATTATTATCACGCTTGCTTTTATAACATTCATTAAATACTGACATTTTATTCCATGCATTTCCTCTACAGGATTTATTATTTCACATACTTATTTATTATTTCTTAAAACTTTATTTTCGTTCAGATCGTGTTCTTATTTAGTTATTATTCATTTAAAAACATCCCTTCTACTCAAACCTCCGGTGGAATTGTACACAAAATTTTTCCCGACACCAAAACATAATGAAAATCTTTACTTACATGTTTAAGGTCGCTTTCTGACCTTTATTCTCGTTTGATGTGACATTTTGGCCCACCTTCTTGACCTACTCCATATTGTACAATCTCATCTTATGTACAGAAATTTCTTGACACATAGTCACTATATTTAACACTGACAACATTTTTTTATACACTGGTGTATCCCTCTTGAACACACATTAAAACACTAAAAAATATTACTCTGGTACATATTATAACACATATCACTGTGCATAAAACGCTTTCACTTTACCTAAAACACTTAAAATGACACTCTTATTTCTTTTCGTACAATATTTACACTTCACTCCTATCACACGGGCGTATCTCAACGATTTTTTACAATTTCTGTCGGCTGTTGATGATCCCTGATGTGAATCCTATCGACCTGCATTGGACGTGTGATTTTACTCGTTCAAAGTTGCTCTCTCCTACAATGGAAACTACTGGTTTCAGTCTCTCAAAACCGCTTCTATTGTCTATTACTCGGCTTTACTTTATCTGCTTTAACTAGGCGATAAATGTCTTTTCTTTGCCGTCACCTCTATTTATATATGGTGGTCTATCGCACCCTATAGTTTCTATATCTTGGCCTCCCTTCGAGGACCGTATACTGTCTATCGTACCGTTTAGTTTCTATATCTTGGCCTCCCTTCGAGGACCGTATACTGTCTATCGTATATTTTTGACGTTTTCTCACTAGAGTACGTTTCCCTCTGGTTTCGAAGCTAAATTCCTAAGTTCCTTTCGCTTGAACTTCTATCTTTCGCGATCGTAATTACTGTTTATTCTTGTCCTTTACAGGACTTAATGTCTTTAACAATGTCTTTACTAAACGTAACGCCGTTTATTTGTTGGAGTTCTTATAACTTCATAACTGTATTGAACTAGTATTCTTCTGGAACTCGAAGTTCCCTACTGATCGCTGGTTTACACTCGGTGAACTTGTAGCATAGCCTCCCACAGGCTCTGGATCGATGTCTGATACAGCTTAACGTCCCCCTCACGGGCTCTTGAATACTGCGTATACGATGTGGTGCAACACTTCCGCTCACGGAATGCTCGTAGACTGATGATTATGATGCTCCAACGTAACGCTCCCCTGGACGGACTAATACTGCATGTACTGATACAGCGTGACGTTCCCCTCACGGGCTCTCGTAGACTGCATGATTGGCTTGGTGAGGCCAGGAGTTTTATACCTTTCAGTCACAAAAAGATAAAATCCTAGTCCTTTTCGTGACCAACTTCTGAACTAATTGTCGCACAATTATAAAAATCGTATCTCCAGACAGCTCGTCTTCCAAACGTAAAATAATCTTCCTGTGCATGGAAATCGATCGTGCATTTCCGAGATATTAATTAATATCTCGTCCTCAACTGTGTGGGTGGTGCTGTTCTTTTTTTATTCTCCCACTCCTTGGGTCTCGGTGAACCCCCAATGACGTCTACTTGCGTTTGCAGTTTTCTCCTGTGCAATTTTTACAAGGTTTTTCTTTACACAAAAATCTCTAATCCAAATTGATTCACCGTACTGTATCTGTTTACTTATTTTTATACTCGTAAACGGGTTAAATTTAATTATTCCTGTTCTGACTCAGCAGCGAGGTTGCCATATTCCTGCAACGTAAGAGCAATTTCCGAGTCCAGCTTCTTCGTCTTACAGTCAAAACTTTCCACTCGTTCTAATAATATCCATGACTGGCTCCTTATAAATGTCAAGAGGGATGAGCTCATCTAAGGAACACCTGGCCCTAGCGCTTGCACAATGTTAGGCTATAATCCTGGCTTGAAATCTCTCTCCGTTCCCTTAGAGACTGTATGATTCTTTCATTCCTTTCTCAAAGTACATGGATTCGACCCTCTTTGAGGCCATGGTACATGGGTTCATCTCTCCCCTCCTTAGGTAAAAAATTTTCGAAAAATTTTGAGGAAATGTATTTTAATTATCCAAAAAAAATATCTTATTTTTCCTTTTTAACTGTCGAAGCCATCATAACGTTATCCGTACCTTCTGATTTTTCTTCCTTAAAAATCCCACGATAATTTGATTTCTTTCATCTTTTTAAGTCATATCCGGTAATTGTGTCGGTTGGGTACGCTCTGTCCCTACCCTTTCTTTCTCCTTTTTATTTGTCTGGATATTAGGTTTCCAGAACCTCATTCTTCTTTACGGGTGTGGTCTATCCCTACCCGTTCCCTTATTTCATCATTCTCCTTCCTTAAATTGAAATTTTCTTCTTCAATAAAATCAATTATTTCTCTTATTTCCCAATATAATTTCTCCAATTCGCATTCGCACTCGAATGTTTGAGCTCTGTTTCCTTTTTCTATCTCATTCTCGTTTCTATCAAAATTGGATTCTTCATCTCTAAATGTTTCCATAACCAGGGCTTGTTCATTGGCTTCATCGAAGTCTTCGGGAGGGTAATACACTTTTAAATTTGCTGAATTCATGGTCACTTCATGATTAGTTTCACAGTGCCGAATTCTATAGGCATTATTTCTCAAATCCCTTATTATTTGATACGGTCCGTGGTACATTTTCTGGAACTTTTTGTACACGCGGTTCCCTGGATCCGAAATGGCGGGTCTTTTTACTAACACCATTTCCCCTGCTAATAATGGCCGATGATACCTCTTGTTCCTATTTCTTCTTTGTCTCCTGTCGGCTTGAGCTTTTAGATGCTCAAAGGCTCTTCTTATACGTACATCTCTTCCAGGCTGAGCGTCTGCTGGCCTTGGAATTACCAGACTCCAAGGTCTCTCTGGTTGCTCATTCCGATGTAACGTTATTGGTATCTCTCCCGTAGATTCATGGATTGTGTTGTTTATACAAAATTCGATAATATCCAAGATATCTATCCACTTCCAATTTTCTTCGGCACAGTATATCCTACAATACTTGGCCGTCTCCCTCATCACTCTTTCTACAGGATTTGCCTCAGGATGGCGAATACTTGACAAAATCTGACGTATTCCAAGTCTTTCTAATTCTTGTCTGAACTCTACACTGGTGAAACAACTACCGTGATCCGACAACAAATTCTCAGGTTTTCCCAGAATCGGTATCACTTTTTCTTTGAGTCGTTTTAACACCTGTTTGGTACTAGTCTTCTGTATGGGAGCAAGGACAACCATTTTAGTGAAGACATCCATAGCCACCATTATGTGTCGATTTCCCCTTCTTGCCTTTGGCAAAGGTCCGAAGTTATCAATAGATATGACTTGACCTGGCCTTTCGGGCAACAATGGTATAGGCTTTTGTCTCATCAGAAATGCATTTGGTTTATCCTTTGACATAAATCACATGTCTTTAGCGTGTCCCTTACAGTTTCTCTCAGTCTCGGCCGTACAAATGCTTCTTTCAGCATCGAGACTGTTTTGTCGACTCCCATATGTCCGAACGGTCTATGGGCTAGCCATACTATTTTCCTCTGCAAAATTGCAGGTACAACAATCCTTAATCGTGTATGGTCAGAGTCCACAAACTTATATAATAATCCATTATAAAATGTGTAATCTTGAACTATCTTATTAGCTTCTGTGTACGCTGGTGTTCCCCTTATCAAACTTCCTTCGAGGAAAGATATGAGCATGTTCATCCATGGATCCTCACGTTGCCGTTGACTAATGCTCTTTAACTCATTTAGAGTACGCTGATCCCTGTCTTCCAAATCAATAGCCATTACTTCCTCTTCTGTGGACTCTGGCTGTCTACTTAAGTAGTCTGGAACTATATTTACTTTTCCTGGGCAGTATTCTATCTTTACATCAAACTGTTGAATGTATAAAGCCCAACGCATCAACCTTTGACTGGATAGATCAGTCTTCATCAAAAAGGTTAAGGCTTTATGATCCGTTCTTAAAATGACCTGAAACCCATATACGATCTTTCGCCAATATTGCAGCGCGTGCAATATCGCTAACAGCTCGATTTCGCTGATCGTATAATTTTTCTCGTGTGGTTTCAGTCTCCGACTTGTGAAAGCTAGATAATTTTTCTTATCAGGGTTATCCGGGTTTTCCTGATATAGCATTGCCCCTATTCCAATCTGGGATACATCTGTTTGAATTATAAATTTCTGATTAAAATCAGGATATCCTAGCTTCACATAGTTTAAGAGCATTTCCTTGGCCTTCACGAATGCTTTTTCTGTTTCCTCCGCCCATTCCCACTTGCCCCCCTTCTTCAGAAGGTCCTGTAGTGGTGCAACAGTTTTTGTGTATGATGGACAATGTCCTGAGAAGAACCCAATCAATCCCAAAAACTGGCGAACGTTCTTCACCTTCAAAGGCCTTGGAAAATCCCTTATCGATTCCAATTTGCGTGGATTTGGTTTAACACCATCCTTATCAATCACATGCCCTAAAAATGTTACTTGCCTTTGACAAAAATTTGACTTCTTTAAATTGATTTTAAAATTTGCCCTTCTTAAGTCTTCCAATAATTTCTTCAATTTTTCTAAATGTTCCTCAATATTCTCCGAGGTAAGCAAAATATCATCCACATAACGGATAGTGCACTCTTTCACTTCCTCTGACAGGTTTCGAACAAGCGCTCTTATTAAGGCAGATCCCGCGGTCTTCAATCCAAACGGACATCTCCTAAAACAATAGGTTTGTTGGTCGAACTGAAATCCAGTCAACAAGCTGGTTTTCTCTTCCAGTTCGAGATGATGATACGAAGAAGTCATGTCAATATTTGTGAAAATCTTCTTGCCTTTGAACTTCCTCAGTATTTCTTTTATGGGTGGTGCCGAATCATTTTCTGGTATGATTTTTGCATTTAAATTTCTGGCATCTAGACACACCCTTACTGAGCCATCCGGTTTGCTCACAATCACTAATGGACTAACATATGGTGTCGCCATCTTTTCTATAACACCTGCATTCATCATCTCCTGCAGTGTTTTCTTAGTTTGTGGGTAATGTTTTTCCGCAACCGGGTATGGTTTTTGTCTGAACGGTGCCCAATCATTGACTTGGAACGCGTATTTAAAATTTTCAATCTTCCCTGGCTTGGAATCAAATACGTCCCTAAAATTCAATAATAATTTCTTTAATTGTCCCTTATTTTCGAGGTTCACTTTAGCTTCCTCTACTTTTCCTGACAGGTTGGTCTCGAACTCAGTTTCCAAATTATCTTCGAGTTCTATGTTGAGGACCTCTAATATCCTTTCTCTGTCCTTACAACCTTCTTCCGTTACTTCTTCCCCATGCCATACCTGTTCTCCTATTTTCACATCCTGTTCCTGTAGGTTAATGTTTTGTTCATCCACATCCTCTCTTTGGATTCTAATGCAGTTTTGCGCTAGGTCTATGATGACCTTGTTCTCACGGATAAAATCAATACCTAATATGACATTATACGGTAATTGATTTACCAGCAAAAAGCATTGCGAAATTTCAGTGTTACCCATGATCAGATCAATGTATACCTGAAATTTGCATGTTAAAGATTTTTCAGGGATAATTCCCTTAATCTTTACACTTGATGTGGGGATTTTTAATACGCGGCCTCTTGTTTCCAATTCATTCAGAAGGGTTTGCGTAATTAAACTTATTGTTGATCCGGTATCAATCAATGCCCTGACCAGTAATCCTTCTATTCTTAGCATAATTATGGGTAATTCTCTTTTGATAGGTGGGATTCCTTCCACATCCTCATTAATTAGCTCATCTGGTCTTGCTATCCAATTCACAATTTCTACCTCCTCCCAGCTCCTGGTATGTTTCCACTTTTGACGATTTAAATTTGGAGTTTTTTTTATCCTGAGGGCTCCCTTTTCCCTCATTCTTTAACTGAGCTTGTAGTTCCAAGCTTTGAGCTCCATCTAGTCGGTCGGGTGATTTCCGGTTCTTGATTGCCTCACTCCAACGGACTTTTTGCCTTTCAGGTTCGTCTGGTCGTTCGTTCATGTAACGAAGACTTTCCTGATATCTTTCCTCTATTTCGGCCCGATATTCATCATCCCTATCCTCTGGCCTTACGTTCCTTCGGGGATAATTCTCCCATTTCTTTCTGTTTTCTTGCCTTTGATGGTTATTGTTATAGGGTCGGCTCTCTTGTTGCCTATAACCCGTATTCCTAGGATTTCTTCCTCGATATCCTCCTCTGTGGTATGGCTGTATTCCTCTAGGCTCTTGGTGCCCATACTCTCGACCTAGTCCTTGAGTATCAGTGCTGGTGGACTGATTCCTGGTCGATGGTTTTTCGCTGGTTTCCTGACTGCTGGCCATGTGTACCTGTTCAGTCTGTCTTTGGTGCCTAGGAGTTACGTGTGACGTCGTCATGTCTAATTGACGTAATACACTCTCCACTTCCACAGCACTTCTGGCTTTGGATGAGATTAACAGCCTCTGAATCTCATATGGCAGTTGTCTTGCAATGGCGGCACACAGGTCGTTCTCAGCTGGAGCAATGTCAAGTTCGCGGAATTTACACAGCTGAGCGGTAAAAAATTCCGAGTACTTAGTTGGTGCATTTGTGCTGTACTTCCTAGAGTACAGATCTAGCCTCAAATTCTCCTGGACGTCTGCTGCCCAATATCGTTTTAAAAAGGCTTCTCTAAAGCCTTCCACCGTATCAAAGGTGTACCTGAAGCTTCTGAACCAGGTGAGTCAATCACCTGCCAACAACTTCTCAATAGCTCTCAGTCTCCGATCCTGAGGAACCTTCATTTCGTTTAAGTACTCTGCGACTTCCTTTAGCCAGTATTTTGGAGTAATTGACATGTTATTACCCGTAAATTTTACCGGTCTGTCCTCATTCGATTTGATAATGTTTATTATCTGACCATTTGTCTGGTTCATGTATGGGGTTGACATCGCCATCGGATATCCTGGGTTCTTGTAAGGGCTCTCCCCTCCTAAGTCCCTATCGGTATCTGTGCCTTGTTCACGGGAATCTACCCATCCTGTCTTTGGAAACTCCTCCTGATTCTCAAATTCTAATTTCCTTTCCCTTCGGGCACTTTCTTCATTAGCCATGAGTTGGATTTCCATTTGACTGTTCTTATGTTCAGTCCTCTCCAACCGGGATCCTAATTCATTTTGAATTCTTTCCTGATTTTTCTTACTGGTTTCCAGTTCTTGTTTGAGTTGGTTTTTGTCGTTCCTGAAGCTATTCCTGATTTCATTTAAGTGTTCTTCTACCTCTTTCTTGATGACCATGACCTGTTCTGTTATAATTTCTGGTTTAACGTCACCTCTGGTATCTAGGTCTTCTCGTATTTCCTTTATCTTTTTCTCCATCTCTCTTTGTCCTTTGACCATATTTACTTTAATTCCTTCCAGTTTTTCCTCAGTTTTCCCTTGACTCTTATATAATATCATCAAGTCATTTTGGATCTGGCCTACTTCCATATGAGTTTTTCCTACTTAATGTTCCGATGGTTCCCTGAACATCATTAATACCCTGACTTATTTCATCTATCTTATGGGTACTTTCCTTATTTTCGTCCTCTCGTTGTTTTCTTTCACTCTGGAGATGCCCCTCGTATATACCTAATCTTCGATTTATTTCACCCTCATACTTCTTTAAGTTATCATCTACCTGCCCGGTAAACAGCTCAAATTGACTTTTCATATCCCGCGCATCCTTTTGATTTTGATTTTTCATCTCAGTTACTTCGGTCTGAACTACACCGATTTTGTTCTCGAGGGTTCCTACTTTCTCCTCAACCTTTCCAAATCGGGTTCCTAGCTCATTCACACTTTGATTTATTTCATCCCGGGATGTTTTACAGATATCGCTGTTAGATTTTATCTGATCTTCTAACTTTTTCTGCACACCTTGAATCTGGGTTACAAGTTTCTTTTCGCACTCATCACCCTTCTTTTCCATGTTACTTAATTTAGTTTCCATGGAAATCAAACTTTTATTTAAATTTCGAAAATTTTCTTGACATTTAGTTTGGGACTCTCCCATACTTTCGTTCAAAGCCTGTATTTGGGCTTGCAATCCTGAATGTAATTCTTTATTTTCCTCTTTAATCTCACTTGCGATTTCCCCTTTTAACTCATTGAACTTGTCCCCAAACTTAGTGTCAAAATCTTGAAATTTGGTATTCATTGTTTCTTCTAAAACCTCTCTGAGTCCATTTGACCCCCTTTTTATTCCCTCAATTTCAGCCTTCACTTCATCGTTCATTTTTATACAGTTAACCTCGATAACTTCTAATTTAGTTCCCATGTTATCACTTTTAGCTTCGATATCTACTAATTTAGTCCCCATATTAGCACTATCAGTTTTTAGTGACTCTAAACTCTCATTTATGGATTCGAACACTTTGTTATTTTCATCCTTTTGGAGGCCCAATGTATTGTTTATAGCCTCCAACTTCTCATTGTTATCGGCTTTTATAGCCTCCAAAAGCCGTTGCATCTCTTCACTCAATGCCATCTTATTAGAATATAGTAGGCTACTAATGCCACATCGCTAGAACATGCTTGAGAGATAGTAATCTGAACCCTTGTGTCCCAATTTCTTTAAAAATTTACTTTGGTACGGGTGTTTACTACACCGTACCCTTTTGATATTCTTATTCATACTCAAAGACCTTTATGGAAGTATTTAAAATTCAAAATTTCGAAAAACCATTTAAAAAAAAAAAAAAAAATTGATTTGTCGAGAAAACTCAGCCCTGCGTACTGGGCGCCATGAAAGGTATTGTTAGGGGGTTGTTTATTTCCAGGGCTGCTCGGTGTGAGTTTCTAGTGACCCATGCTTTCTGTTAACATTATACGTTGTAGCTACTCCTATCATTACTTTACTTTTACATGAATCGACCGTCTATAGTGTTCCTCTAATTATTAATCCAAGCACAGTACTTCTATTCACCCCCCTGTGCCCTTGCAGCAAGAAATATGCAAATCACAGTATGCCAGCATTGCTCAATTCGGGATTTTTCGGGGCTGCGGTAAGTTCTCCCACTCTGTGACTTACATATTTTGGATTAAATAGAGGATACACTTGCAAAAATAACAAAATCAACTCCTATTTTAACACATTTAATTAATCAAAGATTATGGCGCTACAAACAAATAAACACATAAACTACTGACCAATATCATTCTACTTGTCCAAAGTGAACAAGGAATAGCATAAAAATAAAACAAATATTAGATTAAAACACATGGTTTTCTTTAAAACCAACAATTCACGATTATTTTCACTTCCATAAAGTACTTATCTTAAAGTTCCAAATAACTACGAGCTTCTTTGGCTCGATACTTTCCCATAATAATGGTGTCATATTTTTGTACACCTCAAGAATTATTTTTATCTTTTCTTATCATCAAAACAAATATATAATTTAAAATTACATGTTAATTATTCACTTCAATATTTGGGCATATTACATGTTCTCCGTATTTACTATCTCTCTCAAGTTTTGCAAATTCACTACGGTGATCGGGAAAACTATTTGTGTACTCCAGAGTTATAAAGATTACTTGACAAAGTCAAAAACTATGATCACTCCCGAAACCTAGTTATTTTCACAAAACTCGTGGATGCCTATTTTCCATCCAATATTACAATAGGGATTTTATTTAACTCATTTGTCTTATAAGACCATTATCACATAAGAAAACTACGATCTGAATTGGCAAGCGATAATATCAATCTACAAGGACCTCGGTTCAACGCCCGGGTCATTAACAACTTTAAACACTCACGGTGTATTTAACACATCTTACAAGACGGTTTTTACCCACCCTCGCTCGATGAGGGTCAGGCCATTATACTCGGGCGTGATTTATGACAAGGAAAGCGACTCTCTGCCTAACCTACGGTGGCAGCTCTCTTCAATGCTTTAAAACAAACCTTCACATTATTCTCAGTTCTGTGGAGAGACCTGGCTTTTACTTCACTTATTTCCATTCAACAATATTCTTTGGCTCACAAACCACTTTCGTAACCTTGGCATTTAATAATTATGAGAGGGTCCTCATTGATTGGGAAGATTAATACACATTCTACGACGAATAATTAGGGGCTTTAACAACAAAAGGATTCTAGGTTTGAATCTCTTAACATGCCTCGGGAACATTTCCACATCAGAGGACTTATACAAAACGCGATTTAGGGTCAAGCCGTAGCTTACAGGACCTACGCTCAATAATACCATAGATTAGCTCCCTTTTAAATAATACACACGTGGCCTCGTGATCCACGTCACAATTTAGAGGACTTACAACATATCTCAATTCACTGCAATCAACTACCCTCCATAAGTAATTTACCAAGTACTTTAACTTTTACGCGTTCCTAGCGTGACTTTTTATTTAATTGCGTTCCATTACGCTACACATTACTTTACGGCCGAATGTCTTCCAAAGAACTGATAAATTTCATAGTAACAATTGATACATATCTTAATTCTTATATTAATCTTTTCCGTTGACAATAAATCGCTCCCTTTTTAAGAACATGCATTCACATCATGTCTTATACATTTGTTAAGGCTTCAACGCTCTATATTTTTATATCATTCAATTTAATCTTTATTTAGATTTCTTTACCTTGTTATTCACATCATGTTTTCATTCCTTACAAAAGCTCAAAAGCTATTTCTTTCATATAATTCAAATTTACCTTTATGTAAATATCTTTGTTATACTTATTATTATCACGCTTGCTTTTATAACATTCATTAAATACTGACATTTTATTCCATGCATTTCCTCTACAGGATTTATTATTTCACATACTTATTTATTATTTCTTAAAACTTTATTTTCGTTCAGATCGCCTTCTTATTTAGTTATTATTCATTTAAAAACATCCCTTCTACTCAAAACTCCGGTGGAATTGTACACAAAATTTTTCCCGACACCAAAACATAATGAAAATCTTTACTTACATGTTTAAGGTAGCTTTCTGACCTTTATTCTCGTTTGATGTGACATTTTGGCCCACCTTCTTGACCTACTCCATATTGTACCATCTCATCTTATGTACAGAAATTTCTTGACACATAGTCACAATATTTAACACTGACAACATTTTTTTATACACTGGTGTATCCCTCTTGAACACACATTAAAACACTAAAAATTATTACTCTGGTACATATTATAACACATATCACTGTGCATAAAACGCTTTCACTTTTCCTAAAACACTTAAAATGACACTCTTATTTCTTTTCTTACAATATTTACACTGCACTCCTATCACACGGGCGTATCTCAACGATTTTTTACAATTTCTGTCGGCTGTTGATGATCCCTGATGTGAATCCTATCGACCTGCATTGGACGTGTGATTTTACTCGTTCAAAGTTGCTCTCTCCTACAATGGAAACTACTGGTTTCAGTCTCTCAAAACCGCTTCTATTGTCTATTACTCGGCTTTACTTTATCTGCTTTAACTAGGCGATAAATGTCTTTTCTTTGCCGTCACCTCTATTTATATATGGTGGTCTATCGCACCCTATAGTTTCTATATCTTGGCCTCCCTTCGAGGACCGTATACTGTCTATCGTACCGTTTAGTTTCTATATCTTGGCCTCCCTTCGAGGACCGTATACTGTCTATCGTATATTTTTGACGTTTTCTCACTAGAGTACGTTTCGCTCTGGTTTCGAAGCTAAGTTCCTAAGTTCCTTTCGCTTGAACTTCTATCTTTCGCGATCGTAATTACTGTTTATTCTTGTCCTTTATAGGACTCAATGTCTTTAACAATGTCTTTACTAGACGTAACGCCGTTTATTTGTTGGAGTTCTTATAACTTCATAACTGTATTGAACTAGTATTCTTCTGGAACTCGAAGTTCCCTACTGATCGCTGTGTCTTACTTTGGCGATATTGCTTTAAAGTCCGTATATTTAATGTTCTTTATAATTTAGGACTCTTCAAAGTCTCGAACTGCTAACCCTCAGCGTAGCGTACTTATATCGTAACTGGTTTACACTCGGTGAACTTGTAGCATAGCCTCCCACAGGCTCTGGATCGATGTCTGATACAGCTTAACGTCCCCCTCACGGGCTCTTGAATACTGCGTATACGATGTGGTGCAACACTTCCGCTCACGGAATGCTCGTAGACTGATGATTATGATGCTCCAGCGTAACGCCCCCCTGGACGGACTAATACTGCATGTACTGATACAGCGTGACGTTCCCCTCACGGGCTCTCGTAGACTGCATGATTGGCTTGGTGAGGCCAGGAGTTTTACACCTTTCAGTCACAAAAAGATAAAATCCTAGTCCTTTTCGTGACCAACTTCTGAACTAATTGTCGCACAATTATAAAAATCGTATCTCCAGACAGCTCGTCTTCCAAACGTAAAATAATCTTCCTGTGCATGGAAATCGATCGTGCATTTCCGAGATATTAATTAATTTCTCGTCCTCAACTGTGTGGGTGGTGCTGTTCTTTTTTTATTCTCCCACTCCTTGGGTCTCGGTGAACCCCCAATGACGTCTACTTGCGTTTGCAGTTTTCTCCTGTGCAATTTTTACAAGGTTTTTCTTTACACAAAAATCTCTAATCCAAATTGATTCACCGTACTGTATCTGTTTACTTATTTTTATACTCGTAAACGGGTTAAATTTAATTATTCCTGTTCTGACTCAGCAGCGAGGTTGCCATATTCCTGCAACGTAAGGGCAATTTCCGAGTCCAGCTTCGTCTTACAGTCAAAACTTTCCACTCGTTCTAATAATATCCATGACTGGCTCCTTATAAATGTCAAGAGGGATGAGCTCATCTAAGGAACACCTGGCCCTAGCGCTTGCACAATGTTAGGCTATAATTGTGGTGTTTGAAGCCATATTTTCAGTGTTGCCTTAGTAAACAAGAGTTTAGTGCTTTTCAGTCGGTCAACACGAATGTACCCAAAAGAGATGGGTTTTATTAATCTCATGTAATTTATTTCAGGATTAGGGCATAACCCATCTCTTTTGGGTACATTCGTGTTGACCGACTGAAAAGCACTAAACTCTTGTTAGGCTATAATCCTGGCTTGAAATCTCTCTCCGTTCCCTTAGAGACTGTATGATTCTTTCATTCCTTTCTCAAAGTACATGGATTCGACCCTCTTTGAGGCCATGGTACATGGGTTCAGTACATAGATATTTTTATTGATTTACTCAGCGTAAGCTTAAAAGGCGCACGGACGGCAGACTTTCCTTCGATTCGATTCACTGAAATCGTTACTGCTAGGCTTCCTTTGGTCATAAATGAATGTTTTCCTACAGAAACCTTTCTCGAGAATTCCTTTACTGAATGGTGAAACCGGCATCAAAATCCATTCAGTGGATTTCGAGATTATCCGTTACATCCAAGAATCGGGGACTTTGTTTTATACTCTGAATAGATGCCAGCGATGTCATACAACTGTACCTAGGGATATTTGTAGAGGACTGAATTATAAAAACAGAGCATTTTCTTTGTTCCTATGAATTAAAAGTGTACAGTTTGTTTATCAACATTGTGGCTTTTCTATTTTGTAGTAGTTCGAGATTTAAGATGACTTCTTCTTCTTCTTTCTTTCTTTCTTTCTTTCTTTCTTTCTTCGTCATGCCCGACTAAGGAGCGTGATTAACTTATTTAGGTGATGGCATTGCCTTTCTCTTCTCTCAAAATCTCTTCATCTTCTCGCTGTGACTTCTCTTGCGATCTTCTCTACCAGGTTTTGTTGGTGATAGTGCTTGGATGGTCTGCAAAGCGGTGATTATCGACTAATTCTCTGAACTTAGCTCTGTCTAGTACAATGTCATCTATGATGCCTATTTCCTGAAGATCTTTTCCAACTTCAAGCAGCTAGGTGTTTTTAACTTTCATTGACAGGGCAAGGCCGAGAATCCTTTTGGTCAGTCTCTGATTGCCCATCCTGAGGATATGCCCGTAAGATTTCAATCGTCTCTTCCTAAATGTATCTGAGATTTTCTCCAAGTGCTGGTATAAGTCTTGGGATTTTCTTTTCATCCAGATTCCCCCTGTAGAGACTGGTCAAAAAAATCTTAGGATTTTCCCTTCTTGCTTTTCCACACCTTTAATTAATGATATGTCCCCAATAATCAGCGTTTCAGAAGTATATAGTACTTCAGGCTTGATTACAGTGTCGTAATGCCGTCATGTTGCATTTCCGGATATTGATTTATTATTATATCCGTTCCAAGTGATTCTGTAAGCTTTTTGCCGTTTAGGGATCCTTTCTTTGTTTGCTTCACGATTCAGTCCGGAAGGTTGGATGACTTCTCCCAGGTAATTGCATTTAGACACTTGAGATATGTTGCCGAATTTAGTTGTCATTGGTAGTCCATTTAGGTGCCAAAGAGATCGCTCGATGTAGTGTGTTTTCTGGTATGATATCTGGAGTCCTGTTCTGGATGCAATTTCGTGAAGATTTTCCGTGGAGGCAATCACTTCCTGTCTGTTATTGGACAAGATTGCGAGATCATCAGCGAAGGTCAAACACCGTAAATGAATTTTGTTATTACGTAGTCTGTCAGGGGTTATTCCTTTAACTTATTTCTCCCAGGTCCTAATTACTTTTTCTAGAATACGATTAAACAATAGAGGGGACAACCCATCTCCTTGTCGGACCCCTGTTTTAACATCAAAAGGTTCAGATAATTCCCCCGAGAATTTAACCTTTGATGTTGGGCCTGTTAGTGTTTGCTTGATGAATTCTTAAGTTTTCCTGTCTACTTTGAATTCTTCCAGAACACGAATGAGAGTCGATCTGTCTATCGAGTCATAAGCCTTTTTGAAGTCTACAATAGTAATCACCGTTTGCCTGCCATTACGAATTTGTAGGATGGTCTTAAGGTTATGAATCTGTTCTGTGCAAGACCTACCTTTCCTGAACCCTGTCTGATATTCTCCAATTCCATGATCTGTTTGCACTTCAAGTCTCTTGAGTAGAATTTTGGAAATAATTTTGTAAGTGACTGCAAGTAGAAAAATACCTCTGTAGATATTAATGTCAGTCTTATCCCCTTTCTTATGCAACGGGTGGATTATTGCACACTTCCAATCTTCTGGAATTGTTTCATTAGTCCATGACTTAAGTTTACAATGCGAATAATCACTCAGGTTATTTAAAATTCATAAAACCCCTGAAAAAGTGAAATCATCTCTTCCGGGAATAACGTTCTCAGTGCAGTTGCCAGCTTGCGGGCCGACGCGAGCGCTAATGTCGCCTCACCTACCAAGAGGATGCATTTTCGTAAACGCAGCGAGCTTCGCGACTGTGTATTTTAGACGGTGGTAATACAACTCCGTCCTCCCGGGGTTGCAAATCTGGCGTTTCCCCCGCCAAATATAGCTTAATTCAAACTGAGGCTAGCGCTAAATAATTTTGAATCTCACATAGCGGGACAATATTAGCTATTTTTTCTTTTCTTGATGGGAAAGATGTTATATGTAATTTAATCTAGTTTTTATTAAAAACTAGCCATACCCGGCATGCGTTGCATGCCAATCAAAGAAATTGTTGGCGTTGTAACTTTGTTTGTTGAAGTGCTTTTGGATTCACAATATTTTTTTCTCTTTCCACCATCTCTAAACTATTATAAAACTGATTTACTACCTGAAAAAAAATCATGGGAGCGTGCTCAACAACTCAACACAGTTTCATCGCAATGAAATAAATGGTATATGAACGCATACGGGACTTCGTTGAAACGATTCGAGCGCCGTCACCCATTTGTTGAATATACTCGTACGCCACCTATTGTAAAATGGATGTACTAATTCGGAAACCTTCCCTGGCCTGTACACAACAACTCATCAAAGTTTCATCGAAATCGGATGAATGGCATATGAACGCATACGGGATTTTGTTTATACGATTCGCGCGCCATCACTCATTTGTTGAATCTACTTGTGCGCCACCCATTGAAAAACGAATTTACTAATTCATACACCTTCGCAGGAATGTACTCAACTCACCAAAGTTTTATCACAATCGGATGAATGGTATATGAACGCATACGGGACTTGGTTGAAACGATTCACGCGCTGTCGCTCATTAGTTGAATCTACTCGTGCGATGCCAATTGTAAAATGGATTTACTAAATCAGAAATCTTCGCGGGAGTGGAAACAACATTTCACCAAATTTCATTGCAATCGCATGAATGGTACAGTATATGAACGCATACAGATTTTTTTTAACGATACGCGTGCCGTTACGCATTTGCTGATTCTACTTGTGCACCACCCATTGAAAAACGGATTTACTAATTCATACATCTTCGCAGGAATGTACTCAGCTCACCAAATCTTTATCTCAATCGGATGAAAGAATGGTATATGAAAGCATACGGGACTTTGTTTAAACGATTCGCGTGCCCTCGCTCATTTGTTGAATCTACTTGTGCGATACCTAATGTAAAGTGGATTTACTAAGCCAGAAACCTTCCCTGAAGTGTACATAACAACTCACCCAAGTTTAGTCGGTATCGGACGAATGATATATGAACGCATACGGGACTATGTTGAAACACATCGCGCGTCGTCGCTCATTTGTTTAATCTACTTGTGCGATACATATTGTAAAGTGGATTTACTAAGCCAGAAACCTTTCCTGATGTGTACACAACATCTCACCCAAGTTCCATTGCTATCAGACGAATAGTATAGGCCTATGAACGCTTACGGGACTTGGTTGAAACGCGCGCGCGTCGTCGCTCATTTGTTGAATTTACTCGTACGCTACCTATTATAACATGGATTTACTAAGCCAGAAACCTTGCCTGTAGTGTACACAACCTTTCACCCAAGTTTCATCGCTATTGGACGAATGATATGTGCACGCATACAGGACTTTGCTGAAACGCTTCACCCGTCGTCGCTCATTTGTTGAATCTACTCGTACGCTACCTATTGTTAAGTGGATTTACCAAACCAGAAACCTTACCTGAAGTGTACAGGACATCTCACCCAAGTTTCATCGCAATGGGATGAATGGTATACGAACGCAAGTGGGACTTTCTTGAAACAAACGCACGCAATTTTGTTGAAGCTACTCGCGCGCCATCTATTGCATATTGGATTTACTACGCCTATAACTTTTCCGGGACTGTGCACAACAACTCACCAAAATTTGATCGCAATCAGATGGATGGTTTATGAAGGCATAAAAGACGAACAAACGAACATCCTTATATATTGTGCCCGTCAGAGAAGCTATCAGGGCTGCCAACAGTCAAAGCGACATCCCTAACACCTCACTTGCCGGACCCATGTGCCATGAGGAATGGGTGAATTTCTTATAGGCCATAGCGGCACGAGAATCCATGATCCATGGGATCCGTGGTAACATGGTTGCTAAAAGGTCATAGACAGCCCAAGAAAATACACCTCCTAAAGCTAGACTGAGAAATAATCTTCCAGACTTAGGTAAAACTTGTAGAAATATTTATTCAAAATATTCAGACACCTAGTCTAGTTCGGAGGGTCTCTATCGGCTAATCCTCAAACTAATAAATCAATAAAAAATAAAAGATCAGTACCCTAACTGTAAACTACTGTAAACTCTCGCGAAAGATCTATCTGACAAAGTAAAGCAACAACAGCAACGCTAGGAAAATGGTACGGCAATAGTCTCTAAATCAAGTTACAAAATAAGCTAATAACAGAATTTACATTTAACAGGGTAGCAATAGCAAGTCTAAGTTAGGATGATACCATTTCCTCATTTACATTTATTTTTAAATCTAGCTACTGCTAGAAAAAAATACAAAATTTACGGCGATGACGTCCGTAAAGCAAAAACAATTTAATACAAAATCTACATGACAAGCCGAAAAAAAAACATTAAATGCCCTCTTATAATCGAAAAAAACCAGCCGCGGTGGCCGAGAGCGCTAAGGCGCTACATCGTGCCTCGCTGGCATCGGGAGAGCGTGGGTTCAATTATCAACTCGGCCGTCCTGAAAATGGTTTTCGTGGTTTCCCATTTTCATCACCAGACAAATGCCGGGACGGTTCCTTTCAATAGGTCCAAGGCCGATTTCCTTCCAATATCCCTTCCCTGACCCGTCCTGAAAAGAAAAGTACATGGCCATTGGCTGCATTAATAAAATAATAAAAATTATAAAATTATAATCTAAGTAAAGGGTAAACCTGGGGTTATCATACACTTGAAATAAGAAAAAAAAGACCATAAACATTATTTTTCTTGCCTTCGCCCTGGGTTACTCTTTGTAAACCAGTGTCATCTACGTGCATGTGATTTACGTTGGCGATTGCGTAGTGAAAACTACGTCTAACGTCGCATGAGGCTCACGCTCCACCAGCTACTGACTAAAGGTCGAGCAAGCACTCCGTCGATAAAAATTAGTGTCATCTGTCCTAGATTACTTCCACAAGAGAAGTGTGCACAAAGCAAGTGTCAGCCATCAGGTCCAAAATGCAAGAAAATCAAGTTTAAATACTATAAGTAGTTAATTATCATCAGGTTTATAATACTGATTTTACTGATTATTAGAATCGTTGGTTTAAATAATCGTTGGTTTATGACGAATAGGCTGACAATCCTGAATACCTTGGGCTTAGCAGTAGCAGTCTCGTGCGAGATTTATCTCTGCTATAAAACACTGTCAACGAGCTCTCCCGCTCGGACATAACAATAACACAGGCTATTAGTGGCTCTCGGCTCACTTAATTTACCTCTGGGTAAGGCCTGGTCTAAACATCAGTTACCTCCCTACAATAACACAGTCAACAGAATCGAAGTCTGGACACACATAAATATAGCCTCTAAACAGGTGCCTCATCTAGCCTCCTAATTACCATAAATAAGCCTTAACATAACGTGAAATCATTCTCAGATGGTGAAGAAAGATATTCGCTTTAGTAGCGATGCAAACACATGGCTCTCGCCGGTCATCACTAAGTAGCAAAACATATGATTATTACAAAATGGTGGCCTGGACATTGACCTACATATGAGACACATCATCTAAATGTTAGTAATGCTATAAGCATAGTCAAAGAGTCTGAAAAAGTTATGGTCCCACTGGGTGAGTGGTGCTCTAGTACACTGCATGCTGGGAACTGTTAACACCTGTTCATGATCTCAGCTAGCCTCGCTACTCGCAATCATCTACACGGACGGTTTAGAAAATGCACATCACTGAAGGCAGGCAGCTTTCACGCAGAAAGTCCTATTAGAAAACTGGCCTTGTTATCATGTCCCAGATATAATAGAAATTTACACAAGCATTAGGCTTGAAATCACGCCTTAAAACTATGCTCAAAGATATAGCATGTTTGTAAAAGTAAAAGAAAAGAAAAACATAGATATTCCACTTCATCTGAATCTCTTTGAAATGTGCAGATATGTCAGTTCATAACTGCTCTGTCTAAATATAACCAAAATAATAACTGTGTCGAAACACTGACACGAAATAAACATTATAAAGGCGCAAATCTTACAATTGCTAAGTTTGCCAATGATACGGCATTCGTTGCAGGGTTCGATGCTAGATTGCATACAAACTGTAACACTCTGAATGTGTTCAAACTTGAACTGGATGGCTTCATAGCACATCAAAATGAAAAAATGACATAGTATTACAAAACTGATAGCTTCAGTCGGCTATCCAATGATACGGACTGTTCTGACTAAATCAGTGGCGTGACAACATTTGCTAGAAAGGGGTGTTATAAAAATAACACTGGCCACGACGTCTGATCGTCATCCCAAATAACTGTACACAAAATCACCCACCTAGGGTTGAACAAAACGTAGTAACAAGACTACAGTCAAGCTTAGCAGGGGTAGAAATAACATCTTAACGATGTCCCTCAGAATGCACCGTGATCGAAGAGAAATTCAATCACAACAGGTTACTAACAATCACTGAAAGTGAACTACAAGGATTAATTCTAACCGTACAAAACCTTCCTATGGCTTGTCGAGGAGTTCGGATGATTCTACAATAAACTACAATAAACTACACTAAGCTACACCACAAAAGAACCTCACAAGGAATGAATATTTCGGACTCACAAGAAAGGATGTCTACATCTCGGTCTTTCCAACGACCCGAGGGATATAATAAGGCTTTGGTCTCCGGACAAGGGTTATCCAATCTGAGCCTCCACATCGGCTCTATCCATTTCCACGGCCTTTATTTGTCCTCGTCGTTGTCGTGATGATATAACCAGACTCCTCCTCAAAGTCGTCATCTCCCTTGGATTAGCGGGTGCTAAAGCCATGATTCTTCGGTCATCGGCTGTAGTTCTCCGGTCCTCTTCTTCACATGATGTAGCTTAACAGCTCATCTCCACAGGTGATGCGTAACAAGGATTGTCGTACACGTGGTCATCAAGACATGACATCTGGAAGTATGACTTTACCACTTTAGGATACGATAAATAAGCGTAGCACAATTGCACAGAAGCTAGCTTTAACGTGGCACTAAACTCACTGCTGCTACACGGCGCAGATGGTTTAAAAATTGGCCATGCACTATTATCCGCTTCACTGACACAGATTTTACTTGCCCACAAATCACGTGGCATCGGCGTTGTGCTTCACTGAAAAGAATCGCACTTGCGATTAAAGCAATATTCGTAGTTATGAGTGTTGAAATGATTCACTCGGTTAATAATAATTTCACTGTGAGTGATGTATTTTATCGCCAATTGACGATGTCGAAATATGATGTTCAAACATGTGGTTGAAAAATGTGGTGTTCCACGATTATGATCACTTTTCCCAAAAATCCACACTATTCGTAGCACAAGCCTTCGCCGGCTGTAATATTTACCAATATCATGTACTATTCGAAGTTAAATAAAGTGCGATGCACTAGGATTGCTTTCCTCGCCTTCAGGCGGACTGTTACCTCGTCTTATAGACGGACTTGACACAAACGGCATACAACTTGGATGATAATCCAAACACATGTGGTAAGATCTCAGCCCTGCGCTGCGTGAGCTTGTGACTACACTCGTCGTGCAGCGTCTGTCTGGTTCCGGTTCGCGTATCTGCGGGGTTACTACCTTACCAAAAGTAGAAATCACATTCTAAAGAATGTTTCGATGATACAGAATTACAGTATGATAATATCTGAGCTTTGTAGAAAATAGAAGTGTCATAATTTAGCTTCAGATTATTTAATAGTGGTTTTCTCCGTAGTCAAAAGATCAACCATTTATAACTCCAAAGAATGTTAGCATGTAGCGACAGCATGGTCGGTCAGTGGGTACGTTCTAAAGTGATGCATCAAAAATGCGTTGCGGTGAAAAATATCACATGAACCAGTGGTTAGCGAGTTATATATACATATATATATATACTAGCTGTTATGCCCGGTGTTGCTCGGGATCACAATTGGATATTAAGAGATTGTACCTTTGCTCGCATTGTCGTATTGTGTGCAACCAGGAGGAAGGTCGTTGTTATAATGAGCAATATTAATGTCACTCAATGTCCTTGAGCGTGCTTTTTATATCATCAGATCACAAATTGTGTTGAAGTTGTTAAATAGGTGGGTAGAACGGATCTATACTGCTCGTAGCTTATAGATTAAGCCTGAAATTTCGCTAATATAACTGAATATTTAAGGAGCCTACTTTTATCATTGTATACATTATTAACCTAATTAATACATTTTAGGGGCCAATGATTTTCTTTTTCCTAGTTATATTAGGCTTGCTGGTTTTGTCGAACAGCAACATTTCAAGAGGATAATGGTAGTCCGAGGATAAACGCTTCATAATAATATATACATTTGAGTAGGGGAAAAATAATACCAAAAATAAAACAAGTAGTTCCGTAAAGAACTATACAGCCTATTTTCATATATCCTGCTCATGTTAATTTCTTCTAACAACATACAAAATTTCAGTTTAATTGCTGTAACAGATTCGTAGATATTGAGAACCGTCTAAATATTTCAGATTGTCGCCAGGTTGGATTTTTATTTTTGTACTATTACATTAAGATTATTGTGTACGTGTGGTATTCAAACTTCAATCGCATGATTAGAACACAAGAAGTAAAAACTAGATTTTAAAATTACGCAAAGCAGCCATCTTGTGATTATGCAAACAATTGAAATAAATTAGATGCCAGTGGATCAACATTTGTATAAGCATTTAACGTGCAACATTTCACAGCACTCGGATAGTTAATTCGCGAGAATCGTCCATTTAAATATTTATACTTCGCGTCGCCGCCATGTTGGATTTGTGCTCACCAGGTTAATGAAAGTCCTATAGGTGAACATATGTTCATAGTCTCTATGAACATTAAAAAAATCAGTTTGGTTGCTGTAAAAGATTCATAGATATTGAGAACCGTCTAAATATTTCGGAAGCTCGCCATTTAGGATTGTTATATGTATAGGCCATAGAATTATGTACCATTCAAGGACAATTATTGCCTAGGTTCATTATTCAAACTTTCACTTCGATCGCATGATTACGACACAAGAAATAAAAACGTAATTTTAAAATTTCGCACAGCCGCCATATTGAGGTTATGTAAACAATTGATTTAAATTAGATGGCAGTGCATTACAATCTGCAAAATCATTTACTGTACCACATTTCACTGCGCTCAGAGAGTTGAATCACGAGAAAAATCTATTAAAATATTTCAAATTCGCTTGGTCGCCAAGTTCGTTTTTTACTTTACAAGTTTATGAAATATACATAGATAAACTTGTACCAGTACCCTTTATCACCGTGCAAAATTGCATGATGATATCTGTAATAGTTTCGGAGTTATAGAATGTCAGTGAAATATTTCGCACAGCCGCCATTTTGAGGTTATGTAAACAATTGAACTAAATTAGACTCCAGTGCATTACTATGTGTATAAACACTTGCTGTACCTAGTTTCATTACGTTTGGATGGTTAAATCGTGAGAAAAGTCTATTTAAAAGTCTCAACTTCGCTTGGTCGCCATGTTCGTTTTCTACTTTACAAGTTTATGAAATGTACATAGGCAAACTTGTATCAGTACCCTTTATCACCGTACTAAATTGCAGGGTGATATCTGTAATAGTTTCGGAGATATAGAATGTCAGTGAAATATTTCGCACAGCCGCCATTTTGAAGTTACGTAAACAATTGAACTAAATTAGACTCCAGTGCATTACAATGTGTATAAACATTTGCTGTACCAAGTTTCATTACGTGTGGATAGTTAAATCGCGAGAAAAGTCTATTTAAAAGTCTCAACTTCGCTTGACCGCCATGTTGGTTTTGTAGTCACCAGGTTTTTGAAAGTCTCATAGGTGAACTTCTAGTAGTACCCTTTATCACCGTACACAATTTCAGGGCGATATCGGTAATAGTTTCGGAGATATTGAATGCTAGTGAAATATTTCGCACAGCCGCCATTTTGCATTGGTGAGACGTAACAAAATTTGAAGGGCACGGTCGAGGTCGCCGGGAATAGTGCTATGAACATACCGAGTTTCATTGAAATCGCTCCAGCCGTTTAGATTTTATTAGGGGGGGACACACACACGAATCACACACACACACACACGCACACACACACGGACAAAAGGTGATCTCATAAGCCTATTTTTTCAAAATTGAAAATAGGCTAATAAAACATACTAAATATCTTCTAAGAATCTATATGTCAGTCTTTAAATAAGAACTGCTCGTACATAACGCACATTTACAATTCTAGATTAAACGTGAAATCACTTTTTTAATTTTCTTTGGCCTTTTAGTTCTTTATGTGGTTGGCAAAATAACCTTTCATAAATATTGAACACCCATCGTTTAACGTCCTCATACTTTTGTACATTTAACAAGTAGTTCCGTGAAGAACTAAACAGCCTATTTTCATATATCCTACTTATGTTAATTGCCACTATTTAACATACACAATTTCAGTTTGATTGCTGTAATAGATTCGTAGATATTGAGAACCGACTAAATATTTCGGATGGTCGCCATGTTGGATTTTATATATGTAGGTCCTAGAGTTATGTACTGTTACATGCAGATTATTGTGAACGTGTAGTATTCAAACTTCAATCGCATAATTAGGACACAAGAAAAACAAGGAGATTTAAAAATTTTTCACAGCTGCCATCTTGAGGTTATGGAAACAATTGAAATAAATTAGATGCCAGTGGATTAACATTCGGATAAAGATTTACTGTACCAAGTTTCACTGCACGCGGATGGTTAAATTGCGAGAAACGTCCATGTGAATATTTATAATTCGCATCACCGCCATGTTGGATTTGTGATCACCAGGTTATTTAAAGTCCTATAGGTGAACTTAAGTTCATAGCCCCTATGAACATTAAAAATGCAGTTTGATTGCTAAAATAGATTCGTAGATATTCAGTATCGTCTAAATATTTCGGATGGTCGCCATGTTGGATTGTTAAATGTATAGGCCATAGAGTCATGTACCATTAAAGGAAAATTATTGGGTAGGTTCATTATTCAAACTTTCACTTCGATCGCATGACTACATCACAAGAAATAAAAACTTAATTTTAAAATTCGCACTGCCGCCATCTTGAGGTTATGTAAACAATTGAACTAAATTAGATACCAGTGGATTACAATGTGTATAAATATTTCCTGTACCAGGTTTCAGTGCGCTTGGAACATTAAATCGCGAGAAAGGTCTATTTAAAATGTTCAAATTCGCTTGGCCGCCATGTTCGTTTTGTAGTTAACCGGTTTTTGAAAATCTTATAGAAGGACTTCCAGTAAGTTAGTGCCCTTTATCTCAGTACAAAATTTTAGGGAGATACCGCTAATAGTTTCAGAGATATAGAATGCCGGTGAAATATTTCGCACATCCGCCATCTTGTCATTATGTAAACAATTGAACGAAGTTAGATGTCGGTGCATTACAATGTATATAAACATATACTGTACCAAGTTTCATTGCGTTTGGTTGGTCAAATCGCGAGAAACGTCTATTTAAAAGTCGCAAATTCGCTTGGCCGCCATGTTCGTTTTGTAGTTACCAGGTTTTCAAAAGTCACATAAGTGAACTTATAATAGTTCCCTCTATCACCATAGAAAAAGTCAGGGTAATATCGGTAATAGTTTCGGAGATATTGAATGCTGGTGAAATATTTCGCACAGCCGCCATGTTGGATTGGTGAGTCGTAACAAAATTTGAAGGGCACGGTCGAGGTCGCCGGGAATAGTGCTATGAACTTTCCGAGTTTCATTGAAATCGCTCCTGCCGTTTAGATTTTATTAGGGGGGGACACACACACGAATCACACACACACACACACGCACAAACACACGGACAAAAGGTGATCTCATAAGCCTATTTTTTCAAAATTGAAAATAGGCTAAAAATGAACAATAGTATGCTAAAAATACATCAAACTTGGTAGCAATTGTCATATCCGCAGTAAGTAATATTGTGCAAACTACGTATCTTGCCATGATTAAGAGTAAATTAACAAAACAAACTGTAATCATTTCAAGTAATAATAACAAAACAATTTTAAACACATCAAGTAATATTGTGCAAACTATGTATCATGCCATGATTCTTAAACACATCAATATTTCCAAGTTTATGCCGTGTCTTGTGAGTGGCTTCGCCTAGAACACCGAGATGGGTACCTAGCGAGCTCTTGTTGCCAATTTGGGAACCCAAAAAGGCCTAACGAATGGTGCTCTACCTAAATCCTTATCTAGTGCACCTGCGGTACTTAACTACGAGAGGTAAACGCTCAACACCTTTCACCTCCCTATAAAGGCATCCAAAAAGGTTTTATATGAGCAATCATGGCCAAGCAATTAAAATTCAGGTACATTTATTGGTTAACGCTGTGCCTTGTGCAGGGTTTCCTTGGTCGTGAAAGAAAAATTAGGTACCAATTTTATTGAAACATGTTAACGCAATTGACCAGTGAGATTTATAAGGCAAACTTAATCAACTAATGGGAGAGTCGGTAGAATACGTCACAGTAGTCAGTGATTTTAGGTTGCACATAATGGTAGAACACGACAAAAAGCAGTTAATAATTTGCAAAGAGAGCAATTCAACTAACAGAAAATAAATCTATAAACAGTAAAAAAGCAAACCGTACAAAATAGAAACAATAATAACTTGGTAAACCGTCGTAAAGGTCCAAATACTCACATACAAAAAGTGACGCTGAGACTATAAAACTAGACTCAAAATCAGACTCAAAATCACGGTCGTTTTCGACCCCATGATCCACCTATATAAATAAAACAGTTCATGTTCACGTGTAGCAATGCAAGGAGCAATATTCGGTGGGAGCCACGAATCCCGCGTTTTAAGGCCCTAAAACGAACGGTTTTCGAGATATTGCAAGAAATCTATACCCGCTCTGCGAAATTGATAAACGTTGTCATGCCAACGCCATTTCACGAGGTCTCGTTCTGCTTTCATTCAGTCTCTGTAAGAGATAATATTTGCATGAAGGGATAACAGACTGTTAAACAGATAGACGTCAGTGTCGAGACTTTCGTACGAACAGTGCCACCATTCGTATAAAAGAAAAGACCCTAAAATATGGTATTGATTCTGACCGTAAAAGAGAAAAATCTTGGAAAATAAATACTTCTTCGTAACTGGAAGTAATGAGATTAATCTTGCTGTATAGAGCTCTAAAAGACCTTTCGTACTGCCCCCGTAAAATTAATTATTTGGGATGAAAATGGGAATATTTTTTTGAATCCTATGATAAAATTTAACCAAGCAATATCGAGGCTGGAACTTGGCACAAACCAGTCTTGTGGCGACGTCGAGCAGGAGGGTGACCCTGTCATGTGATTATATTGCGCAATGGAAGGTTCGAGAAGCCTAGAATCGGCCTAGCAACAGCGAATCATCCCAGGAATTGTTTAAACATTGATCCGATTCGATATGAGCCTACAGCCAATAAGGAGAAGTCTTAGAGGAGACGGGAGTTCCAGCAACAAAATTTTATGGATTATTATCACATTTAAGTCCCAAGAAAGTGAATTTACGGATTGGTAAAGTGAAGAAAATTATAATAAAACATTGGAGATGTTTAAGAATCCGACAGCAGGTCGCAATTCGAAGGAAAAAGCAGTTTTCTAGAGCCCGCTAAAATTTTTCAGGGAACGAAAAAGGCGGCTAGATTTGGTGACTTGGAGGGGAGACGCCAAGCATCGAGGCTTTTGTTCATCTGAAGTTGGAAGCGATCAGACGTGTTTTACCGGGAGAGTTATAGTCCCGAGTGTATCACCGAGTCCGTGAGAGGTCGACTCGTGGAGACACGGTACAGCGAAGATAGGTGGTTGAGATTGCAGAGCTCGTAAAATGAGTGAAGTTGCGAGGAGTGCAAATGCCGCAGTAACTTCAAACTGATCGAAGTTAGGAACATAATTTCAACTATAGTCTATTGTATAGACCACGTAGAGGTGTATTATAAACTTTCACCGAATTTGAGGGAAGACTTGGCGAAATACAGGCATTAATGTAATGCGAGAGAAAAGTGTTGCAATCCTGAGCTGAAAAGCATTTTTGTTCGAGACAGACTACAGCGAATGCACAGATTCACGTGAGTAACAGTGATTAACAGTGAGGAACTTTATTGTAACACCAGTATGATGACGGTGTGTTTTCAACGGATGAACATTATTAAACATTGTAATATGATTGCGATTACGGACTAAATAAGTATGTGCGCCAGAAATATAAGCAGACTAGAGTAATATACTCATCGATGGAGCTTCGATAAGGAGTTTGTTCATGACTGTCTACTTTACGAGCAAACATGAGACGTTATATACAACCACATTCTAGTGCATTATCGTCAAACATGAGCTCGATATTAACACCAGCGACTACAAACCAATATTCTTAGTCCATCTCAATGAATATTCTGTATACGAGTGAGGTCCATGAATTTCGAATTTATTTTGGAATATGAAGCTGAGCTTTCTACACTTCTCGTTATAACGATGAATCGACACCAGGACGGAGAAAGAAGAGATAAGAAGATTTTCAAGAGGTCCAGGGTATTCCCGGTCACAATGAAGATGACGGATGGCATCTGCAGTTCGATCCCGGTTGGAGATTGAGGTTTTTCGGTAGAGGAATTCGTTGCTTTCCCGAGGCCGTGAGTTCTTGGAGACGAACTAGGATCCAGCCTAGGTCCTTCAAGGTTGTAACATCTGAGTATTATCTAATACTCATCTTGAACTTCCAACGCTCCAGACAAGCTAGCTATGTTCATTAAAATTGTAGTTATAGCATTATTAGTGACATTCTAGAGCAATTCCTTTATCCATATTTCGACACAACTTTTATGTATTCCATGTATAGAGATTTTATTCTTCGATATCAGTTGTAGTGATCGCCTTTCGACGTTTTTAGTATTGTTTGTTTGCAATCCAGTTTCTGAACTTAGATACTTAACTTGTTTGAGGAACTAGTATTCTTGTCATTTCCTTTAAGGAACAGTAATTTATTTTCGACGTTTATGTATTCACTTTGAATTCAGGTGATAGAAATTTTCGTCTATGTTACCAATAACATTATTTTATTAGTTTAATTTGGGTGTCGTATCCGTCGAGGAGTAACATCAAGAAAGAAGAAAGAAACAGTGATATATTGTGAAATATCACAACATTGTTACGATTTTAGTATCGTATTGGAAAGAAACATTTAACGTGGAAACGATGAAAGTCGTTAGAACTCATAGACATTCGTTCAGAATTGAGAAAACACGAATAGGGCTAACTGCATAGTTTATTGAAGATTTATTTTATGATCTTTCAGTCAGTAAAATTATTTAAGAATAGAATCTTCTTGGAAGATTATTATCATCCGACGTTAGGGAAGTTCTAGTTTGATTACCTCATCGATATTAATTCTTATCGGACCTACGCAAATAACTTTTGTGGTTATTTATTCACGATGGGTAATATAATGTCATATTGTAGACACGATATTCCTTCATCTGTGAAAGTGAAACCAGAAGCATGGAGAGGCAGTACCGTATTTTTATGAAATGTATACGCAGCAGTTTAGAGATATCCTAGTAACATTTTTAAAGTAATTGCAAGGAGGTCTTTCACGCTTAGTCCAAAGGTCGTTGGCATGTATAAATTAGTGGATTAACAACTGATGTTATTGTTTTGTTATACCAGCGGTTGGTTTGGCAACGCTGATGATGATGCCTATTTTAAGGAATGCCAGTTTTAAGTTGGAGAAGATGATAACCCTTTGATATTTGTTAACATGTTTGTAATTCCGTGTCCAATTGGCATACAAGAGGTCTTTTAGCGAAGGAGTATCCGCATTGTAATACAGTCATTGCATGGGCAAGACGATTTGGCATGGCATAGGATGTGAGTTGGTAGAACTCCTTTTATTTTATACACAACTTTGGATAAGTGAAGACGGCAGGGTTGCAGCCGAAATTTAAACGAGAAATCGGAAATTGAAGTATGATGTATTACTCTTATTCACCTTTATTACACCCAAGTATGTAACTGCGTATGTTTTACCTTAGCTGGTTGAACATATCCGACTTATTTTGACTACAAACCAGAATTGAGAATAAGTGGTAGTATTTCTGAAGTGATGGAAGATTGTGAGGATCCCATTAAATTGCGATTGGCATTAATGTGAGAGCAGAGCAGATGCTCTTTTGTAATTAGACATTACATTTTATTTTGATAATAGCTCATGCTATTAAGTGTAATTTAAATTCATTTGTTGTAAACTTCCATTATTATTATTCAATCAAGGGAATAACGTGTTAGTCTTAGGAAGTTGTTCGATGTTTTTCGCATAATGTATAGAGTATGAAAGTCAATATGTGTTTGAATGCGGTTTACTTATTGTTCAGTGTGTATGGTAACAACTCCGTTGGGATATCATGACGCGGGGGATTGAAAGGAAGAGTGTGTAGAAGTTTCATTTAGTTCACAGGAAGGATGTATGAATGACTTGCGTTTTTGTTAGCATAAAATGCAATTTTTGTAACGTTGCCTGTTGGGTGACAGAAGTGTGTATTTTAATGGCAAGTGATGTCGAACGCAGTTCTATTGGAGAACTCGTTTCGTTCAAGGCCGAGGTCAGGCCACAAATGTGCAGACTTGTTGACACCAGCATAGTCTGAATGAATGAATCAGCCGGTAGGGTGGAGATATAACGGGGCTGTTATATAACTAACTACGTGATTCTTACACGCGCTGCGAAGGTGCAGGTGCACTTCGTAAGCGTGGCCCAGGGAATGTGAAGCACGCCAGGCTCTTTTAATTGTTTTAGCTTTTTGTAAAGGCTTAGGCCGCCCCAAATTTTTGTCACCGTGTTCGTGGAACACAGGATTGTCGGTGGCGTAGATGTGAAGAGGTGAGAATGAGTGTGTGTTTTATCAATTGTAGTAATGCTTATTTATAGTTTACTCTTGTAATTAAATTGTTTAATTGTGTTAGACGCCGCGTCGTTTCAATTTATTTTAGATATTGTGAGATGCAACTGTGAAACCTATTTATAAGTCTAGGAGCTGACCAGGAGATCCCCGAGAACAAGGTAGGTGCTCTACTTTGAGCCAAGTGCATATATGTAATTCCCATTTTAATCGTATCTTCCGCTACGTATATTCTTGAGGGTCATGTTGGAGTGGATTCTTGACTAGTATTTGAGCCGGAGCAGTCAGTTTCTACAAATCCAGCTTTGCTTCGGATATCTGACAGACCGCCTCTCGAATATACGGGTACAGTGGAAAGATGGCACCCTAGACTTTGGGGACACGAAAATAGCTTCGTGAGGCCATTTAGAATCTATCCAGATGTCAACTTAATTTTTAAGTTTATGGTATGAATTAACCATGTCACCTGTGATGAGCATGAGTATAATCATATAGGTAATTTGCTTTGTTTTTAATAAAATTACACTCAAATAAAGATCAGATCTAATGGATAGCCTGAGAAAGGAGTAATAGGTGGAAATTTTTCGAAATGACCTATGATCTGAATCTAATTTCGTTTTGACCAGCTCATGGCTGTTGATAGCCATGTTAATATAAAGCTAACTTGTTTAATGACAGTAAATGAAAATCTTCTTTATGGTAGTATGTTTAAAATAAATCACACGCGAATGCTTTAGAGGGACTGGTGTTTTAGAAAAAGGATGTCTGGTAATTTAATATTAAGTTAATATTAACTCGAGACGATAAGATGCCCAAATACATGGATTGAAAGGATGCTATAAAGTGTTGTTATATTGCTCTGATTGTTTGTATTCCCATAGCACGTTGTATTATTGATATTGTTGTAATCACGACAATGGCGACAGAGGATGTCCGTAAGATGATGAACGAAATGAAGGAGAGCATGTTGGAGAAATTACAGAAAAGTTTGGATGATTCCCAAACTAAAATGAATAGTAACTTGAAAGAGAGTTTAGACAATGTGGAAAGTCAGATTAAGGAGAATCTGAGGGTAAATGTTGTTGATTTACAGAGAAAATTGCATGAGGCTAAACAGGATAGGGAGCATCTGAAAAGAGATCGCCAGGCAGATTTTGATACTGTCATTGTTAAGGTTGGTGATGTCAAGGCAGATATTCAGGGTATGGAAAATTCTTTACAGGGTTTGCAGACCAGCTCCACAGAATTGAAGGATAATGTTGCCAATGTACAAACCAGAGTAGAGAGTGTTCATTCTGAAGTTACTCTCGTTCAAACTGATGTTGCTCTTGTGAAATCTAATGTTGCCAATGTTCAAACTGATGTTGATCTCGTTAAAGATAATGTTGCCAATGTTCAATCGGATGTTGCCAATGTTCGGTCTGAGGTATCCAATGTACATACCAAAGTTGAAAGTGTACAATCTGAGGTTGCCAATGTAAGGTCCGATGTGTCCCAGGTCCAAACCAAAGTAGACAAGGTTCAGGAAAATGTAAATAACATGCAGATTGATGTTAACAATGTCCAAACTGATATAACTAGTGCACATAGTGATATTAACAAGGTTCAATCTGAAGTTAACTCTATGTTTGTTGATGTTAATAAGGTCCAAGGGGACATAATCAAAATTAGAAGGGAAGTAGAGGAATCTAAGACACAATTTTCTGATGGTATAGGTGCTTTAAGAACGCAATTTGTAGATGATTCCCTAAAAACTATTGTTTCATTAGCCGAGTTGAAAACTAAGGTTGATACTCTGCGTAATCAGGTGATAGACCATAATAAGATCCTAAAGGATGACATAGAAGTTGACATAGCTGAAGTGTTAAAGGCGAACGTAGTCATCTGGAAAGATGAATGGGATAAGTCAAGTACGGAACACATTAAATTGAACCAAGGCAAAATTGAAAGTAAGCTAGCCAGTACACAATTACAGATAAACTGTGATGTTATGAGTGTCAGGTCAGATCTAGGAAAGCGTATTGATCAATTGTTACAAAGACAGGTCGACGATAAAAATCAATCGACCGAGGCTAATTAAACTTTAACCAAATCCTTAGAAACTCGTAATAAACGATTAGATGAGCTTATAGATACTGTAGTCACAGTCGTAAATGAGATTAAGGAGTTAAGATCTACCAGTATCGAAGACTACATTAGTAGGAGATTGCAAAGTTTTAGCTTAGGAGACGTTGCAAACCTCGAAGTCTATAAGGAGGACTTGAAGAAGGAAATAGAAGATAAGCAGAAGATAGAAGATAGAAGTCGAGGACTATGAAAGTTGTCATAGAAGACCCAGAATGGAGACAGGAGATAGAGAAGTTAGGCCGAAGAGAGAGTATTCAGATACACTGAGGGACTTGAAGGAAGAAGTAGAGAACCCGAAAGAGACAGGAGAGAATATCGTCCCAGTTTCCAAGATTCTCAGCTGAGAAACGTGACGGTAATACGTAACTTTGAGGACAAGCCTCGTAAGTCTAATAACCTCGATTCTTACACCCCAATAGAGTATATCAGTAATATCCGTGATTACTTTGCTGAAGCACATTTTCCTCGTGAACGTGAAATGAAGATAGTGGAACGCCATTTCGATGAGGGACCTCTTGAGTGGTTCTTCGCCTTCAGGTACACATTCGTGGACTTTGAAGAGTTCGCAGAAGCTCTAATGAAGCGCTATTGGTCAATTGAAGCAGAGAACAGTCTGCGCAAGGAAGTATATTCCAGGAAGTATTCGGGTACTTTACCGACGCGCTACGCTGACTTCATTACGACACAGCTCGCCCGACGATGTTTTTATAATCCCCACTATCCACGGCACAACTAATAGATGCTATCGACAGAATGCTGCCAGTTGAGGTGAGAAGACTGATAATTTCGTCAGGAATTAGTGACTTAGACGGCATGGACGAACTTCTTCGGAAATTGGATTATACTAGTCCAACGCCCAATGTCGTAGCTAGAAACCAACGTCAATACTGTGTTTATAGATCAAACGCAGCAGACAGGAAGCCCTAAAGTGCAAGAGAAGGGAAACTTATGTCCAGAAAGAAATACGTATTTCAGAGATAGGAGACCGGAACCAAGGTATAGGAGATTCCGTGGTGGCCGTCCCTATCAACAACAACAAGGACGTGGAAACAATCAGGAAAATCGTAGAAGCGGTTTCTTCCAGATCAACAACAATTACTGAAATAACAATAATTATGGCGGTAGAAACAACCGGAATAACCAAGGTTATAATCAAGAGAGACCCCAAAGGAACGAAGTAATGACCAACGAGAATTATGACGAACGTCATTAAGAAGGAAAGGAATACTTAAAGAAATTAAGGGAAAAGGAAAAAGAGGATGAAAGTAATCAAAACTTCAGTTTGGATCCTACACCCAGCACGAGTAAAGAGAAACAAAATGGGAAGGATTCGGATAGGAGATATGGAGGAAAACCAGTAGGACGACGAGAGAAGTAGGAGGAGAGTGGAGATACTAATACACAGTACCAGAAGAGACGAACGGGCCAATTGAAGATGACCATGTCGAACGAGAGGCTAGAAGAAAGGCCCGTCCCGCATAGAACCTGTCTACGGAAATAACTGTTATGAGCTGTATGATGAAGAGAACAATGTAATTTTGGGAAAGTACAATGCAAAGAATTTAAAAAAATATTTAAAGAAAGTAGGCTGAAATATAATTTATTTTTCGAGTTCAGTGATATGTCTAAGATCCTGATTCGAAGTGATTAAAAACAATTTTGCAACTGTTTTTAATTTGAAATGGGGGAAGAATGCCCCCGTAAAATGAATTATTTAGGATGAAAATGGGAATATTTTTGGAATCTTATGATAAAATTTAACCAAGCAATATCGAGGCTGGAACTTGGCACAAACCAGTCTTGTGGCGACGTCGAGCAGGAGGGTGACCCTGTCACGTGATTATATTGCGCAATGGAAGGTTCGAGAAGCCTATAATCGGCCTAGCAACAGCGAATCATCCCAGGAATCGTTTAAACATTGTTATAAATTATCCGATTCGATGTGAGCCTACAGCCAATAAGGAGAAGTCTTAGAGGAGACGGGAGTTCCAGCAACTAAATGTTATGGATTATTATCACATTTAAGCCCCAAGAAAGTGAATTTGTGGATTGGTATGGTGAAGTAAATTATAATAAAATATTGGAGATATTTAAGAAGCCGACAGCAAGTCGCAATTCGAAGGAATAAGCAGTTTTCTAGAGCCCGCTAAAATTTTCCAGGGAACGAAAAAGGCGGCTAGATTTGGTGACTTGGAGGTGAGGAGCCAAGCAACGAGGCTCTTGTTCATCTGAAATTGGAAGCGATCAGACGTGTTTTGCCAGGAGAGTTACAGTCCCGAGTATATCACTGAGGCCGTGAAAGGTCGAGTCGTGGAGACACGGTACAGCGAGTCTAGGTGGTGGAGATTGCAGAGCTCGTAAAATGAGTGAAGTTGCGATGGGTGCAAATGCCGCAATAACATCAAACTGATCGACATTAGGAACATAATTTCAACTACAGTCTATTGTATAGACCACGTAGAGGTGTATTATAAACTTTCACCGAATTTGAGGGAAGACTTTACGAAATACAGGCATTTTTGTAATGCGAGAGAAAAGTGTTGCAATCCTGAGCTGAAAAGCATTTTTGTTCGAGACAGACTACAGCGAATGCACAGATTCACGTGAGTAACAGTGATTAATAGTGAGGAACTTTATTGTAACACCAGTATGATGACGATGTATTTTCAACGGATGAACATTATTAAACATTGTAATATGATTGCGATTACGGACTAAATAAGTATGTGCGCCAGAAATATAAGCAGACTAGAGTAATATACTCAACGATGGAGCTTCGTTAAGGAGTTTGTTCATGACTGTCTACTTTACGAGCAAACATGAGACGTTATGCACAACCACATTCTAGTGCATAATCGTCAAACATGAGCTTGATATTAACACCAGCTACTACAAACCAATATTCATAGTCCATCTCAATGAATATTCTGTATACGAGTGAGGTCCATGACTTCCATTTCGAATTTCTTTCGGAATATGAAGCTGAGCTTTCTACACTTCTCGTTATTACGATGAATCGACACCAGGACGGAGAAAGAAGAGATAAGAAGATTTTCAAGAGGTCCAGGGTATTCCCGGTCACAATGAAGATGACGGATGGCAGTCCGCAGTTCGATCCCGGATGGAGCTTGAGGTTTTTCGGTAGGGGAATTCGTTCCTTTCCCGAGGCCGTGAGTTCTTGGAGACGAACTAGGATCCAGCCTAGGTCCTTCAAGGTTGTAACATCTGAGTATTAACCAATACTCATCTTGAACTTTCATCGCTCCAGACAAGCTAGCTGTGTTCATTAAAATTGTAGTTATAGCATTATTAGTGACATTCTAGAGCAATTCCTTTATCCATATTTCGACACAACTTTTATGTATTCCATGTATAGAGATTTTATTCTTCGATATCAGTTGTAGTGATCGCCTTTCGACGTTTTTAGTATTGTTTGTTTGCAATCCAGTTTCTGAACTTAGATACTTAACTTGTTTGAGGAACTAGTATTCTTGTCATTTCCTTTATGGAACAGTAATTTATTTTCGACTTTCATGTATTCACTTTGAATTCAGGTAATAGAAATTTTCGTCTATGTTACCAATTAAATTATTTTATTAGTTTAATTTGGGTGTCTTATCCGTCGAGAAGTAACATCAAGAAAGAAGAAAGAAACAGTGAGATATTGTGAAATATCACAACATTGTTACGATTTTAGTATCGTATTGGAAAGAAACATTTAACGTGGAAACGATGAAAGTCGTTAGAACTCATAGACATTCGTTCAGAATTGAGAAAACACGAATATGACTAACTGCATATTTTATTGAAGAAAGCTATGATCTTTCAGTCAGTTAAATAATTTAAGAATAGAATATTCTTGGAAGATTATTATCATCCGACGTTAGGGAAGTTCTAGTTTGATTACCTCATCGATATTGATTCTTATCGGACCTACGCAAATAACTTTTGTGGTTATTTATTCACGATGGGTAATATAATGTCATATTGTAGACACGATATTCCTTCATCTGTGAAAGTGAAACCAGAAGCATGGAGAGGCAGTACCGTATTTTTATGAAATGTATACGCAGCAGTTTAGAGATATCCTAGTAACGTTTTTAAAGTAATTGCAAGGAGGTCTTTCACGCTTAGTCCAAAGGTCGTTGGCATGTATAAATTAGTGGATCAACAACTGATGTTATTGTTTGTTATACCAGCGGTTGGTTTGGCAACGCTGAGGATGATGCCTATTTTAAGGAATGCCAGTTTTAAGGAGGAGAAGATGATAACCCTGTGATATTTGTTAACATGTTTGTAATTCCGTGTGCAGTTGGCATACAAGAGGTCTTTTAGCGAAGGAGTTTCCGCATTGTAATACAGTCATTGCATGGGCAAGACGATTTGGCATGGCATAGGATGTGAGTTGGTAGAACTCCTTTTATTTTATACACAACTTTGGATAAGTGAAGACGGCAGGGTTGCAGCCGAAATTTAAACGGGAAGTCGGATGTTGAAGTCTGTTATGTATTACTCTTATTCACCTTTATTAAACCCAAGTATGTAACTGCGTATGTTTTACCTTAGCTGGTTGAACATATCCGACTTATTTTGACTACAAACCAGAATTGAGAATAAGTGGTAGTATTTCTGAAGTGATGGAAGATTGTGAGGATCCCATTAAATTGCGATTGGCATTAATGTGAGATCAGAGCAGGCACTCTTTTGTAAATAGACATTACATTTTATTTTGGTAATAGCTCATGCTATTAAGTGTAATTTAAATTCATTTGTTGTAAACTTTCAATATTATTATTCAATCAAGGGAATAACGTGTTAGTCTTAGGAAGTTGTTCGATGTTTTTCGCATTGTGTATAGAGTATGAAAGTCAATATGTGTTTGAATGCGGTTTACTTATTGTTCAGTGTGTATGGTAACAACTCCGTTGGGATATCACGACGCGAGGGAGTGAAAGGAACAGCGTGTAGAAATTTCATTTAGTTCACATGAAGGATGTATGAATGACTTGCGTTTTTGTTAGCATAAAATGCGATTTTTGTAACGTTGCCTGTTGGGTGACAGAAGTGTGTATTTTAATGGCAAGTGATGTCGAACGCAGTTCTATTGGAGAACTCGTTTCGTTCAAGGTCGAGGTCTGGCCACAAATGTGCAGACTTGTTGACATCAGCATAGTCTGAATGAATGAATCAGCCGGTAGGGTGGAGATATAACGGGGCGGTTATATAATCAACCACGTGATTTTTACGCCCGCTGCGAGGGTGCAGGTGCACTTCGTAAGCGTGGCCCAGGGAATGTGAAGCACGCCAGGCTCTTTTAATTGATTTAGCTTGTTGTAAAGGATTAGGCCGCCCCAAATATTTGTCACCGTGTTCGTGGAACACAGGATTGTGAGTGGCGTAGATGTGAAAAGGTGAGAATGAGTGTGTGTTTTATTAATTGTATGAATGTTTAGTTATAGTTTACTCTTGTTATTAAATTGTTTAGTTTTGTTAGACGCCGCGTCGTTTCGATTTATTTTAGATATAGTGAGATGCAACTGTGAAACCCATTTATAGGTCTAGGAGCTGACCAGGAGATCCCCGAGAACAAGGTAGGTGCTCAACTTTGAGCCAAGTGCATATATGTAATTCACAGTTTCATCTTATCTTCCGCTACGCATATTCTTGAGGGTCATGTTGGAGTGGATTCTTAACTAGTATTTGAGCCGGAGCAGTCAGTGTCTACAAATCCAGCTTTGCTTCGGATATCTGACAAACCGCTTCTCGAATATACGGGTACAGTACGACATATAACACGAGTAAATCCAAGGTAAATATAATAGGGCACCCACTGGTCCCCTTAAGCGCATTGGATGTTTTGTTGAAATTTACATCCTAAAGTGATTCCGGGATATTCTTATAGCCATTTGCAAATTTTGATCGAAATCTGTTGATCCTTTTTCAATTGATGGAAGAACAGACAGAGAGACAGTAGGACAAAAGTACAATTATATATATCTCTTATATATAATCCAAAATTGACTCATCACCGCAGGGCTCAAACCACTAGACCTAGAAAGCTGAAATTTTGCATGTTGGTTGATCCGAGTATGTAGAGGCTCACTAAGAAACGGTTTTTGAAAATTCAATTTGTAAGTGACTTTTTTCGGCCCTTTGGCATTGACAATTCAAAATTGACTCATCGACGCAGGACTCAAACCACTAGACCTAGAAAGCTGAAATTTTGTATATTGGTTGATCCGAGTACGTAGAGGCCCACTAAGGTACGGTTTTTGAAAATTCAATTTGTAAGTGACTTTTTTCGGCCCTTTGGCACTGAGCAAGGACAGTCGGTACAAAGTTCGGATTTAGCTCATTTTAAGCCGCCAGATACGAGAAACAATACTCGGAGGTCCTGTAGGGACCCCGAAACACACTTTTTAAGTTCCTAAAATGAACGGTTTCGGAGATATTCCCAAATAACTGTGTTCCCTCTGAGAAACAGATCAACGTTACTATGGCAACCGCTGAAATTTCCCAGACGGGGGATATTTTTCTGGCAATATCACGAAAACCGTTCGTTTTAGGGCCTTAAAACGCTGGGTTCGGTTCCCACTTCTAACCACGAGCGTTGCTCCTCGCATTGATACGCGTAAAATGAGATATCATTTATTTATAGAGGTTGCTTTTGGGGCTCGGATACGATCGTGATTTTGAGTCTGATTTTGAGTCTAATTTTATACTCTTTTAGCTGGTTGTTGTAAGCGAGCTTTCAGAAATTTACTCGAATTTACAATGTTAAGATACTTTATATTTTGCACGGTATGCTTTCATTTTCTTTATAAATTTGTTTTTTGTTAACTGAATATTTTTGTTTGCCAATTTTGATCTGCTCTTTTTCGTTTTTAACCATGATCTGCAACGTATATTCACAGTCGAATGTGTCGTATTCTACCGGCTGTCACGTTAATTATTATTGTTTCTTAATTACTCTTACTGAGGAATTGGGCAAACCTATTTCAATAAAGTTGGTATTTTGTCTTTCACGGCCATTGAATCCCCGCACAAGGCACGGCTTAAACCTTGAAAATTTGCTGAGTTGTACTAATGGACTAATGGTGCAGCAGAAAAGAGGAGAATTGAAGCTTTTGAAATGTGGTGATACAGGAGAATGATGATCAGATGGGTAGATAGGATAACAAATGAAGAGGTATTAAGACGAGTGGGAGAGGAGAGATGTTTCTGGCGACTGCTAATGAAGAGAAGAGATAGGAGGGTAGGACATATATTATGACACCCAGGAATAGCAAGCTTACTGTCGACCAAAATATTATGTGCACTCGAGTTTTAAGGTTGTTTGTGAAGTAACCAATAGACCTTCATAAAATCCAATGACATCATCATTTTTGTCGTTCGATTTTACGTTAGTTCATGTAGGTTTGGAATTTTTAATTTATTTTTAATATTTTTTATCGCAGCTGAAACACAAAAAGTGCCCGTTTTTAAGCGTGTTTCAACCATGCGTCACATTTAAGAATTATTATCTCACAAACCCGTTATCTGATCGAATCCAAATTTTAACACAATATACATTGGAATGTTGTATAACTGGTTTATTAATTTCAAAATTTTGTGTGTTCAAGAACGAATGTTGTTATCATTTTTTTAAGGTAACTCTTTCTCGGCTCGGGGTCGTTGGAAAATGTAGTTCTTGGTTGCGTTGTAATCCTTATACATCAAAAAGTTATGCTGTATGACTGTGAAATAGGTAAATTAATTCACTTATTTTATATCGGTTTGTATTTGTACGGAGAATTAAGACATGGTTCACCAGCTAGCCGCTCCGGGATATGCTGTACAGCGTTGCTGATATGGAGCCCATCACTTCCGAGCGAGACGCGCCATGACGCGTGATGTAGCCCATCTAGGCAATGATGTACTGCTTTCACCTGAGCGGCTAACTGGTGAACCATGTCTTAATTCTCCGTACAAATACAAACCGATATAAAATAAGTGAATTAATTTACGTATTTCACAATCATACAGCATACCGTTTTGATGTATAAGGATTACAACGCGACCAAGAACTACATTTTCAAACCATTCCGAGCCGAGGAAAAGTTACCTTACAAAAATGATAACAACTTTGTTTCTTGGACACACAAAATTTTAAAATTAATCAACCTGTTATGCAACATTCCAATGTATATTGTGTTAAAATTTGGATTCGATCTGATGACGGGTTTGTGAGATAATAATTCTTAAATGTGACGCATGGTTGAAAAACGCTTAAAAACGGGCACTTCTTGTGTTCCAACTGTGATAAAAAAATATTAAAATATAAATTAAAAATTCCAAACCTACATGATCTAACGTAAAATAGAACGACGAAAATAATGATGTTATTGGATTTTATAAAGGTCTATCGGTTACTTCACAAACAAACTTCAAACTCGAGTACACATAATAGTTTGGTCGACAGTAGTTATGGATGGGAGGGTCGCGGACTTGAACTGTAGGGGTAAACCAGGGTTAAACAGATTGCCTCGGATGTAGGGTGTGGTAGCTATGTAGAAATGAAACGATTAGCTCAGGAGAGGGAGACATGGAGGGCTGCATCAAACCAGTCAAAAAACTGAAGATTCAACAACAACAACAACAATCAGGAATGTTAATTACTTAGAGAGGCATGTGGGGCAAAAGAGTCGTTGGAGAATTTCAATCCCTGGGATGTAACACTGGAAGAGACTGCATAATGTACATCAGCGGCCAAGGTGAGCGATATTTAACTATAGGTCTATTAATAGGGATATGTTTACGTTCAAATCATCAATTAGTATGGCCAAATTACATCCAGAATAGCTTAAGTAAGAATACTTTTATTTTCCCATATTCCGATAGATTTGCCATTCCAGTGTGCAAGAGTGCAGTTCCCTCTTCAAACAATATTCGCAATTTCTTTAACAAAGCGCAATGACACACACTTAACAGTAGCACGTGTACATTTAGACAAAACCATTTTTTCCCATGGCCATATGTATGTGGCGTGCTCGCGAGCATCCGGACAACAAAATCGTTATGTCTCAGCCGAAGATGGCGAAACCATAAACGTAATTTTAAAATGTGTTAACATAATGTAACATCGAACCCTGCAGACGTTCACAACTCTATAAAATTCCCACTTTGCCTACCATACCAATATACTGTATGTATCAGAATATTCAGAATTAGAATGGACACACCTATAGCCGCGATTGCTGTAATAGAATAGACCAATTATCAGCAATAATGCATCGTCCCCATTGTCTTGATCGTGGGCGAAGCCGCGGGTACCTGCTAGTATAAGATAAGATAATGCGTTTTAATAAGGACTTAGAAAATTCTATGGGTATATCTATATCTATATTATATCTTATATATAAAAGTGAAAGTCTGTATGTATGTGGGTGTGTGGATTTTTGTATGTGGATTTGTTTAGCATACAAATCTACACCATTCCACCAATCTCAACCAAATTTTGCATACACATAGTTAGGACCCAAAAGGAACGGCTGGCTACATGCCTTTTCGATAGTATGTCCCATTCTTCTGATTTTGGCTCTTTTTCACTCGAGCAAGGGCTAATCTCTTATATAACAAGTAGTTCCGTGAAGAACTATACAGCCTATTTTCATATATCCTACTTATGTTAATTGCCACTATTTAACATACACAATTTCAGTTTGATTGCTGTAATAGATTCGTAGATATTGAGAACCGACTAAATATTTCGGATGGTCGCCATGTTGGATTTTATATATGTAGGTCCTAGAGTTATGTACTGTTACATGCAGATTATTGTGAACGTGTAGTATTCAAACTTCAATCGCATAATTAGGACACAAGAGAAAACAAGGAGATTTAAAAATTTTTCACAGCTGCCATCTTGAGGTTATGGAAACAATTGAAATAAATTAGATGCCAGTGGATTAACATTCGGATAAAGATTTACTGTACCAAGTTTCACTGCACGCGGATGGTTAAATTGCGAGAAACGTCCATGTGAATATTTATAATTCGCGTCACCGCCATGTTGGATTTGTGATCACCAGGTTATTTAAAGTCCTATAGGTGAACTTAAGTTCATAGCCCCTATGAACATTAAAAATGCAGTTAGATTGCTAAAATAGATTCGTAGATATTCGGTATCGTCTAAATATTTCGGATGGTCGCCATGTTGGATTGTTAAATGTATAGGCCATAGAGTCATGTACCATTAAAGGAAAATTATTGCGTAGGTTCATTATTCAAACTTTCACTTCGATCGCATGACTACATCACAAGAAATAAAAACTTAATTTTAAAATTCGCACTGCCGCCATCTTGAGGTTATGTAAACAATTGAACTAAATTAGATACCAGTGGATTACAATGTGTATAAATATTTCCTGTACCAGGTTTCAGTGCGCTTGGAACATTAAATCGCGAGAAAGGTCTATTTAAAATGTTCAAATTCGCTTGGCCGCCATGTTCGTTTTGTAGTTAACCGGTTTTTGAAAATCTTATAGATGGACTTCCAGTAGTGCCCTTTATCTCAGTACAAAATTTTAGGGAGATACCGCTAATAGTTTCAGAGATATAGAATGCCAGTGAAATATTTCGCACATCCGCCATCTTGTGATTATGTAAACAATTGAACGAAGATAGATTTCGGTGCATTACAATGTATATAAACATATACTGTACCAAGTTTCATTGCGTTTGGTTGGTCAAATCGCGAGAAACGTCTATTTAAAAGTCGCAAATTCGCTTGGCCGCCATGTTCGTTTTGTAGTTACCAGGTTTTGAAAAGTCACATAAGTGAACTTATAGTAGTTCCCTCTATCACCATAGAAAATGTCAGGGTAATATCGGTAATAGTTTCGGAGATATTGAATGCTGGTGAAATATTTCGCACAGCCGCCATGTTGGATTGGTGAGTCGTAACAAAATTTGAAGGGCACGGTCGAGGTCGCCGGGAATAGTGTTATGAACTTTCCGAGTTTCATTGAAATCGCTCCGGCTGTTTAGATTTTATTAGGGGGGGACACACACACGAATCACACACACACACACACACACACACACACACGCGCACACACACACGGACAAAAGGTGATCTCATAAGCCTATTTTTTCAAAATTGAAAATAGGCTAAAAACAAGTGTCCTGACTGACTGACTGACTGACTGACTGACTGACTCATCATCGCCCAGCCAAAACTATTAAAGTTAGAAACATGAAATTTTGGAGATATGTTCGTTGTAAGTCGAAAACGCCCACTAAGGAAGGATTTTTGGATATTCAGGTTCTAAAAGGGTGTTAAGGGGGTACACCTGCATTTCATTGAATAACAATATCTCCGGCTTGGTTTCATTGAGGGATGTGATACTCGGCATATAAACTCACCATTAAAAATAAGAAGACACGTGTCTGAGGGTTTTTCGATGGGGTGTATATTTTGAGGTGAAAGGGGTGAAAAGTGGGGGTTGAAGGATTCCTAACGGAGCGTGTATCTCTTAAACGACATAAGCGAGGAGTTTGAAACTCAGCGGAAAAAAAATCATCTTAAAAAATAAGTAAATAGGTGTTTCACCGTTTTTTCATAAATCCAATTTAAGGGGCCCATGGGGAGGGGTGAAATTCAGGGGGAAAAAAACACGAAAGAAAGTGTCCTAACTGATTGACTGGCAGACTCACTCATCAAACTCAGGGGGAAAAACGGCTTGAAAATAAGTAAATAGGTGTTCGACAGTTTTTTTATAACCCCAATTTAAAGGGTTCATGGGGAGGGGTGAAATTCTGAGAAAAGGAAATTGAAATAAAAAGTCCTGACTCACTCACCATCGCCCCAAAAAAATTATTGAAGTTAGAAACAAGACATTTTGGGGAAATGATCATTGTATGTCAAAGCCGTCCACTAAGTGAGGATTTTCTGATATTCAGGTTCTAAAGGGGTCTTAAGGGGGTTTAACCTGCATTTCATTGAATAACAATAACTCACGATTGGTTTCATTGGGGGATGTGATACTCGGCATATAAACTCACCATTAAAAATAAGAAGACACGTGTCTGAGAGTTTTTCGATGTGGTGTATATTATGAGGTGAAAGGGGTGAAAAGTGGGGGTTGAAGGAATACTAACGGAGCGTGTATCTCTTAAACGAATTGGCGACGAGTTTGAAACTCAGTGGAAAAAAATCAGCTTAAAAGATAAGTAAATAGGAGTTCGACCGTTCTTTTTTTTCATAAATTCAATTTAAGGGGCCCATGGGGAGGGGTGAAATTGTGGGGGGCGGGACAGGAAAGAAAGTGTCCTGATTGACTGACTCACTCACTCCTCAAACTCAGGGACAGAAAACTGCTTAAAAATAAGTAAATAAGTGTTCGACATTTTTTTTTTCATAAATCAAATTTAAGGGGTTCTTGGGGAGGGGTGAAATTCTGGAAGAAAAATGAAAGAAAATGTCCTCACTCACTCACTCACTCACTCATCATCGCCCAGCCAAAATTATTGAAGTTAGAAACATGAGATTTTGGGGATATGTTCGTTGTTCGTTGTATGTCAAAACCGTACACTAAGAGAGGATTTTCGGATATTCAGGTTCTAAAGGGGTCTTAAGGGGTTAAACCTGCATTTTATTGAATAACAATATCTCACGAGTGGTTTCATTTATGGATGTGATACTCGGCATATAAACTAATCATTAAAAATAAGCAGACATGTGTGTAGGGGTTTTTCGATGTGGTGTATATTATAAGGTGAAAGGGGTGAAAATTGGGGGTTGAAGGATTCCTATCGGTGCGTGTATCTCTTAAACGACATGGGCGAGAAGTTTTAAACTCAACGGGAAAAATCACTTAAAAATAAGTAAATCGGTGTTCGAGCGTTTCTTCATAAATCAAATTTAAGAGGCCCATGGGGAGGGGTAAATTTCTGGTCAAAATAATTGAAAGAAAATGACCTGACTGACTCACTCACTCATCATCGCCCAGCAAAAACTATTGAAGTTGGAAACATTAAAATTTGGGAATATGTTCGCTGTATGTCGAAAACGTAAACTAAGGAAGGATTTTTGTTTATTCGGGTTCTGAAGAGGTGTTAAGGAGGGTAAACGTGTATTTCATTGAATAACGATATCTCATGAGTTGTTTCTTTGGGGATGTGATATTCGGCAAATAAACTAATCATTAAAAATAAGCAGACATAATTATGACTAAGGGTTTATCGATGTGGTGTATATTATGAGGTGAAAGGGGGTGAAAATTGGGTGTTGAAGGATTCTTAACGGAGCGTGTATCTCTTAAACGACATAGGCGAGAAGTTTGAAATTCAGCGGAAAAAAACCAGCTTAAAATATAAGTAAATAGGTGTTCGACCGTTTTTTCATAAATCCAATTATATGGCCCTTGGAGAGGGGTGAAATTCTGGGGAAAAAACAGGAAAGTGTTCTAACTGATTAACTCACTCACTTATCAAACTCAGGGGGGAAGAACATCTTAAAAATAAGTAAATAGGTGTTCGACCGTTTTATTTTCATAAATCCAATTTAAGGGGTTCACGAGAGGGGTGAAATTCAGAAAAATAAATGAAAGAAAATGTCCTGACTGACTCACTCACTCATCATCGCCCAGCCAAAAGTATTGATGCTAGAAACATGACATTTTGGGGTTATGTTCGTTGTATGTCGAAAACGTTCACCAAGGAAGGATTTTTGGATATTCAGGTTCTAAAGGGGTGTTAAGGGGGTAGACCTGCATTTAATTGAATAACAATATCTCCCGATTGGTTTCCTTGGGGGATGCGATACTCGGCATATAAACTCATCATTAAGAATAACAAGACTCATGTCTGAGGGTTTTTGGATGTAGTGTATATTATGAGGTGTATGTGTGAAAAGTGGGGGTTGACGGAATCCTAACGGAGCATGCATATATTAAAAGATAGAGGCATCAAGTACGAAACTCAGGGGGGATAATCAGCTTGAAAAATAAGTAAATAGGTGGTCGACCATTGTTTCATAAATGCAATTTAAGGGGCCCATGGGGAGGGGTGAAATTCTGGGGAAGGAAGTCCTCTAAGGAAGGATTTTTGGATATTCACTCATCATCCCCCAGCCAAACCTATAGCAGTTAGAAACTTAAAACATTTGGGGGATATGTTCGTTGTATTTCGAAAATGTCCACTAAGATGGATTTTTGGATATTCATGTTCTGAAGGGGTGTTAAGGGGGTAAAACTTGCATTTCATTGATTAACAATATCTCACGAGTTGTTTCATTTGGGGATGTTATATTAGGCATATAAATTAATTAATAAAAATAAGCAAACATATGTCTAAGGGTTTATCGATATGGTGTATATTATGAGGTGAAAGGGGTGAAAAATGGGGGTTGAAGGATTCTTAATGGAGCGTGCATATTTAAACGACATTAGCGAGAAGTTTGAAATTCAGCGGAAAAAATCAGCTTAATAAATAAGTACATAGGTGTTTAACCGTTTTTTTTTCATAAACCCCATTTAAAGGGTTCATGGGGAGGGGTGAAATTCTCAAAAATAAATGAAAGAAAATGTCCTGATTGACTCACTCACTCATCATCGCCCAGCCAAAATTATTGAAGTTAGAAAGATGAAATTTTTTGGATATGTTCGTTGAATGTCGAAAACGTCCACTAAGGAAAGATTTTTGGATATTCAGGTTCTAAAGGGGTGTTAAGGGGGTAAACGTATATTTCATTGAATAACAATATCTCACGAGTGGTTTCATTTGGGGTGTGATACTTGGCATATAAACCAATCATTAAAAATAAGCTGACACATGTCTAATGGTTTTTCGATGTGGTGTATATTTTGAGTGAAAGGGGAGAAAAGTGGGCGTTGAAGGATTCCTAACGGAGCGTGCATCTCTTAATCGACATAGGCGAGGAGTTTGAAACTCAGAGGAAAACAACCAGCTTAATAATAAATAAATAAATAATTAAATAAATAAGTGTTCGAGCGTTTTTTCATAGATCCAATTTAAGGAGCCCATGGGGAGGGGTGAAATTCTGGAAGAAAAACGTCCACTAAGGAAGGATTTTTGGATATTCACTCTCATCGACCAACCTAAACAATTAAAGTTACAAGAATGATATTTTGGGGATATGTTTGTTGTGTGTCGAAAAAGTCTACTAAGGAGGGAATTTTGGATATTCAGATTCTAAAGGGGTGTGAACGGGGTTAAACCTACATTTCATTGAATAACAATATGACAAGACTATGACGCGAGCGAAGGAAGTCATGAAGGAATGGCAAGCCCGGCCATCTCCATGGCAACATAGGTCAAGTCGAGACACGGCCGACTGGATGCGAGTTTTGCTCTCCACTGCCGGTATAGAAAATGAGGTTCTTTACATGAAATCCCGTTAGTTACTCAACTGTTCACACAGCACTGTTAACCCAGCTTAGCTTAACAAGGACTTGACACTATTTGTCAATATAATTTCCGCAATATCAAAACGCAAATTATATATATCACAAAATACAATAGCGTGATATCAAATGACAGAAACTAGACATACCTTTGCACCTTCTGTTAGGTAGGCAGCCCGAAGGCAGGTTGGATTCTCAAAAGGCACCGCCGTTAGGTTATGTGAGTAGATACCCAAAATAAAACAAGGCAGCACTATAGTGAGGCGTACTAGGCAAGATGAGTAGTGAGGTCGATTGCCATTGCTTTCCTCTCTGAGTCAGAACAGCAGTACTAACCCTACGAGTCAAAACCTTCACAGCATTCACTGGCACTGACTGTGCCCTGAATGTCATTACTAAGCACCACCCATACCTCAGTAGCTTCCATATAATCACAGCCATGAGTAAGACTGGGACAGCGGTGGAAAGCCACATTTTACTATAGCCTGTGCCAACAGACAAATGCAAATGTACTGCATTCATCAAGAGATGGCAAAGAGTCCTCTTTGCACCTTATTGAAATAGAATTCCATTAGGTTCACTCGATTTTTATAAAACTTCATGACTTTCCTGCTGAGTGGTTAGTACACAAGTTATTTGGAAGCAACCGGTATTTCGGCTTCCGCAATAATATTCGTAATCGGTGATACCAATTTCTCTGCAATGGTGCTGGCAAGACCGCTGCTGCGGTGAGGTTAATGAGTAGAGAAGATTAGAGTTCTGAGAAATGCAATCTAAACATTTCACACAAGAAATTCTTTCTTCTGTGAATACAACTTAAACCAGACTTTCAGTTTTCACTGTCGGAAAAGTCATTGGTTGAATATTGCGGTGGTATTGTTGGAATTATTATCTTCCAAACTGTAATAATGCCAATAGCTACCTACAGACTCAACATTATTTGGGATACTCTTACTCTCGCAGACCTATTAACACTAGAAAAAATCAAGGCCCGCTACAAGAAAAGAGTGCTGGGAGTAGGAATAACAGCACCTTCAAGACTGACTTATGTTATGCCTAGTGAGGACTTCTTCATAGAAGATACGAGGTTGCAGTTGCATCTTCCAAACACAAAGGCATATGAGAAAACCTTTGTAATATTACTTGGAAAAGGGAACAACATTTGGACAGAGTTTTATACAACATACGTCATACTGACACAAAACTGGAGACAAGCCAACTATAAACTGAGACACGCCATCGCACGATTTGAGGTACACGGGTCTCACCACAAGCAATGCACCAACAAAAGATATCATTACCCAAATGAGGACTGTGTGAGTGAATTATGTCATAATCAATGTTCTCGATATCATGCGAATATGTGTAAAAAGACTAATATCACTAACGAAACTGTGCAAAGATTACATATAGGCAAATATTATTTTCAGATGTATCATTTATTTTCTCTGGCTATTTTGCTGCAATAAACATTTCATTCATTCATTCATTGTCGGAGAGTTTATTGCTGAAATTGTAATTTGATGTTAAAGTGCCTAACATGGAGGTTATAGGCCTCTGATTCTTTGGGGTGAACATGAAAAATGATGATAAAATTAACACTAGAACTAAAACTAACTACAACTTACAACCAAATTACGGATTAGGAGAACAAAAGGACAATAAGGAAGGAATAAGGGAAATAAAATGCAGATAAAAAAAATGCTCTCAACCCTCAAAAAATGAGATTTGACGGATTTGGAAAGGTGTGGCATGAAATGCAGATAAGACGAGAAATAGGCGAGAGTCCGCCCCAGAATCACTGGGAAAACGAAAAAAAAAAACCAGATCCAGCTCAGTTATCATCCCAAACTCAAGAATCGTGAGTCCTTGAGGGTGTAGCACCTCCAGTGGTGGGGCTACATACACCCTGCCTTCCATAGGGCCTTGTATAGAAGGCAAGAGATATGATGAAAAAAAAAGATCTGACCCTTTGAAGAATGAGGGTATCAGGAAAGACGAAACAAGGTCCAATAAAGGCGGGAATTTTAAAAACTCCTTAGACCTCGGGTATCCTAATACTGTCAGGATCGGAAGAGAACAAGAGTTGATCAAGGGAGGTCGACAGTAAATATGCCACAGACGACCCCGGCACAATTTAGTGGAAGCAGTCGCGAAGTCAGCTGGGGCCCCCTGATTGATAACCAGCGTCCCACAAGATGTAAGCCCCTGAAGGAGGGGGAGTGTCGTAATGTCGTAAGAGAACGAGAGGTGAATAATGGTGGTCGACAGGAAAGATGATAGAAGGGAGCCCGGCACAAGTAACCAGAATTAAAATTTCTGGACAAATCCGGGATTCAAAATCAGACCTCCAAGGCGAAAGCCGAAAATGTTAGCCGCTAATGCACGTGGTGGTCTAAATGATTGTTGCATTTTATGTATAATTTTATTTAACCTTCAGTCGTTAGGCCACAGAAACCTATGTGACATTTTGGGTCTGACCTTATACTCTAAGGCCGCTGCTGTTAAGGAAGATTTTGGATCTTTACCTTTTGAGGAAAGGTATAATGCGTAATATATTGTATGTAATATCTACTAGAATCGAAGTTTTGTACTCTCCGTTAAGGTGTGTTCTACAACTATGTTGACGTTTATGTTTTATTAATCACTAGCAGGTACCCGCAGCTTCGCTCGCGATCAAGACAATGGGGACGATGCATTATTGCGATTAATTGGTCTATTCTATTAAAGCAATCGAGGCTACAGATGGGTCCATTCTAATTATGAAAATTCTGATACAAACAGTATACTGATATGAGCAGCAAAGTGGGAATTTTATAGAGTTGTGAATGTCTGCAGGGTACGATGTTACATTATGTGAACACATTTGAAAATTACGTTTTTGCTTTTGCCATCTTCTGCTGAGACATAACGATTTTGTTGTCCGGATACTCGTGGTCGCGAGCACGCCACATACAGTTGCGCGTGGGAAAAATGGTTTTGTCTAAATGTACACCTGCTGCTGTTAAGTGTGTGTCATTGCGCTTTGTTAATAGAAATTGCGAATATTGTTTGAAGTGGTAACTGCACTCTTACACACTGGAATGGCAAATCTATCGGAATATGGGGAATTAAAATTATTTTTCCTTATGCTATTCTGGGTGTAATTTTTCCACACTTATTGATGATTTCAACGTCAACATGTCGCAATTAACAGACCTATAGTAAAATATCCCTCACCTTGGCCGCTGATGTATATTATGCAGTCTCTTCCAGTGTTACATCCCAGAGATTGAAATCTCCAGCAACCCTTTTGCCTCACATGCCTCTCTAAATAATTAAAATTCCTGTTTGTTGATGTTTGAGTCTTCAGTTTTTTGACTGGTTTTATGCAGCTCTCCAAGCCGCCTGTCCTGAGCTAATCGTTCCATCTCTAGATAGCTACCACACCCTACATCCGAGGCAATCTGCTTAACCCTGGTCTACCCTTACAGTTCTTGTCCTCGATCCTCCCATCCATAACCAAGCTTGCTATTCCTGGGTGTCTTAATATGTGTCCTTCCAACCTATCACTTCTCTTCATTAGCAGTCGCCAGAAACATCTCTCCTCTCCCACTCGTCTTAATACCTCTTCATTTGTTACCCTATCTACCCATCTGATCTTCATCACTCTCCTGTAACACCACATTTCAAACGCTTCAATTCTCCTCTTTTCTGCTGCAGCATTAGCCCAAATTTCACTTCCTTATAGTGTCACGCTCCAGAAAAAAGCTTTCAAAAAGGACTTCCTAATACCTAAATGCATATTCGATGTCAACAGATTCCTTTTCTGTAGAAATGCTTTCCTTGCCTGAGCCAGCCTACTCTATATCCTCTTTGCTTCGTCCAACACTGGATATTTTGCTTCCTAAGTAACAGAAGTCTCCTACTTCCCGTAGAGTTTCACCTGCCAATTTGATGTCCATAGAGGTTTCTGATTTATTTCGGCTGCATTCCAATAATTTTGTTTTACATATATTGATTTCCATCATGAATATTTTCCTCAAGACGGAGTCCATACCATTCAAAAACTCATTCAAATCCTCTGGCGTATCGGCCAAGATGACGATGTCATCAGTAAATCTCGGAGATGAAATTATTTCTCCTTGAATCTTCGCTCCCACTTTAATTTTTTCTCCAATTTCCTGATTATTGTGTTTTAGAGATCTTTGAAATGCGTTGCCCTCGCACATGGTGTAGATGCATTGTCAAAGGAAAACATTCCATGTTACAAACATAGGCCACATAACCTGTACCGAAAGCTTCTGCAGATTTAACAGAAGGCCTATTCTGAACAGCAGTTCCTTGAACTCAGATTTGCCAACATTTATTGTATCTTTCCATGTGGTACATCTCTGTATCTCAACATACAGAAGAGTGCTTTAAAAATCATGCCTTGTGTAAATTTTGGAGATGGTAGTGAGTGTGGTTTTTTGCCGGAGTGGATACTCGCTCGTAGAAATTCTTTTCAGTAAAATAGACTGGTTCACATTGAGGTATGTGACGGCGGGCTGCCTTAAGTGTTACGGATACGGCAATAGCCGCCATAGAGCTTCGTTACTACTGAAATAACGACCAGACTGATATTTGTACTTAACTATACGGGATTTGTGAGCCCAGTGTTTATGAAATTGCACGTAGCTATTTCGCTAACTTTAATTAGTAGCCGCCACTGTAGTGTTTAAATATTAAAGGTGGTATTAGATGGCGCTTTCCCTATTTTTTAACCCCTGGCACTACAGCCCATGAATGGCTTAGGCCTATCATGCGACCGCTTCCCAGCCATTTGGCCTGCAGATATTGTGGTGACGCGTGGTCAGAGCATCGTGTCCCCTCGGCCGTTAATCTTGTTCTTCGTGATCGGGGAGCTGTCTCACTATCAGACAGATACTCAATTGTCCTCACGAAGCTGAGTGCACCCCGTTGCAGCCCTCACGTCAGTGTCTTGAATCTCTGACGGAGCCGGGAATCGAACCCGGGGCCTCCGGATGAGCGGCAGGCGCGCTACCCTGTTCTTATTGTGTTTATATATATATCTTGAAAAAGATAATAAATGGATTGGCATTGCCTCCTTCAGGAATATATAGAAAATCGGATGTCATACCTTGAGATAGTGTTGCCTTGGGAACGGACTTGCCATTAGTTCATCAGCTTATTAGAGCGAAGATAGTTTTCTGCGAATATCTTTGAAACTGTTGGTTTTAGGACCTTGAAATGTGATTTTCGGTGTCCCGTAGAGACATACCGAGTATTGTTTCTCGCATCGAGGGGCGTAAAATGAGCTATGTCCGGTCCTTATGTGACAACTTTGATATTTTGTCCCAGTTGAGAATTTTTGGTGACTTTTCAGTTATGTTGCCAAGGGGCCTGAATGGAGTGGTCTGCCCGAAATTTAAAGTAGACAGTGTTACCAGCTAGGTTCCAAAGGGTAAGTTTATAAATTTTGGTTCAGATCGTTGAAACGGTGTAGATTTGTATAAATAACAAACAAACGGACAAACCAATATTGAGTTTTATATATATAGCTAATGTCCTTATACTGCATTCTTTTATTGTTGACAGTGTCTGCTCCTACCAGCTGTCTTTTGTATTACAAATTAGAAATACAGTACTTTTGCGTGATAATGCAAATTGTTTTATGAATAATATTTCCTTCTGTTATTCGGGGTATATTGTAATTGGTAATTATCCTGCTCTATGACTATGCTAATTTGTAATTTGTAATGGAACCGGATGTTAAATTATGAATTTAGTTGAAAACATGTCAATAACATACGGTAATTTAACTACGAATATATATTATTATGCGATAATTTTCTACAAGAACCAAACAGTAAAAAATGATATTGTAACCCCATGTGGTTACAGAGTTTATTGGTTAAGAAAATGGCGCTTGCTGGGAGTGCAGTGCAGTGCCATAATAGATCTCTATGAAATAAGGTAGGAGGGAGCCATGTTACAGTGAGTTCTAATCTGTGTATATTTTCTTTTAAAGATGGTGTATTGTTTTTGTTGTTGTTACTATTCTATGTCTTTGTATTGTGTTGGAAAAAGAATATGAATTTAGTTGATAACATTTTGGGTAGATTATGAGCTTGGGAATAACCTAACCCCCAAGGGAAGATGATGAAGAAAAAGAAGTGGGTTTCGGACTGGAGAAAATGGATGGAGAAATAGGACGAGAGTCCAAAAGAAGTTATAATTTTAACTTTAAGTATACTCAAAGACAGCTGCCACTGCAAGTCCACTTTCCGATACCTAAAGTGGGTAGGGACCTGGGCGAAGCTAACAGGAAACGCAGCTGAAACTTGGGCTATTCGCAAGAAAGCTGCTATAGCGTATTCCCTCTCAAGCATAAATATACCTACTATGGGGAAGAGTGGTGGTCGGGCAAGACAAAGAGTAACTGATTTATTGTGTATCTGTTCAAAGGAGTTTGTTTCTAAACAAGTATTTTGAAGAATACAAATAATTTGAATCAACCGTGATATTTTAGTTCTTGAAATTGTAGAATTTCTAAAGAGCGACCGAAAATTTCCAAGAAGGATAGGGATAAAGCAATTATACCCCTGGGAATAATTTTGGTAAGAGCACCAATAGTTGCATTTAGAAATGACTAAGCTTTTACCCAGCAAGGCGCCGACTAAAAGTTTAGACAATGAGAAACACTTAAATTTTGAAAAACCAACCATAAGTGGCAGAGAGAATCTCCACACGCAGGAAGCTGGCGTAGCGAGCTATGCTTGCCTTACTGGCCAGTTAGAATTAGCTATCAAAGCTAAGAGAGACTTTAATAAGTTAATAACTAAGAGTTCTTGCTCAAATGCAACAAGTGGTGAAAACATCATGAATGGATTTATTTTTATTAAAGAGGGCATAAACCTAGGCAGAGTCAAGGAAGGCAGGATCTTGCCTAACCGTTATGTTTGAGAAATGACAAAGCAAAGAAATAAATCTTGATTTATTTAACAATGCAAAAAGGTGTAATGAATTTAACAAATATATAATTTTGATTTTACAAACAATTGGGGTCGCAGACCTCCGAAAACATCTAAAGCTTGCGCCAGGCAATTGACAATTCTTTTGGTTTTAAACCTTTTATATGCTTTAAAATCTTCGTAAGATTTTGAAATGTTGTTAAGATTAACAAATGGGAAATTTAAAGATAATTGACGTAATTAAGGTTTAACAATAAATCAAGTACAAGATGTGTACTTTAAGGATTTCTAGATATGTATCTTAGAAATATGAATAAATAACAACTTCGAAAGTAACAACAACAAACAACAGGGAGAAATGAAATATAAGATTCTATAACTTCTTGTATTAATACAGAGCTACATTTGGCGATTATACAAATAGGGCAGGTCACTTATTGTGAAACCTGAAGAGAAAAATTGAAAGGAAGTTTCTAGAACTCCTGTGTGGGTAGGGATCACGAGAAAAATAGGGCAAATTTCCCTTTCGTGAAACCTAGAGATAACTCACTTTTGAGTAGAAAGAATTGGATTCCCTCATTAGAAGGCAGAAACAATATAATTTAAGGCGTGTACCAGACACGAAGTTTTACAGATATTAATTCGCTATACGTGGAGCAAGTAAGGGAGGGCACTTTTTGAGAGTGACGCCTCATTGAAAAAAGACCTAAAGTAAGAATTTTATTATTTTAGTCTGTTAGTAAAGGGTTTGGGAAAGATCAAATGGGATAGTGGAAGAGTGTTCATGGCCGTATTTCTTTTACTCGGACGATCGCGACGCGGATGAAAAAGTTGAAGAGGCACTGTTTTCACTATAGTCTGTTGATACAGTTGAAAAGTTCACTGTAGTAGCACAAAACGTTGATGGCAAAGAAAGTTATTGCAATGGTGGAAAATAACTAGTTACACTAGATTTGCGAGAGTCTATTGCTTGAAAAACTTGTAGGTTATAGTTGAATGCACCAGGAAAAACCCAACGGAGGAAGAAAAATTAGATATTGATTAGCAGTTCATAAGGAAGATTCCTTAGTTTGAAAAAGTATTCCCATATGTGAGTGGAAAGTACTAGAAGGTTTAACTCGTAGATAAATTGTTCGGCATGGAAATTTCCAGAACAATCATGACTGAAGAATAGGGCAAAAGTTAGTCCAGCGGTGGAACGAGCAAAGTATTTTATACACAGTGGGTAATTTAATGGTGTCCCACGTTGTGAGAAAATTTCTCATTTAATAAGCATAAGAAATGCTGCTTCATGTTAAGATTGGCTTAGGTAGACAAAAGCCCAACATAGAAAATCCCGCGAAGGATGATTATTGCCCCACCTAAGAAATCTCACACTGCCTATAAAATGATCATTAAAAAGCATGTAGCAATTTAAAATCAATTGAAATAAGTTGAAGAACGTTGAAGTAGTACTTAGCTCATTTCTGATGAACGGCGAATCCTTAGTCAGGAATTCACAACATGGCGAAGATTTGAAAGTTTGTCTCTCGAGGTGAGGAGACGAGCTTAAGTAAAGCTCCGACTGACTAGTTTGACTTCAGACGCACAAGTGAGGCCAGCTCAACGGAGCGCGGAGAGACCAGGGAAGGGAAAAGAGGTGGGGGTAGGAGACAAAAGGAATACATATAAGAATAGCCAACATAACAGAAATACATTTTCTTGATGAAATGGTCTTCAAAGAGTTGATAGCAAGCGTCACTAGCGCAGCCTGGTGGGTGAAAAAGTAGACGAAGTTCTCTTGATCACGGAGATGATAGCTGGCGATAGCGATGAGATCTCGTGGCTAGATTGGTAAGGAAGTCCTCTTGTACAGGGAAGAATTGAGGAACTTCAGAGATTCGCTGCTAGATGACGCTAGGTGGGTCATGGAAGATATATATCTAGAACAGACTTAGAGGTAGTGTAAGAAACATATACCAACAAAGAGAAATCAGGAGATCACTGTTGGTGTTTGCGAGAAAAGGAAGGTATGAACTAAAGCAAAGAGAAGCAAAAGCTTACTCTATCTTACCGTGTATTCCAAAGAATACACCAAGCTGGGAGGGGCAAACACCAACAGAGAACAAAGACATGAAATTAAAAGCTTAAAGGTAAAGGAGCAATTAAAGAAAGTGGTCTTACAATATGCCCATTAGTGGTCAAGATCTTGGCTACACTAACTCTCCCATCCCTTCCAGGGTAACACTCGGTCACTCTACCAGAAATCCAGACCATGTGAGGAGAAACATCCCTAACCAGGACCAAGTCCCCCACTTTAATGTCAGGATTGGAAAGAAACCACTTCAGTCTCCGTTGCAAGGAAGTTAAGTATTCCAAATTCCACCTCTTCCTGAAAGAATTACGGAGGGCTTCAAGTTTACGCCAAACAATAGGTAAATTAGATTCTCTGTAAGAGTTGGGAAGGGGAGGAGGGGCAGAAAGAGAAGTGCCTATAAGGAAGTGACCAGGTGTGAGTGGAAGCAGGTCATCAGGGTCATTGGAAAGCGGAGTTAAAGGGCGAGAATTAACAACACCTTCAATCAGAACAGACAGCGAATTAAATTCTTCATAAGTCAGAATGCGATTACCTAAAACCTTTCTTAAGTGACGTTTAGTGAGCTTTACGCAGGATTCCCACCTACCACCGTGATAAGGAGCGTAGGGAGGTATAAAACGCCATTTGAAACCCTTTGAGTAGGAAAAATTAGAAATCTGAGAAGATGTGAGAGCTTTCTTCCACAAGGAAGCTGCGCCTTGAAAAGTGGAAGCGTTATCAGAGAACATCTCCGAAGGAACACCACGCCAAGCAGCGAAGCGAGAGACAGCTGATAAAAAGTAAGAAGTAGAGGCATTCGTTACTAGTTCCAAATGGATCGCGCCAGTAACCATGCAAACAAAGAGAGAAACATAGAGCTTACCAAACAATTTGCGTTTAGCTTCAGGGGAATTGCGTTGATATTGGAACGAACCCATATAGTCCACACAAGTTAGAGCAAATGGACGTATAGGAGAAGAGCGAAAGGAGGGCAGATCGCTCATTAATTGAGTATTGACTTTAGGTTTCGCTTTGAAGCAAGGAATGCATTTGTGAATTACAGAGGAAACTTCATGAATTCCATTTATTATCCAGTACTTTTCCCTTAAGAGGCAAAGCAGTGTGCGTGTACCAACATGCAGATTACGATAATGAAAGTCACGTATGATTAAAGAAGTTACGTGATGTTTAGAAGGCAAAATAACAGGATGCTTTTTGTCCTCAGAAAGCAAAGATTGCGACAGCCTACCACCTACCCTGAGTAACCTATTGTCATCAAGGAACGGGGCTAAGGCACGAGGACGACTGGATTTGGGGAGATCCTTTTTAGAAGAAAGTAAAGACAATTCAGAAGAAAAGGCTTCTTGCTGTGTTAGTTGCAAAACCTTAATGGTAGCGAGATTCATTTCATGATTGGTAAGGTGTGGTTTTGGGAGAAGAGGTTGGTCAACCACAAGATATTACCATCTGAGAAGATAGGCAACAATTCGAATTAATTTGTGAAAGGAAGAATAGCGGGACAACAAGGGATGAGAAACGTTGGAAACAAGACACGAAGCAGTAGATTTAGATACTTTAGCGTCAGGGAAGTTGGAGTTTGTAGCTGGAGGTTTAGAAGGCCAACAAGAAGAGTCTTCGATTAACCACGAGGGCCCATGCCAGTACAACTGAGAAACTGCCAATTGAGAGGGTAAACATCCACGAGAAATGATGTCGGCGGGGTTATCAGCGCTGGGCACATGCCTCCATTGACATCCCGAAGAAAGAGTTTGAAATTTGGAAACCCTGTTTGCAACAGAAGTTTGCCAATGAACGGGATTTTTGGCGATCCAAGAAAGGGTGATCATGGAATCGCTGCAGAGATAGGTTTGCGAAAATTCGACCTTTAAGACTTCCCGTAATTTCTTAACAAGTTCTGCGGCCATGAGTGTAGCATACAATTCAAGCCTAGGCAAAGTGATAGTTTTAAGAGGAGCCACCTTCGATTTGGCACAAACAAGGTTAGAAACTGAAGATCCATTTAATGAACCGCGATAAACCAAATATGCACTGCAACCGTAAGCTTTTTCGGAACTGTCCCCAAACACATGTAGGAAAAAAGATGCATTAGGAGAGCGTTAATTAAATTCCTGGGAATTTCAATAAGGGAAAGATCAAGCAAATTGCTGCGAAAAGAAAGCCATCTGTTAAGAAAAGAAAGGGGAACAGTGTCGTCCCATTCACATTTGAGCGACCATAGCTCTTGCATGAAAAGTTTGGCTATAACAATAACTGGGGCAAGGATTGAAGCGGATCAATTTTTTTTGCAATTTCAGAGAAAATTTGTCTCTTTGTGTTAGGGAGCTCTTCTGCAAGCGAAACTTTATAGATGAGAGTGTCAATGTTAGTGCACCTATGAACTCCAAGGGTTTTTATGGATTCGGAATTTCCACGAATTTCGACGGAGGAGGGGGTCTACATCTTCAATAGGAAACTGGGCGAGAAACGCATGGGAGTTGGAATTCCACTTATGAAGTGGGAATCTTCCATTCTTTAACATTGCTTGAAGTTCTAGTGACACGAAAGAAGCTTCCTCCAAAGTGGGGAAGGACTGCAAGTAATCGTCAACATAGAATGATGTAGTTAGTGCTTCGGAAGCTTTAGAATGAAATAAATGACCAACTTGAGAGGCTAACAAATGTAGGGATCGGATAGCAAGGAAAGCGGAAGGTTTTAAGCCATAAGTAACCGTCTTTAAGCGAAATACCTTAATGGGCTTGCTGATTTTGTCGCGCCACAAGATTCTTTGGAGATCTCGTTGTTCAGGCTGACCTGACGGTACATCTGTTTGATGTCCGCTATAACAGCTATGGGAAATAATCGAAAGTTTAAGAGTATAGCAGATAAATCTGACTGAATAGCAGGACCAGAGTAAAGAGTATCGTTAAGACTGTTGCCATTAACGTCAGGTGATGAACCATTGAAAACGACTCGGATTTTATCCTTTACAAGAGGGGTTTTCCACACGAGATGATGATTTAAGAAAACCGTTTCAATTGGGGGGTGCAATTCGTCATCAGATTTGCTAACAACCTCCATATGATCTAAGCTTTGATACTCATCCATGAAATCAGTGTAATGCTGTTTAACGAGAGGTTCTTTCTTGAATATGCTCTCGATAGCAAAGAGAGCTTTTCGAGCTTTGGATTGAGAATTAATAAGTTTAGGGGGATTGTGTAATCTTGGCATCTGAACAATGAACCGGCCATCAGGAGAACTAGTGGTTGCTCACAGAATTCGTTTTCTGAAGAGGTCACGTTAGGAGAATCAACGCTTTCAAGCCTCCAGAACTGTTCCAAGTCAGTATTAGCGAAATAACATTGCGATGCGGGTTGGGGAGAATAATGAGGAAGTTGACCGGTGACGATCCATCCAAAATAGTGTCTCTGGCAACCACGTTTGGGGATAACTTGCGAACCTGTTTACGTTGGCAATTCCAGAAAACATTCGCACTAAAGAGTATGTCAATGGGGTTTTGTACATTGAACAGAGGATCGGCTAGCCTTAAATGCGAGGGAATGCTTAAACCTGAAATATCAACAGAGTGACTTGGAGTATCTTCTCCTATGCTATTGAGAATGAGACAATTCAGGTTGAGAAAGTTATTTCTGTGACAAATGTCTCTTATGGTTAGCTTCGAAAACTGTAAAGCTTGCGATTTTGAGCTGTTAATGCCCGATACGTTAATAGAAGTGGGGTTTACAGGTAGGCCTAGTTTTTGATTAATGAATTAGAAACGAAATCGTGGGTTGCCGCCGAATCAAGAAGACCACGTGCACGGACCCGGTTGCCAAAGTTATCATGAACTTCGATTTGGACAGTGGACAATAGTACTTGGGCACTACGTATGGACTTGGCATTTTGAATGTAAGATGAAGCACTGGAACTGTTAGCATTGTCACTTTTCTGAGAAGTAGACGCGGTCGATGACCTTGCTTGATCATGACGATGTAGTAAAGTGTGATGAGCTTTTTCACAATGGAAGCAAAGTCTGGTGGACTTGCAATTTGAAGCAGAATGCGCGGGTGCTAGGCAGTTGAAGCAATGCTTAGTCTGGGGAACTAATTTTCGTCTGTCGTCAACTGACAGTTCTTTAAAAGATTTACATAGATATAAGGCGTGGGAATCTTTACAAAGTATGCACTTTAATGGTTCATTTAAACTCTTACGGGGTTCGCTTTGAGTGTTTAAAACGAGAGAACTAGCAATACGGCGTTCACTAGACCTAGTTGGGTATCCAGTGACGTTTGACTTGAGTTCAGATGAGCTGGACCCAGGTTTTTTGGGTACTAGACGCTAAGCGTTCGCTTTTAGGTTTAAGAGACATTGATTCAAATTTAGAACTAGTGGGTGAGGGTTCACTTTGATTAGCTAAAGCAGTTAAGAGTTGGCATCTAGCATTTATGAAAGTGACTAAATGCTCGTAAGAGTAATCGTCTTCTCTGGAAAGTTCAATCTCCCAAGCTTTGAGGGTAGCAACATCGACTTTAGAAACCACTAAGTGTATTAAGAAAGTGTCCCAGTGTTCAGTGGGTTGATCTAATTGGGATAGAGCTTTAACGTGAAGTTGTGTTGTATCAATGAGAGTAGGCAAACTAGTGACGTCATTGTGCTGTGACGCAGGTAAGTTAAATAGAGCCTTCATATGGCGTTGAATACGTAACCGTGAATTACCGTATCTTTCTTTCAACAAGTTAAAGGCAATAGGGTAGTTTTCGGCACTTAATGGGAGTGCTTCAACTAACTGCAGAGCTTGACCTCGGAGGATAGATCTCAAATAATGAAACTTGTAGATGACTTGAATGTCTTCATTGTCATGAACAAGAGAACAAAATAGTTCATAGAAAGAATCCCAAGTAGATTCGTCTCCAGAGAAGTGAGGTAAATCAATCTTAGGTAGGATTGGTTTGGGCTTGTGAGTGCCCTCACGAAAAGAGGTTCGTTGTTCGTGAAGGGAACCAAGAACAGAACTGTCTTTTTTCTGTTCTTCTTCGAGTTGGCGTATTATTTTAAAAGCAGAACCTATACCTTCGTAATATTGGTTTTCCACTTCGACTCGATCATCAGTTTGATTGAGCATACAAGTTTCGATTTCAGCTTGGATGTTACAATAATTTTCATATGAACGTTCAAAATCCCTTACGCGATGTTGTAACAAATCCAATTGAGCTTCTGAGGGATCTAGCTCTTTGATGTATTTTCTAAATCGGGTAATTTGCCCTTTATAGTATGCTTGTTTAGAAGTAAGTTTTTCATCTTTATCCTTTTCTGTAGGAGTCATGACAAAATAGGTAAATTAAAGTATAACTTACGAAACTGTGGAACCTTGGAAATGCTGTCAGACTGGCAGCAGCAAATAAGTTGAAAGAAAGGGACACACCAAAGGAGACAGGAGCAGCTTCTTTCTCCTTCACAGGCTTTGCACGGTGAAGCTATGGCTGAAAAATTCCAAGAAGATATTAATGATTAGCAAAATATTGTCAAATAACCCTTGACAAATATAGTCTGATAAGTAAAATGTTATAAATGGACTCTCCCGGGTTTCTGGGACCAAAGTTTGGGTAGATTATTAGCTTGGGAATAACCTAACCCCCAAGGGAAGATGATGAAGAAAAAGAAGTGGGTTTCGGACTGGAGGAAAAGGATGGAGAAATAAGACGAGAGTCCAAAAGAAGTTATAATTTTAACTTTAAGTATACTCAAAGGCAGCTGCCACTGCAAATCCGCTTTCCGATACCTAAAGTGGGTAGGGACCTGGGCGAAGCTAACAGGAAACGCAGCTGAAACTTGGGCTATTCGCAAGAAAGCTGCTATAGCGTATTCCCTCTCAAGCATAAATATACCTACTATGGGGAAGGGTGGTGGTCGGGCAAGACAAAGAGTAACTGATTTATTGTGTATCTGTTCAAAGGAGTTTGTTTCTAAACAAGTATTTTGAAGAATACAAATAATTTGAATCAACCGTGATATTTTAGTTCTTGAAATTGTAGAATTTCTAAAGAGCGACCGAATGCTTCCAAGAAGGATAGGGATAAAGCAATTATACCCCTGTGAATAATTTTGGTAAGAGCACCAATATTTGCTTTTAGAAATGACTAAGCTTTTACCCAGCAAGGCGCCGACTAAAAGTTTAGACAATGAGAAACACTTAAATTTTGAAAAACCAACCATAAGTGGCAGAGAGAATCTCCACACGCAGGAAGCTGGCGTAGCGAGCTATGCTTGCCTTACTGGCCAGTTAGAATTAGCTATCAAAGCTAAGAGAGACTTTAATAAGTTAATAACTAAGAGTTCTTGCTCAAATGCAACAAGTGGTGAAAACATCATGAATGGATTTATTTTTATTAAAGAGGGCATAAACCTAGGCAGAGTCAAGGAAGGCAGGATCTTGCCTAACCGTTATGTTTGAGAAATGACAAAGCAAAGAAATAAATCTTGATTTATTTAACAATGCAAAAAGGTGTAATGAATTTAACAAATATATAATTTTGATTTTACAAACAATTGGGGTCGCAGACCTCCGAAAACATCTAAAGCTTGCGCCAGGCAATTGACAATTCTTTTGGTTTTAAACCTTTTATATGCTTTAAAATCTTCGTAAGATTTTGAAATGTTGTTAAGATTAACAAATAGGAAATTTAAAGATAATTGACGTAATTAAGGTTAAACAATAAATCAAGTACAAGATGTGTACTTTAAGGATTTCTAGATAGGTATCTTAGAAATATGAATAAATAACAACTTCGAAAGTAACAACAACAAACAACAGGGAGAAATGAAATATAAGATTCTATAACTTCTTGTATTAATACAGAGCTACATTTGGCGATTATACAAATAGGGCAGGTCACTTATTGTGAAACCTGAAGAGAAAAATTGAAAGGAAGTTTCTAGAACTCCTGTGTGGGTAGGGATCACGAGAAAAATAGGGCAAATTTCCCTTTCGTGAAACCTAGAGATAACTCACTTTTGAGTAGAAAGAATTGGATTCCCTCATTAGAAGGCAGAAACAATATAATTTAAGGCGTGTACCAGACACGAAGTTTTACAGATATTAATTCGTTATACGTGGAGCAAGTAAGGGAGGGCACTTTTTGAGAGTGACGCCTCATTGAAAAAAGACCTAAAGTAAGAATTTTATTATTTTAGTTTGTTAGTAAAGGGTTTGGGAAAGATCAAATGGGATAGTGGAAGAGTGTTCATGGCCGTATTTATTTTACTCGGACGATCGCGACGCGGATGAAAAAGTTGAAGAGGCACTGTTTTCACTATAGTCTGTTGATACAGTTGAAAAGTTCACTGTAGTAGCACAAAAAGTTGATGGCAAAGAAAGTTATTGCAATGGTGGAAAATAACTAGTTACACTAGATTTGCGAGAGTCTATTGCTTGAAAAACTTGTAGGTTATAGTTGAATGCACCAGAAAAATCCCAACGGAGGAAGAAAAATTAGATATTGATTAGCAGTTCATAAGGAAGATTCCTTAGTTTGAAAAAGTATTCCCATATGTGAGTGGAAAGTACTAGAAGGTTTAACTCGTAGATAAATTGTTCGGCATGGAAATTTCCAGAACAATCATGACTGAAGAATAGGGCAAAAGTTAGTCCAGCGGTGGAACGAGCAAAGTATTTTATACACAGTGGGTAATTTAATGGTGTCCCACGTTGTGAGAAAATTTCTCATTTAATAAGCATAAGAAATGCTGCTTCATGTTAAGATTGGCTTAGGTAGACAAAAGCCCAACATAGAAAATCCCGCGAAGGATGATTATTGCCCCACCTAAGAAATCTCACACTGCCTATAAAATGATCATTAAAAAGCATGTAGCAATTTAAAATCAATTGAAATAAGTTGAAGAACGTTGAAGTAGTACTTAGCTCATTTCTGATGAACGGCGAATCCTTAGTCAGGAATTCACAACATGGCGAAGATTTGAAAGTTTGTCTCTCGAGGTGAGGAGACGAGCTTAAGTAAAGCTCCGACTGACTAGTTTGACTTCAGACGCACAAGTGAGGCCAGCTCAACGGAGCGCGGAGAGACCAGGGAAGGGAAAAGAGGTGGGGGTAGGAGACAAAAGGAATACATATAAGAATAGCCAACATAACAGAAATACATTTTCTTGATGAAATGGTCTTCAAAGAGTTGATAGCAAGCGTCACTAGCGCAGCCTGGTGGGTGAAAAAGTAGACGAAGTTCTCTTGATCACGGAGATGATAGCTGGCGATAGCGATGAGATCTCGTGGCTAGATTGGTAAGGAAGTCCTCTTGTACAGGGAAGAATTGAGGAACTTCAGAGATTCGCTGCTAGATGACGCTAGGTGGGTCATGGAAGATATATATCTAGAACAGACTTAGAGGTAGTGTAAGAAACATATACCAACAAAGAGAAATCAGGAGATCACTGTTGGTGTTTGCGAGAAAAGGAAGGGATGAACTAAAGCAAAGAGAAGCAAAAGCTTACTCTATCTTACCGTGTATTTCAAAGAATACACCAAGCTGGGAGGGACAAACACCAACAGAGAACAAAGACATGAAATTAAAAGCTTAAAGGTAAAGGAGCAATTAAAGAAAGTGGTCTTACAATATGCCCATTAGTGGTCAAGATCTTGGCTACCCTAACTCTCCCATCCTTTCCAGGGTAACACTCGGTCACTCTACCAGAAATCCAGACCATGTGAGGAGAAACATCCCTAACCAGGACCAAGTCCCCCACTTTAATGTCAGGATTGGAAAGAAACCACTTCAGTCTCCGTTGCAAGGAAGTTAAGTATTCCAAATTCCACCTCTTCCTGAAAGAATTACGGAGGGCTTCAAGTTTACGCCAAACAATAGGTAAATTAGATTCTCTGTAAGAGTTGGGAAGGGGAGGAGGGGCAGAAAGAGAAGTGCCTATAAGGAAGTGACCAGGTGTGAGTGGAAGCAGGTCATCAGGGTCATTGGAAAGCGGAGTTAAAGGGCGAGAATTAACAACACCTTCAATCAGAACAGACAGCGAATTAAATTCTTCATAAGTCAGAATGCGATTACCTAAAACCTTTCTTAAGTGACGTTTAGTGAGCTTTACGCAGGATTCCCACCTACCACCGTGATAAGGAGCGTAGGGAGGTATAAAACGCCATTTGAAACCCTTTGAGTAGGAAAAATTAGAAATCTGAGAAGATGTGAGAGCTTTCTTCCACAAGGAAGCTGCGCCTTGAAAAGTGGAAGCGTTATCAGAGAACATCTCCGAAGGAACACCACGCCAAGCAGCGAAGCGAGAGACAGCTGATAAAAAGTAAGAAGTAGAGGCATTCGTTACTAGTTCCAAATGGATCGCGCCAGTAACCATGCAAACAAAGAGAGAAACATAGAGCTTACCAAACAATTTGCGTTTAGCTTCAGGGGAATTGCGTTGATATTGGAACGAACCCATATAGTCCACACAAGTTAGAGCAAATGGACGTATAGGAGAAGAGCGAAAGGAGGGCAGATCGCTCATTAATTGAGTATTGACTTTAGGTTTCGCTTTGAAGCAAGGAATGCATTTGTGAATTACAGAGGAAACTTCATGAATTCCATTTATTATCCAGTACTTTTCCCTTAAGAGGCAAAGCAGTGTGCGTGTACCAACATGCAGATTACGATAATGAAAGTCACGTATGATTAAAGAAGTTACGTGATGTTTAGAAGGCAAAATAACAGGATGCTTTTTGTCCTCAGAAAGCAAAGATTGCGACAGCCTACCACCTACCCTGAGTAACTTATTGTCATCAAGGAAGGGGCTAAGGCATGAAGTCGACTGGATTTGCGAAGATCCTTTTTAGAAGAAAGTAAAGACAATTCAGAAGAAAAGGCTTCTTGCTGTGTTAGTTGCAACACCTTAATGGTAGCGAGATTCAATTCATGATTGGTAAGGTGTGGTTTTGGGAGAAGAGGTTGGTCAACCACAAGATATTTCCCTCTGAGAAGATAGGCAACAATTCGAATTAATTTGTGAAAGGAAGAATAGCGGGACAACAAGGGATGAGAAACGTTGGAAACAAGACACGAAGCAGTAGATTTAGATACTTTAGCGTCAGGGAAGTTGGAGTTTGTTGCTGGAGGTATAGAAGGCCAACAAGAAGAGTCTTCGATTAACCACGAGGGCCCATGCCAGTACAACTGAGTAGCTGCCAGTTGAGAGGGTAAACATCCACGAGGAATGATGTCGGCGGGGTTGTCAGCGCTGGGCACATGCCTGCATTGAAATCCCGAAGAAAGAGTTTGAATGTTGGAAAATCTGTTTGCAACAAAGGTTTTCCAATGAACGGGATTTTTGGCCTTCCAAGAAAGGGTGATCATGGAATCGCTCCAGAGATAGGTTTGCGAAAATTCGACCTTTAAGACTTCCCGTAATTTCTTAACAAGTTCTGCGGCCATGAGTGCAGCACACAATTCAAGCCTAGGCAAGGTGATAGTTTTAAGAGGAGCCACCTTCGATTTGGCACAAGCAAGGTTAGAAACTGAAGATCCATTTAATGAACCGCGATAAACCAAATATGCACAGCAACCGTAAGCTTTTTCGGAACTGTCCGCAAACACATGTAGGAAAAAAGATGCATTAGGATGAGCGTTAATTAAATTCCTTGGAATTTCAATAAGGGAAAGATCAAGCAAATTGCTGCGAAAAGAGAGCCATCTGTTAAGAAAAGAAAGGGGAACAGTGTCGTCCCATTCACATTTGAGCGACCATAGCTCTTGCATGAAAAGTTTGGCTATAACAATAACTGGGGCAAGGAATTGAAGCGGATCAATTTTTTTTTGCAATTTCAGAGAGAATTTGTCTTTTTGTGTTAGGGAGCTCTTCTGCAAGCGAAACTTTATAGATGAGAGTGTCAATGTTAGTGCACCTATGAACTCCAAGGGTTTTTATGGATTCGGAATTTCCACAAATTTCGACGGAGGAGGGGTCTACATCTTCAATAGGAAACTGGGCGAGAAACTCATTGGAGTTGGAATTCCACTTATGAAGTGGGAATCCTCCATTCTTTAACAATGCTTGAAGTTCTAGTGACACGAAAGAAGCTTCCTCCAAAGTGGGGAAGGACTGCAAGTAATCGTCAACATAGAATGATGTAGTTAGTGCTTCGGAAGCTTTAGAATGAAATAAATGACCATCTTGAGAGGCTAACAAATGTAGGGATCGGATAGCAAGGAAAGCGGAAGGTTTTAAGCCATAAGTAACCGTCTTTAAGCGAAATCCTTAATGGGCTTGCTGATTTCGTCGCGCCACAAGATTCTTTGGAGATCTCGTTGTTCAGGCTGACCTGACGGTACATCTGTTTGATGTCCGCTATAACAGCTATGGGAAATAATCGAAAGTTTAAGAGTATAGCAGATAAATCTGACTGAATAGCAGGACCAGAGTAAAGAGTATCGTTAAGACTGTTGCCATTAACGTCAGGTGATGAACCATTGAAAACGACTCGGATTTTATCCTTTACAAGAGGGGTTTTCCACACGGGATGATGATTTAAGAAAACCGTTTCAATTGGGGGGGTGCAATTCGTCATCAGATTTGCTAACAACTTCCATATGATCTAAGCTTTCATACTCATCCATGAAATCAGTATACTGCTGTTTAACGAGAGGTTCTTTCTTGAATTTGCTCTCGATAGCAAAGATAGCTTTTCGAGCTTTGGGTTGAGAATTAATAAGTGTAGGGGGATTGTGTAATCTTGGCATCTGAACAATGAACCGGCCATCAGGAGAACGAGTGGTTGCTCACAGAATTCGTTTTCTGAAGAGGTCACGTTAGGAGAATCAACGCTTTCAAGCCTCCAGAACTGTTCCAAGTCAGTATTAGCGAAATAACATTGCGATGCGGGTTGGGGAGAATAATGAGGAAGATGACCGGAGACGATCCATCCAAAATTTGTGTCTCTGGCAACCACGTTTGAGGATAACTTGCGAACCTGTTTATGAAGGCAATTCCAGAAAACACTGGCACTAAAGAGTATGTCAATGGGGTTTTGTACATTGAACAGAGGATCGGCTAGCCTTAAATGCGAGGGAATGCTTAAACCTGAAATATCAACAAAGTGACTTGGAGTATCTTCTCCTATGCTATTGAGAATGAGACAATTCAGGTTGAGAAAGTTATTTCTGTGACAAATGTCTCTTATGGTTAGCTTCGAAAACTGTAAAGCTTGCGATTTTGAGCTGTTAATGCCCGATACGTTAATAGAAGTGGGGTTTACAGGTAGGTCTAGTTTTTTGATTAATGAATTAGAAACGAAATCGTGGGTTGCCGCCGAATCAAGAAGACTGCGTGCACGGACCTGGTTGCCAAAGTTATCCTGAACTTCGATTTGGACAGTGGACAATAGTACTTGGGCACTACGTATGGACTTGGCATTTTGAATGTAAGATGAAGCATTGGAACTGTTAGCATTGTCACTTTTCTGAGAAGTAGATGCGGTCGATGACCTTGCTTGATCATGACGATGTAGTAAAGTGTGATGAGTTTTTCACAATGGAAGCAAAGTCTGGTGGACTTGCAATTTGAAGCAGAATGCGCGGGTGCTAGGCAGTTGAAGCAATGTTTAATCTGGGAAACTAATTTTCTTCTGTCGTCAACTGACAGTTCTTTAAAAGATTTACATAGATATAAGGCGTGGGAATCTTTACAAAGTATGCACTTTAATGGTTCATTTAAACTCTTACGGGGTTCGCTTTGAGTGTTTAAAACGAGAGAACTAGCAATACGGCGTTCACTAGACCTGGTTGGGTAACCAGTGGCGTTTGACTTGAGTTCAGATTAGCTGGACCCAGGTTTTTTGGGTACTAGACGCTAAGCGTTCGCTTTTAGGTTTAAGAGACATTGATTCAAATTTAGAACTAGGGGGTGAGGGTTCACTTTGATTAGCTAAAGCAGTTAAGAGTTGTCATCTAGCATTTATGAAAGTGACTAAGTGCTCGTAAGAGTAATCGTCTTCTCTGGAAAGTTCAATCTCCCAAGCTTTGAGGGTAGCAACATCGACTTTAGAAACGACTAAGTGTATTAGGAAAGTGTCCCAGTGTTCTGTGGGTTGATCTAATTGGGATAGAGCTTTAAAGTGAAGTTGTGTTGTATCAATTAGAGTAGGAAAACTAGTGACGTCATTGTGCTGTGACGCAGGTAAGTTAAATAGAGCCTTCATATGGCGTTGAATACGTAACCGTGAATTACCGTATCTTTCTTTCAACAAGTTAAAGGCAATAGGGTAGTTTTTGGCACTTAATGGGAGTGCTTCAACTAACTGCAGAGCTTGACCTCGGAGGATAGATCTCAAATAATGAAACTTGTAGATGACTTGAATGTCTTCATTGTCATGAACAAGAGAACAAAATAGTTCATAGAAAGAATCCCAAGTAGATTCGTCTCCAGAGAAGTGGGGTAAATCAATCTTAGGTAGGATTGGTTTGGGCTTGTGAGTGCCCTCACGAAAAGAGGTTCGTTGTTCGTGAAGGGAACCAAGAACAGAACTGTCTTTTTTCTGTTCTTCTTCGAGTTGGCGTATTATTTTAAAAGCGGAACCTATACCTTCGTAATATTGGTTTTCCACTTCGACTCAATCATCAGTTTGATTGAGCATACAAGTTTCGATTTCAGTTTGGATGTTACAATAATTTTCATATGAACGTTCAAAATCCTTTACGCGATGTTTTAACAAATCCAATCGTGTAATTTGCCCTTTATAATATGCTTGTTTAGAAGTAAGTTTTTCATCTTTAGCCTTTTCTGTAGGAGCCATGACAAATTAGGTAAATTAAGGTATAACTTACGAAACTGTGGAACCTTGGAAATGCTGTCAGACTGGCAAAAGCAAATAAGTTGAAAGAAAGGGACACACAAAAGGAGACAGGAGCGGCTTCTTTCTCCTTCAAAGGCTTTGCACGGTGAAGCTATAGCTGAAAAATTTCAAGAAGATATTAATGATTAGCAAAATATTGTCAAATAACCCTTGACAAATAAAGTCTGATAAGTAAAATGTTATAAATGGACTCTCCCGGGTTTCTGGGACCAAATTTTGGGTAGATTATTAGCTTGGGAATAACCTAACCCCCAAGGGAAGATGATGAAGAAAAAGAAGTGGGTTTCGTACTGGAGAAAAAGGATGAAGAAATGTGACGAGAGTCCAAAAGAAGTTATAATTTTAACTTTAAGTATACCCAAAGGCAGCTGCCACTGCAAATCCGCTTTCCGATACCTAAAGTGGGTAGGGACCTGGGCGAAGCTAACAGGAAACGCAGCTGGAACTTGGGCTATTCGCAAGAAAACTGCTATGGCGTATTCCCTCTCAAGCATAAATATACCTACTATGGGGAAGGGTGGTCTGGCAAGACAAAGAGTAACAGATTTATTGTGTATCTGTTCAAATGAGTTTGTTTCTAAACAAGTATTTTGAAGAATACAAATAATTTGAATCAACCGTGATATTTTAGTTCTTGAAATTGTAGAATTTCTAAAGAGCGACCGAATGCTTCCAAGAAGGATAGGGATAAAGCAATTATACCCTTGGGAATAAATTTGGTAAGAGCACCAATAGTTGCATTTAGAAATGACTAAGCTTTTACCCAGCAAGTCTCCGACTAAAAGTTTAGACAATGAGAAACACTTACATTTTGAAAAGCCAACCATAAGTGCCAGAGAGAATCTCCACAAGCAGGAAGCTAGCGTAGCGAGCTATGCTTGCCTTACTGGCCAGTTAGAATTAGCTATCAAAGCTAAGAGAGACTTTAATTAGTTAATTACAAAGAGTTCTTGCTCAAATGCAACAAGTGGTGAAAACATCATCAATGGATTTATTTTTATTAAAGAGTTCATAAACCTAGGAAGAGTCAAGGAAGGCAGGATCTTGCCTAACCGTTATGTTTGAGAAATGACAAAGCAAAGAAATAAATCTTGATTTATTTAACAATGCAAAAAGGTGTAATGAATTTAACAAATATATAATTTTGATTTTACAAACAATTGGGGTCGCAGACCTCCGAAAACATCTAAAGCTTGCGCCAGGCAATTGACAATTCTTTTGGTTTTAAACCTTTTATATGCTTTAAAATCTTCGTAAGATTTTGAAATGTTGTTAAGATTTACAAATGGGAAATTTAAAGATAATTGAAGTAATTAAGGTTAAACAATTAATCAAGTACAAGATGTGTACTTTAAGGATTTCTGGATAGGTATCTTAGAAATATGAATAAATAACAACTTCGAAAGTAACAACAACAAACAACAGGAAGAAATGAAATAGAAGTTTCTATAACTTCTTGTATTAATACAGAGCTACATTTGGCGATTATACAAATAGGGCAGGTCACTTATTGTGAAACCTGAAGAGAAAAATTGAAAGGAAGTTTCTAGAACTCCTGTGTGGGTAGGGATCACGAGAAAAATAGGGCAAATTTCCCTTTCGTGAAACCTAGATATAACTCACTTTTGAGTAGAAAGAATTGGATTCCCTCATTAGAAGGGAGAAACAATATAATTTAAGGCGTGTACTAGACACGAAGTTTTACAGACATTAATTCGTTATACGTGAAGCAAGTAAGGGAGGGCACTTTTTGAGAGTGACACCTCATTGAAAAAAGACCTAAAGTAAGAATTTTATTATTTTAGTTTGTTAGTGAAGGGTTTGGGAAAGATCAAATGGGATTGTGGAAGAGTGTTCATGGCCGTATTTATTGTACTCGGACGATCGCGACGCGGATGAAAAAGTTGAAGAGGCACTGTTTTCACTATAGTCTGTTGATACAGTTGAAAAGTTCACTGTAATAGCACAAAAAGTTGATGGCAAAGAAAGTTATTGCAATGGTGGAAAATAACTAGTTACACTAGATTTGCGAGAGTCTATTGCTTGAAAAACTTGTAGGTTATAGTTGAATGCACCAGAAAAATCCCAGCGGAGGAAGAAAAATTAGACATTGATTAGCAGTTCATAAGGAAGATTCCTTAATTTGAAAAAGTATGCCCATATGTGAGTGGAAAGTACTAGAAGGTTTAACTCGTAGATAAATTGTTTCTGCATGGAAAATTTCAGAACAATCATGACTGAAGAATAGGGCAAAAGTTAGTCCAGCGGTGGAACGAGCAAAGTATTTTATACACAGTGGGTAATTTAATGGTGTCCCACGTTGTGAGAAAATTTCTCATTTAATACGCATAAAAAATCCTGCTTCATATTATGATTGGCTTAGATAGACAAAACCCAACATAGAAAATCCCTCGAAGGATGATTATTGCCCCACATAAGAAATCTCACACTGCCTATAAAATGATCATTAAAAAGCATGTAGCAATTTAAAATCAATTAAAATAAGTTTTTTTATTTATTTATTTATTTATTTAAACCAAGTCTACTTGTTAATTGTCACTTTAACTCAGAGAGTCATATCGTGACATACAGACAATAAACACATAGATAACATAAATTTACAGTATGGCGTTAGATAATTAAACCAAATGTCCATTCGGCATTTCATAGCTTCCTTGTTATTTCAAAACTTAATAATGTTTTGCAGTAGTTATCTTCATTCACAATATCACTGGGCAACTTTTCTGATGGAAACTGCACAAAGATCTTTCTTAATCATAAATGTGGACACAGTGTTCTTCATTTTTTGACAGTTCTCCATGGGAGACACCTCACAGAAAGAATTACTTTTATTTCCCTATCGAGCCCTTACTGACTGTAAGAGTCTGATAAGTTTTGTGGTAAGGAAAAAAAAAACATCAAACTCACAGGAAAAATCTACAGACAGCAATATGTGGCTGTACGGTAGTAATCGTATAGGCTACCTAGTTAATACAGATAGGCTCTCCTAGGCTTTAACAAGATTTATAGCTTAGGAAGCCATCTCCTGTACTTGAATGCTTAATTTACATGCATCTTTGTTGAGCCATGTTTAACATCTCTCTTTTCTTTATTTTCTTTGGCGGCCGTCCCGGTAGACTCAGACGCCATGTGAGGTACTTTCTGTCCGGACGTGCCTTGAGGCTCTCCGCCTTATTATTTAAAATGTAGTTTTTCCTTTTTATTTAACATTGTTATTATGCCGAAGCCTTCCATTTACTCATGTAAGTAATACATCTAACCTTGTGTCCACTATGCTCATTTCCTAAATTTAACCTTTCTTTTTGATCTTCGTCGTGTGCTTGGATTTGCTGTGGAACCAATCGTAATGGCGGTCTCCTGTTTTATTTTGTTTGAGTCTTCGTTTAACCTTTTATTTGTGCCGTGAAATATATCTGCGAGTGATTTTGTGAGTGTATGTTTTTCTTGCTGCCTGGTGCATTGCTGCTGTTTTGATTGGGCATATCTTCGAATGGGTCTCCCGTGGTTTGTGGACGTTGGCGTTTCGACCATTCTCCCAACACGAGGCATGACACCATATATTTTAGCCCTTATGTTTTCCCTTCATTCCATGCTTCGGGCAACTGGATCACGGCGGTAACTTTAAGTAGGCCTTTCCGTATTCAGCTCGAACTCGGAACGTAAGTTGGGGACTATATAGGTTTAGCATATTTTGCTAGACTACCTACAAGCACGAGTTGCTTTGAGTTTTATTACTGCATCGTCGGCTGGCATTTTGTGTGTTTGATTGCGTGTATGTATCATGATATATTTCACGGACACTTGACGTCATTTGTTTCTCCTTGTAGTATCTTTGGTTTTTGCATTTCTTTTCTCTGGGGACTGCCAGCTCGATCGCATCCCCATTGCTCGCCACAGCCTCTGCGACACGCACACAGCCTCTTGTTTTATCTTTGCTATGCTTGTTATTTGTGGTCGTCATGACAACCATCCATCTCTAGGCAGAGAAGTGATTGTTGTGGACCAGCGACCGGTTCGATTGCCTCTTGATCTTTTACTTCCTCCCTTTTTACATCGTTTTCACCGAAGTGAGCACAGGTATGAATTTAATTTGTTAACGTTATTTACTATCGTAAGTTATTTATTGTTATTTATATTTATCTTCCCCGTTTGAAAGTGACTTTATTTGACCCCTAGGGTACTTTTTTTTTGTGTGTGTTATTCTGGCCGGGTTTCTTTGTGTGTTCGGTTTCAATTCATTAAATTTCCATTTCTTTACCCATGTGTCTTATTTAGTAGTGTTTGGCGATCGGGCTGCTCTCTCTCTCTCTCTCTCTCTCTCTCTTCAAACCTAGGCCTAACTTATTCTAGCTGTCTAGCACCAGGAGGGTATTCCTACCACTCGTCGTGGGACCACCTTCACGGAGTCTGGAGTCGCTCGGCACATCTGGCCTGCAAGTACGGGCCCAGCACAGGTCAGAAATTAACATCAATTTCCACTGCGTACTCCTTTCTTTTCTAGTTGGTTCCAGTGATGCAGCTAGGAGGCACGCCAAGAATATGTTTATTTTAAGAGGGCGGTGCAGATGGTATCAGTTGCGAGGTTAAGTCTCCTGGTCGCTTAGCCATATCCATTGGATTTTAATATTTCGCTGCATATTTTTCAATGTTGTTTTTATTCTGTTTCATGTTCCCTATTGCATACTATGCAAACAAATATTAAGAGTCAATGTGAACTTCCAAGGAGTATGGACCATAAAAATAACAAACTGTAAGGAGAGTGCAATGAGTTGGACCCTATCAACGAACCCCAGCATTGGTAATGTACTAAACAACCCTACTTCTTGTTTCGTACTCATTTCAGGCGCAGGACGGAGGCAAGACATTTGTAGTTATTGTTTTGAATTGTAGCTAGCAGTACTTCTGTAGTTTAGCCATGTATTCTCTCCCAGGTTGTAACGTGAAGAAGGAGCTCATCCAGTCTGACGATGATCTGCTATCGTTTGAAAGTGTCTGTGGGAAAGACACTAATCCATTGACTGAGGTGAAAGGCCATCGCAAGGGAGGCGTAGCCAATATAGTGTCCAAGTGGGGAATTTCATTTTCTGGTGAACTGGGAGTTTCGTCTGTATTTGAGTTCTTAGACAGGGTCAGTGAACTCTGCCATTGTTATGACCTCGAACCAGACGACATTGTTGTCTGCCTACCGTTATTGTTGAGTGGTTTAGCTTTAAAATGTTATCGACTTACCAACAGATCTTTCATCTCGTGGGTTGATTTCTGTAAGTCAATAAAGGAGCGGTTTACGACTTATGATTTTGAACATGACTTGAAGGCTGAAATTCATCGCCGTACCCAGGGTTTGGAAGAGCCTGTAGACGATTTTGTTACTGGGCTAATGACTTTAATAAGTAGGTTGTCGCAGCCCCTTCCCCTTATTGAAACTGTTGATATTGTGTATAGAAATCTAGCACCTGAGTACAAGTCTTTCATACGCCGGTCCAGTGTGTATAGTGTGGCTGACATTGTTGATCAAGGACGTGAATTCGAGTTCAATCGGCGCCTGCACAAGTCATATGTACCCCCACCCCTCCCCTCTGACAGTTTGTTTCCAGAGACTGCATGCGCGCAATCCCAGATTCAGAGGACTGCGCACCCATCTTCAATATCTCGTCAGGAGGACCGGGCAGTTAACCGTCCCCACTCGCATATTGTCGGGAGTATTCCCAATGCTACTTCTTCTGCGAATCCCGCTCCTCAGGATCAACAGTTACCTCGAAACCCGAACATGCATAACCGTATAAAATGTTGGAATTGTGATCGTTTGGGGCATCATTTTAATTCCTGCCGTGCGCCCTCTCGTGTGTTTTGTCACACATGTGGTCTTCGTGACGTGACGCACATAGCCTGTCCTAGATGTGCTTCGCGTCAGGGAAACGAGCATGGGTCCCCGGTTTAGACCCGCCGGAGTGGCCATGCAATGAAGTTCGCCGGGAAATGAACATTTCCACGACTGGAAACTTCTGTCCTTGGGTCCCTGTAAGTGTTAAGAAATTGTCGATACCCGCTTTACTGGATTCTGGTGCTTCACGTTCATTTATTCAGCGCTCCATCGCGGAACAGCTTCCTGTTACTCAGATTTGTCCACAAGATGGGGGTTTAAAATTTTATTCTGCGGTGAAGTCATCCATTTCTGTTTCTAGCGTTGTAACATGTCATATTAAGATATGTGGTTATTCTTGGGATTGGAACTTCCATGTGGTGGATGACTTATCTACGCCTATGATCTTAGGTTCTGATTTTATGCACAAAGCAGGGTTGAGGCTTGATTTTTCGGATCATTCCTTCAGTTTTTTGTTTAAATCCAAGGAGCGGTTTCATTTTAATACTTGTGAAGCGAGTGTTCCTTGTATTTTTTCTGGTATCTCTGCTGTTCTAATCCCTCCTACTTTATTCACGAGTCAACGTGACGCTTTATCTGATTTGGTGAATGAATTTCCAGATGTTCTCACGTCGGAACTGGGTTCCGCTATCGGCTACGAGTGTCATATTGATTTAACTGATGAGGTTCCAGTTAGGTCGGCGCCATTTTCGTGCTCTCCACCCAAACTCATTGCCATGAGAGAATATATTGATGATCTTAAGGCACGCGGTGTTGTGAGCCCTTCTAAGTCTTCTTATGGTAGTCCAGCATTCCTGGTGCCTAAGAAAGAGGGTACTTTTCGTTTAGTAGTTGATTATCGTCGACTCAATTCTAAGGTGGTGTTCGACAACTTTCCCCTTCCAACTCTGGAGAGCGCTTTTCAGCATTTTCACGGGGCGAAGTACTATTCCGTCCTAGATTTGAATTGTGCATATTATCAAATTCCTCTCGATCCCGAGAGCCGTAAGGTAACTGCGTTCTCCACTCCGTTCGGCCTTTTTGAGTTCAATAAGTTACCCATGGGCATTTCTATCGGCGGACAAGTATTGAGTAGGGTTTTGGACGAGTTATTTGGAGATTTAAAGTATTCATCTGTATTTAACTATCTAGATGACCTCGTGATTTACAGTCAGTCTTTTGAGGATCACCTGATCCATTTACGTGAAGTCCTATGTCGTCTTCGCAGAGCCGGACTCACTGTTAACCCGGACAAAATCTCTTTGGCTTCGAAGCAAATCAAATTTTTAGGTCACATTCTTTCGGATGTGGGCATAGAAGTGAACCCTGAGCGTGTGCAATGTATCCAAGAGTTCCCTACTCCCACGAATGTGAAAGCAGTCCGACGTTTTTTGGGAATGGCAGGCTTTTACAGTAGGTTCATTAAGGGCTTTTCGGACATTTCAGCGCCCCTGAATTATTTGAAGAAGAAGAATGTACGATTCGTGTGGGGCCCCGACCAGTGTCTCGCCTTTGAGAAATTGAAAGAATGTCTTTCTTCTGCTCCCGTCCTTCGAACTCCGGATTTTGGGAAAGATTTTATGTTACATTGTGATGCGAGTGATGTCGCAGTTTCTTGTGTGCTTAGTCAGCAGGTGCATGGTAATTTGGCACCCATCGCTTTTGCCAGTCGGATGCTTAATGATTGCGAACGCCGGTATTCCACTTTCGAGAAAGAAAGTCTGGCTGTCGTATTCGGCTGTGAACGTTTCAGATCTTTTCTAGAACATCGGCATTTCATAGTGTATACCGACAATGAAGCTCTGTCCTGGATGCGCTCGCATGTCAAAAAATTGGGACGTATAAATCGTTGGATTCTTCGTCTATCCTCTTTCAGCTTTGACATCATTCACGTCAGAGGCAGTGAAAATGTTGTAGCGGATTGTTTGTCACGCATGTTTGAGGAACCTCCTCCCATTGTTGAGATCCCCGAGCCAGTGAATCTTCTCCAACACATTCCATGGTCTTTTACTGACATCCGTACGTACCAAGCAGATGACCCATTTTGTGTCACATTGCGTGAAAAAATTCTCGGGAAAGATCCTGGTGTATCTGAGTTTTCATTGCGCAATGATGTTATAGTGCATACCACTCCTCGATCTTCGAAATGTAGGATTTTCGTGCCAGAGAATATACGAAGTATGCTCTTGGCGTATTTCCATGAATCCTGTTTTGGATTACATTTAGGTATTACGAAGACTTTCCATAAAATCTCTCAGGAATTCTTCTGGCCTCATTTGAAAGCGGATGCTTTTGCTTTCGTCCGAAAATGTGTCACGTGTCAACGTTCTAAGCCAGCAAAGAATTCTCGCATTGGACTTCACCACGCTGACACGATGTCATATCCTAATGAGCGCCTGTTTATAGATTATTTTGGTCCCCTAGTTAGGTCATCTTCTGGTCATCAAGCTATACTTACTGTCGTTGATGGATTTTCAAAATTTGTATGGTTATTTCCTGTCAGGGAAATCACGACACGTACCACTGTTAGGCTTTTGACCAATCATATTTTTGGTGTTTTTGGTCCTCCAAAGTTTTTAGTGTCCGATAACGCGAGCGTTTTCCGGTCCAAGTCTTTTAGATCAATGTGTTTTTCTTGGGGAATTGATCATGTCTTTTTGGCACCCTACCACCCTCAGCCAAATCACGTTGAAAGGTTTCATCGTAACTTGAAGGCTTGCTTGAGTGCGTTCCACAACGCAGATCAGTCACGTTGGGACGCAAATCTTCAGTTTTTCTCCTTAGGATTTAACACTGCTCTTCATGAATCGACGAATTCTACCCCTTCGGAATTGTTTTTAGGAAGGCGTATTGTTGATCCACTTCAGCTTCAGTGGAAAATAGATTATCTGGCTGCGCCATCCCGCCGTACCTCAGTCAAAGAAAAATGGGAAGTTGCTGTATGGCATCTGAAAAGGGCACGAGATCGCGTGGCGTCTCGCTATAACAAGGGTAGGCAACCTGTTTGTTTTCAGGTGAATGACGACGTGCTAGTGCGCCTGCACCCACAGAGTTCGGCCAAGAATAAGGAGTCAGCTAAGCTAATGCTTCGCTGGAGCACGCCCAAAACTATCACTAGATTTTTAACACCTGTCACTGTTGAATTGATCTCCAAGGAGAATCCCACCGACGTATCCAGAGCTCACATATCTCAATTGAAACCATTTATTGTGTAACCTTCTTATTTGCTGTGATTAATGTTGTCCTTTTTCTGCGTAGGTTAGCCAATCATAATTTGCTTATGTTATCCAAGGAAGCTAGTATTCATATGGCGTCTCCTTAACCTGCCTATTATTGAACCAATTTTGACCGAGGCAGAGTCAAGTTCAAATTTACGAGCTCAAGAAAGAAAATAATACAAGAAGAAATAGGCCTACATACTCTGTGTAACTTAATATTTATTGTAAAAATATGTATTTTTGCGAATTCGGCCAGTAGAGAATTTATATTCTATAAATAATGGACACATTATATCGCTTCTTTGTTATTTTAATACGTCACTTTCATGATGGGTATAAGGAGAATGGCAGACTTCGGCGTCAAAGGGCGAAAGTTTTTTGTTTATGATTTTCGTCCGTGTCTCTATCTACTTTTCTTGTCATTGTAACGCTCAGGCGAACCGTAATACCATTATGACAAGCCCAGGGATCGTCAAAGGAACGCGCGCCTTTGGGGACCCCGAAGGAGTTCTGTCCTGATATTGCGATCGCCGAAGCGATCTGATTATTTTTATATATTACTTCCTTTTATAACTGTATTCTTTCTGAAATGGCTCAATTGCTTAAGTGATTGTTATATCGATCACCCTCCCCCCTCATATTTTGTATACTGTTATAGTTGTTGACAAACCACCTGTGTGATAAGGATGTTGTGTATTTTGGAACACTTGGGACATGATTGATTTCAAAGCGGTGGTGTTTAGTGATGTAAAAAGAAAAATCTTTTATTATTATAAATAATTTTTCTTTTGGGGGGTGGTGTGGATCCTGAGCCATGTTTAACATCTCTCTTTTCTTTATTTTCTTTGGCGGCCGTCCCGGTAGACTCAGACGCCATGTGAGGTACTTTCTGTCCGGACGTGCCTTGAGGCTCTCCGCCTTATTATTTAAAATGTAGTTTTTCCTTTTTATTTAACATTGTTATTATGCCGAAGCCTTCCATTTACTCATGTAAGTAATACATCTAACCTTGTGTCCACTATGCTCATTTCCTAAATTTAACCTTTCTTTTTGATCTTCGTCGTGTGCTTGGATTTGCTGTGGAACCAATCGTAATGGCGGTCTCCTGTTTTATTTTGTTTGAGTCTTCGTTTAACCTTTTATTTGTGCCGTGAAATATATCTGCGAGTGATTTTGTGAGTGTATGTTTTTCTTGCTGCCTGGTGCATTGCTGCTGTTTTGATTGGGCATATCTTCGAATGGGTCTCCCGTGGTTTGTGGACGTTGGCGTTTCGACCATTCTCCCAACACGAGGCATGACACCATATATTTTAGCCCTTATGTTTTCCCTTCATTCCATGCTTCGGGCAACTGGATCACGGCGGTAACTTTAAGTAGGCCTTTCCGTATTCAGCTCGAACTCGGAACGTAAGTTGGGGACTATATAGGTTTAGCATATTTTGCTAGACTACCTACAAGCACGAGTTGCTTTGAGTTTTATTACTGCATCGTCGGCTGGCATTTTGTGTGTTTGATTGCGTGTATGTATCATGATATATTTCACGGACACTTGACGTCATTTGTTTCTCCTTGTAGTATCTTTGGTTTTTGCATTTCTTTTCTCTGGGGACTGCCAGCTCGATCGCATCCCCATTGCTCGCCACAGCCTCTGCGACACGCACACAGCCTCTTGTTTTATCTTTGCTATGCTTGTTATTTGTGGTCGTCATGACAACCATCCATCTCTAGGCAGAGAAGTGATTGTTGTGGACCAGCGACCGGTTCGATTGCCTCTTGATCTTTTACTTCCTCCCTTTTTACATCGTTTTCACCGAAGTGAGCACAGGTATGAATTTAATTTGTTAACGTTATTTACTATCGTAAGTTATTTATTGTTATTTATATTTATCTTCCCCGTTTGAAAGTGACTTTATTTGACCCCTAGGGTACTTTTTTTGTGTGTGTTATTCTGGCCGGGTTTCTTTGTGTGTTCGGTTTCAATTCATTAAATTTCCATTTCTTTACCCATGTGTCTTATTTAGTAGTGTTTGGCGATCGGGCTGCTCTCTCTCTCTCTCTCTCTCTTCAAACCTAGGCCTAACTTATTCTAGCTGTCTAGCACCAGGAGGGTATTCCTACCACTCGTCGTGGGACCACCTTCACGGAGTCTGGAGTCGCTCGGCACATCTGGCCTGCAAGTACGGGCCCAGCACAGGTCAGAAATTAACATCAATTTCCACTGCGTACTCCTTTCTTTTCTAGTTGGTTCCAGTGATGCAGCTAGGAGGCACGCCAAGAATATGTTTATTTTAATAGGGCGGTGCATTGTTCTGAATCTCATCCGACGCTTTCTTATTCCACATTGCCCTGATGGTATTAAAATATTTTGCTAATTGACCTGCTTTCCCCCATTCCCTTTTTAGTAATTTAATTAAAGTGTGATACTCATTTTCATTTTCTATTCTGTTTAGATCTGCTTTGTCTACAAACTTTGCTTTTATCCTTTTAATTTCCTTGCATTCCCTGATCAGGTGCGCCGCACCCATAACCTTCCCACAAAACAGGCAAATGTCCTCTTTTCCTACTTCTCTCAACGCTTTTTTCTTATACACCCCCATTAACCACCAAATTATCCCTCTCATTTCTCTTTTCATTAGGCATTGAGGCTTTATGCTCATAAAGTTCCTTATTTCGCAGAACTCCGTTAAGGTTCTCCTACTGGTGCACTCTTCCCTTAGCACCTGCAACTCTACGTCATTAACCCTTCTGCACACTTTTTTACACACCCTACCTTCCTCTCTTTGTAAGTCCCTATCCCATAGATAACCCATTCCTAATCTTTCCAGTACACTTCTTACCCCGTCCACCCGGTAGCCCTCTTGCTGATGCTTCATTTGGTGCAGGTAGGCTACCTTAAGCATTTCCCCCCCCCCTCCACCTGCTTTTAAACGAATCCAAGACTTTATGACCCTTTTTATGATATGTTGTCTAATGCTTACATCCTCACACAACATTCTCGCTCCACAATTCGCCGTGCAACTAGGTAGCCCCAAAATTATCTTGGCAAACCTACTTACAATACTGTCCAGGGTTTTCGTTCCTTCCTCTAAACCCCATACTTCCACTCCATAGAGTGCTCTTGAAACGATGAGTGCGTTGAACACATTCTTATACACTTTGTAGTCAAGATTCGGTAACCTACGCTCTAACACTTTAACATTCGCCAATGCCGCTAGCCCTTTCGATTTTGCCCTTTTAATTTGTTCGGTCCATTTACCATTACTCGCCATTATCGTCCCTAGATACTCAAGTTTTTTCACCGTCTCTAACTGAGACCCATACATGACCCACTTTTCATTCTTAGCCAGTTTAACTCCCTTTTTGCAGACCATAACTTTGGTCTTACTCGGGTTAATTTTTAAGTTCCAATCCTCACAGTATCTCACAATCTCGTCAATACTATATTGCATATTATAGGGTGTTAGAGCAAGCAGAAGGATGTCATCAGCGAAAGCTAGGCCCGGGATATCATAATTGTCCAAGCAAGGGTTGGACCGTTGCTCAAAGCCCTTTGACTCGAAAATATCGTTGATAAATAGCAAAAAAAAAGCACCGGGGATAATTTGCATCCCTGTTTTAGTCCTATATTAGACGTTATCTCTCCTACAATTACATCATCTTTAGTTTTAATTGCACATTTCACTTCGGAATACACATTCTCAATTGCTCGTATCATTTTATGTGACACCCCGATTTTTCCCAGTTTAGCCATGACAGCTCCCCTGCTCACTGAATCAAACGCCTTCTCCAAATCAATAGCTGTGATATACAGCTTACCTCTTTTCCTTCTTATGTACTTGCCCATCACCGTTTTAACCACCATTATATTGTCACTGGTCCTCATTCCTTTTCTGAACCCTGTCTGGAGTCTCGAGAACACCGAACAGCCCTCTGCCCATGCTATTAAACGCTTGGATAAGACCCCGGTGTACATTTTGCTCAAATTATCAAGCAAAGTTATGCCTCTATAGTTGCCTGGGTCTAGTTTGTCCCCACGCTTCTTATATATTGGACAAATTATCCCCTCCTGCCACGCCCTTGGAAATCTACCTCCGTCAAAGATTTTCTTAAAGATTTTTACCAAGCTGTCCATCATGAACCTATTGCTACTCAACTCTTGCCAAAATTCATTTGTTATCCCCGAAATAGCACCCGACTTCCCTCTTTTACTTTTTGTCATTACTTCCTTAATTTCCTCTATCGATATGACTTGGTCCAGCATAGGCAGAGTGGCCTCCAGCCCCCTCGGGACGCCAAACTCATCCCTCTTCCTCCAATTATCTTCAGCATTTAACAGATTCTCATAATATGCAATCCATATTTCATCACTAATAGTGCTCCCCCCACCACTTCTGCTCCCCCTACTGTAAGACTTTATCCTGCTCCACACTTTGCTACAGTCGTTAGCTTTAGAATCCTTATTTAGTGCTGTTGCTTCCTTACCCTGCCATTCATCTTTCATTTTACTGAGCAGTTCCCTATATTCTTTCCTTAGACGACAAAATTCTACTCTCATCGTATCATCCCCTCCTCTCTTGTATAACTTCAGTGCCCTAATAACTTCGGTTTTCTTCCTTCTACAAGATTCATCGTACCATCCTTTAATTCTCCCTAATTTTCCCCTAGCCTTCACGCGCATTTTCCGCCCGGCCATCATAATTGCATTCTCAATCATACGTATTACCCCTTCAATTTCATCATTACTGATCATTAAACTTATTCCTACCTTTATCAGCTCAAAATTTTCTCCCTGGAAGTAGTTCTGGAACTCTCTGCAGTTTTCCTCCCTCGATCTGAATCTATTCACTTTTCTCTCTATAGCTTTAACTTGTGGGTTCCCTTTTGATTTTGTCACCGCTCCCTGCATGTTGACGACAATTGGTAGGTGGTGTGACTCCCCCCATTCTTCATCAGTGAACCTCTTAATTAGGGCTAGTGCTCCTCTGGAACATATTGCTAAATCTATTACACTTCCTCCAATCTCTGTTATATACGTCAGGTTACCTTCTTCATCCCCCACACAGACACCATTTAATATATATAGCTCTTCTGCACCACATAGTTCCAAAATCTTTTCTCCGTTCTTGTTACATTCCTTGTCTTTGCTGTGCCTATCCCCACATACGGCCTCGGCAACCCCCTTGCTGTAAAGGGGCTTTCTGTCTGCAACCCTCGCATTGAAGTCCCCTAAAAGCACAATCTCTGCCTCTTCATATATATTTTGAATTCTGTTTATTTCAATAGCTAACTCATCGAAAAAGCTTTCTCTTGCATACGGGGAATTCTCCGGAGAGTTGTAGACAAAGCCGAAACATACCGTTCCTTTCCCCCTCCCCCTAATATCTGCTTTTACCCACACTACTTCTTCCAGTTCTGAACTAATAAATTCTGATAATTCCCTCACCTCTTCTTTAATTAAAACAACAATTCCCCCTGGGAACCTACCGGTGCGAGCTTTCCTAATCTTAGGTTTTGTATATATATTGAAGCAACCTAATTTAACCTCGCAACCTACAGGGAGCCAACTCTCAACAAATCCTACAATCTGCATATCTTCTATTAGGGTCAAAACTACATCGTTGCCTCTCTTATTTAAAAAAAAACCTCTATATTTACGCTAGCAATATTCCAGTTTAGTTATTTTTTACCCCTACCCTCCTCGCTGGCGGTAGCTTTACTTCTAGTAACTCTAGCTTTCTCTAACTCTAGTATACTACCACCTGGAGAAGAAATGACCTCCTTCTCCACATTAAACTGCTCTGTCAAGGTTTTCTTGCCCCAAAGTTCTTTTAGACTAGTAACTCGTTGTTTGCCAGTCTCACCTTTCTGCAAACCACGCACTTGTCCGGTGTTCCTGGCGCTGACGTTAGTCGTTCCTGCTCGCGCCACTTCCGTGTTGGACTTGGAGGTCGCTGCTCTCTGTTGAATCATCACCGCACTTTCCTCTGAACCGACAACTGCTTCCACCTGGTTGCTAGGTCTAACTGTCTCCTGTTGTTGTTGCTTCTCCATATCCTGGAGTTGTGCCACTGTCCAAATCCGATCCCAGTTGTTGCCGCTAACCGCCAGTCGATTACCTTTTACATAAGCCTTGAGACCAGAGCTCCTTACCTTCCTTAAATGAAACTGCAAGGTCCGTTGCTCGCTTGCCTCTTCTTTACTCATTTCTCTCCTTACCCATATCCTCTCCCCTTTCAAGTTCTTTGTGTTCGCCAGAATTCTGTGAGCCATCAGCGAAGAAACTAATGACACTTTCACGGGCCCCGTGCCCCTTCCTCGCCCTATCCTGGTCACATTGTCAATCTCTGAGACTCCAATGTTTATCCGCATGCCTTCACTAATCACTCGGAGCACCTTGGATGTTAGATCCTCGGTGCTTTCCTTGGCATCTTCCTTTATTCCGAAAATGAAAACGTTTTTCTTTCTCTCATCCAGCTTGGTCTTCCTTAATTCATTTACCTCCACCTCTAATATCTTCACCTTTTCTCTCAGGTCTTTTATCTCTCTACTATTCTCGGCCAGCCTTTCTGTCACTATTCCCATCTCTTCTCTTATACATGTCTTCATCTCCTTGAATTCCTTACATTGCTCACGAAGAATGTCCCGGATCTGGTCATTTTGTGACACTTCCTTTACAATTTCCCTTAATTTTTTCCATTTCTTGCCATCCCAGCTGACCAGGCCCTGGGTTTGACTCCACTCCTCCAATTAATAGTAGCGTCGCCACAACCAGCGCTACCATCCCCATCGCCAAAACCCCCATCTGTTCAGTGACGTTGCCCACTATCACCTTCCCGACACCGAAATCACACTTCACTCTAGCCTGCCAGCGGCCGATGACCGCCCGGTACTGCTGAATAGCGATTCCCATTCTTCCTTACACTTCACTGCACGTCTGTTCACCTTGCTTGCTTGGTTGAAACTGAATTAAAATAAGTTGAAGACGTTGAAGTAGTACTTAGCTCATTTCTGATGAACGGCGAATCCTTAGGTGAACGTTAGTCAGGAATTCACAACAGGGTGAAGATTTGAAAGTTCGTCTCTCGAGGTGAGGAGACGAGCTTTAGTAAAGCTCCGACTGACTAGTTTGACTTCGGACGCACAAGTGAGGCCAGCTCAACGGAGCGCGGAGAGACCAGGGAAGGGAAAAGAGGTGGGGGTACGAGACAAAAGGAATACATTTAAGAATAGCCAACATAACAGAAATAAATTTTCTTGATGAAATGGTCTTCAAAGGGTTGATAGAAAGCGTCACTAGCGCAGCCTGGTGGGCGAAAAAGTAGACGAAGTTCTCTTGATCACGGAGATGATAGCTGGCGATAGCGACGAGATCTGGTGGCTAGATTGGTAAGGAAGTCCTCTTGTACAGGGAAGAATTGAGGAACGTCAGAGATTCGCTGCTAGATGACGCTATGTGGGTCAAGGAAGATATATATCTAGAACAGACTTACAGGTAGTGTAAGAAACATATACCAACAAAGAGAAATCAGGAGATCACTGTTGGTGTTTGCGAAATAAGGAAGGGATGAACTAAAGCAAAGAGAAGCAAAATCTTACTCTAACTTACCGTGTATTCCAAAGAATACACCACATGTCAATAACACACGGTAATTAAACTACGAGTATATATTATTATGCGATAATTTTCTTCAAGAACCAAACAGTAAGTAATGATACTTTGCCATAAGAATAGCGGACCCCATTAAATAAAAAATAAACACTATCAGGAAAGTAATCGTAAGACTGGGTTCTCGAGGAATTGTGTGTATACATCCATTTTTACTTTTGTTGCATTCTTCGCTACGTTATTGTACTCCACAGTACTGTTGGCTACCTTTCGACTCTTAACAGTGAATGAATATTGAACTTGAGTAACATCAGAATCGAGGAGAACCATGTTCTAAACTCACTTAATAGTGTTTAACAACAAATTATATATCCGCCTTAGTCAATACTTAAACGAAAAGAAACTATAATTACATTTGCTCCTGGTACATGTTTCAGGGATTAATAGCTTTTACCCCCTTCATCAGCCAAGACAAATATCTGAAGAAAGATATAAAATAGCGTAGCACTCAAAAAAAGAAAACAAATGGCTATTTGACATAATATGGTGCATCGTATAAGTAGGTCACAGAAAAATGTTGAGCAAAACTAAAAAAATATATGAAACAGCGATGATATTCAGCCATCAAAATACAGAGAATCAGTGGACAGTTCATTCGTGAATCCGCTCCAAAACACTGGTCGAAGCTTCAATTGGCAAAAATCACAATACTTCACCATATGTACACAACCAATGAAGAAGCCTTATGCTTAACAGGTCCATAAGCCAAATCAAATGCCTGCATACAAACGAGACGAGCGTGGAAGGAAAAACTTCATATAGCAATGAGGTTAGCTCAATGCATAACTTCAGGTTAAATCAAGGTGTCAATTGTGAAAAGATTGTCTTATGTTTCATGGAAACTAGTTTAAATAATAGAAACTCACTTAAGGGCAAAATTAATACACACTGCGAAATATATTGGCATGTATCTTTCTATAACTTGTAAAGACACCTCCCGGTCAACGCCGGGTACAATAGCTAGTAATATATAAAATTGAAAGTCTGTATGTGTGTATGTATATTTGTTCCGTGTACAAATCTTCACAGTTCCCCCAATCTCAACCACAATGGCACACACATAGTTTAGGGCCCAGGGGAACGGTTGGCTACATGAATTTTCGATTGTCTTTCTCATTCTTCTGATCTCGGCCCTTTTGCACTCTAGCAAAGGCTAATATAAAGTCATAAAATAAACTGATGTTGAAATGGCAAGGCAGGTCGTTTCCAAGCAACAGTAGCTCAAGACGAGACACGGCCGACTGGATGCGAGTTGCGCTCTCCACTACCGGTACAGAAAATGAGGCTCTTTATATGAAATCCCGTTAGTTACTCAACTGCTCACACAGCACTGTCAATCCAGTATATCATATCAAAGACTTGACACTATTTTTCAATGTAATTTCCGCAATATCAAAATGCAAATTATATCACAAAATACAGGAGCGTGATATTCAATGAGAGAAACTAAACATACATTTGCACCTTATTAAAATAGAATTCCATTAGGTTCAATCGATTTTTATAAAACTTCACGAACTTTCCTACTGAGTGGTTAGTACAGGAGTTATTTGGAAGAAACCGGTATTTCGGCTTCCACAACAATATTCGTAATCGTTGATACCAATTTCTCTGCAATGAAGCTGGCAAGACCGCGGCTGTGGTCAGGTCAATGAATAGAGAGGATTAAAGTTCTGAGAAATGCAATCCTAACATTTCATACTAGAAATTCTTTCCACTGTGAATACATCTTAATTCAGACTTTCAGTTTTCATTGACGGAAAAGATATTGCTGAAATTGTAATTTGATGATGATAGCTGATATTAAAGTGCCCAACATGGAGGTTATAGGCCTCTAATTCTTTGGGGTGAAAATGAAAAATGATGATAAAATGAACACTATAACTAAAAATAACTACAACTTACAACCAAATTACGGATTAGGAGAACAAAAGGACAATAAGGAAGGAATAAGGGAAATAAAATACATGTAAAAGAAATGCTCTCAACCCTAAAAAAATGAGCATTGACGGATTTAGAAAGGTGTGCCATGAAAGGCAGATAAGAATGGAAATAGGAGAGTGTCCGCCCCAGAATCACTGGAAAAAGGGAAAAAAAAGATCCAGCTCAGGTATCATCCCAAACTCAACAGCCTTGAGCCCTTGAGGGTTTAGCACCTCCAGTGGTGGGGCTAAACCCACCTTGCCTCCGTTATGGCCTTGTGCAGAAGGCAGGAGATATGATGAAAAGAGAAACAAGAGATCTGACCCTTTGAAGAATGAGGGTATCAAGAAAGATGAAACAAGGTCCAATTAAAACGGGAATTTTTAAGACTCCGTATACCTCGGACATCCTAATACCTTCAGGATCGGAAGAGAAAAAGAGTTGATCAAGGGAGGTTGACAGTAAATATGCCAGAGAGGACCCCGGCACAATTAAGTGGAAGTAATCGCGAACTCAGCTGGGCCCCCTCATCGCTAACCATCGTCCCACAAGTTGTAAGCCCCTGAAGGAGGGGGAGTGTCGTAAGGTCGTAAGTGAACGAGAGGTGACCAAGGGTGGTCGACAGGGAAGATGACAGAAGGGAGCCCAACACAAGTAAGTGGAAGTAATACCGCACTTAGCTGGGGTCCCGTGGTCACCAAACCCACATCCCATTAGTCGTGAGCCCTTGGTGGATGAACTTAAGAGGAATTCGACAGAATCGCAAGAAAACATTATGATACCCATTTTTTTCAGAAGATAACTTAAGGGTTTGCATTGGACGGTTGATTCCGTAGTTAATTGGATATCATCGAAGGTCTCAGAGGCAAAGAAGTCCGTATCATGTGCGTTACTAGCAGTGGTCAAGTACTTTCCCGGCATTTGCCTGGATGGAGTGTCGAAAAACCACACTCAGCATAGTTTATCGGTGCTGGGTTTCGAACCTACGTTGTCTGGACTTCCTACAGCTGCCCTCGCAGCCGTGGAACACGAATAAACGATCACAACTACGGCGCGGGAGTCTCAAAATGACGACTACACACAACAGACGAAGGAGAGTTTTTGTCCGGAACAAAGTTATCGTGGGAAATCACGTTAAGACAATCATCACACCTATCTCTGTCTTACGTAAACTTGGAAAATGAAAGCACACCTCCTATGCTCCTCCTATTTAAAGTACTAAATGTCAAACAACAGTATGACATACTGGATTTGAGCAGCGGCATTCAAACTATAGTTTATAATTTTCCCAGCATTTTACACCAAAAAAAAAACGTAGGAATTCAGTATATTAATACTGTGCCCATTTACAAACGGAGAATGCATGGTCATAACCTGGCTGTGCTCTTCGGCTTCGGGGGTGTACCGTTCATCCCACTATATGACCGCACATTCAGATATGGAAACACCTTTAGGTCAGCAAGACTACAAGAATACTCACATATTGACTCAAAGTCTAATTTATTTTCCTCAAGGGAAACATCCAATAAACAAATCTCATATTAAAAATTACATTTGGAATGCAATCCAATAAATCCACTCAATAAAACACAAGGATATCTTGACAACTTTCCAAAATCATTCTACATTTCATCTTGTTTAGTTCCCTCCATGTTATCTTTAACTGGGAATTATTCTTATTAACTTATAAAGCGTGCCTTTCACACGTACAAAAATATTTCTCTAAGCTTGTGGGACATTTATCTTATTTATTCCCCTTTGGGTAATGAGTTTAATTGTTCATTCATCAACATTGCATTTAGCATTTTTAAGATTAACAACTCTCACTTCCCTCAAGCCTTAGGATTCAACACAATTCCTATTACATTTTATACATCACATATTTCACATTACATTTTACACATTAAACATGCCTGGGATCGATTCCCGTACTTCATCTCACCATCGTCTCCCATGCCACTAGGATAAGGTAAATCATGCTACGTTACGCACTACTATTAATTATTTATCAGTGGGCTTGTTGCCAACTGAGCTCATCTTTAACATATTTGTTTACCCGTTTCAACTAACTTGTGAGTTAGGAAATCGCTTATTTCTTTGCATAATTATTTTGACCATTTCTGTCAGATTAGAAAGTATTTATTTAAATTTTAGCTGGAAATACTCGTCTATTCTTCATCAATTCAAAAATGTAACTTTGAGCCCTGTAGCTCTTATCATTAAATAATTTTACTTGTACTTCTTTAATTACCAGTCGGACTACTCGCCATTGTGTCTGCCGTCCCCTCATAAAAGAACCCTCACTCTTTCTTCCAAGACCCGGTCTGCAGGCAGGTCGCGCCTCCCTCAGCCGACTTGTTAAAACATTATTTATTACCACAACAAACGATCCGTGCACGTCTTAAAGCTTTTCATTCATTCAACTATATTTCGCGCTCCCCGTATCAATGATTATCCAAGTTCGTTATAATATGCCTATCCTTTCAATTACTTCATTTCTTATTCACTATAACTTCACTTTGCGGATTAATTCACCTACACATTTATTCGGAGATCTATAATTTGGTCGGTAATAAGAGCACCTGCTCACAGCGTACCATGCCCGCTTAGGCAACAATAATTTGCAACGCTGGTATGAGAAAAACACGAACAAAATGGTACGGCCCGGAACGCCATGTCCGTTCTCCCATTAAATGCACGACTGACTCGGGAGAGGACTATTGCACCTGTGCCCCAGCCATCTGCATACAAAATACATTCATCCAGACTTTCTCTGCATATACAACAATATACTTCACACATACAGCTATTCCAGTGGGAATCCACATCCACTTTGGTCGCTAATCCAATAAATTCGACGACCCGACACCGTAGACTGATCTCTCGAAAAATGCGCATAAATTAACAGTGCATAATTACTCCTAACTTGAGTTTACTTCAACTTACTTTTGCCCTTTATTTGGCACAATTCAATACTTGGATATTCATCATCTATTCACTTAAAATACTTTAACCACTTATCTTCAATTACAATATTGTTCAACTATATCTATCTATCGGTACTTTTATCTTTCTTCAACATGGCAAACCGCCTATATTTTCACAATTACTTTACGACAACCATTATTTAACCCTTCAATTATTACGGTCTACAACAACCACTATTCATTTAATACTTCAATTATTACGGTATAAAACCACCACTATTTATCCATTACTTCAATTATTCCAATTTATCAAATCCCATTTATATTTACTGTTTCAATTATAGCAATTCGTTATTCGTTTATTATTCTGGAGCATAACAACTCAATATTATTATTCTGGAGTATAAAAATTCAATATTATTATTCTGGAGTATAAAAACTCAATATTATTATTCTGGAGTATAAAACTCAATTTGTGTGGCATGCTGACCTGACATTGGTCCAATAGTATATGCGATTTCCCTCTACAAGATTTATGCAATATGTTTCATTCATTATTACGGGTTTTACTAATTTTTATCATTTGTATAGCATCTTTATCACTCAATACCATTTTACTTTATGGTTACAATTCCATTCATTTTTATCACTCATTTATTTAGTTAGTGACTGCGTAACATAGCATAAGGTAATGCATTCTCAATACTTACCCCTTCTCCTTCTCACCTGGATGACCACATCTTATGATGGGCTGGCCCATCTTGCGTTTTCTTTTAACGACACATCCTACCAATATTACATACACTTTTTACATGAACAACACTCTTCCTACACTGACACATTTTCCCTAAATTTATCACTTTACAAAAATGACACATATTTCTTCTTACACTGGGATGAAACATATAATTTATTTACACAAACGTATTGCACACGGATTATATCTCAGCTGCTGACGAACGCTTATTCGACCGCTGACGATGTGCTCCTAGTGTGAAAGTCTCTATCCACTGCTCCCTCCTTCTAGCATCGAACGTGTATCTCCTACTCCTCCGGTATCTCCTATCCTTCGAATTCAATGTTCGTACTGTCTGTTTACACTGTTCTTTTTCTTATAGAGCTTTCCTTACATCTTCCTATTACTGAATTGTCTATTTCCACTATAGCTCACTTCTTTCATTCTATGGCTGCCTTTATCGCGAACCTATAGTTTTCATACTAGCTTGGCCTCCCACGAGGACCGTACACTTCCTAGCTCTAACACTTCTCTATTTCGTGTTCCCTTAATTATTCTGCTTCCGTCTTTAACCAATGTCCTTCGAAGTTCAATTTAATAAATTTTATAATGCGATAACTCAGAATATAAGGCTCCCCTCTGGGACCTGTGCTTATAATGTCTTTGCTTGACGCAGCGTAGCCTTTTCTACAGTTCACAATTTTCCGTATCGTGGTCTCGTACCTTCGTGACTCCAACAAGAGTTCACTACTCGACTGAATTTAGTGCAAGTGCTGTTACATGGCGTATGAAATGACTTACATGGCGTATGAAATGACTTTATTTTGCGTAGCGTGACGCGACGTAACGTGGCCTCTCCTCTGGAGCCTTCAGATGACTGTCTTCGAACTTTATCGTGGTCTCGAACTTACGTGACTCCTCCCTGGGATCTCACAGATGCCTGTGAATCAACGTAACATCCCCTCCGAGACTTGCAAGAAGACTGAATTCGACTTCGCTAAGATCCCCTTATATCCAGTTTGGGATAAAACATAGTTCCCTCATTACTTTGCGAGCTTAACTTTTGACTACCTGTTCCAATCACCTTCGCAATTTTTCCTATAGGTGAGTAATATTATAAATGTTCGATTTATCCATGATTGATCGAGATTTGAACGTCTGGTTTTTTATAATTAATTAAAAACGGTTATATCCACTCCCCGAAGCCCAACCGATTAACTGCTTTCTTCCTCGAACCCTTGCGCTAACGTCAGCTGACGTCACCCTTAGTCAGCGCTTTGGATCTGTGCATATATTATAAGTTTTAAGCATGTTGAAAAATCCCGTTCAATGGGGGACTTACTAATCTGGCTTTTGCTTCTCATTTCAGTAACCAGCGTAATTGTTCTCTGTAATTATCTGATTCCAAGACGGGTAGTTCCCCAGTCTCTGTACGCGTGTACTGCTGAAATGTAATATTTGGGGCCTCGCTGAATGGCTGTAATTATCACTAATATTAGAAAAAGTCCCCTTCTATCTTGACACTCATTGGGTCATAAACATTTCCAAACGTGCTGGGCACGAAGAATTTTAAGTGCCGCTCGCCTCAACGAAATCTACCCTTCTAAAGCATGGTTAACAGCTTCTCGTGTTTATCTTACTCCAAACATGTCAAAGTTAATGGGTATTTATCGCGCCCTGCCTCTTTTAATTTAACATCTGCTTCTTCATAATCTTTGTTCCAGAGCTACCTTCTGTAAAAGCTCCTTTCCTGGTTTAATGTGGATTATTTCATTTCATTTAAAAGGCTGCGTGTTCGATCTTATACCAACTCCGATTGGGTACAATACAGACTACTTACAATAATTGAAACTGAAACAAATCTTTGTTGTTCTAAACGGTACCACTGTGAGAAACACATTTAATAAACCTTTTGAACAGCAGTTTACTAATCGCGCCTATTCTAGGGTGGGAATGCTTTGTATCGGCAACTAGAGGAAATTTTTCAAATTCACATTATGCATGGGTTCTAACCGGGAGGGAAAGGGAAGGCCGGAGCACAGCTCGCATCTAGTCAACCGTGGACGAGTACACCAAGTTTTCATCTATCTCTGTAAGTGGCCATGCCATTCCATATTCTCCACGGCGACAGTAGTTCAAGCTATCACCACCAGGTTTCCATCTATCTGTAAGAGACCATGTCACTCCATCTGCTCCATGAAGACAGTAGCTCAAGAAATGAAGGAAGTAGGAGACTTCTGTTACTTAGGAAGCAGAATAACCAGTGATGGACGAAGCAAAGAGGATATAAAAAGTAGGTTGGCTCAGGCAAAGAAAGCATTTCTACAAAAAAGGAATCTGCTGACATCGAATATAGATTTAGGTATTAGGAAGTCATTTTTGAAAGCCTTTGTCTGGAGCGTGGCGCTCTATGGAAGTGAAACTTGGACTATTGGTGCAGCAGAAAAGAGGAGAATTGAAGCATTTGAAATGTGGTGTTACAGGAGAATGATGAAGATCAGATGGGTAGATAGGGTTACAAACAAAGAGGTATTAAGACGAGTGGGAGAGGAGAGATGTTTCTGGCGACTGCTAATGAAGAGAAGAGATAGGTTGGTAGGACACATACTAAGACACCCAGGAATAGCAAGCTTAGTTATGGAAGGAAGGGTCGAGGACAAGAACTGTAGGGGTAGACCAAGGTTAGAATATGTAAAACAGATTGCCTCAGATGTACTGTCGGGGAAATAAGTATAGATACTCGAGTTTAGAGGTCAATAAAACCTTTACCCTTAGACTTACATAAGAACAACCAACACCAAAATTTTCCTTGTTTTATTTTCCGTTTAACGATATAGAGTAAATATTTGCCTTGTATCTCATTAAAATTTTATAGCAGATTGAACAAAAAAAGTACCGGTTTTTCTTACCAAGTTCACGGAGCGCTCACTTAGAAGGATCATTACGTTAAAAGTATTGATCGGATCGTAACGAAACTCTAATACGTCTTAAAGGAACTTATTGTTAACGCGTATATGAAGTTTTAATCTGATCTGACGTTTCTTTAAGTAGTAGTTTGAATTTTGTAAAACATCTTTTTCTCGGGCCTGGGTGGTCATAGCAGTATGAAATATGGCTTGTTATGAGGCTCATAGCAATGCAAGGCTTAACGTAAAACTACATTTTATCTACTTTTGATAATTGCTTTTATATCGATTGATATTTAATCGGGTGGTTATGTGAGAAGAATGTATCGTAGCAAGCGACGGGAACACTGCGCTCGGTCGAGGAAACTTCTGCGACGTTGCCCTGTGAAACATAATACGCGCGCGTTCCAAGCCGTAAGGTCTGTGAATTTCTGTTGTTGTTGTTTTGTAATTTGTGTTAGGCCGGTATTACACTGCTAAAGAAATGTATCAAATAAATTTTATCAAATATTTTATAAAACTGAACTTTTATCAAAGTTATACAAAGCAATTATCACACCATTGCACTACATCAAATATTCTATCATAGTTCAGCAAAATGGATGAAGGACAGTTCCGTGTTCACTTAACTATATTATGGTAGTTGAAATTCTGTGGTGGCAATACCAGCATATAAAAGAAACGGAAAGATAAAGTGAATGTCTATGGGCTAAACCATGGGTCACTCATGTGACAAGGAAGATATTATTTTATACGAGTAAAATCTTGGTGAAGGAGCTGCAGTACGAGGACTTGAAAAATGACATTAATTAAAATAAATTAAAAACCATACGTGATATTGACGAATTGTAATACCCAAATTATAATATATATTCGCCTCCGTGGAGTAGTGGTAAGAGTGCTTAGCTGCCACCCCGGAGGTCCATGGTTCGATTCCCGGCTCTGCCACGAAATTTGAAAATTGGTATGAGGATTGGAACGGGGTCAACTCATCCTCGGGTGCTCCAAATGAGTAGAGGCGGGGGGGGGGGGGGTTGATTCCCACCTCAGCCATCCTTGAAGTGGTTTTCGTGGTTTCTCACTTCGTCTCCAGGCAAATGCCGGGATGATACCTAACGTAAGGCCACGGCCGCCTCATTCCCTCTTCCTTGCCTATCCCTCCCAATCTTCCCATCCCTCATAAGGTCCCTGTTCGCTTTGCAGGTGAAGCCGCCGGGGCGAAGTGCTGGTTACACACCCCAGTTGTATACCCGATCCCGAAGTTTCAAAATGGAGGCGGTAAATGTGGGATCCATCGCAGAGTCCGAGGGAATATCCAACTCTGGAGGGTAATACGATTAAGAAAAAATAAATAAATAAAAAATAAAATACACCATCATTCACGTCTATTTAACTTAGCTATTTAATTCTTCTTTATATCCTGAAATATGCGTCCCTTATATACAGCACTAATAGCCTCTGCTAATTTTACCTACCAGTTAGAGAAACGTGTCTTATTTCATTTCCGCAAGGAGTTAACATTTCCCAACACCTTTTTTAATGAGGGCTTTGGACCTCCATTGGCAGGTTTAAAAATGGTGTGTCAGCTGAAGAGCTATTATTATAAGATTAATTGTTTGAAGTAATTTACACTTTGAGATTATAAGATTATAAAACTGCTCCCTTATTAACTGTCTGAAAAATCACTGCCCGATGAATCAGATGAACTGTCATTTAAGTTTATAACAAGTGGCCCAACAACGGGGATGTCTTCTGTTAGCCAATCCTTTTCCCAGTAATGTTTCTCTATTTTTTGGTGTGTTCGATGCATTTTTTCCATAGCTCCGGTGTTACAGACCTCAAGGCTTCTTTACAGAGATCTCGCATCACCTCCATTGATCTTCCTCTCTCCGCCTGGTTACCCATATTCACTTTAGCTATTTTATTTTTCACGTAGGACCAAACCAGCTCTATGGGGTTGAGCTCACAATGAGCAACTGGCAACCAGACGAGTTCGACGTCAGGACGAACATTCTTGATTATCTGTTCCAGCTTCTTTTTAGGTGCCCTGAAGTGAGGTTTGGCGAGAACAATTAGCTCTGCTTTCGTCATACTTTCATACTTTTGGATTCTGGGAGGAAGAGGAATATCTTTAATTGCAGCGGCACATCTCTTCATCGTGGCTATCGACCTTCCAATACACTTGGATACGGTACTATTTGCTAAACCCTCTTATCATTATTACTTTGTCTCTCGCATCTAAGAAAAACGTATTGCACTTATAATCATGGCAAATTCTCCCTCCGTTAACTGCGGATTAGCTGGCATCTTGATCGATGTGCAAACAATAGATAATACAGACAGTGATAGTTGCTGCTTGTTGCTAATGACTCAACGAAGAACAAAGGTCAGAGTTTGGTGTGCGTAGGAACGAGCGCGCAGCAACTGGCAACATTGCCAGGCTGCTGCGGTACTATCGCCGCCCTCAATGGTCCGATTAAATATCAATCCATATAAAATCGATAATCACAAGTAGATAAAATGTAGTTTTACGTTAAGCCTTGCATTGCTATGAGCCTCATAACAAGCCATATTTCATACTGCTATGACCACCCAGACCCGAGAAAAAGTTGTTTTACAAAATGTACAACAACTATTTTAAGAAACGTCAGATCAGATTAAAACTTCATATACGCGTTAACAATAAGTTCCTTTATGACGTATTAAAGTTTCGTTACGATCAGAATAATACTTTTAACGTAATGATCTTTCTAAGTGAGCGCTCCGTAAACTTGGTAAGAAAACCCGGTACTTTTTTTGTTCAATCTGCTATAAAATTTTAACGAGATACAATGCAAATATTTACTCTATATCGTTAAACGTCAAATAAAACAAGGAAAATTTTGGTGTAGATTGTTCTTATGTAAGACTAAGGGTAAAGGTTTTATTGACCTCTAAACTCGAGTATCTATACTTATTGCCCCGACAGTAGGGTGTGGTAGCTATGTAGAGATGAAACGATTAGCTCAGGACAGGGAGGCATGGAGAGCTGCATCAAACCAGTCAAAAGACTGAAGACTCAAACAACAACATTGGCTAACCCTACAAGGGGTGTAACGTTTACAACAGCTGGAGATACCATCACGAAACTTACTATATATTAAGATTAAATGAGCATAAATGATTCTGTAGTTGATTCATTTAGAGACTTTGCTACGTCATAATCATATAGCCCCATGTACTTCAGTGTGTATGGAATATTTCTGATAACATGTGCTACTGTGATGGCTGTAGTAGTGAGTGTATTTGTAATTCAAATGAGGATTGGAAAGGAGGTTGCTGTGGCCTTCAGTTAGGATCTATCGCAGTATTTGCTTCGAGTAGAAGTGGGAAACCACGGAAAAAAATTCCAAGTTTTGCCTCGGGAGGTGCAGTGTAGCCCATTCCGACTCTCACACCAGAATTAAAATGTCTTGACAAATCCGGGATTCAAACTCAGAACTCCAAGGCGAAAGCCGAAAATGTTAGCCGCTAATACACATGGTCTTCTAAATTATTTTTGCATTTTATGTATAACTAGCTGAAGTACCCGTGCTTCGCTACGCGTCATAAATAAATTAAAATGTGAAGGTGACAGTTAAAACAGGGGACAGGCGAGGTGCTGCGCAGAGGGAGATTAAGGATGGAACATTTTGTCCAACTACACCGCTCGGTGTTGACCGTGTTTTATAGCACAAATTTAGGTTTTACTCGCTAACAGTTGCAGATACCTTTCGGATAGAAAATGTAATTTTAAACCTCGCATATGCCATCAAAAGTTTGCTATTTCTTAGCGTTCTCTTTTTATTTGAAATGGAAATATGAAAGTTTGAAACCAAAGGGTGTAGTGACGTCACTAAAATGGTCGCCATTTTAAATAGTGGAAAGTATTGAAATCAAAAGTAACCTATATGTTAACCAGGTAAATCAGCTACTTCCATGTAAAATTCACGTAAATCGGACCAGTGGTACTTGCGAGATTGAGTAATACACAGACACACACCATCTCAATTTTAGCCTCGCTTCGCTCGCGTCATAGTCGTATCATATTGTTTTTCAATGAAATGCAGGTTTAACCCCGTTAACACCCCTTTAGAACCTGAATACCCAAAAATCCCTCCTTAGTAGACGTTTTAGACACACAACAAACAAACATATCCCCAAAATATCATTCTTCTAACTTTAATAGTTTTGGTTGGTTGATGAGAGAAAACATACAAAAATCCTTCCTTAGTGGACGTTTTTCTTTCAGAAGTTCACCCCTCCCCATATGCCCCTTAAATTGCATTTATGAAAACACGGTCGAACACCTATTTATTTTATTTATTTATTCATTTATTTATTTATTTTTAAGCTGATAGATTTCCTCCGAGTTTCAGACTCCTCCCTATGTCGTTTAAGAGATACACGCTCAGTTAGGAATCTTTCAACCCCCACTTTTCATCCCTTTCACCTCATAATATACACTACATCGAAAAACCATTAGACATGTGTCAGCTTATTTTTAATGATTAGTATATGAGCCAAGTATCACATCCCCAAATGAAATCACTCGTGAGATATTGTTATTCAATGGAAAGCACGTTTACCCCCATAACACCTCTTTAGAACCTGAATATCCAAAACTCTTTCCTTAGCGGACGTTTTCGACATACAACGAACATATCCCCAAAATGTCATGTTTCTAACTTCAATAAGTTTGGCTGGGCGATGATGAGTGAGTGAGTCAGTCAGGATATTTTCTTTCATTTATTTTTGATAATTTCACCCGTCCCCATGAACCCCTTAAATAGGATTTATGAAACAAACGGTCAAACACCTATTTACTTATTTAAAGCTGTTTTCCCCCTGAGTTTGATGAGTGAGTGAGTCAATCAGTTAGGACACTTTCTTTCCTGTTTTTTTTCCATAATTTCACCCCTCTCCGAGGGCCCCTTAAATTGAATTTATGAAAAAACGTTCGAACACCTATTTACTTGTATTTTAAGCTGTTTTTTCCACCGAATTTCAAACTTCACGCCTATGTCGTTTCAGAGATACACGCTCCGTCAAGAATCCCTCAACCCCCAATTTTCACCCCTTTCACCTCATAATATACACCACATCGATAAACCCTTAGACATATGTCTGATTATTTTTAATGATTAGTTTATACACCGAATATCACATCCCCAAACAAACAACTCATGAGATATCGTTATTCAATGAAATGCACGTTTACCCCCTTGACACGTCTCTAAAACCCGAATAAACAAAAATCATTCCTTAGTTAACGTTTTCGACATACAGCGAGCATATTCCCAAAATTTCATGTTTCCAACTTTAATAGTTTTCGCTGGGCGTGATGAGTGAGTGAGTCAGACAGGTCATTTTCTTTCATTTATTTTACCAGAATTTCACCCCTCCCCATGGGCCCCTTAAATTGGATTGATTAAAAAACGCTTGAACACCTATTAACTTATTTCTTAAGCTGTCTTTTTCCCTTGAGTCAGTCGGTTAGGACACCTTCATTTTTTCCCCCAGAATTTCACCCCACCCCATTGGCCCCTTAAATTAATTTATGAAAAAAACAGTCGAAAACCGATTTACTTACTTTTTAAGCTGATTTTTTTTCGCTGAGTTTCAAATTTCTCGCCTATGTCGTTTAAGAGATAGGCCTACACGCTCCATTAGGAATCCTTCAACCCCCACTTTTCAGACCTTTCAACTCATAATAATACACCACATCGAAAAACGCTTAGACACATGTCTGCGTATTTTTAATGATAAGTTTATATGCCGAGTATCACATCCACAAATGAAACCACTCGTGAGATATTGATATTCAATGAAATGCAGGTTTAACCCCCTTAAGACCCCTTTAGAACCCGAATATCCAAAAGACCTCCCTTAGTGTACGGTTTTGACATACAACGAACATATCCCCGAAATGTCATGTTTCCAACTTCAATATTTTTGGCTGGGCGATGATGAGTGAGTGAATGAGTCAGGACATTTACTTTCAATTTTTTTTTCTTCAGAATTTCACCCCTCCCGATGAACCCCAGGACACTTTCTTTCCTGTTTTTTCCCCATAATTTCACCCCTATCCGAGGGCCCCTTAAATTGAATTTATGAAAAAACGTTCGAACACCTATTTACTTGTATTTTAAGCTGTTTTTTCCCACCGAATTTCAAACTTCACGCCTATGTCGTTTCAGAGATACACGCTCCGTCAAGAATCCCTCAACCCCCAATTTTCACCCCTTTCACCTCATAATATACAGCACATCGATAAACCCTTAGACATTTTATGTCTGATTATTTTTAATGATTAGTTTATATACCGAATATCACATCCCCAAACAAACAACTCATGAGATATCGTTATTCAATGAAATGCACGTTTACCCCCTTGACACGTCTCTAAAACCCGAATAAACAAAAATCATTCCTTAGTTAACGTTTTCGACATACAGCGAGCATATTCCCAAAATTTCATGTTTCCAACTTTAATAGTTTTCGCTGGGCGTGATGAGTGAGTGAGTCAGACAGGTCATTTTCTTTCATTTATTTTACCAGAATTTCACCCCTCCCCATGGGCCCCTTAAATTGGATTGATTAAAAAACGCTTGAACACCTATTAACTTATTTCTTAAGCTGTCTTTTTCCCTTGAGTCAGTCGGTTAGGACACCTTCATTTTTTCCCCCAGAATTTCACCCCACCCCATTGGCCCCTTAAATTAATTTATGAAAAAAACAGTCGAAAACCGATTTACTTACTTTTTAAGCTGATTTTTTTTCGCTGAGTTTCAAATTTCTCGCCTATGTCGTTTAAGAGATAGGCCTACACGCTCCATTAGGAATCCTTCAACCCCCACTTTTCAGACCTTTCAACTCATAATAATACACCACATCGAAAAACGCTTAGACACATGTCTGCGTATTTTTAATGATAAGTTTATATGCCGAGTATCACATCCACAAATGAAACCACTCGTGAGATATTGATATTCAATGAAATGCAGGTTTAACCCCCTTAAGACCCCTTTAGAACCCGAATATCCAAAAGACCTCCCTTAGTGTACGGTTTTGACATACAACGAACATATCCCCGAAATGTCATGTTTCCAACTTCAATATTTTTGGCTGGGCGATGATGAGTGAGTGAATGAGTCAGGACATTTCCTTTCAATTTTTTTTTCTTCAGAATTTCACCCCTCCCGATGAACCCCAGGACACTTTCTTTCCTGTTTTTTCCCCATAATTTCACCCCTATCCGAGGGCCCCTTAAATTGAATTTATGAAAAAACGTTCGAACACCTATTTACTTGTATTTTAAGCTGTTTTTTCCCACCGAATTTCAAACTTCACGCCTATGTCGTTTCAGAGATACACGCTCCGTCAAGAATCCCTCAACCCCCAATTTTCACCCCTTTCACCTCATAATATACAGCACATCGATAAACCCTTAGACATATGTCTGATTATTTTTAATGATTAGTTTATATACCGAATATCACATCCCCAAACAAACAACTCATGAGATATCGTTATTCAATGAAATGCACGTTTACCCCCTTGACACGTCTCTAAAACCCGAATAAACAAAAATCATTCCTTAGTTAACGTTTTCGACATACAGCGAACATATTCCCAAAATTTCATGTTTCCAACTTTAATAGTTTTCGCTGGGCGTGATGAGTGAGTGAGTCAGACAGGTCATTTTCTTTCATTTATTTTACCAGAATTTCACCCCTCCCCATGGGCCCCTTAAATTGGATTGATTAAAAAACGCTTGAACACCTATTAACTTATTTCTTAAGCTGTCTTTTTCCCTTGAGTCAGTCGGTTAGGACACCTTCATTTTTTCCCCCAGAATTTCACCCCACCCCATTGGCCCCTTAAATTAATTTATGAAAAAAACAGTCGAAAACCGATTTACTTACTTTTTAAGCTGATTTTTTTTCGCTGAGTTTCAAATTTCTCGCCTATGTCGTTTAAGAGATAGGCCTACACGCTCCATTAGGAATCCTTCAACCCCCACTTTTCAGACCTTTCAACTCATAATAATACACCACATCGAAAAACGCTTAGACACATGTCTGCGTATTTTTAATGATAAGTTTATATGCCGAGTATCACATCCACAAATGAAACCACTCGTGAGATATTGATATTCAATGAAATGCAGGTTTAACCCCCTTAAGACCCCTTTAGAACCCGAATATCCAAAAGACCTCCCTTAGTGTACGGTTTTGACATACAACGAACATATCCCCGAAATGTCATGTTTCCAACTTCAATATTTTTGGCTGGGCGATGATGAGTGAGTGAATGAGTCAGGACATTTCCTTTCAATTTTTTTTTTCTTCAAAATTTCACCCCTCCCGATGAACCCCTTCAATTTGATTGAAAAACAAACTGTCGAAAAGCTATTTACTTACTTTAAAGCAGTTTTTCCCCCTGAGTTTGATGAGTCAGTCAATCAGTTAGGACACTTTCTTTCCTGTCCCCCCCCCCGAATTTCACCCCTCCCCATGGGCCCCTTAAATTGGATTTATGGAAAAGCGGTCAAACACATATTTACTTATTTTTATGCTGATTTTTTTTCCGCTGAGTTTCAAACTCCTCGCCTATGTCGTTTAAGAGATACACGCACCGTTAGGAATCTTTCAATCCCCACTTTTCACCCCTTTAACCTCATAAACACATCGAAAAACCCTCAGACACGTGTCTTGTTACTTTTTAATGATAAGTTTATATGCCGTGTATCACATCCCCCAATGAAACCAATCGGGAGATATTGTTATTCAATGAAATGCAGGTTTAATCCCCTTAAGACCCCTTTAGAACCTGAATATCCGAAAATCCTTCCTTAGTAGACGGTTTTGACATACAATGAACATATCCCCAAACTGTCATGTTTCTAACTTCAATAATTTTGGCTAGGCGATGATGAGTGAGTGAGTAAGTGAGTGAGTCTGGACATTTTCTTTCAATTTTCTTTTTTCAGAATTTCACCCCTCCCCATGAACCCCTTAAATTTGATTTATGATTTAAAAAAAACTGTCGAACAGCTATTTACTTACTTTAAAGCAGTTTTTTCCCCCTGAGTTTGATGAGTGAGCCAGTCAGTCAATCAGTTAGGACACTTTCTTTACTGTTCCCCCCCCCCCAAGAATTTCATCTCTCCCCATGGGCCCCTTAAATTGGATTTATGAAAAAACTGTCAAACACATATTTACTTCTTTTTTATGTTGACTTTTTTCGCTGTGTTTCAAACTCCTCGCCTGTGTCGTTTAAGAGACACACGCTCCGTTAAGAATCTTTTAATCCCCACTTTTCACCCCTTTCACCTCATAATATACACCACATCGAAAAACCCTCAGACACGTGTCTTCTTATTTTTAATGATGAGTTTATATGCCGAGTATCACATCCCCCCATGAAACCAATCGGGAGATATTGCTATTCAATTAAATGCAGGTCTACCCCCTTAACACCCCTTTAGAACCTGAATAGCCAAAATTTCTCTCTTAGTGGGCATTTGCGGCCCTTGAGGAAGCTGCATACTAGATTTCATTCCAATCCGTTCGGTGGTTTCTGAGATTTCGTGATGAATAAATGAATGAGTGAGTGAGTGAGTGGTATTTGAAAAATATATAGTAGAAAGAAGATAGTGTCAAGTCTTTGTTATGCTAAACTCGGTTGACAGTGCTGTGTGAGCAGTTGAGTAACTAACGGGATTTCAAGTAAAGATCCTCATTTTCTATACCGGTAGTGCAGAGCAAAACTGGCATCAAGCCGGCCGTGTCTGGACTTGAGCTATGTTGCCATGGAAACTATCTGCCTTGCCATTCCTTCATGAGTATATTTTATGATTTGATTAGCCTGTGCTTGAGTGCAAAGGGCCGAAATCAGAAGAATGAGAAAGACTATCGAAAATTCATGTAGCCAGCGGTTCCTTCTGGGTCCTAAACTATGTGTATGCAAAATATGGTTGAGATTGGTGGAACGGTGTAGATTTGTATACGGAACCAACATATATACATACATACATACATACATACATACAGACTTTCACTTTTATATATTAGATTGTATTTAACCTTCAGTCTTTAGGTCACAGAAACCTCTGTGACATTTTGGGTATAATTTTATACTCTAATGCCGCTGCTGTTACGGGAGAATTTGAATCTTTACCTTATGACGAAAGGTATAACGCGTAATATATTGTATGTAAGATCTAATAGAATCGGAGTCTTATACTCTCCGTTAAGGTGTGTTTTACTACTGATATGTTGATGACTATGTTTTATTAATCATAATGTCCTGATACCGCATTTTCTATTGTTGACAGTTTCTACGTCTACCAGCTGTCTTTCATATTACAAATCAGAAATACAGTAACTTTTGCGTGATAATGCAGATTGTTATATGAATAATATTTCCTTCTGTTATTCGGGTTATATTGTAATTGGTAATTATCCTGCTCTATGACTCTGCTGATTTGTAATGGAACCGGATGTTAAATTATGAATTTACTTCATAACATGTCTATAACATACGGTAATTAAACTACGAATATTTATTATGCGATAATTTTCTACAATAACCAAACAGTAAGTAATGATACTTTGCCATAAGAATAGCGGACCCCATTAAATCAAAAATCAACACTATCAGGAAAGTAATTGTGAGACTGAGTTCTCGAGGAATTGTGTATATAGTACATCCTTTTTTACTATTGTTGCATTCTCCGCTACGTTATTGTACTCCACAGTACTGTACCTTTCGACTATTTACAGTGAGTTAATATTGAACTTCAGTAACATCAGAATCGAGGAGAACCATGTTCTAAACACACTTAAGGACAAAATGAACACACACTGCGAAATATATTGACGTGTATCTTTCTATAACATATAAAGACACCTCTCGGGTAACGCCGGGTACAATAGCTAGTTAACACTAATTTTGGGATCGTTATTAACTTCTTGAGCATAAGATAATCGATAGACGAGTTGCTTCATATTACGTAAATAAATGTCCAGTAATTCCCCGAATTACGGTTATCATCCAGTTACGAATGAGTGAAATTTGTCGCATGTTTAGTGTAAGCAACGAAACTTTTTTCCGGCTGCATGTAGCATTTGGAAGGTAAGACGGACCTTGGTAGGTGACAAATATCTTCTAAAATGATATTATAGGCATCCCGGGCTAATTGCAAAATAAAGCACAGGATCTGGTTTAAAGAAATGAATAAACATAAAAAATGATAACATAATGCATCGTGGGAGGGCATGCCCACTTTTGCTGAGACCTCTGTAAATGTTATCTCTTGTTGAGTGATACGCAGTCTTCATGTTGGTTTCACAGAGATATTTGAGTTTATTTTGTTCCCGTCAGGGGAATAGGAATGTTCCAGATTTACCATTGAGGTGAGAAATTTTAGTCAAAAAATGACTTAATTTTTTAAAGAGCTGATTTTTTTTCTTTTCTTCTTTTGGTCATTTGTGCATATTCTATTAACTTAGGTATTCGAAAACTTCGGGATCAAAATACATGAAACGTTTCTCTTGTAATAATATCTCATTGAGAAATGGAAATAATTGTAGAGTTGTTAATTCATGTGAGGGGCTTGAGACATCTTGGTCATCAGCCCCGTGTAGTTGGGAGTGTGTTGACGCTGTCTTGGAACATGTATTGCTGTGATGATTGTAGTTGTGTGTGTGTAAATGTATCTGGGACAGGGATGGAGTAGACGCTCCGGGACTCGAAGTAAGGCAATTTCCATGTAGGGAGCGTGGAAAAACTAGGGGGAAAACCACACTCAGGATAACCGCTTTCAGCACCGGATTCGAACCTACGATAACCGTACTTACCGCAGCTGCCCTCACGACCATGGTGCACGTTTGACGAGCGTGGCTTGAGTTACTATAACCCCCCCCCCCCCCCCCCATTAGTCGACCCTGGCTTCGCTACTGAACTAAACCCATGCATTTAGGAGAATGTAGGTTTTATGTTCTTTACTGAACATCTTGTTTATTTTGCATGTGCATGTAATCGCATTACACACAATATAAAATACATAAAAAGAAATACAACACACAACTGCAGTGCAAACGTGACAGTAACGCAAAAGAAATAACACAAGTGATAATGTGGGACTTGATACACACGTCATTCTCATGTTGGGGCATATCAATACCGTGTACAGTATGGCCACCACGAGCCCTAAGGCTTGCTTTTAGAGGACGACGCATACTGAGAACCAACTGATCCAATCTTGTTTGGGCAGATTTTCCACTGTTTGATAGAAACTTAAATCATTTTCCAAATGTTGGTTGGGCGGTGCGAAATTGTCCTCCTAAGATCGTTCCATTCATGCTCAATACAGTTCATGTCCACAGAATATGCAGGCCACTCCATTCTCCACTATGCATCTAAAGGAACTTTTTGACCACCCTAGCTTGATGGGGCGAGCATTATCGTCCACTGGTGTAAAGCCCTCGCTCAGTGTGGCAGCGAAAAATGTAACGACAGGCTCACCGATGGTGTCTCTGTACCCCAGACCAGTCATGTTACCGTGGATAGGAATTCAAGGCCAACGTCGACCATCATGACCCCCTCCGAATACATGACTGAGCCTCCTTGCTGTTGGTGGCGTTCCTGGATGACGTCTCCATTGGTTTGCACCCATGCAGTAGAAGCATTCGAGTATGGCGACGTGTGGGTGAGAGATTTCACGAGCCCTTCATCCAGAAACGCCACAATCAGCAAGGAGGGAGTATAGGGCTTTTTAGCTCACGCGTGGCGAGAATGCAAACTGCAAACTGGCCTTTAATAGCTGAAGAAGTTCAGAATACAGCAACACACATATGTTACATTGCTCGACAAACACAGGCAGTTAGGAATGCGTGGGAGGGGAGGGAAGACCAAGGAAAAAGAGAGATAACATAACGAGACGAGACAGGAACTACCCTCCGGTTCAGTGCAGGCAGCGGGAGGCGTCAGCTGCACGGAAACGGACCACACATCTCTCAAAGAGCTAAGTGCATAATCCACAATAATCTGACCATTTAATATTAATCACATAATTACACTAAGCAAACAAACTTGAAGGTCAACCACCACAACCAGTATCTTGACAAAAATATCACATATCTTTACTAATTGTGCTACTGGAAATAAATAAGTGTATATATTTTAAATATGATAACCCATACTTATAAACATAGTTTAATAGCCTAAGTGTAAAGGATCTGATGATCGCTTGATGATCGAAACTCGTCATAAAAGAAAACAATCATGTTGACTGACTGAAAAACATTACATTTTGACTATGCATGAAAACAGTTTCAAACCTAAGACACTACTAAGGGTCAATATTTCAGATAAATTTCCTTTGTCTTATTGATGCCAGTCTTACCAATACAAATCTACGCATGCTTATATGTTCCATGTTTACTGTAATTGTATTGAGCTCGATTTCACATCTGCAATGTGACATCTATAGCTCATGAAGAGTATAACGTCTGTGGATGAACCGATACTTTCTCTTTGGGAGTGACCCTAATTTGAAGCACCACAAGTTGCCGCGCCGCCAATGTTTTTTTTATTTATTTCTTGGAGACTGAATTTATTAGAAGATGTTTGTACATTATTTGAAGCACTGGAGAATTATATGATTTTTGTCAGTAAAAGGAAATGAAGATGTAACCCCGCAGAGAATGCGAAGAATGTTTATAGTTGAACCCTTGACTGGTGACATGATTGGAAGTTAGGGCATTGTGATGAGCACACTTCTATAGCAGGCGATGTCTTGTGCGGACGTGATCTATAATCGTTGTCTGAATCCACGAATACCACGTTCGATAATTATCGTCGAGTGCGTAATAACGTGCTAATGCACACAGCAAAGCTGCCAGAACTATTTGGAGCAATGGTTTAAAGTGAATTAATAATATTCGTGAAATTGGTATTTTTCTGTCAACCCGGAAACGAACCTAGTAATGAGCACATGGTTGCTGATCGAGTGAAAACTGTTCAAATTGCTAAAACATTATAATTCTTTGTGTAACCCTCACCAGCATTTAATAGGTGAATTTTCCATGAGCAAATCGTTCCAGTTTAAAGCAATAAGTGTGTGTTTAAATCACACAAAAGTTTTGAGTGAGTTTAGTGGCACAAGCTGCTATTCCGAGTCTGTAAGCAGATGAACACATGGCCGTTCTTTGCAACAACCCGCTATATGAGTGTAGAATCTGTGAATTCAGTAAATCAAAGTTACAACTCATTTAAACTCAGTGAAAACATCAAATATTTCACCATCATGGAACTAACTTTATTTGTTCAACGCAACGTGGACACGCTGATTATTCCAACTATCATGGAGGCTATTATGGAATAAAATCCCGATATGGAGGGGTATAACAACGGATGACGTTTATTGAAGGAAGGACGGAGTTCTTGGATACCATAACCATGCCGCAGCATTTGCCGAGGAGACCAGGCAATGCATACACGCAGGAGACGTGTAAGGAAGTCAAGTGTGTTCGACTGAAAGTCGATACTTTTTATATACGATCATGGCAGGGAGGATTAGTTATAGAAGACCTTACATAGCACATTCTTAAGTAGGGTTTATCTCTTTATTTCAAGAAGTTATTTAGTATTACACTAAACCGTATCATTTGGCAGAGCCTGGGACAAACACTCTTGCTATTTGTACGGTTCTGCTCCCTATATTAACGGTAGTTCACCCAGTGCCCACGTACGGCAGCGCCCGTAGCACGATCGGGTATCTTGCGCATTCCGTGTAATGCCATATCTTTGACTTCATGAGCTCCTTGTCTTATATTATTGTATATTGTCCTCTTATGTTCCAGTTAGTTTTAAGATAATAAACGTCGTAATTAAGTAAATGTGGAATTCCCTTATGAGCTACCAGAGAGAATGTTTGCACAAAACATTTTTTGGTCCTTCCGATTGCCGGATATAGGTGAACTACGTAACCATCTATGAAAATAGCTAACTTGGTTGAGTTAGGGAGCACAGAACTACATCCGTAAGTACATTCTGGTTCAACATTTCCTTTGTCCTTTTCTTACCGGGTCATCATGGATACCAATCAAAAGCGTGTATTGACAAAGAAAAGAGCAGTCATCAAATCTCGCGTGACTCGCTTAAGTACATTCGTGAATGAATTTGCAGGTGGGAATTTTAGCGATATAAAGGTTAGGACGCAATCATTGGCGAGTTTAATGGATGAGTATAATGACATTCAGATACAATTGGAAATCGATTATGCTGAAAACGAATCACATGATCTAGATAGAGCAGCCTTTGATGATTTATTAGGGATAGCAAAGGTCAAAAATGGAAACGTTATTTTGCCCCGAACATACACACCCACCTCCGCCTGTAAATAGTGATAACATGAGCAATAGTTGTGCACTAAAACTTCCAACTATTTCACTACCCAAGTTCAATGGCGCTCTACAAGATTTCATGCATTTCTATGACACCTTTGTAGCGCTGATCATCAATAATGAAACAATCACAGACATTCGAAGATACTATTATCTTCTACCATGCTTGTCTGGGGAACCTCACCACCTCATTGAAAATTTACCAATTTCACATGATAACTTCAAGGTCGCCTGGGAATTGATTCGCAGTCGGTATCACAATCCCAGACTTATATCAGATCTCCACATCAAGGAATTTTTGTCACTCCCTAATGCAAAGCACGATTCTCCTAAGGAGCTACGTTTGCTAATAAATCAACTTAGCAGCAACTTAAATGCCATAGAAGCTTTAAAAATCGAAACGCCCTTACATGACCTCATGCTGTCGCACTTAGTTTTGGAGAGAATAAGTCTCAATCTCAGGAAGCAATGGGAGAACGGTACGCCAAATAAAACGCACGCCAACTTGAAGGACTATTCAATTCTTGGAAAACAATTGCCAAACTTTAGAAATAGTCACGTCCATCAAGTCAGCTGCTGTAACCCAAGATGAGGTCAAGCTTGGTACAAGTTCAAGGGGACCACACTGAACTTTCGTCACCCCGTCACCTTATTGTGTGCTATGTAAGACATCTCACAGTCTGCATAAAAGGCCCAAATTTAAGTACATGGACGTAAATAGCCGGGTAGGTGTTGTGAGGGAACATAATCTTTGTTTCAATTGCTTGAGAAGTGACCATGTAGCCAATAATTGCAACTCAGGCAACTGCAGAACATGTAATAAACGTCACCACACATTGTTACATATACACCAGAGTATGAACCGTACTGCTACCCCGGTACTAAATGCATCCTAGCAGCAGGCATATTGTTCTGTCAGAAGATCATGTCCTCACAATGAAGTATTGTTATCAACTGCCAATGTTAACATTAGGGATAGCAAAGGTCAAATGCATCAATGTCGAGCACTATTAGACAGTGCATCACAGATGAACTTCCTGTCTCGAGACTTAGTAGACCGTTTGGATATCAAACTGAATCGTCATTCGATACCTATAAATGGTATCAGCAACACGCAAGCGACTCAAACCTCTTACTTCTGTCAACTTCAGATAGAGTCGAGAGTTAGTACTTATAGTCGGCATATAGTATGTTCTGTCCTGCGTCAGATTACTGGTCCACTGCCTTCATCTAGAATAGATTACGAGAACTGGCAACTGCCCGTCAACATTCCATTAGCTGACCCGAATTTTTACCAGCCCAAAGAGATAGATCTACTGTTAGGTGCTACTATATTCTTTGAACTCTTAAGACCTGAACAACAATCTAGGGATGGTTACCCTACTCTTCAAAATACACAACTTGGTTGGGTGCTATCTGGATGTATCCCCTCTCACTCAGTTCAACAAAGTAAGAATGGAACAACATCATTGTTGTCCACGGCTGAAACCTTGCACACACAGGTGGAACGCTTTTGGGAACAGGAAGAGCTTACGACTCGTAGCCATTCCAAGGAAGAAAGTCAATGCGAGGAACATTTTCAGAAATCATTCACGCGCGATAAGTCGGGCAGGTTCTTAGTGAGACTACCACTTCGGCAAGGAGTAGGAGAACTTGGTGACTCCTTTGACAATGCCAGGAGGAGCTTTGGCTTTATAGAGAGGAAATTGCATCGACAACCTGACCTGAAGAACGAGTATATCAAATTCATGAACGATTATTTACAACTAGGAAACATGGAACTTGTCAATCCTAGTGACCAGCAGAAACCTGCTTATTACATGCCGCATCACGCGGTAATCAAGGCTACGAGCAGCACTACCAATGTCAGAGTTTTCTACAATGCGTCGGCTAAAACTACTTCGTCGATCTCCCTGAATGACGTGATGTTGGTTGGGCCAACTGTTCAGCAGGATCTGTTCTCGATCGTTCTTCGCTTCCGTACACACAAGTATGCGCTAACAGCAGATATCGAGAAGATGTACCGACAGATCCAGATTCATGAAGCAGATCGAGACTTCCAGAGAATCTTATGGCGCAGTTCTCAGAACCAGCAACTGGATATGTACCGATTGACTACAGTAACCTATGGTACTTCAGCGGCTCCTTATCTAGCTACCAGTTGTTTACTGCAGGAGGCACTAGATGGTCAAGACATATACCCTACTGCAGCCAAAGTTACCAAAGGAGACTTCTACGTTGATGATCTTTTGACAGGGTCAGATACCATTGAAGAAGCCATCCAATTATAGAAAGACCTCACATCGCTCCTGAAAACCGGGGGATTTCCCTCCGTAAATGGCGATCCATCAATCCTGATATTTTGGAAGCCATCCCATCAACACTTTGCGAGAGCCAGGTGTCATGCAGTGTTCCCTTTGAAGATGGCGCCGAAAAAACTCTTGGTTTGTTGTGGCATTCGAGTCGTGACTCATTTCAATTCTCAGTGGGGGCCCTCAACTGCAATTATGTGACTTGGACAAAGAGATCAGTGTTGGCCAATGTAGCGTCCATTTATGATCCATTGGGACTCATAGGGCCTGTAATTGTTCTATGCAAGTTGCTTATACAAGTTCTTTGGCAACACCTGGATTGGGATGGCAAATTGCCCTCAGAACTTGAGACACAATGGAAACAGATACATCAGCAGCTCCCTAATCTAAATGAAATTCATGTACCACGGAGGGTAACAGCAGACGGCATGAATGCCAATGTTGAACCTCACGGGTTTGCGGATGCGTCAGAAAGAGCCTAAGGTGTATGGGTTTATCTACGTTGCATCAACTCCAATGGAACAATCTCCGTTCATTTACTTTGTTCAAAATCTAGAGTAGCCCCTTTGAAGAAAGTGTCGCTTCCAAGACTGGAGTTGAATGGCGCACTACTTCTGAGCAGACTAATGGAAAGGGTGATTGAGGCCCTTAAGTTACATTCATGTCGACGATATTATTGGACAGACTCCACTGTTGTTCTAGCCTGGATTGCAGGCAATTCTTCAGCTTGGAAAACATATGTGGCCAACAGGGTGTCGGAAATTCACAAACTGACGTCTCAGCAAGATTGGAACCATGTCTCATCACAGGACAATCCAGCAGATATTATCTCCAGGGAAACTGAGCCACATCGACTTTGAAGCAATCGAGCATGGTGGGCGGGGCCCGTTTGGCTGATTACGGATCCTTCAACCTGGCCTGAACTTACCACTGTTCGACCAACCGAAATTCCTGAACAACGAGGAGTAAGATTGTATTTCGTGGCGAGTAATCACAATGCAGATAACATTTTCATCCGTTTTTCCAGCTGGACTAGACTACACAGAGTAGTTGCTTACATTCTCAGGTTTTTTCACAACCTAAAGCAGGATGCAGCAGCAAGATGGCATGGAACTTTGACTACTGCCGAACTTCGCGATAGTCCGACAGCAATCATTCGCATCGTTCAGCATTGTTCGTATAGTCAGGAGATTCATAATTTACATAAAAAGAACGCAGTGTCACTTCAGAGCAAACTTCTCACTCTGCACCCTTTCCTAGATAATGACAATCTATTGAGGGTGGGCGACAGGGTAGAGAATGCCGAAGCATCATTTGAACAAAAACATCCTTTGATACTGCCACCTAAGCATCATGTCACGAAATTGCTTATTTGGAATGAACACATACGACTTCTGCACGCAGGAAGCCAACTTATCTTAGTTTCGTTGCGGCAACGGTGGTGGATAACCAATGACCGATCTGCTATCAGGCAGGTGATCCGCAGTTGTGTAACATGCTTCCGAGCGAAGACCAATGACACCAGTCAACTCATGGGACAATTGCCTAGGCATAGAGTGACCCCTAGCAAGCCATTCTTTCATTGTGGTGTGGACTATGGAGGTCCACTGCATATGAAATATGGAAATCCACGAAGTAAAACTCAGAAGACATGCTACATAGCATTGTTTGTGTGCATGGCGACCAAGGCAGTACACATTGAGGCCGTCAGTTATCTATCCACGGAGGCGTTTATTGCCGCCTTAAGAAGATTCATTTCAAGACGTGGCCGTTGCAGTCACATGTACAGTGACAATGGCACATGCTTTACCGGAGCAAGAAGGAAATTAGATGAATTGTCACGCTTCATCCGGACAGAAGATCATCAAACGAACGTATTGAACTTCACAGCTGAAGAAAGAATTCGTTGGCATCATATACCTCCTCACTCCCCTCACTTTGGCGGACTGTGGGAAGCAAGTATAAAATCAGTGAAGACCCATCTGAAGAAGGTTGCCGGTAACACTGTGCTAACCTTTGAAGAAATAACCACACTGCTCACACAAATTGAAGCATGTTTATATTCGAGACCAATCGTCACAATACCCAACAATCCTGATGAATACGCTTTCCTCACCCCTGGTCATTTCTTGACTGGCGAGCCTTTAGTCTCTTTCCCTGAACCTGATTGTCACCTAGCGCCATCAGCACGGCTGTCAAGATGGCAATTGGTCCAGCGGTGCCGACGACTCATCTGGAAACGCTGGTCAACTGATTAATTGGGCCAGCTCCAGCATCGTTCCAAGTGGCTTCAGAATCAACCCAACCTCAAAGCAGGAAGCATGGTACTTCTGAAAGATGACAATACTCCCCCACTCACGTGGCCAACCGGAATAATTGAAGAGCTTCATTCTGGGATTGATGGTTTGGTGCGTGTAGTAACTGTGCGGGCAAACAAAGGGTCATATAAAAGGCCAGTGGCAAGGATCAGTCTTTTCCCTAACGAGCTCATTTAAAGGACTACCTCTGTACTGTGTTCCTTTTTGTTTCTTATATTTGTATGTGTACAGTTTCTGTTGTTAGTTGCTAGAGACTTGCGTTGGAGAAGTGTGTCTATGAATTGCTACCAATTTTGTAATTTGTTTGACCAATTAGGTGGGCGGCATGTACGTTGCTGCTCCCTATATTAACGGTAGTTCACCCAGTGCCCACGTACGGCAGCGCCCGTAGCACGATCGGGTATCTTGCGCATTCCGTGTAATGCCATATCTTTGACTTCATGAGCTCCTTGTCTTATATTATTGTATATTGTCCTCTTATGTTCCAGTTATTTTTAAGATAATAAACGTCGTAATTAAGTAAATGTGGAATTCCCTTATGAGCTACCAGAGAGAATGTTTGCACACAACACCATTATCATTGTAAATACATATTTGAGAGCTAAAGAACAGTGCGCCGAATGGAGCCCATTTACGTAAAAACATTCTTCTATATAACCATGCCACCAATTCATTCCACTGGGTATAGTTAGTTCTTGTATCCAGATGTTTTTCTGGCCGTAGCCCGGCAAATGTCATTTATACTGACCTAGTAGTCGCGAACGTAACGCACTCTTTAATAAGTGAATGAGTTTTAGAAGGCAGTGAACTGTATGCTAGCAGCCACCGCATGAAACCTGTTCTGACGCAGCACAAACACATGGGAGCGTTTCTTTTGTTTTATTTTTATCAATTGACAATCTGACGACTATGATCCAATGCTGAAATTATTAAGATGAGCCAAGCAGGCTTTCTTGGGTTCGATGTGAAGGGTCATTTTATAACTGTAAGGAAGACCCAGGTTTATTATAACACATGTTTCTTGACTGCATAAGTTTCTGATACAATCGCAGTCCATGCACACTTTAAGTACGTTTATGAGTACAATTAAAATCCACAGATGATTTGTACAGCAGATTATAACCTTGTCCACAGGCTGGAATTGTATAAGGCTAGTGAAAACCATTGTTACATTTATTAAGCACTACAGAGGTAGGATCTGATTACCCTTAGTTGCAAAGTACGCTTTCGGGTACTATCTGAGCCAGCGGCGTGTACGATTTTTGTCTCGTTGACTGAGCAAGTGGCCGACGGGCCCAGTGTTATTGAGATGCACTTATATGTGCACATGAAGGTTTGGAAAGAGGTTTTTCTTCCAATTATGAGTCTGATGTTGATTTGATCTACACCAATTTTTCACACTTTTTGAGTTTAACATGGTCACCAAACCAATACAGAGAAACTGGTAGGACTAAAAGATGGCTTTAATAAATAATATCATAATAATCAAAAAGCGGGATTTGTATCTAAACTGAAACCTAAATGAAGTATTTGGAAATATGTGTAAACATGAATAAACCCACTAAATGTAACGAAACCTAGATGACCAATGCATAGATTTTGCTATTCTTTGACATCCTAAATACAATTTTAGGCATTCCTTAGAGTGAGACGACGATCAGTTAGCTACGTGTTTAAACACGGTAGCTAATCTGATTATGAGACATCAGCCATAAATTGCTCATGCAGTTGCCGACATAATTTTCTCTCCCATACATTCATGACCGAACTTCACAAGGAGTGGAGTTGCGAGTAGGCAGGTCAGTGGCGCCAATTGCGCAAATTTAAAGGATGATTTGTAATAAATTTGTGTTGTACACTAGATTAGCTTTTTCCACTTAATTTGTTTGGTTCAGAATGTGCTTAGATTTTGCATTGTAATAAATTTTGGATGAAACGATTCTTGTTTGCATCATTGCTACTATTAACGAATGATAGGTATTAGCTTAAATTACAGTAACGTTAAATGTTAGAGATGGCACCATCATAGCATAGTTTTCAAACTTATTGTGCAGTAAATGTAACGAACTATTTGCATTGTAAACAAGTAAATATCTCTCTTTGTTGTAAATTCTGGCTTGTATTATCATTATTATTGCAATCTCCGAAGTAATTGTGTAGGGATGAATTAAGTGTCATTCTCGTAGCTTTGTTTGTTGATCTCTTCATTTTTAGTAGGACTTGGAGAGGCTTAATATTTAGGATTTATCGCACGGAGACGAGTAAATTTATATTTGACCTGATTAGCACGGATTAGCCGTTTTTAACCTCTCTGAAGTAGGTTAGGGGTCTGCCTCTTTTTGAATAAAACGAGTGCTTTAAATGTAAGCCTGGCCTCTTTATTGTATTTTTGTGTTTGTATTCCTCTGGACTGGTAGTTACGATCTCTCATTATACCCGACACCCCCGGGTACAGTTTTCTTGTGCATTCCCAGTCCAAGAATGCATTCCTCCCCGTCCTATATGTCTTCTCGTTGGAGGAGGGTTTCGGAAGGGTCATTTAAGGTCTGTGGCTCCCCGAAATCTTCGTCAAACGGGCACAGTATGTAACCACCGATTTGCTAAAAACGATTCGACCAAATTTTGTGTACACAATTCATGCCTAAGGAGCACATTTTTAGAGTAATCAAGCATAACAAATATCTTATGACACTTTTAGCATTTCAAACCCCTAGATTTTCAATATTTCAGAACGTATGCAAGGAATGTTAAACATGCACACTAATAATCAAAATATACCTGAAGTCTTGTGGTACATATAATTGTGAGAGTTGCCAACATAATTCCGTACCTAAAGGCAATAATCTGAACAGGTGATTACGATGTTTTGAATATTAAATCTGAAGGAAAGTGGGCTATATATTACATAATATGAATTAAACGTACAAAAATATTGTATAAACTGCAAGTGTCTTGAGTAAAATACACATTAAAATTGCTTATTGCTATAATCTTTATTTTATGAAAATAATATTTTGTTTGTTTGTTTGTTTGTTTGTTTGTTAGAGTGGTTAATATACAGTACTGTTTTTAGAAAGTGAAACACCCATAAGAAATGGTCGGAGACACTCCCAGAACAGGGGTCGTGTTGGCCTGCATTACCATACTAAGTGATTGAAATCGCAGAGAGATGGCGTGCACATTGGCCCACCAGTGCCCTGTGTCGTGGGACTGGACAGGTCAGTGTTCCGCACAGCTCTCTCGGCGTGGGGCCATCATACCAAGTGGAAACGTGTAAGCATGTGCAATGATGCCTCGCCTACATCACAGGTCGGACTATCAGCATGTGAGTACGGTTGAATGGTGCAGAATGCTTGGGCTCCGAGAGGCGGTTCTGTTGTTCTGGAACATTACGGCTCGTACAGGGCACGTTGCGTCAACAGTAAGGCGTATGTGGATCCAGTGGAGACAGGAGGGCCGTACACAGCGACGACAGGGTACAGGACGATGCAATGTGACCACAGCGCGAGACGACCGCCATCTTCTCCGCATGACCGTGTCGGACAGAACAGCGTCGTCCTCGGAGTTGGCTCGACATTGGAGCACTGCAACGGGGGTGGACATGTCTGCGTTGACGGTGCGTCACCGTCTTTTGAGGGCTGGACTGGTAGCATTCCACTGCGTTAGCTTCCATTTACTGGGAACCACCGACGCCTCCGACTACAATGGGCACGTGCACGCCGGCACTGGCAGGTCGAGTGGCGAAATGTAGTGATTACGGACGAGTCTCGCTTCAACCTTTCCTACAGTGATGACCGCATACGCGTTCGACGCCGCCGTGGAGAACGCAATCAGGCAGACTGTATTGTTGAAGCGGCATAGCGGACAAACATCAGGTGTAATGGTTTGGGGCGCAATTGCCTATAACAGGCGATCGCGCCTCTTACATCATGCGGGCAATCTGAACAGTGACCGCTACATCAGGGAAGTTTTACAGCCCGTTGCACTGCCCCTCTTGCAGGCCGTTCCACAGGCCATATTTCAGCAGGACAATGCCCGCACGCATGTGACAAGGAATGTGCAAGCCTTCTTCGCAGAACGACGTATACCTCTGCTTCCCTGGCCTGCCGTTCGCCTGGCATGTCGCCCATCGAACATGTCTGAGATATGGTTGGTCGGCAACTTGTTCGTCCTGGTCCACCTGCCGCCACTGTTGATGCTTTGTGGACGCGCCTACTAACCGCGTGGGACTGTATTCCCCAGCAGCGTATTCAAGCTTTGTATTATGCTACAACGTCTAACGGCTCCGAGTGCAACACGTGTTCGCGCGACGCCGTACTGAAGATCGACCGTCAACGTGCATGCACCGGACTGTCCTTCTAATCAGTAATGTATTGTCACGTCCCTAATCTGTGGTATAACGTGCAATGTGGCCACATCTCTTGTTCTTGGTGTTTCACTTTCTACAAACAGTACTGTAGATCGTGAATAATCCACATACATTTTTGGAAACCGTACACGTGACTCTGTAAGTTTTGTTTGAAAATGTTTAGTAGGATGTAAAGTTCCAATGGGGGAACAGCGGGCAACTGCAGTTTTATACTTTGTTAAATGATATATTAAGTTGTGTTCTCTTAATGTATAATATTTGCCATTATCTCTTTTAAGGGGATGTCTATTGAAGGTCGCTTCGGCTGGACTACATTTTGCGAGCACTTTTGTCAAGGACGAATCCTCTGCAAGTGGTGCCCTAAAAGTACTACAACTACATCAACGACCCCAGCTACAACTACAACGACAACGACCCGAGCTACAACTACAATGTTAACGATCCCAGTTACAACTACGACAACGACCCCAGCTACAACTACAATGTCAACGACCCCAGTTACAACTACGACAACGACCCCAGCTACAACTACAATGTCAACGACCCCAGTTACAACTACGACAACGACCACAGCTACAACTACAAACTCAACGAACCCAGCTACAATTACAGATTCAATGAAACCATCTCTAAAAATATCAATGACTGAACCTTAAGAAATGACTCCCAACAAAACAACCCCCCTCCCCATAAATACCCCCCCCCCCCCCTCGCTGATGAAGGTGGAAGAGACGACGTAAAAGGTGTAGAAGTGTAAGAAGAAATTGCGGGTGAGAAAAGAGTGAAGGCGAAGGAAAACGAAGAAAGAATTGACAAATGAGGTTTGTAAATGTAAACACCGCCATTCCACTTTTGCCTCGAATATGAGTTATAAGAAAAAATGCCCAAATAACGACCCGTAAGCAAATTCTTCAATTCTGAGATTTTTTTCTTGAGATTGAATATTGAAAAACTGATTAAAGCAACTCAACACAATACCTAATAATATTTCTGGTGTGATTGAACTAAACAAATCTTTCCCAACCAAAAACAATAAATAATCAAACAAACGCAAATATTGATTTTCCAAATAAGGTATCCTAATCCCTTCTCCTCTATCCAGTCATTATTTATTAATTTATTTTACGGATACGGTACTTTATTGTAACAGTCTTAAGACCTCTTTTAATACACTAGCAGAAGAACCTTCCCTTTCTTCGAACGGTCTACGGCATTAATAAGCAGATGTAATCAATTGAGATACTGTTGCAATGGTTAGGGGCTTCGAACCTGTTTGTCGACAAAGAAAAATGATTAGTTAAAATATGCTCTCAAACTAAATTTACCTAACGTGTACTTCCTGGCGTGAAAAAAATTGAATACCTCGTAGACGAAACGCAATACGCGTCACTTAAAAACTGACCCTCACTGTTGTGTCAAGTCCCTGTTCAGAGGAGGACCCCTTTAATAAATTATAAAGGCCTATTGTGCATGAAAATTCAGGTTTTTTAACGTCCAATGGCCCAAATACCAAAAAGCCGCAAAAAATACTATTTCAATTCAGGAATTTTTGAAAATAATGTTGCTGTTTGGAGACCTTCTGCACGACATATCACACGTGTAAGTCGTATGAAAAAATCTAGGGTGCCACTTGGCCCCCATAAGCGCATTGATGAATTTTACAGTTTTAGTTGGTTCCGTGATAATCTTATAGCCATTTGCAAACTTTCACAGAAATGTAATAAATGGAGTGGCATTAATTACTTCTTGCAGAAGTAGATGGAAAGTTGGATGTCACCTTTTGAGATACTCTTGTCATGGTTACTGGATTGCATTCCTTCATTGGTTTATTAAATGAAATTAGTTTTCTGGGAATATCTCAGAATCCTATTGGTTTTAGAGCCTTAGATTGTAGTTTTCGGGGACCCTTTACGGCTATTTAGGGGCGCCTCGTCAGAGCGCGGTAACGTGCTACTCCTTCTGTTGTCACGCAGTTTGTGATTCTTTGTCTAATCTATTGGTATGGCAACCTCGGTTTAAAACCAATAGTTGTAGGATTTTGTGAAACGAAATTGGACGTGACAAGATGTAGCTCCACATATTTGGAGAAATTAAGGGGATTAGAGGGCCTTGGTGCTCTCTAATCAGTGCCCCCATAGTCCACCTAACCATCTACGTAATCTACTGTATTATTGATTGACGACGAGTAAATTTGGATTCGGTTATTAAATAACCAAGTTTTGTGAATGGCATCAGTAGACGGGGAACTGTTCTCATTGGTTGGAGGGGGCGTGGTGGCTCAGCGGTCTAGCTGAATGCCTCTCACCAAGGCGGTCTGGGTTCGATTCCCGGTCAATGCATGTGAGATTTTCGATGTGAAATGCCATGTCCTGTGGTTCGGATTCCACGTAAAAAGGAGGTCCCGTGGCTCATGATCTCGAGATTAACGGTCACGTTAAACTACAAGCTTCCTTTTCATTGGTTGGATGTTCTGAAAGGTTACTGTATGTGTACTGGATGGTGTTTTGACTACGTGTGCTGTGAGAGATACTTCCTTTGATAATCTTGGAGATTATTGGTTGCGTCGGTCAATTTTACGGAATGTATGCTTTGTGTTGTGGAAATGAAAGTGCAAGTTTGTGTTGCCGATCAAGTAGTAAGTAGGCTATGGTGATGACGGAAAAGTAAGTAACATGCTTTGAACATCTCAGTGAGTGTGTACAGGTCCCTGATTAAATTCTTATGTGCCACTTCGTGAATTTCGTCCGAAGATGTCGGCAACTCAAGTTGGTGTGCAGGTTAAAGTATACCCACGCATTTGTTTGAAGTTATTTTATCCCACCTTAATCTGTGGTAGAATATCTCATATAGATCTGAATTAACTTATTTAATTATTTCTTACAACGTTGTAAAGATTTTATTTATCCTTGTATGTCATGGAGACATTATTTAAGTCAACTAGGCCTACTGTAACGATCAGCTGTTCGATAAGTAGAGTATCTCTTGCTGCCATGATATTAGTGGCTCGGGTATGAGTTGAGTGCGCAGTTCATGTTAGTTATTTGGATGTATTAATTAATGTAGGTCGTGATGTAATGGTGGACGTTTCGTAATTAATGTCGGGTTTATCGAGGATATGAAATATATTGCTAACTTACGTCAAATAACTTGAAGATTGGGTAATCTTATACTGTGTACTTGTCGCGACATTAACCTATGGAATTATTAGGCCTGGATGATTTTCTTTATCTTATTCGCACATGTTGGGCCTTGCCTCGAAGGTATTATTTCTCCTATGTAAGTACCGGTATATGTAACGTATCCTGAGTTTCACACCTACTATATTTTATTTATGTGCATGATGTTATTTTATAAATATTTATTTTTGTGTTTGTGTCTGAATTGTTTAAATAGATGCATGTTATTTGGAATACTTGTCTTATTTCCGAGTTCAACATATCGGTGACATTTCAAAGTAGATTCCTCTGGTATGATAACTATTTAGTCCAGTCCTTCCACTTTGTATTGACAGGGTATTTCGCCTGTGTCAAATTTCAATTGCATTTTGTAAGTATTTTGAATCTCAATTCCATTTTGTGCGTATTTTTAATCTCATTTGCATTTTGTAAGTATTTTGAATTTCAATTGCATTTTGTATGTATTTCGACTCTACATTGTATTTTGTACGTATTTTGAACCTAGCCTACATTTTGTGCGTATTTTTCAATCTATTCCTTTTGTGAGTATTTTTGTTCTAAATTTCCTTTTGTAAGTATTACCGCTCTCCATTTTTGAGTAGCTTCCATCTGAGTTCCTTTTTGTAAGTATTTTCCGTCTCATTTAATTTTCGTTTTGGTTTCCATTTCATTGTCATTTTCGCTTTCACTCCGACCATTAGGACCCTTAAAACAACAATTATCATTATCATTTTGTCTGACACCAAGGGGCTGAAAATGAGCTTAGTGTCGTCTTTGTAGGCCGTAGTATATAATAATAATAATAATAATAATAATCTACAATATAAAACACTGAGAAATCAATTGGAGATTAAGGAACGCAAAAACATGCGAAAAAGTTTGGGACCAAGAAACCAAGATGGAATTCACCCTCCGAAACCTAATGCAGACTTCTATTTGAAAATTACTAGAATCGCAGACCCAATCCGTATAAGAAGGATCCAATTCATGGGTCATTTAGACAGAATAGACCCAACTAGGTTAACAAATAAAATCTATACGTTTTTGCAGAAAAGGGCAACAAGGTCCAATTGGTACAAACAGGCGGAAAGGACTTGGCTGAATTAGGTTTTCCCAATCTCAAGGATTGAGATGAAATTAGGAAAATTACTCATACACGGGATTTTGAAGCAGTTGAGTGAAGACCTACCAGACCCGTCTGGTCGCAGCAACGAAGACTCGCTCAATCGTTGGCATGAAGAGTTATTGGGCAAACATCAAGGCCAAGAAGTGTTGATTCCGCGTGGTCCCAGGAGACTTATTCGCGCAGAATAATAATAATAATAATAATAATAATAATAATAATAATAATAATAATAATAATAATAATAATAATAATATAAGGAGAGGGATATAATATACTTTCCGAACCACACCCTAACGTGTAAATCGCGTGAATTTTTTTTAGAGTACCCCTTGTATTGATGCATTTTACAGCTTAATTTGGTTCCGTTATATCCTTATAACCGTTTGCAAACTATCTCAGCAATGTATTAAATGGAATTGTATTGCGTCTTACAGAAATAGATTGACCTTTGAGATTCTGTTGCCATAGTTACCGGCTTGCATTCTTTCATTATTGTATTAAATGAAATTAGTTTTCTGGGAATATCTCAATAGCTGTTGGTTTTAGGGCCTTAAAATGTGGTTTCCGAGTTTCGTTCCTCACATTGAGGGGCTGAAAATGAGCTTTGTCTCGCCCTTCAACGCCTATTTCAGCAAGTATTTTAAGGGGGTAGGCCCACTTTTATGAGAGGTACAGAGAAGAGTTACATCAATGATTAGTGTCGTGCATCTGATGGATATCTTTACCAAATTTTACGTTGATCCACCCAGCCGTTCTCGAGTTACAAGGGAACAAAGTTGTCCACAGACTGACAAACAGACAGACATACAAATAGACAGACAGACAGACAAACATTTAATTTCGCGCGAATCCGTCATAAAATAGTCTGAAACGCGTTAATAACGCAAATTTCCATAGAAATTCAGAAGAAAACAGACGAACTTTCATTTTTATATATAGAGAGATGTATTGAGATGCAAATAATCTGTATATATAATACGCTAAGGTGTATGTATCACAAAACTCAAGCTCCTAAACCAGAGGGAGTTAGAAGGTGTGGTTTGTACCAAAATCTTCCAAATGGTCTCAATAGTACAGGAAAAATCTTGCTTTTCTTGAAAAGTAAACGGAAATATATTTGTTTAAAAAGTGTATTTAAACAAATAAAGTTGGTTGGTTCCTTAGTTTAGGGGCTATGACAATGCGGTCATGTAGCCCCGTGGCCCTGCGGCCACAGTGAAAGTGTAGTGAAATAGCAGCTAGTGTAAATATTTGATAACATTGGTAAAATATTATAACAGAGGTTTAAAATCTATAAAGTTACTTTTCTTAGGTCAAGTGAAATATGGAATATTGATAGTATTTAGAAATTCTTATTGAAAATTTAATAAACTTAAACTAAGTTATGGGAACGTGTATCCAAAGATTCGGTGACTTCTTCAATCACTGTTTGAACCAAGTAGAGCAGTGGTGCTTTTTCGAGTTTTCACCCAATTGGAAGATATACGTATTTCACATTCTTCTTTATTGGTAGGTAATTAGATTAACTCATTTAGGTAGTAATAATTAAAATAAATTTAGTGTACTTTGGTGTATACATCAAGGCTAACTGAGATCTCTAGTCGACAGTAAACAGTGTTAGAGTCTCGTTACGGAATTATGCTGGCCGTGCAAAATAAAAGTTAACAAGAAGTTCCGTGACGAACTAAAGAGCCTACTTTTCTTAAAATTTAAGATTCATGCCAATGATTAATCTAGATGGATCTATCTAGAATAATGACGAAATTAAGTTGGTAATATCGAAATTTCTAATTAGTTCGAAATACTGTATACCTGGCATAATGTAGCCTAATAGAGCATTACAGTTGGCAGCCCTGGTGACTGAATATATTCTTAGTTCCATCTCTTAAGGTACCGTACAGATTACAAAATTTGGTTGAAGTCCAATGAATAGCATGGACGTTACATGCAGTTAAACATTGGATCTAACAGCGCGCGTAAAATCATGTTGGCAACAATGTTATGCATGTAATGGTCAGAAATAATCTGAAATAATATGATCTATTGTTGTGCCAATTTTGATTGAAATCCATTAGTTAGTATAGAAGTTACATGCATTTTAAAATTGGACATATCAGCAGGCTTAGAATCATGTTGGCAGCACTGACTTATATTAGTTACTCCAAATTCATCTAGAATGCCAGGTACTATACGCGTGCAAAGTTTAGAGCTATTGGCTTGCATACTTTCTGATATATTGATATTAGGGTAACAAAAATAGAGACAGCACATATTAACAGTTGGCAGCTCTGGTTGCTCTTAAGAATACGCATAGTCATATCTGTTATGATACACATAGCACATACGAAATTTGGTTGAAATCCAAATGATAGTATGGAAGTTACATGTATTTAAATTTGGACCTGTCAGCAGGCTTAGAATCATGTTGGTAGCACTGAGGTATATATGTTACTCCAAATTAATATAGAATGTCAGGTACTATACGTGTGCATAGTGTAAGCTGTCGGGTTGCATACTTTCTGATATATTGGTATTTTGGACAAAACAAATTGAGAGCATTTTTTAACAGTTGGCAGCCCTGGTGGGTCTTCAGAATACGCTCAGTCATATCTGGTTATGTACACATACAATATACGAAATTTGGTTGAATTCCAATTGATAGTGTAGAAGTTATATGCATTTAAAAATTGGACCTATCAGCAGGCTTATAATCATTTTGGCAACACTGCCATGTATGGCCTCCTGGAAATTAAACTGCAATATTATTATCTATACGTGTGCCAATTTTGAAATAGCTCCCATTCATAACTTCCAAGGTATCCAACATGGAGCTCAAATTTCAATTGCGATTTTTTAGCAGTTGGTAGCACTGACATCATTTTCAAATATGGCCGTGAGATATTCAGGTATAGATCTATACTCCTACCAAATTTTGTTTCGATTGCTCCAGCCGTTTAGGAGTTGATAGGGGGGACACACACACAGACAGACAGACAGACAGACAGACACACATTTGCCCGATCTCATAAGACTACTTTTTCCTCATTTTTGCAAAATGTGAAAAGTAGGCTAAAAATGCAAATAAAATCATGACAAGATCTCAGGTAAAATTGAGTGAGGAGAAAAGTGAAACCGATTGTCGTAATGTAGGCCTACCTGTACCGTCATGCGAATGTCATAACCTGAGAAACGAACTGTCCTCAAAAGATGAAATTATAAAGCTGCTAAAGGAAGATATTACTAAGTTAATGGAAGAGTTGAATAAATTAAAAGGAAACAGAGAGGAAAGCAAGGAAATTTGGTCGACAATGGTTGCTGGTAAGGTAAGATTGAATATGCCTAGCCCGATAAATGGAGTACCGGTACATGTAACTGAAATTCCTGTCTCAAATTCATTTGGAGTGCTCGTCGAAGAAAATGATGACTTTCTTCAAGAAGAAAAGAAGGCGATAAAGAGAAAATCCAGGAAGATGCGGATATTTGCGGATAGTCACGGGCGAGATGTAGCAGCAAGCGTATTGGAGAGAAGAGGAGAAATGGAGGTCCCTTCGACAGTAAAGCCAGGAGCACCAATTGCAGCGGTCACGAACGGGATGGTAGGAGAGTGTGCGTCCCTTACTTCAAAGGACTATGCAGTAATCGTCTCTGGAGCAAACGACGTCTAGAGAAACGAGAGTAAAAAGGTAATCAAAGATTTAAAGGGTGCATTGCCATCCATGCATAACATAAATGTCATCATTGTAAGCATTCCGCAGAGATACGACTTAATTCCCAAATCATGTGTAAATGTAGAAATAGAGGCTACAAATGGAAAAATTCATAAAATTTGTAAGAGTTTTCCAAATGTCCAAATTATAGATGTAAGTAAATTAGACAGGAAGTTCCACACTCGGCATAGCCTACACTTAAATAGGTTAGGAAGAGAGTATCTTAGTGATGAAATCTGCAAAATTGTAAATTCAAATGATAAGAATAGTTCAACAGTAATATCTTTAGAGTGGAAGCAGGGAAACTGGTAAAAGAAGCCAAACGTGAGGTTTAGCATTCAGATCTTTTGATGTCAAATTTAACTGAGTCCAAGAATGGTATTTCGGATTTGTCTAGCAACAATGATGATAACAATTATGATAATAATAATGTAAATAAATCACCAACACAAGCTTGCAAAAGTAACAAATTTAAAATTTACCCCCAGAATGTTCAGTCTCTCTATAATAAAATTGATTACACAAATCTAATGCTTAAAAATGAACTTAAAGACATCTCAGCACTATGTATGTCAGAACATTGGCTGAAAGAGGAACAACTCGAATTAATTCAATTCCCAGGGTTTATACAAGATAGTAAATACTCTAGATCTAATATTAGCCATAGTGGTACTTGTATCTTCTTAAGAAATTATTTAGATCATGAACAGTTAATAGCTTATGATTATCTAATTATGGAACAGCATTTTGAATTCTCTGCCGTAAAAATACAGCAGTTTAAGTTAATATATAACAACATGCCATCCAAAACACAGCCCTCAACAAAGAACAAAAAGCAGAAACAGAGAAAAAACAAGATATCAACATCAGAAACCTCGGGAGAGGAAGAACACACAGACAATGCGAAACCCCAAAGAGACGACATTAAAGGTATGTTTTCTGAAATACTATCAGAACGTAAAGATTTGAAAAAGGAAACTGAAGAGTTTAAATAAGAAACAAGGGAGGAAATTCAGTCCATGAGAGAGAAAATCAAAAAAGAAATGAATACTGCGAAAGAGCAAATGATTCATTAGAGCAAAAAATCACTAACATAGACAACACAATACAAGAAAAGATAGAAACATTAAACAAAAGAGTAAGTGACCTAGTAGAACAAAAAGAACAACAGGCGAAAAGTGAAAGGAGGAACAACATAGTGGTAAAAAGTAAAGAATTCACTAATGATGAAAGTAACCAAGACGAACTAAAGAACAAAATCAAGAAGATATTGGTTGTTGTTTGAGTCTTCAGTCTTTTGACTGGTTTGATGCAGCACTCCATGCCTCCCTGTCCTGAGCTAATCGTTTCATCTCTACATAGCTACCACACCCTACTTCCGAGGCAATCTGTTTAACATATTCTAACCTTGGTCTACCCCTACAGTTCTTGTCCTCGACCCTTCCTTCCTTCCTTAACTAAGCTTGCTATTCCTGGGTGTCTTAGTATGTGTCCTACTAACCTATCTCTTCTCTTCATTAGCAGTCGCCAGAAACATCTCTCCTCTCCCACTCGACTTAATACCTGTTCATTTGTAACCCTATCTACCCATCTGATCTTCATCATTCTCCTGTAACACCACATTTCAAATGCTTAAATTCTCCTCTTTTCTGCTGCACCAATAGTCCAAGTTTCACTTCCATAGAGCGCCACACTCCAGACAAAGGCTTTCAAAAATGACTTCCTAATACCTAAATCTATATTCGATGTCAACAGATTCCTTTTTCGTAGAAATGCTTTCCTTGACTGAGCCAACCTACTTTTTATATCCTCTTTGCTTCGTCCATCACTGGTTATTTTGCTTCTTAAGTAACAGAAGTCTCCTACTTCCTTCAGCTTTTCACCTGCCAATTTGATGTCCATAGAGGTTTCTGATTTATTTCGGCCGCATTCTAGTATTTTTGTTTTACAATTATTAATTTTCATCATGTATTCTTTCCGTAAGACGGAGTCCATACCATTCAAATACTCATTCAAATCCTCAGGCTTGTCGGCCAAGATGACGATGTCATCAGCAAATCTCAGAGTTGAAATTATTTCTCCTTGAATCTTCAATCCCACTTCAAGATATTGGACACGATAGAAAAAGAAGTGACGGCAGAAAATTCAACCTATGTCGGCAAAGACAGAAACAATAGAGGTATAGTGAAAGTCAGTTTCACAAATTTTGCATACAAGCTAAAAATAGTCCGAAACAATCACAAACTGAGAGGACAAGACATATTCATAGATGATGACCTCACAATAAAAGAAAGAGCAATCCAAGCATCACTCAGACAGAAAGCCAGGGAAGAAAGGGAAAAGGGTAATAACAATGTAAGAGTTGGATACCAGAAAACCCTGTTAAATGACCAGTGGGTGCACTGGAAAGACTTAACCTCAAAAAACGGGGAAGAAGAAATCAACCAAACACAAAGATGAAGCAACCTTCACTCAAGGAGGAAGAACTCATACTAGGTACACTAAACGTTAGAACCTTAAGAACACGAGATAAAGAACTAGAACTCGAAAACGCACTCGAAAACATAAGGTACGATATATTAGGCCTCTGTGAGGTGAGGCAATACGGCGAAGACATAATAGAGAAAACAAATGGGGATGTCTTTAGCTTCATTGGGGAAACAAAAGGACAAAAAGAGGTAGGTTTTTTGATTAAAAAAAAAGACATCTAAAACACAATATAAAAGAAATAAAGGGAATCTCAGAAAGAATCATAGTATTATCCCTAAACTTAAATGACAACACATTCATAATAATTCATGTCTATGCTCCCACAGATGCAAGTACGGAAGAAGAAATTGAAGACTTCTATATGCTCCTCGAAGACACATTAGCCGAGTACGAAGCACACACAACATTCGTAATTGGAGACTTCAACAGCAAGGTAGGAAGAAAGGAATACGAAGAAGAAGAACCTATGGGACCTCATGGATATGGAACAAGGAACGGAAGAGGAGAAAGACTAATACAGTTTGCACTGGGACAAAGACTTAAAATTGTGAACACATTTTACAAGAAAACCCCAGAAAGCAAATGGACATGGAAAGCTCCGAATGGGAAAATCAAAAAAGAAATAGACTTCATCCTAACCAACAGACTAACAGAGGTGAAAGACATACAAGTGATAAATGGTCTGAAGTTTGACACAGACCACAGAATGGTACGATTGAGAGTGAGAATAAAGAAGAAAAGGAGACACTACTTCAACAACAAAACTACACATCCAGAATGCATAGACAGGGCGGAATATGTAAAAGCACTACAACAAAACCTACAAGACTTCAACCAACAAACCGAGCAACACGTCCAACAACACTATACAGAGCTCGTAAATTGCATATCCCGCGCAGTCAAACAATCGTCAACACCTAGATACAATATGAAAAATAGAATAAAACTAAAGGATAGCACCAAACGTTTGATCGAAGAAAGAGAACGTCTAAAATAACAAGCCATAGAAAACGAACACAAAAAGCTGGAATATGCGGAAGTCAATAAACAATCAAAAAGGGGAATCCGAAGAGACATCAGAGAACACAACACCAAAGTGGTCAAAGAAATCATGGATACCACAAAATCAATAAAGAAGATTAGAAAATAATTAACTCCAGGCAAACATTGGATGCTGGGAGTAAAAGACAACAACGAAAAGAGACAAGACTCAAGAGAAGAGATAATGACGCAAGCGACAGAGTTCTATAGAACACTATACTCAAGTAACTCTCAAAGATCCAACTTGCATCAGGACCAGAATACATCCGAAGTAAACCTAGAGGAAGAAACACCTCCAATACTAACCAGTGAAGTAAGAGCAGCCATTCGACAAAAAAAAACGCAAAATGCCCAGGTGAAGATGGAATTTACAATGAATTTCTGAAATGGGGGGAAGAAGAGCTAATCCCAGTCATCACAACATTATTTAACATAATACTCACATCAGAAGACATACCAATGGAGTGGGAACAAAGCATTATCATACTTCTACACAGAAAGGGACCCAAGGACGACATAAACAACTACAGACCGATCAACCTAATTGTAAACCTCTCCAAGCTATTTATAGAATGACAAAGACACTGGACGAACAGCAACCGATAGAGCAAGCAGGATTCAGAAAGAGTTTTAGTACATCAGACCACTTGCTAACAATAAATCAACTCATGGAGAAAGTTCAGGTGTATATAGCATTTGTGGATTACAACAAAGCGTTTGACTCCGTAGAACAGGAAAGCGTCTTTAAAGCACTGGAAAACCAAGGCATCACGAACAAATTCGTTAGACTCCTCGGCAAACTCTACGACGGCAACCAAGCCAGAATAAAGAGAGAAAGAGAAGGATCTAGCAGTAAAAAGTAAAACAGGGAGACTCCCCTCTCATCAAAATTATTCACCTGTTTGCTGGAAAATCAGTTTAGAAAACTAGACTGGGAAGGAAAATACGGCATCAGAATCGATGGAACAAGACTAATACATTTACGGTTCGCAGACGACATTGTTCTGGTGGCTGATCAGCGAAAGAGCTAGAACAAATGATAAAGGAATTGGACAAAACAAGTAAAGAAGTGGGCCTTACCCGAAGAAAACGAAGCTGATGACCAATACGTTAGAAGCCCCAATTAATGTGAACGGAGAAACACTGGAATATGTTGAAGAATATGTATACCTCGGTCAGAACATGTCATTTTCAAGTCGTTCAGAGAAAGAGGTCAAACGAAGAATAGGACAAGCATGGAAGAGCTTTTGGTCCCTAAAGTTTATACTGGCTGACAAGACCCAAAAACTCACCATAAAGGCTGAAGTTCTGGAAAAATGCGTGATACCGGTGTTACTATATGGTTGCCAAACTTGGGCATTAACATTGAAACAAAGACAAATGATCCAGAGATGTCAACGAAAAATGGAAAGGAAGATACTTCATTTCTCACTGAGAGATAGAATACGGAACGAATATATAAGAAGGAGAACCGGCATGAAAGTTGCTATGACATCAGCAGACCAGCTTAAATGGAAATGGGGTGGACATGTAGCGAGATTAGACCCCAACCGATGGACGTACAAAATGACGATGTGGCACCCAAGAACGAGAAGACGAAACATTGAGAGACAAAGAATCAGATGGGCAGACATGTTCGTAAAATGGGGAGGAAAACAATGGACAAGAACAGCAAAGATGAGGCAGGAGTGGAAAGACCTAGGGAAATTCGCATGCAGTGACCAATAAAACAATGCATCAATTAGAAAGACACCGTTTGGTGCACATGCAGCAAAAACGGTACATATGTCCGGTGTACAATAAAGGCTTCTCACAGAGCAGTGACCTGAAGAAGCACAGCGTTGTTCATACTGGAGTGATGGAATACACTTGTGAGAAGTCATTTGCACGGCGAACAGAGCTCATGGAATATTTTGTCGTTTGTTTGTTGTGCCCAAAGCGATTCATCTCGCGCTCTAATTTGAGGAAACATGATCGTGTTCACTTGAGGAAGAAATAACCTTACTGCATCACCGGTTACAAGGAATTCAAAGACTTGGCAGTTTCTGTCATTGTTCAAGTGCTTAGACAGGGTAAGCTGTATGTTTAGTGGCAATGGGAAGCTCCCAGATATTGGTTGATGGCTATTATGATTTTCGTAATACTAATGGATATTTGAGGCCTTGATATCGCCAGATTCAATGAACGAATATGTTTCCACATAAAAGATTGTTGTAGCGAATGTTATACCAGCGCAATATAATTTACTTAATTTTTAATCAGCTACACAACTATATAGAAGGCCCAATCAGAAAGAATGACCCCGAATGCTCCTCAGGACTTGCTCACCTGATGAGTTAAAACTGAGCAATTCCCTGCAAAGCAGGAGGCCATAGCCCTTATGGGATTTGTAAGGCTATTTATTATTATTATTATTTTTATTACCGTTCTCCGTCAGGAATGTTTCCTTTATTTATAGTTAAATTAGAATTGTTACTCAGTAACATGAGCAAAGTAAATTTCGATATAATAATTTGTGGGGATGTAAATGTGGATTTCTTAAAATGTGATAGAAATTGTGAATTATTAACACAGTTACTAATTTCCTATGGACTGAAACCTACAGTAAATACCCCAACAAGTATAACAAAATTTAGTAAAACCACTCCTGATCAAATTTTTATAAATACAGATAAACCGATAAATATCACCATTCAATAGAAGTCTATTGTCCGGGTTTTAGTGACCACCATGGACAAATACTGAGTTTTGAAATACCCGAAACAATCAATAATGATGATAATGGAGTAAAATCAAAGTGCAGGTCATTCACTGAAACAAATGTTACATAATTCAATGACTTATTAAATAAGGAAACATGGTCAGAAATGTATAAACTAGAAAATGTAAATGATAAATTTAATGCATTTAACAGAACCCTAAAACACTATTTTGAAACAGCATTCCCCTTTAGACAAAGAACTGTTCAAAATAACAAAACTAGCAATTGGATAACAACAGGGATTATAAATTCATGTCAAAGAAAGAAATGTCTACACAAATTATATAAACAATGCCACACAACACCTGAATTCAATTTATACTACAAAAAATACACTAGCATATTAAATAAGGTAATAAGACTAGCAAAGAAAATGCATAATGATAATTTTATTTCCCAATCATCTAATAAAAACAGGGCTATGTGGTCCGCGATAAAGAAAGAAACTGGATAATCTGCTAAAATACAAAGGAACATTACACTGACCAGAAATAATAAAGCGATTAATAATCCAGAGGAAATAGCTGGAGAAAGTTCTGCCCTAAAACTTCCCCATACGGGAGAACGCGAAGTAGGTTTAAACTTAACCAAAATAGCTACTGTTAAACAGCGAAAAGACTGAAGCGGTGCGGTGCAATGGGCATAAAAGGTACATCAACAAAAGTTTAGTTAACAAGATATAAATGATATTTATTGAGACAACAATTTTCTTTAAATAACATTAAAATGCACAATAAATGCACACAACTGGGATATGCAGAGAATAATTAATGTTAACTCTTAACAAATGGAGAGGGTCTGGTGACAGTACCCTGATTAATGATGGAATAACCAATGTTAAGGATTGCCTAGATTTGAGAGAAATTGGAATTGAAATATAATATGCATATTAATAAAAGAACCATTAAAAAAGATGAAATGTATGATGAGAGTAAAATATTCAATTCTTTATCAAGTTTGAACTTATCTTCCAAATTGTTGAGCCAGCTCCATAAAAGTTCCAGTTAGCCTAAAACTGTTTTAAAAGTCCTCCACGGTTTCTTCGGGGGGGGGGGGGGGCGCTCATGGCCTCAAGATGCATATTCTGAAAAGATGAATATTCAACTCTTCTTTTCCCTTCTGGTGACGGTTTGACACTGGTAGTGTCCAGGCGGTGACTGAGTATAAGTCGACATTGGGTGCGGTCGGGAAGACTGCTGCTTCCTCGAAGATTAAAGTGAGATACACCATCTAAGGTGAAACTTGCAGTGTGCTGCGGCTGGCAAACATTCCTGTCCTCTTGAGCGATGTATCAGAGTAGAGGCCTCGTGACGTAGTAGCGAGGTGAAGCAGCGACTGGCAATAGTGCCATGCGGTGTGGCAGCGTTGATCTGAATGACGATGTGATCAGAATGATGATTGATCAGAAGTGGGATGGAGAACACCAGCAGGTGGCGTCTTAAATAGTGATCATGGAACAATCTCGAAGGCTGGAGATTGCCCGACCAGACAAAGACCTGCCATTGGTCGAACGAAGGTCAGGGTGACGTCAGTCGGCCCTGCTCAGCAGACAACAGATGAGCCAGTAGATGCCGTGTATGCCGGGAGTGAGGAAGCTTGAGGTAGCGAGCAACTGGAACACTCGAGGTGAGAGCTATGATATCTATGAATAGGTGCTTGATAACAAGATTATGCATTTGGTTTAAGCAATTAGTACATTTACAAAGAAATAATTACCATTCGGGGATCTCGGTAACAAGAAACAAAATTTGACCGAAAAATGGGCCAAGCTAAACATTGAAAACATCACGAAAGTGATCATGCTCCGAGAACTCCGAATGAAAACAAACAAAAGAATCAGTCAAAGCAAAACATGGATAACAGAAGAGGAGAGACTAAGACTCGAAAGGCAAAACAGAGATAGCAGAGATGGGTATAGTATAAAGACCTTTACCAGTTAAAACATCAACAACTCTGACGCGTTTATCACGGACAAAGTGGCAGTGAATAACTCTGCCTAGGTTCCATACGAGAGGCGGAGATGTGTCTCGAAGAAGAACCATGTCCCCCACTCGTACATCTGGTTGAGGAAGCCGCCATTTCTCACGCCAATTTAGCAAGCTGAGATATTCTAACTTCCATCGGCGCCAAAAAGAACAGCGCAAAGATTCTACTTTTCTCCAAAAGATAGGTAGGTTAGGATCACAGCGTCGAACCAGCAAAGGCGGAGTAACAACAAGCGAACAGCCAATCAGGAAGTGACTGGGTGTTAAAGGTAAAAGATCCTTAGGATCGTTTGAAAGAGGAGTCAGAGGTCTGGAATTTACAATACCTTCAACTTGAATAATTAAAGAGTTGAATTCCTCATAAGAAAGTATGGTAGGACCAAGAGTTTTCTTAAGCTGGCTTTTAGTAAGTTTGATGCAGGATTCCCATCGGCCCCCATGATGGGGAGCATAAGGCGGGGTGAAATGCCATTTGAAACCTTTAGAATAGGAAAAGTTGGAAATTTTTTCTTTAGCAGAAGGGGAACTTAGCACTTTTTTTTCAGAGATCAGAAGCGCTTACAAAAATTTTTGCATTGTCTGAAAAGACTTCAGATGGGACTCCCCTTATAGCAGCAAATCTAGAAAAGGCGGCCAAAAAGTAGGATACCGAAGCGTTCGTAACCAACTCAAGGTGGATAGCTCCCAACACCATACGTACAAATAAAGAGATGTAAAGTTTACCTAAAATTTTGCGCTTAGATGAAGAGGGATTGGTCTGATATACGTGAGGACCAGCGTAATCGATCCCAGTAAGAGCGAAGGGCTTACTAGGTTCTGAACGAAATGGAGGTAAATTGCCCATAATCTGCGTGGCGGGCCGTGGTTTAACCTTAAAGCAAGGTATATACTTCTTGACAACAGAAGAAACCTCATGAACGCCATTGATTATCCAGTAGAGTTCACGAATTAGACAGAGCAAGGTGCGAGTGCCAGCATGAAGGTGTTTATAATGAAACTTTTTTTATTATAAGGGTGGTGATAGGATGCTTTGAAGGAAGGATGATGGGATGCTTTTTCCCATCCTCACAACTAGACATAGCTAATCTTCCACCCACACGTATCATGCCGTCCTGGTCAAGAAAAGTAGTAAGTGGTAAAAGCCTGCTGGACTTGGACAAATCTTTACCACTTATAAGAGCTTGCCTTTCAGGAGCAAATACTTCCTGCTGAACAAGTAACAAAATCTTGCAAGTAGCGAATTCTAACTCTACTCTGGTGAGAAAGGGTTGAGGCTTCAATGGTTGATCAATTACAAAATATCTCCATCGGAAGATATAAGACACTACACGAATCAATTTATCAAATGAAGAGTATCTATGAAAAAGACTAGTCGAAGTAGAAGTAAGATGCGACGTGACAGGATCATTACGGACATCGGGTATTTCTTCTGCAAATTGATTAGCTAAGCGAGGCCAGCAAGATGATTCCTGACTTAGCCAAGGAGGACCGTTCCAGTACAGGTCTGAGGAAATCAATTTTTTAGGCGTGCAAGCACGTGATATTATATCCGCGGGGTTTTCACGGCTAGGAACATGTCTCCATTGTTCAGAATGGGAGACTTCATGAATCTTAGAAACGCGATTTGCCACAAAGGTATTCCAATGAGAAGAAGGCTTGGAAATCCAAGCTAATACAATAGAAGAATCGCTCCAAAAAAATGTGCGGGAAAATTTTAACTTTAAACTGACATTTAGTTTAGTAGCTAATTCTGTTGCCATTAAAGCAGAGCATAATTCTAATCTCGGCAATGATACCGTTTTAAGTGGAGCAACTTTTGATTTAGCGCACACTAAATTAGAAAATCCAGGGAAAGTGGCTGAGGAACGTCCTACTATGTATGCACAACAGCCATAAGCCCGTTCTGAACTATCAGAAAATACATGCAGGTCATACTGCTGGCATAAGGGATTAGAAATTAAAAGGCGGGGTATAGAAACCTTGGAGAGATCCAGCAAACTGCTGCGATACTCTAACCATTCTTCTACAATAGGAAGGGGGAGATTTTCATCCCAGTCTGATTTTAATGACCAAAGCTTTTGCAAGAACATTTTTGCAACAATAACTATAGGAGCAATATATTGCAAAGGATCAAAGATCTTTGCGATTTCTGACAGAACTTGTCTCTTAGTTACAGGGGGAGATTCTGAGAAATGTACCTGATAAGAGAAGGTATCTGAAGAAGGACACCGAAAAACACCCAATGCTTTTACGGCTGCTTCATCAGTAGGAATAGCAACAAATTCATCAGCTGGGACCTCTGATGAAAATTTTGATATAAATTCAGTAGAATTTGAAGTCCATTTATGGAGCGGAAAACCACCTCCTAGGAGCTGGGATTTCAAATCTTCGCACACAAGGAGTGCTTCAGAAATATTAGGGAAAGAGCACAAGAAATCGTCAACATAAAATGCCGTTTTTAATGACTCAGAGGCCAAAGGATGATACAGATGACCATCTTGCTCGGCTAACATGTGGAGAGACCGAATCGCAAGAAAGGCCGAAGGCTTCAGGCCATATGTCACAGTCTTCAATCTAAATATATTTATGGGTTTGGAACTCTCATCGCGCCACAATATTCTTTGCAGAACTTGCTGCTCGGAATTTACGAGAATTTGCCGGTACATCTGCTTAATATCTGAGATTACAGCAATAGGAAACCGTAAAAAATTAAGCAAAACAGAGGTGAGATCTGTTTGAATCGCGGGACCACATTGCAAGGTATCATTTAAGGAGACTCCATTGGAATCTGATGACGAGCCATTGAAAACTACTCTTATATTGTCTTGTGTTAAGGAATTTTTCCATACCGGGTGATGATTTAGATAAACTATTTCATTTAAAGGACGGTCAATTTCTTCTGATTTAGGAATTACCTCCATGTGATTGGATGATTCGTATTCCTCCATAAAGGAAGCATACTGAGTTTTAACAGAAGCATCTTGTTTGAACCGATTTTCAATAGCAAATAGTGCCCTAAGTGCTCTGGAATGCGAGCCCGTAATGGCGGGAGGATTAGGAATACGTGGAAGAGTTACTATAAATCTGCCTTCAGCAGTACGGACAGTGGTTTCCTTGTATAACTTTTCACAAATTTCGTTAGAAGAAGAAGCAGTAGCCTGAACATTCTCAACATCCCAGAACTTGGTTAGCTCTTGACTCAAATCGGCACCAACAAAATAACAATTCGATACAGTTTGAATAGGATTACGGTATATTTGGCCAGTAGCGATCCAACCAAAATCAGTTTCGCGGAAGAAAACATTAGGAGCAATTTTTACTTTATTGGAATGAAGACATTGCCAAAATACGCTTGAGCTGAAAAGAAGCTCTACGGGCGAAGCTCTGTTGAAATGAGGGTCAGCTAGCTGGACAAAATTCGGGATATTCCAACTTTGAATAGGATAAGAAGTGCCAGGAATATTGTTGCCTATAGACTTGATAATCAAACAATCTAATTGCAACTGCGTACCAAGATTATTAGAGTCCTTCAAATCCACTTTAGCAAAGCTTAAGGATTGCGATTTAGAGCAGTTTATTCCTGTGACCTCTATTGAGGTAGGACGTTTTGGGAGGCCTAACTTTTGTACCAAAGATTCATTAATAAAATTGTTGGTAGCGGCATTGTCTAATAATCCCCTGACAGATACCCATTTCCCGTGAGAATTTTTCAATAGAACCTGCACGGTAGACAATAAAACCTGGACTTTGCCAAGCGAGGTAGAACTTTGAGCATACGACTGCGCACTATTTTGAGAAGTCTCAGAATTAGACTTGGTATTGGAACTGCTTGGTCCTGATAACCGTGATCTTTCATGTCTGTGCAAAAGGGAATGGTGTCTAGCCTTACAATGAAAGCATAAACGTTGTGAACGGCAATTGTTTAACATATGCGTTCCTGACAAAGAGTTGAAACAATGTTTTTTGTTCGTAATGAACTTTCGTCTTTCATCTACTGATAAAGATTTAAATTCATCACAATTGTATAAATTATGCGATTGCTGACACAGACCGCACGTTTGCATTTGGTTAGGTGACCGAGCATCAACAGGAAGAGCCTGTGATCTTAAAATTCTTTGATTATAACTGCTAACCTTATCTTTTGAGAAGGCTTTTGAATCTGAACTACTAATTTTTTGATTAGCTATGGCGGAAAAGACTTGGCTTCTAGCCTTCAAAAAGTTGATAATCGCCTCATAAGTGCATTGCAAATTCTGGGAAAGTTCTGTTTCCCAGGCTTTTAATGTATTTGCATCCAATCTTGCAGAAATGAGGTGAACTAGAAATAAATCCCAGTGATTTACAGGTTGGTTTAAATTGGACAATGCTCTGACGTGTAGCTCTGCAGTATCAATCAGCTTACGAAGTGATAAACTGTTATCTGCTTGCACGTTAGTTAACTCGAACAAGCTTTGTATATGGCGTTGAATAGATAAACGAATATTCCCATATCTATCCTTAAGAAGATTCAGAGCAACTTCATAATTATCACTGGTCAAAGAAAGGGCTTTAATCAGGTTAAGTGCGTTGCCTTGAACTGCCAGACGCAGGTAGTGAAATTTTTGAATTACTGGTATAGAAATATTCTCATGTACTAAAGAATTGAATAATTCAAAAAATAGCTCCCATTCTATGTCCTTACCAGTGAATTTGGGTAGTTCTAATTTGGGTAATATAATGCGTGAGGAAGATGTAGAAGATGCTGCAGAAGTTTGATCTTCTTGTTTTTCTTTTAAAGTTAAAGCCCTAATAAGCTGTTTAGCTTCAGCAAATCCCCGATAGTATAATTTTTCAACTTCCAACCTATCACTTTGCTGGTCCGGATGCTGAGTTTCTATACTGCATTGTATCTCATCATATTTCTCAAAGGCTTGTTCATAATTCTTAAGCCTCTGCGAAATTATGTCAAGATTACGCTCTTGGGGTTCAAGCTCCGTTAAGAAAGTACGGAACCGTGTGAGCTTGCCCTTACAAGAGGTTCTGGCGTTGCTGAGTTTTTCATCAAGGTTAGGCATGTTAAAAGTTGTTTGTTACTCACGTCAATATTGTGACTTCGAGTACTGGAAGCCAGAGGATGACAGCTTGCTAGGTAGTAAGGTTTAGTCTGATGCGGAAGAAACCGGCTTAGCTCACGTTTCTCTCCTCCTCTGCTGAACATGCGCCTCAGACTGAAACTTACAATGTGAATTAGTGTTGAAACACAATGAACAAAAATTGTTAATGTGAAATTCAAGATATGAAACTTGTAATATTCCCAGGGTGCAACAGATATGTTTATCGGGGGTGAGGCACCAAAAATTATGGAGAAAGTTCTGCCCTAAAACTTCCCCATACGGGAGAACGCGAAGTAGGTTTAAACTTAACCAAAATAGCTACTGTTAAACAGCGAAAAGACTGAAGCGGTGCGGTGCAATGGGCATAAAAGGTACATCAACAAAAGTTTAGTTAACAAGATATAAATGATATTTATTGAGACAACAATTTTCTTTAAATAACATTAAAATGCACAATAAATGCACACAACTGGGATATGCAGAGAATAATTAATGTTAACTCTTAACAAATGGAGAGGGTCTGGTGACAGTACCCTGATTAATGATGGAAAAACCAATGTTAAGGATTGCCTAGATTTGAAGAAATTGGAATTGAAATATAATATGCATATTAATAAAAGAACCATTAAAAAAGATGAAATGTATGATGAGAGTAAAATATTCAATTCTTTATCAAGTTTGAACTTATCTTCCAAATTGTTGAGCCAGCTCCATAAAAGTTCCAGTTAGCCTAAAACTGTTTTAAAAGTCCTCCACGGTTTCTTCGGGGGGGGGGGGCGCTCTTGGCCTCAAGATGCATATTCCGAAAAGATGAATATTCAACTCTTCTTTTCCCTTCTGGTGACGGTTTGACACTGGTAGTGTCCAGGCGGTGACTGACAAGGGAAGTCTTCGCGCTACTACACTCCGATCGGGATGAAATTCAGGAGACAAATAGCTGAGGAAATGTACAACATGGGACAGGAAACCGCATCGGCTCAAATTAATATGCTATGTCATATTTATAACGTTAAAGTTATAACAATGATACGCGTGCCGAACCGAGAATGGTGAGCAGCAAGCCAGTGAGGCTGTAACAGGTCTGGCACACGCTCGCTGTTTCCAGGCGAGACGGAATGATACAAGCGCGTGGCCTTCAATGTGGATGTACTTAAAAAAAAAAAATATGCAGGCCGTGTTACCTATGACAAACACAATGGATGACACAGTAGCAGGGTTGCTGCCGTAATTTGTTCATTATCCGAGATATATTATCTACAGTAGGTATTATTATATACAATTACAGAAATGAAATGCAACCGATACCTAATAATAAGTACTTTACACAATTAACGAGTATCACTTGTTTATCATGTCTTGTTTGTTTCAATCCATGTACGTATCACAAAGGTGAATGTCATGAACAAGGTGGTCAATACATAGATTTGTTTTACACCAGCCACACGTGAATATGGCAGTATTTGTACACTGGCCACAAATATCCAGGGAAGGACTTTTAAAACAAAAAACAACAGGCTTCGGAAAGTTGGACGGTCGTTCATCTACAAAGCCAGCCTTAAACCAGCTATATGTCAACATGCTTTGAAAGCGTGGGGATGACAATTGGTTGTGTGTAAAAGACTGAACTTTCAAGATGTTGTTACGTAGGTGAATATTGAACTCTAGACCATGTAACAGCACACTATCGTAGAAAGTTCGAATGACATTCTTCCATATCCGAAATCCAAATACATCCAGGGATTGAATTCTACCTGAGGTTCCTTTTGGTACAATCTTGACATCAATGTCCTTGTCATTTGGTTTGGCTGCTAGTATAGCACCTTCTGTTGGTCCAGTCCATGAATCTAAAACCAGTACACTAAAATCGGGGACTAACGGAAAATATACATTTCGGAGTCACTCTTGAAATAAATGTTGAGTTAATTTACCCGACTAGGAAGCGAGTACATATAAACTAGGTGCAGTAAACAAGATGTCCTTAACTCTTGGTCCAAAGACTCCGTTCTTTTCCTGTAATACCACAAGTAGAACGAGAAGCAGACGACGATCCGCGACGGTGTAACTATGCGTTAACGAATTTAGGGATTGTGCTTCAGCAAATATACGCTTGTCTCCTTTGCTGTGAAGTGTTCGTCCAGAGTGAAATTCCATGCTCAATCCACTTTGGTCTGTATTAAAGACACACATTGGACTATAGTTTTCTATAGGTTTCAATGGCTTCCGCAACATCTCCAACAAAGGTTGTCGCACTTGCAAGTAGGTCAGCATGATTTGTTGTATAATTATGTGACACGAATTTTGTCACTTTTCTTGACACAATACGGCAAGATCTTTTAAAATGGGAGAGCCAAACTTTCGATGCACGAAAGGTTTCATCACCTACTCGCCGTGCTGCCGCAAGAGCCCATTTCCGGATATCACTGTCATGAACAACCTTTCTTCCCTCTCTGGCTCATTGAAACTGTTTAGCGGTTGCATCGAAAATTAATTTCAGTTTTTCTTTTTTCGTACCTCCGCGCTCAACATGTATCTCCCATGTGTAAAAGTCATTACGACACTTCAACTTCTTATAGCGGCGATGCACAGTTTGGAACTTCCGTTGTTTACTTCCTCGATTACGCCAAAAATCAATAGCGGCTTTCTTATATTGCACACTTACATCACTATTGTCTGCCGCAGGTTCATCGTGCTCCCTGTCGTATTCTGCATCGTTGTCGGGGTCAAGCATAGCCAAGCTATATTCCGTTTTAACGGAAAAACTTGAGTCATCTATACGGTTTGCCATGAGACCTGTAACGAAGACGTCAAATTAGCCCCCAAAACACGGACCGAATTAATAACCAATAAAGTACATGTTCTAAACGTATTCATGGATCTAGCCTACTTACGGTATAATTCACAGGCTAAATCCACCTCTGCAGCTGTAACCGTAGTGGGTGTCTTTTCGCACTCTGAAAAACAATTGTGCAGGCACAGAACAACGTTCCATGGGTTGATGTTTTTATGTCCTCACTGGCAGACATGGTTTCTGTAACAACACCTTATGATTGTAGTATCAAACTTTGTTAATATTACAGTGGGTATACAAATTATCAGCTGCATGTTTAAGTTACCTGTCATTCTGCTTAAGTAGCCGATGTGTCAAACGGTCTGTCTGGAGCCCCATTCACTTGACAAAGCAGACAGTCTAAGTCAACAACTCGTTTACGGTGTCTGCTTCGTTCCTTGTGCCGCGCTCTTACTAGCGCGCACCCGATGTGCGGACGTTTCATACAATAAAAATTGTATTGAATATTAATTTGAGCCGATGCGGTTTCCTGTCCTGTATGGTACATTTCCTCAGCTATTCGTCTCCTGAGTTTCATCCCGATCGGAGTGTAGTAGCGCGAAGACTTCCCTTGTGAGTATAAGTCGACATTGGGTGCGGCCGGGAAGACTGCTGCTTCCTCGAAGTTTAAAGTGAGATACACCATCTGAGGTGAAACTTGCAGTGTGCTGCGGCTGGCAAACATTCCTGTCCTCTTGAGCGATGTATCAGAGTAGAGGCCTCGTGACGTAGCAGCGAGGTGAAGCAGCGACTGGCAATAGTGCCATGCGGTGTGACAGCGTTGATCTGAATGACGATGTGATCAGAATGATGATTGATCAGAAGTGGGATGGAGAACACCAGCAGGTGGCGTCTTAAATAGTGATCATGGAACAATCTCGAAGGCTGGAGATTGCCCGACCAGACAAAGACCTGCCATTGGTCGAACGAAGGTCAGGGTGACGTCAGTCGGCCCTGCTCAGCAGACAACAGATGAGCCAGTAGATGCCGTGTATGCCGGGAGTGAGGAAGCTTGAGGTAGCGAGCAACTGGAACACTCGAGGTGAGAGCTATGATATCTATGAATAGGTGCTTGATAACAAGATTATGCATTTGGTTTAAGCAATTAGTACATTTACAAAGAAATAATTACCATTCGGGGATCTCGGTAACAAGAAACAAAATTTGACCGAAAAATGGGCCAAGCTAAACATTGAAAACATCACGAAAGTGATCAATAGCAAACACTTTTAATGACTATTTTCTGGAAATTCCACAAAAATTATTAAATAAATCACAGGTAAATACATCATCATCATCATCATCATTTCCCCTTATCCAGCTCCTGCCGGGTCGGGGTATTTATGGCACTTCTCCGCTTTCCTCTTTTCTTCCACAATAAGTCTTCCACGATCTTGTCCCAGTCCAGATTTCTTTTTCTCACGCTGTTCTTCACTGAATCGATCCACCTTGTTCTTGGTCTTCCCCTTGCTCTCTTACCCTTGCACTTGGCCTCCAGCATCTGTCTTGGTATTCTATTTTCCTCCATCCTCTTTACATGTCCAAACCACCTTAGTTTATTCTTCTCAATTCTCTCATTTAGTTTTCCAATCCCAACTTCCTTCCTAACATCTTCATTCCTCACTCTGTCTTTCCTTGTCTTACCTATCATATTTCTTAGGAATTTCGTTTCACTGGCTTGGATTCTACTCTCTTGCCTGCTTGTCAGGGTCCAAGTCTCAGCTGCATAAGTTAATATGGGTACATAGTACACTTTATACATTACCTCCTTGCTTTTCCTTGGTACTTCCTTATCCCAAGCAAGTTTTCTTACACTTTGATAGAATGCATTGCTCTGCTGTACCCTCCTGCCAATCTCTATGTCCAACCTACCAGTTTGCATCAATTCACTTCCTAGGTATTAGAACGTGTCCACAATTTCCAAACTCTGACTTCCAATTTTCACAGTGCCCTTTCCTTGTCTTTCCCCTCTAATTCTAATAATAAAATACATATATGTAGTGATTCCTTATTTATAAATCATGTCACAAGTGATGAGATGAGAATAGTTATAAAAGAGCTAAAAAATAAATTCTGTGCTGGCATTGATGATGGCATCCCTGATGCAATTTTAAAGAAATGTCCAGAAAATATAATAAGTCCACTTACACACTTAATAAACAGTTCAATTCTCTCAGGAACTTACCCGGATATTTTGAAGTTATCAAAAGTAATTCCAGTGCACAAAAACGGTTCAAAAGATGAAGTAGATAACTATCGTCCTATTACCTTACCAACTGGTATTGCAAAAATTGTGGAAAAAATCATGTATAAGAGACTGATAAGTTTTGTAGAAAAAAAATATTATCAAACTCACAACATGGATTCAGAACGAAAAAATCTACACAGACAGCAATTTATGAATGTATCAATAGTATACTGAAATTAATTGACGATAAGGAACATGTAACTGGCCTATTCTTGAATTTATCGAAAGCATTTGATGTTGTTGACCATAAAATCCTTCTCACAAAACAAAATCAATATGGTATTAGAGGTCTAGCTAATAAATGGATAGGGTATAATTAATAAGGCGTAAATAAATAGTAAACTTCAGACACAAGGATGATAGAACCAAATTACTTTATGAAACATTGTCCAATGAGGGAATTATTAAATTTGGAGTACCCCAGTGATCGTTTTGGGCCCACTACTCTTTCTTCTATATATCAATGCTATAACACAGAACGTTCATTCACATAAGGAAATTTTGTTTGCGGACGATACAACACTCGTAATAAAAGGTGAAACTAAACAGGTCATACAGCAGTCTGCTGACTCCGATACAGGAGAGTTAACCAAATGGTCACAAGATAATCGCTTCATAATAAACTAGAAAAAAAAACCAGTATGTCTAAATTTCCACACTATGCAGAATAGGAATCCTGCGAAGCCCAATATAACATTAAATGGTCATCAAATAGAAAATAATTCAGAAACAAAGTTTTTAGGACTATGGATACAACATGACTTGAAATGGAATAAACATATACAATATCTGAATACTAAACTGAACTCGATGTGCTTTGCGTTACGTATTTTGAAAACCTGCACTAGCATGCACACATTAAGATATACTTATTTTGCTTATATCCATTCATACTTAAGATATGGGGTCATATTTTGGGGTATTTCGCCAGATGTACTAAGCACGTTTAGGATACAAAAGAGGGTGATTAGAATTATGGCAAATGTAAACACTAGAGAATCATGTAGACCTCTGTTTAAAGATTTAAACATTCTCCCACTGCCTTCATATATATCTTTGAAAGTATTATGTTTTTAAAAAGAATTTAATGAATAAGGATGTTTTTCTTAAAACAAACAATGATGTTCATAGGCATAACACAAGACAAAATCAAAACATTCATATTTTACACTCACACACAAGCATATATCAAAAAGGAACTTTTCATACAGGAGTTGAATTATACAATAAACTACCCCAGTATATAAAACTTGCCCCAAAAGTAAAAACCTTTGATAGAATGTTGAAAGCTTATCTGCAGTGCCATTGTTTTTACTCTGTAGTTGAATATCTTGGTGTATAGGAGCGATGAAATCTATAATTATTTTTTATTTTTCTATTTTAATTGTAATACCTAGCTGTAAGTTGTTGTAATTATAGAATTAAGTTTTCATATTATGATAATAGAGTAAGGTGTATATAGTTGTCCAATAAGATTGTTTCTCTTAAGATCTGTTATTATAATAAGTTATAAATAGTTATAGTATTAGTATTATATAACTATTAGTACTTTTATTTTATAGATGTAAATTCTGACGTGTCCTATATCAAAAATGTATTGTATACATGTATTTGATCAAATGGAATTAATAAAATATATCTATCTATGTACTTTGGGTGTGTGTAGAATCTGTCAGATAACTGGTGTTAATTGTGATGACTGTATTAGTGTGTGTGTATCTGTTTTTTAAATTCAAGTAAGGACTCCAACTTTGAATTTTCAAATAGTTCCTACTTTGGTCGCCAAACGCCACCGTCAACGACTACTAGGCCTAGTTCAGAACTTAGCTACTAGACGCCACCGCAGTCGGCTCTTGGCAACGAGCGTAGCAACCTAAGATCGTTGTTTACATTCTTAACCTATACAATTTAGTTTCACACAGGTGTAATTAGTGAAAGTTCTTTAACACGCCATAAATCTATGACATGGGACCGCCGGCTTTACTTCCCCTCCGAAGGAAGGCACACTGAGGGATTTTAACGCTCTTAAAAATCCAACGGCTTCGGCCGGGTTTGAACCCGCTATCTTCGGCATAGAATCTCAGCATGCTACCAACTACGCTACCGAAGCCGCAAAATAAATAAAGTTGAATCTAATAACTTCACGGACAGATTGTCGCTAGGCGACAACGACTAACTCTGTATCATGATAGTCAAAGCCGCACCAATGCTGAACCTGACTTGATGGGCAGATTGACCGTCTTAAAGAATGTCGCTAGGTGACAACGATTTACTCTGCATCATTATAGTCCTGTATAAATTGCTAAAGGACATTGCCCATCTTACAGAATATGGTTGACCTAAGCAACGCCGTGAATAGAAAGTAGAGTGCACATCTTCATCGTAGATTCAGCGACCCCTTCTAATACTTTTTAAATACGTACACTGTTGGAAAATACCAAAATCTTCCAAATCGTCTCAATAGTACAGGAAAAATCTTGCATTTCTTGAAAAGTCAACGGCAATATTTTATTTTTCAAAGGCGTATGATTTATAACAATGATTGCTTACGACCCACAATGCAGAAATTCGATTCCCTTATAAGGAGCATAAACCCATTTGCTGAGTCGTATTCTCAAATGCACACAATAGCACATTCTAATCCCACAGTTAACGTAACAATGGTATTCATGGAAAATACGAAATCAGACTTACGAAGATAAAATACACCTACTTCAAGAACGGAAGTTGCAGCAATTTTTGTTGGAGATGACGGTGAGCCACCCGCCAACCGAGACATCTGCATCTATCCGGTTGGGGATAGTTGTAAGACAATTTCGTCAACCAATCGATGCTGTGACCCGATGGTGAATCCGTTACTTTTTCCAACAGGAGAATTCGGTTGGCATTTAGTAATGGTACATGTAGAGGAAAAACAATCGGACAAACGATTTCGTGTAACTTAGTCACAATATTATGCCTACCGACTTTCTGTGAGGCGTGGATTCAGTATTTTACATAGCAGTGGCAAGTACATAGTCGATGCATATGTAAAGGTGGAAGGAACACGAGTAAATTACCTACGATGCCATCAGAAAAACTTGCGGGTTGAACTGTATCAGGGACTGCTGGATGCGATAGAAATTCAAGCAAAGTCAGAGAATGTTCGGATAGGTAAAATGATAATATTACCTTCATATTTCCAAGGAAGTCCACGATATATGCATCAAAATTATCAAGACGCCATGGCTTTAGTTAGAAAATTTGGACGGCCAGATTTTTTCGTTACTTTTACCTGACACTCCATGTGGCCTGAGATTTTAGACGCAATACAATACTTACAAAGGCCTGAAAACAGACCAGACATAGTGGTGAGAGTATTCAAAGTGAAATTAACGGTACTTTTGGATGGTCTTCTAAAAAGGAAAATTCTTGGAAAGGTTCAGGCTTATATTTATGTTATCGAGTTCCAGAAACGAGGGCTACCACATGCTCATATATTACTTACTCTCGATTCATGTTCGAAAATTCGCACGAAAGATGACATCGACAAGTATATAAGTGCCGAAATACCTGATCCGCCCATCAATCCGAAGCTATTTCAAATAGTAACAAAATGTATGAATCATGGCCCCTGTGGTGTTATAAATAAACATTCAACTTGCATGAAGAAAGATACACGTTGAAAAACCTTTCCCAAGAAGTTCAGAGAAACAACTGGAGAGAATGTAAACGGATATTCTATGTAAATGTAAGGAAGAAGATTCTCGACATATTTTAAACTTGGTAAGTTTGACATTGATAATCGCTGGGTAGTCCCTTACAATCCGTCGTTATTAATGAAGTTCAATGCTCATATCAATGTGGAAGTATGCGCCTCACTTTGAAAGTGTGAAATACCTATACAAATATGTATATAAGGAGCATGATGCCGCATGTCTTAAGCTGGAAACAAAAACCCGTAGTGGGGACCTCAAACATGATGAAATTTTGACATTCCTCAATGGCAGATACGTAAGTGCTCCGGAAGCAATGTGGAGAATCAGTGAGTTTACCATGTCAGAGAAATCCCATACAGTAATTAGACTGCCAGTGCATTTACCTCAACAGCAACAGATAGTTTTTCATGAAGGCCAGGAAGACCAGGTGGTAGCAGCGGCTTCTTCAAAACAAACGGTGCTAACTGCTTGGTTTGAACTTAGTCAAAATGATGATCAAGCACGCATTCATACGTACGCAGATATACCAAATCACTATGTGTACGATAAATGTAAAACGAAATGGAAGAAGCGTCAGCGTGGTGGACAAGGTGTAATGGGGAGAATGCCAGTAGTTAGTATACACGATAGAGAAAGATACTTCTTGCGAATGCTGCTAATAAGAGTAAAGGGTGCCAAAGGTTTTGATAGTGTTAGTACAGTCAATGGAGTTCTATGCAAGACTTTCCAGGAATCATGTAAAAAACTTGGACTTCTTCAAGGAGATTAAATTTGAGGCAACTCACTGTCATATGCCAAAGCGCTTACGAATGTTATTTGTCATTACCTGTGTTTTCGGAGAACCAGAAAATGTTCCCGCACTTTGGGACCAACATAAAGAAGCAATGTCTGAAAATTTTGTACGCAGATACTCTGAAGAAAGTGGCCCACAGTATGCACTCAGTGAAATCAATGGCCTCCTTCACACCTACGGCTTAGATCCTAAGAAACTTAACTTGCCAGATGTAAAACTACACGTTAACAGTCCAGGAATGCATTCGTTTGATGTTTTAGAAGAGCAAGCTAGGGCTATCAGCAACAAACAAGAGCTTAATGAGGCGCAACTAAGGGTTGTAGATTCGATCTTTAATGCCAGATATGGAAAACCAAACGAAACATTAAAACATAACTGTTTCTGATGGACCGGCAGGAACTGGTAAAACATTTGCTTACTCTACATTGTTACATATAATCAGAGCAAATGGAGATCAAGCTACTCCAGTAGCGTCTACAGGAATAGCAGCTACAGTTCTACAAGGAGGACGAACTGCCCATTCTGTCTTCAAAATCCCTCTGATTCTCAATTCTAATTCTACGTGCAACGTTACTCCAAACACACCAGAAGCAACAGCCCTGTGGAATACAATATTAATTATTTGGGATGAAGCACCAATGACGCATGTGTACGCATTTTTAGCTGTGGACAGACTTCTCAAATATCTGACCAACTGTACTGAAGCATTCGGTGGTAAAGGCATCTTACTGGGTGGTGATTTTCGCCAAGTCCTTCCTGTCATAATGACAAGATCACGTTCTTTGACAGTTGCAAGCTGTTTGAGGCGGCATAGCCTCTGGAATAAATTTCATATACTTAAACTCACCCAGGACATGCGCGCTTTACATTCTGAAAAATAATTTTCAACATGGTTTTTAGAAATAGGAGAAGGCAAGACTGGGGCGGAAGTTACGGCACCATCTACATGCTATCCACAAATACAATTTCCAATTTAACAACTATATGGTGATTTTGATTTTACTGCTGTCACCCCACAGGAGCTTTAAGGAAGAACTATTCTTACGGTCGCCAATGAAGCATCGCTTGAACTGAACAATCGAGTACTTCGGCGTTTACCTGAAGATGAGGTAGTCTACGAGAGTGTAGACTAATGTGAGTGAGCATACGCAAGATCAATTGGCTTACCCTGAAGAATTCTTGAACAGTCTGACACCAACTGGCATGCCTCCACACAAACTTAGACTTAAGAAAGGTGCTATCATTATGTCATTAAGCAATATTCTACCCTCAAAAGGGGTCGGCAATGGGACAAGGCTAATAGTTAACGGATTACAACGTAATAGAGTATCATAGAGGTAACCATTATAGATTCTGATAAGAGAGAAATCGTTTTCATACCCAGGATAGCCCTTATCCCCTCTGATACGAACATGTCTTTTAAATTTAAAAGAAAGCATCTCCCAGTACGTTTGGCTTCCTCAATGACAATAAATAAATCTCAGGGTCAGACTTTCAATAAAATCTGCCTTTACTTGACAAACCCCGTCTTTACTCATGGACAGCTTTACGTAGCCCTTTCATGGGTAAGATCGTTTAGCTCGCTATCGGTTGTGTCATCAAGTATCAAAATAATCAACTGTGTGTTTAGAGAAATTGTTGATAGATGAATTCAAAGAGTATCTTAACAAAATGCATTATCTTGGAAGAAATGTGATTTGGCTTCTTAGATACAACTCGGTACACCTCACTCGAGAACTACTGTATATGAAAGAAGTCCTGGTTGTATCCCAAATGTCCTCTGTGAAGTTATCGTTGCACAGCCCAATTGGATCTTACCCTCCTACTCTGGTATCAACATAAGTAGTGTGGTAGGGACAGTTCTGGGACTCCCCCTACTTTCATATAAACTTTGCCGATTTCTCCCGAACGCATGATCGGATTTTAACGAACGAGGTGTTGTTGTCGTTGGGATGACATCCTCTTTGCTAAGAATGTGTGCTGTTTTTTTTTTTTTTGAAAATTCTTGTTTTTTGGATTGGCGCTATTTTGGAAACGGTGCATTTTGGAAAAAAGTTTGTTTGACGTTAATGAAAGGAGGCTATGCCCTCTAGGCGGACAGCAAGTTTCAAGGGTGTAGGAGGAAAAAATGATAGCCTTCTTTCTCGCGAACATTGGCGATAATTGGCGAACGGATGGTCGGATTTTAACGAATGAGGTATTGTTGGCGTTGGGATGACATCCTATTTGCTAAGAATGTGAGTTGGTCTTTTTTAAATGTTTTTGAAGATTCTTGGTTTTGAATTTTTGATTATTTTGGAAACGGTGAATTTTGTGAAAAAGTATGTTTGACGTTAATGAAAGGTGTCTATGCCCTCTAGGTGAAGAGCAAGTTTCAAGTGTGTAGGCCAAAAGAAAATGAATTTTGAAAAATGGTGTCTATTTTGGAAACGGTGAAGATGAGAAAAAAAAAGTTTGTTTGTGATGCATGGTTGCTATTTACTCCCTCTACCCACACCATAAATTTCAAGTCGCAAGGTGAAGAACCTATGCACGTTTTTGGGGATTTTTAACCTAGGTTTTTAATCGTCTTGATAGCGTAGTGGTGTGCATGGTTACCTGCCGCCCCGGAGGTTCTGGGTTCGATTCCCGGCTGTGCCATGAAATTTGAAAAGTGGTGTGAGGCCTGAAATGGGAAATGACATTTGAAGTGATGTTGGGTTGCCATGTCAAGCGCTATTATTACTATTATTATTATTATTATTATTATTATTATTATTGCTAAAACATACATATATGATTTGACTATACTAAGCTTGACTGGGCGTAGAAACAGTTTGCTAAAAGAGATTTGTTATTTGCAAACACAAGTGGAGTGTTGGACCAGCATGAGAGCGAGAAACCAGCTCGTTATCAGAATAAGAATGTCATAGGCTGATGCCTGCGTGGAAATGCTGCCTTTGAAACTTTGTCGTTGGGAACAAAGTGAGAAAACGAGAGTAGCTGTTGCTAGGTGTGATAACTTGATACTTTGCTCCAAGGTTAGTACGCTCTCAGAGCATTGTTTTGAAAATGCTTATGTTGAAGTTCTCATAGGCTGCGCAGTGCCGAAGTCATGTTGGCGTACAGTATATGTGAACTGCTAATGTCAAGACTTTTCTGACTAAGTCAGTCATTACTTGCAATGGGTGTTTTAATACAGGGTGAGAATCAACGTGTTGGCAAATTTATAGACACGTTATAAATGTAGCGAGACAGTGTATCATGATCATTACTTTGCAAGATATTGTTTGATACAGACGGTTGTGCTGAGCCGTTAGCCTGCGGACGTTTAATTGATTAATTAATTAATTTAATAATAAAAAACATCGATATATTTAAACATCAACTAAAATAAAGACAAGGTATGTATATTTGTTATAATAATGTTATGAAATAAATTATTGTTATTTGATGGATTATTTTGAAAGTTGATTTAATAACTTAATGGTATGTATGTATTTATTGTTGCAGATAAAACATCATCAACAACAACAACAAATAATTTTCTGTATATAAAGGACAAAAAATATTATTAATTTGTAAAAGGTATGTACATTTTTTGTATGACTTTACGCTAAAAAGAATTAATGCTATTTTATTTAATGCTAATACATGAACTTATGGAATATATTTATTTTCTGTTGCAGAATTAAACCGTGTGCATGCCAACCAAACGATTGGGGGTAGCAGCGTAGCCCACTAAGTTACAATTTTGATATTGAAAAGGTATGCTATAAAGATATGTTTTTGTTTTGTTTGTGCCAAAATTAACTTCAATATTCCGAGTGAGTGTCTTATTATGTCTGTGCATATGAATAATACTATTACCGACAGCAGTGGCTATGCTGGCTAAAGAACAGCGGAAGGTCATGGGGCCAAGCTCTCTGCTAACTCGGTAGATGCGTGGGTTCGAGCCCAACCCTCGTCCGTTCTTGAAATGGTATCCATGCCTTTCCATTTTCAACGCCAGACAAATGCTGGGAAGGTACCTTCTGAGAGGCCACGGCCGCTTCCTTGTACATATTGTACCCTTCAGTGTTCTTCTAGGATGCCGACTCTAGCTCGGGGAGTGGTCTGTTTGGTGTGGCTCTAACTTATTCTAAACATCCTAGGAATATCGTCGAGGATCACAGGAGGCTTAACTTAAAATCAGTATGTCAGAGAACTCCTAATATAAAAATAATTTTATTCACAAAAACATCATCTCCCATTTCTCCCATCCATAGATAATAGACAACAAAATAAACTCCCTTAAATTACTCTAATCATCAACATAAAAAAAGGGCAAAAATAATTTATCACACTGGCTGAAACCAGGAAAAGAAAAATAATCTATTTTACTGCAGTCCACTGCTTTAAGTTCAAAAATTAACGTCAACAGACTTAGTTCATCAAAACTATGGCCTAAATAACCCAGCCATTCTATCACAACAAATATGCGAACTCATGTTTATAACTTGCAAAATTGGTTTTTGGGAGCTCGGACATGTTTTCTCGTACAATCATCATCTTTCATCACAAGAGTCAGACAATGAAGGCAATAGATTTATTCTAGGTCACAGGCATGTGTGCACTTCTAACTTAAAAACAATTACTTCTCTCAGAGCCATGACTCTGTTAATTATGGTAAAATGAACAAGTCAACATACATGAAGCAACAAACAAATACTTCGGCGGCCGGTGCCCCGCGACTATTAATAAACAAACAACTATAATGAAAGCACTCAAAAATAGTGACAATACAAGACGTCGCTTCCTAAAGCGGCACAAAAGAAGAAACCCAGGGAAGCCGGACTACCTTCCCTCATAGAATACAATAACATCCTCGACCTTGTGACAGACACTCTCACCACACTAACCAGCTGGGCAGGCAATAACCTTCATTGCTACTTTTAGAATTCAGACGGCTGGCCGCCCTCCTATACCTGCTTCCTAAGACCTTCTTTTGACTACCTGGGGTTCGAGCTGTACAATTACTTTTCCGACGGAGCTAAAGTGCACTCTCATCAGACAATGAACTCAATCATTTCACTTACCATTTATATCATCGTAGAACACGGGAATACCACCTCCGTTATTATTTTCACTTACCATTTATATCATCGTAGAACACGGGAATACCATCTCCGTTATTAATTTCACTTACCATTTATATCATCGTAGAACACGGGAATACCACCTCCGTTATTGATTTCTGCTCAACCACAGGATCAACTTTCAACCTTTTCTGAAAATTACATTATCATCCAGCCATTTTGTCTTACCTTCCTTTACCTTAGTGTGATCATCAATTACCATACTTATTAATCACATAATTTCAGTGTCATTACTAGTCTTGTCACAATATCGAGCTGTCTTCCCCATATTAGCTTTTACGTTCATATCGTGCATAAGCCCTATCAAACCAATTATTCCCTTAACTGTGCATTCAGCAAGATTACTGACACTCTCAAAACAAAACATATTTAAATGGAACTTTGATGCTCATATACTAATTACGTTATAAAACACACAAAAATAATCATTACTGAAAAATACACAAATCTACACAAAACATGCCTGCTATGCCTAAAATATCTATTTTTTATCATAATTGCTTATGATCGAGATAAACTTATCCGATCCCCATGATGGGATACGCTATGGCAAACATGCCCCATACAATAATTACTTATCTCTCATACATCCTGAAGCTGCTCTGGTCCTTGATATCAGTCTTCTTGATCAGTTGGTTCATCTTGCTAGGAGGATAATTTACACACGGTTTCCAAAATTCACCAAAGCAAAGGTCCACTGTGAATTATTATTATTATCACAATGCACGGTTCTCGCATATGAAGCTCCTATCTCCTATAGCTATCATCAACCTACTTAGTTCAGCTGATAGTTCCATAGCTTCCTAGACCACTGATTTAGCTACTAATAGCTCGTACGGCTATCCCTATCATTATAACTGCGTACTGTCATGATATGCACTGTTCTAATTCGCACTCGCGAATACTTAGCGACATTCAAATTCCAAAGGTATAACTGCTTCTACTTATAAAACTTGTAAAATTTGTTAATATTCTCGTTGCCACAAGCGCGGGCTTCCGCCTCCACAGCGCCCGGGTAAGAAACTTATAGAAACTTGTAAAATTGTTCCCACCTCGACGATCGTGGGCTTGCGCCTAAGCAGCGCCCCAAATAGAAACTTATAGAAACTTGTAAAATTGTTACTTATCTGACGGCTATGGGCGTGGGCTTCCGCCTCTGCAGCGCCCCGATATGAAACTGTTTTCGCTGCGTCTCCAACCATTATTTATATGATTTCTCTTAGGGGGACTTGGAGTGGGGAGTTTTTAGAATTTATTTCCATAATAACACTCACATGAATATGCAAACTAGCTCCCTTGAACGTCCTCATTTCTAATGTCTCAATGACTTCTTTTTATCCAAAATCCGATCGTCGGATCTTTATATAATGAGATCCGTAATTTCCTTCATTGTTCCTTAATTTCGGCGGGATTTGGTCGCGTCTTGCGTCCCTCGCTGCTATTGGTAGTTTTAAATCCACCCCCTGATTTCATTTTAATTCTGGCAAAAATCACAGAATGATCCAATTTAAATTTTGACGATACTTCTGACAGGCTGGGATTGTCCCCTATACGATGGTATAATTCCTCTTTCTGTATTTTAATTACTGCTCCAATTCCTTTCAAATGGGCGGGGTTTATTTGGTGAGTGATCGTTGAAATTTTCGCATTTACCCGCTTAGTTGAACGACCTTCGCGCGTAGTCTGAGCGCATTTGGTATCCAGATGTTTAGCTTTCTCTCCCTACCGTCATTGTTTGCGCTGGGTGAAAGTTACTTTAAGACACGTACGAACTTCCCTTTGTCAAGCCTGTTCCACAAGCAACATCTATTCTCACACCGGCTTTGAAACATGAATAAAATCTTGTTGGAATAAATATGTAAAATTTATGCAATCACAGATGCATAAAGGTTACATTACCCTTCTGCAAAGGAAAAAATTGATATGAAACGTATGATTTTTTTCTCAATCTCGATCCGTCTCACGGATGCTGTAAGGTTCCGGCGTCACTCCTTATTTTGTTTACTTGGTTCGCCACTGCTGGTCGCTCGCAGGGATTCCCTTGCTACTATTCTTGTGTCTCCCTCTCCACATTCTTGGTAGGATTAGTGTCTCGGCTGTCTGGTGCAGGTAGCAATTGTCCGCCTGTCTCGCCAAGTCCTCTCACTTCACGGCCATCCACTATAAACATCGGGTCTGTTTATGACTGACTACTTCCTCGTTCCACGTGCATTTGGCTCATCTTTATTCGATTTCCATAATGTTGACACCCGCGGTATTCCGTGGTTGATCAAACGGTTCCCTTTCATGACATAATTTGAGGTTTGAGCAATTTACTACTGATGTGCTTCCGCCGTTTATGTCCCGTATCTTATATGCATTATTCCCCAAATTTCTTATGATTCGGTAAGGTCCTATGTATGGGAAACACCATTTATGAAACACTTTGTTTGCAGGATCAGAGTTAGGTGGCCTCTTCAATAAAACTAATTCATCGACGTTCAATTCTCTGTGAAAGCGTTTTCCTTTTAGTCTTCTTAATATCCTGTCAGCTTGTTCTCTCATGTACGTGACCGTTCGTTCGATTCTCAGCTGTGGTGCTGGCTGCGGATCTCTTGGGCAATCTAGTACTGTTGCCCAAGATCTCGGTGGTTGCTGGTTCAAATGTAACGTGTATGGAATTTGTCCAGTTGACTCATGACGTGTCATGTTAATGCAAATTTCAATGTTTTTCAATGTATCAGCCCAACGATGATGCTCTGTAGGTATGAACATGCGGATGTGCTTCGAGACCTCACGTAAAACTCTTTCGCTAGGGTTGCTCTGTGGATGGCGTATGCTAGATAGTACATGTTTGATGTCTAGCTCATTGAGTCCGCGCTTAAATTCTGCTGATGTGAAGTAACTTCCATGGTCGGAAAGTATAAATTCAGGCTTTCCCATTGTAGGTATAACTCGATTCTTGATCCGGCTTAGGACCTGTTTCGATGTTGTCTTCTGGATAGCACATAAAACAACAAACTTAGAGAAGACGTCCACGCACACAAGGACATGTCGCACTCCTCTACGTCCTTTCGGCAATGGGCCCAGGCAATCCATAGCAATGAGCTCTAATGGTTCCTGTGGTAATAGTGGCTTTGGGTATTGTCTCATGAGGAAGTTATTGGGTTTTGCACGCTGGCAAATATCGCATGTCTTCAGGACATCGCGTATAGTGATCCTCATCCGTGGCCAAGTGAAAGCTTCACCTATTGTTGCTTGCGTCTTGTCTAATCCTATGTGACCAAGCGTATAATGAGTATGCCACACTAATTTCCTCTGTAACGAAGCTGGTAACAATATCCGTAACTTGACGTGATCCTAATCTATAAATTTATGGAGCATATTATTGAAGTATGAATAACTTCTCGCTTGAGCTTCAATCTCTCGGTATGCTGGGATATCAGGTGTTATCTCTCTCTTGAGGAACTTAATCATTTGCATCATCCATGGCTCCTTTTCCAGTTCCTGCGGTAACCTCTTCAGTTCTTGTAAGAAGTCTTGGTCTTTGTTTTTCAGCTCAATGTGTTGCACTAACATCTCCTCCTTCTGTGCCTCCTCTTCTGGATTTCGGCTCAAAATATCCGGGATTACATTCAATTTTCCTGATATATGCTCAATTTGTAGATCAAACTGCTGCGCATAGATGGCCCATCTGTTGATGCGTTCACTTACCATGGTGGTCTTAAATAAGAAAGTCAGCGCCTTGTGATCAGTGCGGATTGTTATGGGGAAACCCTAGATAATACGACGCCATTGTTGTAACGCGTATATGATAGCCAGAAGCTCCAGCTCTGAGATGGTATAACTTTTCTCATGTTTTCTTAACTTCCTGCTGATAAATGCTAGGTATGAACGGCCTGCTGTTCTCTCTACGTCTTCTTGGAAAAGCATTGCTCCGATGCCCACTAAAGATGCTTCTGCTTGAATTATGAATCTCTTCGAAAAATCTGGGTAACCCAGTTTGATGCTATTTGACAGTAATTCTTTTGTAGCTACAAATGACCTCTCACACTCTTCGTTCCAAAACCATCGGTTATTCTTTTTTAGCATCTCCTGTAATGGTGCTACTACTTCGGTGTATCCTGGACAGTTTTCACGAAAGAAATTTGTTGCCCCCAAGAACATCCTTATGTGCTTGACTCTGGATGGTCGAGGAAAATTTTTAATGGCTTCAATCTTCACTGGGTTGGGTCTGATCCCCTCTCCATCAACAATATGTCCTAAATATAAAATTTCGTGCTGAAAGAAGTGCGATTTTTTTAGATTGATCTTGAAATTTGCCCTTTCTAGGTTCTCTAACAACTTGCTTAAATTTTGCATGTGTTCCTCAATGCTTTCTGATGCTAGTAAGATATCGTCGACATATCTGACAGTCATGTCTTTCACCTCTTCTGTCAAATTTCGATCCAACGCTCGGATTAGCGCAGATCCGGCTGTCTTAACTCCAAATGGTAAGCGACACCAGGTGAAACTCTGATTATCGAATAGAAATCCAGTTAACAGCTGTGATTTCTCTTCTAACTCGATGTGCTAGTAGCTATTTGCAAGGTCGACAGACGAATATATTTTCTTCTTGTGGAACTTCTTTAGTACATCCTTAATTAGTGGTGCACGGTCGGTTTCATCAATTAATCTGGAATTGAGGGTGCGAGCATCGACACATAATCTCACAGAACCATTGGGTTTCGCCACCGCTAATATGGCGTTCAAATATGGGGTTGGAGCTTTCTTAATTATGCCCCCTCTAAGCATTTCGTCTATAATTTTTCTAACTGCTGCACGCTGCTTTTCTGGAATTGGGTAGAGTCGGCTCTTGAATGGGGTCCAGTCATCTACCTGCATAGCGTACTTGAAATTTAATATTTTTCCCGGTAGTGTATTGAATGCTGCTGAATGTTTACATAGCATTTGTGCCAAGCAATTTCTTTCTTCGTCATTTAGCTTTGCCTCTCTTAATTTCTCCTTCAAAAGTGCCTCAAAACTGCCTTTGTTGCCATCTTCTTCTACTGCCATGGACCACATCTCATCTTCCAATTCTTGCTTTTCCTCCAGGAGTCCTGTGTTCGAGTCCTCTTCATCTGCTTGATTTTTCTCTTCTTCCTCAGGAATCGTCTCCAGCGTCCAAATGTCAGCATCTCTATCTAAGCCGTGGTTATTCATGTTCAGTTCCACCGCTGATAATCCTTCCATATTTCTGAATTTAATTACATTGTTGCGTAGATCAATCACTGCTTGGTGCTCGTATAGGAAATCCGCGCCCAGGATCAAGTTTAAGCTCATCTTGTTCATCACCATGAATACGTGTGAGAAAGTGTGTCCTAATATTTCTAGATTCAATTGCACTTGAAATTTACATACAGCTGATTTTTCGGGAATTACTCCTCTAATTTTGACCTGTGGTACTGGAATCGTAGGTATTCTCTGTTTTTCACTTATAGCTTTAATTAATGCCTCTGATACTAGACATAGCTGTGCCCCAGTGTCCACTAATCCTTTTACTCTTAATCCTTCTATTCTCGTAATGATAACTGGTAATTTCCTCAGACAATGTTGTTCCGGTTGAATAATTTCACGTGTAAAATCATCAGGAGTTGCGACCCATTCCTCAATGTTCGATATCAACCACTGTGTTTTATCTGGCGTGAAAATTAGACTATCTCCTTCATCCTCTAGTACATTTTTAAAGGCCCCCGTCTGCCTCTTCTCATTCTGACTCTCGCGATGCTGTTGCGCTAACTCACTTTCTGCTCCGGTGATCTCCACATCTGGATTCTCGCGATTTTCCATCGTCCTTCGCCAGCGATCCTTTTCCGTCTCTTGGCTGCGATGCAACTCATCTAGATACCGTTGTGATGCCTCGTGTCTGTTCCGCCATTTCCGTCGACTGTCCTCCGTGTATCCTCGGTTCTCATATCGTCCTCGGTTCCACGTTCTATGTTCTCTCCTATCATATCTGCGATGATGATATCGACCTTCGCGACCACGCCCTTTCCATTCATCTCTCCTGTACTGTTGCGGCTGCCAGTTCCTTTCGTTCCTTGGTTCATATCTCCTTTGCTCCTCTTTTGGCAAGTCTGATCTTCCGTTGTTGTTTCCGCTCTTATGGCTAACATTCGTATTGGTGCTCTGCTCTCTAGTTTTGACTAGCTCGGCTTGGTGTACCAGCGCTGCGCTGTCACTCGCTCTGACGTGCCTATTCTGAGTATTTAATGACGTTTCATCCAATTGACGTAAAACCTCCTCTGCATCTAGTGCGCTCGAGACGTTTGCCGCAATTAAGAACTGTTGTACTGGTAATGGAAGCTGTTTACCAATTGTCATCACCAGTTCTGACTCCGGTGGTAAAATATCCATGTCTTTCAATCTGAGTAGCTGAGCCGAGAAATATTCTGAATAACGCGTGGGCTGTAAAGCGTGATACTTCCTGCTATACAATTCCATTCTCAGACTATGCTGTATGGACATGCTCCAATAACGGCGTAGAAATGCATGTTTGAAAGTGTCCATGTCGTCAAAAGTGTAGCGAAAACTTCTGAACAAAGTCAAGACGCTATCCGCAAGTAATTTCTCTGTTACTCTGAGTTTCTTATTCTCAGGAATGTTACTGTCTGTAAGGTAGTGTCTAAATCTTTTAAAAAAGCTTTCGGCGTTTGTGAACCATCATTATTGAATTTGCGTGGGCGATCCTCCTGCATTCTAATTATTTGGACATACTGTGTAGTTGGGTTATTATTATTATTATTGCCAGTTGGCTGTTGAGGCGTCGAGGCGTGTCCTCTAAATGTTGGGAAACCGTCATTATTCTCGCTACCTGTGGTTGCACGGCCCGGACTAAGTTCATTCATTCCTTCTACCTGAGTCTGGCTTGTGTTGAAATTATTAACCATACCACTCGTCCCTTTACTGCTATTATGAGCTTTTAGTTCGAGAAGCATGTCTTGCTGTTGTAAAGACTGTATTTCTGTCTTAAGAATCTTCCGTTCTTGTCCCTCTATCTTTCCTAGTAACTGCAGTTCGACCTCCTTTATCCTTTTCTGGTTCTCTTCCATTTGTTCTATGAGTTTCTTTCTATCCTCTTTCCCGTCAATTACAATTTGTTGGCATGGCTTGTTTATTTCTGCTCTTATTGCCTCATATCTATCTTCCTCCTTTCTCTTTCCATCCTTCTTATCGCTTTCCAGCTGATCGAGCCTGCCTCCTATCAATTCATTACTTTCACGAATGCTCTCTTTAAGTGCGTCATTCTCATTCTCTTGAATACTCCATCGTTCTGCTGTAGTCAAAGCTGCCTTGTCTATTTCCGTTCTGATCTCTGTCATCTCCCCTTCTAAGCTGTGTAATTGCTTTGCCGCAGACTTCACTTCACTGTCTACTCCTTTTATTGTAGCCTGGATTGCTAACTGTTCCAACTTTATCCCTTCTGTATTGGCATTACATATTCCTTCCAGTTGTATGAGTTTCGCTGCCGTCTTTTCTTCACTGAACGCTATTGATTGCCTTAAGTTCATCTCCATCTGTCCTATCTGTGCGGTAGTCTCAAGTGTGATCTTAGCTATCTGCTCTGCTAGTTTATCCGTTAATTCCTCTTTTAATGCTTCATTATTCAGCCTACCCTGTTCTGCAATTCGTTCCGTTAACTGAGTATTAGTAATTGTACTTTGTTCCGCGAGTAGTGCATTATTTATCCTACTGTGTTCCGCTATCTGTTCCGCTATACGTGCATTGTTTATTTCGCTCTGTTCCGCTATCTGCTCTGAGATACGTGCATTGTTTATTTCGCTCTGTTCCGCTATCTGCTCTGAGATACGTGCATTGTTTATTTCACTCTGTTCTCTACACTCCCTCTTAAAGTGTTCGAACTGCTCCATTGTTCTAGCTACCGAACTCTCAATTATAGCTCGAATTTCCTCCACTGAAGCCATAGCACAAAATATAACACTTATTTGAGAAGACTGGGGCATGAAGCCTCACGTACCCACCTTCTGCAATCATAAAATGAGTCATCTAATCCCAATCTACGTTATTCCCATTAATTACTTTTATTTGCTTCAAGAGCTGCCTATTTGATGTCTGCTTTTATGAATAAATTTTCAGTTTACCCTTCTGCGTTAATTTTACCTTCCCAGTCCTGTCAATAAAGTACTGACCATGACTTTCACGGTTCACGCCGTCCTACAACATACATTTGCAGTTTGCTACTAATTATCCAATTATAGGGCGCCACGAAAACACAGCTTCTACCTCAAGATGCAAAATAAACTCAGCATTTTCGACTATTTATTTTAAACAAACTCCTGGCTTTACTTTCCCCCGAATTACTGTCAATTTGGCCACACTACAGGGCGACATGATATGGTATACGACCCCCTCGTAAGATATCGCAGCAACCATCCAAGGTCTCGGTTGTACTGTCGAATGCCCACTTGGGCCTCACCATAATAAGGGGACACTCTACATCAGTTTACATGTCCTCAAGGTTTGATAATGCAAGCTCAATGCTCACCCTCTTGGCTAAAGACCGACATGGGTCACCATGTTATATCACAACCTCGACGCGGCATGTACACTTCAGTAGGCTCCGGCTAGCCACTCTCAGACAATCTCCATCACTGTGAACAACTAATTAATAAAAGAAAACTAATATGGACATGAATAACTACTATGTTATCAACCAATCCATATGTACCCTTCAGTGTTCTTCTAGGATGCCGACTCTAGCTCGGGGAGTGGTCTGTTCGGTGTGGCTCTAACTTATTCTAAACATCCTAGGAATATCGTCGAGGATCACAGGAGGCTTAACTTAAAATCAGTATGTCAGAGAACTCCTAATATAAAAATAATTTTATTCACAAAAACATCATCTCCCATTTCTCCCATCCATAGATAATAGACAACAAAATAAACTCCCTTAAATTACTCTAATCATCAACATAAAAAAATTCAAAAATAATTTATCACACTGGCTGAAACCAGGAAAAGAAAAATAATCTATTTTACTGCAGTCCACTGCTTCAAGTTCAAAAATTAACGTCAACAGACTTAGTTCATCAAAACTATGGCCTAAATAACCCAGCCATTCTATCACAACAAATATGCGCACTCATGTTTATAACTTGCAAAATTGGTTTTTGGGAGCTCGGACATGTTTTCTCGTACAATCATCATCTTTCCTCACAAGAGTCAGACAATGAAGGCAATAGATTTATTCTAGGTCACAGGCATGTGTGCACTTCTAACTTAAAACAATTACTTCTCTCAGAACCATGACTCTGTTAATTATGGTAAAATGAACAAGTCAACATACATGAAGCAACAAACAAATACTTCGGCGGCCGGTGCCCCGCGACTATTAATAAACAAACAACTATAATGAATGCACTCAAAAATAGTGACAATACAAGACGACGCTTCCTAAAGCGGCACAAAAGAAGAAACCCAGGGAAGCCGGACTACCTTCCCTCATAGAATACAATAACATCCTCGACCTTGTGACAGACACTCCCACCACACTAACCAGCTGGGTAGACAATAACCTTCATTGCTACTTTTAGAATTCAGACGGCTGGCCGCCCTCCTATACCTGCTTCCTAAGACCTTCTTTTGACTACCTGGGGTTCGAGCTGTACAATTACTTTTCCGACGGAGCTAAAGTGCACTCACATCAGACAATGAACTCAATCATTTCACTTACCATTTATATCATCGTAGAACACGGGAATACCACCTCCGTTATTAATTTCACTTACCATTTATATCATCGTAGAACACGGGAATACCATCCCCGTTATTAATTTCACTTACCATTTATATCATCGTAGAACACGGGAATACCACCTCCGTAATTGATTTCTGCTCAACCCAGGATCAACTTTCAACCTTTTCTGAATATTACATTATCATATAGCCATTTTGTCTTACCTTCCTTTACCTTAGTGTGATCATCAATTACCATACTTATTATTCACATAATTTCAGTGTCATTACTAGTCTTGTCACAATATCGAGCTGTCTTCCCCATATTAGCTTTTACGTTCATATCGTGCATAAGCACTATCAAACCAATTATTCCCTTAACTGTGCATTCAGCAAGATTACTGACACTCTCAAAACAAAACATATTTAAATAGAACTTTGATGCTCATATACTAATTACGTTATAAAACACACAAAAATAATCATTACTGAAAAATACACAAATCTACACAAAACATGCCTGCTATGCCTAAAATATCTATTTTTATCATAATTGCTTATGATCGAGATAAACTTATCCGATCCCCATGATGGGATACGCTATGGCAAACATGCCCCATACAATAATTACTTATCTCTCATACATCCTGAAGCTGCTCTGGTCCTTGATATCAGTCTTCTTGATCAGTTGGTTCATCTTGCTAGGAGGATAATTTACACACGGTTTCCAAAATTCACCAAAGCAAAGGTCCACTGTGAATTATTATTATTATCACAATGCACGGTTCTCGCATATGAAGCTCCTATCTCCTATAGCTAGCATCAACCTACTTAGTTCAGCTGATAGTTCCATAGCTTCCTAGACCACTGATTTAGCTACTAATAGCTCGTACGGCTATCCCTATCATTATAACTGCGTACTGTCATGATATGCACTGTTCTAATTCGCACACGCGAATACTTAGCGACATTCAAATTCCAAAGGTATAACTGCTTCTACTTATAAAACTTGTAAAATTTGTTAATATTCTCGTTGCCACAAGCGCGGGCTTCCGCCTCCACAGCGCCCGGGTAAGAAACTTATAGAAACTTGTAAAATTGTTCCCACCTCGACGATCGTGGGCTTGCGCCTAAGCAGTGCCCCAAATAGAAACTTATAGAAACTTGTAAAATTGTTACTTTTCTGACGGCTATGGGCGTGGGCTTCCGCCTCTGCAGCGCCCCGATATGAAACTGTTTTCGCTGCGTCTCCAACCATTATTTATATGATTTCTCTTAGGGGGACTTGGAGTGGGGAGTTTTTAGAATTTATTTCCATAATAACACTCACATGAATATGCAAACTAGCTCCCTTGAACGTCCTCATTTCTAATGTCTCAATGACTTCTTTTTATCCAAAATCCGATCGTCGGATCTTTATATAATGAGATCCGTAATTTCCTTCATTGTTCCTTAATTTCGGCGGGATTTGGTCGCGTCTTGCGTCCCTCGCTGCTATTGGTAGTTTTAAATCCACCCCCTGATTTCATTTTAATTCTGGCAAAAATCACAGAATGATCCAATTTAAATTTTGACGATACTTCTGACAGGCTGGGATTGTCCCCTATACGTTGGTATAATTCCTCTGTCTGTATTTTAATTACTGCTCCAATTCCTTTCAAATGGGCGGGGTTTATTTGGTGAGTGATCGTTGAAATTTTCGCATTTACCCGCTTAGTTGAACGACCTTCGCGCGTAGTCTGAGCGCATTTGGTATCCAGATGTTTAGCTTTCTCTCCCTTCCGTCATTGTTTGCGCTGGGTGAAAGTTACTTTAAGGCACGTACGTACTTCCCTTTGTCATGCCTGTTCCACAAGCAACATCTATTCTCACACCGGCTTTGAAACATGAATAAAATCTTGTTGGAATAAATATGTAAAATTTATGCAATCACAGATGCATAAAGGTTACAATATAGCCCAGTTTGATGGATCTTCATGCACTCGGCCTCTTAGGAGGCCACACGACGAACAAAATAATCCTATTGCATAGCCTAAACCTTTTTTTTAGCGTTATGTTATTATGTGCTATAACTGAATTAATGCATATGTTTACTGAATATATATAACTAATAATGGGTTTTATTGCTTTGCTTTTCAGTTATATATTAAAAAAGGAAGCATTATCCAACATTTGCAACTAATTGGTTGTTTGTTGGGAGCCCAGCCACCTACAGTTGGAGAAACAACAGTTGCTACGACTTGTGTTCGTGTGTGTGAGTGAGTGAGAGTGTGTGCCAGTGTCTGAAGACATCTGTATTTGCTGGTTTTTTTATTATCCTATTAATAAGGTGAGTTAACATCCATTTGCTGTTGATTTTTAGCCTATTTTCAATTTTGAAAAAATAGTCTTATGAGATCACCTTTTGTCCGTGTGTGTGTGCGTGTGTGTGTGTGAGGTGTGTGTGTGTGTGTCCCTAATAAAATCTAAACCGCAGGAGCGATTTCATTGAAACTCGGTAAGTTCATAGCACTATTCCCGGCGACCTCGACCGTGCCCTTCAAATTTTGTTACATCTCACCAATCCAACATGGCGGCTGTGCGAAATATTTCACTAGCATTCAATATCTCCGAAGCTATTACCGATATCGCCCTGAAATTGTGTACGGTGATAAAGGCACTACTAGAAGTTTGCCTATGAGATTTTCAAAAACCTGGTGACTACAAAACCAACATGGCGGTCAAGCGAAGTTGAGACTTTTAAATAGAATTTTCTCGCGATTTAACCATCCAAACGTTATGAAACTTGGTACAGCAAATGTTTATACACATTAGAATGCACTGGAGTCTAATTTAGTTCAATTGTTTACATAACCTCAAAATGGCGGCTGTGCGAAATACTTCACTGACATTCTATATCTCCGAAACTATTATAGATATCACCCTGCAATTTTGTACGGTGATAAAGGGTACTGATACAAGATTACCTATGTATATTTCATAAACCTGTAAAGTACAAAACGAACATGGCGACCAAGCGAATTTGAAATGTTTTAATAGACTTTTCTCGTGATTTAACTCTCTGAGCGCGGTGAAATGAGGTACAGTAAATGATTTTGCAGATTGTAATGCATTGCCATCTAATTTAATTCAATTGTTCACATAACCTCAAGACGGCGGCTGTGCGAAATTTTAAAATTACGTTTTTATTTCTTGTGTCGTAATCATGCGATCGAGGTGAAAGTATGAATAATGAACCTAGGCAATGATTGTCCTTGAATGGTACATAACCCTATGGCCTATACATATAACAATCCTAAATGGCGAGCTTCCGAAATATTTAGACAGTTCTCAATATCTATGAATCTTTTACAGCAACCAAACTGTTTTTTATGTTCACTGAGACTATGAACATATGTTCACCTAAAGGACTTTCAGTAACCTGGTGAGCACAAATCCAACATGGCGGCGACGCGAAGTATAAATATTTAAATGGACGTTTCTCGCGAATTAACTATCCGAGTGCCGTGAAACGTTGCACGTTAAATGCTTATACAAATGTTGATCCACTGGCATATAATTTATTTCAATTGTTTGCATAATCCCAAGATGGCTGCTGTGGGTAATTTTAAAATCTCGTTTTAAGTTCTTGTGTTCTAATCATGCGATTGAAGTTTGAATACCACACCTACACAATAATCTTAATGTAATAGTACAAAAATAAAAATCCAACCTGGTGACCATCTGAAATATTTAGACGGTTCTCAATATCTGCAAATCTGTTACAGCAATTAAACTGAAATTTTGTATGTTGATAGAGGCAATTAACATTAGCAGGATATATGAAAATAGGCTGTATAGTTCTTCACGGAACTACTTGTTTAATTATGTCTTCATCCATGTGTGAAGAGTTAGAATGGCAGCCATTAGCCAAATGTTTTAAAAGTAGAATATGTTCCGGTCGAATTTATAATGTAAAAAACTGTCTATCCCCTAAATAATTTGTCGAATCGTGTTTGTCTATTTTTGTGAATGAGAGCAAACAAGGCTTAACAACGCATCACGCCCTAAAAATAAATTTCGAATTACTATGCGAGTTTATTCTGATTAAAAATAATGTTGAAGAAAAACATAGGTTTAATCTTTGTACAAAATTGGATAAATTGCTGATATCCGATAATTTAAAAATGTGGTATAAAAATGCTATTGATGGGCTTATCACTAAATTTGATAAGTTACAAGACGGACCCAGTGGCCTGGCTCTGAATAGCATTGCATATTTACAAATTAATATTTGTAAATACAATCCATTGAATGCAGGAAGTTGCTATATTCCCACACCGAGCTTTATCGCTTCGAGAAAGGTAGTCATTAATGTATGGAACACAGATGATTACTGCCTTTTATGGAGTGTGGCTAGTTGCCTGCAACCCTGTCAAAATAATCAAAATGTTAGTAGACCAGGGACGTACAAAGCTAGTTTTAACTACTTAAAACAAACTCTGAATCTACAGCATGTTTCATTTCCCATGTCTGTAGATAAAATTTATTTATTTGAGAAAGATAATCCAAATTTCTCCTTCATGGTATATGGCGTTGAGGGAAGCAACATTGTCGGCCCCTTGTATGCCACTAAAGAGACAAAACAATATCACATTCATTTATTACTTTTGACTCATGGGGATAAACGCCATTATTGTTGGGTAAAAAATTTGAGTAGATTGGTAAGCAGCTACGTGTCCAACCATGATGGTAAAATGCATATTTGTGAGCGCTGCCTTCAATATTTTAGAACTGATGAACTTTTGAAATGACATACAGGAGACTGTGAGGGGCAGACAGCACTAAAGCTAGTTTTGCCCGAAGGGAGTGACACAGTCTTAAAATTTAAGGCCACTAATAAACAAGGCATGGTACCATTTACTGTTTATGCCGATTTCGAGGCCCTCACTGTTCCCCTCCAGGGATGTGAATCAAGCCCCCATACAAGCTCGACCTATCCAGTGCATAAACATGAACCTTTTGCCGTCGGCTATTATGTTGTATATCACTACGATAAATCCCAATGCGAGTATGCAAGTCTCGAAGGTTCGGATCGTGCGCGGTGGTTTGTTGATGAAATGGCGACTTTAGCGGGCAAAGTAAAAAAAAAAATGGATAACCCTGTACCAATTCAGATGAATGACGTACAGCAAAAAGAATATGATCAAGCCACCACCTGCCACATATGCGAAAAGCCTATTTTAGGCGGAGAAACAAAAGTAAGAGATCACTGTCATAGGACAGGACATTTTAGAGGTGCCGCTCATAGAGAATGCAATTTAAAGTATTCTACACCTCGCTTCCTTCCTGTCTTCTTACACAATTTATCTCGCTACGATCTGTACTTCATTGTTAAAGAATTCGCTCATGTAGATAAGAGCAAATTTAGCATTTTGGCTAAGATCCATGAAAGCTTCATTTCTCTTTCATGGAAAAAAGGAACAATGAGCATTCGTTTTCTCGACTCATTCAGGTTTATGTCTAGTTCGCTGGATAGCCTTGTTAAAGGCTTAAGCGAGAATGAGTTGAAACATACTCAATCCCAATTTACGGATACAAAACAATTTAAATTGTGTGTTCGTAAAGGTCATTTTCCTTATTAACATGTAGCAAGTTACGAGGTGCTTAAAGAAACGACTTTGCCCCCTAGATATTTTTTTCTCAGTTAACTCAAAGCACCATCAGTGAGGAAGAGTATGCCCACGCACAGCATGTTTGGCGAGCGTTTGCCATAGAAAAAATGCTTTGCACTACTTAAAAATAGATGTGTTATTATTGGCAGACGTGTTTGACACGTTTAGTCAGCTATGTCATTCGATATACGGGCTCGATCGCGCCCACTAATATACCAGTCCAGGATTAAGTTGGGACGCTGCCCTCAAATTTACCCAAATAGAGCTTGATTTACTAACAGATCCCGATATTGTACTGATGGAAAAAGGGGTTCGTGTGGGGTTCGTATCGCTCAATCAGCTACATGCCAAGGCTAAAATCATTACAAGCCTGATTATTGTCCCGAAGAACCAGAATCTTACTTGATGTATTTCGATGTAAATAATTTATACTCTTTCGCTATGAGCAGACCGCTGCCGTACAAAACTTTGTCTGGCTGTCCGAGGATGAAATTAAAGATTTTAATGTGCATAGCGCCAGCATGCAACAGGACGTGAGATATGTCCTTGACGTTGACTTAGCTTATTCCCCCGGTCTCAGACAGCGACATGGTGATTTCCCCTTTTGTATAGAGAAAATGGTGCCGCCCGAGAGTAAGGGTAATCATAAAAAATTGATGGACACCTTGTATGCCAAAAATCACTATGTATTGCACTTTGACATGCTGGTAGAATGTTTAGCTCAGGGTTTAACCCTGAACAAATCCATAGAGGTAATTCTTTCTGTCAGTAACCGTGGTTGAAACCTTACATGGATTTAAATACTAGTCACAGACAAAGTGCCACTCAGCCATTTCAAATATTTTTTTAAACTGATGAATAATTGTTTTTATGGTAAGAGTCTTGAAAATGTGCAGCAGTATAGGGACATAAAATTGTACAACACATGGCATGGCAGATGGGGTGGCCAAAATACATTGCAAAACCAAATTTCAAATCTTTGAACGTTATTGATGATGGTTTAGTTACTATTGAACTTTCAAAAACTAAAGTGGTCATGAATAAACCTATCTATTTAGGCCAAGTCATTTTAGATTTTTCAAAATTGCATAAGTATAAATTTCATTATGGTTTTGCAATGCGGTAATTTGGTACCATTTCCTTGTTATGTACAGACATAGATAATTTTATTTACCATATCCGTGACTGTGATCCATATGTCGTTATGAAATAAAACCCAAAATGGTTTGACACTTCCTCGTTTTGTGAGAAGAATGTGTTCAATATACCCGTCTGAAGAAACAGGACATTGGTTCAATGAAAGATGAGTGTTCAGACACCATGATGTTAGAGTTTGTTGGGCTCGCTCCGAAAATGTGTAGTTTTCGACAGATGAATGAATGTGAATCTATGCGAGCCAAAGGAATTAGTCAGCACTCGGTGAAAAGGTTTTGTGTGGATGAGTATTTACATGTCCTTCAAACCCACACAGGCATGTCGCATAGTCAGTTTAGAATTATGTCTAAAAACCATAATTTATTTTTAATGAAACAACGGAAACAAACACTTGCTTTGTTGGATGATAAAATACAGTGGTGTCAGGATATGATGACAAGCGTTCCCTTTGGTTACAACCATTAATGGTTGTTGCTATTGTTATTGTACAATACGGCAAATGTTTTGTTTGGTTGCTATCAAGTATGTGATGCCATGTTGAGCCTCGGAATAAAAAAATATAAAAATGTAGTGTATCATATAATTTTTTGTTTTTTTTTAACCTGTGTGTATGGATGTATGCAAGGATGTGTGAATGCGTGTAAATAGTTATAATATATATATATATAAACTGTATGTCTTGTGCTATTTGCCTGTCAACGCATAAAGAGAGGCATGCATCAACGTTTGCATAGTTCACTGTGCACAGGCTAGATTAAAACATGTTGGCTTTTTTAATTTATTTTAGCTAGTGGCTTAATAGGTCTCACTAGATGCTGGCTTAATAAGCCTCATGTTTCAGCGAACTGTCCACCCATCCTCAGTAGACATGCAGCTTAATAGGCCTCACTAGATGCTGGCTTAATAAGCCTCATGTTTGAGCAAACTGACCACCCATCCTCAGTAGAGATGTAGCTTAATAGGCCTCACTAGGTCGTGGATTAGTAGGCCTTATGTTTGAGCAAACTGACCACCCATCCTCAGTAGACATGCAGCTTAATAGCTCTCACTAGGTTAATAGACCTGATGCAAACAGCAAAAAAAAAATCTTGCTTTTATTGTGGACAAACACACTTTATGTCTAGTGTTATAAGTGGTGATGTATTACAAAACAACACCAGACGAATATCTGAACAAAAATTGTTTTTTAAACCTAATGCATAAAAAAATCAACAGACATATGGTTATTTATTTATTTATTTATTTATTTATTTATTTATTTATTTATTTATTTATTTATTTTGTGTTTTGCTTACATTTTATTTTATTTTCGCTATTCACTTAGGGGACAGACTGTGTATAAATTAACATATTTTTTTTAAATATACATACTTAGTAAAATGTCTGAAACTACTTTTCAGATTCAATGATGAACTATGATCAAGATTCTTTTATTCTTACCAAACACACTACGTTTAATGAATATGCAACGATGGTAAATTATAATCCACAACGTGTGGCCTATCCCTTTGAGTATAGAAACATTAAAGTGCGCAATGATACCACTTTTTATAAGAGCATTATTAATGATGATGATGATGTCTTGTTTCATGATCCAAGTCATCACTATTGCAAATCCTGTATGCAAAATTTTGGTTTTCAAAATAATGTATGTACAGAAGTAATTCATAAATCATGGTATGGTTTAACGATGAAACAAGTGATTGTTAAATTAGCGGATGAGGATCATTTTCCAGTTTTTTGGTGTACGCTATGTACATAACCCTTGTTTAATGCATATTTTCCAGTAACGTCAAATATGTTTTGTTTCCACTTTTATAAATTCTCTGCTGAGGAAGGAACCACTTCATATCGTCAACAAGCATATTGTACAGTCCCCCAGGGGTCTGCACCCCCTGGAGGCCATCCCCCCCATCATCTATTTAAACCACCCCTAACTGGCAAATCTCGTAAGTCCAGAACAACATCTCTAACACCGCAAGGGCAGCTAACCAGCCTGGAAAGCTTGCCAAATACTTGCATCACACCACAAACAGCTACACATAATTAACTGGGGCATCTATGCCAGTGGAATGCTGACAGCACAACACCAAAGCTTATAAGAAGAGGACCTTAAGGAGGACAGCTATCTCTCAATTACCAGTTATACAGTGCGTCCGCCGAAGGCCCTGGCCGTTATCATCAGGTGAGTCAGCAGTGTTCAGAGTTCCTATATTTTGTGACCTACCTCACAGACTTGTACACTTATACTTATAAGATTCATTACATTCCCTTAAAAGGGACTAATAATTTCATATTAACTGACCAATAAATACTTGGTCAGTACACTACACTTGTCTTACTGTTTACACGCCTCTTTACGTCCTAAAGTCCTTCCTGACTCCCGTCACGATTAGACGTGACATACAGTAGCCAAACAGTTGCTAGCTCAGGTATCATTGTATTTCCCGTAGCGGCCCGACTGCCAGAAGCAGCGTGCCGCCACATAGCTGACGCATGCACGTCGATTATATAACTATCTCCAACCTGCTGGAAGACTAGCACGTTGACCTGTACACTAAGTTCCATCCCCAGAGATACACCTACGTCTTTTATAAGAGCACCCCCTAGCATCCTAACACTAAACAACATTCTACACTGGTCAGCTTACCCAACTACGGGAAGCTACCCCCTTTTAGGCACCCCCTTATAAATTAACACAATAACACTTCCGTTTTAGATCTAACTACCCCCCTAAGGGATCTAAAACAATATCGTCAACTTAATTTTAGGTTAGCTATGAATCAATATTCACCACATAGAATACGGTCTATTAGAAACTAACAACAACAATATGTGATGCATATGTTTTTTGTTGGATTCGGCTTTTAGGAACATACTTTACAAAAAAAATATGACATTTGGCTATTTTTTTTTAAGTTTATGGTGTATTCATGTTCATAGAAAACACATACCCCAGTTTAAATTAGAATTTTTTTTTTTGGTTTTGTTTCTTGAATATAGACATGGTTAATAAATTGCATGGTATGTTAACTTTACCCTTATAGGCATCCAATAGAATGCAGTTGTTTGTTTATAGTATCTTTACATACTATTTTTTAACCGAATGCAGTGCGAATTTGCACGTCGACATGGAAATCGTATACGAATTATTCAACGAGGAGATTATATACTAATACCTATTGGCAACAGAGGCATACATTTACCTCCAAACGATCTTGAAAATTATTCACACTTAATTTTCATAAAACATTTTCTATTAAATAATTTTCAAATTCATGTTTTGGCTGAAAACGATGAAAATGTATGTCAGCTTTTAGAAGCAGGCTACACAGTGTGGGACAATGATTTGTTTGTTTTACATACGTTTTACCGAAAGGTAATACAATAATACATTGTTCACATGCCTACTCTTTTGTTAATCTGTCAAAGAAACTGTTGCCACAAATTGTTGAACCACCCATATAACAAATAATATGAATGATGACATGTTAATAATAATAATAATAATAATAATAATAATAATAAAAATTATGCAATTTGTTATTTATCTTTTTTGGAAAAAAAAATGTATGAAGCCCTTTGCTCAGAAGTTGAAGATCAGTTACTGATGATACAACATAAACAAGTCTTAGTTGTACCCATACAAAAAACAGGTTTAGCTGGTAATAAACCTTTAAACCAAAACCTTATATTAGATTTTGTAGATACATATTTACCAAATTTTGAAAATACGTTTCGACAGTGGGAATGGTTAGTGTTTTACGCCACTTCATTGGCAGATGAGCAAATCATTGAACCTTATCGCTATAAATACATTTTAATTGATTTGTCTAATGATGCTTTAGTACGTTATTAATACAATTTAATAACCACCCTCTACCCTATGGTAGATATCAATTTTTTTTCCAATTTAAAAGAAAATTTAAAACAAGGTTTTGGTTTATTTATAGCTTTAAAAATGAGTTTAAAATGATAGCTTGGTTTATTTCTTTCTTTCTGTCTTTCTTTCTTTCTTTCTTTCTTTCTTTCTTTCTTTCTTTCTTTCTTTTAGAAAACATGAACATGTATGATAATATGAATCACCATCTTACAGACAGCTTAGTTTATATTCAGCAAACATAGTTGTTGCTTCTTCCAGTGTTAAAAACCACTTGTTTTGACCGACGCAGTTCGTGGCAAGAAATTCATCAAGCACTATTAATGGACGTCATATGCACTAAAACACAACATAATCTTATCGATGATGATTGTCATTTACAACAGTATACCTATTTACGTCACGTGGACATGAAACACAAAAAATTGGTTGTTGATGTTGGTTCAACAGTTATCGCATACCTCTTACAAACATTATTATATTTTTGTCAATTTATCCAATACTATCTACAACTTAAGGCATTAAACGCTCAGGCTTAAAAGCAACACGCATTAATGTATTGGTAATGTTGTTGTTGTTGTTGTTGTTATATAAGAATAAGAGTGTTTAAAAATAACACTCTTCTATTTCCTTATAGCCAAGCATGGACGCCTTGAACTCTATTGGCCAAGATTGCGGCTTTGCACGCAAGAAAATGAGTGAATTGCCTACACAAACACCCTTTCGCATTCATAAAATTCAAAAATTAAAAACCAAATTTGGTGAACGAGCTCTTTGCGTTTGTCAAGACTTTGAGACATTTTTACCCACACGACTTAATTACCTACCTGATAATGTTATGGAAGATGTCAATTCCAGTATTCACCCTGTATATTTAATCTATGAGAGTGAAAAAAATAATCGTTGCATGATTCGTTTTGTAAAACTAGAAAAGGAATAGTCATTGTACGCAAGCCATGACTTTTATTTGCTTATTGATATCTTACTAAAACAAAAACAAATATTTTTTTGGTGCTCAACCGTTTTGACGTTTATTAATTGTTGCTCATGGTTTATAATGGTAAATAATAATAATAATAATAATAATAATAATAATTGTCTTATCTTTTTTATGTTTGTTTTTTTAGCCTTTAGGGCTACATTTAATACAATTATGTCTACAATGACTATAGGTAAAATGGTAATTTTTTGTAAGTTCACTCTTTAATGAGATTTTTTTTAACCTTTAGGACTACGTGAATAAAAACATTGCCTATGATGCATTTTTTCTTTTAATGTACATGTATAGTTTTTAAAATAAGTTGAAACATCATGCGCTTAAGGATAGCTTGTTCATTTAGCACACGCACTCAAGCAATGCAACCATAAGTTAAAAAAATACACTATTTACTAATTAAATAAATAAATAAATAATTTAAAGTTAACGTTATATTGTGTTAAATGGTCACATGGTTTTGTACAAACAAAATCATAATGACATGTTTTATTACATAATAATAATAATAATAATAATAATAATAATAATAATAATAATAATAATAATAATAAACATTATTTTAACGGTCACATGGTTTTGTACAAACACAATCATAATGACATGTTTTATTACAAAATAATAATAAAAACATAGTCCGAAACTTGTTAATTATTTTATATGCTACTATGACTACATTTAAAACATGTTCTTTTTTACTTGTGCTTGCAATGCATGAGAAGGGTGTTTAATAAAAAAGCGACCCTTATGCCCATAACGTTTCAACTTATGTTATTATTTAGTACAAATACCATTTATAGCAATATTTATAATGTTCATAATGAAACTATTAGTTAATAATAATACACTGTAGTCCTTTTTTATTGTTTATAATTTTAAATTCTAACACCATATATATAATTGTTTATAATTATTATATTGAAACTATTAGTTAATAATAATACATTGTAGTCCTTTTTATTGTTTATAATTTTAAACTGAAACACCATTTATATTATTGTTTATAATTATGATATTTGAAACTATAAGTTAATAATAATACACTGTCGTCCTTTCTTTAGCCTATTTTCAATTTTGAAAAAATAGGCTTATGAGATCACCTTTTGTCCGTGGGTGTGTGCGTGCGTATGTGTGTGTGTGAGGAGTGTGTGTGTGTGTCCCCTAATAACGTCTAAATGGCTGGAGCGATTTCAATAAAACTCGGTATGCTCATAGCACTATTCCGGACGACCCCGACCGTGCCCTTCAAATTTTGTTACGTCTCACCTATCCAAAATGGCGGCTGTGCGAATTATTTCACCAGCTATCAATATCTCCGAAACTATTCCCGATATCACCCTGGAATTTTTTAAGGTGATAAAGGTAACTACTAGAAGTTCACCTATGTGACGTTTGAAAAACTGGTAACTGCAAAACCAACATGGCGGCCACGCAAATTTACAACATTTAAATAGACGTCTCTCGCGATTTAACCAACCAAACGCAATAAAACTAGGTACAGTATATGTTTATACACATTGTAATGCACCAACATCTAACTTGGTTCAATTGTTTACATAACCACAAGATGGCGGATGTGCGAATTATTTCACCGGCATTCTATATCTCTGAAAATATTAGCGGTATCACCCTGAAATTTTGTACGGAGATAAAGGGTACTACTGGAAGTTCATTTATAAGACTTTCAAAAACCGGTTAACTACAAAACGAACATGGCGGCCAAGTGAATAAAACGAATTAATAGACTTTTCTCGCGATTTAATGTTCCAAAAGCAATGAAATCTGGTACAGGAAATGTTTATACACATTGTAATGCACTGGTATCCAATTTAGTTCAATTGTTTGCATAACCTCAAGATGGCGGCTTTGCGAATTTTAAAATTAAGTTTTTATTTCTTGTGTCGTAATCATGCAATCGATGTTAAAGTTTGAATAATGAACCTACGCAATAATTTTCCTTTAATGGTACATGACTCTATGGCCTATACATTTAACAATCCAACTTGGCGACCATCCGAAATATTTAGACGACTCTGAATATCTACGAATCTGTTATAGCAATCAAACTGATTTTTTTATGTTCATAGGGGCTATGAACTTAAGTTCACCTATAGGATTTTAAATAACCTGGTGATCACAAATCCAACATGGCGGCGACGCGAAGCGTAAATATTCACATGGACGTTTCTCGCAATTTAACCATCCGAGTGCAGTGAAACTTGGTACAGTAAATCCTTATACGAATGTTAATCCACTGGCATCTAATTTATTTCAATTGTTTCCATAACCACAAGATGGCGAAATTTTAAAATCTCCTTGTTACTTCTTGTGTCCTAATCATACGATTGAAGTTTGCATGCTACACGTACACAATAATCTTCATTTAACAGTACATAAATCTAGGGCCTACATATATAAAATCCAACATGGTGACCTTCCGAAATATTTAGTCGGTTCTCAATATCTACGAATCTATTACAGAAATCAAACTGAAATTTTGTATGTTGACAGTGGCAATTAACATAAGTAGGATATATGAAAATAGGCTGTATATTTCTTCACGGAACTACTTGTTTTGTTTATAATTTTAAATTCAAACACAATTTATATTATTGTTTATAATTATGAGCATTTCAAAACTATTAGTCAATAATAATATAAAAAACATGGTCTCATGTTTATTTATTTTTCAAAATGATAACAGTGATACTATACATTTTTTAAATAAATTCTTGATGTTAAATTCCATATCTAGATAAAAGTAATTTGTTCTTCATAGCAGCATCTTATATATAAAAGTGAAAGTCTGTATGTATGTATGTGGGTGGGTCTGTTCCGTATACAAATCTACACCGTTCCACCAATCTCAACCAAATTTTGCATACACATAGTTTAGGACCCAGAAGGAACCGCTGGCTACATGGATTTTCGATAGTCTTTCTCATTCTTCTGATTTCGGCCCTTTTGCACCCAAGCACAGGCTAATCAAATCATAAAATATACTCATGAAGGAATGGCAAGGCAGATAGTTTCCATGGCAACATAGCTCAAGTCGAGACACGGCCGTCTGTATGCCAGTTGCGCTCTGCACTACCGGTATAGAAAATGAGGATCTTTACTTGAAATCCCGTTAGTTACTCACCTACCCACACAGCACTGTCAACCGAGTTTAGCATAACAAAGACTTGACACTATCTTCTACTATATATTTGTCGAATACCACTCACTCACTCACTCACTCACTCAGTCATTCATCACGAAATCTCAGAAACCACCGAACGGATTGGAATAAAATTTGGTATGCTGCTTCCCCAAGGGCCGCAAATGCCCACTAAGAGAGGATTTTTGTATATTCAGGTTCTAAAGGGGTGTTAAGGGGGTAGACCTGCATTTCATTGAATAGCAATATCTCCCGATTGGTTTCATTGGGGGATGTGATACTCGGTACATAAACTCATCATTAAAAATAAGAAGACACGAGTCTAAGGGTTTTTCGATGTAGCGTATATTATGAGGTGAAGGGGGTGAAAAGTGGGGATTGAAAGATTCCTAACGGAGCGTGTATCTCTTAAACGACATAGGCGAGGAGTTTGAAACTCAGCGGAAAAAAATCAGCATAAAAAATAAGTAAATATGTGTTTGACCGTTTATTCATAAATCCAATTTAAGGGGCCCATGGGGAGGGGTGGCATTCTGGGGGGGGGGGAGGAACAGGAAAGAAAGTGTCCTAACTGATTATCTGACTGAAACTTATCAAACTCAGGGGGGAAAACTGCCTTAAAGTAAATAACTGTTCGACAGTTTTTTTTTCATAAATCAAATTTAAGGGTTTCATGGGGAGGGGTGAAATTCTGAAGAAAGAAAATTGAAAGAAAATATCCTGTCTGACTCACTCACTCATCACGCCCTGCAAAAACTATAAAAGTTGGAAAAATGAAATTTTGGGAATATGTTCGCTGTATGTCGAAAACGTCAACTAAGGAATGTTTTTTGTTTATTCGGGTTTTAAAGAGATGTTAAGGGGGTAAGCGTGCATTTCATTGAATAATGATATCTCATGAATTGTTTCTTTGGGGATGTGATATTCGGTATATAAACTAATCATTAACAATAATCAGACATATATATATAAGGGTTTATCGATATGGTGTATATTGAACCCTTTATCCACAGGCTATACCGGGTGATTCACCTAAACCTTTCACTGTAAATATTTCTGAAATGGAAGGTGATATTGATATGCGGTTTTAACCTAATGAAATTGTAACCAAGGGCTCGTATTTGTAGCTGATACACTGATTTTTATAATTTTTAGAAAGTGGTTTTATTTACAACAATTACAATTTTTTAAATGTAACAATACTCATTGACATTAAAAAATAAAATTAGAACACATTAGAATTCCAATGGTGTCTTTTGCACGATTCTAGTGCAAGTAGTTTACGAGATATTGTTATTTGTACACAATGGGACAATGCCTAGGACAAACTAAAGAAAAACAAATGTGAATGAAGTAATTCTGTGGTTTCTGACAAGTACAGTGTACCCTCAAAGCTTGTGTTCAAAATGACGACCACCAGCCTCAATACAAGCTTCCAGTCTGCTATGTAAAGATTGCTGCACACGTTCTAGCATTTCAGAGGAAATTTCAGCGCAGGCAGCAGTAATACGCCGTTTCATATCATCTGGTGTAGTTGGTATGTCCTTGTAGACAGTGTCTTTTAGCTTCCCCCACAGAAAAAAGTCTAAAGGAGTCAAATCTGGTGAACGGGCCGGCCAAAGTACAGGTCCCCTTCGTCCAATCCAACGATTTGGAAACAATCCGTGAAGATAATCTGTAGTAATTCGTGCACTATGGGCCGGACAGCCATCATGTTGATACCACAGGTTCCTCCTAGTCTGAAGCGGAACGTCTTCTAACATCTGTGGAAGATGGTCTGTTAGGAGGTTGAGGTACTTGCACGAATTCAGTGTTCCTTCTACGAAAAAGGGACCTATGATGTGATGGTTCACTATTCCACACCAGACGTTTACACTCCATGGACGCTGTCGTTCTACTTGACGCAGCCAACGGGGATTTTCAACAGACCAATAGTGCATGTTTCTAAGATTGACTTGGCCATGATTAGAAAATGTTGCTTCATCAGTAAACAAGATACATGACGAATCTGGAGTATCACGTCTTAATGCCCATGTACAAAAGTTAACACGATTCTCAAAATCATTACCATGCAGCACTTGATGGAGAGAGATGTGATACGGATGGAACTTATGACGATGGAGAATGCGTAGTACACTTGCCTGACTCATGCCGCTTCCATGTGCAATTGCACGGGAACTAATTTGTGGATCTACTGCAACAGCAGCCAGAACCTTAATTTCTCCCTCTTCTCCAGTCACTTGTTTGTCTCTGTTACGTTTTCTAGGCGTTATACTACCACTTTCACGTAATTGATTGAAAAAGTTCACAAATAATTGCCGAGATGGTTGACGTCTAATGGGATATGTTTCCGCGTACACGGTACAAGAACGAACGGCATTCTTCCTACATTCGCCATAAACCATGAGCATGTCGGCTTTTTCTGCAATGGTAAATCTCATCCTGCAAGCACGTCCTACTACTTGAAGTATCACACAATAACTGACTGGAAAGTCGCAGTGCACTCAGTGTACACAAACCACAACCTCAACAAACATAACAACATCGTAACCTCGCCACTAAGCACTTGGTTGTTAGTGCGTACAATTTTCGAATAACAATCAATATCTCGTAAACTACTTGCACTAGAATCGTGCACAAAACACCATTGGTATTCTAATTTGTTCTACTTTTATTTTTTAAATGTCAATGGGTATTGTTCCATTTAAAAAATTGTAATTGTTGTAAATAAAACCACTTTCTAAAAATTATAAATATCAGTGTATCAGCTACAAATACGAGCCCTTGGTTACAATTTCATTAGGTTAAAACTGCATATCAATATCACCTTCCATTTCAGAAATATTTACAGTACAAGTTTTAGGTGAATCACCCTGCATAAAGGATTCTAATAATTATTCATCATCTTTTGATACATTTCTACAGAAAACAGATATGAGAGCCAGACGGTCTTGGGATATATTGAGAAATCAGTAGCCAAGAGGACACAATGGTTTAAGCTCCTGTAGTATTTTAGGAAGAAGCATATATATTCTTGGGACATAGGACAGGTGCAACTTTCAGCGCGGAAGACGGCTTGGGGACGCACATTATGGCCTGTTGCTAGGAAGATTGGCGCCAAGAAGGAAATCGAATGCTACGAAGCAATTGGTCTATCATCATGTTAACCACTCCCTACTGCTGAAATATATGTAAAAGCGCGCAAAGACATACAACAGTCTGGGCCAATAATATCAAGACGCCTTGTCTTAGCGGGAACTCGGCTTGGGAACGCGCACTGGTAAATTAACGCGGGAGTTATCTACAGATTAATTCCACGATTGATTCAAGCCGGCTACAGCATAATCGTAACCTCCACACTGCTACGAACTCAATGATACCGATCGCATGCTAGTTCACCATAAATGCTGCCATTCGTTCTGATAGATTGGCATCTGGAGCTGTTAATCGTTGCTTGGCAATGCTTAACAAGACTTTGTCGGCAATGCGTCTTAGTGTGGGATCACTGTTTGCATAGGCTATTTCATGATTAAAGCAAGCATGATCCAAAGCATTAATTCCCATATCCCCTCTCCTCAAACGAACTTCAAGACGAGTACCAGGGCCGCAGAAGCTGCTGCTGCTGCAGTTGTTGTTGTTGTTGTTGTTGCTGTTGTTGTTGTTGTTGTTGTTGTTGTTGTTGTTGTTGTTGCTGTTGTTGTTTGTCGACGGCTGCTGAGAAGCATGGTAGGTGGTTGTTTTCCGCATGATAGCCATGGAATGATGAAACAATGTCTTTAGAGTGAGTTTTATGACCATGCTATAATTTCATCAATTGGCATGTGGCACACTGTTGAATGGAAGGTATTTTTGCTATGGTTAATTGCTTGTGATGGGAAAAATGATTGCATGGTTGTAGTTCACTCAATACAGGGTCAGTAGTCCACTCGGCAAGCGCCTTTCCCCAAATTTCTTTCACAGCGTTGGCAGCAACATAAAAAACAAATGATTTAGGTAGTGCTAATAATTCATGATGTGTAAAGCTATTAAGTTTTTTCTTGCACACAAAGAACTTTCCAATAGCCTTGTTGATTGTAGCGGCGTCCATGTTTATAACGTTGATGTTATCACTTCACGTGTACAAGTCTCAATGTTATCATTGGTCGATAAACTTTCAGTTTTAATTTTATTTAACAACTCCCAACATGCACTGGTAGTGATCCAATGAAACAATTGCCACGCATGCGCTAAGGCTTTATTCTGAATATTGTCGCAAAGACAAGTGTCCATGAGCGTTTGCAGGGATGGACAACCCAGATCTAAAAGGTCAATACATTGACAGTGAGAGGGTAAAAATGGTTGGAGCCACTGACGTGTCTCTCTTCCTTTAACAAATAGGATATTGGCCGAGGACAAATAGGCTTTCATCACTATGTCAAGATACTTCTAAGAAATATCACCCTTTTTCCATACTAATTGCAAATGATTTTCAATCCATTGGCTCTGCTTTTTATCTTTTTCACTAAGCAACTCGAAAGCATAGGGAGGTTTAAACACTAAATGGATTGGGTTAGACACCCAAAACGTACTACAATCGATAAAAGTTACTTCCTTAAATATAGATTTGTTGTCTGCAATTTTAAACCCCTGACAATCCACGATGAGTGTACGCATGATGTTTATTTATTTATTTTTTTACTTGTTACCTCGTTGACGTCTAATCAACAACTAAACCATTTCATGGTTTAACATTGCGAAAGTCAAAGGACTTCAGGACAAAAAAGGAACAAATAAATTGAACAAGAGCTAAATATTATTATTTTACTGGTTTTATTCATAACATAAAAAACACTTACAATTTTATTACAAAATTTGTTTGTTTGTTTGTTTGTTTAATCTGGAGTAGCTTTCAAATGAATATTTTGCACATACGGTCCTCAGATATCTCCTAGTTTTGCAGGATCTGTTAAAATAACAGGGTAATTCAAACTCCACCGAATATTGCCCACATCATAGCGATTCAGGTAAGGGCAGGATGGACTCCATCGTTGATGATCGCTAAATGGTCGATCCCCCATTTCCCAGATTCCAATTTCAATGTTGCAAAAAATACACTTGACCACATCCCCACGGTTTAAGTAATAAAATCCGCTTGCTGCCAATCCTCCATAATCCATAAAAGAGACTGTCCATGTTTCAAAAGTTTTCAGACGATTAAATTCACAATTTAAAATCCATGGTTTGTCTGTCACGTTGTTGTTGTTGTTTTTGTTGCTTATAGAGGTACACATGACGTTTGTTGTTGTACGTGTACACAGTGCCAGAACGCAACAGATAGTGTGCAATGCATGCAGACGCTTATCATCAATCTTATGAATGATGATTTTTTTTTCATCTGACCACAGATGGCTTACATGCTGTTCACAAAATTGAACAAAGGATGATATTTCACTTGTCTGGCATGAATAATCAAACAGTAGGCACTGGTATGGTCTGGTACATTTTCTTGTGTTTCAAAATCTACCCTTAAATCAATGGTGGTGATTTTCATAGATTCCTCTAGATATCAACAGTCGAAAACAATCAGTGGTGCTTTTGCTTTAAACCCTTGTTGCGACAACATAGGGCAATCCTGTTTTTCATAAGAAGACGATTGAAATTTAGCAAACTTATCATAAAGGGGACCAAACTTATTTCTTGAAAAATTGAGTTCCAACCCCTCATATGGAAAGCAAACATTATTTAAAAATAGTCCTATATTTCTCAAGTGAGTGTGATCAAACAGGGTGACATCTTTGCTTTGTTGGTATTTTCTATTGGTTTGAAAACCAATAATAACATAGAGGGGTCTCTCGGTAGAGCGAGCTGATTTGACACTTCAACTATGAGTGTCTGTGGTAGGTAGCAAGGGTTACTCAGGTAGACTCCTACTTCGAAAGGCGATAGGCAAGGCTTTATCTTTTTGCACTAAATTTAACACGATTAGCTTTTTACGATCCGATAGAGTCACATGGGGCACTTTCCATATTAATCGAAGCAGTTGAATTTTTGAGTCTATCACTTGGTCGGAGGCTCCTTTTAGTGCATTATGATCACTGCGGTCTCTCACCAGATACAAACTTTGTCTTGCGTTTAAAATTATACGCTTGTGATCTTCGGCAAAGCCAAGGAGTAATTTTAAGGTTAGGAAGCCTGCAAAAGTGCCATCGCTATGAACTAGCCAGTCATTGCTACTGTTGGGGCACCATCCTGCCATAGAAGCGTTTTACTTTCCTCCTCGCTATAGGAAGGATATAATTTCATAAGACTAGTCATTCCCACATTTCGAGTCATATCTATGACAATATCATTTATCACATAACGTATTTCAGAAAACAGAAAAGCCAAACCATGATTCGCCAACGCAGACGTTGTGGGTGTGCTGCCATCTGCTTTCATCAATTTACCCTCAATTTGAAGGACACTTTCATGAGGTAGAGTAAAAATCTTGATTGTTAATGATGAATTGAATCTCGTCATTGTTATTCAGTCCTGTTGCTTGAGGTTGATAGGAATGCATATCAATCCGCACGACGCCATCTTCCACTTGCTCCTTGTTCATGATTGGGGTGTAACGTATAACCAATGTGTTGTAAAAGTTGTTGGTTTACTCGTGTCAATCGTTTCATACACGGCGGGCAACTAACCGACCTCGTAGACGTTGTTGTTGCTTTATAGATAAATTTCATAACGTCTTTTTAACCAACTTGTAGGTCACAGGGGTGTTGACGTCCAAAGCAATCAGTTGTTGCTTTCTAGTCACTAAGCGTAAGGTAATATTACTTATATCGCTGACACACACAGGATGATATAGAACCACTGAAGGGTTTTCACGAATAATATAGCCACAGGGAGAGGTGACAATAAAATCATACAGGGAATGATTTGCTCTTGATTTGTAAATACGTCTCTAATAATATTGCAAGTCACAGAAATGTGATGGTCCTCGATGAATTTCACTGGATAATCTGAATCATGGGGTTGGTGAGCTGCCAACACTCTTGGTTTAAATCCTAGTAAAGGACCAATATAATGAAGTTGTGTTTCAAAGTCAATGTTAAACGTACAGAAAATACGACTCGATGAGTAATCGTATTGGCTGTAAGTTCAAATTTGTGTGTCCCATCCGCAAATGGTTTGACACCAAATTGTTTTATCATCGACACGCTAATGGCTTCGTGCACGTCGTCTATGGTATAACCTCCAGGGGGTAGTCACAACATATAATCATCATAATAAAATTTGTTTTTAATATGCAGTTGTATCTTGTAAATTCTATTGTAACTTTCCAAAGAAATTAATCCTAGCACGTAGGATTGTTCGGGACGCAATTCAATGGGGGAAAAAATCCAGGGACACTTCAGACCCGTGGCTGTGCACGGTAAAGGACTTGGCGTTGACATACATAATGATGAGGCTGCTGGCTTAACGCGACCTCTTATATAAAAATGTAAACACAAACGTCCACATTATTGACTGTCAAAGGTTTGTTGACGATTCACATTATAGAATATCTTTACCCGGTTTCCCAAATAACGTAGCAACTCGATCAGGGGTGGTAAATTTCCATAACTGTCAAAGTACCATACTGTGGACCCTTGTTTCACATAGGCTACAAAATGGGTTCCTGGGCCTGCATCATCATCTAAATTAATCATGGCTCGTTCTTCTTTCCACGGTGCTATGGATAGTTAATTTCGCATAAATACACCTCGAAAATAAGAAATCTTTAGTTGTTTGTCATCGCTTTCCACTTGTTCATGGGTCATGGAATGACGAGGCAGTTGCCTTAAGCGCTTATCGATAATGGACATTTTCAGCCTACTTTCGATTTTTGCAAAAAATGAAAGTAGACTTATGAGATCAACACAGGGCGAAAAAAGTGTGTCTGTCTGTGTGTGTGTATGTGTGTGAGTGTGTGTACTCTGAATGTCTGTCCCCCCCTATCAATTCGAACACGGTGAATGCGAATTGAACGAAATTTGGTACAAAGGTAGCACTAGCAAAGGACACCTCAGTGTCATGTTTTATATCGCCGCCATCTTTACTAAAACTGAATAGCGGCCACTCAAACGTTCAAAACGTAAAATCAAATAACGACTAACCAAAACATCCGATCTCTACCAAATTTGGTAACAACATACCTTCGTATAGGATGCGTCTTGTGACCAAACTACATGGTCGTCCGCCATACCATTTCAGGATGGCGGCCTTACGAATTATGCAAACTTTATAATCCATATCATGGGACCCACCAGTTCCGATTATCGAGCCGAGAATCGTTTTAACTGTTCTAAAGGAAGAGGCACGTTCGAAATTAAAAGTTTATTTTGTAATACTATAGTGCAGACGTGATTTTAAAAAGCTGAACCGATTCAGTAATAAGACAAGATGGTAGCGGATATCTTGTGCCTGACTTATATTTCACTAATTTGAGTATTGCATGCAATATAGCGTACTGATACAAAATAAATAAACTTTGTATGAAATGCTTTATATATAAATAATATACTCCAGTGATGAAATCGTTTAGTATAAATCATTATTTGCTAACAAGTTCTATGTAAGTCATTTTATATAGAACGATATTCGTTGACACAATTAGCTCAGTGGTAGAGCGTTAACCTATCGCTCAAATGCCTATGGTGCAAACCCGATCAGAGCTAGGTTTTTTGCTTGAAATGTTATATGTTTATTGTTTTGTAATGACTCAGACGTTTTAAAATTAAGCGTTATATTGTGCATATTATGGTGTAAAATATATATTTAATTAAAACATAATTCGTCAGCAGATTTACTCGAGACATCTAGCTGCCAAAAAGGTAACTAGATTAACTTCCAGATTTTATTGAAAAGCTTCTTCTTCTGGCCGCTAGAATGCACTCGCTCTGTTAGGATTATATTGTTCGATATTTCACCACTAGATGTCACGACTAGTCTACGTGGGGATCCATTGATTACTATACCATTGGCATTCTATGCGCATCGAATTTGAAGAATGACAAGATGATACTACGATACATTTTTACTTTTTATTTTAAAGGGTTTGTAACAGCCTATTTTGCGTTACTTGAAAATGTTATTTGAAGTAAAGAACAAAACGATTTCACATAGTAACTGAATTCAAGCCGTTGGTGTTAGTTCAGGTTATTAATTACTACTTTTATTTCAGGCAAATAGCAATCGAAAATATCCACATAGTTTTTATACACACGTCTCTGTAGGGTCATGGAAAGATTTGTTAATTCAATTAGGGTTGTGAAAGCCATGCACAACCTGACGTGTAAAGACATGCCTCAACTCAAAGTTGGATGTTGCCCACGGCAGGTCGTATATGTAATAATAATAATAATAATAATAATAATAATAATAATAATAATAATAATAATAATAATAATAATAATAATGTTATTGGTTTTACATCCCTTTTAACTACTGCTGCTTTTAGAGACACCGGGGTGCCGGAATTTTGGCCCGAAGGGGATCTTTAACGTGCCAGTAAATGTACTGACACGGCTCCCTCGCATTTGTGCACCCTCAAATGCCAGCTGACTGCTCCAGGATACGAACCTGCAACCTAGGGCCCAGCAAGCGAGAACGTTACCGCTGAGCCACGCAGCCAGTCCGGTCGATTATGTCTCCAGATCCATAGCATTCTTGATATACTTCTTATCTTTCTTTCTTTCTTTCTTCAATGATGGTAGCAGTTTTTATCTAGGTTGTGGCGTTTGGTAAAGGTAAATCGTTTCTAAGGTCTTCAACAAAGAACAGTTCTATTATACTCTTTGATAATAACAACGAGTTATAACTATACTCATACATTTAGGAGAAAGTAGGCTATATGTTCTTTACTGAACATCTTGTTTTTTTCTTAGACGATAGACCACTACCTTGTTGATAAAAGACTGGCTTTAAAGGATTGCCGTTTCTAGCTCCCAGAGCAATGGCTTCTAACGTTTTATTGTGTCGCTCGCTTTCTTTGAGTGGTTGCTTGCTTTGTTCCACGGCTTTTATGGTTTTCGCCACGGCACTAGCACCACCCAAAAGCGATCCCAAAGCAGCGAACCCCGCAAATAAAGCCGGTAAAAAACCCACACGCTTAGCAACAGGAATGACTCGCCCACGTTTTTTCTTTCTTTCTTTCTTTCTTTCTTTCTTTCTTTGATTTTATCGATGCTTTATGGTGCAATCTCGAAGCTGTAGACAATCGCACTGCTTGTAAAGCTTTTTCGATAGCCACTCGTTTTATATTTTTTTAGTTTTTTTAGTTTTTTTTAACACCGGCTGTGAGGCAGATCGACTTGGTTTCCGACCTGGTTTTTTTCTCTTTTTGAGATTTGTTTTTTTCATATTCATTGCATATCTTTTTTCACCTTGGTGCTACTTGGTGAAACTTTCACACCAAACATTCGATGAAAACTAACGCAGAGAACCTTATTTCATAGCAGTATATTCCATTTCTATATAAAGCGGAGAATCATTCACCGTTTTCCCAGCTTTCTTTTCCTCAAACGTAAGCATAAGATGAAAGGATAATTCATCTCCAACATTTACTCTTTGATGGTTGTGGACCAACAGTCTATCTCCGTTTATTTGTATTTTTAAATGTTTCTCATCAGGCATGGCATGTTTAATATGAATTGCACCATCATAATGAAATCGATAATGACTTAAACCGGAAGCAAGCATATAGGTAAGTCCATCATTCACAAGTGGTGGTGGGGAATGATTCCTGTCATTGCCCAGTTTTTGATTTGACAGATACACTAAAAATACTGATGGGACAAATTTATAAAGCCTTTTCATTTGATAGGTCACATAACGTTTCGTGCAGACATCATTTCCGTCTCGAGGCTCTTGCACATCAATAATACGATGATGATTGGCTGAATAGCCCTCAACGGTTCGTCTCTGGGCCATGTAATAGACATTTTGCACTTTTCGATTGACATAGCTTTTTGTAGCCACCTCTCAAGACTGTTTTGACAAAGAGGTGGCCGTGGCCATAGTTACACGAGCTCGCCCAAACACGTCCATGGTGATAGACGTTAACTAACCTATTCTACTCACCGCTTGCCTATATATAAACATTATACACACATGACAAAACTCAGTCGTCAACACTATGGAATTAATGAAACAACCCCATGCTTTGCCCGTCTCTGATTTGGTTTCAGAGCTATCACATTCCATGTGCGAACCTAAACGTCATGGCACCCTATTCCCATCTACCGTTCGATGTATTATGGTAGGGCCTTCGGGTTGTGGAAAGACCAATGTTTTGCTGAACATTATTACCGCGCCTCATGGCCTACGATTTCAAAATATTTATATTTTTGCCAAATCCTTGTACCAACCTCTGTACGTGTATCTGGAACAAATTATGTCTTCGTTAAATAAAGAAGCCATGGGCTATTTTACATTCACCTCACCTCAAGATGTCATTCAACCAGACCGCATTCAATCAGATTCCATTATAATTTTTGTTGATATTGCAACTCAACGACAGGCCATTATTCAAGAGTATTTTAGTATGGGACGCCATAAACAAGTGGATTTTTTTTATCTGGTTCAGACCTACTCTAAAATTCCCAAACAGTTGATTCGTGACAATGTCAATCTCATTGTTCTCTTCCGCGAAGACTCTAGAAATCTCTATCTTATCTTTCAAGATCATGTGAATCAAGATATGTCCTTTACAGCTTTCACGCAATTGTGTGCCTCGTGTTGGAACCATCATCCCCATGCCTATTTGGTCATAAATAAACAGAGTGAACGATGTGAGGGACGTTATCGCTTGGCTTTTGATCATTTTATTTCTGTTTAAAAAGACCTACGGTTTGACATTTCCTGTTAGAGTGTCTTTACCTTCACCATGGCGAACGCCATAGGGTACAATAAACATGTTCTAATCATGCAGCGTATTATTGAGGCACGAAATACGGTTCGACATAAATTTCGTGAATTACAACGTTTAAAAAACGTCATTCCTTTACCCATGATAAGACATGCTCCATCATCAGTTGATCCCATGAGGTCCATTCCAAATGCTTCTGCTGCTACTGCTGCTACCTCTCAAACCAAACCCTTAACAAGTTCAAGATTTACTCAAACAGATTCCACACGACAGATAAAATCCTCCTCCACTAATGTTAGTGAACAAGAACAAGAAGAAGAACAACAACATGAACAAAGTGAAAGGGAAAGCGAAATCGTATTTAGTCCTGAAAGAAAAAAATCCTCACCCCTTCAACAGTTTCTGAAAACAAAACAAAAAGCATCCGTCATAGCGGCAACGCCGCCTTCCTCCACATCGTCTCCGTTTTCACAAGTCTTTGCAACCCGTCAAAATAAAGCTCAACTCAAAAACATTTTAATCAAACATTATGGGGCAACACTGGAACCGTATCTGACCCTTCTATTTATTGGAAAGACAGATACCACGTATGGTGTTCGCTATGAGAATGATAGTTTTAAAATTGGGGATCCATCCATTAAATTTGCTCGTACGAAAGCTGTCATTAAAAAGATCAACTATAAATTAACACCAGGTCTGTTAAATCTGCTATTCTCTCGCACCCCCTCTCAACAAGATTTTACGTCCGAGGACCTTGCTAAATATAAATCCATTTTATTAGACACCAACGCTCACAAAGGAAACTATCAATCCTCTGAGCAGCTCAATGCCAATATATCCCAAAAATATAAAACCATCATTGCAAACATGTTTGGTAAGCAAAAACACCCTTCTACCCTTCTGCCTCTGGCGTAAGGTTTTAGAAATTAAAACCCAACATAGATATAACCTTTTGGAATAATCCCAATCATTGAGTAGAGCGCATATAATCTGCTTCATGCATCAAAAGAAGCTGGTCAGACTGGACATGATGCAGAAATCACCCACAATGAACAACTCCGAAATGCTAAACTTATCTTATAAGCCATCCCTCATCAAAGTGGGCATCGCTCATGAATTGCATAAACAAGCCCGACGCATTTATGAACGCCGTCGTGTCATTTCTAAAGGAATCGATGAACTTTGGCAGGCAGACCTGGTTGAAATGATACCTTAATCTAACGTTAACGACGATGTACGCTATATGTTGACCGTCATTGATGTCTACTCCAAAATGGCTTTTGTTGAACCAATAAAAAATGAAATTGGTGTCTTAGTCACAAAGGCCTTTCAACATATTATTCAACAATCAAAACGCCAACCTCACTTGTTACGAACCGACCAGGGGAAAGAATTTTTCAACAAGGATTTCTCCAGTTTTCTCAAGTCTAAGGATATTCACCATTACACCACGTATAGCAAACTTAAAGCTAGCGTAGTTGAACGCTTCAATCGAACATTAAAATGTTATATGTGGAAAGAGTTTACAATACGTGGTTCCTATCGATGGATAGAGTGGTTACCTCAACTTGTGTCACGATACAACAACACTATTCATTCCACCATTGGCATGAAACCTCGTCTCGTCACCAAGAACCTACCCAGACTCAATAGACTGTTTAACCCTATAAAAAGGGTTGACCCAAGGCGACATGCCTTAAAATTGGGGATTTCGTTCGCTTCAGTAAACATAGAAGTGCGTTTTCAAAATCATACACTCCACAGTGGTCGACAGAAATTTTTAAAATTCGCCAAGTCAAGCTAGGTCAACCAGTGACGTATCTTTTAGAAGATCAAGACGGTCAACCCATCAAAGGACGATTCTATTCTGAAGAAGTGCAAAAAACATTATATCCCAACGATTATCTCATTGAACGAGTAATTAAAGTCAAAGGGGCAAAATATTTTGTAAAGTGGTAAGGGTTTCCTTCCACGTTTAATTCATGGGTCAATAAACATAAGTTTTTGTTATAAAATCCAATTTATTTATTTATTTAATTAGACTAAATCCCCATTTCCTGTTTTCCAAAATATCTGAAATATGAAAAAAAACATAGGTAAAAATCCCCCAAAACGTGCATAGGTTTTTCACCTAGCGACTTCAAATTTATGGTGCGGGTAAACGGAGTAAATACCAACCATTCATCATAAACAAACTTTTTTTTTGTCAAGTTCGCCGTTTCCAAAATAGTCACCATTTTTTCAAAATTCATTTTCTTTTGGCCTACACTTGAAACGTGCTCTCCACCTAGAGGGCATAGACACCTTTCATTAACGTCAAACAAACTTTTTCACAAAATTCACCGTTTCCAAAATAATCAAAAATTCAAAACCAAGAATTTTCAAAAAAAATTAAAAAAATACCAACTCACATTCTTAGCAAAGAGGATGTCAACCCAACGCCAACAATACCTCATTCGTTAAAATCCGACCATCCGTTCTCCAATTATCGCCAATGTTCGCGAGAAAGTAGGCTATCATTTTTCCCCTCCTACACCCTTGAAACTTACTTTCCACCTAGAGGGCATAGCCACCTTTCATTATTGTCAAACAAGCTTTTTTGCAAAATTCACCATTTCCAAAATAGCGCCAATCCAAAGTACAAGAATTTAAAAAAAAAGAAATTACCAACACACATTCTTAGCAAAGACGACGTCATCCCAACGCCAACAATATCCCGTTCGTTAAAATCCGATCATGCCTTCTGGAGATATAGGCAATGTTTATAGGAATGTAGGGGGAGTCCCAGAACTGTCCCTACCACACTACTAACATATTAAATTTGTGAAGTTTTTTGGTAAATAAATGTAATGTTACTAATAGCTCAGGCCGTTCCTTACATTGCACTGTTATTGCGTAGAAACTCTACGCGGGCTCGGCTAGTATGTTCATAAATGTTTCAAAACGTTACCCCTCCAGACAAAAGTCGCAAAAACCGCGGTAAACCACTTCCCAGGTTGACTGAAGTGTGAATAAAACGCAACTCTTCTCAATTTTTCCTCACGAGGCTGAGTGTACCCCTTCCCAGCCCTCAGACCTAATTGAATTTGATGAACGCAAATGGGATGGATTTAGGTCTCCAGTTATAACAAGATGTTCAGTAAAGAACATAAATAGCCCACTTTCTCCTAAATGTATGGGTATACAGTAGTTATTACCCTTTGTTATTATCAAGGAGTATAATAGAATTATTTCTTGGTTGAAGACCGTAGAAACAATTTACCTCTACCAAACACCAGAGCCTCCGAAAAACTACTACCATCTTTGAAGGAAGAAATAAAGAAAGAAAGAAAGAAAGAAAGAAAGAAAGAAAGAAAGAAAGAGAAGACATATCTCAAGAATTTTATGGAACTGGAAACATGATTGACCAGACGTGGGCAGCATCATACGTTGAGTTGAGGCATGTATTTGCACGTCTGGCTGCCCATGGTTTTTACCACCTTAATTGTATTAACAAATCTTTCCATGATCCTACAGTGACGTGTGTATGCCACCTATTTGGACAAGCATGTGAACGCTACCACTTAGAGCTCTGTAGTAAAGGAAACAATCAATCAAATCTCCAGAGTGCAATTTTAGTGTACATGTTCATTGTTTACTTTCGATGGCTATTTGGCTGCAATAAAAGTATTAATTAATATCCAGAACCAGCACCAACAGATAGAGTACATGTACTATGTGGGATTGTTTTGTTCTTTAGTTCAAATAACATTTTCAAATAACAAAAATAGGCTGTTACAAATGCCTTAAAATAACAATGTATGGTATTATCAATTTATCATTCTTCAACTTCGATGCGTATAGAATGCCACTGTATGCTAACCAATGGAGTTCCAAATAGACCAGTCATGACATCCGGCGGAAAAGTTTCGCACAAGATAATCCTGATAAGGAGAGTGCATTCTAGTGGCCATAAAAACTTTTCAATTAACGCTGTAAGGTAATCTGTGGGCCGGTGCACAGTTCGCAACCAGTTGGCCATGATAGTTTACCTGGTTGCTGTTGAATGACTCGTGCAGATACGCTGGCGAATGTTGTTTTAATTAAATATATATTAGGTAGATTTCATTAGAAAGCGAACTATTGCAATGGGTACCATGTTTCGACATCCGGAAAATTTCAACATATCTTCGCGTTTCACATCCCCTAGACCTCAAAACTACCGTCAGTTCAAAAGTTTATATATAATTTATGTATTTATATATACTTTACAAGCTGACCCGGCAGACGTCCTGCCAATCAAAGAAAGTGTTGTAACTTTGTTTCTTGAAGTGCTTTTGGATACACAATATTTTTTCAATTTCTGTTAACTGCCTCTAAACTATCGTGAATGTAATTAACTAATTTAGAAATATTCGTCGGAGCGTGCACAACAACTCTCCAAAGTTTCATCGCAAACGGATAAATGGCATTTAAGGCATACGGGATTTGGTTTAAATGATTCGTGCGCTGTCACTCATTTGTTGAATCTACTCGTGCTCTAACAACCGTGAAATGGATTTACTAGGTTAGAAAGCTTCACGTAAGTGTACACAACTCATCGAAGTTTCATCGCAATCGATGAATAGTATATGAACGCATACAGGATTTTGTTGGAACGCTTCTTGCGTCGTCACTCATTTGTTACATCTAGTCGTGCGCTACGAATATTGTAAAATGGATTTACCAAATCGAACACCTTCCCTGGCGTGTACACAACAACTCATCAATGATTCATCGGAATCGGATGAATGACATATGAACGCATAAGTGATTTTCTTTAAACGATTCGCGTGCCATCACTCATTTGTTGAATCTACTCATGCGCTACCTATTGTAAAATAGATTTACTAAGCCTGAAACCTTCTCTGGCGTGTACTCAATGATTCACCAAGGTTTGATCGCAATCGGATGAATTATATATGACCGCATATGGGACATTGTGGAAACCATTCGCGTGCCATCACTCATTTGTTTAATCTACTCGTGCACTACTTATTAAAAACTGGATTTACTAAGACAGAAACATTTCCTGGAGTGTACACAACAATTCACCAAAGTTTCATCGCAATCGGATAAATGGTGTATGGACGTATACGTTACTTTGTTGAAATGATTCGCGTGCCGTCACACATTTGTTGAATCTACCCGTGCGCTACCTATTGCAAAATGGATTTATTAAGCCAGAAACCTTCCGTAGGGTGTACACAACATCTCACCCAAGTTTCATCGTAATCGGACGAATGGTATTTGACCGAATACGGGACCTTATTGAAACGCTTCGCGCGTCGTCGATCATTTGTTGAATCTACTCGTACGAAACCTCCTGTGAAATGGATTTACTAAGTTAGAAACCCTCACGTAAGTGTACACAACATCTCACCCAAGTTTCATTGCAAACGGATGAATGGTATATGCACGCATACGGGACTTTGATTAAAAGTTCGCGCATCGTTGCTCATTTGTTGAATCTACTCGTGAGCTACCTCCTGTGAAATGGATTACTTAGTTAGAAGCCTTCACAAAAGTGTACACAACAACTCATCAAAGTTTCATCTCAATCTATGAATGGAATATAAACTTATACGGGATTTTGTTGAAACGCTTCGCGCGTCGTCACCCATTTGTTGAATCTAGTCGTGCGCTACCTAATGTGAAATTGATTTACTAAGCTAGAAGCCTTCCCTGGAGTGTACACAACATCTCACCCAAGTTTCATCGCTATCGGACGAATGGTATTTGAACGCATACGGGACCTTTTTGAAACGCTTCGCGCGTCGTCGCTTATTTGTTGAATCTATTTGTGCGCTATCTATTGTAAAATGGATTTACTAAGCCAAACACCTTCCCTGGAGCTCACTCAACATATCACCCAAGTTTCATGGCAATAACTATACTCATACATTTAGGAGAAAGTAGGCTATATGTTCTTTACTGAACATCTTGTTGAATTTACTCGTGCTCTACCAACTGTGAAATGGATTTACTAAGAAAGCTTCACGTAAGTGTACACAACAACTCATCAAAGTTTGATCGTAATCGATGAATAGTATATGAACGCATATAGGATTTTGTTGGAACGCTTCGCGCGTCGTAACTCATTTGTAACATCTACTCGTGCGCTACCAATATTGTAAAATGGATTTACCAAGTTGAACACCTTCCCTGGCGTGTACACAACAATTCATCAAAGTTTCATCGGAATCGGTTGAATGACATATGAACGCATAAGTGATTTTCTTTAAACGATTCGCGTGCCGTCACTCATTTGTTGAATCTACTCATGCGCTACCTATTGTAAAATAGAGTTACTAAGCCTGAAACCTTCTCTGGCGTGTACTCAATGATTCACCAAGGTTTGATCGCAATCGGATGAATGATATATGGCCGCATACGGGACATTGTGGAAACGATTCGCGCGCTGTCGCTCATTTGTTGAATCTACTCGTCCGCTACTTCTTAAAAACTGGATTTACTAAGACAGTAACATTTCCTGGAGTGTACACAACAATTCACCAAAGTTTCATCGCAATCGGATAAATGGTATATGGACGCATACGGTACTTTGTTGAAATGATTCGCGTGCCGTCACACATTTGTTGAATCTACTCGTGCGCTACCTATTGTAAAATGGATTTATTAAGTCAGAAACCTTCCGTAGGGTGTACACAACATCTCACCCAAGTTTCATCGTAATCGGACGAATGGTATTTGAACGCATACGGGACCTTATTGAAACGCTTCGCGCGTCGTCGCTCATTTGTTGAATCCACTCGTGAGCTACCTATTGTAAAATGGATTTACTAAGTTAGAAACCCTCACGTAAGTGTACAACATCTCACCCAAGTTTCATCGCTATCGGACGAATGGTATTTGAACGCGTACGGGACTTTGTTGAAACGGTTCGCACGTCGCCGCTCATTTGTTGAATCTACTCGTGAGCAACCTCCTGTGAAATGGATTACTAGGTTAGAAACCTTCACTTAAGTGTACACAACAACTCATCAAAGTTTCATCTCAATCTATGAATGGAATATAAACTTACACGGGATTTTGTTGAAACGCTTCGCGCGTCGTCACTCATTTGTTGAATCTAGTCGTGCGCTACCTAATGTGAAATTGATTTACTAAGCCAGAAGCCTTCCCTGGAGTGTACACAACATCTCACCCAAGTTTCATCGCTATCGGACGAATGGTATTTGAACGCATACGGGACCTTTTTGAAACGCTTCGCGCGTCGTCGCTCATTTATTGAATCTATTCGTGCGCTATCTATTGTAAAATGGATTTACTAAGCCAAACACCTTCCCTGGAGCTCACTCAACATATCACCCAAGTTTCATGGCAATCAGATGAATGGTATATGAACGCATACGGGACTTTGAAACGCTCTAACGTGCAGAGACAAACAGTAGAATTCGACATCACTGCCACCTTTGGTACAAAACACAACTTTTCGCCACGGGCGGAGTGTATGTAATGGCGGTAGTTGCACAGGTTGCGACCAGGTGGCTCTAACGTGCAGAGACAAACAGTCCAAAGACATCAGCTTTCACCAAGGCCAAGGCTAGTGGTTTCCATGACGACTGTTTTTGACTGTATATTGTGGTTCTAAAATTGTGTGTAAATTGTGGTTCTAAAATTGTGTTCATTCCACCTACCGGGTCAGATTGTGAATCTAAACCATACATGGACCCACCCTAATATACATACCAAATTCCATCAAAATCGGTTCAGTCGTTTAGGAGGAGTTCCGTCACATACACACGTGTCGAAGAATTATATATAAAGATAAGAACATATACCACTTTTTTGTGGACACGATAACTGCCGCAATTTTGCACCGATCACTTTGAATGTTTTACATAATATGTATCCCTATAAAATCTCGGTCTAGATCGTGAATGGGCACAATCGGTTGGAGGGGGTGGAAATGGTGGGCTTATTTCGAAAAAGTGAAATATCGTTATAACTCTCTTAATATTTGAAATATCGAATCCATTCAAAGTTCATACTATGTGTCGGATAAGGCCCAAAAATGTTTGTTAGAAAAAAAATTTGATACCACCAACCATTGACCAAAGGGGTGGAAAAAAGTAGGTTCTTAGGGAAACAATAATTATCATATCTCTCTTAATAGGCACAATACCAAACCGTACAAAATGGACAATATTCCCCTAATAATTACCTAAAACTTTTGTCTGAAAGAATTTTTATATGACCCTCCATTACGCCAAGGGATGAGCAAAATAATTTCGGAATTAGAAGGAAGCTTATAGTTTAAAGTGACCGTCAATCTTTAAATCATGAGCCACGGGACCTCCATTTTACTTGGAATCCGAACCTCAGGACATGGCATTTCACTTCGAAAATCTCACATGCATTGACCGGAAATCGAACCCAGTCTTTCTTGGTAAGAGGCATACAGCTAGACCGCTGAGCCACCACGCCCCCCCTCGGAATTAGAAGAAAATGCCAAGAGCCATCAGAGGTTGCCATGACAACACTACTAAATTGATGAGGGATGAGCCATCAGACGATGCCATGACAACGCCATTGCTCGAGATCACATTCAGTTTTCCATCTGACTCTGTGGGAAGCGGCTTCGGTGACGTAACTGGTAGCATGCTGAATTTCTATGCCCAAGGTCGCCTGTTCAAAGCCAGCCGAAGTCGTCGGATATTCTAAGAGCGCTAAAAATCCCTCAGTATGCTTTCCTTTGGAGGGGAAGTTCCAACATTCGTTGCGAGTAGCTGGTTGTGGTGGCATCTAGTAGCCAAAGTCACAGCTAGGTGTCATTGGCGGTAGTATTTGGTAGAAAAATTAGGAACTACTACTAGAAATTGACCATCTGCGGTCCGTACCTGTATTACAGACTAATACAGCCATCACAATTAACACCGTTTATCAGACAGATTCTACACACACCCAAAGTACACGGGGCTACATGACAGCGTTGTCGCAGCCCCTAAACTGAGGAACAAACCAAAAACTCTGCGGGAGATAAAATTTTGCGTGAAGAAGTAACAGACCGTTAGATAGTTACGCATCAGTGTCGAAACCTTGCATAAGGGCAGTGTGACCACAAGTATAAAATTGGACCACAAATGACGAGAAGGTTACCGTCTCCATAAGACAATAAAATGTTTAAAATATGCATAAAATGACGAAAAACAAAGTTAATTAAGCTCCAATTACAAGATACTTTCTCGCAATAAATGAGGTCAGATCCTTCTACGAAAACCTGCATATTCTGCCTATTTTCGCTTATCCCCAAGTTTGCCCGGTGAACTCTACCTCCACCTTCCGGCGTGCCGAGAGGAATTTTTAGCCTACTTTTCACATTTTGCAAAAACGAGGAAAAAGTAGACTTATGAGATCGATCTGGGCAAATGTCTGTACGTCTGTCCTTCTGTCTGTCTGTCTGTCTGGCTCCTAAACGGCTGAAGCAATCGAAATAAAATTTGGTAGGAGTAAAGATCTATACCTGAATATCTCAATGCCGTATTTGAAAATGATGTCAGTGCTACCAACTGCTGAAAAATCGCATTTGAAATTTGAGCTCCATGTTGGATATATTTGAAGGTATGGATAGGAGCTATTTCAAAATTGGCACTCGTATAGATAATAATATTTCAGTTTAATTTCCAGGAGGCCATTGATGGCAGTGTTGCCAAAATGATTATAAGCTTGCTGATAGGTCCAATTTTTAAATGCATATAACTTCTACACTATCAATTGGAATTCAACCAAATTTCGTATGTGCTATGTATTGTACCCAGTTCACATGGAGAATGCTTGATCATCACCTGGCTAGGCTACTTTCGGTTTCGGGGTGTGTACCGTTCAGCCCACAACATGATCTCACATTCAGATATGGAAGCACTCAAGGATCTACAAGACTACATTGACAACTAAACATATTACAGTTAATATGAATTTATTTACTAAAAATTCCCAGGAAAAATACAATTACACATAAATCACCAATATTTTGGAATAAATCCCAAAATAACAAAAATCAAAATCCACAAATTCTCAAAAATCATTTAAATCTATATTCTAGAGTTATCTTGCTTAGCTCAAATGAGCTGATATTTATTCTTAAGTGTCAATACAAACATTATTTCTTACAATACATCATTTCTATTCATTTAGGCAAAGAGCATGCTTATCATTTATGGAAAATACACTAAGGCTTACGGATATTTACCGTATAATTACAGTCCCATCAGGGTCTTATTTTATCTTTATTTCATTGTTTACTTTATTTTCAGTTACTTTCAAACTGTACTATTTCTTCCAGTTAAGCCTTAGGTTTAAACATTTTACACAACAAATCAACAATTCTTAACATGCCATAACTCGAACCCACATCCTTCCAACTTGTTTCTCATGCTCTAATGGGATTCATTAATGATGTATCATGTGCTATCACTTCCCTTCATTACTTAGATTACTTACAAACTAAATTATTCGTTTACCCGCATTGCTTAATACATCTTCTGAGGCAGAAATCGATTACTTTACTTTCTTAACAAACTTATTCCTTGACTACTACGGTCAAATATTATGGAATTACCTCAAACTTAGTGTGGGAACCATTGTCTAAAACCCACCAATTCAACAATTTACATTATATTCTTGTAACACCATTGTTTATCAAAATTGCATAACCTCCCTTTTTATTACTACTACCTATTTAGATCTTAAAACTTCTGTACACAGAGCGCCTATTGAATTAGCTCCCCCTTGCGGGCTATGACGGCCGGCAAGGTCGCTAGATTCTCCCTCACACCACTTGGCTTGTGATTTATGACCTAGTTTCGCTTCTCATTCATTCACCCCTCGCGACTTTTAACTGTTTACCTCTTCCCTTAAAACTGCATATGATAATCCAAGCTCACTATTTAATTCAACCTCACTTTATTATAATATCCATTTCATTTCCTCATAATCAGTGCAATATCCTGACATCACAACGATTTACATACTTGTAAGGTGGACACCAGGAGATCGCTATCATGCACTGATTCCTCCTTCATATTCATTTCACACAATTTTATTTGGTCGGATACAACAACAATGCTGGCCAATAGGATAGGTTATATGAAACTAGGCTTGGAGACTACACGCCTCCCCAGTTGTATCATATCTCGTAGAAACCTCTTACTCCTTCCAGACTTACTTATACATTTGGCAACGCCGCAGACCAGAGATCACTATCATACCTGGTGGGACTTAAATGCAATTACAATACCATTTCTGCTGACTGGCAAAAACCCTTTAGTTTTTCCATGGGTGCAACCCTTAATAACAACGACGATTTCCGACAATTTACATACACACAGCTATTCCAGTGGGAACCATTTCATCCACTTATACCTTTTTATTGATCTCTCGAATATGCCTGTTATGGAATACACACTAGCTAGCCTGATACTGCTTATTATTTAGTATTTATTGGCCCATTTTTGCAACACAGCTTTTAATAACTTGGAGTTTCATCGCGTACTCAACTTTCTTTATGTCGCGGTATTTCTTTACTGGTCTTTACTTAAGCATTTTCCCTTTTAATTTGGCATATAGCCTACAACTTCATAATATATTTCCAAGGTGTTCGTTTATCACCATTTACTTTAATTCATTACATTTTTGATCTGAATAACATTATTACTTCATTACTTTAAGGTATCTTAGAGATCCTTTAATATTCAATTACTTACAACTAGAGCTCATTATCATATTTATTCATTATTACTTCATCATTACTTACGGAACGCAATTATTCAATATTTTTACTCATTATTACCGGAGTATAGATATTCGACACTTATTATTATTATTATTTTGATGTTCATTTTATTATTACTTTATAGTTTATCAACGGCATAAATTGCTTGCCAATAATATCATTATAATCGATTTCTCCTCCCATATTTCAATTTTTATCATTTTAATTATTCATTTTACGGGTTTCAATTTACTTAGCACTTTAATTATTACACTCTCATATTTGGCAAACTTATCTTTGCGATTTTTCCAACACATTTTGACATTATTTATTTATTCACTAGTGCATTTACTTATTTATTTTATACATTTCACAATTATTGATCAGCACATGACACAACATTATAGGATAATTAAATATTTTCTACTCACCCCATGTGACGTTCGGTTCATAACCAAATCTTTCGATGACTTCACCCATCTCAATGCTTCAACAATACATTTTTACACAACAATGGACCATTTTCATTCTCTGGTCTTCGATTTTATACTTCTTCACTTTTGTATACATTATTTTTACACTTTTTAACACTTATCACACTTAAAACACTTACTTAATATATACATGACACATGAACCATATTTCAGCGTTATGCGATGCGACATCACGGCGCTGATGATCCTGATGCGCACCCTAATCCGCATTGAACGTGTGACTTCGCCTTCTCGGAATCTCCTACTTCTGTTCAGTCTTTATTCGGTACAGTCTTTCTAGTATCTTTGCTGCTCGTGGCTTTACTGATTTGGCCTATTAGTTCTTGGGCGAAAATGTTCGTAATCTTTGTCGCCGCTCTTTTTCCTAGCTCTATCTATCGCAACTTTCGTGATTCTTTAGCTTGGCTTCCAATTCGAAGTCCATACACTCCTATTTCTGTTTCTAGCTGCTATATTTCTCGAATTAGTATTCTCTTCTTTGACTTCGCACTTTCGCAATGTTTCTCACTATGCTGTTTCAAATTAGTGTTCCTTTGGGATTTTAATGGTCTCTGAAACACCCTGACTTTTGGTGTAACGCAACTCGTTTTGCTCTATGAATTTCTAATTATTTTGACCTCTACTGTTCTTTCCTCTGGAATCTTTCAATGTTAATGTTTATAGACTTCCCTGATCGCTCAGAGTTTCTAAGTCTGGATCGTTATATGGTGCAACTCCGCCTAGTTATTAGTGTAGTGTGCCTCAACTGAAGTTTAATTTTACTGCTTATTCAAGCTTCGCTGAATGATAAGACCTACTAGGTTCTAACTCGAACTGTGTTCTCTCCGAACTCCTTGTACTTTGATAGCGTAGCGCCTAACTGACTTAGTGACGTGTAGCGCAACTTATAGCGTAACTTGCCTCCCCGAGGCTTCTTGAAGACTGAGTGAAACTGACTTGCTAACGAGCCTCCCAGAGGCTTCGATCGACTGAGAACTGGGTGAACTGTGTGAACTGCGTGAACTGCGTGATTTTGACTCCCTCAAGCCCTTATTTATTCGATTTGGCGCAGAAATTAGTTCCTGACAATTTCGGGAGTTCAACTTTTGACTCCTAGCTCCAATCTGGTATATAATTTATTTCCAGATGTAATATGTAATAACTTTAAGATTGCCTGTTGGCGGAACGGAATTCGTTCATAGGTTAATTAGCCTACTTTCAATTTTTGCAAAAAATGAAAGTAGACTTATGAGATCTACACAGGGCCAAAAATTGTGTGTCTGTCTGTGTGTTTGTGTGTCTGTGTGTGAGTGTGTGCGTGAGTGTGTGTACTCTGAATGTCTGTCCCCCCCTATCAATTCGAACACGGTAAAACCGAATTGAACGAAATTTGGTACAGAGGTTGAACTAGCATAGGGCACCTCAGTGTCATGTTTTATATCGCCGCCTTCTTGACGAAAACGTAATGGTAGCCACCCAAATGTTGAAAGATTAAATTAAATTACGACCAACCTAATCATCGGATCTCTACCAAATTTTGCAACATAATACCGTTATGTATGCAAAATGTTGTGACCAAACCACAAGGTTATCATCCCAATACTTTGCGGATGGCGGCCATGTATGTGTGCAAATCGATTCCCCTATCAATTCAAACACGGTGAAACCAAATTGAACGAAATTTGGTACAGAGGTAGCACTAGCAACTAACACCTCAGTGTCATGTTTTATATCGACGCCATCTTGACGGAAACGTAATGGCGGCCACCCAAATGTTCAAAACTTAAATCAAATTACGACTAACCTATACATTCGATTTCTACCAAATATTGCAACAACATATATAAGTATGGTCAGCGTCTTTTGACTAAACTACAAGGTCATCAGTCCAATAGTTTGCAGATGGCGGACATGTATGTGTGCAAATCGACTCCCCCTATCAATTCAAACACGGTGAAACCGAATTGAACTAAATTTGTTACAGAGATAGCACTAGCAAAGGACACCTCAGTGTCATGTTTTATTTTGCCGCCATATTGACGGAAACGTAATGGTGGCCATCCAAATGTTCAAAGCTTAAATCAAATTAGGACCAACCTAATCATCTGATTTCTACCAAATTTTGTAACAACATACCTTTATGTAAGAAGCGTTCTTTGAGCAAGCTACAAGGTCATAAGTCCAGTAGTATGCAGATAGCGGCCATGTACTGTATGTGTGCAAATCGATTTCCCATATCAATTCAAACACGGTGAAACCAAATTGAATGACATTTTTACAGAGATAGCATTAGCGAAGGGCACCTCATATTCATGTTTAATATCCGTATAGCACGTGTTATTTCAACAAGCTACTACAACCAACATTCAATTATACTCCTTGAAAAGGACAAAGAGTTATAACAATACCAATGCATTTAGGAGAAAGTAGGCTATATATTCTCTGCTGAACATCTTGTTTTTAATTAATCAAAATAGTTGTTATTCACTCTGCGGGGCCGACCTGATTACCTCAGTATCCCTTCGTAGCACTCCGCTCTGAATTCCAATGACATCGTCTTAGCTAAGCATTTTCTTGAGTGCCTATTTTACAGGTCTACCAACTTTCCGATGTATGCTGTTACTACTCCTGTCTTAACTTCAAATCTTGTTAACATGGTGAATTTAATTTGTCAAGTTTTATGATGGGGAGTTCCTCATTTATATGTTCGACTTTCTGCTGACTTAACGCTTTTCGGGTTCTCTTTTCAAGTACGTCCCTAGAAAAATAGATCCCTCGTAAATGTCGCACTTGACTGGTAATAGCTTCTTGCTGGATCGCTGCCTCATTTAATGTTGAGTGTTAATTACGACCCTTCAGCTATGCATTTTCTTGCTTCGTTAATGGCCCCTCTAACGACTTTTTTCACTTAAAATGTCAAAAATAATGGGACTTTATATATCCGCTAGTATTCAATAAGCCACCTGCATGTCTTGCTGTGCTTCTGAAGCTTATTTCACAACGAATTCTCCCCCTTGGTTTCTTACTGTTTCTATCAAACTCTAACATATTTTAATATAAATGATCAAGGGTTCACTTGTGCCAATATCCAAATGGGCACAGTATACATAAACAGATATGACTGAGCGTATTCTTAAGAGACACCAAGGCTGCCAACTGTTAATAAATGCATTCAATTTCCTTTGTCCAAATACCAATATAGGCTATCAGAAAGTATGCAAGCCGACAGCTTTAAACTATGCACTCGTATAGTACCTGACATTTTATATTAATTTAGAGTAACTTATTTACGTCAGTGCTACCAACATGATTCTAAGCCTGCTGAGAGGTCCAACTTTAAATACATGTAACTTCTATATTCTCATTTGGATTTCGACCAAATTTCGTATGTGCTTTGTGTACCATAACAGATATGACTATGCGTATTCTTAAGAGCAACCAGGGCTGCGAACTGTTAATAAATGCTGTCTCTATTTTGTTACCCTAATATCAATATATCAGAACGTATGCAAGCCAGTAGCTCTGAACTTTGCACACGTGTAGTGCCTAGCATTCTAGATTGATTTGGAGTAACTAATATACGTCAGTGCTGCCAACATGATTCGAAGCAGGCTGATAGGTCCAATTTTAAAATGCGTGTAACTTCTGTACTAACTAATGGATTTCATTCAAAATTGGCACAACAATAAATCATATTATTTCAGATTATTTCTGACCAATACATGCATGACATTGTTGCCAATATCATTTTACGCGCGCTGCTAAATCCAATGTTTAACTGCATGTAACGTCCATGCTATCCATTGGACTTCAACCAAATTTTGTATTCGGTACCTTAAGAGATGGAACTAAGAATATATTCTGTCACCAGGGCTGCCAACTGTAGTGCTCTATTAGGCTACATTATGCCAGGTATACAGTATTTCGAACTAATTAGAAATTTCAATATTACCAACTTAATTTCGTCAGTATTCTAGATAGATCCATATAGATTAATCATTGGCATGAATCTTACATTTTAAGAAAAGTAGGCTCTCTAGTTCGTCACGGACTTATTGTTTCCATTGTAATATGCACAATATAACGCTTAATTTTAAAGCGTCTGAGTAATTACTAAACAATAAATATTAAAAATGTCAAGCGAAAAATAAACAACTCTGATAAGATTTGAACCCCAGTCATACGGGTGAAAGGCTGACGCATTACCGCACAGCCAAACATGTCAACCAAAATTCGCCGTGATCAGTTGACTTACATACAACGTCTTAGCAAATAATGATTTAGACTAAACGATTTCTTCAGTGGAGTATATTTTTATACGTAAAGCATTTCATACTAATTTTATATTATCGCTATCAGTAGGCTATATAGCGTGCAATCTCATCCCATCCATCAGGACATAGACGAAAAAGCCGTAACGAGACTGAAGTCCAGGAAACTTGTTTGGAGGACAGCCAAGGAATTAGCTGCCATGCCTTTTAGACCTAAGGAGGCGTGGGAACAAGAATGGTCTCAATCACACTCGTCTGGCATTTCTGTAGGGATCCAACAATAAAACTGGCTGGGTTCAATCACCCACGCCCAACCTGTACCAATCTTAATAGGATACGCTGTGGTGTTGGAAGAAGTGCTTCTGTTCTCAACCAGTGGGGTTGGTTGATGTCTACTGCTTGTGACTGTGGTTCTGAAGTGCAAACGATCATGCACATTGTGAAGGACTGCCCTTTGTGAGCATTCTTTGGATCAATCGAAGACATCCGTCGTTTAACCCCTGATGCACTCACTTGGTAGGAGAGACCGGACATACGTCTGTGAGAGGCTATCATATTGCCGAAGCCTTTTTCACATTTCTTTGTCTTCTTATATTATTTATATATTTTGTGACCCGATTGTCAATTGTAACATCATACGTTAATAATAATTGAGTGCAACACTCAAACTAGTGAAATATAGGTCAGGCACATGATATCTGCTATAATAATAATAATAATAATAATAATAATAATAATAATAATAATAATAATAATAATAATAATATCGTATGGCCTCGGGTGCCTGGTGCAAGCTTTGTTAATTGACACCCAGAGGGTAGCTTGCATGTCGAATTTCGTCGTTCCTTTGAACGCTATGAAAGTCAAGGAGGTTAGATACCGTATCTAAACTCCTTGACACTACAGCGCTTTCAAGTAGAGATTGGAGGAACTTTGTGTTGGCGGAAAATCCCGAGATTAATTTTGCCATTGAACACTGCCTACTGAATTCAAATGGGTTCTATAACATGCCAACAACGTATGACATGAGTATCGTGATTTTTGTAGCCTTCAAAAATCACTTACCATGGCCAGGGGCGAACCTGCAATCTTGGGGTTGGTAGTCCGACACTATAACCACTCACCCACCGTGGCAAGCATGATATCTGCTGCCATCTTGTCTTGCAACTGAGAGGGCTCAGCTTTTTAAAGTTACTTCTGCAGTATAATATTACAATATAAACTTTTGATTTCGAATGGGCCTCGTCCTTTAGAACAGTTTAAACGATTCTCGGTTCGATAATCACAAATGGTGGGTTCTATGGTATGGATTATAAAGTTTGCATAATTCGCACGGCCGCCATCCTGAAATGGCACGGCTGATGACCTTGTAGTTTGGGCACAAGACGCGTCCCTTATGAAGGTACGTTGTTACCAAATTTATTAGAGAACGGATGATTAGTTTAGTCGTTATTTGATTTTATTTCACGTTTTGAACGTTTGAATGGCCACCATTCAGTTGTGGTAAAGATGGCGGTGATATAAAACATGACACTGCGGTGCCCTTTGCTAGTGCGACCTCGGCACCAAATTTCGTTCAATTCGGTTTCAACGTGTTTGAATTGACAGGGGAGCAGACATACACAGTACACACACCTACACAGACAGATATACAATTTTTGGCCCTGTGTAGATCTCATAAGCCTACTTTCATTTCTTGAAAAAAATTGGGAGCAGGATAAAAATTTATGGATTATTTAAGGGATTCTGTCGCCTAGAATTGGATTTAGAATTTTATGTTGGTATCTGCATTAACCTTACAGCTTCGTGCCTCCGCTATAATTGAGATGCGAGAATGGTGGTTTGTTGTGGCATTGTTGGGCTCTCATCTAATGAATTGTTATTAAGTCCTTCCTTGAGAATCAAGAAATTTGGTTGCAGTAAAGTTGAGGGAAAACTGTGTTGTGACGTTCTAGTGACAGTTCGTTCGTTCGTTTCCGAGTCCGATTAACAATTCGAAAGTTTTGCTGCCACAATGGCCTTGTCACTTTTCCTGTAAACATCTTCCATATTGCGGGGATTGTCCAGAAGAGGGCAGAGGAGTAGGTGTCTTGGATTTTGTTCGGCTCCACATTTACAAGAAGTGTCCTTGTACACCGGAAGAATGCTCCATATCTTCAAGTTAGATTTGCATCGGGGGACGCCCACTCTGAGACGATTAAGAGACTTCTATACATGGTCGGGAAGTTCGCTGCCAGGTGCTAGTTCTTCCTTGGGTGACATATCTTGGGACATTGAACGCCTTCATATGTTAAGACGATTTGACTCCTGTGTTCCCTGCATAGGAACAGTCCTAGAAATGAAACTCTTTCTGGATCTGAGGCGAGATTTTGCTGCCTGGTGACTGAGAATTGGGTGTCAGGGGTCAGTCTCCTGCTTTGTTCCCTCGGTGGTGTATTTTTGCAAATACACGGAATGAAAGAATTAGCTTTTGCTGTTCATTACTTTATATCAGTCTATTCATTTAAATTTCTTTCCCGCATACACCAACATCGAACCGTTACCTCCCGTTTTCCCCGTGCATTTGTTCATTTTTTGTCAGTTTTTTACAGAAACTCATATTTCGCTGAACCAGCCTGACAGCGTCCCATCGCTGCCTTCCGAACTTCCATTGCTTCAAGCCATGAAGACTTCCACATTAATCCGCTGGGCGTCATGTTCTTCACCAATCTACTACTCCATGAAGACACAGCTCCAAGAAGAATTTTATTTTTGTCAAGATTTTTCATGTTTATGTGCAACCTCTTTGTTCCTCCCCTCACTCACCCGCTTCCCCCTCTTCTCCCCTCCTCCTACTGCTCTCTCCCCGCACGCGCAGCTAGCCCGCTCGGTCACTTCACGTTCTACACTTCTGTTCTACACTTCTCCGCGTCGTGAGCAACCGCTCACTCACTCTCTTAAGAGCACTCAACTTCTTGTTGGTTATGCCGTCTAGGCTAGTGCTTTCGCTGCGTCTAGCAGCCCTCACTTGTACGCCGGCAGTCGACTCAGTCAGTTGAAGCTCAACTAGAGCTCGCCTCCTCAACTCAAGAGGCAATTTTTTAAATTCCACGCCATGTTGGAACTTTAATCTCAACCGTCAAAGGGAACTTCACCTTCGCCATGAAGCCAAGCTAAGTATTACTTCTACGTTCTTCAACTAATTTTAATGGATTTTAAATAGCTATATGCTTTTAATGATCATTTTATAGGCATTGTGAGATTACTATATTTGGGGCAATAATCATCCTTCGCGGGATTTTCCATGTTGGGCTTTTGTTTGTCTAAGCCGATCTTAACAGGAAGCAGCATTTCTTATGCTTATTAAATGAGAGATTTTCTCACAACGTGGGATACCATTGAATTACCCACTGTCTATAAAATACTTAGCTCGTTCCACCGCTGGAATAACTTTTGCCCTATTCTTCAGTCAGGATTGCTCTGGAACCTTCCAGAATCTGCAGTTATACCGTCATGTATTTTCCACTCGCATGTGGGAATACCTTTTCTAACTAAGGAATCTTCCTTATGAATTACTGATCAATAGCTAATTTTTCTTCTTCCGTTGGGATTTTCTCTGGCGCATTTAACTGTAATCTACAACTTTCTCAAGCAATAGACTCTCGCCTATCTAGTGTAACTAGTTATTTTCCATCATTGCAATAACTTTCTTTGCCATAAACCTTTTGTGCTACTACAGTGAACTTTTCATCTATTTCAACAGACTATAGAGAAAAACGGTGTTTGTTCAATATTTCATCCGCGTCGCGTTCGTCCGATTATTATAAATACGGCCATGAACACTTATCCTCAATTCCCTTTGATCTTTCCCAAACCTCTTACTAACAAGCCATAATAATAAAATTGTTATTTTAAGTCTTTTCCAATGAGGTGTCACTCTCAATAAGTGCCCTCCCTCTCTTGATTTATTTAAAACGAATTAATGTCTGCATAACTACGTGTCTGGTACACGCCTCAAATTATCTTGTTTCTCCCTTCTAATTTGGGAATACAATTCTTTCAACACATAAGTGAGTTATCTCTAGATTTCACGAAAGGGAAACTTGCCCCATTTGGCTCGTGATCCCTAGTTAATCATAGGAATTCTAGAACCTTCCTTTCGACTTTTCTCTTCAGGTTTCACAGTAAGTGACCTGCCCTATTTGCATAATCTTTACAAGTATTTATGTATAATCTACCCACCTGTTTTTTGTTGTTACTTTCGAAGTTGTTACTCTTTCTAAGATATTTACCGAGAAATTTCTCAAAGTACACACCTTGTACTTTGTTTATTGTCTAACTTTAATCACTTCAATTGTCTTTAAATTTTTAATTTTATCTTCGCCATTTCAAAATCTTGCGAAGATTTTAAAGTATATAAAAGGTTTGAAACCAAAAGAATTGTTAATTGCCTGGCGCAAGCTTTAGATGTTTTTGGAGGTCTGTGACCCCATTTGTTACAAAATCAAAATTATATATTTGTTACCAAACTATTACCCAACATTGTTAAATAAATTAAATTTTGGTTTTTGGATTTATCATTTCTCAAACATAACGGTTAGGCAAGATCCTGTCTTCCTTGACTCTTCCCACTTCATGCAAATAAATCTATTGATAGGGTGTTCACCACTTGTCGCATTTGAGCAAGAACTCTTAGTCATAACTTATGTCAAACTCTCTTCCTATTTCTCCATCCTTTTTTCTCCGGTCCGAAACCCACTTTCTTTTTTTTTCAGGATCTTCCCTTGGGGGTTAGGTTATTCCCAAGCTAATAATCTACCCAAAATTTGGTCCCAGAAACCCGGGAGAGTCCATTTCTGTCTATTTATGAGAATCTATTTGTCATTTATTGCTCAAAGTCCATTTGACAATATTTTGCAAATCATTAATATCTTCTATGAATTTTTCAGCTATAACTCCGCAGTGCAAAGCTGGTGAAGGTGATAGAGGTCGTTCCTGTCTTCTTCAGCCTGTCTTACTTGCAACCTGTCTTCTGCTGCCAACCTGACAGCATTTTCAAAATCTCGGTACAGTTTCGTAAGTTGTACTTCAATTTACCTATTTTCAACATGTTAACTGAAATGGATGAAACTCTCATTGCCAGACGTTCTTCCTTCAAAGGGCAACTCACCAGATTTAGAAATTTTCTAAACAAAATAAATCCCGCCGAGTGTGATCTCGACGTCTTGACACAACGCCTTTAGTTGTACGAACGGTCCTATGATTACTATGATCGAATTCAAACCGAAATTGAATCCGCTTGCCCAGAACTTCAATCGGATCTGGACGAGGTTGAACCCTTGTATTTTGAAGGGATTGCCAAGGCCCTCCAACTGATCCGCAGTATCTCAGAACCGGACACTAGGATCATCAATCCGGCCCAGTTCGCACCCGCTTCAGTTCATAAGGACAAACCGAAACTTTTACTTCCAAAGATAAGCCTACCTCACTTCTCAGGCCAGGAAGGTGAATTGTATTCCTTTTACGAACTTTACTGCTCCCTTATTCATGAAAACACAGCCATTCTCGATATCCATAAGTTCTATTTCCTGCGTTCGTCCTTGGAAGGCCAGGCCTTGGCCTTGATTGAGTCACTGCCTTTAAGCGCAGATAACTACCACATCGCATTTAATCTCCTTAAAGAGAGATATGGTAATTTACGTTTGTGTGTTGCTCGCCACATTCGCTGTCTGTTCAACCTGCCAGTCGTAAAACCTAATGACGTCACCTCTTTATGAGACCTGTTAGACTCCATTCAATTGCACGTGAGAGCGTTATATCAACTCAAGCAGCCAGTCCAAACTTGGGACACCATCCTTATTTATCTAGCTACATCCAGATTCGATTTTTCGACATTAAAGCCTTGGGAAATCGAACTCACTCGCAAGGATGAGCATTCTTTCGAACACTTAATCTGAACAGCCGGTGCCAAGTCCTTACAGCACTCTAATTTCAGTGCGAAAATGTCGAAACGAGTCATCAGTGTCATATTCTGGATAAAAAAACTTGTCTCTTCAAATGGACATCAGCACCCATCTGTCGAGAACAAGCAAACCCGTTCTGCCTCTTTCAACCATCCAAGAGAACATATTAGGCCGCTCAACAAAGCTTTAAAATGCACGCTCTGTAAAAAGTTTCACACTTTGTACTCGTGCAAATCCTTTAAAGAATTGTCTGTTGAAGACAGAAGGAAGTTTGTCTTCAATAGTAAACATTGCTTCAGCTGCTTGTCACCTAAACATTCTTCATCTAATTGTACGTCTTCCAACCTCTGTTTTCATTGCAAAAGACCACATCATTCTTTATAGCACTTTCATGATCAATCGAGGTCACCAGTACCTGCTTCTTCAAACTCCATGCAGAGCAGCTCCGAACAAACTAATGCTTCTTCCTGCATTTCTAACGCCGAAACTTCTCACAGTGCACAGGTCCTGTTGTCCACTGTACAATTCGAAATTCAAGATAAATTTGGAAATTGGTTTCGAACCCGCGGTCTTCTCGACTCTGCATCAACTCACAACTTTATATTCGCAATCGTTAATTAAAAAACTAGGCCTTTCTTCATCACCTACTTCCATCAATGTATCCGGCATTGACAATTTGAAAACTCAAGCCTTGCAATCTTCAAAATTGAAAATCAGAGACATTTGTCAAAGAAACACCAATCTTAACTTAAACTGTCTCATTCTTACCAGTATTGGCAAGGACACTCCTAGCAGCTCTATTAATACTTCCGGTTTAAAGATTCCTTCGCATTTAAGGTTAGCTGATCCTCAGTTTAATGCTCAAGGCCCCATTGAGATACTTTTCAGTGCCAATATTTTCTGGAATTGCCTTCGTGAACAAACCCGTAGGCTATCTTCAAACGTGGTCGCCAGAGACACCTATTTTGGTTGGGTTATTACTCATGAAATCCGACATCCCAGCCTTCAAACCAAATCGCAATGTCATTTTGTTATTGCCGATTCAAATCCCTTTTCTGAAAAAGAGAATACTTATGTTTCTGATCTCGATACATTTGAAAAACACTTGCCGAAACGATGTCTCATTGTAAACAACTACGTCACCTTTGCAAGTTGTTTAAATGGTTTTGCCTTATTTCCGCACAAAATGGCAATTCAAGTTCGCCTCGCCTTGGGTCACTTTGTTTACCTTCTCATGTCATTTTTTTGGCAGGTAATTGTTTAAACTTTCTATCGAAAACTATCTTCCCCTTGTGTAAAACCATGGCTATCAGTCACCATCATTTTGCTGTTAGCTATGTTTCACTTCTCTTGCTATTTATTAGGAAGGCCACGGTCGCCTCCTTCCCCCTTCCTCACACTCGGAAGCCGATTTTGAAGCCGCTTGAAAATCTGAGTTCTCTAGCATCTAGAAAAACTATTCTTACGCATAAACTCCTTCTCAACGTCCCAGCTTCTCTTCTTTGTTCAGAAGAATTAAGCTTTTTTCTGTTGAAAATTGTCGCATTCCGTGATCCTCAAAATTATGCGAAATTGATTACTTACTCTGTTTCATATGTCTTTAAATTGTTTTTTCACGTCCAAGCTACGATTGACTGCATGCCGTGTTACCTGAATATCCACTTTACGCCTCAGCTGATTGCACTAGCCTTGTTTGTTTATTTTGAACTGCTTGTTTGTCAATCTTGTTTGTATACAAGCTCGGGTAAGGCCAAGCTGCCGTTTACTACCTCTATGCTTGACAAAGGTCAGAGCAAGTTTTCCTTATCTCAACTTTGGCTGACTGCCAACCATTGTCTTGCGAGTTGCTCCCGTAATTTCAGAAGCTGCTCACCTCCTTCCCAAAATAAACTTGTTCTGGTCAAGGACTCTTTCAGATATTTATAATCGTTATCTCGCTGTACTATGTGGGTCAAGGTCGATCTAGCCTATCTCTCCCACTTGTTCACACTCGTATCCTATAGCTGTTTCTATCCTTGTTTCAGAACATCGTTGCATATTTTTTTCCCGCTCATGTATTGCATCCTGCTTATATATTTTGCACTTTTATTGTTCATTGATGAACAAATTTTTTTTCTCTCGTCTTAACACTCGATGTGTTTTTGTATCTAAGCTTGTTACGTCACGTTTCTTGATGACTTAAGCATTTTTCTGATTAACCCCTTTGATGCTTATTATAACTTAAGGTAGTTGTTTACGGCTACTAGATTGTTGTTACCTATGGCGCTCATGCCTTCTTCTCGCATAGTTCCTTTGTTTATTTGGTATATTCTTATCCTTAATCGATGTACTTGTTTCTATACGCTTTGTGTAAATTTGTTAACTATCCCTTCGCATCTTGTCGCGATCTTTACTAGAGCTTTATTTCTCGCAGCTTCTAGCTACTTTGTGATTGACTGCGTTGTTAATTCGCGTCCGTCACCCCCGCATTCTAATAACCCTGATAACTTGCTACTACTTACACCTGGTCAGTTCCTCATAAATGCCACCCCCTTTTTCCTTTCTTCCTCTAGCATAGATCTTTGGCGTAATGATCAATTGTTACTCAGGAGGGAAGGGAAGAGTCAGAGAAAGAATCATCTTTACTACCCAAATGTTTATTATAAGACCTCTTTCATACTGTGTTCTTGTTCTCTGCTGGTGTTTGCTGTTGTTCCCCAACATGGTGTATTTTTGCAAATACACGGAAAGAAAGAATTAGCTTTTGCTGTTCATTACTTTATATCAGTCCATTCATTTAAATTTCTTTCCCGCACACACCAACATCGAACCGTTACCTCCCGTTTGCCCCGTGCATTTGTTCATTTTTTGTCAGTTATTTACAGAAGCTCATATTTCGCTGAACCAGCCTGACAGCGTCCCATCGCTGCCTTCCGAACTTCCATTGCTTCAAGCCATGAAGACTTCCACATTAATCCGCTGGGCGTCATGTTCTTCACCAAGCTACTACTCCATGAAGACACAGCTCCAAGAAGAATTTTATTTTTGTCAAGATTTTTCATGTTTATGTGCAACCTCTTTGTTTCTCCCCTCACTCACCCGCTTCCCCCTCTTCTCCCCTCCTCCTACTGCTCTCTCCCGCACGCGCAGCTAGCCCGCTCGGTCACTTCACGTTCTACACTTCTGTTCTACACTTCTCCGCGTCGTGAGCAACCGCTCACTCACTCTCTTAAGAGCACTCAACTTCTTGTTGGTTATGCCGTCTAGGCTAGTGCTTTCGCTGCGTCTAGCAGCCCTCACTTGTACGCCGGCAGTCGACTCAGTCAGTTGAAGCTCAACTAGAGCTCGCCTCCTCAATTCAAGAGGCAATTTTTTAAAGTCCACGCCATGTTGGAACTTTAATCTCAACCGTCAAAGGGAACTTCACCTTCGCCATGAAGCCAAGCTAAGTACTACTTCTACGTTCTTCAACTAATTTTAATGGATTTTAAATAGCTACATGCTTTTAATGATCATTTTATAGGCATTGTGAGATTACTATATTTGGGGCAATAATCATCCTTCACGGGATTTTCCATGTTGGGCTTTTGTTTGTCTAAGCCGATCTTAACAGGAAGCAGCATTTCTTATGCTTATTAAATGAGAGATTTTCTCACAACGTGGGATACCATTGAATTACCCACTGTCTATAAAATACTTAGCTCGTTCCACCGCTGGAATAACTTTTGCCCTATTCTTCAGTCAGGATTGCTCTGGAACCTTCCAGAATCTGCAGTTATACCGTCATGTATTTTCCACTCGCATGTGGGAATACCTTTTCTAACTAAGGAATCTTCCTTATGAATTACTGATCAATAGCTAATTTTTCTTCTTCCGTTGGGATTTTCTCTGGCGCATTTAACTGTAATCTACAACTTTCTCAAGCAATAGACTCTCGCCTATCTAGTGTAACTAGTTATTTTCCATCATTGCAATAACTTTCTTTGCCATAAACCTTTTGTGCTACTACAGTGAACTTTTCATCTATTTCAACAGACTATAGTGAAAAACAGTGTTTGTTCAATATTTCAACCGCGTCGCGTTCGTCCGATTATTATAAATACGGCCATGAACACTTATCCTCAATTCCCTTTGATCTTTCCCAAACCTCTTACTAACAAACTATAATAATAAAATGTTTATTTTAGGTCTTTTCCAATGAGGTGTCACTCTCAATAAGTGCCCTCCCTCTCTTGATTTATTTAAAACGAATTAATGTCTGCATAACTACGTGTCTGGTACACGTCTCAAGTTATCTTGTTTCTCCCTTCTAATTTGGGAATACAATTCTTTCAACACATAAGTGAGTTATCTCTAGATTTCACGAAAGGGAAACTTGCCCCATTTGGCTCGTGATCCCTAGTTAATCATAGGAATTCTAGAACCTTCCTTTCGACTTTTCTCTTCAGGTTTCACAGTAAGTGACCTGCCCTATTTGCATAATCTTTACAAGTATTTATGTATAATCTACCCACCTGTTTTTTGTTGTTACTTTCGAAGTTGTTACTCTTTCTAAGATATTTACCGAGAAATTTCTCAAAGTACACACCTTGTACTTTGTTTATTGTCTAACTTTAATCACTTCAATTGTCTTTAAATTTTTAATTTTATCTTCGCCATTTCAAAATCTTGCGAAGATTTTAAAGTATATAAAAGGTTTGAAACCAAAAGAATTGTTAATTGCCTGGCGCAAGCTTTAGATGTTTTTGGAGGTCTGTGACCCCATTTGTTACAAAATCAAAATTATATATTTGTTACCAAACTATTACCCAACATTGTTAAATAAATTAAATTTTGGTTTTTGGATTTATCATTTCTCAAACATAACGGTTAGGCAAGATCCTGTCTTTCTTGACTCTTCCCACTTCATGCAAATAAATCTATTGATAGGGTGTTCACCACTTGTCGCATTTGAGCAAGAACTCTTAGTCATAACTTAAGTCAAACTCTCTTCCTATTTCTCCATCCTTTTTTCTCCGGTCCGAAACCCACTTCCTTTTTTTTTTTCATCATCTTCCCTTGGGGGTTAGGTTATTCCCAAGCTAATAATCTACCCACTCGGCATTTGCAGCAACGGCCCTCCGAATGTTGGGCAGTGCTATTCCTACAAGTGGGTACAGTTTCCGTACTGGTGTTAGTTTCAGGCATCCAGAGATTATACGGACAGTATCATTAACCACAATATCAACCTGCTCTGCATGAGTAGATGAATTCCAAACAGGAGCAGCATATCCAGCAGCTGACGTACACAAAGCAAGTGCAGATATCCTTAGCATGTGTGGACTGGCTCCCCAAGTAGTTCCAATCTACTTCCTAATTATACCATTACGGAAGTTTACTTTCCTTTTCGTGTTCAAACAGTTTTGTTCGAATGTCAGAGCACGATCCAGCATTACTCATAGGTATTCTGTTCTTGGGCAATGTCTCAGATGTTCCCCTCCCCATCTGATATCTATCTGTCGCCTCGTTTCCTTGTTCCGCAGATGAAATGCACACACCTGTGTTTTGCTAGGGTTTGGCTTGAGATGGTTTCCTTCATAGTACTTGGAGAGTTATTCCAACGCTGAAGCCAGCTTTTCCTCTGCTTCTTCAAAGGATGAGGCCTGAACTGTTACCGCTGTATCATCGGCATATTCGGGTGTTTACGGGGATTGGCTGGTCATTATTGTAGATGTTATACAACGCTGGTGCAAATACGCTGCCTTGTGGTGGACCATTCTTCTGGGTTTACCATCTATTTTTCTTACCCTACAGTGAGACCTGGAATCTTCTGTTTTGGAGTAAGGTGTTGATGAGGGATGTTAGAGGGTGGTTCTTCGCAGTGATTTTGGCTTAGGCACAAAATATTCATGAGAAATTGCCAAAAGTCATTGAATTTCATTCATACTCATCTGAGAGTAAACATTTAAGTGAATAATGATCTCTCCCTGAAAATGAAGTTACTATTCATCTTTCTAGCATTTAAGTTTCGAAATAATGCAAGTTAACATAATTTTGTGTTCAGTCTTCCAAAATATCTGATTGTTACAATTTTTTTTTGGTCGGCTGTATTTGGATATTTTTGATAAGATTTTGAGATTTTAGAGACAGTTTGGGGAAAGCTATTCTCCAAGTGGTTCTCCATGGGTTTCAAATACACACCTCGTAAATACCAAGATGATACCTAACTTGAGGATTGGCCGCCTCCTTCCCAAAACCAGTCCTAACTAAAAAATATATTTACTCTAACAGACGCCTAAATTAATTTATCATGTTCATGTCCTCAGTGGGGTCCAGGAAGGGTGTACCGAAAGCCTACTGATGAGTCCAACTTGACACAACCCTGTGGTCGTGGTGAGAGAAATAACACACACGACTACGCATTGGAGGTGCACTGTAGAAATTGTTGATGTCGTTGTTTCCTTTGAGGGGTTTCGACATCATGGTCATTTATCCCCATGCACTTGGGTGAGTGTTTTTAAGTATGATGACCTGTGTCATTGTAGTATCTGCAGCAGTGCAAGTAATTGATTTCAGGTGAGAATTGGAACCATCGCATCATTTGCCTGGACTAGAAGTTGGAAACGGAAAATCACTTCCAGGATGGCTCATGTGGGAATTAAACCCACCTCTTCTCGGCTTTCCTTGACGAGGCCGAGTATACCCCACTCCAACCCTCAGACCAGAATTAAATTCCTTAGCAGAGCCGGAAATCGTACCCGGGCATTCGGGATGATGGCCAGGAATGCTAATAGCTACACCACGAGGTGGTCCTGTAGAAATACTGTATACCGTGATATTGGTTTAGATTCACTGTATTCAAAATCTCCATTAATTAATTTATCTATCTTATGGTTTTTAGTGTCCGTAGACATGTTCGGCTCGCCAGAGGCTGTAGCTGCTTCAAGCGGACACCCATAGGGTGAGCTACAAGTTCCGTTCAATTTCAAGTAGTTCCAACTATGACTGCCAGATGTCACTGGTACCTTGTGGTGAACGTTGGAATTTTGATAGAGCGTTCCATCGTAATCTAACCTAGAAATTTAGCTTCACACAAGCTTAGTCTGTGGAAGGATCTTTTACTTGCCATAAATCTATGACATGGGACCGCCGGCTTTACTTCCCCTCCGAAGGAAGGCATACTGAAGGATTTTAACGCTCTTCAAAAATCCGACGACTTCAGACTGGTTTGAACCCGGTATCTTGGTCACAGCAGTTCAGAATGCTACCAACTGCCCCACCGAAGCCACATCTCCATTAATGTTAATGCATACGAAGCAGCAGATAGACACTGGTAGGGAAGTCTGATTTTTGGTCCAACAGGTGAATATCAATCTCAAGCTAGCTTCTGTAAGGGTAGGGGCGAGGTGGCGCAGCAGTCATGCCATGCCGTTTGCCTTTCGCCAAGGCAGATTGTGTTCGATTCCCAGTCAATGCATGGCATGTCCTGTGGTTCAGATTCGACATAAAAACGGAGATCCGTGGCTCGTGATTGCAAGATTTACGGTCACATAAAACTACAAACTTCCTTCCTTTTCTTTCCTTCGGTAAAGTTAGCCTCACCACAAATACATAATTCAGTGACTTGATTAACTACGATTAAGACAACACCAAAATGTGCCACACAATGGTCGACTTTCAGGTAATACCTGATATGAAAGAAACCAAGAAACGCTTGTAATTTGACCCGTTTGCCACCAATATTTGGCTTTCTGATGCCAATCCATCATCCTTTAGCGAATACAAGCTTGTTTTGAAAGACAATCAAGGACCCATTACTGTTTATACTTTTACCGTCATTCCGTATAGGAGGTAATATTGAGATCAAGCTGCTCAAGCGATGTGTCGATGATCCAATGAAATCTATATTATGTTTTGCCCAGGGTGCCAGGCTTTTCGTTCCGCATAAATTTGCTTTTCATTCATGTACTTTAATTGCACATGGGGGTAATTCCCCGGGGGCAAATTGTGCTCTCACCAACAACAATGTCAAACACACTGAATGCACACAAGTCATGATTTGGGAACTATAGTAATTACATCGTAGTAGTAATACAACATTTCAGTCTTCTCTTAAACACATTAATATGTTTGGGGGTAGGCTCTAAGACTGTGACAGGTAATGAGTTCAAATTAATTATCAATACCACGATTATTTTCCATAATTTGTACGCTGCGGTTGGCCCTAAGCTTTGTGCGAATGATCTACCCTGCTCATGTAGGTGGAATTTTCCAGACGTTTGCTTACTTCTCCCCATGCTGGTCGATTAGTGTACGTGTTAAAAATAGTGTATAATCTGGATTTCGTCCTTCTATCTTCCAGAGATTCACACCCTAGTTTTCCAATCATTCGAGTAACATTGGTGTGGGGATCAAACCCATCTCCTCTCAATTTTCCCTCACGAGGCTTAACGTATCCCGTCCCAACCCTCAGACTAGAATTATATTTCTTGGCAGAGCCGGAAATCGAACCCAGACCTCCGGGCCGTTGCCCAAGAATGCTAACCGCTACACCACGGGGTAGTCCTGTAGAAATGTACCTAGGATTAAAATCGTTGGGCACAAACCCAGCAGCCTTGCTTTCTACCATCTCCACCTCATTGATGAACCCTAATGATGCGCTGAGCCGTAATATAGTTGAACCAAGAGGTTATTATTATTATTATTTAGCGTATGGCATGGTACATTTACATAACACTAGCTGTTGTTTGAGTCTTCAGTCTTTTGACTGGTTTGATGCAGCGCTCCATGCCTCCCTGTCCTCAGCTAATCGTTCCATCTCTACATACTGTAGTTACCACACCCTACATCTGTTTAACATATTCTAACCTTGGTCCACCCCTACAGTTCTTGTCCTCGACCCTTCCTTCCATAACTAAGCTTGCTATTCCAGGGTGCCTTAGTATGTGTCCTACCAACCTATCTCTTCTCTTCATTAGCAGTCGCCAGAAACATCTCTCCTCTCCCACTCGTCTTAATACCTCTTTTTATATACTCCTTGCTTCATGCATCACTGGTATTTTGCTTCCTAAGGAACAGAAGTCTCCTACTTCCTCCAGCTTTTCACCTGCCAATTTGATGTCCATAGAAGTTTCTGATTTATTTCGGCTGCATTCCAATATTTTTGTTTTACATTTATTAATTTTCATCATGAATTCTTTCCTCAAGACGGAGTACATACCATTCAAATACTCTTTCAAATCCTCAGGCGTGTCGGCCAAGATGACGATGTCATCGGCAAATCTCAGAGTTGAAATTATTTCACCTTGAATCTTCACTCCCACTTAAAAAAATTCTCCAATTTCCTTCATTGCTTCTTTAATGTAAAGATTGAAAAGTATGGGAGATAAGTTGCAGCCTTGCCTTACACCTTTCTGAATACCAGCTTCTCTCTCATGTCCTTCAGCTCGAATGACTGCTGTCTGGTTTCTGTTTAGATTGTAGATCACCCTCCTATCCCTGTACTTTATTCCAATCGTTTTCAAAATGTCAAACAATTTAGTTCAATCAACGTTATCAAAAGCCTTTTCTAAGTCTACAAATGCCATGAACGTTCTCTTGTCTTTCCTTATTCTACCTTCCAAAAACAGCCTAAGACTTAGTACAGCTTCCCTTGTTCCTACATTTCTCCTGAAACCAAACTGGTCTTCACCCAACTCCGTTTCTATCCGGCTTTCCATCCTCTTGTAAATTATTCTTGACAGGGTCTTTGAAACATGAGTAATCTAGTTGATTGTACGGTAATCTTCACATCTGTCAGCTCCCACTTTCTTCGGTATAGGGATGATAATATTCTTCTTGAAATCAGGGGGTACCTCACCTGTCTCATAAATCCTACATACCAAGTGAAATAACCTGATCAGACCTTCATCTTCTATGCAGCGTAGCAACTCAATCGGTATATCATCTATGCCTGGTGCTTTGTTCCTGCTTAAGTCTTCCAATGCTCTGTCAAATTCGGATCTCAGTTTTAAATCTCCTTTTGCATCCTCATCAATTTCCTCCTCCCTTTCCATTACATTATTCTCAATCTAATTTCCCTTATACAAACACTCTATATAAACTTTCCATCTAACAACCTTTTATACCCTATCTGTTAGAGGCTTTCCATTTGTGTCCTTAATATTACAGCACTTATTCTTAAATTAAATTAAATTAAATTAAATTAAAACACATTAAACATATGCATTAGCATTTTAAAGAATAAATATTAGAATCAATTTTGATGAGGAGACACATGTTCAACAGATAAAATGTTTAGATTTACAAAGTAATATTTAAATTTGAAATCCAATCAAGAGCAGGCTGCGTTTCATCATGAAAGTCTTTCAGGTTCCCATCATAGGCTCGAAGGCTGCTGTCCTCCGCAATATGTTGGATGGTCTGTATTTCAAATCCAGAGTCGCACTGAGGTGACGAAGCCTCATTCCACTTGTATAAGCTGTCTGTGCAGACCCCATGTCCCGTTGGAATCCTGTTGAGTGATTTCCGTGTATGGCGTGGTAGTTCCATTCCAGCTGTTTTATCGATAGGATCATGAAGTTTCTATATTTCTCGTGGAATAAATTATTTCATATCTCAGACCACTTTTTGTCAATATGAAAATTATTTAATTGTAGAGATTCCGCTGTTAGGATGGGTGGTCGGCGGGATTTCAAGCGACTTATCTTTACTGTAGGTATGTCGAAATGAATAAGAAGCTGTGGAGTGGAGATTATCTTTTGATATTCCCTCAGTAGAGAGTCTTGTCTACGTAAGTCAGGTGGTGGAATGTGACTTAGAGGTGAAAGCCGGTACAGAGGTGTGGAACTGATGAAATCTGATATTATCCTCATCGCCGAATTCAATTGGACATCGATCTGCTTCGCATGTGGACTGTTAAGCCACACCGGTGCACAGTATTCAGTATCTGAATAGACAAGTTCTAAAGCAGAAGATCAAAATGTTGTTGCTTTAGCTCCCTATTGAACCCTTAATAAGCTACGCGTATTAATGATTCTAATTATTCATTTCATTATATTCTGATTTTACTGCCAGAATCATACAGGAAGGCCAGACTGGATTGCGAAATATCAAGCTTATGTGGAGACAGTACGTTTGAACGTGCCCAGTCCTGAAACAAAGGAGTGACGAGATCGGAATGTTTGACAGATACTTTATCAGACAAAGGTGTGTTGGGGTCCTGACTCATTTCAGACCGTAATTTCTTTGTCACCCTAGCGTTACGAGTAAGATAGTTGCTGGATGAGAGATATGAGAGGAACTTTCAACCAATCATAGGACAGAGGCTTCTGTTCTAAACTGCGACATTGACGTCATGAACTACCAATCAGAGAGGGTCACCGATTTTAGCGCCAAGGGAGCGTCTGACGCCGGCTTGAAGTTGAAAGCGGGAAAGATTGGATTAACGAAATCTATGATCGATTCCAGAGCACGATAACCCCATTGTGACCTGTATAATTTTTCAAACTGTTTGATACCTGTTGCATGCCAATAGTCGCATTATTATAGAAGTTAGTGATAGATTTCCCTCTCCCTCCGTCCTTTTGCTAAATTCACATAAATACTGTCGTCTGAGTGACGACGAGGTTGATTCTTGGTGACACCGTGAGGTGATCACTTATTCTTTTCCATACCGTGAAGATATACTGTGTTAAATTTATCAGAGATAGGGTCATCATTGAAAACATTATAATAAAGTTGTGTGCGCACAGCTGAGTGTGAAATTTGTGTATCGGTAAGATTTTAGTAGTCTCCCACGACTACAACTATTAGGGAAAGTCTACATTTAATTTTGCACTAGACAAATGGTGAATAAAGTAACTATTGGCAAAATTTAGATAGAAAATTACGTGTGACTATAAATAACATTTTATTTTTGTTATTTTTATTCAACGTCAAGATGGAACTCCAGACCCAGAGGAAGACATCGAACCAACGTTTCTACGGCTCCATGTGGTCTGAGATGAGCTAAACACTTTGGAGAGAGAATGTCAGGCGATGTTCGATGAGACGACGCAGAAAGAGGAATAAGTACTAAATAATTTAATTATTTGACAAACTGGTTATGGTTTTGTGGGAACATATTATTTTGTGTAAATATTTTATTTTATTTTTGTCTTCGTGTTTTATTGTAGTTGGTTTGTGGTACTGACACACTTTAGTTTAGTTCATGAGCAACGTGGCATGAATTCTATCTGTATGAAGATTTTTTTTTGTTGATGTCAAGTACACGGGGCAAGCGTACTCGAGTGCGCTTCGCTACCGTAAAATGCGCGGCTAAGCGACACAAATTGGGAACCGATATCATAACAGAAGCGAAACTGAATTAACTAGAGTAGATAATAGAATTGGTGGGAAATCTTTTTATTGTATAGATTTTTATTGTTACACAGGCTTGTCTGTTAATTGCCGTTTGTTGCATTTTTGATAAGTGAGGGGTCATATGCCCAATGACTTTATCTGTTGATGAAGTTTCCCTTTTAGTGTCTTGGTACACAAAATCTATGATATTTGATTGGAGTGTCGGCCCGTGGTAGATTTGTGTTGTGTTCTGCCCTAAATGCTTTGTTGAGTCTGCAAATATATGTTTTATGGGATAGGAGTTTTCGGGAACCCTGGTTTCTGTCTGAAGCTTTGGCCAGGTTAAGCATTTAATCCTTGCGAGGAAAATGTTGGAATCCCCTTCTACGATGTTCTTGCAATTCTTTGGAATTGACAAGAAGTGTGTGAATTTATGTGTCGCGATTAACAGGTGGCGGAACGGGACTGTCTAGTCTCTTGTTATAAATAGCATGACTCTAAGCTTCGACAAGGAGGGCTGGTTTTGAACACAGACGCTAATGAGTGGTAAGTGAAGGTATTTCTACCCGGCGCACTCCATCAGATAAGGAGCAAGCTGTGCTCATTAGTATTCACGGACCAGGCCTCCGTTCTTCGTAAATGTTTATCTTATATTAAAATAAAGCCTGTTTAATGATAAAAGAATTGTAATCGGTAAATGGGTGCTGTTCGCGTTTTGATTGATCGAGTCCCAGCGTGTTAGCTTATTCATGCTTTTATTTCATGTAAATATCATCGGATTTTAGGCATCTTATTTCTTGTTTAATTATTGTCATGTTCTTTGACCTCGGGTGGTCTCGATGTTCGGCCACGTTGTTGTCATGTATATGTTGAGCAATTGAGCCATTGGGCAAGCTTCTGTTTTGCTGGGAGTTTCCTGACTCACTGCGATCTCGATGGAGATCAATTAGTTTTTTTAAATTTTAAATGGTTGCGTGTGTCAGTAAAATTTTAATTGTTGGTAAGATATTCTTTGAGTGTGTCCCATAAAGCCATAATAATGGTTTGCAGTATGGGGGTTTGCAAGCATATTGGCTGTTCCATCTGTGAGCAAATCTCCATCAAAAGTACTTATTTCTTCTCTAGCGTAGTTATACGCGTGCATACATATTAATCAGACAAGTGGAATTTGATCCACAATTTTATTTCGTTGGAATGGACCTTTCTAGGCCACTCAGATCTGTGTAAATTATTGTACTGTGGGAGTAAAGTTCAGGGTGGACTTTGTTTATATTATTTTTTATGTTTTGTTGTTTTTATTCAGTTATTAAATGGTGGTAATTTTATTTGTTTTTCACTCATTTCCTAGTTTATAGTTTTGCATATGGTCCTTGTATTTGTAAGCAGCCGTCTGGTATTTGAGCTCTTGTGAAAGCATATCCGGACTGAACGCTCCCCGAAGTTTGATTCTCGTATATACGACGCTGTTATATACAAGGGCACACTATGTGATTTCACATAACTTCTGCAAGATGTTATTGCGTGATCTTAGTTTTGCTGCAGTGTTCTGCAAGTGCTTCTTGAAGGACAAAGTCCTATTGAGAGTAACGCCTAAATATCTTGCAAAATGTTGTTGATGGAGGAGTTTCTCGTTAAAGATGGCATTTGGCTTTGTATTTGCCAACCTGTTGTTTAAGTGGAAACAACTAACTTCAGTCTTTCTAAGATTCGGTGTTAGTCTCCATTTCTTGAAGTATTCATTCATAATGCTTAGATCTGTGGAAAGAATCTGTTCGCTCTTCTTAAGAGTTCTTTGTTGAGTTGCCAAAGCCAGGTCATCTGCATAAATTAATTTTCTCGGTTGCGTTATAGGGAAGTCTGATGTGTACAAGTTAAAGAGAACTGAAACTAAAACTGAACCTTGTGGGAGTTAATTCTTCAGTTTCTTTTGCTTACGGTACTTATTTTGGTCCCAACAACCACTTCGAAATATCCTTCAGACAGCATATTGCTTATAAGCTTGTTCATAGTTTGACATGTTATAATACGCATCAGTTTACAGAGTAATCCATCCTTCCATACCATGTTAGGCTGCTGTAAAGTCAACAAAAGCAACAGATGTTTTAAGTTGTTGTTGAAACCCTGCTTCTATATGAGTGGTGAGATTTAGTACTTGATCTGTGCAGCTTCTACTTAGTCTAAAGCCGGCTTGTTCAATAGGTCTTACTTCATGACTATTCGAACCAAGTCGGTTGAGGATGAGGCTGTCCAGAACTTTGTAGCAACAGCTTAGTAGAGCTATCGGTCGATAGCTAACTGGTTTAGCTTTTTTCTTACCAGTTTTCAATTCAGCTATGATTTTCGTTTCATTGAAAGCTTTCGATAGTTTACCAGTGATCATTATTGGCGCGTTACTATTTTAAGATCCTAACTTGGGCGCTATTTCCATTTAGCGGTTATTACTTGAAATTCTAAGATATCGTGTTTACCGGCAATCTCTCGTAAAATGAAAAGTGCCCGCAAAGAGAATGTCATCTCGACCAAAGGAACTTGTTATAACAATATATATGTGGGGAACTGTTAATACGAGAAGAAAAACTGAGAGCCATGATGACCAGTGGAAAATTATATCTGTTCGATGTGTTATGAAACGAAGTTTGAACTTTGTCTTGTTGTGATTGAACAGTTCTCATTTGCGCCTATGTGTTCGTCGTGTTCATTTGGAAGGAATCTCTTTTGAGCATGAATAAGTATTTTGAAGCTGTCGTCTGTGAACTTCAGTACATCTCCGGAAACGTTAAGTCTGATCTTATTGATACAGTATTTATTTAAAATGTATCATCATGCATGAAACTACAAGGAGAAGTATTAGTTACTAAAACATGTCCTCCAAACTTTCAGTGTTAACGTGTCTCTTCCTTTCTTCTATGTAGAACAAGACTGGAGATTCGACTATTTTGAGGTTAACCTTGTCTTGTCATTTTTGTCCTTGCCTTTTCATAATATACATACTGAACCCTTGCAAAGAAGCATATGAGACTCAGATTCGGGGCGTAACAGGTCATATTCGTAAGTTGCTGTCAGGGCGCTTCATTAACTTGCAGGGTAACATATAACAAAATAACATGCAGGAAAGAGTGAAGCCAGGGTTAAAAACAACTGAATTTAATAACAAATCACCATATTTACACATAAACAATTAACAACAAAACTCCCAACTGACTCCCGCTTAATAAAAATGCCAAACAAAAATTGGGCGGTATCTCTGGAGAGATTAATTACCTGGACCAAGTGTCCTTAAATAAAGATACAAAAGTGACCATATAAGTGCGTACGCCGTTCTACATGCACCACGATGTGTACTTTGAATGCGTGATTCGTTATCATCCAGAGTGACCCTTCAGACAACGAATCCGCATTTCCTAGAGCTAGACCGACACAAGGGAACACAACTACAATACTTAAATTAAACCGACACTTCCTAAATCTACTATAAACAAACACAAAAATTTCCGTGTGAAATTGGACTTGAATTGCCGTAGCAACATTTACTGCCTAAAAACTTAGGACTTCTCACACAAATCAACACAAGTACATTAACACGTGACCAATAGAAAAATACTCAAATGACCGCTGTCATTTTTTTACAAATACTCTACCACTACACCACACGGGTGTGACAAACAAAATTACATGAAATCGAGTCATCAACAAAGCAATAGGCAAACAGCCAACATTTACGTTAATCACAATATTCTTATCCATACAAGGTACAACAATCCGTTACACACATGGCGAACTCCCCAATTAATTATGGCTTAACAAATTAGCCATCACAATGAACAGGTTTGCTGCATGAAAGCTTACACGGTTCAGTCGGACAAAAAGGACTGCCTATCAAAATAAGTCACAGGCAAAACGGGCGGTTTGTGGAACTCTGCATGTCTGTCAACCCACGTGTCAATAACCTCGACCTCCCAGAACATGGGGTCCAACCTCGAAGAAATGTGCCCCAAAGCACAATAATACGTGTGTGTCAGAAAAACATATGGACAAGAATCAGCAGTCTCCCAAGAGCACTCTGTCTTTCCATCTAAAATACAACAGCAGCAAAAATATATAAGGGCGGTAGGACAACTACCCCCTCCTCACGTAGAATCAACACACACTAGACACATCAACACACACTTAATCACACGTATGGGTTGTGACAGACCCTGAAATAAAAGACACAAATAATATCCACATGCTGGCGCCATCGTTCTATGCCGTGACTAGTCACCTGAAAAGGACTCAAGAAAAATCTATCAAAATTAGAACGAAGGTGTTCTACAATTACTTTTAAGTTGGTGCACTCGGCTACCCTAACATGAATAATAACCTGTTCAGCAAAATGTTTTACAATCATTTCCTCCCATTCCTATTTCAAATATTAACGTTAACAAAGCACCATTTATCGAATGCAACGGGTTCCGCAATTGCAAGGATAAAAATCACGCACGCACGCCGCGTACATTACACATGACTCAAGAAAAAATCAAAATATCAACAAACACATTGGCCACGCGCCAACGGACATTTAAACATATAGTGTCGGTACAAGAAAAACAGCTATAAAACAAGAAAGAAAAACATGACTATTTACAAAGTTCCCCGGCCAAATCTAACTACATAATTGAAATAATCCAATTTTAGTACATCACCGCTTCTGCATGTAGGACTAAGGACATCCTCCTCAACCCATTGCCCTATGGACAATTTAGCACTCCATAGTAGTCGTCTGCGTTGATTTCTTGAAGCTCATCCCAACTTCAAACCACGTGCTGATCATCTTGGTCTCGACTCCTTGGCAGAAAAGTTCAATGTTAAATATTTGCCTATCTATAATCGCTTGCAGGCTACTCAGTTCACCCACAATTGTCCTACTGCGATTAATAGCGAAGACTGGCCCTAATTATATCGCACATACGCACTATAAAAACACACATACAATACACACAATTTATACATAAAATATACATCTCGAGTCCGCGCCACTGGCTCGTTAACAAGTTCAAAATCCTGGCTGCACCAGCAGTCGCTATCTCGTCCGGTATTTCCGTCCCGTCTTGGACTTCGGTTCTGGTAAGCGCTAATTAGGGTGATACGATACTTCCCCCTTAAAGTTGAACTCGTCGTCTTTAAAAGAATGTTACAGTTTATCACGCGCTGGCGTGAAATATTTAGATCACACAATTTAGTTCATTTTAGAACAAAATGTATTATAGCTTTTAAAAATTCGATACTGCAAACGCTGCGACTTTAGCTCCCCAGAGCTCAGAAAATAAATTAGCTTCACTGATTTTAGAGCGTAAAAATCACATTTTGAACTGGCGTGGAGTATGCCTCTGAAGGCTCCACAAGAATAGTCTTAGATTAAATTCGAGCGTCAAAATCACACTTCAAACTGGCGTGGAGTATGCCTCTGAAGGCTCCACAAGAATAGTACTCAGATAAATTCGAGCGTCAAAAATCACACTTCAAACTGGCGTGGAGTATACCTCTGAAGGCTCCACAAGTTAAGTACTCCGATAAATTCGAGCGTCAAAAATCACACTTCAAACTGGCGTGGAGTATGCCTCTGAAGGCTCCACAAGAATAGACTTAGATTGGCGTCAGGCCAGACTATTTATGAGAAACTGACAAGGGCGGAGGAGTGGGGCGTAGTCGGATAAAAAACTTCCAGAGTTTTTGTCTCACAAAGATGGGGCTAGTGTCATTCTTCTCCAAATAAACCCAACGTCTCAAATTACTCGAGCGGAGATTAATCCGTTCGGCGGTTCCTTAGATACACACTTCCGCGCGCTTTTTACTACTGACGCCGTCCACCTCGTGGTCACGGCTTGGTCTCTTGCGATTGGCTGATTCAATCGTATGTTCGTTGAGAGGACCTCGTGATTCTTCCTTTATGTCTCCAATTTTGGTACGGTAGTTGCACAATTTGGCCTTGAACTCGACTAATTCTGGCCGTCCCCCAGGAATAGCTACCAACTCAGCTTCTGTTGCAATCATTACGAAATGCTGGCCTCCCTAATATCCAAGTCGACTTCCTTATGTGCTGCCTGGGCCGTAGTAATAATAATAATAAATATGAATACTTATTTATCGAAGATCAATAAGGGTTCATTTATCCTCAGCAAGGTTTTGAAATTCGAAACAATTTATTGGTTTGGATTTCAAAAACAAAATCCACTGTAGTAACAACACATCTCTTTAAATCTCACTCAGCTGCTCGAGTGTATGCCCCTCTGACTCAATTAGTGTGCTCCCTTCTCGCTGGAATGTCATTCATATTTTCTCTAGGTCTCCCCCTTCTCCTTACGTAGTTGCCACTCCCGTCGTCTCAGCTGCTCGTTGTTTACAAACAAAGTGCGTACTCACGCGCTCCCCGTGGATTTGAGTGTTTGCTTTCAAAAAAAAAAAATTTTTGGCAATACAGATTCTGCACATATCATCTTACCTAATCATCAAATGGTTCCCTTCTGTAGTACGGTTTCAAATTGGCGCTATTAAAAACAGATTTTGCACCAGTGCTCACTTCTTCTAATCTGTAGGCATTGTTACCCAGATTCTTAATTACCCGGAACGGGCCAATGAATTTTGGACAGAACTTGGCGAAGACTTTGTTCTTAGGGTCGGAGATTGGTGGTCTACGAACCAGCACTAATTCTTGTTCTTGTAACTCTCGGTGAAACTTCTTTCCTCGGTACCGTCTCAGCCTTCGGTCCGCTTGGTTCCTCATGTGCTCTCTCGTTCGCTGGATTCGCAAATCATGCGCTAATAATGGATCCCTTGGGCAAGGAATGATCTTGTCCCAAGTTCTTTCCGGCAATCTGTTGTGGTGTACAATCAGTGGGACTTGACCCGTCGACTCGTGCTTAGTAGTGTTCATGCACCTCTCAATTTCCCCTACTTTGTCTACCCATTTATTGTGTTCGTTAGGAATCATTACTCTGTAGTATTTAGCGACACAGCGAATTGTTCTTTCGCTCGGATTTCCACAAGGATGACGAATACTTGAAAATATGTGTTTTATTCCTAGGCTCTCCAAACCTTGCCTAAAAACATTGCTTGTGAAATAGGTACCGTGATCTGATAGAATGGATTCCGGCTTCCCAAGCATCGGAATGACTTTGTTCTTAATTCGACTAAGGACTTGTCTTGATGTCGTCTTCTGAATAGGACATAGCACGACCATCTTCGAAAATACATCGACACATACCAAGAGGTGTCGGCATCCACGCTTTCCTTTTACTAAAGGACCAAAGCAATCAATCGCGAGCATCTCGCATGGTTTCTGCGGTAATAGTGGTCTTGGAGGTTGTTTCAGAATAAAGTTGTTCGGCTTTGTGCGCTGACAAGCGTCACACGTTCTAATTACTTCAACAATGGTGAATCTCATCTTGGGCCAAGTAAAGGTCTCCCCTATCGTAGCTTCAGTCTTATCCGTGCCGATATGCGCTAGGCTCTCGTGAACATGCCAAGTTAATCCCCTCTGTAGTGATGCTGGAACTAAGATCCGCAGTTTAGTATGATGCTCATCCACGTACTTATGTAACAAGTTATTCAAGTAGTGAAATCTCGCTTGTTTAGCACTGGCTTCCCGGTACTCCGGTGAATTTGGTTGTAACTCCTTCCTATAGAATTTTATCATCATCATCATCCATGGGTCAGCTTCTTGCTCCTTCCGAATATCCTTCAATCTTGCCAAAAACTCACGAGCCTTAGGTGTCAAGGTAATATTGTGAACCTCCGCTGTTACTTCGTTTCCGTCCTCAGGGTTTCTACTCAAGGCATCTGGTATGACGTTCAATTTCCCAGGACAATGCTCTATTGTAATGTCAAACTGCTGTATGTAGATGGACCAGCGCGTAACTCTCTCACTTGCTATTGTTGTCTTAAATAAAAATGTCAGTGCATGGTGGTCGGTTCTAACAATGATGGAATAACCATAGATCATCTTGCGCCACTGTTGGAGAGAATATAGAATTGCTAGTAGCTCAAGTTCCGTAACTGTGTAGTTCCTCTCATGTTTCCGTAATTTACGACTCGTAAATGCCAAATAGGATTTCTTCTTGGGTTCTTCAGCGTCCTCTTGGTACAGCATAGCACCAATCCCAATTAACGAAGCATCTGCTTGAATGATAAATTTTTTCTCAAAATCCGGATATCCAAGTTTCACACAGTTTTCCAATAAATCCTTCGTTGCTTTAAAAGACCTGTCGCACTCCTCGTTCCACGACCATCGATTCGCTTTCTTCAACATCTCCTGCATAGGCGCTACTGTTTCTGTGTAACCAGGGCAATTTTCTTTGAAGAAACCTGTCACTCCCAAAAATGCTCTAACATGTTTGACTTTGGTAGGTGTGGGAAATTTCTTAATAGCATCAATCTTGGCTGGATTAGGCCGCACGCCCTCAACATCAATTATATGTCCCAAATATAAAATTTCGCTCTGGCAAAAATGTGACTTTTTTAAGTTGATCTTGAAGTTCATGGTTCTCAGGTTGTCCAGCAGTTTATTTAAATTTATCAAGTGTTCTTCCATTGTCTCAGAAGCGATTAATATGTCATCAATATATCTCGTGGTGAAGTTCTTGACCTCCTCAGTCAGATTTCTATCGAGTGCTCTAATGAGTGCACATCCCGCAGTTTTCACGCCAAAGGGCATTCGACACCAGATATAACTTTGATTATCGAATAAAAATCCCGTCAACAGTTGGGATTTTTCTTCAAGTTCAAGATGGTGGAAACTATTTGTCAAATCAACACTTGAGTATATCTTCTTCCCGCGGAAGCCTTTCAAAACATCTTTGATCCTCGCTGCTTGGTCGTGCTCAACTAGCAGTTTGCTATTTAAAACTCGCGCGTCTAGGCATAGCCTAATTGATCCGTTTGGCTTGGTCACAGCCAATATTGCGTTCAGATAAGGAGTTGCAGCTTTCCTTATCATGCCAGAATCTAATAAGTTAGTAATAATGTCCTTCACCTGAGAAAAATGCTTCTCTGGGATCGGGTACAATTTACTTTTGAATGGGGTCCAATCTGTTACCTGCATCGCATATTGAAAATTTAAAACTTTCCCAGGTACGGTGTCAAACGCTCCTTTATGCAATCTTAAAATTTCTTCCAATCTTCTTCTATCAGATTCCCCTACGATGGCTTCCTTAAGTCGCTCCTGAAGTAGAATTTCGAATTTGGTTCCGCCCATTTCTTCTTCCGCCAAATGCACCCAAAATTCCTGCGAAATATCTCGGCTGTCCATTTCTAGCACTGCTGTCTGGTTGACTTGCTCTCCCCTCAAGATCTTATCTCCGGCCTCATTAGTGCATTCCTCAACAACCCAAGTATTGGCCTCTCTCTCCAGCGGATTCTCTTCCATATTTAAACCCACATGATCCAATCCTTCTACTTGTTTGAAGCTTACAGTGTTGTTATGTAAATCAATTACAGCATGAAAATCGCAGATGAAGTTGGCTCCTAAAATTATATTGTAGTTCATCTTTGGAATAACAATGAATGTTTGTGAAAAAGTATGGTTCAATATTTCCAGATCTAGAAATGCTTGCTGTTTACAATTCATAGTTTTGTCAGGAATGACACCTCTGACTTTCATTAGCGGTACCGGCATAATAGGAACAGTCTGTTTTCTTGCTATTTCTTTAATCAAAATTTCAGTGACTAAGCTCACCTGGCTACCTGTATCAATCAAACATCTCACCCTCATACCTCCAATATGCGCGTAAATAATTGGTAGCTGTCTGATAACATTTTCACGGTTCTTCACCACTTCCTCCAGGCAGTCGTCTGGGAATGCTACCCACTCTTCTATATTGGCCACTATCATCTCTTCTTGCTCCCTGGCGATCTCCGTTTTTAGCCTGTCTCCTTTCAGTTCATTTGGGTTTTTTTTTTATCCCGGGCCCCATTAGATGTGTTTCGCCGGTTATCATTCCGTCGCTCCTGTTGCCTCAGTAAACTCTCTGCCCCCTCTCCTTGATGGTTATCTGGGCTCTGTCTGTTCGCCATGGCACGCCCCCACTTCTCCTTCTCCGCTTCTTCATTACTTAATTGATCCAAGTATTTACGGGATTCAATATATCGTTCGTCCCAGTTATTCCTATAATCTCCTCTGTTTTCTTGGCGATAGTCCCTGCCGTTACTCCATCTACCATCTCCATTTCTTTGGTAAGGTCTACCTTGTCTCTGGTTTCCCCTCCAATTCGTGTATTCCCGCTGGTACGTCCACTGATTATTTTGATTTTGGTTATTCTGATGATATCTCCCGCGGTTATTCTGATAATTCTGATTGTTGTTATGGAACTGGTTTCGGCCGTCAAAATCTTGTCTTCTTGGCGTGAACTGTGTCCCTGTGGACTGTGTCTTACTTTGGTTCCCCTGGCCGTGGTTATTTTGGAGTCCCTGAACTACCTCTGCCGTGTTGACACATTCCAAATTCCTTCTTCCTGTCTGTGGGCTTACCATACTCGTCTCATCTAAGTGTCTGAGTAATTCTTCGGCTTGGACTGCGGTCTGAATATTTCCTGCGACTAATAATTGTTGGATATGCATTGGGAGTTGTTTTCCGATGGTTAGAACCATATTCGGCTCGCTAGGCGGGTCATCAAAATCCCTGAATTTTACCAATTGCTGACTGAAGAATTCTGAAAAACGGGTTGGATGTGTACTGTGGTATTTGCGCGTGTACAGCTCCATTCTTAACCCCTGTTGTAACGAAGGACTCCAAAACTTCTTCAAAAACGCCTCGCGGAATTGAGCCATGTCTGTAAACGTGTACTTGAAACTTAAAAACCAGGTCAGGCTAGGTCCTTCTAAAAATTTCTCCACCAGTCTTAATTGTTTCTCCGGGCCGATGTGTTGGTCATTAAAGTAGTCAGTTAATTGCCGTAGAAATGCTTTGGGAGTGGTTCCTGAATGTTCTTTAAACTTATCGGGCTTAAAATCATTACCCCGAATGACTTGGATGACTTGGGCTGGTGCCAAGTTCGGTTGCGGAGTTGAAGTCTCCCCCCTGTACTGCTGGAATGCATTAGTCGTTAGTCTGGGACTTTGACCCCGACTCGTGTCCTCAGCCAACTTTGAACCTGCCGGACTTCCAATACTTGTTTGCTTTTCCGGAATATTTTCGTTTGAAAATAACGTCGCATTCTCTAACGATCTAATCTCGTTTTTTATGATTAATTCTGAATGTTCCTGTAATTTCGACTTCATATTTTCCTCCAGTGCCTGCATTCGCTTTAAAACTGCCAGCCTGTCTTCCTTATTCGCATGAGCCTGCTGGTCCCAATCTCGCCGGATCCTACTTTTTAAGCTATTTATTTTCTCCTCGTTCCTCTCCTGATTTTTCTCTAGCTCTTCACGTATCCGTTCCTGCGTTTTTACTAGTTGTTCCCCCACCTCTTCTCTTATAACCTCTTGCGTTTTTATTAGCTGACCTTCCAAATTATCCTGAGTTTTGACGAGCTGCTCCCCTACTTCTTGTCTTATGACCTCTTGTGTGTTTATTAGCTGGCCTTCCATCTCTTTTCTTATGATCTCTTGTGTTCTGCCTAATTGCTCCTCTAAATTTTCCCGCAAGTGTATCCGCTCGGTTTCAGCCTTAACTTCGACTTTATCTATTTCCTTTATTAATTCCAGCACGTTGTTATCGACCGAATTAATTTGCTGCTGTAGTTTCTCTTGGGTTTTCTTCACTCCCGCGGTGTTACTGACACATGCTGCCTCTATCTGCTTGAGTTTATCTGCCACCATCTCGTCAAATTGTACTAATTTGTTATCAAATTTCGCCTCCAATTTCTTCATTTCGCCTAACTGTTTGATGTTGTTTTCCGCAACCTCGCCTGCCAGTTTCTCTACTTTTTGAACGCTCTGATTAATATCATTTGTGATTTTTCCTAACTGTTCGGTTTGTGTTACCGCCTGTTGTGACAATTTGTGGTTTAGTTCATTGAATTGTTTGTCAGTGTCTAATTTCTGGACTTCTAACTGGACCGAAATGTTACCGCTCATATCAAGTAATTGTTTTTCACTATGCTCACGCTGAGCTTCTAATTGTTCTTTTAATTGTTCTTCCGTCTTTACGGACATCTGCACTAATTGTTCTTCCGTTTTCGCGGACATTTGTTCTAATTGTTTTTCACTATGCTCACGCTGAGCTTCTAATTGTTCTTTTAATTGTTCTTCCGTCTTTACGGACATCTGCACTAATTGTTCTTCCGTTTTCGCGGACATTTGGATCGACATCTGTTCTAATTGTTCTTCCGTTTTCGCGGACATTTGGATCGACATCTGTTCTAACAATGCCTTTATCTCATCAACAATCGCCATTTCACACACACAAAATATATTCAGAGAAAAACAGGGTTATGGGCTAAGGTTTCAGCCCTATACGCACATACATGTCACACATTTAAATATTACTGGCTCTAATTTAATGAAAATTTCAGTAACAAAATTTACTGAATACAATGACACTTATTCCCAAACAACAAAATAACCCCTAGTGATCTGCTTTTAAATTCCTAACCAACAAAATTTACGAAACACCAATTAACCGAAGTCAATTAAATGTCAAATATAAGGCAACATCTTCCTGCTTTGACTGAGTTCATTAATAATGCAAATTTCTAATTTTAATGTGGGCGCCAGAACAAGTTTATAACAAATACCAAATCAAATTCTAACCTTGTTCAATATTTCTAACTTTAGGAACTCAGTGATTTTACTAATGCACATGGCGGTACAACATCGCCTCCATTTACTGAATTTACATATCCGCTTGACCTGGCATCATTTCTCAACGAAATAAATATGAGATCAGCGAAGCAACAACAACAACAAGCCCCACTTGGGCAGCCATTTTTGTTTTATGAACCCTTGCAAAGAAGCATATGAGACTCAGATTCGGGGCGTAACAGGTCATATTCGTAAGTTGCTGTCAGGGCGCTTCATTAACTTGCAGGGTAACATATAACAAAATAACATGCAGGAAAGAGTGAAGCCAGGGTTAAAAACAACTGAATTTAATAACAAATCACCATATTTACACATAAACAATTAACAACAAAACTCCCAACTGACTCCCGCTTAATAAAAATGCCAAACAAAAATTTGGCGGTATCTCTGGAGAGATTAATTACCTGGACCAAGTGTCCTTAAATAAAGATACAAAAGTGACCATATAAGTGCGTACGCCGTTCTACATGCACCACGATGTGTACTTTGAATGCGTGATTCGTTATCATCCAGAGTGACCCTTCAGACAACGAATCCGCATTTCCTAGAGCTAGACCGACACAAGGGAACACAACTACAATACTTAAATTAAACCGACACTTCCTAAATCTACTATAAACAAACACAAAAATTTCCGTGTGAAATTGGACTTGAATTGCCGTAGCAACATTTACTGCCTAAAAACTTAGGACTTCTCACACAAATCAACACAAGTACATTAACACGTGACCAATAGAAAAATACTCAAATGACCGCTGTCATTTTTTTTACAAATACTCTACCACTACACCACACGGGTGTGACAAACAAAATTACATGAAATCGAGTCATCAACAAAGCAATAGGCAAACAGCCAACATTTACGTTAATCACAATATTCTTATCCATACAAGGTACAACAATCCGTTACACACATGGCGAACTCCCCAATTAATTATGGCTTAACAAATTAGCCATCACAATGAACAGGTTTGCTGCATGAAAGCTTACAGGGTTCAGTCGGACAAATAGGACTGCCTATCAAAATAAGTCACAGGCAAAACGGGCGGTTTGTGGAACTCTGCATGTCTGTCAACCCACGTGTCAATAACCTCGACCTCCCAGAACATGGGGTCGAACCTCGAAGAAATGTGCCCCAAAGCACAATAATACGTGTGTGTCAGAAAAACATATGGACAAGAATCAGCAGTCTCCCAAGAGCACTCTGTCTTTCCATCTAAAATACAACAGCAGCAAAAATATATAAGGGCGGTAGGACAACTACCCCCTCCTCACGTAGAATCAACACACACTAGACACATCAACACACACTTAATCACACGTATGGGTTGTGACAGACCCTGAAATAAAAGACACAAACAATATCCACATGCTGGCGCCATCGTTCTATGCCGTGACTAGTCACCTGAAAAGGACTCAAGAAAAATCTATCAAAATTAGAACGAAGGTGTTCTACAATTACTTTTAAGTTGGTGCACTCGGCTACCCTAACATGAATAATAACCTGTTCAGCAAAATGTTTTACAATCATTTCCTCCCATTCCTATTTCAAATATTAACGTTAACAAAGCACCATTTATCGAATGCAACGGGTTCCGCAATTGCAAGGATAAAAATCACGCACGCACGCCGCGTACATTACACATGACTCAAGAAAAAATCAAAATATCAACAAACACATTGGCCACGCGCCAACGGACATTTAAACATATAGTGTCGGTACAAGAAAAACAGCTATAAAACAAGAAAGAAAAACATGACTATTTACAAAGTTCCCCGGCCAAATCTAACTACATAATTGAAATAATCCAATTTTAGTACATCACCGCTTCTGCATGTAGGACTAAGGACATCCTCCTCAACCCATTGCCCTATGGACAATTTAGCACTCCATAGTAGTCGTCTGCGTTGATTTCTTGAAGCTCATCCCAACTTCAAACCACGTGCTGATCATCTTGGTCTCGACTCCTTGGCAGAAAAGTTCAATGTTAAATATTTGCCTATCTATAATCGCTTGCAGGCTACTCAGTTCACCCACAATTGTCCTACTGCGATTAATAGCGAAGACTGGCCCTAATTATATCGCACATACGCACTATAAAAACACACATACAATACACACAATTTATACATAAAATATACATCTCGAGTCCGCGCCACTGGCTCGTTAACAAGTTCAAAATCCTGGCTGCACCAGCAGTCGCTATCTCGTCCGGTATTTCCGTCCCGTCTTGGACTTCGGTTCTGGTAAGCGCTAATTAGGGTGATACGATACTTCCCCCTTAAAGTTGAACTCGTCGTCTTTAAAAGAATGTTACAGTATATCACGCGCTGGCGTGAAATATTTAGATCACACAATTTAGTTGATTTTAGAACAAAATGTATTATAGCTTTTAAAAATTCGATACTGCAAACGCTGCGACTTTAGCTCCCCAGAGCTCAGAAAATAAATTAGCTTCACTGATTTTAGAGCGTAAAAATCACATTTTGAACTGGCGTGGAGTATGCCTCTGAAGGCTCCACAAGAATAGTCTTAGATTAAATTCGAGCGTCAAAATCACACTTCAAACTGGCGTGGAGTATGCCTCTGAAGGCTCCACAAGAATAGTACTCAGATAAATTCGAGCGTCAAAAATCACACTTCAAACTGGCGTGGAGTATACCTCTGAAGGCTCCACAAGTTAAGTACTCCGATAAATTCGAGCGTCAAAAATCACACTTCAAACTGGCGTGGAGTATGCCTCTGAAGGCTCCACAAGAATAGACTTAGATTGGCGTCAGGCCAGACTATTTATGAGAAACTGACAAGGGCGGAGGAGTGGGGCGTAGTCGGATAAAAACTTCCAGAGTTTTTGTCTCACAAAGATGGGGCTAGTGTCATTCTTCTCCAAATAAACCCAACGTCTCAAATTACTCGAGCGGAGATTAATCCGTTCGGCGGTTCCTTAGATACACACTTCCGCGCGCTTTTTACTACTGACGCCGTCCACCTCGTGGTCACGGCTTGGTCTCTTGCGATTGGCTGATTCAATCGTATGTTCGTTGAGAGGACCTCGTGATTCTTCCTTTATGTCTCCAATTTTGGTACGGTAGTTGCACAATTTGGCCTTGAACTCGACTAATTCTGGCCGTCCCCCAGGAATAGCTACCAACTCAGCTTCTGTTGCAATCATTACGAAATGCTGGCCTCCCTAATATCCAAGTCGACTTCCTTATGTGCTGCCTGGGCCGTAGTAATAATAATAATAAATATGAATACTTATTTATCGAAGATCAATAAGGGTTCAATACGTAGTGAGGGATCGCGTTGATTGTTCTTAAGGGGTTTAATATCTTAAGGGTTCTTGTTGTTTGTTTTCTGTATTTGTTGTTGTGCGTATTGTATATTTTTCCTCGCATATGTTAATTATTTAATTTATTTAATATTTTAATTATTGATAATTTATTATTATGCTTAACTGCCCCTTTTCTTTAAATTGAGTTGATTACCGAACGATCTCCAACCCTCTACGATGTCAGTGCCTTAGGTCATCTCTACTCTCATGTCTCCTCCTTTTTATATTTTTGATTGATATTTATACTTGTGTTTACCTATGATAATTTGTATTTTATTTCAGCCCTGAAATCATCTCCATACTCCATATCATGCGATCCTCACGTTCCCCTTTTGATATTCCTGTTACTGTTTCTTTTATATTAAATTTATATTTTGGTTTTCAACCTTTACATGGAACGTGTTTTAATTTCATAATTGACCTCCATATAGTTCATATTTTGAGTACAGGGGCAGATGACCTCGTAGTTCCTCCCCTTAAAACAACAATAACTAACTAATGTGAGTACACTCGACACGAGTTTAGGGTCCACGCGCCCCTCTGAGTGGCAATCCCCATCCTGCGCATATGTGGGAACATTCCTCCGTTTTCCGAGGCTCTTTCGCTCCCCTGTCTTAACACCGTCTGTGTGCGTGGTAGGTGGTGGTTTTTCTGTTACAACCCGGCGCCACAATTATATTAGGAACGAAAGCAGCAAGCCATTTACGAGTCTTGTTCCTACAATTGACAAGGAATTCGGGATGAATGGCATAAAACCCTGGTAGGGCTTTAACATCCTTAAGTGCAGTATTAATCTCAGCTACTGTGAAGTCATTGGAATATTCTGACCGGTGGACTGCCTGTTGCTTGAGGTTGGTTAGTTCTTTCTTAACCTCTCTTGTATTGCTTATTCGATGGTGCCGTGAACAAAGAAATTATTCTACTGGCTATTTGATCTGTTGTTACATGTGGATCATCATGGATAGGTGGGGATCATCCTCCCAATTTCTTTAGCAGGCTCCATACGCTTCTCTGCTTGAACTTGTAAAGTCTATGTTCTCTCTGTCTTTTGTACCCAGGTTTCTCAACCTAGAGGTGATGACTGACTATCGACTCTTACTCATCAGGAACCTGATGTGTGTTGTCCTAGTCAGCGTGGGTGAGTGAGACGGCCAAATATCAGTTTACATTGATATTAAGTGTATCATACCTCCTATAAGTTATCCGTATTGACATATAAATTATAGTACCTATGATTATGCACAGTAAAATAGATTTATTCCACCTAAGTAAATATTATATTGAAACTAAATATCTTATAGAACAGGGGCAGATGACCTATTAGTTCCGCCCCTTAAAACAACAATAACTAACTAACATAGAGTACTAATTTCGGTTAACATGTAACCATCATCAGCTAATATCTAATTATAATAACATAGAGCTACGAGCATCAATGTAATCTAAACATTTGGATGTGATGGTATAGTGGTCAAGCTGATTGATTCTGTCGATTTCGGGTTAATGCATGTGAGATTTTTGAAGTGGAATATCACATCCTGTGGTTCGAATTCCACGTAAATATGGTGGTCCCGTGGTTCATAATCGCGAGATTAATGGTCACGTAAAACTACAAGCTTCCTTCCTTCAATCTATAAATAAAATTAAACACTAAAATAAAAAACCACAATGCCCTGGTTTATGAATACCAAAGACGACCTCAAAGTACTGCACCTAAAACCCGACGGCGCCTTCAATAGAGATCTCTTCCGCAAAAAGATACTGACTAATGGGATAACCCGAGACGAGACATCGAACCCGAAAAGAAGACAAGGTACCACCTGGACAGCGGAGCGCAAGAGTAGTAGGGCTAAGCCAGTCCTGGACAGATTTCAAGGTCATCCATGGTTTCTCGTGGTCACGTGCCCCCCAGGCGTTCCCTGGGGGCTTGGCGGAGGGTGGAGGGTCTGACTTGGAAGCAGACCCAGTTGTTAGCCGACCTGTGTTGGTCAGCCAACTGACTGAGCTGGCACTTGACGTTACAGACAGTTAGGAACGGGGCTCCGAGTGAAAGCCGAAGTTAAACGATTGACTTCGCGTCACCACATGGTAGCTTTACGATTGGTTACAAAGTGAGAAGCTTATTATCTTCTCTGTTTCAAAATAAATCATGTGATTGTGCCAGAACTTATCTATATTTACGACACTTTACTAAATGTAAAATACTGTAGTGTAATATTCAACATATCATATTCTCAGAATACATTAAATTGAAGTACCTCCATTTTCTGCACAATGCACATCACTCTGTTGGTCTAGGGGTATGATTCCTGCTTTGAGTGCGAGAGGTCCCGGGTTCAAACCCCGGAAGAGCCTAGCATTTTTATTACTTTTGTTTTTATCTCTTGAAAAGATTCAAAAAGTATGTAAAAGAACCTTAGGAACGTTCTTTTTTTCGGGCGAGACTTCCGGTAATTTAAATACATAGGTTGAGGTAATCGCTTCTTTTTCCCCGTCGGTTTACCCTCCAGGTTGGCTTTTCCCTCGGACTTAGGTTGGTTGGTTGGTTGCTTCCTCAGTTTAGGGGCTGTGACAACGCGGTCATGTAGCCCCGTGTACTTTAGGTGGGGGTAGAATCTGTCTGATAACCGGTGTTAATTGTGATGGCTGTATTAGTGTGTGTTATCTGTTTTTAATTCAAGTAAGGACTGCAGACATTGATTTTTTGAAGTAGTTCCTACTTTTGCCGCCAAACGCCACCATCAACAACTACTAGTTCAGAACTTGGTTATTAGACGCCACCGCAGTCGGCTCCTGGCAACGAACGTTCTTCGTTAAAGAACGAAGGTTCTTTAACATGCCATAAATCTATGACATGGGACTGCCGGCTTTACTTCCCCTCCGAAGAAAGGCATACTGAGGGATTTTTAACGACGGCTTCGGCCGGGTTTGAACCCGCGATCTTGGGCATAGAAGAACAGCATGTACCAACTACGCCACCAAAGCCGCTACCCTTCCTTGGACTCAGCGAGGGATCCCACCATAACCACCGTAAGGGCAGTGTCCTGGAGCTTGAAACACCTGGTTGGGGGATACCACTGGGGAGGTGGGGCCACCCTCCTTGCCTCTTCCTTGCCTATCCCTCCCAATCTTCCCCTCACTTTTCATCCCTCATGAGGCCCATGTTCGCTTTGCAGGTGAGGCCGCCTGGGCGAGGTGCTGGTCCCACCTCCCCAGTTTTATCCTTCGTCAGGTGTTTCAAGCTCCAGGACACCGCCCTGGTGGCGGTAATGGTGGGATCCCTGCAGAATCCGAGGGAAAAGCCAACCTGTAGGGTAAAGCGACTAAAATAAAAAATTGCGTTTGACCTCAAACTATGTATTTATATTACTGGCACACAGTAAGTACAAGTCTCGCACGAAAAAAAAAAAAAGTTCGTACGGTTCTTTTATATACTTTTTGAATATTTTCAAGAGATAAAACAATAGTAAATATGCTGGGCACTTCCGGGATTTGAACCCGGGACCTCTCGCACTCAAAGCAGGAATCATACCCCCTAGACCAACAGTGCGATGTGCACTGTGCAGAAAATGGAGGTACTTCAATGTAATGTATTCTGAGAATGTGATATGTTGAATATTACACTACAGTATTTTACATTTAGTAAAGAGTCGTAAATATAGATAAGTTCTGGCACAATCACATGATTTATTTTGAAACAGAGAGGATAATAAGCTTCTCACTTTGTAACCAATCGTAAAGCTACCATGTGGTGACGCGAAGTCAATCGTTTAACTTCGGCTTTCACTCGGAGCCCCGTTCCTAACTGTCTGTAACGTCAAGTGAGCTGGCTGGTGTGCATTGCCTATATAGCGTGTGGATGGAAGTGGGGGGGGGGGGGATCGGCGAAGGTAGTCGAATGTGACCGAGTGTAACTTAGAGTAGTAGAACAATGCGATGGCCGAGGCTGTAGGTATCAATCAATAAAGACCTAATAATAATAAATATTCCATTAAGCATGGTTACGAATATGAATAATACGAATACTAAATGTCTACTAGAGATCTATGCATGGTTAAAATGGAGAGGTATATGGACTTTTGTTAACCCATGACGAGCTGTCGGGTGAGGGATTCGAACCCTCGCTTCCTGTTGAGGAAATTCGAACTTAAGTCGAACGCCTTAGACCGCTCGGCCAACCGACTGTTTGTGAGCCTCTGATATAATAACGTGCGAGCAGCTACGCATTCTCACTGGTTGTGGGCTCCCTGGCGACTAGCTACATGTGGGGGGCGCTGTTTGTGAGGCCCCCTGTGTGAACGGGATACTTATGTTCGATGCTTGTGAGACCCTGTTATAATAACGTGAGAGCAGCTACGCATTCTCACTGGTTGTGGGGCTCCCTGGCGTCTAGCTACTTGTGGGAGCGCTGTTTGTGAGACCCCCTGTACCATCTCAGTTCGAAAATAATTCATCATCTTCATTTAGTAACTGGAGCCTGTTACTAAATATGGGCACCACGCCCTACGTGCAAGCCTCTATATGTAAGGAGTGACCCCGTTTGAGCAGATCATTTGCAAGTGTGGTGTACGCGTTCAAGCAACAACGTTTGGTGAGTACTATCAAATATATAACAAAACATATAATGAATTTCGTACAACATCCACATACACTAACTAATTTTACAGCACTTTCAAAGAATGCCCATTAAACTATATTTTATCATATCACACAACTCAATTTGACTACAAACTTAAACATCGCGGTTATCAGTCCCATGTAGGTTAACGCGGTTAATCATCTGTGTTCGGTTGTACTATGGACAACTTGGTCATCAAACCTGTATACTGGAGATGTGTGTGTGTTGTATAATCATCAATTACAGGGCCGAACTCCCCCAGGGTTCTTTGACATGTCGACATTAAATGACATGCGTGTCGTAATTTTTGCCGCCTTTCAAAAATCACTTACCACGGCTAAGAGCTAACCTGCAAGCTTGGGGTTGATAGTCCGACACAATAACCACTCACCCACCGTGGCAAGCTATCAATCAATCAATAATTATCTAATAATAACAAATATTCCATTTAGCAACTACACGGCCGAACTCCCCCTGGGTTCCTTGACATGTCGACATTGAATGACATGCGTGTCGTAATTTTTGCCGCCTTTCAAAAATCACTTACCACGGCTAAGAGCTAACCTGCAAGCTTGGGGGTTGATAGTCCGACACAATAACCACTCACCCACCGTGGCAAGCTATCAATCAATAATTATCTAATAATAATAAATATTCCATTTAGCAACTACACGGCCGAACTCCCCCTGGGTTCTTTGACATGTCGACATTGAATGACATGCGTGTCGTAATTTTTGCCGCCTTTCAAAAATCACTTACCACGGCTAAGAGCTAACCTGCAAGCTTGGGGATTGATAGTCCGACACAATAACCACTCACCCACCGTGGAAAGCTATCAATCAATGAATAATAATCTAATAATAATAATAAATATTCCATTTAGCGACTACACGGCCGAACTCCCCCTGGGTTCTTTGACATGTCGACATTGAATGACATGCGTGTCGTAATTTTTGCCGCCTTTCAAAAATCACTTACCACGGCTAAGAGCTAACCTGCGAGCTTGGGGGTTGATAGTCTGACACAATAACCACTCACCCACCATGGCAAGCTATCAATCAATAATTATCTAATAATAATAAATATTCCATTTAGCAACTACACGGCCGAACTCCCCCTGGGTTCTTTGACATGTCGACATTGGATGACATGCGTGTCGTATTTTTTGCCGCCTTTCATCAATCACTTACCACGGCTAAGAGCTAACCTGCAAGCTTGGGGTTGATAGTCCAACACAATAACCACTCACCCACCGAGGCAAGCTATCAATCAATCAATAATTATCTAATAATAATAAATATTCCATTTAGCAACTACACGGCTGAACTCCCCCTGTGACATCATCCACGGTCTCAGGACGTGGCGGTCATCTTGCACATTAGCCACTGCACCAGCTCTGACTGTTCCTCCATAAGAATAACATAGAGTGGTTGCGCGAGGCGGCCATCTTGCACATTAGCTCCTGTGCCAGCTTCGGCCTATTATACCTACCATCTAAACATCTAGTAAGGAAATAGCAAGGTTTGATGATTATATAGGACTTGAAAATAAATAAATAAATAAATAAATAAATAAAACAAAAGGACAAAACATACTAGTTCTTTATTTACAATGTATGACATACACATAGACATGTTTTGATTCACAGATAATAGCGAACACATGAACAACAAAACTTTATTGGTTTACTCATTAAGGGCGTAATGGCCCCATGGCAAGCTTGTGAGGTGATCATTTACCCATGAACGTTTATCATCATACAAAAGCAACGAGCGTCGCATTTGCTCAACAAGAAACACTTCATGGGTACGGGACGTTAGACGTGCCTGTTTTGCATACTGTTCAGTGGGATTATATAATGCCTCACGATAACGAGCCGTGCATAACGTTCGGATGACACTGGAGCGGACCCCCTTGGCTCGACTGACATGTCTTGAACTGTCGCAAGTATAGCAGTACATTTTTGATGCTAGGCCTAAAAATTCTGTCATCACATCGACGCCACATTCATACTTCATGAGCCCCATAAATTTTGAGGTAACAAGCCAAAGATGTTACCATCAGGAAAAGAGGACGTATCGAAATGCTCAGGATGGTCCTGCATCACCTGATAAACGTCTGTTGCTTTAACCTGATATACGTAACTGTCGGTATCCATGTAAACAAGACGAACACCCTTAAAATAGCGACGAGCAAACCCATAATGAAAGTCATACATGGTTAATTTTGAAAACTCAAATAGTCATCCCTAAATAAATAGGTTTATTGTAAAGAATTTCAACCTTTCCTAATTCGACGGTAGCCAATGCGTCAGTAATAATTTTCATGGTTTTAAAATGGGGCTTGGCAACAAATTTCCAAGCTCCATACCTACCTTCCCACGAATTAACTAAATGGATGGACCGGTGTTTGCGTACATTTTCAAACGTTTTTCCGTATGCTGCATTATTTATCAATTTAAAAAAAAGTTGGGTAGCACGCTGCCGATGGTGAGTATTCAGGTCCATGTAAGGCTTCAACCACGCCTTTTGTGCAAACGATACAATACGATGGGTCTTACTCAACACGAGTCGATACGTTAAGCATTGTAAAAGCACTTGGATTTGAATCACATACCTTGTTTTAGGAAGAAGCGTTCCCAGTAACTTTGGCTGTTTTGAGCTCGAATTTGGAGGAATCCTACGCTCGACACAGAACGGTAAATCAGCGTGATCGTCATGCACATGTGCAGGATATTGTATATCCACTTCCAGGACAAAGCCAATTTCTTTTTGACGAGCAGCGGTGTACACGTCAAAGCGTTCGATTTCCTTGTTACTGAGCCAGACAAAATCTTTATACGGGAGTGGTTGACTCATAGCATAGCCGTACAAATTATTCACATAGTAGTGTGTTAAATAGGAAATGGGCTGCTGTGCATTATACGTTGACATGTAAGGATGATTGGCACGGACATGTCTCTGAACAAAGGAAACAAATCCTCCACGAATACCCTTTTCAAAAAATAATAACATGTCAATATCTAAAATTAAATACAACTCGATACCTGTGTACAACAACACGGCATCCCATGATAAACCCGGTGCTGTATAATAGTGACACGGGTCCAGCCTGTAAATCTGTATACACATGCGACGGAATTTCTCAAAAATATCTGTTAATAGCAAGGTATCCACAGTGAGATAAAGATCAGCATATTCACCTAGGGTGGTACAATCAAAGGTATCCCACACGTTGCAGGCGTGGATATAATCGGTATCGGTAATGGTAGTATTATGCAACGTGCTAAAATGCATCCTGCGGGGGTAAATGCGTTTCGTCCAGGGAAGACCAACTGTTGGTATATTCATAAGGATAAACGCCCTTCCGGATGCAAAGTTTGAATTTAGCATCATCCGAAAAATGGTTTCGTGTAAAGTGCAATTCATCGGGTGAAATGCCCTTGACCAAGGCGTCTAACGAAGAGGCCATAGATCGATAGGAATCGAGAAACCGAAGTGATATACCCTGGTAATGTATAGAAAAGGAAATAAACCGCCCATCATTTTGCGGAATAATGGAAAAATGTTCCTTGTCTAATGTGGCAAACTCACGAATAATAACGTGGGAGTCAAAATTGGTGAGACCGTGAAAAAAGACGGGTATATACTTTGCTGCACGAAACGTTAAATTACAAGTGTTGTGTGCAGCTCCTCGATAGACGCCCGTGTAATGGCAATGGTCGCGCACTTTAATGTCTTCAGGTAAAATAGGCTTCTGACAAATATGACACGTTGTTGCCGTATCATGATGTATCATTTCGTCTAGCGTCATCTGTATGGGCTTGGGAATTTGAAGAAGCTGATGGACATGCTCAGCTAACTGTTTCAGTTCCTGTAACAACCACTGAATACAGGTAGGTCCTCGAAACAATTTGAAACAGGATTGACTTGGATCATAGGAACAAACAACTTGAAAAGCCACTGGAAACGGAGTATATCTTTGAATAGCATCTGTGTATGAGGAAGACGGGTTCTGTGAACACCGCTGAATGGGGGTAGTTAGAGTTTCAATGTCTGCATACACAGTATAGGCCACTGGGTCCATGCGATGAAAGTTTTTGAATTTCATTTTAGCCTCTTTTGGTTTTGGAAATGTAATTTTAACTGCTGGCTGAGTAGAACAATCCACTGTGTGGCTATTCAGCTTGATCTGCGTTGGAAAGTACTGCAAACACCGTTCACAAATAAATGTTTTATGGTGTCTAGATGAAAGTTGAACTCCAACAAGCTTGGAGAGGTTTTTAATTAAACAATAGTGACTTGTTTGTTCGTTAGAAATGTATAATAAATTTATATGGTGTACCTTCTGCTGCTGCGTACAATAAAGCGGTCCAATAACCGTATTCTTATCAAGACTATAAATCATAAAGGAAAAATCAAATTGCTGTAAGTGGCATAATGATGAACGCCGAGTTCACAGCCTTTACACAGTTGTGTGCCACATGTTGGAATGCTCATCACCACGGTTGCCTCCTTATCGATAAGCAGAGTGGCATCAACAACGGACGCTACCGCATGGGGTTTGATCATTTTATACGTATTTAAGGCACTGCATGACTTTTTCAAACGTCATTTATTCAGCTGTCATGGCAACAGCAGGAAGTCAATTAAAGAAGCAGATTATCCGTGCGCAAAATAATATTCGACACAACTTCCGTGAACTGAAACGCACGCATGCCGATAGTGAGCTGTTGATCGCAAAACATTTGAAATCACCTCTGGAAGCCGTGTTAAAGGGAACAACAAAGTCCAATAAGCCAAATGTAGTATCAAAAGGAACACAAACAATCGAGGAGGAAGAAGAAGACGATGAAGAAGCTGAGGATGTTCTTACTACTGGAACAGAATCACCGCTTCCAGAGTTTCTAAAAACTACAGTCATTGCTCAAACGCCCTCTAGCTCGAGAGAAAAAAAACTACTCTGTCAGAAATCTTGGCTACACCTGAAAAGTATGTGCAGCTGAAAGGTATTCTGGTAGAGCATTTTGGTCCGTTGGAAACGCCCTACCTTGAAGACCTTTTTACTAGAAAAACTGATACGACCTACGGTGTTCGCTATGAAAATAAACGTTTTCGAATTGGTGACTCGGAGATCAAAATAAAAGATAATGTCATGATAGTTAAAACAATTCGATATCAATTGTCGCCAGGTCTTTTAGAACTTTTATTTGCACGTGTACCTTTTAAGGATGGCTATGACGAAGACGATCTTCAAAAGTATAAGGACATCTTGATGGCTACAAATGGCTTTAGACGTAATTATAAACGTTCTGAATCAATAAATGAAAATAAGGGTTTCAAATATAAGGCTATTATATCCAAATTGTTTCCCACCTATGCAAGTGTCCACCATGAAAGCTCAGCGTCCGGCGTCCCGTTTAAAACGTTAAAACCTTTCGTTGATTTCGCCTATTGGAACGATCCTAATAAGTTGGTTAAACGCCTACATCTCCTATACGCTTCCCAACAGGCTGGCCATACCGGTCATGAAGCTGAAATTGTAGAAATAGAAGAGGAGCTTCGTCATGCTGGCATTATTGTATGATGGGTCCACGTGACAATACCCCTTCGCCTATTAAATCGGCGATTGTTCACGAGTTGCATAAACCAGCTCGCCGTATCTATCCACGTCGTCATGTTGTCTCGCGAGGAATTGATGAGCTTTGGCAAGCTGATCTCGTGGAAATGATTCCCTATGCTATTAAAAACGATGGTATCAAGTATTTGCTAACTGTCATCGATGTGTATTCCAAAATGGCGTTTGTAGAACCTGTGAGAAGTAAAACAGCTACTCTGGTTACTGCAGCCTTTAAACACATTATTCAAGAAGCTAAACGGCAACCTCGCCTCCTCCAGACAGATCAAGATAAAGATTTTTCATCAAGGAGTTTTCCACCTAACTGCAAGAACTCGGCGTTCATCATTATGCCACTTACAGCAATTTGAAAGCGAGTGTGGTAGAACGTTTCAACCGAACGTTAAAAACGAACATGTGGCGAGAATTTACAGCCAGAGGGCCCTATCGCTGGCTTAATCTACTACAGACTCTAGTGACGCGTTACAACGATACCAAACATAGAACTATTGGGTTAAAGCCACGTTTGGTAACAATCGCCTTCATCATGGCATCAAAACAGCTGACCCACAACGCCATCGTTTCCGCGTGGGTGACTATGTACGCATCAGTAAACATAAATCCCTATTCTCAAAAGAATACACGCCCAACTGGAGCACAGAAATATTCAGCATTCGCCAAGTAAAACGTACCCACCCCGTCACTTATCTACTCCAGTACCATAACCACCAGTCCATCGAAGGAGGATTCTACATCGAAGAACTTCAAAAAAACGCAGTATCCCAAGCATTATCTTGTTGAAAAAGTGATTAAAAGACAGGGTAATAAACTCTATGTCAAATGGTTAGGTTTTTATTCCTCTTTTAATTCTTGGATTAATAAATCTGATCTTGTATAATGAGTCTTGCCTTTTTATTTCATCCTCTTAACCTTTCCTTGTCGGGTTGGCCGAGCAGTCTAAGGCGTTCGACTTAAGTCCGAATTTCCTCAACAGGAAGCGAGAGTTCGAATCCCTCACCCGACAGCTCGTCATGGGTTAACAACAGTCCATATACCTCTCCATTTTTACCATGCATAGATCTCTAGTAGACATTTAGTATTCGTATTATTCATATTCGTAACCATGCTTAGTGGAATATTTATTATTATTAGGTCTTTATTGATTGATACCAACAGCCTCGGCCATCGCATTGTTCTACTACTCTAAGTTACACTCGGTCACATTCGACTACCTTCGCCGGTCGCCCCCCCCCCCCCCCCCCCCCCACTTCCATCCACACGCTATAAAGGCAATGCACACCAGCCAGCTCAGTCAGTTGGCTGACCAACACAGTTCGGCTAACAACTGGGTCTGCTTCCAAGCCAGACCCTCCACCCTCCCCTCCCCCTCCCCCAAGCCCCCAGGGAACGCCTGGGGGGCACGTGACCACGAGAAACCATGGATGACCTTGAAATCTGTCCAGGACCGGCTTAGAAGTAGATGTTATTGCAATACAGGAGACTCACACCAAGGATGATGCTGATCTTTACAGAAGAGGTAGAATTTACGGATACGTTCTGGTTGGGGCAGTAAATGATGAACAGTATGGTATTGCAACATATGTCAGATCCCATCTCACTGACTACAAACTAACTTACCAGGACAGAACGACAGATATTTTTGTTTTGGCTGTAGAAGTCGCCGGCACCACGGTTGCAAATATTTACAAACCACCGCAAGTTAGCTGGCCAAATCCACCTGTAAAATCCTTCAGTCATCCAGTTGTGTATGTTGGTGATATCAACAGCCACAGTCATGTCTGGGGATATCAGAATGAAGACCAAAATAGAGCTATTCTAAATGAATGGATGGATATGCACGATCTACAGCTTGTGTACAATGCTAAAGATCCAGGAACGTTCCGATCTGGCAGATGGTTAAAAGATTATTCTCCTGATTTGTGCATCACATCTCGATCTGAAAATAATGAAATGACACAACAAAAAGTCATCAAGTCTTTCCCACGCAGCCAGCATAGGCCAGTCATAATTCATTTTGGTACTGAAATTCCGTTAGTCTCCTCCATACCTCAACCTCGATGGAATTTTCAACTTGCAAACTGGGAACTATTTCAGAAAAGTCTAGATAATACCGTTCAATGGATTCTTCCAGTCCCATCCAATTATGAACGATTTGTGGGCGCTATTAAAACAAATGCCAGAATATATATCCCACGTGGTTTTCGGAAGGAGTACATTCCTGGATAGTCCCAAGAATGCGATGAGTTTTACGCCAAATATCAAGAATCTCACGACAAGGTAACAGCTGATGACCTATTGAGAGCTCTGAACAATAACAGAAGAGAAAAATGTCATAAAACAAGGGCAGGACTCAACTTCACAAATTCTAGTCGGAAAGCCTGGAATCTTATTAGAAAACTTGGTACAGATCCCAGGTTGTCAAGTACAGTTACACATGTGAATGCTAATGCTGTTGCATCCAGACTGATGAATATTTCAAAAACTAAAATAGACAATGAACAGACACGAACTGTGAATAATGAACTGTACATAAAGGAGTCCCAACTAAAACCACACCCAGACTACTCACGTGATTTCTGCATTGAGGAACTTGATAAAGCCTTGAGTATGCTAAAGGTAAACAAAGCCGCTGGCTTTGATGGCATATATCGAGAGTTTTTTAAAACCATCGGACCAAAAACAAAGTTGTGGCTTATTGAATTTTTCAATGAGATTCTGAAAACTGGAAAATTACCAAAGCTGTTCAAACAGGCTAAGATAATTGCTATACTGAAACCGGGAAAAGACGGATCTGATGCTTCTCACTATCGACCAATATCACTACTCAGCATGACCTATAAGCTACTAGAAAGGCTTATTCTAAATCGCATCCTAGAGGCCGTTGATCAAATCATCCCCATCGAACAAGGTGGCTTTAGGAAACAACGGAGTTGCTGCGACCAGGTCCTAACATTGACAACTATAGTAGAAGCTGGATTTCAACGAGGTCTTAAATCAGCTGCGGTTTTTGTGGATCTCACAGCAGCTTACGACACTGTGTGGAGGGAGGGCTTGATGTCCAAGTTTATTGAAATCATCCCATGTCAAAAGTTGGCACTTTTAATGAACAACATGCCCTCTGATAGGCATTTTAGGGTGTTCCTGAATGGGCAAACTAGCAGGTGGAGGACATTAAACAATGGCCTACCTCAAGGATCAGTTTTGGCCCCCATTTTGTTTAATCTATATATTTATGACATGCCTCACACAGATTCCTTGAAAATCCAGTATGCAGACGACCTAGCATTAATTATCCAAAATAAAGACCTTATGAACTGTGAGAATACCCTAACTAGTGATCTGACGAAACTGAGTGATTACTTCCATAAATGGAGACTTCAACCCAACCCGAACAAGACTGAGGTTACTGCATTCCATCTAAATAATAAAGAAGCCCAAAGGAAGCTGCATGTTACTTTTGACGGAATCGGAGTACCCCATAACTACAATCCAATATATCTTGGAATCACTCTGGATAGGTCCTTGGCATTCAAACAACAGTGCATCAAGTTATCGAAGAAACTTGGCTCGAGAGTGAATCTATTTCTCAAGATTGCCGGAAGCAGCTGGGGTGCAGACTCTAATACTCTACGTTCTGCTACACTCGCTCTCGTGTATTCTGCTGGTGAATACTGTGCCCCTGTATGGGAAAACAGTGCTCATACCACCAAGATTGATGTGCAACTCAATGAGGCCATGAGAGTCATCACTGGTACTGTTAGATCTACTCCCACACAATGGCTACCAGTCCTAGCTAATATCGCTCCGCAAGATCTAAGGAGGAAAGCAGCAAAGGTAAGCTTGCTCAAGAAGACCACTTCTGATAACAACTCTCTGTTGTATGTTGCCCTGCAAGATCCACCAACAACACGTCTGAAATCACGCAAGCCACCCTGGGTTGATTTAGAAGGTATCAATTCTTTCAACATAACCTCCAATTGGCAACAACGTTGGAACGAGCATCCACCCAACAATGCTCACCTGGTTAAAGATCCTACAAAGAAGGTTGAGGGATTCCAACTTCCACGCCAAACCTGGTCGAAGCTGAACCGCATTAGAACAGGTCAAGGAAGGTGTGGTCCCACTTTGAAGAAATGGGGTTTCCGTACATCTGCTGCCTGTGACTGTGGAGTGGAGGAAAAACTATAAAACACATTGTTCAGGAGTGCCCACTCCGTGCATTTGATGGTGGTCTGAAGACTCTACACCAAGTGACACCAAGTGCTCTGGAATGGTTGTCAAATTTGGACATTTCAATTTAAATAATTGTAAACTTTTGTGTACTTGTACAACCATACGATATATATATTAGGCCTACTACTCGCAAGATGGCCCACTCACAGAGATTGAGGGAATTCTGGGCTCAGAGGAAGGCGAAACAAATTGCCAAGTGTAGCAAGACTTAACGTGGTCCTAGAAGGCCTCAACGAATTATATATTGTGACCGTCAAGGTTGGAGTTGTCAGGATAGCCAACAACCGCAATGACTTCCCTAACATCTCACCCGTCGAGCACATAATTTAATTGCCGTGAGGATCAGTGAACTTCCAAATAGGCTAAAGCGGCACGAGAGTCCGTAGTCCACAGGGATCGTGGTACATGGTGACGATGGTCATAGACTGCCTAAGGAAAGGTTCACCTTAAAAACTAGACTGAGAAAATAAACATCCAGACTTATGTAAAACACCGTGAAAATTTATTGATAAAATTCACAAGCCCCTAGCCTAGTTCGGAGGGTTACAATCGGCTAGTCCGCAGGCTAATAAACAAACAAAAATAAAGAGCAGGTCCCTACCTGAGAAGTTACGGAAAACCCTCGCGAAAGATCTAACTCACAAGAATAAAGCAACAACAGCAACACTAGGAAAATGGTACGGTACAAGTCCCTAGTTCAAGTTACAAGATCAAGCTAATATCAGAATTTACATTTAACAGGGTAGCAAAACAAATCTAAGTTAGGATGATACCATCTCCACATATACATTTAACGTTAATTCATCTAGCTAAGTCCTATCAATTAATAACAAAATTTACGGCGATGACGTCCGTAAGAAAACAGTTACATTGAAAAGCTAAGTGTACAGCCATGTAAAAAAACATTTAATTATGCTTAAAAACTACGTGCTAACAGCACACAATAAGGTAACATGTAGGATTTATACACTTGTACATCATAAATAAGTAATGAAATAGACACAGTAGTTTTATTAAAATGCCTGCCTGCACCTTGGTTTATTCTTTGTAAGCCATAGTCATCTAATGTGTAGTTACGGTGACGAATGCGTAGTTAAGACTACGTCTAACATCGCATGGCCTGCGCTCCACAAACTACGAACTCAAGGTTCGAGCATGCTTCAGGTCGCTTCAAAAGTGTCAGCTTGTCCTAGTGATTTCCACAAAAGGAAATTACCTTCATCTGCACGGCTATGTCAACAGTTCCAAAATGCAAAAGAACAAAGTTAGATAGAAAGAATTCGTTAGTTAGCTTTTGTTTTACCAAAATTATGCGTTTTATTATTAAGATGTCGGTTTAGGTTTATCGTTGGTTTATGGCGAATAATATTGACAATAGCCTGGGCACGGAGTGTCTCCACTGAGATCATTCTCCACCAAAAAGCCTCGACTCAACAGTCGGAATATAATCAACGAGCAATAACAACTCGGACACAAAATAACACAAGTTACCAGCGGCGCAAAGCTCGCGTTCAATAACTCTGGGACGGGCCTGCACAGTACAGTTACCCTCCAATAACATCTAGTCAACGGGAACAATCCCGGACAAGGCATACATAAAATACCTTCATACAATAACTTCCTGCTATAACAGGGTATCCTTCAACGAACTATAGAAAACCTGACATAACTGTACACATCAACGACGGTACACGCAGCAGAGCGTTTAACTAACAAAAAACAATCTATAAAACATGTGATCAGATACAGGAATGGACACTGAGTTCCATAAGCTAAATTGCAATGAAAGGAAATGCGAATACAAATCGTACTCTGTCTTTTGTCAAAGTAGCTCCGTCTCACAATATAACAGGCGTGCTTTCAAGGGCACTGGGTCTCAAACCAGTTTTGTGTCGCTAGCAGGTTTCAACATTCCTGCGCTTCACTGACACTGCACATTGACTCTCCAAGGCCAGCGATTTAAACAAATAAAACTATACATCTGGCCTCTTCATAAAAAACTTTACAACAGGTTAAAAACCTCGAAGAATACGTGTATAAAACACGCTATAAATCTGAATACAATAATACAATTCCGTCTTCTAAACCAAAGACGTCTAAATGATAGTAATGTTACTATTACTGGAGCTCTTTGCTCTCAAAAATATAATTCAGTAGTTGCTTGTACAACATCAAGTAAATATGTGTCTTCACATGACACTAACAAAATAATAAATGTGACGCAGATTTCACACTCTGGATCTGCTTAATGATACGTTGGAAACTGGGTTCGATGCTTGACAACGAAACATCCCTTCTAATTATTAGGTTCACAGTTGACTAAGAATGCTTCTGAGCTTATTCAAAATGAAATATAATGCAGTTACAAAACTGGTAATTACAGTTGACTACCTAACTGATACGACCGTTCTAACGACAGTCAGGGGTGTACAAAGAATGGCTGCAAAGAATGCAGTTAACTAATAACCCTGGCATCTGATTGCCATAACTAAAGTCAGCAAAGACTTGAAAATTACCCCAAATAGGGTTGAACAAAGTAGCCTCAAATGACTACGGTCACGTTTAGCAAAAGATAGGCATTGACGTTCTACGACGTTCATCAGGCTGCACCAGGGCTGACCAAAATGTCTGACCCAAGGGTGTCTCACTCTAACTGAAATAAATGACATCTAATTAAACTAGTTACATTCCCTACCTATAAAAATGGCTGACACTAAGTGCGTTTGGTTCACAAACTACATTTAATCTACTATACCACCAGAAACTAGAACAAGAAAGGGGTATCCAAAACTCACGAAATGGAGAAGCTCTCACTCAGCCCTCTATTCAACAACAAGGGTTGTACAAAATCCTCTCTGGCTCTCTGGAACGGTATTATCCTCATCAGGATTCCCATCTGGACTCCTCCAAAGACCAGGGTTCGATCTGTCCCTGTCGACAACTTCATGGATATGCTGGATATGCCTGGAAATGGCATCCTTGGTTCCTTCCTTCTCGTTCGCTGTCCTGGAAGTTCCACCATCATGCTGGTTCCCGTAGAAACATCACCCTCATACCGGGATGGTATTAGCCTATGATGACTGTCTCAAACATGGTGAAGAATAGTCCAATCACGTGGGTAGTGAAATAAGTTGCGTAATAATTCATTCTTTCACTTTCAAAAATATAATGTTCGTCGTAAATGTTATAGGCTTTGATTGTAGTATATGACACAGCCTTAATCTCGTAGATGTGAATTAACATGTGAGCTAACACTGTTTTATGATTCTTCACGTGTTAGTGACGCTACTTTTATATCACGCAGCATCCGTGAATTATGCGTCGTTTTTGAAATGAAATTTTCACTTTGGCAATTTAAATATGTCATACAATCATAATCACACTTGTTCATAATAGTTGTAACACATTTACCTGTATATTTTCCACTAGGCACTTGGCCCTCCACATACACGTGGGTACAAAATGTGGTGTTACGGCAATGTTATGCAATTCACTTATACTTGCCAATTATTATTTCCCAAAATTCTTCTTTGGCTCACTGTGCTTGGATAACAGTGAATAGTAGTATTCGCGTGCTCAATGGCACCTGATAATCACTTTCAACGCTCAACAGCGGATATTCTCTACGTCTTGTAGGACAAATACAATTCCACGCCTACACAGGGCGGATTCTACAGACGTAGTGCAAGGCACTGAGTGTCTCTAGAAAGTAGGTCGTCAAAACGAAGTCGTTGAGCGACTACTTACGTTCCTGTTTGTGTATCTGCAAGGGTATTACCTTACCTTAAGTAAAAATAACATTCTCCAAAATGTTTTAATAATGCAGCATGACGAAATGGAATATTCTGAGTCTTGTGAAAAGATAAAATTAATTAATAAGACCTCAGATAAATAATTAGCAGACTTCACCAAAGTCAAAAGTACGATTCACCGCTACTTCAAAGAGTATAGCATGAGCTCTCAGCTCCACGTGGCTTTCTGGGTGTGTTCAAAGGTACAACATCCCATCATAAATGTTCAGTTATAAAAAATATCACATGAACCATAGCTCAGCGGGTTCAATATATACTGCTCAAAAAAATTAAAGCACCGCTTTTTTCAAAGGCCACCAAATTTTGAAAAGTTGACCTACAAGCTCGAAATCTCAGTATGACGTTTGTCCTGATGCCTACCAAGCATATGCTTCAGCAAAACTACCCAACTTGAGTAGTTTCGGGATAGCACCCCGAAAACCAGCTCATTTTCGAAAACCGCAAATTGAAGTTTGCGAAAAACGCTGCAGGACTTGTCGCAGGTTGCCAAATCAGTCGAAAATGAATGAGACTTGCTCTTTAAGGTTCCACAAACACGTAGAAATCGTTACATTTGACGTTTGGGCATTTTCAACCCCCTTCATCATCCCCTAAACATGGACTACCATTGGGGGCGTCTAAGAAGGTACCGGGTGTGTTTAACCATCTGAAAACCTGCACATCGTCCTCAGTTGCTGATTGCAGTAAGTTCTTAAGGCCTCCGGCAATGTCCACACCCCCTAACACCCTCAACTGGCATGGGACCAAACCACCCCCTCTCGATTCACCGCTAAGGAAGGTTTTAATCGAGATGTTTATCAGTGCTGTGAATGCGGGGGTCTTCCCCTACCGTTTCAAAAAAGGAGCTGTGCCTTTGTCACCACCCCTTCCCCTGCAACCCCTGTTTGTATGATTTTTAGAATCAGGCCCTTTTCAAGGGCTGAAACGAGGTCTTAATCGCTGAAAGGGCTGTAAAGGTCCTTAGAAGTAGTGGTGACACGAAATCAACCCCTTCCGATCGTTGATTGACATTCCGTCCCCGAAATTCGAAATTGTTGCACCCCCAACCCTCCCTGTCTGGACGCGTAACGCGTCATGGCAGAGTTTTCGGAGTTGGATGGAAATGAAGCTTATGGCCTGCAATGGAGCCCAAAACAGCAGGTTGGATAGAAATTCATCGGTAGGTTGGGAAACGGGACCAAAATTTTTCTAAAAAGTGTACAGCCTACAGTAAGTACGCCCATGCATGGGCAACCCACATCACGTCCTTGCGTGTGGGTTGCCTATGATCGGAAATAGGTTACAAAGTTTGGCAATGAGAGAAAAATGACGTGATGTGGGTTGCCTATGCATTGGTGTACATACTAGAGGCTGTTAACTTTTTTGAAAACTTTTTGGTCCCGTTTCCCACCCTACCGATGAATTTCCATCCAACCTGCTGTTTTGGGCTCCATGTCAGGCCATAAGCTTCATTTCCATCCAACTCTGAAAACTCTGCCATGACGCGTTACGCGTCCAGACTGGGAGGGTTGGGGGTTCAACAATTTCGAATTTCGGGGACGGAATGTCAATCAACGATCAGAAGGGGCTGATTTCGTGTCACCACTACTTCTAAGGACCTTTACAGCCCTTTCAGCGATTAAGACCTCGTTTCAGCCCTTAAAAAGGGCCTGATTCGAAAAATCATACAAACAGGGGTTGCAGGGGAAGGGGTGGTGACAAAGGCACAGCTCCTTTTTTTGAAACGGTAGGGGAAGACCCCCGCATTCACAGCACTGATAAACATCTCGATTAAAACCTTCCTTAGCGGTGAATCGAGAGGGGGTGGTTTGGTCCCATGCCAGTTGGGGGTGTTAGGGGGTGTGGACATTGCCGGAGGCCTTAAGAACTTACTGCAATCAGCAACTGAGGACGGTGTGCAGGTTTTCAGATGGTTAAACACACCCGATATCTTCTCAGACGCCCCCAATGGTAGTCCATGTTTAGGGGATGATGAAGGGGGTTGAAAATGCCCAAACGTCAAATGTAACGATTTCTACGTGTTTGTGGAACATTTAAGAGCAAGACTCATTCATTTTCGACTGCTTTGGCAACCTGCGACAAGTCCTGCAGCGTTTTTCGCAAACTTCAATTTACGGTTTTCGAAAATGGGCTGGTTTTCGGGGGGCTACCCCGAAACTACTCAAGTTGGGGAGTTGTGCTGAAGAATATGCTTGGTAGGCGTCAGGACAAACGTCATACTGAGATTTCGAGCTTGTAGGTCAACTTTTCAAAATTTGGTGGCCTTTGAAAAAAGTGGTGCTTTAATTTTTTTGAGCAGTATATATTATAATATTCACTCCAAGCATTTTTAGTATCCATTGAATAACCTATCAAATATTAACTGACATTTGCTCAAAATTACAAATATTACTGTCTAATTTGATACTATTTGAAGAATGGTTATAATCATAGTAAAACATATATCGGTATTGTAAATGTATTAAAAAATTACATCTGTCACATTGAAATATTTATTGGAAGAAAAACATTCTAAAAACTTTGCAAATGAAAACCTGCTTCTGTAGAAAAGTTCTTCAATTTGTTGTTATCGGTAAATGAAAAATAACTTATTTGAATATCATGCAGAAGATTCATTATTGATGTCAAGCTTTTAGAGGTTGTTGAATCAAGATCTTGATAGCTTAAATCATTGTGCAACAAATTGTAACGGAGAGAGGTTTCTCAATAGAGATATTCCGTTTGTCTTCTATGGCTAGAAAGATATGGTTAAATAAAGACAGGCTCACCATCGTATAAGATTAAGAAATAATTGTGAAATTAAGTAAGTAACATGTGGCTTACCGTCCAATTTAAATGGTCAGTTTGATTATAATGAAACCATTTCACCATATCTTTCAATTCATAAAACTCCTAACACCACCCCCTCATAGGAAAACATCCAAGTATAATATATATTCAAACTTTGCTCGCAATTGTAATAGTTTTTTTTAAACAATTACTGAGGAGGGCCATAATGTGGCGAAAATAGTATAATTAATTAATGGATATGAATTCAATTTATTGATATAAAGTGTTATGAAAATATTAAATATCATTCGGTATTTCATCTTATACTGGGTGTATTTTAATTATACCGACAAAAAAAATCAGGGACGCTCTGCGTGTTATGTAAAAGACGATGCCGCAATCGGATTGGCGGAGAAAACTTTTCCTTTCGAGAAAATGAGGTTACTTTGTTACTTCTGGGCGCGCGAACTCGCCGTATTTGCTGAGCCAGAGAGCAAGCCGAAGCGAAGGAGGAAACTTGCGCATTCCCGCCAGCATATCTCTGTCTCCTTCTATCACACTCCCTTCCCTTGTTGAGGCACAGCAGTGGCCAGCGGCTTGCTCTCTGGCTCAGCAAATACGGCGAGTTCGTAGATTTGAATCGCGCACCCGGAAGTAACAAAGTAACCTCATTTTCTCGAAAGGAAAAGTTTTCTCCGCCAATCCGATTGCGGCATCGTCTTTTACATAACACGCAGAGCGTCCCCGATTTTTTTGACGGTATAATTAAGATGCACTTTGTATATCAAAGTGAAAGTCTGTATGTGGGTATGTATGTGCGTATGTGGGTATATTGGTTCCGTATACAAATCTACACCATTCCACCAATCTCAACCAAATTTGGCATACACATAGTTCAGGACACAGAATAAACAGCTGGGTACTTGCATTTTCGATAGTCCTTCTCATTCTTCTGATTTCGGCCATTTTGCACTCGAGCAAGGGCTAATAACGTCAGAAAATAAATTGATGAAGTAATGGCAAGGCCAGCCATCTCCATGGCAACAGTAGCTCAAGACGGGACCACCAAGTTTCCATCTATCTAGGCAAGAGGCCATGCTACACCCACTACCAGTTTGATCGCATCCCTCCAAGCTGCTTTAAACTGCCTGTCCATTCAACACAAGATAGGTTGCAGCACCAACCCACTGTGATCGCCGTAGCATTTTCACTGCCAGCTGGATCCTATCCCTCCTGGCTGCTTTAAACTGCCTGCGCATTCAACACTCAGACGCGTACAGGATATACTGTATATTAACTCACTGTTAGGTCGCAGCGCCAACCTACAGCGGCTTTTTAAGGGCACGATACCTGAAACGAAGGGTTTCTTTGGAGGCTGAATATCGAGATTGAAAAAACGCGAAAACATGGCACTAAGTTAGTTCTTTTTTTATTCAATCAGCATAAAGAATATGATATTAATTCAGACACGTACTTACGGGCAAATTTTCAATTTATAGGAAAGCGAAACATACATGGTGGTGGAGGTGACTGTCTTCAAGGGCGAAAAGTCTAGCTCATGTGCGCGTAATTAAACGGTACGGATGATAGGCCTAATAAAAATACAACTACTTCCAACTAATTTAAATCTAACTTACATAGTAGACGAGATGAAAAGAAAAGAATAAGGACAATAAAAAACAGGGAAAAGGAATGCCTCCGGTCGCCGAAGAATGGGATGTTGATTAATTTAGGGGCTTTGCAACATCGTGCTCATGTAGCTCCGTGTACTTGGCTGTGTGTTGAATTTGTCTGATAACCCGTCTTATTGTGATGGCTGTATTAGTGTGTGTATTTATAAGTCAAGTGAATTGTCCGATGGTAAGTCATGAAATGAGATTCCTCGGCATTCAAACTTGCTCTGTTCTGATTTACAAAAGCGCACACAGCAGTACGCCATTAAAACACAAAACACAACTTCACCATTAACATCAATACAAAACAAATGTTTGTAACAGTGACTTGAAAAGGGGGCGATTACAGTGGGTTTGTGCTGCTCTTAGCGCCTATATTTGGAAACGAGGTTGTACGCATAAACCAATACTGTAATCGTTTAATGGGCAGGCAGTTTAAAGCAGCCAGGAGGGATGCGATCCAGCAGGCAGTGGCCACACCATTTATTATCTAAAGCAGGATAAAAACATTAGAAATCTGAAGCAATAAAAATCTGAAACCGTATCTCATTTATTAACAGGGGTCGTAATAGGGAAATGAAATTAAAAAAGAAATACATTGGCAAACCCTGCATTCGACATACTATTGCAGATTGTTCTTAAAGTAGCATTATTTTCTTTGTGATTAAATTTCGGATGATAAGGACCAAACAATAACTGCGGCGGCAGTAACACTGTTTGCCACCTGGACCGATGTGGCGGTAGTTACACAGAATGACACCAGGTACCGCAACGGACAGAGACAATCCAAAGATATTAGTGTTGACCAAAGATGATATAAGTAAAGTGTTGACTAAGGCTAGCGGCAGCCATGACTACAGTTTGGTTATTGATAAACGAGTCCTGTTCTTTGTGCATGTAGTAGCCATTTCAGTGCTTACTGACGAATGATATTGTATAATGGTGTAGTTATCACGAATTCTAAACACCCTGAACTCCGCTATAGCATTTTAGAGATCATTGCGGTTTGGGTTTAGAGAATATATTTCTTATCTTACGAAATACTTAGGGACTAAAGAAGCCCAATGTGTTCTCAATCAATGCATCTTATTTGACATTATACTGGGATTATACGTTGTTGCATTTATTTTAACTCTGTTGAGGGACTACAACAACGCGGTCATGCAGCCCCGCGTACTTTGGATGTGTGAAGAATCTGTCTGATAACCGGTGTTAATTGTGTGTTATCTGTAATTCAGGTAAGGACTGCAGACAGTCAGTTTTAAGTAGTTCCTTGCTACCAAATGCTACCGTCAACGACACCTAGCTACACCTGGCTAATAGATGCCACTGCAACCAGAACCTGACTGAGAACGTTGGGACATAATAGCGTTAATCAAATTTAACCTACAAATTTTACCTTCACACGAGTGTAGTTAGTGGAAGGTTCTTTTACATCACATAAATTTATTTGACATAGGCCCACCGGCTTTACTTCCCCTCCGAAGGAAGGCATACTGAGGGATTTTTAACGCTCTTCAGAAATACGATGACTCCGGCCGGGTTTGAACCCGCGACCTTGGGCATAGAAACTAAGCATGCTACCAAATACGCCACCAAAGCCGCCCAATAAGAGATAATAGGCATGTAAATACAGCAATACTATTCCATAATATGCAGCTATAATAGCCTACACACTGACCAATGTACATGAATGAGCCTTTTCTCATTAATCACACCATTTGTGCGGGGTTAAGAATCGTAAGTTTATTTGACTCCAGAATTATGACTTTATATTCCAAACATTGAATAATTTAAATATTGTTTCCTTTCAAAAAATGAAAGAGAACTATATGAATAAGACGTCTAAATTACACCCATTACAACAAAATTAAAGACTATCAGGAAAGTACGGTACTGTAATTGTGAGACTAGGTCCTTGAGAAATGTGCATATAGGCTACAGCCCTTTTTGTTATTGATGCATTCTCTACTACATTATTGTACCCCACAGTACCTTTCGCCTAGATTTACAGTGAGTTAATATTGCACTTGATTAACTTCAGAGCCCAGGAGAACTATTTGTTTAACTCACGTAGGGGCAAAGTGAATATACTTTGCGAAATCTATTGGCATGTATCTTTCTATAACATGTAAATACACCGCCCGGGCAACGCCGGGTAAAATAGCTAGTTTAGTATAAACGCCAATAAGGAAACCCCTAAAATGATTAAGTTCATATCCCTACTTATTTAAAAAAGAATGTATCAATAAATTCACTAATACATATTTCTACAATATCAATAATGTACACAATAGCTTCGTCAAGTAATATTCAGCAAATAATATAAAATATTTATTTATCAAATGCAATCAGAGTTGGCATTGAAAAAATATTTTGGACTCATTATCGTTGTCCTGGTGGTGGAAGGATCTGCCGCTAGGATAACTCCTAACGTTGCCCAAGGTACGCCTGATCGTCTGTAATGGCATATTATCTGCGGAACGATCTACGGGGCAGTAGTGGGGCTACATTACTGCAACCTGCGAATGTAGATAAATTCAAGATGTTGATCACCTCTTGGTCTGCCCGAAATTGCCTGAAGCCTGCACGCTGGATGACCTGGTTTCAGCAAATGCTCCTGCGATCAAGACTGCCGAATTCTGGGCCGCAAAATCAATTTGATATGCACACAATCTGTGTGTATATTGTAGATATGTTTAATTTTGTAAATAACTATTGTACAGTCCTGGATACGAAAATATCCATGGGTGGCAATGAAATGACATAATCTCTCTATATATAACTCAATTTTGGTTTGTTTGTCTGTTATTTATAAGAATCTACACCGTTTCACCGATCTGAACCAAATTTTGTATACTTACCCTTTGGAACCCGGCGGATAACACTGTCCACTTTAAATTTCGGACAGACCACTCCATTCCCTGCATTTAGGCACTTTTGCACAAATCTACACCGTTTCACCGATCTAATAACTTGACGAACATATTGTCGCTAGGCGACAACGACTAACACTGTATCATGATAGTCAACGCCGCACCATTGATGGACAGGTTGTCACTAGGCAACAACGATTTACTCTCTATCATGATAGTCCGGTAAAATTTGCTAAATGACACATGGGAAAACTGACCGATTGACAATCCAGGATTGTTTTGGACTTAAGTATTCTCTATGCTATCGTATGCACAGTTAATCAGCGTATTAGTAAAATGTAATGTAAGAGAAACATAGTGGCAAACATTCCTACATTCGCCTATCACCATTTTGCAGTTATCATGTATAGACAGTTGTTATTTCATTTGCGGGGTTAGACATCGTGGCCATGTTGCCCTGTGTACATGGGTGTGAGTGTAGAATTTTTGTGATAACCTGCGTTATTGTGATTGTTGCACTAGCTTGTGTAAATTGGAGATAGGATAAGGTATTTGAAGCTATTTCTCAGTATTACTCAAGGATTTATTAGAATGTAGTATTCTCTATGCTATCGTATACCCTGCGGGTAACACTGTCTACTTTAAATTTCGGACAGACCACTCCATTAACTGCATTTAGGCCCTTTGTCTCAAATCTACACCGTTTCATCGATATCAACCAAAATTTGTATAATTACCCTTTGGAACCATTCGAGTAACACTGTCTACATGAAATTTCGGACAGACCACTCCATTCCATGCATTTAGGCCCTTTGGCACAAATCTACACCGTTTCACCGATCTGTACCAAATTTTACATACTTACCCTTTGACACCCTACGAGTAACACTGTCTACACGAGATTTCGGACAGGCCCTTTGTCTCAAATCTACACCGTTTCACCGATATCAACCAAAATTTATATACCTACCCTTTGGGACCCTGATAGTAACACTGTCTATTTTAAATTTCGGGCAGACCACTCCATTCCCTACATTTAGGCCCTTTGACTCAAATCTACACTGTTTCACCGATGAAAATCCACAGCCTGCTTCCAGTCTTCGACCGGGTCAGGAATGGAATGAATGAAGCCCTCATCTAGCGGCTTCGGTGGCGTAGTCGGTAGCATGCTGAACTGCTGTGCCCAGGATAGCGGGTTCAAACACGGTTGAAGTCGTCGGATTTTTTAAGAGCGTTAAAAATCCTTCAGTATGACTTCCTTCGGAGGGGAAGTAAAGCCGGTGGTCATAGATTTATGGCATGTAAAAGATCCTTTCACAGACTAAACTTGTGGAAAGCAAAATTGTTAGGTTAGATTTCGTCAGAACGCTCTATCAAAGTTCCAACGTTCACCACTAGGTAACATTGATATCTGGTGGCGAAATTTGGAACTACTTGAAATTGAACGGAACTTGTAGCTCACCCTAATAAGGGTGTCCGCTGGAAGCAGCTACAGACTCAGGCGAGCCGAACATGTCCTCGGACACTCCCGGCACTATAAGCCATACGATAAATACATAAATTAATAAATAATAAATAGCGGCCAGGATATGAACTGTGCCGGCTGCCGAGGCCTGACGCTCTCCTCTGGGGAAATGATTAACTGAATGACAGATGAAATGAAAATGTTAGTGGAGATTGTTGTTGGACTGAAATTTTGACAGGGAAAACCGGAGTACCCCGAGAAAAACCTCTCGGCTTCCGTTTTGTCCAGCACAGATCTCACATGGAGTGACCGGGATTTGAACCACGGACCCAGCGGTGAGAGGCCGGCGTGCTGCCGCCTAAGCCACGGAGGCTTACACTGTTTCACCATTAACCAAAATGTGTATACCTACCCTTTGGGACCCTGAGAGTAACACTGTCCTCATGAAAATTCGGACAGACCACTCCATTCTCCGCATTTAGGCCATTTGGCAAAAATCTACACCGTTTCACCGATCTGAACCAAAATTTATATACTTACCCTTTGGAACCCTGCGAGTAACACTGTCTACTTAAAATTTCGGACAGACCACTCCATTCCCTGCATTTAGGCCCTTTGTCTCAAATCCACACCGTTTCACCGATATCAACCAAAATTTGTATACCAACCCTTTGGGACCCTGAGAGTAACACTGTCCACATGAAATTTCGGACAGCCCTCTCCATTCTCTGCATTTGGGCCCTTTGGCACAAATCTACACCGTTTCACCGATCTGAACCAAAATGTGTATAATTACCCTTTGGAACCATGCGAGTAACACTGTCCACATGAAATTTCGGAAAGACCACTCCATTCCCTGCATTTAGGCCCTTTGGCACAAATCTACACCGTTTCACCGATCTGAACGAAAATTTGTATACTTACCCTTCGGAACCCTGCGGGTTACACTGTCTACATGAAATTTTGGACAGACCACTCCATTCCCTGCGTTTAGGCCCTTTGTCACAAATCTACAACGTTTCACCTATCTGAATGAAATTTTGTATACTTACCCTTTGGAACCCTGTGGGTAACAATGTCCACTTGAATTTTTGGACAGACCACTCCATTCCCTGCATTTAGGCCATTCAGCACAAATCTACACCTTTTCACCTAATTGCACCAAATTTTACATACTTACCCCTTGAAACTCTGCTGGTACCACGGTCCACTGATAGTTTGGACAACCCTTCCATTCCCTACATTTAGAAAACAGACAAAATGAACTGGAAGACCACGTTTTTAGACCCTAGGACATGTCCGTAGTAGTAGTGTACCTCTAAGAATATTTTAATAAGTCTATTGTTGGCTGGTAATTCAGGCTGCATCACGTCGCCCCTACCAGTGTTCTTGTGCAGAATTGCGAAAATAGTTACATCTTGCGCTGCTTATAAATTGCAGTCACGAGGAATAATTAGTCAAAAAGATTTCGTAGGCCCCTTAAAACAGTTGACATTATGAATATTATGCCTCTGTATAAGTGCGATGGTGTTGGTGCAGTACATTGAGGTTATCAGCTGCAATAAGCGTTGCTGCTTTCAAATTTACTTTCGTTTATTCCGATCCTTATCCTTGAGCGGTATGTGGCATAAATGACACTATTGCTGCCTCAGGAGCTTGGGACTGCCGAAGTTTTTCAAGTGCTCTGATTATTTTCCTACGGTGCTATGCGACAAAAGACGATACTATTGGTCTCTATTTTCCTAACAGCCACTGTGATATAGGCCCTAGGCAGTGTCTCTTATTTCACTTACTCCTCTTTCTAATCATATTTTTCAATTCGTTTGTAAATTACATGTGTCAGTACTGTAGTTAGTAAATAGCCGTTTCCATATTCATTATTATCATTATCATTACGGAAAAGTGACCTGAATGTCACTGTACTACTGATCACCCTCACTAACACCACCACCACAAAACGTTATCTATCTATATATTTAAAACAGTAAGGTGATTTTTGTTATCACGAGATAGAGAGAACGACAGAACCAATTTACTTCGTAGAGCACTCTAACGAAAGCTCTTGGCCTCTAGATTTGCAGTGTGTCTCTAAAATAAACAAATATAATACGGTATATTTTTAAATAAATATAGAAAATAGCAGAATTCTATCCCCTCGCGCATGCGCACAATCCGCCTGGGCTCATGACAAAATGGCGGTGAGAAGTCCATTAAAATGTAAGTTATTTAATAAGCTTCCATGTAATTGAAAACATACATTAACCAAGTTCTGACAATACAATATAATAACAGTATGAACATATACGAATATATATTGATTTTATTGATAATGAATTGGATTATTTTCTTCAGATAGCGGCTTTTGAAGATAGTGAATGGTTGCGTCTGCATCTAAATGTGAGTGCGCGAGTAGGTATTTGGTTAAGGCGATTGACTGTGGATCCAAGGTTCGCAGGTTCGATCCCAACTCTCGCCAGTATTTTTTTTTTTTTTTTTTTTTTTTTGCCACTGAAATATTGTTTTATCAAGGAGTATTAGTAAGGTTTTATGTCAGTTAAAGATACATATTTCTACACATTTTCTCAACACGTTTTATTTCCGTTTTACCATTGCATTACAGCATGTCCTCAATACGTCGTTTGAATATCTGCAATCAGTTCCAGTAACTGACAACAGATGGCAGTACCTCGCCAATATAGTTCCAGTAACTGAGAGCAGATTGCGTCGATATATTTGAAACACAAGGCATGGCCTTGATGGCGAGTTTTCGCGTGATAATTAAATATTGTTTTATCAAGGATTATTAGTAACGTTTTATGTCAGTTAAAGATTCCTACATTCCCTCTCAATAAGTTTTATTTCCGTTTTACCATTGCATTACAGCATGTGGTCAAAAGAGCTAATATCTGCCATCAATTGCAGTAACTGACAACAGATGGCAGTACCTCGCCCATATAGTTTCAGTAACTAACAACAGATGGCAGCACCATTGCATCGATACATTTAAAACACAAAACATGGCGCGTTTTCAAGTGATGGAGAGTTATAGAGGGGAATTTTTAAGAAGGGAAACGTTGAAGAACATTAACTGACAGTTGAGTGTGTAGGCTATGTTGTTTATGTACTTTAATATTGCAATTTCTTCCCAATGCTTCGGTGGTCAAGTTGGTAGCATCCTAGACTAAAAGTTATAAATTATGCATCGTCGATATACTCTTAAATTATTAGTGAAAAGGTAGTTTTCCAGGCCCTGGCGCGTGTCCACAATTGCTTTCGCCATGAGAGACACTTGGCAAACATAATTCGTTTGAAGGGCTCCGACATCGTTGTCACTCAGCCCCATGTACTTTGGTGTGTAAGTGCAAAATTTTCTCTGATAACCCGTATTATTGTGATAGCTGCATTACTTTGTGTATTTGTAATTAAGGTGGGAAATGGCAAGGTGACGGCCGAGGCCTTAAGTTAGGAACCATCCCGGTATTTGCCTTGAGTGGAAGTGGGAAACCACGGAAAACCACATCTAAGATTGTCGAGGTGGGAATCAAACCTTCCTCTTCTTAGTTATAAATCTAGAGACTGAATGTGCCCCGTTTTTTGCCCTCAGACCAGAATTAAATTTCTTGGCAGAGCAGGAAATGTAACCCGGGTCTCCGAGGCGATAGCCAAGAATGGGTGGGCTTCCATGTGTTAATACGATTTTGACATGCACGGGACATAGAATTCTAAAACAGCCTCCATTAGGGTGACTGCCGAAGTGAGTATTGAGTATATGCCTAAGCTCATTCCAGTAGTTGGCGAAGTTATTCTATGTTCCCCTGCAAAATGTACTGCCATAAACTATAACAGGTGATGGAAATAGCTTATTTAGAGCAGTTTTGTACTGTTTATATCAAAATGAAGAACGTCATTCTGCGCTGCGTTTTCAAGCTATTGCCAAACATTTCGCTGGCAGGAACAATTATAAGGAATTTATTGTAAGCGATCAGTCTCATCGCATTCTCCTCACCAACCAACTTGAGTATGAGAGTCTCTGGACGGTCATGTTGAACTTCATTGTATAAGACAGTTGTTTAATGATTATTTGTTTAGAGTACTGAATCTAACTACGCAGTTGATTTCGGCAATGGAAGTATTTTTTGCCATTTAATATTTAGCGGCTCCGATATTGCAGGTCACTATAGTGTTATCGAATAATACGAAGCCACATTTAAAATCCAATATAAATAGGCCATTTCAGAAACAATTCCAGATGTTATGCAGTACAGTGAATGGTCTTTGACGATCAAATGTAAACATTGTTCTACATTGTATTTCTCTTGCGTAAAATCTACGCGCGGTTACTTTGGCCTTTACTGTTGTGATGGTAAAATTGATCTGCTGAAATATAAAATATTTGCCAAGCTGCAACAATGCAATGATATTAATTTTAAAGTCTGTCTGTCTGTCTGTTAGGTAGTCAGCCCGAAGGCTGGTTGGATCCTCAAAAAGTACCGCCGTTACGTTATGTGAGTAGATACCCACAAAAACCCAAGGCAGCGCTATTTTGAGGCGTTCTAGGCAAGAAGAGGAGTGAGGTAGTTTGCCATTGCTTTCCTCACTGAGTCAGAACAGTAGTCCTAACCCTATGAGTTGAACCTTTCACAGCATTCACAGGCACTGACTGTGCCCCGAATGCCATTACTAAGCACCACCCATACCTCAGTAGCTTCCATATAATCACAGCCATGAGTGAGACTGAGACATCGGTGAAAAGCCACCTTTTACTCTAGCCTGTGCCAACTGACAAATGCAAAAGTACTGTATTCATCAAGAGATGGGGAACATTGAACTTATATCCAGTAGTTCAAACACATACATCAGCGTTAACATTTTGGCGAACATATTTCATTTGATGGACTCAGACATCGTCGTCACTCAGCCCCGTCTATTTTGGTGTGCGAGTGTAAACTTTTCTCTGATAACCTGTGTTAATGTGATGGCTGTGTTGATGTGTGCATTTGTAATTAATGTGGGGAATGGGGAGTTAACGACCGAGGCTTTAAGTTAGGAACTATCCCGGTATTTGCCTGGAAGTGGGAAACCACGGAAAACCAAATCCAAGATTGTTGAGATCGGAATCAAACTTTGCTCTTCTTAGTTTTGCCTCACGAGTGCGCCCCGTTCCAGTCCTCAGACCAGAATTAAATTTCTTGGCAGAGCGGGGATCGAACCTGGAATCCGGGGCAATAGCTCAGAATGTAGCCTTAAGAATGGGCTTCCCTGTGTTAATACGATCTTTGACAAGCACTGAACATATAATTCTAAAACTCCCTCCATTACTGTGGCTGGCGAAGTGAGTCTATGCTCATTCCAGTAGTGGCGAAGTGATTCTATGCTCCCTTGCATAATTTACTGTCATGGAAATACAAAGTATTGTACCTTCAACAGGTGATGGAAATTCATTATTTACAGCAATTTCATTCTGTTTATTTCAAAATGAAGATCGTCATCCTGAGTTGCGTTTGCAAGCAAATTGCAAAAATTGCAAGGATTTTATTATTGGCGATTAATCTCATCGCATTCTCATCAGCAACCAACTTGAGAATGGAAGTATTCATTGTATATGTGAATATTATTGTTTATTGATTATTTGTTTAGAGTGCATAACAATGGGTCTAACCACGCAGTTGATTTTGGCAATGGAAGTAAGTTATTATTTGCAATTTAATATTTGGCGGCTACGTTGATGCAGGCCACTATAGTGTTATATAAAATGACGTTAATTTGGGCAGAAATGCTGCTATAAATAAACCCATTTGACGAAATAGAACATTAGCCGCAAAAAAGTGGGAAATCGGAGAAAAATACGAAGCCACTTTTAAAATCCAATATATATGGCATTTCAGAAACAATTCCAGATACTATGCCGTTACAGTTTAGGGTCCTTGACGAACAAATGTAAACATTGTTCTGCACTGTATTTCTCTTGCGAGAAATCTACACTTGGTTACTTTGACCTTTGCTGTTGTAATGGTAAAATTAATCTGAATAAATATAAAATATTTGACAGGCTTTAACAATTATTTTTCACTGGAGATGATATCTCAAGGAATTCCAGAGGGACTAATCGGCAGTACAATGCTATGTCCTTCGTTTCATGGCGCAGCGGTCAAGCTGTATGCCTCTCACCAAGGCGGATCGGGTTCGATTCCCGGTCAATGCATGTGAGATTTTTGATGTGAAAGGCCATGTCCTGTGGTTCGGATTCCACGTTAAACGGAGGTCCCGTTGCTTATGATCGCGAGATTAACGGTCACGTTAAACTGCAAGCTTCCTTCCTTCCTTCGTTTCATTTGGAGCCAATGTTACTGTGCCACACGCACACGGTCCACATTGTTTTAAAATGTATGGAATTGCACATCATCGCATTTCTTCGTTATATTCCAAAAATATAAGCGATGGTTTGCGGCCAGTTGTATTAGACTCATCAGAGTTCTTGAATCCCTTGGAACTAAACGACTGGCCGCCACATACTCCAAACGCTTGGCCCGTTATGCTGCTTAGAAATCTGAACGGTTCCCAAGGATTCCTAAATGCAACCATATTGCTTGGATTTGGAAATAATAGGTGCAGTTAAAATTAGGCAGAGATGTCTAATCCTTCGACTTGATTTAACACCATCCGATAAAACACTATCATTTTCTTTTAAGAGGCAATATTTTCCAATTCATTTGGCATACTTTATCACAATCAATAAAGCTCAAGGGGAAACTCTGGAACGTATAGACCTCAATTTGCCCCAACAATTTTTCAGTCATGGCCAGCAGTATTTTGCAATGTTGAGAGTGCAATCTTTTGACACCCTCATAGTTTCAATAGAGTCAAAAAATAATCGTACAAAGAATGTACAGTAGGCCAATATAAGAAAATTCTTCAGTAAATATTTTTCTATTGACCGTCATGTTTTGACGGGTTTCAACTAGTATTTTTTATTTCTGTTAGTTTAAATATCATTTGCCAGTTCTTTAGTAGTATTCATTATCATCCATAAAACAAACGAATCCACTGGGCGAACCCGGGCACTACTGCTAGTAATATATATATATATATATATATCAAATGCAAATCAATATATTGTATTTCATTAGCCTATCAATTTAAATAAAACGTTACCTGTAATTTAATTATTTTAAATCATTATATCATTGTCGATAAATCCTCATTTAGAATTATTTTTCATTTATGCATATTAACCAAAATTCATATGTATATTTTCAAATAATCACACTTAATAATATTATTTTTGCCCCCCATAAATAGGCTATGTGTAATATTAAATACAATAAATTTACTATATAACCACGATGTCCCAAAGCCACAAAAAACAATCAACAACAACATAATCTAAATTTTTAAAGCGTGATGACCGACTGAAAATTATACATTGATAGTTAATTCACGAAATGTTGTTCACTCCTTGGTTCATGATGGTCTCCAACATGCACAACGATTGGTGATAAATTTGGGGATCGTAGCTCAAGGATATCCTGCACTTATCGCCACGCCGCCGTTAATGAACCTCGAAGCATCGCCGTCTATAATACTCAAGCATTGGCAACGTATAGAAGAGTCCGTAAATTCTATAAACACGTAAGACCACATGCTAAGTTTTATTCTTAAATATCGTTTATTTTGATATGAGAGCATCTACAAGCAGTTCGTACTGACTATTCCAACACCCGCGAAATTCCTCGTGGTAAATCAGACCTATTGAAAGTTGTAGAAGTGAGTATTTCCCGTATTAAATTGCATGTGTAACCAATACTTACTAATGAATTATACCAACAAATTTTTCACCAATATTTCATTAAACTATTTCAGATGCCTAGGTAGTGTTATGTGCCTGGCTGTAAGTCAAATTATGGCAGTACTATTAAAGTAACTGATTATATCACTACAGCGAGGTGGACTTTCAGTGCCTAGTAATTTAGTTTTGGTATATATCTTCATGTGGCCTCTATATTCCAGTGCATTATGAACTGTACTCAGTTAGCAAGTGCCTTTAGGTAGATTTCATTAGAAAACTACTTATTTTTAAATTAAGTGACCAGTGGAACATTATTGCTAGACTGTCAGCATTAAGCTTGGAGGCCTATGATGACTATGATGAGTAAATCTGTGGCCACAATGTGAACAATTTATTATCAAAGGCAGTCTCGAAGTGTGTAAGAATAATATTAAATCATTTTTATGAGCGCGTAAATGACGGCAGTGAGCACAGCAAGCAAGAAAATAAAACTTCAGACATTGCGACATTGAGGTACAGTACAGACTTTTATCATTACCTTATCGAGAATTGCCAGTACAAAGCATGATAATATGTACCCTTTAGTTGTGATATTTGTGTGTAGATTTAGCGGACGTTATGTTCTGTTGTATTTTCGGAAACATTTAGCGTCAAAATCTATGTGTTTACACAGTAAACAAGAGTTTAGTGCTTTTCAGTCGGTCAACACGAATGTACCCAAAAGAGATGGGTTATGCCCTAATCCTAATTTCAGGAGATGGGTTATGCCCTAATCCTAATTTCAGGATTAGGGCATAACCCATCTCTTTTGGGTACATTCGTGTTGACCGACTGAAAAGCACTAAACTCTTGTTTACTAAGGCAACACTGAAAATATGGCTTCAAACACCACAATGTTTACACAGTGTTAGCAGTTACCGTGTGCTTGTGCTAGGCCTCCCAGATGACAGATGGGCGGCGTTGCCAAACCTTTTGACACGGCTTGAGAATTATTGTAGACGGCGATGTTCGAAGAAATACTGGAGGTGACCGACTATCCTACGTGATGGAGTCCCAGACCATCACGCCAACAGTGGGGGCAGGGTGAAGTGCCACAGCTAACGCCGTACTGAGGCGCGAACCACGACGGCTATCATCGGCTGACATTGTTCAACTAATCTCTTCCTTTACACTATACGTGTGACTCTCGACCTGAGATGTAACTTCATGCCGAAGTGTGGGGCAAACCGACAAATTGTTGTTGTTGATGTTTAAGCCTTCCGTCTTTTGGCATGGTTTTATGCTGTCTTCCATGCCTCCCTGTCCTGACCTAATCGTGTCATCTCTACATACAGTAACTACCACATCCTACATCCGAGTCAATCTATTTGACATATTCAAACCTTGGTCTACCCCGACAGTTCTTACCCTCGATTTCGACTGGTTGCGTGGTTCAGCGGAAACGTTCTCGCCTGTTGCGCCCAAGATAGCGGGATTGAATCCCAGCGCAGTCAGTTGGCATTTAAGGTTGCTTAAATGTGAGGGAGCCGTCTCAGTAGGAGCGGCTTCGGTGGCGTAGTTGGTAGCATGCTGAGCTTCTATGCCCAAGATCGCGGGTTCAAACCCAGCCGAAGTCGTCGGATTTTTTAAGAACGTTAAAAATCCCTCAGTATGCCTTCCTTCGGAGGAGAAGTAAAGCCGGCGGTCCCATGTTATAGATTTATGGCATGTTAAAGAACCTTCCACTAATTACACCTGTATGAAGCTAAATTATATATAGGTTAAACATTTGACTAACGTTCTTAGGTTCCTACGTTCGACGTCAAGAGCGGACTGTGGTGGCATCTGGTAACTAAGTTCTGAACCAAATGGTCGTTGACGGTGGCGTTTGGCGGCAAAAGTAGGAACTACAGTACTTGGAAAAATTGAATGTCTGCAGTCCTTACTTGAATAAAAACAGATACACACACATATACAGTCATCACAATTAACACCGATTATCAGACAGATTCGACACACACGCAAAGTACACGGGGCAACATGACCGCGTTGTCGCAGCCCCTAAACTAAGGAACCAACCAACCAACCAACCAACCAACCAACCGTCTCAGTAGATTTACTGGCACATTAAAAGTCCCCTTCGGGGCAAAATTCCGGCACCGCGGCGTCTCTAAAAGCCACAGTACTTAAAAGGGACGTAAAACCCATAACATTCTAATTATATCTTATCCTCGAACCTAGCTTCTATAACTAAGTTTGTTTTTCCTGGGTGTCTTAGTATGTGTCCCACCAACCTATCTCTTCTTATCATTAGCAGTCACCAACAACATCTCTCCTCGCCCACACATTTTAAAATCTCTTCATTTGTTACTCCATCTACCCACCTGTATTTCCTGTAACACCACATTTCAAACACCACATTTCAAATACTTCTATTCTCCCCTTTTCTGCTGCAACAACAGTCCAAGTTTCACTTCCATAGAGCGCCAAGCATCAGACAATGCCTTTCAAAAATGACTTCCTATTACCTAAATCTATATTAATGTCAACAGATTTCTTTGCTGTAGAAATGGTTTCCTTGGCTGAGCCAAATTTCTTTTCATATCCTTTATTTCTTCCTATCGCAGAAATATTTTAATCAGCCACGGTACAAGCTGAAATGTTAAATGACATACTTTAAATGCATTCAGATTGATTTTGATAGGATTTAAGATGCTTTATCGTTGTCAATTACGAGGACGTTTGTTTTGTTGTATCAAATACATTTTACGAATGGAAAGATGGAAAGCACGTAAAAGGTGAACATAGAAGCCTGTCATTGGGGAAAGCTTTACCATATTGGCAGAATCTACATAGATTGCGGAAAATGCATTGTGTGCAGTACTAAAAATGATAAATGTGTCTATATTGAACAAGAAATGTAAATGTTTAGCACTTAAAATATCTTATTTCACTGCTGAAGGTCAACTTACATTAGGTTCCGGTTCAAAAATTCAATGTTCTTTCTTCTAATGTTTTGGTTTCTCATTGTATTGGAATATCATAGGAAGTTTGGAGCAAAAATGTTAATCTGTTTCCGAGATAAGGGTTTCTGAAGTTTGTCAACTTTGGCAAACATTTACCAAATCTTTATTCATCTACCTTTGCAGACGTCTCATGGAGAGGCACTTCTTACAACTTTCATTTTTAGGCAAATAAGGTACACTAGCATTACCCGTCGCGGCTTCGCCCGCAAATATTCTAGTTGTAAAGAGTACACTTAGCAAAATCTCAATCATAAATGCTATGACTGATTTATCCTTGGTATGAATAACCAGACTTTATCAATTCAGCTACCGGTACAGTGGTTAGGGGTATGTCATTCTTTCATAGGTATATCAGAGCGAAGTTAGTTTTCTGGGAATATCACAGACACTGTTAATTTAAGGGCCTTTAAATGTGGTTTTCGGAGACCCTTTATAGTCGAGTGAAAAAGACCTTTCGTACCACACCCACACGTGAAAATTGCGTGAAAAAATTCTAGAGTGCCCCTTGACCACCTTAAGCGCATTATACTGTATGTATTGATGAATTTTACAGCTTAATTTCGTTCAGTGATAACCTTATAACTGTCTGGAAACTTTCACAGTAATTTGATAATTGGAATTGCATTGCATCTTACAAAAAAAGATGGACCTGTGAGATTCTGTTACCATGGTTACCGTGTTGCGTTCTTTTATTATTTCATTGTAAATATACATGTTTTCAGGTATTTATTTAATTGTGAGGCTTTTAAAGAGTAAGTGAGTGCGTTTCGCTTACGCATTGGGTACCCCAAATGTGTAGGTTGGTGTTAATGGGACATTATTTTCGGTACAAAAATGGAATGGGACCTTAGCAGAATAATATAGGGAGGGATTATCTCAGAGACTTCTGTTACTTAGGAAGCAAAATAACCAGTGATGGACGAAGCAAAGAGGATATTAAAAGTAGGTTGGCTCAGGCAAGGAAAGCATTTCTACAAAAAAGGAATCTGTTGACATCGAATATACATTTAGGTATTCGGAAGTCATTTTTGAAAGCCATTGTCTGGAGCGTGGCACTCTATGGAAGTGAAACTTTGACTATTGGTGCAGCAGAAAAGAGGAGAATTGAAGCGTTTGAAATGTGGTGTTACAGAAGAATGATGAAGATGACATTGGTAGATAGGGTTACAAACGAAGAGATATTAAGACTAGTGGGGGAGGAGAGATGTTTCTGGCGACTGCTAATGAAGAGAAGAGATAGGTTGGTAGGACACATACTAAGACACCCAGGAATAGCAAGCTTAGTTATGGAAGGAAGGGTCGAGGACAAGAACTGTAGGGGTAGACCAAGGTTAGAATATGTCAAACAGATTGCCTCGGATGTGGGGTGTGGTAGCTATGAAGAGATAAAACGATTAGCTCAGGACACGGAGGCAGGGAGAGCTGCATCAAACCAGTCAAAAGACTGAAGACTCAAACAACATCTCAGAAATTACTACACCGATCTACTTGAAATTTTCACAGTATTTTTAAGTGCATATGTGACTTAATCTGATTTGGATTATTGGCTGCTGTATTGATGTACCTTGAGAAAAAATGCATTGCTTCAAAACTTGTTAAACTGATCAAAGAAAAATTTACAAATAAAACGTTTGAAGAACTAGAATCATGATTCTAATTGGGATTGCAAGGTATGAAATTTTCTTCAATTTTAGTAAGTTACAGCACTTTACCTGAAATAGTTAGGTCATTAATATTTTGTTCTCAAAAAATTACTAATTGTAATGTTCGTATCAATGAACGATAATGCCTTTTCAGTAATTATACTAGCTTGCCACGGTGGGTGAGGGGTTAACGTGTCAGTCTACTAACCCCAAGCTTGCAGGTTCGCTCCTGGCCGTGGTAAATGATTTTTTTTGAAAGGCGTCAAAAATACGACACGCATGTCATACGATGTTGGCATGTCAAATAACCCATTCGAATTCAGTAGGCCGTGTTGATAATGGCAAAATTAATCTCGGGATTTTCCGCCAACACAAAGTTCTTCCTTGAGATTCATAGTGCATCAAGGAACAACAAAATTCGACATGCAAGCTACCCTCTGGGTGTCAAATAACGAAACTTGCACCCGGCACCCAAGGTCATTTGTTATTATTATTATTATTAATTATACTACAGTATCTTATCTTATAATGGTAAATGTGGATTAATTTTCATTACATTGCTTCAGTAGTGAGTGTCCTAGGAGCATATTAAGCAACTGAACGGTTTTGTCATCTATTCAGTTAGCGTCACTTTAAGTTCATGTCTGTGATTATTTTGGCAAGGACGACGAAATACTGTAAAGGGAAACTAAGATCCCAGTAATGAATGGGGTAAATGAATATCTTTTTTGTACAAAAGTATGTTTATAAAGTGATTAATATTTAATATAATATTTATTTCAAGTTGAGGTGTTTAAATATTTATTTTCCCGTCTATAAAATTGGGCACCATCGAGTTGACCGACTGAAAAGCATTCTATGTTAAGTACATGATTTCATTCACAAGAAATAAAATTATATTTTTTTCTCCTAATAAAGGAATGATATTATCTGAACTTGGTGAAATTTGAATTGAACAACTCAAATTGACTCCATCGTCTTCTTCCAAACAAAAAGAAATACTGTTTATGTGTTTGATGTACATGTGCATGTAGGTAGGTCATAAAAGTATTTGAGAGGCAGACGACCTCGCTGTTCCGCCCTTAAGAAAACAATCATCATCATCATACAGTATTTGTGCAACCAAAATGCTTGAAAAACTACTTTAGGTACTGGCAGAGTTGGAAGAAATTCTCACAAAATGTATTTATGATACAAAATATAATAACAAAATCCTAAAATATACCAAATAATATTTTAAATATATTTAAAAATAAAATTAAACTTCCTACTAAATTATGCTTCCCATTCATTAAGGTTGATCAATTAAATGGTTTGTAAGCATAATTTATGAGGGTTATATAATGTTATTTTTAACTTTAAATTAAAATACAATTTCTTAGTTTCAAGAATTCAGTTATTGTACTGTATCATGAATTTTGTAACAAAAATACAATTTTGAGTATTCTGCTCAACTCTGGGTACTGAGCAGCATTGGATAAAACTGTTCATTAATGAAACATATTAAATGTATTTTACTGTAGTGCACAGGAGCTGAATAAAATAAACAGTGGGACTGACATGTTTATAAGTATCACTTTTGGATTAGTTTTGGCAATGGTTTATTTCATTTTTGCTACAACTCTTGAAACGAAAAATTTCACTCTTCCACCCAGTCAGACAAAGATTAAATGACATATCACTACAACAACAACATCGACATATACATCATAATAAAATTTTCATTTGACTTGAAGGTGAGTTTACCCCTTTCCTTAATCAAGAACTTTATGATTTAGTGATTTAAATTTCCATTTTGAAGAAAGTTTTAAAGTGAGTCTGAATTTTTGCTAATTGTTTAAGTTTCTTCTTGTTCTTCTTTCAAATTATCCTTATGGAGGGTTTGGCTACATTTCTTGTATTTGATTTTCTTTGTTTTCAAATTTGCTTCATTTTTTGAGAGTGGCATTCCTTTTCTTCTTGGGTCTACTTGCTTCTAGTCGTTAGTTTCTTTCTTTCTTTCTTTCTTTCTTTTTTTAACTCCTACCTATTGCGTTACTTCTGTATAATGTGTTCTGTATTCTATTGTGTAAGGTTCAATTCCAGTGCTGTTGTAACTTTTTCAATTACAATGAACCATGTTGGTTTGGATGTGTAACTGTTCAATAAGTTGAATATCTGTTGAAGTGTATTATACTGTGTTTCAAGTGAATTAGAATTCAGTACATTATGATGGATTTTGTCTAAACGTATGTGTATTTTAATGTAAGTCATTGGTATTTGTATACATTAATTTGACTGGCCAGTTCAATGTAAAATGAAAAACTTACAATAGATACAATGTATTTAATTTGACACCTAAACAAGCTCGAATTTCACATGGCTTTACAAAGTATTTACAGTGTATCCAAGGAAAATGTGCTGTAAAATGTATTTCATTTATCAATTAATTGTAGAATTCTCCAACAAATAAATAACAAAATAAATACAGTTGTTCTTTTGAATTTCAATCATTTGAAATAAGGTTTGACAATGAATTAATGTATGTCCCAAGAATATATCTCACCACATGCAGAAGCAATTCAATGAGTATTAACAGACTCTGTGCTATTTAAATTATAATATTTTCCCAAAACAACACACAGTAAATCAATGTATTAAAATTAGTTCATGTCTAAATAAGTAACACACATTTCTTGAGTTTCTTAAATATTCAACAAAATCTTCCTGACTTTATGTACAAAATCATTGCAAAAAGCCTTATCCAAACAGAAAAATGAGTAAACGCACCTTCAAAAAGTAAAATGACAATTTGAAAAACTCACATAACATTTTCTGCCTTTCATTTTTATCGGAGTGAATAATTTAAAAGTGTATAAGGATATCACTAAGGGGAAGCAGGGTGTTGATGTGGGAAATAACATTTTTGTCACTAAACACTACAGTACAATTAAATTATGACTACATGCTATGTACAAAATTACAGTTACTCACTCATGACTTGTGAGTACTTAATTATAATAATAATGAAATATGAAGAATTAAAACTTATCTTTGTTGAGAATTGAGCAACCTCGTGAGCAGATAAATCAGATAAATATGTCAGTGAGACAAATAATAACATTCAAATACCCCAAGACATTTAATGTGATTTGACTGTATATGTAACCATTTTAATCAGAAATCACGTCAGAATACCGGTATATTGGTCAACAACTCTACCATTCTACCTTTAAACAAAGTGTTTTGGAAAAAATCCTTATTTAGTAATAAATAAATTATGATATGGAACCTGTCTACATCATCAATTTATAAAACCTGGCCCACAAAAGAAGGGCTATCAAAAGGTATAGTTTATTTGAAATAGTGTAGAATGGTGTTCAGTCAATTTAAATTCATAATATGTTGCTGTATGCTATGTGAGTATACAGTACATAGTAAATGACAACTGGGGAAAATTTACTTTCTGTCCATATTCAGTTACAGTGAACTATGTGCAAATTTGATATTGCCATTAACATACATATTACCTTGCATTTTCACTTAGCTTCACTGCACTTTCATTGCACATCCTGATTCTTTTCCATTCTGTTAACATTATAAAAGGGTTTTTGGGATTATAAGAAACCTTCCCGGAGAATGAATAATACAGTAATGTACTGTATAAAGAAGAGACACATATACACAGTTTGTTATAAATAAACAGCCAGAGTTCTATTGAGGTTATTTTAAGTTATAAATTATCTATAATTAACATATAGTAAAAATAAATTACTTACATATAATGTGTAATACATGTACTGGCTTGTACTTGGCCTCCTGATGACCATGCAACTATAACTAATGCACGTGAAAAAACTGTTTGTTGTACAGAAAGGTTTACAGTAGCTGTGAATTAGCATTTCATGCTAGGAATTGAATAAATTCCACAAATCACATCCATCAAAATTCAACTATATTGTGATGCTGTTGTACACACATGACCCTGAATAACATGAATCAAAATTATCAAAGTTGTTGAAAGCTTTGTAAGGTCACCAGGAGTTTGAGTTTACTGACTTGTCAGTCAGTCACTGCGCACACACGTATTGCTGACAGTTGAACTATGGGGAATACTGTTGATGGCTTTGTAGCCTTATACATTAACTGTGATTTTCTGTTTGTAATTTAGTTTAGTATCATTGCCCTCGTAATGTACGAAAATGAGTAACATTGTTAGTTGTTTAACACCCAAGTAATAATTAATACAGTTTTGGGAATTTAAAATATTCATTGAGCTTTCAAGAATAATATATTAAATAGACAATTATGATAAACAACTATCTTAATATGTTACAATCTGTACAAAGTGGTCAAACCTACACCCTCCCACCCGGTCCCAACAGAGTTTGTATGTACTAGCACCAAGATGCGTTACAACTTCTCCTGACTTCGTTTACCACATTCGAGTGGAACTTGACTTCTGGAAAAGTATTATTTAATCATTCAATTTTCATTGCTGCAGTATTTATAAATTGTCTTCACTTTCAGTATGAGATTATTAAACAATATTCCTTAAAGGTATATAAAACTATTGATGATTTATGTTTCTCTAAATATGTAGCGTCATTAGTACAGATTGAGGGACTACAAAACATTCATCTAACTTCTAAACAAAATAATTGCTATTTTCATCCTCATTTATTCCAGAATAGCTTTCACAATATAAAACTGAGGAATCTTACTCCCACCAAAAAGAAAAATACGGCTTTCGTATCTGTATTATTTATAGTCAGCCAATTACACCGAGGATTAATCTTTGCCGGGTCGGAGCAGATATGACCCACCTCAACTTTATTCAGTCTGTTCACCATCCTTCCTCAACAACTCAACTCCACTCCAGGTTTCGTTCCCTCACACTGTCCTCCACCAAATCCATCCACCGCACTCTATGTTTTCCTCGTCCTCTCTTTCCATTCATCCGTCTCTCCATCACTTTTTTCGGCATTCTTTCATCATGCATCCTTTTCACATGTCCAAACCATCTCAATCTGTTCTGCTCCAGCTTATCATTCAGCTTCTGTACATTCACTTCCTTTCGAATATCTTCATTTCTCATTCTATCTCTCCTAGTCCATCGTACCATACTCCTCAGGATTCGGCTGCCTGTATTCTACTTTCATCCCTCCTCGTCATCGGCCAAGTTTATGCTCCATACGTCATTATTAACAGGTCTTGTACGTCACTTCATTAGCGTTCAGTGATTTGTCTTTATCCCAAATTAAACTCTAAACCTGATGATAGAAAACACTCCCACATTGTATAATCGTGTTGATCACCATATCCAAACTTGAATTGACCATCAATTCACTTCCTAAATAATTGAAGTGCTCTACTCCTTCCAGATCTACAACTCCAATTTGAACAATCCCATTTCCTTCTTTTTTCCCTCTCGTAATTACCATTTCCATTATTGTATTATATTAAACATAAAACATTTCCTGTTATTTCCAAAGAATATTTCCATTTATTAAAAAAGACTAACTGAATGATCTAGGATGGAAACCACTGTGGCATTATGCACATAAGATATCGAGTTGGTGGAGAACTTTTCATATACATAGACTCCAAGCAGCCTGGAAGCTGAGATATCACTGTTAATGTGGTCATAGTTGCTGATACCACAGAAGAGCTTCAATATAGAGCAACCAGATTTTATGAATCCTCTAGTAGATTCTCACTCAAAATCCTTGTGAAAATGACTGAGGTGATGTATTGCAAGTCTGCTCCTGAAATGAATCTGAATCTCAGAAATTATATCGATGATGAGGAACATAAGTTGGTAGAGAAATTAAAGTAGCACCATCACTTCAAATAATCAATTGGATGTAGAATACAATAATTGCCGTATAGGAGCTACAGCAGATGCGTTTGGAAAACTGAGTCAACGCATTTTTGTTTTCCCATTGAGTAACAGTAGCACACAAAATTGACCCTGTACAAGGCTACTGGCCTCCCAATTTTCTTGTATGCATCGGAGACTTAGTTTCCGTGCCTCTGTTACATCAAGAATTTTCACGAATTTCATACAAACTGCCTCAAAATGCTTCTCCAAATCCAGTGGAGTGACTTGGTCAGGAATACTTTCGTACTCTGTAGGGTAAATATCCCAGGAATTTAGTTTATTTATTTTTTATCGTATGGCTTTTAGTGCCGGGAGTGTCCGAGGACATGTTCGGCTCGCCAGAGGCTGTAGCTGCTTCAAGCGAACACCACTAGGGTGAGCTACAAGTTCCGTTCAATTTCAAGTAGTTCCAATTTTCGCTATCAGATATATATGATACCTTGTGGTGAACGTTGGAACTTTGATAGAGCCCTACAACGAAATATAACCTACAAATTTAGCTCCACGCAAGTTCAGTCTGTGGAAGGATCTTTTACATGCCATAAATCTATGACATGGGACCGCCGGCTTTACTTCCCCTCTGAAGGAAGGCATACTGAAGGATTTTAATGCTCTTGAAATCCGACGACTTCGGCCGGGTTTGAACCCGCTATCTTGGGCACAGCAGTTCAGCATGCTACCGACTACGCCACCGAAGCCGCTAGGAATTTAGTATTTAATCATGAAAAGTCAGCTCTGATGGATGGGACAGAAGATCAGGATGAAAGTCGACCATCTACAGAAACAATATTCCATTTGAGGAACTGCATGATAGAAGGCAGATCCGCTACAATGATGTCCTAAGGAATGTGAAACACTGAAACACAGAGAATGTAGAGTTTGAGCACTGGACAGGAGAATGTTTAAAGAAGTGTCGTATGGATCACGAGCAAGTTGAAGATTTCGGAAATTAAAGGGTGCCAAAGCTGGACGACGCAAGGAAATAAGCAAAGGATAGGCCAAGATGACAGATTCTATTCTCCTATAATGCAGACAACATCCTTGAGTAATTGACTTCCTGGCGTCTCTTCATGTCAACAATTGAATTCAACAATCATGTCCTCAACAACGTCCAGGAATACACAAATACATAATAATGTTGTTTTCCACGAATTAAAGTCAAGTTTACTTTGGATAACTATGAAACTCCACCACCGAAATATTTGTGCCTAAATAATTGTTTGCTAATTCGTACTTTTTCATATTCCGTCTGAATGAATCTCTTTAGGATGTTTGATTTGCTTGGGCAGTTTCCAGCGACTTATGTTGCGTGTATTGTAGTCACATAGCTTGTTTACTTGTTTGTTCATCTTCATTAGGCAATCATTTAACTTATTTGCTAACCTTTTCAATGTATAATGTGTCCAATTCTGTTTAAATAAATAAATATATACATAATTAAATAAATAATGTCAAAGTAGACTTCCTAAATTCATAACTAACTATTTTCTCTGCATAATGTATTTTTTCATAACTGACATACAAATGAAGTCAGAAATGAAATATGTTTGATATTTTCTTGATTTCCATATATCTGCACCTATATTTTAGTGGCATATTTTATTAATTACTCCAATGTATAAAATACCGGTGTTTCAAATAGGATCAAGATGCAAGTACATGTGCTTAACTGAATTCCTGACTGATCATTTTAAGTTTGGATTTCATGCTTTATGCTGAGATGTATTTTAAGGGTATGCTTTCCTTAACATTACCCGGTGAACATCATACTGTCAAATATAATATATATAGTAATCCTCCCTACATATTTAAGGAATATCAATGAAGCAGACTCGAGCTCTTGGAACAACATTTTGCAGTATAATGGTATTTACGATCGTTTTAATAATCTCTATGCTGAAAGTGATTTTGAACTTCAGACAATATGTTAAGTACTACAAAATATTTAAAAAGTTACACATCGCTAGAAGAACTGCAGCTTCTTCTCCCTTTGGAGCATCCTAGAACAGTACGATTATGATAAATTCAGTCCCATTCAATATCAGAATTATGTTCACATAATAATAATAAAACAATATTTACAGTTTTAAGATTGTTTAAAAATATACCTACAACAACGAGTAAGATTTACAATGAAAACAAGTTATTTGGAGTGATTATGTTAATGGTCGTTTGTTATCAGTGGCAAGATTTAAGAGGTTTGGTGTGTGGACTGTTTTTTAAAAAATACCTAAGTGTCTGTTGTATGAAAAATATGTACGTATATATATATAAATATGTCCAAAATAACCATTTAGAACAATGCCATAAATTGTAATATAAATATACGGTACAGCGGGACTCATGGCCTACGCTGTACATCGTCCGTTAAGCGTCTTGCATTATTCCAGATTTGGTATATTTTATTTATACATTACACTAAATGAGTCTCTGTCTCATAAGGTTTTATTTGGTCATAAATAAAGAAATAACATTGATATTAGTTGAAACTTCAATCAAATTCTCTCATTCAACACTCCTTGGGCATTATCTCCGATGTTAATCTGCCTGTAGCCATACCAATGCCAGCAGGGGCATGTTATCTGAAGTGCGCCGTTGGTAATCAAGGTTAAAATCCTTGAACCAGAATCATTCTGAATAAAAAGTTAACGGGAAGAACGATTACTTTATATGTTCACAATACCTTCTGTCTTCTTTTCTCACTTTCTATCTTTCTATTTGTCTTCGGAATTGGCGTAAAAACATAGCACAATGGTTATATTTTTTTGATAGCATGATACTAAAAAGCCAGTAAGAAACCGTTGTGCATAAGTTAAACCCTTATTTGGTATATTGCATACCTCCGTGGTATAATGCGGTCAAATCTATTACGAACTTATAAAATTCAACTTGGTAACCATTGAAATGTTCAAGTTAAATTTCTGACTGTATGAACTCCAATCGCATGATACGAATCACGTGCTGGTGGCTAACGATCGGAGGTGTGGTTGTTCTGCGACGCTGTTGTCGACTGCGCCGAAGAGGTCTGGGACGCTTGAGGACGGGCTCGCAGAAGACGCAGTGCCATCCACCCTGCTATAGACTGCGCAGGTGGCGCCCCACGCTGTGCTTGCTGCGCTTGCTGCTGCACGGCTAGAGTTTCCCGCTGCAGTTGGTAGCGGTAGAGCAGGCAGCCAGCAACGAGTGCAGACATTACGGCGGAAACCGCCACCAGCACGAAGAGGACGGAGAAGCCAGGCACAGGAAGACAGATGCCATAGACCACCTCCTCTCGGATTCTGCCCTGAAACACCGTGACGGCCTCAGCCCGCACATCTGGGGTGAATGCCAAGTCCACCTCAGATATCACCTCGTACAGCCCACTCACGCCCACATCGGCACTCCGCACCTTGCGGTCTGACACGACCACGGAGCGGCGCCGTCGATTACTGCCGGGAGTTGGGATGGTTGGCGGGGGAGTCGTGTTGCTGGAGGAAGAAGACGGGGACGTCTTCACTAATGGAACATCGTCGACGTCCAAGTTACGTGGCCCATGTGGGAAACGGTCCTGGCCATCTCTGTGTCCTGGTCGTGGTTGTTCCTGTAAACACAAAATAAGGATGAACATCCCATAATACGGTGATGATTATTCATACAACATAATAATGGTTCGAATACAGCAATGATGATTGAATGCAGATACAGTCATTTGAAATTGGATCAATTGGTATAATTTTCTAAGCCACTCATTAACAGTGGTGTGATATAACAAATCAAATTCTGTCATGAACCCAAAATCGGAAGATTTTGTTCCTCACCAAATTTATTTTAAAATTTAGTTTAAAAATGTGATATTACTGTCGTAATCACCTCCGTTCTCAAAGATATAAAATTCTTATTTGAACCTACAATGAATATCTATGACTTTTGTCATTATTCTAGATTTTCCCGTATTGATTATGATATATTACACCAATATCCACCTTAGAATACAAAAATGTTTTTATACGATGTCCTTACACTATTTGATACATGTTTCGGCTATGTGAGCCTTCTTCAGTCAAAACACATTAATGATTTTCATATGGCAGTCTATGTGTTGATCTTGTTAAAAAAATTAAAAAATCTTTTTACAATCGTCAAGGTTATTTAACAAGATCAACACATAGACTGCCATATGAAAATCATTAATGTGTTTTGAATGAAGAAGGCTCACAGAGCCGAAACATGTATCAAATAGTGTAAGGACATCGTATAAAAACATTTTTGTATTGTAAAGTGGATATTGGTGTAATATATGAACCTACAATGTCTTAAATGATTGATGATTTGAGATGTAAATAAATAAACAAATAAATAAATAGATATACAATTTATTATATTATATTGTATTATATTATATTAAATGGATGTCCCATTTAAATGCTGTGGATGTAGAGACGCTGGTGTGCCGGAATTGTTTCCCGGATGAAATTGACAGATATACATTTTAAACATAAGGCAAAGAGCGATTTACTTGCCCAGTTGGTGTTAGGGGTGGTTATGAGCCTGATTAAGTGTTGATTAACATTCCTAATAGTCTTCTGCCCCAAATTGTAACCTCTTATCACAGAGAGCAATCGTAGGGACATACGTTCGCTACAAAATTTATTTCTTCTTATGTTTGTCATTAATCCATGTCTGACACTAAAATATCATACAATTCGCAGATGAAAATCAGTGTCAAAGGTAAAGTCATGTGACATTACACTGCGAAGAATGAAATACCCTAGGTCACTACTATTAATGATAAACCATTTAACTAAGGGACTGACCTGACCAAAGGAGAGTGACAAGAAATAACATAGACCCTTACACTCTTCTGACACCCGTGGCTCATGATCGCGAGATTAAAGATCACGTAATGCTACAAGCTCCACTCTGAAAAAAAATATTCATTTCCGCCCACTTCCAGAGTGTTGAGGGATTGAATTAGACTTGATCAGAAACTAGTGATCCATTTATACATTCCCATACTTGAACTGTTGACACCAAAGTACCTAGAACAATAAGTTGAGTAAAGAATGAACCAGTTACGGTGTGAAAAAGAAATATTATAGCCTATAAACTTAAGGGTAATTTACACGTGATTGAGGGAAACATAATTCATTTCTGTTTAATGGACTACGAGATGAATGAAAATGTTTGAAATTCGTCTTCAACGATTGAAGTCTTTTGTATTTTTGGAAGTTATACAATACAATGAGGTGGACACCATGAAGCAAACAATGTACGACTCAGTATTTAGTACCATTAATCAGAATGCTCTGCACCGAACTGTCAGCCCCACCACTGTTCTGATCAGTATTCTCGAATGAGCCTCCAGTCAAGTACTACGTTAATCAATTAATTGTTTAAATTAAATGGATACGAAATAAGAAGACATTGTTTACTCTGATGTTCAGGTCAAATTTAAGTTACGTTCAAACAAGATTGTAATACAAGCTGGCTAGTACGAAAAATCGTCAATATGGTTCACTTGATTCATATTTCTAAAGCACTGAATGATTTATTGATCGCTTCAAAAATGCTTCCTTACACAGGAGAGAAGCACTTTCCAAAACAAAACCAACAATCCAGATTTATGCAGCGCTTGGAATAAAGATGAATAAAAATCAAAGTGCGTATTTCTATGTGTCCTAATACAGACCCTCAAGACTCATATACGAGTCAACAAGTGAACCGTTTTACGTCAAGGAACTTCGTTCTCGCTTGTTACAGCCATCTATACCGAGTTATGTACACTTCGTAGAGAAAGTAAGGGCAAAGATGAGAGACATATGGAGTGAATTCTACATGATCTACAAAGGAGGGGATTACTTGCTGCGACATTTGGTTACACGCTTCGCCATACATGGTTTTCACTTTAAGTTGTGCAAAGATAAGAAATTCAATCAACCAGGTTCAAATTGTGTTTGTGACCGTTGTGGCAAGGGTTGCTATGATTTGCGAACTTCTGCTCGAGTCCTTAACTGCTTTTTGCAACGATTAATTTACAGTTTATTACATTATACATTCATGTACGTTATGGCCATTGGCTGCAATAAAATTAATTATTACTGACAGATCCAGATATGAGGATTTGGAAATAGAAAATCATATTTTCAGTGGCTAAATTGAGTAACTCCAAGAGGTTTACGTTTGTATACTGTAGTCCGAGTCACATTACTTTCAGAAATAAGAACATACTTTTTTATTTTTGAAGAAAATATATCACCCAAGACCATCCTACCAACAGGATCGGTTAACTTTAAAATGCCCGTTATTCACTCTTTTTGACAATTTCGTGACAAAATGTAAGTTGAAGAATAGATACAGAATTATGCGTAGGATGCGTAGGGGTTCGTAAGTATTTATTTTGGTTTGGAAACACTTACGTGCGTAATGAGGAAGACGTTTTCGGAATATTGTATGTAACTGGAGCACCACTAACAAGGACTGAATTAGGAATTTGCTTTTTCATTTTAATAACAAGTTGTTCCGTGACGTACTAAAGAGCCTACTTTTCTTCAAATTATATAGATTCATACTTTCAGTGGCTGAATTGAGTAACTCCAGGAAGTTTACGTTTGTAAAGTCCGAGTCACATTACTTTCAGAACTGAGAACATATAAACATATCAACAGTTGGCAGACCTGGCGATCCTAAATATATTCATAGTTCCATCTCTTAAGGTCCACAATGCACCTTCAAAATTTGGTTGAGATCCAATAGATAGTATGCACGTTACATGTATTTAAATATTGAATTTATCAGCATGCATAAAATAAGGCTGGTGACACTGCAATAAATTCGATGCTCAAACTTAAATTGAAATATTATGATCTATATATGTGCCAATTTTGAAAGAACTTCATTTATTAGTATGGAAGTTACATGTGAATCAACATTATACCTATAAGCACGCATGGAATCATGTTGGCAGCACTGTCATATATCGGTTACTGAAAATTAACCTACATTTGCAGGTACTATATGTATGCAAAATTCGGAACTGTTGGTCTGCATACTTTCTGATATAGATTAGGATAAAAATGTATAGAGCGCATTTATCAACAGTTGGAAGCCCTGTTGACACTAAAAATATGCATATTCATATCTGCTCCGGAGCGCAAATCACATACCAAATTTGGTTGAAATCCAATAGACAGTATGGAAGTTACATGCATTTCAAGATTGTACATATCAGCAGGCATAGAATCATGTTGGCAACACTCTCATGTATGGGCTCCTGTAATATTATATATATGTGTGTCAATTTTGGAATAATTCCCATGCATATCTTCCGAGATGTCTAACATAGACCTCAAGTTTTAAATGTGATTTTTCAGCAGTTGGTAGCACTGACATCATTTTCAAATACGGCCTTGCAGTATTCAGTCTTAACTCTTTACTCATACCAAATTTGGTTTCGATAGCTGCAGCCATTTAGGAGTTGATAGCGGGGGGAGGGGGCACACACACACAGGCAGACAGACAGACAGACAGACAGACAGGCAGACACACATTTGCCCGGATTGATCTCATAAGTCTACGTTTTACTCATTTTTACAAAATGTGAAAAGTAGGCTAAAAATTATATGCTCGATTTATTTAAATACAAAATATTTTTCTTTTGAAAGTTGGGCGCAATTTATTGGTAATGAAAATGTTTATTACTTTTTATACTCGAATAAAGTACGGTAACAGAGTTAATAAAGTAGAAACGCTCTAGCAAGTTCCAAAGTTTGCCGCTAGGTGTCTGTGACAGTGGCATCTCTGGTAGCCAATGTTGTAACTATGGCCATTGGTTGCAATTCAAATATAATAATAAAGTAGAAACACACATCAATAAATCATTTGCGCAAGCATTTTGTTTTTTCTCTTAGACAATCATAAAATGTTATTCATTTTATGTTCGACCCTGGCGAAATGTAAATATTATATGTCAGAAAACTGTACTATAATGAAGCTCATTAATAAGGGCCTTATTTTTTGGTGAAATGAAACTGTTGATTTCGGTGTTATAACTGACACCATTTTGGTGGATATTTCGCGAAATTTATTGTCACAATGATCGATGTTTCTGCTGAAATTTTCCTTATAGTATGGGATAAATCTAACAAATTGTGTGATTTTTCAACTTCTTTGCGATGTGTAGTGTATTGCCGATTGTTGTTTTCCGTTTAGAATTATGTTCATTTGCTCCTTTCTTCTTCTTTTTATGTGTTTCTGAATCCCTGCAGTGTTTATCGCACGTGTCTTTTCGTTCCCACTGAATATGAACATTGCAGTGTTTACACATTAGAATCTATCTTGCAGCGTCAAATACATAGAACACCTCACTGTTGTATTCCTAGGCCCTCGAGAAAACTGTTGTGACATTAGTTTTCGGCATTTTTATACTTTAAAATGCTGGATGTATAATTAGTCGCGAACTCGCACTGCTGTATCTACGACCACAACGCCATTTGATGTGATCGATAGCAGATATCGATTTTCATTGACAGCCTTAGAGATCGCGGAACTGAATACACATTCTTCCGGCTATGTGGGTATTTGTGTAGAGAATATGCAGCACTATCAATTAAATGAGAAGGAAACCACGACGGTCAATTCCTCAAAATCATTTAAACGTTTATTGGAGAGCTTTTTCGATAATATTTAGCACTTTTCGTACCAAGTGGAGTATATTTCGTGATTATTTACGCAATTCGCACAATACATCAGATTTCGTGATATTTCGCGAGCTCATTTTGCTAAAATACGGTACTTTAAGTACCTAGAAATTCATATATAGGCAAGAGGAAAGGTATGAAAAAAATTCGCGCGTATCGCTATTACCAATAAATACGGCCCCTATTCATTATAGTACAAGTTTTCATTATGATACAGTTTCTCCCACCAATCAGAGCTCAAGAAACAGTTGTGTGACCAATTAGGTAAGGATAGCTTCGCGCATGCGCACAAAATCCAACATGTCGAACATGAATTACATGATTAGAAAGTTCAAATTGGATATCGGATCATCCATTGTAGTTACAATCCCAAACACAAAGACAAAATCAGCACGAACCTTTACGGTAACAAGAAAATACTACGACATATACAAGAAATTTATGAATCTACGTCCAGAAGTTAACAACAAAGCATCCTTCTATATAAATTACCGACAAGGAAAGTACACCGCCCATTTGTTCATGTGAATAAACTGGCGAATATGAGACAAGAATAGCACTGTACCTTAATATCCCCAACTCCGATTTCTACACAGCGCATTGCTTCCAAACGACTTCGGTGACAATATTAGTGAATGATAGAGCTGGACGGCACTAGTTAACATGCAGACTGTAAACAATAGCATTGCCAGGCAAAGTAAATGGTCTCTGCTCTCGAAGTGATTTGACCCACGCATGCGCTCTGTTCAGTCAGCAAAGCCGCGCGCCCTGTTCACTAACTGAAGTAACTGAATCCCACAGATATGTATGAATATTTATGTTAAAACATATAATAAAGTTATAATTATCGTCGAACATAAACAGTCGTATGCAACTCGCCTATAATGGTAATTAAGAGACTCGTATGGAAATTATAAAACTCGCTACGCTCGATTTATAAACCTACTCGTGTCTTAATTATTGCCATTATAGGCTCGTTGCATAATGTACTATTGTTTTAGATACAGTAATTAAGTCACAGAATATTAAACTCTTCTATAGGAAAATTTGATAAGTAATAAAAGATCATATCATACTTCCATCTGGTCCTACCAAAAGTAATAATTAGGGACAAGATTCTTAGGTTTTTACCTATTTGTTTCCTTACTACTAAATACAAAATTGTTTTAATACTTATCCGAATCACACTCAATTATTCATGAATTCTGTAGTAGGCCTACCTAAAAAAACTAAATGATATGCGAGTAGGCCTACCTACAAATACCTAATCGCAGTTTTGTTCCTTTTATTGTAGTGTATTTGAATCTTTAGTCCATATTTTTAAAGAGATACTTGGTTATTTACTGTAATCAAGAAAAGTGCGACTAAATATCTTACTGTCAGGAAGTGGTGTAAATCTCTTATTGTTTCCAAGTTCCCTATATGCTAAATAAACAAAGTAAATTACATGGGCTAGAGAATGAAAATCACCTTTGACATCCTTGGCTATAATGAATTTAAATAATTAACATGTTTAAGGAGAGCAAATATTGCCTAAAAGTGAGAAGTTCTCGGCGATAATTTAACAAAAGACGTATCATTATGTGAAATATTTACACTTTCATTGCAATTAGATTTTCTACCAACAATTCATTAATTTTAAGCTTTGGGCAGTTTATGTCAACTTTTGCTACACTTTAAACATAAAAACCTATTTAAAATCCTATTCTACCTATTAAAACCTTAGAAACCTATTTTATGTTTTCGAAAACCCAAAATGGTAATTTTGAAAACCTATAAATCCGGTCTCTAGTAATAATCCTCAGTGGCAAAACGTTTTAAAAATACCTGCTCATATTACAGTTCTTCAATCAGTCTTTTTCTGTCTTCCCACAAATTTACATTTAGCTAATTAACGGACTCCTTTACTTTTGCAATTGCCGAAATATCACGTTGCAATAACATAATAGAAAGTCAATTATAGATGGTATAATCTTGTTAATAAAGTTTATAAAGAGACACCTGTTAACAATGAAACATGTTTTCAACCCTTCATTAGGGTCATCTTCAGCGTGGGTTGTATTAAGATAACATACTTATACACTAAAATTTTTATATCCTATCAAAAATAATATAGTAGAAATGAACTCTAAAATATCCAATTTAGAATGCGCAAGATAAGGAAAAATGGAGGTTCTTACCAAATTATTTAATACAATTGTTGAACATGTATTTGAGATCTTATAAAGGCTATTTATAGGAGAATTGTATCAACTATACTGTAATATAATGTACCCATCCGTACCATGGGTACAATAAATGTGTATTTTTGCTTAATGGATCTTGGTATTTCAGTGGAGATGGAGGTGACATTTTCATATAGTGGCAACTAGTAATTTTAGGTCGTAAAGCATTCTTGGCTTTTTGTTATTTAAATCCATCATTAATGAAGCCTGTTATTTAAAATTAGATGAGTTGATAATAACTTAGTCCTGTTGTTGAATTAATTGTGGGGATTACATTGTGTATCTATAATGTTCGTAGCTCATATTTCAGTTCAAAATTTTATCTGGTAATGTTGTCTTCTAAATTTCATATTGTATTTATTTACTAGCAACTGGCCTTCTCTGCGTCTTCACAACTTACTCTGAAATCGTTTAGCACTGAATCTAACCATCGCCTAATAGGTATACCTCTGCTTCTCTTGTCCTCTATAGCCAACTTCATCAAGCTCTTTGGTAATCTCTCATCCCCATTCCCTTCACATGAGCCCATTATCTTAGTCGGTTCATACGAACAGCTTCATGTAGCTTGTTTATTTCTAACTTAGCCTTTATCTCTTCCCTACGAGTAGTTTTCTGCCATTGTTCGCATTCGTTTGTACAAGCAATCATTTGTACTACACTCATATCAGTTACCTATATGCTTGCCAGGGTGGGTGAGTGGTTAACGTGTCGGATTACTAACCCCAACCTTGCAGGTTCGCCCCTGGCCGTGGTAAGTGATTTTCGAAAGGCGTCAATAATCACAACATGGATGTCATACGTTGTTGGCATGTTAAAGAACCCGTTTGAATTCAGTACGCCGTGTTCAATGGCAAAATTAAACTCGGGATTTTCCGCCAACACAAAGTTCCTCCATTCTCTACTAGAAAGCGCTGTAGTGTCAAGGAGCCTAGATATCTAGCATCCTTGACTTTCATAACGTTCAAAGGAACGACGAAATTCGACATGCAAGCTGCCCTCTGGGTGTCAATTAACAAAGTTTGCACACGGCACCCGCGGCCATATGATATTATTATTATTATTAGTTAGCCTACCTCTAGCGTATGTATGGGATATCCTGTGTCTTCCCGGCTCTTACTTCCATATAGCAAGGTCGGTTTAAATACTGAGCGATGTAAAGAGTGTTCCGTCGATATACTACCTTCTTTCTTAAATAATATTGTAGACCGCAACTGAGAATTCACTGCATTGGCTTTTCTACACCTCGACTCGATCTTTCTCTCCATTCTACCATCCCGAGAGAATACACAGCTTAAGAACTTAAAATGGACCACCTGCTCCAAATCTAGTTCACCTTCCTGGCATTCTATTTACGATGAAAGGTACAGAATTTAAATATGTGATCCATGCAGGACTCAAAGCCACGATCTCTGTATGTTTAAAGTCGTCTTCCTGATCACTGAGCTAACACTGTAGGTACGGTGCATGTGAAACTAACTACAGTAATTCTGATATCAAAGCCAACAATGGGCTACTAACACACTGTGACTTTGCTAGCTTTGGTTGACTTCATATACGTACCATTCGGCAATGAGGATTAAAATGATGTGAGTAACATTATTCTAAATGGCGTGTACATTTCGTGCTATACACGACCTAATAACTCAAAGCCTCTAGTTATTGATAATATTCAGTGTGTTTGCAATATCCGAAGGACACCAGAACTTTTAGACCCCGATTGAGAGAGGATTAATGGATTATCTTTCAACGTATCGCGCATAAACGTGAGCAACTTATTGGCTGGAGTGCTTTCAGATGGATATTTGGATCACCTCCGAAAATGATAAGAATTGTGTCGTTCGCATTCTTTTGCTCCCCTGACATAGGCAGGAATGAGATGCGGGTAGTATCAGCGCGCCCGCTTAGGGACAAGGTGCGCGGTAGACCGGCACACTTTCAATTTGTAACACTCAAATTTTGGCTTGACCCTCAGTCCAAAAGCATATCCATGTTAAAACAAGTAGTTCCGTGAAGAACTAAACAGCCTATTTTCATATATCGTACTAATATTAATTGCCCCCATCAACATACTTCAGTTTGATTGCTGTAATAGATTCGTAAATATTGAGAGCCATCTAAATATTTTGGATGGTCACCATGTTGGATTTTGTATTATAGGCCTTAGATGTGAGTACTTTTACATGGAGATTATTGTGTAGGTGTTTTATTCAAACTTCAATCGCATGATTAAGACACAAGAAATAACAGCGGGATTTTAAAATTTCGCTCAGCCGCCATCTTGTGGTTATGAAATAAATTTAAATGAATTAGATGCCAGTCGATTATAATTTGTACAAGCATATACCGTATCAAGTTTCACTGTGCTCGGATGGTTAAAACGCAAGAAACGTCCAATTGAATATTTAAATTTCGCGTAGCCGCCATTTTGGATTTGTGCTCGCCAGGTTATTGAACGTTCCATAGGTGAACTTATGCTTATAGCCTCTATACACTTACAAAATTTCAGTTCGACTGCTGTAGTAGATTAATATATATTGAGAACCGTCTAAATATTTCAGATGGTCGCCATGTTGGATTTTAATATATGTAGGCCATAGAGTTATGTTCTATTAGATGATGATTATTGTGTAAGTTCATTATGCAAATGTTGATTTCGATCCCATGATTAGAACACAAGAAATAAAAACTTAATTTTCGAAATTCGCACACCCGCCATCTCGAGGTTACGTAAACAATTGAACTAAATTAGATACCAGTGCATTGCAATGTGTATAAACATTTCCTGTACGAAGTTTCATTGCGTTTGAATCAATAAATCGCGAGAAAAGTCTATTTAAAACTTTCAACTTCGCTTGGCCGACATGTTCGTATTGTAGTTAACCGGTTTTTGAAAGCCTCATAGATTAACTTCCAGTAGTGCCCTTTATCTTCGTACAACATTTCATGGTGATACAGGTAATAGTTTCAGAGATAAAGAATGCCGCTGAAATATTTCGCACATTAGCCATCTTGAGGTTATGTAAACAATTGAACGAAGTTACTGTAGATGTCGGTGCATTACAATTTGTATAAACATATACTGTACAAAGTTTCATTGCGATTGGTTCGTTAAATCGCGAGAAAAGTCTATTTAAACGTCGCAAATTCGCTTTGCCGCCATGTTGGTTATGTAGTTACCAGATTTTCAAAAGTCACATAGGTGAACTTCTAGTAGTTCCCTTTATCACCGTAAAAAATCCAGGGTGATATCGGTAATAGTTTCGGAGATATTGAATGCTGGTGAAATATTTCGCACAGCCACCATGTTGGATTGGTGAGACGTAACAAAATTTGAAGGGCACGGTCGGGGTCGTTCGGAATAGTGCTATGAATTTACCGAGTTTCATTGAAATCGCTCCAGCCGTTTAGATTTTATTAGGGGGGGGGGGGACAAACACACGAATCACACACATACGCGCGCACACACACGGACAAAAGGTGATCTCATAAGACTATTTTTTCAAAATTGAAAATAGGCTAAAAATTGTGTTTGCTCGAATGTAAAAGTAAAATTCGGACCTGATAAAGGCAGTATTTGATCTTTATGATTACTAATCCACCGAATTGCATCATAGGCAACATTTCAACATAATAGTAGAATATCCAAGTGCACACAGATATGAACTCCTGTTCAGGGCACAGTAACACTTGAACTTCTCCTCTTCTTAACATATGATAAGGACGGGTACCAAATTATGTTCATTGCGTATTTTTGAGGATGTTTTTCCAAAAATAGAAAATATTTCGTAGATTCACTTCAAAATTCACTTTTTCCGTGTACAAGCGCGGTAAGAAGAAATCCAATATGTGTGTGTTTTAGTGCATGACGTTCTTTACTATAATTGAAACCATGGCTAAGATGCGACCGCCAGGGCTATTGTACTAGTACTTTCACAATAGATCTGGAATTTTACTAAAATGTTTAGTTTTCCTTTATTTTAACCATCTCGAATACAAAACTATTGCAGCTATCTTAAATTTGTCTATTTGTGTGTTTGGTTTCGGTTTGATACTTAAAACTTTGGCAATCAGACTATTTAAAGTAGTAAAACGTCCAGTGATTTCTTTTTACTCAGTTTAAATTAATTTATGAACTAGATTTTCCACCCGTCTTAATAACGTACATTATAGAATGATAATTGATTATAATTAATTAGAATGATTATTACTAGATTCATGAACTAGATTTTGCACCCGTCTTAATAACGTACCAGAAAGATAAATGATTACAATTAATTAGAATGATTATTACTATTGATTATAATCAATAAAACCTGATGAATGACAAAATCAAACAAACTCTAGGAAAGTACTTGATTATTAGTCTATGCGCAATGGTTATGGGTTTTCCTTACACGGAAAGAGGCGTCCATTAAGTTTAAGACTTCTTTCCATACCATTATCTATTGTTTAAATACATTAATGACATGGTTAGCTGATTCGACGTTTTATCAGTGGGGTTTCTAAGTATACTGCCATGTTATGACAATTTACTTTTGAGGAAGACTTTTCGATTAATATAAAATCTAGAAATAAACGTTAACTTATGGATCCTTGGTCTTTAATATAGGTAGAAACGTGTCAAACATTACTATACAGTGCTCATTCACTTCACGGTGAGATGTGGTGTGGTACAGACGTAGAACCAGGATTACTCAGGAACCAGCAAAGTTTACGAATCCATATTATTAAATTCTGTTGCAAGATTAGTGCCGAGTATGTGTGTATGCTACATTAATCCACCTTACTACATTATAAAAGATTTTGAGTGAAATGGGAACGCTAAACTAGAACGGACATTAACAGAGATATCGTTGACAGAAATAATATCATAAGCTTGTCTCATGGACGCTACTGAATTCAATGGTTTTGCCGATTTTACATATCCATATTGTCACTTCTGTTGTGTGGTTGGTGTGTGTATCTGTTTTAATGCATATTTCCTTAAAATGAAAGATCATTAGATAAATAGGAACATTAAACAGAACGGACATTAACAAAATATATGTGACAGCCATCATATCAGCTTTCCACATTAACCATTAATGAATTCAAAGATAAGCTCACTCAACCACAAATAGAGCAATAACAATAAAATAGAGCGGCACTTACACAAATGCTAAATACTACCGGAACGTTTGACAAGTTACAAGATCCAGCTAGAAGTAGCGTAACTTATAATAATAAATATTTTCGAACATATTCTGTGTTTGAGTCTTCAGTGTTTTTACTGGTTTGATGCGGCTCTCCATCCTCCCTGTCCTGAGCTAATTGTTTCATCTCTACATAGCTACCACATTACACATCAGAGAAAATCTATTTAACAAATTCTAACCTTGACCTACCCCTACAGTTTATTTATTTATCGTATGGCTTTTAGTGCCGGGAGTGTCCAAGGACACGTTCGGCTCACCAGAGGCCATAGCTGCTCCAAGCGGACAGCCATAGGGTGAGCTACAAGTTCCGTTCAATTTCAAGTAGTTCCAACATTCGCTGCCAGATCTCACTGATACCTAGTGGTGAACGTTGGAACTTTGATAGAGCATTCCAACGAAATCTAATCTAGAAATTTTAGCTTCACACAAGTTTAGTTAGTAGAAGGACCTTTTACATGCCATAAATCTATGACATGGGACCGCCGGCTTTACTTCCCCCCCCCCCCCCCCCCCCCCCCCGAAGGAAGGCATACTGAAGGATTTTAACTCTCTTAAAAAATCCTACGACTTCAGCCGGGTCTGAACCCACTATCTTGGGCACAACAGTTCAGCATGCTACCAACTACCGCCCCGAAGGTCCGAATTCGATTCCTAGCTCTGCCAAGGAATTTTAATTCTGGTCTAAGGGTTGGAACGGGGTACACTCAGCCTTGTGAGGCAAAACTGAGAAGTTTAAGTATAAAATTTTATTTGTGCGTTGTGTTGTATTTTAGAATTGCCACTAATTGTAGGTTGTACGCTATATAAACGTAGAGTTTTACAATTAACTCTTAACTAAAATAATTACACAATGTTATAAGCGCTAAGATATTGGTTGATATTTCTGGGTATTTTGCGGTGACAACCCCGTGAGAATACTCACAATTTTCAAGGATGTCAGCGACCCCCTCCCCCCGAAAAATAATTGTATATACGCCCCTGCGTTAAATGTGCGGTATGTATTTGCTAGAGAGCTAACTGACGTCAGAAAAGACGGCTCATTAGTTCTATGTACATCCGCCTCGATGCGTAGTGGCTAGCATTCTTGGCTGCCACTACGGAGGCCCAGATTTGAATTCCAGTGTTGCCAAGAAATTTAATTCAGGACTGAGGGCTGGAACGGGGTATACTCAGCCTCATGAGGCAAAACTGAGAGCAGGTGGGTTCGATTTCCATCTCAGCCATCCTGGAAGTGGTTTTCCGTGGTTTCCCCACTTCTATCCCGGCGAATGCCGGTTAGGTTCCTACCGAAAGGCCACGGCAATCTCCTTCCCATTCCTCACCTGAATTACAAATACACACACTACTACAGCCATCACAATAACACAGGTTATGAGAGAAACTTACACACTCACTCAAGTACACCGGGATAAATAGTAACGATGTCCAAACCCCTCAAATGAAGCAGCAACAACAGTTTAAGGTACTCATATATATATTTTTAGCCTATTTTCATTTATGAAAAATAGGCTTATGAGATCACCTTTGGTCCGTGTGTCTGTCTGTGTGTGCGTGTGTGATGGTGTGTGTGTGTGTGTGTCCCCCCCCTAATACCTTTTAAACGGCTGGAGCGATTTCAATGAAACTCGTTAAGTTTAAAGCACTATTCCGGAAGACCCGGACCGTGCCCTTCAAATTTTGTTACGTCTCACCAACCCTACATGGCGGCTGTGCGAAATATTTCACCAGCATTCAATATCTCCGAAACTATTACCGATATCACCCAGGAATATTTTACGGTGACAAAGGGAACTACTAGAAGTTCACCTATGTGACTTACGAAAACCTGGTAACTACAAAACCAACATGGCGGCCAAGGGAATTTGCGACTTTTAAATACACGTTTCTCGCGATTCAACCAACCAAACGCATAAAACTTGGTACAGTATATGTACATACACATTGTAATGCACCGACATCTAACTTCGTTCAATTGTTTAGATAACCTCATGATGGCGGTTATGCGAAATATTTCACCGGCATTCTATATCTCTGAAACTATTAGCGGTATCACCCTGAAATTTTGTACGGAGATAAAGGGCACTACTGAAAGTTCATCTATAAGACTTACAAAAACCGAATATGGCGGCCAAGCGAAGTTGAAAATTTTAAATGGACCTTTCTCGCGATTAGTGATCCAAACGCAATGAAACTTGGCACAGGCAATGTTAATACACATTGCAATGCACTGGTATCTACTTTAGTTCAATTGTTTACATAACCTCAAGATGGCGGCTATGCGAATTTTAAAATTAAGTTTTTATTTCTTGTGTCGTAATCAGGCGATCGAATTGAAAGTTTGAATAATGAACCTACGCAATAATTTTTCTTTAATGGTACATGACTCTATGGCCTATACATATAACAATCCAACATGGCGAACATCCGAAATATTTAGATGGATCTCAATATCTACGAATCTATTACAGCAATCAAACTGATTTTTAAATGTTCATAGGGGCTATGAACATAAGTTCACCTATAGGACTTTCAATAACCTGGTGACAACAAATCCAACATGGCGGCGACGCGAAGTATAAATATTCACATGGTCGTTTCTCGCAATTTAACCATCCGAGTGCAGTGACACTAGGTACAGTAAATCCTTATACAAATGTTAATCCACTGGCATCTAATTTGTTTCAATTGTTTCCATAACCACAAGATGGCAGCTGTGCGAAATTTTAAAATCTCATTTTTAGCCTATTTTCAATTTTGAAAAAATAGGCTTATGAGATCACCTTTTGTCCGTGTGTGTGTGCGTGTGTGTGTGTGTGTGTGTGTGTGATTCGTGTGTGTGTCCCCCCCTAATAAAATCGAAACGGCTGGAGCGATTTCATTGAAACTCGGTAAGTTCATAGCACTATTCCCGGCGACCTCGACCGTGCCCTTCAAATTTTGTTACGTCTCTCCAATCCAACATGGCGGCTGTGCGAAATACTTCACTAGCATTCAATATCTCCGAAACTATTACCGATATCGCCCTGAAATTGTGTACGGTGATAAAGGGCACTACTAGAAGTTCACCTATGATACTTTCAAAAACCTGGTGACTAAAAAACCAACATGGCGGCCAAGCGAAGTTGAGACATTTAAATAGACTTTTCTCGCGATTTAACTGTCTAAATGTAATGAAACTTGGTACAGCAAATGTTTATACACATTGTAATGCACTGGAGTCTAATTTAGTTCAATTGTTTACATAACCTCAAAATGGCGTCTGTGAGAAATATTTCACTGACATTCTATATCTCCGAAACTATTACAGATATCACCCTGCAATTTTGTACGGTGATAGAGGGTACTGATACAGGTATACCTATGTATATTTCATAAACCTGTAAAGTACGAAACGAACATGGCGACCAAGCGAATTTAAAATATTTTAATAGACTTTTCTCGTGATTTAACTCTCTGAGCGCAGTGAAATGTGGTACAGTAATTGATTTTGCAGATTGTAATTCACTGCCATCTAATTTAATTCAATTGCTTACATAGCCTCAAGATGGCGGCTGTGCGAAATTTTAAAATTAAGTTTTTATTTCTTGTGTCGTAATCATGCGATCGAAGTGAAAGTTTGAATAATGAACCTAGGCAATAATTGTTCTTGAATGGTACATAACTCTATGGCCTAAACACATAACACTCCTAAATGGTGAGCTCCCGAAATATTTAGACGGTTCTCAATATCTATGAATCTTTTACAGCAACTAAACTGAATTTTTTTATGTTCATAGAGACTATGAACATATGTTCACCTATAGGACTTTCAGGAACCTGGTGAGCACAAATCCAACATGGCGGCGACGCGAAGTATAAATATTTAAATGGACATTTCTCGCGAATTAACTATCCGAGTGCCGTGAAACGTTGCACGTTAAATGCTTATACAAATGTTGATCCACTGGCATCTAATTTATTTCAATGGTTTGCATTATCACAAGATGGCTGCTGTGCGTAATTTTAAAATCTCGTTTTTACTTCTTGTTGTCTAATCATGCGATTGAAGTTTGAATACCACACGTACACAATAATCTTAATGTAATATTACAAAAATAAAAATCCAACCTGGCGACCATCTGAAATATTTAGACGGTTCTCAATATCTACGAATCTGTTACAGCAATTAAACTGAAATTTTGTATGGTGATAGAGGCAATTAACATGAGCAGGATATATGAAAATAGGCTGTATAGTTCTTCACGGAACTACTTGTTACTTATTGTGTCCTAATCATGCGATTGAAGTTTGAATACCACACGTACACAATAAACTTTATGTAACAGTACATAACTGTAAGAGCTACATATATAAAAATCCAACATGGCGACCAGCCGCAATATTTTGTCGGTTCTCAATATCTACGAATCTATCAGAGCAATCAAACTGAAATTTTGTATGTTGATAGAGGCAATTAACATAAGTAGGATATATGAAAATGGGCTGTATAGTTCTTCACGGAACTACTTGTTAAATATTATGTCAGTATCTAATAATAAATAATAATGTTATTAGTTTAATTTCCCCTATAGGGTTAGATGACCACGCTGTTCCGTCCCTTAAAACCTCAACAACTAACTAACAAACTAACGTCCCTTCTTTATCTGCCATGCCACTTTTACTGTACGTGTGTTTCCGTCTCTATTTTCTCACCTGGAAGGGCCTCGTCAGTAGGTCTTTCTCCTCCACCTCAAAGTCATGGTTGTACTGAGGAGATGGAGGCTGCCGATGGTGTTGTTGAGTATGCGCCTGCGCACTGGGTGGGACAGGATCATCAGAGCTGACGACGACCGGGAAGGAGCCCTGAGACACACCATCGTCACTGTCCGTCACCAGCTCGTCATAGATGAGCATGTCGTCTGTCGGGGATGGTGGTGGTGGCGGCTGTGGGTCCTTGCGCTCCAGTGGACCATAGGAGTGTGGTGATCCTAGCTGACAATGGTCCAGACAGCCGTGACGACAGATCTCCACCTTGCACTTGATGTGCACGCTCAAGGCATCAGGGAACTTGAATGCGTGGAAGAACGCGTACGTGATGACTGTTGCGCGCTCGTCAGCTGCTCGAGCCTTCAGGAAGCGGCTGATCATCTTAGGTCGTAACACGCAACCGTGTTCGTCCGAGAGCTGGATCACGTGCACGCCGCCGTCCGATGCAGTGCACGACTTCACCCGCATGTCGAACTCACCTACAGTACCGGTAGTAGAGAGAACAAAACACAGATTTAAGTTGGGAACACAAGACTGTCATTTACTACCTATAAAAGTAATTCAAAACTGTATTCGTTAAGTTATGTTAAAGAAACCAAGAAAAATCCTCACAAGATGATGGGTCTAGATGCAAAACTCACATTCCCTTCTCCACTCTTGTTAGAAATTGAGTTATCAAGGCATTCTTATTCTCCGTTTCAAACTACACACGACTATCTTAGTACTGAAAAGTCAAACTCACAATATCCAGTGGTTTTCAAATTCCAAAAACTCAATTTAGATGCAAAACTAACATTCTCCACACTGTTAAGTTGCAAAGAGCACATTCTCCCTGTTGGCCAATCACAAGACAGCTTCTGGTCACGTGACTTTCTACAGCTGCAAGTCAATATTATTATTGTCTCGTAACCTCTACATAATAAATAAATAATATAAGTGTATTCCAACAATGCTATTGGTTTCATTTATCTAAATTTTTCACAAACTTGGCCAACGTGTCTATTGTTTTGTCTGAAGTACGGTAATTAATTTTGTTTAGTGCCAAAAGTAACATTCTCCAACTTGTTCAGACAAAAAACTCACTTTTGGATACAAAAATCACATTCTCCAAAATTAAAACCTATTTTCAGATAAATTACTATAAATAATGAAACATAGTTTATACAAGAAGGTGTAATTAAGTATAGCTTGCAGAAAAAGCAAAGTCTCTTAGAGATTCCATTAGTTACATACATTTAAGAAGTTCTTTTTAGTTCCTGTAAAATTAGACAAAAGTGGAGAACGAGAGTTTTGCATCTAGACCCCTCAAATGATCCTTACAAAAAAATTGTGTTAAATGTTTGAAAAATATATCTGCAAACATTACTTTACTTTCTCCACAAAATCACTCTACAATATAATCCAAAATAATTGATAATGCAACTTTTCAGTCGGTCAACACAATACCATCCCAATTACTAGGACATGCGAAAAGTTACCTGAAAAAAATCATGAGATGAAATATACAGTGTGCGCACAAAGTCCGTATACCTCTATATATTATTATTATTTATTTCTATAGTCAGATACCCATTGTTATCGAATTCGATTGTTGACTGCAGTTGGTGCCAAGATTTGTATACATAATTTTTATGGATTACAGAAGAGTTATGATGACAGGTTTCGCTCGTCATGTGAGCGCCATCAAATCCAAATATACAGTACAAGACGACAAAATAGCTCTACAAAACACTAACAACCCCACAATTGCATTGCACGTACAAACTGTTGCTGCCCTCAAAAAAAAATGCACCTTACAAAGAGTGACAACTTGATAAATACTGAATCCTAAGCACCGAAAAAAATAACTATTTATCTTAATATCTACAATTTCTATATCTAGAATATAGTTCATTTTAGGGTGGTTAATGCTTAATAGTTGTCACATCAATTGTCAATAAGACAACACTGCATAATTGCTTCAAATATCTGTGTGTCATGCTTTAGTTTTCAAAAAACGGTAACATATATAAAAATATTTTTTCAAAAATTTTGAGACCTTAATTAATTAAGATTACACCATTTTTTTTTTCAAAACCATTCCTAGAACTTCTGAAACAATAGAGTTTATTAATACCATGTGTCATAACACTAGGATTTAAACTGCCTGATTTATGTGAGATTTTGTGAAGCACTGTATTTACATCAACATCTCCCCTTAAGACAAAAATCAACTTGGATACTCCCAGATGTAATACAATCCAGGGTGATAAACACAATGAATGCCTAGGCCCTTGTGTATACAATTCCCTTCCAGTACACAATATAAGCTACAGATTTAAAAGAAATATTAAAGAATGGCTACTCATAAATGAATGTGATCAAATAATACATTTTCACCACTGCATATGAATGAAAATCCACAGCCTGCTTCCAGTCTCCAACCGGGTCAGGAATGGAATGAATGAAGCCCCAATCTAGAGGCGAGGATATGAACTGTGCCGGCTGCCGAGGCCTGACGCACTCCTCTGGGGCAATGATTAAATGAATGACGGATGAAATGAAATGATAGTGGAGAGTGTTGCTGGAATGAAATGTTGACAGGGAAAACCGGAGTACCCGGAGAAAAACCTGTCTGCCTCCGTTTTGTCCAGCACAGATCTCACATGGAGTGACCGGGATTTGAACCACGGACCCAGCGGTGAGAGGCCGGCGTGCTGCCGCCTAAGCCACGGAGGCTTCACCACTGCATATAAAACTTTCAAATGTGCCCTAAAATTAACTTTTCAAATATCTCTTCTCTCCACTATTTTATGTTAAAACGGTATTTAGAAATTCATACAAGTATCATAAGAATCAAATGTCTATGTAAAATACTCATTCTGATAATACTTTGTCTTCTTTATATAAATTACTATAGAAAAATTACCATGAAAGCCCACACACAAGCCTGGTTGAAGTGGGTTTCTAACTTGAAAATTGTAAATTGCAGTATGCATTATCTATACCATAAATAAAAATTAATATCAAACACTGTGATAAACATGTATATAAACTATATTGACACAGGACTGAGAGGAGACTGATCTGTTTTGTTATCTGCAAACCGTATTTAGATAATATAAGCACCAAAAGCAATTCTCCCTGTTTTGGAATTTTACCAGGGATTTGGAAACATTATTTCAATCTCAAAACATTTTGGAACTTATTGTCTCGATATTAAAACGTGTGAGAAAATACGCTTTAAGGTAAATGCTTGGAAAATGTAGACATATATCTACAGTATAAAGAAGAGAAAAATGTAAATTATACTCACATGTAAACAAAGTAAGTTGTCTTTTGGAAACTATCAGACCTTATAGGCTAAGGAAATACGCAGTAGTATCAAGAAACTGAAATATCATAAGAACGAAGGAAAGAATGATTGCGCAGTCACCATCGACTGAGGGATAGTATTCACTTTTATTCTGACAGAAGTATCTGCTGAAGATAGACTTCGCACTTAAAACTCAACACCAAGACGTTGATTATGATTATCAAGGTAAATTTATATAGTCTATTAATCCGAATTTCAATCACTGCACCTAGTCAAAATCACAGCACGCTGTTTGAATGAACAGATAAACAAGCGTATGTACTGTATAAACAATTATTAATACCAAGATGACAAGTAACTTTCTATTGTAAGCCAGAACATTAACCTAGCTGCCGTATCAAGACATTTCCAAAAAAACATGCGATGCTGTATCACAAGAATGGTTTTCTCACGGGACCATGAAATTCACAGCTTAAAGATGGTCTTTGACTGGAAAGATAAAGATTCCATAATGCCATCTCCTCAATTGATTCTGTGACTAACCAAAGAATACCAACTATAAGATACGAGTAATAATGCTCGAGCTAAGAACGTTCTGGTGACAACATAGCGCCCGCCTATAGAACCCACGTATTTGGTGTTTGGTATTGAGTCATACGTGAGAACTTTATTTTCAGCTGATACTTCTGTCAGAATAAAAGTGAATGCTATCCGTCAGTCGGTATTGTAATATGTGAAAGAAGGGAAACCGTTTAAGACATGTTACGAACTATAGTTTAGTTGTTCATCAGCAAATTATATTAAATATAAATAAACCTTACAACTCATAAGATACAAATCTAAAAGTTACATACCTAGGCAATTTAAGAACATAGAGGAGAAATAGAATATCAGGAAAGATATATTTCTGATATTTTATTTTTCCTTCATAAATACATAAATTTTAATTTCAGACGGTTTTGCATTTCTGCATCCTGTCTAGTCTTGAAGCATCTGTTTACGCAGGGGCGGATCTAGGGGAGGGCGAGGAGGGCGACCGCCCAGGGCCCCGCGGTCCGGGGGCCCCGCACCATGGATTGTTTTAAATTTACTTGAGTAATTAATTATACTTTTCGTAAGCCTCCGTGGCTTAGGCGGCAGCACGCCGGCCTCTCACCGCTGGGTCCCTGGTTCAAATCCCGGTCACTCCATGTGAGATCTGTGCTGGACAAAACGGAGGCAGACAGGTTTTTCTCCGGGTACTCCGGTTTTCCCTGTCAAAATTTCATTCCAGCAACACTCTCCACTATCATTTCATTTCACCTGTCATTCATTTAATCATTGCCCCAGAGGAGTGCGTCAGGCCTCGGCAGCCGGCACAGTTCATATCCTCGCCGCTAGATGGGGGCTTCATTCATTCCATTCCTGACCCGGTCGGAGACTGGAAGCAGGCTGTGGATTTTCAATTAATTATACTTTTCAAACTTTCCAAACTAATCTATAATTCATAGTCTTTTTTCAGTGCAGCTATGACCTCCCATGACCGTTTAGTAAGTTTAGATTTAAGTGAAATGGTAGAAGACTTCAGCCGGGAAAATAGTCGCAAAGTAATATTTTAATACTTCATAGTTTACATAATCTTCTTCAAGGTTTCTTTCATATTATTAAAATAATGTACTGTAGTGTATTCAAAATATTGTAACTATTCTTTATTTTATTATTATTACAAATCTATTTTCCATTCGATTTGATATTTTTTTATTTCCTATTGTTGTGGGCCCCACCTTATCATATCGCCCAGGGCCCCGCAAGGCCTGAATCCACCACTGTGTTTACGAATAAGTCGTCTCACTAATCCCCTATTACTGCGGCCTCCTCTGTTTCTACAGCCCTCACGTTGGGATCGTTCAACACTGAATTTAACCATTGCTTCCAAGGTCTAGCTCTGCTTCTCTTACCCTCTACAGCCGAACTCATTAACCCCTTAGGTAATCTCTCCTCCTCCATTCATTTCACATGAACCCACCATCTGAGTCACCTAATACGAACAGCTTTATCTAACATGTTCATTTCTAACTTCGCCTTTATCTCTTCATTACGAGTACTTCACTCTCATTGCTCCCATTTATTTGTCTCAAAAATCATTCCTGCTGCCCTCATGCCAGTTACCTCTAGCTTATGTATCAGATATCCTGAATCTACCTAGCTCTGACTTCCATAAAGCAAGGTCGGTCTAAATACTGATCGATGCAGGGAGAGTTTCAACGCTACACTTTCTTTCCTCCAGAATACTGTAGATCACAACTGAGAACTCATTGCATTGGCTTTTCTACACCTCGACTCTATTTCCTTCCCCAACCCACCATCCTGAGATAATGCACAGCCGAAGTATTTAAAATGTTTCACCTGCTCCAATTTGTTTCCTCCTACCTGGCATTCTATTCTATTGCGTTTCTTCGCTAACATATTTTCCTTCATGCTCCTAAATTCCCTTGGTAGCCTATATATATTGTAAGATTTAGATGTCGCCTCCGTAGCGTAGCGATCAGCATGGTTAGCTGCCGCCCCGGAGGTCCAGGGTTCGATTCCCGGCTCTGCCAAGAAATTAGAAAAGTGGTATGAGGACTGGAACGGGGTCTACGCAGCCTCGGGTGGTCCCAATGAGTGGAGGGGGTTCGATTCCCACCTCAGCCATCCTCGAAGTGATTTTCCGTGGTTTCCCACTTCGTCTTCGGGCAAATGAAGGCCACGGCCGCCTCCTTCCCTCTTCCCTGCCTATCCATCCCAATCTTCCCTTCCCTTCCCATCCCTCATGAGGTCCCTGTTCACTTTGCACATGACGCCGCCTGGGTGAAGTGCTGATCACACCTCCCCAGTTGTATCCAATACGACCAATTGTTCTCAGCTCTAGGACACTGCCTGGAAAGGCGGTAGTGGTGAGTTCCCTCGCTGAGTCCGTGGGAACCACCAACCTGGAGGGTAATATTGACTAAAAAAAGAAACATTTAGATTCGTATCTTGTTAGTTGTGAGGTTCATTTACGTTTTAAGATGGAACTCTCCCTATATCGCTCAGAATTTAGACCGACTTTGCTTTATGGAAGTGAGAGCTAGTTAGATTCAGGATACACTCTGTATTAGACAAGTACAAATTATGATAAAGAGTTCTACGGTAAGAGTTACTGGTAATAAATAAGTAAATCTGTGTAATAACAATTACAATTGTTCTTTAATGGAACAATTTACAATTTAATTCTGTTTTCAAACTAAATACACTTACAATTATGACAGTATAACATTCTGTATGCAATCAATCTAGGAGCATTGTATACAGGGTGTTTCAGAAATACTTTTACAAACTTTGGGGATTGGTTCCTTACTCCAAAACAAGAAAAAAAGTTCATATACACATATGTCCCAAAATCCTTCGTTTTCGCTTTATTAATGAAAGAACATTGTACAGTGACACATTAATTGACAGGCTGTTTGGAAGTGTCTAACACATGAACTCATATCAAAGAAGGTTCCTGACACCACAGATAAAAGTCTAACGGACCATGCAAGCCATGGAACGGGCCCTCCTCTGTCCAACCATCTGTCCTGGAAGATCTTCATCAGTGCAGTGCGAACAAGGTGACTAGTGTGCAGGAGCCCCATCATGCATCCATCACATACGTTGTCGTATTTGCAGGAGCACATTGTCATGCAGTAAGTCTGAAAGGGTGCTCTGGATAAAGTCTCTGGAGACAGTACCTGTCTGACGAGCTGGTAGAACGTATCGACCTACAATGGCTGCCCACACATTAATCCTAAACAGGTGCTGATGGCGAGCCTGTCTGGAACACCTGTGCATTTGACAGTTTTTCCATCTGTCGGTGTCAGGAACCTTTTTTGATATGAGTTCATAAACACTTCCAAACAGGCTGTTAATTAATCTGTCTCTGTACAATGTTCATTCATTAATAAATTGAAAACGAAGGATTTTGAGACATAGGTGTATATGAACTGTCTTTCTTGTTTTGGTGTAAGGAACCAATCCCCAAAGTTTGTAAAATTATTTCTGAAACACCCTGTATATACAGTATTATACTGTATAAACAGTACATATTAATAAATTTGACTGTAGAGGGTAAGAGAAGCAGAGGTAGACCAAGGAGGCGATGTTTAGATCCAGTGTTGAACGATTTCAAAGTGAGAGGTATAGAAACAGAGGAGGCCGCAGTACTAACTGCTAATATTTATATTGTCTATAGCCTTTTTCTAATCAAGATGAGTGTTAATACAATTCGATTCAGGACAATTTTCGTTCCCTTATATTGAGCTGGGGCTATACTTACCGCGATAATCGTTGATGGCGACAACGAGCGTGAGTGTCGATCCCAGAGGTACGATACCACTTACTGGAGGTGCCCACGGCCCCTTCCCGTGTTGGATCTCCATCCAGCAGTCCACGTTGTCTCCTGTCAACAGCAATGTGGCTATTAAAGTAACATACTGTAGGTGTCGGTCGGCAGTCACAATTCAACCCATTTGTTAATCTTGTTCCTACGGTAAATAATTCTGAATTTTTGATTTAGATAATCACTATATAACAAAGGAGAAACTGTTCCGCCTAGTCAATACATTTATTACAACAAGTTATAAACTTGCTATTATATGGTACATGTTGTAATAAATGTATTGACTAGGCGGAACAGTTTCTCCTTTGTTATATAGTGAATTTGTCAATACGAAAAATGAACTTCTTTCAAAGCACAATTTAGATAATCACTGTAACAGTGACCTTCATATTTTATACAAATTATTAATTAATTAATTAATATTTATTTATTTATTTATTTATTTATTTATTTTGATAAAATTCTATTCTCCAATTGTTTAATACAGCCTACATTGTAAAGTATTAAAATGTTGCATAATATACCAGAACATGTGAGTAATGCCGAGGTTCTTCAGCGTGTGAGCAGCCAACCTGAGCTGTTAAACACAATTAAGAAGAGGAAATTGGAATACTTGGGACACATGATGAGGAATCCAAAATACCGTCTGCTCCAAGTTATACTTCAGGGTAAAATTGAAGGACGGCGTGGACCAGGAAGGAGACGAATAACTTGGATGGATAATTTAAAAACGTGGTTTGGGCTGTCTTCCACGGAACTCTTCAGGATTGCACAGGATAAGAAGGTGTTAGCCATGGTGGTAGCCAACGTCCGTATTGGATAAGGTAGAAGAAGAAGAATATACCAGGTAAAGCAGCTTCCCCTATTAATATTGTTTTATGCAGCCCCACTAACGCGTGTTGTCAGGAAGGTCGATATTTCTCTGCTTACATCACGGGGTTTGAATGTGGAATGAAAGAAACATGGTCAATGAAACAAGAAGTTACATTTTTTTTATAGAAACTACTACATTAATAATAACACAACAACTATAGAAGTGCTTCAGACCAACTGAGCAGTAATAATAATAATATCGTATGGCCTCGGATGCCTGGTGCAAGCTTTGCTATTTGACACCCAGAAGGTAGCTTGCATGTCGAATTTCGTAGTTCCTTGACTATGAAAGTCAAGGAGGTTAGATGTTAGATATCTAATCTCCTTGAACACAATAGCGCTTTCTAGTAGAGAAATGAGGAACTTTGTGCTGGCGGAAACTCCCGAGATTAATTTTGCCATTATGAACTCGGCCTACTGAATTCAAATGGGTTCTTTGACATGCCAACATCGTATGACATGCGTATCGTATTTTTGCCGCCTTTCAAAAATCACTTACCACGGTCAGGGGCGAACCTGCAATCTTGGGGTTAGTAGACCGACACGCTATCCACTCACCCACCGTGGCAAGCTAACTGAGCAGTAATATCTGTAAACACGATTGACACGTTTACACAAGTTTTTACAAACTTTCATAATCTAAAAATTGTATATATTTGTAATACAGAAACATCATAGCTAATTGAGAAGGATTTTTTGATGATCGCGTGAAGATCGGAACATTTTGGGCGTACGATACTCCATATAGGTTTGTACCTTATCACTCACTGGCAGTAGTGCCCGGCTTCGCCCGGTGGATTTATTTGTTTTACAGAACTCGAGCGCTCAAGGATAAGGATCGGAATAAATGAAAGTAAATTTGAAAGCACCTACGCTTATTGCAGCTGATAACCTCAGTATAGTGCACCAACACCATCGCCCTTATACAGAGGCATTCTATTGTCATGATGGTAACTGTTTTAAGGGGCCTAAGAAATCTTTTTGCACTAATTACTCCCAGTGACTGCAATTTATAAGCAGCTCGCAATAATTCTGCACCAGAACATCGGTAGGGGCGACGTGATGCAGCCCGCATTACATGGCAACAATAGACTTCGGTATTATTGAAGCCGTTCTGGAGGGCTTGTTCTTCTGACGTACTGAACAAAAATCAATCTTTAAGGTTACCTGAGAGGTGTAGCCTAATGCTACATAACCTAAACTATTCCTCTTGAATCAGGCTATAATATACAAAAAGAATTTTTTGAATCCGACTGGTAGTTCCAGAGATTAGCGCGTTCAAAGACATAAACACACAAACAAACACACAAACTCTTCAGCTTTATTATATTAGTATAGATTTTAGTTATTGTAGTTCTATAACACAGGGAGTTATTTATTTTTAAGTTATTATATTGCTGGATGGCCGCTGTGCACTATTTGATAAACCCATACATAACCAACGCTACTGACGCCTCTGGTATAATATTCTTCTTCTACCAACTTTCGCTTTGAATGTGCAATAACATCTTGAGTTACTATTTTGTATACTTTAATTAATTTATTTATCGTATGGCTTTTAGTGCCGGGAGTGTCCGAGGACATGTTCGGCTCGCCAGAGTCTGTAGCTGCTTCCAGCGGACACCCAGAGGGTGAGCCACACGTTCCATTCAATTTCAAGTAGTTCCAACTTTCACTACCAGATATCAATGATGCCTAGTGGTGAACGTCGGAACTTTGATAGAGCGTTCCGACAAAATCTAACCTAACAATTTAGCTTTACACAAGTTTAGTCTGTGAAAGGATCTTTTACATGCCATAAATCTATGACATGGGACCGCCGGCTTTACTTCCCCTCCGAAGGAAGGCATACTGAAGGATTTTTAACGCTCCTAAAAAATCCGACGACTTCGGCCGGATATGAACCCGCTATCTTGGGCACAGCAGTTCAGCATGCTACCAACTACACCACCGAAGCCGCATAGTAAATCTACTGACAGAACGTCTGCGTTTAAGTTCCTTCAAATGCCAATCGATGGCAAATGTACTTATATTTAATCCAGCAACTTTTGGCACGGTAGGCGAGTGCCTTACCGACTGCACCACTCTACGTCTCAGTCATACACGAACCTTAAGGCAAATGTTCTTACTTAAGATTAATTTAATTAAGGCATTGTGCTTTGGGAAAATATTCCTAAACACATCGGTTTTGTTGAAATAGATAGTCACACTTGACTGGAGTTTGGAGATCGGTCTTACGAAAATAATAGAAAGAAATATATAAGGTGCGTTCAAAAAGTAACGAGTCTGGGGCATAATTACAGAAACCAGTACCTGTATATTAGAAGTATTGGCCCTGGCTGTTGAGGTACTTGTCCCACTGTGACACGAGGCGGTGAATGGCTGTCACATAAAATTCCCTGGGCTGCGATGTGAAACAGTTCCGCACGTACAGCTGGACTTCGGCGTCCGAAGTGAATCGTTGGCCCCGCAGAGCCCTTTTCAGGGGACCAAACATGGCGCAATCACAGGGAGGGAGGTCTGGACTGTATGGAGGGTGGCCGAGAACCTCCCATTTGAATTTCTGCAGGAGTGCCGGGACTGTGTTGGTCGTGTGAGGTCGTGCAATGATGTGGAGCGACCACGGCGGCTATGGCGTTCACTGTCACTCGGCGGTCCTGGGTAATGAGTGCATCAACCAGCTGGACGTTGTCACCGGTAATGCAGGGGGTTGCCCCAGACCGGGCATCATCGGCTAACGACACCCGTCCTTCCCTGAAGCGCTTGTGCCACGCCTTGACCCTTGCAATGGACATACAGTGTTCGCTGTCACTTGTGACATTCGGCGATGAATGTCCGTTCCTCCTACTCCATCCGCTGTCAGAAACCAAACAACACCTCTTTGCTCTTCGGTTGACGCCTCCATGTCAGTGTTTGCAATGCGACTGGCAGTGTTGGGCGATTGATGAATGCTTCTGCTCGCTTTGTATCGTCACGTGACGTGCACGCGTGCCCTCTAGCGATGGGCTGTGACCTTCCACGCTCTGGTCGGAACCATACCTCGTTACACACGCCACTATTAGCCGATGTAGTCACCGGTTTGCGCATTCCAGCCTCCGGCGCGTTACTTTTTGAACGCACCTTTTAATTGTGGTATGTTTGATGATGATAATTGTTGTTTTAAGGGGCCTAACATCTAGGTTATCTGCCCCTAAGGGTTTGGGTGATCGTGAAGATGATAATGAAAAGTAAACTATAACTAAAACTAACTACTAACTTAAATGCTAGAAGAAGAAATGGAAAATGAAAGGAGAATAAGGCAAATAAAGGACAGGAGGAATAGAAATGCCCGCAACCCTCGAAGAATGCGGATTGATGGACTTGGAAGGAAGGAGAGACATGAAAGGCAGAGGAAAGTGAAAGAGGAGAGGGTCCACCCTGGTAATGGAAAAAAATGAGAAAACCGGACCCAGCACAGGAATCCCTCGGGGTCGCCAACTCCCGAACTCATCAGCCGTGAGCCCCTGAGGGTGTAGCAATATCCATAGTGCACCCGAAGTGGTGGGGCTACATACACCCTGCCTCCTTGAGGGCCTTGAGCAGAGGGCAGAGGGAGGGTATCAGAAAAGATGAGACAAGGGCCAATTAGGGCGGGAAAGGAAGAGACTCCCTAGGCCTTGGATACCCTAATACCATCGGGGTCGGAAGAGAACAAGAGTTGACCAAGTGAGGTCAACAGGAAAGAAGACGGAGAGGAGCCCAGCACAAGTAAGTGGAAGCAATGCTGGACTCAGCTGGGGCCCCATGGTCGCCAACCCACGTCCCACTGGATGTGAGCCCCTGGGGGATTGTGGTATGGTGAAGCACCAGTATCCAAGTATTCCTAAGTTTGACACCTTAAGAATGCTGAACTCACCTCGAAAGTCGAGTTGGATGACGTCCAGGTCAGCGATGACCATAGGTGGTTTGGACGCCGTCTTCTCGTAGTCATTGAACCACTCACACCGTAGCCTCTTGGCCTCATCCCACACTTCCAGTAGGTCTTTATCGTACTGCACCACCACGGTGTTCTCGTAGAACTGACCGTGTAAGTCTGGTTTCGTCCCACAGCGAGCGTACGCGATGCGGAACGTGAAGGCCATTTTCCCCGTCGAGGGCTGGATGTACACGCAGCGGGGGTCGGCGTACTGGCCCTTGGAAGACACGATACCTTCAAATGGGTGCGTGAACGATAAATGGACGTCCATGTGATCCTTCCCGCACATCACCTCCAAGGACTGGATTGCTGGCATTCCTTCAGGTCGCTCCAGAGGCCAGATGTCGCCGCTCCCAGCGGACACGCCCGCCGCCTGGAACAGGGTCAAACAAGAAACATTAGCCAGTACATCAGAGCGAGACAATAATATGTACTGGAGTAAAGAAATAAATATATTCTTGAATATACCAAGAGTGAACTTTGGCATGCGAAATGTCAACAAACATGTAGCAGGTGTTATATCAACCCTCATAGTGGCAGGGAGCGATTTATCGGCCTAGGGATATTCTGCTAAAAATGCAACGCACCGTTCTAACATCCCCGTTTTTATAAAATATTTATTATTATATTTGGACACGCAAAGCTGTTACTTTTGAAACCAAGATAACACGAGAATTATTCTCTCTCTCTGTATATATCGATGTGCTCAAGTTCCTTGAATAACTGGATTCATAATAATTATTCTTCGAATATGCTGCGGTCAGCTGACTGCCCACACGTGCGATCTTTTGAAGTCGTGTTCACTTACGTTCTTGCTAAATGTGTCCAGCTTTTTGAACAAAGAGGAAATAAGTAAAGTTTTAACGCTGAGTGATGTGTGTTAGTATTTTCGATTGATGACGATGACTTTGAAAAATTTCCAAGACAAATTAAAAAAAGATATTTTAATGCAACAAAGCTTTTATCTCTTGCAGTAAAGAAGCTCAGGTGCGCATCATAAGAAGGGAGGTAGTGCATAGTCGCTACTACTGTGGGGGTTTAAAGTTTTAATTATTTAGTAAAATATATTTACTTGCTACAGGAAAATATCACCATTCTAAAAAAATAAGTATAAGATAATTTTATCAAAAACTTGTAATTTCACGAATATTGGCTTGGCAGTTTTACATAACTACTCATAATAGCGTAGCATCAAAAGGGTTAAGTAACAGGCTCCTAAAATGAATATAATAGTTTGCTTGGTTTAACGAATACTGGATTCCAGTAATATACTCGTAAAGAAATAGAACAAAACAACAGCTGTTTACTGTAGTTAATATGTATAGTTTTGGCCCGCATTGCAGCCATCTTCTAAATAAATAAATTTAAATAACATAATAACACTCTTAACGCTAGGTCTAGTTCATAAGTGAAAAATTAAAGAATTAAAATGGGTATCCTCACAATCACATTATTTTAAAAAATTAAAAATATTCTCCGATAAATACATTCAAAAAGCTAGATAAATTACCATCAACATTTGATGTTTTTAGTCGGTCAACACGATTGTACCCAATTGTGATGGGTTATTCCTTAATCCTGAAAAATATTTACATGATACTAATAAATACATGTACATGTATGCAACACTGAACAAGATGTTCGGGAAAGAACATATAGCCTACTTTCTCCTAAATGTATGGGTAGAGTTATAACTCTCTGTCCTTATCATCTCCTAATTTCTTCCTATTTGAAGTGCAAATTGGCACACAGGATTTGAACAGCGGCGTTCAAACCATAGTTTATAATTTACCCCAGCATTTTGCAATTTCATCAGCAAACACTCCAAACACCGACTACTTACAATAATTGAAACTTCGTTGCTCTAATAAGGCCCATCTAAACACATCAAAAAAAGTTTTGCATCACCTCGGTTCCCAGATCTCCGGCATATAGACGTTGACTGTGTATATTGTATCCAAGATACAGTCCCTTTGACTGTTCATAGATGTCACTAAAACTGCTCAAAAATGTAAACAACCATGCATGAGCAGGGCCTATTAGACGGAGGGGGTACGACAGACGATCAGTTCCAGTCATTCCACCAGGACGAAGGTACGCTGCTCATGTTGTCTGTAGTTCTACCATGCCTAGAAGGTCAATACCGCAGTTCGATCGCGTCCGCATTGTTACTTTGTGTCAAGAAGGGCTCTCAACAAGGGAAGTTTCCAGGCGTCTCAGAGTGAACCAAAGCGATGTTGTTCGGACATGGAGGAGGTACAGAGATACAGGAACTGTCGATGACAGGCCTCGCTCAGGCCGCCCAAGGGCTACTACTGTAGTGGATGACCGCTACTTACGGATTGCCGCTCGGAGGAACCCTGACAGCAATGCCACCATGTTGAATAATGCGTTTCGTTCAGCCACAGGACGTCGTGTTTCAACTCAAACTGTGCGCAATAGGCTGCATGATGCGCAACTTCACTCCCGACGTCCATGGCGAGGTCCAGCTTTGCAACCCCGACACCATGCAGCGCGGTACAGATGGGCCCAACAACATGCTGAATGGACCCCACGGAATTGGCATCACGTTCTCTTCACCGATGAGTGTCGCATATGCCTTCAACCAGACAATCGTCGGAGACGTGTTTGGAGGCACCCTGGTCAGGCTGAACGTCTTAGACACACTGTCCAGCGAGTGCAGCAAGGTGGTGGTTCCCTGATGTTTTGGGGTGGCATTATGTGGGGCCGACGTACGCCACTGGTGGTCATGGAAGGCTCCGAAACGGCTTTACGATACCTGAATGACATCCTCCGACCCATAGTGCAACCATATCGGCAGAATATTGGAGAGGCATTTGTCTTCATGGACGACAATTCTCGACCTCATCGTGCACATCTTGTGAATGCGTTCCTTCAAGATAACGACATCGCTCGACTACAGTGGCCAGCATGTTCGCCAGACATGAACCCTATCGAACATGCCTGGGATATGTTGAAAAGGGCTGTTTATGGACGTCTTGACCCACCAACCACTCTGAGAGATTTACGCCGAATTGTCGTTGAGGAGTGGGACAATTTGGACCAACAGTGTCTTGATGAACTTGTGGATAGTATGCCACGGCGAATACAGGCATGCATCAATGCAAGAGGACGTGCTACTGGGTATTAGAGGTAGTGGTGTGTACTGCAATCTGGACCACAAATGCTGAAAGTCTAGCTGTATGATGGTACAACATGCAATGTGTGGGTCTCATGAGCAATAAAACGAGCTGAAATGTTGTTTGTGTTGATCTCTATTCCCTTTGTATTTAACGGTTCCGGAACTCTTGGAACCGAGGTGATGCAAAACTGTTTTTGATGTGTGTACAATGCGCAGTCGGCAGTCCGTAGTTGGTAGTCCTCGGTCGGCAGTCGCGATCGACTCCGTGTATACTATAGGCACCATACACAACATGAAGTTGCAGTTGGTAGCTGGCAGTTGGCAGTCACGAATTTTATCCTTGACTGCCAACTACCCGACTGCAGCAATGTAATAGCCAATCAGAGCAGATCAGAAACAGACGTCACGTTGTTGTTCTGTGTCGTATACGAATGATATAGGACTAAGTGAAGTAACTTCGCAACCCGTTAATTTATAGGCTAATCTTAAACACACGGTATAACAAAATAATCCATCTCCAAATCATCCATATTGCAAGTTTTGAGGTTATCAACAACGCCTCTGTGCACAAGGAATAAACGAATGTTACTGTATTATTACTCCTAGCAGTCGTTAAGACTGGGTTCACTAACTGGCCGGTATAGAGCGCTGCTCGAATCTATAGTTTCTGCATAGTACAACTGAAGGCTGGTAGATGTCACTCCGGTGGAGAATGTCGTTTTTTTTTAATATATAATTTCCATTGCAAAAAGCACCATATAACGCTTTATTTTATAACGTCTCAGTACTCAAGAAACAATAAATATAAAAAAACAAGCAAAAAAGTTTTACTTTGATAGGATTTGAACCCAGGCCAGCCACATGAGAGACGGGAGCTCTAACCACACAGCCAATCGTACACTCATAATTAACGCGTTATCGATCAAATACATATAACGTACTGTATTAGCAAATAATCACTTGGACTGAAGATTTCTTCACTGGAGTATATTTCAAACCGAGTTCATTTCATATTAAGTTCATATAATTTTTATCAGTAGGTTACATCGCATGCAACATACTGAAATTAGTAAAATATAGGTCAGAACGAGAGATCAGCTGCCATCTTGTCAAATAGCCGAGACGATTCAGATTTTTAAAGTCACTTGTCGATTATAATATTACAATATAAACTTTTAATTTCGAACGAACCACGTCGCTTAGAACAGATTAAACGATTCTTGGTTCAATAATCGGAACTGGTGGGTCCCATGTTATGGATTATAAATTTTGCATAATTCACACGGCTAGCAGTCGTTAAGACTGGGTTCACTAACTGGCCGGTATAGAGCGCTGCTCGAATCTATAGTTTCTGCATAGTACAACTGAAGGCTGGTAGATGTCACTCCGGTGGAGAATGTCGTTTTTTTTTAATATATAATTTCCATTGCAAAAAGCACCATATAACGCTTTATTTTATAACGTCTCAGTACTCAAGAAACAATAAATATAAAAAAATCAAGCAAAAAAGTTCTACTTTGATAGGATTTGACCCCCGGCCAGCCACATGAGAGACGGGAGCTCTAACCACACAGCCAATCGTACACTCATAATTAACGCGTTATCGATCAAATACATATAACGTACTGTATTAGCAAATAATCACTTGGACTGAAGATTTCTTCACTGGAGTATATTTCAAACCGAGTTCATTTCATATTAAGCTCATATAATTTTTATCAGTTAGTTATATTGCATGCAACATACTGAAATTAGTAAAATATAGGTCAGAACGAGAGATCAGCTGCCATCTTGTCAAATAGCCGAGACGATTCAGATTTTTAAAGTCACTTGTCGATTATAATATTACAATATAAACTTTTAATTTCGAACGAACCACGTCGCTAAGAACTGATTAAACGATTCTTGGTTCGATAATCGGAACTGGTGGGTCCCATGTTATGGATTATAAATTTTGCATAATTCACACGGCCGCCATCCTGAAATGGTACGTTTGATGACCTTGTAGTTTGGGCACAAGACGCGTCCCATATGAAGGTAGGTTGTTACCAAATTTGGTAAAGATCCGATGATTAGTTTGGTCGTAATGCATTATTAAGTTTTGACCATTCGATTGGCCGCCATTACCTTTTGGTAAAGATGGCGGCAATATAAAACATGACACTGAGGTGCCCTTTGCCAGTGCTACCTCTGTACCAAATTTCGTTCAATTCGGTTTAACCGTGTACGAATTGATAGGGGGGGACAGACATTCAGAGTACACACACTCACACACACACACACACACACACACACACAGAGAGAGAGAGAGACTCACACACACACAGACAGACACACAATTTTTGGCCCTGTGTTGATCTCATAAGTCTACTTTTATTTTTTGCAAAAATCGAAAGCAGGCTAAAAATGGATTCAAACACCAGAAATTACTATTTTCAAAAATACGTTAGATTTGGTGTCAAAACGGAGAAGAAACGATTTTCATCTATTGACTTGAAATTCCTGCTGTTATGGTAGATTGGTTGGCACCTCGTTTTGTAATACACTTCGTTCTGGATGTAACATCTATCAAATATCAATACAATGAAATATTCCTCACTCACAATCGTCATTCTCACTTTCTAAAGCGCAAGAAGACAAAAAATATATTTTGTAAGTTGCTGTTAGTGGATGACTAACACTACAGTGTTAGTGATAGTAGCTGCACAAGAACGGTTACCATATCGTTCCAATAACCAGCTAAGTTCCATAATCCACTCCAAGTTACAAACACAAACCTGACCATTTACTAACCATTACAGATTATCACACTAAACAAGCAAATCTGCAGGTCAATAGCCAACAACAGCATCATGACAAAAATGACACAAACCTAACAACCTTAACAAGTTGCCCAAATTGTAAATACCTTAACCCACACATAATGTGCAGACATAGATTTAATAGCCAGAGTGTATTTATCAATCTCATGGAACATTTTTCCGGGTACAATTTTCGGGGTGCAATTGTGTGGACCGATTGAAAAGTATAAATTTCGTTTACTAAAGCAATACAGAAAGATGACTTCACACACGATAATTACTCCTACAACTTTTTCATTTTAAGAGTATTTGAGTGTACTTCATTTTCGCTTGAGTAACAGGTAAACAGAAATCCAATTTTACTATTAGTAATCCCTATATCCCTATATATATTATAATTGTGAAAGTCTGTGTGTGTGTGTGTGTTAGTTTGTTACCTCTTGACACTAAAACGGCTGGACGGATTTGGATGAAATTTGAAATGGAGACAGCTTATACCCTGGGATAACAATATAGGATGCCTTTCACCCAGAAATAAATCATTGTTCCCGTGGAACGAGCAACATAACTGAAAAGTCACTAAAAATACTCAACTGGGACAAAATATCGAAGTTGTCGCATATAGACCGGACAAAGTTCATTTTACGCCCCTCGATGCGAGAAACAATACTCGGTAGGTCCCTACGGGACACCGAAAACCACATTTTAATGCCCTAAAATCAATAGTTTCAAAGATATTCGCAGAAAACTATCTTCACTCTGATAAACTGAACTAATGGCAAGTCCGTTTCCATGGCAACACTACCTCAAGGTATGACATCCGATTTTCTATATATCCCTGTAGGAGGCAATGCCAATCCATTTGTTATCTTTTTCAAGATATATATAAACACAATAAGAACAGGGTAGCGCGCCTGCCTCTCACCGGAGGCCCTGGGTTCGATTCCCGGCTCCGTCAGAGATTTTTGACACTAACGTGAGGTTTGCAACGGAGTGCATTCAGATTCGTGAGGACAATTGAGTAGCTGTCTGATAGTGAGGCAGCGCCCCGGTCACGAAGAACAACATTAACGGCCGAGGGACACGATGCACTGACTACGCGTCACCACAATATATGCAGGCCATATGACTGGGAAGCGGTCGCATTATAGGCTTAGGCCCTTCATGGGCTGTAGTGCGGGGTAAAAGAATTAGAGGAAGCGCCTTCTAATACCACCTTTAATTTTTAAACACTACAGTAGCGGCTACTAAATAAAGGTAGCGATCAAGCAACGTTCAATTTCATAAACACTGGGCTCACAAATCCCGTATATTTAAGTACAAATATCAGTCTGGTCGTTATGTCAGTAGCAACGAAGCTCTGTGGCGGCTATTGCCGTTTCCGTAACACTAAAGGCATCCCGCCGTCACATAGTCAATGTGCACTTATAAAATTGTGAACCACACTCACTACCTTTTGCAAAATTTACACAAGACGTGATTTTTAAAGCACTCTTCTGTATATTGAGGTACAGAGACATACCACATGGAAAGATACAATAAAATGTTGGCAAATCTGAGTTCAAGGAACTGCTGTCCAGAATAGGCTTTCGGTACAGGTTATGCGGACCATGTTCGTAACATGGAATGTTTTCCTTTGACAATGCATCTACACCATGTGCGAGGGCAACGCATTTCAAAGATCTCTAAAAACACAATAATCAGGAAATTGGAGAACAATTTAAAGTCGGAGTGAAGATTCAAGGAGAAATAATTTCATCTCTGAGATTTGCTGATGGCATCGTCATCTTGGCCAATACGCCAGAAGATTTGAACGAGTTTTTGCATGGTATGGATGGACTCCGTCTTGACGAATGAATTCATGATGAAAATCAATAAATGTAAAACAAAATTATTGGAATGCAGCATAAATAAATGAGAAACCTCTATGGACATCAAATTGGCAGGTGAAACGCTACGGGAAGTAGGAGACTTCTGTTACCGGTACTTAGGAAGCAAAATAACCAGTAATGGACGAAGCAAAGAGGATATAAAAAGCAGGTTGGCTCAGGCAAAGAAAGCATTTCTACACAAAAAGGAACCTCTTGACATCGAATATACATTTAGGTATTAGGATGTCATTTTTGAAAGCTTTTGAGTCACTATAAGGAAGTGAAACTTGGACTAATGGTGCTGCAGTAAAGAGGAGAATTGAAGCGTTTGAAATGTGGTGTTACGGGAGAATGATGATGATCAGATGGTTAGATAGGGTATCAAATGAAGAGCTATTAAAACGAGTGGGAGAGGAGAGATGTTTCTGGCGACTGCTAATGAAGAGAAGAGATAGGTTGGTACGGCACATATTAAGACACCCAGGAATAGCAAGCTTAGTTATGGATGGGAGGGTCAAGGACAAGAACTGTAGGGGTAGACCAGGGTTATACAGATTGCCTTGGATGTAGGGTGTGGTAGCTATGTAGTGATGAAACGATTAGCTCAGGAGAGCGAGGCATGGAGGGCTGCATCAAACCAGTCAAAAAACTGAAGACTCAAACAACAACAATCGGGAATTTTAATTACTTAGAGAGGCATGTGAGGCAAAAGGGTTGTTGGAGAATTTCAATCCCTGGGATGTAACACTGGAAGTGACTGCATAATGTACATCAGCGACCAAGGTGAGAGATATTTTACTATAGGTCTATTAATAGCGACATGTTGACGTTCAAATCATCAATAAGTGTGGCAAAATTATACCCAGAATAGCTTAAGGAAAAATACTTTAATTCCCCATATTCAGATAGATTTGCCATTCCAGGTGTACGTTTAGACAAAACCATTTTTTCCCATGGACAACTGTATGTGGCGTGCTGGCGAGTATCCGGACAACAAAATCGTTATGTCTCAGCAGAAGATGGCAAAACCAAAAATAAAATTTTCATATGTGTTCACAACTCTATAAAATTCCCACCTTGCTGCTCATATCTATATACTGTATGTAACAGAATTTTCAGAATTTGAATCTACCCACCTGTAGCCGCGAATGTTGTAATATATAGAATAAACCAATTATCAGCAATAATGCATCGTCCCCATTGTATTGATCGCGAGCGAAGCCGCGGGTACCTGCTAGTTCTTTTATATATCACACTTGCACTAAACTGGCTATACGATGTTGCAGTCTACCCTATTAACGCCTAATCAATCGGGATCTAATAGAGTAGCCAAAAATAAACGTAAACTGTGGAAAGTGCACGCCAGTTGTAGTGTATAGCATTGAACATAGAAGTCTCAGACCCAAGCATAACTACCATACCAGACAAGTCATTGATTTGTGTTGTAAAAACTGGCTTTTATAGAACTAGTCTGTCCTTAGTCTTGACTGCCTTAACTACGAAGCAAGTATCAGTGGTTTTATGTTACCGAGGGTATAATCACATAACAGTACATCAGTGAGAAGAGAAACAAGGTACAGAGCTTTGCTCTGAATGAACGGGCCTTTATTGGTACTAGTTCTCCATCAGGGGGATACCGACATAACGTTACCTCACTTTTATTCAAACCCACACCGAAAGCTTACAGCAGTGGCTTCAACATGACGCTGAGAAACAAAGGTCATAATTTATTAAATTCGGAATAGGGCTACTTTAATTTCAGCTATCGAATAATCAATTAATCGAAGCAGAAAATCGTTTAAATGCTACATGTAACGATAAATCGAATGTGCGTTAAATCGATTAATCGATAGGTCGTTTAATTGATTAAATATAGGAAGTCGATTAATTGATTGTTTTGTCAATTAATCGATGTATGTCGCTCCTTTCACTGCGCTCGCACAAAAGTAAAACAGACATTTAATGAATTAAAATATTTTGTATCTTATGTTCTTTAAATGAGTCGTCAAGTTACTAAACTAGTTTGATCCACTTGTGAATGAGAATCATTTTCATGAGAAACGTTTCCCTGGACTGTTGCCTCACGTATCTTTGGTGTTTGTTGTTTTCTACTTTTTGCTTTGTGTTTTTGGTTTTGTGTTTGCATTGCGCTTTTGCTTTTGAATTTCACCTTTTGGTTTTCTTTCTTGGTTTTGTGTCTGTTTTCTCCTTTTGCTTTTTTGAATTTTGCTTTTTTCTTGATGTTTCTTGTTTTTTGTTTTCTGTTTTTGCTTTTGTTTTTGAATTTTGTTTTTGTTTCGTCTTTTTTGTTTTGGTTTTGTGTTAGTTTTCTGCTTTGGCTGTTTTTGAATTTTGCTTTTTTCTTTGTGTTTATTTTTTGTTTTTTGTTTTCTGCTTTTGTGTTTGAATTTTGCTTTTTGCTTCGTGTTTTTTGTATTTGGTTTTGTGTTTGTTTTCTGGAAAATCAAAATAAAACAAAACAAAATAAAATAAAATAAAATAAAATAAAATGAACAAAATCAAAATAAAACAAAACAAAATAAACAAAACAAAATAAAAACTAAACATAAATAAAACAAAACAAAACAAAAAATAAAACAAAACAATTTAAAACAAAATAAAACGAAAGAAAGTAAAACAAAACAAAATAAAAAATTAAATTAAATTAAACAAAACAAATTACAACAAAATAATATAAAGTAAAATAGTTAAACAATAGTACATTATGCAACGAGCCTATAATGGCTATAATTAAGACTCGCATTCGCTCGTTTTATAATTTCCATACGAGAGTCTTAATTACCATTATAGGCGAGTTGCATACGACTGTTTATGTTCGACGATAATTATAACTTTATTATATGTTTTAACATAAATATTCATAAATATCTGTTGAGAGTCAGCTACTGGAATTTTGTGATCGCAGAGCGAGCGTTGGGTGTTATATCTCTGTCTTTCAAGATCTTTGAACGGCCGACGCATGCGCTCTGTGTGCTTGCAATGCCATATGCAGGCCATGTGTTTACATCTGCCGTCCCTCAGTAATATTGTCACCGGTGTCATTTGAAGACAATGCGCTGTGTAGAAATTAGTGTTGGTGATTTTAAGGTACAGTGCTATTTCTTGTCTCATATTCGCCAGTTTATTTACGCGAACATATGGACGGTGCGTATTCCATGTCGGTAATTTATTATAGTTCGATGTTGTGTTTATGTCCGACATGTTTGATTTTGAGCGCATGCGCGAAGTTATCGTTACCTAATTGGTCAATGAACGAGCTCTGATTGGCTGGAGAAACTGTATCATAATGGAAAACAGTGTTATAATGACCATCATTATGATACAGTTTTCTGACACATAATAGTGAGGGTCGAACATAAATAATTTTACGACCTGATCCTTATTCACAAGTGGATTAAACGAGTTTTGCAACTGCACGACGCAAATAATGGACCTATTTTGTAAAAACTAGGCTGTAACAAATTAAAACAAAAATGTCCCTGTCCTAAATTGTAAACATTGAACAAGAATTCAAAATCTCTGCTGAAACCACTTGGTTTCCTTTTATCAAATCCCTTCTCAATTTGATTAATGATTGTCCTTCAACTGTCACTGACTTTTATTTGGTTACTCGTGGGCCCGTGCGAGTTTTCGCAACGTGATTGTAGGTTTATGGGGTAGTAGGGAAGAATGTGGGAGAACGAAGTTTTAAATATAGTATTTATTGATGTTAAACGGCATACGTACATGAGAAGAACACAAAGAATTATGTAGAACAGTGTTTTGTACTTGTCACAGCACCTCTTTGTAGACAATATTCGATATTACAACGAATTCATCGGTTATTGTTTGCTCGGGAGTTTCTTCTACAGCAATTTTTACATTTGCAAAGGATTGAACCCTAGAGAAAGTCTTGGCGAGACCATACCGGAGCCATCTGCTGAGAGACTCCTCAGCTAGCAGTACGCCGCGCTCCCGGAGGATGGCTTCCGCCGCCGCGCTGCCCTGCGCTCTAGCGGCAGGCTCAGCTAGTAGTACGCCGCGCTCCCCCTGCGCTCTAGTGGCAGGTTCGCCAGGTTACGGTGCTCCCATTGTAAATGTACATTTTTAAGGTATTTATTCAATTGTGAGGCATTTAAAGAGGAAGTGAGTGCGTTTCGGGCACACATGGGGTTATGAGGAACCTGTAGGTACCCCATATGTGTAGGTTGGTGTTAACAGGACCTTATGTTCGGTACAAAACCGGAATGGGACCTTAGCAGAATAATCTAGGGAGGATTGTCAACATTAACAAGGAAGGACACCTTGTATATTTAGGCTAAAATAAGTTTTGTAGATTTCTATACATCATTCCGAAAATAATCGTAACTCAACTTAAGCGAATATCTCTTATTTAAACTTCTTTTCTGATCTCAAGTCTACTAATCGATTGAACGGTCAGTTGATTAATCGATTTATCGTTTTCGATTACCGGTAATTTCAAATTATTCGATTAATTGATTGATAATGGATCATCGCTTATCGCCAGCTCTAGTTCGGAAGATGGTGTTGAGGTAGCGCGCCTGCCTCTCACCCGGAGGCCCCGGGTTCGATTCCCGGCTCCGTAGGGATTTTAGAAACTGACCTGAGGGTTGGAACGGGGTGAACTCAGCCCCGTGAGGACAATTGAGTAGCTGTCTGACAGTGAGGCAGCGCCCCGGTCACTAAAACCAAGATAAACAGCCGAAGGGACCCGACGCGCTGACCAAGCGTCACCCCAATATCTGCAGGCCAAGTGGCTGGGCAGCGGTCGCTTGGTATGCCTAGGCCCTCATGGGCTGTAGTGCCAGGTGTTATTATTAGTTCGGAAGATAAGGAAAAAATATATTTTCTCCTGAGGGTGTTAAAAAGGGTGTGCAGATGGGTAAAGGACATAAGAGTTGCAGGTACTCAGAGAAGAGTGTGGTAACAGGAAAATCGTAATAGAGTTCGGTGAAATAAGGCAATTCATGAGTATAAAGCCTGGAGGTCTAGCGAAATAAAAATGAGGGGGATAATTTGGTGGTTAATGAGGGGGGCTGTATAAGGACAAAGCATTGAGAGTAGGAAAAGAGTAAACCTTCGCCTATTTTATGGGAAGGTTATGGGTGCAGCACACTTGATCAGGGAATGTAATGAAACCAAAATAATAAGAGCAAAGTTTGTAGACAAGGGAGATATCAATAGAATAGAAAGTGAAAATGAATATCACACTTTTATAGAATTGCTAAATGAGTCGTCCAGTTGCAAAACTCGTTTAATCCGCTTTTAAATAAGGATCATGTCGTAAAATTATTTATTTAATTATTTTATTTTTATTTTATTTTACTTTATTTATTTTACTTTGTTTTGTTTAATTTAATTTAATTTTGTTTTGTTTTATTTCGTTCTATTTTGTTTTAAATTGCTTTATTTCACTTTTTTGTTTAGTTTTGTTTTATTTTATTTTGTTTTTATTTTGTTTGTTTTGCTTTATTTTGTTTTGTTTTATTTTGTTTTGTTTATTTTGTTTTATTTTATTTTGTTTTGTTTTATTTTGATTTTCCAGAAAACAAACATAAAACCACAACAAACATGAAGCAAAAAGATAAATTCAAAAACAAAAGCTGGAAACAAAAAACATGAAACACGAAGCAAAAAGAAAAATTCAAAAAAAGCTAAAGCAGAAAACAAACCCAAAACCAAATCCACGAAAGAAAAGCAAAAAGTAAAATTCAAAAGCAAAAGCACAAAGCAAACACAAAACCAAAAACCAAAAACACAAAGCAAAAGAAAAAGTAGAAAACAACAAACACAAAAGATACGAGAGGCAAAGTCCAGGGAAACGTTTCTCATGAAAATGATTCTTATTCACAAGTGGATTAATCGAGTTTTGTAACTGGACGACTCAAATGGAAAATGGAGGAAGCTAGGTAAATTAGCGAAACCTTTTAAAGTTGTTAGGGGAATGTGGGATAGGAAAGCGACAGATAAGAAACACAACAAAGATGCATGTGAAACACTTATATGGGTACTGGAGACTATAAAACTTACAATAGCATCTCTGTATCAATTAGAATAAAATTAGGATAGTACATAATTGTTAATAACATTTAATGCCAAGTAAATTATTTGTAGGTTTTGTGACTTATTGTTTAAACTCATGTTGCAATTTATTAATTTTAGTGAGCAGAATTTTTGTATTAAGCTGTTGAGTAATCACTGGAACTAATAATCACATGTACCAGGTGATAGGTGCCATAAAACACTAATACTCTCGTCCCAATTTCTGGCTATCCGAGATTCGAACAGACTGTATTCTGTTCTATATTAATTTTCTGAGCTTATTTTGTCCAAATTTCACAAATAAGGGCAAATAAAGGGTCACTGGCCTCGTTTAAAGATATTATTTTGCCTATAAATGCAGATTTTGGCCATGTTTATGGTTTACGTCATATTTAGCTCACTTTAGTGATATAAAGTCATAAATGGTTTTATGTACTAATATTTTGAGCACTCTTGTTTAAATTCTGATAAGGTGCACGTTATCTGGGTGGAGGTTGCCACACGGAATTTCTAAATGGTGTAGTAGATATATTTTATCTGTATTTCCAGAACATACAGCAGGTTTGTAAGACCAGATTCCGATTTTAAAAAACGGTTCTGTATGGATGCATCATTGAGTAAGATGCCACACCAGCAGAGAAATTAGTAAAGAAGGAAACTCCGTGTTATCTCACGCCCAGTTCGGCCTTGATGAGTCGCGTTACAGCCTCTTTCCCCTTTCACTTCATATGTTGAGGCGTATCCGCCAACTGAGATGTTACTGCACATGAGCCCGTTAATGAGGATACGGCAGTTCTTAATGACCTAAGTGAGCCTTAATGTATACGCATTTCTTATTCTCCGAGTTCCTCAGCCATATCAACCTTATGATGCATAAAGTTGCAAATCATGCCTTCTTCAGTTGCTCAGGCGTACTGGCCATGCGTAATATATATTCATAATAATTGGTACAGTGAAAAAACAATATGTTCAGTAAAGAACATAAAGCCTACTTTCTCCTAAATGCATGGGAATAGTTATAACTCTTTGTCCTTTTTATAATTGAATGTTGGTTGAAGTAGCTTGTTGAAATATAACGTGCTATATTATACGCTGATTGAATCCTCACCTGAATTATAAATACACACACAAATGCAGCCATCACAATAACACAGGTTATCAGACAAAATTCAACACTCACCCAAGTACAAGGGGCAAAATGACCATGATGTCCAAGCCTCTCTAATGAAACAACAAAAACAACAACAGCTTCACACCCAAATCCGTCCTCGTATGAAAGTACACACACTAGTACAGTTTATCAGACAACTTCTACACCCTCCCTAGAGCATGGGGCTACATAGACACGATGCCGCAAAGCCCCTAAAGAATCAACAACAACAACAGACTATACTGTGGATGAAGGGCAGCTTCCTACACAAATCCTACCTCACTTACAAGTACAGACACCAGTACACACATAACAGTGACACAGGTTATCAGACAACTTCTACACACACGCAAGTACACAGGGCTACATGACCATGATGCCGCAAAGCCCTTAAAGAATCAACAACAACAGTCTGTACCACGGATCAAGGTGAACGAATTTTAATCGCTGTAGTCGAGTGTTGAAATATGTCGTGTTATAAGTATATATAATATTTTCGATTGCAAATACACACTATGTATGCTTAACATTATAACGTGTGAGTAGTTTTATATCAATAAATACAAAACAATCAAGTAAATATTTTGAACTTGATTGGATTCTATCCAAGATCCTCTAGGTTAAGAGTTTAAAGATGCTACCACTATGCTACACACGCCCTGTACTAACACTAGGTTAGTATAACTGTATAGCATATTTTATGTTGGAAAGAACGATTTCATTAGAGATTTCTGCCGTTCTTATAAACCATTTGTTACTAAATTTTTATTATTGTGTTAAGTAAATTCCTAAAAGGATATAAATCTACTGAAATATGGACTAGCTAACATACATTGCCTCCATTTTCACCCAACGGGGCGGCACGGCCCAGCACGATACTGTACGGTCAGCCTGAACTATTAGTCATTACTAAGGAATATTATTTTATAATAAAATGTTAATATCCTACAGGTCACCTCCTTGAGGACAGTCTAAACCACCCTCTGTACGTTAAGCGGATTTAGTGAGGCAGGGTCTTGTTGCATCGTAAGTTACGCTTAGGCTATAATAATTGCATGATTCATACATCCACCATCTTGAAACTATTTGGCTGATGACCATATAGTTTGGGCAAAAGACGCTTCCTACATTAAGGTATACTGTTGAAAAATGTGGTAGTGATCGGATGATAAGGTTTATCGTAATTTGGTTTAAGTTCAGAACATTTGGGTGGGCGCCATTTCTGTTTCGTTATGATGGAGGCAATACACAACATGACACTGAGTTGTTCTTTGCTAGTGTTATCTCTGTATCAAGGTCGGTTCGATTTGGTTTGGTCGTGTTTGAATTGATAAGGGGGGGATCCATTTGAACACATACACGACCGCTATCTTCAAACTATTTGGATGATGACCTAGTAGTTTAGGCAAAAGACGTTTCCCATATGAATGTATATTGTTGAAAAATTTGGTAGAGATCAGATGATTAGGTTAGTCATAATTTGATTTAATCTTTGAACATTTGGGTGGCCGCCATTCCGTTTCCGTCAAGATGGTGGCGATATAAAACATGACACTGAGGTATCCTTTGCTAGTGCTACCTCTGTTGGTTCAATTTGGTTTCGTCGTGTTTGAATTGATAGGACGGGACGGATATACCCAATCACCACACACACTCACAGACAGACAGACAGATAGACAAACTGACAACTTTTGGCCCGTGTAGATCTCATAAGTCTACTTTAAGTTTTTGCAAAAATCGAAAGTAGGTTAATAACACGTGGCATTTGGTGCATTCCTAATCTGAGGGTCCAGTGTTGCCAATTCTAGTATCTTGTAACTAGATCTAGTATTAATTAGCATTAATTTAACATCTAAGTGTTGCCATAATGCACAAATCTAGCGAAATATTGTGATTTTCAATATTGAAACTTATTTCGTTTCACAGAAATAATAAAGTGAGAACATAAAAAGTTTTTCTTATCATGGCTCGAGCAATGTTTAATAAAAATAATAACCCCTGGCACTACAGCCCATGAAGGGCCCAAGCCTACCAAGCGACCGCTGCCCAGCCATTTGGCCTGCAGATATTGGGGTGACACGCGATGAGCGCATCGGGTCCCCTCGGCCGTTAATCTTGGTTTTCGTGATCGGGGCGCTGCCTCACCGTCAGACAGCTACTCAATTGTCCTCACGAGGCTGAGTGCACCCCGTTCCAGCCCTCACGTCAGTTTCTTAAATCCCTGACGGAGCTGGGAATCGAACCCGGGCCTCTGGTTGAGAGGCAGGTGCGCTACGCCAACACCACGGGGCCGGCAATGTTCAATAAGATTGTATTATATTACAAGAACGAAAGTGAATATTCCACTGTTATAATATGAATGATGAAGTACAGAAGTAATGACTACATGATTGAGAATTTCCCATGTACTTGAAGAAAGCATTACAATAAAGTGTGTGCTTCTGTATGAAAAGTTAGTTTTAAGCTTCTTGTCTACACTTAAAAGATAGAAATACTGACTTTTAAACCTTTTTATGATGAAGTTTTACAATTTACTTACTAAGAAATGATCACAGACTGAATAGGAAGGATGGAGGCAGCATCAACGCACAAAATTAAAGTATTTACGTGTATTTATGAAGCCCTATTTCATAAGTTCTAGTTTCTAGGTTGAAAGTTACAAGGTAATTTTTATAGATAGCACACAACCTTAAATGCTGAAAAAACTTGTAACTACTCACGTAAGCTATGTGTATACAGCCAGCAATTACTGCTAATTCAACACCCCACAACTAGGTCCTTTATCATATACACGCACACATTTTACTACTAAATCTTTATATGGCAGTACTAATATTCAAACGTAGAGACTTTTTATGAATATTTTATGATACAACAGTAATTAGCAGAATATCTGTCTTTACGATTGTGTTCACGAGTTTAAACTAACTGCTCAACCTGCCAGATAGGCAACTCATTGAGCAATTGTGTACTGCGGGCTGCCTGTATATCCACAGTTAAGGAATCTCTTCTTGAGGAGTGACGAAACCTACAGTCACGACGTAGTCACTAGACTTTCGTTTGATTTTATTGTCTATCAACAACTGGGTCCCTATGATTATAGTGAAAATTATCCTTAACGCCTGATGGAATTGAACGCTATTGTCTACTAAGAAGACAAAGAAAATGGAAAGGAAATACACTAACTCAAACACCTCACACCAACGGCTCCAACAATGGCAAACCTAAGTATAGTATCCCCCAGGTTTTTTCCAACCCCATCTCCAGCAAAATGTCCGCATGGTGACTTAATTCGAGTCCTACGTCAAACCTTAGTATCTTCAAGACATGCCTGTAATAGCTACTCACTCAACTACGACTATTATATTTATGCAGACGGCTCCCACAACCCTAATAACACTGAATCTGACTAAGTGGGATGTGCATTCGTTGCCTACGAGAACGACAGCGAAGTGTTTTCAGTCCGATACAAATTGTAATCAAGCTGCTCAGTATTTCAAGCCGAGCTATGGGTAAAGCCCTACGCGGACGCAGATATCCACGGATAAACCCGCGGATATCCGCAACAGTTTTCGCCATGCGGATATAGTTTACATGTCTGTGCGGATAGCGGATAAGCAGCGAATAATGTTTAGAGTAAATTTGCGGATAGTTTTTAGAATACAAGAACTGATTATTTTTTTAAATAATTGTAGTTTTTGCTACGATCTGTGACTTTCAGGTTTCTTGTTATTTCCGTGTTCGCTTTCGCTTGTATTGTATGTGACTAATAGAGAAGTGACAGATGCCAATACCCATAATTAGTGTTGGCTTTTGCCACACACCAAAAAAGTCCTTTATACCTGCGCTTGCCTGCGTGGGTATATTCGACGACTAAGTAAGTGCTATAATTAGCCACCCACTGTTTAACTTGCCGTTACTCAGAGGGACAAAACTCAGTCAACATTGTCTTGAAATTTGCACATAGCCTAGGATAACGAATGTCTCCTCAAATTTCGAAATGTGTTGCTCTAATACTTCACGTAATAAATTTAAAATATTGTAATGTCAGCGGATTTGGATAATAAACGTGCGGATACGGATAAAAGTCATGCGGTTGCTGATAACAGTCGTGCGGATGCGGGGCGGATGCGGATAACAGTCATGCGGATGCGAGGTGGATGTGGATAACTGCCGTGCGGATGCGGGACGGATGTGGATAACAGTCATGCGGATGCGGGGCGGATGCGGATAACAGTCGTGTGGATGCGGGGCGGATGCGGATAACAGTCATGCGGATGCGGGGCGGATGTGGATAACTGTCGTGCGGATGTGGGGCGGATGCGGATAACAGTCGTGCGGATGCGGATAACAGTCGTGCGGATGCGGAGTGGATACGGATCACAGTCATACGGATGCGGAGCGGATGCGGATAACGTTTTGTGTATCCGCGCAGGGCTCTAGCTATGGGCCATCAAGTCTGTTATGGAGTGATGTGAACACAACAACAGAAGTGCTCGGATATTAAGTGGCCCACAGGCTGCTTTCATCACAATCAACGACAACCACTATCTCAACCCAATATTGCTGCTACAGTAAGATCTAGAGCACGGCAGTGCCCCCATGTCTGTCTTTCCTGGATCCGAGGACACATTGGTTCTAGGCAGATGTCCTTGCAAAAGCAGCCTTCTCATCCAACATAGAAATTACATACAATAAACCACCCCTAAGCCCAAATTAAAAAAAAAAACATCTAATTAGACAGTGGAACAACCTTTGGGTATCCAGTACGAAGGGTCTGTCACAAGAGAATTATTTTTCCTTAGTCCAGCTGAAACCAGTGCAAAATATTAGTGCCCGAATTCATCCTTACGCAGTTTCTCTCTGGTCATGGAAAGTTTAAGTGCTACTTCGAACATTTTAAAATTAACATTGCAGGCGATTACTTGTGCTTTTGTGGATCTTCTGAAACAGTGGACCATTTAGTCTTTGACTTAGCAGGACAAGATTCGAACGTGAGTGTCATCTAAACAATTGTAATAAGGAACTTGCAAAACCATTATTCCACCTATTTAAGAAATCCTGCTGTTACAAACAGTTCCTTAAGTTCATTCACCAGATCAACAATAAACTAGTTTCATAATTTTGTGTTAATTAACTGTTCGAAACTATAATCCTAATATACTCCTGTAAAATAGGGTTCAAACTGTTCGTATATTCAAAAAATTAATAATAATTACAGTTACACACACTAGTACAGTCACTATATAAACACAGGTTATTAGACAATTCCAACATATCCAAGTACTCGTGTCTCATAATCAAAATGCCCTTTACTGTTAACATGAATTAAAAATAACAAAACTAAATCCAAGTCCGTGTGAAAAGACGGCAAAATTGTTTCCTTATTTCCCTTAGGTAACCTACATCGCGTTTCACAACAGGTGAACCTCGGGCCACAGCCGACCAAATAATGCTTAAATTTTAAATAATTCCTGTAACAAAACTACTACAGGTAATGTAATGGTTTTAGCCATAAAATGCGTAGAATAGATTTTAAAAAAATTCTCAAGTTAATAAGTTTCAATGTTAGCTTCGTTTGTTGGTCTGCAGACGTCTGATGTGTGTTAATGTGTGGTGCGGGTTACTTCATGACCAAGTTATTGCACCTTCCTATCTCGCTGAAAAAACAATTACAAACCTAATTTACCTCAATATTCTTGAACAGTTTGTGTTTGCTCAAATAGAAGATATCGGATAACAGACTGGACAGTGTGTCATTTTTATGCAAGGCGGGGCTCCGCCTCACTACCTTCACGTGGAACCATTAAATAGCACTGAAATTCATCTTTTTGAACTTCTTATTCGCCCAAAATTTCTTAATTCTTTCACTCTGGGCCTGCCGTCTTTCTTGTATCCATGAGTTTTGGACTTTTAAACTTTTCTAGGATGTATTCTTGGGTGCAAATTTGTGGGTGTTGATCTTTTGTCTGTATGTAGTCCTGGTTGTTGTCATTGGATCAATGTCGACTTCAGTAAGGTCCATTTGTGTATCTACTAGCCAGCGAATTTTAGTTCGTCGATTCCCATTGATAATAAGAAATCTTTTCTTAGTCAGACGTGAATCATCCATTCGTGTTAAATGTCCATAAAATTTCATACTGAAGAGAATCGTTCAGTTAATGCATATAGTTCTTCCGAGATTTTTCTCATCCATATATCCTCTTGAATATCTTCCTTATTATCTGTCGTTCAATTTTCTCGATGTCCTTGATGTGAACTGTGAGTGGCGATGTCTCATATGCGTAGTAATAATAATAATGATAATAAACATTATTATTATTATTATTATTATTATTATTATTATTATTATTATTATTATCAGACTATATTCTATTTAATGGTGCTCGGGTATTCGGCATGGCATTAGGTGGTGCTCACAGTCCCAAAAACTTGAGAACGCCTGGAGTAGGTCATTGCTGCAAGTTTTGAGACATCCTCTGTAATGTCGTCAGGAAATGGATCTTGTTTGATTGACTATTGTAATCTCTGTTTGAACTCTAGGAGGTGAGGAAGCTCATCTTCATTCAACATGTCGCGGGCTGCACAAGACTACGGAATGTGGAGGCATTGAGTGCAGTGCAGGAATTGTTAGTGTTTCCTTGTAAACGGGCGGCACACAGCGGCAAGAAACTGGAGGCTAACGGTAGCACCAGCCGCCATATGCAGCAAGTACTTGTTGTGTGTGCTCTGTACTCTTGAGCACTTTGCATAACACACGAAAAAGTTCCCAAACTCAAATAGATCCTTCATTATTCTTGTTCTTGTAAATTCATTTTAGGATATGAGGGGTTTGGAACATCTTGGTCATCAGTCCCATGTCCTTGAGTGTGTGTTGGACTAGATATTGCAACTTTTCAGTCGGTCAACACAATATAAACCCAATTACCAGGACATGCGAAAAACAAATATTTTTCTTGAAGAACAAGTACATGTGATTAAAACATATATATACACTAGCTGAAGTAACCGTGCTTCGCTACGCGTCATAAATTAATTAAAATGTGAAGGTGACTGTTAAAACAGGGGATAGGCGAGGTGCTGCGCAGAGGGAGAATAAGGATGGAACATTTTGTCCAACTACACCGCTCGGCGTTGACCGTGTTTTATAGCACAAATTTGCATTTATGAAAAAACGGTCGAACATCTATTTATTTTATTTATTTATTTATTTATTTTTAAGCTGATTGATTTCCTCCGAGTTTCAAACTCCTCGCCTATGTCTTTTAAGAGATACACGCTCCGTTAGGAATCTTTCAACACCCACTTTTCATCCCTTTCACCTCACAATATACACTACATCGAAAAACCATTAGAAATGTGTCAGCTTATTTTTAATGATTAGTATATATGCCAAGTATCACATCCCCAAATGAAACCACTCATGAGATATTGTTATTCAATGAAATGCACGTTTACCCCCTTAACACCTCTTTAGAACCTGAATATCCAAAACTCTTTCCTTAGTGGACGTTTTCGACATACAACGAACATATCCCCAAAATTTCATGTTTCTAACTTCAATAATTTTGGCTGGGCGATGATGAATGAGTGAGTCCGTCAGGACATTTTCTTTAATTTATTTTTGATAATTTCACCCCCCCCCCCCAATGAACCACTTAAAATGAATTTATGAATTAAAAAAACGGACGAACACCTATTTACTTGTATTTTAAGCTGTTTTTTCCCGCCTATGTCGTTTCAGAGATACACGCTCTGTTAAGAATCCCTCAACCCCCAATTTTCACCCCTTTCACCTCATAATATACACCACATCGATAAACCCTTAGACATATGTCTGATTATTTTTAATGATTAGTTTATATACCGAATATCACATCCCCAAAGAAACAACGATATCGTTATTCAATGAAATGCTCGTTTACCCCCTTAACACCTCTTTAAAACCCGAATAAACAAAAATCATTCCTTAGTTGACGTTTTCGGCATACAGCGAACATATTCCCAAAATTTCATGTTTCCAACTTTAATAGTTTTCGCTGGGCGTGATGAGTGAGTGAGTCAGACAGGACATTTTCTTTGAATTATTTTTACCAGAATTTCACCCCTCCCCATGGGCCCCTTAAATTGGATTGATGAAGATACGATTGAACACCTATTAACTTATTTTTAAGCTGTCTTTTTCCCCTCAGTTTGATGAGTGAGTGAGTGAGTTAGTCAGTCAGTTAGGACACTTTCTCTCCTTTTTTCCCCTAGAATTTCACCCCACCCCATTGGCCCCTTAAATTAATTTAAGACAAAACGGTCGAACACCGATTTACTTACTTTTTTCGCTGATTCATTTCGCTGAGTTTCAAATTTCTCGCCTATGTCGTTTAAGAGATAGGCCTACACGCTCCGTTAGGAATCCTTCAACCACCACTTTTCACCCCTTTCACCTCATAATAATACACCACATCGAAAAACTCTTAGACACATGTCTGATAATTTTTAATGATTAGTTTATATGCCGAGTATCACATCCACAAATGAAACCACTCGTGATATATTGTTATTCAATGAAATGCAGGTTTAACCCCCTTAAGACCCGTTTTGAACCTGAATATCCGAAAATCCTCCCTAAGTAGACGGTTTTGACATACAATGAACATATCCCCAAACTGTCATGTTTCTAACTTCAATAATTTTGGCTGGGCGATGTTGAGTGAGTGAGTGAGTGAGTGAGTCAGGACATTTTCTTTCGATTTTCTTTTTTCAGAATTTCACCCCTCCCCATGAACCCCTTAAATTTGATTTATGAAAAAACTGTCGAACAGCTATTTACTTACTTTAAAGCAGTTTTTTTCCCTGAGTTTGATGAGTGAGTCAGTCAGTCAATCAGTTAGGATACTTTCTTTCCTGTTCTCCCCCCCCCCCAGAATTTCACCCCTCCCCATGGGCCCCTTAAATTGGGTATATGAAAAAACGGCAAACATATATTTACTTCTTTTTTATGTTGATTTTTTTTTCGCTGAGTTTCAAACTCCTCGCCTATGTCGTTTAAGAGATACACGCTCCGTTAGGAATCTTTCAATCCCCACTTTTCACCCCTTTCACCTCATAATATACACCACATCGAAAAACCCTCAGACACGTTTCTTCTTATTAGCCTATTTTCAATTTTGAAAAAATAGGCTTATGAGATCACCTTTTGTCCGTGTGTGTGTGCGTGTGTGTGTGTGTGTGTGTGTGATTCGTGTGTGTGTCCCCCCCTAATAAAATCTAAACGGCGGGAGCGATTTCAATGAAACTCGGAAAGTTCATAGCACTATTCCCGGCGACCTCGACCGTGCCCTTCAAATTTTGTTACGACTCACCAATCCAACATGGCGGCTGTGCGAAATATTTCACCAGCATTCAATATCTCCGAAACTATTACCGATATTACCCTGACATTTTCTATGGTGATAGAGGGAACTACTATAAGTTCACTTATGTGACTTTTGATAACCTGTTAACTACAAAACCAACATGGTGGCCAAGCGAATTTGCAACTTTTAAATAGACGTTTCTCGCGATTTGACCAACCAAACGCAATGAAACTTGGTACAGTGTATGTTTATATACATTGTAATGCACCGACATCTAACTTCGTTCAATTGTTTACATAATCACAAGATGGCGGATGTGCGAAATACTTCACCGGCATTCTATATCTCTGACACTATTAGCGGTATCTCCCTAAAATTTTGTACGGAGATAAAGGGCGCTACTGGAAGTCCATCTATAAGATTTTCAAAAACCGGTTAACTACAAAACGAACATGGCGGCCAAGCGAATTTGAACATTTTAAATAGACCTTTCTCGCGATTTAATGTTCCAAGCGCACTGAAACCTGGTACAGGAAATATTTATACACATTGTAATCCACTGGTATCTAATTTAGTTCAATTGTTTACATAATCTCAAGATGGCGGCAGTGCGAATTTTAAAATTAAGTTTTTATTTCTTGTGATGTAGTCATGCGATCGAAGTGAAAGTTTGAATAATGAACCTACGCAATAATTTTCCTTTAATGGTACATGACTCTATGGCCTATACATTTAACAATCCAACATGGCGACCATCCGAAATATTTAGACGATACTGAATATCTACGAATCTATTTTAGCAATCAAACTGCATTTTTAATGTTCATAGAGGCTATGAACTTAAGTTCACCTATAGGACTTTAAATAACCTGGTGATCACAAATCCAACATGGCGGTGACGCGAATTATAAATATTCACATGGACGTTTCTCGCAATTTAACCATCCGCGTGCAGTGAAACTTGGTACAGTAAATCTTTATCCGAATGTTAATCCACTGGCATCTAATTTAATTCAATTGTTTCCATAACCTCAAGATGGCAGCTGTGCGAATTTTTTTTAAATCTCCTTGTTTTTTCTTGTGTCCTAATTATGCGATTGAAGGTTGAATACTACACGTTCACAATAATCTGCATGTAACAGTACATAACTCAAGGACCTACATATATAAAATCCAACATGGCGACCATCCGAAATATTTAGTCGGTTCTCAATATCTACGAATCTATTACAGCAATCAAACTGAAATTGTGTATGTTGATAGTGGCAATTAACATAAGTAGGATATATGAAAATAGGCTGTATAGTTCTTCACGGAACTACTTGTTTTTAATGATGAGCTTATATGCCGAGTATCACATCCCCCAATGAAACCAATCGGGATATATTGCTATTCAATGAAATGCAGGTCTACCCCCTTAACACCCCTTTAGAACCTGAATATCCAAAAATCCTCTCTTAGCGGGCATTTGCAGCCCTTGAGGAAGCTGCATACCAAATTTCATTCCAATCCGTTCGGTGGTTTCTGAGATTTCGTGATGAATGTGTGAGTGAGTGAGTGAGTGAGTGAGTGAGTGGTATTTGACAAATATCTAGTAGATAGTGTCAAGTCTTTGTTATGCTATACTCGGTTGACAGTGCTGTGTAAACAGTTGAGTAACTAACGGGATTTCAAGTAAAGATCCTCATTTTCTATACCGGTAGTGCAGAGCGCAACTGGCATCCAGTTGACCGTGTCTCGACTTGAGCTATGTTGCCATGGAAACTATCTGCCTTGCCTTCCTTCATGAGTATATTTTATTACTTGATTAGCCTGTGCTTGAGTGCAAAAGGGCCGAAATCAGAAGAATGATAAATACTATCGAAAATTCTTGTATCCAGCGGTTCTTTCTGGGTCCTAAACTATGTGTATGCAAAATTTGGTTGAGATTGGTGGAACGATGTAGATTTGTATACGGAACAGACCCACATACCCACTCACATACAGACTTTCACTTTTATATATAAGAAGATAAACGATTCTGAAGCCAGAAGTTATGTATGCTGCCGAAACTATTTCCCTAAATTCTGATAAAGGGCTCCCCGAAGAACTGGAGAAAAAAGAGCGCATGTGAAGGCACGTGAAGAGAATGGGGGAGGAGAGATATCCTAAGTGGTAAATGAGTTCGGTTGTAGAGGGCAAAAGAATCAGAGATAGACTTAGAAGGCGATTATTACAGTATATTCAGTGTTGAACGATTTTAAGTGAGAGGTGTAGATTCAGAGGAAGCCGCAGTGCTAACTGCTAATAGGGGGATCATGAAGGTTGGTTGGTTGGTTCCTCAGTTTAGAGGCTGCGAAAACGTGGTCATGTAGCCCCGTGTACTTTGGGTGTATGTAGAATCTGTCTGATAACCTGTGTTAATTGTGATGACTGTATTAGTGAGTGTTTCTGTTTCTTAATTCAAGTAAGGACTGCATACTTTGAATTTTTCAAGTAGTTCCTACTTTTGCCACCAAACGCCACCGTCAATAACTACTAGTTCAGAACATGGCTACTAGACGCCACCGCAGTCGGCTCCTGGCGACGAACGTAGGAATCTGAGCGTTGTTTACATTTTTAACTTAATTTAGCTTCACACAGGTGTAATTAGTGGAAGGTTCTTTAACATGCCATAAATATATGACATGGGACCGCCGCGCCGGCTTTACAACCCCTCCGAAGGAAGGCACACTGAGGGATTGTTAACGATCTTAAAAAATCCGATGACTTCAGCCAAGTTTGAACCCGCGATCTTAGGCATAGAAGCTCAGCATGCTACCAACTACGCCACCGAAGCCGCATGGAGGCAACTTGTTCGCAATTAAAGGCTTGCAGGCAAAACAGTCTCAAATAAAAATGTGTGTATGTATGTCGGAAACTGAACTCTTATTATCAGCAGTTACGGAGGAAATCTTTACACTACACATTCAGTTTACAATGTGAAGTTTCCACATTCGCTTTAGTACCATGAGCGAAAGTTGATTTGTTTTATCACAAGGCAAAAAATTAATTCATACGATATGTATTATATCAGGTCCAGGGACACTTACCCAAAACCCAGATACAAATAATTTCAACTTCACACACTACTACAGATTAAAATAAGAAATGTATACTAACGCACAGTGACAATGTGTCAGTACGATTTGAAAAATATATAGGTGACTCTTTTCTGTATTACCCCAGGGGTTCACAAGTTGTGGGATGTTGGTTGGTACCACGAGGTCCCAGCTGAGTTCGGCATTGCTTCTTCTTACTTGTGCCGGGCTCTCTCTATCATCTTTACTATCGACTCCTCTTGGTCAACTCTTGTTCTTTTCCGACCCCGACGGTATTAGGGTATCCGAGACCTATAGATTCTTTCAATATATCGCATTGCTGATCGTTCCTGATCCCTCATTTTTCAAGAGGTCAGGCTTCTTGTTATTTTTCCTTTCATGGTATCTCCTGCTTTCTGCTCAACGTCCTAGAGGTGGCAGGGTGTGTGTAGCCCCACCACTTATGGTGCACCCTGGGTAGTGCTACACCCTCAAGGGCTCACTGCTGGTGAGTTCGGGAGTTGATGACACTGAGGGAGTCCTGATATAGGTCCAGTTTTTCCCCTTTCTCCATTGCCTTTGGGGTGGACCCTTTCCTCTTTCCCTTTCCAGTCCGCCTTTCATGACTCCCATTTCCTTCAAAGTCCCTCAATCCTCATTCTTCGACGGTTGAGGACATTTCCTTTTGCTGTCTTTTATTTCTCTCACTCCTCTCGTATCTATTTCTTCTTCTAGCCGGTAGGTTAGAATGTAGTTAGTTGTAGTAAGTAGTTTTCATATTCATTTACAATATCATTCATATCATCAGGGGCCGATAAACGAGACGTCAGGCCCCTTAAAACTACCATCATCATTATCATCATATTTTCCTTATGACTACCCACTTCAGGAAGAGAAGAGAAATACTTGAGCCTATTTAACGGGTTGATCAGAATGCCGACAGCAGGGTCACTATCAGGATCAGATTCACAGGTTGGTATTTATGTACTGACCGTGTCAGGCTCTCAATTATGGACAACCACACTGAAGATCCAGGAATGTGGCTTACAGTACGCTCCCTGACATTCAGGCTCTTCGCTCAGGTATTTCCGTAATTACATTCCATCCTCCGCCGTACAGTACACTGATAATATACTTGGACATTTGATTTATGATTATTAAGCGTGGAATAAATTTGTCTAGCAAGTGGTAGGCGCAGTAGGTAATTAACTATAGAGGCAGTCCTTCAAATGACCCTCAATTGAGTTAATTAATATTTTAAAGAATCTCCTGAATGTATATATATAACAAAACGCAAATATACACTAGAAATTCAGGGCAAATTTATTATAGATCGATCTATTTCTTGCGACGCAGCGGCTAGCTTAACCCTTGAGAACTGGCCTGAAAATATATAACACGAGGACTGGCACAGAGGCATTTTGACCCATTGTGTGTCGCTCCCGTTTTGTCGTAGCCGTACGTATTTTAATGAAGTAATTTTTAGCCTACTTTTCACATTTTGCAAAAATGAGGAAAAAGTAGACTTATGAGATCGGGCAAATGTGTGTCTGTCTGTCTGTCTGTCTGTCCTTCTGTCTGTCTGTCTGTCTGTCTGTCTGGCTGTGTGTGTGTTCCCCCCTATCAACTCCTAAACGGTTGCAGCAATCGAAACAAAATTTGGTAGGGGTAAAGATCTATACCTGAATATCTCACGCCCATATTTGAAACTGATGTCAGTGCTACCAACTGCTGAAAAATCGCAATTGAAATTTGAGCTCCATGTTGGATATCTTGGAAGGTATGAATAGGAGCTATTTCAAAATTGGCACACGTATAGATAATAATATTGCAGTTTAATTTCCAGGAGGCCATACATCGCAGTGTTGCCAAAATGAATATACGCCTTCTGATAGGTCCAAATTTTAAATGCATATAACTTCTACACTATCAATTGGATTTCAACCAAATTTCGTATGTGCTATGTGTACATAAACAGACATGACTGAACGTATTATTAAGATCCACCAGGGCTGCCAACTGTTAATAAATGCTCTCAATTTATTTTATCCAAATACCAATATATCAGAAAGTATGCCAGCCGACAGCTTTAAACTATGCACACGTATAGTACCTGACATTCTATATTAATTTGGAGAAACTTATATACGTCAATGCTACCAACATGATTCTAAGCCTGCTGAGAGGTCCAACTTTAAATACATGTAACTTCTATACTATCATTTGGATTTCAACCAAATTTCGTGTGTGCTATGTGTACCATAACATATATGTATATGCCGATTCTTTAGAGTAACCAGGGCTGCCAACTGTTAGTAAATACTGTCTCTATTTTTGTTACCCTAATATCAATATATCAGAAAGTATGCAAGCCAATAGCTCTAAACTTTGCACACGTATAGTACCTGGCATTCTAGATTAATTTGGAGTAACTAATATACGTCAGTGCTGCCAACATGATTCTAAGCCTGCTGATAGATCCAATTTTAAAATGCATGTAACTTCTATACTAACTGATGGATTTTATTCAAAATTGACACAACAATAGATCATATTATTTCAGATTATTTCTGACCAATACATGTATGTCATTGTTGCCAACATGATTTTACGCGCGCTGTTAGATCCAATGTTTAACTGCATGTAACGTCCATGCTATCCATTGGACTTCAACCAAATTTTGTATTCTGTACCTTAAGAGATGGAACTAAGAATATATTCAGTCACCAGGGCTGCCAACTGTAGTTCTCTATTAGGCTACAGTATGCCAGGTATACAGTATTTCGAACTAATTAGAAATTTCGATATTACCAACTTAATTTCGTCATTATTCTTGATAGATCCATATAGATTAATCATTGGCATGAATACCGGGTGAGTTAGCCATGGTGGTTACGGCATGACAGATGGCAGTCGCTCACATCCGGGAGGCCAGGAGGTTCGAATCCCCCCGCCGGCAACCTTGAAGATGGTCTTCTGTGGTTTCCCATCTTCCTTCCAGGCAAATGCCGGGGTTGGTCCCTAACTATAGGCCACAGCCGCTACCTTCCAACTCCTCGTCCTTTCATTCCAACTTCCCTCCTTCCCTCCCCAACGGTACTTGTAGCTCACCCATTGGGTGTCCGTCTCGAAGCAGCTACAAAACTGGCGAGCCGAACATGTCCTCGGACCCTCCCGGCACTAAAAGCCATACGCTAAAAAAAATATAAAAAAAAATTGGCATGAATCTTAAATTTTAAGAAAAGTAGGCTCTTTAGTTCGTCACGGAACTTCTTGTTCACCATGTTTTTTCCTTTGAACTATTCCCAGTATATTTATATTTTTCCAATTTATTAAACAGTATAATTGGCTTTGATAGTGGTGGCAGAGCAGTCATCTCAATTCTTTTGAACAAAGGAGCTCATGACCAAGGTGTCCATAGACCCTGAACTATGTGATTGTGCTGCATCAAAATAGGTGGATTTCCCCTTTACTTTTCACAGATTTATTTTTATTTTCCGTGTCCGAATCAAATTAGATTTTGCCAGTAAGTAGCAACAGTTATAGCATTAGCATTTGCAGCCAAAAGATCGTCTTTTGAACATATATCCTCCATCAAGGGGCAGATCAGCAGGTGTTCTGGATCTTGTAACATGCTGCAGTCACAAGACTCATCATTGTTGACGTGCATGTTCCATTTCTTGAGATTGTTCTTGCAGCGTGAAACCCCCGTCCTCAGCCTGTTCAATGATTTACAAAATCCATATGGCAAGTTGTGACCAGGTACCATTTTTTCTGATAGAGGAATAGTTGGGTCTGTGATCTCTGTCTTCCAAATCTTCACACGGGCAGCTTCTTGTGAGCCTTCGAGGGCTGTTACTCCCCTCAAAAAGCTGTTTCTGGACTTAAGTCTCTGTCGGGCTGGTTTTGGCCGAAAAGTGGATGCCTTGAATCGGTTTCTGGCCGTTTCTTCCCAGATACTGCTGCTACCATTCTTCGGACATGAGGTGGAGAAATTCCTATAAGGGGGTAGATCCAGATACAATCCTGGAATCTCATTCAGAGCTATATCCACCTCTTTGGAATGAGGAGAAGAAAGCCAAACTGGTGCTGCATACTCAGCAGCTGAGAAGCTCAGTCCAACGGCTGAAGTTCTGAGAGTGGTGGGGTGAGCACCCCATGTCCTTCCTGTTAGGCATCTTAATATGTTATTTCGTGCAGATACTTTACTTTTGGTGTTCAAGCAATGTCGCTTGAAAGACAGAGTTCGATCGAGGGTGACACCCAGATACTTTGGTGAAAAACAATAAAGGATTGTTTCACCTTGCCACTTAATGTTCAGTGTCCTCTTTGCTTCTTTGGTTGGTTGGTTGGTTCCTTAGTTTAGGGGCTGCGACAACGCGGTCATGTAGCCCCGTGTACTTTGGGTGGGTGTAGAATCTGTCTGATAACCGGTGTTAATTGTGATGACTGTATTAGTGTGTGTATCTGTTCTTTTAATTCAAGTAGGGACTGCAACTTTGAATTTTCAAATAGTTCCTACTTTTGCCACCAAGCGCCACCGTCAACGACTACTAGGCCTAGTTCAGAACTAGCTACTAGACGCCACCGCAGTCGGCTCTTGGCAACGAACGTAGCAACCTAAGAGCGTTGTTTACATTCTTAACCTATCCAATTTAGTTTCACACAGGTGTAATTAGTGGAAAGATCTTTAACATGCCATAAATCTATGACATGGGACCGCCGGCTTTACTTCCCCTCCGAAGGAAGGCATACTGAGGGATTTTTAACGCTCTTAAAAAATCCGACGGCTTCGGCCGGGTTTGAACCCGCTATCTTGGGCATAGAAGCTCAGCATGCTACCGACTACGCCACCGAAGCCGCTCTTTGCTTCTTTATTTCGCAAGTGGAAAGCACAAACTTGCGTTTTGGCTGGATTTGGCTTCAAATTATTTATGTGATACTGTCGACTTTTTACAGATAATAATATCGTATGGCCTCGGATGCCGGGTGCAAGCTTTGTAATTTGACACCCAGAGGGTAGCTTCCATGTCGAATTTCGTTGTTCCTTGAATAACTATGAAAGTCGAGGAGGTTAGATATCTAAGCTTCTTGAACATTATAGCGCTTTCTAGTAGAGAAATGAGGAACTTCGTGTTGGAGGAAACTTTTTACAGATTGTCCAGACTGACGTAAGCCGAAAATTGTCACGTGAGAACTGGCGCCATGGGTAAATCTGACCCGACCGTAAATAATATAAAATTAAATTGAGTTTACACAAGGTAATGGAGATATTACTTTTGCAGGGTGATGTTCAAGACTAGGAAGGAAGGTACTGTATAAGCGACAGGAAATGAGGGCTGACCAAAACGAAAATATAGAGTATTATTTAAGTCTTGGGTAAAAAAAGAAACCAACCTGTGCCAATCCTCGTGGGTTAATTGACGATCACCCCCAAGGATCTGATTTGATTCCTTGCTCTGCTACGCAATTAAATTCTGGACTGACGGGTGAAATGGGGTATACTCAGTCTCGTGAGGCAAATCTGACAACAGGTGGGTTGCGAATCCCAACTCAGCCTTCCTGGAAGTGATTTTCCATAGTTTCCCTCTTCTACCCAAGGCAAATGCCAGGAAGGTTCCTAACTTAAGGCACCGGCCGCATCCATCCAATCCTCCCCTGAATTGCAAGTACAGTCATTAGTAGGGACCGGATTCTTAGCTTTATATCTATTTTGTTTCTTTACTTCAGGCAAGGAAAGCATTCCTACAGAAAAGGAATCTGTTGCCATCGAATATAGATTTAGGTGTTCGGAAGTCATTTTTGAAGGCCTTGGTCTGGAGCGTGGCACTCTATGGAAGTGAAACTCGGACTATTGGTGCAGCAGAAAAGAGGAGAATTGAAGCGTTTGAAATGTGGTGTTACAGGAGAATGATCAAGATCATATTGGTAGATAGGGTTACAAACGAAGAGGTATTAAGACTTGTGGGAGAGGAGAGGTGTTTCTGGCGGCTGCTAATGAAGAGAAGAGATAGGTTAGTGGGACACATACTAAGACACCCAGGAATAGCTTTCAGTCGGATAATCTCTCCTCCCCCATTCTCTTGACATGAACCCACCATCTGAGTCAGCTCATACGGACAGCTTCACCTAGCGTGTTCATTTCTAACTTAGCCTTTATCTACTCATTACGAGTACCCTCTTGAAAAGGCGGCTTCGGTGCCGTATTTGGTAGCATGCTGAGGTTCTATGCCCAAGATCGTGGGTTCAAACCTGGTCGAAATCATTGGATTTTTCTAAAGAGTGTTAAAATCCCTCAGTATGCCTTCCTTCGGAGGGGAAGTAAAGCCGGCGTTCCCATGTCATAGATTTATGGCGTCTTAAAGAACCTTCCACTAATTACACTTGCGTGAATCTAAATTAACTTATAGATTAAACAACGCTCTTATGGTTCCTACGTTCGCCGCCAGGAGCCGACTGCTATGGCGTCTGGTAGCCACGTTCTGAACTAGTAGTCGTTGACGGTGGCGTTTGGTGGCAAAAGTAGGAAGTACTTGAAATTCAATGTCCGCAGTCATTACTTGAATTAAAAACAGATAACCCACACTAATACACACAGCACAATTAACACCGGTTATCAGACAGATTCTTCACACACCCAAAGTACACGGGGCTACATGACCGCGTTGTCGCAGCCCCTAAACTGAGGGACCAACCAACATTCATTGTTTTTCAGTTTGCTTTATCGCATGTCCCAGTAATAGGGATTATATTTTTACCAACTGGAAAGTTGCAACATCAACTGAGAAATACATCGGTAACACAGATTTCGTTTCTTAATATTCACTTCCTTAGCCTGACTTGTAATTGGGGGAAGGATTAAAGAGGGGATGGACAGGACCTTAAGTTATGAGTAGGGCTCGGATTCGAGCATATTTGCATGTTTTTTTCCCTGAATAGTACACATTAAAAGAAGCCTTCCGGTGGTATTTTCACCTCTCTGGGAGCAACAAAATTGAAATTTATCGAGCATATAAGTGCATAAAACCGCGGTTTTCAGAATAGAAACATATAAATGCATAGTCTATTCTTTTGTTTTTCGTCTAAATAGTTTGTTCTTCGAATCCCCCCCCAAATTTGGACCCTGACCATTCTTAAGGTTCCAAAACAGAAATAATTATTGAAAAGCCTATCTGGTGCGAATAATAGAACCGCAGGTTTTTAACCTTTAGTGAGGTCGTTCTCGTCATTGAAACTTTTATTGACTGATTTAAGAAAATCATTCAAAACTGAAAACATAGGAAAAATTCTTGTTGTACAGACCAATGCAGATCTACTTCATTGATTCACCTAATTCTGAACATTTTGTAAATGAACTTTTAAACTGTAACTTTTATAAGAAAACTTCGCTTATCATACATACAATTAAAAAATAAAAGCTCGTATATGAAGGTATGTTATTGGTTTTTCGTTTCACTTACCTTTCTATAGTTTTTAACAGTGTTTTTGAGCATATTCTGCATATTTAACCGCATATAATGGGTTTTTCGAGCATATCTATCGAGCATATAATGAGTTTTTCGAGCATGTCTATCGAGCATAAAACACATGGTCTTCGAGCATATCTGGAGATTTTATCGAGCATATCGATCCGAGCCCTAGTTATGAGCAATCCTGTAAATAACCCGGGGCGGAACAATACCCAGGATCTGCTGTGTTAGAAACTATATGTTCCCCACTACAGTAGTTCTGTTAGGGCAGCAGCTGACATGAGGTGACACCAGCTCGGTCGTATTACGGTAAGGTTCTCCTCTCGTCATTCACAGCACGGCTATGTGAACCGCTAGGACAGCCTTGGCAAGCAAGGGTCATTGATGGATGAGTGCGCAAACAGCACAGCAAACCTTCAGACATGCTCGCACCCTCAATTGCGAACCTCTACTAGTTATCAACTGTAATTTATTGGAGTATACCCAGAGCCATGATATTATGTCACGCCAAAATAACTCCAAGTTCGCCATAGGACTTATTTGGGAATGATTATCTGTGACAGGTCTCACTGCCTTAGAGAAAGTAAGCAGTCAGATAGGCCTGCTTAATACGTGTACCCAGAACAGCCCCAGCCCAATTAGTGTATGAATTAGTGAGAGAACCATACAACATCGTGGATCTACGGATCAAGCTATCATTGCCATCTACCGTGCAAACGACGAAACTGTTACAAATAAGGCAACAGAAATGGGAAGAAATACTATCTGACTTACATGCCACGGATACAATAGTATACAGAAGATAGACATATGCAAATCAACCTCCACGCTATGTCCTAACGAAGCTTTCAATAAGTATCGATACATGGTTACCAACATAAAATATTGACAGGATTTTTTTTGTCGTGTAGCCTCCTGAGAGGCCGAGTGCAGGTCTTTCTAGTCGACACCCGTGGGCGACCTGCGCGTCGGGATCAGAGATGAAATGGATGAAGATGAATGATACTGGGCAAGGATGTGGAAGGAAGCGGCCGTGGCCTATCAGAAGGTACTGCCCCAGCATTTGCCTGGTGTTGAAAATGGGAAACCACGGGAAACCATTTCAAGGACAGCCGACGGTGGGGCTCGAACCCACGCGTCTACCGAGTCAGCAGAGAGCTTGGCCCCTTGACCTAACGCTGCGCTTTAGCCCGCGTAGCCACTACTGTCGGTGACAGGAAATTAATCACGTTGAATGAAGTGGTTTTCGAATTGATATGTAAATCTACTATCTACCATAAGATAAGGAAAATACACTCATATTTCCACAGTAATCAATACTGTATTTGATAAAATGTATCTATACTTGTTTCGGATAATCAATGCAGACTTATTCGGCTAAAAATGAAATAAGCATTGGATAAAACATAAGAACGTGAAAATATTGCAATTTGCAATACAGTATATGAGAAAAATGAAGAGCAAAACGAAGAATTATAATATATCATTACACTTTACTATCACTTAGATTATTTAGCGTATGGCTTTACAGATACAATTTGTACAGGGATGATATTAAGGTCAAACTTGTTATTTCTTCAAATAGCCTACTAGACTACTTTTCTGGTAATTATATTAATTTTTCATATTTTAACGTTGACCATAATCTGGCCGAAATTTGTACGTTTCGATTAATTAATTTTCGCTAATTAAATTTTTCTGACTTAGGTGGAATACATTTATACCAATTTAGTATTTCATTCAATTGTTTTCTTTCCTTTTTTGTGTATTGGGTGTGTAAGTCTGAACTTCCAGTCCTTAAGGATCTTGCCAGTGTTTCATATTTCTTGCATTAGTCGACGCAAGTACTTGACCATTTGTGGAATTGCATATTTTCATAGCTCAGCTGTTATTGAGTGTTCACCAGATGCTATGTCATTTCTGGGCTTCTTAATCAGGGTTATGATTTCTGTTTAGTCTGATGATTTATTATTATTTATATAGACACAACTTCTCGACTAAGTGTTGGTCGTATCATTGGATATGGAAAAGTCATCTAACATCCAGTTCACCAACTTTCGATTATTTTCCTTATATTCGTGTCTCCCAGCTTTGGGGTAGCTCAGTATTGCCTCATTCTTTGTGATCTTGCTTTCCTTTCTTCAGAGATTTGTATCTTTCTCTTGCGTTTGACTTTGACTTGGAACCGTTGTTTCTTGCCCTTGGTTATGGTTTTGTCTGTTTTTATCCATATCCCAAGGGGCTCACATCGAGTGGGACGTGGGTTGTCGACCACGGGACCCCAGCTGAGTCCGGCATTGCTTCCAATTACTTGTGCCTGGCTCCTCTCCATCTTCTTTCCTGTCGACCTCTCTTGGTCAACTCTTGTTCTCTTCCGACCCCGACGGTATTAGGGTATTCGAGGCCTAAGTCACTTTCATTCCCGCCTTAATTGGCCCTTGTCTCATCTTTCCTGATACCCTCCTTCTGTGAGGGGTCAGCCTTCTTTTTCTTTTCATGATATCTCCTGCCTTCTGTTCAAGGCCCTCAAGGAGAGCCCCACCACTTCTGGTGCACCTGGATAGTGCTACACCCTCAAGGGCTCACGACTGGTGAGTTTGGGAGTTGGCGACGCTAAGGGATCCCTGAGCTGGGTCCGATTTGTCCCCTTTTTCCTCTAGCCTTAGGGTGGGCCCTCTCCTCTCTCCTTTTCCTATCTGCCTTTCATGGCTCTCCTTACTTCCAAGTCCTTCAATCCTCATTCTTCGAGGTTTGAGGGCATTTCTTTTCTTCCTGTCCTTTATTTGCCTTATGCTCTGTTTACCATTTCTTCTTCTAGTATGTAAGTTTGTACATATATTTTACATTCTCATCTCATCTTTCACTATCACTCAAATCTTTAGGGGCCAACCTAGACGTTAGGCCCTTTAAAACAACAATTATCATCATCATCATCATCATCATCATCATCATGTTGTATCCATAAGCATATTTTCTATGATTTGGAGTTCTATTACGTCTTTCTACATTTCCTTAAACCACAGTGGTTTGGGTCTTTTATTACGGAAGTAGTCATTCACCTGGGATCTTGATTATACCTGATTATGACAATGGCCAACAATGTTATTATGACATCATCCACTCTTGTTACTGTTGACTGAGCAGTCGACGGACTGTGGAGAATGAGTTTAATATCACTGCATATTGCATCTACTTGTAGGACTGAAAATGCGCTGTGCTGGCTTCCTGTGGCTAATTTCTGTGCACTGTGCGCTTAAAGATTCCACTGAAGGGATGAAATACACAGCAGTCTTTTCCCCACGGCGTCATTATATTTCCTGCCAGTTCCGTGCCCTGGGAGTGTTCTCTGCTCATGTGGACATTAAACTCTGCGTGTTTCGTCTTCTTCTTCTTCTTCTTCTTTTGATTCGGCCAGCTAAGGACCACGTCACTTCAACTATTTCCTTTTAGCTTTAAAATTAGTCCAGTATTCCTTCATTCGTAGACGGTGTTGTTCCTTTCTCTCTTTTGTCCATGTCTTTTGGGGTTTCATAGTCGGCTTAGGTTGGAAACTCTGATGTACGAAGAACTTTCTCTTAAGCTGGTCAGCTTTTGGATATTTTCACATGAGATCCCAATCTACAGATCTTTTTGTATCTCACTGAACCAAGATCCCGTTTCTATTTCTCTTGGAGTTTTTGTGTGTCTGGGTGTTAATTTTCAGCCTTCGAGTTTATAATATAATAATAATAATAATAATAATAATAATAGTAATAATAATAATAATAATGAGAAATAATAACGTGTCGGTCTACTAACCCCAATCTTGCAGGTTCGCTGCTGGCCGTGGTAAGTGATTTTTTTTTCAAAGGCGGCAAAATTTACAACACCATGTCATACGATGTTGGCATGTCAAAAAAAAACATTTGAATTCAGTAGGACATGGTCATAATGGCAAAATTAATCTCGGGAGTTTCCGCCAACACAAAGTTCCTCATTTCTCTACTAGAAAGCGCTATGGTGTTCAAGGAGCTTAGATATCTAACCTCCTTGACTTTCATAGTGCTTCAAGGAACAACGAAATTCGACATGCAAACTACCCTTTGTCAAATAACAAAGCTTCCACCCGGCACCGATGCCATACGATATTATTATTATTATTCGTACCATTGTACAAGATGTGATCTAATGTCAACAACATACTGTAGTTTATTTCAGTCAGAGATTATGGTCTAGCGCAGGAATGAGTCACAACGAGCATGTATCCGCTAGGATAGAAATGTACCGTACTTCCCCTATGTCTTGTTTTTGCGACAGCGTTACTTGTATTTAATTCTGCGTACCGGTTCTCAGAGAAGCAATAAAGGAACTGCACACTGTCGTGTAAAACACACCAAGCATAAACAACACACAAGATGCAGTTTCGTTGGACTTCACTGTAGAACGGACTTGGTACTATCTGACGGCACTTCTCCATATGCTAAACAGAATGACTTGACTGAACTACTTGCTATTATATTCAAATCAATACAATTCAACTAGTTCTCTCTAGACTATTTACTGCCACGATTAGAACTCAAAGCATCCAATGATTTTAGTTTTAAATATCAGCAATTATTCTTGGTTTATGCCGTGTCTTGCAGGCCCCGGGTTCGATTCCCGGCTCCGTCAGGGATTTTAGAAACTGACGTGAGGACTGGAACAGGGTGCACTCAGCCTCGCGAGAACAATTGAGTAGCTGTCTGACAGTGAGGCAGCGCCCCGATCATGAAAACCAAGATTAACGGGCGAGGGGACCCGATGCGCTGATTACGCGTCACCCCAACATATGCAGGCCAAATGGCTGGGCAGCGGTTGCTTGGTAGGCCTAGGCCCTTCACGGGCTGTTGTGCCAGGGGTTATGCCGTGTCTTGTGTGGGGTTTGAGCGTTTGGATCTCGCAGTAACGAAGCGCAGCTGCCCTTAATAAGAAGAGAGGCAGTACAAAGTTCGCTACTCCTGTGGGGGTCCGGGCACGGATACCAAGAGCCTGCTGATGAACGAACTTGATGTTCCTTGGCGAAACCCCACACAAGACACGACATAATCCTAGAAAAATTGTTGGGTTTTAATTCAATGATCGTGATAGACAATATACCATCTGATTTTAGTTTTTTTAATTGTTTCATTTTAGAGCCTCCGTGGCTTTGGCGACAGCACGCCGGCCTCTCACCACTGGGTCCGTGGTTCGAATCCCGGTCACTCCATGTGAGATTTGTGCTGGACAAAGCGGAGGCAGACAGGTTTTTCTCCGGATACTCCGGTTTTCCCTGTCACAAATGTCATTCCAGCAACACTCTCCATTCTTATTTCATTTCATCTGTCTTTCATTTAATCATTGTCCCAGGGGAGTGCGACAAGCTTCGGTAGCTGGCACAGATCATATCCTCGCTGCTAGATGGGGGCTTCATTCATTCCATTCCCTGACCCGGTCGGTTGACTGGAAGCAGGCTGTGTGTTTTTTTTTATTTTTTTATTGTTTCATTTTACAAGTGGCGTGGACATCATGGTCATTTAGCCTCTGGTGAATCGGCTAAGACGATGTCATCAGGAAATCTCAGAGCTATCAGACAACAATTACACACAGACAGAAACAGAAGCACACGGGTTAGCTCAGGCAAGGAAATCATTTCTACAGAAAATGAATCTGTTGACATCGAATATAGATTTAGGTGTTAGGAAGTCATTTTTGAAGGCCTTTGTCTGCAGCGTGGCACTCTATGGAAGTGAAACTTGGACTGTTGGTGCAGCAGAAAAGAGGAGAATTGAATCGTTTGAAATGTGGTGTTACAGGAGAATGATGAAGATCAGATGGGTTGAAAGGGTTACAAACGAAGAGATATTAAGACTAGTGGGAGAGGAGAGATGTTTCTGGCGACTGATAATGAAGAGAAGCGATAGGTTGGTAGGACACATACTAAGACACCCAGGAATAGCAAGCTTAGTTATGGAAGGAAGGGTCGAGGACAAGAACTGTAAGGGTAGACCAAGGTTAGAATATGGTAAACAGATTGCCTCGGACGTACGGTGTGGTAGCTATGTAGAGATGCAACGATTAGCTCAGGACAGGGAGGCATTGAGGGCTGCATGAAACCAGTCAAAAGACTGAAGACTCAAACAACAGCATTGGGAAGGAGGTGGTCGTGGCCTTAAGTTAGGAACCAGTTATTGTTATTGGTTTTCCGTCCCTTTTAACTAAACCTGTGGGTTTTAGAGACGCCGGTGTGCCGGAATTTTTCCCCGAAGGGAATCTTTAACAACCTTGGGCACAGCAGGCGAGAACGTTCCCGCTGAGCCACGCAGCCAGACAAGTTAGGAACCATCCCAGCATTTGGCTGAGGTGGGAATCAAGTCAACCTCTTCTCAGTTTCACCTCACGAGGCGGAGAGCACCCCGTTGCAGCCCTCAGACCTGAATTAAATTTCTTGTCAGTGCCGGAATCGAACCCGGAGCTCCTTGGTAACAGCTAAAAATGCTAGTTACTACGCCACAAGATTGACAAACATTGAACGGCAGGATTTTGCAGCAAGCACTAGGCTTGCAACCACAGACAAGAAAGCCACTTGGAACACTATGTTTTTATTGTTAATGATGGTGATGATTACTATACAGGATTTTAATAAGCGCTACAACATGCATTCATAAGTTGATGCAAGAAGTCCCCCAAAACCAGTTGTTGTTGCTATTGTTGCTGTTGTTTTGTTATTGTTTTGTTATAGTTCTTTCAATAATAAACAAAGTTTTTATGGTTCCGCCTAGTCAATACATTGTTTTATTAGAGATTTTATCGTGACATAATCACTTGTCTTAACGTTTGTTGGGACATGAAGGACAGTAAACATGAATTCACTGACATCAACAAAGACATGAGCATCCTGCATCTTGCTAAGAAAGGTACCACAATGAACATATTGGAAGAAATCGAAATAGATTTTGCCCAAAGAACAGACCCCCTAACCAATATCAATGAGATCAACTTTGAAAATAATAATGTACTCTTTGAGACCTTAACTAATTACAGAGTTAAATACAAACCACCTTAATTTTATCATTTAATCGAGGATCTACAAATCCGCTCATTCCACCCCTCAACCCCATACCCCCATCCCGCCCCTCAACCCCATACCCCTATCCCGCACCTGTCCTCCAAAATTGCCAGTATTCTTACCCTCCCCCCGCCCCTCTCGACTGAAGCCTCGCCCGCTTCCCCAAGCTATTCCATATCAGTACTGCACAGTCTCCGTATGCCTCAGCACGGCCCGATTTCTCGCTGCCACAACTACACCGTAAGTTCACCACACTCCCCTTTTTTTATATATATTTTTCCACTTTTTCTTTGTTTAGCTTTCCACTTTTTCGGTTTTAATACTTATCATAGTTCACACAGGGATTTTCTTTTCCAGTTATGTATGGTCACCTCTTGCTGGATTTCGGAGGTTATTATCGGAAGCAGGACATTGGAAACCAAAACAGTGCACCAAGCCTTTTTTTTTAAGACTTTTTATTGAACTTTCATTATGACAGTGTTTTAAAAACTTTTTAAAGTGTTATTTTAGTCATGTGTGTGTTGTTTTAATAATTATTTTAATGTCATTGAGTGTTGCGAATAACCGTAGGCTGATGATGGTGTCAATGTCACTAGACACCGAAACATGTCCCAACAAACGTTAAGACAAGTGATTATGTCACGATAAAATCTCTAATAAAACAATGTATTGACTAGGCGGAACCATAAAAACTTTGTTTATTATTACATTCTGTCAATACGGAAAAATGTCCGACTTTAAAAGTCAAAAAGTATAGTTCTTTCAATCAGCAATTTCAGACCTACTCCACGGTGCATGCGTGCGCTTAAATCGCTCTCCACGACCGCGATGATGGGGCTGCACCAAGTTCTGTGATTGGAGGTTCAAATCCTGGCACTAACATCGGCAATTTTGAGTATGGTTTTGCCATACTCGTTCCACGCAAATGCCGGGATAGTACCTTATTTCAATTCCCTTCCGTCAAGATGGCGGCGATATAAAACATGACACTGAGGTGCCCTTTGCTAGTACTACCTTTGTACCACATTACGTTCCATTCGGTTTCACCGTGTTCGAATTAATAGGGGGAATCGATTTTCACACAAAGATGGCCGCCATCCGCAAACTATTGGGCTGATGACCTATTAGTTTAGTCAAAGGATGCTCCCCCCATGAAGGTATGTTGTTGCAAAATTTAGTAGAGATCGGATGATTAGGTTAGTCGTAATTTGATTTAAGCTTTGAACATTTGTGTGGCCGCCATTACGTTTCCGTCAAGATGGCGGCGATATAAAACATGACACTGAGGTGTCCTTTGCTAGTCCTTTGTACCAAATTTCGTTCAATTCGCGTTCACCGTGTTCGAATTGATAGGGGGGGGGGAGGGGAGACAGACATTCAGAGTGCACACACTCACACACAGACACAGACTCACACACACACATACACACAGACAGACACACTTTTTTTTCGCCCTGTGTTGATCTCACAAGTCTACTTTCATTTTTTGCAAAAATCGAAAGTTGGCTAAAAATACAAATAGGAGGTTTTGAAATTTGGGGATTATTACCTACCATATTAGCTTCAGTGGCGTAGTTGGTAGCATGCTGAACTGCTATGCCCAAGATAGCGGGATCAAACCTGGCTGAAGTCGTCGAATTTTGAAGAGCGTTAATATCTTTCAGTATGCCTTCCTTCCGAGGGGAAGTAAAGCCGGCGAGCCCATGTCATAGATTTATGGCATTTAAAAGAACCTTCCACTACACTTGATAGTATGTGTAGCCAACATTTGTTGGTTATTTGGTTAGAAACGCTCTATCAATTTCCAACGTTGACCGTTGGGCGTCAGTGACAGTGACGTCTGCAAGCCAACGTTGGAACTACTTGAAATTGAAGTACGAGAGCGTTCAATTGAAATGTCCTCCTGCTATGGCCATGTGCTGCAAATCTAATATAATTATGAACGAGCACTCCACACCCATGTAATTTTTAAGCAAATCCTAGTTACGCCACTTCAAGGAACACAGGTTATCATACACATTGAAAACACTCAAGTACGAGGGGCTTTTTACCAAGAGCTCCCGAGTCCCTAAAACGAAAAACAAAATAACAATATTGTTTCATCTACGTTTAAATCAAGAGGGTGTAGAATTTATTTGAAACTATGTTTCAATGTAGCACTATAATAGTGTAATTGAGGTTAAGAATGGGTAGGAGACGACCGTGGCCTTAATTTAGGTACAATCCTAGCATTCGCCTGAAATAGAAATGGGAGGGGAGAACAAAAAAAAACACTGAGGTAAGAATCGACCCCACCGCTCCTCAGTTTCGACCGTCTCGTAGCATAGTAGCTAGTATTCTTGGCTATCACCGTGGAGGCTTGGGTTCAATTCCCGGCTCTGCCAAGAAATTTAATTCTGGTTGGAGTGCTGGAACGAGGTACACACAGCATCATGAGGCAAAACTGTAGAGAGGCGGATTTGATTCCTAACTCAGCCATTCTGGATGTCCTTTCCCGTTGTTTCCCAGTTCTATTCCACATAAATGCCAGGATGGTACCTAACTGAATGCCACGGCTGCTTTCTACCCAAATCCTACTTGTACAGACATCACAGTGACACACAAGTTATCAGACAAATTGTCCACACACCCATGTACACGGGGATACATGAGTCCCTAAATAACAAAAGCATCTCAGTTTTGCTTCATCCACTTTCTAATCCTCAGACCAGAATTGATTTTCTTGACAGAGCCAAGAATCAAACCCGGAGCTCCTTGGTAACAGAAAAGAGTACTAGTCACTACGCCACAAGATGTACAAACATTGAACGGCAGTATTTTGCAGCAAGCACTAGGCTAGTACAACGCAGGTGGTGTTGATACCCCTGTTTGAGACGAATTAATTAAACACGCACGCACTTCCCTACACAACCTAACTTCACTTGGGTAATGTAGCCATGGAGTATTCGGAAGCGACTTTAATGGCTTAATAGCCTGACCTATGCGTGCTAGAAGCTCGGGAACCACAGATTGTTTGTTTGTCCATTGTAATACGCAGAATTGAACAGTTTAAGTGGCTAACAGTAACAGGTGAATGATAGTTATAGAATTTGCAATTAACTCATAAGTATTTCATTTTGCACTCTACAAAGTTTGGTTTTACAACAGAAATAAAAGAAATATTACAAAAGTATCAATTACCTTTAGAAAAACACCAGAAATCTACCGGTGATATTAAAACATAATGTCATAAGATTTGAATTGTGTGCGTTTTAAGTCTTCAGTCCTTAGGTCCAGAAGTTTGCAACACACCATCATTCCACCTTAGCCTATATAAATACCGAAATGGAAAGTGTGCACCGTCCGTAATGTTTGCATAAACAAACTGCGGAACGTTGCAAAATAAATAGCACTGTACCTTAATATCCACAAATCCAATTTCTACACAGGGTATTGCATTCGTACGATTTTGCCGACAATTATACTGAATGATACTGTTGATTTAAACACACTAGAGCGTCATGGACGCAGCAAGCATATGCCATTTGATCCACAAAATTATGACCCAGCTCTCTGTTCACTAAAGGGATTTCTTATGCGAAACTACTCAGGATTTTCCGCCAACACAAAACGGTCCTCCTTTCTCTATTAAAAAGCACTATAGTGTCAAGGACTATAGATATCTAACCTCCTTGACATTCATAGCGCACCAAGTAACAATAAAATTCGACATGCAAGCTGCCCTCTGGGCGTCAAATAACAAAGCTTTCACCCGGCATACGTTATTGTTATTATTATTATGTGAAACTTTTCCGCCAGATTTCATGACTGTTCTATTTGGGACTCCTTTGATTTGCTTCCCGTTGACATTCTTTACACATGGAATTTGAAGAATAGCTAGTTGATAATACGATACATTTTAATTTCAAAGCGTTCGCAACAGCCTATTTTGTGTTATTTGACAAAAATAACAAAATGATCCCACATCGTACCTGTGTGCTATCTGTTGGTGCTATTTCAGGATAAACAATGTTTCAAAGCTTTGGAATTCGTTATTGGGCAGAGAGAAAATGCTGAGCCCACACAATTCCAAAGAAGAAGAAAAGGTCAACCGACAGACTCTCGACTGATATTTATGAATATTTATGTTAGGACAAATAATAAAGTTATAAGTAGGGCTCGGATCGATATGCTCGATAAGATCTCCAGATATGCTCGAAAACCATGTGTTTTATGCTCGATAGGTATGCTCGAAAAAAACATTATATGCTCAATAGATATGCTCGAAAAAACCAGTATATGCTCGATAGATATTCTCGAAAAAAAACACATTATATGCTCGATATATATGCTCGAAAAAATCATTATATGCGGTTAAATATGCAGAATATGCTCCAAAAACACCTTTAAAAACTATACAAAGGAAAGTGAAACGAAAAAAACCAATAACATATCTTTATATACGGGCTTTATTTTCTAATTGTATGTATGATACACTGCGATATACCTGCATTCAAGTTTCAAGTATATAAAAGAGAAGTTTTTTTATAAACGTTACAGTTTAAAAGTTCATTTACAAAATGTTCAAAATTAGGCGAGTCAATGAAGTAGATCTGCATTGTTCTGTACAACAAGATTTTCTTCTATATTTTCAGCTTTGAATGATTTTCTAAAATCAGTCAATAAAAGTTTCAATGACGAGAACGACCTCACTAAAGGTTAAAAACCTGCGGTTTTATTAAATTTCAATTCTATTGGTCCCAGACAGGTGAAAATACCACCGAAAGGCTTCTTTCAATGTGTACTATTCAGGAAAAAAATATGCAAACCTGCTCGAATCCGAGCCCTAGTTATAAGTATCGTCGAACGTAAACAGTTGTATGCATATCGCCTATAATGCTGATTAGGACACGAGTATGTTTATAAAACGAGCGAAGTGAGTTTTATAAACATACTCGTGTCTTAATTAATGCCATTATAGGCTCGTTGCATATTGTATTATAATGACTCAGGTTAGCTCGTCTCCGCGCAATCCACGGCCCGAGCACGGTTGGCTGGTGGAGGCGCACGTGCCCTGCAGATGGCCGCCGGCCCCGCTCCAGCAAAATAATCTCACTGTATATGCTGTACAACTAGGGTGAATTTTAGTTCTTGCAGGATGTCTTCATTCCTTCGATGATCGAGTAAGGAGTAACCAAAGCTTCGTCTCATGAATCTCATTTCTGCTGCTGCTGTTAGCCTTTCTTCATCTGCCTTCCTGATGGCCCAGGCCTCACTTCCATAAGTAAGAACTGGTCTAGCAAGAGTGTGATATACTATCAGTCTAGTGTGTCGTTGTACCTGAGATGGCTTGATAACTTGATTGATTACTTATGACATTTCAATAAATTTTTGAGATTTTGACTGCCATGTCTCTTTCATCCAGGAATGACAAGTTGTAACCAAGATAGTTAAAACAGTAATTCACCTGTCCCCCCACCCCCCCCCCCACCCCCCATCCCGACCCTCAGGGGCTCACATCTAGTGGGACGTGGGTTGGCGACCACGGGACCCCAGCTGAGTCCGGCATTGCCTCCACTTACTTGTGTCGGGCTCCTCTCCGTCTTCTTTCCTGTCGACTCCTCTTGGTCAATTCATGTTCTCTCCTGACCTCGACGGTGTTAGGGTGTCCGAGGCCTAGGGAGTCTTTCACTTTCCCGCCTTAATTGGGCCTTGTCTCATCTTTCCTGATACTCTCCTTCTTCGAGGGATCAGCCTTCTTTTTCTTTCCAGGTTATCTCCTGCCTTCTGCTCAAGGCCCTTAAGGAGGCGGGGTGTGTGTAGCCCCACCACTTCTGGCGCACCCTGGATATTGCTACACCCTCAAGGGTTCACGTCTGGTGAGTTTGGGAGTTGGCGACCCCGAGGGATTCCTGAGCTGGGCCGGGTTTTCCACCCTTTTTCCATTGCCTCTGGGGTGACCCTCTCCTCTTTCACTTTCCTATCTGCCTTTCATGGCTCTCCTTCCTTCCAAGTACCTCAATCCTCATTCTTCGAGGGTTGAGGACGTTTCATTTTCTCCTATCCTTTATTTGCCTTATTCTCCTATTGTTTTCTATTTCTTCTTCTAGTATATAAATTAGTAGTTATAGTTTACCTTTCATTATCATCTTCACGATCACCCAAACCATTAGGGGCCGATAACCTAGATGTTAGGCCCTTTAAAACAACAATTATCGTCATCATCATCAATTCACCCGTTCAATGATGATAAATGAGATTTTACTCTGAATTGGTTTATTGCCCAAGAATGCCATTACAGTACTTCGGTTGTAAGTGTTGACTTTCATATTAATTGCCTTTATTCGAGTCCAAATACATGTTTAAGTACTTTCATAAACATTTTTGTAAGGACGTTCATTACGATTAGACTTGTATATTCAAAATTGTATTCTTAGAGTTAAGTTTTATCATTTTAAATGATCTTGTCGACTTCGTTGTTACGCTGGGGTCTGGCGTTACGTTACGGCGACGGGACGAAATGTACCGAGAATGCACTGAGGTGTGTGACGTCAAAATCCTGCTTGAGCTTCCTCATTTCCCCGCGCGCTCCGGTGAGTGTGATGTCATCCAGCCAGCTACCTCCTTTGACCTTTGTTTGCACTTGCTAACGGACTTTGAGTTCACGCAGCTTTAGTAGCATTTGTAGCATTTAAAATGATATAAAGTCTAGTCTTTCCGACTGACTATCTGTCTTTTATTTCCTAAAGGGCGCCAGGAAATATTCTCCGCAGTAGCTACGTGCTGCTGCGAGAGGAAACGTCAGCAGTATAGTTGGCAGCGCGGTGTCCTTGATAGGATAAAGACCACATAAGTGGGCTGTGGGCTGTCGAAATCGTCAGTGTGTATAGTTGGATTATAGGAAGAGTGCAACAGTATGTTATGAATGGCTGTGGGGAGTACAAAGTTTACTGTTTGTTTGTTTTGATACAAGCGACAGCCATGCTGCCAACGTATATTGTTTTGCGTAAAAAAAATGCCCCATTTAGTGTATAAGTATGTTATAGCAATGCTGATGAAGACCCCAATGAAGGGTTGAAAACAGGTTACAATTAACAGGTGTCCATTATTATTCAATTATTTCATTATGAAACTAAGCAATGCGAATACCATGTCGACGCAGAGACTGCAGTGTTCCAGTTGATGTGTTTCACATGTCACCACGGTTACTTGCTGCTGACGCACACGTACAACGGGACCATCTGTGATGATGTCACGGAACTGTGTCCAGCGGGACATAGCGGAAACAATTGCCAAGGTATATCACTTCAATCCCTGCTTGTTTGCTTAAGTGCGGAACCATACCAGAGCCGTATATCACACTGGCAATTGCCCTGACTTCATCCGTACCGCTGGTGAGCATTTATGGACTACTGAGCCCCTGTGCCCATTACATCATCTCTCCGTGTTACTGTAGGCTACTCCTTACACAGACCACCTTGTGATGCAGTGGCTCACCTATTTGGGTGCCACTCTGGAGGTCCAGGTTCAGTTCCCGGCTCTGCCAAGAAGTTATTTCAGGTCTGAGGGCTCGTGCTAAGATGGGCTTTGCTAAGCAAACGTCTGGAAAATCCCACCTGCCTGAGCAGAGTAGATCATCTGCGTTATGTTACGGGTGGACTGCAGCGCACAAATTATGGGAAATATTTGAAATGTTGGTAACTTGAATTTTGGTAGGAAGCTACCGTAGCCTTAAGTTAGGTACCATCCCCGCATTTGCCTGGAGTGGAAGTCGGGAACCACGAAAAACCACTTCCAGGATGGCTCAGGTAGGACACTCAACCCACCTCTTCTCAGTTTTGTCTCTCGAGTTTTTTTCATTCATTTACTTTAATTGCAAATGGGGGTAATAATTGGAACTCATTACCTGTCACAGATTTAGAACTTTTCCCCAAGCATAAGCGATCGATAGATTTAAGAGAAGACTGTAATTTTGTGTAAATATTACGATGTTGCTACATTTCCCAAATCGCGTCTTGTGATATTAAGTGTGTTTGACATTATTGTGGGTAATTTTCTGTAAGTGTACAATTTGCTATACACATTAATGTAACGTATTTCAGAGTTACCGAGTGTCTGCCTCATTGCGCAAAGGCTAGCATTCTTGACTGTCACCACAGAGACCCGGGTTCAATTCCCGGCTCTACCAAGAAATTTAATTCTGGTCTGTGAGCTGGAACGGGGTACAGTACACTCAGCCTCGTGAGCCAAAACTGGGAAGAGGCGGGTTCGATTCCTAGCTCAGCCATCCAGGAAGTGGTTTTCCCCACTTCTACTCCAGGCGAATGCCAGGATGGTATCTAACTTAAGGCCACGGTGGCTTCGTACCCTATTCCTACCTCGATTACAAGTACACACTCTAGTACAGACATCGCAGTGACACATGTATATTGCCACGGTGGGTGAGTGGTCAACGTGTCGGTCTACTAACCCCAAGCTTGCAGGTTCGCTCCTGTCCGTGGTAAGTGACTTTTAAAAGGCGGCAAAAATTACGACACCATATCATACGATGTTGGCATGCAAAGAGCCCATTTGAATTCAGTAGGCCGTGTTCATAGTGGCAAAATTAATCTCGAGATTTACCGCCAACACAAAGTTCCTCATTTCTCTACTAGAAAGCGCTATAGTGTTCAAGGAGCTTAGATATATAACCTCCTTGACTTTCATAGTGCTTCAAGGAAGAACGAAATTCGACATGCAAGCTACCCTTTGGGTGTCAAATTATAAAGCTTGCACCCGGCACCCGAGGCCATACGATATTATTATTATTATTATTATTATTATTATTATTATGTATTTAGTGACACATGTTAGCAGAAAACTTCTACACACATCTAAGTACACGGGGTTACATGACCACGATGTCGCATAGCCCTTAAAAATTCAACAACAACAAAAACAATAGAGTTCACAGACCCTGTTCCACTGAATGAGGAAAAGTGTAAAAGGAAGACCATCCCTCTCCTCCCTAATCTGAGCAAGTAGCGCGGTGCGATATCAGGTGTGAACTACCTCCACTCAAGGAGTAATTAGGAGGCGTCCTAATGGCACGAGAGTGAAACCAACGGCCCATTGAGATGTTCAAAACATTGCTGGCAAAGGTTATTGTTGCTGCTTATCTTAGCGAGCTGCGATATCGCGTCCATATAGCCTTGTGTAACAACCGGTGTTATTGTGATGGCTGCATTTGTAAATTGGGGATATGATTGGGAAGGTGGTGGCGGTGGCATTTAGTTAAGAACCACCCCAGCATTTGCCTAGAGTAGAAGTGGGGAAACCTTGGGGAATCACTTCAAGGATGCCTAAGGTGGGAATTAACTCTTCTCTTCTCAGATTTGCCTCACGAGACTGAGTGTACCCCGTTTCAGCTCTTAGACCAGAATTAACATTTCTTGTCAGAGGCAGGAATCAAAGTGTTAGGAATAGGACTAAATCCGACCAAAAAGTGTCTCCTTTTGACGAACAAAGTTTTGTAAGTAGATCTTTAATCTTTAAGTCCATTTAGCCTAATCAAGCTAAAAGTAATGGAAATTAATTTACATTATGAATCCACTATGGGTGTTGCACGCGGTTCACTTTTTAATTAATGTTCATTGTTTCTCAGTAGACTACTGAAATATACAAATATAGTACGGTAGATATGACGGAATGTTATAGCATAAATTCATCCTCATGTACAGCCTGTTCCGATTCAACACGGAACTGTAAAATGGTTGGCCACCCACCCGCAATCGGCTTGAAATCTGCTCGCAGCGCGCTAGCGACGAGGCTGAGTTCGATTTCACTGATTATCGCCTTCTTATGCAGCATTGCAAAGTCCTGGATTTCTTAATTTGGGGCTACGTAAGGTCGAGAGTATTTTTAAGATCACCAATAACACCCGAAGAAATGGAGCTCGTCAATACCGAAGCCTTTGCGGAAATTACTCCTCAGATGTTGTCGAATGCAAGAGAGAACTTCATGCGACGAGTGGCCCTATGCTTGGAAAATGATGGATGCCACTTCGAACACCTTATGCAAATGTCCATTTTCAGTAGATTTACGTCCGTGATAAATTAACTTTTTAGTCGCATCGAAGACTGATTACAATTTTTGTAACAAATCATTTCCAAATTGTATCTCGTTTTGTGGTGTTGGGTTAAAAAGCAATAAATTATGTTGTAAATAAATAAAATACAACACTAAAATATATTGTGTTTTAATAAACTATGTTGGAATATAAAATTTCATTTCCTAGAAATGCTCTGCAAAAGCCATTAACAGAAGCGTAAAATAACAAGTTCTGAAACAGAAATCGTTCAAACTTATTGTGAAGCCTGTGTAAATATATTTTCAAAGAGCAAAATACTTTGCAATGCTGCATAAGAAACCGGCAATCAGTGAAATCGAACTCAGCCCCGTCGCTAGTGCGCTGCGAGCAGATTTCAAGCCGATTGCGGATGGGTAGGCAACCCATTTTACAGTTTTACAGTTCCGTGTTGAATCGGAACAGGCTGTACGTAAATGATCACTCATATTGCTTGAACAGTCTATCGTTCACGGAAATTCATCATTGAAATGACCATCTGTTTACTAAGCATACATAGCATAGACTATTATTTGCCATTGAAGAAAGAGCTACGAGCAGCTAGAATACTAATAATGTTATTGGTTTTACGCCCCTCTTAACTACTGCGGCTTTTAGAGACCTTGTAGTGCCGAAATGTTGCCCCAAGGGGAATCTTTAACGGGCCAGTAAATCTACTGACGGCTCCTTTGCATTTGCGCAATGTCAAATACCAACTGACTGCGCCAGGATTCGGTCGTGCAACTTGGGCACAGCAGGCAAGATGGTTACCACTGAGTCGAGCAGCCAGTTGCGAGCAGCTAGAGAAATACAGGTTAACAGACAAGTTTTAACAAACACTCAAGTTCACGGGGTCTGAAATGTCCCAAGATCCTAAAATGAATTCTTCTTCTTTACGTGCCGCCTTCGCGACGGAGATTGGCGGTCACCACTGATATCCTTTCCTTTGATGTAGCTGTTTGAACAGATGGAGAGTTAATTAAGGTCAAGCCATTCTCGCAAATTTTTGAGCCAGGAGATCCTCCTCCTCCCTGGTCTGCATCGTCTCTCTATTTTGCCTTCTATGATGAGCTGTTGGAGGCGATACTTGGAGTTACGAGTCGTATGAATTAACAACAGGAAAATACATTATGTATAGCTGGTTTATAATAATAGCATTTATTGCAGCCAGTTGGCCATATTACATGTTACAGATATGTACACTTACTAGATACTATGGTTCGCTTCTAGTCCTTACTATAAGCCACTATTGATAAAGTTCTGTTGGGGCATGTCGTGATATGGTACCTGCCGCATTCGGTCCTACACAGCTCACATATACACCTCTCATCCGGGTCATGAAATGTCTTTCGTGAGCAGACCTTATGGTGGAACCCATGAACTGCGAGTCTCGTCACGACGTGTCTCATTTCGGATATGGGTTGCATCCATCTTTTGTCCACCATGGCAACAGTCGCGTAGAATTCCTTCGGAATGTCAAGCCTTTTGCTTTGCAGATCCTGGAGTAATTTTCTGAAGCTTTCTGTGGAAGGCAACAGTAAAAGTGACCGAAGGTCCTCTATTAGGAACGTTTCTCTCGCCAGTTCATATACCAGCCGAGATTTGGCTGACTTGGAGACTCCGAGGGCTGGTTTATGAGAAATTAATTAAACGTTTACATATGCCCTTGCATCAGTACTGTTTGCCAGACTTCTCACTCATAGCATGATCTACTGTACCTAAAATACAGTTGAATATGGAGTAGCATTCAATGGTACATATAGGATACTGGACAAACATGTGAGGCGGCAGTGAAATAACCATGGTTCAATTCACAGCTTAGTTTCCATTCAATACTCCACTTGAGAAGGTGCCTCTATTGACATTCACACGTACACAACATGGGACCAAATACTCAGACGTATCACCTCACCATACCTTCCAACGCCCACTTAAACAACACAAATGCTTGAGCTCAGTCATATCCTGTTTCAGAGGGCAAGCGTAGCGACAAACAAGTCACGGTTCATTTTAAAAGAAAATAACTCCAGAACAGAACAATTACAACTCAGCAATTTTTCTAGGTTTATGCCGTGTCTTGTGAGGGATTTCGCCCAGGAACACTATGTATGTAAGAAGGGTGGTAGTGCACAGTTTGCTACTCATGTGGGGGTCCGGGCGGGGTGCACCAAGAGCCCGCTGATGAGCCTATCTTGGTGTTCCTAGGTGAAACCCCATACAAGACACGGCATAAACCAAGAAATGTTGATGAGTTTTAATTCAAGGGCCGTGAAGCCAGTATACCAGCTTTTTTTTAGAACAATTACAATTAAAATATGGTACAGTGATGTGAAGTGGATGTTAGCACAGGAACGTTCAATAATCAACTAAGTCTGCAAAACCATATTATGAATTCAGTTATATTTGTGTGTGTGTTCAAGTAATTAACTTAATTATCCAATTACAAAAACTCATTTCGTAAATGAAGCCTCCGTGGCTTAGGCGGCAGAACGCTGGCCTCTCACCGCTGGGTCCGTGGGTCAAATCTCGGTCACTCCATGTGAGCTTTGTGCTGGAAAAAGTGGAGGCAGACAGGTTTTTCTCCGGGTACTCCGGTTTTGCCTGTCACAATTTCATTCCTTCAACACTCTCCACTATCATTTCATTTCATTTAATTATTGCCCCAGGGGAGTGCGACAGGCTTCGGCAGCCGGCACAGTTCATATCCTCGCCGCTAGATGGGGGCTTAACTTATTCCATTCCCTGACCCGGTCGGTCAACTGTAAGCAGGCTGTAGATTTTCATTTTCATTTCGTAAATAGGACATTTGAATAGCAACGGGTACTAACGTTGATTGGAGTAAGTTATTTGATATACTGAAAAGGACTGGAATATTGGGATAGGAAGGTGATCTCCAATCTACACGCATCAAAATAAGTTCTGCATATTGCTGGCCAAGAGTTGTTGTGGTCTCAAACGCATTGGTCGTTCTTGCGTGCGCATATATCGCCTGCGTCTATGAGGATAGATCTGTGGGAGAGTGGAGACGACTCTGTGAACGGATGCACGACCAATACATCCGAGACTGATACCAACAGGGTGGTGCAATATATTGGGGTGGCATCATGTATGGTCGCCGAATCCCTCGTGTGTATATCCCAGAGCGTATGACAGGCATACGTTACAGGGATACTATCATGGCACCTGTAGTGAAAGGCTATGCTGACATTTTCGGCCCAAATTTCACTTTCGTGGACGATAACGCTCAGCCGCCTATACTCCCGAATTGTGCAGAACAGGCGTGGACACAGCTCAAGAAATAAGTCCGTCCTCAATTTCATCCTCACTGTGCTCCAATGCAATACCGTAAGCAAAACTATTTTTGATGTACGTATATAGGAACCAGACAATGGCTATTCGAGCTGATAAACATGATAGAGAAGCTGACATTCAGAAAGGTGTAAGGCAAGGCTGCAAATTATCACCCATACTTTTCAATCTGTACATTGAACAAGAAAAGAAGGAAATTAGAGAAAACATTAAAGTAGGAGTAAAGATTCAAGGAGAAATAATCTTAGCCGTTTCACCAGAAGATTTGAATGAATTTTCAAATAGAATGAATTAAGTCTTGAGGCAGGAGTTTATGATGAAAATCAATAAATAACGTAAAACAAATAATGGAAATCAGCCGAAAGAAACCAGAAATCCATATTGACGTTAAGTTGGCATTTGAAAAACTAAGCAGGAGACTTCCAGTGAAGAACGATGCGAAGAGGATATTTTTAAACTATTTTCATTTATGAAATGAGTCGTCAAGTTACAAAACTCGTTTAATCAACTTGTGAATAAGAATCATTTTCATGAGACACGTTTCTCTGGATTTTGCCTCACGTATCTTTTGTGTTTGTTGTTTTATACTTTTTGCTTTGTGTTTTTGGTTTATGGTTTTGTGTTTGCTTTGTGTTTTACTTTTAAATTTTACATTTTGCTTTTCTTTCTTGGTTTTGTGTTTGTTTTCTGCTTTTGCTTTTTTGAATTTTGCGTTTTGCTTTAGGTCTAAGTTTCTTGATTTTGTTTTCTGCATTTGCTTTTGTTTTTGAATTTTCCTTTTTGCTTCGTCTTTTTTGTTTTGGTTTTGTGTTTATTTACTGCTTTTGCTGTTTTTGAAATTTGTTGTTTTCTTTGTGTTTCTTTTTTTGTTTCTGCTTTTGCTTTTGTGTTTGAATTTTGCTTTTTTCTATTTTTTTGTTTTGTGTTTTTTTTCTAGAAAATCATAATAAAAACAAAATAAACAAAACAAAATAAAAAACAAGAAAACAATAACACAAAAAAACAATTTAAAACAAAATAAAGCAAAATAAAGTAAAACAAAACAATATTAAAAAGAATAAAACAAAATAAAATAAAGTAAAATAAAGAAAAATACATAATTTTACGACATGGCCATTATTTACAAGTGGATTAAACGAGTTTTGCAACTGGACGACTCAAATATAAAACGAGCCTTACAGTAGACGCATATGATGTGTAACATCTGACATGCTATCCTACTATAAAATTGAGATGAAATATATGTGAAGTCAATTTTTTTTGGCTGAACTCCTCCAATGTTTGATTTTTTCTTACGTTTCTTTTTTCGAAAATTTCGCATATATTCTGCTCTGGATTTACCCATCTCTGCAAATCACAAAATCATGAAAAAAGGGGGCGTCAACCCGAGTCCTACAACACCTCATACAAGTCCCTAGCATTATTAGTTCGCGAAATAATAAAAATCCGATGACCCTTAGTTTTGGGTCCTTTGGTTAAATTAAGGGGGAATAGAAAAACGGGGGAACGTCACCCCAACTGCTAGTACACCTCATATAAGTCCCTAGTATTATTGGTTTGTGAGATATTACAAAGCCAATGACCTATTAGTTTTGGGTCCTTTGGTTAAATTAAGGTGGTTATAGGAAAACGGGGGGCGTCACCTCGAGTCCTAGGACACCTCATATAAGTCCCTAGCATTATTGATTCGCGAGATATTACAAGGCCGATGACCAATTAGTTTTGGGTCCTTTGGTTAAATTAAGGGGGCTATAGGAATATAGGTTGGCACCATCTCACAGCCATCTCTCCGCCACCGCGCGTGCTCATTGGTCAAATCAAATAGCGCGCGCTTCCCCGGTTTCCTGTTACACATTTCCGTCCCTTTTCCAAAATCACTCCCACAAAAAATATCCAGCAACCGAGAGGAATGTTGTTACACATCAAAAATACGCAGCGGCATCTGGTAACCAAAGTTGGAACTACTTGAAATTGAACTTGCTGGGAGCCCACGGGTTTTCAGTTAAAATACTCTGCTTTGGCCATTGGCTGCAATTCATATATAATTATTATTATTCTGAACTAGCATAGTTCCGCCGGCCCCGTGGTGTTGGGGTAGCGCGCCTGCCTCTCACCCGGAGGCCCCGGGTTCGATCCCCGGCTCCGTCAGGGATTTTAAAACTGACGTGAGGGTTGGAACGGGGTGCACTCAGCCTCGTGAGGACAATTGAGTAGCTGTCTGACAGTGAGACAGCGCCCCGATCACGAATACCAAGATTAACGGCCGAGGGGACCCGACGCGCTGATCACGCGTCACCCCAATATCTGCAGGCCAAATGGCTGGGCAGCGGTCGCTTGGTCGGCCTTAGCCCGTCATGGGCTGGATAGTGCCAGGGGTTGACTTTTTTTTTTTTTTTTTTTTTTTTTTTACTAGCATAGTTCCTTCCAGTGGCGTAATAAGGCTTTGCTTCTGGAGGTGGATGAGCGGAGTCAAATCAGATCTATTAAGCTAGCCTAAAATGAGCGTTTTATGGTTTTGTTTTAGGTTTCATGTCTGTTTTCTGTTGTGTTCTTTGTTTAGGGTTTTGATTTTTGTGTTTATTTTTGTTGATTATTGCTTTCTTCTTCTTCTTTGAATGTTTGATTTTCTGTTTGTTTTTTCTGGATTGGCTTTTGTTTTGAGTTTTTGGTCATGTGTTTGTTTTTTCTTTTTGCTTTTTTGCTTTGTACGGGGGGAAGGACATTATCAATGAAAGAAAACGTAACCTACACGTTTTCGTGTTTGATCTTGATAGCATTTAATACGATTTACCAGTGTGCAAAAGCTCGGAAATGAAGAGCTTTGCAGCGAATATTATCGTAATTCTCAAATTAGTAAGTAGGCTATAATCGTACATAATGCAGCCGTTTGTCATCAATCCGAACATTAACTTTATTCAAAATAAAATTTCATCAAATTACGATTTAATTTTGAAACATTTCTTAGCAAAGTAGGGTTCCCTGTCTTAGCAAAAACATAAAATTAAGCAATTTCCTTAATTGCCCCAAACGTTGAAGGGCTAAAGGGCCCGGAAAGGTTTCAAATCATGAGTCTTGGAGAGCTCTATCAAACTAAGAAATAAAATGAAAATCACTTCCGACCAAATTCAGTTTCTGAAAAGCATCCTAAAATCGCTTGTTTCTAAACTAGTTTTCTTTTCGATTGAAATCCTAGCCAAATTAACTTATTTATATAATTCTTTCTTAAATGTGCTCTTTGGTTCAATACCCTCAGACATTTTTTTAATTTTTTGAAAACTCTTCACACCGGAAGTAGGTCTAAGGGCTAAGTCAATCTTTGCATTGACTAACACTAGCGCTCGTAGTGGTATAAAAGGCAAACTGCTGATCTAATCGACCGGATATGGTTGAGTTTCCGGTAAACAATCATCAGTCTACCGCGGGTCATCTTGCCGGTAATTCGTAGGTAACGTTTAGTGTGTCTTTTACGTTTGGAAATGTCGAGAAAACAACGAATGATGACTACTAATGCACCGACAACAAGATTCAGATGGGCTTGAGTCGGCAATCGAAAGAAAATGTAATAGCCTAAGATGTTTTCAAATTGAGTTCCTTGCCTGAACTGTGGATTTCTTATTATTAATTAGCTCCGGGGAGGGGAGGCGGGGGGGGATGGAGGGGGGAGGAGGGGAGATTTTCCCCTAATCACGGCCCGTAGTTACACTACTGGTTCATTCACAAGTTACGCGCAACATTGCCATTGTCTCAGAGGATAAAGCCGCACTATAGTCCGGCCGCTGAGAGTACGGACTCTGACGTTTGGTGATGGTGTGATAAGAAGGGTAAAGAGAATAATATAGCCAACTTACGGCTATTGATAGAACCTTGAAATTTGCCATCATTATGCACTAATTCTTCTCTAGCGTCTTCATTATATAACGTGGAAGTCCCACACCCCAGGTGCAATTTTATGCATCATTTTGTTATTCCGACACTAAACCTAAATTCTTCGATCGCAGTGGAATTCCGCCTATGTTGGCGAAGTCACTGGAGAAGAATGTTGTCACCTGTACCAATCAGCGGCTTTCCCGGTAAGTGGGACTTTAAATTTAGCTGGATGTTGACAAGGCTCTCCTCTGTAGTCCAGTTGCTCTGTGTGTTGGTGCAGGTTTGTTGTTTTATTGTCTTGTGTATGCACGCATACCGGTTAAATGTGTGTAAGTATATTACTTTAGTAATGTGGTCAGCGGTTCGTCAGAATTCATTGAAAACCATGTGAAAAATTCTATGTAGTCTACGTTGTTTTGTATTTCGCGGTTCAGAACCGGCAACGCTGTCTCCCTCCCTCATGAGAAATCTCAGCGCCGAACACTCAACGACTGGACTGAGTTCCAAGGGGAAATCTCATCTTCAAATATAAAGCTTGACCGTATCATTCCTATTTATCTTAATAACAAAAGTTATCATTCATTTGTAATGGTCTAAAGATGTTATTTCGTTGCTCTTGATAAAACGTGCTCAAATCCTTGCTAGCTATTAGGTGTAATGTGTTATGTTTAGGATTGAACACTGCGGTAAATCAAATCACAACTTCAAAATACACATTCCTTGTTCTTGCGATTCCCAGTTCTGGTTTGCTGGATTGGGAACTAAAGCTTACTGATTGAGGCTTGCGGAAATCACTTCTTTCATGGAGCCGATCTGGCTTTAAGCCCTGACCCAAAACCACCACTCATGCAAGATAGCACTTCGTGGTGTAGCGGTGATTCCCGGCTCTGCCAAGAAATTGTAATTTCAGTGTCTGGACTGGAACGGGCTACATTCAGCTTGGTGAGGCAAAACTGAGAAGAGGTGGGTTTGATTCCTACCACAGCTATCCTGGATGTGGTTTTCCGTGGTTTCCCTACATCTAATTCAGGTAAATGCTAAGGTTGTTCCCAACATAAGGTCACGGCTGCTTATTTCCCATTCTTCTCATCAATTTACAAATACACACAATAGCACAGCCATCACAATAACAAAGGTTATCACACAAATTCCACACACAAGCAACCATAAGGTTATAAGATGCTATCCTTCTATATAAAAGTGTCAAAGTTTTACTTATCATTAAAAGAAGGGGCATAGTTGCGCCTACAGAATATGTTTACATCACCAGTTGCACCGGCTTTGTGAAGCCCCCCCTCCTCGGCGCGCCGCTCCTCGAGTTGCATGCGCATGTTTGACAACTTCTCACACCCGTAATTTTTGGTTTACGAAAGTGCTGATTACATATTTTTGTGAGTTTTGATGTGCTTAACAACATTTATTTCAGTACTTTTTTCATTCCCATGACTGTAAAAGGTGAAAAATCGACATTGAACATCAAGATGGCTTTTAACGCTACCCTATGAGAGTTTGTTTAAGTGATTTATAATAATTATTTCGATTGTTATCTAGGTTATTTAGTGTCAATCTGGTTTGCTGGATTGGGAACTAAAGCTTACTGATTGAGGCTTGCGGAAATCACTTCTTTCATTGAGCCGATCTGGCTTTAAGCCCTGACCCGAAACCACCACTCGCAAGATAGCACTTCGTGGTGTAGCGATGATTCCCGGCTCAGCCAAGAAATAATAATTCCAGTGTCTGGGCTGGAACGGGCTACACTCAGCTTGGTGAGGCAAAACTGAGAAGAGGTGGGTTTGATTCCTAACACAGCTATCTTGGATGTGGTTTTCCGTGGTTTCACTACATCTACTTCAGGTAAATGCTAAGATTGTTTCCGACATAAGGTCACGGCTGCTTATTTCTCATTCTCATCATCAATTTACAAATACACACAATAGCACAGCCATCACAATAACAATGGTTATCACACAAACACCCAAATACACGGGGCTATATGACCACGATGTTGCAGCCCCAAAAATAAGCAAGAAAAACTATATTTTAAAGCCCGGCTGGCTGTGTGGGTCACTGTTACGTTCTCACTTGCTGTTCCCAAGGTTGAAGGATCGAATCCTGGCGCGGTCAGCTGACATTTGAGGGTGCGCAAATGCGAAGGAGCCATGTCAGTACATTTACTGGCACGTTATAGATCCCCTTCTGGGCAAAATTCTGTTTTTTTTTGTTTTGTTTTTTTAGCGTATGGCTTTTAGTGCCGGGAGTATCCGAGGACATGTTCGGCTCGCCAGTTTTGTAGCTGCTTCGAGACGTACACCCAATGGGTGAACTACAAGTACCGTTGGGGAGGAAAGTTGGGATGGAAGGTCGAGGAGTTGGAAGGTAGCGGCTTTGGCCTATAGTTAGGGACCAACCCCGGCATTTGCCTGGAAGAAAGATGGGAAACCACAGAATACCATTTTCAAGGTTGCCGGCGGGGGGATTCGAACCTCCTCGCCTCCCGGATGTGAGCGACTGCCAGCAGTCACGCCGTAACGACCACGGCTAACTCACCCGGTAAAATTCTGGTACCCGGGCGTCTCTAAAAGGGTAGTAAAACAAATAATATTGGCTCAGATCGTTGAGGCACTCGCTTAACTGCGCCTGGGGTGGGGGACGGAGATCTAATCGCAATGCAGTCATCCGAGAAGGGGTTTTCCAAGGTTTCCTACTTCCAATCAAGGCAAAACTTCAAGATGTTACTAAGCGACTGCCTCTTTTTAATCCTCAACCTAGTCATAAAAGCAAACAGTAGAGCCCTTATTATCCGAGGTAATGTGGACTGATTGCCCCTCGGTTAATACGGACAAACCTGGCATTTTCGGTTATAAATTACTTGTATGCTTGTATGGAAATTCCTACCAATGGAGTACCACATTTAAACTTCATTTCATACCTTACTGAATTTAATTTTTTACAGTATGAAAACAAAGCGGAATAAGTTTACAGTAATACAGGAAGAATTGCTCAGCAACAGTTAACTTTTAGTATGTGTGATTTATCTATTTTTGTTATGAACTACGTTGGATAACCGTGCAGGCATAGTACGACATTTCTTCTTCATTTGATTCTCAGTAAGGCGTTAGTATCGCACCATCCATGGTTATAACATGTTACACTATATAGGCAATGCAACCATCGTATGTACAATCATCAAACAGAACCCTGTAATTTCTCGTAAACCTGTAAACGCACTCAGTGCAGTATTTATGGAAATCATGAAGATTTTAATCAAAGTTGTGTAGTCTATAATATCTACCGATTAGCCTCAGAATTTTCATACGAGTGTCTTAATTACCATTATAGACGAGTTGCATACGAATGTTTATGTTCGAAGATAATTATAACTTTATTTTATGTTCTAACATACATATTCATAAATATCTGTCGAGATTCAGTCTCTTGAATTGAGTGATCGGAGTGCAAGCGCTGGGTTTGTTGTCTGTACTTTACAAGCTGACCCACGCATGCGCTCTGACTGCTTGGCAATGCCATATGTTTACAGCCTGCCGTTTAGCACCAGCATTCACTCAAACTGTCACTGAAGTCTTACGAAAGCAATCCATGTGTAGAAATTGGAGTTTGGGATATAAAGGTACAGTGCTATTTCTTTTCTCTAATTCGCCAGTTTATTTACGCGAACATATGGGACGGTCCACTTTCCATGTCGGTAATTTATATAGAAGGATGCTGTGTTGCAATCTTCTGGATGTAGATTCACACATTTCTTGCATATTTCATAGTATTTTCTTGTTACCGTAAAGGTTCGTGCTGATTTGTTTGTCTTTGTGTTTGGGATTGTAACTACAATGGTTGATCTGATATCCAATTTCAAATCATGTAATTCATGTCCGACATGTTGGATTTTGAACGCATGTGTGGAGCTATCCTTACCTAATTGGTCAATGAATGAAAATATTGAGCTCTAATTGGTTGGAGAAACTGTATCATAATGAAAATTAACTATAATGACTATCATTATGATACAGTTTTCTGACATATGATATTGACATTCGACATCGTCGAACATAAATATGTTTATAAGCCAAACATACGAGCCCCCAACTACCAAGCCAGTCTGTGAAGACCGCACATCAATAGCACTTCTCATTTCCGAAATATTTGAGGTGCAATTTTTAGGTGACTCATCCTGTATACCACAGGTTCATACCAATTAGTTGTAGCCTAAGAAGGTAGGTCATGTGTGGGACGTAGATGAGGCTAACAGGTATGTCTTAAGTTGGGTGCAGAGTACTGTCCGTCAGCGCATGACCTCTACTGCGCTGTCCAACCAGTTGACAATCTGCTTTGCCCTTGACTGATGGCCTAACGGCGTGGGATTCAAAGCTCTTCATCACGAAGTGGGTGAGTGGATAGCGTGTCGGGCTACTAACCCCAAGATTGAAGGTTCGCTCCTGGCCGTGGTAAGTGATTTTTGAAAGGCGGCAAAAATGCGAAGCGCATGTCATACGATGTTGGCATGTCAAAGTACCCATTTGAATTCAGTAGGCCGTGTTCATAATGGCAAAATTAATCTCGGGATTTTCCGCCAACACAAAGTTCCTTATTTCTCTACTAGAAAGCGCTATAGTGTTCAAGGAGATTAGATATCTAACCTCCTTGACTTTCATAGTGATTCAAGGAACAAAGAAATTCGACATGCAAGCTACCCTCTGGGTGTCAAATTACAAAGCTTGCACCCGATACCCGAGGCCATACGATATTATTATTGTTTTTATTATCACAAAGTTAAGGCTCTTGAATGTTATTCAGCGACTGGCAGTAAGCCGGTTGTAGTTGCATCGAGCCAGTTTATATTTTAACGTTGAGGTTTATAAATCAGTTATGGACGAGAATGAGACATAGTGCACTATGGCTTACAACTAAAGCCCTGCGCGGAAGCGGATATCCGCGGATAAACCCACGGTTATCCGCAACATTTTTCGCCATGTGGATATACTTTGCATGTCTTTGCGGATAGCGGATAAGCTGCGGATAATGTTTGGAGTAAATTTGCGGATAGGTTTTGGAATACAGTCCGAACTTGTTGAATATCATGGGGAAAGTTGGGTAATATGCGCACCAATGTTTTTCGAGTTGATAGTACAACTAGCAACTCAGTTCACTGCTACTCTAAAGCTGTCATCGTACCTATCAGATAGGGACAGTCAGCATGATGCCAGTCGCTATGTGATAACCGGAGGCTTGGATGAAGAAACTTAACACGTTGCATGTTATTTTTGTAGCCAGGAAATAAGAAGGTAAGCTTACAGTTGTGATTCAATTATTTAAAATTAATTGTAGTTTTAAATGCCAGTATATACAGTGGTTTTTCATGTATTTATTTTTCAATATAATAGATTAGTTTACCGGGATTCAGTGAGTTACGTTTTAAAAGCAGAGTGGGGTATGGCGCGCAGATCATATATGATACAAGTACTACAAATACAACGCGACATTAATGGCAAAATATTTCTTGTTTGTTCTCCAGATGCCAAGACATTAAACGCGGAAAACGGAGAAAAACTCCTACCCAGCAGAAAATGTGCAGAAATCTCGACGTGCAATTAGGGCTGATGGGAGGAAAATAAGGGAAGTGGGGTCGAAGTTTCAACATTCCCCAGTCAATCCTACCAAAGCAGTTGCTGCAAAATTGTCTTGCTCTACCTCGTCTACTCCGTGAAGCTGTTTTACCAACGAAATGGAGTCATAATTATCCGAATACCTTTTGACTTTGGCAAAATTATTTTATGGCTTAACGCCCACAAAGCTTGTCAGACGGTTCGAGTTCAAGTTTGCAGAGGAGAATAAGATTCCCCATAATTTCCATAAAGTTAAAAGTCTAGCAGGCAAATATTGGTTGTATGATTTCTTGAAGAGATATCCTGCATTAACGTTGAGACAACCTGAAAGAACAAGCCTAAATTGGATTGCCTCCTTTAATGCTGACGAAACGAAGATATTTTATTTTAATATCCAAAACTGCAGAATTTTAGTTCATTGCATTGTTATGCTTTTGTAAAAAGCATTGGAATATTCTTATGTTAATGCACAGTGCAAGTTTCTGCCAATTCACATTGTATTAGTATGGCTTTCCAACACACATCCCATACGCACAATTTCCCAACCCATGCGCATGATTACCCTGCAGGGTGGGTAATCGTGCGCAAATGCATATTTGCGAGATTTCGAATTATAGTCCACCAAATTTATTTTTGAATTAAATTTGTTTCGGCACATCGAATATAGAGTTACTAAGGCTCCTTTATTCATAACTGCAGTTGTGTTATCTATTATTTCATCATCCCAAGACCGATTCTTGCTTAAGTGCGCACAATTCCCCCACTCTCCCTTATTAGGGCCCGGATGTTTATGACATATCATATTTTTCCGTTATGGTTTTTCATGACAAATGTAAGATGATGATTTACGCTAATCCCATTCAAATTATGTCATTAGCATAATTAACACTCCGAACTGAAAAGGGTTGCAATTCTGGCTGTGTAACATTCATTTTAGACATAGCACATGACATACTGTACAGTACATAGCCTAAGGGTTCGACATGCTGCTCAAATGTCTAAAAGATAAAGTATAAAGCAACACATTGAAAATATTATTGCAATAACAAACGTGTGGGTAAAAGTCGCGTGGATGCAGGGCGGATGGGGATAAAAGTTGTGAGGATGCGGGGTAGATGCGGATAACAGTCGTGCGGATGCGGGACGGATACGGATAACAGCCGTGCGGATGCGGGGCGGATGCGGATAACGTTTTGTCTATCCGAGCAGGGCTCTACTTACAACAAACTGGCTGCAAGCAGAGGCCAAGAAAAGTGTTTTTACATTTTAGAAGTATTTTGGTGTGAATTCATCACACTTACAATTTATCCAGTCACAATAGTTGTTGTTGATAATGCGTATGCTGTTGTCGTTTCATTTCAGGTCTTTGGATCGTGGTCATACAGCCACGTCTTCTTGGGTGTATGTAATTTTGTCTGCTGACGTGCTTTATTGTGATGCACTGGTGAAACTAGGATTTGCTTCTGGAGAGGGAACAGCGGAGTCAAATCTGAACTAATTGCGTTCTTTGGTTTTATGTATGTTGTTTTCTACCTTTTTTTTGCTTTGTGTGTTTTGGTTGTGTGTTTGTTTTCTGCTTTTGCTCCTGTTTTCGAATTTCGCTTTTTGCTTTCTGTATTTTGTTTTTGTTTTGTTTTCGGTTCCTGCTTTAGCTTTTGTTTTCGATTTTTGCTATTTTTGTTTTCTGATTTTGAATTTTGCTTTTTGCTTAGTATTTTTGGTTTTTGGTTTTGCTTTCCGCTTTTACTTAAGTTTTCGAATTTTGCTTTTTACTTAATGTATTTCGTTTTTGTTTTTGTTTTCGGTTCCTGCTTTTGCTTTTGTTTTCAAATTTTGCTTTTATTGTTTGTTTTCTGCTTTTGAATTTTGCTTTTTGCTTTGTATTTTTTGTTTTGTTTTCGGATTTTGCTTTAGTTTTCGAATTTTGCTTTTTACTTTCTTTATTTTGTTTTTGGTTTTGTGTTTGGTTTCTGTTTTTGCTTTTGATTTCGAATTTTGCTTTCTTTGTTTGCTTCCTGCTTTAGAATTTTGCTTTTTGCATTGTATTTTTGGTTTTGTGTTTGTTCTTTTGTTTTCCTTTTTTTTTTCTTTTTGCTTCTTGTTTTGGTCGTTTAATAAAGCTTTTTGCTTTGTGTAGGGGGCAAAATAAGACAATCCATGAAAGCAAACTACAAGTTTTCATGTTTGATCTCGATAGAATTTGAGACGTTATATTTGCACCTCTCAATGTGTCTAACACAGAATATTTTAGGCAAGTAAAGATAAATGTTCTCAAATTATTATGCATAATCCTGTCGTTCGTCATCAATCTGAAAATAGACATTATTTTTCGAAATACAAATTTCATCGAATTACGTTTCTTTTTTAAATTATTTGGCTTTGGGGGGGGGATTGATCTTCCTAATCATCTTGCGTAATGACACCACTGTTGTGATAGCTGTATTTGTTTGTGTATTTCAAATTCAGGTGGGGATTGGGAAGGAGGCGGCCGTAGCCTTCATTTAGGAACCATCCCGGCATTTGCGCAGAGTTGAAACGGGAAGCCACCGAGAATTACTTCCAGGATGACTGAGGTGGGAATCGAACTAATTTCTTCTCAGTTTCGCCTCATGAGACTGACTGTACCTCGTTCCAGCCCTCAGATTAGAATTACAGTTTTGGTAGAACTGGGAATCGAACCCGATCCTCAGGAAGTGACAGCCAAGAACGCTAGCCAGTGTGTCAGGAGGTGGTTTCCAGTCACATACAATACTGTTACGGCTGCGAGTTTGTGTCATCGCTCGCCGCATGAGTCACAACTGCCCCAGGGCTGGGCTGCGCCCTGCCTCCTGTATTGCGTGCGCCTTATGCAACAGGGCTATTAGGACAAAGGGATAGTCCAGAATATTCGTGACTGGACCAACGATGGAAACCTCGAGAAGCCGTGAACCCTGGATGGATCTAGAAGCATTTATTGAGTCACCGGCCTGCTATATAAGTGCGACCTGTCAAGCAGTGGTGGTTGTGTTTTACGAGCTAGTGTGAGCGATTATTCTGAGCGACAGAAGTGTGGTGACTTGCGAAACATCTAGTGGAGCGGGGAAGTGAGACTCCTACAGAGGAACTGTGTCTTGAGCGAGTGTGTTTATCTCCAGTGCGACTGAAGTGATTGTGCTACATTGTGAAACAGTGCGTAGTACGGTGACAGGCTGGGTGCAGCTATTTCCAGCTAGCGTACGGGACCGGACTCATTAGCGAAGAGGATTAACTGTGGTCTGTTGACAAGTGAAAGGGGAAGTGTTCTCGCCATAAGGAAACTGGAGTAAGGTAATAATTGCTTGTATTTACTGAAGAGTGCTGTATCTTTCTGGCCGCAATAAAGTTAATTATTTCTTTAAGCAGTAATTGGTGTTGTGCTTCCTACCCACCGTAATCCAGTTAACAAAAGTGCCACTAGGGGTGGCACGTAACAATACAGTGGCGTAGCGTAGAGTCACGCTGCACGCCTCCAATTAGTTCAAGTCTAATGGAACCTACCCTTATCCTATACCCTTAGAAACATATGCCAATACTGGTTGCGTGGTGCAATGTAAACGTTCTCGCCTTTTGTGACCGACGTTACAGGATTGAATCCCGGTGCAGTTAGCTGGCATTTGAGAGTGCACAAATTATAGAGAGTCGTGCCAGTTATTCTTCTGGCACGTTAAAGGGCCCCCTTCGGGGGAAAATTAAGGCACCCCAGCGTCTCTAAATACCACAGTAGATAATGGGGCGTAACTCTAATAACATTATTTTAGATATATCAAAAGCGGCTCCATGAAGTTTTAGGTTAGGGAATATATATATTTTACAACACACCATTTCATGTAAAATGAAAGTAGCTAGGAAAACTTATTTTCTATAGGTACAAAAGAAAAAAAGTCTCAAATATTTGTATGTAGTCGAGAGTATATTCTGGTTCATTGGCTTTCTAATTCTTTCTCAAACATCTGCGTTTAAAAGACCTATAACCACTCACATCAGTACAGCCATAGAAATGCAGGTGGTAGCAAAAAATAACAGAATTTTAAATCTGTTATTTAGAAATTGATCTGAATAGCATCTCTATATATGAGCGATTTTGAGATTACGGCTGATTTAACAAATCCAAAATGCCCTCCTTACGTGTGGGAAGAAAAAGGTATTCAAATCAGGACACATCATGCTGTTTTTAAATGCTGAAATAGTCGGTTGGTTTGAAAATAAGACAAGTAGATGAATGAGTAGCAAAACAAGACACATCTAGGCAGGGTCTATTGCGCATCGATCAGCGCATCAGTTGAAAGGGCGCTCTCTGTGTGCTGTTTATGCAATTCTTTCGTGTTCTGTTAGTGCTGGAGTGTTTACATTTGTATCGGTGTGTTAAATCGACTTTATTCTTGTGAAGAGTGATTATTTTATTTTCAAAATAAGATACATCCAATTCCTGAGTTGCAAAACGAGATACACCAGCAAGTTTTAAAACAAAATGTGACACATCAAATATTAAAACGCTTACAAAAAGTAAAATAAAACAGCATGAGTTATGAAACCTTTGGGAAATATTTGTCTATATGACTCACAACTTTCAAAAAAGAGGCATATTTATTTGTCAGTAAACAAAGGACTCATTCAGTTTTTTGTGTCTCCTGAAAATCTTTGTTGAAGTGATGTGTCTTTTTTTGATACCAGACGCCTCATATGTAAAGCTGAAAGCTTGTTTGTTTGTCTGTTCATTTGCCGATCTAAACCGAATTTAGCATACGATACTTACATTTCGTAACACTGCGGGTAAGACTGTTTATTTGAATTTTATGCAGATTTAAGCCCTTTGACAGATACGCATTGGTTAATATAGGCGAAATATCGAATTTGTCGTAAGAAGACCAGATAAAGCTCATTTTGGTCTTGCTAGAAAAAGAACTCGGCAGGTCCTAAAGGGACCATGAAAACTAAGTTATAAGGGCCTAAAGCCAATCGTTTTCGTGATACTCTTCCCGCTCGGGGAATAGTCAAAAAATGGTGAGCTATCACAGCAGCTCATTCAACGTTCCTTCTGAGGGAGTGCCTATAATATTTATTTCCTAAAATATCACAAAAACGTTATAAATAATTACATGCAGCCCTCTTAAATGTACAATACAATCTCGGGTGGGAAATATCATACAAACACATTACTATTATTACTATTGATGTTATTATTATTATTGTTATTAGAGTATTATTATTATATTTTAGTGAGTCAATATTTACGACGTGAATACAGACCAAGTGAAAATCTATGTATGAGTGATTCTCTTGCATATTAACAGCACTACCTGATCATCACCGGCCAAAATAGCAACTTGAATTATACATATAACCCAGTTAACAACTCAAAGAATGCAGGGTATATAAACCCTGTGTAGAAAGGAGTGGCTCATCAGACATTCTTGGAATATGCTAGGAATGTGTGAAGCAAGACAAACTTGCCAATGAGTCTTTACAGTAAATGACTCAGTCTCTCTCGGGCAAAGAACTATAGATGCGAATCTCGTTCGACAGTTAGATCCGATACGAGAGGAATAGGTAAGCGGAGAAGGAGACAATACTGTCGTCTACGTGGTCGCGTGCAGTTCCTGTTGAACTTACTAATTAGCAGAATTTCAATCTTACAGTCAATAATAGTATTTTCATAGTGAAACATTATATAGTTGCATCAGTGCATTACGAAGTTGCTCTTAGAGTTTCCTTAGGAAACTGTCAGTTGTAACTCTCCAGTCGGTCAACACGAATTTGTCCAAAGACTGGGCGGGATATAATGTAGGCTATACAATGTGAATATGAAGTAAATAACACTCCTGGAATAAAATTTATTAGTTATGATCCTTATTATAATGGGACAATTTTAGGATTACGCGTTTCAATCTTCAAGCGGTCATCATCAGACCGTGATCACTGTGTTTAAATTTATACCACAAATGTTATCTAACTACACAAAATTGTAGTGCATATAATTGGTGTTTATATAACGATTCGTAGTTTGAATCTCGTTATATACGGTTAGTTAGTATTTTATATATGTCTGTGAATTAATTAATTATAATAGTGTTCAAAACTAATACGTGTATTTTTACCTGGAGCGTTCTTTAGTTATTATTCATATATTAATACATTGCACTCCGCCCAGTGAATGGACAAGTTCGTGTTGACCGACTGAAGAGTTACAACCGACAGTTTGTATAGGCAACACTGCAAGAATGGCTTCAAAATTTACCATTTTTTGGTAAATACATTAACGATTACAAATAAGAACTTTCGTTCACTGGAGGTGAGATACATCCAAAGTACACATCAATTTGTGAAATGTGAACATTGTGTAGTCTACGATATGATTATTGATAAGTGCAGGGAGATTCTTTTGCTGGAGCGGGGCCGGCGGCCGACTGCTGGGCGTGCGTGCCTTCCGCCAGCCAACCGAGCTCGGCCCGCAGGGTTGCGTAAGGCAGAGGTGAGCTAACCAGGGTCATTACCCAAGTCATTAAGTCACTAAACTTTCATCAACGAGGGTGTGTAGTGGCAGCGCATAGATAACAAGGTAACATAAACAACAGCTGCAAGATTTAATTAAAGAAGCACAGATGTTCTTTTTTTATTTCTTGGCAATCTGGATGACCTCAAGTCACCAGTTAAAGGTTAGAATCTGGATGACCTCAAGTCACCAGTTAAAGGTTAGAACTTATCTTTTCACAGAAGTTACTAAAAATTTTCTTCTGCTGACAGCGAGTAACTTTGGAAAATACATAGTTACATTATGTAGCTACTCCTGCACCCTCCTGCGTGTTTACTAAAATTAATCAAAGCATGGACCTAAGCTCGTTTGATGTTCAATTGAGGGTTAATTGAAAATACAAAGTGTACAAACCAATTACCTGTAGTCTAGTGGAGCTGGAGAACAATTTACGGCAGCAGATATCCCTCACAACAGAAGGGAATTACAACGTGTAAACGCTAATTTATTTACACGGTACAACGCCTGTCTGTCAGCTGAAGGAGAACACTCAGCATCTCCCGTGGATAGGTAAGTTCATTAATCAGGATTTTCTGGTGAATTCACCATTAATTACTGTACTTTGTTACGGTTTCCACCTGTGCGCAATCCGCGGAGTGAGCTCGGCTGGCTAGCGGAAGGCGCGTGCTCACGGCAGCCGGCCGCCGGCCCCGTTCCAGCAAAAGAATCACCCTGTATTTTAATATGCTTGTTTTCTACATGATCATTAACTAATATATTGTGTACCATTTATTAGGATGTCTCATAAGTAATGTCCTTTTTAAGCTTGGTGTTTTATAAGATAGAATTGTTTTTCTTTGGTTCACCAATGCTATTTCCAGGAGGCCATGACTAGAATTGCGTATATTGCGAGAATATATCAGTCGCCAGTGTTGTTGATACACAATCAAAAAAGTTATAGGCCTACTACTTACAACGTTGGAGGTTAGCCTCCTTCTAAAGCACTATTGGAAGAAGATTCCAGCATACAGCCATGAACGTCCACCTTCAGATGACCATCATTTTCATTCCATGGCCCATTTCTTGCGAGGAAAAAAATTGGAAAACATTGAAGCTGTGGAAGTGGGTCTCACCGAATACTTTGCATCAAAGCTCAGAGACTGATACAGTCGCGGGATAATAAACCTCGCTTAAAGATGGTTCAAGACCGTAGAATCTGACGGCCTGCAGGCTACTTTGAGAAATAGTTTAATTTATTGTCAGAAAACTTTCCAAATAAAATTTTCTTTACAAAAAGGACATTAGTTATGAGACATCCCCTATTAATGCCAACTTTATAAAATGGTTAGTGTGCCGCTGGTGTAATCTGGATTCATGTTAATATGATATTAAGAGGTAAATTATCCAATGAATATCTTGGATAAGCGGCTTCGGTGGCGTAGTTGGTAGCATGCTGAGCTTCTATGCCCAAGATAGCGGGTTCAAAGCCGGCCGAAGACGTCGGATTTTTAAGAGCGTTAAAAATTCTCAGTATGCCTTCCTTCGGAGGGGAAGTAAAGCCGGCGGTCCCATGTCATAGATTTATGGCATGTTAAAGAACCTTCCACTAATTACACCTGTGTGAAGCTAAATTGGATAGGTTAAGAATGTAAACAACGCTCTTAGGTTTCTACGTTCGTTGCCAAGAGCCGACTGCGGGGGCATCTGGTAGCTAAGTCCTGAACTAGGCCTAGTAGTCGTTGACGGTGGCGTTTGGCGGCAAAACTAGGAACTATTTGAAAAATTTTAAGTTGCAGTCTGTACTTAAATTAAAAAACAGATACACACACTAATACAGTCATCACAATTAACACCGGTTATCAGACAGATTCTACACACGCCCAAAGTACACGGGGCTATATTACCGCGTTGTCGCAGCCCCTAAACTGAGGAACCAACCAACCAATATCTTGGATGAACAACTTTTCAACACTTCTTGGCCGTGGTCCAAATGGACTGAAATTTCCCAACATTTCACCAAACTCTGGGTCCGTCATCCTCAGGGAGCATCAGTTTGTGGCAGTCAGAAATGAGGAACCGAAATACCTCAACGGGGCAACCGCGCTAAAGAAATCTGTCGAGCACGTCATCCCAGGCGCCCAGTAACTGAGATGCAGGCAGAAGAAAACGAACTACTGCTGGCAAGTGCTTATTTTCCGTACGCAAGTAAAGAGACAAACCCGTATACTAATGGCTCACACGAAGACCACCTACAGGTCAACGAAACGATCCAGAGGCTACTGAGATCCAGTTAATTTCTATCTCCCTTTCTAATTGTTAGTTCATAGCAGGAAGACAACTATAATAAATTGTATATGTATTACGGTGTAAGACGACTTCAAAATTTGGACTACAAACAGTCCATCGTTCTTATGAACACGAACATAAATGAGAGGGCATAAATATAAAACTCCAGCCATGGTAGAGCCACGGGATGATGAGTAAATATTGATATTGTTGTTGTTTCATATAGGGGCTTGGACATGGCGACCATTGATTATCAACCTGTTCTCTTGTGGTATCTGTAGTATAATGTGCATTTGTAACTGTGACTAGCATTGGGAGAGAAACGTCCTTTGGCCTTAAGTTAGTTAGTACCGGGTGAGTTAGCCGTGGTCGTTACGGCGTGGCTGCAGGCATTCGCTCACATCCGGGAGGCGAGGAGGTAAGAATCCCCCCGCCGGCAACATTGAAGATTGTCTTCAGTGGTTTCTCATCTTCCTTCCAGGCAAATGCTGGGATTGGTCCCTAACTATAGGCCACAGCCGCTACCTTCCAATTCCTCGTCCTTACAATCACACTTTCCTCCCCAGACAACACTCCACACGCGACGATACTTGTAGCTCTCCCCATGGGTATCCGCATAGAAGCAGCTACAAACTCTGGCGAGCCGAACATGTCCTCGTACACACCCGGCACTAAAAGCCATACGCTAAAAATAAATAAAAATAAAAGTTAGTTAGTTAGTTACTGTTATTTTAAGGGTCGGAACAGTGAGGTCATCTGCCCCTAGGCATTAAGTCAGCAATTATCCTAGAAATGATATAGGGTAGACGTAGGAAACGACAAAAAACGACTTTTAGTTTGGCTAAGGTGGGAATTAAAACCACCTCTACTTAGTTTTTCTCAAGGGGCTGAGTACACCCCGTTCCAACCGTCAGACCAGAATTAAATACCTTGGCAGAGCCTGGGATCTAGCCTGGAACTCAGCGGTGACATCCATGAATGCTGTCCTCTACACCACGAGGTGGTCTCAAAATAATTTCATGGGATGATATCCGTATATAAGTTACTAAATAAATAATTGACTAAAGTACGGTAAATAATAATAATTTATTTTATTTATCGTATGGCTTTTTTAGTGCCGGGAGTGTCCGTGGACATGTTCGGCTCGCCTGAGTCTGTAGCTGCTTCCAGCGGACACCCTAAAGGGTGAGCTACAAGTTCCGTTTAATTTCAAGTAGTTCCAACTTTCGCCACCAGATATCAATGATACCTAGTGGTGAACGTTGGAACTTTGATAGAGCGTTCTGACGAAATCTAACCTAACAATTTTGCTTTACACAAATTTAGTCTGTGAAAGGATCTTTTAGATGCCATAAATCTATGACATGGGACCGCCGGCTTTACTTCCCCTCGGAAGGAAGCCATACTGAAGGATTTTTAACGCTCTTAAAAAATCCGACGACTTCGGCCGGGTTTGAACCCGCTATCTTGGGCACAGCAGTTCAGCATGCTATACCGACTACGCCACCGAAGCGTATGGCCTTGGGTGCCGGGTGCAAGCTTTCTTATTTGACACCCAGCAGGGCAGCCTGCATGTCGAATTTTGTTGTTCCTTGAAGCATATGAAAGTCAACGAGGTTAGATATCTAAGCTCCTTGACACTATAGCACTTTCTAGTAGAGAAATGAGGAACTTTGTGTTGGCGGAAAACCCCGAGATTAATTTTGCCATTATGAACACGGCCTACTGAATTCAAATGTTTTTTTTGACATGCCAACATCGTATGACATGGTGTCGTAATTTTTGCCGCCTTTCTAAAAATCACTTACCACGGCCAGGAGCGAACCTGCAAGCTTGGGGTTAGTAGACCGACACGTTGACCACTCACCCACCGTGACAAGCAGTACGGTAAATGATAGCAATGAAAGAAATGCGTGTGTCGCCCAGCCTCTGATAGAACAATTAATATCAATTCGCTTGGCGTGACCCGACTGATGCATGCTCGACCACCACGTGTGAAGGTACAGTACTGTACTTGGGGATCGTGTTCAATTAGTGAATGTTCTTCTCCCACCAGGTACATTCCGCTTCTCGGATTGGAACCTTCATTCACAGTCTCGCTGCGTGTTGCTCACTATATCCATCCATTAAGCTAATTAAAACATTTTACTCAGGGTTGTATGCTTGCTTAGCCATGGCGGTCACGTCGCCTACCAATGTGTCCACACATGCTGCGGCCGATGTTCTAACGTGACCCTCCAACGAGGTCAATGTTACTAGAGACTTGGGGATCAAACAGGAACCAAAATTACACATGCAGACACGTTTTACATGACAGGCATTGCATGTTGGATTATTGCGTATTACGACCACAGGTGGCTGGTAGGATTAGTGACCGCGATCAGAGCTAGAAGATCTCAGCAGAGTTTACGCGAGGTATGCGACAGGTTAGAGCAACAGCAGACCGCGGAGGTCAGAATGACTCTAAGTCCATTAAAAAAGATTGAAGTTCTGAAAATAAATACTTAAATTACGCATAGGTTTCATGGAGACTGGTTGGTTGGTTGGTTGGTTGTTTCCTCAGTTTAGGGGCTGCGACAACGCGGTCTTGTAGCCCCGTGTATTTCGGGTGAGAGTAGAAAATGAAAATGAAAATCCACAGCCTGCTTCCAGTCGAATGACCGGGTCAGGAAATGGAATAAACGAAGCCCCCATCTAGCGGCGAGGATATGAACTGTGCCGGCTGCCGAAGCCTGTCGCACTCCTCTGAGGCAATGATTAAGTGAATGACAGATGAAATTAAATGATAGTGGAGAGTGTTGCTGGAATGAAATTTTGACAGGGAAAACCGGAGTACCCGGAGAAAAACCTGTCTGCCTCCGTTTTGTCTAGCACAGATCTCACTTGGAATGACCGGGATTTGAACAATGGACCCAGCGGTGAGAGGCCGGCGTGCTGCCGCCTAAGCCAAGGAGGCTGAGGGTGAGTGTAGAATCTTTGTTAATTGGGGTTAATTATGATGGCTGTATTAGTGTGCGTTATCTGTAATTCAGATACGGGCTGCAGACGATCAATTTCAAGTAATTCCAACTTTTGATACCAAATGCTACCATCAACGACAGCTGCAAACTTGGTTACTAGATGCTACCACAACCAGCACCTGGCGACGAACGTTGGAACTTAATTGAGCTTTAATCCAATTTAACCTACACATTTAGCTTCACACAATTGTAGTTAGTGGAAGGTTATTTTACATGCTATAAATCTATGACATGGGCCTTACATCCCCTCCGAAGGAAGGAAGTCATACTGAGGGATTTTTTCGCTCTTAAGAAATCCGACGACTTAGGCCGGGTTTGAACCCGTGATCTTGGGCATTCAAGCTCAGTATTCTACCAACTACGCCACCGAAGCCACTTTCATGGAGACTTCTTCAACAGTTTTGTAAACTTCTTCATCGTAAGTTTCTCCACTACTCTGAAAAATTTGTTGTTGTTAATTGATTTGGGGATTTGCAACATCGTGGTCATGTATCCCCGTGTAGACTACTTGAGTGTGTGTAGAATTTGTCTGATAACCTGTGTCACTGTGATGTCTGTACAAGTGTGTGTATTTGTAATTGATGCTAGGATTTGGATGGGAGTTGCCACAGCCTTAATATAGGAACCATCCCAGCATTCACCTGGATTTGAAGTGGAAAACCATGGAAAACCACTTCCAGGATGGCTGAGGTGAGAATCGAACTATCCTCTTCTCAGTTTTTCCTCACGAGGTTGAGTGTAATTCGTTCCTGCCCTCAGACCGGAATTGAATTTTCTTGGCAGTGCTGGGAACCGAACCCAAGATCCAAGAATGTTAGCCCCTACACTTCGAGGTGAACACTTTATTTAAAGAAATAGTGGAAATGATGGGACAGAGGCATGTCACGTTATATGTGCATTCAATAATATTGGTCTGTTAGGTAGTCAGCCCGAAGGCTGGTCAGATCCTTCGAACACACCGCCAAAAACTAAATGCACTACTCTAATGAGACGCATTATGATGATGATGATAATTGTTGTTTTAAGGGGCCTAACATCTAGGTTATCGGCCCCTGTGAGACGCATTAGGCAAGATGAGTAGTGAGATCATTTGTCATTGCTTTCCTGACATACATCATCATGCTGGAAGCCATTTTTCAGTGTTGTCTTAAGAATCGAAATGATGGCTTTTCAGTCGATCAACACGATTGTACCGAATTGTAATTGGTGTTTTTCTAAACGTGAAAAAAATACATGAGATTAATAAAAAAATAGCTTCTTGAGGTTGAGTGTAACCCGTTCCAGCCCACACAAGATAATTAAATTTTCTTGGCAGAGCCAGGAATCGAATCTGGACCTCCTGGGTGACAGCCAAGAATGCTAACCACTAATCTATTAATTTATTAATCTCGTATAATTTTTCTCAGGTTTAGGGAAACACCCATTAAAATTGAGTACAATCATGTTGACCGACTGAAAAGCATTAGTTTGGATTTCCTGACTTTCAATGCTTCCGTGTCCTGCGCTAATCGTTTCATCTCTACATAGCTTCCACACCATACATCCAAGGCAATCTGTTTAACATATTCTAATTTTGGTCTACCCCTACCATTGTTATCTTCGACCATTCCTTCCATAGCTAAGTTTGCTATACTTGGGTATCTTAGAACGTGTCCTACCAACCTATCACTTCTCGTCATTAGCAGTCGCCACAAACATCTATCCTCACCCAGTCGTCTTAATACTCTTCTTTTGTAACCCTATCTCCCCATCTGATTTTCATCATTCTCCTGTAACACCACATTTCAAACACGTCGTTTCTCCTCTTTTCTGCTGCATCAATAGTCCAAATTTCACTTCCATATAGTGCCTTGCTCCAGACAAAACTTTCAAAAACGACTTCCTGATACCTAACTCTACATTCGATGTCTACAGATTCCATTTCTGTAGAAATGTTTTCCTTGCCTGCGCTAACCTGCTTTTTATATCATCTTTGCTTCGCTCATCATTGGTTATTTTGCTTCCTAAATAACAATAATAATAATAATAATGTTATTGGTTTTACGTCCCTTTTAACTACACTGGCTTTTAGAGACGCCGGGGTGCCGGAATTTTGCCCCGAAGGGGATCTTTAACGTGCCAGTAAATGTACTGACACGGCTCCCTCACATTTGCGCACCCTCAAATGCCAGCTGACTGCGCCAGGTTTCGAACCTGCAACCTTGGGCTCAGCAAGCGAGAACGTTACCCCTGAGCCACGCAGCCAGACCCCTCCTAAATAACAGAAGTCTCCTACTTCCATAAGCGTTTCGTCTGCCAATTCGACATCCATAGGGGTTTCTGAACATCTGAGGGCTTCTGCCCCTAATTCTAACACTCTGAACAAACCTTGCCGCCTCCGTAGCGTAACGGTCAGCGTGGTTAGCTACCGCCCCGGAGGTCCTGGATTCGATTCCCGGCTCTGCCTCGAAATTTGAAAAGTGGTATTAGGACTGGAATGGGGTCTACTCAGCCTCCGGTGGTCCAAATGAGTAGAGGAGGTTCGATTCCCACCTCAGCCATCCTCGAAGTGGTTTTCCATGGTTTCCCACTTCGTATTCGGGCAAATGCCGGGATGGTATCTTCTGTAAGGCCACGGCCGCCTCCTTGCCTATCCCTCCCACTCTTCCCTTCCCTTCCCCTCCCTCATGAGGTCCCTGTTCGCTTTGCAGTGAGGCCGCCTGGGCGAAGGGCTGATCACACCTCCCCAGTTGTATCCAATCCGATCAAGTGTTCCCAGCTCTAGGACACAGCCTGGAAAGGCGGTAGTGATGAGTTCCCTCGCTGAGTCCGTGGAACCACTAACCTGGAGGGTAAAATTGACAAAAGGAAAAAAATAATTCTCAGCATCCACAGGCAATGGCTGTGCCCTGAATGTCATTATTCAGCACCTCTCATACCTCAGTAGCTTCCATTTATTCACAGCCATGACTGTGACCGGAAGGTCAGTGTAAAATAAAGCTGGAGGAAATGCCATCCAGCAATGTGCTGATTCAGAATCTCTTGAAGGTTACTACACTGGTATCGGGGACCGGTGAAAGAATGCTGTTTGTGAATGATGGAGTAGCTTGTATATTTGCGGCTACTGGACCGGCGAGTTTTCTGGACCGTCGCGAATATCAAGCGACCACCAGGGATGCTGTTCAATGCGTGACGTCATTCTACACAGAACAATGGGCAGGATGTTTGCGGAGATGAATGACACACAAGACAACAGCTGTTTATCGATACATCACCGCAGGAATCTCCAGGTCATGACCTCATCGCGGTCGGCACGGCGCTCCTTGCAATCCTGGGGTCGTCCCAGACTCAACGTCACATTAGATAACAGTTCAGTTCAATGGATGGTGGGAACAGAAATACAACGAGGTAGTGGGTAAACAGGATGTGGAACTATGTCATTCAGCCCTCATTCTCGTCTTGATGAATCATACTACTGTATGTATTTTATGACGAAATCAATCGGGTCATAACGGTGCTATAAATGGTGACGATTCCGCTTTTAGAAATTTACGCAAATCACCAAAGTGAAAAAACATTCTCTGTAATAGTGAGTGTAGCTTTAGTTGGGACAGAGGTGGTGTAGGTTGCCCGGAAATGAAATAGGGTATTATCCTCGCATTTGCCTGAAGAATTGTGGAAGACCAATGCATAAACCACACTCTGGGTTGGCACTGTTACCGACGGGATTTGAAAATCCGTAATCGTCTGCAGAATTTAGACAAAATACAATTTAAGATTCCCCCTTTCTCAGTGAATTATATTAATACCGGTACATTTTTTTTTTCTGGAAAGTGTTGATGATGATGATTGTTGTTTTATGGGGCCTAACATCTAGGTTATCGGCCCCATCTGGAAAGTATGTTATAAACAGTGTATACTTAGTCCGCCTACTCTAATTGGGTAAAAGTGTGTTAACTGACTGAAACTTATAAATTGATAATTCGTACAGGCAACACTGAAAAAATGGCTTCAATCTTCGCATACGGAAGCACAAGGCATTAGACAAATTCAACATACACACCCAACTACACAGGGCTGATGACCTGGATGTCCCAAGGGCATAACATGAACATGTTTAATGTAAACTGACATCCACGCACAGTCCGGCTCTGTGGCTAATAGGTTAGCGTGCTAGGTTTCGGCCCGAAGGATCCCGGGTTTGTGGGGATTTTACCCCCCTCTGCTTGATTCCCCTGGCTCGGAGACTGGGTGTTCGTGACGTCTTCGAGAAAAATAAATTGAACAATAGAATAAACATAAAAGAGTAAAACGTAAACATTTAAAAGATGTAAATTAAGAAAAATAATAATGATTTTCTCAAGATGTTCAGCAAAGAACATAATATAGCCTACTTTCTCCTAAATGTTTGGGAATACTCATAACTCTTTGGCATCACCCCTAAAACAATCACCTCCACCACCATGTATTTAATAGCCTATTTTCAATTTTGAAAAAAAAAATAGGCTTATGAGATCACCTTTTGTCCGTGTGTGTGAGTGTGTGTGTGTGTGTGTGTGTGTGTGTGAGGTGTGTGTGTGTGTCCCTACCCCTAATAAATTCCAAACGACAGGAGCGATTTCAATGAAACTCGGTAAGTTCATAGCATTATTCCTGGCGACCACGACCGTGCCTTTCAAATTTTGTTACGTCTCACCAATCCAACATGGCGGCTGTGCGAAATATTTCACCAGCATTCAATATCTCCGAAACTATTCCCGATATTACCCTGGAATTTATTACGGTGATAAAGGGAATTACTAGAAGTTCACCTATGTGACATTTGAAAAACTGGTAACTACAAAACCAACATGGCGGCCACGCGAATTTGCGACTTTTAAATAGACGTTTCTCGCGATTTAACCAACCAAACGCATTAAAACTTGGTACAGTATATGTTTATGCACATTGTAATGCTCCAACATCTAACTTCGTTCAATTATTTACATAACCACAAGATGGCGGCTGTGCAAGATATTTAACTGGCATTCTATATCTCTGAAACTATTAGCGGTATCACCCTGAAATTTTGTACGGAGATAAAGACCACTACTGGAAGTTCATCTATAAGACTTTCAAAACCGGTTAACTACAAAACGAACATGGCGGCCAAGCGAATTAGAAAATTTTAAATAGACCTATCTCGCGATTTAATGTTCCAAACACAATGAAATCTGGTACAGGAAATGTTTATACACATTGTAATGCACTGGTACCTAATTTAGTTCAATTGTTTACATAACCTCAAGATAGCGGCTGTGCGAATTTTAAAATTAAGTTTGTATTTCTTGTGTCGTATTCATGCGATCGAAGTGAAAGTTTGAATAATGAACCTACGCAATAATTTTCCTTTAATGGTACATGACTCTATGGCCTAAACATTTAACAATCCAACATGGCGACCATCCGAAATATTTAGACGGCTCTGAAAATCTACGAATATATTATAGCAACCAAACTGAATTTTTTGATGTTCATAGGGGCTATGAACTTAAGTTCACCTATAGGACTTTAAATAACCTGGTGAACGCAAATCCAACATGGCGACGTCGAGAAGTATATATATTCACATGGACGTTTCTCGCAATTTAACCATCCGAGTGCAGTGAAACTTGGTACAGTAAATCCTTATACAAATGTTAATCCACTGGCATCTAATTTATTTCAAATGTTTCCATAACCACAAGATGGCAGCTGTGCCAAATTTTAAAATATCCTTGTTACTTCTTGTGTCCTAATCTTGCGATTGAAGTTTGAATGCTACACGTACTCAATAAACTTCATGTAACAGTACATAACTCTAGGACCTACATATATTAAATCCAACATGGCGACCATCCGTGATATTTAGTCGATTCTCAATATCTACTAATCTATTACAGCAATCAAACTGAAATTTTGTATGTTGATAGTGGCAGTTAACATAAGTAGGATATATGAAAATAGGCTGTATAGTTCTTCACGGAACTACTTGTTTCTTTTATATTGACAATAAAGCCAGTAAGTATGTATCAAATCAATATTATAAACTTTATGATGATTGAATAACAAAACTACTAACTTAATGTAATGCACTCACGTCCGTTAATCTCGGTATTAAGCCTCCAAACTTAAGAATCCTTCGTTTCAGGTATCTTCCCCTTTAAAAATCCGCGGCGATCACAGTAGGTTGGTACTCCAACCTAGCAGTGAATTAGTATATATCTTGTTTGCCTCTTGATTGTTGAATGGGAAGGCAGTTTAAAGCAACCAGGAAGGGTGCGATCCAGCTGGCAGTGCTTAAAGGTATCGGAGCGCGGTTATGGCTAGAAGTTGAGCTATTACAAAATTGCAATACTTCAGGAGGCCAGGGATTTACAAAGCGGAATGTTTGCATAACATCGCAGTGTTATTAACCGACTTAGATACAACGTGTTAGCAAATTAACTCTTGAAATGAACGATTTCTTCACTGCAGTAAGCTACTTATTCATTATAAATAATGTCATACAACGTTTATATTAATTCTATCAGTAGGCTATTTCACATGCAACATACTCAAAATACTGAAATATAGAATAGGCACAAGATATTAGCTGCCATCTTGGCATGTGACAGAGACGGCTCAGCTCTTTTAACTGTAATATTTATATATAAAATTATAATAAATAACGGGTCACGCCCTTTAGGATAGCTTAAACCACCCTCGGCTCGATGATCGGTATTGGTGGATCCTAAGCAATTGATTATAATGCATGCATATTTCACATGGCCGCCATCTTTAAATGGTACGGCTGATGACATTGCAGTTTGGGCACAGGACGCGCCTCATATGAGGGTATGTTTATACCAAATGTCGTCAAGATCCGATGATTAGTTTCGTCGTAATTTAATGTTAAGTTTTGACAATTTGAGTGGCCGTCATTAAGTTTTGGTAAAGATGGCGGCAATATAAAACATGACACTGAGGTGCCCTTTGCTAGTGCTACCTCTGTACCAAATTTCGTTCAATTCGGTTTCATCGTGTTTCAATTGACAGGGGGGACAGACACACACATACACACACGTAGACAGACACACGATTATTTGGCCCTGTGTAAATTTCATAAGACTACTTTCATTTTTTTTTTGCAAAAATCGAAGGTAGGCAAACAATATACATGTACAGTACTGTACGTGGTAAGAATGATGGTGGCTTTTAACCAAGAGCTTTATGAAAAGACGTTCAGTTACAAGCTAGCCATGAGGAAATAAGAAGCGATTCAGGCAATGACGCAGAGCATTGACAGCCTTATCTGAAGTCACAGGATGCAAGCTGTGTGTGAATCATGAGGACAGTCACGCTGTGATGAATCAACCAGAGCAGATTGGCAGGGGAACCACCGCGGAGTGTTAACGTCAGCATCTTTATGACAACACTGGATTGCCTCCCAACACCGCAAAATTGTGAAATAAGCCGTTTTCGCGGAAACAATGCAAAATTACATAAATATGTTTACGCAGATCAGAATAATCCAGGGAATTATGAATTAATCAAGACTAAAAACGAATAATTTAGGCCCAGGGAAAAAGCACTTACGAAGCAGTTACGTCATTAGGCGGAGCTAAGAGGAGGTCTTGGGAAGGAGAAAATAAAACTCATTCGCCCACATAGCTGAGTAGCCTTGTAGATTTTATTTAAAATAAATAGACGATCGATTTTCAGGAAACGAAATGATAATGTAACGTTTGGATTATAGGGAACATAATGATATATTTTTCAAAAACGTGCGACGTCTGTTTCAAAGATAGTTCCAAGAAGAAGACAAAAGTAATTTATTTTTGCAAATTCTCAATATATAATCAAGGTTTCAGCCAGAGAGCATGCAGTATTCGTCAGCCAAGTGAGGCGTTACGCTGTATCAGAAGCAGTTCACCATCAGTAAGCGTAGAGGCGCTACACGCTGTACCACAAAATGCAGAAACGCTGCATCATATCAGTCGCAGTTAAGTCAAGCCCGGAGAGGCTCAGCGCAAATTCGCACAGTACATAAATATACAGTACGCAGTATTATCAGGCTGCCTGGACGGAAGTTCGTCCTCACGTTAGTAAAAACTCATCGCACTCCTGTATGGAGATGTCACAGCGAGTAACTCAGTTCGTTACCAACCGCTAAAAGTGGATCGTGTTAAGACAAATTAACAAATCGTCAGTATCCGCGGTTTCAACAATGCTTGTAAGTGCGAGGTAATATAAATACGTCACGTCAAAAAAGTACTGTTTGTAAGTGATCACTAAAGCACTTGTGCTAGATCAAATAAAATTGTACGCTACACGGAAACCGTGACAAAATAAGTTACGCCGCGTCAAATTCTAGAACATTAATCAGCTAGAAAACATCAGTCCAGATGAGTAGAGACATTACGCTGGAAATCATCGGTTCGAGACTATAGATAGGTCTTCGTGAAAGTCAAGTGAAAGACCACAGTATTAAGGGTCATATATTGTAACGAGATCCAAAAATTCAAGTAAAATGGACACGGGTTCGAGACCCAAAGCAAATTCAGTGAACTTTAGTGAAGCTACAGTGTCAAACAGGGACGTAGCCAGAAAAACATTCTCGTAGGAGAAAGAAGAAAAAGCTTGTCGTAGATATAAAAAGGACAAATTACGGTCAAGAAATAGGCGGGCCATAGGTTCGATAGACCGCTACATAAACGTAGGGCAAGTGAAAAATGCAAATTGCTTATAAAAAGACGATAAAGAAAGCCGAAATAGACTGTTAAAAGGACAGGGCAGAGACTAAATCCAGTGAAGAACTAGGAGCCGTTCGAGTTATCACGCGTCCAATGCTGGGTCTTAGGATCTCATCAGGGCGTCGATCACCTATAGGAAGTGCCGAATATCACTGAGAGATGGTGGAGAAATAGTCCAATGTAAATAATTTAAAATATATATGTGTTTAGTGTTAATACAGTGTTTTTATAGAATAATAATGTGTTTAAATATAAGTGAAGGTCAATTGGGCCTAAGTGAAATGCAATTCACGAAAGAAAGTGCCATGGAAAAGTGTTAAATATGCCGTTAGATGGGTGAATCCTTCTAAGGATGAAGCAGAAGAAGCACACTGGTGAGTCATGATTTTTCATTAAAATTTGCAGCCGTACGATGCACTGACCCGGTGAAATCAGTCGTGGCTAGGGAGTTTAACGATTGATTCACCGGGTAGTTGAATGCACTGATATGATTGAAATGTTGGGATAATAATAAATGCCTGCGAGAATGACCTCGCAAAAATAAGTATAAAAATGGGATCAGTAATATAAATGGAAACCCAAGAAATGAAAATAATAAGTAATAAATGATTTGGAGGAAGGAATCGAAAATAATAACCTAAATGGCTTAAAATTTTGCCATAGTAAAAACAGGTTATGAAATAAATATGCATCATAATGAAGTCGTTAAAAGTCGATATGATAAGGAAAAATAAAAATAGTTTGATTTTATACCATATAATTAAATGGCAAATAACAAAAAGTGGTAATAAAAAAATAATAATCTGAGATGATAATAATAAAAATAACTATTATCGAGTTGTCATACTCTAGAAATAAAGTGGTAGTAAAATCGTAATAAGGAACTCAAGTAATAAAACGGAACGAAATAAATAATATCTTGACGCATTGTTGTCGAATGATCAATTTGTAAATCTCTAAAGTAATTGGTGAATAAAACACCCAAGGAAAAACGTATTATAGCAGGCTATCAAGCCAAAGTTATGAGAATAAAATAATAGGAAGACCGAGGTCTTACCGCTATAAATGAAAGATTATATATGATATTAAATAAACCGCGAATATCCAAGCATGAAATCGTGTTGCCGAAAAGGCCCAATAATAAAATAAATGTAGCTTCAAGCTAATAAATATGCGTTAATCAGGATACATTTATTCGGGAGATGGAAAGTATCGTCGAAATATTGTGGTTGAAAGAATCCCATTAATGTATTATTGTTGTATGAAAACGTCGTATTATATTGGGTAGGTGAAATTCCCATTAAAGTATTGCCATATTGAAGCGTCGAAAATAATAGTTACATTGTAAGTCCGCTCATGCATTGTTATAATAAAGTATTGTAGGCAATAATCGTCGAAGTAAAGCGTCGTATGTGAGTGTGCAAGCAATACCGTGAAGGCATTGTTATAAATAAAATATTGTAGGCAATAATCGTCGAAATGTGAAATATACAAGTAAGTCCAAAAAGGCATTGTTGTAAATATAGTGTTGTGATAAGACGCCATACAAGTTATTATTAAAGTTGGTGTAGTCAACTATTATACATCCTCTCCGAAATAAATAATAAATATCCTAAACACGAGATGTTAATGATAATAATAATAATATTAAAAGCAGGAACAAATATCCGCTTTAGAAGTAAAATGTAAGTCTTGGGGATCATATGGTTAAATAGTAAATAACATTGAAAAGCAAGGCGGTCGGCGAGACACCATAAATCAAGTGAAGTGTCACAGGAAGAAGGGGATCGCTGTTAGAACCTGACCTACCATAGTGAGGGAGTGAGAGAGAAGTTTTAACGAGTTCCGCGGTCAATTAGGGTCTAGCAAAGACTAATAATAAAAAGGCCACTATATGAAAGTTTTTATTAAAAGATGCAAGCTCAAAATAACCTATAAAATCATGATGCTGGGATTGAGACAATTCTCCAGAATATAAGTTTGAAGCGTTTCTATAGATTTTGACGGATTTTGTCAATTACTTTTATTGTTAATAAAAGGATTCCTTCCTCAAAAAGAATAAATAACGGGTTATGAAACATTGTATTTTTAAAATGAATAAAGATCCCACTATAATAAATAACACAGTGCATGGTACACTGCTGAGAAAGATAACCTGATTCATGGAGAGTAACTGGTGGAATAAGGGTTCGATCCACAGACATGGCATGTTCTTGTACAGTATTTTTAAATGTTTAAAATCTAAGGCTTTGTGAAGAATTCTTATTAAGGTCCAAAGGACTACATCAATGATAAATAAATAATGTTTATGTAAACATAAAGGAAACCCTGAGGGGTAAAGATTGAAATGAATGTAAATGTCCAAAGCCTTGGAGAGATTATATGACTTAAATGATAGGCGCGCTCGACGCCTGAGTAAAATATACTACGAATAGTAATAATTTAATTTAAGCAAGACTAAATAGTTACAAAGTTCGTGGAGTAATGAAGTGATATTATAGTGAATTTTGATGAAATTTTAACAAAGTGATTTTTAGTTTTGAGTGACACTTGAAGAGACTATGCCAAGTGATTGATTTTTGACATGTTTTGAGTGAATCTATTCTTCTTCTATGAAATAAATAATGTAAAATTATATGTTGAGTTTTTCCTCAAATCCTTGTGAACCTTGAGTATTCCATATCGGATGTTAAGTCAGCGGTGGAGGGAACATTACACGCCCCGATGCCGCAGTAGCAAAAAAGCCGAGTGCTGACTAACCATCCTCTGTATAAACGGGCACACTATATGTATTAGTTTCTACAAGGGCTGACCTACTGCAGATTTGTCAAATTATATAATTAAAAGTATTATTGTGGCTGAGGGCTGGGATCAGACCCACGCTCTATAACACAGGAAGCAAATAACGAAGAGACCCACACACATCTCCATAATCAGGACCAAAATTCCAAATAGGCCTCCGGGCTTCGTGTAGATTGAAGTGGCAGTCAAATGAGTATAACACCGTTCATTCTTAGAATCTGTGCTCACAGGACAAGGATGAATCATCATAGGCTGCAAAGAGCAATCACCACCCATATCAGATCATACTGTATACGATACGGTAATCTTCACATGGTGATGTAATCGTCTGCAGAATTCAGACAAAATACCATTAGCGTATGTCACTGCCATTCCTGGAATATCAAATTGTGATAACGAGTAGTATTGTGACGGGAGGCGAAACAAATTTTTGACCTTTCAACACACACACAAGAGAGAGACAAGGACGGTGTCTGGAAGCTGAAAACAATTTGCCAGCAGATACAACTGGGAATGGTAACAGGCCGATCGCCCAGGGATCCACTAACTTGGGTCTAATTAAGGAAGCGTTAGAGAAGGGATTTTAAAGAAAGTCGGCCGTGGAGCTGTTGAAAGGAACAGTCTCGGCATTTGCCTGGTGTGAGAATGGGAAACCACGAAAATCTTTCTCAAGACGGCCAAGGTGGGATTCGATCCCTCGCTCTACCGAACTCTGGAAGGCATGATTTAACGTGCTCGGCTACCGAGGCCGGTATTATTATGGTTAAGTTATTATTATTATTATCATCATCATCACTTCAGGTCATTCACAAAGCCACCAGAAGTAGTTTTGGCAAGTTCAATTGTTCTGAGTTCAGTAGCTTGGTCTTGAACCACACCCAATAAACCTCCTATCTATAATCTGTTTGGATCACTTGTGCCTACGTGCAGCACACTACAAAAGGAAGCCTTCAGAATTATCGGTCAAATCAGCCCGCTCAAGACAAATTCAGAGTCCTCATAGATAGCTTCTAAGATACTACAGTCCACAAAAATATGTGAAGTTATTCAACCAAAAGTCATACTGGTCTTTCTTTGGGTTTGTAATATAATAGTAGGCATGAGCTTAATTATTTTTTGGTTATAAGATTGGGCGAACTTCGAGTAAGATACCATCTCAGAATTTGCATGAGTAATACGAGATATACTACAGTTTACACCACATTGTTTGGCCATTCAGCCCCGCTTGTGCAGTCATGGGCCTACAGAGGACATTCGGCGAGCCTAAGACATACTGTATGCATCTGATACGTGAGTTACAGATCCGTTCAAATCATTACACTCAACATACACATATTATCCACTATTTTAATAATATATTTCAAGATGGCTGTTCATGAAAGGGAATTTTCTTGTCATATTATTGGTATAATGCGCAATAACAGTTCACACTCGATTTATGGATTCATCCAAGATGTTGGTACGAGGGCAGATCAAAAAATAAGTTGCACTTCCCAGTTATGGTCATTTATTACACCACCTAAACAACAGCAACACGCCTATAACGACATACAATGTAACGTCCCTTTTCCACATAATTTCCAAGAGACTCCAAACATTTCTGCGAACGCACAAACAACTTGTCGATGCATATAAAGTTCCTCCAGCGTTCCCCAATCTCACGGAGACAGTGGCCTTCACCTCCTCATCGGTCTGGAAACGTCAACCACCGAGCTCCGATTTGAGTTTACCGAGCAGATGAAATTCACATGGCGCTAGGTCGGGACTGTAGGGTGGATGTTGCCAGACCTCTCACTTGAAACGCTGCAGCAGTTCGCTCGTTTGGTGGCCCTTTTAAGCTGTTGCGTTATCGTGCAACAAAATCCCACCGGCGCTCAATTTTCCCGGCGCTTCTCTTTAATCGTGCAATTCTTCCTTTTGGCCCTTAGGAATCGGATTGTCGCACGCACCTCATATTTGGAGCGAACGTCCAGTTGACGCGCCATTGCATTTGACCGCTATTCACACCATACAAGACGAGACACCACTGCAACTTGCCTAACAGACGTGTGGGCAGTGTCTGTCCCTTTCTCCGCTGTGCCACGTTTGCGACACACAGCGCGCTGCTGCAGTGCGTTAGTGCAACTAACTTTTTGACCCACCTTCGTAACTCTGCGTTGTACTTCAGCTGTTGTTTTGTTTTGAAGGGAAAATCACTTGTTTCTCTGTGACTGAAAGTAACAGCTTAAGACAACTATGAGGTTGTGGTCATTGTTGGAGCAATATATTGTTAATAGGGAGTTGCTAGGGACTTGTAGTTATTTCTGTCCGTTAATTTCTAGTTAGTTAGTTATTGTTGTTTTAAGGGGCGGAACTACGAGGACCGTTAATTTCTAAATGTTATTATACAATATTCGAGGGCATATCGAAAAGTCTTTGCCCCTATTATTTGTAGCAAAAGTGAAATACATGCAGGTAATTACAAATATAGGCCTACGTACTGTTCTTATACCGTACCTCACAGTATTTTTCCACATAGTCTCCACTTTTTTGTTCAGACATTTGTTCCATCGCAGTACTAAATTTGAGATGCCCCTTTAGTAAAATTCAGCCGGCTGACTGTGGAACCATCGTCGGACTGCTGTCTTGGCGTCGTCGTTGCACGTGAATCGCTGTCCTGCCAGGAACTTCTTCAGCGGACCAAACCGTGAAAATCACTGGGGGCGAGGTCGGGACTGTTAGTGAGTGATCTAGACTCTCTCAGTAAATTACCTGAGCTTGTTGGTGGTCCGGGTTGTCACATGTGGTCTCGCATTGTCATGGTCCGCTGAAGAAGTTTCTGGCAGGACAGCGATTCACGTGCAACGATGATGCCAAGACAGCAGTCCGACGATGGTTCCACAGTCAGCCGGCTGAATTCTACCGCAGATGCATTTCAAATTTAATGCTGCGATGGGACAAATGTCTGAACAAATGTTGAGACTATGTGGAAAAGTAGTAATTACGCGTATGCATTTCTTATGGTTAAACAAAATAAGAGAAAAGACTTTTCGATCCACCCTCGTAATTACATCGTTGTTTCCTTTCATCATTTAGCGCCGTGCACAGTAAAAGTAGATTGTTTTTGGATAATGGGGAAAGACAGAGACTTTTCTTCAAGTAAAGTTGCAGTTGTTAATGCCTTGCTGGAAGCAGGAAGATTTAGTAAGAACAAGTGCTTGAGCGTAATAATTTGAACAAGTCTGTACTTTCCGCACAACCGACAATTACTCACGTATCAATTGTACATGCCTGAGGCTCGCCGATTCTCCTCTGTATGCCTGCGCAACCAGGGTTGACCGGTCAAAAACTGTGGCATAAACTGTAGGCGTACTAAGTGAAGTTGAGTTCACTTCCACCGGAGTGGAGCACGGACCTGCACGAATACAAGATTCCCTCTCTTTAAAGTTATTCACCTAACATAATCACAGAATATAATCTGGGCCGTCAAATCCGCTGGAGAAACCCATCTCATCTCACCCCCAATCCAGTACCAATGAGAATCATAATTAGTATGAATATCCTTCAGATACTCTACAACTATATCAGAAATGTGAAGTAGGCAAGTATTTGCGAGAAGTTGTTCTAAGTTTCATAAAGTCAGCTAAAAACCTATAGTTAGAATACCTCCGTAGAATGTAGGCGTACGGGTTACAAGTTCCGAACGTGTTTTATTTTGAAACCAATGAATTAGTGAAATATAAAGAATGAATTATGCTGTAGAGCAGGACATTCAAGATTAATGATTCAGAAGACAGCGAATAGTGTATTGGGATATGTGCCAACCACCCATCCGAGCGAGATATATTACCTCTGATTATCCCTTGACAGATAGAAAGTCAAGAATTTTGGTACAGGATGTCTATGATTATTCAAAAGAGCCATCTAGAAACTGATACAATAGTCTCACAGTAACGTGGGAACCACATGTCGTAAAAGCGTGATCGGTCGTCTCATAGGGTTACCAAATAACGTAGTTATCGTAGAGATTCCACTAATGCCCCTTGTGAAGTGACATTTTTGCCGACATGAGGTTATCAACATATCTCACTAAGGAAAGGTTTTCAAGCGTGGAAAGATAATTAATTGATTCTGTGTAGGTCCAAACGGCAAACGTTTCAAAACGCATAGTACATGTATATTCATACCGTCAACGTGCACATTACCCCGTATATCCTGTGACCTACACCGTCTACAACACTGAAGCCATGCGATGATCATATATATTATTTCAGTAGTATAGATCCCTCCTGCGGCGCTCACAAGCGACCGATCGTGAAAAATGTGCATTCAAATGAAAGAGAATATAAATTACCAGTGACGCATAACACTCTAATTTCATAAATATCCATAATTTCCTTAAAAAATAATTTTAAAAAACTGCACGAAGTGTGCGATTTTCAGATACTGTTGCTGCAGGTAGATACGCTCCATAATTGCTGTCCAGTGTCCACTTCATATTTTGGCCGCTGTGACGCCCGTTTCATGTCATTTTAACATGCTGAGGTCTTTCCTTTATCATTTTGCATATATTTCAGAAACCGTAATTTAAAGGAATGAATAGCCTACTCAAATCGTACAATGCCATGAATATCGAATAACCGGTGAGTGGTACGGCTAAGCTGTCAATCAATGGACTCAGCACACAAATGACATTAGCAGGGACGAATTGCATTCTAATTTCATAAATATCAATTTTTGTAAGAAGTGTGCGATTTGCAAATACTGTTGCTGTAGGAAAGTACGTGACATCATTGCTGTTCAGTACGCATTTTGGCTGTAGGGTTCAAATAAAACATAACCTTTCTCCTCAAGTCTCTTATTATAAACCAATTGGGGAATGTGTGGCTTAAGAACATACAAGAATTCTCGTACGGGTCCGCTAGTAAAAATGTATTAGTGACAAATGCACTAGGCCAATCACCATTGCATGAACACGGTGATGTAGGTGGTAAAGGTCACTGGATGCGAGAGGAAATATACTCGGACTAGGTATGAATATCCGTGACTGTGCAAAAATTATAGAAAGTCTGTAACGTCTGAGTAGCCAACAGACTTGGAAGCAAGGGCAGATGACCTCCTTGATCCTCCCCTTAAATAGAAATCACTTGGATGTTTCAAGCAGTGAAATTATATTCTCCTTTTTCTTGAGCAAAAATGGAGGACTATTAGCAACTCACAAAGCATGAAATTTCCTGTGATGTATTCAGAAGGAGTTGAGGTTTGTACTCTGTGTCTGTTTCAAATAACCGGAGAGATTACCAGCAGTTAATATTTAGAGCAATTAGATCAGAAGGAGAAACCATTTTCTGTGGCTGGACTTGACCAGTAGGTTGCAAAAAGCGGCAGGCAGTAATCTCTGCGAACCACACCATACTGGCCGGCCTCGTTCACAGGCCTAAACATTATAATTCATTGGATTATTGGACATAAGAAAAAATGGCAAAACCCCTAAATTGTTTAATATTTTGTTTCCAACAACTTTCGTTGCACAAAGTTTCTGCATAAAGGCAATGATTAGTAACATAAAATTCCAAAACCAACTTCTTGATTCTCAGAAATGCACAGACAAAAGTTGAATTGTTTTTTATAATTAAATTGTTCGGTAGCAATATTTCCTCTCAGCACTTCAACTTGAGAGATAATATCGCCACATAAAGGGAGCTATTGTTGCTGTATGTATGTGTGGGACGGGCTGAGAAATGCGCCCGTTTTGTTTGCTAGCACTGTGTCAGACGCGAACCAGTTCCAGAGCACCTGATTCCAGACTCAGATGATGTATGGCCCAGTGCGAAGGCTATTAACATATTAGAGATCCTAATGATGCGCAAGTAATTCTCACACACAATGACATCTTCACTGCCCTATCTGATGTGATGACATGATATATGTTAATGGATCCATTTTACAGCTCGCCTTATCTGACACGACGTCTGCACACTAGACGACATGTTTGGCAGGACTGGATCAGTTTCGATTCGGTGCTCTTATTTGTTTGTATAGAGCTGTCTGGAACAAGGTAAATGAAACACAATAGAACCAATCGTGATGTTCTTCATGACAATAGTTTATTTTTGTCGTGTGGCCGCCTGAGAGATTGAGTGTAGGTCTTTCTAGTCGACACCCAATGGACAACCAGCGCACCGGGTGAGAGATGGAATGACTGAAGATGAATGAAACTGGGAAAGGATGTGGAAGTAAGCAGCCGTGGCCTGTCAGAAGGTATCGTGTCAGCATTTGCCTGATGTTGAAAATGAAAAACCATTTCCAAGATGGCCGACAGTGGGGCTTGAACCCACGCGTCTACCGAGTCAGTAGAGAGCTTGGCCCTATGACCTAACGCTGCGCTATAGCGAACGTAGCCACCGCTGTGGTTAAGACAGTAGTGAAAGGTACAGTACCGTAGAAACGCTTTTCAATCGATCAATACGAGTACAACCAATTAGATTGAAAAGGGATTAAGAAATAATTTCCTTGCATTTTCCTTGTATTATTTCCGTTTTCCAACGGGGTCAGGGATGCGATGCGATGGAAGTCTATATGACGGATGTTTTTTTTTTTTAGGCCGGGTGCTCTTTATGACGCCAACCAATGAGAGGAGTTAATGGGAAATGAAAATGAATGATGGTGAATGAAAATGGGCAAGGATGTGGAAGAAAGCGGCCGTGTTTTGTCAGAAGGTACCGTCGCAGCATTTGCCTGGAGTTGAAAATGGGGAAACCAAGGAAAACCATTTCAAGGACGGCCGACAGTGGGACTCGAACCCACGTGTACCCAGTCCGCAGAGAGCTTGGCTCCATGGCCTATCGCTGCGCTTTAGCGAGCGTAGTTACCGCTGTCTGTTGAATTTCCTAGTACCTTAAACAAATACTCTTACTGTATTAGAACACAACCAGCCACGGTCGTTGAGAGTGCTAATGCGCTAACTTGTGCTTCACTGGCATCGGGAGAGCGTGGGTTAAAATCCCACCTTGGCGGTTCTGAAAATTGTTTCCGTGGTTTCCCATTTTCACCACCAGGCAAATGCTTTTAACATGTCCACGGCCGATTTCCTTCCGAAATCCGTTCTCTCATTCTTCATTAATTAGAACCCAGTTCGTGGCTTCGGTAGCGTAGTTGGTAGCATGCTGAGCTTCTATGCCCAGGATCGCGGGTTCAAATCCGGCCGAAGTCGTCGGATTTTTAAGAGCGTTAAAAATCCCTCAGTATGCCTTCCTTCGGAGGGGAAGTAAAACCGGCGGTCCCATGTCATAGATTTATGGCATGTTAAAGAAACTTCCACTAATTACGCCTGTGTGAAGCTAAATTGTGTAGGTTAAGAATGTAAACAACGCTCTTAGGTTCCTACGTTCTTTGCCAAGAACCGACTGCTAAGTTCTGAACTAGTAGTCGTTGACGGTGGCGTTTGGTGGCAAAGGTAGGAACTATTTGAAAATTTCAAAAATTCTGCAGTCCTTACTTGGATTAATACAGTCATCACAATTGACACCGGTTATCAGACAGATTCTACACACACCGAAAGTACACAGGGCCACATGACCGCGTTGCCGCAGCCCCTAAACTTAAGAACCAACCAACCAAGACCCTAGTTAGTGGTCACCCGGGTGATCGGCCTATCACCATGCCCAGTTGTACTGTATCTGCTGACAAGACAACGTCCATGCGACAGTAGAGGAATGATCCCTCGCAGAGTTCGTGGGTGATGCCGAGCATGGAGGATAAGCGGCCAACAGCTCCCAGTGGTCATAGTTAGAGCTCTGCGCGGATAAACAAAACGTTGTCCGTATCCGCCCCGCATCCACACAACTGTTATTCGAATCTACGAGCATTAAAATAATATTTTTAATTAGATAAAATATTAAAGCAACACGAGCCTCCGTGGCTTAGGCGGCAGCACGCCGGCCTCTCACCGCTGGCTCCGTGGTTCAAATCCCGGTCACTCCATGTGAGATCTGTGCTGGACAAAACGGAGGCAGACAGGTTTTTCTCCGGGTACTCCGGTTTTCCCTGTCAAAATTTAATTCCAGCAACACTCTCCACTATCATTTCATTTCATCTGTCATTCATTTAATCATTGCCCCAGGGGAGTGCGACAGGCTTCGACAGCCGGCACAGTTTACATCCTCGCCGCTAGATGGGGGCTTCATTCATTCCATTCCTGACCCGGTCGGAGACTGGAAGCAGGCTGTGGATTTTCATTTCACAGTATTAAAGCAACACATTTAGACACGAGGAGAAAGTCGTTCCCTTAGGCTATGTATGTCATGTGCTATGTTTAAAATTAATGTTATACAGCCAGAAGTGCAACCCTCTTCAATTCGGAGTGTTAATTTTGCTTAATGATATAATTTGAATGAGATTAGCGTAAATCATCTTACATTTGTCATGAAAAAAAACCGGAAAAATATATAAAATGCGTAAACATTGATCATTATGGCAATGGTAATAATTAATAACCGTGTTGTCTGATAGTATTATCTCATTAAAACCGCGTAGTCAAACACTAAAGAAACATTTAATTACATTATTAATCGTATATGTTTCGGCATTTCATTGATACCTTCCTCAGCGTGGTTGATATTAAATCTTAAAACTAGTTAACAAAGCCAAAAAGAAATGGATATCCTTACGAAAATTGTTTTAAATCAAAAATGGAAAAGCTTGCAAATAATTAAGTGCCATGTATTAAAATGATAGTAAAATGATGCTATTAAAATAATATGTCATAAACATCCGGGTCTTAGTAATGATATTCAACAAGTTCGGATTGTATTCTAAAAACTATCCGCAAATTTACTACAAACAATATCCGCAGCTTATCCGCTTTCCGCACAGCCATGCAAACTATATCCGCATGGCGAAAGGCTTTGCCCGCGGATATCCGCATCCGCGCATGGCTTTAGTCATCGTAAGGGATGAAGTCCTTGCTCTTTTGGAGTAGCCTATACCACTGAGGAATAATAACAATTTATCATTTTAAATGATCTTGTCGACTTCGTCGTTACGCTGAGGTCTGGCGTTACGTTACGGTGACTGGACGAAATGTACCGAGAATGCACTGAGGTGTGTGACGTCATAGTACGATGTAGTAGCCGAGTACCAAGAAGTCAGTGCGAGAACAAGAGTTTCAGGAAGGCAGTGCGAGAACAATCAAGTAGGCAGTGAAGAAACAAAATAGGGTAGAATCTTGAAACTCTGTTCTCGCACTGCCTTCTTGGTACTCGGCTGCTAGCATTTAAAATGATATAAAGTCCAGTCTTTCAGACTGACTATCCGTGTCTTTTTATGATTTACAGGCATTAATTGTGGTGCCGCATCGTTGTGTTGGGGTTAGCGTTATTGGCTGCAATTATTGAGGATCCGGGTTTGATTCCTTGTTCTGTCAAGAAATGTAATTCTGGTACGAGGGCTGGAATCGGTTAGCCTCAAGAACGAGAACTGAGAAGAGGTGGGTCCGATCCCTACCACAACTGCTCTAGAAGTGGACCTCCATGGTTTATTCTAAGCAAATACCAAGCCATTAGCATCTCTTACCCAAATGAAAATACACGAACAGACATCACAATAATACAGGTTATATCATAGATTTTACAGTCACCTATACATATGAGACTGATGGCCACGATGTTGCAAGCCCCTTAAATGAATCAACAACAACAGCGTATTTTGTAGTTTAAATGTATTTCCTGAGCTAATAATAAGGTACCTTGTATCTCAATGGAGTGTCACTAGTCCCAGAGCCGCACGTGTTTGGCGCTAAGAAGACCCGGATACTAGACCTCACAAAAAGTAAACAGGAGGTAGCCCGTAATAAAGCAATGTTCTGCTCCTGTTGGCTTTAATGGGTTAGTCACGGAATTAAGATGAGCTCCATGTCCGGGCTTGAGTGGAAGTGCATATTCCTTTAGTGGTAGGTAAATGCCACTGCCTAGAACTTCGTATTGTAAAGCAAGCACATGCCAAAATCTGGCGGCATCAGTAGACCCAGGGAAGAAATATATATGTTTAGCCTACTTATGAGATCGATCCGGGAAAATGTGTGTCTGTCTGGCTGTGTGTGGGTCCCCCCCAAACAACTCCTAAACAGCTGCAACAATCGAAACAAAATTTAGTAAAGACCTATACCTGAATATCTCAATGCCGTATTTGAAAATGATGTCAGTGCTACCAACTGCTGAAAAATCGCTCCATGGATATCATGGAAGGTTTCATTGGGAGCTATTTCAAAATTGGCACATGTATAGATAATAATATTTCAGTTTAATTTCCAGGAGGCCATACATGGCAGTGTTGCCAAAATGATTAAAAACCTGCTGATAGGTCCAATTTTTAACTTCTACACTACCAAATTTCGTATGTGTCTGCAGAGCTTGGCCCCATGACCTAAGGCTTTAGCGTAGCCACCGCTGTAAGTCGGTAAGTAGATAGTTATTTATTGCTGTTTTAAGGGCGAAACTACGAGGTCATCTGTACTAAGTAGGTAGATAATTTGATAAATAGATAGACTGATAGATGAATAAATATATGTCTCCATCGTGCGATCATGGGTTTGATTCTTGTTATGATAGTCAAATGTTTAAAAGGAGGTTGGCATCTGAATACACATTGAAATACCTAAAATTTACATTTGAATATGCGAACCGTTATCTATTCACTGTATGAAATACTCTCTCTCTCTCTCCCCCTCACTCACTCACTCAGAAGGCTTCTATGGGACACGAAGATCCCGCGCCGATCTCAGAAAATTGCCTCAACTGAACTCTGTTTGGGCAAGTTCTTGCCAGTTGTCAACATTCAGACGTCTACAAAGTTAGGAGATTTCATTTTTCTAGGAACATCGTGGTCTTCCTACCGGCCTTTTTCCTGTTGGTTCTTCTTTAAAGATATGTGAAACCATCCTATCGTCTCCATCCTTAGTAAATTACCAGTCCATTAAAGTCTTCTGTAGTTATTGGTTGGTTCTTAAGTTTAGGGGCTGCGACAACGCGGTCAAGTAGGCCAGTGTACTTTGGGTGTGTGTAGAATCTGTCTGATAACCGGTGTTAATTGTGATGAATATATTAGTGTGTGTTATCTGTTTTTTTTTAAATTCAAGTAAGGACTGCAACTTAGAATTTTTCAAATAGTTCCTACTTTTGCCGCCAAGCGCCACCGTCAACGACTACTAGGCCAAGTTCAAGAACTTAGCTACCAGACGCCACCGCAGTCGGCTCTTGGCAACGAACGTAGAAACCTAAGAGCGTTGTTTACCTTCTTAACCTATCCAATTTACCTTCACACAGGTGCAATTAGTGGAAGGTTCTTTAACATGCCATAAATCTATGACATGGGACCGCCGGCTTTACTTCCCCTCCGAAGGAAGGCATACTGAGGGATTTTTAACGCTCTTAAAAAATCCGACGGCTTCGGCCGGGTTTGAACCCGCTACCTTGGGCATAGAAGCTCAGCATGCTACCGACTACGCCACCGAAGCTCTGGAGTTATTGATGTTGAGTGTTGGTGATTGCTGTGATGGTAGTGTATGTCTTTATTTGAAACCTTTTTTCCAGCTTTGAGATGCGGGGTCTAAAAATGGTTCAGAAAGTTCCCTATACACTTTATTTTCGAATACCTGCAACTTGTGTTCTTCCTGTTTAGTTAAACTCAATGTTTCCGCACCATAAGTTAGAACTGGATGATGGTATTATATATTTTCAATTTTGTATTCCTTGTCAAAAAATTGGATCCCAATAAAAACTGCAGAGAAAATAGAAAGCTTGTAGTTTTACGTGACCGTTAATCGATTGATCATGAGCCACGGGACATCCTTTTAACGTGGAATCCGAACCACAGGACATGGCATTTCACTTCGAAAATCTGCCGAGAGTAGTACACTTTGTTAGCATTAAAATGGAAAATAATGTATTATGCCATTTGTGAATGCCGATAAATAATGCACGAATGAGACAACATCAATTTGTGTGAGGCTTGACAGGTCCACTAACCCTTATCCTGGCTGGACTACGATATCATGGAACGAGTTCGATCCTGCGTCCTCATACGCGGAAAACTAACCAGGCACCAAACTCTTTGGAATAAAGGAACAAGCTGTAAAATCGAAGGCCACACAGTAAGGTACAAATATCAAAGGTTCAAACTTCAGGGTCATCTGTTTAAAAAAAAAGGTATGGTAACCTTTGAATTGCCATGTGCTATAACCACCTGCCGCACAAAAGAACTAATGCTAATGAATCAAGGTGAACCAGTGCCTTTATCGGTTAATCATCTATAATTGGTAAACTAAGTTAGATAACACCGAGTACGTGCATTTCAGCGCTCGCAAACAAATTCAACACCCAAATCAATATTTCAACATTGAAGTCCACTCAGTGTGCAATCATAGAGTAGATTCAATTATTTGTATTTTAGGGTCTGTCAATAGAATGCAAGAGGTGAAATACGTCTTATCAAACTGCGAAGTTCACTGCAGCATATTGCATGACAAGTTAAAGAACCCTATCATCAATGATGTTGTGAATATTCGGTAAGAAATAGGGACCAGCTACACGTTTTCATGCAAAACACCTAGACTAATTTGTATAAACACCACAGCTTGACAATATTTGAGAGACGCAAGAATAAATAACTCAAATACTGTTCCTTACTATGTAGAATTTTTATGATTGATGTTAGAAGAGACTTACGGCTGTTTTGCGGAATAATACAAGATCATGAGATGGAACTGTGTTCGCTGGAGATGATCTTACAGAAAGGATAGAGGAGGGTAAGTTATTGATAATGGATAATTTGACAACTTAATACATTTTTGATCATAATTGGAGCATTTTAACGTTAATTGATCAACATAAATGATATTTCCTTATTTGTTCTTCGTTAAGTACTTCCATTCACTTAGGGGCACATTACCTCGTAGTTCCGCCCTTTAAAACAACAATAACTCCATTCACTTAATTTTACTACTTTTCCTATCAATGGTGTGTTTGTGTCAACTATATTCAAACATGGACATGGAAGAAACGATGTGGATAACAATAGCGTTACTTAATTTAGGACCTTAGGAAACTGTGGCCATCATATTCGTGAACTTGTGAGAAATTTGATTGTGAGAGTATCGTGCCTTTATTCAGGGGCGGATCTAGAGGAGGGCGAGGTGGGCGACAGCCCAGGGTCCCGCGCCATGAATTTTTTAAATTTAATTAATTAATTAATTATACTTTTCAAACTAATTTATAATTCATATTCCTTTTTTCAGCGTAGCTATGACCTCCCGTGACCGTTTAGCAAGTTTAGATTTCAGTGAAGAAAATAGAAGACTTCAGTCGGGAAAAAGGTCGCAAAGTAATATTTTAATATTTTATAGTTTACATAATCTTCTTCAAGGGGACTTAAAGGTTTTTTCATATTATTAAAAAAATGTACTGTAGTGTATTCAAAATATTGTAACTATTCTTTATTTTATTATTATTACAAAACTATTTTCCATTCGATTTGACATTTTTTAATTTCCTATTGTTGTGGGCCCCACCTTATCATATCCCCCAGGGCCCCGCAAGGTCTGGATCCGCCACTGCCTTTATTTGTGTAGCCTATGTACTACTGCTAGGATTGGGAGGGAGGCGGCCGGAGCCATCCCAACATTTTCTTGGCGTTGATGAGGGAAGCCATGGAAAAACCACTTCAAGGAAAGTCTAAGTGTGAAATTTGAACCCAACACTCACCTAATTCCAAGAAGACTGAATAAATCCTGCTCCAACCCTCAAACTTCGATAATAAATCCATGGCAAGGTCGGGAATGGGTGAGAAGATACGAACATTCAGCTAACTTACATCATGAATCGGCGGTGCTTTGATAAATTTACATCTTCATTATTTCTTTCATCAGTAATCAAATGAATTACACCAGTTTCCAATTTGCAAGAGTGGTTTCGAAAGAAAATAGGCCTAATAATTCATCTGTCTGTAGACTCAGATCATAGAATTGACAGACAACATTTGGTTTCAGCACAATGGAGCACCACCTCATTTTTAACTTGCGGTCCGAGATCATCTGCACCACAGATTTGGGCAACAGTAGATAGGTCGTGGTGGCCCAATTGCTTGGCCTGCACGTTCACCCGACTCGACACCGCTAGACTATTACAAGCCGGACGTTTGTTTTAGACGAATGCCCTTGACCTTGAAGCTTGCGGGTAAGCCTGTACACAGTCACCCTTTAGCCCTATCGCTTCACATTTGTCATCACCGGTCTGATGTAATGGAATTCCAGACTTGAGCACGTGACGACACCACCTTCCAGACAGTACAGTCGACGTCTAAGTATTGTGTGACGCGGAAGTACACGTTACATAGTTACGAACAGAACGCCATTATATTTGCCAATGACTGTACTTCAGCAGTAGTGTGAGATAGCTTTGTCAATCATCTGACCGCATGGGACAGGTGACAACAACACAGGTACTGTAGTAACTCGCCTCCAGGCTTCTATTAAGATTTTTCACTCGTCTAAAACAAACGTCCGGCCTGTACCTGTGGGGTCACATGTAAACCTTGATTTACGAGACCACTGTGGAATCCAAGGAAGACCTACTGGCTTGGATTATGGCTGCGGTGGATGTTGGGAGGACCAGGGATTGCAGATCGTGTGTACCAGAACATGGTACGGAGGTACCGTGTCTGTGTTGACAGTGGTGGTCGTCACATCGAGCCCCACCTGTAATTGGACCCAGACGACAAGCAGCAGGAGTCGGACAAAGCGCCAAATACATGTATGCGGGAGCTGTAAACGTGTGCTGTGGTGTTTTTGATGTGTAACATCTTTACACTCGGTATCTGGATATTTGTGTGGTGCTCGGTAGCTGGACATGTTTGTGGGAGTGAATTAGGAAAAGGGACGGAAATGGATGGGACAGAAGTGCATGGGACGGAAACAATAAGCGCGCGTGGTGGCGGAGACCGGTACAACGACGTACTGTAGGTCGTCTGGCTATGGGGAATGTATATCGTATACAGTTTAGTTCAAGGTTTGGAGACCCCATTTAAGATATTCCCACAATAAATCATCTTCAAGTTTTCGCTCTTTGGTGAGAAAATATTCATTTTATCATATTTGCTGAAAACAATTACGATTTATTAAATCTTCATACTTTTGCTGTATTCTTATTTAATGTAAGCACTCGATGTACTGTCGGCCATGTGGCAATGTGGAATCTATATCGCATCAACAAACACTCCAAACAACGTAGGAATTCAGTATATTAACGCCGACTACTAACAATAATTGAAATTTCGTTGGTCTAAAATATCACTGGGAGAAACACATTAATTAATATACTTTCCGCACACCTAATATATAATCGCGACTATACATGGCAGTGCGCTCTATCGGTTAAACGAGGCCATTTTCAATAACATCGCTGGCATGGGTTCACTAACTGGCCGGTAGAGAGCACAGCTCGCATCAAGTAAAGAGTGGATTGCTTCCGCCACGGCAAATAACAATTATGATTCATTACGATCAGGATTTGGCACTGGAGTTATACAAGTAGTTATTTCAATGACCAACAGAGTTCACTGTCAACAAGGGATTTGGGCTCCCGGGACACACATAGTAGGATAACATGTCACATGTTACACATCATATGCGACTACTGTAAGGCTCTTTTTTTTTACGGGTAGCGAGAAGACGGTCGCGTTTCCGGACACAAGTTCCTATGCTAAACTTAACCGCCTTGGTCCCCACTACCAGCCCTCAAAGTCTGTCACGGGAATTTAGAAACACACTGTATATTTGACAGGCTGGCAGGTTTTTGCTGTCTGGATCACAGGAGCTTAATGCCTAAGTAATTGTTTTGCTACTTGCTGAAGTATGTGAATTATTATAAACTGTGATAGGATATTAATTTTTATTAGAGAGAAGACAGTGGTACGCCTGCGGCTGAGGGAGTTACCCCTAACGCAAGAAGCACGGTGACGCCCGAAGTAGATCCGGCTGGTACCTGCGAGATACTGGCTGATTATCGATCATATCTCAAAGTCGATCACACCATTAGTGTAACTAGACCTGGGAGGCATTACACATACAGCACCAGTGTGGGACTGACACATAAAACTTCCCACGGTGTGTTGAAAGTGAATATTACATCCGAATGTAGACCGATATCGGGATAATTATGATCAGTGCATTTCACCCAGATAACCACAGGGAAGGAAAATACCCACATATTATAGACTCATAAATTAAAGAGTTTACAGTGACAAATGATAGAGAGTATTTTTCTCCTAGAATACCTGAGTGTCGAAGCGGCAATTTGATGAAACGCTATATTCTGTTAAAAATAGTGGGTTTGCTAGATTTTCTGTTCATAGATGAATTAATTCAGGAACTGGGAGGAGAAAGGGCGAATTTCCAATAATATTACATATAATAGTTGGGAGGAGGAAGGGCGAATCTGCAATAAGATTATATACAATATTCGCCTATACAGCTGGGAGGAGAAAGGGCGAATCTGCAATAAGATTACATACACTATTTGCCCATTCTTCTCCCAGCTCCTGTGTTGCCTAAGTTTATTATAGAAACACAAATTGTGTCCAAATACATTAGGCGGTACAACAAGTATTTAATCACCCTAAACTGAAGAAAATATTACATGAGGTATTTGCACAAAACATCACGCTTTTATGCATTAAAAAAAAGGGGGAGGAGGATACTTAATTGGATGACATGTTTCAACCGTCATACGATCATCATCAGATCCCGCGCACTTAGGTTTAGATTAGGTACGATGTATGTACTGTACCTTTGTTCAAGCACATCGAATAAATTCTTCCATTCACTAGGAAGGTTAATGTGTATATTCCATGATTTTGGAGTTTACAGATCGATTGTAAATCAGTTTTAAAAAAATCAAACAACCTTACCCTGGCAGTTATGACCGTCCTTCCCCTAATTTGGTTTACTTTTTACAAGTTAATAAAAGCGTAACCGTTCTTCGGTTTAGTTTCAAAAATACAGTTATTTGTGGAAAAAATATAGTTTAATTAAATACTGTAATCTTGAAAACTGTATTAATATAAACGAAATAAAATCCCAAAATACTACAATTGGAATATAAATTCTAAAAACCCAATTCTATAACGGAGAAAATATGGGTCTCATTGACCCAGTGTGACCTTTAATGTCGACAAAACCCATGAGACTACACTAGGGTTAAATCTATATTTGACATTTGAATTTGAATATTCTAAGACATTCTTATGAAATTATCACTCCAGTCCTTTCCAGTCGTCCTCATAAATGCTATGAAATAAGAAATGTCGGCAGAGAAAAATACAGAAGCCGAAACTGATTCCAGAGTATTCGCGTCACGTTTCTGTGTGTGAGCAGTTTTTGTCTGTATTACTAATGAGTGGTCTAAAAGCTTTTTTTTTTCCTCTGTTCTCAAGCCATTTATCGGTTTTACTAAGTACACACTTAGTGAATATCAACAAAGCAGCGTTACGAAACGGTGTGCGCCTTCGGTTTGGAAACACTTTTGAATTTGTACAGCTTCTGAATTCAGAGAGGTCTTGTTTAGAAACACGCATACACTTCCGGATTTTTGTTATTTCAATGGGAATGACGAAAGGGGCCGTGCATGTACTGTAAGCACTATCGAGTAAATTACAGGCCCACTGTATGAAACAGGTGTGCTGAGAAAAAGAAGCTGGTAATTGTATGGCAACAGTGTCGGTAAATATCGGTTCTGGTCACCAGAACAAGATGAGGGCTGTGCAGCAGGTTGATAATTAACAAGAGCTGACGATAAGATCGGACCGCACGGCTTGCTCGCGATGATAACTGGATCAACCTCCAACTGAATGCCACTCTCACACTTGTTGCAACACTATGAAACTCCGTACATTATTCTGTTGGAAAACAATTTTCAGTGTTGCCTTAGTAATCGAAATTTACTTGTTGTAGTTGCTGGTCCTGAGAAGGACCGATTCTTAATCGTACACCAGGAGATCTGTAACAGATAGGTCTGGCAGCCATGTTTTGTTTTCGTTTAGCACCACCCAGGGGACACATACAGGAATGCTGCGGACGCGAATAACTTCTCATCAAAATTGATTTTAATTATTATTCTTGTAAATGCTAATTTATATGTTTAATGTGTTCCTTAACTTGTAATTATGTAGATGTACCATGCCATACTCTAAATAATAAATCGAAATTTAATGTTTTTCAGTTCTTTTCAGGACTTGTCAGTTTAGTGTGTTTCACCATGCCACCAGCACGTAAGAGGCGTTTGGTTAATACACACAATATTAAAAAATGGAATGATAAAATTAAAATGTAGAAATTAGTAAAATTCAGCAACGAACCTGGAACGAATCGGCAACAAGATGGGGACGTTGTAATCATTGAACGATTAACAACTACAAGTGAAATTACTTCAAAGAAACGCAAACCTCGCCAACAGAAGACGAAGACAAACGATACTCGTATGGTTTCGTCAAACAACTCATGGACACCAAGCGTTAGAACACATCCTTTATCATATGTATGTAAAGTTTATTCGCCGGCCCCATGTTGTTCGGGTAGCGCCCTGCCTCTCATCCGGAGGCCTCAGGTTCGATTCCCGGCTCCGTCAGGGATTTTAGAACCTGACGCGAGGGCTGGAACGGGGTGCACTCAACCTCGTGAGGACAATTGAGGTGTCTGACAGTGAGGCAGCGCCCCGATCACGAAAACCAAGATTAACGGCCTAGGGGACACGATGAGCTGATCACGTGTCACCCCAATATCTGCACGGGCTGTAGTGCCAGGGGTTATAATAATAATAATAATAATAATAATAATAATAATTATTATTATTATTATTATTATTATTATTATTATTATTATTATGTAAAGTTTATTAGTTATTTTATATTTTATTATCCTAAAATCTTAATTCCCTGAGCAAGCCTCCGTGGCTTAGGCGGCAGCACGCCAGCCTCTCACCGCTGGGTCCGTGGTTCAAATCCCGGTCACTCCATGTGAGATCTGTGCTGGACAGAACGGAGGCAGACAGGTTTTTCTCCGGGTACTCCGGTTTTCCCTGTCATAATTTCATTCCAGCAACACTCTCCACTATCATTTCATTTCATCTGTCATTCATTTAATCATTGCCCCAGAGGAGTGCGTCAGGCCTCGGCAGCCGGCACACATCATATCCTCGCCGCTAGATGGGGGCTTCATTCATTCCATTCCTGACCCAGTCGGAGACTGGAAGCAGGCTGTGGATTTTCATTTTCTTAATTCCCTGAATTTTGGTGTAAGTGTTTTTCAATCAGCAGCGGTTCGTCTAAACTTGTTGACAGTGGTACTCCATAAACAAGGTATATTGGCTTTGCGATTCTAGAATATAGCACTGTGTCACCCCGGAGGTCCAGGTTCGATTCTTGACACCACCAAGAAATTTAGTATTGGTCTGAGGGCTGGAATGGGGTAGACTACACTCACCACGTAAGACAAAATTGGGAAGAGGCGGATTTGATTCTCAAATCAGACTTCCTAGAAGAGATTTCCGATGGTATCCCCATTTCTATTCCAGGCAATTGGTTCCTAACTTCGGGCCACGGACGCCACCCTCCCAATCCTTGCGTCAATTACAAAGACACACACTAATTTGGACACCACAATAATACATGTTTTCAAAAAAATCCTACTAACACCCAAATTGCAGGGGGTTGACATTACTATGATGTCCAAACCCCTCAAATGAAACACCAACAACAACTGCTGCCACCACTGGTTGCAATATCTAAGCGCTTACAGAAAGACATTGCAAATCAAAGTATCATCAAAGCTCAAACATTAACGTGCATCTTCCCTTTGTGACTAGTTATTTAAATCGCTTATCCTCCCAGCTCCGTTTCATGTAACTAAGAGCTTGCGTTCTAGTTGGTGTTGTTGTTATTGTTATTACTTAATTTCAGAGGTCTGGAAAATTTGGTCATCAGCCCAGTGTAGATGGGTGTGTGTTGAATGTATCCGATAACCTGTATTTATGTGATCATTGTACATGTAGTAGTGTGTGTAACTGTATTAGGGAAATGAGGTAGCCTACTAGTAGGTGGCCCGAGATTTGAAGTAAGGTACTTTGCACGAGTGTGGAAAAACGGGGAAAGACTACACTCAGGATAGCCATTATCAGTGCCGGGATCGGAACCTGCGATCTCCGGACTTGTTCCAGCTGACCTCGCGGCCGCGGTGCACGATTTAACGAGCACGGTTACGCGGAGGAACACGTGTATTCCTATAGCAACGTCCACTTCCTGGTGGAGCAGCTAGCGTTCTTTGCTCTCACCCCGGATTTCCGGGATCGATTCTCAGCTCTAGCACTGAAATGTAATTCTGGTCTGAGGGCTGAAATGGGGTCCACTCAGCCTCGTGAAGAAAACCAAGAGAAGAGTTGGGTTCGAATCTCACCTCAGCCATCCTTGAAGTGGTTTCCGGGGGTTTACAGTTATAATCCAGGCAATTGCCGGGATGGTTCCTAACTGAAGCCCATGGCCGCCTCCTTCATAAACCTCATCTTGATTACAAATATACACACGAACACAACAAAAAAAAACACAGGTTATCAGAAAAATAGATACAGTCAGTCTGAGAGACTAGACTTTATATCATTTCAAATGACGCATGCTACAAATGCTACACATGTTAGAAAGGCTCAGGAGGGCTTATCGCTTCGCTCGAAGCCCCAGGACTCTATCAACAGACTCCTATTACCCATTAACTTAGGCTTCCCGCGTGGGGAACGGAGAGGGGGAGGTGCACTCTGCTGCATGACGTCACGCACTCGCCGTCTCCGTATCGCATAACGCCAGACCCCCGGAGTAAACTCAGACTCGGTGCATATGCACTGAACAGCATGATGACGTGATACACGCCGTAACCGTAACGCATAACGGTAGACCAAAGCATAACGATGAAGTCGACAAGATCATTTGAAATTATAAATATCCACACTCACCCAAGTACACGAGATAAATGACTATGATGTACAAGTCCCTCAAATGAAACGACGACAACTCTTATAGCAACGTATAAAGGACGCTACCGACTTAGATGGTGGACAATGGTTGCTACTGTTACCATGTTGCCGAGAAATTGTTGACGCTAATTTTGGATTTAAGAGCCAGAACAGTGAGGTCACCTGCTCCTAATTCCTGATAGACCCCCAGACCAGAAACAGATCGATTGATTGGTCGGTTCCTCAGTTTAGGGGCTGCGACAACGCGGTCATGTAGCCCCGTGTACTTTGGGTGTATGTAGAATCTGTCTGATAACCGGTGTTAATTGTGATGACTGTATTCGTGTATGTTACCAGAAATAGATCCATCCATGTTGGAATATATTTAGGATAAGCACCGCTTTCACCAAAATCAGAACCTTGGCTCTCTGAAAGCGCAGCTACTGTATCTAGTTAAGTCATGGGGCGTGGCCTGCACCGCTCTGATCTGAAGTGGATCGTTAGGACTGATAATCAGTAATCAAATGAAACATATTCTTTGTTACATTGAGAGCCCATGTGGCCACGTGCTACCGCGGGCTGAACCCCACCTCTCCCAGAAGCACTGTGCGCTCGATGACATCCGGGTCAGCCAATGTGCGTGGCTGTGCCTATAACCTTCAATTGAGCCAGCTGATTAGGTTTCCGTTTCTCAGAAACAAGAGTGGCAGAGGTCTAATTTAGCAGCATCGCATCGCCTCCAAAACTGCACGTTCCGTCGTGAGATATCAGAACTGAATTATTTAGTAGTAAGGTCAAGTTATGTGGTGCTGCTCTCTCAACCTGTATTCCACCGTTACTGACTTTGATGCTGAAGCGTTACAAATGATATCTAACATACCAACAAGTACAATTTCAAGTAGTTCCAACTTTGGCCACCAGATGCTACTGTCACTAACACTAGCGGCGTACGATGGAACTTAATAGAACGTTAAGTACTAGCCAAATATAACCTACAAATTTTTCTACTCACCACAAATTGCAGTGGTAGGTTCTTTTCGCTTATTTTTTCGCTATCGTTTTACCCTCCAGGATCGGCTTTTCCCACGGACTAAGCGAGGGATCCCACCTCTACTGCCACTGAGGGCAGTGTCCTGGAGCTTGAGACTCTGAGTCAGGGATACAACTGGGGTGTGTGACCAGCACTACGCGCAGGCGGCCTCACCTGAGAAGTGAACAGGGGGCCTGATGAAGTGGATGGGAAGAGTGGGACGGTTAGGCAAGGAAATGGGTAGGAGGCGGCCGCGGCCGTACAGTAGTTACCATCCCGGCATTTGCCCGAAGACGAAGTGGGAAACCACGGGAAACCACTTCGAGGATGGCTGAGGTGGGTAGCGAACCCCCCCCCCCCTTTACTCATTTGGGCCACCAGACGCTGAGTAGATCCCGTTCCAGTCCTCATACCACTTTTCAAATTTCTTGGCAGAGCCGGGAATCAAACCCAGGACCTCTGGGGCGGTAGCTAACCATGCTGACCGCTACGCTACGGAGGCGAGGTAGGTTCTTTTACGTGCCATAAATCTATGACATGGGCCCGCCAGCTTTACTTCCCCTCCGAAGGAAGGCATACTGAAGGATTTTAACGCTCTTAAAAAATCTGACCACTTTGGCTGGGTATGAACCCGCCATCTTAGGCATAATAGTTTAGCATGCTATCGAATACGCCACCAAAGCTCCTGTCTTTAAGGTAAATCTGAGACTTGTTCTCGTACAAAACTGTCACTTTCATTGATTTAGGCCAAAAGCAAAAGCTTTCAAAAATAATCGCCACTTAAGTGGAAATAGCAGCGCATCAATGCTATTCCCATCAGGAGGAAAAATTGAAGCGTTACATGTAACGACTTTACTAGTTTAATTCAGTAATTCTGTAACGACGCAGCTTGTAAACGTAACGGAATAAATGAAAAGCTTTTTGTACGACAACGTCGAAATGTAACTAATATATGTCAGAAACCTGTATCATATTGATGGTCATTATAATACTGTTCTTCATTATGAAACAGTTTCTCCAGCCAATCAGAGCTCATTCATTGACCAATTAGGAAAGGATAGCTTTGCGCAAGCGCTCAAAATCCAACATGTCGGACATGAATTACATGATTTGAAAGTTCAAATTGGATATCGGATCAACCATTGTAGTAACAATCCCAAACACAAAGACAAAATCAGCACGAACCGTTATGGTAACAAGAAAATACTATGACATATGCAAGATATTTATGAATCTACGTCCAGAAGTTAGCATCTTTCTACATAAATTACCTTTACGGTAACACACCATCCTTCTATATGAATTACCGACATGGAAAGTGCACCGTCCCATATGTTCGCGTAAATAAACTGGCGAATATGAGACAAGAAATAGCACTGTACCTTAATATCCCCAACTCCAATTTCTACACAGCGCATTGCTTTCAAACAACGTCGGTGACAATATTACTGAATGCTAGTTCTGATCGGCACTAGACATCATGCAGGCTGTAAACAATAGTATTGCCAAGCAAAGTAAATGGTCTCTGCTTTCGAAATTTTTTGACCCACGCATGCGCTCTGTTTAGTCAGCAAACCACCCAGCGCGCTCTGTGCACTAACTAAAGTTACTGAATCCCACAGATATTTATGAATATTTATGTTAAAACATATAATAAAGTTATAATTATCGTCGAATATAAACAGTCGCATGCAACTCGCCTATAATGGTAATTAAGACACTCGTATGGAAATTATAAAACTCGTGTCTTAATTATTGCCATTATAGGCTCGTTGCATAATGTAGTATTATCACGATACAGTAGCCTATTCATACGTGAAGTTTTGTATCCATTTCTTCTGTGTTACCTGTACACAGTGTAGACCACGTTGACCGACTAGAAAGTATAAAGTGATCGAGTATTCAACGTCACTGGTGTTCCTGGTTTCATTTTGAACTAGCTACTTGCCCCAGCTTCGCCCGATATCTTGAACGGTTTACCCAGCGTAAGCTTAAAAGGTGCACGGACGGCAGATCCCAGACGCAATTCACAAAAGCCGAGGTGAACAGCGAAAATCCAAACACATTATACTCTTCTGTGAAGTCTTAACTCGGCATGACTCGACAGTTTGATGCTGGCCGAAGTTGGGGTGATATGCAAAAATACTAGCTATCTAATATGATTAAAAATCTCTAAAAGACTAAAAATCAGTTCTGTTACAATTTTAAGATTAACGATGAAAGATGAATGTCTTGAAAGGACAGCTCGAAGTGGAAACGTCAAAATAATAATAATAATAATTGGAAATAATTTTAAAATCAGCCTTTTTATAAAATCTTGTATGAATCATTCAATTTCATTTGTATCAAATACTGTTTGCAAAAGACGGTTATAATGTTACCGAAGCCGGAAGTTATTTTCGAAAGCCTTTGTCTGAAGCGTTGCACTCTATGAAAATTAAATTCGGACTATTGGTGCAGCAGAAAAGAGGAGAATTGAAGCATTTGAAATGTGGTGTTACAGTAGAATGATGAAGATCAGATGGGTAGATTTGGTTACAAATGAAGAGACGAGTGGGAGAGGAGAGATTTTTCTGGCGATTGCTAATGAAGAGAAGGTAGGTAGAACAAATAGTAAGACACCCAGAAATAGCAAGCTTAGTTTTGGAAGGAAGGGTCGAGGACAAGAACTGTAGGGGTAGACCAAGGTTAAAATACGTTAAACAGATTGCCTCGGATGTAGGGTGTGGTAGCTATGTAGAGATGAAGCTATTATCTCATTAGCCTATAGGGAGGCATGGAGCGCTGAATCAAACCATTCAAATTACTGAAGACTCAAACAACAATCAGTACACTGTACTCAAGAATTACAATTTACTTTCCTATTTCATTAAATTTTGCCTGTAAGGATTTTGGGCAGACATGTTCTATTTCATGTCTTTTCGATCATTTAACTATATTAAACATGATTTACACATTGCGAAATCATTTCGTGTTTTCATATAACTGGAATCTATATTACGTTCAAATCAAGCAAATTATAGGAGTAGGGGAAGTAAATTATTGTTAAATAATTATTTTACACCTATAATTAACGGAAAACATGGAGCGTTACATTTCACACAAGAAAACTGTAAAGATAACTACAATATTATTTTGAAAAGGTAACGGTAAATGTAATGTAGGTACGTTTAAAGGGTCTGACACAGCTTACTATCTTCAAAAGAAAGATTTGTTTCATTTTTTTAGTGATAACTTAAATAGTAATTAACATACATTTATGAAAGTTTTTGGGTGTATTTCTACATATTATATCTAGAATATGATGCAAATTTATGTTTGTCACTTGGATAGCGTCTTATTAAAAAATAAATTGTGTTAAAAATACTACGCCTATACACATTTATTTTTTTCTATTCAACACAAAATTAAAAATACTATTTGTTCAGATATGTCACTGAAAGTGCACGAATTTTTAGAAGGAAATATTAGCAATAAAATAAGATAAAAAGAACCTAACAAAGTTGAAAATTAGTGGAGTTTTCACAAAAAAAAGCCTCAGCTTTGCATGAAAAACTACCATCAATTTGAATTTCGAAACAACATGCCAATTATTTGTTCAAGTCAATGGTAATGCTGTTTCCATATTAAACAATACCAGCGATTCATCGAACCCGGGGCCTCCGGGTGAGAGGCAGGCGTGCTATCTCAACACAACGGGGTCGGCATAAATTAATACAAATATAAATTAATAAGAATTCATATCAATGCAGCCTATTCATGTACGGTATTTATTGTTCGCCTCAACCGACCATAAATGGCACTAAATTCTACAACTTACTTTTCTTACGTCATGGAAGCCGTGCATTTAACTTTTCTTAAAATAAATTATTGTGACACAGAATGATGCCATCTTGCGGGAGGAGTCTTAATGACCGATACTGATAATTCGAGCACATAATTTCTGGTGTTGGCGGATACATAGGTGGTACATCACATGGAAAATCATTTTATTAGGCGGGAGAGTTTTTAATGGAAAAGACCAATAGGATATATCAAAATATGCTATTTAGTTCTTCATGAAACTGGTTGCTTGGTTGGTTGCTCAGTTTAGGGACTGAGAGAACGTGGTCATGTAGTTCCGTGTACTTTGAATGTGTGTAGAATCTGTCTGGTAACCGGTGTTAATTGTGATTGCTGTATTAGTGTGTGTTATCTGTAATTCAGGTAAGGACTGCAGACGATCATTTACAAGTAGTTCCTAGTTTTACTACCAAATGCTTCCGTCAACGACACCTATCTGCGATATTGGCTACTAGATGCCAGCACAACCAGCACCTGGTGACGAACATTGGAACTTAGAGAGTGTTCATCAAATCTAACCTACAAATTTAGCTTCACACAATTGTAGTTAGTGGAAGGTTCTTTTACATGCTATTAATCTATGACATGAGCCTGTCCACTTGACTTGCCCTCCGAAGGAAGGCGTACTGAGAGATTGTTAACGCTCTTCATTGAACTTCTTGGTCCCCCCCCCCCCCTTTTTTTATTTTTTTAGGAAACTCATATTTTTCTCCTAATGAATTCGTGTTGACCGACTGAGAGAAAGTATTGGACTAGTGGAGGGATAGCGTGCCAGTGCGGACCAGGTGCTAGTGCTTGCCAAGACATGGGGCTTGTGGGACAAGATCGTGCGCTAAGGATTGGCTGCCGTGGGACCGCGCGTGCATGCCAAGTGCTAGCCTGGCCCGCTACTCAGTGGCACGGTGGACATGTCACACTGGCATACCAATGACGGGAACATTAAACAGTGTGAGGTCCTAGAGGTGGGGTGGGCATCATGACAGTGCGCTTCCCTTGGACTATTACGGAACAGCGTAGCCTCCTGTTATCTCCTACCTATACAGTATGACACTAGGAATCGCAGACATGTTCAATTAACTAAAGCTGCTTCGGTGGCGTACTTGGTAGCATGCTGAGCTTCTATGCCCGGCCGAAGTCATCGGATTCTGAACGTTAAACATCCCTCAGTATGCCTTCCTCCGGAGGGGAAGTAAATGCGGCGGTCCCATACCATAAATCTATGGCATGTTTAAGGACCTTCCACTAATTACACCTGTGTGAAGCTAAATTATATGTAGGTTAAACATTTGACTAACGTTCTTGGGCTCCTACGTTCGTTGTGAAGAGCCGACCGCGATGGCATCTGGAAACTAAGTTCTGAACTAGTTGGTCGTTGACGGTGGCGTTTGGCGGCAAAAGTAGGAACTACTTGGAAAAATTGAATGCCTGCAGTCCTTGAATTAAAACAGATACACACACTAATACAGTCATCACAATTAACACCGGTTATCAGACAGATTCTACACATATCCAAAGTACACGGGGATACATGACCGCGATGTCGCAGCCCCTAAACCAACCAACCAACCAATTAACTAAATTACATAAATGAGCATTCATTACAAGCGTCAGGACACTATCAATTCAAGATATCGTGGCTCCAAGCGTTAGTAAAACTTGCATATGTAATGAAGGTAAGCGAAGCGGCTTCGGTGGCGTAGTCGGTAACATGCTGAACTTCTATGCCCAAGCTCACGGGTTCAAACCCCACTGAAACCGTCAGAATTTTTAAGAGCATTAAAATCTTTCAGTGGTGGGGAAGTAAAGCCGGCGGTCACTTGTCATAGATGTATGGCTTGTAAAAGAACCTTCCACTAATTAGACGTGTGGGAAGCTAAATTTAAGGTTAGATTTCGTTGAAACGCTCTGTCAAAGTTCCAACGTTCACCACTAGGCGTCAGCGACATCTGGTAGCGAAAATTGGATCTAGAACTACTTGAAATTGAACGGAACTTGAAGCTCACCCTGTTGAAGCAGCTACAGCCTCTACCGAACCGAACATGTCCTCGGGCACTCCCGGCACTAAAAGTCGTACGTTAAATAAAATAAGTAAGCGGAGTTCCACTTTCATCCACCAAGCGGTACCCAGCGCTGCAGTTATGGAATATCTGATTATCTCCTTATTAATTAATTTATTAAGACGCGCTCGAAAGAGCATTAAACCTAAATCTAATACATTGATAGGCCTATTTAGTTTTCACTATATTCTCTTATTGTCTTTGTTCTTTTGCCACAGAGTATTATATGGTAACGGTCGCACTTCCTGTTGCATATACAGTCTTCACCACGTTGGTGAAACCTTTGAGTTCGGCAGATTTTATGGTGGAAGCCATGGGTATTATCTCCTTATTCCATCCGACTAACAAATAAACCTAGGAACGCAAAATCTTAATACGAAAACATTTTCTCTTAAAGGACAGCAGGATTTAGACCAAGTCCGTAACTATTACAATGCGCATGCGCTAGGAAGTGAAGATGGGATGAGAAGATACCGACACAAAACAAATTTCTGGAGAGAGGTGAGATATTTATGTTACGAGAACGGGATACACGAGAGGGAATATGCAAAATCCGGAAAATTAGTAATAATAAATTATAGTAATAGGTAATGTGACTAAGATTCACGAGTTGAGCATTTTTTCGGCATTCTTTTTGGCAATGGTTTTGCCGCTTAGTTCAAAAGTGGTGAACGCAGAACCCCCCGGACCCCCTTGCTCGTAATGCAAGCAAAAATCTTCGTCCAGACAGCCGACTACAGTAGTACCGCCCAATGGTTTCGCCCAGACAGTCTTCTAGCCAAGTGGAGAATTACTGATCCACTTAATTTGGGTGAGACAAAGTCATTGGTCGGGCTCTCTAAGAGTTATTGAGATATTAATGTCTTAGTGCCTCCGTGGCTTAGGCGGCAGTACTCCAGCCTCTCACCGCTGGGTCCGTGGAGGCAGACAGGTTTTTCTCCGGGTACTCCGGTTTTCCCTGTCACAATTTCATTCCAGCAACACTCTCCACTATCATTTCATTTCATGTGTCATTCATTTAATCATTGTCCCAGGGGAGTGCGACAGCCTACGGCAGCCGGCACAGTTCTTATCTTCGCCGCTAGATGGGGACTTCATTCATTCCATTCCCTGACCCGGTCGGTCGACTGGAAGCAGGCTGTGGATTTTCATTTTCATAATGTCTTAGTGCCCATTTTTACGCTAATCCGAGTGTCATGATACTCACACGAGATGTGGGAAACACAGGGTGATTCCATCATAATGATATATACTTAACGGGATGCTGCTGACAGGTTCAAGTATAAATCTGAGATAGGGAACCTTGGTCCTGAAATGCCTAAACTGCCTGTTGGACGCCTCAATGAGTGAGGAACATGTATGAAAGTAAGATGCACTTCTAGATCACAAATATGTAGTGCGTGATTTCACCAGCACTGTCTTCCCACTCAATAACACCGTTTACAACAGTTGTTTATACTGGCGTCCTACAGTGAGTACGAATTCCATCCTGAAGGACGTAGAGTTATCAGAGTTATCTGCATGGTGGAGATACAGTCAATAAATACGCAATTAGTTGCAAGATTACAGGGTATTTCAGTAAGAGCGTGCCAAACGGTTACCGGAAATCTGGGCCACCACACTAAGCACATCAACATGTGGTCTCCGAGGCCACCGAAAGGTGCTATGGACGTAAACATGAGTAACACGAATAAGGCGTCATAAGTAGTTAGTTAGCGTATTGCTTATTGTCAGTGAAGGTGTACGCTAAGCTATTGCACAGATAGCCAGTGAACGGATGGGCTTAAACATGTTGTGTTTGTGGTTCCTGTATCGTCGAGAAGGTAGCTCGGTTATACAGAATCGCGTACGTTGTTGCCATGCTTGTATCGAGGTTGGTGGCCGACATTTTGAGCAACTTTTATGAGATTGTGCACGTTTATGTATAAACTCTGGTCTGTTCATGCATGGCCGTCAGTTAAAGTTCTATCTGTGTAATAATGTGCACATTTACTGTAAATATAAAAAAAAAACAATAACCGTTTTACCCATGTTTACACATTTACAAGTGTACACATTTACTGTCAACAAACATAAATCACAACTCAGGACACCACAGTTGTGTTACACATGTTTACACATGTTTGTGTGGCCTTGGAGAGGGGAGACCACATGTTTCCTATGTCAATGTGCTTAGTGTGGCGGCCCAGATTATCGATATCCATTTGGAACGCTCTTACTGATACACCCTGTATAGTAGGCGCTCACAGTGCATATCGTCACAAAGTGTGCTGTGTCCCAATACTCAAGTTGTCTGCTATTGACTAGCTGCTAGCTACTATGTGCTATGTGATATGCACTAAGGAGATTTGGGACATGTCTGCTTGATCACAGCCTCCTTCATAGACTTGTGTTCTGAAACGCACTGGACTTAACATGCTGGTACCAAACCAACACTCAAGATGGCGGTGATCTGCTACTCCTTGTAAGCTCTTTGCACTTTCATCAGCTGTTTTAAATAAACATGAACGATACGATCATGGATGCGCCAAGAAGATCACTTTTTAGCCGAGCCCTAATTATGGTTTGTGTTTGGCTTAAGTCAAAGACAACCTACAATTTACATAACCTACAATTCCGATAAGCTACAATTTCTATAACTTCCTTGACGTAGTCGACAATCTAGTATGCACTTCGTTCACTAGCAACTACAGACTTGATTGCTATGTGCTAAGCAGTATTGGATCACGACTTCTGACGTCACATCCGGCAAAGTAGGCGACTATTTCTAGTTCACTACGGCTGAAAGTGTACTAATCTGACACAGCCTCAGTAGTATACACTATGCTTTGTAAAGGGTTGTATCACACGTTCCGCGGCATTTCGTACCTAATACAGTGTCAAGCAAAAACACCCTGTGTAATGCACCAAATAGCCAGTGATGGTCATGACCTAAATACTGTACTTGAAGTAAACCTCCTAGTCAAATACAGGCTGTGGGTACAGGTATTCTAACTGAAAAACTAGTTTCAAACATATTACATCCATATTTCAAGTTGTCACTGATGAATGAGGCAACATGTACCTTGTCAACAGTGACAAGAGGAAGGTACTGTGCACTATGTAAATGTGAGTGACAATGGGAAACAGTAATCCATTACTTGTATGGGAAATGTGACTGATGTCTTCTATTTGAAGCTCACAATCACTTGGTGAAAACTTGCGTGCGAACTATACTGTTCACACACTGAAGACCAAAGGTCGAAGATTCCCAGTCCGCTGGCTTGGATGTGGCCATCAGAGCAGTTCTCTGCTGTCCGTAATTAAGCTAATAATAATAATAATAATAATAATTTATTTTGTTCCTTTAATTTAAATTAATTCTCTATGTAAGTACATTGAATTCAAGGGCGGAGGATCCATTCCAATTACCTGTAGGATATATTGCATACATTACATATACAGTGAGTCCGGGAATGTTCTCCGCAGCGCCTACATGCGTCTGCGAGAGCTAGCTACAGACGTTACGTTGGTAGCACGGCTGCCGCTTGTATCATAACAACCGTAGGCCTAAACGTTGTACTCACCACAACCATTCATAACAGATGCTGGAACCATTCACAACGCATCACTCTTTTTCCGTAATCAGTTTGTTTTAATTCATGAACCACGGTACCTTTTAAGGAAACAACTGAAGCTCGTCTCTTACAGCATTATGTGCTGTCGACTTAGAGATTCCTGTTTGTTGAGCTAATTTTCGTGTTGATCCACTTGGACTACGCAGCATTATATCGGAGATTTAATCAAGTATTTCGTCTGTTAATAGCGTAGGCCTGCCTGTTTCCGGTACATCGTAAATTGAGCCAATCACACGAAATTTACTCACCAAATCCCGAACGGAATCATGGTTTGGACACTTTGAAATAGGAAACCGCACCTGAAATCTTAATTTTACATTTTCTGTAAACCGATCGCCTTCGCGAAAAACGTATTCCACCAAAAAAATCTCTCTTCAGTAGTAAACTTTACCGCCTGTATACTGTTGCACTCTTCCAATAATAATCTATCTGAACGCTCACTTACACTTACACACTGAAGACATGCAGGCACGCGCGCATATCGCGATACACACCGACAGCCCAAACGGAGGAAGTCCCGCTCTGAAGGACACAGTGCAGTGCAGCCAACTAAACTCATGACTCAACCAATCGTAGCTGCACGTACCCATAGCGGAGAACATTAAAAAAAGTAAGCTAGTAGTTTAACGTGACCGTTAATCTCTCGATCATAAGCCACGGGACCTCCGTTTTACGTGGAATCCGAACCACAGGACATGGCATTTCACATCGAAAATCTCACATGCAGTGACCGGGAATCGAACCCGGTCCGCCTTGGTGAGAGGCATACAGCTTGACCGCTGCGCCACCACGCCCCACGCGGAGAACATTCTCGGGCGCTCTGTACAAGTGATACATATTGAATTTTGAAAATTAAAAATAATATAAAATGGTTAAGCATAAAATGTGAAAATGTGTAAGTAACCAGTATCATAATAATAATATTTATAAACAAAAAATGTCTGTCCACATTCACCAAATTTCATCATTACAACACGGTTATTTAAACCGAGGTGCTTTATGCCAGCGAGACATTAACGTTACACACTAATGGCGACTTGGAAAAAATCCTCACAGAGGAAAGAAAAATTATAAGGAAAATTATTGGACAAATGCACATAGACGAAGGATACAGGCTTCACTCCAGAGACACCACAGACAAAATAGTTATGTGGTCCAATTCTTCTGTGGTGTCTCTGGAAATATAAATATAAATATAATAAATTTGGAGATAAACACACGCTACATTGTGCTTTGTAAACCTTACTGTGAAAGAAATGGTAATGGTTCAGCTCTGTAGGAGGCTCCGTCGGGACTCGAACTAGGTTATCCTGCATTTCAGACAGTTGCACGAATCGATTACATCACAAATGATCCACCAACTTGATGTAATGGCTAAAGCTACGGTGACCCTCCATAGCTCTAAGGTCATGAGTAGCGATGGTTGCGCACTCTGTTTGAGAGACTACTCCTACAATATCATTTATATGAATAAACGAATCTTCATAAGTAATGCACCATCTCATAAGGGACATCAAATTGAAAGGTGAAAAGCTGAAGGAAGTAGGAGACTACTGTTAGGAAGCAAAATAACCAGTGATGGACGAAGGAAAGAGGATATAAAAAGTAGGTTGGCTCAGGCAAGGAAAGCATTTCTACAAGAAAGGAATCTGTTGACATCGAATATAGATTTAGGTATTAGGAAGTCATTTTTGAAGAGCTTTGTCTGGAGCGTGGCGCTCTATGGAAGTGAAACTTGGACTGTTGGTGTAGCAAAAAAGAGGAGAATTGGAGCGTTCGAAATGTGGTGTTACAGGAGAATGATGAAGATCAGAAGAGTAGGTAGGGTTACAAATGAAGAGGTATTAAAACTAGTGGGAGAGGAGAGATGTTTCTGGTGACTGCTAATGAAGAGAAGAGATAGGTTGGTAGGTCACGTACTAAGACACCCAGGAATAGCAAGCTTAGTTATGGAAGGAAGGGTCGAGGACAAGAACTGTAGGGTTAGACCAAGGTTAGAATATGTTAAACAGATTGCCTCGGATGTAGGGTATGATAGCTATATAGAGATGAAACGATTAGCTCTGGGCAACAACGTAAGGGTTTAACGTTTTCACCGTTCCCGCATTTTAACCGAGTGTGTGGATCTTGCGGACCTACGAAGCAACCTTTTGAAATCTGATGTTTTATTTTTCTGTAATTTTTGTTTGTTATTATAATTATTAGATTTTTTTGTTTTTATTATTTTTAGATCACGTTATACTTAGGTTTACACGTCTAAATTTTAATTTATTATACATTTGTATAATTTAATCCCTGTTAAAAGGAGCAGATGACCTCGCTGTGCCGACCCTTAAATCTCCAATAACTACGAGGGACGTTTCTTTTTTAAGTAAAGGCCGTTTTTTTTAATTAACCGAACATTTTATTTTGAAACCACATTTATTTTTAGGTTTTACATACCTTCCTCTATTTTTCTACATAGTTGCCTTGCTTATGTTGGCACTTACGATACCTTAAAACTAAGTTCTGAAATCCCTCTGCATAAAAGTTAGCCGCCTGCTCTGACAACCGAGAATTCACACTTGAGGAAAATCAATTAATAATTTTTAATATCGTATGGCCTCGGGTGCCGGGTACAAGTTTTCTAATATGACACCCAGAGGGTAGCTTGCATGTCAAATTTCGTTGTTCCTTGAATCACTATGAAAGTCAAGGAGGTTAGATATCTAAGCTCCTTGAACACTATAGCGCTTTCTGGTAGAGAAATGAGGAACTTTGTGTTGGCGCAAACTCCCGAGATTAATTTTGCCATTATGAACACGGCCTACTGAATTCAAATGGGTTCTTTGGCATGCCAACATCGTATGACATGCGTGTCGTACTTTTGCCGCCTCTCAAAAATCACTTACCACGGTCAGGAGCGAACCTGCAATCTTGGGGTTAGTAGACCAACACGCTAAGACCAACACGCTATCCACTCCATTGATGGAGTGGTTATCATGAATCTTCGGTCCTCGTGAATTTTCGTGTCAACTAAACCAAACTATGCGGATTATTACTGGTACAATCAAGTCCACACCAGTTTTCTGGCTACCTGTCCTGAGCCGTATTCCACCTCCTATGCTGAAAAGAAAGAATATCCTCCTGAGAGAATTTAACAAAATCTGCAACAACCAACAGCTGCCAATCCATGAGGACATGCCTGCAATCCAAATCAATAGACTCCGCTTCAGACACCCTGCAATCAGAACAGCCAACAACCTGGCAGACCATAACTTCAATCTTCATGAAGCCTGGGCAGAAAATTGGTACACAAACACTCCACCAGAGCTACATAGTTTTCTTCATAGTAGCAACAATCCATGGGAACTTGATCTGCCCCGTAGGACATGGTGTACACTGAACAGGATACGCACCAACCATGGGAGATGTGGTGATCTACTATACAAATGGGGAAAGATCACCTCTCCAGAGTGCACGTGTGGCTTCCAGTGTCAGACCATCAAGCATATAGTTGAAGAATGCCCTCAGAACTTATATCCTGGAAACCACTTTGACTTTTTGTTTTCTACAGCAAATGTGTTAAACTATGTAAATAATATGTCTGTAAATTTGTAAATTATGGTTATATTTTCTTTGTGTTCCAAAAAGTGATGTGTAATTGCCATACGATTAATAATAATTCGTGTCAATTGCAGTCACCAAGTCATTTGTGATCACAGACCTGAGCGTTCATCGTCATGAACATTTTCACGGCCACTTTTGAACTGCGTACCCATTTTCGCACTTTACCTTCCTTCATTGCATTATCACCATACACCTCACAAAGCTGACGATGAATGTCTGCAGCCGACATGTTTCTTGCACCCAAAAAAAGTATCACAGATCGTACCTCACACGCGGTGGTCGAATCAATAATCTTGAACATGGTAAAGATGCACAGTTCAGCGTACAGGTTAGCTACACAGCTGCAACTCACGCCTGCTTGTTCGCAAAGGATGCAGGGAGGTAGCGCGCTCGCTTGTTGCGGCGTGCGCACTAACTACGGGCTTAAGAAAACGGCCCTTACTTAAAATCAGCCCTTGTATCTCATTAGGGTTTAAATAATATTTTCATGAGTGTTTACGCAGAGGTCAATTTCTGCAGGCTGTATAGTTACAATGGAGAAGATATGAGGTTACTGAGTCAGCATTTAGAGACGACACAATATTTACATAATATGTATCGTAGCAATGTAATGTTGCTGGATGTTGAAGACAATAGCCATAAGTAGCGAGCTTCTCGGAAGGCTCTCTTCAGACCGAACAAGCATGGCTTATTGCATACAATGGTCACTGTGCATACCGCCTCATTCAATTCACATGGGAGCCTTCACACACCCCCAGTCTCCACTACCTCATAGTACAGTCCATTTAATCACTTGGCGAAGAAAATCTCTACTTAGTATAAAACCAAGTCCCCAATTCTTGTATGTCACGGATAATCTCGAGAACCACTGGATGGATTTTGCTGTGGTTTTCCCCATTCTGTAACGGATATCTCGAGGAAGGTTTCTGTAGAAAATAATTCATTTATGATCAAAGGAAGCCAAGCAGTAACGATTTCAGTGGAAAAGTAAAAAAATAAAACTAAAAACCTGACGTCCGTGTGCTTTTTAAGCTTACGCTGGGCAAACCGTCAAAAATATCAATATACTATTCGTGTAAGAATTGTTCAGCATGAAACGTTCTACAAGAAAGTCTCTATCTTCAATACATCGCCCACTATAAGCATGTTTACGTTTTCATTTCTTCCAACAATCTCCATTCAATTACTGAGGCGAAACTTTACGAGCTAGCTAGGAAAAATAATCGCTTATCTCATAATGCATTCTTAACTGTTCCCGCGCGAAGCCGGGGCGGATTGCTAGTTGTAGATAAACGATAGTATAACACGGCGGAGCAATTGAATTTCGGTGAACTAATGATGTAGGAATTATCATAGGTAATGAGATGTTAATCTGGTTAAACTCATAACTTCAAGATCCTTTTTCTTCTTTCTTTTTTAAATCACTTGTCCTCCAAACTCGGCCTCACCCACGGACTCTTCAAGGAATGATTCCTCTACCGGCAGAAGGGCGGTGTTTTAGAGCTGGCCACACTTTGTCACTAGATACAACTGGGGATGATGACTGGCCAATCACCCAGGTGACCGCTAACTTGGATATAATGAAGGAAATGTCAGAGAAGGTAGTGGGAAGGAAGTTGGTTCTGGTCTTGTTGAAACGTCCCAGCATTTGCCTGGGGAGACCACGGAAATCCATTTCCAGGACGGCCGAGATGGGAATCGAACCACACTCCTCCGATACCAGCGAGGCACGAGATAGCGCTCTCAGCCACCCTGGTTTCAGGATTCCCGGCGTCTAAAAAGCCAGAGGAAACGTTAAACCCTTAACATGTATTATTTATCATTATAAAAATGTGTTTCGCCCTCTGACGAGCAAGTAGTGAGTTGAGTTGGCATCGGAGGGTGCTTAAATTCGAGAGAGCCATGTCAGTAGATTTACTGGCACGTTATCGGGGCAAATTGTAGGCACCCTGCGTCTATATAAGCCGCAGTAGTTAAACAGGACGTGAAAACAATAACATTATTCTATAACTAGCTGAAGTACCCGTTTCTCGAAAGGCTTTTAGTATTTGCTGGCCTAAATCATTAATATATATAATCACACATTCCTAATGTAGTTATGTTATTTCCATGTTACCAACTACATGTGTAGACTACATGCATTTTCACTCACCAAATTATTAATCAGAGGTAGGAAAGTGAAAATCCTTAGCCTGCTTTCAGTCGACCGACCGGGTCAGGGAATGGAATGAATGAAATCCCCATCTAACAGCGAAGATATGAACTGTGCCGGCTGCCGAAGCCTGTGGCACTCCCCTGGAGCAATGATTAAATGAATGACAGATGAAATGAAATGATAGTGGAGATTGTTGCTGAAATGAAATTGTGACAGAGAAAACCGGAGTACCCGGAGAAAAGCCTGTTGCCTCCGCTTTGTAGGTGAGAAAGTGTGTTTAAATATTGGAAATAAATATCAGCTTCTATGTAGTAAAAGTTAAATAACCTGTCTTAAATATTGAACACCTATCGTTTAACGTCTTCATACTATATTTAAACATATAAACATTATGCTAAAAATACATCAAACTTGATAGCAATTATCATATCCGCAATAAGTAATATTGCGGAAAGTACGTACCACGTCATGATAAAGAGTAACAGTAACGGAACAAACTTCAATCATCCCAAGTAATAATGAAAATGAAAATCCACAGCCTGCTTCCAGTCTCCGACCGGGTCAGGAATGGAATGAATGAAGCCCCCATCTAAGCGGCGAGGATATGAACTGTGCCGGCTGCCGAGGCCTGACGCACTCCTCTGGGGCAATGATTAAATGAATGACAAATGAAATGAATTGTTGGTGGAGAGTGCTGCTGGAATGAAATTTTGACAGGGAAAACCGGAGTACCCGGAGAAAAACCTGTCTGCCTCCGTTTTGTCCAGCACAGATCTCACATGGAGTGACCGGGATTTGAACCACAGACTCAGCGGTGAGAGGCCGGCGTGCTGCCGCCTAAGCCACGGAGGCTTGCCCAAGTAATAATAACAAAAACAAATTAATCACAGAAAAAAATCTAAGTTTATGCCGTGTCTTGTGCGAGATTACGCCTGGTAACTCCGAGATGGTTCATCAGCGGGCTCTTGAGGTATATTTGCGGACTACCAAAGGAGTAGCAAACTGTGCGATACCTCAATAGGGATGTATAGAACTAGCACCGACAGAGCGCACTGCTGTTGTACTGGGTAAGCGCACGGCGCACTTCATTTGTCTCATGTGTTCTCATGCCGTTAATATGTACGAATTTAAGTTGTTTAAATTATTATTTCCGTGACTATGCCGAGCTATTGCAGTGTTCCTCTTTGCAAAAATCAGGGAAGCCCGTTTTCGTTTCACCAATTACCACAAAATAAAGAAATGAGGAAGAAATGGTCACATGTTATCAGAAGGAAAAATTTCGGTGAGAAAAATCTGACCGAATATATTAAAGTGTGTTTCCATCATTTACAACCCGATGACTTCACGAAAACTGTGTTGGATTAGTGTGACTTACAAAGGGAAATAATTCCCGTTTTGTATCTATAAACTGATTGGACATTTCGATAACAACCACTGAATTTATGCGTTTGTATCTGAAGGTGAGAGAGCAAGATAAAAACCGGGCGCTGTTCCATCGCTTTTTCGGTGGACCACGAACACAACAAAAATAATTATTTAGGAAGAGGCCATACACAAGAAAATTGCCGGATTATCACTATAAGCCTACAAAATCGGAATCTGCAGAAATCATCTCTATTGAAGTACGGGAAGAAATCGTCAATATACACGAAGAAATGAAAGTAACATTTCTGACTCCCATTTTCAAAGACATCAATAGGCTACTCGGTCAATTACTTCAAGAATAAATGTCGCAACATTAACAGTCACAAACGTATTCTGGTTGGTTTCTTGAAATCAGAATTAATCGTCAACTTCCATCTGCCCGACGGAGAATGTGGTAGCGACTGACTTCTACAGTACATTCTTGAGACATAGTCAAATGAATGGAAACAGTTCGTGGCTCTAAAGCAGGGATTCTCAAACTTTTAAAAAGTTGTGCCCCCAAGTCCTTTTCCAGGGGTAAGGGAACGATTCTTATTGAGAAATTGACAAAATTACATAAGAACCAAACGTTGCGATGCATTTTCGAGGTACACATTACCGGTATCAACTTTCTTTGATTATGTTTACCTTAAAACACGACAGTTTCAAGTAAGCTATCAACCTAAAAAAAATACAAGAATCGAAGTCTGTAAGCAGGGGGAGCAAGTGAATATTTAAATCTCTGTTTATGATTTAAGTCTTATGGAGATATATTTATCAATATAGGCCTACAATACTCTAGTAATTGTAATCTTTAGGAGAAAGCATGCTGAATCATATTCATTATTTGAATAATAAAGCGTGTTAGAATTTTGTTATTACCGCAGTAGGCCATTAATTCTTCCTTCCTCCCGCTAGTTTTAGTGCCTCTAGTCCGTAGCTCATTTTGCAGCTGTTTAACGCTTAAACGCTAAAAATCGTCCATAATATATTAGGATATATACCTATAGAATTAATTAATATAGTCTTGGAGTAAAATTAAAGAAGATATAATTTACTTTAGCTTAGAAAACTCGGTCACAATTTATACATTCTTCGCAGCTGACTGGGAGAAACATAAGACGATCGCCTTGCGCTTACCCAGTACTACACGAGCGCTATCTGGCGCGAACTTTCTCCCGCTACATCCCTATTCTTATTTAGAACACCTCAGCTAGTTTACTGCGAGTGCTAAAGGTTAAAACAGTCTTTCACCTCCCTATAAAAGCTTCCAAATGATTGTATATTCAATTTCAGGGCCAAGCAATTAAAACTCAGCAACTTTTCTAGGTTTACGCCGTCTTTCGTGCGGGTTTTTTAATTGGCCGCAAAAGTCAAAATACCTACTTAATTGAAATAAATTTGCCCAGTTCTGCAGTAAGATTAATATGAACACGAAATAAACGAATGTGACAGTCGATCGTCTTCGACACATTCGTCTGTGAATTTGGGTTTCTGATATTGGTGAAAAACGACAAAAAGCAGATAAATATTGGCCAACTGAAATATTCATTTAACGAAACACAAATCGATAAAAAAGGATGAAAGCATACCGTGCAAAGTAGAAAGACATATAACATTGTGAAACAGCGTAAAGATCCAAATACTCACATACAATAACCGGCACAAAGAGTATAAAATTAGACTCAAAATCACGCCTAGTTTCGGACCCCACAAACTACCTCTATAAATAAAACAGTTCATATAGAGACTAACATAGACTAACATCGCTCGGCGTTGACCGTGTTCTATAAGACATATTTAGGTTTTACTCGCTAACTGTTTGAGATACACGAAAATTGATAAGGATCTTTCGGATAGAAAATTAAATTTTAAAGCTCGTAGTGCCATCAAAAGTTTGCTATTTCTAAGCGTTCTCTTTTTATTTGAAATGGAAATATGAAAATAGTCGCCATTTTTAAATAGTGCAAAATATCGAAATCAAAAGTAGCCTATATGTAAGTCTGGTAAATCAGCTACGTCCATGCGAAATTTCATTTAAATCGAACCAGTGGTTCTTGTGCTATTGAGTAACACACAGACAGACAGAAAGACAAACACCATCTCATGTTTAGCCTATTTTCAATTTTGAAAAAAAAAAAAGGCTGATGAGATCACCTTTTGTCCGTGTGTGTGTGCGTGTGTGTGTGTGAGGTGTGTGTGTCCCCCCCACCCCCTAATAAATTCTAAACGCCTGGAGCGATTTCAATGAAACTCGGTAAGTTCATAGCACTATTCCGGGCGACCCCGACCGTGCCCTTCAAATTTTGTTACGGCTCACCAATTCAACATGGCGGCTGTATGAAATATTACACCAGCATTCAATATCTCCGAAACTATTACCGATATCACCCTGGAATATTTTACGGTGATAAAGGGAACTACTAGAAGTTCACCTATGTGACTCTTGAAGAACTGGTAACTACAAAACCAACATGGTGGCCAAGCGAATTTGCGACGTTTAAATAGACGTTTCTCGCGATTTAACCAACCAAACACAATAAAACTTGGTACAGTATATATTTATACACATTGTAATGCACCGACATCTAACTTCGTTCTATTGTCTACATAACCACAAGATGGCGGCTGTGCGAAATATTTCACCGGTATTCTATATCTCTGAAACTATTAGCGGTATCACCCTGAAATTTTGTACGGAGATAAAGGGCACTACTGGAAGTTAATCTATAAAATTTTCAAAAACCGGTTAACTACAAAACGAACATGGCGGCCAAGCGAATTTGAAATTTTAAATAGACCTTTCTCGCGATTTAATGTTCCAAACGCAATGAAACTTGGTACAGGAAATATTTATACACATTGTAATGTACTGGTATGTAATTTATTTCAATTGTTTACATAACCTCAAGATGGCGGTTGTGCGAATTTTAAAATTAAGTTTTTATTTCTTGTGTCGTAATCATGCGATCGAAGTGAAAGTTTGAATAATGAACCTACGCAATAATTTTCCTTTAATGGTACATGACTCTATGGCCTACACATTTAGCAATCCAACATGGCGACCATCCGAAATATTTAGATGGCTCTGAATATCTACGAATCTATTATAGCAATCAAACTGAATATTTTTATGTTCATAGGGGCTATAAACATAAGTTCACCTATAGGACTTTCAATAACCTGGTGATCACAAATCCAACATAGCGGCGACGCGAAGTATAAATATCCACATGGGCGTTTCTCTCAATTTAACCATCCGAGTGCAGTGAAACTTAGTACAGTAAATCCTTATACGAATGTTAATCCACTGGCATCTAATTTTTTCAATTGTTTCCATAATCACAAGATGGCAGCTGTGCGAAATTTTAAAATCTCGTTGATACTTTTTGTGTCCTAATCATGCGGTTGAAGTTTGAATGCTACACGTACACAATAATCTTCATGTAACAGTACATAACTCTAGGACCTACATATAAATTCCAACATGGCGACCATCCGAAATATTTAGTCGGTTCTCAATATCTACGAATCTATTACAGCAATCAAGCTGAAATTTTGTATGTCGATAGAGGCAATTATCATAAGTAGGATATATGAAAATAGGCTGTAAAGTTCTTCACGGAACTACTTGTTATATATTAGTATAATTTGTTATTGGTCTTCTTGTGTTCTAGTTCCCTTTACAAAACATCTTCGTCCTCTAACTATGGGGCTGTTATTTAGACTCCAAGCAGCTTCAGTTTCTTATTTCATTGTAAACAAAATTGTGTTATGGTATATTGCCTTTCACGGCCAAGGAATTAAATTCCAGCAATTTTTCTAGGTTAATGCCGTGTCTTGTGTGGGGCCCACTTGGCGTTCCTAGATGAAACCCCACACAGGACACGGCATAAACCTAGAAAAATTGCTGACTTTTAAATTTCTCGTCAGTTCATTCATTTATTTATTTCTACTTTTCTTTCTTTCTTTCTTTCTTTCTTTCTTTCTTTCTTTCTTTCTTTCTTTCTTTCTTCATTTATATCGATACTCTTTTGACTTGAACACCGGACACAACCAGACTATTATTACGTTACAGAGATTGCATACCTACAGTAATTCCAGGTAGCTCACTTGAGACAAGATACTACTGAAATTCAATAATTATTCAGTGCAAGTAACGTTCATACAAAGTGACTCCTTTCCATTTCGACCACTCATAAGTGATATAAGATATGCCAATTTAAATTAATTGAGATTTTTTGTATTGAATTAAAAAAGAAATTATTATGGTTTCGAAAACCAACAGTACTCTGTTATCTCAGTTTACATGCTGCCGAGTTGGGTTTAATGTGATGAACAGTTTTCTTCATTAGGATCACGAACATTCACATCAGATAGTTCTTTGATTTTTCCCTGATGAATAAATGCTCGGACGTCATATCGAAGCTTAGTTTTTTTAAAATATACATTATTGTTTCATTTTAGGGACTGGGGACAACGCAGTAATCAAATCCGCGTGCTTGTGTGTGTGTGAGTACGGAAATTGTCTGATAAACTGTGTTAAAAGGGTGACACTATAAGTGATGATAATTGTTGTTTTAAAGGGCCTAACATCTAGGATATCGGCCGAAACTGTACTTGAATATAACTGTAATTATTTGAATCTATGAAGGGATAGGTTCCCCGGGATTTCTAATAAGATAATATACAGACATTTGATTGTATACCGCGAGGAATATCACAATGAGGATGGTCATTGTCAGTTCCGGGAATTTATTCTACGATCTCCGGACATAGAGGCCTATTGCAACTCCCCATCACAGCTGTCGTGCGCGATTTAATAACGTGCACAAGGTCACCGAGTGGTCAAAAACGTGGACTAGCCTATGAATGTGCATCCATTCCTTCCTCCCTCCCTTCCTCCCTCCCTCCCTTCCTTCCTTCCTCCCTCCCTACCTTCCTTCCTCCCTTCCTCCCTCCCTTCCTTCCTCCCTCTCTTCCTTCCTTCCTCCCTTCCTTCCTCCCTCTCTTCCTTCCTCCCTTCCTTCATCCCTCCCTTCCTTCCTCCCTTCCTTCCTTTTTACCTCCCTTCCTTCCTCCCTTCCTCCCTTCCTTCCTCCCTTCCTCCCTTCCTTCCTCCCTCTCTTCCTTCCTCCCTTCCTTCCTCTCTTCCTTACTCCCTCCCACCCTTCCTTCCTCCCTCCCTTCCTCCCTCTCTTCCTTCCTCCCTTTGTCCCTTCCTTCCTCCCTCCCTTCCTCCCTCTCTTCCTTCCTTCCTTCCTTCCTCCCTCCCTTCCTCCCTCTCTTCCTTCCTTCCTTCCTTCCTCCCTTCCTCCCTCTCTTCCTTCCTTCCTTCCTCCCTCCCTTCCTCCCTCTCTTCCTTCCTCTCTTCCTTCCTTCCTTCCTTCCTCTCTTCCTTCCTTCCTCCCCCCCCCTTCCTTCCCATCTTCCTTCTGTATGATATTACTAAGACAATTAATGGCTTAATTAATGGCAGTAATTGTTAATGCACATTGACTGCAGATCCTCACTACGGGGTTCTCACGACAATATTTAACAGAATGTTGCAAAATGGTAGCCTACTTTTTGCCTGGAAGCGTGACCCTTAGACTATACTTCCATTCTGAATTACAAATACTGTACGGGTCCACGTAGGCTACTTGACGAAGGTAATCGGAGAAACACAATAAAACTTTCACATTTACTGGTCACGATTAGCAAAATAGCAAGGAGTAATTGAAGTCAAAGATCTCCTTACGGTTATGTTAGGTTGTCTCTCCCCATTACACTGTACAGAGGGGTCGGTCAATGGCCCATCATATTTAAAGCCCAACTGCATACTGTGTTTCCTTACTCCGTACAACAATTTGAGGAGAGTGTATATTCCTACCCCTTATTATTCCCGTTTCATTGGGATCAGGGATCAGATGAGATGATTGTCTACGTAGCGTATAGTTGCTAAGGATGGCTAATCTTCTTGCCACGAAACTAATCACATGAGCTAACAAGATGGCATGAATGATGAATGAAATTCGGCAAGGGGGTTGGATGAAGTGGCCTAGTAGAAGGCACCGTCCAAGCATTTGACTGGAGTTGAAAAATATGGAAGCACGAAAGTCATTTTGGTTGGTTGGTTCCTCAGTTTAGGGGCTGCGGCAACGCGGTCATGTAGCCCCGTGTACTTTGGGTGTGTGTAGAACCTGTCTGATAAACGGTGTTAATTGTGATGACTGTATTAGTGTGTGTTTCTGTTTCTGTTTCTTAATTCAAATAAGGACTGCAGACTTTGAATTTTTCAAGTAGTTCCTACTTTTACCGCCAAACGCCACCGTCAACAACTAATAGTTCAGAACTTGGCTACTAGACGCCACCGCAGTCGGCTCCTGGCGACGAACGTAGGAACCTGAGCGTTGTTTACATTTTTAACCTAATTTAGTTTCACACAGGTGTAATTAGTGGAAGGTTCTTTAACATGCCATAAATCTATGACATGGGACCGCCGGCTTTACTTCCCTCCGAAGGAAGGCATACTGAGGGATTTTTATCTCTCTTAAAAAATCCGACGACTTCCGCCAGGTTTGAACCCGCGATCTTGGGCATAGAAGCTCAGCATACGAAAGTCATTTTACGGGCAAATGACTATAAGAATCAAACTCACTCGTCTGTAGAACCTGGAGACGGCCTGACCCCAGTTTCTTTCACGTCAATGGATCAGTAACCATCTATGATGTAGAACCGAAAATAAGACCCCTCACTGAACTCAAACCCAAATCATCAGCATTCCTCGGAGGTACACTTTTTGTTTTCACTACAAGGTCTGTGACCAAGGACTGCAGAGAGGAAAGATTATCCATTCCTTCCCAATGAAGTCTCTTTACTGGAGATGTTGCCCTCGCAGACCAGAGGGATCTTGGCTCTTTCCGGTAATGATCTTCAGGTTACTGATTCTACGTAACTGTCAAGTGCTGGAAAACAAATCAGCATGCGAAATTATATTAATCCCATGGGTTTCAACACATTGAATAAGATAGTGGTTTCCTATTGTGCAATAACCTCTTTCATTGGTACGAAGGTAATTTCGAATATAGGTTTCGCGAGTTTTCATGCACAGTCTGTATCAGGGAAAACCGGAGTATCCGGAGAAAAACCTCCGTTTTGTCCAGCGCAGATCTCACATGGAGTGACCGTGATTTGAACCACGGACCCAGCGGTGAGAGGCCAGCGTGCTGCCGTCTAAGGCACGGAGGCTCCAACATTATTTATTATTATTATTAATATTATTTTATTAATGCAGCCAATGGCCATGTACTTTTTCTTTTCAGGATGGGTCAGGGAAGGGATATTGGAAGGAAATCGGCCGTGGACATATTGAAAGGAACCGTCCCGGCATTTTCCTGGTGGTGAAAATGGGAAACCATGAAAACCATTTTCAAGACGGCCGAGGTGGGATTTGAACCCACGCACTCCCGATGCCAGCGAGACACGAGGTAGCGCGTTAGCGCTCTCGGCCACCGCGGCCGGTTATTATTAGTAAGGCTTGGACTTTTAGGTGCAAAAAATCAGGGAAATATTTTTTTATGTATTAGAAATACCTGAAATATGTAACAAAAAAGTAAAAATATTTAATTATAATTTAGTTTATTAATTTGAATTTAAACAATATGCAGTACTCACGAATGCTATGCCTCACTGACTACTGAAGGATTACCATACACATCAAGATACATCTTCAGGCTGTCCATCACAAATGACCAACGATTATCGCGAAACAATTCTTTTGACGGCGCGAAACTGCGTCAATATGTTTCTTGCTCTTGAGGTGTTGTGTAACTTGAGATTGCTGCTCAGCCTTGATTGCTTTTCCACATGGTTGGCAGAACAGAACGCCCCCATCAGAAGTAAAATCATCTTTACATTTTGCAACATACTGCTGCAGACGATAACTTGTAGTTGCACGTGGTGCGATATGGCTATGGACAAAGAAATCCCCGGCTTCCTCAGTGAGTGGCACGGGGCGACAAGTTAAGAATAACTCAGTTGCAAGCTGACATACGCTCTGCATGAAGATTAGATAGCTCATAGGTTTTTCGACGTTGAAGTAACACAGAACAAAAACGTAATAAACTGATAGATCTAGCATACTGATTTGTTGTTGTTGGAGTCTTCAGTCTTTTGACTGGTTTGATGCAGCTCTCCATTCCTCCCTGTCCTGAGCTGATTTAAAACAATGTAACTATTATGTCTTTTTATGTGCTAATAAGTGAAAAGTTGAAATGTATGTATTTATAGAAAAATTGCTTAAAATATGTATTTACATAAAAAATATCTACCTAAAAACCCGAGCCCTAATTATTAGTACCTAGTTCCAACCCTCAGTGCAAAATTAAATTTCTTTTTAGAACCAGGAGTCAAACTTGGACCTTCAGGGTGATTGTGCCACGAGGCGGACCAAAATGAATATATTAGAGATTGGAGCGACATTCGTAATGTTCAAAATTTTACTTCTTTTAATTTTCTTTTAATATCTCAACTCTGGAAGCGGTAGTAGTTACATGATCTATTTAACTGGTAGTCAGAAATCAGCCGCACGCAAGTCGCGTGTTCCTCACTGATTGAAGCTACTGAGCGAGCAAGTCCGCAATGCAATAAATCACAGTGGCTTATATTTGTTCAGTATGGCACGTGTATCTGGGGACCATGAAGGTTGCTGACATTCATACGCCGAGGTAGTTTGACCAGATCAAACGTGTACTGTACACGCGCTACACGGAAAGGTCATCTGAAGCGTTTCCAGTTGTTTTTCTTTTCTTGAGATGGCTCGGGGAATGAGTGGAGAAGCATCATATGGCACAGGCGATAATCTCCCAAACACGTTAGTAACAGTCTGAGCAAATGTGCAAGGGAACACTTATTTCCTTCATTGAAAATATCAGGACAAGACGTTTGTTCATTTTGGCTCGGTGCAAAACTCTTAGCTTCCATCAATCTTCCTTTGCACCTCGACTGTGATGGGGAGCAACAGCAAGTTCCGAGATCGTAGGTTTAAATCCCGGCACTGACACCGGCTATCCAGGGGATGTTTTTTCCGACTTGATTCGCACACCATCCAAGCAAGTTTCGGATTAGTACCTTACTTCAAGTCCCGGGGCACCTACCTTATTCTTGGCCCTAATAATTATACGACCACCTCGTGGTGCAGTGGCCAGCATTCTTGGCTGTTACTCCGGAGATCAAGGTTCGATTCCTTGCTCTGCTAAGAAATTTAATTCAGGTATGAGGGCTGGCTGGAACGGGGTACATCAGCCTCGCGAGGCAAATTTGAGAAGAGGTGGGTTCAATTTACACCTCAGCCATCTTGGAAGTGGTTTTCCGTGGTTAACCACTTTGACTACAGTGTATTGTCTGGCTGGTTTCTAATTTAAGACCGCTGCTGCCTCCTACCCAAATCCTATCTGAATTACAAATCCATGCACTAATACAGACGTTACAGTGACACAGATTATCAGACAAATTCTACACACACCCAAGTACACGGGGCGACTTGACCAAGATGTCACAAAGCCCTATATAATCAACAACTACTACATTCAATCATTTAAATTATAAGATGATGTGGCTTCCAGAGTGGTGGCTGTCACCATTGAAGTTCGGGTTCGATTTCCGGCTCTGTCAAGAAATTCAATTTTGGCCTGATGACTATACCGGGGTACACATAACTTCATGACGGAGAAATGAGAGGATTTGGGTTCGAATCTCATCTCAGCCATCTTGGAAGAGGTTTCCCATGATTTTCCACTTCTACTCGTGTCAAATGGCGGAATGGTCGCTTCCTTCCCCATCTTTGTCTCAATTACAAATGCACATCACTACAGACATCAAAATAACACAGGTTATCACACGAATCAAACATGCATGGGATAAATGAGCACGTTGTCGCAAGCCCATTGAATTAACAACCCACGAGTCCGTGAAAAAGTTAGTTATTGTTGTTTTAAGGGTCGGAAAAGCGAAGTCATGCTGATTTCCTATTTACAGTTAGCATGGGAGCCTTAAGCTGGGTTTTCCTAGGCGCGGAAGCGGAGAGCGGAACGCGGAGAGCGGAGTCGGCTGTCCGCTCGTGAGTCATCAGCTAGCTGAATTGTGTTTTCCTAGGCACGGACTTGTCCTCTGGCGGAACGGTTGCTCATTTGTATACTAGGAGTGATAAGGTGAGGTCGATATGGACGTGGAATCTAGACTTTCTATTTTATTACACTTGAAGAGGAGGAGGAAGAGTTACTACTGCATTTAGTGAAGGATCGAATATGTGCAAGTGGCATATTTAAAACGCGTGAAAATGAGGGAGTGTTTAAAATTCTTATAAATAAACATTTAATTGATGACGAAATTAGATTCAATCAGTACTTTCGATTGACCAAAAACGAGTTCTATGATCTATATCAAGAAATAAAAGATGTAAAAGAACTGAAATCGCAGGTTTATAACAGAAAGCAGTAAACCGACACACACTCATGGTGCACATACTTTATACTAAACACACAAGGGACACAATTGAATAAAACTACACATAACTTGTACAGACGTCCAGCCACTTCGCCAGCCGACTGCGGACTCGTCTGCTCCCGGAGCAGAGGAACGCGGAGGAGCGAGTTCCGCTCGTTAAGCGGCGGTCCGCTCCACTTCTAGGAAAACAGTATCATTAAAATTACATATGGCTAGAGGAGAGCCGACTCCACTCTCCGCGTTCCGCTCTCCGCTTCCGCGCCTAGGAAAACCCAGCTTAACCTGGAAAGTTACCAATTATATTAATCACCAAATTCTGGGTAGGCCATATACTAGGGCAAGTACTAATCTACATTACTTTTATACCATGAGGTACAGAATGTACCAAGATTATGCCTTCATAATCATAACACACAATGATCATCAGTTTCAGAGGATCCTGCAATGCTCGACATCTTTTTCGCTTGATTGTTGTTTCAGCTTAGGTGCATACGAGCGTACCTATCTCTCATCCATTGTGATAACGCGAAGAAAGGCCTCACCTTCATATTCACATTGCTCCAAATGCATTCTTGCTCTCTCCATTCGCTTTTAAACAGACATCGTTGGACATAGGTTGGACGAAAATAGACGGGCCCGGAAGTACTCGTCTTATGGGCCGTCATCGCTGTCTACGTCTCTGTATTACACATTCAATCTCGTAACCAATAAGAGAATAATAATAATAATAACATATATAACAAAAAGTGCTTTCCTATGAACACAAAAATTCGTCACTACAACACTGTCATCAAACCAGTACCGCTATATGCATCTGAATGCCTTATCTTATCCGAGAAATGTTTGCTCGCGAATTTAGAGAGAAAAGAACGAAGGATCCTACACATCATACTTGGCCCGGACTACAAAAAATACACCTACGTCAGAAAATCCAGGAAGAAGTATACTCGAAGATAGAGAAGATCACAGACAAGATGCGAAAAGGCAGAGTTTGCTTCTACGGTCATATACGACGGATGATCGACTCCCGATGGACGAAACGTATCTTCAGTTTATTCGACTCAAAACCAAAAACGACAAGGCCGTGGTATGTTAACGCTCAGAAAGAACTGAAAGAAACGGGGATAAGCGCAGAAGATGCACAAGACCGAAATCTTTATAGGGCAGCCATCAAGACGTTTGGGACTTTCCGGGACGAAAAACGAACAACTGGTGCGAAATGGACAGAAGAACATCGTGCTAAACACAGTGAGCTCATGAAGACAATGTGGATCAAGCGAAAAATGAACAAATGCCAGAATGTAAAATGAGGCTTATCGTGGCCCATACTTGGCCGATTAGCAAAATTGAATGAATGAATGAATAATAATAATAATAATGTTATTGGTTTTACAGTACGTCCTTTTTAACTACTGTGGTATTTAAGGATGCCGGTGTGGCAGAATTTTGCCCCAAAGGGGATCTTTGACATGCTAATAAATGTACTATCACGGCTCCCTCGTATTTCGCACCCTCAAATACCAACTGACTGAGCCAGGATACGATCCTGCAACGTTGGGGACAGCTGGCGAGAACGTTACCGCTGATCCACACAGCCAGGCGACCAAGAGGAAAGTGCTCGTAGCTTAGAAGCCGTGAGTTGGACAAGTACAGCTCAGCTCTGGTGCAAAATATTTTCCCGTGGGGTTAGAAAGAACGAAAAAATATGTTCACTAAACCCTTCTCCAAAAAGTTCACGATATGACTCTCTCCAAACACCACTAAGCACTCTCAAATAAAAGTCAAGGTACAATACAACACAATTACGCACGACCCACGTAAACAAACGTGGAATAGCACTCGGCTACATCCGGGTGTGGCATAAACTCTAGTCCATTACCGTGCAGGCTCTGCTGATAAGGAATGTCGCTAAATGTACTTAATGGATCACATCCAATAGCAAGCCACTGCCAAAGGTCAGACCATTCAAATTACTCCTAAACATGAAGGCTGGATGCGAAAAATTAAGTATGTTATTAAATTGTGCATAATATCCTTACACGACTGGTTGAAGCTGTTACACTGAGTGAGACCTCAACTTATAGTAATTGTGAAGCTTAGACTGATGTTACCATCCATCTTCTTAATTCCCTGCCTTGTTGTGCTTCATATAAGACAGTGTAGTCCAACTGGTTTTACCAAATCCTATTTTCAATATAGTGGCCGGTGTAAATATGTACCAGTACCTACGTATTGAGTCGCCTCCGTAGCGTAGCGGTCAGCATGGTTAGCTGCCGCCTCGGAAGTCCTGGGTTCGATTCCTGACTCTGCCACGAAATTTGAAAAGTGGTATGAGGACTGGAAAGGGGTCTACTCAGCCTCGGGTGGCCCAAATGAGTAGAGGGGGTTCGATTCCCACCTCAGTAATCCTCGAACTGGTTTTCCGTGGTTTCCCACTTCGTCTTCGGGCAAATGCCGGGATGGAACCTACTATAAGGCCACGGCCGCCTCCTTCCCGCTTTCTTGCCTATCCATCCCCATCTTCCCCTCCCTTCCCATCCCTCATAAGGCCCCTGTTCGCTTTGCAGGTTAAGCCACCTGGGCGAAGTGCTGATCACACCTCCTCAGTTGTATCCACTCCGACTAGTTGTTCCCAGCTCTAGGACACTGCCCGTAGTGGCGGTAGTGGTGAGTTCCCTCGCTGAGTCCGTGGATTCCACCAATCTGGAGGGTAAACTTGATTGAAAAAAAAACGTATTGAAATAATTTTTTTGAGTCTTCAGTCTTTCGACTGGTTTGATGCTGATCATTTCATCTCTACATAGCTACCACATCCTACATCCGAGGCAATTTCTTTAACATTATTCTAACCTTGGTCTACCTCTACAGTTCTTATCCTCGATCCTTCCTTCCACAACTAAGCTTGCTATTCCTGGGTGTCTAAGTATATGTCCTACCAACCTATCTCTTTTCTCCCATTAGCAGTCGCCAGAAACATCTCTCCTCTCCCACTCGTCTTAAAACCTCTTCATTTGTTACTCCATCTACCCATCTGATCTTCATCATTCTCCTGTAACACCACAGTTCAAATGCTTCTATTCTTTCTTCTCTTTTACGTTGCGCCAACAGCCCAAGTTTCACTTCCATAGAGCGACACGCTCCAGACATAGACTTTCTAATACCTAAATCTATATTTGATGCCAACATATTCCCTTTCTGTAGAGATGCATTCCTTGCCTGAGCCAACCTATTTTTATATCCTCTTTGCTTCTTCCGTCACTGGTTATTTTGCTTCCTAAGTAGCAAAAGTCTCATACTTTATCTTTTCAATTGCCAATTGACGGCAATAGGGGTTTCTGATTTCTTTCGGCGCATCCCATTATTTTTGTTTGACATTTATTGATTTTCATCGTGAATTCCATCCTTAAGATGGAGATCAGACCATTTGAAAACTCATTTAAATTCTCTAGTGAATTGTCTGAGATCTAATGTACAAAATTATTGCCCGTATCCATGGAGTCTGCCCATATGGCTATATAGGCCCTATTAAGAAATGTTAGACAACATCAAACTATGGGAATGGTGGCAGAGGCGCTTCTAGTAAATGGATGCTTTGGCTACTAAAGAAAATAGCAGACGTGTTGGTAACTTCACGTTTAAACCACAGTCGAAAGCTGGAGTGATTTTGGACCCAGCCATTCTATTTGAATCCCGAGTGATCAAAAGAGAGCCATTTATAAAGCAACTGCGGGGATCTACATGGAAAAGTACTGTTTGGACCACATCTCTGTCAAATAACTAATAGTGGGAGAAAGAGGAATAGCTCGATGATTTTTGTGAATCTACAGACTCTTAAATAGGTCTACCAAATTGTCATAATTGTCATAACTACTCTCAAAGTTTCTGTTCACTTTTATTACTTAATTAATTTCAAGGGCTTAGGACATATTGGTCATCAGCCCCATGTATTTGGGTGTGTGTTGAACTTACCTGATAACCTGTATTCCTTTGATGACTGTACCAGAGTATATAATTGTATACGGCACAGGGATGGGGTAGGTCCCCCAGGACGTGAAATAGGTACTATCTCAGTAATTGCCTGAAAGAGATTGTTGAAAAATCCAGATACAACCACACTCGCTGTAAGACTGGAATTTGAAAGTGCGATATCTGAACCTGCTTCAGCTGCCCTCGTGGCCGTGGTACACAGTTTAACGAACACGTCTACGCCACGGTGTATCAAATTTTCTACAGATAAAACCATATTTGTGACATCAGGCAAGAATAACGCGTGACTAACAACACAAACGTAATAATAATTATAGTGATACTAATAATTCCGGCTGTTGTCTTTTTTCATATTTGAATTTTGGTTTATGAGACAGTTTCCTTTGTTATAAACTAAAGTACAACCCTATCCCTAAATATCTAGGAGTCAAAATCACTACAAGGAATAACATCCTACACAAGCTTTGTGGTAGTTCATGGGGAGCCTCAGCTGACTGCTTACGATTAACGTGTATTAGTCTTGTCTACTCTGCAGCGGAATACTGTGCCCCTGTATGGCTGGAAAGTGAGCACATGTGCATAAAGTGGATACTAAGCTGAATGAAACCATGCGCTGCATAACTGGTACTCTAAAGTCTACACCTCGCCACTGGTTACCCGTTCTTAGCCATATCCCACCATCCCACCTCAGGAGAAAGGAAGCTCTGCTGAGAGAAGCAAAGAAGATCCGGTCATCTCCCTCATTACCAGTTCACCAGGAATTTTGTTACCCATCACCACAACGACTTCGATCTAGGAGACCAGCAAGTGTATTGGCCGGCCGACTCTTGAGGGACAATTTTAACCTAAACCGGAGCTGGCAGGAAGAGTGGTCAAATTCAACATCTGGTACTAATGCTCATGAGATAAATCCAACTAGGAAAATGAATGGATTTACCTCCCGAGAAAACGATGGTGTCGCCTCATCAGACTGAGAACGGGGCATAGGCGCTGTAATTTCTTGCGCCATAAGTGGGGCTGGATGGATTCTCAAATGTGTGAATGCAGTGAAGAGGAGCAGACCATGGACCATGTCATCCTGCGCTGCCCTCTTCATGCCTACTCCGGAAGCCCCAGCGACCTGTTTCATCTTTCAGGAAGTGCTGTTGTGTGGTTGAGGAACTTGGACCTGTACTTATGAATTCCTTGTGGTACTCACCATACGATTAAATAAATAACACTCTAACAAACAAAACAAGACTATTGTGTGATGCACTTCGTCCTTTTGACTGCCCTTGATTGAGGGAAATGTTTGAAATAAAAGAAAAACTCACGGTAAACCAAAAATAAATGATTAGTGGTGAAGGTGCGGTTGGAAGTCTAAAACACATAGGAACATCTAATCAAAGAATTGACTTTCAGTCAGTCAACACGGTCATATGCCAGTTAAATTGGGTGGGGAGTAATATTTATAATAATAATAATAATTATTATTATTATTATTATTATTATTATTATTATTATTATTATATCATCAGAGACTTACATTTAAATACTGAAGGAATACATGTGGTCTTGTCGATTTTATTGTTATTGATTAAGATGATATCTTGGAGGATTCACAAGATAGGATTCTTGCCAATTAACGAAGCTAACCATTGTGAATGACTTAAGGGGAATTGCGGGGTCATACGGCCCATCAGGTGGCTGGTTTACTTCTGGCTAGAATTGTGCGCGTCATGTTTCTTTAATTGCTATCTCGTTCGTCTTTTGTGCGGCCTGGGATAAGCTGCTTAGCATCAATTGCTGCTAATCGGATGATTCAATTCATGAAGCACGTCTTGATAAATGTTTCGCAAACCTGACATTATCTTATGTTAGAGCTGAAATACGACTAAGTACTCATGCGTGGCGGATAGAGAGAACGTTATCTAGATCCGAAATAATCATACAATAAGTTCCAAATTGTAAAAAAAAAAAACAATTAAAATACATGGAGTAATGCTCTCCCTTCATTTTAAGATGATAAGTTTTGTAGGCATTTTTTCAGTGGAGCCAATACAAACTGTCTGTTGTAGCTCTTCAGTCGGCGAACACGAATTTGGGCTGAGTACAATGTACAATATATAATAATATATGAACAATAAATAAATAACACTCCTAGACAATATTACATGTATTAGTTAATATCACTGTTATAATGGGGCAATTTTTAGGATTACGCGTTTCGACCTTCAAGCGGACATCATCAGATCTGATCACTGAGTAGAGGTTTAAATTTATATACAACTAGCGGACCCGTGCGAGTACTCTCGCATAATGGGTTGTGTGCGCCCCATGTTTACAGACTACCCGCCTGGCCTTAGTGCTATGCGAGCTGTACTCGACATAGTTCTGCCAAGGGCTATCGTCTTGTTTATATGTTTAAAAGCACTTTAAAAACAAATAAATATTATCCATAATGTAGAATATTGGGCTTATGCCGTGTTTTATTTAATCCAACTCGACGCGTTTCGAAAGAAACCATGCCTTTCTTCATCAGGAATAAACGGAAATACGACTAAATAGTTGCTTAGAGAAAGCAATAATGAAAATCCACAGCCTGCTTCCAGTCTCCGACCGTGTCAGGAATGGAATGAATGAAGCCCCCCCATCTAGCGGCGAGGATATGGACTGTGCCGGCTGCCGAGGCCTGACGCACTCCTCTGGGGCAATGATTAAATGAATGACAGATGAAATGGAATGACAGTGGAGAGTGTTGCTGGAATGAAATTGTGACAGGGAAAACCGGAGTACCCGGAGAAACACCTGTCTGCCTCCGTTTTGTCCAGTACAGATCTTACATGGAGTGACCGGGATTTGAACCACGGACCCAGCGGTGAGAGGCCGGCGTGCTGCCGCCTGAGCCACGGAGGCTTGGCTAAGAGAAAGCAACAAATAAACTAAAAAAAAGGTGCCCTAAGATGGACGCCATTTTAGCCCCATGTTAGGGACAACGAAAATCAGCAGTGTATTACTTTCTGAGGGTTCTGATAATAGGTAGCCAGGACTCACTGAGATTGTAGCCGGTGTCGCGGTTGAAATTATCTGGATGTTTACGTATTTCAACCGCCTCCCTGATGATTCCGGGACGATGTTGCTTTATACGGGCAAGAACATCCACTCCTTGGAACATGACATCATGGCCAGGTGTTAAAGCATGATCAGCAACAGCTGATTTATCAGGTTGAATGAGCCTGATACATCTATTATGTTCCTTAATGTGAGCGCATATTGTTCTCGAAGTCTGCCCGATGTAAACCTTGCCACAAGTACAGGGAACTCTGTAGATACCCGGTTGTTGCAATTTACGCAAACTGTCCCTAGTTGGTCGCAGGAGTTGCCTAATCTTAACAGAAGATCCAAATACAGTCCGTATATTGAACCTGCGTAGGATTTTAGCAATACGATCCGTCGTGTTATGTATGTGCGGTAGGTAAGCAGATGTAAGAGGAACTCAATATTGGTATACAGTATTACTTAATAGGCTATGATTTTCTTTTAATTTTACGTACTATAGTTTATCAGCTGTTACAATCTACAGTATTCGGCAAGAAGGAAGTTTAAAAAAATGGGGTGTGGTGCAGTGGGCTGTTTGCCTCCCCAACACCAACCGGGTTCGATTCCTTGTGAGGTGAATGTGAGATTTCCGAAATGAAATAACACGTCCTGTGGTTCAGATTACACGTAAAAATGGAGTTCCCGTGGCTCACGATCATGAGATTAACAGTCACGTAAAACAACAAGTTTATTCTTGAATCTATAAAATGTCACAATACTTCGTGGCACATGGTCTTCTCTGCTAATGTCTACTGCCAAATTTAGAAATTGCACAGACGATACAGTAAAAGCAAGCCCCAGTTTAGTAACAAAATGACTACGTTTTAACACTGTAGTTGTTACAGTATTCAATTCTCTTTTATGTTCGACGATGTCGAAATGTATATATTATATGTCAGAAAACTGTACTAAAATGAGGCTCATTATAGTACAAGTTTTCATTATGGGACAGTTTCTCCCACCAATCAGAGCTCAAGAAACAGTTGTTTGACCAATTAGGTAAGGATAGAATCGCACCTGCGCTGAGTTCCAAGGCCTTCTAATTTAAATTTCACTGCGAGGCCTAGTATCATAGTGGGGTAATCGAGGCCATGGTCAAATACAAGGTATTCACTGCGTCCCATGCGCTCTGTTCAGTACATAAAACTGACGAAATCTCGACAGATATTTATGAATATTCATGTTCCAACATAAAATACTTATAATTATCGTCGAACATAAATAGTCGTATGCAACTCGCCTATAATGGTAATTAAGACACTCGTATGGAAATTATAAATTTCACTACGCTCGTTTTATAAACATACTCGTGTCTTAATTATTGCCATTATAGGCTCGTTGCATAATGTACTAGGCTATTATATGAACACCTCCTGGTGACGAGGCTAGCATTCTTGGCTATCACCTCAAATATACCGGGTGAGTTAGCCGTGGTCGTTAGGCGTGCTGAAGGCAGTCGCTCACATCCGGGAGGTGAGGAGGTTCGAATTCCCCCGCCGGCAACCTTGAAGATGGTCTCTTGTAATTTCCCATCTTCCTTCCAGGAAAATGCCGGGATTGGTCCCTAACTATAGGCCACAGCCGCTACCTTCCAATTCCTCGTCCTTACAATCACACTTTCCTCCCCAGTCAACACTCCACACGCGACGGTACTTGTAGCTCACCCCATGGGTGTCCGCATAGAAGCAGCTACGAACTCTGGCTAGCCGAACATGTCCTCGGACACTCCCGGCACTAAAAGCCATACGAAAAAAAACAACTCCATTACCCGGTTTTTGATTCACGGCTCTGCCAAGAAATTAATTTCTGGCCTGAGGGCTGGAATGGGGGTACACTCAGCCTCTTGAGGAAAATCTGAGAAGAGGTGGGTTCAATTCCCAGGACGGATCAGGGAAGAATTTTGGAAGGAAATCGGCCGAGGATCTATTGAAAGGAACCGTCTCGGCATTTGCCTTGTGGTGAAAATGGAAACCATTTTCAGGACGGCCGAGATGGGATCGAATCTACGCTTTCCCGATGCCAGCGAGGCACGAGGCAGCGCGTTAGAGGAAATAAAACACATGCAAAACAATACCGGTAACTCTTAACTCACATAGAACAAGGATTCTGGTACTTGAAAAGAAATAGAGTCACGAGAGGTAGTCTTGAAAGGGGGAATCCGCTACTGAAAAAAGGAATAAATGATTGCCAGGGGATCACCAACTTCCGAGCTCAACAGCCGTGAGCCATTGAGGATGTAGCCCCATTCAGTATGGAGGAACTACACACACCCTAGATCAGGCTGTTCCAGCCGAGTTGCTCGCCAGTGAGCAGCCGAGTACTCGCCACCTTGCGAGAGTAAACCTGCAACATGCAATACAGCTCTACTGTGGGGGCTGCCGTCACTGCGGGGTGGATACATCAAGACTGGCAGGAAGTGCATGGACTTGTGCTATGATCTTCGCCCAGTGACGTATTGGCTATCACCCCCAGTCCCTCTCCAACCGTACTCCGAGCATCACTGCTGAGTACTCACGTGTACGCATAATCAAACTCGTGGATTTGGAACAGCCTGCCCTAGGTCTTTGCGCAGTAGGCAGGAGATATCATGAAAAAAAAAAGAGATTTGATCCCTCGAAGGATGACTGTTTCAGAAATGATAAGACAAGGGCCAATTAATGCGGGAAATGATAGACACCCTAGATCTGGGATACCCTAATACTGCCAGGTTCGGAAGAGTTGACCAAGTGAGCTTGGCAATAAGTTGAAAGAAAGGAGCCTGGCACAAGGTACCGGAAGCAATTCTGGACTGACCTGGGGTCCCGTGCTTGTCTCGTCCCGCTTGTAGGTGCATCGGGGAGGCAAGACCTCTGAATGCTTGGTCCATGGCAGTTACCCCAAGACATTGGAAATATCTCCTGAATACCACATTGTCAATCCTGACAATTTCAGATTTACAGATTTATTTTTCCAAAAGAGACATCCAGAATAAGTAGTACATTGTTGCCTCTGTTTGAAATGGTTTTGGTGGTTAGACTCTCTTTAGACCTCTTTTTTATATTGTCTAGAAGTGGTGATGTAATTCTTATAGAATGCTATAACTGTTAGAAATGTTATACAGCTTCCAGATAAAGTGAGGAGTCATGTATGATGCTTGAGATAAGATTGCATTTACACCTCCGTTACCTAGCAACTGAGAGCTTGTACTTTTATTACTACTTACTGACTTCCTCTGCGCTACAGCCTGGGGTAGGCTTTGCCTCTCTCACGATTCCTCGCCATTCGTCCCTTCTATGAGTTTTATCCCACCATATTCCAACCCTCATAGTTCTCAGGTCTTCTCCTAAGTCTTGCGCGGTCGTCCACGTCTCCTCTTCCCATCCATAGTTCCATGTAATATCTTCCTTGGTGTTCTTTCTTTATTCATCCTCTCTACATGACCATGCCAATCCAGACGTCGGGACTTACTGAATTTCACAATATCTTCACCTTTGATAATCTCTTCAATTTCTTTGTTTATCCTGATTCACCACCCTTCATCCTCCTTCACCGGGCCATATATCCTTCCTAAAACTTTCCTTTCAAAAATTTTGAGATCATTCTCATCATTTGTTGACATTGTCCACGTCTCAAATCCATAGGTCACCACTGGTCTAATAAGGGTCTTGTAGAGTTTAACTTTCTAGTTCCTACTTACCAGTTTTTGATTTGAAGAGCTTAGTGTTAGCATAGTAAGCCCTGTTTCCATTCATGTAGTTTATGAATCTCCTCTGATACTGAATTCTCACAATTTAGTATAGTACCAAGGTAACTGAAACGGGGTGCACTCAGCCTCGTGAGGACAATTGAGTAGCTGTCTGACAGTGAGACAGCGCCCCGATCACGAATACCAAGATTAACGGCCGAGGGGACCCGTCGCGCTGATCACGCGTCACCCCAATATCTGCAGGCCAATTGGCTGGGCAGCGGTCGCTTGGTCGGCCTTAGCCCGTCATGGGCTGGATAGTGCCAGGGGTTGACTTTTTCTTTGTTTTTTGACCAAGGTAACTGAAGCATTTTACATTCTCAAACTTATACTGACCAATTTCTACATTTTCTCTTGCTCTTCTATCTTTTCCCGCTGACATTTTCATATATTTCGTTTTCCTTTCATTAATTCTCATTCCCATCTTTCCACTCTTCTATTCCAGAATCTTGAACATTTCTTTAAGAGATTCCCAGTTCCGTGCCATCAACACAATGTCATCCGCATATGCATACGCCTGCTTGGACTTGCTTATTATCGTCCCTCCCAATCCCAGTTTTTCATAACTTCTTGTACTTTTATTGACCCTTCTGAAACAACGTGCAGGTGAGAGGAATAAAGGTGTGTTCTTCTCGCGGAGTAGTTCTTAAAACACACACGAGGGTTTGGCCTCTTATTGCAGGGCTGGACACTCTACTCTGCCCGTGGCTAGCGAGGGCATGTAGGAGCGACAGCAGAGATAGTGGTTTTGTTGGTCTGACCTTCAGGTGCCGCCGTGGGAGGTGGGGAAGAGGGATGAATAGTGCTGCTTTAGCACTTTGCCTTGTTTGGTGGGATCGGGTCGGAATATTCCCAAATGCATTATCTTCTTCTCCTATTTATTATTATTAGTAGTATTATTATTGTTATTATTATTATTAAATGGGAGCAAGGACACCGAAGTCAGCCTTCTTCTCTTGTGGACGGTGGGTCCAAAATAGGCAGTCTCTTCAAGAACACATTGAGGTGGAGATATCTCCTGACAATATTGTCGCGGTAATGCTACAAAATGGAGAGAATTGGAAGCTGGTAACAAGTTTTGTTGAAGATATCCTCCGAACAAAGAAGACAGATCTGGATCGCCATTGGAGATCATCATCGGCTTTAACTCGAATCCGAGTATAAATCTTCTTCCTTCAGTCTTACGGTGACTAAAGAGTCCAATCCTGGAATGGAACAAGCGACCACACAAGTCACATAGTATTGCTGGAGGTGGACGTGGTTGGGCTGCTCGAAGTTTCCTAGCTTGACGCTTGGCCTCTTCATGTGAGCGTCGATCCCTTTCAAACGTCTTTACAGTATCCGAGATGGTACGGCGCCAAGTTGAGCGGTCTTCAGCCAGCATGTCCCAGGTTTGTGAATCAAGACCTGTCAATTTCAGGGTCTGCTTAAATTGGTCCTTGTAGCGCCTCTTAGGACTACCATGAGGCCTGGTGCCATAGTATAACTCACCAAATAGCATCTGACGAGGTAATCTCACATCATCCATCCGATGGACATGACCAATCCATCTAAATTGGTGACCTATTATGGATGATTCTATGCTGTTGATTTGAGCCTTTTCCAGAACAGCAATATTGGTAATGCGGTCTTCCCATTTTATCCTCAGGATTGATCGAAGTTTTTGTAGGTGGAAACGCTCAAGCTTCCTGAGATCACGTCGGTAAAGGGTCCACGTTTCACAGCCATACAACAATGTAGAAATGACTACTGCTTTGTACACCATAAGCTTTGTACTCATGGACAGATCTTTATTCATGAAGACCCGGTGCGCTAATCGTCCATATGCTGCATGGGCTGCACCAATTCTCTTATCCACATCCTGCTCACAGGTTCAGCTCACAGAAATGGTACTGCCCAGGTACGAGAAGTGGTCTACCTGTTCTAATGGCAAATTTGAGATAGAGATATTGAACTGAGGAAGAGGTGTGCCTGGTGAAGATTGTGCCAAGACTTTAGTCTTATTGACATTTATGGTAAGACCAAAGAGATCACATGCACTTTTGTATCAATTAACTGACTCTTGCAGCTCTTCTGGTGTGAGAGGTGGCGACGCAGCATCATCTGCATACAACATGTTAGTAACCTCAGTAACCTGAGTTTTCCTCAAGGAGCGGAGACGAGTTAGGTTGAAAAGCCCTCCATCAAAACGATGCTTGACCTCCACACCTGGGATGTCTGTGGGTGAATCATAAATCATTGCAGCCAAGTACAGTGCGAAAAGCGTTGGAGCCAGTACACATCCTTGTTTCAATCCATGGGTAATAGGAAATTCATCGGACATCTTATTCTGATGGCAAACCTGACCTGTCATGCCATCATGGAGAGCCTTGATTAGATCTACAAATCGCTGAGGACAACCAAACTGCCTCAGCACCGCCCACATGGTTGGTCTTGGAACCGAATCAAATGCCTTTTCCAAGTCATAAAAGACTAAGAAGAGTGGATTCTGTTGTTCTCTACATTTTTCTTGTAGCTGTCTCACACAGAAAATCAAGTTAATTGTGCTTCTGGAAGCTCTAAATCACTACGGAAGAGTGCCCTACGGGCGAAGATAAACTGACTCTAGCCTGAAGTAATGTGATAAACGGTTCGAGGCTAGTGTGTGTGTGTTTTTTTTTTTTACGTATTAATAACTTTACACACACAGAAGATAATTGTCAGTGCACAATTTGAAAAGTCAACACAGAAAATAAATGTCACTGCATCATTGTTGGTAAAGGCAACATAGAAAATAAATGTCACTGCACCTTTGTAAAAGGTCAAACAGAAAGCAATCGTCACTGCACCATTTGAAAAGTCAAAAGTACTGATAAGTATGAAACACTCCAGGAAGTCTATAAGCACTCGTGGCGGTGACACGGTGAAAGGCGGGCTTTCCAAATCGAAAGATACATAAAAGCCGGGCAAACGCTGCAGTCAGGGTTCCATGTTTGGCCGTTTTCCATCTCTCCCTGCGGAGGTGGTCCAAGAACCCCACCAGTGTGTGGTCCCGAGACCTGTGTCGGGAGAGGTTATAATGAATCGCTCCCGCAGTGAACCAGAGGATTGCGTTACGCTTTTCCCCCGTGAAATGGTGTACTGCAAATCGTTGCATCTTCATGCCATCGGACACGTCCAACGTCCGACCGCATATTATCGCTACTACATGGAGGGTCCAAGTCCAGACGACTGTCGCACTCCCACACGTAGTGACTCGATGGTCTAATGTGTCAGTGAGTCCACAGGCGTCACACAGGTCGACATCACTCTGCCCATGCCGTTTTTCCCTGGTCGGCACAATGTCATTGAGGTACTCATACAACGTCGAGCGCCATTCCAGTGGAATCCAGGGATTCCGCAGGTTCTCCCAGATAGTCGACCAGGCTCGCGTAGGATATTTCAGCTGTATATAGGGGGTGAAGAGTCTTTCGGCGAGCAGAAACCTATAAAGCACCTTGGTAGGGAGTGCGGTGAAGGGTGTGGAGACACTGGATTTCAGACGGCGAAGAATTGCTAGTTCCTTCTTGAAAACATTGCCTGGGATGAGCATCTGGGGATTCGCACCTGGGGCAAGTGACTGTATGCAGACTGCGTCAAAGGGGTCTCCCATATTTTGTTGCGCTCGACAAAGCTGTGTGGCCAGCAAGGCGGCACATTTGTGTTCAACTGCCACAAGTTGCAGTCCGTCTCTTCGAAGTGGCAGGTTCAGTTGATCGCGCCGAATATTATATCGGTATCCGGACCAGAGGAAATATCCGATGGTCATTTCCATTCGTTGGCAGAACACGTGCGGAGCTGGAATTGCTTGTGCCAGAAACCTTACTTTGGACAGTGCAAAGGTATTAATACACCACACTTTCTGTATAGTGATCAGAAGTAACGGAGGGGGTTTAGTCGGTAGTCTGCTACTCAGGAGCCCGACACTATGTGCGTAAATGCATTTCTTCCCCACTAAATATATATATATATACACTGAAGAAAATGGAAATTGCAACACCTAGAAGGAGTGGTGCTACATTGCTGCAATTGAACATGCAGGACGAGTGTTCGGTTGTGATTCGATGATTACACTTTCAGGTCCCTCTGACCGCAAGTTTGGACAACAATCAATACAGGATGTGCCCACCACGAGCTGCAATACATTCAGTAATTCGGCGAGGCATGGAGTCAATAAGGCCCTGGATCGCTTCCTGAGGAATTGTGGCCTATGCTTGCTGCACTGCACGGGTCAGTCGTTGCAGAGTTGTGGGTGGCTGAGGACCGTTGGCCAGTTGTCGACCCATCATGTCCCACACATGCTCAATGGGACTGAGGTCCGGGGATCTGGCGGGCCATTCTAAGGTTGTGATGTCGTGGAGAGCTTCTCTGGAGATGCGTGCAGTGTGAACCCGGGCATTGTCCTGCTGAAACATCCCATTAGCAATGTTCGCCATCATAGGGACAACCACTGGATTGAGTACCCTATGAACGTACTGTCGAGCAGTCATAGTGCCCTCAACAAGCACTAATTGTGATTTCACATTAAAGCCAATAGCTCCCCAGACCATAATGCTTGGTTTTGGCCCTGTGTGCCTCTCGACAATAAGGTCTCGGCGGCCCCTCTCCCCGGTACGTCGGCGCACACGATTCCGGCGATCACTGCGGGCAAGACAGAAGCGTGATTCATCACTAAAGACGACCCTATGCCATTCGTCGACCCACGTCGATCGTTCTGGACACCAGGCCAGCCTTACACGTCGCTGTTGTGGGGTCAATGGAACACTTTCTGCAGGGACACGGGATCGTAAGCCAGCTGCACGTAGGCGATTACCAACTGTTTGTTGTGTAACGTGGGGTGCCACAGCTGCTCGAATTTGCGCTGCTATTGCATGGGGTTCCATCCGGGCCATCCGAATGAAGCGGCGATCCTCTCTCACAGTTGTCTGTCGCGCTGGGCCTGTGCCAGGTCTACGAGTGTGGGTACATTCATTTGACCACTGCTGCCATACACGTTGTACCGTAGATGCCTGTCGGCCAACACGTGCAGTGACAGTCCTTAGCGATAATCCAGCCTCACACAGCCCAATTATCCGAGCCCTCTCAAACGGCGACAGTTGTTGATAGCGTGGTCTTCTCTGTCGTCGAGGCATGTTTGACGGGGAACACTTCACTGCACAGACTGCAAGTCAACTACGCTACACCAGAGTCCGTATACTGGAGTTGATTCCTCCGCGACCAATCACGTGGGGGAGACCTGTAGCAACAATCCACTGGGTCTGAAACTTTGATCGTTTACATACCCATATGGCATCGTTCCATATCTTGAAAATCAACACAAACGACAAATGCCTTCATGGTGTTGCAATCTCCATTTTCTTCAGTGTATTATTATACTGTACGTAAACATACACTGTATTCCAAGAATTGGTCTGATCTCATACAGAGTTTGCCGATAATTGGAAACAAAGTCAAAGAACTCTTAATTCTGTGAAGTAAATAAATAAATAAATAAATAATAAATAAATAAACAAACAAATAAATAACTAAACAAACAAATAAATAATCTCTATATATATAAGAATGAAAGTTTGTCTGTTTTTTCTGAATTTCTACGTAAATTTGCGTTATTTACGCGTTTTAGACTGTTTTATGACGGATGCGCGCGAAAATGAATTTTTTGTCTGTCTGTCTGTCTGTTTGTTTGTCTGTGGACAATTTTTTGTGTCCTTATAACTCGAGAACGACTGAGTGGATCAACGTAAAATTTGGTACAGATATCCTTCAGAGGCAAGACACCAATCATTGATGTAACTCTTCTCTGTACCTCTCATAAAAGGGGGCCTACCCCCTTAAAATACATGCTGAAATAGGCGTAGAAGGGCGAGACAAAGCTCATTTTCAGCCCCTCAATGTGAGAAACGAAACTCGAAACCACATTTTAAGGCCCTAAAGCCAATAGTTTTTGAGATATTCCCATAAAATTAATTTCATTTAATACAATAATGAAAGGAAGCTAGCCGGTAACCATGGCAACAGAAATTCACAGGTCCATCTATTGCTGTAATATAAGACGCAATACAATTCCATTTATTACATTACTGAGATAGTTTGCAAACGGCCAGAAGGTTATAACGGAACCAAACTAAGCTGTAAAATTCATCAATACATATAATGCGCTTAAGGGGGTCAAGGGGTTTGTACCAATTTTGCAAATCGGTACATGTTCATCTTATCTTCGAAACGCAGCAGGGGCTCCCGGCCTGGCCGGATTATCATGAGAGCGTACACCAGGGCTCTTCTGAGAATTCCATTCGCCAGCCTGGCGCCTGACTACTCGTGAAATGGGATCGCCAGACCCTTCTGCCAGGATTTCTATCCTTCGTGCGAACTGTCACTTAAAGTATTATCCCTGATAGACACTTGTAAAGAGGGATAAGTCAAGCTTTGATCCGTGAACTTTGAAAGGTGAACATTTGCTGTCAGCTTCATTCGCCAAGCTCTTATTCTGAGAAAAATCTTACAAAGGACATTGTGTAACGCCTCGACTCCTAGAAGGTTTCTACGCAGTAACCTGTACGGGCTGATATTCTATAGTACCCACTCAAGACCTTGAACTCTGGCTTTGTTTTGGCCGGTTGAGCAACTGGTCGCAGTTGGTACTACTGGAGGGTTGTGGTGGGGGATACGCTGATATACTAGGGTGGAATCTGTGACTCGAGAGACAGTGTGTGAGGAAGTTTGCTGACAGAAAGACTCTTGACCACTTGCCTCCGGGGAAAACGTGTGTGCAGTTTTCCCCGGAGGGTTCGAAGACACCAGGTGGTACTGTCATGATTTAATTACTAAGGGGCATAACCAAGGACGATCAATACAAACTTTGACTGCTAAATTTTGTAACGTCATTTTAAGGCCGCGTGTCGGCGGTCCGTAAGCTTAACTAGATAAAGTCTATTTTAGCACTTTAGTATGTAATCTTTTGGAGGGTCTAGTAATACTTTGGTGGTACCTTTATATGTAATTACTGAAGGGGGGGATTATTATTGCCCTATTTCCCGTTAGCTGGATGGGAAGCTCGTGGGTTTTAATTCTTGGTCAGACAGCCTCGACGGGACGGTCAATGCTGGACTGTGGAGGTTGTCAGATCTTTCCGTTCCACTAAGGGGCGTTTCGGTTGTTTGATGCAACATTGTTTTGGAAGTAGCACCAGTCTAACTTCATGTTGTTGTTCCTTTAGTTTTGTCGTCAGGGGAATCATTTTAATCAAATTCATTTCTATCACAAATGTAGATGTGTGTAATCTTGCCAAGCGGGCAAGTGTCTGGTTTGTTTAGGTTAAGTGATTCATTGGTGTTTAATTAGATCATATTTGTCAGATGGTTAATTTTAGTGGTGGAAGGTTTATCTTGTAATTTGTTTGATCTTAATGTTCAATACATGTTAGCTATTTTGATTTGTCATATTATTTATTGCATGAAGTCACTAGGAAGATTATTCCCCTTTTCATTCTTCGTCTTTGGCAGGGTCAATTTAATACGGCCTGCTGAGGTACGCATCCAGGGTTCCACTCAACAAGCTGGTCTTGACATTGGTTTCGTCCCGCCTGGTCTCTTTCCCTAAATCAAATGTGGGTGTTCTTGAAAACCAAGCAAATCGGAACATTCGCTCCTAGGTTTTTTGGCTGTGAACTCAGCTGACCTAGCGAGTAATTAAATTAGGCCTTTCCTGTGTGTTATCATTTATTAATTTCTGATGTGGTAATATCATGTTAATAAAGCATTTTTGATATGCTAATTTTATTATCACATCTTGGGTTATCGAATAGGGAAGGGGGGATGAGGCTACTGTTACAATGGTAGCAATGAGCATGGTTTGCTCTGTGATCTTGCCATTAGCAAATAATCTTTCCTGCTGACTGATTGCAGTAATTAATTAAAATTAAATTCAGTAACTTAATTAACGTAGATTGGGCCCTCCATACTAATTTTTCTTCTTTCCAATAGGTAGGCTAGTTATTAGAGCAGAACCTAATACATGTTGTGATTTGATTTCATGCAAAATAACCTGCTGTGTACACCGGTGACCAAATGAACAATTCTGTCGTCAGCTGTTAAGACGAGCAGATAGCCGAAAGTGGCAATCACGTGCGCTGGACGAAAGTCAGGACTGACGGGAGAGTAATGGCGGTGCTGCGTTGCCAGATTGAAGAGTTGACCGGCTGAAGGAATTTCACACGTGGTGAGTTTTGATATGCTGTTTGTATGTTTTGGGGTGGTTGTAAATTCATTCTGTTCTTGTAGGAACTAGTCCAGCTCAATTTCACTGCGCCTGTGCTAATGTACACCTCGGGAAGTGTTGTTTTGACTAAATTGTGTCACGTGTTTGAAATAATAAAATGTTTGTCTGGTTGGAAGTAGTGTTGGTAAAATTTAAATTATTGACGTTTTAAATTCTCTTGACAATAGGCTGAAATTGATAAACTTGTATTTCCAGTAAGAATAACTTAGTGTCTGTTTTGATGTGCGTTTAGTGCACGCCTGTTGGATCACGTAGTGATTTTGAACTATCATGGCGGCGACTGTGACCAAGTTATTATTTTATGCAACTGATGTCGGTAAAAATGTGAATTGCGTGTGTGGATTTATCATCAGCAGGTTCTTTGGGGTAAATCTGTAATTATTCTTAATAATTGTTAGTGACGTATGGCTGGAAGTGTGAAGTTCTGCGATTCGCTGTGCATAATACGTGTAAGGTATAATTGGTAGTTGTCAGCTGTTCATTAGGCCAAACATTTCAAGTTTTGTTGTCATTTCTTTAGCTGGGGGTTAATTATTTCGCTGTTGGTAGTTCTGTCAAATTAAATTGGACCGTGAGAGTATTAAAATTTGGTATTGTCAACTTATTCTGCGTTTAATTAATTCTGGAAAATGGTCGAATTGCTGTCTATATGTACGTTCGGTAATTGTGTTTTGAATGATGTTAAATGTCGAATTGCGTGTGTGCTAATTCAGTATAAATGAATCAGGTGAGTGTTTATGTGTGATTGGTTGATGTTTAAGTTGCTTAGTAATTGGGGGGGGGGGGAGTAAATTGTCTTGTTGTGACATGGGGATTTTAAGGTTAGATTGTCATCTAAATTGGTCAAGTATTAAATGGCTTTAATATTCAGTATCTTAGTGTGTGTTCGTTGAGTGACTTACTAAGTGGGATGTTTCTGGGAGGCAGTCACCTTCACGTCGCATCTCATTTAGGGTGTAAATAAATATTTTCCCCCGATTCGTGTCTTTCGTTTTAGGACGTTTTTCTACGATGTAAGGAGAACTGTGATTTCAGGGCTACAACTACGGGTTGTTTTATCAGGTCCTCACGTGAGTTGATACTCCGTTGGCGTTATAGTGTCTTGACGATCCGAATACTAACATACTGATGTAAATGGGGAATTTTAGGGTTGTCCAGGGAAGGGAACACGTATGTCTGGTGCATGCATGAATGTATTTCTGTGGTTGATTGTGTTCAGGATGAAAGAGTGTGTGGGATGCGATTTTTATTGCTGCCCTGACTAGGAATCGAACTGGTGTTCTTTGGTGGTCAAAATTGTATTTATTTTCTTTTGTAATCCTTCAGTTTTTTTAAATCCTGCTGATTGAATGAAAGTCATGTGTGAATGAATTGATGTAGGTTTGCAATTTGAATTTGGGTGGGAGTAATTGAGGCCTAATTGCCAGTAACGTAAGATGGATTATTATTAATTTTATATTAGTTGAATTAGTTGCATTTTGAAAATGGACCTATTATGCAGATGTGCTTCGTATGGGGATCTACTGTCAGGAGTCCATTTAATTTGGGGTGTGAGTACCATCTTGATTGGGCCCGGGCAGGGTGTATATAGTATTTGCCCGAGTCGAGTGACTGTAGGTATGGGACTTCGTTATCTCGGTGAAAGGCGAATTTTTTGGGGGGGTATTTAGAAGCCACTCGTCCAGTTAGTATGGAGAGTCGGGCCACGATTGGTGAGCTGTCGGTAAGTGTTTCTATACCATAGGGTATTTTGTGTTCATGATATCTGTACGATTGCTGATTTGCATAATTGAAAGTAACGGGTTATTGTAGTGGGTGGTAAAATCTTATAATGAGATGTTTGAGAAGGATGTGTGATGGATGATGGATGAATGTTAGGAACTGGAGTCCTGTGTTCGAGTTCCAGTGATGAACTTGCTAGCTCTGGGAATACTTGTTGATTTTTGGTATATAAAAAAAGGGTTATTTGGTAGTTCGGTTGGTGAAAGTTTTCCTTTAGGGAGATATCCTGCGGTGGCATGCTGAGCTGTCGTTGTATGTCAGCTGCTGTGTTCACTAGTCTGATTTTGAGATTTTTTGAGGTTGCAGTGTTTTGTTTGCGATGGCATTGAAATAGGCTGGTTCGTTAGTTATTCATAACTTGCAGTTTCTTGCTGTTAGGCGGCTAGGTTTTTCTATTGTGGTCGCATTTCTGAAGGGTTGTAGGTTCGTGAGATTTCATGTAGACTCCCGTTAGCTTGGGTGTGTTCACTTCACAATCAGCTGTTGTAGGCGTTCATGCATATTTTGATATTTTGATTCTGGAGTTTTCACTTGAGGGTGCTTCAGTGCATTAGTTGGTTAGTTATTTATAACTTGCAGCCTTGATCTTTTAGACCGCTAGGGTTTCTGTTGTAGTTTCAACTCTGAAAGGTTCTGGGTTCGTTAAAATTTTGCGTAGCCCCGTCACCATTGGGTGTGTGTGAGTTTGGCTGTTGCCACCGGATGTTCTGATCGATTGTGAGCCTTAGTGACAGTCAGTGTCCTGGGTAGTTACTGGAGTAATCATCTTTTGTGGTAAATAAATTTAAATTCTCTGAGTAATAGTGTGTTGGTAGCTTGGCAGTTTTTTGGGTATGTGAGGTTCCAATGTGGTTAGATGCGAGCTGGATTTAGGGACTTATTTTGAAGATTTTAATTGCTTCGTGCCTTTTGAGATGTAACATCTGTCACTGCTGTGATTTGTAATTCTGAATAATTTAGTGTTGATATTCTGGGAGGAATTTTATTGGCGTTAGAATTTGGTGAGATACAGACACGTGTTGTTAGTCGAGGAGGTTGTGAATTTTGAGATTTTAAGTAGCTTCGTGAAGTTAATGTTTTGGGAACGTATGATGACAGCGGTGCGTTGAAGCATCATGGGTTCGATTTGAGTGTGGTCATAAAAGTGTCACCCGGTATTTGAATGGTGAACATTAATTGGTAGGTGACACACGTTGTTAGTTAGAGACGTCTGTAGTCTGTGGTAACGCCACTTAGAGAAATTTTCGGGGTTGTGATTGTCTGTGTTGTGTGATTGGAAGGTGAACCACGTGCACTAGGGTGTGTGTGACGTTTGGTGGGTGCCCTACCTTGTGTCGAATGTGTATTTATGTTTTGGTAATGTGTTGTACTGTCATCTTCTGAGGCGGCCATGCCTTTGTAGGGGAAGATGTTAATTACCCTCTGTGGGGTCGTGTGTTGATCCGGAGGGGGAGCTCAGGTACCGAGCTGATTTATGTCGTGATAGCCAGGGTTTGGTGGCGCAAGAGTGATGTTCCTCCCGGTGTCATAAGGGAGAGGACCTGTCATGTGAAGGACAGGGCGGTGTTTGTTTGTGTAGTGTGTGAATGACAGTGCATACTGTTTTAATAATTCACGTCAGGTTATGAACTGCAGTCCTAGTGCTGTTTTCCTGGTTCGCTAGTTGTCCTATGGAATTTAGGGTTATTTATGTTTTGTGTTGTCGCCGGGAACAGAGCCCGTAGGCAGTTATGGAGTGGGAGACGTTGTGTGTCACCGGGAACAATGCCCGTTGGCAGTTATGGAGTGGGAGAAATATCGGGGTGACAGCCCGATGGAATTTAGGGTTATTTATGTTTTGTGTTGTCACCGGGAACAATGCCCGTTGGCAGTTATGGAGTGGGAGAAATATCGGGGTGACAGCCCGATGGAATTAAGGGTATTCTTATTATTAAAGTGTGAATGTGTGTGTGAATTATGTGGGTGACGTGGTTTTTCCTTATTTTTTGTCTTGCTGCTAGTATGCTTGTGTGATAGGATGTTGTGGTCTCTGTTCCTCCTGTCCTTGGAGGCCACTGAGGGCAGTGTGGGTCAGGAACATGTAAAATTGAGCAAGACATGTAATTTGTGTTTGTGTGCATATCAAAACGAGCTCTGTGTGATGCCTTCAGTGGGGTAGGAAATTTTGTAATGTATTTAAATTGAGCTATACCACGGGCGATATAATGAATGTAGTTTTGATGGAATGCCCCGTGCGGCATGTTAATGTAATTGTCATTGTGAATTTTGGAAATAGTTACGTGCTGTCCTGATTTCGTGAAGTCGCAGAAAAATGGTCTTTCGGTTTTTGGTTAAAATAAATTAATTTTGAAAAATTGTTTAAAATTTTGGTGGGCAAGTTTGTAGGTGCCTTTGATTTGCGAATTCTAAAAGAGAAATTCTGGGTTCTGTACACCTTAGTCAAATTTTGTTATTCTTGCTAAGTATTGTAGTGAACTTTCAATTAAGCTTGCTAACGTCAGTCATATCGTATAGTTGGTTGTCCCTTTCGTGTGTTTTTGGTACTTCAGTGGACCTTTAATTATGCCCTGGACACTATCTCTTTGCGCAGAACCTTGTTTGAAGCATCAAGTATCCCTTGTGATTTGAAAGACTCTTAAGTGAACTTGGATGGCACACTAATGCTTCGTGTGATGTTTTTTTTTATCCTTCCTGGGATAACTTCAGCTGTTATGGGCTGGTTGACTGGCCTGGAACGATTGTTCCCTCTAAGGGAACTGTATTTGGACCATACGCTGCTGTTCTGATGTGTGTTTCAGTGGTCACTATGTGGGACGTGTACTACCAATCTGGGCCCAGTTTGGAGGTACCATCTAGGTCCCATGGCATCTTTCTACCCGAGGAGATCTACTTCAAGGTCCGCTGGCGGAGATTGGAGTAGCCTCTTCAGCTACCAAGAGACCAGCTGGACACCATCACCCTGTTCATCATCTCCCCATCGTCTTCCTTTGGAGGAGGAGGATTACCAATTTTGCAAATCGGTACATGTTCATCTTATCTTCGAAACGCAGCAGGGGCTCCCGGCCTGGCCGGATTATCATGAGAGCGTACACCAGGGCTCTTCTGAGAATTCCATTCGCCAGCCTGGCGCCTGACTACTCGTGAAATGGGATCGCCAGACCCTTCTGCCAGGATTTCTATCCTTCGTGCGAACTGTCACTTAAAGTATTATCCCTGATAGACACTTGTAAAGAGGGATAAGTCAAGCTTTGATCCGTGAACTTTGAAAGGTGAACATTTGCTGTCAGCTTCATTCGCCAAGCTCTTATTCTGAGAAAAATCTTACAAAGGACATTGTGTAACGCCTCGACTCCTAGAAGGTTTCTACGCAGTAACCTGTATGGGCTGATATTCTATAGTACCCACTCAAGACCTTGAACTCTGGCTTTGTTTTGGCCGGTTGAGCAACTGGTCGCAGTTGGTACTACTGGAGGGTTGTGGTGGGGGATACGCTGATATACTAGGGTGGAATCTGTGACTCGAGAGACAGTGTGTGAGGAAGTTTGCTGACAGAAAGACTCTTGACCACTTGCCTCCGGGGAAAACGTGTGTGCAGTTTTCCCCGGAGGGTTCGAAGACACCAGGTGGTACTGTCATGATTTAATTACTAAGGGGCATAACCAAGGACGATCAATACAAACTTTGACTGCTAAATTTTGTAACGTCATTTTAAGGCCGCGTGTCGGCGGTCCGTAAGCTTAACTAGATAAAGTCTATTTTAGCACTTTAGTATGTAATCTTTTGGAGGGTCTAGTAATACTTTGGTGGTACCTTTATATGTAATTACTGAAGGGGGGGGATTATTATTGCCCTATTTCCCGTTAGCTGGATGGGAAGCTCGTGGGTTTTAATTCTTGGTCAGACAGCCTCGACGGGACGGTCAATGCTGGACTGTGGAGGTTGTCAGATCTTTCCGTTTCACTAAGGGGCGTTTCGGTTGTTTGATGCAACATTGTTTTGGAAGTAGCACCAGTCTAACTTCATGTTGTTGTTCCTTTAGTTTTGTCGTCAGGGGAATCATTTTAATCAAATTCATTTCTATCACAAATGTAGATGTGTGTAATCTTGCCAAGCGGGCAAGTGTCTGGTTTGTTTAGGTTAAGTGATTCATTGGTGTTTAATTAGATCATATTTGTCAGATGGTTAATTTTAGTGGTGGAAGGTTTATCTTGTAATTTGTTTGATCTTAATGTTCAATACATGTTAGCTATTTTGATTTGTCATATTATTTATTGCATGAAGTCACTAGGAAGATTATTCCCCTTTTCATTCTTCGTCTTTGGCAGGGTCAATTTAATACGGCCTGCTGAGGTACGCATCCAGGGTTCCACTCAACAAGCTGGTCTTGACATTGGTTTCGTCCCGCCTGGTCTCTTTCCCTAAATCAAATGTGGGTGTTCTTGAAAACCAAGCAAATCGGAACATTCGCTCCTAGGTTTTTTGGCTGTGAACTCAGCTGACCTAGCGAGTAATTAAATTAGGCCTTTCCTGTGTGTTATCATTTATTAATTTCTGATGTGGTAATATCATGTTAATAAAGCATTTTTGATATGCTAATTTTATTATCACATCTTGGGTTATCGAATAGGGAAGGGGGGGGGATGAGGCTACTGTTACAGGGTTCTCTAGAATTTTTTCACGCGATTTACACGTGCTGGTGTGCTACGGAAGGTCTATTATATCCCTATCCCTATATTGTTATATTATTATTATTATTAATATTATTATTACACTACGGAAAGGAAGACCCCAGAGGACTGGAAAAAGGGAATAATTGTCCCGATCTTCAAGAAAGGTAGTAGAACAGAATGCAGAAACTATCGGGGAATAAAACTGACGAGTCATTGTGCAAAGATGTTAGAGAAAGTTTTGGAAAGGAGAATTAGGACAAGGATAGAAGGAGGGATGAGGGAAGAACAACATGGCTTCAGAGCAGGAAGGTCCACAGTGGATTTGATTTTTGCTGTAAGGCAGTTACAAGAACAGCACTGTGAGTATGGAACAGATCTACTGATGGCCTTCCTGGACATTGAGAAAGCATATGACAGTGTATGCAGAAACAAAGTATGGAAGTCCCTGGAGGATAGAGGAGTAGAAAAATGGACTATAAGGAGGATAAAGGAGATGTACAAGGGAAGCGTGAGCTGTGTGAAAGTGGGAGGAGAGAGATCGGACTGGGTGGAACAGAGAAACGGCCTGAAACTAGGAAGTGCACTGGCACCGTTACTTTTCATTGTGGTGATGGATGACATAATGACCCGAGTGGCACAAGTAATTGGGGAAGGAGAGATGAAAGCAATGGTGTTAGCGGATGATTTGATGATTTGGGGAAACAAGGAGGAGGAGGAGGTACAGGAACAGTTGGACGTGTGGGAAGGAATAATACAAGGATATGGGATGAAATTTAGCATAAATAAGAGTGAGATGGTGATTACAACAAGGAAGAAGGAAAGAACCACAACGAAAATTACAACTGGTGGGGAACAGCTGAAGAAAGTGGAGAGTTTCAAGTATCTGGGAAGCCTGATAGATAATGGAAGAAACTATATAGAAAAAATGAGCGGGGGAGACAGGCAGAAGCATTCCGGAGGAGTGTGAGAAGCATGTTATGGAGCAAGGATGTCCCTCAGAACAGAAAAAAGATAATATATCGGGCGTACTATGCCCCTATCCTGACGTATGCCTCGGAGACCTGGGCTATGAAAGGAAGGGAGAAGGGCAAACTACAGGCCAGTGAGATGAGGTTCTTGAGAAGCAGTATTGGAGCTACAAAGATGGACAGAATAAGAAATGAGAGGACCAGAGAATTAATAAAGGAGGAACCATTACGGGATGGTATAGAGAAATCTAGACTTAGATGGCATGGACATGTAAAACGAATGGAGGATAAGAGGATACTCAGGAGGATACACGAGACGAAGTGGGAACGAAAGAGACCGAGAGGAAGACCGAGAGGAAGACCGAGAGACAGGTGGCTGAAAGGGATGGAAGAAAGCGTGAAGAAGAGAGGAGAAGACTGGACAGGGGTGGAAGCTGAGAGATGGTGGGAAGACAGAAGACGTTGGAGTGGCCTGTGTTCCAAACAGACCCGGCCAACGGCTGGAAACTGTGCAAGAGGATGATGATGATGATACTACGGCCTACAACGACGAGACAAAGCTCATTTTCAGCCCCTTGGTGTCAGAAAAAACCTCGGGGCCCCTAAACAGTCGTAAAGGGTCCCCGGAAACTACATTTTAATGCTCTAAAACCAAGAGTTTCTGAGATATTCCCAGAAAACTAATTTCATTTAATAAACTAATGTAGGAATGCAAGCCAGTAACCATGACAACAGTGTCTCAAAAAGGTACATCCAACTTTCCATCTATTTCTGCAAGAAGTAATGCCACTCCATTTATTAAATTTCTGTGAAAGTTTGCAAATGGCTATAAGGTTATCACGGAACCAACAAAAACTGTAAAATTCATCAATGCGCTTAAGGGGGTCAAGAGGTACCCTGGATTTTTTCACAAGACTTAAACGTGCGATGTGTCGTACAGAAGGTCTATTATATCTTCAAACAGCAACATTATTTTCGAATATTCCTGAATTGAAATAGTTTATTTTTTATTTTATTTTTTTGCTTTTAGGAATTTGGGCCATTGGAGGCTAAAAAAACCTGAATTTGCATGCACCACAAGCCTTTATAATTTATTAAAGGGGTCTACCTCTGGATGCGCACTTGGCACAACAGTGTGGGTCAGTTTTTATGTGACGTGAATTGCATTTCGTCTACGAGGTTTTCAATTTTATTTTCACGTCAGGAAGTACACGTTAAGTAATTTAGTTTCAGAGCATATTTCAACTAATCATTTATCTTTGTCGACAAACAGGTTCCAAGCCCCTAACCATTGCAACAGTAGCTCAATTGATTACGTCTGGTTATTAATATCGACGACCGTTCGAAGAATGGGTACTTCTGCTAGTAAGATATATATAATTTAAAAAAACTTATCTTGGAACACTAAATTAAGACACTGTTGTTATACCCGTAGGGTATGCCACCCCCACCCCCTATTATTTACACCCCATAAAATACAACCTTATACATGACTTCAGACCAACTTCTACGATCTACGAACACATTTATAAATCATACTACTTCAATGAACTCAGGTGGCCTCATGCCTGACCTCAAACGACCCCGGTAGGGCTTCGACACTAGAAAAATGTGCAATTCTGCACACACCGCTCACCGAATCCATAAAACAGTGGTCAGACCTGGCTGAGCCGTATTTCAAGATTGGCCTCACCAGGGTCAATTATCCTAATTCGTTAGCGGTGGAACTACTGGCTATTAATACCCTCATTACAAAATGATGTGATGTGTACGCATTGGAGACGACATAAACCCACTTGGGTACAACATTTCATATCATTACTTACATGGACGACCAAGTATATGCACTTGTCTTATTCTACAAGTATTTCCGAACGATATTATATTAAAATCATGCCTTCGTCCTCTCCCTATTTTCATGAGACTACATTTACTCCTATTTATATTCATTTTGTTGTCAACCGCGAATTTTGGACCAGATTGAGGTCAGTTTGTAATTCAGCATTGTCTTGTGAGCTATGCTTTTTTCGGTACACAACACAATCATCCGCAAACAATCGGCAGTCACTTCAATGGGTTAGAACGGTTTGCAGAATTTGAACCCAACAACACTTCGTGACTGCATGCCAAAATAAATGACATCCACAGATCATCTAAGTAAATTCATCGCTTGTGATTGTAATTTCTTAAGAAGCCTAGGATGCAGCTAAATGATCCTATAATGCTTGTTTTTGCTACTATGGGATGAATAGGGAGATACAGGGGAAGAGCTCCTTCTCACCGATCTAGACAGTGGACAATCTGAAGAGTTTATTGGTCGTAAATAGTTATCATTCATATGAGGCACATTAAATTTATTTCTTGTTGGAAGTACGGTTCAGCGTTTATCATTCCATAGAACTTCAAATCAACATAAACATAAATCACAAACGACTTTCACATGCACATCTCAGCGAGTATCTTTGAAGAAACCGCTGCGTTTAATTCAAAAGCAGGGATTTTTTAACCAAGCTTTACGACAATATCTATACCAATATATATATGATCTCTATCGGTCCATCCACCTGTTGCTCTTTCACTCAAAAACTGCGGAACCAATTGAGCTGAAATTTAGCACTAACATTGTTTATACGTAGAAGATATAAACTTATCACAAATAGTGGCTTTCCTTTTTTTTCATATTTTACGCCCTCATTGGAGCACTTTAATCAATACAAATACAATTAAGTCTAACAACGTTATTAGGAGATTAGCGATTCAGCTTCAGCTTCTTCTGCACCCAAAATTTCTTCAATCTATCTGACCCGGCTGCCCTTTGGTCATCTGTGATGGTGTAGTTTTTCCTTTTAAATGTTGTTAATGTGAATCGTAAGTATTTATTCTTTAAAATATTCTTCTCTTTTTTATTTTTAATTTGGAGCATCGTTAAATTTAATTCATCTAAATCATGCTGAATCTCTTTGAACCAGTTGTTCTTTGTTTTACTCTTCCAAAAGTAACTAAAGAGCTGTTTTATTAGTCTGGTTTCCGGTAGACATGAGATATTGATGATTCAATCTAAAAGAACACCAAAGGATATTTAATATATTTATTACACCTCAGTCAATAATCCCTCCCTATATTATTCTGCTAAGGTCCCATTCCAGTTTTGCACCGAAAATAAGGTCCCATTAACACCAACCTACATATATGGGGTACCTGCAGGTTCAGAATAACCCAATGCGTAAGCGAAACGCACTCACTTACTCTTTAAATGCCTCACAATTAAATAAATACCTTAAAACATGTATATTTACAATGAAATAATGAAAGAATGCAACACGGTAACCATGGTAACAGAATCTCACAGGTCCATCTATTTCTGTAAGACGCAATGCAATTCCAATTATTACATTACTGTGAAAGTTTCCAGACGGTTATAAGGTTATCACTGAACCAAAATAAGCTGTAAAATTGATCAATGCATACAGTATAATGCATTTAAGGGGGTCAAGGGGCACTCTAGAATTTTTTGACACAATTTCCACGTGTGAGTGTGGTACGAAAGGTCTTTTTCACCCAACAATAAAGGGTCTCCGAAAACCATATTTAAAGGCCCTTAAATTAACAATGTCTGTGATATTCCCAGAAAACTAACTTCGCTCTGAAATCCCTATGAAGGAATCACACACCCCTAACCACTGCACCAGTAACTGAATTGATAAAGTCTGATTATTCATACCAAGGATAAATCAGTCATAGCATTCATGATTGAGATTTTGCTAAGTGTTCTCTTTACAACTAGAATATTCGCGGGCGAAGCCGCGACCGGTAATGCTAGTACAGATTATTAGACTTAAAGAAAGAATTTAAAGCCAACACATTTTATCTGTTAAAATTATTTTGTTGGCTTACTGGTTACCACTTTTAGTTTAATTAGTGATGCTTTTCTCCTCCTATGGCTTGACAACTTCTGCAATAGGAATTCACGTCTGGCCAGTACAGTGATTGGGTATTCCAAGGGATATCTGAGCTGGATTCATTTAAGTTTACTCCAGAGACTACGGAAAGACCCTCTTCATCTCGTGCCCCACGAATGTTACAACAGTTTAAGAGCGACCTTCAGGAAACAGTTTGAAGTCAAAATGGCTGGAGTACCATATGGAGCAAGAAAAATTGCCTCTTTTCGTGTTAATTCTGAAAAACAAAATTTTCTCATCAGTTAATTCTAAAAATATCGATAACTAAGAGTAAAACCATAGATTATATTGGGAATAATTGTACAATCGTGCGAAACAGTTTTTCTGCCTTATTTTATAAACAATAAGTCGTAAACTATTTACGAAGTTATGTTGAGTTTAATAATTTGCACACAATATCTGTAAATTAATATACATTACTAATTAATGTAATGTACCAGTATCGGCTATATTATGGCCTTATTAAGCAATGTTGTTAAGAAGGAACTACTATAACTACGCGCAAAGCTTTGTTATTAATTTTTTACTTGGGTTTTCTAAGAAATTGTTTATAGAATAGTTAAAAACATGTCTGTAACAAATGTGAGTTTTAATTTGATGTTAATAAAAGTCATTTTGCAAAAATGACATATATTTAAATAGTTTGTACTTCTTAATTCCTATTAATTAGTCTACAAATTTCTTTAAAATATCTTGAGATAGTCAACAGCATGTGAAGTGTGTTGACTATGTGATCAATGAAGGCTCATTGTGGAGTGGAGCATACGTTGGAATATGTATTAACGTTCTTGCTCCAAACGAAATTTTGAAGTGATCCGCAAAGAAAAAAAGATTGATAGTCAGTCTGAAAGACTAGACTTTATATCATTTTAAATACTACAAATGCTACAAATGCTGCGTGAACTCAAAGTCAGTTAGCAAGTGGAAACCAAGTTCAAAGGAGGTAGCTGGCTGGATGACGTCACGCTCACTGGAGAGCGCGGGGAAAGGAGGAAGCTCAAGCAGTACTATGACGTCACACACCTCAGTACATTCTCTGTACATTTCATCGTCACCGTAACGTAACGCCAGACACCAGAGTAACGACGAAGTCGACAAGATCATTTAAAATGATAAAAGATCCTGACAAAAAATGTATCGTAATCTAAGGTAGTCTTTTTATCAAAATTGTAATGAAGTCGGATTTTGTCATATGTTATGTGTTAGTTTTCAATGTAGTTCTCATGCCCGAGAAAAGCATAGGAATACTGCTGTTCCCAAAATAAAATATATTCTATTATATATGTTTTCATGGCGAAGTATTTAAACTCCAAAGAAACTTCTAGGGTTTGGTTGGTTGGTTCTTAAGTTTAGGGGCTGCAACAACGCGGTCATGTAGCCCCGTGTACTTTGGGTGTGTGTAGAATCTGTCTGATAACCGGTGTTAATTGTGATGACTGTATTAGTGTGTGTATCTGTTTTAATTCAAGTAAGGACTGCAGACGATCAATTTCCAAGTAGTTCCTACTTTTGCCACCAAACGCCACCGTCAACGACTACTAGTTCAGAACTTAGCTACCAGACGTCACCGCAGTCGGCTCTTGGCAACGAAAGTAGGGACCTAAGAGCGTTGTTTACATTCTTAACCTATATAATTTAGCTTCACACAGGTGTAATTAGTGGAAGCTTCTTTAACATGCCATTAATCTATGACATGGGACCGCCGGCTTTACTTCCCCTCCGAAGGAAGGCATACTGAGGGATTTTAACGCTCTTAAAAAATCCAACGACTTCGGCTGGATTTGAGCCCGCGATCTTGGGCATAGAATCTCAGCATGCTACCGACTACGCCACCGAAGCCGCCTTCTAGGGTTTTCTCGTGTCTTTTGGTGCCTCTAAAGGGAGATAAAGTTGAAGGAACTCTTACTTCCCTCAGCAAAGAAGTGCGATGTTCTTCATATATGAAACGTAATGCATAGTTCCATATTATTACTTGTAACAAGAGGCTACTAGGTCTTAATCTTGCCAGATTAAATAAAGCAATAAACAATCAATCAATCAATCAATATCCGCATTCCGAGAGCTACTCCAATTGCTACGTTCAATAGTCCTGCACGAAGTGATTGCAGTGACATGGATGTTTGGAAGAACCATTCACCGTACGCAGACCTTCTATGGGCCACATTTCCGATTAAACATACAGAGTGTGCTTAATTTTAAAATATGTTACATTAGCAGACTAGGGAAAAATATAAGCTTTCTTGCAGTGTAGTTTGTTTCTGTTTTCACCGCTATCTTAAGGCATAAAAGAATTTAGGAAAACCGCAGTTGAGAGCTCCATTTTAAATGGAGAATCGTAGATTTTAACTACCATATTTAAAACTATTTTGCATTTCTTTTCAAAATGATTTTGCATCCTCAGTATGCCTTCCTTTGGAGTGGAAGTAAAGCCGGCGGTCCCATGTCATAGATTTATGGCATGTAAAAGAACCTTCCATTAATTACACTTGTGTAAAGCTAAATTATAGATTAGATTTGACTAAGGCTCTTGGGTTCCAACGTTCGTCGCCAGGAGCCAACTGCAGTGGCACCTAGTTACCAAGTAACCCTATTTATAACTATTTTGCATTTCTTTTCAAAATGATTTTGCACCCTCAGTATGCCTTCCTTTGGAGTGGAAGTAAAGCCGGCGGTCCCATGTCATAGATTTATGGCATGTAAAAGAACCTTCCATTAATTACACTTGTGTAAAGCTAAATTATAGATTAGATTTGACTAAGGCTCTTGGGTTCCAACGTTCGTCGCCAGGAGCCAACTGCGGTGGCACCTAGTTACCAAGTAACCCTATTTATAACTATTTTGCATTTCTTTTCAAAATGATTTTGCACCCTCAGTAGCCTTCCTTTGGAGTGGAAGTAAAGCCGCCGGTCCCATGTCATAGATTTATGGCATGTAAAAGAACATTCCATTAATTAGCCTACACTTGTGTGAAGCTAAATTATAGATTAGATTTGACTAAGGCTCTTGGGTTCCAACGTTCGTCGCCAGGAGCCAACTGCGGTGGCACCTAGTTACCAAGTACAGAACTAGTTGTCGTTGACGGTGGCGTTTGGTAGGAAAAGTAAGAACTACTTGAAAATTGAATGTCTGCAGTCCTTACTTGAATTAAAAACAGATAACACACACTAATGCAGCCATCGCAATTAACACCGGTTATCAGACAGATTCTACACACAGCCAAAGTACACGGGCTACATGACCGCGTTGTCGCAGCCCCTAAACTGAGGAACCAACCAACAAATGAGAAGTGTATAAAAAAAAACTCCAGTATGCCATAGCAACAAAATAATGTTACCTTGTACCGTTTCATTATGAAACGTATTACAAACTTTTGACCCATGTTACAGCAACTGCTGGGCTGGCGGCCGGCCGTTCCAACAATTAGCCTGCTAGATATGTTTAATTACTCAGACGAAAATCCTTTTTCCGGCTAATCGGCGCACATTTTAGCACTCTTCCTTAATGACCGGGAATCGTAGGATTCCGGCTGCTTTGGTATGCCCCATTGCATAAATACTAATCGCTTGTGTGATTGATGTCTCTTTTAAGCATCCCAAGTGCGTGTACGCGCGTGGAAGAAATTCTCGTCTCATTTATTTAAATTTCGTACGGTAATCTTAAGAAATATACCAGCCACGGTGGCCAAGAGAACTAACGCGCTAGCTCAAGAGTGTCGGTTCAAATCCCACCTCGCTCGTCTTGAAAATGGTTTTCGTGGTTTTCCCTTTTCACCACCAGGCAAATGCCGGAACTGTTCCTTTCAACAGTTCTACAAAATCCCTTCCCTGTCCCTTCCTTAATTAGACCCTAGTTCAGCGGCACCTGGGCCATCGGCCTGTCACTATCCCCAGTTGTATCTGCTGACAAAGTGTGTTCAACTCCCAGATACCGTCCTTGCGACGGTAGACGAATGATCCCACGCAAAGTCCTTGGGTGAAGCCAAGCAGGGAGGATACGTTATTTCAAAAGAATCTTAAAAATACGCTTGATTCCTCTTTTTAGAACGTGGATGGAGTGTAATATGTCAAGACTAGCAAACTTTCTCATTAAGTTAGATAAAAGACAAGGTAACACTATTAGGCTACCCCCTAACTTATCTGAAACTCACAGCCAATTAGGAATGACCGCCGGCAATGGCGTCATCTGACAAGTAATGCTTCCTCAAATCGAGCGAATGTATTTTGTTGTGATGTTTATTTCATAACAACTCTATCGTAACAAGCCCCCATGTCGGACATTTATTGCTTCTGTATGGTAGTATACGAGTATAAACCCACGCGGAGGTCAGAATATACGCATGGGTGAAAGTTAGCTTATTGGTCTTTGTTATGTTGAGTGGAATGAGTTGCCTCCATGGATAACTCCAAGAGCTAAGGCTCTTAACTTTCTATTCGATTGCTTTTCAATTATCCGTCGGGTCGAACATTACAGTGTGTGGTAAAATTTCCTAGCGTGGTGTCGGGGTGTTCCTTTTGAATACGTTGATTTCGATCGCATGACTAAAACACAAGAAATAAAAACTTAATTTTAAAATTTCGCACAGCCGCCATCTTGAGGTTATGTAAACAATTGAACTAAATTAGATGTCAGTTCATTGCAATTTCCATAGTCATTTGCTGTACCAAGTTTCACTGAGTTCGAATGGTTAAATCGCCAGAAACGTCTACAGTATATAAATGTTTCAACTTTGCTTGACCGCCATGTTTGTTTCGTAGTTAACAAGTTTTTGAAAGTCACATGTTTGAACGTCTAGTAGTGCCTTTTATCACCGTAAAAAATTTCAGGGTGATATGAGTAATAGTTTCGGAGATATAGAATGCCAGTGAAATATTTCGCACAGCCGCCATGTTGGATTGATGAGACGTAATAAAATTTGAAGGGCACCGTCAGGGTCGGCCAAACTAGTACCATAACCTTACCGTGGTTCATTGAAATAACTCCAGCCGTTTAGATGTTATTAGGGGGGGGGGGGAGGGGGACACACACACGGATGCACACACACATACACACACATGGACAAAAGGTGATCTCATAAGTTGTTTTTTTTTCTTGAATGAAAATAGGCTAAAAATGGGGTGGGGTGGGTGCGTCAGGATTTGATGTAAGGTGGTTATTTCATTTAAGGGCTTCAAAGTCGTGGTCAGAAGCCGTCTGTCATTGGCTGTGTGTGGAAATTGTTTGATAATCTCTCTTATTGTGCTGTTTGTAGTCGTGTGTGTACTTGTAATTGGGGCTAGGATTAGGAAGGAAGGCCACTCCTGTGGTGTTGGGGTAGCTCGCCTGCCTCTCACCCGGAGGCCCCGGGTTCGATTCCCGGCTCCGTCAGGGATATTAGAAACTGACGTTAAGGCTGGAACATGGTGCACTCAGCCTCGTGAGGACAATTGAGTAGCTGTCTGACAGCGATACAGCGCCCCGGTCATGAAAACCAAGATTATCGATCGAGGGAATCCAATTCGCTGACCACACGTCACCTCAATATATGCAGGTCAAATGGCCGAGCAGCGGTCGATTGGTCGGCCTAGGCCCTTCATGGGCTGTTGTGCCAGTTTTTTTATGAGGAAGGAATCGGCCCTGGCCTTGAGTTTAGGAAGGAAGGAAGCAATGCTTAATCTTGCGATCATGAGCCACGGAACCTCCGTTTCTACGTGGAATCCGAACCACAGGATGTGATATTTCACTTCAAAAATCTCTCATGACTTCATCTCGATTCGAACCAGATTTGCCTCGGTGAGAGACAAGCAGCTTGACCACTGTGCCATCATGCTCCCCGGCCATAAGTTGGTAACCACCCCGGGTCTAGAATAGAAGAAGGAATCCTCTGAAAGCATCTTCTAGAATGGATGAGTTGGGAATCGAAACTACGCCTTTCAAAATTATCCTGGGATTCGAGCCTTGACTCTAAGGCAGCAGCTCCCAGTTGCAGACGTGTACTGTGGATTCTAGGCTATTTATTGTTAGAAGAATCCTCATATTTCATCACGTACGGTAGGTTATTTATTTATTTATTTATTTACTTATTTATTTATTTATTTATTTATCGTATGGCTTTTAGTGCCGGGAGTGTCCGAGGACATGTTCGGCTCGCCTGAGTCTGTAGCTGCTTCCAGCGGACACCCTAAAGGGTGTGCTACAAGTTCCGTTCAATTTCAAGTAGTTCCAACTTTCGCCACCAGATATCAATGATACCTAGTGGTGATCGTTGGAACTTTGATAGAGCGTTCTGACGAAATCTAACCTAACAATTTTGCTTTACACAAGTTTAGTCTGTGAAATGATCTTTTACATGTCATAAATCTATGACATGGGACCGCCGGCTTTACATCCCCTCTGAAGGAAGGCATACTGAAGGATTTTTAACGCTCTTAAAAAATTCGACGACTTCGGCCGGGTTTGAACCCGCTATCTTGGGCATAGCAGTTCAGCATGCTACCAACTACCACGGTAGGTACTGTGTTACAATGTTGAGCTTCTTCCTCTTTACGACCATGGAGCTTGAGGGCTTCACACCAGGAGACCAAGGTCTTAATCGAGCTCGGTAATTAGCTCACTGGTGTACTTAAGGCAGCTTCGGTGGTATAGTTGGTAGCATGCTGAGCTTCTATGCCCAAGATCGTGGGTTCAAACCCGGCCGAAGTCGTCGGATTTTTTAAGAGCGTCAAAAATCCCTCAGTATGCCTATCTTCGGAGGGGAAGTAAATCCGGCGGGCCCATGTCATAGATTTATGGCATGCAAATGAACCTTCCACTAACTACAATTGTGTGAAGTTAAATTAGTAGGTTAGATTTGATTAATGCTCTATTAACTTCCAACGCTCGCCGCCAGATGACGGTTGCGGTGGCATCTAATAGCCAAGTTCGCGGTTTACGTGTCGTTGACGGTAGCATTTGATAGCAAAAGTAGGAGCTACTTGAAATTGACTGTCTGCTGTCCTTACCTGAATAACAGATAACACACACTAATACAGCCATCACAATTAACACCGGATATCGGACAGATTCTACACACACCCAAAGTACACGGGGCTACATGACCGCGTTGTCGCAGCCCCTAAACTGAGGAACCAATCAACCGATGTACTTGAGGGTAGCGGGTTTAATTTCAAAAGTGGTCTAATCTTCAATTCTTGAATCACATCAGTTAACATAATTTAAAGGAAGAAAGCTTGAAGTTTTACGTGACCGTTAATCTTGCGATCAAGAGCCTTGGGTCCTCCTTTTTACGTGGAATCCGAACCACAGGACATGGTATTTCACTTCAGAAATCTGACATGCAAGGATCCAGAAATTGAACCCGGTCTACCTTGGTGAGTGGCAAACAGTTTGACCATTGTGCCACCAGGATAGTTAAGGTGAGAATCGAACCATGTTCCAATCATCAGACCAGAATTAAATTCTTGGCAAAGTCGGGAATGGACCCTGGGCCTCCTTAGTGACCACCAAGAATGCTACCCGCTACTGAACGAGGCAGACGAAAGGTAAAAGTGAGAAGAGGTGAGATTGGAATGATTTGCTGAGATTTTCCCACGTCAACTTTAGGCAAATCACGCCGTAAAATCGCGCTGTAAGAACAGAACACTTGACCAATCATAGATGGTATAATCGTGTGTCAATCATTTAAGTTACAATGATGCCTAGTAAATAATATCTGTTCGTAATTTAATGTTTTTCAGTCGGTCAACACGGTTGTACCCAATTGTAATGGGTGGTTTACTAATCATGAAAAAATACATGCGATTCCCGGTCAATGCATGTGAGACTTTCGAAGTGAACTGCCATGTCCTGTGGTTCGGATTCCACGTAAAACGGAGGTCCCGTGGCTCATGATCTCAAGATTAATGGTCACGTTAAACTACAAGCTTCCTTCCTTTTTTTGTCAGTCAGTCTGTCTGTCCTTGTGTCTGTCTGTGTGTCCCCCATATCAACTCCTAAACGGCTGCAGCAATCGAAACCAAATTTGGTATGAGTAAAGATCTATACCGGGACATGTCAACGTCACATTTGAAAATGATGTTAGTGCTACCAACTGCTGAAAAATCATAATTGAAATTTCAGCTCCATGTTGGAAATCTTGGAATATATACATGGCAACTATTCCAAAATTGGCACATATATAGATAATAATACTTCAGTTTAATTTTCAGGAGGCCACACATGACAGTGTTGCCAAAATGATTCTAAGCTTACTGATAGGTACAATGTTTAAATGCATATAACTCTTACACTATCAATTGGATTTCAACCAAATTTCGTACGTACTATGTGTACATAAACTGATATGACTGAGCGTATTCTTAAGAGTCACCAGGGCTGCCAACTGTCAATAACTCCTCTCTCTATTTTTATCCAAATACCAATATATCAGAAAGCATGCGAGCCAACAGCCTTAACCTTCGCACACGTATAGTGCATGACATTCTAAATTTATTTGGAGCAACTAATGTATGTCAGAGCTACCAACATGATTCTAAGCCTGCTGATAGGACCAATTTTTAAATACATGTTACGTCTATACTATCAATTGGATTTCAACCAAATTTCGTAGGTGCTATGTGTACCATAACATATATGACTATGCGTATTGTTAAGAGCAATCAGGGCTGCCAACTGTTAATAAATTCTGTTTATATTGTTTACCCTGATATCAATATAGGCTATCAGGAAGTATGCAAGCCACCAGCTGTAAACTTTGCGCACGTATAGTACCTGCCATTCTAGATGAATTTGGAGCAACTAAGGTACGTCAGTGCTACCAACATCATTCTAAGCCTGCTGATAGGTCCAATTTTAAAATACCAGTAACTACTATAATAACAAATGGATTTCATCCAAAATTGGCACAACAATAGATGATAATAATTCAAATTATTTCTGATCAACACATGCATGATATTGTTGCCAACATCATTTTACGCACGCTGCATTGAGTCCAATGTTTAACTGCATGCAAAGTCCATGCTATCCATTGGACTTCAAACAAATTTTGTATTCTGTACCTTAAGAGATGGAACTAAGAATATATTCAGTCACCAGGGCTGCAAATCGTAGTGCTCTATCAGGCTACATAATGCCAGGTATATTTCGAACTAATTAGAAATTTCTATATTACCAACTTTATTTCGTCATTATTCTAGATAGCCTAGGTCCATATAGATTAATCATTAGCATGAATTTTAAATTTTAAGAAAAGTAGGCTCTTTAGTTCGTCACGGGACTTCTTGATTTTGTTGTTGTATTTGTTGTTAATTCGTTCTAGAGGCTTGCGACATCTTTGGTCATCAGCCTTGTGTACTTGTATATGTGTTAAGTTTTTCTGATAACCTGTGTTAATGCAATTATTAGGGTCGAGGATGGAGTTAGTGCCCGAGGACTTAAAGTACAATACCGGCATTTGCCTGGAGAGCATGAAAAAATCCCCGGGGAAACAGACTCCGGATAGCCGCTGTGAGTGCCGGGATTTGAACCATCGATCTCTGAACCTGCTGCAGCTCCCTCTCATGCACGCACGCAGAACGCTGTCGCCGCAGTAAGTAATAATGTTTATGCCATACGGTACGGTATAAAAAAACTCTACAGTGACTGTGCTTTAAATGTATAGTGAAACACAACAACAACAACAACAACAAAAACTATTTTAAGCCCTAGTTTCAAAATTGCTCATAATATCAATAAATTGAATTTTATTTTTAATTTTACATTTCTTACTTAAGAAAGGCAATGTTAATTTCCATTCTACATAGCCTATTTTCATAACTTTCATAACATCTTTGGTCTACTGGTAATGCCCATAGACTATGTCCGCTTTTTGACCCCACGCTCTGATTTTCTTATTGTGACTAGTGCCGCACAAAAATGTTGCATCATTTTATCTGTTACTTCCTCAGCCATACCGCTCGATTATTTTGTAATTTTGTACAAGTGTATCACTGTCGCCGACGCGTCGTCTAGGCCGAACTATCACGACAGAACGGCATGTGTGTGCGACGAGAATGAAGTTGTGAGATACAACTTTACCACCGCCCTGTGCGATTTAACGCACTTGGCTAAGTTACGGAGTCATTGGTAGTGGTACGGTACGGTGTAGTTATGGACCTTGAATCATAGCGTCCTAGTGAGGATCGAGCAGCCCCAGACTGCTCTAGTTTGCGAGCGAAAGACTGGGACTCCTACTTAATGACTTACCTTCGTAGTGGTATGGTACGATGTAGTTATGCGCCATGAACCATAGCGTCCTAGTACGGATGTAGTTATGAGTTATAGTGTTCTGGTGAAGATCGAGTCGCTACGAACAGCTCCAATTTGCGAGCTATATAACCTGGACTCTTACTTACTGACTTATCTTCGTAGTGGTACGGTACTATGTAGTTATGAGCCATCGAGTCCTGGTAAAGATCGAGTCGCTATGAACTGCTCCAGTTCGCGAATGATGAAACCGGGAATCTTACTTGCTGACTTACCTTCGTAGAGGTACGGTACGATGTTGTTATGAGTCATGAAGAGATGAAGGACACACACCTGGCCTGTTCGCGATTTGTCAATGTCACGGTCGCCTTACCTCACCAGCTGGTTGCCAAATGAATGATCCATGTACTCGTTTTATTTCTGCGTGGTGATGTAAAGCCACAGCGTATACAATTATCTTAATTACCTTAATTTACTGCACACGTATAGTAATTATAAGGAGCTTTCTGCAGTGAACACATGTGAGACACCGATCTGTTCACACCGACCACGATAGCTCCGTGCGTTAATCTCTTACTGCCCGCCGTGACCTCTATACATACACTCAAGATACAGGTGGCTTCGAATTCCGAAATTTGGTCTGCATGCTGGTTCTTATTTTCTTTGAAATGCGTTTTCTTACGAGGAGTAAAGATTGATATCCTTTCCATGGAGATATCTTCACTCTGGCCAATGCACAGTGGGTCAAAATCGAAATCTAGGAAGACAAAATTATTTATTTTCATCATTAAAAAAATCAAAATGTATTACTTCTACATCATTCTCATACAATTGCCGCTCACTATTCTGGGATACAAACGCATCTTAGTGTAAATCTGTCTCCACTGTTCGAGCAGTCTGAATTGGAGGGTGAATGTAAGTGGCTGTGGTTTTGTTGTCTTTGTGGTTAGTGTGATGCTTTAAGATGGAACATGCAGCTGACGGTATGATCTTTGTAACGTGTTTCAGTTATTAATGGGCGTAATTGTTAAGTAATTTTAGCTATATTTGCATTATATAATATTTAACTATTATTTATTAAATTATATTTTCACTTAGATTTTTAGTATGTCGCTTCACTCTGCGTCACTTTCTACTTAATGTTAAAATGTAGATAAAGTATTGTAGTTTACGCCGGTTATAAGATTTTTTGCATCTTTTTGCAACTTAGTTTACGTTTTAGAAGATGCCGCGCAACCAGTTCTCACACGTTTACAACTGTTTGAAGCACTGGGTTCGACGATTATGTCAAAAATGGAACTTTGTGACTTTGTTAAAAGTAAATTAGGGGTAGAAAATTGTTCTGAAGAGATAACTGAATGCTCTATCCACTCCTAGTCATAGACAATTTCTTGCATGTGTAGACGTAGCTTAAAAAAGGTCTTACCTGATGTTTATTATGAAGTAAACAAATATATACGTTGCTTTCACTCTAAATTCATGATTAAAATGTAAAAATAATTTTGTCCCCCTGATTTCGATTTTGACCCACTGTGGGGACGGGAAAGGGGGTTCTAGATATTTTCTTCTCAATTCCTGTAAAACATTGGTATTTAGTCTACCTCAGTGGCGTAACTAGGGTTTGCTTCTGGAAGTGGATGATCTGAGTGAAAATAACGGGACATAACTGTCCCAAAGTTTCAAAACCTCCTATATTTTTTTCGTGTTTGATTTCACTAGCTCACAAATAAACAATAGACAAAGCGGAGACAAAGACAGGCATTTGTTGATTGACAACTCATTACATCAACCGTTGGGAAAGACTTTGAGAACAGGAAACAGGAAATTAGCTGTACACATTGACGTGTAAGTTGGAGAATAAAAGAAGGAAGACCTATTTGCACATTCCTTGTTAGTTACAGAATCAACTGTTACAGCAGACAAGGCACAGTTTTTAAGGCTGCCTGAAGATTTTCTAAACACTGCATTCCAGACCTTGGAAATTTTCCGTTAAAAGGCTTTTTTTGACTTTAGTTGTCCACTTGTATAGTTTCCGTTAAACAAGAGAATATAACACGCTTTTCTCACCTAAGTTCCCGGTGTCGTTAAACATTTCCTTTTAAGACAAGTTTCCCTTGAATAAAGGGCCCGTTAAAGGCAGGTTTTTCTGTTATAATAATAATAATAACAATATATATTCTTTAGGAGGAGAAATACATTTACGAACATAGTGGGGGGGGGGCTCATGAGTACCAGACTACCGACTAAAACTCCCCCCATTACTTTTGAACACTAGCCTGGAACCGTTTATCACATTACTTCAGTCTAGAGCCATTTTATCTTTGCCCGTAGGGCACTCTTCCGAAGTGAATTATCTTCAGTGGCGATCCAGATCTGTCTTCTTTGTTTGGAGGATATTTACAACATCACTTGCTACCAGCTTCAAATTTCCTTCATTTTGTAGCATCACCGCAACAATATTGTCAGGCGGTATCTCTACACCAGTGTTCTCATAAAGAGACTATCTATTTTGGACCCACCGTCCACAAGAGAAGAAGGTGTCATTAGCATTATCTAGTTCATTAATATAGTAGATGCAATCTGGTGAATCCACCTTCCCCATCTTCAAGAATAGAAGTACCCATGCCCAGTCAAGAACTTAGTGAGATAATAACCAACCTCACCATGTTTCCACTCTGTTCAAACCTGAATCTGAGGGATCATTCTCTTAGTCCACTGGCTTATCAACTTACGAAGGATACATACAAGAAAAAAGGGTCTATCCTTTGGGGCTTAATTCCAACACTTGGATACTGTTGTTATTTAGACCTGAATGTCTGTATGCAACAGAGACACTAGACATGATTGGGAAGGGTGGCCTCGAAGACATCCGGAAGAGAGAAATTTGGTTGGTTGGTTCCTTAGCTTAGAGGCTGCGACAACGCGGTCATGTAGCCCCGTGTACTTTGGGTGTGTGTAGAATCTGTCTGATAACCGGTGTTAAATGTGATGGCTGTATTAGTGTGTGTATCTGTTTTCTTTTGAATTCAAGTAAGGACTGCAACTTTGAATTTTTCAAATAGTTCCTACTTTTGCCGCCAAACACCACCGTCAACGACTACTAGGCCTAGTTCAGAACTAGACTACTAGACGCCACCGCAGTCGGCTCTTGGCAACGAACGTAGAAATCTAAGAGCGTTGTTTATATTCCTAACCTATACAATTTAGCTTCACACAGGTGTAATTAGCGGAAGGTTCTTTAACATGCCATAAATATATGACATGGGACCGACGGCTTTACTTCCCTCCGAAGGAAGGCATACTGAGGGATTTTAACGCTCTTAAAAAATCCGACGGCTTCGGCCGGGTTTGAACCCGCTATCTTGAGAAGAGAGAAAGGAAAATGCTCCGAAAAATCCTAGGCCCAAATATCAAGGATGGAGAGAGGAGACTCAAACCTAACAAAGAACTATACCTGAAGACAGAAGCAGTCGTAGCCCTAATGAGAAAAAGGAGAATACAGTTTTATGGACAATTGGTGAGGATGAACAATGCCAGATTGACGAAGAGGATTTTTGAATTCTTCAGGAAGAGGAAGACGGAGCCGAAATGGTTCCGAGAAGTGAGATTGGATTTGATTGGATGGGGGTGAAAGAAGAATACATAATCGACAGAGAGTGATTCAGACGAGTGGTTAAGGAGTTTACAGGTTTCCATGAGACGGGGGAGTTGTCAGTGAGGAGAGGAAGATCTCACATGGAGGAACAGAAGAAGTGGAAGAAGAGATATTGGCAGAGAGTGAGGACAAACATAAGGAAAAATCTGTCAAACGTGGTCCATAGATGGCCGTAACGAATATACAATAATAATAATAATAATAATAATAATAATAATAATAATAATAATAAAGATAATAAAAACAATGCTACTAATAATAGTCCTGATGAATGAGCACTGGTGTCACGCTCGGCTGCTGCCGCTAGTGCTATGTTCTGCTCGGGCTCACCGTGGAACTGATTGCACCTCGTGCAAGTGCAGCCTGCCTACTCCTAATTAATCCCATATCGGCGCGAGCCAGAGCGCTCAACTTCCGTTTCCGCTTACACGAACCGTCACGCCAACTGCGACAGGCTGCTTGCTTCTAACATCTTCAGCAACATCACCCTCGTCACAATATTATCAGTCCTTTAAACAAACCGAACCAAACCCCGTGGGGCTACAGCTAACAGCGGTACAGTACAGTACAGTACAGTACGGTACAGTACAGGCGACCGCTGCCCAGCCATTTGGCCTGCAGATTATGGGGTGACACGTGGATAGGGTTGACAGATTTCAAGAATGGATAAACGGAACATACGTCCCAAAACATTGCTCCAATATGTATTAAATAAGCATTACACAATCAAATACACAAAATTAAAACTAGAAATTGCTGACATATCGTATAGTTCTATGACACCAGCAACTTACAAATGCTTTTCAGTTGAACGACCCTTTGCAAGGATTTTTAATTTGTAAGTACCTTATGATAAAATTCACTACTATTTTCATCATAATTGTAATATGTGAACAATTCTTGTTTTATCAAACTAATGGAGCTTCTGTCTCTATCATCTTTCCATTTGATATTCATGACAGAAAAAACTCTCTCCGTAAAAGCATTGGAGGGGAAAATACTGAGTATTAACTTCACAAGGACTAAGATATTCCTTACTTTTGTTGTCCCTAATAAATCTATAACATGTACCCATCTATCTGACACAGTCATAGAAATCATTTTCTCTTTCAAACTTGCACCTGTATCACCAGGAAACAAGCTAGATATTACAATCAATTCTGAAGCGGGACATTTGAAAATTGGTGCGAAATTGAATATATTATCTAATTAACTAAAAAACGGAATATTTGGCGTTCCGTTCAAGATTGAAACGGAACGCGGAACAAAACAAGAGAAAACGGAAATGTTCCAGTTAATGCTGAACGTCTGGCAGCCCTACACGTGGTCAGTGCATCGGGTCCCCTCGGTCGTTTTCTTGGTCTCCGTGACCGGGACGCTGCCTCACTCTCAGACAGCTGTTCAAGGCTAGATGCACCCCGTTGCAGACCTCCCTGAAGGAGCCGGGAAATCGAACCCAAGGCCTCCAGGTGCGAGGCAGGCACGCTACCCCAACTCCACCTCGAGGTAGAAACCTTGGTCTACCTGGTGGCGTAGTGACTTGCTCTGAGATGTCACCACAGAAGTCTAGGTTCGATTGCCAGCTCTGCCAAGAAATTTCATTCTGGTCTAAGGGCTGGAACGGGGTAAGCTCGCCTCGAAAGGCAGAGCTAATAAGAGGTTCTGTTCACCCCTCGTCCTTCCTAGAACTGGTTTTTGGCTGCTTCGGTGGCGTAGTTGGTAGCATGCTGAGCTTCTATGCCCAAGATCGCGGGTTCAAACCCGGTCGAAGCCGTCGGATTTTTTAAGAGCGTTAAAAATCCCTCAGTATGCCTTCCTTCGGAGGGGAAGTAAAGCCGGCGGTCCCATGTCATAGATTTATGGCATGTTAAAGAACCTTCCACTAATTACACCTGTGTGAAGCTAAATTTTAGGTTAGGTTAAACATTTGACAAACGCTCTTAGGTTCCGACATTCGTCCGACTGCAATGGAATCTGGTAACCATTTCTGAACTAGTAGTCGTTGACGGTGGCGTTTGGCGGCAAAGTAGGAACTACTTGAAAAAATTCAATGTCTGCTGTCCTTACTTGAATTGAAAACAGATAACACTCACTAATACAGTCATCACAATATTAACACCGGTTATCAGACAGATTCTACACACACCTAAAGTACACGGGGCTACATGACCGCGTTGTCGCAGCCCCTAAACTGAGGAACCAACTAACCAAACTGGTTTTTCACAGTTACCCACTTGTACTTCAGGAAAACGCCTGAATGGTACCTAAGTTAAGGCCACGGCCACTTCCTACCGAAATCATAGCTCCAATTACAAATACACCCACTGGTACAGCCACCACAAAGACACAGGTTATCAAGAAAATCCCACTGCACACATATACACGGGGCTACATGACCACGATGTCTTGAAGTCTCTAAATTAACCAACAACAACCACCTTTTGTTGTCATATCAATCTAGGTCTTTCTAATCGTTGATATTAAGTCCAGGGAGATGTTGCTTTATTGGGCTATCGATGATAGTGGTGACTTTCTTACTCGTGTAACTGAGCGATTTATATCACGCTGCACATTGAGGAAAAGAAACTATGTCACCACACCACCATTTCCCTCCAGAATCTTATATAGGCTATGCCAATTCAATGTATGTTGAACCATCCATTAATATTATTAATAATAATTAATTAATTCATAAATAATAAATTAGAAGAATAAGACAAAGAACGACAAATTTTGCGGTAAATGTTCGGACTCAAGGTCCAAAACTATCTGGATTCGCAAAAACTCCACAGGGTCGTATTCACTGGCCTTGCGGTTCTATTCAGTTGTACGGGAAGGACATATGAAATCCTATGGGTACATAGCACGAATGGAAGACTTGCGATTGACCAAGTAAATCATTCTCATCATCAATGGAACTCGTCAGATGAAAGTTCGTTGGCTAGTGGACAACCCAAAGGACCTCAAAGAAGTTAATATTGACCCACTGGAAATCACATGGACAACATATCAATTCACACAAGAACACACTCAAGGAATTAACGATAAAAAATCAAACTCAAAAACGCATGGACACAAGCAAAACAACAGACACATAGTTACGGGATGAAGAACTTTTGGAAAGTTAAGAAGAACACAAGAAAGCCAATAGTTAATTTTAGAATAATGTTATTTTTTTAAGAGACACCAGGGTGCCTAAATTTTGCTCGGATGAGGCTGCGGTTATTTTATAGACCCTTGTATTTGGGTATGTGTGGAATTTGTGTGATAACCTATGTTATTGTGATGGCTGTACTACAGTAGTGTGTGTAAGTTATTTGTAAATTGGGGATAGGATTAGGAAGGATTGTCTTACGTTAGGAACTATCCCAGCATTTGCCTGAAGTAGAAGCGGGGAAACCGCGGAAAATCACTTCCGGGATGGCCGAGGTGGAACTCGAACCATCCTCCTCTCAATTTCGCCTCATGAAGCTGATTTACCCCGTTCCAGCCATCACACCAGAATTAAAATTTCTTGGTTTAACCAGGGCCTCATCGGTAACAGCTAAGACTGCTAGCCACTACGCAACGAGGTGGACTATAAATTTAAGTGGTTTTATAACATACAGTATATAAAGAGAAGTGTTTCGTACTCCACCCAGAATTTGTAGCCGACAGTCGATCTCGATCCTCGTAAATTTATTCTAGTATCGTTCTGTTGTGAAATCTCAGCATTTGTTGACGTCTGTGAAACTCTTGACGATCTCGCGTGGGAATGTCTGGTGAGGTATGGAAGTTGGCAGCAGTGTGGGCGTATGGCAATGATCAACGCCTCTTTCCCACCCATAACATCATCATAAACTATTGTTTTAAACATGAGCCTTGCCATTGTGATTTAATTGAATTCATAGTCAGTGTGTGGGATTTAACTAAAGTAATCTATGCAAGGTCGAGGTCACATAAGAAACCGTATCACCTGCGAAAATGGGGCTTCAATTTGTTGTATTCATTAAACCTCAAACGGTCTGCCAACCTGTCAGCAGCAGTGGCGCCAACTGACATTTGAGCCCGTGGGGTTTCAGCACAGAGAGCAGTTTCTTTGTGTTTATTTTTTATTTTTTGGACATTTATTGCTGTTGTTGTTGTTGTTTCATTTAGGGAATTTGGGACAACGTGGTTATGTAGCCTCGTATACTTAAGCATGTGTAAGTAGAATCTTTCTGATAACCTGTGTTATTGTGAACCTATTTAGTTTCAGTACTTTTAGCCTATTTTTCACTATAAATAATGGGATAATTTAGGATTACGCGCCTCGACCGTCAAGTGGTCATCAAATCCTGATCATTGGGGTAAGGTTTAAATTTATATACTCGTACAAATATAGCCTCGTGTACTGTTGTCTAACCTGTTCGATTCAGTACATTTAGCATATTTTTCACATTGTACAAAGATGATGAAAATATAGACTTTATCTGGGCTGATGTGTATGACATGATGATTGTGTATGGTCTTATTATACTTTGTATAATGAGTCAAGTTGATGTGTATATTACGATTCGCAGTTTGAATCTCATTATATACGGTCAGTTTGTTTTATGTGGGTTTGTGAACTACGTATGAGTATTATGCACTGTATGCAGCGGAATGCCTAACAAACCGCGCAGCTGGCCGGATTGAGAGACTTGAAGTTAAGGAAAGAAAGATCATTAGGAAAATTCTTTGTCCTAAGTTCAAAGATGGAGGTTGCAAGCTCTGGAGTAATTCTGAAAAATACTCCCACACTGAAAATATCTCAAGTGTAATCAGGAAACGGAGAATAACATTCTATGCCCACCTCCTCAGAATGCTAGTCAGTAGATTCTCCAACCGTCTATTATCATACTTCCAAGGCTTGAAGGTGATGCCTCTTTGACTGGTGGAAGTTGATAAGGACTTGTTCAAGTTTGACATTTCTGAATCAGATATCTTGCTCAAAACCCCATTGAAACAAAAAAAATCCATCTGGTTCATCAAGAGGAGTAAAACCCAACAAGAGATTATGTTCACTAGGATGAATGGAAGAAATCCCATTCCGAAAGGATGAAGGATTGGTAGGCTAACAAGAAGAAAAACAGTTGAGATCTCGCGATCCCTAGTGGCCACATCTATGAAAGTAAGTAATATAAAAATAGATCATGCAGTTTAATTCAACAGGGCGCCCGGGAATATTCTCCGCAGTGACTACGTGCAGCTGCGAGTGGTTGCGTCATCAGTTTAGTTGGAAGCACAGTGTTCTTGATAGGGTGAAGGCCACATGTGTGGGCTGTAGAATTCGTCAGTGTGTATTGCAATAAGCCAGCATGTGTGTCATCAGCAGTTCTAGCATCAGTTATGAATGGCTGTGGTGAGTATAAAGTTTACTGTTTGTTTGTTATGGATACAAGCGACAGCCGTGCTGTCAACGTGACTGGTGACGCTATCTCTCGCAGCAGCTTGTAGGCACTTGTATGTAACCTATAAGTATGATAACTTATCCCAGCACAGTCGTTGGTTATATTATATGGCTAAAGGTCTAGTGTTAATTTACATTTAAGCCTTATTATTTCATCTGCACTCTGGGCAACTTAAACTATTTTTTTTTTCTTTTTCAAGGAAGGTTTTATAGAAAGGATAATCGAAATTTGATGTTTTCAGTTGGTCAACACGATTCTACGATTGTAGACCAAGGTTAGAATATGTAAAACAGATTGCCTCAGATGCAGGATGTGATAGTTACGTAGAGATAAAACGATTAGTTAAGATCAGGGAAGCATGGAGTACTGCATCAATCCAATCAAAAGACTGAAGACTCAAACACACAGATGCAAGGTAACTCACTTACGCAATCGGGTTCACTTAATGCAGGCTGTTCCAGCCGAGCAGCTCGCCCGCCTTGCGTGAGTATACCTGCAACATGCAATACAGCTCTTCTGTGGGGGGGCTGCCGTCACTTCGCGGTGGATACATCAAGACTAGCAGGAAGCGCATGGACTTGTGATATGACCTTCGCCCAGTGACGTATTTGCTCTCACCCCCAGTCCCTCTCCAACCGTGCTCCAAGCATTACTGCTGAGTACTCGCGTGTACGCATACTCAAACTCATGGATTTGGAACAGCCTGATTAATGAATCGGCTCATCACGGAGTAGCGAAGTGCACCGAAACAAGGACGACCTCATCCTCACACAACTGGTGAGAAGAGAGGAATCTATTGCGACGCGCTCACTGCTCTTGGAAGAACCCAAGCCTGGAGGCAAAAAGTATTTCCTCTTTATCTCACAGATTATGTGCGCCCGACGGAGGGTTAATCAAACATTACCCTCGTCCATAGCAGAGCTATGTGCAAGTCAGTTACGCATCACACAGAGATGGTTGGTTGGTTCCTTAGTTTAGAGGCTGCGACAACGTGGTCATGTAGCCCCGTGTACTTTGGGTGTGTGTAGAACCTGTCTGATAACTGGTGTTAATTGTGATGGTTGTATTAGTGTGTGTTATCTGCTTTTAATTCAAGTAAGGACTCCAGACATTCGATTTTCATGTAGTTCCAACTTTTGGTACCAAACGCCACCGTCAACGACCAAATAGTTCTGAACTTGGTTACTAGATGCCACCACAATCGGCTCCTGGCGACGAACGTTGCAACCTAAGAGCGTTAGTCAAATCTAACATAAAATTTAGCTTCACACAAGTGTAATTAGTGGAAGGTTCTTTATCAAGCCATATATCAATTACATGGGACCGCCGGATTTACTTCCCCTCCGAAGGAAGGCATACTGAACGATTTTAACGCTCTTAAAAAATCCGACGACTTCGGCCGGGTTTGAACCCACGACCTTGGGCATAGAAGCTCAGCATGCTACCAACTACATATCACACAGAGATATATTGTTTGCAGTTAAATGGTGTATTCATTGGGACTTACGTAAAAGTACGGTACGCACAAACATAATTACGTGCAACTGGGTTATGTATACACCAGCTTCAACTGTATATTTTAAAAACGTAATTTTTGACCAGGAGAGCTGTGTCTCTCTCCTTAAAGGATGATATTCATTAAGCAATAGTGCAGTAACTAGGAAGTGTTCGTCCAGCACGAGCTGAACGGCGGGGAGCATCTAATAGTAGCCATTGTTCTCGTGGGAACCGTCCTCATATGATCGCTGCGTCATTTCACTCCGCAGGGGCACCCACAGTGGGGGGAAATTTACGGGGACCGATCAATTTTTCGGGGAGGCAATTACCTAGATGTTACGCTCTTAAAAACAACATTCACGACCACCCTACCTGATTTGAAACGCGGGAAACATACCCAGATCTTATACTAATTATTACACCGTGACAATCGTCAGAAAAGGAATCTGTTAACATCGAATATAGATTTAGGTATTAGGAAGTCATTTTTGAAGGCCTTTGACTGGAGCGTGGCGCTCTATGGAACTTGGACTATTGGTGCAGCAGGAAAGAGGAGAATTGAAGCGTTTGAAATGTGGTGTTACAGGAGAATGATGAAGATCAGATGGGTGAATAGGGTTACAAACGAAGAGGTATTAAGACTAGTGAGAGAAGAGAGATGTTTCTGGCGACTGCTAATGAAGAGAAGAGATAGGTTGGTAGGACACATACTAAGACACCCAGGAATAGCAAGCCTAGTTATGGAATTGAGGATCGAGGACAAGAACTGTAGGGGTAGACCAAGGTTAGAAAATGTTAAACATATTGCCTCGGATGTAGGGTGTGGTAGCAATGTAGAGATGAAACGATTGGCTCAGGACAGGGAGGCATGGAGCGCTGCATCAAACCAGTCATAAGACTGAATACTCAAACAACATACAATCGTCACAATAACAATATACATATCACGCCACTCAGCTATACAGGGCTGATGTATTCGATGTTTATCCGAGGCATTTCTTCGGTTAGTAATGGATATTAAATTAAACTTTTAAAAATGTATTAAAAGAGGGAGGGGGGCAGACAAGGTAATCGATTCGTCTGTTGACGAGCCTAATGGGCACATCAAGGTGATCTCCCCACAGGCACATCATAAAACCTAGAATAATGTTCTGTAATTAAATGGTGATAGTATCATTTGTTTAATATAAATCAGAACTGAATTATTCGCTACCGGAACAAGAAGCTGATAAGTTAAAAAACAAACTCTCGGCAGCCGGAAGGTAGAGGCAGATTTCACCAGGCAAAGAAAAATGTTAGGAATTCATTAAATTTGTCAATTGTTGTATAAATAAATAGTAATAACCCCTGGCACTACAGCTCGTGAAGGACCTAGGCCTACCAAGAGACCGCTGCCCAGCCATTTGGCCTGCAGATATTGGGGTGACGCGTGATCAGCGCATCTGGTCCCCTCGGCCGTTAATCTTGGTTTTCGTGATCGGGGCACTCCCTCACTGTCAGACAGTTACTCAATTATCCTCACGAGGCTGAGTGCACCCCGTTCCAAAATTCATGTCAGTTTCTAAATTCCCTGACGGAGCCGGGAATCGAACCCGGGGCCTCTGGGTGAGCGGCAGGCGCGCTACCCAACACCACGGGGCCGGCTTGTCAACTGTTGTATACCTACAAAAATCCCACATGTTTTGCATACGAGAAGCCCCATCTTGTAATTCCGATAATAGTTTGCTCATCCCTTGGTGTAAGGGTGGGTCATATCAAAAATTATTTCAGACAAAAGTTTAAGGTAAAAATTTAAAGGAGCATTGACCATTTTAAACAGTTTTAATATTATACCTATTAACTCTTTCAAGCCCGTGAAATTGACAGGAATTCTAACTCATGTGGCACAAGATATTAATTTATTATTAAATATTATTGAACAAGTTTAAAATGAGATAAGAATATCCATGAAATGTACCACCTGATGGAGAAAGCTAGAACTACTCGTATAATCATCATAACATAATGTAGTACAGAGAGTGTGCCAGCATGCTGGAAGAGGTAGACCATCATTTGGTGGTACATTCTCTGCACTACCATACATTGAAGCGGTGACAGCTGGTGTTTTTTTGTTTTTGTTCTTTTTTGCACCACCTAACCTGAAAGAGTGGGAGATTTATCTTCTTTTCTCTCAAAACTCAATTTTTCCTACCCCTTTGGTCAATAGTTCGTGATATTAAAATTATTTACTGAAATAAGTATTTGACCCTTATCCGAAGAATAGTTATGAACTGTGAATGAATTAAATATTTCACATACTACGTAAGAAAGTTATATCGATATTTCAGTTTTTCGAAAAACTGCCCATTAACAAACCTGACCGACATTTTAAATGGTTATATTTTATTTAGTTGCAGTAGTGATTAAACTAGCACAACTTAACAAGATATGTGATTCTTTTTTGTTGAGATACACATAATCAAGCAAATTTGAAGGTCAATCACCACTTTCAATATCTCAATAAAAAATGGCATATCTTGACAAGTTGTGCTAGTTTAATATCTACTGCAACTAAATAAATGTATAGCCTATATTGTAAATATCATACATAACCCATACTTACAAACATAGATTTAATATCCTACGTGTAAAAGATTTGATGATGATCGCTTGATGACTGACACGGTCATCTCCTATAATTTTTTTCAGGATTAGGGAACCACCCATTTACAATATGGTACAATCGTGTTTACTGACTGATAAACATTAAATTTCGGAGCTCTAAGAGACAAAATAAGATAAATACCGGTATTTCAAAACAACTGAAAGGGAGCCCTAGCACGCCTGATTTTAATTACTTCCAATAAATATAGATATTAAAGAGTAAAACATCAGAACAAAATCAAAAATATACGATTATTTCTTTCATTTCTTTGGAACACTGATAACTTAATATACTTTTTTTTAAAGCACCGGTAGATTTAATTTCAGAGCATAATTCCACTGATCATTCTTTTGATGATTCTATAGAATCACCCACTGTAACTTCTACTCGCATCTCAAGGCCACGGAGTAAATATATAGGTCTGTGTACATCCGGCCAGTAATGACTGCGTGGCGAATTGACACACTCAAATGAATGAGCTTCGAGGATGGTGCCACTCAATCAAAGTCACACTCGCAGGTGGCTATTGATTACTAATAAAGTGGCAGCTCGTGATTAAGGTGTGGGGTTAAGGGTAAAAAAGAACAGCATACCACCAATCATTACATAATGATACGGCCGCAGTTCAGCCAAATACCCGTGCCATTGATATCAAAACACGGCGTTCTATTTATGCTTTGTAGTGAAAGGAATAGTTGTAATGTGAGCCTTTAAGTGAGAAATGGAAATGTTTTTAGAGACTGAAAAAGAGGACAATTGATTCTTTTAATTAAAAAGCATGTCAAGTCCACCTTTGAACAAAGATTCGTGTGTCTCCTATTTTGAAATATTGAAGCAAACTTTGCTACAAAATTTCCTTTGTAAAGCATTCCGTTAGACAGATAAGAAATACTTTTGAATCAAATTATTTTTAGTGCTTCGAAACATGGGTGTTGGACAAAGGAGTACCTGTTGCAGCTACGGAATTATCACCACGTCCGGAAAGTTATTGGAAAAGGAGTTGAACTACGGGTAGGAGACTGGGTACTCCTACAAGATGATGAACGTAAGCGTATCATGTGGGACAGGGCAGTCATCGAACACAGTGGCGCCGAATCTATATTTTTCAGGTCTAGCAGACACCCACCACTCTCGTTCTGTGGGACCCCCCGTGTTAAACCAGACCCCTACCCCAATAATTACGTTTTTACTGCTTATTTCGCACAGTTCTCCCCTTCTCTTCTCTCTCCCTTCTTTCCTTTCCTCTTTTCCTTCTCCTTCCCTTTCCTCCTCTATCCGTAACCCCCCAACGGATCCCACTCCCAAAGGGGACCGGGAGACCCACCCCCTCGTCAGGTCTAGCAGTCGCTAGACCTCGACCATAGATTCGGCGCCCCTGATTCGAACAACTACGACCGGGTCGAGATGACTAAATCAGGACAGTGATCCTTCGAAGACCCAAAGGACAACAATTCACACGTCCCGTACAGCTGGTCATCCCCCTGGGGGTTGACCAGGGTTGGGAGAATGTGGAGAACTGTAGTATTGGCTGACGACACTATATGAATGTTCCATGATGGCCGTGGTGGCCGTGATATGTTAGTGTAATGTCTTGTACCTTGGTGTTCCTTGCAATAAAGGGTAAGATGGCGTACAGTGAGGCGATTGTGTAGATTATTAGTCTATAGACGTAATCTATTCATATTCCCCAAATATAACCACTATAATCCCACAATGGGAGATAAGAATCGAAGTGACTCTTATTCACTGATGGACTTGGCTGGTTTTGAAACTTAGTGGTTCAATTATACAAAATCACTTGAAGGTGGCGTTAACTAAACAATTGAACAAAATAGTTCCGTTTCTTAATACGATCCTACCACACATACTATCAAATCAATTGTTATGAAAATTTATCAACATTTAACTTTATAGAATAAAATAGTCAAGTTTACTTATTTATTTATTTATTTATCGTATGGCTTTTAATGTCGGGAGTGTCCGAGGAGATGTTCGGCTCGCCTGAGTCTGTAGCTGCTTCCAACGGACACCCTAAAGGGCGAGCTACAAGTTCCGTTCAATTTCAAGTAGTTCCAACTTTCGCCACCAGATATCAATGATACCTAAAAAGGCAATATCATTCACTGTTACCAACATTACAATCAATTCTTAAAATCAAAATATTAAGCAAAAAGTACGTTTATATTGAAATTAAAGATTTGAAACTAAATACACAGAATCATGGTTCTAGTTCATGGTTCTAGTACTTCAAACTTATTGTTGGAAAATTTTCTTTGATAAATTTGAAAAGAGCTTTGTTTTCGAAGCAATGCGTAAATACTGCAGCCATTATTCTAGGCCAAATTATTGCACATATACGTATAAAGATACTGTAAAAATAAACACAAAACGCACATTATTATTATTATTATTATTATTATTATTATTATTATTATTATTATTATTATTTACCACAAATCAATAAATATTTATTATATTTAACCCGCCTTGTCAATTACTAGAAGATTTTAGTGTTGACAAGGTGGATTAAATTTACGAACAGTCAATACGGATCAACCTTTACCAATTCAAAATGGTACGCATTCTAAAAATCAATAAAGTCGGGCTGCGTGGCCCAGCAGTAACGTTCTCGCTTGCTGTGCCCAAGGTTGCAGGATCTAATCCTGGTGCAGTCAGTTGGCATTTGAGGGTGTGAAAATGCGAGGGAACCATGTTAGTAGAGTTACTGGCACGTTCAAGATCTCCTTCGGGGCAAAATCCGCATCCTGGCGTCTCTAAAAGCCACAGTAGTTAAAAGGGACGTGAAACAACATTATTATTATTATTATTATTATTTATTACAAATCAATAAATAAGAATGGAAGACCTAGTGAGAAGAAATAATAGCTCCTCACCATCCCCTCCCCTCCTCCTAAAAGAAAACATAATTGATGGTCGTATCTACCCACAATCCCTTTACTGCTTTATTCGCACATATTTCACCTGTATTGTTCACGTTTACAAAATGATGTACTCGTATTGCTGGTTGGTTTATTTAGGGGTTTTGTGACATCATGGTAATGTAACCTCGTGCAATTGTGTGTGTGTGTAAAATTTGTCAGAAATTTGTTATTGGGATTAGTGTGTGAATTTGTAATTCAGATGAGGATTGGGAAGTAGTTGGCTGTAGCCATAAGTTAGGAGCCATTCCGGCATTTGCCTGGAGTAGAAATGGGAAACCACGGAAAACCACCTCCTAGATGGTTGAGGTGAGAATCGAACCCTCTTCTTCTCAGTTTTGACTCACGAGGCTGAGTGTAGCCCGTTCCAGCCCTCCGACCAGAATATATATTTTTATGGCAGAGCCAGGAATCGAATCCGGACCTCCGGGGTGACAGCTAAGAATGCTAGCCGCTACACCACGAGGTACAGATCTGTTCAAATCATTACTCAACACACAAATTTTCTTATCGGGTTGTTAGTATAATGCGCAATAACATTTCCCATTCCATTTAGCCTATGTATTCATCCAAGATGTTGGCAACTGTTTGGTTTGAAGAGAGAGCCACTCGCTGCTATGTGACAAAGTAACAGCTTAAAACAACAACAATAATAATAATATCGTATGGCCTCGGGTGCTGAGTGCAAGCTTTGTTATTTGACATCATTTATTGATAAACCAAAAGGGTAGCTTGCATGTCGAATTTCGTTGTTCCTTGAAGCACTATGAAAGTCAAGGAGGTTAGATATCTAAGCTCCTTGAACACTATAGCGCTTTCTAGTAGAGAAATGAGGCACTTTGTGATGACGGAAACTCCCGAGATTATTTTTGCCATTATGAACACGGCCTACTGAATTCAAATGGGTTCTTTGACATGCCAATATCGTATGACATGGTGTCGTAATATTTGCCGCCTTTCAAAAATCACTTACCACGGCCAGGAGCGAACCTGCAAGATTGGGGTTAGTAGACCGACACCTTGCCCACTCACCCACCGTGGCAAGCAAGACAACAATGAAAATGTGAGGTTATGGTCATTGTTGGTGCAATATATTTTTAATAGGGAGTTGCTAAGGAAGTGCAGCTAGTTAGCTAGTTATTGTTGTTTTAAGGGGCTGAACAGCGATGTCATCTGTCCCTAAGTGTAGCTATTTCTCACCGTTTATTTCGAAATGTTATCTTTAATGCCATCACGCCAGGAGATGGCAGTTCAACACGCTGGGACGGGGTAAGGGGGGTTTTGCAGTACGCATGCGCGGCCCGCCTATTACAAACCTAAATATATCGGCTGGCAGTCAGTTGCTGCTACTTCCTGCATGATAATTTGTTATCGGGCTTCACGTGTGTGTGTATTGTTATCTTCCTTCCCACTGTCGATATTCTTACAAACCTTTGTGTCTGCTATTAACACTGGGGCAGTACCAGGTTAGATAATGGAAACAATGACCAACTTAATGTTTTTGGAATGCGCGATACGCAGTGAGCGGGACGACAACTGCAGGAAAAACAAAGATATTTCTTCACGTAAATTTGCAGTTTTTTAAGCTCTGCTTCGTTGAAGGAGGATTTAATAAAAACAAGTGCTTGAGTCTAATAATTTTGAACAGTTCAGTAGCTTTCAAAATTCAATAAACATTATTATCTTGTTCATTCACTCTCTCATGTACCCAAAATCATTTATATAGATGAATTGCGGCCAATGGCCATAGCAGGGTATTTTAATTGAACGCCCATGGGCTCCCAGAAAGTTCAATTTCAAGTAGTTCCAAGTGTGGCTACCTGATGCCACTGTCACTGACACCTAGTGGCGAACGATGAAACTTGATAGAGCGTTTCTAACCAACCAAATATAACCTAAAAATTTGGCTACACACTACCAATTATTGTAGTGGTAGATTCATTTATATGCCATAAATCAATATCATTTCATTAATAGTTCCATTCATGAATTACTCATTCATTTATACATTCAAATACTCGTTCCTGCAGCCAGTCAAATAATTTCCATTAATCAATCACTAATTCGTAAGTTTATTTGCACAATGTCCCTTTTAATGAGCGATTTAAATCATAGAAGGGGCACGTTCTAGTCGGGATCAGCCTGTGTGTTCCATAGGCGCACAGAGCATTGGTACGGGCAAAGGGTAACATGAGGATTATTCCTCGTCTTCTCTGAATTGATTCGTATCCCAGTGATATACCGTAGAACTTTATAAACATTTTATAGAGCATAATGTAGTAAGGACTGACGCCATTGGAATGTGAGCACATTTGACCCACTGTGGTTTTCGATGAAATTTAAATGGCTTTCAGTCGGTTAACATGATTTTGCACAAATTGTAAAGCGTGTTGTTTTCTAAACTTGAAATAAATTACGTGATATTAAATATTACACTAATCTCATGCAATTCATTTCAGGTTTAGGGAACAAAACTCTTTGCAATTGGGTTCAATCTTGATCAATTTTGACCGAATGAAAAGCATTTAAATTTCATTTAAGTTACTAGGAGAACACTGGAAGATGGCTTCCAATAATACATTTTTAAATTCTGTATAATACAAATTTTATATTTGACCCAGAAATAAATTACCTAATCAGTTGTCGATAAAAGAAGAATATAGCCAACTCCCAATTCGGAGAAAATTAGTCAATTTAAATTATGGCTCCAATTCATTACCGGTACCTCCTATATTCTGGAACAATATTTATTATTGGGAGCACCCCGTAGAGCAGTGGCTAGCATTGCGTCCAGCTACGCCAGAGCTTCCGGGTTCGATTTCCGGCCATACCAAGAATTTAAAAGTTTTGGGGTATGGTCTGGCACTGAGTCTCCCAGCCTTGTGATACCAAATGAGAACTGAAGGGTTCTGTGACAGGAGGAGTAGTAGAAAGTAACTGGCCATCCTACCACTCCGGCTCAGGACGTCTGGTTATTAATCCATTTGCACAGTCAGGGACTCTAATCGGATCGCCTACATCCCTTTTGGATATGGCACTCTATGATCACGATATCCAAGTCCATGAAATGAAGCAACAACAGCACGTTTATATTTCTTACTTTATTGAATTGAAGACTCCTCTTAGTTGATCATTCAACCTTGCAACGATTACACGACTGACTGAATCAAACTTCATAATTCACTCTTTTCAGTCGTGCGAATTGAACTCTGCAAGGTTAAAGCAATAGTATAGCATAGCACAACACATGAACATCAATGCCACTGTAATTCGAATGTATACTTTGGAAACACTTCATTAAATTCAACAGACCGTGGATGAGTTCACGTGTTTATTTTCAATTTCAACGTAGGATGATTACTGATATTCGTATGAGGAAGCCAAATAACCAGAAGGCGAATCACATAACGTGATTCAGGATATGGTGTTGGAGAAGGTAATGGCATACTTCTCAGCGCTCCGTGCAATGGTCAGTTACGGGGATTAGTAGGAAATTACACCACAAATTCTCACACATCAGCAAGAAATCAGAACGATTGAATTCCGATAACTTGGAAGTGTATAACGGGAAGTTACGGGAATTAAAAGTTCATATTTAGATGCCATGGTCATCTCCGTGACTATAGTTGAGTAACTGATTACTGTGAGAACATGATAAAGGCCTTATACAGGTAATTCTTAAGATTGCTATTTCAGTTGTTTACTGCTTACTAGAATGAAATGAATTGTAAGCCAGAGGTCGGCAAATAGTGATCACGATTGACCGGTCAATCGCAAAGCACGTTATGATGAGCAGGAAATAGGTATCTCTTCCCGTTTCTATATCGGGAGTCCAATCCCTCCCTATATTATTCTGCTAAGGTCCCATTCCAGTTTTGTACCGAAAATAAGGTCCCATTAACACCAACCTACACATATGGGGTACCTACAGATTCAGCATAAACCAATGCGTAAGCGAAACGCACTCACTTACTCTTTAAACACCTCACAATTAAATAAATACCTTAAAACATGCATATTTACAATGAAATAATGAAAGACTGCAACACGGTAACCATGGTAACAGAATCTCACAGGTCCATCTATTTCTGTAAGACGCAATGTAATTCCAATTATTACATTGCTGTGAAAGTTTCCAGACGGTTATAAGGTTATCACTGAACCAAATTAAGGTGTAAAATTCATCAATACATACAGTATAATGCGCTTAAGGGGGTCAAGGGGCACTCTAGAATTTTTCACGCAATTTTCACGTGTGAGTGTGGTACGAAAGGTATTTTTCACCCGACTATAAAGGGTCTCCGAAAACCATATTTAAAGGCCCTTAAATTAACAGAGTCTGTGATATTCCCAGAAAACTAACTTCGCTCTGATATACCTATGAAGGAATGACATACCCCTAACCACTGCACCAGTAGCTGAATTGATAAAGTCTGATTATTCATACCAAGTATAAATCAGTCATAGCATTCATAATTGAGATTTTGCTAAGTGTACTCTTTACAACTAGAATATTCGCGGGCGAAGCCGCGAGGGTAATGCTAGTATGAGAATAAACGAACTATACACAAGGATGTCTACCCAGTGCTCTTTTTCAGGGGGAACGCGGGGGTACCCCTTGATAACTGTTTTAAAATAAAAGAAATATTGGTCCAATTGTATCTAGTCCGGCAACTTCCGACTTGAAAGTTTATCGATCAGCTGGCGTCAACGCGCTGTTTACAACAGCTGGAGGAGATTTTGAGTAATTATCGATATAAATCGATCCATCGAACAGTTTCTTTCAGTCGGCAACTCGACACTCCGTTCTTATAAGCACGCAGGCTAGTGTTTGTTGGTGGGGGTAGGTTGTTATTTTGTGCGTTTCGAAGGATGAAGAAAATAACGAAATATTTAACATCCACCCAGGCATCGAAAACGCTTGAAAGTTAATGATTCGAACACAAACAGTGACCGGACTTTGCAAATTGCCGAAAATTGCAAGATCGTGATGTTTCATCGACCACAACTGAGAGTACCCCTTAAATTGTTTCTAGAAAAAAAAAAGCTCTGTAAACCCCTTATTATTCCTGTTTTCCAACGGGATCGGGGATGAGATACGATGTAAGTCGTTGTGGTGGGTGGTTTATACGGGCAGATGCCCTTCCTGACACCAACCTCATGAGAGGAGTTAATGAGAGATGAAACGAATGATGCTGACTGAAACTGGGCAAGGATGCGGAAGGAAGTGGCCGTGGCCTGTCAGAAGGTACCGTCCCAGCATTTGCCTGGAATTTAAAATGGGGGAAACCACGGAAAACTATTTCAAGGACGGCTGATGGTCGGGCTCGAACCCACGTATACAGAGTCCTAAGATAGGCTGGCCCCAAGACCTTGCGCTGCGCTTAGCGCGCGTAGCTACCGCTGTCGGTGAACTATAGACATGGATATTACGGGATATTAACATAAACATAATAATAATATAATGTTAATTCTTTTTTTCAGGGGATCTGCGATATCGTGGTCATGTAGACCCGTCTACTTGGGTCTATACAGAATTTGTCCGACAACCTGTGTCACTGCAATGTCTGCACTAGTGTGCGTACTTGTAATTGATATAGGATTTGGGTGAAAAGTGGTCGTTGCCTTAAGTTAAGTACCAACGCGGCATGTACCTGGAGTAGAGGTGGGGAAACCACGGAAAACCACTTCCAGGATGGCTGAAGTTGGAATCGAACCCGCCTCTTCTCAGTTTTGCCTATGAGGCTGAGTGTAGCCCGTTACAACCCTCAGACCAGAATTAAATTTCTTGGCAGAGCCGGGCATCGAACTCGGGCCTTCGCGGTGACAGCCAAGAATGCTAGCCACTACAAATATAAACAGTTTGCTAAATTTGACATGTTGCACCCGTATCAAAAGCACAATGTTTACAACTTTATGACTTGGTAGACGTGGGTTCGAACCCCATCGTCGGCCGTCCTGAAAATGGCTTTCCGTTGCTTCTCATTTTCAACTCTGGTGAAATGCTGGGTCACGGCCGTTTCCTTCCAATTCCTAGTTCCGTTTCAATCATTTCACCTCTCGTTAACTCGACTCATGAGGTTAGCATCAGGAAGGGCATCCAGCTGTAATTGTATTATCTGTCACCCCACTCAATTGTTTACAAGACATAATAGTTCCACAAAACTCTGTTAAATTTACAATACCACCAATCTACCTGTCACTGTCCTCCAAAACCAAGGGGGGAACGTCAAAAACTTAGAAAGTGTGGCAACTTTTCCTGGTAAAATACTAAAGCACAAAGCATCCGAAGTAAGAACTATTTATACGGTTGAACATCCGATTTTTCTTAAGATTTTTCTGTTCTAGGCTGGAAAACAGTATTTTCAGCATCCACAGCTGATATCGAAAGTATTTTTTTAGGTAGAAATTATACACCTATTATTATCTAAATTTAATTTTATAATGTCTGACTAGATTAAAAAACATACAAACATTTAATTATGCACATGTTAAAAACAATACATAAAATTTGTAGAAAAAAAAGGACTTCAGAGCGTTTGACCGATGGCGTGGTGGTGTTCGCAAGACATTGTTGTGCCATTGGTCAACCGCTCTGATGTCAAGTCCGCTCATTCGTTAAATCAGGTATAAATTGTTTGGCACATTATAACTTATATGGCAGAAAATACAAGTGATTTAAAATTAATCATAATATTCTTTTAAATAAGTCTGCCAAGTTTTCTATTTTTTTCTACAAATTTTATGCATTGTTTTTAACATGTGCATAATTAAATGTTTGTATGTTTTTTAACCTAGTCAGTCATTATTAAATTAAATTTAGATAATAATAGGTGTATAATTTGTACCTAAAAATACTTTTGATATCAGCTGCGGGTGCTGAAAATACTGTTTATGTTCGACCCTCACTATTACGTATCAGAAAACTGTATCATAATGATGGTCATTATAACACTGTTTTCCATTATGATACAGTTTCTCCAGCCAATCAGAGCTCGTTCATTGACCAATTAGGTAACGATACCTTCGCGCATGCGCTCAAAATCCAACATGTCGGACATAAACACAACATCGAACTATAATAAATTACCGACATGGAATACGCACCGTCCATATGTTCGCGTAAATAAACTGGCGAATATGAGACAAGCAATAGCACTGTACCTTAAAATCACCAACGCTAATTTCTGCACAGCGCATAGTCTTCGAATGACACCGGTGACAATATTACTGAGGGACGGCTGATGTAAACATATGGCCTGCATATGGCATTGCAAGCACCCAGAGTGCATGCGTCGGTCGTTCAAAGATCTTGAAAGACAGAGATATAACACCCAACGCTCGCTCTGCGATCACAAAATTCAAGTACCGTAGCTGACTCTCAACAGATATTTATGAATATTTATGTTAAAACATATAATAAAGTTATAATTATTGTCGAACATAAACAGTCGTATGCAACTCGCCTATAATGGTAATTAAGACACTCGTATGGAAATGATAAAACTCGCATACGCTCGTTTTATAAAAATACTCGTGTCTTAATTATAGCCATTATAGGCTCGTTGCATAATGTACTATTTCCAGCCTAGAACGGAAAAATCAGCTGCATTCAAGAATTCGCTCATGCGCTGCAGAAGGTGTTTGACCCGGCCCTTGGTATGCGAGCAGGAGGGTTATGACATTTGTTTACGTCATTGAGGATAACCCCTTTGCCGACCTCTTGCTAAGGCCTGAGCGGAGTTGAGGAACTCATTTTTGGGTTCCTTGGAGGATCGAGTGGAATTGAGGAAAGTCGAGGGGAATTGATGTTCGACCGAGTGGAATTGATGCCCGCCCATTTATACACGGTACCTACTACTGGGTTGCAAGACTGTGAAATAACAATCTCATCAACCAACAGTCTTACTTCACTAACTAATCTATAAGGGCGTAGCTACCCACTGCTGTGATACACTTTACTCGCGAGGACTGGCGCAAGGGTATTTTTCACCCAAAGCTTAAATAATGCTCTATATTTTCGTTTTTGTCAACCCTCATTTCCTGTCGCTTACAGTACCTTCCTTCCTAGTCTCGAACTTCACCCTGCAAAAGAAACATGTCCATTACCTTGTGAACACCCAAGTTATTTCTATATTATTTACGGTCAGTTCAGACTTACCCAAGGCGCCAGTCTTCGCGGTTTAAGTTAGTCGGGACAATCTGTGAAAAAAAATAAGGGGGAAAATCTACCTATTTTGGTACAGCACAATCACATGGCTCACGTTTTTGTTGATCCATATTTAGGGTCTAGGGACACATTGGTCATCAGCTCGTTTATTCAAAATAATTGCTGCCACTATCAAGGCCAATTATTTTTTCTTCTCTTCTTAGTCGTTTACCCTCCAGTTTGGTGGAACCCACGGACTCAGCGAGGGAACTCACCACTACCGCCTCTACGGGCAGTGTCCTAGATCTGGGAACATCTAATCGGAGTGGATACAACTGGTGAGGTGGGATTGGCACCTCGCCCAGGCGGCCTCACCTGCAAAGCGAACAGGGGCCTCTTGAGGGAAGGTAATGGATGGTCAGGATGGATAGGCAGGGAAGAGGGAAGGAGGCGGCCGTGGCCTTGAAGAAGGTACCATCCCGGCATTTGCCCGAAGACGAAGTGGGAAACCACGGAAAACCACTTCGAGGATGGCTGAGGTGAAAATCGAACACCCTCTACTCATTTGGAACACCCGAGGTTGAGTAGACCCCGTTCCAGTCCTCATACTACTTTTCAAATTTCGTGGCAGAGCCGGGAATCGAACCCAGGACCTCCGGGGCGGCAGCTAACCATGCTGACCGCTACGCTACGGAGGCGACATCAAGGCCAATTATACTGTTACGAAAATTGACATTTTTCTGCATGTTAAATCTGTAAAATAAAAATAAACCCTATTTTATATTGGAATATAGTTCATAGGAAGACACCAGGTGTAAAATTACTTCATTGAATTCGGTATGACTTTGACAAAAGGGAGTGACTCACTATGGGTCAAAATGACCCGGCGCCAGTCCTCGTGTTATATTTTGTCACGCCTGTTCTCAAGGGTTAAGCAATAAGCCCTAAACTACTGTAGCATTGTAAATTAATGCAAAAAAGACCAACAAGTACTCTGCTACTTTCAAAAACAGTTTTATCATTTCAAATGATCTTGTCGACATCATCGTTATGCTTTGGTCTACCGTTATGCGTTACGGTTACGGCGTGTATGACGTCATCACGTTGTTCAGTGCATATGCACCGAGTCTGAGTTTACTCCTGGGGTCTGGCGTTATGCGATACGGAGACGGAGAGTGCGTGACGTCATGCAGCATAGCGCACGGGAAGCCTAAGTTAATGGGTAATGGAGTCTGTTGAAAGAGCCCTCCTGAGCCTTTCTAACATGTGTAGCATTTGTAGCATGCGTCATTTGAAATGATATAAAGTCTAGTCTCTCAGATTGACTGTATCTTTTTGTCTACAGCTTGCCACGGTGGGTGAGTGGTTATCGTATCAGATTACTAACCCCCCAAGCTTGCAGGTTCGCTCCTGGCCGTGGTAAGTGATTTTTTTAAAGGCGTCTAAAAACACGATACGCATGGCACACGATGTTGGCATGTTAAATAACCCATTTGAATTCAGTAGGCCGTGTTCATAGTGGCAAAATTAATCTCGGAATTTTCCGTCAACACAAAGTTCCTCATTTCTCTACTAGAAAGCGCAATAGTGCCAAGGAGCTAAGATATCTAACCTCCTTGACTTTCACAGTGATCCAAGGAATAACAAAATTCGACATGCAAGCTGCCCTGTGGGTGTCAATAACAAAGCTTCCACCCGGCACCCTAGGGCATACGATATTATTATTATTATTATTATTATTATTATTCGTTTTGTCTACTAATAATGTGTTGAAAGATCTCATATAGAGACTTATCTGAAATTATGGAATGCCCACATTCTGCTCTGACAATGACTTTTCTCATGTAAAGAAAAAACTGTATGCACAGTTGTTTCAGGAGCTTTTATAAAAGCAGTTGTTATTGAAACCTATTCAGATTGTGTAGGCTAAGCATAATGTACCGTATCCAAGGTTACATTCAAATAATTGGGTGGGGTGGAAAATAATTACAAAAGCCATGGAGGGGGGAAAACTTAAAAGATCACTAATTTGTATAACGGTGGCCATTTACCTAAACAATTAAACCGTCCATTGTTATAAACCTTTGAACAACACATTATTTTACTTAAATTTATGTAAAATCTCCAAGTTCATAGCAAAAGTCACTGGATTTCTTTGTCAATAAAGGAATATTTATTATTGTGATTAAAGAAATATTAAAATGACTTGAAATCTTAAAACAAAGTGATATAAAATGTATTATATTCTATAATTAATTAAAATAAATTTAAAGTCACTAAATCTATTGATAAAACCGGTTAATTAGGAAGTTGGTTGGTTCTTCAGTTTAGGGGATGGGACAAAGCGGTCATGTAGCCCCGTGTACTTTGAGAGTGTGTAGAATCTGACTGATGACCGATAGAAGGTCATTGGAGAGTAAAAATCTTCATTTGATTTGAGTGTTGGTAGCAATGCACGGTACAATTGTACATTATTTAATAAATGTTTTAAACATGTTAATTCATAAATAATCACGGGGTAACCGAGTGAGCAAAGCCTCATTCTCGTGGAGAGGGGATGGGGAGACATCATGCCTACCTGAACCAACCATTGCCAATGTATCTGGTTCTAGCAAGTCTGGTAGTCTAAGCAAGACCCCCCTTCCTCCTGCCAGCGCCAGTCTCAGTAGCGTTGAGGTAAAATTAGATAAGACATTTAGTACCATATAAACATGAGCAGAATTATTCCCAGCAGGTGAACACTTAGCGCCAAGGGGAAAGAAACCGTTGAGCGCCTGCTGACCCTATCCACCGCTAGCCAGCCGGCGGGACAGCCTCACAATCACACGCAAATCCCAGTTATTTCTCTGGCATGCAGTTGTGACAGTTTGTACTCTATTTGTTTAACTTGCACCGTAAACACAAATATCAGAGTGCTACCTGCCAAATGTCACTTGCTTCAACTCCCAAGCCTATCTACTTTTAATAATAATAATAATAATAATATCGTATGGCCTCGGTGCCGGGTGCAAGCTTTATTATTCGACACCCAGAGGACAGCTTACATGTCGAATTTTGTTGTTCCTTGAAGAGCTATGAAAGTCAAGGAGCTTAGATATCTAACCTCCTTGACACTATAGCGCTTTCTAGTAGAGAAATGAGGAACTTTGTGTTGGCGGAAAATCCCGAGATTAATTTTGACATTATGAACACGGCCTACTGAATTCAAATGGGTTCTTTAAGATGCCAACATCGTATGATATGCGTGTCGTAGTTCCTGCCGCCTTTCAAAACTCACTTACCACGGCCAAGAGCGAACCTATAAGCTTGGGGTTAGTAATAATAATAATAATAATATCGTATGGCCTCGGGTGCCTGGTGCAAGCTTTGTTAATTGACACCCAGAGGGTAGCTCGCATGTCGAATTTCGTCGTTCCTTTAAACGCTATGAAAGTCAAGGAGGTTAGATATCTAAACTCCTTGACACTACAGCGCTTTCAAGTAGAGAATGGAGGAACTTTGTTCTGGCGGAAAATCCCGAGATTAATTTTGCCATTGAACACGGTCTACTGAATTCAAATGGGTTCTTTAAAATGCCAACATCGTATGACATGAGTGTCGTGATTTTTGTCGCCTTTCAAAAATCACTTACCATGGCCAGGAGCGAACCTGCAATCTTGGGGTTGATAGTCCGACACTATAACCACTCACCCACCGTGGCAAGCTATTGGGGTTAGTAATCCGACACGATAATCACTCACCCACCGAGGCAGACTCTACTTTTAAAGAGTCGATTCTATAAAGATTGCAACGTTATATCATTGCAACAGGTGGGCATTATCTGGTGTTTTTTAACAATAATTTCACATGGATGTCATTTATTTCTTTCGGATGCCTGATACCGGCGTTAATAAAAAATGTCGTATATCAACCATGTGCAACAGCCGGCCCCCAGGCCGTCACCGGGGCTGAATCCTTTCATCCGGTCCGCCTGTTCAGTTATTGAAAATGTATTTCTTACGTAATCTCTTAAACTGAAGTTAACATTTTTCCAACCCTCGACAATGCGGTGTGAACATTTTCTCTCTGGGCTTGTCAATTCTGTCAAGACTAGCCCTGACACTAACGACAGTCCCCCCTCCATCTCTCACTCGACCTTGAGCTGTAAATTGCATCAGAAAATTGGCCAGCGTGTCGCTAAGTTTCTGATTAATATGGGAAGTAAATACATGTATTTTCTTTAGTGAATAAACTTTTTGGTTTCCGTTATAATATTACTGATTATGAGTTTGTGATGAAAGAGTGTCTTCATTGAATGTGGCTACTACATTTTTGTGAAAATATTATGCATTATTAAGTAGGGTCGGCTACGCCTGTAAGTCCCCTGTGGTTCGCCCATCTTGTGTTCCGAGTTGCACATGCCTGACGTACATACAGTAGTGAATGGATCCAGAGCATGAAGTGTCAAAAGCCATTTACAGTGTTGCCTGTATGTATAATCAATCAGTAGATTTCCTCTTCAGTTGGTAGACACAAGAGTGCCCAAATAGATTGGACAGATTCACGCGCAATTAGTATGAGTTAGGTTGGTTGGTTCCTAACTTTAGGGGCTACGACAACGCGGTCATGTAGCCCCGGGTACATTGGGTGTGTGTAGAATCTGTCTGATAACTGGTGTTAATTGTGATGGCTGTATTAGTGTGTGTTATCTGTAATTCAGGTAAGGACTGCAGACGATCAATTTCAAGTAGTTCCAACTTTTGCTAACAAATTCTACCATCAACGACACCTAGCTGTGAACTTGGCTACTAGATGACACCACAACCATAACCTGGTGGCCAACGTTGGAACTTATAGAGCGTTAATCAAATCTAACCTACAAATTTAGCTTCATTGTAGGCCTAATTAGTGGAAGGTTCTTTTACATGCCATAAATCTATGACATTATGACATGAGCCTGCTGGCTTTACTTCCCCTCCGAAAAGGCATACTGGGGAATTTTTTATCCTCTTAAAAAATCTGACGACTTCGGCTGGGTTTAAACCTGCGACCTTGATAGTAGTCTATGAGTTAGTTATTGTTGTTTTAAGGGGTGGAACAGCACAGTCAGCTGTTCCTAAATTTAGAGCGAAATTCGGTGGTTCCGTGGTATCTCCGGCCGGCCCCGTTGTGTTGGGGTGGCATGCCTGCCTCTCACCCAGAGGCCCCGGGTTTGATTCCCGGTTCCGTCAGGGATTTTAGAAACTGACGTGAGGGCTGAAACTGAGTGCACTCAGCCTCGTGAGGACAATTGAGTAGCTGTCTGATATTGAGGCAGCGTCCCGGTCACGAAAACCAAGATTAACGGCCAAGGGGACCCGATGCGCTGACTCGTGTCACCCCAATATCTGCAGTCCAAATGGCTGAGCAGCGGTTGCTTGGTAGGCCTAGGCCCTTCATGGACTGTAGTACCAGGGGTTATTTCATTGTATCTCCGGACTAGGACGACCAGTGAGTTCGAACCCTACCGTCGTCATGTTTCCCATTTTCAACACCAGACAAATGCCAGTAGGGTAATATTCCTAGTCCTATTTTAGTCATTTAATTTCTCATTAATTCCTAGGATGGGATATGCATCAGGAAGGGTATCAGGCCTTAGAAACTATAACTTAGATACTGACCTGACTTCATCCCTGATTTCATAGGAGCGAAATAACAAGGGGTAGGAATGCAGTTCAATAACCGAGAATATAGCACTAAACATGTTTTGGTTAAACCCACGCGAAAGGATTCCCACGTGAATAAGGAAGGCTTGCCGGATTTATAAAGTACTTAAGAAACCGTAAGTATAGCCAACACTCCAAATGTAATGACATGGCAAGTGCCGCAAACTACTTGACTAGACTTGAACGTGGGACGAGCTACTGTGGAGGATCTAGAGAGTGAGACTTCCTCAATGAGGCACAAATTAAAATTATTATACATTCAGGAGGAAGCCTCCGTGGCTTAGGCGGCAGCACGCCGGCCTCTCACCGCTGGGTCCGTGGTTCAAATCCCGGTCACTCCATGTGAGATCTGTGCTGGACAAAACGGAGGCAGACAGGTTTTTCTCCGGGTACTCCGGTTTTCCCTGTCAAAAATTTCATTCCAGCAACACTCTCCACTATCATTTCATTTCATCTGTCATTCATTTAATCATTGCCCCAGAGGAGTGCGTCAGGCCTCGGCAGCCGGCACAGTTCATATCCTCGCCGCTAGTTGGGGGCTTCATTCATTCCATTCCTGACCCGGTCGGAGACTGGAAGCAGGCTGTGGATTTTTCATACATTCAGGAAGCAAAATTAAACTATCAGTTTCACGACTCAACTCGGGGTTCGTTACAGCGTACATCATGATTGTGGTTTCTCTCCGTTTATTAACATTAATATGTTCTGGGCTGGAGATCAATTCCCTGACTCCATTGTAACCATGGCAACCACTGTAATAGGGCTAGTAGCGTCATCTATACGTTCCCATTAGAACAAAAGCTCTTAGTTTGGTGTTGTTTGTTCATCTATGTATACTAGGTCACTAGTTTCACCTATACGTTGTTATAAGAACGCAAGCTCTTAGTTACGTGTTGTTTGTTCATATGTATACTAACTAGGTCAGTAGTGTTACCTCAACGTTGATATAAAAACGCAAGATCTCAGTTACGCGTTGTTTGTTCATCTATGTAGACTATACTAGGTCAGTAGTGTAACCTGTACGTTGATATAAGACCGCAAGATATAAGTTACGTGCTGTTTGTTCATCTATGCATACTAGGCCAGATTATATGCTCTTAGTAACGGGTTGTTTGTTTATCTATGTGTACTATGTCAGTATTGTCATCTATACTTTGATATTAGAACAAAGGCTCATAGTTACGTGTTGTTTGATCAACGATGCATACTAGGGCAGTAGCATCATTTATACTGTATGTTGCTATAAGAACACATGCTCTTAGTTACGTGTTGTTAGCTTATATATGCAGAGCCTACTAGGTCAGTATCGTCATCTATAATTTTCTATAAGAACACAAGCTCATAGTGACGTGTTGCTTGTTCATCTACGGATGTTAGGTCAGTAGCGTCAGTTGTCCATTGTTATAAGAACGCAAACTCTTAGTTACGTGTCTTAATTACACATCGTATGTTTCACTACGAATTTATTTGTTTTGTATAATGTTGAATAATGAAAAGTTAAGAAATTGAAGGATCTGATGCAAGAGGAACATAACTCTGCTTAACCATAAAAACATTTAACATATGTCATATAGCTTGAATTATTCTGAGATGTATATATTTGGAAGCATCTACTTTAAGGCAGTAATGAATGGTGACAATTTAAAAGTTCAGATCGATTAATATATTATTTATTAATACAGTATAAATTTAAAATGGAGTAACCTCTGTCTTGCACCAAAATATTACTAAGGTGTTTGAATGTCTTCATTTATAACAATAGAGTGTAAAATAATAAAGCAAATGTCGTTCTCTACAGAACGGAACCTCGCCGTGGCCAAGCGATGGGTGGAGAGCGATGAATTGCGGCCAGATGACTAGAATTTACCGATTACACAACAGAGGGTCGGGAAGCCCAGGATGCTGTCATAGCATTGATTACATAATTATGCAAGTGACAAGATAACGTAGTTGAGATAATTAAGACTTGTGGTGAAGTGCTGTAGCCGATCTCGTATCCCATCAACATAGTTAGGTATAGAAAGAAAACATACAATTTTCCTAGTGAAAACTTATATTCTCAGGAAGAAGTCTTACAGTAAATGTGTTCGAAAGTTTCAGCGCCATTAGATTTTTACTTGTTTGAGAACCTCAAACAAAATGTAGGCTTATACAGAAACAATGCACGTCCTCCGAAGGCTCTTGAGAATGAAATAACTGCACTGTAACGAAATGTCAGTGAGCATGAATTACAGCGAGTGTCCAAACCTTCCTACGTCAGAGTTTAGAAATGTTTATAAAATGAAGGACAGCATTTGCAATAACTACTCAGACATTCATGTAAGTAAATGAAATATGAAAACCCGCAGCCTGCTTCCAGTCGACCGACCGGGTCAAGGAATGGAATGAATGAAGCCCGCATCTAGCGACGAGGATATGAACTGTGCCGGCTGCCGAAGCCTGTCGCACTTCCCTGGGGCAATGATTAAATGAATGGCAGATGAAATGAAATGACAGTGGTGGCTTCGGTGGGGTAGTTGGTAGCATGCTGAGCTTCTATGCCCAAGATCGCGGGTTCAAACCCAGCCGAAGCCGTCGGATTTTTAAGAGCGTTAAAAATCCCTCAGTATGCCTTCCTTCGGAGGGGAAGTAAAGCCGGCGGTCCCATGTCATAGATTTATGGCATGTTAAAGAACCTTCCACTAATTACACCTGTATCAAGCTAAATTGGATAGGTTAAGAATGTGAACAACGCTCTTAGGTTTCTACGTTCGTTGCCAAGAGCCGACTGTGGTGGCGTCTAGTAACTAAGTTCTGAACTTGGCCTAGTAGTCGTTGACGGTGGCGCTTGGCGGCAAAAGTAGGAACTATTTGAAAAATTCTAAGTTGCAGTCTGTACTTAAATTAAAAAAAAAAAAACAGATACACACTAATACAGTCATCACAATTAACACCGGTTATCAGAAGACAGATTCTACACACACCAAAAGTACACGGGGCTACATGACCGCGTTGTCGCAGCCCCTAAACTTAAGAACCAACCAACCGAAATGACAGTGGAGAGTGTTGCTGGAATGAAATTTGTGACAGGGAAAACCGGAGTACCCGGAGAAAAATCTGCCTGCCTCCGCTTTGTCCAGCACAAATCTAACATGGAGTGACCGGGATTTGAACCACGGACCCAGCGGTGAGAGGCCGGCGTGCTGCCACCTAAGCCACGAAGGCTATGTAAGTAAATATTATTATTAAATACGTTGAAAAGTGTAAACGTGTTGAACTAGTTGGGCGCTAGGCTGCTGCTAGCACCAGTGCCTTGCTGGACGGGTTGCTAGGCACAGTGCCCCGAATGCCTGTGAGGTTCCGTTCTTTAGAGAAGGCTCTCACTGTGGCTGTGGCTTCTTGGGAGTCTTTAGCACCTACAGTGGTGCTTTGTTAGTATCGAACAAGCCTCTGACTGGTAACATACGATAAGTTCGTATAGGGCGGATTCATAACGAATGCTGCCTTTGATCATGTATCGGATCCTACCCACTCCTAATTTTAATAAATAACTAAAATTATGTTCTGTAATGTGGATTTCTTACGTCATAGTTCTGTGTGTACACCCGGTCATCAGCCCCTTCCAATTGGGAATGTTTAACCTACGCTATTTTGATCTCTGTTAACAGAATTACATTTCAGTCCGTCAACTCGAGTGTGCTGAAATAAGATTGGACGAGGAATAACAAGTTCAACACGTTACATAAATTTATAAAAACTTTTTGTATTTTAATGATTGTAAATATTGTTGTAAATAAGTGTTATACATATTCACCAAACCTAACAAGATCTGATGATGATCGCTTGACGGTCGAAACATGTCATCCAATTACATAAACACCCCCCAACTTACTTGTTTTTGTTTCAGAAGTGTAAAATTAAGTGTATAAATAATATTTGTTTCATGTAAGGTTGATAAACATTATTGGGCACAATGATGTGGACAAACTGAAACTCAATTATGTTATTAGATTACTCAGACAATACTAAAAATGGCTTCTAATAATGTAATACTGATCTCTGTTGTAATGTGTATCTCAGCCTCGTGCGGCAAAACCAAGAATAAGTGGGTCGATTCTCACCTCAGCTATCCTGAAAATGGTTTCCGTGGTTTCCCCAAACGACGCCAGCGAGGTTCCGTTCTACAGAGCGTTCGCAAAGTCTCTCCGCAGCGGTGAACTATGCGGGTATCGCCTTGCGGGACGTGTTAGGTGGGCAGCACATTTATGCCGCTATATACGCAAAATCTCACCACGGCGGTTGGCATAAGCATGCACTTGTTCCGTGTTGACCTTCAACTGGAGTGATAGGGTGGGGAATACCGGTTTATTATTGCCGACAGTGAGTGCCTGTGTGTGACAGTGTTGACGCTGTAATTTGTGTTTATGTCAAGTTCTTGTGTAAGCTGAGTCTAGTGGGAATGCTTACTTCTGAAGAGCATGTGTTTTTTGGTGGAAGAGGGTTTCCTTGCTGGTGGAAACTTTGCGGAGCATAGTGTGATAGTGGTGAGTACCGTATATACATACACATGATGATAACTGATTTAAGGGGCCTGAGAAATCTTTATGCACTAATTACTCCCCGTGACTGCAACTTATAAGCAGCTCGCAATTCTGCACTAGAACACTGGTATATATATAATTATATAATAATTGCACTAGAAGTAGTGCTCGGCTTCGCCCGGTGGATTTATTTGTTTTATGGATGATAATGAATACTACTACAGAACTGGAGCGCTCAAGGATAAGGATCGGAAAGCACCAACGCTTATTGCAGCTGATAACCTCAGTATACTGCACCAACACCATCACCCTTATAGAGAGGCATACTATTGACATAATGATAACTGATTTAAGGGGCCTGAGAAATCTTTATGCACTAATTACTCCCCGTGACTGCAACTTATAAGCAGCACGCAATTCTGCACTAGAACACTGGTAGAGGCGACGTGATGAAGCCCGCATTGCCAGGCAACAATAGACTTAGGTATTATTGAAGCTATTCGGGAGCGCTTGTTCTTCCGACGTACTGAACAAAAATCAATATTTAAGGTTACCTGATAGGTGTAGGCTAGTGCTACATAGCCTTAACTATTCCTCTTGAATCTGGCTATCATATACAAAAAATTTATCGAACCCGACTGGTAGTTCTAGAGATTAGTGCGTTTAAACACACAAACAAGCAAACCCTTCAGCTTTCTTATATTAGTATAGATTACTTAATTTAATGTAATTGTTTTCCTTGTAACAACATATCATGAATGTACTGCCAACCCAACACGTCCCGCAAGGCGATACACGCACTGCGGAGAGACTTTGTGGACAAACTGTATAAAAAAGGACCTCACTGTAGAATAAAAACTTGTTCCCTAATAAAACAAGTATGCCAACAAACTAAAACAAACATAATAATCATCGTAAGGGGGAGTGTTCCATTTGAACGGTGTCTTCGTCGTGTGTAACGGAACAGTAATGTTTTCACTTGGCTCACCTGAGGAACCTACAGTGATTCATAGTACCACATTTCGTTACGTGGTTCATACTGCTCCGCCAATGCCATCGCCCCATTGGGGTTTGCAGGTTTTAATAGCAGCTACATGCTGGAGGTGCCTTTCTCTTGATCCAAATGCAAGTGGGAATGCAATGTTAATCACATGTATTAACGTCAGTTTCCAGCAAATCTACTTCATCTTCCACTAATGATGCGACTAATTTTAGCGCAAAGTTATGTGCAATAACAGTTTTTTGAGAATGCAATTACAGAAAGCTGATCACCTCGAGGCACAGTGAGTAGCACTGTTGTCTATCATGAAGACGTTGGTTCGATTCCAGCCTTATCCATCCGGGAAGTAGTTTCCCACTCCCACACCAGGCAAATTCCGGAAATTCCACCTTCTTCCCAATCCTCACTGAATTGCAAATACACACACTAATACAAACACCACCAGTGACACAAGTTATCAGATAAATTGAATCCACACCCAAGTACACGGGGCTGAATGGCCACAATGTTCAGGCCCCTCACATGGAACAACAACAACAATCTTACTGGCTGTTTGAAGTGAGTGGGTTTACAGTACTTACAAGACATTAGATGCTATTCAGTATAGTGATTTATGTACTTCATTCAGTGCTCCTTACTGTGTAATGAAGTGATATTTGATTTCATTAGGGAGTAAGTGAATTTTGGTAATTTAAAAGAAGTACCAGAAGAAGTTGATGAAATACAATGTATACAATAACATTAATCATCATACGTTGGTATTACTGCTCAATTAATTACTGATAATAACAATAATCTTAATAATTAGTGTATATCTTGTTCTCTGAACAAGTCATAAAGAACACTTAATGGATTGTGGAAGAAAACAGTAGCAATAGAAAAGCTATATTCGAGATTTATTAACGTAAAACTGACATATTAATTAATTCTCAAATAGCAGCTACGTCCTTCTTAACATCTAATTACCGTATCTTATCTATGTTAATCATTAAGTTTATGGGTAGAGGGAGATGAAACATTGGTTTGCTTCGCAATGTCTCTATTATGAATTACGCAAATGATATACTCCTACTTTTTATTACGTCCTGAAGCACTCAAATCTCTCATCAGATGCCATGATTACAGCGCAGACTTGCCACCTATGATTCATATAAAGAAACTGCCATACATCACATCATGCATGTTTCGCGGACACACAAATAAAAACAGGGAGGATAAAATTAACATAAAATAAAATAAGCACATTTGTATGTCGTGCTACAGACAATATAATAAAAGTGTTCTTCATTGGTTTAACAATATTGAATGATTCCGCAAAAATGTTATACCGAGGTAACACGCCACACATGTTACATACATCTCTCAAAGTTAATTTCGAATACTGTTTTCCAAAATTTTGTTTGGAGAGGAAAGTTTAAGGTTCTCCTTCATAAAAGGAACCTATCTGAAACTCATTTCATACGGATATTATAGGTACAAATGTCGTATGTTACTAGCTGACCTCGGTGTGACATTACCGTGGAATCATTTTATTACGTTCAAATTTTATTCTAACACGATCAAGAAAATACAGCATTTTAATATGCCACGTATGTACCTAATTTGTACCAAAGTTCTGTCAATCGTACACGTTAATTCATTCACAGAGGCTAGCTGATTTTATGACTGCCTCAAAATCATATCAGACCCGTCATTCTTAAAAGAAAACTACTGGAGCTTACAGAGCTAAGTGCTCTCTCTTTGAGTTGAGTATTTTATTTTGTACTGTATAAGCCAATGTACGTGATAACAAAAACCATTAGATAGGCATACATTAATATACAGTAAAATTTAAATTGTGATGGGAAGATGTTTAACTCTTAGTGACGTGCAATGTTTCTAAACGCTCCAGAAGCCTTCAGTAATAATTGTTGTTATTGTTGATTACTTAGGGTACTTGCGACATGGTGGCTATATAGCCCCGTGTACTTGAGTGTGTGTAGAAATTGTCTGATAACCTTTATCACGGTGACGTCTGTGCTAGTGTGTGTACTTGGAATCGAGGTAGAATTTGGATAGGAAACGGCACCATAGGTACCATCTCGGCAATTGCCTGGAGTAGATGTGGGAAACCAAGGAAAACCACTTTTATGACGTCTGAGGTAGGAATCTCTCTTCTAAGGTTTGCCTCACGAGGCGGAGTGTACTCCGTCCCAGTCCTCAGACCAGAATTACATTTCGTGGCCGAGCCGTGAATCAAACCCGAGCCTCCACGGTGATAGTAAAGAATGCTAGACACTACAATACGTCAGTAACAACTACTATAGGTAAAGGTACCGTCAGTCAAAGGAAGATTGAGTGTTTTCTGGGTAACCGAGGTATGTAGTGTTATTATAATAAGTATATTATGATGCTACTCTAATTATTCCTTTGACTTTTGGCTCTGGGCACGAGAGCGGCTTCGGTGGGCTGCTGTGCCCAAGATAGCGGGTTCAAACCCAGCCGAAGTCGTCAGATTTTTTAAGAGCGTTAAAATCCTTCAGTATGCCTTCCTTCATAGGGGAAGTAAAGTCGGCGGTCCCATGTCATAGATTTATGGCATGTAAAAGATCCTTCCACTAATTAAACGCGTGTGAAGCTAAATTTCTAGGTTAGATTTCGTTAAAACGATCTATCACCACCATTAGGTGTCAGTTACCCAATGGGTGTCCGCTTGAAGCAGCTACAGCCTCTGGCGAGCTAAACATGTCCTCGGACACTCCCGGCACTAAAAACCATACGATAAATAAATAAATAAATAAATAAATCCGGGCTCGAGAACTTAACTTGGTTGGTTCCTTAGTTTAGGGGCTGCGACAATGCGGACATGTTGCTCCGGAACTAAACATGAAAAACTACATTTAAAACAAGTAGTTCCGTGAAGAATTATACAGCCTATTTTCATATATCCTACTTATGTTAATTGCCTCTATCTACATACAAAATTTCAGTTCGATTGCTGTAATAGATTCATAGATATTGAGAACCGACTAAATATTTCGGATGGTCGCCATGTTTGATTTTATATATGTAGGTCCTAGAGTTATGTACTGTTACATGAAGATTATTGTGTACGTGTAGCATTCAAACTTCAATCGCATGATTAGGACACAAGAAGTAACAAGGAGATTTTAAAATTTCGCACAGCTGCCATCTTGTGGTTTCGGAAATAATTGAAATAAATTAGATGCCAGTGGATTAACATTCGTATAAGGATTTACTGTACCAAGTTTCACTGCACTCGGATGGTTAAATTGCGAGAAACGTCCATGTGAATATTTATACTTCGCGTCGCCGCCATGTTGGATTTGTGATCACCAGGTTATTTAAAGTCTTATAGGTGAACTTAAGTTCATCGCCCCTATAAACATTAAAAAATTCAGTATGATTGCTATAATAGATTCGTAGATATTCAGAGCCGTCTAAATATTTTGGATGGTCGCCATGTTGGATTTTTAAATGTATATGCCATAGAGTCATGTACCATTAAAGGAATATTATTGCGTAGGTTCATTATTCAAACTTTCAATTCGATTGCATGATTACGACACAAGAAATAAAAACTTAATTTTAAAATTCGCGCAGCCGCCATCTTGAGGTTATGTAAACAATTGAACTAAATTAGATACCAGTGCATTACAATGTGTATTGAACCCATGTACCATGGCCTCAAAGGGAGTCGAATCCATGTATTTTGAGAAAAGAATGAAAGAATCATACAGTCTCTAAGGGAACGGAGAGAGATTTCAAGCCAGGATTATAGCCTAACATTGTGCAAGCGCTAGGGCCAGGTGTTCCTTAGATGAGCTCATGCCTCTTGACATTTATAAGGAGCCAGTCATGGATATTATTAGAACGAGTGGAAAGTTTGGACTGTAAGACGAAGAAGCTTGACTCGGAAATTGCTCTTACGTTGCAGGAAAATGGCAACCCCGCTGCTGAGTCAGAACAGGAATAATTAAATTTAACCCGTTTACGAGTATAAAAATAAGTAAACAGATACAGTACGGCGAATCATTTTGGATTAGAGATTTTTGTGTAAAGAAAAACCTTGTAAAAATTGCACAGGAGAAAACTGCAAACGCAAGTATACGTCATTGGGGATTCACCGGGACCCAAGGAGTGGGAGAATTAAAAATGAACAGCACCACCCACACAGTTGAGGACGAGAAATTAATTAATATCTCGGAAATGCACGATCGATTTCCATGCACAGGAAGATTAATTTACGTTTGGAAGACAAGCTTTCTGGAGATGTGATTTTTATAATTGTGCGACAATTAGTTAAAGAGTTGGTCGCGAAAAGGACTAGGATTTTATCTTTTTGTGACTGAAAGGTATAAAACTCCTGGCCTCACCAAGCCAATCATGCAGTCTACGAGCATTCCGTGAGCGGAAGTGCTGCACCACATCGTATAGGCAGTATTCAAGAGCCCGTGAGGGGAACGTAACGCTGTATCAGACATCGAAGGCAGTTAACCAGTACTCTTTGAGGGGAGAAACGCTGTATTACACCGCAGAATTAATATCCGACAGCCACGGCCGTCGAAGTATCAGTAACTTGCGTGCCTCCGGAAGGAGTTGCAAAGAAGAAGTATTAAAGTATCGCCGGGTTGAAAAATTAGGAAAATCCTAGTTACAAGATTTAGGTCCGACAGGGCAAACGTTACCGTAAAAGTTCCAAAAATACAGTCAAAGCAGGCTGCGAACTTAGGATTCAGGCGATAGGTCTTTCAGTAAACGACCAAAAGTATCATAACGTACGGAAGTACCGGAACAGCGAGATAAACAGTTTATAAATTTTAAAGAACCCGAACAGGGAAAAACAGAGTAAGGTTCGCAACGTATTTCAGACAATTAGAAGTGCGAGAGCCAAATAAACAAAGAAGAACGGAAACTATAGACATTGTTTTCAAGAAAGGAGACGAACTATTCTAAAGCACTAAGACTCGAGAAGTATTAGTTGCTAAAAAAGCCATAGGTCACCGATAGGTTATCGAGGGGACCTCGATCAGAACAGACTTTCGCTAGGATCGATAAATCAGATCTAAAAGGGGAGCCGTTCCAGCTAGAGAAATAGCCGATCATCAGGAACAGGATTCGAAGAATTGTTATTCCAGGGAATAAGTAGATGATTCGAGACTTTCGTATTCTGCAGGATAGGAAGCCGACATTGAATAAATTTCACCCTTGGAGACGGGAGATTAAGAGGTCACGTGTGATAGGCTAAAAAGACGGCCTAGTGATCAAAAGTTGTGAAGTGTAAATATATCAAAAGTGTGTGTTAAAAGTAATATATTTTTAGTGTTTTATTGTGTGTTCAAACGGATACACCAGTGTATTAAAATGTTGTTAGTGTTAAATGTAGTGAATATGTGTCAAGAAATTTCTGTACATGAGAGGAGTTTGTACAATATGGAGTAGGTCAAGAAGGTGGGCCAAAATGTCACATCAAACGAGAATAAAGGTCAGAAAACGACCTTAGACATGTGAGTAAAGATTTTCATTATATTTTGGTGTCGGGAAAAAATTTGTGTACAATTCCACCGGAGTTTTTGAGTAAAAGGGATGTTTTTAAATAAATGAATAACTAAATAAGAACGCGATCTGAACGAAAATAAAGTTTTAAGAAATAATAAATAATTATGTGAAATAATAAATCCTGTAGAGGAAATGCATGGAATAAAATGTCAGTGTATTTAATGAATGTTATAAAAGCAAGCGTAATAATAATAATTATAACAAAGATATTTACATAAAGGTAAATTCGAATTATATGAAAGAAATAGCTTTTGAGCCTTTGTAAGGAATGTAATCATAATAATAACAAGGTAAGGAAATCTAAATAAAGATTAAATTGAATTATATAAAAATATAGAGCGTTGAAGCCTTAACAAATGTATAAGACATGATGTGAATGCATGTTCTTAAAAATGGAGCGATTTATTGTCAACGGAAAAGATTAATATAAGAATTGGGATATGTATCAATTGTTACTATGAAATTTATCAGTTCTTTGGAAGACATTCGGCCGTAAAGTAATGTGTAGCGTAATGGAACGCAATTAAATAAAAAGTCACGCTAGGAACGCGTAAAACTTAAAGTACTTGGTAAGTTACTTATGGAGGGTAGTTGATTGCAGTGAATTGAGATATGTTGTAAGTCCTCTAAATTGTGACGTGGATCACGAGGCCATGTGTGTATTATTTAAAAGGGAGCTAATGTATGGTATTATTGAGCGTATGTCATGTAGGCCACGGCCGACTTTAAATCGCGTCTTGTATAAGTCCTCCAAATGTGGAAATGGTTCCCGAGGCATGTTAAGAGATTCGAACATAGAATCCTCTTGTTGTTAAAGCCCCTAATTATTCGTCGTAGAATGTGTATTATTCTTCCCAATCAATGAGGACCCTCTCATAATTAATAAATGCCAAGGTTACGAAAGTGGTTTATGAGCCAAAGAATATTGTTGAATGAAAATAAGTGAAGTAAAAGCCAGGTCTCTCCACAGAACTGAGAATAATGTGAAGGTTTGTTTTAAAGCATTGAAGAGAGCTGCCACCGTAGGTTAGGCAGAGAGCCGCTTTCCTTGTCATAAATCACGCTCGAGTATAATGGCCTGACCCTCATAGAGCGAGGGTGGGTAAAAACCGTCTTGTAAGAAATGTTAAATACACCGTGAGTGTTTAAAGTTGTTAATGACCCGGGCGTTGAACCGAGGTCCTTGTAGATTGATATTATCGCTTGCCAGTTCAGATCGTAGTTTTCTTATGTGATAATGGTCTTATAAGACAAATGAATTAAATAAAATCCCTATTTTAATATTGTATGGAAAATAAGGAATCCACGAGTTTTGTGAAGATAACTAGGTTTCGGGAATGGTCATAGTTTTTGACTTTGTCAAGTAATCTTTATAACTCTGGAGTACACAAATAAGTTTTCCGATCACCGTAGTGAATTTGAAAATTTGAGAGAGATAGTAAATCCTGAGAATATGTGAAATGCCCAAATATTGAAGTGAATAATTAACATGTAATTTTAAATGTAATTATATATTTGTTTTGATGATAAGAAAAGATAAAATAAATTCTTGAGGTGTACAGAAGTATGACACCATTATTATGGAAAAGTATCGAGCTAAAGAAGCTCGTAGTTATATGGAACTTTAAGATAAGTACTTTATGGAAGTGAAAATAATCGTGAATTGTTGGTTTTAAAGAAAACCATGTGTTTTATTCTAATATTTGTTTTATTTCTATGCTATTCCTTGTTCACTTTGGACAAGTAGAATGATATTGGTCAGTAGTTTATTTGTTTTATTGTTTGTAGCGCCATAATTTTGATTAATTAAACATGTAAAAATAGGAGTTGATTTTGTTGTTATTTTTGCAAGTGTATCCTCTATTTAATCCAAAATATGTCACAGAGTGGGAGAACTTACCGCAGCCCCGAAAAATCCCGAATTGAGCAATGCTGGCATACTGTGATTTGCATATTTCTTGCTGAAGGGCACAGGGGGGTGACTAGAAGTACTGTGCTTGGATTAATGATTAGAGGAACACTAAAGACGGTCGATTCATGTAAAAGTAAAGTAATGATAGGAGTAGCTACAACGTATAATGTTAACTGACCGCATGGGTCCCTGGAAACTCACACCGAGCAGCCCTGGATAAACAACCCCCTACCAGAAATTTCATGGCGCCCAGTACGCAGGGCTGAGTTTTCCTAGGGAAAACCCGAGTTTTCTCGAAAAATCAAAATTTTCATTTTCTTTGAAAAAAAATGGTTTTTCGAAATTTTGAATTTAAAAACTTCCATAAAGGTCTTTGAGTTTGAAGAAGAGTATCAAAAGGGTACGGTGTAGTAAACACCCGTACCAAAGTAAATTTTTAAAGAAATTGGGACACAATGGTTCAGATTACTATCTCTCAAGCATGTATTAGCGATGTGGCATGGGTAGCCCACTATATTCTAATAAGATGGCATTGAGTGAGGAGATGCAACGGCTCTTGGAGGCCATAAACAGTAAGTTGGATAGCCAACAGAGTGAAAATAACCAAAGGTTAGGATCTATAAATGAGAGTTTGGGATCACTAAAAACAAATAGTGATAACCTAGGAACTAAATTAGAAGCTATCGAAGTTAAAAGTGATAACATGGGGACTAAATTAGAAGCTATCGAGGCCGACGGTATAAAAATGAATAAAGAACTGAAGGCTGAGATAGAAAAGATGAAAACAGAAAATGGGGATAACATTAAACAACAGTTGGAAGTGATAAAAAATGAGACGTTAGAGTCTATGAAAGCCGACAGTAAAGCAAATAACAAAGCACTGAAGGCTGAAATAGAAGAGACCATAAATACTAAATTTCAAAGTTTTGACGAGGGGTTGGAGACTAAGTTAAATGAGTCAAAAAGGGAATGCCGAGAAAATTTTAAAATTTTAGAGGATAATTTTGGTACTATAGAAACTAAATTAAATAGCATGGAAAAAGCATGTAAAGAAAATGTAGAGGAATGTGAAAAGAAACTTGTAACCCAGATCCAAGGTGTGCAGAAAAAATTAGAAGCTCAGATAAAATCTAACAGCGATATCTGTAAAACCTCCCGGGATGAGATAAAACAAAGTGTGAATGAGCTAGGAACCCGATTTGGAAAGGTTGAGGAGAAAGTAGGGACCCTCGAGAATAAAATCGGTGTAGTTCAGACCGAAGTAACTGAGATGAAAAATCAAAATCAAAAGGATGCGTGGGATATGAAAAGTCAATTTGAGCTGTTTACCGGGCAGGTAGATGATAACTTAAAGAAGTATGAGGGTGAAATAAATCGAAGATTAGGTATATACGAGGGGCATCTCCAGAGTGAAAGAAAACAACGAGAGGACGAAAATAAGGAAAGTACCCATAAGATAGATGAAATAAGTCAGGGTATTAATGATGTTCAGGAAACCATCGGAACATTAAAGGTCCAAGTAGGGAAAACTCATACTGAAGTAAATCAGGTCCAAGATGAAATGATGAAATTATTTAAGAGCCAAGGGAAAACTGAAGAAAGGCTTGACGGAATTAAAATAGATATGGTCAAAGGACAAAGAGAAATGGAGAAAAAGATAAAGGAAATACGAGAAGACCTAGATACCAGAGGTGACGTTAAACCAGAAATTATAACAGAACAGGTCATGGTCATCAAGAAAGAGGTAGAAGAACACTTAAATGGAATCAGGAATAGCTTCAGGAACGACAAAAACCAACTCAAACAAGAACTGGAAACCAGTAAGAAAAATCAGGAAAGAATTCAAAATGAATTAGGATCCCGGTTGGAGAGGACTGAACATAAGAACAGTCAAATGGAAATCCAACACATGGCTAATGAAGAAAGTGCCCGATGGGAAAGGATGTTAGAATTTGAGAATCAGGAGGAGTTTCCAAAGACAGGATGGGTAGATTCCCGTGAACAAGGCACAGATACCGATAGGGACTTAGGAGGGGAGAGCCCTTATAAGAACCCAGGATATCCGATGGCGATGTCAACCCCATACATGAACCAGACAAATGGTCAGATAATAAATATTATCAAATCGAATGAGGACAGACCGGTAAAGTTTACGGGTAATAACATGTCAATTACTCCAAAATACTGGCTAAAGGAAGTCGCAGAGTACTTAAACGAAATGAAGGTTCCTCAGGATCGGAGACTGAGAGCTATTGAGAAGCTGTTGGCAGGTGATTGTCTCACCTGGTTCAGAAGCTTTAGGTACACCTTTGATACGGTGGAAGGCTTTAGAGAAGCATTTTTAAAACGATATTGGGCAGCAGACGTCCTGGAGAATTTGAGGCTAGATCTGTACTCTAGGAAGTACAGCACAAATGCACCAACTAAGTACTCGGAATTTTTTACCGCTCAGCTGTGTAAATTCCGCGAACTTGACATTGCTCCAGCTGAGAACGACCTGTGTGCCGCCATTGCAAGACAACTTCCATATGAGATTCAGAGGCTGTTAATCTCATCCAAAGCCAGAAGTGCTGTGGAAGTGGAGAGCGTACTACGTCAATTAGACATGACGACGTCACACGTAACTCCTAGGCACCAAAGACAGACTGAACAGGTACACATGTCCAGCAGTCAGGAAACCAGCGAAAAACCATCGACCAGGAATCAGTCCACCAGCACTGATACTCAAGGACTAGGTCGAGAGTATGGGCACCAAGAGCCTAGATGAATACAGCCATACCACAGAGGAGGATATCGAGGAAGAAATCCTAGGAATACGGGTTATAGGCAACAAGAGAGCCGACCCTATAACAATAACCATCAGAGGCGAGAAAACAGAAAGAAATGGGAGAATTATCCCAGAAGGAACGTAAGGCCAGAGGATAGGGATGATGAATATCGGGCCGAAATAGAGGAAAGATATCAGGAAAGTCTTCGTTACATGAACGAACGACCAGATGAACCTGAAAGACAAAAAGTCCGTTGGAGTGAGGCAATCAAGAACCGGAAATCACCCGACCGGCTAGATGGAGCTCAAAGCTTGGAACTACAAGCTCAGTTAAAGAATGAGGGGAAAGGAAGCCCTCAGGATAAAAAAACTCCAAATTTAAATCGTCAAAAGTGGAAACATACCAGGAGCTGGGAGGAGGTAGAAATTGTGAATTGGATAGCAAGACCAGATGAGCTAATTAATGAGGATGTAGAAGGAATCCCACCTATCAAAAGAGAATTACCCATAATTATGCTAAGGATAGAAGGATTACTGGTCAGGGCATTGATTGATACCGGATCCACAATAAGTTTAATTACGCAAACCCTTCTGAATGAATTGGAAACAAGAGGCCGCGTATTAAAAATCCCCACATCAAGTGTAAAGATTAAGGGAATTATCCCTGAAAAATCTTTAACATGCAAATTTCAGGTATACATCGATCTGATCATGGGTAACGCTGAAATTTCGCAATGCTTTTTGCTGGTAAATCAATTACCGCATAATGTCAGATTAGGTATTGATTTTATCCGTGAGAACAAGGTCATCATAGACCTAGCGCAAAACTGCATTAGAATCCAAAGAGAGGATGTGGATGAACAAAACATTAACCTACAGGAACAGGATGTGAAAATAGGAGAACAGGTATGGCATGTGGAAGAAGTAACGGAAGAAGGTTGTAAGGACATAGAAAGGATATTTGAAGTCCTCAACATAGAACTCGAAGATAATTTGGAAACTGAGTTCGAGACCAACCTGTTAGGAAAAGTAGAAGAAGCTAAAGTGAGCTTCGAAAATAAGGAACAATTAAAGGAATTATTATTGAATTTTAGGGACGTATTTGATTCCAAGCCAGGGAAGATTGAAAAGTTTAAATACGCGTTTCAAGTCAATGATTGGGCACCGTTCAGACAAAAACCATACCCGGTTGCGGAAAAACATTACCCACAAACTAAGAAAACACTGCAGGAGATGATGAATGCAGGTGTTATAGAAAAGATGGCGACACCATGTGTTAGTCCATTAGTGATTGTGAGTAAACCGGATGGCTCAGTAAGGGTGTGTCTAGATGCCAGAAATTTAAATGCAAAAATCATACCAGAAAATGATTCGGCACCACCCATAAAAGAAATACTGAGGAAGTTCAAAGGCAAGAAGATTTTCACAAATATTGACATGACTTCTTCGTATCATCATCTCGAACTGGAAGAGAAAACCAGCTTGTTGACTGGATTTCAGTTCGACCAACAAACCTATTGTTTTAGGAGATGTCCGTTTGGAATGAAGACCGCGGGATCTGCCTTAATAAGAGCGCTTGATCGAAACCTGTCAGAGGAAGTGAAAGATTGCACTATCCGTTATGTGGATGATATTTTGCTTACCTCGGAGAATATTGAGGAACATTTAGAAAAGTTGAAGGAATTATTGGAAGACTTAAGAAGGGCAAATTTTAAAATCAATCTAAAGAAGTCAAATTTTTGTCAAAGACAAGTAACATTTTAAGGGCATGTGATTGATAAGGATGGTGTTAAACCAAATCCATGCAAATTGGAATCGATAAGGGATTTTCCAAGGCCTTTGAAGGTGAAGAACGTTCGCCAGTTTTTGGGATTGATTGGTTTCTTCTCAGGACATTGTCCATCATACACAAAAACTGTTGCACCACTACAGGACCTTCTGAAGAAGGGGGGCAAGTGGAAATGGACGGAGGAAACAGAAAAAGCATTCGTGGAGGCCAAGGAAATGCTCTTAAACTATGTGAAGCTAGGATATCCTGATTTTAATCAGAAATTTATAATTCAAACAGATGCATCCCAGATTGGAATAGGGGCTATGCTATATCAGGAAAACCCGGATAACCCTGATAAGAAAAATTATCTAGCTTTCACAAGTCGGAGACTGAAACCACACGAGAAAAATTATACGATCAGCGAAATCGAGCTGTTAGCGATATTGCACGCGCTGCAATATTGGCGAAAGATCGTATATGGGTTTCAGGTCATTCTAAGGACGGATCATAAAGCCTTAACCTTTTTGATGAAGACTGATTTATCCAGTCAAAGGTTGATGCGTTGGGCTTTATATATTCAACAGTTTGATGTAAAGATAGAATACTGCCCAGGAAAAGAAAATATAGTTCCAGACTATTTAAGTAGACAGCCAGAGTCCACAGAAGAGGAAGTAATGGCTATTGATTTGGAAGACAGGGATCACCGTACTCTAAATGAGTTAAGGAGCATTGGTCAACGGCAACGTGAGGATCCATGGATGAACATGCTCATATCCTTCCTTGAGTGAAGTTTGATAAGGGGAACACCAGCGTACACAGAAGCTAATAAGATAGCTCAAGATTACACATTTTATAATGGATTATTATATAAGTTTGTGGACTCTGACCATACACGATTAAGGATTGTTGTACCTGCAATTTTGCAGAGGAAAATAGTATGGTTAGCCCATAGATCGTTCGGACATATGGGAGTCGACAAAACAGTCTCAATGCTGAATGAAGCATTTGTATGGCCGAGACTGAGAGAAACTGTAAGGGACACGCTAAAGACATGTGATCTATGTCAAAGGATCAAACCAAATGCATTTCTGATGAGACAAAAGCCTATACCATTGTTGCCCGAAAGGCCAGGTCAAATCATATATATTGATAACTTCGGACCTTTGCCCAAGGCAAGAAGAGGAAATCGACACATAATGGTGGCTATGGATGTCTTCACTAAAATGGTTGTCCTTGCGCCCATACAGAAGACTAGTACCAAACAGGTGTTAAAACGACTCAAAGAAAAAGTGATACCGATTCTGGGAAAACCTGAGAATTTGTTGTCGGATCACGGTAGTTGTTTCACCAGTGTAGAGTTCAGACAAGAATTAGAAAGACTTGGAATACGTCAGATTTTGTCAAGTATTCGCCATCCTGAGGCAAATCCTGTAGAAAGAGTGATGAGGGAGACGGCCAAGTATTGTAGAATATACTGTGCCGAAGAAAATTGGAAGTGGATAGATATCTTGGATATTATCGAATTTTGTATAAACAACACCATCCATGAATCTACGGGAGAGATACCAATAACGTTACATCGGAATGAGCAACCAGAGAGACCTTGGAGTCTGGTAATTCCTAGGCCAGCCGACGCTCAGCCTGGAAGAGATGTACGTATAAGAAGAGCCTTTGAGCATTTAAAAGCTCAAGCCGACAGGAGACAAAGAAGAAATAGGCACAAGAGGTATCATCGGCCACTATTAGCAGGGGAAATGGTGTTAGTAAAATGACCCACCATTTCGGATCCAGGGAACCGCGTGAACAAAAAGTTCCAGAAAATGTACCACGGACCGTATCAAATAATAAGGGATTTGAGAAATAATGCCTATAGAATTCGGCACTGTGAAACGAATCACGAAGTGACCATGAATTCAGCAAATTTAAAAGTGTATTACCCTCCCGAAGACTTCGATGAAGCCAATGAACAAGCCCTGGTTATGGAAACATTTAGAGATGAAAAATCCACTTTTGATAGAAACGAGAATGAGATAGGAAAAGGAATCAGAGCTCAAACATTCGAGTGCGAATGCGAATTGGAGAAATTATATTGGGAAATAAAAGAAATAATTGATTTTATTGAAGAAGAAAATTTCAATTTAAGAAAGGAGAATGATGAAATAAAGGAACGGCTAGGGATAGACCACACCCGTAAAGAAGAATGAGGTTTTGGAAACCTGAAGTCCAGATAAATAAAAAGGGGAAAGAAAGGGTAGGGACAGAGCGTACCCAACCGACACAATTACCGGATATGACTTAAAAAGATGAAAGAAATCAAATTATCGTGGGATTTTTAAGGAAGAAATATCAGAAGGTACGGATAACGTTATGATGGCTTCGACATTTAAAAAGGAAAAATAAGATTTTTTTTGGATAATTAAAATAAATTTCCTCAAAATTTTTCGAAAATTTATTTACCTAAGGAGGGGAGAGATGAACCCATGTACCATGGCCTCAAAGAGAGTCGAATCCATGTATTTTGAGAAAAGAATGAAAGAATCATACAGTCTCTAAGGGAACGGAGAGAGATTTCAAGCCAGGATTATAGCCTAACATTGTGCAAGCGCTAGGGCCAGGTGTTCCTTAGATGAGCTCATGCCTCTTGACATTTATAAGGAGCCAGTCATGGATATTATTAGAACGAGTGGAAAGTTTTGACTGTAAGACGAAGAAGCTTGACTCGGAAATTGCTCTTACGTTTCAGGAAAATGGCAACCCCGCTGCTGAGTCAGAACAGGAATAATTAAATTTAACCCGTTTACGAGTATAAAAATAAGTAAACAGATACAGTACGGTGAATCATTTTGGATTAGAGATTTTTGTGTAAAGAAAAACCTTGTAAAAATTGCACAGGAGAAAACTGCAAACGCAAGTATACGTCATTGGGGATTCACCGGGACCCAAGGAGTGGGAGAATTAAAAATGAACAGCACCACCCACACAGTTGAGGACGAGAAATTAATTAATATCTCGGAAATGCACGATCGATTTCCATGCACAGGAAGATTATTTTACGTTTGGAAGACGAGCTTTCTGGAGATATGATTTTTATAATTGTGCGACAATTAGTTAAAGAGTTGGTCGCGAAAAGGACTAGGATTTTATCTTTTTGTGACTGAAAGGTATAAAACTCCTGGCCTCACCAAGCCAATCATGCAGTCTACGAGCATTCCGTGAGCGGAAGTGCTGCACCACATCGTATAGGCAGTATTCAAGAGCCCGTGAGGGGAACGTAACGCTGTATCAGACATCGAAGGCAGTTAACCAGTACTCCTTGAGGGGAGAAACGCTGTATTACACCGCAGAATTAATATCCGACAGCCACGGGCGTCGAAGTATCAGTAACTTGCGTGCCTGCGGAAGGAGTTGCAAAGAAGAAGTATTAAAGTATCGCCGGGTTGAAAAATTAGGAAAATCCTAGTTACAAGATTTAGGTCCGACAGGGCAAACGTTACCGTAAAAGTTCCAAAAATACAGTCAAAGCAGGCTGCGAACTTAGGATTCAGGCGATAGGTCTTTCAGTAAACGACCAAAAGTATCATAACGTACGGAAGTACCGGAACAGCGAGATAAACAGTTTATAAATTTTAAAGAACCCGAACAGGGAAAAACAGAGTAAGGTTCGCAACGTATTTCAGACAATTAGAAGTGCGAGAGCCAAATAAACAAAGAAGAACGGAAACTATAGACATTGTTTTCAAGAAAGGAGACGAACTATTCTAAAGCACTAAGACTCGAGAAGTATTAGTTGCTAAAAAATCCATAGGTCACCGATAGGTTATCGAGGGGACCTCGATCAGAACAGACTTTCGCTAGGATCGATAAATCAGATCTAATAGGGGAGCCGTTCCATCTAGAGAAATAGCCAATCATCAGGAACAGGATTCGAAGAATTGTTATTCCAGGGAATAAGTAGATGATTCGAGACTTTCGTATTCTGCAGGATAGGAAGCCGACATTGAATAAATTTCACCCTTGGAGACGGGAGATTAAGAGGTCGCGTGTGATAGGCTAAAAAGACGGCCTAGTGATCAAAAGTTGTGAAGTGTAAATATATCAAAAGTGTGTGTTAAAAGTAATATATTTTTTAGTGTTTTATTGTGTGTTCAAACGGATACACCAGTGTATTAAAATGTTGTTAGTGTTAAATGTAGTGAATATGTGTCAAGAAATTTCTGTACATGAGATGAGTTTGTACAATATGGAGTAGGTCAAGAAGGTGGGCCAAAATGTCACATCAAACGAGAATAAAGGTCAGAAAACGACCTTAGACATGTGAGTAAAGATTTTCATTATATTTTGGTGTCGGGAAAAAATTTGTGTACAATTCCACCGGAGTTTTTGAGTAAAAGGGATGTTTTTAAATAAATGAATAACTAAATAAGAACGCGATCTGAACGAAAATAAAGTTTTAAGAAATAATAAATAATTATGTGAAATAATAAATCCTGTAGAGGAAATGCATGGAATAAAATGTCAGTGTATTTAATGAATGTTATAAAAGCAAGCGTAATAATAATAATTATAACAAAGATATTTACATAAAGGTAAATTCGAATTATATGAAAGAAATAGCTTTTGAGCCTTTGTAAGGAATGTAATCATAATAATAACAAGGTAAAGAAATCTAAATAAAGATTAAATTGAATGATATAAAAATATAGAGCGTTGAAGCCTTAACAAATGTATAAGACATGATGTGAATGCATGTTCTTAAAAATGGAGCGATTTATTGTCAACGGAAAAGATTAATATAAGAATTGGGATATGTATCAATTGTTACTATGAAATTTATCAGTTCTTTGGAAGACATTCGGCCGTAAAGTAATGTGTAGCGTAATGGAACGCAATTAAATAAAAAGTCACGCTAGGAACGCGTAAAAGTTAAAGTACTTGGTAAGTTACTTATGGAGGGTAGTTGATTGCAGTGGATTGAGATATGTTGTAAGTCCTCTAAATTGTGACGTGGATCACGAGGCCATGTGTGTATTATTTAAAAGGGAGCTAATGTATGGTATTATTGAGCGTATGTCATGTAGGCCACGGCCGACTTTAAATCGCGTCTTGTATAAGTCCTCCAAATGTGGAAATGGTTCCCGAGGCATGTTAAGAGATTCGAACATAGAATCCTCTTGTTGTTAAAGCCCCTAATTATTCGTCGTAGAATGTGTATTATTCTTCCCAATCAATGAGGACCCTCTCATAATTAATAAATGCCAAGGTTACGAAAGTGGTTTATGAGCCAAAGAATATTGTTGAATGAAAATAAGTGAAGTAAAAGCCAGGTCTCTCCACAGAACTGAGAATAATGTGAAGGTTTGTTTTAAAGCATTGAAGAGAGCTGCCACCGTAGGTTAGGCAGAGAGCCGCTTTCCTTGTCATAAATCACGCTCGAGTATAATGGCCTGACCCTCATAGAGCGAGGGTGGGTAAAAACCGTCTTGTAAGAAATGTTAAATACACCGTGAGTGTTTAAAGTTGTTAATGACCCGGGCGTTGAACCGAGGTCCTTGTAGATTGATATTACCGCTTGCCAGTTCAGATCGTAGTTTTCTTATGTGATAATGGTCTTATAAGACAAATGAATTAAATAAAATCCCTATTTTAATATTGTATGGAAAATAAGGAATCCACGAGTTTTGTGAAGATAACTAGGTTTCGGGAGTGATCATAGTTTTTGACTTTGTCAAGTAATCTTTATAACTCTGGAGTACACAAATAAGTTTCCCGATCACCGTAGTGAATTTGAAAATTTGAGAGAGATAGTAAATCCTGAGAATATGTGAAATGCCCAAATATTGAAGTGAATAATTAACATGTAATTTTAAATGTAATTATATATTTGTTTGATGATAAGAAAAGATAAAATAAATTCTTGAGGTGTACAGAAGTATGACACCATTATTATGGAAAAGTATCGAGCTAAAGAAGCTCGTAGTTATATGGAACTTTAAGATAAGTACTTTATGGAAGTGAAAATAATCGTGAATTGTTGGTTTTAAAGAAAACCATGTGTTTTATTCTAATATTTGTTTTATTTTTATGCTATTCCTTGTTCACTTTGGACAAGTAGAATGATATTGGTCAGTAGTTTATTTGTTTTATTGTTTGTAGCGCCATAATTTTGATTAATTAAACATGTAAAAATAGGAGTTGATTTTGTTGTTATTTTTGCAAGTGTATCCTCTATTTAATCCAAAATATGTAAGTCACAGAGTGGGAGAACTTACCGCAGCCCCGAAAAATCCCGAATTGAGCAATGCTGGCATACTGTGATTTGCATATTTCTTGCTGAAGGGCACAGTATAAACATTTCCTGTACCAGATTTCATTGCGTTTGGAACATTAAATAGCGAGAAAGGTGTATTTAACATTTTAAAATTCGCTTGGCCGTCATGTTCATTTGAAAGTTAACCGGTTTTTGACAGTCTTATAGATGAACTTCCAGTAGTGCCCTATATCTCCGTACAAAATTTCAGGATGATACCGCTAATAGTTTCAGAGATATAGAATGCCGGTGAAATGTTTCGCATATCCGCCTTCTTGTGGTTATGAAAACAATTGAACCAAGTTAGATGTCGGTGCATTACAATATGTATAAACATATACTGTACCAAGTTGTATTGCCTTTGGTTGGTTAAATCGCGAGAAACGTCTATTTAAAAGTCACAAATTCGCGAGGCTGCCATGTTGGTTTTGTAGTTACCAGTTTTTCAAGAGTCACATAGGTGAACTTCTAGTCGTTTCCTTTATCACCGTAAGAAATTCCAGGGAGATATCGGTAATAGTTTCGGAGATATTGAATACTGGTGAAATATTTTGCACAGCCGCCATGTTGTATTGGTGAGACGTAACGAAATTTGAAGGGCACGGTCGGGGTCACCCGAAATAGTGCTATGAACTTACCGTGTTTCATTGAAATCGCTCCAGCCGTTTAGAAGATATTAGGGACACACACACACACTCCTCACACACACACACACACACTCACACACACACGGACAAAAGGTGATCTCATAAGCCTATTTTTTCAAAATTGAAAATAGGCTAAAATGCAAAGCCAAGGCAAATGAGAACGCTCAAATTCCACCACCAATGCATTTTGCACTTCTCTCGATAACACCCCGTGTAGTTCTTCGTAGGGCGTCTTGGCGTTCTTTGATGAGGGCTGCACTATACATAAGCCAAACGACGAACTTGGTTCTTGTGTTAAACGTTTTCCTTGTAGACTTCGTCTTTCAACCATCCTCACAGGCAAAAATCCAAAGGGATAAGGTCCGGGGACCTTGGTGGCCTAGAAACGTGCCCATAGCAACTGGTGTGCCAACACACGAAACGACAACTAATCTGGTTACATACCAACATCTGTATCTCGGTTTGCAATACAAATGGGACACATGTTATACGGGATTTGCTATTGCAATTCATCTATACTAGCACCTCCTAAAATATTTACTATTCCTCCTGAAACACCCTGTATATAAAGAAGACCTTCGTCCTGGTTGTCATCACACTGCGCGTAATGCGCGTAGCCCCTTGTGTAGAAACACAGGCCATATAATAACTCACCGCTGTTAGCAGGCAGGCGAGCAGCGTCCAGCAGCGCCACGGCGTCATGGTGGCGACTGTAGCTCTCTGCAACACAAAGTACCAGCATTCATTAACAGCAGACCCTTTGTGAAACAAAATAATGTAAACCAAATAAATTTATTCCGAAATATGTAAATTTTAAAAAGTAAACGTGTCATTTTTAGAGTCAATTTCATAGTTACAAGGATTGATTAATAGACTGATAAAATTTTTGACTAGTTACTTCGTTCGGAAGAACTTTTTGGTTGGTGGTTCCTTAGTTTAGGGGCAGCGACAACGCGGTCATGTAGCCCCGTGTACTTTGGGTGTGTGTAGAATCTGTCTGATAACCGGTGTTAATTGTGATGACTGTATTAATGTGTGCTATCTGTTTTTAATTCAAGTAAGGACTGCAGACATTGAATTTCAAGTAGTTCCTACTTTACCGCCAAACGCCACCGTCAACGACTGCTAGCTCAGAACTTGGCTACTAGGCACCACTGCAGTCGGCTCCTGGCGACGAACGTAGGAACCTAATTTGGGCGTTGTTTAACCTATAATTAATTTAGCTTCACGCAGGTGTAATTAGTGGAAGGTTCTTTAGTATGCCACAAGTTTATGACATGGGACCGCCGACTTTACTTCCCCTCCGAAGGAAGGCATACTGAGGGATTTTAACGCTCTTAAAAATCCACGACTTTGGCCGGGTTTGAACCCGTGACCTCGGGCATAGAAGCTCAGCATGCTACCAACTATGCCACAGAGGCCACGGAAATAAATAAACAAATAAATTAATTAATTAATATATAAATAAGTGAAATAAATAATTATGTAACAGATAGACTATGCATGCTCCTCTCTTTCCTTTTCCTGTCTCTCTGCCTCAGAAGTGCTAAAATAGCTAGGGATTCGCCACTCACCAGGCATGCTGCATCTGCTTGCGTGTCTCACGGAGATAATATACATTTACAGTCGAGTCCAATCAGCATCTTTCGTGTTATTCATAAAACAGGGATGTCCAATTATTTTCACTGTAGTTTAACTGATAAAATGGTAACATTTCTGATTGTCGAAACTCGTAATGAGAATACTATTATTGCAGTTCGTGGAACAAAACTTGAATTGAAGAATACTTCTCAGGGGAGCTTGTGCTCATGAGCACTGTTTGACTCGTATGCCGAGAGCATCAGTCGACGATGTCGAAATGTAAATATAATATGTCCGAAAACTGTATCATAATGAGGGTCATTATTGTACTATTCTCCATTATGAAACAGTTTCTCCAGCCAATCAGAGCTCATTCATTGACCAATTAGGTAAGGATAGCGCTCAAAATCCAACATAGCGGACATGAATTACATGATTTGAAAGTTCAAATTGGATATCGGATCAACCATTGTAGTTACAATCCCAAACACAAAGACAAAATCAGCACGAACCGTTACGGTAACAAGAAAATACTATGACATATGCAAGATATTTATGAATCTACGTCCAGAAGTTAGCAACACGGCATCTTTCTACATAAATTACCGACCTGGAAAGTGCACCGTCCCATATGTTCGCGTAAATAAACTTGCGAATATGAGGCAAGAAATAGCACTGTACCTTAATATCCCCAACGCCAATTTCTACACAGCGCATTGCTTTCAAACGACTTCGGTAACAATATTAGTGAATGCAAGTTCTGATCGGCACTAGACATAATGCAGGCTGTAAACAATAGCATTGCCAAGCAAGGTAAATGGTATCTGCTTTCGAAATTCTTTGACCCAAGCATGCGCTCTGTTCAGACAGCAAATCACCCAGCGCGCTCTGTTCACTAACTGAAGTTACTGAATCCCACAGATATTTATGAATATTTATGTTAAAACATATAATAAAGTTTTAATTATCGTCGAACATAAACAGTCGTATGCAACTTGCCTACAATGGTAATTAAGAAAGACACTCGTATGGAAATTATAAACTTACTCATGTCTTAATTATTGCCATTATAGGCTCGTTGCATAATGTACTATTAAGAGCACCTTGCTGCTCGTGAGCACCAGGCTGAGAACACCTGCTTGACAGTAGATAGTCCTATAAGATTATAGGGTCACTGGAGTACAATACTTCCTCACAAGTAATTCCATTTCTCAAAATGAAGCATATTCTGATCGGTTGCATGTCGAAGAAAAAGTAGATTCACTTTAAAAATGTTCAATTCTTACATGGAAGTGACTGTATCACATTACGAAATGATGTTGCCAGCAGAGCACATTCTTTCTTCCTAAACTTTGCATGGGGATTCACCAACGTGATGGCTCGAGGTATTTAAACAATTCAAAATGGTTTCTATTTAGTTCATTAAGTTATTTTAATTAAAATCGTCTTTCAGTACCATATTTTAATGAAGTGGTATAACAAATCATAAAAATAAATTAAGTAGGCAACTGCCATTTCGAAAGAATATAACATTGCATGAGAAAGAGACATGTGTACAACATGATAATATTTTAAGAGACATAGAACGATAGATACATAGTTCAATTATATTAACAATCTTGGTGGATTAGTAGTAGAGTGTAAGCTTTGATTCCTGTGGGTTCAATTCCCGGCCGATGAAGTAAAATGTTTCGGGTTAAGTATATACTGCGATACGTGCGTGTCTAGTTTTTTTTAGTGTAGTCGATGGCGTCCCGGATGACGTGGGGTCTTTGATGTTCGTTTTTTTGATGGTGTGGCTTGAATTGCCGCCATATTGAAAAGTTATACTGTACTCTTCTAAAGCCATGGTGAGACAAAGCGATTGGTCGCTACTAGGTTAGACGATTTTCTGGACGAGACCATTGGTTGGTACTAGGTTAGACGGCTGTCTGAGAGAAGCCATTGGCCGCTACTAGGATAGACGACTGTCTGTACAATAATATTAATGCTTGTATAGATGGGCCGGTCATTCATGGCCGGTCGTAAGAGCACGAGAATTCTCCTTAAGGCCCGAGTAGAACACTGAGACCACTGAATAAGCACATGCGCTGCCAACGACACATTGCGTACTTTAATTGCATTGATCACAAAGGTATGAAGGCTCACTGTGCGTGAAGACATCACTGCGCACATAATATGTACCGGTCAATAAAGAACGGCCCACTTATAACACAAGTAAGTAGGTCTGGGGCGTAAGCATGTATGCATCGTTTTAGTGTCGTCATTACGTCATGGATGCTACCATTTTGTGTATAGACGAATTTTGAAGCGTATTGTACGTGATCTATACTACTCCCAAATTTTCAAACGCTGAAGAATAGAAGCCACTCTGAGTCTTACCATGCTAGCTCATAAAATCTATCTTGTATCGTAAGTGGTGGTTATAATGATGATGATGATAATTGTTGTGTTAAGGGGCCTAACAGCTAGGTTATCGGCCCCTAATGGTTTGGGTGATAGTGAAAGATGAGATGAGAATGAAAAACTATAAGTAATATTAACTACAAACTTACTTACTAGAAGAAGAATGGGTAAACAAATATAGGATAAGGCAAATAAAGGACAGGATGAAAAGAAATGCCCTCAACCCTCGAAGAATGCGGATTGAGGGACTTGGAAGGAAGGAGAGCCATGAAAGGCAGATAGGAAAGGGAAAGAGGAGAGGGCCCGCCCCAAGGACAGAGGAAAAAGGGGAAAAAACGAACCCAGCTCAGTAATCCCTCGGGGTCGCCAATTCCAAAACTCACCAGCCGTTAGCCCTTGAGGGTATAGCACTATCCAGGGTGCCCCAGAATTGGTGGGGATATACACCCTGCCTCCTTGGGGCTCTCGTGCAGAAGGCAGGAGATAACATGAAAAGAAAGAGAAGGCTGACCCCCCGAAGAATGAGGGTATCAGGAAAGATGAGACAAGGGCCAATTAAGGCGGGAAAGTGAAAGACTCCCTAGGCCTCGGATACCCTAATACTGTCGGGGACGGAAAAGAACAAGAGTTGACCAAGGGAGGTCGACAGGAAAGAAGACGGAGAGGAGTCGGGCACAAGTAAGTGGAAGCAATGCCGGACACAGCTAGGGTCCCGTGGTCGCCAACCCACGTCCCACTAGATGTGAGCCCCTGGGGGATGGTGGTTATTAGTAGAGCCCTGCGCGGATAAACAAATCGTTATCCGCATCCGCCCCGCATCCGCAAGACTATTATCCGCATCCGCCCCGCATCCGCAAGACTGTTATCTGCATCCACCCCGCATTCGCAAGCCAGTTATCCACATCCGCATCCGCACGACTTTCTGCCGCATTCCCACGTTTGTTATCCAAATCTACTGGTATTACAATAATATTTTTTGATAAAGCATAAATTACTAAAGTAAAACATTTAGACATTTGAGGGAAAGGTCGTTCCCTTAGGCTTTGTATGTTATGTGCTATGTCTAAAATGAATGTTATACTGTCAGAATTGCAACCCATACCCGCTCGGAGTGTTAATTTTGCTTAATGACATAATTTGAACGAGATTAGCTTAAATCATCATTTACCATTTGTTATGAAAAATTCCTATCGGCACGCCGGAAGGCGGAGGTAGATTTCACCGGGCAAACTAGGGGATAGGCTATAATAGGCAAAATATGCAGGTTTTCGTAGAAGGATCAGACCTCATTTATTGCGAGAAAGTATTTTACAATGTAATTGGAGAACAATTGACTTTAATTTTAATATGTTAGGGGGACGGTAACCTTCTTGTCATTTGGGGTCCATTTTTATACTTGTGGTCACACCGTCCTTATGCAAGGTTTGGAACTGATGTGTAACTACCTAACAGTCTGTTACTTCCTCACGTCAAATTTTGTCTCCCGCAGAGATGTTGGTTGATTCCTCAGTTTAGGGCTGCGACAACCAGTAACTTGCAACGAACGTTGGACTTCCCCACTGAAGGAAAGCATACTGAGGGATTTTCAGCGCTCTTTGAAAATCCGACGACTTCGGCCAGCTTTGAACCCGCGACCTTGGGCATAGAAGTTCAGCAAGCTACCAGCTAGGCTACGTCACCGAAGCCGCTTCCCACATAGTCAGATGGAAAACTGAATGTGATCTCGTTGTCATGGCAACTTCTGATAGCTCATCCCTCATCAATTTAGAAGCGTTGTCATGGTAACCTCTGATGACTTGGCATTTTCTTCTAATTCCGAAATCATTTTTCTCATCCCTTGGCGTAATGGTGGGTTGTATCAAAAATTCTTTCAGACAAAAGTTGTAGGTAATTATTAGGGTAATATCGTCCACTTTGTACGGTTTTGATATTGTGCCTATTAAGAGAGATATGATTAATGTTTCCCGAAAAACCCACTTTTTTTCACCCCATTGGCCAATAGTTGGTACTATCAAAAATCTTTTTAAACATAAATTTTTGGCACATATCCGACACATAATATAAACTTTGAAGGGATTCGATATTTCACAAATTAAGAGAGTTATAGTGATATTTTTCTAATGAAATCTACCTAAAACGCATAACGTTATCCGCAGCTTATCCGCTATCCGCACAGCCATATAAACTATATCCGCATGACGAAATATATTATCCGTGGATATCCGCATCTGCGCAGGGCTTTAGTTTTAAGGCTGAGTAAATCAAATATCTGCCATAGGTGATCAGATAGATTCCCGGCTTAACTACTAGATCGCAGAGCTGAAATAGAACGTCGAAGCAGGATATTAAATGGCCTAAATGACTCCAAATTAATGTCTACACCAGATAGCTGAGATCGTAAGATTATTATTATTATTATTTTCATTATTAACAATGTAACATTGAAGTTTCTGTTTAAGAAACTTGATTAGTGAGTGGCCTTAAATTCTCTGTCATGCAACGAAAATTCAAAAAAATAAAATAATGAATAATAACGTAATTGTCACCATATTAACAATAAAATTAATATTGTATTAATAGACATTAGGAAATAGACACCCGAGCAAAATGAAGAATGTCAGTAAATCTACTTTATAGTCATCAAATAAAATATCTATAGGGCTTGTTCACAAGATGACCTAATGGTTGCAAGTATATTTGTTCACAAATTCATAAATTTAAGGTAACATCAGCTAATCTTATTTTATTGTTATTGATTCTTTGGAACTAAACACATTATTGGTAGTAACCTCAGAAGTCTTATCCCATTATTACTGTTATTGAATTCTCGGGAAAGTGACTACGAAGTCAGTATGCATATGGACGTAATGATTTTGAATGAAATAATACTGAGTGTGTCATCTAGAAGATCAAATATATTTGTTAGTCATTCCGGAATCCGCATAAACAGCGCCTCTACCTCGAAGACTTAAAAATTTGTGACGGTAGGAGCGTGGCCAAATTGGTATAAGTGACTAAACGCATCGAGGTCCATTGTAACTCAAAATGAAACACGTTTGACTTTAGAGAGTTTTCTTGTTGAAGTGTGATGTGAAGCCGGTTTGTGTTGGGGCAATTATACGGTAATAGCAACCCGCTGTGGGGTTTTATTTGAACACAATATACGAGTTAATAGTTGAATAACCTCCTTGATTAATTTTTTCCTAGTCCGTAAATGAAGTTGCAAGAACGTTAACAAACTGGAAGTGCCGGAGATCCATCTAGTGAGTGACTGCGATTATTCATCGTTTACAGGCAACCATATAGGTCACGGAGGCTACTTCTTGAGTGATTTGGCGGCGTCAAAACTCGCCTACACGCAACATGAATCTTACTGAGATCGTGTAGCGGCGAGCACAACTCTACATGGCCTCTATACTCCAGCTGACCTTCGTCCGCCACTCATTACAAATTATAACTCACAGCCACAAACTCCTTGGTACAACTTAGGTTGATTTCCGTTCTATCATGCAGACTCGAACACTAAGAGATGCAAGGCATTCCATTATTTAATGAAAATGGATGAATCGATGATAGCTGATTATTTTTATTTATATATAGTTTAATAACAACTGTTTAGTACGCTTTATTTCACGGTTTTTCCAATGCGACAGCCTCGTATAAGCAGATTTACCGCCATGTTGAAATAATTATACTAATCATCAGCATCATCTTCATGTCCCCTTTTCCAGCTACCACTGGGTGGGGGCAAATATGGTTCCTCTCCACTTTGTTCTGTCGTTCCACCATTCCTCTTCCGACACGGTGTTCCAATCCAGGTTCCGTTTACTAATGATATTCTTCACAGAGTCCATCCAACGCATTCTAGGTCTTTCTCATCCTCTCTTCCCTGTCATCCGTCGTTCCAGTGCTCGTCTTGGCAGCCTTACTTCATTCATCCGTTTGACATGTCCAAACCATCTCAATCTGTTTTGCTCCAGTTTGTAATTTAGTTTCTGTACTCCCAGTTCTTTCCGTATATCTTCATTTCTCACTCTGTCTCTCCTCGTTTTCTGGACCATAGTTCTCAGGAATCTTGTCTCAGCTGCCTGTACTCTGCTCTCATCCCTCTTAGTCATTGTCCAAGTTTCTGCTGCATATGTCATTATAGGAACATAATATGCTTTGTACATAACTTCTTTAGCCTTAATTGGTATATCCTTGTTCCATACTAGTCCCCGCACCTGTTGGTAGAAAGCACTCCCAAACTGTATTCTTCTGCTAATTGCCATAGGCTATCTAGTCTTCCATCTTCAGTCAGTTCACTTCCCAAATATTTGAAGTGTTTCACCACTTCTAATTCCTTATCTCCTACTTTGATTACTCCTTTTCCTTCTTACTTACCTCCACTCACCACCACTGTTTTACTCTTCTCCACATTTATCTTCAATCCCCATTGCTCAATCTTTTCATTTATTACGTCTAACTGTTCTTGTACCTCCATCTCATCCTCGCCCTAGATCACAACATCGTCTGCAAACAACATTACCTTCATCTTTGCCCTACTGTAGTCTTTCATTGCTGCCTTCATGTTGTCATCCATCACCATTAAGAACAATAATGTTGACAACACACTTCCTTGCTTTAGTCTAGTGTCAATTTTAAACCATTCCATTATACTAGTAATAATAATAATAATAATAGGCTAATACTAGGCGGAAAATTTAATTTTTTTGATAATATTAAATAATAGAATTGTCATGAAAATAATTAATAATAATAATAAAAATAATAAAAATATTAGATAGAAGCAATTACAACAGCAATCACAGAGAGAAGACTAATATTCTATGGGCACATCCTCCGTATGGACAATGACTGGTTCACAAAGATAAATCTGGAATTTCCTAAAATACAAGACATCGAGAATAAAGCGATTCCAAGAGTGTGAGAAAGATCTGAGTGAGATAGGCATTGCAAATGATAAAATAAATGACAGGGACAGTTTCAGAAGGACTGTGAAGAATCCAACTCATTAGATAAATTTCAGGAATCAAAGGAGAGTATTGTCTCCTTGGTCATCATGCTTTCGTTTAAGTTCAATCCTTTGAAAGAGTCACCTTGATTCGTAGTTCCAAGAAAATTGTTTCAATTTCTATTAAATCACGTCTGAACCAAAGTAACACCAAAGTTCGATAAGTGTTTAAAAACGCAGAAATACTTGTGCTAATCATAGTGAAGCTTATTCTCAGATTGACAAGGTAAGGTTTGCAATGCGATGACAAATTTATGCCGCAGATTCTTCTGTCGTTTTCATTGCCTATTTTAGGGGCTTTGCAACATCGTGGCCTGTATCCCAGTGTACTTGTGAGCGAAATATGTATGATAACCTGTGTTATTTGCGAATTGAGGAAAGGAATGGGAAGGATGCAACCGGCCGCGGAGGCCGAGAGCACTAATGCGCTACCTCATGCCTCGCTGACATCGGGATAGCATGGGCTCGAATCCCATCTCGGCTGACCTAAAAATGGTTTTCGTGGTTTCCCAATCTCACCACCAGGCAAACGCCGGGACAGTTCCTTTCAATAGGTCCACGGCCAATTTCCTTCCAAATTTCTTTCCCTGACTCGTCCTGAAAATAAATTAAATGGTCCATGGCTGCATAATAATATTATCGGGAAGGAGGCAGCCCTGGCATTAAGTCAGGAACCATCCCGGCATGGGAAACTACTTCTAGGATGGCTGAGGTGGTAATCGAACTCTCCTCATTTTTGCCTTAAGGGGCTGAGTGAACCCCGTTCCAGCACTCATACCAGAATTAAAATTTCTTGGCAGAGTCGGGAATCGAACCCGGAACTCCGAGTGACATACCTTACAAGAATGCTAGCCGCCACACCACGAGGTGGTCGTATAGTATTCTCCTATAACATGCTATTGTTGTTATAGTTATTTCTGTTTCATTGCAAGGGATTGGGAGATATTGGTGAATCTGCCCCATGTAGCGTATGTGTAAATGTATGGAATTTGTCTAATTACCTGTGATGATGTGATTATGTGACATATGCATGCCGCGGACTTGACATAAGGTACCGATCTGGCATTTGGCTGGAAAAGGTAGGGAAACCCCTAGAGAATCACCAGGTCGGTCACAGTGAACCGAGTTTCAAACCTTGGATATCTGAAGGCTCAATCACCAAACCCAGTTGTGGAGCGTGGTTACGCAAGAGAAGCACGCAGTAAACGGGGTCCAATGGCAATGAATGTTTCGCGACTGCAAGTTCAATGGCAGATAGCAGGTTGTGAATGAAATGTTACGAAGGCCTACGAAACGTGGCCAAGTGTAGCTCCTGGCCTTCAGAGTTTATTGACACCTGAGATACGCGGTTTGTGGAGCCAACTTAGTGCCAGCCTATACTGGCATGCTCATGCTTATCGCTTACCGCAGTCATCAACCGACACGATACGGCAAATTGTCCCTGGTTTGGGAGACCACCTTATCGCCAGCCTACTGATATCAGCCTGCACGTCACAGTAAAAGGTCCGTGGTTTGACAGACCACTTTATCGCCAGCCTACTGATATCAACCAGCACGTCAGAGTAAATGGTTCGTGGTTTGACGGACCACAGTATCGCCAGCCTACTGATATTAATCAGCACGTCACAGTAAATGGTCCGTGGATAACAGACCAGCGTATCGCCAGCCTACTGATATCAACCAGCACGTCAGAGTAAATGGTTCGTGGTTTGACAGACCACAGTATCGCCAGCCTACCGATATCAACCAGCATATTACAGTAAATGCCCCGTGGTTTCACGGACCACCTTATCGCCAGCCTATTGATATCAGCCAGCACGTCACAGTTAATGGTTCGTGGTTTGACAGACCAACTTATCGCCAGCCTGCTGATATCAACCAGCACGATACAGTCAATGGTTCGTGGTTTGACAGTCCAACTTATCGCCAGCCAACTGATATCAACCAGCACGATACAGTAAACGGTTCGTGGTTTGACAGACCACATTATCGCCAGCCTACTGATATCATCTAGCACGTCACAGTAAATGGTTCGTGGTTTGACGGACCAACTTATCGCCAACCTACTGATATCGGCTAGCACGTCACAGTAAATGGTTCGTGGTTTGACGGACCACCTTATCGCCAGCCTACTGATATCAGCCAGTACGTCACAGTTAATGTTTCGTGGTTTGACAGACCACCTTATCGCCAGCCTTCTGATATCAGCCAGCACGATACAGTGAATGGTTCGTGGTATAACAGACGAACTTATCGTCAGCCTACCGATATCAACCAGCACGATACAGTAAATGGTTCGTAGTATGACAGACGAACTTATCGTCAGCCTACTGATATCAGCCAGCACGATACAGTGAATGGTTCGTGGTATAACAGATGAACTTATCGTCAGCCTACCGATATCAACCAGCTTATTACAGTAAATGCCCCGTGGTTTCACGGACCACCTTATCGTCAGCCTACCGATATCAACCAGCATATTACAGTAGGTTCGTGGTTGACAGACCACCTTATCGCCAGCCTACTGATATCAACCAGCACGATACAATAAAATACTGTCCCACCTGGTGAGATAGAGTAGACGGCTCGGAGCTCAACTCTGAGCTCTGATCCGATTGCACAAGGTAGAAAGGCACGTTTCAGCATCGTTGGCTGAAAAAGAGGGCCCTGGTGCATCCGAGGGGCCGTCATTTAATTCGTACAGACAACAAAATAATATTTTTCTGCATGGCCCACTGTACGCCTAAAATTGTGGGATTTAATCGTCGTTTTTGACCATTTTTGGTATTTGGTCACTTTTTAAGCCTGTTTGTTTGGGTCTTAACGTCTTTCTTCAAGTTCACTTTCTTTTGACTACTGTTTTAGTGCTCATACTCCCTTACTTCTAAGAACCTGGAGATGACTGTTTTGATATACTGAAATACCAACAATAGTTCATTCTACATTCTAAAAGAAACACACGTTTTTAACAAACACGCAATTCTCTTTTGGAAGCATATTATAGTAAAAAGTAGAAAATGTTTGAGAGGAAAAGCATTTCAAACATACAGTTTTTCACTTTGTATTATGGTTACTACAATATTTTTTTAATTATTCAAACCTTACATCCATTAAATTTGAAAGGCTTAGAAGCCAAAAGAGACAAGTTAAATCTGATAAACGTGGGAGAATGATCCTTGATCCAATAAGGATGATTTCCCCAGGCTTATCATTAAATAACACTTGTCTCCTTTGGCTTCTAAGCCCCTCATTTATTGAAACTACAATTATTATTATTTTAAGTCTCATTTTTACGTTCGTTTTAGGATATGTTTTGGTCATTGTTAGGTGTCTTAAGGCAATATACAGGTTTCCAACTTCTGAGCCCTACTTATATTAGCCTACTGTATTAGAATTGAAGCCAATTGCCACTTTAATTGAACGCCCGTAAGCTCCCCATCAAGTAGTTCCAACTTTGGCTATCAGAGATTCAATTGTAACTGACACCTAGCGGCGAATTTGATAGAGCCTTTCTAACCAAGTAACCTACAAATTTTAGCTACATACTACCAATTGTAGTGGTATGTTCCTTTGCATGCCATAAATCTATGACGAGGGTCCGTTGGCTTTACTTCCCCTCCGAAGGAAGACATAAATGCCTACTGAAGGATTTTAACGCTCTTAAAAATCCGACGACTTCGGCCGGGCTTGAACCCACGATCTTGGGCATAGCAGTTCAGCGTGCTACCGACTACGCCACCGAAGCCGTTTGAGCCCTACTTATGAATATGAGAAAAAACATCCTAAAAAAACATCGAACGTTTTGGATTTAAAAATATATATATTGAAATATAGAACAATGACCGTAAATCTGTCAAAAATCCAGCTGCTGGAAAGTATAAACGTGCATCATTACAATTAATATAGTATTTAACTAAACAAGAAAACTTGTATGAACAATGCATTGCTAGAAATTGCAGAAAGCCTATTTTCATACGGAGATTATTTTTTGAAATTGTTCTTGAATATGAATGTAGCCTAATACAAAGTCTTGGTTGGTTGGTTCCTTAGTTTTGGGGCTGCGACAACGTGATCATGTGGCCCCATGTACTTTGGGTGTGTAGAATCTGTCTGATAACCGGTGTTAATTGTGGTGACTGTATTGGTGTGTGTTTCTGTTTTCAATTCAAGTAATGACTGCAGACATTGAATTTTTTTCCAAGTAGTTCCTACTTTTGCCGCCAAACGCCACCGTCAACGATTACTAGTTCATATCTTGGTTACCAGACGCCACCATAGTCGGCTCCTCGCGACGAACGTAGGAACCTAAGAGCGTTTGTCAAATGTTTAACCTATAGTCTAATTTAGCTTCACACAGGTGTAATTAGTGGAAGGTTCTTTAACATGCCATAAATCTATGACATGGGACCGCCGTCTTTACTTCCCCTCCGAAGGAAGGCATACTGAGGGATTTTTAACGCTCTTAAAAATCCGACGACTTTGGCCGGGTTCGAACCCGTGATCTTGAACATAGAAGCTCAGCATGCTACCAACTCCGCCACCGAAGCCGCCTAATAGAAAGTCTATGAATATGTTAGGAGGCAGTCATAGTGGCGCCTACCTGCTGTTGGAGTTGAAATACAACAGGTTACAATTTGGGACAGAATATATCTAGAGCATTCTAAATAATCTACTATCAGAACTGGTTCCCTGTACATACAGTAAGTCATATTTTGAATTACACGTTTCTTGCCATGACAGTGAGTACAGATAATGTTTTGTGGTGTGTATGGAGACGGAGGAATGAGTGGTAAACAGCAGGTAAGTGCATATGTCTTAGAATTAAGAACTGACAATCACATAGTGCACACACCCGATGACTCATGTCTGAATCTAAATTAGTGCCAGGAGCGACCAAATGTGGCCTAGAATTGCTCCTCGTTACTCACTCAAATGGAAGTGTATCGCAGTCTACTTGGAGGTAATGAGATCCTATCACAAATACATACACATTCATTATTACGTAAATTTATTCATGCAACAAACCATGTTATTTAACGTAGCATGAGGTTACACCGTAGTTCCACTGAACTCATTCAACATAGGGGGAACTTGGAATTGGCTGCAACCCTAGGGACTCAAAATCATTGATGGCTGGAGCTTGCCACGATCCTAGTTAAATTGTGGTGTCATTGCCTCTTCTCAGTGTGGCCTGTTCGTAGGGGAGGTTTTAGGTAGATTTCATTAGAAAGCTAACTATTGCAATGGGTACCATGTTTCGACTTCCGGAAAATTTTGACATATCTTCGCCTTTCACATCCCCTACACCCCAAAACCATCGTCAGTTCAAAAGTTTATATATAATTTATGTATATATGTATATATGTATCTATCTATATATATCACTTTCTTGTGGACACGATAACTACCGCAATTTTGCACCAATCACGTTGAAATTTTTACATAATATGTATCCCTATTCATTAATGGGCACAATCGGTCGACGGGGGTGAAAATGGGGGGCTTTTTCCGAAAAAGTGAAATATCGCTACAGCCTAACTCTCTTAATATTTGAAATATCGAATCCATTCAAAGTTCATACTATGTTGAGGATAAAGCCCAAAAATGTATGTTTGAAAAGTGTTTTGATAGCACCAACCATTGACCAAAGGGGTGGGTTTTTTTTTTCGGGAAACATTAATCATATCTCTCTTAATAGGCACAATATCAAAACCTTACAAAATGGGCAATATTCCCCTAATAATTACCTAAAACTTAGTCAGAAAGAATTTTTGATATGACCCACCATTACGCCAAGGGATGAGAAAAATGATTTCGGAATTATAAGAAAATGCCAGGAGCCATCAGAGGTTGCCATGACAACACTACTAAATTGATGAGGGATGAGCCATCAGACGTTGCCATGACAACGCACTTGCACGAGATCATATTCAGTCTTACATCTGATTAAGTGTGAAGCGGCTTCGGTGACGTAACTGGTAGCATGCTGAACTCCTATGCCCAAGGTCGCGGGTTCAAAGCCGGCCGAAGTCGTCGGATTTCCTAAGAGCGCTAAAAATCCCTCCGTATGCTTTACTTTGGAGGGGAAGTTCCAAAGTTCGTTGCGAGTTGCTGGTTGCTGTGGCATCTAGTAGCCAAGTTCACAGCTAGATGTCGTTGACGGTAGTATTTGGTAGCAACTTTAGGAACTACTGCTTGAAATTGACCGTCTGCAGTCCTTACCTGAATTACAGACTAATACAGCCATCACAATTCGCACCGATTATCAGACAGATTCTACACTTACCCAAAGTACACGGGGTTACATGACCGCGTTGGCTCTAAACTGAGGAACCAACCAAAATCTCTGCGGGAGATAAAATTTTGCGTGAGGAAGTAACAGACCGTTAGATAGTTACACATCAGTGTCGAAACCTTGCATAAGGACAGTGTGACCACAAGTATAAAAATGGACCCCAAATGACAAGAAGGTTACCGTCCCCATAAGACAATAAAATGTTTAAAATATGCATAAAATTACGAAAAAGAAAGTTAATTAAGCTCCAATTATATAATACTTTCTCGCAATAAATGAGGTCTGATCCTTCTACGAAAACTTGCATATTCTGCCTATTTTCGCCTATCCCCAAGTTTGCCCAGTGAAATCTACCTCCGCCTTCCGGCGTGCCGAGAGGATTTTTTTTTATAAACCAAATTCGAGTATGTGAGATGCAAGGTTTGCTTCAGCTCTGCCCGACTTCCTTGGTCAATCAGCCGCCATTTCTTCTCACCATCCCTGACCAAAAATCAGATGCGGCCGTTCTATTCACCTCATCTATTAAATATCGCCGTGGCCCTCATCAGGTCACTTCAGCTGATTTGGCTCCTAGCTAGTAAGCGAGCTGGTCTCCTGTGCAATCCATCTATACATATATTGTCCTTCTAATGCAGTGAGAGCCCTCCATATAGAACTGAGCCTCGCCGGGCCGAGTGAGGGGGGAGAGTGATTAGTCACCGCCAGTTGACTAGCAATCGCCGATTACATATCAGCGGGTGGGTAAGCCACGAATGCTGTCATTACATTTATTATATACGGACCTAGCAAGATATCTTAGTTGATATAATTAAGACTTGTAGTGAAGTACTGTAGGCTGTCTCGTATCCCGTGAACATGGTTAGGTATGGAACAAAACATTGAATTTTCCTAGTGGAAACTCATCTTCTCAAGAAGAAGTCTTACAGTAAATGTGTTCGTAAGTTTCATTGCTATGCGATATTTCGCTGTTCATCTCGGCTTTTCAGAATTGCGTCTGGGACCTACCGTCCGTGTGACTTTTAAGTTTACGTTGGGTAAACCGTTAAAGATAAGGTGGGACACACACAGAGGACAGGCAGACACCCACATATTTTATCTCATAAGTCTACTTCATCAGTTACCTAAAAGCAACGGTACCGTAAGTGTCTGATCAGGTCACTAGCATAAAGACATGCGAACAGCAAATGTCATATGAAAAGAATTGCTGTACAGCTGTAAGATTGTTGAAATTAATGCTGCGGAGCAGCACGGGTCTTCTAGTTAACGTATTAACTTCAGTAAACTAATTAAATTCGTTTGTACACCAAATATTGGTATTAACAGGTGTACAATAACTGCACTGATACGAAATATCAGTGAGCATGAATTACAGCGAGTGTACCAAAACTTCCTACGTTGGTGCAATGTGTGGAACTAGTTGGGCGCTACGCTGGTGTTTGCGCTAGGGCCTTGCTTAACAGGTGAAAGAAAAACTCACGTGAACGTTTAGGCGCCTTGATAATCATTCACCGAAACCAGCTGAGTCACTCCAAGAACACTACTTAAATATTAACAAACGTACAGGAGATGTAATAACCTTTTTTATTTGAAGTTCTATGGAAAGAACAACACAAGCCGTGAGAGCGATGCAAGACATAAAATACATCAAACTTCTCAGCCTTGAAACGGCAATGGAATTATTCAAAACAAAAATACTGCCAATACTAACATAATTGGAGAACACCTAACAAAGCCAAACCTAGAAATACTAGAAAAAGTAAAGGCGACCTACATAAAGAAAGCGATTGGAGTATCCAGGTATACACGATCAATGCTAGTATAGCTACTCGCGTGAGAGACCTTCCTTATTGACGATCCAAGGACAATCTTGCTCCTAACCTTGCCTCAGAACAAATTTTAGCAACACTCAGAAAGAAGAGAGAAGACATTCCGACAGAATTTTACGGCGCTGGAGCCAAGATAGATCGAGAATGAATAAAGGAGAATTTCAAACTACGACATGTGATATCCTGACTGGTAGTTCATGAGTTTGACCATCTTATCTACAAAAAACACATCATACCACGAACCATATGAATCGCGTGAGTGTTCATTGTGCAACAAAATGTGTGAACGCTACCACATAGAATTAAGTAACAAAAGAACACAATCAGTAAGTGCACACGCAAAACAGAAAGTGAAAATTCATGTATATAATTGAGATGCCCATTTGGCTGCAATAAATGTATTATTATTTATCGAAAGTAGTGTATAATGAGCAAAGAAAGTCAGTGACAGATACATGCAAGAAATACACGAATGATTATAATTAGGGCTCGGATTTTTAGGTAAATAAAGATTTTTTAATGTAAATACATATTTTAAGCATTATTTCTATACATACATAAATTCCTACTTTTCACTTATTAGCACACAAAAAGAGATAATAATACATTTTTAAATCAGTTTAATTGATCTTTCAGTTTATTGCATTTTTGTTCTATGTTACTTCAACAGTGAAGAACCTGTGAGCTATCTAATCTTCATGCAGAGCGTATGTCAGCTTGCAACTGTATTATTCCTAACTTGTCGCCCCGTGCCACTCACTGTGGCAGGCGGGGATTTCCTTGTCCATAGCCATATTGCACCTCGTGCTTGACCTCCTCCTCCCTCAGCTACCTGGTACCAGTGTCACTCACTTGCAGTTCATTTCTGGCACTGTGAAGTGTAAGGCAGTTCTACGATGCCTACAGTAAAATCAACTACAAGTTATCTATCGTCTGTTGCAGAATTTAAAGATAATTTTACGTCTGATGGGGGCGTTCTGTTCTGCCAACCATGTGGGAAAGCAATCAAGGCTGAACAGCGATCTCAAGTTGCAAAACACCTCAAGGGGCAGAAACGTATTATTATAATATTGCCGCAGTTTCGCGCCTTCAGAATAAGAGTTTCGCGATAATCGTTGGTCATTTGTGATGGACAACCTGAAGATGTATTTCTTTGTGTATTGTAATGCTTGCAGCTGTCGGTGAGTCATAGAATAAATTGCATTCGTGAGTACTGCATATTGTTTATATTCACATTTATAAACTAAATTATAATTAAATATTTTTACTTTTTTGTCACATATTTCAGGTATTTTTAATACATGAAAAATAAATATTTTCTTGATTTTTAGCACATAAAAATCCGAGCCCTAATTATAATAATCTGGCCACGTGCTGCATTGTCATGGTGAGAGACACTTAAGAGACAACTTTTGCTCAAAGCTCCAAAATCGAATAAAAACGACCCCCTGCTGGTCGAGAATCATGTGTATAAGGCGTAGGTTCGCTCGCATGCCGATTTGTCTAAACCGCCTGGGATCTATTGGCTGTCGATTGTATACGTGCTGAGCAACGCGCCCATAGTAGCAATCTCAATAGCACCCCAGGCACTGGTCACTTATGGCTGCCCTTGCAGTATGGGTTGGATATGATTGAATAATAAACTGAAATAGTAATCAGATTTGATGACTGCACAGACGAGGTTAGTCAAGTCTAAAATTAAGACAGAAGTAAGCAAATGTTGATTATTCTCATGAGTCATGGAAATGAGATGGGCGTTGTAAATGCCTCCCTGCAGTGTCCAGATGTGTACACTCGGCTTGCAGACCGGCAATTTATATGAGTATCTACTTCCAAGAGTAGCAGTTACTACCCGTTGATTACATGCTGGGTAACTTGTGAAACTGATGGAGGACACTCAGAAGGAATCATTTAGCCGCCTGTAGTGACACACTCCTACTATGATCTCATTCTTGATTATGACAAATGTCATTAAATAGATGCATAATCCAAACGTTGAGTTACAACCTCTTGATTACATGCTACTGGAAGTGGAACTAGCAGTGACTATAAAGGCGAGGCATTCAGCTATGTTAGGAATGTAAAGAATGTCTGTTTTAATCTTCTGTTGTTACAGTTGTTGTTAATTCGTTTTTGTTACTTGGGATATCTTGGCCATCAGCTCCGAGCACGTGGATGTTTGTTCAGCTTGCTTGATAACCTGGGTTTCTATGGTGACTATAATAGTGTGTGTTGAACTGTAATTGTAAGTGTCGAGACTTGAAAAAAGGTACTATCCCGGCATTTGTCTGGAGCGAATGCGGAAAAGATAGTCTTACAGTAGTCGCATATGATGTGTAACATCTGACATGTTATCCTACTATGAAATTGAGATGAAAATATGTGAAGTCATCTGACATGTTATCCTACTCGTATACTGCACAGCTTGGACAAATGTTAATTTTCGCTCCGTTTTCATACTGGAACTATGATGAATGTATAGATTGAATTGGAGATATGCTACTGTCACACTTGTTTGAACAAATATCACATATTATATTGTAAATTAAGAGGAGGAATGAAACCATAGTCTCTAGCCTATATATAGACTACTAGAAATAATGTTCAATACAATCAAATTTCCCAACTCCTGCTCGGTGCAAACTATTGTAATTAAAATTAGATAAATCGTAATTTCATGTAGATTCTGTTAAAATGACGCATAATGTTATGATATATAGTCTATATCGTTTAAATAGATAATCCGGTAGCAAAAATATTTGCCGGGGCTGGGGTTCGAACCTGAGACCTCATGATTCGCAGACCAAGATGTTATCTACGCAGCCATTACAACCACAGACTTTTAGAGTACAAGACAGGTACACATTTTCACGTGCCGGTAATAATATGGAAGTATTTTTATGCTCCATTAATATTTTGCTTTTTTTTTCGATAATGTTCCTGCGTGGAATTGAGTTTTAAATTAGTTATGCATACGCCTACTTGACAGTAAAGGGAATTTCTATAGTGGACTATGAAAGTCAAGCCCAGTTTTCGTATAAAATCATCGATATATATTACATTGATCACTGCATTACCGCAATGTGGGTTAATATCTGAATAGCGATTGTGCAGAAACATAACACTGGCTTTGCCGACTAGTTACATTGTTTCATATACAAGCATAACATCATTTAAATACTGATACGAAGACATGTGGTTTGTGTTTCAATGAGTTGACACCAGAGTTCGCATGAGCGTTTACCGTTCAGTATGAAAGTGTTGAGGAAAGTTACTCGGCGTGTGGATGCCCATCACTTTTATCCAGAGATTGAAAAACAGACTTAATAAATCATAATTGTTTTCAGTAAATATGATTTAATGAATATTTTTACACCAAAGAACGACAACTTGCTGATGATTCAGTGTAGAAATATCTGTAATGGCACCTCCAAACCTTGAAGTAATCCGTATGTGCTATACATTCCACATGGTACCACTGCCACCTGGATCGCATCCCTCCTGGCTGGAGGGATGCGATCTAGCTGGCAGTGCGTCTTATACACTTCCGTCCGATCCACTTCCGTCCCATTTTTCAAAATCACTCCCACAAAAATATCCAGCAACCGAGTGGAAAGATGTTAAACATCAAAAACCTGGGGAAACACCAGACGTAGGAAAGCCAAAGTCAGCACCAGGTTTCAGAATTGCGACCTCCGAACTTACTGCAACTGCCCGCGCAGCCATGGTGCACGACTTAACGAGCACGGTTACGCCACGGGGTGCACCTTACTTAGGCCATTATCTAACCGATCCTAATAAGAACCGGTCAGAGAGTCCAGACACCTGGACATAGGCTTATCTCTGATCTAAGAACACAAGTTCACCTCAAGACACTGTCAGTTAAGGGGCAAGATGAGTTACCCCTTCTTGATTCGGAGGTAAAAGCCAGACTTTGATAAACAGAAAGTACTAAATACATGTTTCTTTCGAAAAAAAAAAAAAAAAAAAAAGCTAATTATTGTTTCAGTTACTGAATGTAATTAGTAACGTCGTTACTACTCGTTACTGTTAAAGTAACGGTTATTAGTACCGTCATTAACATTAAAGTATCGGTTACTAGTTTCGTCGTTACCCATCGTTACCATTAAAGTATCGGTTACTAGTTTCGTCGTTACCCATCGTTACCATTAAAGTAACGGTTACTAGTATCGTCGTTACCCATCGTTACCGTTAAAGTAACGGTTACTAGTTTCGTCATTACCCATCGTTACCATTAAAGTATCGGTTACTAGTTTCGTCGTTACCCATCGTTACCATTAAAGTATCGGTTACTAGTTTCGTCGTTACCCATCATTACCATTAAAGTAACGGTTACTAGTATCGTCGTTACCCATCGTTACCGTTAAAGTAACGGTTACTAGTTTCGTCGTTACCCATCGTTACCATTAAGGTAACGGTTACTTGTATCGTCGTTACCCATCGTTACCGTTAAAGTAACGGTTACTAGTTTCGTCGTTAACCATCGTTACCATTAACGTAACGGTTACTAGTTTCGTCGTTATCCATCGTTACCGTTAAAGTAACGGTTACTAGTTTCGTCGTTACCCATCGTTACCATTAAAGTATCGGTTACTAGTTTCGTCGTTACCCATCGTTACCATTAAAGTATTGGTTACTAGTTTCGTCGTTACCCATCATTACCATTAAAGTAACGGTTACTAGTATCGTCGTTACCCATCGTTACCGTTAAAGTAACGGTTACTAGTTTCGTCGTTACCCATCGTTACCATTAAAGTAACGGTTACTAGTATCGTCGTTACCCATCGTTACCGTTAAAGTAACAGTTACTAGTTTCGTCGTTACCCATCGTTACCATTAAAGTAACGGTTACTAGTTTCGTCTTTATCCATCGTTACCGTTAAAGTAACGGTTACTAGTTTCGTCGTTACCCATCGTTACCTTTAAAGTAACGATTACTAGTTTCGTCGTTACCCATCGTTACCATTAAAGTAACGGTTACTAGTATCGTCGTTACCCATCGTTACCATTAAGGTAACGGTTACTAGTATCGTCATTACCCATCGTTACCATTAAAGTAACGGTTACTAGTACCGTCATTACCCATCGTTACCATTAAAGTAACGGTTACTAGTTTCGTCGTTACCCATCGTTACTATTAAAGTATCGGTTACTAGTTTCGTCGTTACCCATCGTTACCATTAAGGTAACGGTTACTAGTATCGTCGTTACCCATCGTTACCGTTAAAGTAACGGTTACTAGTTTCGTCGTTACCCATCGTTACCATTAAAGTATCGGTTACTAGTTTCGTCGTTACCCATCGTTACCATTAAAGTATCGGTTACTAGTTTCGTCGTTACCCATCATTACCATTAAAGTAACGGTTACTAGTATCGTCGTTACCCATCGTTACCTTTAAAGTTACGGTTACTAGTTTCGTCGTTACCCATCATTACCATTAAAGTAACGGTTACTAGTATCGTCGTTACCCATCGTTACCTTTAAAGTAACGGTTACTAGTTTCGTCGTTACCCATCGTTACCATTAAAGTAACGGTTACTACTATCGTCGTTACCCATCGTTACCGTTAAAGTAACGGTTACTAGTTTCGTCGTTACCCATCGTTACCATTAAAGTAACGGTTACTAGTTTCGTTGTTATACATCGTTACCGTTAAAGTAACGGTTACTAGTTTCGTCGTTACCCATCGTTACCTTTAAAGTAACGATTACTAGATTCGTCGTTACCCATCGTTACCATTAAAGTAACGGTTACTAGTATCGTCGTTACCCATCGTTACCATTAAGGTAACGGTTACTAGTATCGTCGTTACCCATCGTTACCATTAAAGTAACGGTTACTAGTACCGTCGTTACCCATCGTCACCATTAAAGTAACGGTTACTAGTTTCGTCGTTACCCATCGTTACCATTAAAGTAACTGTTGCTAGTTTCGTCGTTACCCATCGTTACCATTTAAGTATCGGTTACTAGTATCGTCGTTACCCATTGTTACCGTTAAAGTAACGGTTACTAGTTTTGTCGTTACTCCTCGTTACCGTTAAAGTGACGGTTACTAGTTTCGTAGTTACCAATCGTTACCGTTAAAGTAACGGTTACTAATAACTACGTTACAGATAACTCCTTACTCCCCAACTCCGACTGCTACCGTCGCGTCAGTTCCACAGAATAAATTGAGAGTGACCATCGAGCAGTACTTGTGCGTGCTGTTATTGCTTTGTTTATGCAACTTAAAACGTGTTTGTTGTGCTAAGAAATCTAAAGAGCATCCTGCCACTTAGAAGTTTAAAATCCTTAAGTGTCCGTGCGAGTGCATCGTGTTGGAGAATTTAGATTTAAGAGAGTTCAGCAGACTATCACTTACAAGCAGGATCTGAAGTAAACTCTACGGACCAAAAAGTAGTAACCCCATGAAGACCTTGTTTAAATACCATGTAAAATAATTTCCAGCCTTGACAACCGTCTTTACTCTGTGAGGAAGAATGTACACTATTTTTTGCCATACATCATTTGTAAATAGACAAACCGCGATACGTCACGATAATGCGCTTATCTATTATTTATTTATCGTATGACTATGCAAGTATGCTATATTTGGTTGAAGTAACACTGTGAAGATAGGTCTTCGAATAGCCGTCAAACTGCGGGTATACTGATTCCTGAGTTTCACCCACTGTTCTAAATAGTGCCACACATTTTCTATGGGATTACTATCGGGTGATTTAGAGGGCCAGTCAAGGTGCGACGGGTTAAACCAATCACGTATGCGTTCAGCCCTGTGAGCATGGTTGTTTTCATCTTTTAAATGTAAAGTAGGCAAGCCTATAGGCTATTGTACACCTGTAAAACAAATGTGCTGTGAAGCAGAATTCAAGTCCATGTTCTAAGTTTACTATATCGTGTTAGATTTAACCATATACACGTGCATGATACTCAGACGTAATTCAGAAATCCTTATAAAACAAGTAACCTTTATTAAAACGAGATTCATACTGCGAATCATAATACTGTATAAACATTCATTAGACTCATTATACTAAGTATTATAAGACCACACCTTTTAGTATTTGTATATAAATGTGAACCTTAACCCTAGTGATCAGGATCTGATGATGACCGCTTCACGGTTGAAATACGTAATCCTAACTTTCTCATTATATAGACTACTAGTGATTATTAATACATGTAATGTTTTTGAGGAGTTTTTATTTAATTATTTATTAATATATTATGTAACTTACGTTGGAAAAATTTGGGAAAATTTGTGTTGACCGACTGAAGAGTTACAAGAGTGCTTTTCAGTCGGTCAACACGAGTGTACCCAAAAGAGCTGGGTTATGCCCAAATTCTGAAATAAATTACATGCGATTAATACATACACTAGGATGACCAGTTTCGATCGTCAAGCAATCATCATCAGATCCATTACACTTAGGCTATAAAATCTATGTTTGAACATACAGGTGAAAATATTTACAATATGTACAATAATTTAGTTGCAGTATTGGTACTGCAACTGTCGGTGTATGCTAAATTCAGTATATATGATGTTAGGTGAAATGCTAAATGGTGATAGATATCCGGAGTTTGTAATTTGGAGTGATTACATGGTTGTAAAAATCAACTATGGTTAAAATCTAATATTACAGGCTACTTATCTGGTTATCTTCCTTGCTGGAGCTGCGCGCAGTTTTCGCGTTTACTGTAACTCCAGGTGTGGTCGACTGAGAGGGGCTGTTATCTCAGCGACACGGGATTTTCTCTTTTCTTCCCCCTGTTCATATGTGCATTGCGGAGTCAGTGCGATGTGTTTATGTGGGGTGTTGCCAACCTAGATAAGATGTATGTTATTGAATGAGGTGGGTCTACAACTATCAAAGACCGTGGAACATTCCCCGCCACGCGTGGACCATAAGCCATTCAAACTAAGCGCTGCCCAGTCTTATGAGGACGTCCCGGCACCTTTAATACTGCCGCGAATACGGGCCTTGGTTTATTGCAGAAGAAATCGTACACCTGATCCAGATAACATTTACCTATTAAAACCCCCTAATCCCCCCCCCCCTTTCTTATCTAGCTTGTCTGTATCGCTTAGTTGTGTCTTGTTTCCGAAAGGGTGTGTTTTTTAGTAGCGTGAAGAGGGGTGAGCTCTCCATGAACGTGTGTTCATTTAGGTTGTTGGGATTGTTTTGTTTGTCTAGGTGTATCTCGATTGCTTCCTTTATATCAAGAGCTCTGCCTTTCGATTCGAGATGAATTATTTTTAGGTCCGTCTCAATGTTAGTAAAGCTGCCCCGCATCACGCATATGTTCGCATACGGTTGAATGTTTTCCGTATCTTATCGCATTCCTGTGTTCATTATAACGTGTGTCTACTCGTCTTCCACTCTGTCCAATGTATTAGCTTGACAACCGGTGTCTTGGCACGTTATAGAATATACCCCTGACTTTGAATATGGGTCATGTTTATTTGGATTACTATTTTGTAGGTGCCTACTGCTTGTGTTTTTCGTTGTGAAAGCTATTTTTATGCCTTGCTTTTTGAATAGATTAGTGATTTTATATGTATTCGCATTCACATAGTTGAAACGCCCAATTTTTTCTCTTTACTGTCTGGTTTGGGAATCGTTTTATCTTAATTTTTATGTTTGGCTATAATTTGGTTTATTTTGCTTGGCGGGAAATTGTTTTCCTTTGCTATTTGCTTAATGGTTCTTATTTCCTTATAATAGTTGTCTTTTGACATGGGTATGTTTAAAGCCCTGTGCACCATTGAATTGAACCCCACTAATTTGTGCGTTTGAGGTGATTAGACTGATTGTCGATTGCATGCGAGGTTTGTGTGGCTTTCCGGAATATGGAATATGAGAGCTCGTTGTCTGTACGTTCAATAGTTATGTCGAGATCATTTATTTTTCGGTCTGTTTCGGATTGCTTAGCGAATTTGATTGAGTGGTGTAGGCTATTAGTGGATTGGAGAATTGTTTCTTCGCTTGTTAGTTCAGTATCGATGATGAAAATGACATCATCTACGTATCTTTTCCATATTACTATTCCCTTTGTTGAAGTCTTTTCTAAGAACGCATTTTCTAGTGCATTAATGAAGATGTCAGCGATTAACCCGCTTAGTGGCGATCCAATCTCTAGGCCTTCTCTCTGTGTGTACATTTTATTGTCGAATTGAAACACGTTTTGGCTGAGAACGACCCTAAGTAATTTCACAATCTCTTCAGTTTCTTTTGCCGAGTTGTTGGTTTTTAAGTTGTTTTCGATAGTGTTGATTGCTTCAATAATCGTAATATTGGTGTACATGTTAGTTACATCGAAGGATACTAGCCTGAAGCTAGGCTTCATTTGTAGTGCGTTCAATGCTGTATTCTGTTTCTTTTAGCGCACATTTTATTTGTTTTTTTGGAATTTGTTGGTGGGGTCTTTCGTTAATTCCTTGATTTCATTGTTGTTTAGGAATTAAACTGTTTTTTTTTTCAATGTATTCTGTTTTGTTCAAAATTACTGTAGTGTTTCCCTTATCTGCTTTTGTGATGATTAAGTCAAGTTCTTCTTTTATTTTTTTTGTTTCAATGACTTTATTTCTTTGAGTTGTGTGCTCAAATGCGAGGGAGCCGTGTCAGTAGATTTACTGGCACGTTAAAGATCCCCTTCGGGGCAAAATTCCGGCACCCCGGCGTCTCTAAAAGCCAGTGTAGTTAAAAGGGACGTAAAACCAATAACATTATTATTATTATTATTATTATTCTTTGAGTTGTTTGTTGTTTTGAATGTTACTGCTTTCGCCCTCTCGTTTGAGGATTTTTTTGGCTTCGTTGGTGGCAAGATTTTTGGTTAATTCCCAGTCTTCTGCTGGGAGCTTGTAACTGGCTATCTCAATATCTGTGATTAACTGTTTTATATTGTGGTTCGTGTGTGCGTCTGTGCAGTTGTATTTCAAACCAATGTCTAACATATTCATTTCATCATTAGAAAAGGTTACGTTCGTTCTGTTGTTTACTGTGCTGTGGAAATTGAATTCATTGTTATTCGTGTGTTGCTTATTACATTGATTGTTCTGTGTTTCTTCTAGTTTTCTTAGTTTATTTTCTAGCATTTCGTGCTTCCTCGTTGCTCTGATTTTGATGGTGTCATGTAGGTGTTCGGTGAAGCTGTCCCATTGGGATGCCTGCCAGAAGTTACTTCGGTGTAATTGAATGTCGTATAATTGTTGGTTAATTTTTTGCTTTCTTATGTATGCAAATCTTAATTCGTTTTTTTTATCCAAAGCGCTTTGACTTGTTTAGTTGAAATGATTGAGGCTGGTGTGTTCGGTACGGTTTTAATTGGTACGTATTTAGGGGTGAGATTTAGTTCTATACATTTTTTGTTGAACCAAATTGACTTGTCTAACTTCATGAGTTTAAGCCTGAGTGATTTGAATCTCTTGGCTTCACGATTTGCCTGACTGGCCGTGAACATTGTGGGGTTTGAAGCCATTTTTTCAGTGTTGCCTTAGTAAACAATAGTTTAGTGCTTTTCAGTCGGTCAACATGAGTGTACTCAAAAGAGCTGGGTTATGCCCTAATCCTGAAATAAATTACATGCGATTAATACATACCAGTTTCGATCATCAAGCGATCATCATCAGATCCATTACACTTAGGCTATAAAATCTATGTTTGAAAATACAGGTGAAAATATTTACAATGTATCGCAGCTGATCTGACTGATGGGAACGGGATTTAATCGACCCTCCAAGATGAGCGGCGGCTCTCCACACTTCCTTCCTTGCTCGTTGGTTCAAAGCAGGCAGTGTGCTTTAAATGTATCGTCTGTCAATACACGTTCTGTAAGAGCTCCTTTGGTTTCACAGATAGCCACGCCTACAAAACAATAATTATTCCAAGCGCTGTTTGTGCTCAATTCGAGTGTTACGTAATTCACGGAACTTTTAAATAGCTTATAACTCTCAAACAATTATAATAATAATCTCTTGTGGCTACCAAAAACTATCTTAAATATATAGTGAAGGCAAACATACAGGATGATAAAAACTCAGCAATTGCTGGGTTTTAATTCACTGGCCGTGAAAGCCAATATACCATCTTTTTTGGAGGCCTTCTTAGGGAGGTTATGGCTGCATGAGCTTTTAGTTCTCGCGGTAAAGAGGCACTGGTGCGCTTTATGAAAAGGGAGGTAGCGCGCAGTTCGCTACTCCAGTGGGGGTCCGGGCGGGGATACCAAGAGCCCGCTGATGAGCCAGCTTGGTGTCCTAGGTGAAAACCCACACATGACACGGCACAAACCTGGAAAAATTTCTGAGTTTTAATTCACTGACCGTGAAAGCCAATATACTATACAGGATGATATTGCCAAAGATGCTAACTAGAACCGGAAACAATCCAACATACCACAAGAGGCTGCCAAGCAATCTCCTGTACAGATTACATGAAGAGGCACAACCAAGTAGCCAAAAGAATGCACCCAGACCTTGCTCAAAAGCATATGTTATCTGAAAATACTTTGCCTACTATCAGTATATTCCTGACGGCGTTTTGGAAAATTCTACTCGCAAGTTGTTATGGGACCGATCACTAATTAATAACTCATCGTCCTTATCAAGGAGTATAATTGCATATTGCTTGTTGTAGCTTGCTGAAATACAACGTGGTGTATTGATTGTTGTTTTAAGGGGTGGGACAGTGAGGTATCTGCCCCACTGTCAGGCCTATATGTTACACTATTCTAAAGAATTTCTTTGTTTCCAATTATTATGGTAGTTTCTGAACCTATTATCGATTTCATAACTCAATGTGCCTCTTTGGTCGAGTTGTCTAAAGTGCGTCTCTACCTTAAAAGACAGTATGGAATTAAATGTAGTATTTGCCTCTCACTCGCACTATGTCCTGCAATTAGCTTCGTCCTCTTCTACCCCGGAGATGTTGCAATTTCCCAATAATTGAATGTGACAAATCTAAGAAAATGTTTGCGTGGTATTATAGAGAATTTCCCGCTCTTTATGATGGAGTAAAAATAAAAGCCATAAATAATTAACACATGACCCAATTTTCACAATTACGATATTTTAGCGCGAATCTATATTTTTGCATTTATAAAACTTATCACGCCATAGATAATGAACTAATGATCGCAACAGATCAAGAATTTATTTTTAGATTGCCTGATGTTGGTAGAAGATACCCTACTTCTCAGGGCAGTAATTGTTTTCATAATAAGAAAGTTATGATTTTTTTTTCTTAAATGTTACTTGAAAAATCTGGGATGGTGTCACATAAAAGTTAGCTAGCGAGAAAGTTTTTTCCTGTTGACTTTACGTTGGTGACTAAGCGAGGAGAAATGTTCATTAATGTCTGAAATAGTTTTTAAAACAAACCAGAGCTCAATATTAGGTAGCATTCATAAGTTATAGCACTTCGCTTAGTCCTCCCGCTCAGCGCTGACGCACCGGAACTTGTTTACTAATGTGGCCCGTAGGCTATCTCCCCCGACTACGTCTGAAGGAGGGTAGGTGATGATGTGAAGTAAAACTATGAAATGAAGTGGATTTTGTGTTCTTTATAAATTGTCCGCCTCGTTGCGTTCTTGGCTGTCACTGTGCTGCGGGTTTGAATCCCGGCTCTGCCAAGAAATGTAATTCTGGTCTGAGGGCTGGAACGGGGTGTACTCAACTCCATGAGACAAAACTGAGAAGAGGCGGGTTCGATTCCTACCTCAGCCATCCTCGAAGTGGCTTCCGTAGTTTGCCTTTGTTCGTCCCGGGAATTAACAATGGTTCGTTAATGGTGCAGAGTTAACGTTTCTGTGCCAAAAAGAACACGGTAGACACACACGACAAAATGACAGGTGAAGTATATGAAAAGTGGTTCGCCGAGCAATTTTGTTGCTCAATGTTCCCGAAGGATCTAGCCTAGTAATAGACAATGTAGGCTATCACAGCAGAGAAATATGTTCTTGCTTGTCACCTTACCACAGTGGACTTAATCCCAACGAAATGGTATGGGCGCAAGTGAAGACCTATATACAATTGCACAACGTCTCGTTCAAGAAACAAGAAATGAATAATTTAATTTCGGCTGCATACCCCCACTTGACCACACAAAATTGGGTAAATTACGTGGACCACAATATATTATTATTATTATTATTATTATTATTATTATTATTATTATTATTATTATTATTATTATTATTATTATGTCATATTATAATTTAATATAACCTATGATATTCGAGAAAAAGGCTTTATCATATTCATGAATAATTGAACAATTGAAATTTATACATTATTATAATGTGTGCATTAAAATCGCGCTCTGAGCTTCGGTGTATCATAATCTCAATATTGTACCGTCTTTCGCTTCAAGGCATGAGGCACAATTATATACAACAAACAAATATTTTGGAAATTTCCCGAGTTTTGCGTAAAAGCACGCCTCTATACGAGTTATGTTACATCATGTGCCCGGCCTTGCAGAACTTTGTATATGCAGCAGATCTGACATCAGCGCGCTCCATTCAATGCGTACTGTCTTTGAAGGTAGAGACGCACTTTTTTTTTATAGATACTTAGCTCTAACCCGTATAACCGTGGTTCGAATATTCGAAACTGGTTCCTTTTTAGCCTACTTTTCACATTTTGCAAAAATGAGGAAAAAGTAGACTTATGAGATCGGGCAAATGTGTGTCTGTCTGTCTGTCTGTCCTTCTGTCTGTCTGGCTGTGTGCGTGTCCTCCCCCCCCCCCTATCAACTCCTAAACGGCTGGAGCAATCGAAACAAAATTTGGTAAGAGTAAAGATCTATACCCGAATATCTCACGGCCATATTTGAAAATGATGTCAGTGCTACCAACTGCTAAAAAATCGCAATTGAAATTTGAGCTCCATGTCGGATATCTTGGGAGGTATGAATGGGAGCTATTTAAAAATTGGCACACGTATAGATAATAATATTGCAGTTTAATTTCCAGGAGGCCATAGATGGCAGTGTTGCCAAAATGATTCTAAGCCTGCTGATAGGTCCAATTTTTAAATGCATATAACTTCTACACTATCAATTGGAATTCAACCAAATTTCGTATGATGTATGTGTACATAACCAGATATGACTGAGCGTATTCTTGAGACCCACCAGAGCTGCCAACTGTTAATAAATGCTCCTAATTTATTTTATCCAAATACCAATATATCAGAAATTATGCAAGCCGACAGCTTTAAACTATGCACACGTATTGTACCTGACATTCTATATTAATTTGGAGTAACTTATATACGTCAGTACTACCAACGTGATTCTAAGCCTGCTGATAGGTCCAATTTTAAAATGCATGTAACGTCTATACTAACTAATGGGTTTCATTCAAAATTGGCACAACAATAGATCATATTATTTCAGACTATTTCTGACCAATAAATGTATGTCATTGTTGCCAGCATGATTTTACGCGCACTGTTAGATCCAATGTTTAACTGCATGTAACATCCATGCTATCCATTGGACTTCAACCAAATTTTGTATTCTGTACCTTAAGGGATGGAGCTAAGAATATTTTCAGTCACCAGGGCTGCCAACTGTAGTTCTCCATTAGGCTACATTATTCCAGGTATACAGTATTTCGAACTAATTAGAAATTTCGATATTATCAACTTAATTTCGTCATTATTCTAGATAGATCCATCCATATAGATTTATCATTGCATGAATCTTAAATTTTAAGAAAAGTAGGCTGTTTAGTTCGTCACGGAACTTCTTGTTAAATGTGTGTTTTATTTTATTTGTTGTTTTATAATTAAATGTAGTGCGTATTTTCTAATCTACCAGGTATATAAATATCTTTGTTACGGGATGGTTTGTCTGTCTGTCTGTCTGTCTGTCCTCTATGCGTTCATATACCATTCATCCGATTGCGATGAAATTTGGGTGAGTTGTTTGCACTCCAGGGAAGGTTTCTGGCTACAAATTATGTATGTAAAACAAAAGGGTGAGGGACTTAACAGGATCCCTTAAATCCCTCTGTAACCCAATTGCACAATCTGCAATGCAAGGTGTGAGAAAGGCTTGGTGATTAATTGCGAGGTGACATGAGGAGACTGTCAGCAGCCCGCCGTGTTATCTAGTATCGCTGTCTATACAGGGTGTTCCACCTAACTTTGCGACCTCAAATATTATCGAAATGAAACAAGATTTGAAAAATCTACTTGCGCAGGAATGAAGCCACGTCAGGGGGTCACACAATGGGGGGATATGCACAATCCAGGAAATTGTAACAATACCACTTTCAACGCAAAGTTACCTTTTTTTTAATGGAACATACATGTTTTCCTGACCAAGGAAAGGAGCGGAACCCTTGATAATGCCGGACGCAGTTTCTGGTGAAACATCGGGAGATATCATGTCTGGACCACGGCCTACAAGCCCGAATAACTTGTACTTAATTATAATTATTGGTAGAATTAATTGCGTTTTTGCTAGGTTTTGGTAGAGAAGTGCGTTGAAATTCCCAAGTATGCATAATAAATTGTTATCTGCATTCTAGATCATTGAGAATGAAGCGGAGAGACGCAGAAGAATGGATGAGGACAGAAGCCTCAGTCACTCAGTGATTCAAGCGTGCCGCATAAATCTAGCTGGACGGTAATAGCTCCCCTGCTAGCTTTCGGGTCGACCCGAGTGTGTGTGAGTGAATCCAAAATTTATGGTCGCCAAGCCATTCCCACGCCTAGTCACATCGCCCGCTCGCCCGCCCGCCCGAGAATCTGCAGGTGTATGAATGAGCTAACCTTGTAAATAATTATACACAGCTGAACGAGACACTCACGTGCGCAATCATTCTGAACCAGCGGTGCCAACCGTGCGATACTTACTGCAATCTGCAATAGCATGGGATAATTTGAAGGAAGCTTGTAGTTTTACGTGACCGTTAATCTTGCGATCATGAGTCATGGAATCCGAACCACAGGACATGGCATTTAACTTCGAAAATCTCACATGCATTGACTGGGAAACGAACCCGGTCCACCTTCGTGAGAGGCGAACAGCTTGACCGCTATGCCACCACGTCCCATGGGATAATTTAGGTTAATCATAGTTTGGTTGTTGATAATTCATCGCTGGATTTCGCACGATCGTGGTCAGGTAGCCTGGATGTATGTGTGGAGGCTGTCCTCTAATGACCTTGATGTTGTTGTTGTTGTTGTTGTTTCAATCTTCAGCTTTTGACAGGTTTGATGCAGCCCTCCCTCCATACTCCTTGTCCTGAACTAATCGTTTCATCTCTGCTTAACTACCAGATCCTACATCCAAGGCAACTTATTTAATATAATCTAACCTACGCCTACCCCCTACAGTTCTTATCCTCGACCTTCCCTTCCATAAATAAGTTTGCTATTCGTGGATGTCTTAGTATGTGTCCTACCAACCTATCTCTTCTCTTCATTCGTAGTCACCAGAAACATATCTTCTTTCCTCAACCACTTGTCTTAATACCTTTTCATTTTTCACCCTGTCTACCCATCTGATCTTCACCATTCTCTTTTAACACCACATTTCAATTTATAGACCACCACGCTCCAGACAAAGGCTTTCAAAAATGATTTTCTAATACTTATATGTACATTTCATGCTGAATATTTCTTTTCTGTAGAAATGGTTTCCTTGCCTGAGCCAACCTACTTTTTATATCCTCTTTGCTTCGTCCATCACTGGTAGGAGAAATCACCTACTTCCTGTAGCGTTTCACCTACCTATTTCATATTAGAGTGTGTATTTGGTATTGGGGCTAGTATTTGACCGTAATTTAGTTATCGCCCCGTCATTTACCTGGAGTAGAAATGGAAAATTACGGAAAACTATTTCTTGGCTCAAAACATTGGAATTCTTATAGAACAATGCAATTATGAGGATGCTATCTACTTGGTATACACGTAGTATTGCAACCATTATCACTTTTTTGTGTATGTTGTAGTGGTGCCACACGCTTTTATTAGTGACTAACGACGACTAGGGCTTGTTCAATGAAAGGTATTCACAGTAATCTTCATTGACATGCTCAGTCGAGTGGGATACTTATTGTAATTCGCGTTTGAGTTACATATACGTGATTTGTTCAATTTGTTACCGGTTGATGATAATTGCTGATTTCATCATTAATTTAGAAGAATTTTTAGTAAATTTAGATTTTGTAATGGTAGTGGGAATCGATACCACCTCCTTTTAGTTCTACCTCAAGCAGGTGGGTGCACGCCTTTCCAACCATCAGACCAGAATTAAATTTGACAGAGGCTGGAATCAAACCCGAACATCCACGGTGACAACTCAGAATGATAGTCACTACCATATCAGATCCTTGAGATTTCACACCTCTTTGCTTCATGTACCAGAGCAAGAAATAGCGAGCACGGCTGGCACTGAGTCTATTGAACTCAAGATTTTGGGATCGGAGCCAGGCAGAATTGATTGTCATTTGAGGGTAACGGCAAGTTAAAAGTCAATTTCTGGTTAACTTTCAGGCTTCCCAACGTCATTGAAACCCCAACAACTTAAAGCAACGTTAGACAGTTCGTCATTATTATTGTTTATTTTGCGCATACCCTTACACATTCTCACCATTTTTGCTGGAGAGAAAACATTTACAATCCCAGATATACATCGTAAGGAGCAAATTCTCGATGACTGCATTACTTGGTAGATTTACACTTTTCCCCAACTCCTTCAGGCTTGATTAGCCAAGAACAGACTCACTATGTGACACGTCGAAAGTATGACTGTCTTCTGTATAATCTTAAAAAGGCCTGGGTCTAATTTCAACTCAGTGAGAGATTCCTTTTGGTTGTAGGGAATAACGCTACTGCTGGAGATGATTATAGGAACTGTCCTGACTTGTGCCATGTGCCATTGCTTCCTGATCAGTTCTGAAAGCTCTTTATACTTTGACAGCTTTTCGACATGTTATTGGGGCTAGTATTTGACCGTAATTTAGTTATTATTATTATTATTATTATTATTAATATTGAAACATAGAAATAGGTATGGACACCGTCTTGAGGAAAGAATTCATGATGATAATAAATAAACGTAAAACAAAAGTATTGGAATGCAGCCGAAATAAACCAGAAACCTCTATGGACATCAAATTGGCAGGTGAAAAGTGACAATCAGTCTGAAAGACTACACTTTGTAGCATTTTAAATGCTACAAATGCAGAAAAATGCTAGAAAGGCTGGAGTCTTCTCGCTTCGCTCGAAGCCAAAGACTCTTGCATGTTAGAAATTTTTAACAGATTGCCTCGGATGTAGGGTGTGGTAGCTATGTAGAGATGAAAGGTTGCCCTACGTCCGAGGCAATCTGTTCAAAATATTCTAACCTTGGTCTATCCCTACAGTTCTTGTCCTCGACCCTTCCTTCCTTAACTAAGCTTGCTATTCATGGGTGTCTTAGTATGTGTCCTACCAATCTATCTCTTCTCTTCATTAGCAGTCGCCAGAAACATCTCTCCTCTCCCAATAGTCTTAATACCTCTTCGTTTGTAACCCTCTGAACTTCATCATTCTCCTGTTACACCACGTTTCAAACGCTTCAATTCTCCCCTTTCTGCTGCACCAATAGTCCAAGTTTCACTTCCATAGAGTGCCACGCTCCAGACAAAGGCCTTCAAAAATGACTTCCTAACACCTAAATCAATATCGTTGTCAACAGATTCCTTTTCTGTAGAAATGCTTTCCTTGCCTGACCTAACCTGCTTTTTATATCCTCTTTGCTTCGTCCATCACTGGTTATTTTGCTTCCTAAGTAACAGAAGTCTCCTACTTCATTTAGTTTTTCACCTGCCAATTTGATGTCCATAGTCCCAACAACAATTTATCAGGGAGTTGGCAACATTGCTTTGAAGGTCATGGACAGATTCGGGTGATGTCATTGTTCAGCGCACTTGTTTTAATGATAGCAAACCATACACCTAAAATATACTTGCGTACAGGAAGATTAATGGTATTCTGTAACAAAGTGGTCTAAGATTAAAGTCGGCGAGACCAAGTTCACAAGTACCAGGGCCAATAAACGTAATCAATAGCCAGATGGCGGATCGCGACTTGTTATCTCTTGCATGAGCCGAAGGGAATTTACCATCCTGTGCTCGAACAGTTTCAGTAAATGACAGCATGAATTAGAACATCACAGATATCCTGACTCGCCAGCATACGATAGAACGAGGGAGTTACGGAAAGTAAATTATTTAGGACAAGCTATGCGTACCCGTCGTTACCAGGTTCACATTGTGTGATGTTCATCTTGGACAAGATTAACACTACTCATTTGAAGTCAGTTCTATTCAGGCGCAATAATAATAATTATTATTTATTTACTTATTTAGCGTATGGCTTTTAGTACCGGGAGTGTCCGAGGACATGTTTGGCTCGACAGAGGCTGTAGCGGCTTCAATGCGGACACCAATGGGGTGAGCTACAAGTTCTTTTCAATTTCAAGTAGTTCCGACTTTTGCTACCAGATGTCACTGACACCTTGTGAAGAACGTTGGAACTTTGATAGAGCGTTTCAATGAAATCTAAACTAAAATTTAGCTTCACACAAGTTTAAATAGTGGAAGGTTCTTTTACATGCCATAAATCTATGACATGGGACCGCCGGATTTACTTTCCCTCAGAAGGAAGGCATACTGAAGGATTTTAATACTGTTACAAATCTGAGGACATCGGCCAGGTTTGAACCCGCGATCTTGGGCATAGCAGCTCAGCATGCTATCAACTACGCCACTGAAGCAGTGGAGTCCCTTCTTTAGGACTTGAAGTATGTTTTCTTCCATACACATGGCTTTTCACTCTTTTCTCCATTATGGTTCGATGTATTAAAATTGTATTTTTATCAACAGTTTTGAATTCAAAGTTCCAATTAGTTTTAAGTGCACATTTTGTAACCTAAATACATTGAGCGTTTTAAAAATAAGAGCGATAAACCCTTAATTCCCACACTCCTTGTTATTATAAAAACTGAGATATAATATAACTATGTTTTTCTCCTTTGACCTTAAAAGTTAAATATCGACTGTCACAAACGCATCTGAAGTCGTCTACGTAACAAAGAGTCAATAACTTAATTGGACTTCTTTTGAGTTCTAGGCTGTCGCCCCAGGGGTTCGGATTCGATTCCTGGCTCTGCTATAATTCAGGTCTGAAGGCTGTAACGCGGTACACTTAGCCTCTTGAGTCAAACTGAGAATAGAGGATTCGATTTCCACCTCAGCCATCCTGGAAGTGGTCTTCCGAGGTTTCCCAATTCTACTCCAGGCAAATGCTGGGAGATAGCCTTGCTGTTTCAACCCTTAAAACCTCAATAACTAACTAACAAATGCCGGGATGGTGCCTATGTTAAGGCCAAAGTCGCTTCCTACGCAAATCCTACCTCGATTACAAATACACATTCAAGTATAGACATCACAGTGACACAGATTATCAGAAAACTTCTCCACACACACAGGTAAGCGGGGCTACATGACCACAATGCTACTAAAAGAATCTACAACACTAACAGACTGACACAATGCTCACTTCCAATCCTTCAAATACACTGGCCCTGAGCTACGCCTGCTTGCCATAAGCCAAGCTTTACCTGTGTATGTTTCCGATAGGAGAAATACAACTTGGGTTCTCAACGTCTGATATAGGCTATGATAGAAAACGGTGGATTACGATCGCGAGTGCTGTCAATCCTGAGGGCAGTTTAATTTTCAATTCTTACGATATAGCTTTAAAATTAAGATATTTATAAGTTACTAAATACTGTTTTATGTGTTTTCAATACACTAATTTCAGGTAGGGGCCATGTCTAACAGAACTCTCAGGAATACATATAAAAGTATAATAAATAATGTATGGTGGAGTATATCGTCAATATTAAAATTTGAACGTTCATTTTAAGATTTAAATACAGTGAAACTTGGATAATTCGAACCTCAAGGGACCGGTAAAAAGATTCGAATTATCCAAAAATTCGAATTAAGAAAGTTCTTTGAAAAGGGTAGAGAAAATATATTGTATTACGTTTACATAATTATTTACGTTCAACAAAGCAGATTAACAGACAACGGTACTGTATAATGACTGTATCGTGATTTACCTCAAAAGTTTCAAATTATACAATAAAACCAAAATGTACTATTCACCTATTTAACGACAGTAGTAATCCAGCAATTTAGTTAAGTCTTAGAGAAATCTACTGTTTTTCAAAAAGGTTTGAGATTTTTGCCTGTTCCCTACAGTTAAGTCTCTCGGCCATCACAAAAGAATCTAACAAATTTAAGGAGCAGAAAACAGAATCACTTACGTCATTTCTACTTTCAAAAAGAAAACACCTAAGTATTGTGATGTGGTTTGTTGCTTGGGCTGCAATCGGAACAGTTTTATCGGGAACTTCCTCCACGAGTTCATCGCCAGATGCGTCGTCACCATCTTGTTTTTTCGGAGCAGTACATCGGCGATGATTTGTGCGTCGGTCAGCTTACCACAAACTGCGACATTTTCGTCCGATTGTCTTTTTACACGTAAAAACTTCGAATTATCCAAAATATAATTCGAATTAACCACGATTTTTTAGCATTGATTGTATATAAAATGCTAAGGACCAAGAGAAAAATTCGAATTAAAGAAGATTTCGAATTATAGAATTTCGAATTAGCCACGATCCAGTGTATTCGCTTTTGAATTTATTATTATTTATATTTATTTACTCGAATCAGAGGCAGATAAATAACATTGTACATACAAAAGCAAAGGAGAAACATGGAATTATACATATTGTATATTTATAATCAAACTGTCTTTCCCCAGAAACGAGTAACTGCTATAGCATTTTCTTGTGCCTTATACAACTCCTCCTCACTGCAAGAATCAGGGCAGCATAAGCACTGACACAGATGCTTATTTGTCTGTACCTCTCCACATTCACAATGTGTTGATTCTTGTAGATATCTCCATTTCTCGAGGTTATCCTTAGTATTGCCAACACCTGCTCGTAATTTGGTTGGTTGGTTCCTCAGCTAGGCTGCGACAACGCGGTCATGTATCCCCGTGTACTTTGGGTGTCTAGAATCTGTCTGATAACCGGTGTTAATTTTGATGGCTGTATTAGTGTGTGTGTCTGTTTTTTTAAATTCAAGTAAGGACTGCAACATTGAATTTTCCAAATAGTTCCTACTTTTGCCGCCAAACTCCACCGTCAACGACTACTAGGCCTAGTTCAGAACTTAGCTACTAGACGCCACCGGAGTCAGCTCTTGGCAACTAACGTAGGAACCTAAGAGCGTTGTTTACATT